>OY728159.1:1994983296-1999983296 GCA_963277665.1 Viscum album
TTATTGTATTGTATTATATTATATTGTATTGTATTGTATTATATTGTATTATATTGTATTATATTATATTGTACTATATTGATTATCTAATTGTTGTCTTCCTAAGGGGTGTTCCATTTTCATCAGGTCACCCTCCTCTAGGATGAACTTCAATGTTTTGGATATTACAGGCCTGACATTTCAAACAATTTTTATGTCATAAATAAACTTCTTAGGATCTTATTTGGGCCTAAATAGAACACAAAAAATGAAGAAAACATTTTGAAATTTTATCTAATTGTCTGGATTTTAATTAAATTATTTAAACAGTCGTATAACATAACAATTATTAATATAAATTATTTAATATAAATCTAATCCATTGAAATTACCCTCTTGTTCAATTTTTTAAGTTTTAATTTTTATTATGTAATTTTGTTGTGCATTACCGATCATGAGCTGTGCCGACCCATTCATGTTTGATCTAATAATATATTATTTTATTATTGCATTTTCAATTTTTAAAGTGTAATAATTATTATTTTTTATTATTTGTTGATCATCCACCCATATCTAATATATATACTAGTCTAAATTTTCATATATAAGAGATAAAATCCAATTTCATATCACATGTCCCAATCACCTACATGTGAATGCATTTTAAAGATCAACGACATTTGAAACGATGTTGTTCGAGTCGAGAGATTGTGTAAAACTAAACAACTAAAATGAAGGGATTTTTGTGAGTACATCAATTCAAAATATATGTTTACATTAGTAATTTACATATTTAACATTTAATCTACAAATTAATAAATGGATTAACTAATTTTTATTTCCTCTTTGTCATGCCGTTATTTTTTCATCATTTTTATGGATTATTTTTAAAAATTGTATATATTACCCTTGATCATGTTGTACAATAATAAACAATATTAAATTCAAAAAATGATCATGTGAAGTGGTTTTTTTCCCATTTGAACCATGGTTTAGCTATAATTTCGATCATATAGAACAATCAAATTTAATAAAAAAGAATCTCATTATCAAAGATAAATTTAAAAATACCTCAAAGAATATATAGTCCTTAATTTCCTTCCACATAAATAATTTAGACATAAATGATTTTTCTAGGTGTTCATGAACCTAATTTATTAGTTTATCTTACTACATATTTGTTATTATGAGAGTTTTGGGTTATATCTAATAATTTTGGCCACAAATAAGAATCTATAACAAGAAAGATGCAACATTTGAGATAATGAATTATGAAATGTAATGTAATTATTTTTGGGATATTAAAATAAAATCAACAGATCATGGAGCCATTATTTTTTTGGTGTTTTCTACAAAAGTCCTACCATATAATCTCATAGTAGTGGTGATGTCAAAGCTCTAGATATAAGGGTATTTTCATGGATCTGTTCCACAAGAATAATTAAGATACTCAATACATCAAAACTATTATTCAAATGTTTTTAGTAGTTGATTAAATAGTGGGGGATGTTTGAAATTTAAAAAAATTGATAATTTCATTTGGTAACAATGATAACATACTAATATTAAAAAAATTTCCTTTTATAAATATAATGGGAACCTCCACAATTTCAATTTCACTAAAATAAATATTTGATAAGGTGAATATATTTTACCATCTATAACTTCCAAATGTTGTACAATTGATCCCAAAATGTACTAATCCATGAGAGGAATCATTATATGATAGAATCCACAATTCTTCATATCCCCCTTTAGGTAAAAATATATTAAGATAAATATAAATAAAGTAAACTAATGGATTATGTCAGGGATATTAAATGATCCATGTTTTTATCTATTTTTATTTACTGAAAACAATTTATGGGGATAGTGATGCATTCCAATTGATATCTTATTTCTAAGAGTTTTACTCAGAGAGATATTGGAAAAATGAATATAAGTGATTACTATAAATCTGTAAAGATTAATGATATTATAATGGAATCAAAAAAGGAACTCATGTACACATGATGATCATGGACATTGAGAGATTGGTTACTATTTTGTAAAAACTAAACCAATAAATTCTAAACAATCTCGTTCTTTCCTATTTATAACCTAGATTCTCAAAAATCATCCTAAATTATAATATTAATACCTAACTCCTATACTTATTTTCTTTATTTATTTGAGATAATAAGTATATGATTTATTTTATCTATTCTATCTTTATAGTGAATGTTAGAAGGAAAGGACATGCAATGGTTTCAAAGGCTAAGTCTATATTAGAGGAACTAACACCCCACCCCTCTAATATTATAAATATATTGATGGACAACAATTAGTATGAGGATTTATTTATTCCATGTTGTATTAATTTCCATTGGTCGAATAATTTCATTGCTTAAAAGGGGAATCAAGGTGATGCTTCTCTTTCATGTGTAATTTTTATTAAATGAAAATTGTTTTAATCTAAATGTTGGGTACTTCATACAAAATTTTTCTCAGAAAAATTTCATCAAATATTGTAACAAATTAGATTCTAGAATATTTCAAACCATGAGGTGGATCTATGATGATCATATAATGCAATAATTCAGTCATTAGCATATAGGTATTTTCATTTCACATTTAATAGTGGTTTGGATCTTGTATTAAATAATTATTATATACTATTGATTAATAAAAATATAACTATAGTGATAATCATATGCAATATGGGATATTATTTCAATATTGGAAATAAATATCATCTCTTTTATAAGGATAACATTTTTTATGTTATTTTACTTCTGAAAATTGGATTGTATATAATTTAACAAGAAAATAATGTTTTGAAAATAAATGACAAATCTAGTGAAAATATATAATATCCTACCCACTAATGGTAATTAAGGATATTTCATATAAATGAAATGTGTTTAACATAAGAATATCTTGAAGGGGGGTTGAACTATATTAAGTTGAAATCATTGGTTGTACGTCATGTTTGATTACGAGAAAAAATAATTCAATCACCTTTCAATGTGTAATGAGAATGTTCCACTAAACCACTATATTTTATCTATGCTGGTGTATGTGGTCAATTTCTAGTAGAGGTAGGCAGTTGATTCCGTTATTTCATTAATATTAATAATGATTATATTATGTATGGTAATAAATACATAATGTGGTAAAATTAATATTCCTTTCAGATACTTAAGGAATATCAAAATGAAGGTGAGAATCAGTTTGGTAAAAATATTAAGAATCTTTTCTCAGACTATCGTGGGAAATATATAAACCAAGAATTTATCATCAACTTAAATGAGTGTGAAATAGTCTCCATTCTCACCTTTCCTTATAAACCTCACTGGAATGGTGTCACTATAAAGAGGAATCATACCTTCAACGAGACGGTGAAAATAATTATGTGTAATGAAAAAAATTACATTATCATATTTGTGATATTCACTATAAACATTGGAATATATTACAATAATAGTACAAACAAAATGTTCGATGGGATTCCATACAAGTTTTGGTATGGAAATCAACCTTCTCAATTTTAAATATGTAAATGTGACTGTAAAAAAAATTTAAAAACTATACCAAATGAAAAACTATCATCTTGAAGCGTGAATTGCATATTTATATGCCATCCTAAATAAAAAAGATATTATCTATATATACATTTGGATAAAAACTTTTTCTATAAATTCTTGTAATATTTAAAAAAACAAATTTCCAATTGAAATAGTGGGTGAATGATTGACTGTAGTGATGTTGATTCTGTAGATACATAAGATTTTTTATGGGAACAATATCTATATGAGATAATGGGAGATAATGATATCAGTAAGACACAACTACTATATAGGTCGACTAGTGTTTTCAATTAACCATAGGGATTTTGTTTTCTTGTCACCTATCTAGGTGACACATTACATCATCAAGATAATGATCCAGTATATTATAATGAAGTGGTTAAAGGAAAGGATGATTCTAAATGGAAAATTATATAAATTTGGAGATGGATTCAATGCACCAAAATCAGTTTTTTATTTTGGTAGATCATACATTTGATGTTAAAATTATTACATCTAAATGCAAATTGGAGAAAAATTCTATACATGGATTTTCTTATAAGTTCCTATAAATTCTAAATAGGATGTGATGGGAATTATAAAAATTTATGAAATTCACTATGATAAAATCTTATCACTATTTGAAATTATAAAATCCATTTGAAAATTAATTGCATAGAAAAATTTCTTAATTATAAAATTTGGAAAATGGAAGTCATAAATTATTTTCATAATTGGAATTTGGTTGAAGAAATATGTATGACATATTCAAGAGGGTTTATTATGTAAAATAATTCCAATAAATTGTCAAAGCAATGTAGATCTATTTTTAGATTAAATAAGGATAAAAATCATTGAATTTTCATTTTGATGAAACCAAAAATTGATTTTTATTCACTAAAAATGAAATTGATTCATGTGTCTATAAAATTGTTAGTGGAAATTCGATGGGTTTTCTAGTGTTAAATGTTTATGCCATAATAATTAATGGAATAAAACTACAAGTATTATATTCTATGAATAAGTTGGTGAATGAATGCATCCCCATGAAATAAATAGGTGAAGAATCATATATTTTGGTGATTAAGATCAATCAAGATAGATCTCAGAGGTATTTTGGAATAAGTCCTAATACAGACAACAATATGGTACTCAAAATGTATAATATGGAATAATACAAAAAAGTATTATTTCTTATGTCACATAAAATTAATCTATAAATTAGTATGAGTTGTTGAATATTGGAAAAGATTGAATGAATCAGTTCAATCTCTTATTCTTTATTAGTTGAAATTGTCATGAATCACATGATATATAATTTTTTGGTTGTTTCATTCATTTTATGAATGGTGGGAATAGATTAGAAAACCCATAAAATATGCATTGGGAATCTAAAAAAACTATCTAAATGTGATTGAGTTGTATAGAGGATATATTCCCAATGTATTGTAACATCCTCACCTAGCTCACATATAAGACGGTGGTCGGACCAATGGGTTACATGATCTCAAGCACATATCCTCAGACGCTAGAAGTTGCCAACTAGAAGAAAGGGATTTTTTTGTGTTCATTGGGGAGATAATTCCTTCATAGGTAATAGGTATTAAATTATCAGAATTAATATTAATTAAATAATAAATATAGGAAGCATATAAATTAATAAATACTAGTTGGAGAAATATAATTAATCCAACTGAATAATACTCAAGTGTGGATTCTCAAAAAATAGTTTCATTCCATGATGTCTTTCTAAATTAAAATCCTGAAAAATAGAAACACAAGCATTCATTCAACGAAAAAGAATAGACACAAACTAGAAACTACATAATGAGAAATTCTTTTACCTCTTCCCCAGTCTCCATCGTAAGCAGTAAGAAACAATCAAGCATCGGAAGCAACATTCTTCCCATTTCAATACCTTCAAAGATATAACCTACTTGGGTGTCATAGATGGCCGAGCATGGGTTGAGATAAAACTCCAGTATACCGGCAAACATGGTGTCTAAACCATTCCATATCACGCGGTAACAAAACACAGGTTGTCATTATATAATAAACGCAGTTAATGAACTTAGAGCAATAAAATAGTTAACTTGGCCCAGGTTCCCAATGGATCCCATCCCTAATCTCCAGATTTTGCCTAAACTGGGTTTCTGAATAAAGTAACTATAAGAAGAATGCACATATACATATATATAAATCCTATAAAAGAAAGGTAAAATAAATATAAAGTATACCCCAAAGCTTTTTATTTAACTTGGGGTCTGTGTGATATGTTAAACAGGTGTCCTTCAATATGCCAGAAAAATATCACAAATCTCATGAGGCTCAAGTATCATTAATATAATCCTTCAATGCATCATTATTAATGGTTCAAAGTGAGAGTTTGAGTCTGTTTTTATCCTGAGTGTATCACTATAGAACATCATTCAATCTGTCCAATACCACCAAGTCTGTCTAAGGTAATCTTTTTAAAGTCAATGTATTTCTCAAGGCATGTCTTTACCATGAGTCTGTAACAATCTCACAAAAAGTGGTCGAGTTTCATTTGATTATGACGGAGCAACATTACCAACGGATCCATCTCTATGGACCCTTTTGGAAAAGGTGTCACTCATAAGTATTAAAAATCCCATGGAAGTCTTGATCCGACAAATCCAAAGAAACAGCCCCTCGATGTGTAGTGTTAACATTCTGGAATGGAGGGTCTATGTGTGGACACTAATAAGGGACCCACCTTCTTTTCCTAATTTGAATTTAATTAATGTTTTCATATTAGTAGATACGACATAATAAACCAATGAAATTGCAGCATGAAAAAAAAACAGATACACTCTTTCTTCACTAAATATAAATTAAATATTGTAGCACAACAATATTAACAAGGAATGATACTACATCAACATAAACAGATAATTACACATTAAATAATAAATTATTCATCACAAATAACTACCAAAGATCCAACAATTCAATGTTAAAAATTAATCTAAATAAATTATTTATATTGAACACAATAAAATAGGTTGCGCAACACATGAATTTTACGGAACTTTTTAATAATGAATTAGTCTTCACAAAAAACTACCAAAGATCAACAATTCAAGGATTAGAATTAATATAAACTAATTATTTAAATTAAATATAAGAAAAATGGGTAGGGCACCACATGCAGATAAATAAATTAAATGTCCCGCTAACAAAATTTATACTACCAATGTCAGCACACCAATTGGGTTGTCTGACCACATTGAAATAATTAAAAAAATTATTTTATGATTATTATGGATGCAAAAATTTAGTAAAAATATTAAATTGTAAATATTGGCTAAATTTGCGCAATGTCAGTAGGCACCGACGAATGACATAATCATGTGTTTTTATAAATTGAAACAAAATGGGGGTAAATCAAGTGGATTCCCTAGATTATGGTCTCATATGATCCTACGATCCATGGTAGGTTTGTTTTGACCTAAAACGGAAGAAAACTGATGGTTTTAGAAAATCCCCAAAATAGGGTAAATTTATTCCATGAAGATCTATGAAAAGGATAGAGAATAAGATTGTACGACTCTTGGTGCGTGGGATAAGCCATACTGAGTGGTTCACATCGCACCCTACGGGAAAAAATGGATGAGGAATGAAAACACGGCAATATTCCAAAGGGATAAGAAGGTTGTGAGCCACCTAGGGAGAGGGGGAGGTGTAACGTGAGAAGGGAGAGAGGAAGAGAGGAGTGGAAAAAAGAAATAAATAAAAAGGAAATGAAAGAATATCAAAAGGAAAAAGAAAATGGAGATAAATAAATAAAATGTTAGAAGAAATAAATAAATAATTAAAATGAGTTTACCTCATTTTAATTATTTATAATTTCTCTCCAACCATATCTAATTTATTATATATTTTTACCCCTCATTAAATAATATTTATTTCCTTTAATCAATTTTTATTATTTTTAAACTGAAATTTGCACTATGGCGCACTTTAATATTTTACATAAAGCCTGATCAATCATTTAATTAAATTTAATAGCTATATGGACCTGAAAATGGGTACACTTACGCACACACTGGGTCACATTAAATATTTGGACTAAAAACTTAATGGTATGCACTTTGATTTATGTTTAGACATTTCATGTATTAATGTGGGTAATTAATCATATTTTATCTAACCCAATAAAAAATATTATCCCATATATATACATTTTTAATGTATATATATATACACATCGGTATATTCATATATATACACCATCAAATGTATATATATAACTATATATATATATTTAATCCCATATATATATATATATCATATACATATATCTGCATGTTTTGTTCTAATATAATAATATTAACAATAATTAAAATTATCATTATTTAATTCAACACATCAATGACACAACTAATATTTTAAAAATATAACCATTTATAAAATAATAGTTATTAAATTAATATTTATTTCACGTTAGAATTTAATTCGAGTATTTATTACATTTCTCATTTAGTATTTACACAGCGACATAAATTTTTAAATGTGAAAGTGCTTTTTTTGTCTTCAACACAAATAATTATATTAATAATAAAATTATTATTATTAGTTCTCACTATCCAGCACAAATATTTATAACACTAATAAATTAACTTCAGGTACAATTAGGCCAAAACGTCTAATTTTATCATTAGTTATAACCTGCTTAAGGTAAACCCCACATCTTGTAAAAATTCATAGTCTTGGATTTTGAGTATGACACACCGTTTAAGAGAAATTATTTATTTATAATAAAAAATTTGAATAATAATTTCATTAAAATTAAGGAGGGTATTATCATGTGCGACGGTGTCAAACACCCTATACAAATCATGGTTATACACTGCCAAGGGTAAACCGAGCATTTCTAGACCTAATAGTGGTCTCAGATTTCTCATACGATGCACCATTTGAGTATAATTTCTTTTTTTAATGAAAACACAAATGAGTATGAATAAAATAAATATAATATTTTTATTCAATCAACGCCAAGAGTCTACAGGTCTCATAACCCCATGCTGACTCATTGTTTGACTTTTGAAATATTTTATAGAATATTTCAAGGTTCTAGGAAATAATTCTACCAAATATTTATATTATTACAATTTTTAATTTTAAGCTAATTAATTTAATAAAATTTACTTAGAATACATAAAGTAGTGTCAACTATCAGAAAAAAAATTTCTCACACTTGATTTTAATACTGACTTTCCTAGTTAACAGAAAAAAAGAATTTTTTCTATGCTTTTTCATCTGGTTCAAAATACAGAACGTTACAACCTTCCAACCATAGAACTTCTCATCCCCGAGCACCAATCGGGAACAACGTAACTCTCACTCTATCTATAGGGGTCATGAAGCCTCACACAAAAGGTTATGTTTCATCTCTAAACATCCAACACATGGTCAAATATTGGTTAGACAAGTGAAACCTAAGATATTAAGATCTATTTCAATGTAACACCCCAATATTTCATAGTGTGTTATTACTTTAAAATAATTCAATAACTTGCACTACACGCAACACCGAGTTAAAGCGCACCATGACTTACCAAATTAGATGTTATGAATTGTAATACCTACATTTTGAAATTTTATAAATTCTATCTCTTAAAATGGACTTCATTTTTGGATTCAGAATATCAAAATTATCCTAGGGTGAAATTTTGGTACTTTTCGGATGACTTTAATATTTTGATGAATAATGAAAATTACTAAATTTTAATTTTAAAAAACTTTTTTAATCAAAATAATTAATAGTGATAAATTATGAATTTGAGTGGTTTTAAAGTATAATTAGAATATATTTTTACCATTTTATCGAATGGTGTTCATTAGAATTAATTTCACTTTGAAATTGGACCAAAACAATTGTCAATCTTTTGATATATATTGTTTCTTAAAAACACGCTATTTGTTGTGACAGTAGGAATTAATTATAAAATTAATTAATGAAACTCATACTTTTGGAATTTTGTAAAATATACATCATTTTTTAATTTGGAATATCAATTATAGCTTAGGGTGAAATTTTGGCATTATTCTGAAAAACGTCAATTTTTTATGAATAGTGAAACTACTAAGTGGTAGTTAAAACAACTGAATTTTTCATAAAACATAATTTTACCTCTTGTATGAATGGAAGTTAGAAATTCTAAAAGACACGGTTAATATAATGATTAAAATGTGGTTCAATGAGATGAAAATAATTTTTGGTGAATAGTAACTTTTTTTCTTTTATTTAAAACTGTTAAAAGTAAATAGGGTAATTAAGGTTAGAAATTTTATTAATATTACCCTAACGCATGTCCTAATTCTATTGGACAAGTGTATCTTGACAAAAAACAACCTTAGGAATAAAATATTATCATTTAGGTCCACTTGGATTAGATTAGGACATTTATTATTATTTAATTCAAAGAAGAGTTAAAAGAGTTAAAATCAATGTTTATTTACTAAAAAAATATAATATAGGGTTGTACATAAGATAAATTTGATTGTAAATATTATTTAGAAATATAAAAATACTTCCTACAAAATGATATTTTAGTTATTATTTTTAGACATTAAATAATTAAATTTATTTATGACACGGTGATGATGCAGTAATTACCATAATAGTGAAAATTAAAATAATTGATATTATAAATATCCAAATAAATAAAATTTGAGACTTTTAATGAATTACACTAATTTTATAGGATAATATGACATATTAGGATTGATTTAATTGATTTTTTTTCGAAGTAATCATTCAGTTATAAGTTTCAAAAAAAATCAACTATTGACTAGTGTCAAAATTGACATAAAAGAGTTTTTAAAACAAATATTATATTATTAATTGATATTAACTTCCTAAAAATATAAGTATCGGACAATATACTTATATCATGGTATTTGTATCATTAATGGACCACTTGGGGGTCTCTTAGATGTATATAGTATGTTTATTATCTATATAATATAAAAATAAAAAGTGACATGGTAAATGTCAAACTAATTAACTAAGAGTTAAAACTAAATGATAAGGTTAATATAGTAACCCAAACCTGTCTAAATTCTATTGGTTGAAAGGTTTTTGACATATCCCCACCTTAACCTTTGAATAATAAACTTTGGATCCATTAGAAATAGAATATAAATTTATTATAAATTAATATTTCAAGCTTTTCCAATGGTACCCCTCACCCATCTTATAAAAGGTCACTAACCCTTCTCATTACTTCACACCTTCAAAGCCTCTTGGTTCGGCCAAACTATGCCCAAATACTCTGTCAACTTTCCTCAATAAAACCTAGAGGCCTTAGTTTGATCAGAAAGCGAACCTAAGGAGCCCTTTTCATCAAATCAAAAGGAAGAACCCGAAGAAGAGATAATGTTTTCACCACCCTTTTTCAAATTCATTTCTTCTTCAACTTCTTCTTTACTTGTTATTGCCATTCTAAAATAATAACTCCAGTATCATATATATACTGTGATGTTATTACAAATATGGTACAACCATATTCAGTATTCTATCCACCCTTTGAATAACATGTCACCATACGTGCGTACGTACGTCTTACCGTCTCCACATCGTGGTGTAATTGTTATTCAATATATTATTATTGGGATGGGTATAATAATGATGTGAAACTCATGTAAATAATAAATATAACATGATAATGATTATGTATATATGATATAATATCCAATTATATAATATTTTAATATCAAAATAATGATATTGTCGCTCGTGCGTACGTAAGGACTACTGTCTCCACGAACGCGATGAGATTCATTCTCCATCGTATCCATTCAAGTATAATTATCAATTTATGATTTAAAATTAATTTTTAAGGACTTGATATCATTCTGGATATGAATAAGATACAACCTATCCATGACAAACATGGCTTATGTAACAAAAAATATAAAAGATAACGAGTAAGTTAACACCTTAAACGACGATAATACTAAGATATTATTAACAAAGCAATGTTAAAAGATCATATATGATAACATATTAATGTATATGATTCATGTATAATTTAATAACAATTGTTTCACCATTATACAGGAGTTTAACCTACCCTCAACCAAGGAAAAGTACAAGGTAAGGGTTATTTCACAATCTCTTCATTATCCGAGGTTGTTTATACGTAATAATCTACTGGGATATCTTTATCATCCACATCCATGTTTCTTAAAAATGTATTTCAAAACGTTTTTAATATTTAAACTAATATGGTTTAAAGTCATTAATACCCTTGTTTGACTCCTTATAAGAGTTTTATGAAGGAATCATTCCGTTGTTTTCCAAACAAGGTGTTTTTAACCTTTTCGATTGAATTAAAGTAAGAATGTTATTTTTAACTTATACGGTGAGTGCAGCTATTTTCTACCATTATAAAATCGTCGAAGCTTCTCTTACAAGATTATAAGAATAGTTTCAAAGAAAATGTTTTATTTTATAAATATATGACTCTTAAATGATTTCAAAATAGAAAGATATATTTCTCTAAAATGAGTTTTGATTTCATCAATGTCAACATCTTTTGATATATTTTAAGCTTATTTGAAGTTGATTTATTATGATACAAAACTTCTATATTGTATTGAATGTTTTGTGATATGTTTGAATGTGGATGTGCTATTTTTATACCATTTATAGTTTATGGTTAATGTATTTACATTTCGTATGCTAGTTTTAATACGAATGTTTATGTTATGTTTAAACCTTTTCATATAGGAAGGCATTGGACTTAATATGTGACGGGTGGAGCCAGCTATAGCTCCTAGATGCATCGGTAGGTCTCATGAGACAAACTAGTGTCTTGTCACAAGTCCTTGACAAAATTTTAATTGTATTCTTGGCACGAGGCCTTGGATATGTGGTTATGATAGTCTGGCATTATGCATTCCATCATTATGAAAGTGGTAATTGATATTGCATGTGATTATTAAATTAGTAGAATATCCATGTGAATAAGTAAATGGAATTATTTAATTTTATTTTTTCCATACTATGTTGAAGTTCAAGTTTAAAATACTTTTGTTTTAAGTTATACATTGCCTTAAATGTTTATTCTTATTTATGAAAGTTTCCGCTATATTGTTATCCTTACTGGACATTTGAGCTCACCCCTTTTCTATGTTTTATTTTTTTCCCAGGATGTGAAGAAGTAATTTATGAATGACCTACAGGGATAGTATGTGGGGATATGAGGGTGGGATATAGAGACTATGTTGTTGTTGTAGTTTTCAGTTTATGATGTAATGTATAACATTATGAATATATCTAGTGTTTCTAAGGCTACTAAATCAATCGGTCATTCGAGATTTGATCTTTCTTGTGATCATGCCAATGTTATGTAATAATGAACTGACTCTAGGTAACTGGGGTCAGGACGTTACAGTTGGTATCAGAGGATGTTTAGTACAAACCTTGGAAGATAGATTTAGATAAACTCTGATTATAGCACATAGACCTAAGTTGAACTTTTAGGATTAGTATAGAAGAACTTCCTAGAAATTTGGTATTGTAGAGATTTTATGAGTTTTCCGAGCAATACATCCCTGTATGGATATGATCAGGTAGAGGCGGCTCTGGCACAGATGTACCTAGGGGTAAAACCCGAGAACACCGCTTTGAGCTAGACTCGAATGGGAACTAGTGCACGACAACGAGCCTTGCTACACTCTTGGTTACGACACTCTCAGGGGATATGCTTAGGATAATTATCATTTTCTTTACAAACCATTATGAACGGTTTATGAGTATATACTTCCTCAAAGGAGACATTTTTATGATTATGGATTATATACATAAAATATTTAATTTATGTTAGGTGTTTTACAAGTTTCGGATTAGGTATTGTTATTCACAAACTAATCTAGTGTATGCTATTGTTTAGAAATGGCACCTAGTAGAAGGAATGAGAACGCCAGCAATACACATGATACAATGAGAAAGAAGGATCATATATTTCATGGTCTTAAGCCAGAATTTATAAGAGAAATAGTCTCGCATGTATTATCATCATATGAAGAAATAATATCATGTGTTGATAAGATAAGTAAAGAGTTTACTGAGTCCTATGGCTTTGAAGGGAAGCAAGAGAAGAAAACGATGTATAAGAGAAAGATGGATAAAGTGAAGAGGGAAAAGAAGAATTTTCCCATATGTGATAACTGTGGGAAGAAAATCCCTGGAACTTGTCTGAAAGGAATGGGAGTTTGTTATAAGTGTGGAGAAAAAGGGCACAAAGTACGTGACTGCAAGGGTAAGATAATGGTTTCAAATATACAATGTTTCATTTGCAAGGAGTTTGGACACTACGCAAACCTATGTCCCAGTCATCAGTATATGCTGTAAATGATGCTATTGGATAATAATCAAGTTATGATACTACCACTGATGAAGAGGAATTATTAGAGTTCTTATGTTGATTATGTCAATTGAGTGTTGTGTCAACAATGTACTTGTTATAATAATTATGGAGTATATAAAGATTGTACTATAGTACTATTTCATTAAGGACTTGAGATTGTGTGGAACAAAGAAAAGTGACTCAATATCAGGATATATTTTTGGAAAATATATGGTTGAGATAATGATAAACCATAATATAGTTCTGATACCGAGGTAGTGATTTTGGAATAATACATGATTGATTTGGATAAATTATATTGGATATTCTTGACTACCTGGAAACTAGTTAATGATTTATATATTCCATCATTGTTGGGGTTTAAAACATTTTTGGATTGAAGGAGTATATCTATTACTCTTTAAGGAATAAGGGATCATGAATGTAATCAATAAGGTTTTATGGTAATTCAGGATGTTGTAGTGTTTTAAAAGAATACATGATGAAGGTGTTCACATGTTATTATGCGAAAAAAAAGGATCTTCATTGTGTTTACCTTCCTTATAAATTTTTGACTGAATTATTTTGGATAGTTCTAGTTTGGATTATTTTGGATTTCCATAAAAGGACAACCCAGAGGTTGGGCGACAACCCGTCGTGTCCGGCAAGGCCACAAGACTTGAACCCACAACCGAAGGGTGACAAGGGTGTATCACCTACCACTGAACCATGTGATGTCCTGGTTGAATAATGTCATTTTTTTAATGGTTCTACTAGATTAATTATAAATTCATTTTTTTAACCCTATACGAATAGGATAAATAGAATATTATTTTAAGTTCTATTATCTTTTAGAGTGAAATATGAGTATGTGGTAGAAATTAGGTAAAGGATTGAACTCTACTTGTCAAGAATATATTTTTTCTTCTTCTCTTATTCTATGAAGAAATTAATTCTTATACTTTATTTAAAAAATCCTAGAACCAAAAATTCTTTATCCTAATACCGTATGTTTTGTTGAACCGATGGAATTTCAAATCATCATAGATTGATGAATTCAAGGTCCTCAATTTTAAACTTGTTTTTGATTTATGACCACAATAACTACCTATAAATATTAAAATTTTTCATCCAATTATATGTCTCTAATTTCCACCAATGTTCTCATAATCAAGATCATAATTTGGTGGTGGCCCTTTCATTTCTCTTTTCCTCATATTAAGATTAAATTTTAGTAACCCAATTTCCGATGTGGGTTATCCCACAAAGATATTTTTTATTTTCAACCCTTTATTTTCGAAGAACAATTTCAAATTGTGAGGACTCAATTTATTGAAGTAGGTGAGAATGTAACACCCCAAGATTTCATAGTGTGTTATTTCTTCAAAATAATTCAATAACTTGCACTACACGCAACACTGAGTTAAAGAGCACCATGACTTACCAAACTAGTTGTTATGAATAGTAATACCTACTTTTTGAAATTTTAAAAATTCTATCTCTCAAAATGGACTTCATTTTTGGATTCGGAATATCAAAATTAGCCTACGGTGAAATTTTTGTACTTTTCAGATAACTTTAATATTTTGATGAATATTGAAAATTACTAAATTTTAATTTTAAAAAACATTTTTAATCAAAATAATTAATAGTGATAAATTATGAATTTTAGTGGTTTTAAAGTATATTTAGAATATATTTTTACCATTTTATCCAATGGTGGTCATTAGAATTAATTTAACTTTGAAATTGGACCTAAACAAATGTCAATCTTTTGATATATATTGTTTCTTAAAAACATGATACTTGTTGTGATAACAGAAATTAATTATAAAATTAATTAATGCAACTCATATGTTTGGAATTTTTTAAAATAGGCATCATTTTTTAATTCGGAATATCAATTATAGCTTAGGGTGAGATTTTGGCATTGTTCTGAAAAACATTAATTTTTTATGAATAGTGAAACTACTAAGTGGTAGTTAAAAAAACTGAATTTTTCATAAAACATAATTTTACCGCTTCTATGAATGGAATTTCGAAATTCCAAGAGACACTTTTAATATCAATAAGTAAAATGTGGTTCAATGAGATGAAAATAATTTTTGTGAATAGTAAATTTTTACTTTTATTTACCACGGTTAAAAGTAAATAGGGTAATTAAGGGTAGAAATGATATTAATATTACCCTAACTCATGTAATAATTCTATTTGAAAAGTGTATCTAGACCAAAAACAACCTTAGGAATAAAATATAATCATTTAGGTCCACTTGTATTTGATTAGGACATTTATTATTATTTAATTCAAAGAAATGTAAAAAGAGTTAAAATCTATGTTTATTTAATAAAAAATTTCTAATATAAGGATATACATAATATTAATTAGATTGTAAATATTAATTAAAATTATAAATATATTTCCTACATAAATATATTTTATTTATAATTTTTTGACATTAAATAAGTTAATTTTTTTATGACACAATGATGATGCAGTAATTACCATAATAGTTAAAAATAAAAATATTTGATATTATAAATACCCAAATAAATATAATTTGAGACTTTTAATGAATTAAAATAATTTTATAGGATAATATGACATATTAGGATTGATGTAATTGACTTTTTTCGAAGTAATCATTCTATTATAAGTTTCAAAAAAATCAACTATTTAATAGTTTCTAAATTGACATAAAAGAGTTTTTAAAACAAATATTATATTATTAATTGATATTAAATTCCTAAAAATCTATGGTTCAGAAAAGAGACTTATATCATGATATGTGTATCATTAATGGACCACTTGGGGGTATCTTGGATGTATATAGTAGGTTTATTAACTATATAATATAAAAATACAAAGAGACATGGTAAATATCAAACTAATTAACTAAGTGTTAAAACTAAAAGATAAGGTTAATATAGTAACCCAACCTGTCTAAATTATATTGGTTGAATGTTTTTAGACCTATCCCAACCTTAACCTTTGAATAATCAACTTTGGAGCCATTAAAACCGAATATGAATTTATTATAAATTAATATTTCTAGCTTTTCAAAAGGTGCCCCTCACCCCTCTTATAAAAGGTCACTCCCCCTTATCATTACTTCACACCTTCAAAGCCTTTTGGTTCGGCCAAACTCTACCCAAATACTCTCTCAACTTCCCTCACTACAACCTAGAGGCCTTATTTTGATCATAAAGACAACCTAATGAGCCCTTTTGATCAAATCAAAAGGAAGAACCCGAAGAAGAGGTAATGTTTTCACCACCCTTTTTCAAATTCATTTCATCTTCCACTTCTCCATTAATTGTTTTTACCATTCTAAAATAATAAAACCAGTATCTTATATATATACTGTGATTTTATTATAAATATGGTACAACCATATTCAGTATTCTATCCACCCATTGAATAACATGTCACCATACGTGCGTACGTACGGCTTACCGTCTCCGTGTCGTGGTGTAATTTTTATTCAATATATTATTATTTGGATGGGTATAATAATGATGTGTAACTCATGTAAATAATAAATATATAATGATAATTATTATATATATATGATATACTATACAATTATATATTATTCTAATATCAAAAAAATGATATTGTCGCTCGTGCGTACGTATGGACTACCGTCTCCACAAACGCGATGAGATTCATTCTCCATCGTATCCATTCAAGTATAATTATCAATTGATGATTTAAAAATAATGTTTAAGGACTTTATATCATTCTGGATTTGAATAAGATAAAACCTATCCATGACAAACATGGATTACGTAACAAAACATATAAAAGAAAATGAGTAAGTTAACACCCGAAACGATGATAATACTAAGATATTATTAACAAAGCAATGTTAAAAGATAATATATGATATCATATTAATGTAGATGATTATTTTATAATTTAATAACAATTATTTCACCATTTTACAGGAGGTTAACCTACCCCCAACCATGGAAATGTACAAGGTAAGTGTTATTTCACAATCTCTTCATTATCCGAGGTTGTTTTTATGTAATAATCTAATGGGATCTCTTTATCATCCGCATCCATGTTTCCTAAAAATGTATTTCAAAATGTATTTACTATTTAAAAGAATATGGGTTAAAGTCATTTATTCCCTTGTTTGACTCTTTATAAGAGTTTTATAAAGGAATCTTTCTGTCTTTTTCCAAACAAGGTGTTTTTAACCTTTTCGACAGAATTAAGGTAAGAATGATTTTTTTAACTTATACGGCGAGTGCGGCTATTTTCCGTCGTTATAAAATATTCAAAGCTTCCCTTACAAGCTTATAAGAATATTTTCAAGGAAAATTTTTTATTTTAAAAATATATGACTCTTAAATGATTTCAAAATAGAAAGAGATATTTCTCTAAAAAAGAGTTTTGATTTCATCTATGTCAACATCCTTTGATGGATACTACGCTTATTTGAAGTTGATTTATTATGATACAAAATTTATATATTGTATTGAAGGTTTTGTGATATGTTTGATAGTGGATGTTCTATTTTTATACCATTTATAGTTTATGGTGAATGTATTGGCATTTCGTATACTAGTTTTAATACGAATGTTTATGTTATGTTTAAACCTTTTCATATGGGAATGTATTGCACTTAATATGTGATGGGTGTAGCCCGCTATAGCTCCTCGATGCATCGGTAGGTCTCATGAGACAAACTAGTGTATTGGCACAAGGCCTTGGAAAAATCTTATTTACAGTATTGACATGAGGCCTTGGCTATGTGGTTATGATAGTCTAGCATTATGCATTCCATCATTATGAAAGTGGTAATTGATATTGCATTTGATTATTCAATTAGTAGAATATCCATGTGAATAAGTAAATGGAATTATTTCATTTTATTTTTTCCATACTATGTTGAAGTTCAAGTTTAAAAGTCTTTTGTTTTATGCTATACATTACCTTAAATGTTTATTCTTATTTATGAAAGTTTTCGCTTTATTGTTATCCTTACTGGTAATTTGAGCTCACCCCTTTTCTATATTTTATTTTTCACCCAGGATGTGAAGAAGTAATTTATGAATGACCTGTAGGGATAGTATGTGGGGATATGAGTGTGGGATATGGATACTATGTTGTTGTAGTAGTTTTCACTTTATGATGTAATGTAAAACTTTATGAATATATCTAGTGTTTCCAAGGCTAATAAACCAATCGGTATTTAAAGATGTGATCTTTCTTGTGATCATGCCAATGTTATTTAATAATGCACTGAATCTAGGTAACTGGGGTCGGGGCGTTACAGTCAATGTTCATTTTCCAACTAAATCACGGAGACGTTACTTATCCAAAAAAGTTCAGTTAGAGACACGACCATGTAATCGTCTCATTATCTCTTAGCCAAAGTTACTTCCCACATTAGGTTTTAAACATATAAAGAGGCTAATTCCGAGTCACGACACCTTCAATCATCATATTTCCTTATAAAACACTCCCTTAAGCATTCTGGTTACACTTATCACTTGATTTACCAAATGGATAAAATGATCGATTCCTCGTCTCCCTTAAAGACCATGTTGAGATAGCTTGGTATGAAAATCCTTATTTGACACCAACTTCACTCATCTCACCTGACGATGTGTAGAAAAAAATTTCTCCACTAATCGTTTCATTGACCAAGAGAGAGAACTAGTCAAGCCACTTCGGCCGACCTTTTAAGTAGATGCTCAGCTTAGACGGTGGGTGTTTTAAAAAATAATCTTTGATTCCTTCTTCAAAGGTATATAACATTTACTACAAACACATTCATAGAAATTCATACGTAGCTTCTAATGACAAACATTGATTTTGGCATCATTAAGCTAGATAACAAGTCCAACATAACCACGGATGAGCAGGACATGAGTATAAGGAACTAACCATAGGTTGTCCATACACCATTTTTTTGAGTGAGATATTGGAACCGGGAAAAGACAACCAAAAAAGGTTTTTGGATGGGACCAGAGTGACATCCACTTGGTGGTCACATCAGAAGAAGTGGCTAGTGTACAAGAGTTCTTCCAAATAATTCCTACATGGAACTCCAAGGGTCACTCAAGACTAACAAAAGCCTTTATAAGAATGACAAATCAGCATGAAACACTGAGAAAAACACACTAAACAATCCCAGAATCTTTTCCAGCTTTAGCATAGTTTAAGACCGATGCTATATTGGTGCATCAAGGAAGAAGGCGATATAGGGTACATTCTCGACACTTAATTAACTGTAAACTAATAGAATTATAATATTACCAGAAGGATAAAATTTAAACCATTAGAATGAAATCCTAACCAAAATAACTGGTTTTCCGAAACACCTAAGTTTCTTGATGTCATCTTGAGCATTAGGATAAACTTCATTCCTTAAACACCAAAGTCATTGCACACAAGAGATGACCTAAAATGCATTTAACAGTTCATGACATGATGATTACACTAAACATGGCTGGTTCATCACAACATTAAGAACTCAATGGCATTGCGTACGTGAACATATACTACCCCGTGGTGAAAGAGAAGCAAGTTGGTTTTTTACTTAGATGATGGCGTATTGATTCATCCATCCCCGTGGTGAAGAGAGGGTCAAAAGTTATATGAATCAATTGAAAATTCCTAAGTCATGCTTAAACTGATGGAAATGAGAATTACCAATGCTGAAGCCCGAATCTAAAGTAAAAGAAAACATGACCACACATCTGAACAAGGATGTCATTTTTAAGCAAGGGGATTCAACTAGGGACCACGTCAAGTGAAAGGTTCTGATCCAAATCAACTCAAGGAGAAATACTAAATACCCTTATACCAGGGTCTTAAATAGAGGATATTTCTATAGGTTCCATATCTAAGCCCTTTATATTTAATCACATTTAACGTTTAGTCATCCAAATATTTAATCGAAACATAAAGTTCCATTTTTTAAAACAAAACACAAGGTATTTGATCTTAAATAACTCCTTAAGGGAAAACATAAATGCTAAACAAAGCCCTATTTTGAAACATTTTAAATTAATTGAAATCATTCCCTAAATAAGAAAATATATTACATTAAATCATTTAATAAATATAAGTAAACATACAAGGGTTCCACTATGTTGTCCTTGGTTCATTAGAATGCTACCCAAAAATAGTTGTTTAATTATTAATAGTCACAACACCCATACTGGTTCATCTCATAAGGAACACACACCAACTAGCCAACTTGTTCTTGGTTGTGCATTTAGGTAATTAACTAATCAATTGGAAATCATAACATTCCCAAACACATATCTTTTTACATATATGGGTGGATATCAACCTAATAAGGTGTTATACACTTTATAGTTGTTTTCTTTTATCTTCCATTCAAAGGAAACCAATAAATTTTTCATAGAAAATAATTACATAAAAAACAAGCTATATGGTCACTACAAGAAGCTATCAATGAGAGACATTTTGTAACCATTGAAGCATAAAATTTTATTTACAGAGACATGCTAATAGGCTAGATGCATTATAAAATGAAAACATGGTATTAAATAGGAAGCATGGAAACATGATAACATGCTAAATATATCACCAAAATATGGTATCAAAAAAGGCACTCTAGCTAATTATAACACATGACTAACATTCAAGGCACACAATTTGAATCAAGAGTCAACTTAAAATGAAAATACATGCCATGTCACTATGCGTAAGACGTGAATTTCTATGTTCCTAATATGATGCTTGTAATTATTTATCCTTACCTTATCATGATAAGGGTAAAATATCATAAATTCCATAAATCCATAAAAAGGGGAAATTGCACCAATCACTCGAGGTGAAATCATATCAAATGTAACAATGAAAATCATGGAAAACAATCTCCATCCTGGCCACTTGGTAATTTCCCATACATTGGGTGACCTATCCTAGGCACAACTATTAACCAAGCACCAACACATTCCTAGTATAATGTCTTCCAACCCAAGACAGTAAGACGATGTAAAAATACCACCTTTGATACTGCTTTGTAACATCACCACCCGTCTCACCTCTAAGATGGTGGACAGACCGGTGGGTTACATGACCTCAAGCACATCACCCCTAATGCCAGAGGCTGCTGAGTAGTAGAGAGGGCCTTTTTCATGTTTGTGGGGGATACTATGCCCTTATAGGTAATAGAAATTAACACAGAGGACGTAACATCAGTTAAATGATAAATATCAGAATCATATAAATAAATAAACTACATGGAGGAGAAATATAAATAATCCAACTAAATAATACTCTAGTGCAAACGCTCACAAAATCGTGGCATGCCATAATGGCTTTTTAAACTGAATTCATGAAAAATAGAAACCCAAGTATTCCATCACCTAAAAAGAAAAGACATAAAGAAGAATCTTCATCATGATCAAGGCTCGGTCCTCTATCCCAGCCATTATCCTAAGAAATAAGAAAAAATAAATCATCAGAAGTATCATTCTTCCCTTTTTCAATACCTGCAAACATATAATTTACTCAGGTGTCAACAACCCCCGAGCATGCGGTGAGATAAAATCCCAGTAGGTCGACACCCACGGTGTCTAAATCTTTTTTTAGTTCAGAAATAAAATAGAATATGTCAATATATTATAAATGTAGATAATTAACTAAGACCAATTAAAAAATTAACTCGGCTCAGTTTCCCAATGGAACCTATCTCTAATCACCTGCTTTAGCCTAATCCTACAGTCTGAAAGAATAACCAGTAAGAATACTGCTCATATACATGTATATAAATCCTATAAAATCATGGTAAAAAAAGAAGAATCGTACCCAAAATATTTTGCATTAACTTTGGGTCAAAGTCATGTGTCAAACAATTGTTCTTTGATTTTCCTAAAGAATATCACAAATCTTAAGAGGCTCAAGAGAAATTAATATAAACCTTCAGTGTATCATTATTATGGGTTCATGTTGGGAGTTGGAGTGTGATCCCATATAGAACGTATCACTATATAACATCCTCCAATTAATCTAATACAACCAAACCAGTCCAAGGAAATATTTTGAAAGACCATGTATCGCTCGAGGCATAGAGATACCATGAGTCTATTCAGATCATGAAAAAAGGGTTCGAGTGTCATCTGAGGTTGGCTTAGCCACATTTCCAACAAATCTACCACAATGGGCCCTTTTGGAACTGGTGTCACTCATAAGTGTTAAAAAGCCTGGGATGTTTCGGTCCGAAAAATAAAAAGACACTACCCCCTGATGTGTAGATGTAATAGTCTAGAACATAGGGTCTAAGAATGGACTTTAATAAGGGACCCACCTTCTTTCTTCACGCTAAATTTACTTAAAGTATTCATAGTAGTAGGTACGACATAATATGCATATGAAAAAGCAGCTTGAAAACTAAACAGATACACCCATTCATCACAAGATATAAACTAAATATTTCAGAACTACTATATTAACAAGGTATGATACCAAATCCATATAGGAATATAAATTCACTTTTAATACAGAAATAATTCATCACATACAACTACCAAAGTTCAAACAATTCAATGTTTATAATTGATCTAAATTAAATATTTAAATTGAACACAATAAAATTAGTTGTGCAACACATGAAGATAAAATAACTTTTTAATATTAAATGAATCAGCACAAACAACTTCCAAAGATCAATAATTCAAATATTACATTTATTCATAACTAATTATTCAAATTAAATACATCAAAAATGGACTTACCAACACATGTAGATGAATGAATTAAATGTCTGGATAAAAGAATTTATAACGATCACATCGAAAAAAAATGTGTTTTACAACCGCCTTAAATAAATTTAAACAATTTAATTTATGATAATTACTGATTCAACAATTAAGCATAACAATTAAATTAAAAACATTGGTTGAATTTTCACAATGTCGGTAGGCACCGACAAATGGCACAACCATGTGTTTTTATAAATCGCAACAAAAAAGTGGGAAAGAGAGTAAAACATCGACATTATGGTCTTATATTATCCTATGATACATGGTAAACTTTGATTTGACCTAAAATAGAAGAAAACATATGGTTTTAGAAGAAAAAAACTGAAATAGTGTTAATTTCTTCAGCGGAAAAGTACGCAAAGGATATAGAGGAAGATTGTAAGATTCATGATGTGTGGGATAAGATTTACCAAGAGGTTCACAACTCACCTGATGGTGACGAAAACGGACGACAAATAGAGGCATGGTGATATTCTGAATGGAGGAGAAGGTGGTGCACCACCTAGGGAGATTGGGAGCCGCAACATTATAGGGAAGAGAGGAAGAGAGGAGAGTAAAAAAAATAAAAAAGTAATGGAATGACACACTAATTGAAAAAATAAAGAGATAAATAAATAATATAATAATAATAATATGGTTAAAAAAGTGAAATAAATAATTAAAATGTGTTTACCACATTTTAATTATTTTTAATTTCCCTCCAACGAAATATATTTTATTATTTATATTTATCCCTCTTTAAATTTCATTAATTTCATTTAATCATTTTTATTTATTTTTAACCTAAACATTTCACTGTGAGGGAATTTAATATTTTACATAAAGTCTATGAAATCATTTAAATAATTTTAATAGCTATCTAGGACTCACAAACGGGTGCGTAGGAACGTGCCTTGGGTCGCATTAAATATTTGGACTAAAAACTTAACAGTCTGCACATTGATTTAAGTTGAGCCGTTATATGAATTTATGTGGGTAATTAATAATATTTTATCTAGCCCTACAATAAATATTTACCCATATATGTACACGTGTTATATATATATAGACACACAACTATATATTCATATATATAAACCCTCACATGTATATATATAACTATATATATATTTAATCCCAAATATATATACATCATATAAATATATCTTTATGTTGTTATCCTAATATAATAATTTTAACAATAATTAAAATAATCATTATTTAATTAAAACCATCAATGACACCGTTAGTATTTTAAAAACAATAACTATTTTAAAAAATAAAAGTTATTAAATTAATATTGAATACATGATTTTATTTACATCAAATATTTATTACATTGCTCAGAAATTATTTACACCACGACATAATTTATTAATTGTTAAAGTGCATTTTTTTATTTTTTGTCTTCGAAAAAAAATAATTATATTAATAATAAAATTATTATTATTATTTTTAAATATCTACCAAAAATAATTATTACCAAAATATATTATCATCCAGTACGATCTGACCAAAACATATGATGTTCGCATGAGTTATAACCTGCCAAAGGAAAACCCCATGTCCCGGAACTATCGGTGGTCCTGGATTTCAAATACGATGCATCATTTGAGAGAAATTATTTATTTATTATAAAAAAGGAGTAACAATTTAATTAAAATTAAGGAGGTTACTATCTTATTTTAGGGTTCCAAACACTCGATGCGAATCAATGTTATACCTTTCCAATGGTAATGCCGATGTTCCACACCTAACACTGGTCTCTGATTTCTCATATGATGAATTTTTTGAGAGTTATTTTATTTTTTTGAAATAAAATACACAACCATATGAATAAAATAAATTTATTATTTTTACTCAATGAATGTCAAGTGTCTACGGGTCCTAGAACCCCGCGCTAACTCATTGTTTGATTCTTGAAATATTTCATAGAATATTTCAAGGTTATATAACATAATTTTACCATTTATTTAACTTATTTCCATTTTAATCATTAATCTAAATTATTTAATATAACTTTTTTAAAAGACACATAGTAATTTCAACTATTTGAAATAAATGTTCTGACACTCGATTTTAAAACTGACCTACCCAATTAATACAAAAAATTACTTCATGTGCTTTTTCATTTGGTTCAAAACAAATAATGGTACAGTATAGAGTTGATGAGGAGATATATGTGAGGGGATACACATAAGATAGATTGTAGAGAGATCAAAATGATCATAAATCATATTCATGGTATCTACTTTTCTTAAATGGTGGGGTAGTGAGCTAGAGATTATTGATATAGTCTACAACCATATATTTTATAGATAAATATGCATATATAGGATCTTTTGATGCATCTAAGAAAGAATATTTGACACATTTTATTGTTTCCAATGGTGGAATTAAACCTATAAGTTTAGAACCAATTACTATTTATAATTATAATACTAAAATACTGGTATATTCTATGGTACACAAGAGACACCATAGGATGGTATATGAAATTCATTAGTTTCATATCTTTATGGATTTTACTAAGAGAATTAATTATGCTATTAGTAGATTAGTGACATAGTTTAATGTGCAATAACGCCAGAATAAATATATGTCTTGGTTGAATTCTCATTCTAAAATAAGATCTAGTGGTTTGAGATTTTCTTAATTTTATCTCTAGTGAATGTGAGGGTGTTATGATTAGGTTCAGAAGACATTAGTCATGTATAAAAATTGATTACCATTACATGTAATAAGTTTTATATATACAATTTTATTTTTGTACCAATATAGTATTGATACTTTTATGTCAACTATATACATGGAATTTTACTCATATTTCATATAAAATAAAATGGATAGATCAATTACCATGTATAATAATTTCCTTGAGATAATATGAAAAAAATATTAAACACATAACTTATAGTCAATATAAAATATACTGATAGAAAAAATATTTTTTCTACTTATATGGTGTTGGTGTTTATAGGAATCGAAAATTCTTCATTGGAATTTCTCACTTGGTGATATTGATCATATGGTATCATGATAAATAACCTTCCATTAAGAACACCACATCTTTTGATTATTATTTTTTTTCCTATTTATGAACATACTTATTAGTCTCTCAAAATAATATCATTATCAATGTATCAAATTTAATTGTGTACTTTTATTTAAGGAAAACCCCATTATATTAAATTCATGTACTTTTAGCATGTGTTGGGTGCATCACCAGTGTAATGGCCTTGTTTGAATGTTAAATATATAATTGTTCTCTTCTGGGTGGAGGAATATATTTCATATCCTACCGTATTGAGCAATATGGTTGTATATTTAATAAATCCAGGACAATGGTTAGAGAAGGTAATTCCATCATGTATGTTCATGATATATGTAAAGAGTCATAATTATATTGACATTGAATTGTGAGTTGGACACGCTAATATTTAGATAATTTCCCATAGGGTCACACACTATTTCTATCCATAATTTCCACATATTTCAATGAATATCAGTTTAGGATTTTCTATGATCCATATGGAAACAATAATGTTCCATTAAAATTAACTCATTAAAGATTCATTAAATTATTATGCGAATTTTAAATCCAAATTAATACATAGAATCTTTTAACTTTACGATTTAATATTTTACTAGTTGGTGATAAAATATTGGTATTAATTATGAAAAGATTAATTAATTCATAAGAGTGAGAAGGGGTCTTAGAAGGAGGTTATAAGTTTTCATGCACATAAATGTTATTTTTTGAAAGTATACCCAATGTTTAAAAGACCATTTATGCATATTGAATGTGAAAAATTCTATTTTAACATATTAAAGATCTCCCCCTCATATCTATAAATAATTATATTGAAAACCAAGGTAATTAATATGTTTTATTTATCTCATCTCCTTTATCAAGTCCATATTCATCACATCATTGAATGGAAATCATAATTATGTTGATTTCCCAAAATTTCCCTAAATCATTGAGGTGAAATAATCTAGGAGTGGTGGAGAATTCAAGGATGATCTAGAGGAATCTTAGATTTATCCTTTTATCAATGGCACTACTATAGTGACGGAATAAATTCAGGGATTTCAAAAAAAAATGTGTCATTTATGGTTACAATCATTTTTTCCTACGAATAAAAGTTGTGTTGTTCAGTATACAATGAGAAATGTTAGAAATGTTATTTTTCGGATTCACTATTTTTAACATGAAAATGAACCCATAATTTTAAATTACACATTTTTTTGATTTCTCTATTCCCAGGGTTCCCCCAACAACATGTTGAGTTCCAAAATTTTGAATGTAGGGTGTGACAATAAAAATCCGAATCGGAACCCACAAAGTAGTTCATTAGAATCAATTGTTAGGTAATGTAATCATTTTAGTTTAAACAATAAACCATATGAAATATTCTTTTGACATTTTAAATGGAAAACCTATATAATTAGCATAAAAATTAATATGAAATTAAATACCATGAAAACAATCATTTTAAAACCAGAATAATTGGATATCCCCTAAGTATGTAATGTTTAACAAACCCAAATATACTCATATATTTTTAGAAAACAAACCATTCTTATTCAAGAATGAATGAGATTATGAGGGGTTAATTGTCTAACACTAGTGGCATAGTGATACCCATATGATGGAACAAAAAATATATCATTCAATTATAATTAATGTTACATTTTTTCATAATAAAAGGGTTGGTATAACATGAAAATCTCGAGGAGTACTTGTCAAAGGTTACCAATTAATCCCATAGGTTCCAATGTGACATCCCCTTTTCAAATAATTTATATTTGACATTTACAATCATTTACTTTCAATGTGGACATTCATAAAAAATATAGTGGTAAACTATAAAATACCATACATTACATAGGTAGATATTACCTAAAAATTAAAAAATATATATTTCTAAACATAACAAAACTACACCATAAACGTATAGGTTTAGTTCCTTTAGAAGCTGGATAACATAATCAACTGATTTATAAGATATCCACATTATCGCCTACTTATTTCTTCATAACTACACCCCTTTTCAAAATATCATAATTAATACCCTTATTCATGTGCTGGGGAAAATAAACATAATAAAGGGTGATCATAGATTCTCAATAAGGGTTAAAAAGCATTATATTAATCATATCATAACCATAGGACATAAGAACATAATATTTTAAAATTGTATCCTGTATATAAAAGATCATGATATCATATCATGAGATAAATCATAAAATTTAAATTTAATACCAAAATTCATAACCTAAGATACAAAATTGTTTGACATAAACATATGAATTTAAAATCATTTGTTATTATTCACGGATCATTTCCAAGAACATAATAATAGATAAATTCCATTTCCGAACCAAGTTCACTCCTCGTTCTGAAACTATATTAATTAACTGATATAATTTATCATTCTATCCATGTATATATCATGAGATATAAATCATTAACCAATGAATTTTAGGGATATATATGTCCCACCCATCTCAAAATGAAATCATTATTACATGTTTCACAAAATAGAAAATTATTCATTATAGCGTAACCAAAGGATTAAAATGGGAATCTTAAACATTATTTCATCAAAACACAGTCGATGAAAAACCAATGTATTTAATATATATAATTCCATCATAAAAAAAAGAAAACCATTGGAATATTTGGGAGATTAAACATGAATAATATTAAATAATTTCATCTTATATTGAAAATAATTTTTATAAAACACTTGAAATTAATTCATGAGGCAAATAACCATTATTATTCCAAAATGATTTCTTTTCTCAAAATTTTTTGAAATTTTAAAAGAAAATTATTTATTAGAAAATAAAATTTATACCATGAAAAGGATTCTAACTGGAAATATGGTTTTATGAAAACATAAAAAAATGTTCATGTCGTATAAGGTAAATGAAAACATTCATCTCAAACATTTGTCGAAAAGTCAAAAAGTACCTCATACTAAAAATGGAAAAGGATTCCTTTCATACCAATTAATAAAAATTTACCAATGGTTAAAATTGACCTTAAAATTTTTATATGTTTAGAAGGAATATTTTGGAGTGCATATTTAGGAAACATGGATTTGGATGATAAATATAACCTAGTAAATACTTATATCTAAACAAACTGAGATAAAAATGAGATTACAAATATATCCTGAACATAAGGTTTGATTTAGTTCATATGTATCCAAAAAACCTGTATAATTATTTTATTAATTTTATTTACTTATTCCAATATCATTTTCAATTATATGATATCATATAAGATCAAATTACCATCTTTTTGTTAGTAACAGTATTACTCATCCATCAGCTGCTATCTTCTTTATTTTCTTACACATGTTTTTTCGGATAAGTTCGTGTTCTTATTCTTAGGTTATAGTTATATCATTTTCGTGATTATATTATTATAATATATATCTTATTTCTTCATTTAATTCATGTATATAATCATTATTTAATTAAGATCATGTGGAATGAATTTCATCACATCATGGAGATGGTAGGTCATACGTACTCATGGGCCACAATAATATTCCCATATTTGTTGAATAGTATTGAAGTGGATGTTGTATAATATTCCAGAATAAATATCATGTTATTATAATAATATATAGTTATAATGTCCATCAATACACCCATCCATGCTAGGTAGTACCGAAAAATAGATTACACCAAGTCATGGAGATGGTAAGTTGTACATACACACATGTGGTGATTTCATTTTTTGTAGGATGGATAGAAGGTGGAATATGGTTTTTACATAGTAATAACACCTGAATATATAATTGATTCTGGATTCATTTATTTACCATGAAACATCTCATGAAGAGGATGTAGAAGAAGAAATATGTTTGAAATAATTATTAGAGGAGATTACATCTTCTTCGATGTGCTCCCTCTAAATACCCTATTGAAGAAAATGAGTTCAACATTTAAGAGGACTAAAACCTATAGAATGTAAATAGGGAATTTGAGAAGGTAAATGGGTAGGGTATGGATTGTCTTGAATTCTCAATGTTATGTGAATAGGTGAGGGCGGAGGATCCCTTTTATAGTTGGAGTGAGGGGAAATTTAGGGATCTCCAAATATATTAATTTAAAATAAAATAAAACCACATACAAAATCATATGAAATGTCTCAATTTAGAATATGATAGTATTTATAGTTGTAATACCATCAGAAAATAAATTTAAACAAGTTTTTCAATCAATTTAGGCCTTATCAAAATATTTTAAATTTAGTTAATATATTTAATTTTTATCTAGGGTAAAAAATTCATTCATCATTAAAAGGGTGTAGTATTTACCTATTTGATGTTAATGAGACCATAAATATATGAATTAGATCATTTTTTACCATATAATAATTATAAAATATTTTTAAAAATTATTATTGTATTTTAAAATAATTAAAAAAATATATTTTGACAAACAATCAATAGTGTCAATTTTGACTTTATTCTATTCACTGATTTTTGAAAATTAAAAAGATTAAAAGTTAACTTATAAACCACTGTTTTAATATATTTCCACAAGTATAATTTTTATATTTTGAGGTGGGTTATTTATAGTGACTACAAATTTGAGGTCGCTTTATTTTTACAACCCCTGTCATAACTTTTCCTCTCCCCACTCCCTTGTTTACCCTCCCCAACCACACAAACCTATTCTCTCCCCCACGGTTCACTCCCCGACCCAACAACCCTATCCCATGTGTACCCTCCAACTAACCGCGATTACTCTACTCACCATAACCCTCTTTCCTCTACACTGCACCCCCACAACCCCAAGACACCACTACTACCCCAGTGACCCCCACCCCCTTACCTCCACGATGTGCCCCCCACGACCCCAGTGACCCCCACTACCATGCCTACATGTTCCTCCCCCCATGACCACAGGACACCCCGGTGACCCTACCCCCACCTCTCCATACTACGCCCCCTACAACCCCGACGCCCCCACGACCCGATGATCCCCACCCCCACATCTGCGATGATCCATCAGATAGTCCCTCAATGGTTGTTCCCTCCCGACCATGTTGTTTCCCTCCAGTGAGTACTCACGTCCCGCCTCCATTGAACACTCTCGGACTATCGTGCCTCTCTATGTAGAAACCTCCTAGGATATGTCCAGTGGTTCTTCCACTTTTATTTTGACCATCGAACCCCTATCGTAAAGTTGTTTCACCATCATGGATCTGAAATCGACTCACATCACATTACCCATGGTCGATTCATTTATAGGCATTTCATTGTTTGAATTCTTCAATACATCATGCAGGTTATTTTTGAAAATTGTATTTTCATGAGACACCTCACAGAGGTAATATTTTTTCATTCATTACTGAACCTAAAAGATATGTTTTTTTCCATAAAAATAGATTTTAACTCATTGGTTTTTATGTTTTAATCATATGTGTGTTTTACAATTTAAATAAGATATTTCAATTAATTTATTTCAATTAAATACAGATATGGATAAGATCTATATTAACAAGAAATATAGTGTTTCTACTGAATATTATGAAGGGATTAAGAGATTTATGGATTTCACCAATGAATTTCCAAGAGATTTGATTTGTTATCCATGCATAAAATATAAAAATAGATATCTCTACAAATGAGATTGTGTTAGAGAACATCTGTTTTTGAATGGGTTTTTTCAAAACTATAAGACATGGACATTTCATAGAGAAGATTCCATTTCATGTCATCAATAAAAATGTATTCATATGGATGTTGATTCAAGAAAAGTTGACCTGATATACATAATTATTAATGATATGATGTGTCAGTTTCAACTTGAAGATAGTAATGTCGTAATAAAAAAAGTTGTATCAGGTAATCCATGTTCATATACATATGGATAGGCACTGAAAATAATCAATATTCTTTATTATGATCATACTATATTATATAATGGATTCATTAAATTTAGTAAGTTGTTGTCAATTGTTGAATTGTTAAACCTGAATGCCTCTAATAAGTTTTTAGACACCTCATTTGACATGTTGTTTGTATTGTTGAAGAAGGTTACTTCCTACTGCAGCGAGGATTCCAAATTCATTCTATCAATCTCACAAGTTGATAGATGATCTTGGTTTTACATATGATACCATTCATTCATGAATAAATAATTCTATGTTGTTCAAGAAATATAATGCGTAATTAAATATTGGTTTGGTTTTCTATACATGCTGATGGAAGGGCAAGGAAATTAATCAAGGTAGTCAAGATTCTTCCAGTAAGAGTCTTGAATCAAGGGAAGCAAGTTTCCATTAATCAAATGCATTATTACTCACTAAAACTGAGACTAAAAATATTATTTATGTCATCTAATATTTCTAAATTGATGAATTGGCATTCAGAGAGAAACAAAGAGGTTGAAAAATTAACTCACCCAGTAGATTCTGTGGCATGGGAAAAATTTAATCAAAGACACCAAAACAGTTTCCAGGATGATTGTAATGTTTTACTGTGTTTTCTAGTAGCTTGTTTTAAAATATTTAGGTCCATGGTTGGTTTAACACATAGTACATGTCTAGTGGTGTTGTTTCCATAAAACCGTCCCCCATGGGTATGTATGAAGAAACCATTTTTGTTATTGTCAATTATAATTGATGGAATTAGAGGACTTGGGGATAAAATCGATGTTTATATAAATCCTTTGATTGATGTGTTTCATGAATTTTGGGCCGATGTTGTAATGAATTTTGACTTGGAATCTAATGAAATGTTTGGACTCCAGGCCACATTGTAATGAACAATTTATGATTTCAATCATATGATAAATTATAAAGTTGGAGTACAAAAGGATAATTTTCATATCCTTGTTGTAATAAGAGTAAGAAATATATATGTCTTATTCACTATAGAATGTTGGCATATCTAGGTCATAGATGCTTTCATCCCCCGTTATACTGGTTCAGAAAAGACCGTGTGTTTTTTGATTTTAACATAGTGTATGACCCATCTCAAAAAATAATGTATGGGGTTCAATTGTGTGCATAACTTGATCAAGAAAACAACAGTATAATGTGTGATTTTCAAGATTTATTGGCTCTTGTATTTCCATCTATTCCTACCAAAAATGAATAGTGCAGTCATAATTAGAAGAAGCGAAGTATTTTTTTTAATTTCCTTATTAGAAATATAATATTTCAATAAATAATTTGGATGTGATAAACATTGGAAAAATGTATGTGATAACATATATTGCACCATTTTAGGCATCAAGAGGAAATCATTGGACATTAATAATGACCAACGTCATTTGTAAGAAGTGGGATTGAGAAAACCTTTACATTTACAACTGGGTGAATGTAATCAGCCTTACATGCCTAATCCACAATATACAATGAATAAAAATGGTAAGCCAATATTTCTATCAATTTTAAAGACCGTTAAGATCCCAGATGGTTATTTGTCTAATATTTCCAAGTGTTTCAATATGAAGAGCATGACATTATAGGGGTTAAAAAGTCATTATAATCATATTCTACTTCAACAATTAATTCTTATAGGAATTTGTGATTTCATTCTAGCCAAGGTTACTGAGCCATTGATTGAAGTTTCAAATTTTTTCAGAAAGATATGTTCAAAAAATCATCACATGGGTGATTTGTAAAAGTATAAGGATAATATTGTACTTGCACTATGTGACCTAGAGAAACTATTTTCGCCATCTTTTATTGATTTCATGGTTTACATGATTTTGAATTTAACAATTTTAGTCTTTTCTGGTGGTCCAGCGTAATGCAGGTGGATGTTTCCAATAGAGAGATACATAAATACATGGAAATGGTATGTGCACAAAAAATCACCTCTGAAAGGTTCAATTTAATTTGGATATTTAATGGATGATTGTACAAATTTCATGTTCTTCATATATTGATGAGGCTGAATCAAAGATATATAAACCCTCTCAGAATTACAAGGGTCCCATTGGAGATGGATTAACATTTGATATGCACAATGATGACTGGGTTCAAGATCATCCATATGTTTTGTTCAACACTCCATCAATTATTTCATTGATATAATATGTTTCCAAGTTGATGTGTCTTTAATTTCTATATTTATTTTATTACTTACCATTTATTGTGTTTTGATTTAAGACATATATCACTGTATTGAAAGATGAAAGGCCCCGTGCAACTGACTATCAAATCCAAAAACATCATTTCCACTCATTTCATGTGTGATTAAAGACTCGTGTATGTATAAATAATTGATTTAATATTTTTATAGTGCTACATAATTGTATTTTCACAATTATTTATCCATTTAACTATGTGAAATTTGAAGATTCAAAAGATACGTGATTTAAGAACCCATATAATGAGTGAAGAACTCAACCAACTAGATGATGGATCATTTATTATACTGTATCCCTACAGGTCTTTCATTGCTCACCGATTCTGATTTGGTATTAGAAATTTTGACAAGAATTGAGCCAAACAAAATAGTGGTTTTGGTTGTTCTTTTGTTGGTGTGGGTTATTATTATGGATTGATGAAAGATATTATTGAGGTTATATGTTGTCATGTCTTAAAACCCATGTTGTTATGTAGTGATTGGGTTGATCTAGTTCATGGAATGAATGTTTACAACTTCTAATTTATGTCAATAAACTTTAACAGTATGCTATATAAAGATGAACAACTATGAAATCATCCCTTCATATTGAAAACATATAAACAGATTGTTTACATTGTCAGAACAGACTCTGATTGGAAGTCTGAAGTGAAAATGTCTAGAAGAGGGGTGTTTTTGATTGATCAAGAGGAACCTAACATTGTCTCATTTCTTGATCAAAAACTTTACCAAACAACAATAGTTTTACGAGATGATGATATAAAATGGTCCAGAGAGACAATTGAAGAAGATACGATAGAATTTCCTAATTAGGGAAAATTTAAACTATTTTTCATATTGTTTGTAAAAATATCTATGAGTTATATATATATATTAAAATTTCTTGATTTAACTATAATATTTTTTAAGGTAGGTACGTCACAGGGTGATCAGATTGATTTACCAGATGTTGTTGGTATGTAAGTTTTCATTTTTTGAAATTAATTGATTTTAATTTGCTATGTTTATTTCCCTAACTATTACTTATTTTTAATTAAAAATTCAGATTTATTTTAATTTAATCATGAATATATTGTTATCAGGATCAAGTGTGTCTCCTATCATATGGAGGGGTCATGGAAGAGGGGTCTGATCCTGGAACTCTAGAGCCTGATTGGATGTGTTATTTAATGACACGTTTCACCCAGTTGGAGAAGGTGATATTATATTGATTCATCAATTTGGGAATATGATATGATACCCACACATATTATTCCTGACGACTCTTGATTAGACTTCTTTCACCCAAGATACGGTTGGAAGATTATAGAGGGAGGTTTAGGTAAATTCAATTTTTAATTTTTCAAGATATTGTTTTTATTATTGTTGCATCTACTGACTACTTTCTCAATAGGATAATTTTATATTATCTATAGATGATATTACTGTTGTATGTATGAAAAAATGCCGAAAATTGTTGATGTATTATAAGGGAAGGTTGAAGAGAGATCACAGGACACCATTTGCGAGTGTGCCAGACATTCTATAGTGAGTTCCTCTAAGCATTATTTCTGTGTAGTGGTTGGATTTTTATGCATTTTGTTTGAGTAAGGCAACAATGGTATGTTTTATTTCATTTAATCTATAAGAGACTAATTTTTCATATATCTATTTACTAAATACATTGAATGTAGACCGAGTCTGGTCATCATTCATGTAATCGGGTGATACAGGGAACACCTTCCAATCATGGCTCTCGATATGTGTCACAGCTCATACATGATTTATGTTTAGAATTTACTATTCATTCATATATTACAAATATTTTAGTATAACATGGTGAATCCCTTTATTATAGTTTAACCAATGAGGTGAGAGGATCGACCAGTTGTCCATATGGGTAAGGACTCATAGGGTGAGAGATCACAATGTTTCTAGTGTTATAGTAATAAAATTATTTACTAATAAATGTGTTTTTTTAATAATTATTATTTATATTTGTTCATTGGTTCATTATATGCTATAGGATTAGTATGACGCTTAGTTAGTTGAGATTATAGAGGAGCAACATCATAGTACTATGCGCATAGATGAGATATTTCAACATGAAATGGGTTGTGATTGTCCTGGATATTCGTTGACTTATGGTGGTGGTGTCCCATGACATGTAGTTGAAAGAGATGAGGTGACGGTTTCATGCAGAGATGTAGGGATTCGCACATAGAATGAAATAGATGCTTCCATGCAGGAAATGAAACACTATATGTATGTGAAGTTTCAGTAGTTATGTGCAGAGTATGGGGAGAGATTGTCATAGATGACCGGACATATTGTTGAAGTGACTACGCAACATCTTGTTGATGGTACACAAGTGGAATCAAAAGTTACCAATAAAACAATCCATAATCACATTGACTTCTATTGATATGTTTAAGGTGCATAATATAGATATATATTGTATTCTCTGGATATAGCTTGTGGACATTGTAGTGATATTGGTGATGAAAATAAGAAAGAACATGCATGAGGTAATTTACATATCCATTTTAATATCATACATGAATTAGGAATTAATAATTATACTCAAATATTTAGGTTTATTTACACCTATGTGTATTGTTTCTTTAATAATTGTGATTTAATTAATTATTTTAATGTTTAACTAATTGTTAGTTATTTTATATTTCATAACACTTCAATTTATTATCATGACAACAACTGGTGAGTAAATTTTGAAATGGTCGGGCAGATGCCAGGTCAATCAGACATTCGGTTGGCATGGTACATCTAAATATGTATTTTTAAGTGATTGGAGCACTTGAGAAAGGTGTGTGGGGTGATCAAAACTGGTAGAATGAACTCATAATTCCATTTAATTAGACAACCAAAAAAGTTGAGTCAATTGTAAAATGGTCGGGCAGAAGACACATCAATCAGAGGTGTCGTGTGACCGCGGTGACCGAAAGCGAACTTTTGGTTCCATAAACGACCAAAACACATTTTTATAGTTCAAATGCATATTTAATGACCTCAAAATGATTTTGAATCATATTAAAATAGTTTAATTATTTTTTGTGATGTATACAGGCAGACGACATGTCAATTGAACGTGCGGTTTGAATGGTATGACTGAATAAATGTTTTTAGGTGTTTGGCACACTTGATAATGGTGTGTGGGTTGGTCAAAACTAGAGAACAACCTCGGAATGACATGAAATCAAGAGAACATAATTGGAGAGTGAATTTTGAATTGGTTAGGTAGATGAAATGTCAATCAATGGTTTCATGTGACCGCGATGACCGAAAACAAACTTTTGGTGCCATAAACAACCAAAACAGGTGTGTAATGGTAAAATTCATACCTAAAGACATCATAATGACTTGAAATCATAGGAAAACATTTTAATTATTATTTATGATGTGTTAGAGGATACATCACATTAATGGGACAATGGAACTTAGTTAAATTTTTTGGTCCCAGACAACTTTCAATAACTACAAATGTTTGGATCCACAAATATCCCCTCTCTTGAGATTATGTGACAGAAAAAATGAAACATATTGAATCCAAATTTCACACAGTGTAAATTTTAACAAAATATTCTCATTTTTAGGGTGTTTAGTACAATTCTCAGTTTATAATCATGTTCTTACTTTCAATTTCAATTATAAATAATATCATCTATAAATACATCCACACGTGAATCAATATAGTCTCTTAAGACACAATTTATTAGAACCATATTTATAATGGGTGTACTAGTAAGACCAAGAATAATCATTGTAAATTCATATTGTACACACCTTGTACGGAATTATATCTTTGGAACATCCTTCTTCTTGACCCATAATTGATGAAATCCTGAATAAAGATCAATATTAGAAATGAATTTATCACCACATAGTTGGCCAAATTAGTCATCAATGTGGAGAAGAGTACATATTTTCTTGATAGTGATCTTGTTATGTTCTCCATAATCAATGCAGAGTATCATTGATCCATATTTCTTCTAAACAAATAGACCATGTGCATCCCATAGTGATAAAATAGGGTGTATTAATCCCTTTTAAATATTATGTTGGATTTGATTATTCATTTCCTATAAATAAATTGTGTCTATTCTATAAGGTTTCATTGAAATATCCATAGCACATAGTATGACTTATATTGAAAAATCAACCTCACAATTTGGTGGATGACCAAGAAATTTATCCTAAAAGGCATAATCAAAATCTCGTACAGTAGGTGTATCATTAATAGTGAGTTTATCTTCATCAATTTCAGATAGATAACATTCATTTATAGGAATCAATATCCATAAAATGGATGAAATTTCCACTGGAAGGTCATATTCATCTATGTATTGATAGATGATTATAGATTGATCTGGAATATGAAATGTGACTTCCAATCCTAGTAAATTTATATGGTATCCAGATAGAGAGAGAAATTTCATGCCAAGAATCAAATAAAATTCCACTATAAGAAGGATCAAAATATTTTTAGGAATCACTTTCCCACAAAATTTATCCAGAGAAGAATTATCAACTTTTTATATGATCAATGGGACATTATGATTTTTCATAGTTAGCACACAACTAATATTATAGGTAATTTGGTAACACCCTTCGGAAATTATTTCTAAATAAAATAGTGGGTGGATCAAGAATCAAATAAAATATTTTCTTCTTTAAAGCAGATGATATGTGTTCTATTCACCACTTTATTATCATACTCCAGATCATTGATGGTGATCACATGTTACATGACTCTTTCTTTGTCCATAAGAGATTTTGGATGTCAATCATAATCAATAACAATTATTTTAGGGTATTAATTGTCAAAATGCCCCATTTCCTTTATCTTTTGGCATTGAAGTGTGGGAGATGCATTATGTGTAGCTTTTTCATTATTTAGATCATTGGAATTATATTTTATGTCACATCAAAATTCAATTTCCTGATAAACTTCTCCCCCATACATAGAATTTTTTTAGTCACATTATGATAATTTCCTCTAGGTTTCTTTCCACACATTGAGAATATGGAAAAACTAATCTTTTTTCAATGGGTTTTGTATATTTTCCCTTTAATTTCATTTGTGTCTTATTTTCAAACCCATAGGACATATGGGATACTCTGATCTCCATCTCAACCATTATATAACATTTAACAATTTCCCTACATATATTTATGTCCCTCATTTCTTATTTCCTTTACACACTTCATTTTAATCCACTAGATAATCAATTAGTTTTACTCTTAGGTTGGATAATAATTTCTAAATCACGCCATGCAAGTCTTGTAAAATTTTCCTCAAATGTACCAATGGATTCATCACCATTTTGATTATGCTCAAGGAACTCATTCTCTATCTTTATTTGAAGAATATGAGGAATATAATTATTGAAAACAATGTTCTTAATCTCATTCTATTCCATTGAGTTAATTTCAACTCCATATCTTTTATTCTTGATAAGATTACTTTATCGATCGGCTTCACCTTCCAAATGATAGACTGCTAAAATAAATTTATCATAATTTTAACAATAGAGAACAAAAAATTTATTTTCGGTGGTATTGGTCCATTATTCATCCACTAATGGATCAGAAGACTGGCTAAAGGATGGTGGACACCACATCCTGAAAGACTAAACATAATGTTGTCATCTCCTTTTCACATTTGGATGTCCTTCATGATTAATATATTGAGAATCTTTTGTGATCATAGCTAAAATATTTTTAGTCCTATCTCCCACAAAATTTGGTTTCTTAGGATGATAATAACTGCATTTCCCATTGAATTCAGCATTAACATGGTTCCTTTAGGCACAACCATTTACCAAAACCAATTATCACAGTGTGAGAAACAAAATAATCATAATTCTAAAACCACATTATCATGAATAAAATTTCAATTTAGGACATGTTAGGATTTATCCTAAGTTATTTATCATCATTTCTTTAATATTAGGATTTCAACCTACACATCGTCATATCCTTAGGGTTCTTTACTAAGGTTTTATCATCCTAGTTTCCAATGGATTACTATACATTTTCTCTAATATCAACTATAATGGATCATACATTACATGCATAGATATGACATTATAAATGATTAATATTCATTTCAAAACATAAAAAACCAAACCAGGACATTATAGTTTTATGGTATTTAGAAACTAATAAAGATAAATAACATATTTAAAAGACATCTATATTTTCTCATGCTTAGTTCTTTATAACTAGAACCATTTTTGATATAAATTACTTAATACCCTAATCCACGACATTGAGAAATGAAACACAATAAATGGTTACCCAAAATTCTCATTAAGGGTAAAAAAGTGTTATTTCAATACTATAATAATCATAAGAAATAAGAAAATAACATTTTTAAATATTATTATCCACATAAAATATCATGATATCATGTCATCAGATAAATCTAAAACATAAATGTAATCCAAAAAGTAATAGCTTAATACATGATATATTTTGGTATAAAAATAAGAATAGGAAATTATATTATATTAGTTAAGGAACATTTCCAATACCATCATACTGGACAAATTCTATTACTGATGTGAGTTCAATCCACATTCCAGCCATGTATTACTGAACCGATATCATTTTTCATTCTATCAATTTCCATATAATGATATATACGTAATTAAAAAATTAATTGTAGGGATATATAGGTCCCACTCATCCCATAATTACTTCATTATTATAGGTTCCATTAAATAGAAAATAAAACATCATATTATAACATAAGGAATAAATTGGGTTTCTTAAATAACATTTTATCATAAGAAAATCCATGAAAATGAAATGGATTTCATAAATATAATTTCATCATAAAAAATAAAACCATAGAATAATAGAGATATTAAACTTGAAAAATATTAAATTATTTCATTTTATATTGAAAATAATTTTGATAAAACAACTTAAATTAATTCATGAAGAAAATATCATTTCTTCTTTAAAAGGTTTTCTTTTCTCAAACATTCATACAATATTAAAAAAAAATTTCATTACAAATAAAATTAAGATCATGTAAAGTACTATTCATGTAAATAAAGTGTGATGAAAATGTAAAAAACATTTCATGTTGTATTAGTTAAAAGAAAGAATTTTTCTCGTACTTTAGTCAGAAGGTAAAAAAGTACCTCGTACTGAAAATAAAAAGAGATTCCTTTCATACCATTTAATTAAAATTATTCAATTGGTAAAATTCACATTAACCAATTTTATATGGATATAGATAATATTTTGGAATATATATTTAGGAAACATGGATGTGGATAACAAATATACCCCAGTAAATACTAATGTATAAACAATCGCATATAAAAATGAGATTACAAATTTATCATTTACATGAGGTATGATTTCCTTTGTATGTGATTGAAACTCCTATATAATGATTTAAATATTGTCATTGAATTATTACATAATAATTTTAATTTTTATGATATCATATATTATTATATTAAAATTCGTTTATTATTAACATTATTATTCATTCATTGGGAGTTTATTTCTTTATTTTGTTATGCATGTTTTTTCAGATAAGTTATTATTACTCTTAATATATTACAGTTATATCATTTATATAAAAATATTAATATACTATATATCATAATTATTCATTAAATTATTTTATATAATCATTATTTAATGAATAACTTATAGAAAGAATCACATTGCATTGTGGATATAGTAGGGCCTATGAATGCATGAGCGATGATATCATTACTATAATTATTGAACAGTAGTTAATTTGATGTTTTAAAACATCTAATAATAAATATAATGTTATAATAATCATATATAGTCATTATTTCCATTAATATACCCATCTAAGTAAGGTGGTGGTGAATAATATATTACACCACAGCGTGGAGACGGTAAGATGTACATACATAGACTTGGTGATTTTATTTTCTATTGGATGGATAGAAGGTGCAATATGGTTGTTTGATCATAATAAAATGTCATTATATAAGTGGTAAGAGATTTAATACATTATAATGAAAATAAATCAAGAAGTGAAATTAAAAGAGGAATGAATTTTGAAATAATCAGTAGAAGAGAATACCTCTTTTTTCGACATGCTCCTTCTAAATCTCCTCTTGAAGCACTAGAGTTGGCCTTTGAAGATAAACAGACATATATAATGTAACTAGGGAACCAAATATGTAAAATGGGGATGGTATGGGTGATATTTAAGACTCTATGTAAAGTGAAGTGGTGAGGGAGGAGGTTATCATTTATAATTGAGTTGATGATACTATTGGGATTTCCAAAAATATTGATTTATAATAAAAAAATCCCATCTAAAAACCTAAAAACCCAATTTAGAATAATGGATGATATATGGTTGTAATATCATCAAAAAATAAATTTTAGACCTATTTTTCTATCAATATAATCCTTTTCATTTTAATTAACACAAAGTTATTCTATTTAATTTTAAACTAGGGTAACAAATATTTCAATGTTAATATAGTGATATATTTACCTATTTTATATCAATTGGAACATAAATAAATAACTTATAACAATATATACTATATAAAATTATTCTATATTTTATAAAAATGGTTATTTATTTTTAAATAATTTAATAAATCATTATTCTAATAAAAAACCAATATAGTCAATTTTAATAATATTCAATTGATTTTTTTAAAAATATTATGATAATTAGTTTACATAAAAACATATATTTTATTATATTTTTAATTGGTAGTGATAATTTAGAAAATTAATTGGACAGAATAATTAACTAAAATTTTATATATTTTAAAATTTTTAATAACATTTATTTGATATTTCCCTTAATAAAATAACCATTACTGAAGTTTTTATTAAAAAAATTTAATATTATTATTTGTTGAATTAAAAATAAAAATAAAATAATAGGTAAATGATAAATCCACCCTATTTTATATTAATAATTATAATTGAATATTTCTTAATTATAGCCCATCATTTGAAATGTTACAATTATTAAAACATGAATGTGGAACGTTTATCATCACTTTAAATTAAACAATATATGGTTCATAATATCTTTTATAAGGCTCCAAATGGTCAACTAAATGACCATGAATGATTATAGTAGATATATAGTTGAAAAATAATATTTATTCAATTTTTAGAGTCTTTGAATGTGTAATATAATATTAATAATGAATATTTTATTGATTTCTCATCAATGAAATAATTTATTTTTAATTAAATTAATAGTCTTTATGGTAATTATTTATTTACTAAAAAATAAAGATATATTTTCCAGGTAAATAAAAACATTTTAGTAATCAAATTATTATTTATAATATATTTTATATTCTGTTTAAACTTTATTTAAAAATTATTTAATTATTAATATTATAGTGAGACCTATTTAAATTTTCATTAAATTTAATTAATTAAATCGAATAATCTCATCTGAAAAGATTCAAATAGATACCACTTCAACCAAATGATGATTTAGGTCAGATCTTACTCATGAAATGTTATTAAGACAAGAGTTAGGTTAATTTTATAATATTATTCTTACCCTTAATTACATGATTTACCCTTTTACCGAATTAATTAAAATTATCAAAATTACAATTCATATTTTCCAAAAATATAATACAGCTATTTACATAATTTGGACGTAATAATTCCAAATATAGAATCAATTTTTCAAAATTTAACATTCAAAATATTCAGTAATGAATTTGAAATAACCCATGTTTTTTGACTAAGAGAAAGGGTTTTTAAAAGATAGAACAATAAAAAACCCTGAAATTGTTTCACATATGAATTCAATGAAAAATTACTAAAAATGACCTCAATTATATTTAATTGTGAAATTATATTCTATATATACTATAAAACCATTAAATATTATATTTTAATAATATAATTTATTTTTATGGAAGAATTTGTTTTCAATTAAAATTTATTTTAATTATTAATTCTTAAAATCTTAAAAGTTATTAGAAAAATATAAAAAATTCATCCAAATTAAATTTTCATATCCTGATTCCAAAGATCTATTTTATGTTGTCATATTAAAATTATTAATATTTCGAAATATTTATTTAAAATGGTTTCCCATGTGAGAGGTAGAAAATTACGCATTTGAAATATATAGGTTTGTATACATCTAATAGGGTCTATATATACCCGATGACAAAAATATCCATTAGGTGAATATCCAAAAAAATATAAAGTAGACAAAGTATATATTTAATTAATTGAATTTAATAATAATAATTAAATAATTTTATTAATACCAAAACATATAAAATTGATTCATATTTTTCATAAATAATTGGTACCCAATGATTTCCACAATAATTCTCATAATTTTGTTGTATTTATTTTTTCTAACCTAAAATGTCATCTAAAATGGTCATTTTATACTAAGGGCATCTCTTCGTTTTTTTAACTCACAATTACATGAAATGAGAGAAATTAATGAATAAAAATTTATTTAAATATATTATTACATAAAAACATTCATCTATTACATAAAAACACAAATTACATAAGAAAACATGACATTGAAATCATTTTAATATCCCAAATAATAAGGAAAAAAATCTTTTAAATTATATCAAATATATCAGACCACCATGATTGTATAATAAGAAATAAAAAATAAATAAAAAATTAATTCTAAAGAATACATGAACATATGGTTCCAACAGAAAATTTATACTATGAGACCACTTTCCAATGGAATATATCTATTATAAATTAAGTGGACATTCCCTTAGAAGTTAATATAGTTCCCTAATCATCAATAAAATCTCCATCAAAACTAAGTAACATGAACCTTTATATGACCATAAGTTTTTATGACTTTTTTGAAATAAATTAAATTTCATTGATGTATTTTTTTATATTAAACAACTAGTTAATCATGAGTTACATTAGATACAATGTTAATATTGCACAAATTTTTTTTTTCATTCCCAACATTGAGTTTTAGAAAAAAATAAAATATTTTATTAATATAGTTAACTAAAAATTACTATTATATCATATTCATTAAACTTATAAAAATAAATATAAATAAATAATTTTAAAATATTAATTATAATTTTTTTATATAAATGAATCATATATATAAATAAGGTAACTTAATTTTTGGTATTGTCTGTATGTGTTTCGGAAATGCTATTTTCTCGAAAGAATTATTTATAATAAATTTAATTTTTGAATCTTTCATAAATTGATTTTGAAAAAATAAAATTAATTTTTTAACTCAGAATATCAAAATTTTATTAGGGTAAATTTTGGGTATTTTTTAAAAATGTTTCATTTTTTTATGAATAGTTAAACAAACAAAATTTTCATTAAAAATTATCTTTTCATTTTATTAATTTGTAAAGATAATTTATCTTATAAATAGTTTTTAAATATACATATTAAAATTATACATCTAATAATCAAATTTAGGTTATTTGAATCATTTTTAAACTGAAATTAGATATAAAAATTTTTCTACATTATTGAACACCTTTTATTTAAAAACCTTCATTCTCATCGCGTTTGTATGGGTATTTTTAAAATTGAGTTATTCAACTTATTGATTTGTAATTTGGAAAAACTTATTCTATATTTGAATCAAAACAATTTATGATATAATAATTTCAACTTATTTTTTTACTTTATGTATATGAGTAATAAAAAAACAGTTATCGTGCTCATTGTTAAAACTGAGTTTCGGGAATTACATGTGTTTTTGTAAAAAAAATTCCTACAGACATATTATTTTTATTTAATAAATTGAATTTCATATATATATATATATTTTAGTTTCTAATTATATAGTAAATCTATTTTTAATCTCAATATTAAATGTTAAGATACCCATGTAAATAAAATAATACAACTCAACTTCATAAAAAACTATAAGGAAAAAAAGGACTAAAAAATATTCTAACGAATGACATGAAAAATTACTGTTTTTCATTTGTGTGGGGAGGTTTTTCTTGGCCAATTCATCCTTACCCACCTTTATTAATCAATTTTTGAACTAAATTAGTAATGTTTGACCTCCCAATAATGAATTATTTTGGGTATTTAAACAAATGTCACTCCTACACAATTATTAATGGGTACTCAATAAACTCACTTATTCAAACCTATAAGGCATTTTAGTTAGAAAAAATTTCCAAAAATATCCCTAAAATTTTTACCTCTACTCATCCTAGAAACCTTAAATTGGTCCAAAATTAAATCCAGGGATGGGTTAGGTGAAAACATAATGAGGATACCTGAAGATAAGGTAATGTTCATCGATGAGATTTTTGTTTCATTTCAAACTCCACATAATTAAATTATTGTTATATTATCATTATATAAAAAAATAATTATCCTATGTATACTAATATTTTTTATATTAATTAAATAACCTACCACTTTCACCACTTACATCAAATGGGTTATGAAATCATTATCTGTATGCACATCGGACTATTATTTAATAAACCGATGTTATTTTTATTGCATTGGCACCTCTATAGGTGAGCCATAATGGTCAATTTATTGATTATATATGATATATATGTGATATTTATTATTTTATTGTAATTATTGAATTATTATACATACAAATATTCATAGTTTTTATTTTGAATTATTTTGATAATGTCATTCGGGTGGACGGAGGACTACCGGCAAGCGAAGGAAAGTGATTTGTTATTTGTTTACTTGGAAAGTATCAATGATTGATTTAAAAAATATATTTAATATATATTACATAAGAATGGTTCTCTTATTATAATATATATATAAATATATATATATATCATTTACTTTTTTCTCTCAATTTGACAAGAAAATGGAAAGAGCATTCATGCATATGTACAACCTACTATCTCCTTGAGCATTGTATTTCATTTCTTATAACTAAATTTATGGATTATAATAAATACATATATAAATAATATATATCATATTAATGTCACTGTATAAATTAGTTTGATGTTTAGACTATGATCACATAAAGTGGAATAAAAATAACATGTCCATACATTCATAAAAACAGAGCAGTTATTACCTAAAATGTGACATTTACTTAAAATTGTTAATAAAAGGTATGGGAATAATTAAATAATATAGGCAGTGATATATATATATATATATATATTAATTTTTCCTTATATAATTTAAAAATACTTATTTTTATTATACAGGAGTTTTTATCATGTACGACAGAAATCACGTCGTAAGATAAAAGATTTTTTCCTCACTTTTTACTCAGATGAAAACATGTTATATTCACCGCATTTTTCTTTTTTGTGATATATAAACAAACCCTTGACATGTAATATAATAAATATACTTATTTTTGGGATATTTTATGTTTTATTTAATATTATTCTTTCATGGTTCTTATGATTTATTTTTTACATATTTTTAAGAGTTTTGTGTTACAATCACATCGTTTATCATGATTGTTTTTTTTATTATTTCAAAAATGAAATATTATGACCTATTTTATAATAATATCATGAATTTTTTCATCTATTAATTTAATTAGAATAATGTTTCCCAATTATTTTCCCCATTATTTACTCAATGGTTTAGAATTATTTTTTTAATAAAAAATGTCTCTTTACTTGAATTTTTTTTAATAAAAACATTTTATTATAAAAAGATAAAAAATGTGTTGAAATATATATATTTTTTAATTAGGAAATTATTTTCCCACTAAATTAAATAAATTCTATTTATGCTTATTTAATAATATTTCAATGTTATATTCAAACGAATGAACAATAAGTTTTTTGAAAAAAAATTATTTTTATGAAAAGTTATTTTCCCAAAGAAATGATATAAATTATAAAATAACTTTTCATATATGATTAAATCAATTTTTGTAACATATTACTTAATGGAGTTTTGATTCAAGTATACAATTCATATCCAATATCAAAATGGTTTACCTTTATTATGTCTTGTTGTATGTAAAATGTGTTTCTCTTCCATGAGTTTTACCATAAGAGAATTTTTAGGATGCCCACTTATTTTCACTGGTTATTCCTTGATGAAATGATAGTAAAATGTATTTATTTTTCATAGATTATGATATTATTAAATTATTATGATTCTAATTTCAATTTATCTTTTATTATATGATTAATTCTTATAATCTTGTGTCACAAATAAATATGGTTTGAATTATGTGATAGGTGGGACCTATGTCTTTCTCTAATGTATCGGGTCAATATTTATACCTAATGAGATAGATAGAGATGGAATGGTAAATGAAACTGTTTTAGTATTATGATGGTTGAATGGGATGTGAACCTGAATAAGTAACGTGGATATGGAATGGATAGTGATCTCATTTCAGTAAGACATGGTTGGAATGATATGTGAACCAATGTTATAATAAAAGAGATGGAATGTGGAATAAACCTGGCTCAGTGGTTTATTTTTTCTTCTATGATGATCTTTGTAGTGAGACTTGACTAATATGGAAACAATATAAGATAAATGAACTATATCTACAGACCTATAGAAATAATTTATGTGGTTTGTGGATCTAGGGTAATATATAGACTCATTTTTTTAATAACCATAAATTTAGAATTGATATACCCATGGTAACAACTGTGCATAAATATATGGGTCTCTCAATTATTATCATTCTTCGTGACATTCTTCTACTAATATCCCACTCCCTGAATCCATCCCTTGAAACACTTATCCTCAGCAGGTCAATTCCTAACAAACTTCTCCCTTAGACGATCCTCTATTTCTTTTCTATTTGTGGTTCCCCCATCCCCCATGAAATCCTCACTCCTCCATCCTATTTATTGGGAGTACCTACTCTATTTGGTTAACTGGTAGAACCATTTTACTTTTATGGCTGGACCATTCATGTGTGCTAAAGTTGAGATCTTCCACGAGTAAGAGCCGTAATAGATGGCCCCTACCCTTTCTGTGAACCAAACTCCTCCTGCTCCCCATAATTTGTATTCATTCATAATCCATTAAATTTCATTAAATCACGCTACATGTTTAAGAATTCTAAAATGATTAATGGTATGTTCAATTTTGTTATGATTTTTCTATATTTTATTCCATTTTTCTGTAGTTAGTGGTTTATTTTCTTGTACTCACGTAGCCTAAATTTTTCCGCTTATTAGTTTTTTCAATTAGGTTTCCAAAAAATTTATTCAATGGAATTTAAATTATCTATTTGGGAATTAGAAGAATAGACACATAATACCTATTCATAGAAATGATTAGATGTGTCATGTAATTATTGCCTATGCATGACATATTCTTTTTAATTTTTCATTAACCAAATTTTTTTCTTCACATCTCTAATGATCTCAGTAGTGATATGTTTTCTTTTAATTGAACTTTATTGTTTTTTATCTATGAATTAAAAAATGTTAATATTGAGAAGAAGGATAAAATTTTAAAAACTGAATGTTCTTTTTAAGTAGGTGGGGATAAAAATTGTTGGAACCAACATTGTTCAATTCCAGAAAAAGAGTTTAGTTTGTGTTTGTTCTCAATCTACATTAGGTTGATCATGGTTTGGGATTGTTATTTTCAACCCTTTCATGGAAGATTATGGAGATTAAATGGAAAGGAGTCATACATTTTGATCTAAAACCTATATTGAAGGTGGTGCCATTCTCTAGTGTTTTCCTAATATATGGGCTAAAATTTGGAAAAATAGAGAAACATGTTTTTGGAAAAGGAAGGTGCAAGAATGATTTTAAGTGTGTGTGAATGATTTTAAGTTTTCTATAAAGATTTATTTTTGTGCACAACATTGAATATGTTTTTCGTGCTTGTGTGCAAGACATGTTTCAGGATTGGAACGTCGAAAAATGGAATAGTCATGGATTATGCGAAAGATGATGTTACGCAAATGGGTTTGTACACCCAATGTTACATCAAAAGGGGTTTTGATTGATTAGTGTGAAACATACCTACACCGATGAAGATGTGTCATAATCCTGCATGCAGGGTCTTCAAGGTCCTATAAATTTTTAACTACCCCCAATGAAGTCTGAAGAATATTTTACTAAAAATTAGCTACACTATCGTGCGAAATATTTTCTCACAAAAGATTGAAAGAGAGTCAATATTGTGCGCAAGGTGTTCCTTTAGTCATAAAAGTCCATGTGAACCCTTTGGTGTAGTAACATGAATTATGAGGGTTGCGTGGAAAGTAGGTGTTGTTCGAAAGTCATCATTGCGACAATTCCCAAATCTTGCGTGCATGTTGGGGTATTCCACACAAAGGTGGTGCTTTGTTTCTGACAAGCTTTGGAATATCTGGTGTGTCTGATCAGTGCATTCAATTGAATCAATCCATTACATTGATGGAAGCAATGTATCATGAAGACATAGAAAAATACTTCAATACAAATCTATTGAAGAGACCTTAATGTCGATAAACTGAGTTTGAATTCTCTCAAGGTTATGAGCTAGGGGGAGTTGATGAATGTGATCTACAGGAAATAGTTAGATTTCCATGAACCTTTGTAATGGTAGTGTTTCTGGCATAGAGTGTTTGTGACTGAAACTTATATTCCATAAACTAGTGATGATTATATGATTTGGGTACGACCAACTCACAGTCAGCCTATACTCCTTGGACGTAGATCTTTGCGGTTAAACAAGTAAAAGTTATGTTTCATCTCCATTCTTTCATTTTATAGAAAGGTTTAACAAGTTCCTACCAAATTGGGAATAAGATTCACAACATTAAAAATAAAACATTGACCCCCTAATTCGCTCATCTCTTCATAGGGTGTTCTAGGGTCCTTCAAGTGTTATTAGAGGGAGTTTCGATGGTGTTTGATATGTCTTATACTGTTTTGTAGCATTCAGCCAATGTTATGGGAGTACCCCACCTCGATGGAAGTAATTTTCATATCTGGACTAATAGAATGAGATATCCTCTATGATCTCTTCGAATGGAAGACATATTTTCTACTATTCAAGTAATTCAAGTCATTGATCCAACAGGCTTGGTTATGACTGACGTAGACAAGAATATTCTTCATGAAGATAATAAAGTGTAGAATACACTCACTGCAGCCCTTTATGATCAGATCTATCTAAAGGTGATGAAATACACTTTATCAAAGTAAATGTGGGATAAACATGAAAATATTTATTAAGGATATATAAATTTTAAGGAGGTAAAACTATAAGTCGTGCACAGTAGGTTTGATGATCTTAAGATGCATCCTGATGAGAATGAAGACTCCATCGTCAATCAAATTACTAAATTTGTTGAAAAAATATGGGGCCTATGTGAAGAAATCAAAGATATTATTATTGTAAATAAAATATTAATAATACTTCCACCATTGTATAATGAAATGGTTTCATCCCTTGAGGAGAGATATCTTTCCAAACCTTCTCTGTAATATCTGCTGAGCAACCTGGTGGCATATGAAATGAGAGTCAAACCAGAAGATTCTATGACTCGAGTAATCAGGTAAATGGTGTTCATGGCCATGGATAAACTAAAAATTTCAAAATAAATTAGTGGTGAAGATGATGAGGAAAAATAAATCTTTTCCCTCATTTCCAAGATGTTCATTAAGGGAAAGGTGGATTTTAATGGGAATTTGCCTCTTACATGTTTTATTTGTGGCATAGTTGGGATCATTGTCTATTAGTTCTTAAGAAAGATCAATGATGAAGATTTTGAAGGTTAAAACATTGAAAAGCCTCAAAAAAGGTTTTCCAAAAAGGGATACTTTAAATATAGAACAAAATTACCAAATAAGAGTTTTATCTATAAAGAAGAAGATGATGATAATGAATTCAGTGAAGAAGAATAACTTCAATTTAAATCAAGATACAATTTTTCTATGATGGCCATTATTGAAAAATAAGAACCATCAAAAGATAATGGGGGAGACAATCAGTTGACATCTAATACCAATCCTGAGTAGAAACATAAATATCCAATTAGTAATCTTTAGATCAAATGTAAGAGTTGAAATATATGAAAATCAATTGAAGAAGAATCATCTGATTATATTAATTAGATCAAAGCTAAAATAGAACAACTTGAAGAATTTGTGAAAGGGAAGTCTAAAATTCATGAAATCAATGATTATGTAGAGGATCTAAAGTAGAGAATTGAAGATCATGTATATTTCATCAGTAACCTCACCACCAGACTGGAAGAAAATACCAAGACTATTAAGGGTCTTGATGAGAAAGTTGTTACAGGTAGGAGTAAACTTGATAGGGAATAAATTTAAATATAATCAATGATGAAAATACAGTTTTAAAGGTTCTTATATGTTGATCTACTGGAGAGAGGAAAATGTGGTTCTAATAGAGTTGAAAATATTTTTAATGATCAAAGACCTATTTAAATTGGAAATAGTGGAATCAGATGTGAGGCTTAATCATTAAATACTGAAAACAAAGGTAACCAAAATTAATGAAATCTAAAAGTGGGTGATTTGGAAAATCCCCTGAAGTATGGAAAAAGAAACCCCCAATTCAATCTGAGTGAATAACAGAAGATTATACTCAAGCCTCTGGGAATAAGAGGTAGTCAAACTACTATCCCAAAGATGAAAAAATTAGGGTAAACATAAGTGAGAATAAATTTCTGTTAATGAAATGTCTGTTTTGTGAATATTTGTGCCATACCATGCCTTATTTAGATGAGGAAAGAAGATATTTGAATGGAGAAGAGATGGGAGTTCAAAAAATGCGAAAAAATTCAAATCCTAATTCTTTTAGAAGAAATAATTTCAATTGATATTGTTTTTGATGTACTAACATCGGTCATAAGGTCATTGATTACAGTTAATGGAGGGTCATGGAAACATCATACTCGAGTCTATGAAAATTCAATGGTCATCAGCAAGACAATGTTTCTCTTACAAATATGTTTTCTCCACTGGAAGAAAATTTCAACTATTAAGAACCCACGTACACGGAAGAGAGAATTGAATGGTATTATGTGTCCTATACTCAGTCCAATATCTCATGGAATGAAAAGAAGAATTTTGAGAAGTACAACCCTGAAAAGGTGGCCCTCAATGCTACAAAAAACATAACATGAATTCTAGATTGTGGTGATTTGACTCATATAAATGCTAATTCAGAACTGTTAATGGATGTCAAGAGGAGGGTTGATGGAAGAGTACATTTTGGTAATGATGGAGCTCTGAAAATCAAAGGCAGTGGAAGAACTGAACTAACTAATGAAAATCTAAAGAAAACTAAGATCCATTATGTGGATGGCCTACATAATAATATCCTCAGTATGAGTCAACTATATGGCTCAGGAAATAGAGTTACTTTTAATCAAAAAGGATGCACTATCAAGGTAAAGATATTAAATTCACTTCTGAAGGGGTGTAAAATTGAAGGAAACCTATATCTGGTTGATAGAAAAGAAAAAATGTAATTCATGACTATTGAGGAAGGAAAAAAAATGTAGCATTGTAGATTGGGAAACATCAATCAACAAGACTAGGAGAAAATATCAAAAAATGATTATTTTCATAGACATTACCATCCTGAAGCATGAATGTGAAAATTCTTGTGTTGCTTGCATTTGAGGTAAGCTGGTCTGCAGTTTATATCATCCAGAGAAGAAAAGTGAATTTCATTTATTAATCTCATTAATAAAGATTTATGTGGCCTAATAAATGTTTCCATAACTCATGGATAAAGGTAATTTGTTCTTTTCATATATGATTACAGTAGAATGGCGTGGGTAATGGTTATACATAGGAAATGACAAGTGATTGATTTCATGTAAATGTATCGTTGAATCGATGAGAATAATACTAGACGACGAATCATAGTGTTGTGATCTAACATTGGAGGGGAATACTTGTCCATTGAATTTTAAAATTACCTGGAGAATCATGGTATATCAATGAGGTAGCTGTTGTGAGAACTCCACAACAAAATGGTCTTTTTGAGTGTAGGAATCTACAGGTGAACAACATGGAAATAACTATACTAATTGAGAGTCTTATTGCATGAAATTACTGGAAAGAGGTTGTTCAAGCTATATTGTATATTCAAAATCGATCACAGTTTTATATGGGTGAGACGATGACACCATATGAATTATGGCATGTAAGGAAGCCCTCTTTGATATTATTTCATGTTTTTAGAGGTAAATTCATCATCAGAAACAAAGAATAAAATCTAGGGATATATAGTCAAAATAAAGATGAAGGAATTTTTCTTCGATAATCAATAAAAACCAAATCCATAAAGTGTTTCAACAATCACTTAGAAAGGATTGTAGAAGGAAGTGTAGTTAATATCATTGAAGAGAAAACCACAAATTATTAAAGGATTTCATAGGCTAATGTGATATAAAGTGAGCAAGAAACTGAATGTGGAGTAAATATAAATACATAAATAGTGGAAGGTTAAAAAATACTCAGAATTAACATAACAGTGTTGACTTAGAAGAAGAATATGAAGAGGAAACCAGGGCTAGAGAGAATGCGACTGAACCTCAAAAGAGAAATAAAATTGTGAGATTGATCCATCCAACATAATTGCGGACAAGAGTGAACCCACACAAATAAGGAGGATGAGGAATAAAACACAATATTCTTTTATATCTGTTATAGAACCATCCTCATTTGAATAATCTACAAAGGATTAATCTTGGGTGAAAGTCATGAATGAAGAATTACATCAGATTGTCAAGAATCACACATGGGATATTGTCAAGAGACCGGAAGGTCACTATGTGATTGGTACAAAATGGATATTCAGTAACAAGTTTTATGAACATGGAAGTGTAATTAGAAATAAGGTATGGCTAGTATGTAATGGATATTCCAAAATTTATAGTGTTGATGTTGAAGAAACCTTTTCTCCAGTGGCTAGGCTGGAGTCAATCAGGCTTTTTCATGTCATGTCACTCCAAAGAGGATATAAAGTATATCAAATGGATGTCATGAAAACATTTCTAGATGGTGTTCTCAAAGAATAAGTATACAAAGAACTACCTAAGAGTTTTCATCATGGTACTGATGAAAAACAGTTTTTAAAACTAAAGATAGCACTATAATCCTTGAAACAGGCACCACAGGCATGGTACACTTGGTTGGATTGTATCTTAAGAAGCTAGAATTCAAAAGAAAAGTAGACAAAAATATCTATGTGAATAATATTCCAAATTATCCATTCATGGTTCTAGTTTACTTTGATGACATTATATTGGGTGTAATAAGGTAGAAATAAGTAGATGAATTATCCTATCACTTGAAATATTAGTTTTAAATTCCTATGATTTTGGAGATCAAATTTTTCTTGGAGTTGCAGGTGATTCAAAAGAAGGATTACATGTTCATTTCATAGAAAATGTATACAAGAGAGATACTAATGAAATTTAATATGCATGACTCTAAACCAATGTCAACTCTGATTGTGGTTGGAACCAAACCTAGAGTTCAATAGGATCGGACCACTATAGATCCCACAATGTATAGAAGGATCATTGGGATCTTATTATACCTGACAGGAACATGGACAGACATTGTCTTTTGCAACATGCATGGCGGCCCACATTCAGAGTAATCCAAAGGAGGAACATAGGGAGGCAGTAAAAAGAATAATGAGGTACATTCAAGGTACTTATAATTTTCTGTTACACATTTCTATAAGATGGGACAGTGAATTAGAAGTGTTTTCTGAATCTGATTTGGCTGGTGATGTATTGGACAGAGAGTCCACCAATAGTGGAGAAATCTATATTTGTAATAAATATGTTTGATATATGGGAAAGAAATAAGAAAGTACATCTCTTAGTACTATTGAAGCTGATTATATATCTACTATAAAGGCATGCACACAACTAATATGTATGAAGAAACAAATGACAGATATTTTTGATGAGGTGAAATAACCAACGTAGATTTACTGTGATAATAAGAGAGCAATTTATCTAATGAAGAATCATGTTCAACATTATCATACACAATATATTGAAATTAGATATCCCATTATCAACAAAAAATTTGAGCAAGGAATGATTATAAGTGATCATGTGGGAACTTGTGAGGAAGTGGCTGATATCCTATTGAAGCCACTATCAGCGGATGTGTTTGAGAAACATCTGTAGAACCTAGGTGTTCAGCCACCTCCTACTACATCAGGATGTTATGATAATACCATCTCCCTCTCTGTTTTAACTTTTTTAATTTTTGTTGTGGATGTGTTTCAGGTTTATGGGGGTGATATGATTTGAGGAGAGTATGTTATGAGCTCTAAAATGGATGATTATCCTTCTTTGGGTTTATTTTAAATGGGGAGAAATAGATTGAATGTAGTGTATCTAGATGAGAGGATATAGAGAAGATTTTGGATGAATATTGAGAGAATAGATAAGGGAGAAAACATTCTTGGATATTTCATTTAAACACCTGAGAACACAATTCATGCCATATCTTGAGTTTTCTACACTGAGAATTGCTCATGTAGATGTAGAGTGTTGACTGTGTTGATTCTTTTGTTTCAGGATTTAATAGTGGTTGGTTCTCTTTTGAATCTATCTATAGATTTCCAAAAAACCCAATGGGGGATATTGTTGGAACCAAGGTTGTTATTTTTTTGAAAAAAAAGTTTGGTTTCTGTTTTTTGTCAATCTACATTAGGTTTATCATGGTTTGGGTTGTTTATTTTCATCCCTTTCATTGAAGATCAGGGAGATTAAAAGCAAAGGGGTCATATAGTTTGATCTGAAAGTTATATTAAAGGTGACAGTGTTTTCCAGTTCTTGCCAAATTTTTGGGGCTGAAAATCAAAAAATAGAGAAAAATGATTTTTTGAAAATGAAGGTGTGTCAAAGATTGGATGTGTGCACAAAATATTTGCAGTGTGCATGAATGATAGGTTTTTTCATTCAAGTTTGCAGGTATTTTTGGATCTTGCATGCAAGACATGTTTCGGGATTGAAACATCGAAAAATGGAAATATCATGGACTTCTCAAAATATGATGTTGCGTGAAAGGGTTTGCGCACCCAATGTGATGTGAAAAGGGGTTTTTCTCACTCAGCGTGAAACTTAAAATCACTGACAAAGACATTTCAGAATCTTGTGTGAAATGTTTTCAAGGGACTATAAATATTTGGTTAACCCCAAAGAAGACTTAGGAATTTTTCAACAAAAATATGGTTTCTCTGCCGCCTAAAATATTGTCTCACAAAAGATGGGAAGAGAGTCAATCTTGCGTGCAAGGTGTTCCTTTAGTCAGAAAAGACCAAGTGAACACATCAGTGTTGTTCGGCGAAAGATAAGCATTGGGTAGAAAGTATGAGTTGTACAAAAGTCATCGTTTGCGACAATTCCAAAATGTTGCATGCAAGTTAGGGTATTGCGTGCAAATTTGGTGTTTTTCTTCTGACATGATTTTTAATATCAAGTGAGTGAGATTAGTGCTTTCAAGTGCATCAATACCGGAAATCGATGCAAGAACTGTCTCATGCTAAACATAGATAATGACTTCAATGAAAATATGTTGAAGAGACCTTGCAGTCGATAAATCGAGTTTGACTTCTCTCAAGGTAGTGAGCTAGGGGGAGTTGATAGAAGTGATCTAAATGATACAATGAGCTTTCCCAGAACCTTTGTAAAAGATGTGTGTCTAGTACAAAGATTCTTTGATTGAAACTTTTAATCCCCAAATTAGTGAATATTGGTGGATTTTGGTACGATCAACCCATTGTCGATGCATTCTACTTGGATGTAACCCTTTTGCGGTGAACCATGTAAAAGTGATGTGTCTTATCCATGCTTTGATTTTTTTGATAGGTTTAGCAAGTTCCTAAACTGTGGGAACAGTATCCTCAACTTTAAAAATAAAAATTTGATTCCCTATTTCACCCCTCCCATCTCAGGGTGTTCTAGGGTCCCTCAGTAATCTATCCCAACAGGATACGTAATAAAATGATGTATACAATTTCATGATGTGTTTTTCCCTTTTATCTTATAGGAATAAATTATTAAATTTTTGTTTGAAGAAATTAATAAAACTAATTGATTATTATAGGATCATTAATGAGATCATTATCTATGCTTTGATAGAATTTTTCTATTTTGGAGGTGGGGGAATTTGGAGTTAGAAGAACATTAGTCATATTAACATTGTATTTTAAACATGAGGTTTCTCTATATTTCATATTATTATAGGTATTTTATTCCTTCATGTTCAGTCCTTGAATATTTTCTTGTTCATCTTAAAATGAATAGATGAATAGACTCTTCATTTGTATCCATATTCTATAAAATTTTGAAACATGCATTTTACATCATTACATATATATTTTGTAAAATAAAGGAACATAAAATGAGAAATCATATCATTTTATGATTAATCATGTGATTTAATATTTCATTCATTATATAAATTTACATTAAAACAATCAACAATAAAAATTTTACATTAATTCACTGAAAAACATCAAAAATTTCCATTGTAATACCTATAAATAAAATAATAATTCCTTAATAGAAGTGTAATATTAACATATGATGGGTCTAAGAGTGTAGATTAAATTATTATTAAAATATATGGTCACCTTATAAATTGTAGATAGAAAACAAGCTACTAATTATGAGTTTTCAAATTCATACTTATGAAAAATTAAAAATTTAATTATGTAATTAATGTGTTGAGTAAATAAAATAATGTTTTGTTGTGATTAAAATCTTTAATATATAAATAATTACATTTTTATAATTATGATTTAATAAACAATACAATATAATTATCTATTACCATACATGATAACCACTATCCTCACATATGTTCATTGGAATTTCAATGGATGGGGACTAAAACCAGGAGTTTACCCACCATATTAAAAATTATTTTTGTCCAAACATACAAATTACATTATGGATAGATACCAACTAAAATTTTGTCTAAATCATCAATAAATTGAAAAATATCCCAAACGCTTTTAATGATAGATAACATCTCCCCAATTTTGATCCAATATTTCAACTATTACCATTTCCATAGAGAAACATATAAATTATATAATGAATAAGAAAATTAGATTGAATTAAATATCATATTATATATCCTATGAGTGTGTACATGTTTTGTTAAGTGTAATATCTCAGTAATATATTCCATGAACGACTAAAATTTCACAAAATTTTTATAGTTTTATATGTCTTTTTAATAGCTATGTTTTACACTGATCAATATTAATGTATTAATTTTCCATGGAATGAAATTTTATATTGGGGATATCATGATTTAATTTTTATTTTTTGAAAAAATTAACTTACTAGGATACATGATAGAGTGAAATGCAATTCAAATCTAGAAGAAGGATTTTATATGTAATTGAGGTGTTATTTTATTCGGGAATAATTATTGGTGGATAAATTTTTTTGATGAACATTGATATATTTTTTATGGACATTATAAATTTTTTTTTTTTAATATTTGTTCTAAATTTATTCCACATTCAATAATTTTTAATTTTTTTGTTTTAATAGTTTCTATATTCATGGGATAATTTATCTCAAGTTTAATATTATTTTCATTGATTTTTCACTTTCCAAGGTCTTTTCCGTGGAATTAGTATTCTTTTCAATAATAATATAATGATATTTTAATATATATATATATATATATATATATATATTTGGTGATATTTGGAATGTGTATATTCATGCTATTTTTGAGTTAGATTTGTTTTACATATACCCTTACCATGAAGGTCAGAAAATATATTTTTTTTTTATCCACTTCTGTTGTTTTGAAAAAATTATTCTATAGTAATTTTTAATTATTATGACAATTTATCTCATATAACCTTGTTATAATTCTTATTCTTTAATTTATATATTCATGTAACATTATACTAGTGTATGCTAGTAATTTTTTTTATTTCCTTTTATATTCTATCAATCAGTGTGACACAAAAGTTGAATGATCCATATCCAAAATTAAAACACTTTAATTGAATTATTAATCACAATAAACTTGATATAACAACACATGTCCTCTCCATGGTGAACAATTTATCACCCAAGTTATGTATCCCACTAAGATGATCCCCCATGTGGAAACATTATCTACATATATATTCCAAACCTAGAACAAATCCATAATGCTCCACCTTCCAAATATGGAATAGGGTTTTGTGGAGTTGGCCACAAAAATATTGAGCACCAACCAGCCAGAGAGAACCATTTGCATGGTATAAAAAACCATAAAATACATTATTTTCTAAATTTAAATGAATATACAAACAACCAATAGAGAAATAGAGGTTACTGAAAATATTTTGGTTGTAAGGACAGCCATGCAACACCACTATCTATTTAACTAGAACTCATTTAGACTGCCAATATGGTCTTGAATGCATCATTATACTATCTAAAAAAAATGGTTTACCACCAACAACTATAAAAACCATTTGTTTGGGTTTCCTCAACCAAAACCAAATCAAAAAATCACAAAAATCCAATAAATTATATATAGAATATACTTATATAATCTTGAATAATAATGTGTTTATTCACCCATCCAAAAGGATGGAGAAAATATAACCCACCCCCAGTTCACTAATACTAAAAATACATCAGAAAAAACACCTCTCCCATCATTATACATTTCATCATTAATAATTTTCCACACACAAATATATTGAACAATTTCAAATACTCATATCATATCAACACTGAATCATACAAATCGCTTGACATTTTGGTTATGTTGTTACCCCATCTACACCAATCATCTATCCAACAACCACAAAACCTCCCTCTATGTACTTCGTGGACATTGGTTATCACCCAAATGGTTTGCGTTTGTCCTCATCTAAGCAATTAGGAAAAAATGAGTGTAAAATGTTCTAGTTGTTACTATATCATCTCATCTGCCTCTAAAAACATTAAAGTTCACACACCATTCCATATATTACCTCAGCCTCCTCTTTAATTATGGAAACTAATCATTGCATTTATATATTACTAAATTTGTAATTTCATACACCCAAAATTTGTTTCACTGGTCTAAATCAGTTCATCTCCCACTTAGTGACTATCCAGACTATCTCTTGACCATTCTATATGAAATTTATTCTCACACCAACCATCGTACACAACTTCTGAATCCTCACACCAACGAATGTAAATCATGGTATTCAATTACCCACAAAATATGTATGGTCCATTATTCAAATTTGGCATAGATGTAAATATATATTATGAATGATAGTTTCAAAATTATTATTAAAATTTTGTAGGTTTTTCTGATCAATGATGTGATTTCCAAAACTAAATAATATATATTTTAAATTATATAGAAACATTTAGTATATTCCGACTTCATATTCAACATTATTTTCTCATCACATATTTAATAGATTTATAAATACTATTTTTTTACTAATAAAACTAGTTTCTACTAATATGTATAATTATATATCCATAAATATTAATATAATAGACCTTAAAAATATTCCCTTGAATTTTCATTAGAAATACATGTTTCCAAACAAAAATAAACCTTATGAATTTATGTAAGGAACTTTCCAAATGAGTAAAATAACACAAGTAAATTCCAAAATCCTCCATACAAAGTCAGGGAAAACAACATTATAAATTTTTTAAATCAACCGTATGATGTCAATCGAAAAAAAGGATTGATTCTCTGGTCACCATTATGAAATCTATGTACCTTATTATCTGGAAAAAGGAGAATTTGTTAAACCAATACAACCTTTAAAATAAACCCATGTACTTCATAATTACTCCATTACACCACAAATATTCACATTATATGACATAGTATTTCCATTATGTGTCATTTTTAAAATTTCTTCTCCAATCATGTTAAAACACAAAAAATATGGCCACTCATAAGTGGAATTTATCCAAAAATATCTCCATTTTTCAAAAATAAAAAATCCATAACAGATTAACCACAATTTTATTTTAAATCATTATAAATACCAAATCTGATAAAAACCCAATTTTATCCTCTTGACTCCTTGTAGGGCATCAATGATTTACCAATCATCAACTTTATTCCCAGATAACTCTATATTTTTTTAGAAACATAAGTTATTTGTTTTTTCTTTTATTTGGTGTTTATCCATACAAAATAGTCATATTATATTTTATAATCATTTTTTATTCATATACATGTATTATTGTGGATGAATTACTTCCATTTAAAAGTGTAATAATGAGAATATTCTTTCAAGATTGAAGATTATTCCAAATGTTACATAATATTTTATTTCATTTATCATTTACTTATTTATTATAAACTCATTCAACGATAATCCTTTTAATTTTTATTTTTGTTTAGTTATTGAGGTTTTATTTATTGTATTTTAAATTTGTTAATGAAAATATGAATTTATATATTAATTTTAATGATTTTTTTAAATTACATGTTATAATTTTTTTCAATATATTACAACTTAAAAATAAATTTTCCAAACTCATCTCCATACTAAAAGTGATCTTTATGAATCTAGGGATCTTTCTCCTGATGAAAAATTGATGTGTAAAAATTTGTTATTATTTCTTGGTTTATTATTATTATAATTATTTTAATATTATCAATAGTGATAAATAAGTGACTATCTTTGAATCTTGTGAGTGGTGACCAGGGGATAATGATATTTATCAAACTATAAAAATGTGAAAAAGTTACATATTCCTTATTAACAATACATATCAAAAATAATATTTTTTTCATAAAAAAAATAATAAATTTATCAATACTCCAAATTCAACATTATTTTTCAATAAAGTCACTTTTATTGGTTATGTGAGGTCACCCAAAAACATTCCATGCCCAAATCAACCCAAATCCCCCACACAAAAAAAAATAAAATAGACTAATACAAATAAAAATATCAATCGTTCAAATTTAAATGATAAAACACGTGACAAAAAGATCACCCTCGAACCCATTGCCGACCTAAAGACTACCAGCTAACATGTCAGCTACCGAAATCACTGATGTAGGGTACCATTTTCATATCTCATTACCCTAAAATAGAACATTCACCATCATCATTTTCTCACCAAAATGTATAACATCTTTCGTTATCACTATTGAACCAAATGGAACCATCGCCCAAAAAAATATTAATAGAACCAAAAAAAGGAATAACCAAGTAAAGCAGTAGCAGCATTCCCAAAAAATTAAAATTCCTCAAAAGATATCACTAGTGAATTCTATTTAACAGTAACTAAAAATAGAACCATCCACAATAAAACCATCAAAAAAACCAAAATATTTCCTAATTGATAATATAAGGAAAGGAGGAATCCCAAACTATTCTGACCTCTTTAAGAATCACATCTATACATACTACAAGTACCATAGAATCTTGGAGAACCACCTAATTATCCCATGGTAAAGGGGAGTGATGAACCATGAAGTAATAGAAGAGATATAATTATATCATGCATCTACGATGCGCCAAAACTATCAAAGACCATCCACACCTACCTTCTTTCTAATCAACCCTAATGTCAAAAACAAAGTTACGCCCTTCTAGATGCCAAAAATACCATAATTAATGCTAAAGAGGGAACAACAGAAGGAGATAATTTGACAATGGAAGTTCCCAGATCATCATGGACCGCTCACACCTCATATCCCAAAACCTATTTGTATGTAAACTACATATGTCTGATTGGGAGCATATCAATGGATAATGAGGAAAGAGTTGATAGACATCACCCTGGGGATTTGATAGCATACTGTTCCATTTGAAATGGAATCGATAGAAGAAATACACTTTTAAGAAATAACATTTTTCAAAATAACATCACCTGATTTTCAATGACGAGGATGAGGAAAAAAACCAAAATACACATTCCCTATATGGATACCAAAAACCTTATGTCGAACCACTAAATCCAATATATGTGAGATGGAAATGAATGAAAATTAAAAAAAGGGGAAAACAATACCCTATGTCCAAAGTGTGCATAAGGTGAAAGAATAAAGATAGGGGATATGCAGAAGAGTTCATTAAACGAGAGAACGTAGGGGACAAGAAACTCAAATCAATCTCTCCCTTTTGAGACACTTCCCTAAAGAAACAACATGTGATAGATAATGAAGTGAGAATCTACATAGATACAATAAATTTACCAAAAATAATATTGATTCTTTCCTTATCGATTAAAACAATATGTGATGAAATAATTTGAATTGTTGAGTTTCTTTTAACTATTGAATATTTATTGAGTGTAAAATCTACCTTGACATTATATATTATATTAATTTTCTTAGTTGATATTTATAGTTACTCTTGGTTTTATATTTTATTCATTGCGATTAAAACACATTTATAAACTCTTAATAGGAAATTGAGTTCTTTTACAATATTTTAGTATTATATTGATGCATCTAAAATAATATAATTTGATATTGTTATTATTTTAGGTTATACATAGAGTGAAAAATTTTGAGAAAGTAAATATAGATGATGTAAAAGTTATTTTATTTGAAATTAAACAACGAATTGAACTACTTATGTCCACTTTTTAATCATCATTGTTTAATTTACATTGTTTTCACTATTTCTTAATTATTCATAGTTTTAAAATATACATATCCATTCAATATTTTTCAATTTTAGGATTTTTAATAATGGTAAATAAATGATAGGAATACTATAGGAATAACTTATAAATAGAAATTCCCAAAATCTCAGTCCAAATTATACTAAGTAAATTCATTATTATGTATATATTATATAATTTTTTATCATATCTCATCTCCATATTGACTTATCAACACTATTTATAAAATATAGTCATAAAATAACTTAGATTTCAGGAAACATTACACCATATAATATAATTCACTGAATTATATCTAATAAATGATATCTATTAAATTAACATGAAAAATTGAGTAATTAGTTTTAAATCCAGAAAACAATTATAATTAAATCATTTCTAAAATATCCCTTCTATTTTAAAAATAGTTATATAGTTAAATAAATCATTTATCTATCCAAAATTTACATGTTAGGCAATTTTTATATATTTTTTTAAGATTTCATATCTCATAAAAATTCCAAAGAAAAAATCCAAAATATTACTTCTCATGGAAATTCATTGGGTAATACTAATTTACATTAGAAATTATTTATTTCAAATATTTATATCAATAATACTTAATGTAAAAAAGTAATGCCACATTAAGTACATGTATAACCTTTACATTTATATCCATTATTTATTTCATTATTTAAATGTGTTCTCAATTATTTGTGTTCGGTTTATGAGGATTATTCTACTCATGTGACTCATTTAGGTGCATATGAAAATGTGGAAGTCTATGATCATGATGATGATTATTACAGTGGTATGATAGTAGTTATTAATGATATTGTTGTTTCTACAAAATATTATTGGGTTCATTATGGTTCATTTGAAACTGATATTGACATATCTTTCATATTTAAATTGTAGTCTTGGTTTATGCATTGAATTATGTCATATATTTTTGGTTTATTATGATGATGTTGATATTACATTTCATATTTTTTATCTTGGATATAGATTCAATTTTTTTGATATATATTGTATTTTGTTTAAGTTATTTTTATATAGCATCTTAGTTTTTTTATGCTACAAGATTTGAGTGATTTTTTAGTGATGCCAGAAAGGTATAGATTTGAAGTTGCCTTTTTTGTGGTGAAAATCCAACTATAAAAACCTAAAAAATATTCAATAATGAATTTAATGTGATTCCAAATCAATATAAAATTGTTGAAAAATAATATTTTAATATGGAAAAAATAATATGGTTCATATTTCATGGGATTTCAAATAATAGAGCCACGCATACAGAAATACATCAAAATAATCAAGACTTAGACACAAGACTCAGGACATACAGTCACCAAAATACTATGAGATATACCATCAACACACCTACTCAGTAAAAACTAGTTTTAACCTCTTCCTTCAATGATCTATTCAATTTTGGAATAACCATTACCATAATCTGCACTAATCTTATACTAAAAAACAAAACTATAATATATACATCAAGAAAAATGACTAGATAAATATCATTAAATGCTACCTATGAAACCATTATACCTCTAACCTCCACCAAAGGTCATTTTTTCACAAACACAAAAATTCCCCCACTAAGAGTAATACCTATTCAAAAATATTTTAAACTAATGGCCTAAATTCTACACAAAATAAAAAATATGAGTAAACCATGACACAACACTAAGGGATGCCACATATAATAATATATAACTCACTAATGAATGAAACATTATTTTCAAGAAATTAACCACTAAATTTGTAATCTAAAATACATGATCTATCTCAATAAATCACTACTAAGAAACCTCCAAAACACAAGACCAAAGACTGTAAGGTCTTAACACAAAATCCCACCACCCCAAGATAAATTTTTCTTATTCTTCCCATTAATGAATGTAAATTTATATCCTTGATATATTATAGAGTAAACTACACCATTATATATAGATATTAAAATCTATTTTGTAAATATTTAGAATTACACCACAGGGATTTGATATCTATGAAGTAGTCAATAGGTATATGTGACACCCAATCAAACGAATGTCTACACATAAATCTGAAATAAATTTGTGTGGAATAGAAGTTGTGTTTGATATTCAAAACCAACCATTTATTATCTATCAATTTAATCATATGTATTACTTTAATATGGATATCATATAATATATGGGTATTTATTCCCATTTATATGGGGTGTTTATCTCAAATAGTTTGGAAAGATCCATCATCAATGATTATATAGGAATTATTTGGTGTATTTGCAGAAGAGATAGGTAATAGTCCAAAAAAACCTTAGGTCAGTTTAGAAATATAACTCATTCATGGTGCCACACCAATTTCTATTACTCCCAATAGTATGGAACTTATTGATTTATAGGAATTTTAGTAGAAACTTTAGGAAAACCGTGACAAGGGATTTATTTTATCATGTGGGAATCCTTTGGGATCAACTATTATTTTCTTAACTAAATATGGATCATTATGGCTCTTCATTTATTATTATAATCTTGAAAACATAAAAATTAAGAAAAACTATCCAAATCCCCTCATTGATGAAATGTTTAATCAACTTCTTGGAGATCAATTCGTTTCCCAGATAGAACATCTTATTGGAACTCATCAATTTAAGGGTGACAATAATGGTATACCCAACACAAAATTTTGTACATGTTATGGTTATTATTAATATATTTTTATGTTATTTGATCAAACTAATTCCTCTACTCTCATCATTAATTTAATTAATATAGTCTTTTGAGATTACCATGACCCTTTTATTATATTATTTTCAGATGATATTATTATTAATTTAATGAGAAATGATTATAATTAAGATCAATTGATAATTTTACAAAACACATAATGGAAGGATAAACTATTTTAAAATTTTGAAAATGATTAATTTTTTGGTTTATATAATCACAATAGAGTATATATGAGTCTATCCATCAAATATAGAGGCTATTCAATTTTATATTAGATCAACCATGTTGACCGAGATTAATAATTTCCATGGTTTTGTTTAATATTATTGATGGATTTTGGATACTTTTCCATGAATATATAATTGTCTACCTGTGTTAACTTGTAAGGGATTTGTGTTCCACTAGAAATATGGATGTGAGGAAAATTTTAATGAACAGAATAGAAGATTAGTGAGTGTACCTATACTAACATTACTCTATGTTAAATAAGGTTTTGTAATCTTTTGTGATACATTAATGAAATTATTGAAATATTTTTTTATGAATAATGAAATTGTTATAGATTTTGCCTTATGAAAATTGATGGTTCATGAGTAAAATTTCTCAACTCATTATTTCAAGTTAGATACAGTAATGTTATCATTAAATATATGGAGACATTATCTATATAGAGAAAAGTTTGATATTTATAAAAAAATTGTTTATTCACATAGAAGGATTTGAATTTGTAAAAAAAAGTATACTATTAGAGGAGATTAATGATTTTGACATCTCAATACATTACCACCTTGGGAAAATGAAAAAATTGGTGGATTCTTTGAGTCAAATGTATCATGATATATTATCCATGATAAGGATGAAAAATGATCGAATATTTCTAGTTTTAAAAATGATGGATCTAGAAATTGTGAAGGATAGGGAAAATATTATCATGATCAATTGAATGTTAAAATAGATGTCTAGGTGAAGATTAAAGAGGCTTGTAAATAAGATTTAGGGATTAAAAATAAGGTTAGAAGATTTATATTTTTTATCAGGATCATGATGGAATGAAAATGTCCATAATATATATTTGTATTCCATACATTTCAAACATGAAGAAGGAGTTGATAAAGAAAGTCATAGTTATTTATTCACTGTTAATTTAAGAAATATGATGATGTATATGTATCTAAAAGAATACTTTTGGTGGGACAGAATGAAAAGAGATATTGAAGATTTCGTATATCAGTTCTTGGTATGCCAACAAGTTAATTATAAAATAACAAATTATATGGGAATGTTACATCCATTTTCCATAACATGGTTGAAATGGGAACAAATCACTATAGATTTTGTCAATATAGAACCACAAATAACAAAAAAAAATGGTTCACTATAGTATATAGTCGATCAAATTACTATTTTAGCACACTTCATTTGTATCAGATATAAATATCTCTTCATTATATTTCCAGGATATACATTAAATAAGTGTTAAAGTGGCATGGAGTACCACATTCCATTATATCTAACCAATATATAAGTTTTAACTTTATGTTCTTATGAATTATTAATAAATCTCTTGATTTGGAGTTGAGTTTAAGAAATGTGTATAATCACCATATCGATGTTTATTCCAAAAAAATAGAAACTAGATGAAATAGTTATATCATTTTATTTTACATTAAATGGTGGACGGGACCAACCCCTTCTATAGGATCGAAATAATGATGTAGATTCTCAATATACAAGAGGGGGATGAATTTTACACTTTAAAAAATTTCCTTAAAGATGGAAATATCTTTGTTTATCAAAGTTAAACGTAAGAAAATTCACACCACCTCTAACAGCAATGAAAGATTGAGGAAAAGTATGAAGTTACAAACATCTAGTTCTATGAACTTGCTTAAATATGGAATGTGATTCCAAAAAATTGGTTCCGGAAATATGGATCCGGAAATTGAAACTTAACCAAAGTTTACAATATGAGATTCTAACTTAAAGCATATAGAATCTAATCTAATTGGAGTACAAGTGTAAGGAAATATAAGAAGGTTATAATTTCCTTACAAACCAAAATACAGTTGAAAAACAAGTAGTAAAACTACAAGTAACAAGATATAAATCTGTTAACCCAAAGAGAAGGGTATCCAACAACCTTGGATAAAGGTCCCTTGATTTATACATTCAAGAAAGTCTGATTTACCCACACCAGGGTCAGCCCTTGATATGAATATCAGAGTCTCTGTCTTGCTATCCCCACAAGCCCTCAACATCAAGGTATTTGGAACCTCTGTCTTCCTCAGCATGGAATCCCTCGAACTTCAAGTTAGTAGGCACCTCTATCTTCCTATCCTAGGAAGCCCTCGAATGTAATCACCAACATTCGGAGTCGCACTAAGCAATATGAATGAGTGTTTCAGTACCCACAAATAATAGAAAATCTTATCTCTCTATAAATCACCTTAACAGTGTGTGGTCTCTAGAGTGATCAACTTGTTGTTGTGCTCATTCAAATGAGCTCTTATTTATAGGCTCAGTTGGAATGGTTGGATCCCTCCTACAACAGTCATATTTTCATCAAAATTTGGAGGGACCTATACATGTGTCACTAAACCAACAATTTGTTAGAAACAGAATGGATGATATAGTTTTATAACAAAACATGTGTAACTAAAGGCACAACATTGTTTTACAATGAAACAAGTGTAAGTATAAGTAAAACTAGAATTAAGAATGTATGTAAATAAAAGTTCAAAGTCTAACCAAAATAGAATTCGGAGTCTATTAATAAAAAAATGTTCGGATTCTGTTTTATAGGAATTCAGAACCTGAATTCTGTAGAAATCCAGAGTCTGAATTTTGAAGGAAATTTGGAGTCTGGTTTTACCAGAGTTCACAATCTTAACTAACAAAGTTCGGAGTCGAACTTGTAGTAGTTCGGAGTCGAACTAGCTAAAAGTTCGGATTCTAAGTAATAATAGTTTTGAGTCGAACTAATAAAATTTCAGATTCAAACTAATAAAAGTTTGGAACCAAACTAATAAATATTTGGAGTCGAACTAATAAATGTTCGGAGTTGAACTAATAAAAGTTCAAAGTCGAACTAATAAAAGTTCGGAGTCGAACTAATAAAAGTTCAGAGTCCAGAATTTAGAGTTGAACTTTGTTAGAGTTCGTATCAATAATTCGGAGTGGAACTTTATCAGAGTTCGTATCCAAAATTCGAATCCTAAAACAGAATGATTCATACCTTAGTATTATATGATTCCGAGGTTTTGGGTATGAATCTGATTTTTATACATAAGAAAAAAAACTATGTATACGAAAAATCTAGGTTAGGGAAAATTTCATTAAGGAAATTTTCCTCATAGAGGTAAAATATTGTTTTTCTTAGGTATAAGGTGTTTGTGATTTTCAAAATAAGAAGGAATGGAAAAGTCATAAGGAAAACCTTATTGACTCAACACCTTCTGTTATTTGAGTTTTCATAAAACCACTAAATTCACTAGAGTATTCATATGGATCATTATGAATATCTCTTTGGAAAAAATGTATATCTCTAATGAGATATAATGAAGTTGGAGAAATAAAAATAATAGGACAAGTGATAGTTAACAAAATAGAAGAGAAGGTTACATACATTTGGAAACACATCATGGAAACTCAAATTCAACAAAAAAAGCGATGTTTAAAATCACCTTCATGATCTTTTATTTGATGTTTGTGATAACATGTATCTAATATTTTCAACAAAAAATAAGGTTAAGAGATTTTGAAAGAATGTAAATCAAATCCCTAGATATATCATATGCTTTGATATTTTGGTTTATATCGGGATCATATACTATTCATTGTCTCTTCCATAAATCAACCCTAAAATTAATAATTTATTCCATTTATCTCTCTGAAATATGTACATAACTGACCCTTCACATGTATAGAACTCAAAGGCCATACCGTTGGAGAAATATCTTTCCAATGAGGAATAACTGGTAGGAATTATTGGTGATACATTAAAAATTATACAAAACAAGACCACTCACATTATATAATTTTTGTGTTTAAACCCCTATTTTGAAAGAAAATAAAATGAAACTTGAGTATATGATGAAGCAAAGGTATCCTCATTTGTTTTTATCTGAATTTAAATTTTCAAGGGTGAAATTTTTTTAATGTGCGGTAAAATGTAACAACCAATGGTTTAATGATTCTTAGAAATAAATTATGTTTATTTAGTTTCATATGTTATATTAAACTCCAATTTAATTTTTCATTATATGCAATGGCAATTTATGGTTTTTCTACATGCAACACTAGCTTATCTTGTGTGAGGCAATGTTTAAAAAAACCAAGATGTTTTATAAATATAGTAATCTAAACATGACTATTAAAAAATGGAATTTAAAAATAAATAAATGAATATTAATAAATAATTTTAAATATTAATTATAATGGTTTTATATAAAGGAAACATATTTAAAAAAGAAACTTAACTTTTTGTAAGGTCTTTCTATGTTTCAAAAATGTTATTTTCTAAAAAAATGTTTTTATAATAAAATATAAAGTTTTGTAAAAAAATTAATGACCTATATAGAATATAAATTAGTTTTTATTTCATAATATAAAAATTGTCTTTTGGTGAATTTTTATAATTTTTCTAAAAAGAATCATGTTTCTATGAGTAGTGAAAAATAATGATTTTTTATTAAAAAATGACATTTCATTTTATTTATTATTAATGGTAATTTATATTTAAAATGGGATTAAAATATAGTTATTTAATTTATAAATATATTATTACAATTCAGATAATTATAAAAAACCCTCATATGAAAATTTTAAAGAAAAATATTCCAAACTTTTGAACTTTTTCTTTTTAAAAACTCACATCCTTATCAAATCTGTGGATTTTTTTAAAAATTGATTTATGATAATTTTAGGAATAGAATTTAGAAAATGTAATCAATATTTAGAATTGTAATAATTTTTATTATCTAATATGTCTAATTTTATTTGGGCTATAATTATTAGTGAAATAATTAAAAATAATTACAGTGATTGTGGCTAAAATGGTGTTTTTTGTATTACATTATTTTGTTCCCAATTTAATTTTTCACCCACATATGATTTAAATTTAATTATTTTTTCTTATCTAGAATAATTTTCTATAAATTATAAAACAACTCACATTCAATAACACCTATATATAAAAAAATTATCTAGGTAAAAAAATATATAAAAGTTACACTTGTAAAAACTATAAGGATAAAATTGATTAAACATGATGGTTAAGGGAGTACTAGATAACAAATTTGTTTCTTTTGAGTGGTGTAGTTGTTTCAATACCAATAATTCCCTCTTTTAATTTATTATTCAATTTTTTATACACATTAGGCAGTATTTACCTCCCAAAATTGGATAAATTATGTTATTTTCAATCATACCACTCCTCAATTATAATAGGGCAGTCACTACCCCAAATTATTTTTACATATCAAGCTATTTAGCTCAAAATATCCCTAATAAAATAAATTCCTGACATACCAAGTCTCATATTATAATCCTTATATTGGTTTGAAAACAATATTGTGAATGATTTTTTGAAAACATATGGAGGACAATAGAAGAAGAGGTAACGTTCATCCACTAGTGTTCTTTTTTTATTTCATCCTCCACCTCAATCAATAATTATTATAAAAATATTATATAAAAACAAAATTATATCTAATATAATTACATTTTTTATATGAATATAATTATCTACATCCATCTACACTTCCATAAAATGGGTTACAAAATCTACAATTAAGTGTACAGCTGATTACCGCATCACAAAAATAGGTCAATTGTTTTCCCATTAACACCTCTCAAGGATTCCCATAATTATGGATATAATATTTATATAAAATATATCTTATATTTATGTTTTTATTAAGATTATTTAATTATGATACCACACATACATTCATAACATCCATTTTTAAGAATAAGATAACATCATTCATGTATACGATGGACTACCACCTCACGGAACAATGTGATTTGTTCAAGATTTATAAAGAATGTACTATGTATTGTTTTAATAATTATATGTGATATATATAACATAAAAAATTAATTTCAAATTAAATTAATTATATAAATTTTATTTACTTTTCTTTCATTCAATTCGATAATAAAATGGAAACATCGTCCATGTGTACAGGTGGTCTACTGTCCCCATGAATGGTGTATATCATTTCAAATCACAAAATTTCATGGATTATGCTAAATAAAAATATAATGAATATATATTATATTTATATAATTTTTTAATTTTTAGATATTATTAATCCATAATAAAATAATTCGAACAAAAATCACAAGTCAAAATATTACTGAAAAACAAAGTAGTTATTTCCTAAAACATAAACATGTAATTTTTAATAAAAATTTAATAAAATGGAAGAAGTAAATTATATATGGTATGATATATATTTATATATTTATGTATGGTTCAATAATTGATTTATAATAAAATTATATTTATTATAAATCAGTTTTGAACATTCATGACAAAATTCAAGACCTAAGGTATCATATTTTTGTCTCAGTTTTTACCCCTTTGAGACACATGCCACACTCAAAAACTATTTATTTTATGTGGGGTATATACTACCACATGACATGTTTTTTCATTAATATACTAATTTTTTATAGGTTTTAAGTTTAATTTAATGTCATTACATCATTTGGATTACGATTTAAAGTTACCAAAGTTGTATGTGTTTTGAGAGATAATCTTATTATTTATCAAGATTGTTTATGATTATTGTAATAATAATGAAATAATATGATCTATTTTTCATGAAACATATGAATTTTATTATATGATGGATATTTCATAATAATAATTTTTTCCATTCATTTTCCTCTCTTTATTTACTCTAGAGTTCAAAATATTTTTTTATGAAAAATTACATTTTTGGCCGAAAACAATTTTTCTTCCAACATAATATTATCCAAAATGATTTCAAAAATGTTGTTTAATTTTGTGAAAATCATAAAATAAATTTTCCTTAATAAATTTTTTTTGTTATTTTTAAAACACCCTTTTTAATATTTCATTTTTTATAGTAATGGATTTTAAAAGAATTATGTCTACAAATTATTTTTAAGAAATTTTTTTTCATTAAGAAATGATTTAAGTCTAAAAATTCATTCTACAAATTAGATGACACTTGTTGATGTAACCTATTTTTTACTGGGTATATTATTTAATGATACTAGTGTTATTCTTTCTCTGAATTATTTATTTTTATGTTGTCTTGATGTTTATGAAACATGTTTCCCTTCAAAAGGATATACCATGAGTAAATTATAATGAAACTCAGTTCGTTATATGGGTTTTTCAATGATGAAATGATTATTAAACCTTTATATTTTCTTTAGCTTATGATATGTTTAATTTGATTTGAAACCCATTTCAATTAATGGGTAATGATACAATAAATATTTATGATTTTGTGGCACACATATATTCAGTTTTCATTTAGTGAATAGTTTGACCTATATCACTCTCCAATGAATTGGGTAAAGATTAATATCTCATGAAATAGATAAGGATATAATGGGATTTGAACCTAGTTCTGTAATTTATGGTTGTAATAGGATGTAACTCTAGTTAAATATGACTGGTCTAGAAATGGATGTGAACTTGGTTCAGTCAAATAGGTCTGAGGTGGAAAGTGAACCCAGCTCATCCTGATAGGGATGGAACATGGAGTGAACCAAGTTTAATAAATTAATTTATTAACAATATTTTTCTTATCAGTGATTTTGAATAATATTGATTGGTTTTATATTCATATTTTATGCCACAAATTCCATGTATTATGATAATATTTTTATCTCATGGATCATGTTTTTTATTTATTTATAATTAATTACTTATGAACTACCTATTCATATATCATGGTTCATTATTATGATATTTGATACTTAGGGTATTATTTTAAAATGTTATGGTCCTATTATCATCCCATTATACTCATATTATTATTATGTATCTCCCATTGTTCTCCATTACTGATCATATAGGATAAGACTTTCTTATTTTTCATTTACCCAAGATATGAAGAAATGTTTTATGTATGTCATATATAAGATGTGTGGTAGTTTCTACGAATTTAGTGGGATATATTTTAGCTAACTTAAAGATTAGTGTTTATATTTCATAGTTCTAAAACAACTAAATTATTATGCTCCACATGCATGTGTTTGTGTAATGTTATGAATAATCACAAATACTATGTGATATGTATATATGTGTGCGAAAATCATGGGATTATATAACAATATTCCACCATGGCCATATGTGAAAATGAAAACCCTATATAATTGGATAATAAAAAATAAAATGATATGAATAACCACATACTTTGGGAATTCATTGTGATTAAAGAAAAAATCCCACAGAAAAAAATGTGAAAAGGGGAGAAGATAATAGATCATAAATATCACGACCTTGTGATATTTATATATAGAGAGTGTCGGCTAGAAGAAATTATATTGATTAAGGGTAGACCTATAAATTATAATTTTAATGAATATGGGTCATACACATGGTTTTGATTCGTGATTAATTAAGTTTTTTCACTAATTTTTCTAATTTTACAAGACAATTCTAGAGGAGGTACACAGTTTTTACAGCTAGTTTGGAAAACCATAAAAAAATAATGTGATAACCACTGTGATTCTCTTATGACCCCTTCGTTTTTAGGGTAAAAGGTTTTCAATAACCATGCATAAACTCTGAAAATTTATTTGTTTCACAAATTTACAAATAATGGATTAATAAAAATAATAAAAAATAAATAATGATCTTTTACTTAAAAATGAATATAGACGATTCACAACATCTCACATACTCCACATTCCATGATATACATAATAGTTGTGGTAAGGTTATATATAGTACCACTATCAGTTTTATCATTTCAATTTTTGAGGTTTATCTTACTTTTATAGAGAATTATTCAAAAATTATTTAATATGGAGTTGATATTTTAAACCATTTATCATAATATGATTGCTTACCAATATAAAACATCCATTAAAATTATGAATGAAATAGTGGTTTCTAGTCTTATGATTTTAATAGTAGTTGGGATCAATAATTTTCCTTGATAGTTTTCTTATATAACAACTGTTTACATTCTATAATTAGAATAGACTATATAAATCTATATAGATAAAATGGTGAAGAATAGAAGCTTTTTGGTGTGATGTTTGAGAGAGTAACCTTCTATGACTTTATCTTACTGAATGTATTCCAGAGAAGACTAAAATCGTTAAAAAAATATTAAAACTATAAAAGGATAAAAATTCTGATATTGATAAACATTGATGATGTATGAAATTTAAAATAATATATAAGTTTTTTTAATATATCCTCAGAATATGGTTATGATATTTAGGATGAAGTGAAGTTTTCTCCCTACTGATATTTTTTCCAATTGATGTTTTTGATATTTTGGGTTGAATGATTATCATCATTGACTTCTACTAATCTTATCAAGATTGCATGATGTGTTCCATTTATCACATTTAATTCTTTACATACCTATTTAATTACTTATACTAAACTAATATGTTTTACAACTAGATGATGATATACATTTTGAGATAAAATATAGGATTATAGGGATAAAGTACTATAATGAAGATAACTCTCCCAATTATTTTACTTTATAGAAATCAAATGTATATGGTAGAAATGGGACAACCTGAAGATATAATAATTCATATTTATACTCGTTTTTTATCAAAATTATAAAATTTTGAGTGAGAGATTCTTTAAATGGGGGATAATATAACTACTAGTAATTTTAGTATTGTTTTCCATTAAAAAACAATATGTTTTTTATATATTGTAATACACTCAAAACTAATCTATGATTAATCACTATATATTTTTTTGAGATAAAAATTATTAAATCGTTTTGAAAACTAATAAATTTTTATATTTTAAGATTTATTCTCATGAAAAAGATAAAATAAGAATAAAACAAGAAGAAAATAAAGAAACCGTGAAAATGAAATTATCATCCTTAAGGTTCTCCTTGACGAGAATAACTCGAATTATAAATGTTAAAAGAAGATAAAATAGTATAAATGTAATATATATATGATGTCATAAATAAAGAGGATCAATTATTTTATATATATATGTATGTAATTCTATATATAGAAATGTAATATGATCATTATACATATGTATATTGGGAAAAAGGTCATTTGGTACATGGTTGTTGGACATATAATGGATTGATGTATAAAAATTATATATAGATGTATTCAATAGTTACATCAAATTTATATAATTATTTGTAAAAATCATAAAATAATATAACTCACAATCCTAAAATAAATAAATAGATCATAATTAATTAGAATATTTTATTATAAATATATTTATTTTTATTTGATATATATTATTTTTTTCAAATACTATTTTTATTTTTATATAAAATTAAAAACAATATTATTATAATTATGGATTTTTATATTTTAATTATTATAAGATAAATAATGGGATGTGATTAAATTCATTTAAAATTGGATACATATTAAATATTTTTTTCATTTCTTTGGAATTTTGTATAAATAAATTAAATTGAACACTATTGAAAAAATATTTTAATGAGATGTATTGTTTATATATAAAAAATTTAATATTCATTCATGAATCTATTATTAATTAGTAACAAATTATGATAAACTTTTTTATTTTTAAAACGATTTTTTTCTCACAAATGATTTTTTATAAATGTTGTGGACTTTAATTTTAATATATGATAGCTATTAAATATTATTTGAAATCAAATAAATTGATTATATATATATTAAACAAAATTAATAATAATTTATTGACATTTACATGGAATGGAATAGAAATAAATTATTTTTTATTATTTATATAATCTTTTTAAAAAAATGTTTCTATGAATTATTAATAATAATATTAAAATCAAATTTTACCATATTTCTAAATTGATTTGAAAAAATAAAATTCATTTTTGTAATTAACATGTAAAAATTAAGTAATAAGTGGAATTTAAACTTTATTCATAAAAATATGTTATCGTGGTGAAGATTTATGTACCACAATGAAATCAAAATAAGGTAAAAGGTTTTAACTAATGCTTGAAAACCTAAAATATCATGATAATTACTCTCTAAAAGAGTGGAAGTGAAAAATTATAGACCTCCCCTTATCTTATCTAAATTATTTTTAATATTTGGATATATTTTTTAAGATAAATTACTTATTAAATTATTTATGGAATGGGTATTTTCAGAAATTAAATTCAGAATTTTCAATTAAAGGACCCAACCTCTACCCACCTTAACCCACACCTTTAATCCATTTTCAATTTGAATCACTTCCCAAATATATCCCAAAAATTCCTATATCATTTCTGAAAACTTCTTGTCACAATATGGAGTCTCAAATAACACATTTCAAAAAGGCTATACAATAGCGAATTCAATTCTTCAATGTCAATGTTATCATATTCATAATAATTCTTCTTTTAATCCATATCCAAATCTTATTAGATCTAATTTAACACTTTATAAATAAATTACAAAACATTTATATTTGGAAATATATATATAATTTTTATACAATAATATTTTTTTATCTATTTATTAATTACATCATTAAACTCATTAATGATTATGAAAAATTTAAAATAGGTAGTATTATAAATTAATTATTTTTTCATAATTTTTATTTTTTCTTTTTCCAATGTATACTCACCTAGAAACCCAATTTTGTATTAACTCGGTAATCATTGAAAAATATATTATTATGCATTTCATGTGAACTAAAACAATTGCATTAAGGAAATGACCATGGGGAATAAGAAATGTATCAGACTCATATACTATAATTGTGTTGATAAACTCTTGTAGAATAATCCCAGATAATGGGGAACAGACTATAACCAAGATACATATGTTAACAAAGGGAAAACATGACAATTAACCCTTAAATATTAATTTCATAAAAAATGATTACTAAATGTGTAATAAGAATTTATAAATGATGGGTTCTAAATTAAATAGATATAAATATCATTATTATATAGATTAATAATAATCCAAAATTTATTTTTATATTTTATTATAGCACATCCGATTAAGCAAAATCCTGAGGCCAGGGTTTCTTATAAAATATTATCTACGTCAAGATATTATTAATATCCATGACATGATTTATTTTTTATACTCTCTAATAAACCCATGGATATATTTTCATTGTATTTCAAACAAAATTAAATGGTCTTACAAATCTATCGTAGGTCCTCTCTTTCAACATTATTTTATTCATAATATTCCAAATCCACAAGGTTTCATTTCTAATATCACATTAATTTCATGATTGATTAACACTATGTTTTCATTAGGTTAATTTTAACTATTTTTCTATAAACACCTATTTATTTCCATATAATATTTTTATTTATAGAATTTAAATGCCTTTTTATCATTTAACTCTCCTTGGTTCAAAATTTAACTAAAATATTTCTCATAGGTTGAGTAGAAAGTATTTTATATTTTCAATAAGGATTATTTATCCTTCGTGTTATTATACATTATTTTGTTTTATAAATGTCCATTTCTATATTATACAATTTTTTAACATAATATTTCATTTTATTGCACATTATTTACACATTAAGTAAAGAAATATCTTTTTAATGTTTTCAGTATGGTTTATTTTCTATTATATTTGACTTTTATAATAAAATTATGAAAGGAATGTCCTCTTTTTAATGTTTTTTGGATGATCACATTTTCATAACTACCATTTGAGTTCTCTTTATGTATCATACATTCTATTTTTTCATTATTTTACAAAATAATTTTTATTCTCATTTTCTTAAATTATTCCCTTTAAAAAAAAATCTAGGTAGTAATGTATATTTCTTCATATTTTTCTGTGTATTTCTGTAATAACATTAAAAATAATTATTTATATTAACATCCATTAATGTTAATTATTATCTAAATATACTAGTAACATTATTTCTATATATGTATTATGATCATGTATTATGAATGTTTTTATGAAAACTATTTTATTCCCATGGATTAATTTATCTATGATCTAATTATGAATTCTGTCATCATTATATGAAACACATATATGTTTATTTTTATTCTATTATGGGTTTTACTATAATTATATATTCCTATAATACATTTTTAATGATTTATATCTCATTATATGACATGTAAGGGACTACATGGTGACCCAAATTCACTATTTTTATATGATTTGTGGGATTAGAATTATATATCCCTCTAAGGAATAAGGTAAAGTGTTATATATCATTAGATTACTTTTCTAGGGTTGGGGAGTAAAAAAATAAACTATGAGACTCTATAAACTATGTAAATATGATGTTGGCAGTGCACCTCAACTTATGGTTTGATATTATACAAATTAAAATAACCCATATTCCAATACCTCATTTCTATGATACTAAATATTCCCATTATATGTTTTCAAAACTCATTATTGTAGACACATGTTTCCACACTATTATAAATCATGTATTTTTTTATTAAAAATTAATATTTCTATGATTCAAGATTTATGATCTATATTTAATTACTTATGATTCTCTTATATATTTTCTATACATAATGATTATGTTTTTATACCAATATAATTATCATATGCTCGCTTATTATCATTTATTGTTATATATTTCTATCACCACATACTAAAAATCTCGGCTCTTTATTTCTTATATTTTCATTCCATATATAATTATGAAGATTGTTTTTGTTGATATTTCTATATGGGTATCATCTATAAAGAATATTTGTGGAATATCTTGATTGATATTTTTAAAATTAGTTTATTATGTATCTAAAATCCAATGAAACTAAACTTATAGCTTCTTTTTTTTCCTATGATTTGTAATGTCCATTCCTGTATAATTTTGTAAAATGTTTGTATGTTTTTGTTATATTGTATCATTGAATATGGATTTTAGGATCTTAAATTTTTGGACCGAATGGAGGGACATATTTGAAGGTTAGATCTATGTGGACTTCATCCAATGAAGATCAAAAGAATGTGGGGATTGGTTGAGATGACTATAATATTCTATTTTATAAGGATAAAATCATTTTAGTTGAGTGGAATTAAAAAATTCTAATCACTCTTTTATTCTATGAATAAATGTATTATTTTTTTACTCCTATGGATTGAGACTCATGTACAAACCATATAAATTGAAAGTGGTTATTTTTATTTCAATATTTCAATCATTTACATCCATATATATTGTTTTTTCATTCAAAATTTATAAATTATATGGAGTGAACTAGGTCTACCATATATTCTATTTTCTAGGTCATCATAGCATGTTGTTCATTCATCAAATTGGTTTACCTCGTAATTTTCAGTGGATATCTTCTATGGGATTTGTGGAATGTATATGTTATCCAAATATGTTTTATAACATACTATATAGTATAGTCATTGATGAAAATACCCCCAATGGTTGTGGTTTATAGCTCAGATATGTATCATAAATCATCCATTTTCCTTATAGTATAATTATGGTAATTAATTTCTAATATCTCTTTAATTTTTTAAAATTTAGTTAGAGTTCACTATATTCATATTTTATAGAATTGTATAAGGATAATATCCATTAAGATATGTTTTATGATAAGGATTTTTTATTTTAGAGGACACCAATAGAGAATTATATACTACATAATGATCATGATTAGGCATTTAAAATTTCCAAACATGAAGTGATGAATAAGGAATAATGGGTAAGTATAGAGAATAAAGAACTAGTGTTAATTGTACTTTTTATTATAATTTAATGTTTATAACATCATCAAGTAAATGAAAACATATTTGGAACTTATGAATAATATCAATGATATATATGAGAGGCATATATCAATGAATAAGTTGTTAATTTTGAGGAAGTTCTTCAAAATTTGGATATAGAAACATAAACTAGTAGTAGTTAATATCAATTTTTTTAATATGATGATGAGTCAATTAGATTTAGGTAATGTTAATTTTAGGAATATTAAGTGGAAACTCTTGTTACTTTTAGAACGCCATTCTTCCTAGGATCTAATAGAGACCATTGTGAGTAACTCAAGAGGAATGATAGTCTTGATGTTTAAATATGGTAGAGACATGATATTAAATGAAGATATTAACAAATATAGATACATAAATATTATTAAAATTATTATAATACTAAATTTATATATCATCTCGCATCCATAAAGAGTCAACAAAAAGAAAAGGAAGATGATTTCAATGATAGAGTGTTAAAACTGAAGGTTATCCCCTCTTTTGGCATTGTCGGAAGAAATCATACCTTAATAAATATTACAATATGTAAATGGATAACTCTTAAATATATAATTTAAAAATTATATCTATTAATATTTTATTATATGATTTTAGAGATCTATTTTTTACTACCAAAAGATCACTTGATTCTTATATAATAGACTGATGAGATTTGTTTCAGTCAAAATATGAGAGGGGAGAATGAAGAACTATAATTTTGATTGATGGGTTATGGTGTGTCATGTTGATGAAGAAATATATATATATAATATGAAATTATAAATTTTCTATTTAGGAATATAACATAATCCTGATGGGGTTTCATGAAGGACAATACATCCTATTATTAAGGGATAACATAATTTATATTGGATAATTGGACCGTTCAGGTTTTTGTAAAATATTAAATGATGGAGAATGAAGGATTATAAATGGTTCTTTAAGGGTGAAAAAAGGAATGAATAATGAGGCATTGTACCTCAATGTATCACCAAAATTTGAAATTTATTTGGGATAGTTAACTTCCTCAAATTATTGCATGACAATCATGGTCACTTAAATGAGAATGGGATTAATGTTATAGTTGATAGAGGAATGAAGATGATTGTATGTATATAGTGTTGAACATGTGAGGAATGAATCCATATAATATAGTATAAGTTTGCTTTCCAAATTGATGGTAATAAATCAAGTAATTTTATGTCAGGGAAGGTTTATATGGATTTATGTATGCCAACTTTGGTTTATTCTAATTTAGAGTCATTATTAAATTTAACATTCATTGATGATGATAAAATAATGGTGTCAGGGTTTTTTCTCAAATATAAGTATGAAATATTTAGAACCATTAGTTCATGTATATTGAGGGTGAAAACAGATACTATTAATAAAAAAATGTGTTAAAGATTCTAAATGGTGGGTATTATGGAAGCAAGGATTGTAAGAGGTTTGGTTGGTGGATGTAAATTCAAGATGAGAATCTAGTAATAGTTTCTATGTAACATAATAGATAAATTAATAAGTTGAATCATACATTATTTAATAAGGTGGGAATAATTAGTATTCAAACATGATTCTCCATTAGCTTATTGGGTTGAAGTGTTGAACATTTTTGCCATCAAATTGAACTTGAGTCACACTACTCTATTGGGGAAGGATCATCTAGAAGATTCTTAGTCTATAATAATAGTTGATTTCAACACAATGTATATATTTTTATTACTAAAAATATTCAACATTTATTCAATGTAGTGGGAAAATTATGAGTCTATATATTGACAAAATTACTTTTTGGGTGTGTAGAGAAATATTATTTATTTTCACTCAAGGATGAAAACCTTGTGAAGGGGGTTTGTAGTCGAAATGATGTCAACTATAAATATATTATGTGGAAGGATATAGATCAAGTGTATAATTATAATGTGATAAATATTATCATAAAAAATATATGTTTTAGTTCAATAGACTTCCATAATTTAACTATGTTTTAAATAATTTAGTGAGTATGAGAATATTAAAAACCCCAGACTATCTAGCGGATCATTTGATGGGTAATCATGTTATGAGGGTGTTTTCCATAGTATATCCACCATATTTCTTGATATTTTTAGAATGTGATGAACTAATCTCTCCAGGGGTACCACATCTTGTATATTAGTGAATAATGGGAGATAATGACCCCCCCCCCCCCCCCGATTCCAACATCTAGTCAGCCCTAGATTGGCTACTATAACTGATGGTATAGAAAGAATAACATATATTGGTGGAGTTAACCCTCTTAGAAAAGTAAGATCCTGAATTAGGATTCTGATCACTGAAATAATATATCACAAAATATAATCTATTAATCTGAAGTATCCCAAAATTAATGAAAAATGTCAAATAAATACAAATAATAGCCTCTATGTGAAGTATCAAAATACAATTATACAGTAGTGACGCAACATAAGATCCAATATAAAATCTAGTAAGTCCTATATTTTTCCCCCAATTATTCATATAATTTTATTTATTTTTTATACATACAAAGGGAAAATATAACATTTATACTCAGAAGGATCATACCCATGGTCTCTCAAGAACATGTGGAAAGAGCATACTAAAGAACCATTGAATGAACATCAAAACCAACATGCACCTAAACATGTCAACTAACTTTTACCATTATCATTATGAAACTCCTTCCAAATAATGAAGTTAATATATTAACATATTAACAAACATATATGTAACACACTATATACAATAATAGTAATTAATCATTTCTTTCATTAGAAAACATTGTACAATGCAAAAACATTTATTTGAGAATGTTATTAAAACCAAAATTTTATAATTTTATATTTTACTATGAAGTTATTAATTTCATTTTATAATACATTATTTAATAAACTACTTAACATTAATTATTCACATATATTATAAATATTTTATTTTTAGGTGAACACAGAAAAAAATAATTTTTATAAATATGTCACTATTATGAAATTATAATTTTATAATAATAAATTGATTGTTTATGAAACCAATTTACAAGGCCAGATATATTATAAATGAATAATATAATTCATATAAATATCTAATTTTGAATATTGAAACATACACATCACATTTTTTAAATAAATATAATATTTTTGTTCAAATAAAAAGATATTTTTGATATTTTCTTTTAATAATATATTTACAAGGTTCCTTTTCGTTTTTTTAGTTTTTAAAGAAACATATTTCCCCATTAATTTAAAATAATCCTTTTATTTCCATTGTAATCAATATTATACATTATTTTTTGTGTAAAGTCAATTTTTAGACTAAAATAACCATTTTTTAAAAAGGTTTTTCATTGATTTTTATAAACATGTATTAAATTGTTTTATTTCACTTATAATACTTGAATAAATTAAAATGGATTCCAATTTTTGGATAATCATAGTTAATATTTATCAATAAGTATGACTTAATTTTTAAAAATATTGAATAGTGACAATTGAAATTGTTTATCACCTTAGTTGTGGGTAAATTTGGATTAAAATGGTTCAAAATAAAGGGAAAATGAAATAAAATAAAACTAAAACTTTAATAAGACTAATTTATTGATTTTAGTTTCCCATAACATTCTAAAAATATATTATGAGTAATTTAGGAGATATTTTCTATTTATTAATACATTAAAATATATTAATCATTTGAAATAATTCTAGTGTTTCCATTCTCTAACTTATAATGGGAGATCACTTCTATATCATTCCTCATAGATTAATAACCTTTTATATTGAAATATACATGAACAAAAACATTCTTAACTTTCCTCCACATGATCTAGAGGTCTTGGATTGATTAGAATATCATCTTAGTCAAGCTTGATGTGTGTTATGGGGATCCTTGGTGTGGTGTTGGAGGGGGAGGGTGGTGGTGTCTTTGTTTTCTTAGTCAGAGTTGATATGATGTCATTAAGGTTTGAAGCTGATGTTTCAAGTGGATTTGATGATATTTTCTTTAGCATTCTTTATTGTGGAGTCACTAGTGCTTCTGATCTAATCGAGTTTCATTGTTCATCATATACTCATAGTTCAGTAGTGTTTTTTAACTTCCAAATAGACTTTGGGATGTGTCCATGAAAGGGGATGGTTGTCCATGGATCCTCGAATGGTGATACTTTTAATTGGTTTCTTCCGACGATGTGGAAGTTAGTTATTTCTATTGAGGTCTTCTGGAGATGATGATGATGTTATGTATGGAAATGTGTATTCTTCTATGTTTTTTGTAGAGAGGAAGTTTAAGGTGAAGGGTTATTTTATTGGTAGACATCGATAAAGTGGAATTCAGTGTTGAGTGATGAGGATAATAGTGACGGCGATGGATGATCCACCTATGATAGTGGTCACAATAATGGTGGTGGTTAGGATAAGTGATATTGATAGAGGTGACTAGATGATGGATATAATTTCAACACGAATCAAGGTAGGTTAGAAAAATAGTGGTGGATGGAATACATTCTGAAAGGATGTATTGTTTTTTATAATTTTAAATTGAAAACATTGTTGGTGGTGTGACACTTTGGTTTTTAAAAAGATGGTATGTGATTATTTTCCTCATGAAACTAGAATTTGGGGCAATTTTACTAATGTGCTGGTATTTTGGAATCTTGTGATGTATGGTTATCACATATCCTTTAAGTGGGTCTTTGAAAGTATCAAAAAAATGTATTTGGATATAAAAAATTAAGTATCTTCTATGTTCTAATATTTTATTATGTTATTGTTTTAACCATTATTCATTTATTACTCCCTGACTTGGAAAATTAAAGAATCATCCGTGGAAATGTGTGACTGGACTCCCAAAAGGGATATATTTTTCTAATAACCAACATTCATAAATGGTTATTATTATGAATATATTTTTTATATGAAATTTATAACAAAATTATGATTCTATAAATATTATATTTCATTTAACTTCTAACACATCCACCTCCTAAAAAATGATAATGTGTCCCATGGGTATGGGTGCACTACAACTTCAATGAAGCAATGTGATCGATTTTTCATATCCAAAATTTAGGGATTATTATAAATAATTATAAAATTTACATATATTATATTTATATCATGATTAATATTCTAGATTTTATGGAACAAAGAAAAATTTTGAATGAATTAAAATACATAAAATAATCTTACATGAATAACAAATTAGTTAATAATCAAAAACCAATTAGTAATTATTAATAAACAACTTTCATAATATTATAATTGAGTCATATATGATATTATAAGTATCTATTTGGTTATTTTATGAAATTATAGTAAATTTAATTTTTTTATACATGAGTTTAAAATCGAATATGTGGAAAGATAAAAATGTGGTAAATAACTTCCCTTACAATCTCATTTTATTTCAAGATTTTTTATGTCTATATTTCATTAGGTAAAATTATATGTTCCAAATATTCTTAATATTATCTATTTTATTCTCCTCTAGATATTTTTTTAAAATTTTCATATTATAATTAATATATTGTTTTATCAATGATCAACATGCATGTATGCATGTGAATTTATTTTGAAAATAACATTTCGATGTTTCCTTATGCCTTTTTTCCTTCCAGGTGAATATTTTATTTAAAAAATTTTCAAGAATTTTATTACTATTTTATAAATATTTATTAATATTATTTTTACCAGTGTTATTCTGTGCAAAATTGTTTTAAAAGTAATAATTTTATCATTTTATAAATTATTTCATTTTTACTAATGTTTTAAATGGAATATTTTTTTAAGATTCATAGAAAAAACATATTTTAAAACTTTTAATACTACTCTTTACATTGAATCATCCTTTACACGTCTCTAAGGTTATTTTTAATAAAAAATAATATTATTATTAATGAAATTATTGTTGAAATAATTTATTTTAAAAATTATAAGTGATTTTACTTATTTAAATGTTCCAATAATCATTTAAACTTATCATCACCTATGATAATACCTGTTGACCTTACCAGAGAAATGATCTAATGATACCTAATTTCTTCATTCAATCGGTGGTTTATGATTATGATAATGAAATATTGATATTCAGAATGATTTATTCAATATCAATAATAGTTTAATTATAAGGCATTATGAGAATGAATTATATTGATCATTCAAAATATATGAATTCATTGAATATGAAAGTGACATTTGGATCCCAGTTATAAATATACAATCGAATAATTGAAATGTATCATGAGAAAAAATTATTGTCAAGTAGTATTATATGGTTATATAGTTTATGTGTACCCATTTAATAAGAAAAAAGTCTTTATTGACAGGCCTTGGAGATAAAATTCTTGATATATATTTCGATATACATTTATCAAGAATGTTCATAATTACAAATTTTCTTTATTAGGAATTTAGATTCATTTATAATTTTTATTCGTATGTTGATATTAGCCATAGATATTCATTGAACTAATATTTTTAATTGAATGTCTTTTGTTTTAATTTCCCACCCTTCCTTATTCATTATTCCATATTTACTCTAGATATCATCCACTATATTTAGTGCTTACTGAGATTAAAATCTCACCCTATATTTATTTTTCGTTCCTTAAGACATAAAGTTGGATATTATGAATGATATCATGGATGTAAAAAAAATTATTGATGTTTTTTTATTTATAATTTAATATCGTATCCATGAACTTATATAGTTTTTGGATACTCCTAAATTAATTGATCTTTTGTAGTGAGAGTCGTTATACTTTTTACTAGTGGAATAAATTAAACATCAACTTTAGGTTTTTGGTGTTATGACCTGTCACCAGGGGCCCGGGTCACGACGACCCCTTTCCAGCCTCTCAAAGACCAGTGGCTGGTGTCTAGTGCCAAAACTATTATCCCACAATTGGGTTTAATATTACCAAGTATGTTTACGCAGATGCACACACACACCAATCCCACAGTACTAAAAAGCAAACATGCATGAAACTTAGATAACCATTGAGAGTAATAGTAAAAAACTAAAAGTAAAGGTTCCAGAATAAAATCCCCATAGAATAAAAGTACAATATACTGATGTTCATATACGATAAACACTACATTATGTGATGGTGAAATGGGTGCCTCTTGAATAGATATATATATATATATGTATGACTCATTTGTCAGATCTCTGTGGGAAGAGCCTGGTCCAGGACCACCAAGGTCTCTATCAAAGTGTCTGTCATCTGTACAAGACATGACATGTTTGGGGAAAGCCCATGTTAGGGTGAGTAACACAATACTCAATAAAGACACCATAACAAAAATTTAATACAACAAAGGAAATTATTTACGTAGCACACTACCAAAGAGGTACACAACATGTTTCCCTTAAGAAGTACACTCAAGAGAGAGTCTCCACAGTCATCTCACAAAAGTATAAATCTAAATAAAGGAATGAAAGACTAATATTCATAACACATAACACCTTTTACCAACATATCCATCATAACTGATTATATTTTAGGTCTATTAGGTCACCTAGACCCACTCATCACATATGCCTACTGGTTCCCCTACACTAGCGCATCTCCTTGGCTGGTTGGGTCACCTAGAACTACTCGTTTCCATCGAATGGTGTGTCACCTACAGCCTCTCTTCTCATTGTTAAGCTAGGTAACCTTGACCTGCTCACCTACGTGGCCTATTAAGTCACCTAGACCCCTTTATCTACTTGGCCTTATCAGTCACCTTGACTTTCTCATCTCATTATTCTTGTCACAATAACCCACCGGATTCCTGCTCATAACACGCTAGATTCCAAGAGAATGTACATCTCAACACATCGTTCATATCTCAACTACAAAAAGAATCAACTATTTTTACACCAAAATTACCTCCTTATAACGATTGTCTCAATTTCTCAAAGATCACATCAATAGGATTCATGTTTTTGAAGATATAGGTGTTTTAGTTTAAGGGGTCAGTGGGGTTCGGGACTGGTTTGACAAGGTCAGACTGACCCAGAATGACCCAATTCAGCCAAAAAACCCCAAAATTATCGTGTATAGGAACCTAGTATGTCATGGACCATTAGGCATACTGGACCCAGCATTTTGGGTGTTGAGTCCAGCCTAGTGGCCATGTCCCCTTCCTCCGGCTTGGCCCCCACTAGTGGGCCAGTTTCGATCAAGTGGTGTCGCCATGCGGCCCGATTCCCTTCCCCTACTCTGAACCACCCTATTGGTCCAATTTATACCCATTATAGCTTCCTAGTGGAGCAATTCATCCTATAGACCACCCTGCACTATGGGGTAGGTTCAGTCTAACCGAGATGTTGTATGTGCCTCTTCCGTACTACATAACACAACTAGAAGCTGGTCGCCACCTCCCCCTATACGCGGTCCCATGGACCATGTTCCATCTCACACTTTTGGTCTAGCCATGTGTCTTCAATCCTGATATCTTTCCCCACTTGTGTTGTTGTTCCACACGTTGTGGCCCTCCTGGCCACGTCCTCCGCTACCAGAGCACGCTGCCTTCCACATGCGGCCGGCGGCGACATCAGTTTCTTTGGCGGACCACCAGACTCACTCTGTAGGTCTTTTTTCAGACAGAGATTCTCCAATGAAATCCAAGGGTCACTTCCATCACTGGTGTGAGCTCCAACCTATCTTGAATTTTATCATTCATTCTGGCTACATTTGAAACCTCTTTGAAAGAGATTTACAAGACCACTAGGGTCATTCAGTGAAGAATGAAAGAGGGAGAAGAGATAAAAATGAATTCCCAAGGCAATTAATGTATGAATATTTCATTTATCATTTATTTATTTCATTATAAAAAAGGGATATTTGAAATTTCAATACATTGAAAGTCCCATATTTATGCCCCGCATACTGATTCTCATTCCCACATAGTCAACCGATCTGTGGGTTAATCTGTTAGTGGATTGACCCGTGTTCAATCATTAAAAGGAAGAATGGTGGAGGGGATACCACCCATAAAATAAAAAACCCCTTACCAGGAAAACATGATTGTCAAAGGAATGAATTTTTCTTTCATGATGATATTTCAATGAGTGTCCACTACCTATCGCTGCGGGTGAGATCTCTCAAAGAGGAAGGGGAGTGCTCGCAGTCATTGGGGATTCATCATTTGTCATCATTTGATGATTTCAAATTCAATTCCTCTAGATTTTTAGATAATATCCATAACCTTCCAACAATCCCTTATCATTTCTAAGTAATTAATTGACGAAATTTGTTTTAGTGTTTCTGATACACTATGTCGTCGCATCGTTACATGGTTTAATTTATGAAATGAAACAAGATTTTTGTTATGTTTTAGTTTCAGTGCTGCTACACTATTTCATTAAATAAATTGAACAACACAATCAATGTTGTGATGTATAGAAACACATTTGAATAAAATAAACATTCTTATATTTGATTTATTTTTCTTTAAAATGCTCAAAAATTAACTTTTAACCTCGACCAGTGTTGGTCGAGGTTAGGTCCATTCTTATCTAATGTTGTCATTTTGGATGCAACAATTCCCTCAGATATTTAGTCTGGGCATATTTTTATAAGATTCCAAACCTACACATAGGCACTACATTAAATAACTCAAAAATATCGAACATTTATTTCAGGCTCATCAGACCTTGAATTCAAGTTTTGTCTTAGTACCTAGACTCAAAATAATCCCATATAGTTTTGAAAAAACCTACATTGAATTTATGGGACCTTACATTCTCACCCACTTAAGGAATCACATCATGGAGAGCCAAAATATGGGCTAAAAAAATTGGGGATACATAGCATGAATTTGATCCTCCCACTAGTAAGAACTATCCTAGAGATTCCTATGCTACGATCGAATTTTCACTAGGGGAATCGACCACTGATGATGGACCCACTCCTATCAATCCTCAATCTCTATAGGGAAATATGAAAATGTCTCCCCATCATTAATGCCCATCTCTCCCCAATCAATGAGGTGCGATGGGTCATGCAAATACCTCCTCAACTATGACACGTGAAAGACATTATTCACTCGATGCATCTGTGGGAGAAGATCTAGGTGGTATGCCACCTCTCCAACTCTATTGGGAATCTGGAATTGTCTGATGAATCATAGAGATAACTTTCAAATCAGGACAAATCTCGGCAATCCCCATCAAGGTGAGACCCAAACAAAACATGGCCTCATTCATCGAACTCCAAGGTCCTCCTTCTCCATTAATCTAAATATTTCATCCTACTCTATTTAGTCCTCATCTATTGTTGGAATATCTACAAATTCTAAGTGGTGGCCTATACCAAATCTGGAACCATGAGTGTTGAATCCACTAGGAATGTCCATTATAATGGTTATCTACATTTTCTTCCATATTGTGCCACCAGTAGTGGAAAACTAATGGTTTAGTGGTAGTTTTTGTTTTACAAAAACTCCAATAGTGGTAGATAGTCCACCCAACTATAACCAAAGTCCATGGTACAAGCACGAAGCATGTACTCTATAACATGGATAGTCCTCTACATATGACCATCTATCTTAGGGTGAAATGTCACGCTTAAATGCTGCCAAGTTCCTAACGCCTCCTACTGTAACATCCCCAAATGATAAAGGGTTAAATGACTTAATGATATGACTCATGTCAACAAGGTGCACCTTCCTTTTCGGGAGCCTATCCGATTAGAACTCCACAGTTAAGCGTGCTTGTCCTGGAGTATTGAACGTGATGGGTGACCTCCTGGGAAGTTTCCCAGGGTGTGTGTGAGTGAGGAAAAAGCACACTGGAAAGGACATGTGTTGGCCTGTGGGGACTATCATTAGTCAGATGGCCCGTTCAGGCATGTGGGTGGACCTTGAGGTGGGCCCCACGTGTCTGCGGGGGCAACTGGTGGTACCTGGTGGGCAAGGACCCGACGGCCATTTAAGGCGGGGTGGCTGTGCTGTCACCGGGACTCGGTTGTCACATTTGGTATCAGAGGAGGAATCCAGCCTTAAGTGTGAGGTGCACTGCCTGGGTTGAGATGTAGGGCCCATAACGAGGGCGTTGTGCTCTAAGGGGGGGTGATTATAACATCCCCAAATGATAAAGGGTTAAATGACTAAATGATATGACTCATGTCGACAAGGTGCACCTTCCTTTTCGGGAGCCTGTTTGATTAGAACTCCACAGTTAAGCGTGCTTGGCCTGGAGTAGTGATCAGGATTGGTGACCTCCTGGGAAGTTTTCCAGGGTGTGTGTGAGTGAGGACAAAGCCCACTGGAAAGGACATGTGTTGGCCTGTGGGTACTATCATTAGTCAGATGACCCTTTCAGGCATGTGGGTGGACCTTGGGGTGGGCCCCACGTGTTTTCGAGGGAAACTGGTGGTACCTGGTGGGCAAGGACCCGACGGCCATGTTAAAGCGGGGTGGCTGTGCTGTCACTGGTTCACGGTTGTAACACCTACAGTCCATTCCATAGTCAAGATGTGAATCAAGAATCACAGTTCGAAACAATCTTCAAAGTCACCCTATGAAGCCAAAATATTTACTGAATGTAGAGGAATCCCAAACCCTCTACAGAACCATTCTCTCTATTGGTTAGGAAGTTGTCCAACTTGGTGAGTTTGCCAATGATCACATAGATGGTATTGTTCCCTCAGGACATGTGTGGGAAACCCTTCACGAAAGCTATCAAAGTATAATCCCACTTCTATTCTAGCGCCTCATGTGGGTGAACCTAGCCTACTAGAAACTAAAACTCTTCTTTCAATTGTTGACTAGTGAGGCACCGAGAAAAAAAAACTCCACTGATTCCTTCTTCATCATCGCCCACCAACACTGATGTTGGATATCATGGTACTTGTTTACCACTCCTAGATGCACTACCAAGGGTATAGTGTGGAACTCCCTCAAAATCTTCACTCTCATCTCCACTGCTAAAATAGTGCACCCTTTGAAAAGGTTGAAGTTCTCCCCACCCATTGATTATCCATCAAGGGAATTCACTATGGATAACTAAACATGTCGGGTATCATAGTAGACTTCCCCAAAATGTGCCTCCATAACTCGATGAAAGAGTGTGAGAGTTACAACCATCAACTGAAGATAGGATTCCCCATCTCCATCCACAATGTATATCTTCATCAAGGATAACTACTCTGATTCCTCACTCAACAAATGAAACTCGGTTCTCTTATTGAGCACATCTGCCACCATATTCCCCTTCCTATGATTATAGATGATCTTGAAATTATTTTCCTTGAGGAAGTCTAGCCACCACCACTACCTCAAATTCAGGTCCTTTTGAGAGACTATATACCTAAGACTTTTGTGGTCAAAGTAAATTAAAAAATGCTCACCCATCAATTAGTGCCACAGAATCTTCAAATCGAAGACCACTACTAGTAGTTCAATATCATGGGTCTCATAGTTTTACTCATGTTGCATCAATCATCATAAGTCTTATGCAATCACCACATTACCCTATATTAGGATACAACCAATTTTGGTCCCTGATGCATCTCAGAACACAACTTATTCAACAACCTCCTCTGGAAGATGCAACATAGGGGCACTCTTTAGCCTTCACCTTAGCTTATAAATTCTCTAATTTCACTTATACATCCACATGAAGGGATTTTCCTTCTATGTAAATATTGATAAATGAGTTAATACACAAGAAAATCTAGGCACAAACCACTGGTAGATTCCAAAAAATCCCAATAAACTCCACTCCTCAGTCACACTCATTATTACATCCAAAGAAAGAATTACACTTATCCTCATCAGGTTCACTGTAACCCCATCATGAAAAATGACTTGTCTGAGAAACATGACCTCAGAAATCTAGAATGGACACTATGAAATCTCCCCATAAGGGTGGTTCTTTCAATGAATATCATCGACCATCCTCTAGTGAGTTGTGTGCTCCTCCTTGATTGCTGAGTACACCAATGTGTCATCAATGAAGACCATGATGAACCAGTAATGGTAAAGATAGAAGTTCCAATTCATGAGTCCCATGAACAATACAAGGGAATTGGTCATGTCAAATGACATCTCCAAGAACTCATAGTGGCCATATCAAAATCTAAAAGTTTTCTTTTTATAGATCCTTGTTCCATACACAGTGCTTATGATATCCAGACTTGAGAACTATCTTTGATAACCACCTCTCTCCCTTCAACTGATCAAATATGTCATTGATTATCAGCAGTAGATATTTTTTCTTCACAGTCACCTGATTCAGACACCAATAGTCCACAAAAATCCTCAAACTTTTTTCTTCCTTCTTGGAAAAAATAATGGGGTCTCCCAAGGTGAAGCGTGGGGTCTCACGAATCCCATCCTATGTAGTTCCTCTAGCTATAAAATCAACTCACGATGCTCTGTCGGACCTTTATGATATCCCGGTGTGGATATCAGTTTCATCCTAGGGTACATATTGAGGAAAAGTATACCTCCCTATGAGGAGGTAATCCCTGAACATACTCAATGAATATTTCCTCATACTCTTCCTCTACTATAGGAAATTGAGGAATTCTATCATCAATTGAACGGAGGATAAGGATAGATAATTGGTGATTGATTGGCTTAACCCTACTCCGTGTAAGTCTATCTTACACTGCAAGTGTTTCTTTTTTCTATTAAAGGAGAACTAGGTTCCATATCAGCAGACACACCTCACTCTACACCTAAAATAATAAATCTGAGCATGGAATGTGGATAACAATTCTATACCTAGAATGAAATCATAAGGCCTTGATGGTGCTACTAGGACATCTCAATCGAATATATCACCTTCAAGAGTAATAACATGCTTCCAGCACTAGTGTTAGATCATCAAAACATCTCCTTTAGTAGTAATTAATTGTAAGGATCGAGTCAGCATATCCGTAAGAATATATGATATTCGAACAACATCTATAGAAAGGAATGTGTGACTGGAACCTAGGTCTATAAGAACTACAGCCAAGGTAGAGAAGACACAAATTGTACCTCTAATAATATTTGGATCACTGAGGTTATAAACTTCAATTGCCTGAAGCTGGCCATGCCACTGTCTACTGGATCTCGAACCCCATAGTGGGCCACCATGGGGTGTGGTTCTTATGCCTCAAACTATTATCCAATGCCTACCACGCTTCCTACACAACCACTATTTATGCCTCCTTATGAAGGACCCTTCCCAACCCTTTACCTATTCCTCAACAGTCCCTAGACCATTCAATGATCATCTTCACAACAATTTGTAGTCACCTTTCCCGACTGCTATACGAGTAGCACACCCTTATTTTCTACAGACCCCCCCTGCCTAGGGCACCTCTCACCTTTGATCCTTTGTCTTGAGGTCATCCCCTAAGAGGCTTGACCAGATTGGTTATTTGTGTCTCTTGCCTGATATTCACTGCTGAAGACTCTGATGCCTAGTGTCTACTGGTAGCCCATGCTACTGGCCCCAACCCTACCATGAAGCTATCCACGTGTAGAGATCTCTCTAGAAAACCAGACTAAGCATGGATACTAAGCGATACCTTGGAATCCCTAATCTAATGGAGTAGTCCTTTCTAATAAACCTAGTCCCGGATGAACGGTTCTCACACCATGTCTAAATATTAGGGAGATATCTCAATGTATCTCTCAATGTACCCTACTACTGTCATGTAAAAAGTTGTAGGTGCAACAGCTCATGGATGCATACTGAGTGTAGTGTATAGACCCAAATATTGAAGTACGTGGACAATAAATTATGTTTACGGAATAATTAATATATAACAAAAACATACACCAAAGGAACGTAATAGTTTAGTGTCTTTGGAAACATGGAACATAATCTTTTAATCATGGTGAAAGATCTTCATCATCTCCCATAAAGATCTTCTCAATTTCTTTTCTTACCTAAAACATTTCTTTATATCATGGGGAAAATAAAACATATAAAGGGTGATCTCAAATTCTTATTAAGGGTAATCAAGGAGAAAATAAAACAAACACTATACATTTGAACATCAAAACACGAACATAATATTTAAATATCAAAATCATTAGTAATGACATAAAACATGACAGTACGTAAGTAATAGACCATAAAGAAACATAAATCCTGATATAATAGAATGGGAATAAAACATGTAATTGTGTAAACCATTAAGCAATGACGTGATTTCCATAGTTGCCAAGGCAAAGCTTCCAAGACCATCTTAGTGGATAAAGTCCATTACTAAACCAAGTCCACTACTCATTCTAGTCCTGTATTACTGAACCAGATTAACTTTTCGTTCTAGCCATGTATATCTCATGAGGTATAAATATTTAACCAATTCATTTTAGGGAGATATATGTCCCACCCATCTCATAATGAAATCATTCTTACTTGTTCCACAACATAAACATAAATCATTCATCATAACCCAATGAATCAAATGGGTTTCATAAACATCATCCCATCATAACATAATCCATATAAAAAAATGGATATCATTTCGTCATAAGAGAATTGAAACCATGTAATTCATATAGAAATTATACACATATGAAATAATGCCATATTTTCTGGAAAATGGTTTAAATAAAACAATTAAAATGAATTCTTGAGGAAAATATCATTTTCCTTTGAAATCATTTTCTTTTCACAAAATTCCTTTAAATTTTAAAAGAAAATGATTTTGTTGAAAATAATCTTGAAATCATTTATACAAATCATCATTAAAATAAGGCTTTATAAAACCGTAAAAAAAATTTCACACCATATAAGTTAAAAAAACATTCTCCTCGTAATTTTGTCGGAAAAGTCAAAAAGTACCTCGTATGGTAAACCAAAGAATGATTCCTTACATACCATTTAATAAAACTAAAAAATGGGTTAAATGGAATTTAAACATACATGAATCAATTTTTATAATATAGGGAAATGGATAATAATTATAACCCCAGTAAATATTTATATATATGCAATCTCGAATAAAAATGAGATTTTCAAAATTATCCTTTACCTTAGGTCTGATATACTTCGTATGTATCTGAACCTCCTATATAATGATTTAAATAATATCATTAACTTATTAAATAATCATATTCATTGTTATGATATCATATATGGTTCACTTATGACTTCATACTACCTATTCTTTTGTAAATTCCATGTTAATGCAGCGTTTTGGGTAAAATCGTTTTAATTATCGTACGTGTTTGGAATTGTTGTTCTTGATATTATTATTACTTATATCATGAATTAATTACCACCATATTGTAAATCATGATTTATATATCATATATATTCAGTATATATATATATATATAATAGATATATAAATGAGTTGAAATACACCGTTCATTGAGACGGTGGGTCGTACGTACGCATGAACGTTGTTTTCCTTTCCTTATTGACTTGAATGGAAGTAAGTAGATGACATATATATATATATATATACATAAATCCATTAGCTTTTTCATGTCATATATTTCATTATTATTCATTATATATAGTTTATAATCATTTTTGAATGGTTAACATGGATAATGAATCACATCGCTTCGTGGAGACGGTAATCCGTACGTACACACGACCGATGATATCATTCCCATAATTATTGAATTGAATTTCAGTGGATGATCTAACATCACAGAATCAATATGATGTTATAATAACTATATATATAGTTATTTGTAACACCATTATACCAATCTAAGTAAGGTGTTGGTGGAAAAACAGATTACACCACCTTGTGGAGACGGTATTCTGTACGTACGCACGCGCGGTGATTTCATTTTCCATAGGATGGATAGATGGTGAAGTGGGGTTGTTTATTATTTATAATAACATATAAGTATATAATTAACACTGATGTTATTACTTTATAATGAAAAAACTAGATCAGAGGAAGTAGAAGAAGAAACAATCTTCAAAGAGTCGGTAGAATAGATTACCTCTTCCTCGACACACCTCTTTTAAACTTCTTGTTATTGCACAAGAGTTGGTATATTAAGAAGACCAGAACATCTATGATATAACTAGAGAGGTTTATAAGAGTAACTTTCAGGGTTTGGATGAGCTTAGAGGATCAAAAGTATGTGAAGAAATGAGGGAATGGGTGCCCTTTTTATAAGGGCAGAGAGGGGCACCTTAGAAAAAACTTAAAATATTATTTTATAATAAAGTAATATTCGGTTTTTAATAGCTCCAAATTGATTTATTTCGAAGCTAAGGTGGGGATGGGTCTAAATTATCTCAACCAATAGGTTTTAGATAGGTTTAGGTAAATATTTTAACATTATCATTAAGATTTAACTCTAAGTTATATAATTTAACTTTTACCATGTCTTTTTGTTTTGTTACATTGTATGGTTAATAAACATACTATAACAAGACAAACGAACCCCAAGTGGTTGTTTATTAATATATATATATATCCTTATATAAGTCATTTTTTTGAACCATATACTTTTAGGAATAAATAATCAATTAATAATATAATATTTGTTTTAAAAACTATTTTATGTCAATTTTGACAATCTTTGCTACTTGATTTTTTTTTTGAAGATCATAAACGCTAATTAACTCAATACTATCATGTTATATTAACCTATAAAATTATTTTAATTCAAAAAAAGTCTCAAATTAAATTTATATGGGTATTTCTAATATCATTTATTTTAATATTTCATTAATAAGGTAATTACTTCATCATCATTATGTCATAAATAAATTATCTTATTTAATTTCTAAAAATTATAAATAAAATACCATTATGAAGGAAATATTTTTTATCTTTCTAATGAATATTTATAGTTTACTTTATCTTATGTATAACCCTATATTAAAAATGTTTTAGTTATTAAACATAGATTTTAACTATTTTAACTCTACTTTAAATAAAATAATAATAAGTTTCCTAATCTAATCCAAGTGGACCTCAAGGGTAATATTTTATTCCTAATGTTGTTTTGCGTCGAATAAAATTAATCCAATAGAATTAGGACATGTGTTAGGTTAATAGTCATATTATTTTTACCCTTAATTACCCTATTTTCTCTTAACCATGGTAAATAAAATTAAAAAGTTACTATTCACCAAAAATTATTGTTATCTTATTGAACTAAATTTTACTTACTGATATCAACCGTGTCTCTCATATTTTTGAAATTCCACTCACAGAAGTGGTAAACTTGTGTTTTATGTAAATTTGCAAATTCTCTTTTGTGGTTGGTAAAAGACGGTCAAAAGTTCAATAAAAGTTTTATATATCTAAAATTATTATAAAATGACTCCAATGAATTACATTGAACATATATAGGTATTATTTATCAATTTTGACCTAAAATAAATTTAATTATAATATATAATTATTTAAATAAAAAGTTGGTTTTTGAATTTAACCTAGTGTTTTCACTATTCATCAAAAATTGAAAGTTTTCTGAAAAATACCAAAAAATCACCCTAGGATAATTTTGATATTCTGAATCCAAAAATGAATTCCATTTTGAATTAAAAAAATTTTTATATTTCAAAAAGTGGGGATTACTATTCATAATGGCTAGATCATAATAATATTATAGGAATATCTCGTTTAGTGAAACTAGGTATCGCGTACAATACATGCTATCGTGGAAGGCCACGATTGCATGTAATGCAAGCCAAGTCTGGGATGCGTGTAGTGCAATCTCCTTTTGTTTTAGTGTACAACCCAAGACATTAATGAAATTAAAAAGAACATTTTTCATAAATCTCTGGGTGTTACATTCTACCGCCCTTAAAATAAATTTCGCCCTCGAAATTCATCTGGGTTATAAATGGTTTATTACTTGAATTTTTTAAAATAATCCCACATCGTAAAAAAGGAATACCAATACATAATTTTAAGAACTAAAGTTAGAAACATAATGGTTACCCAAAGTAACTCATCATTGGGTTTCCACATAGGAGAACATAGGTGAAAATATGGATATGGAAGAGAAATATAACCATAAAGATTTGATGAAGAGTGGTAGATAACATGCCTATGAAAAATCCATCAATCACAAAGCCATAAATTTTTTATGATCTAAGGTACCATCTGATTCATCAGATATAAGGGCACTAGGAAAACATTTTTGTTTTTCAAGATCATTTCCAAAAGTTGAAGAATTTGAATTAGAATAAATGATTACTTTATTTCAGTATATTCTCACTGTAGTTTGTGCCTTGATCAATTTCCACTTCATCACTTAAAGAAAATGAAGTTGAATTTTTTATTCATGAAGTGTGAGCATATCATGTGATAGAATGATGAGCCATCCCATATGTCTCAAAAAAAGGTTAGAAAAAGTTATCAAATATACAAAAGTCCATCTATGGTGAGGTTAATTGTATATGATTCCAAAACTGGACTTATACTTCATCTACCATACCACTTAATAAAACTAGTTTCTACTAACTAGGGACTTCCTGTAGGCCAGTGGTAGGAAATAAAGGCTTATCACACTTCGGCTGTGGATTTGATTCCCACAGCCTTGACCGACGCGATGGGTTATCTCCCGTCCTGCAGGTTGTCAGTTTTCTAAAACTACATTATTATAACATTCCATCGAAAAAGTTCTATCCTTAAACAATACTAACTTATGTCCAACATAATCCATTCCAATATTTAGGCTTGTCCAAAATACTTCTGTCTAATCTCGTAGTATAAAAAAAAATTAATAGAAATTTCATCTACCGAGCATGTGGATACCATCATTTATCACCCATATATCATATGATATAACTTTTCTGGTTACATTCCAAATATTTTAATACCTTAATCATGTATTGTTTTGAAACATGAATTACCATAGGACCTTATTGAAAACATGAATTCTGTCAAAAGTTAACTCTTTACACATACTAAAATCCCAAAGTTTTTATATATTGAAACCATGATATCACATTGTCCTTATATTAGTCATGAGCTCATTAATATTATTAAACATCTCATTATCTTCTTATCCCTTCATTATACACATATCATCTACTTTCCAAACGTATCTGAATAACCATTCATGGTTACCAGTACCATTCAACATATACTTTCAAATACTTTAGAAAAAACAATAGTGTAACAATCCTTAGATGTGTCTTTATTCCATAGCACCATTACCTATACAACATAACTCTTGATAAACATAAATAATTCCACTACCTTATTAAACCAATGACCGAGCTTCAACAATTATTTCATCTCACATATCATTTGTAGTCTCTTCATCATCGTCAACATAAATACTACCCATACGACCATGTAGATTATCTTCATGAGACTTTACCTTAGAGAATTAATGTTCATAATGCCTATACATTCCAGATTTAAAACATTTAATCATTTTTAATGTCATAGAAATACCATTATCCTTGTCCATGGTGTTAACTTAACCTTTTCCTTTACACTTAATAGCTTTGTGTCCTTCTTTTCCGCACCCAAAGCATCTTCCTATTCCTTTGAAATATTCTCCCTGATGCCTCTTCCCACATGATATACATGAGGAAAATTGAACTTTCATTCCTCTATGATCATCATGAATCTCCATCTTTCTCTTATTAGATGAGTCCGGGTACTTACCAAAGATGAAATTATTGATCATATTATGAGATTTCTGATTATTCATAATAATGATGTTTGGACTTCCAAATACCGTTTCATTTGGTTTCTCATGATGAATATCATTCAATTTTCCATCATATCCCCCATTATCATGAATCTTCCTGTTTCCATCCATTTTCTATAACCCAACAAGAATAGTGTGAGAGGCAAAAATCATAATCAAGGGGGAGTACCTGCAATATCTAACATATTAGGTTTAATTATAATATTGTTTCCATAATTCTAGGACTATAACATATACTTATACTTATCCTTAGGGACATACCTAGACATACTATAGAAATATCTCTAGGGATCTCACTAAAGTTCTCAAATCCTAGTTTCCAATGGTTAACTAAACCTCCATCTAATACTAATTGTAGATACCCAAGGCTTGACGTACATGGACATTACACTACTTTTTCGGAATACTTAATACATAACAAAAACAGACACCAAAGGACCGTAATATTTTAGTGTCTTTAGAAACATAGAACATAATCTTCTAATCATGTTGAAATATCTTCAAAATCTCCCATAAAGATCTTCCCCTTTTTTCTTACCTAAAACCATTATTTATATCCTAGGGAAAATAAAACATATAAAGGGCGAGATCAAATGCTCAGTGAGGGTAATCATGGATAAAATAAAACAAACCATATACATTTGAACTTCAAAACATAAACATAATATTTAAACATCAAAATATTGATCAATGACATAAAACATGGAAGTATATAAGGCATAGATCATAAAGAAACATTAAACATGATAAAATATCATGGGAATAAATCATGTAATTGAGGAAACCATTAAGAACATGATATGATTTCCATAGTATCCAAGACATTGCTTCCAAAACCATCTTTGTAGACATAGTCCATTACTGAACCGAGTTCTCTCCCCATTCCAGTCCTATATTACTGAACCGTATTAACATTCCATTCCATCCATGTCTATATCATTAGATATAAATCATTACCCAATGCATTGGAGGGAGATAGAGGTCCCACCCATCACATATTGAAATCTTTCTTACTTATGCCACAACATAAACATAAATCAGTCATCATAACCCAAAGATTCAAATGGGTTTCATAAACATCATCCCATTATAACATAATCCATATAAAACAAATGGATATCATTTCATCATAAGAGGAGTGAAACCATGTTAATCATTCATATGTTATACACATATGAAATAATTCCATCTTTTCTGGAAAATGGTTTAGATAAAACACATGAAATGAATTCTTGAGGAAAATATCCTTTCTTCTTCAAAATCATTTTATTTTCAAAAAATGCCAATCAATTTTAAAATAAAATGATTTTTTTGAAAATAATCATGAAATCATGTAGAGTAAGCTTCATGAAAATAAGTCTTTATAAAACTGTATAAATCTGTTCAAGCCGTATAAGTTTAAAAAACATTATCCTCGTACTTTTGTTGGAAAAGTCAAAAAGTACCTCATATGGTAAACAAAAGAAAGATTCCTTACATAGCATGTAGTAAAAGTCAAATATTGGGAAAATTGACATTAAACATACATGAGACCAGTTTTATAAAATAGGGTCATGGATAATAAATATAACCCCAGTAAATACTTACGTATAAGCAATCTCGAATAAAAATGAGATTTGCAAAATTTTCCCTTACCTTAGGTCTCAAATGCTTCGTACGTATCCGAACGTCCTGTATAATGATTTAAATAATTTCATTGACTTATTAAAAATCATATTCATTGTTATGATATCATATATGGTTTACTTATGACTTTATATTACCCGTCCTTTTGTAAATTCCATGTTAAAGTAGTGTTTTGGGTAAAATCATTTTACTTATCTTACATGTTAGGAATTATTGTTCATGATATTATTATTACTTATATCATTATTTACTTACTTCCTTAATGTAAATAATGATTTATATATCATATATATTTAGTATATATATATATATATAATAGACATATAAATGAAATTAAATACACCGTTCGTGGAGAAAGTAGGTCGTACTTATGCATGAACGTTGTTTTCCTTTCCTTATTGACTTGAATAGAAGTAAGTAGATGACATATATATATACACACATAAATCCAGTAGCATTATCATGTCATATATTTCATTAATATTAATTATATATAATTTATAATCTTTCTTGAATGGTTAACATGGATAATGAATCTCATCGCGTCATGGAGACGGTAATCCGTACGTACGCACGAATGATGATATTATTCCCATAATTATTGAATTGAATTGGATTGGATGATATAATATCATATAATTAGTATGATTTTATAATAACAATATATATTTATTCACTACACCATTATACCCCTCCAAGTAATGTGGTTGTGGAAAAACAAAGTACACCACGACGTGGAGACGGTATTCCGTACATACGCACGCACGGTGATTTCATTTTCCATAGGATGGATAAAAGTTGAAATGGGGTTGTTTCTTATTTATAATAAAATATCAGTATATAATTAATACTTATTTTATTACTTTATTATTAATCAAATAAAGAAGAGGATGTAGAAGAAGAAAAAACTTGAAAGAGTCGGTAGAAGAGATTACCTCTTCCTCGACACAACTCCTTTAAACATCTTCTTAGGCACTAGAGTTAGTATTTTAAGAAGACCAAAACCTCTATGATATTACTAGAGAGGTTGATAAGAGGAATTGGAAGGGGTTGTTTGAGATTCAAGGCTCAAAAGGGTTTGAAGAGAAGAGGGAAGGGGTTCCATTTTTACAAGGGAGGAGAGTGTCACCTTAGGAAAAACTTAAAATATTATTTTATAATAAAGTCATATTCAGTTTTTAATAGCTCCAAATTGATTTATTTCGAAGCTAAGGTGGGGATAGGTTGAAATACTCTCCACAAATATGTTTTATACACGTTTAGGTTACTATGTTAACATTATCAATTATATTTATCTCGAAGTTAAATAATTTATCTTTTACTATGTATTTTTGTTTTCTTACACAATATGGTTAATAAAATTACTATAACAAGACAAAAGAACCCCAAGTGGTTAGTTATTAATATATATATATCCTTATCTAATTCATTTGTCTAAAACATAGATTTTTAGAAATAAAATAACAATTAATAATATAATATTTTTTTAAAGATTATTTTATGTCAATTTTGACACTATTTGGTACTTGATTTTTGTGAAAATAATAACAACATGATTAGTCCAGAAAAAGTTAATTAACACGATACCAACATGTCATATTTACCTATAAAATTAGTCTAATTCAAAAAGGTCTCATATTACATTTATTTGGGTATTTATAATATCAATTATGTTAATATTTCATTAATATGGTAATTAATACATCATCATTGTGTCATAAATAAATTAACTTATTTAATGTCCAAAAATTATAAATAAAATACCATTATGTATGAAATATTTTTTATCTTTCTAATTAATATTTATAGTTGAAATTATCTTATTTTTATCCCTATATTAAAATAAATTTAGTTATTAAATGTTGATTTTAACTATTCTAACTCTTCTTTAAATTAAATAATAATAAATGTCCTAATCTAATCCATGTGGACCTAAAGGGTAATATTTTATTCCTAAGGTTGTTTTTGGTCGAATTACACTTATCCAATAGAATTAGGACATGTTTTAAGGTAATAGTAATATCATTTTTACCCTTAATTACCCTATTTACTTTTAACCATGGTAAATAAAAGTAAAAAGTTACTATGCACGAAAAATTATTTTTATCTTATTGAACTACATTTTACTTACTGATATTGACCATGTCTCTTAGATTTTTGAAATTCTACTCACATAAGGGGTAAAATTATGTTTTCTGTAAATTTGCAAATTCTCATAGGAGATGGGTAAAAGACGGTCAAAAGTTCAATAAAAAATTTATATATCTAAAATTATTATAAAATGACTCCAATGAATTACATTGAACATATATAGGTATTATTTATCAATTTTTAACTAAAATAAATTTAAATAAAATAAAAAATTATTTAAATAAAAAGTTGGGTTTTAAATAGTAACCCATTGTTTTCACTATTCATCAAAAATTGAAAGTTTTCAGAAAAATACCAAAAATTAACCCTATGATAATTTTGATATTCTAAATCAAAAAATGAAGTCCATTTCAAAATATAAAATTTATAATATTTCAAAAAGTGGGTATTACTATTCATAACAGCTAGTTCATAATAATATTATAGTAATATCTGATTTAGTGAAACTAGGTATTGCGTACAATACATTCTATCATGGAAGGAAGTGATTGCATGTAATGAAATCCATGTCAGGGATACGTATAGTGAAAGCTCATTTTGGAGTAGGGTACAACAGAAGACATCAATGAAATTAAAAATATTATTTTTTATAAAATCTTGGGGTGTTACATGTAATGTTTCTGAAAAGTACTAATCCATGTAGAGGATATCCAAGACTATCTAGGTGAGGTTTCTCTCATCATATTTCAGGATTTTTAAGCTCCACCATCTCCTCAATGATCCTTGAAGAAGTATCTTGGCTAAGATAACCAGCTGGTTGAGAGGCATCCTCACTAGACGGAAGATTCAAATAACGGCCTTAAGACAATCCTTGAACACCTGGGGGTAGTCTCACCCTTGAACATGGGAGGCCTCTACCTCTGTAACTCGTGTAAGGAATTGAGACTACATGATTCCTCTACTGGTAGGCCTGGTAAAAGCTATTGGTCAATGGGTAGTTGCATCACTTGTAAACCACCCGGTAGGGCTACCTCATGTACTAGTCCCTGAACCGATGCCTCATCGCTAGGTGTACTATCCTTTCTATCCTGCATCGGGATGATGGATGGCTATATGTATGGAGGAATCCTAAAATAGATCATGTTGATACATTGATAATAGATTACACCTGGTGAGCTAACTCTGACTCTCGAATAATATGTGAACACTCTCAATTCCTAAATGATACATGCATCCATTGTTTTCATTTACTGAGTTGAAAATCCTAATTAAGGGTCATGGTGTATAGATACATCAGTCGCCACAACAACATTGGACTCCCTGAGTCAGAAATTCAAACTCAAAATGTTCAACATTTTTTCCCCAAAACAAAAACCACCGACTCCTGGTATTTAAGGTAAAACTGACCTCCTTTGATACCACACTATCATGACCCGTCCCCCTCGACCAATTTCGCGACTACTCAAAGCCTGCCTCTTAAAGGCCAGAGGATAACGACTAGAGACAAACGAATTATCCCACAAGTGGGAGGAATTTTATTGAGTACCTGTATGTACACACACACATCCCCATCCAACAATGTTAAAAAGTAAGAATTAATGACACTAAGACAACCACATAGAGTAATAGTAAAAAAACTGAAAGTAAGGGGTCTAGGATAAAATACAAGAAAAAGAAAAGTGCAATCTTTTGAAGTAAATCTGTGGTAAAACCAACCTGAAGGGTATGAAAAGGGGGTTCCACCAAAATTTGTAGTAGTGTTCCATGCCTATCGGATCTCAGTAGCCACAACCAGGTCCCAGAACACTAAGGTCTCTGCTAATGCACCTGTCTTCTACATAAGACATGACACGTGCAGGTAGAGGCCGTTTTGGACTGATTAACACAATACTCAATAAGGACCCCAAAACAAAAATTTAATACCACAAATGAATATATTCACAAAGTATACTACCAACGAGGTACTCAAAATGGCTCTCCAAAGGATTACAGTCATAAGAGAGTCACTAGAGTCTACTCACATAGGTAAAAATATAACGAAAGAAATTATAGACTAACAATAATTATACTTAACTCCTTGTTCCACAGGAGCACTCATACATAATGATTACTTAGGTATACTTGGTCACATAGACCCACTCATCACTTAGGATAGCTGGGTCACCTAGACCTGCTCGTCTATGTGGCCTGATGGGTAACTTAGGCTCGCTAGTTTCCTTAGACAATTTCATAACCTAGAACCACTTTATCATTGGACTATAGGGTAACCTAGACCATCTCGTCTCCATGTCCTATGAGGTCTCCTAGGACAGCTCGACACCTGGGCCTGCTGGGTCACCTAGACTCGCTTGTCTCAGTCTTCTCATCAAATCCATCCATAATATTTCCACTCATAGAGCAATTTTATATGGTATTATGTAGACATCAATCCATTTGTCATATCACATCTCCCACAATAGTTCACTTAGTGTATAAGAATGTTCATCCTCATTGTGTGGGTAACAAATCATTAAACGACACATCAATAAGACCTATAGTATGGAAGTTATGGTCATTTTAGTGAAAAGGTGTTGATTGTGTATGGGTTCTGTCTGACTCGCCCCAGCCAAGCCTATTGGGAATATTTGACCTAGCCCATTGGGTCTTAGGTGAAACCCTATTAGGTGCACATTAGTATAGTCCCCTTAGTCTATCTCGGCCCAAACTAGAGGGCTAGTTTCTACCCAGCTAGCCCGATGAGTAGTCGGTTCCCCCTCTAGCCCAGCCTGCACTGGCGGGCAGGTTCGGTCCATCCCAGACATAGTAGGTGCCACATCTGCTTCATGTCACATGGATAGTAGTTGTTCAGCTGCCTCCCCCACACGCGGTCCCATGGACTGTTTGCCATCACCCAACCATGGCCCAATCTCAGGTCATTCTTCCATATGTGGCTCTCTTGCAGGACTATTGTTTTGCACCACTATGTACCACCTAGTTACATCCTCTGATTCCACGATATGCCACCAGTGCACACTACCTCCCATAAATCATCACTACTGCGTACCTCCATTGGAATTCGCTGGTTTCAGTGCTCCTATGGGAAATTATGTGGGTGACTAGACTCACACAGGTTGTCTGTTTTCTAATTTAAAAGCACTGTTGTGATCCTAGGGTTTTCGCCTCCACTATTGTGGGCTCCAAGCTATATTTTCGTCAATCTAGTAGTCCTTCCACGTCTGGAACCTCCCTCCAAGGGTCAGATGTGTCCACAAGGGTCCTTCAGTGTAGAACAAAAGAGGGAAAAGTGATTACAGTGAATTCCACAGGAAACAAACATCGTACTTGTTTGTTTGGCATTCATTCATTCCATTAAAATTAAAACGGGGTATGTTTGAAGTACCAATACAATAATAATCCCCTCTTTAATTATTTCTGGCTGATTCTCATTCCCTTATAGTTTACAGATCTGATGGTTAATTTGTTAGTGGATTAACCCATGTTAAACATTTATAAAGAAGAACATGGGAAGGGCTACTATGAAGAAAATCAAAACCCCTTACCAATAAAACAAGATTGGTGGGAGGAAATAATTTTTCATTGATAGTGATATGTCTGCAAATTTATTGTACCCATCTTCATTGGTGAGATATCTCGAATAGGATGGCACAGTCCTCCTTTTCATTGGAAATTCATTGTTCTTTTTCATTTTTCACTTTCCAACAGATGTCCTCCATATGTTAGAAGAAAATCAAGGATTGTCCAATTGTCTCGTATCCCAATTATATTATTAATTGAAGAAACGCATTTGAGAATTTCTGTTACACTATGTCCTAATTTCGTTACATTTTTTCATTTATGAAATGAAATATTGTTTCTATTACAGTTTAGTTTCAATGCCACAATGTGTATTAATTTATTAAAGAAATAATCGGCTCGATATTGCATCCTAGTGAAAAAAATTTGAATAAAATGAAATTTTTTAAGTTTCTTTTATTTTTCATTAAAAGGATCCAAAACTTAACTTTTACCCTTGACCCTTATTGATTGAGGTTGGGTATTTTCATAGGTAATTTCATCATTTCAGATGCAACAGTACCCTTATATTTTTAATCTAGGAATCAGTTTAGAAGTTGGAAAAACCACACACACACGCCGGGCCTCAGAAGCACATGCAATCACAATGATTGGTATCAAAATAATCACATATAATTATTAAAAAAATCACATGGAAATATTAAGAAAATACATTTGGATTCATGATGTAACAATTGGTATTAGAGAAATATTAGTAAGAACATTGAGAACATTGATATAATTGAACAAATCTAACATGTGAATTATGATTGTCCTTTATGTTATTTGAGAACATTTATCATTATAGGGAACTTTATTTTATGAATCAACATTTTTTATGATTATGATAGAACACAATGTGTAACATTTTTTGTGTTAGTTCCTAATGGAAAGAATGTAATCAACACCTATACTCAAAGTATGGGTTTATTTGGTGAGTTGGATAATATAGCTGGTGATGGACCTAGGTAGATCGTGAGCATATTATGGTATCACATTCAAGTCATGATGAATAAACATTAAATTATTGAGTAACATATTAACCCATAAAAAAATTATGCTTTCCATATTTCTTAATGAAATATAGGTCTCCATATATTAATGGAACAAATAATCCCTTGGTAGATGAATAATTTATTGTTTACAATAAAAATGTATTCCCTACTATTGGAAGTAATGAAGGGGGTAATATTATTCTCATTGTATATTGTTTTCAGATATATTTTAATATATTGTTTTCATTGACCTAGACCAATAGTGTTGTTTAAAAAATATAAATTTAATAGTTAAGATTTATTAATGTTATATTATTTCATTAATACTTTCCTTGTGAACAGTGAGGCAAAATGGAGAGGAGGATTCTCACTTTATAAAGAAATGAATAATAAAATTTTAAAGAGTGTGAGTAAAATGTTTTAAGAATAAAGTATCATGTCGTTATCTATATATGTAATCTAGAAAGAAATATTGACCATTTATTTGATGATCATAAGTCAAGTATCCAAAAAGAACTAGTTTCTTATAAATATAATCATATGAGGGTATATTATCCTGTATAATGAAGATAATGAAATAATTTTTTAGGTTTTATTTATTATATGGAAAACATGAAATGAATATATTATTTGAAAATCATGAAAAAATATGTAAAGCAGGAATAAAGTGAGTGTAGTATTTCCAACATGTGATAATTATGGAATGAAAACCCCCTTCACTTGATTAATGTTATAATGATCATTTTTTGAATTGTAGTGAACTGGTTCATGATGATATTTATTGTATATAAAATAATGGAATGTGTTTCATCTATTTGATCCAGTATATATAGTGGGGCATAATTTCATCCAATGTCTCAATCATCAATGTCACCTCATATAGAAGTGGTCAATGGAAGAAGGATAATATTATAAGATTAATGTTGTTGAGGTTCTTGTTCACAAATTCTTGTGGTATGTACATTGATCATAACATATAATATAACTAATTCTATATTTAATTCTCTATCTTGTCACTCTTTTATATATTCCTTATTTTCCATGCATATTATAAATTTCCACAGCACCTTAAGAAGATAGTATCCAATCATGAATTCTAGTGGAAATATTGATTCAGAAAGGATATGTTAGTCAGTTCCCATTATTACACATATAAATCCCATATATGAAAACTAGAATATTATTCTTATTAATGACTTTGAAAAAATTCATTATATAAATTTTGATAAAAAATAATATTACAAAAAAATATTTCCAAGAGAAAGATATTACTATTCACATTGAAGATGTAGATTCCCTTACCATCATAGGGGAGACTACAAAATATAATGAATTCCAGTATCCAATTTGAATATCTAATTATATTGAAATTATTAGATAAGAAGACATAAAGGAGGCTGTGAATGGGAATGGTATCCCTAGAACAAAGGATGTACCGATTATATATAAATACATTGAGTTTTTCTTGAATAACTACCTCGACATTCATCAGATCATAAATTTTAGTTATTGATTTTTATCATCTAAGATGGAAAAACTATATCTAAAACACTATTATTGGATTTCCTTAGTATAATTAGTGGACCTGAAGAAATAAATTTTGGAATTGTTTGATAAGTCATTTATATTCATAATTGTTACGTCAATGGGAGCCCAATTACATTTTTGTTAAGATTAAAAATGAAACTATGTCGTTGTTCATCAAGTATAGGGAAATAAATACAATTATCATAAAGAAAAATTATCATATTACTTGTTTCGATGACTTCTTCATTCAACTAAAATATTATTTTCTTAATGATTGGTCATCGTTCTGGGTATCATCAAAATCATGTAAAAAATATTGATATTCTAATGATTAAATTTCAAATGAGGTATGAATATTATGATTTTATAGAAATTCAATTGTTATTGATTAATACATCTTATTTTTTATAGATCTAATTAATAGATTATTCAATTATTATATCAAAAAAAATTCATTGATGATATCATGATATATTATAAATGTTATTATAAACATATGAATAATTTATAAATGATTCATAATATCATTAGAGAAAAAATTTTATATAAAATATTTCAAAAATGTGGTCTATTGAATTATAATAATTATTTTATTTTCCATATTTTCTCTATGTATGGAATGATAGTTGATACTTTAAAGACAATACAGTGATATAATGGCCAATACAAGAGAATATAAACATGGTATGTATTTTACCTAGATTATCATGTCACTATTGATGATTTTTTTAAAACTTATCTTGACTGGAAGACTCATTAGTCAAGTTGACATGTAAATGGGTTATGTTTTTATGGCCTGATAAATGTAAAGAAGGTTTCTGACAATTAATTATCATCCTAGATAATTCACCTGTATTATCTTTAGAATTACTAAGGGATGAATATGTGATATATATATATATATATTAATGAATCATAGAAGGAACTTGAATTCATCTTTATTGATAAATAAATATTCAATGACTAAACCTCATAGTAGTTAAAAATTCCTAAATATATTTATCCAAAAAATTGTCTTGATTCATAATATATCAAATTTTCATTAAATACATGGATGTATTACCTTTATGTTAAAAATTATGAAATTTATGGGGTTATAAAATGTTTTAAATTCATATTCTCATAGGACGAGATCAATATGAGGCCAATGACATGGCTATAATTACTCAAAGATTTTGATTTCTTAATGGCCAACCCGCATATAAAGGAAAATATGTTTGTTGATGGTTTGAGTAGGATATATGATTTTATTTTCATTTAAATAATGATTGGAAAAAATCATACGTTAATGTATTTAGTAATGTTTTATTTAGTAATCATTATAGAAGGGGAATCAATAAATATATCTGAACTGATTTCCAAAATATCATTACTGGGGAATATAAAAATTCCCATACTAGATGGAAAGAATATTTAAAATAAAATTTAATCCCTTAATGATGGGAAATTGGTATTTTTCATCTATGATAAGGTTATTTTTAAATTTTTAAATATTCCTTTGTTTTATCCATGCTTGAGCTTAAAAAAGAATTATTATTTAAATCTCATTGTTCAAATTTCTCAATACATGGTAGTAGAACAAAAATGGATCAGGATTTGAAGAAACACATTTAGTGGGATAATATAAAATGTGAATTTTCATAATATATATCAAGATTTATGGTTTTTAAAAAGTTAAGGGATAATAAAAAATATCCTAAAAGAGTATTGAATCCTCTAATTATACATATGTGGAAATATGATGATATTAATATGGAATTCATCACTATATTTCTAAATAATCCAAAAATAATAATTTCATACAAGTAATTTTTTATCACCTAAACAAACCTACGCATTTACATTCCATAAAGAATGATCTAGCTCTTGAGAACCTTGGATAGATTTATGTTAATAATGTTGTGAGACCTCATTGTCACCCTATTAGATTATATATGATCAGTACCCATTGATTGAAAGGAACATTTTGAAATTTATTCAAAAGTATCTAGACATAGAGATAAATATGATCACATATTTTCAACCTCATATATATTGACATACAAAAATGACTATTCAAACATTAGATGTCATGGTGAGGTTATTCCCACTTGACTTTTGTGGTATGTGGGATCAATATTTAACTTTGGTGTTATTTTAATATAATAATATATTCTATTTGAGTATTAAAATTTCCTTATATAATGAAATTTATTAAAAGAATATTCCATACACCAACTTGTTAGGTTGAAGTTGATTAAATAAATATTTTAGGCCTAGAATCTATTGAGGAGACAATGGAAAAAGTGAGAACTATTTCAGTCCAAATAAAATATTCTCAATGAATCAAAAAGAGCTCTGTATATAACCAAAAAAGATTTATATTTTCATGTTGGTGATCATGTTTTATAAACTCTATCTCCAAGGAAGGTTTATATAAGGATCAGGTAGAAAGGGAAACTATGTCCCAGGAACACCATGCATTTTGAAAAACTGTATTGAATTGGTGTTGTAGAAGAATATTTGGAAATGATACCTTACCTATCTAAATATCATGATATATTTCATATATAATTAGTAAGGAATTAAATTATAGATCCAACACATATTATTACCATTGAGGAAAGAAATTAGGACCTGATTTTTCTCACTATAAATATCTTATCCATATTTTATACTGTAAAGAATAAGTGTTGTGAAATTAGATGAATCAATTGGTGAATGTATGTTGGAAAAATAATAATATATGAGTAAATTTGGAAACTTGAAACATATATGAATAATAAATACAAACATATTATTTATAATTGGCAGCATTGAAATTTCAAGGACAAAACCTTTTGGAGGGAATAATATAGCTCATGAGATTAAATTATTGATAGTCAAGATTTATTTCTAAACAACCTATAATATAATAAAAATAGATTTAGTAAATAATGTCATTAAAAAATTACGTAAAATATTATATTAAATAAATTTAAATAAATTAATTTCAGTTTTTAATTGATCATTTCAAAATCAGTTTGGGAATACTTTTTGATATTTTTTAGAAATAGATTATTTTTATTTAAATAGTGGAAAATATAAATTTTACAAAACATTCAAATTTTTAAAATTATAATGACATAAGAATAACATGATATTATATGAAATATTACAATAATAAAAAATATATAATAATGATTTTATATAATATTTATATAAATAAAAAATTGAACATATAAATTTGTTTTTGATGTTTTTGAAATAAAAGTAACTGTTTTTTTCAAATTAAAAAGGGTTTTAGTTATTTTCTATTTCTCCTTAAATTAAAAGGTTACAATAAGTTTTTGTGAGATTTAAGAGAAATATATTTATATTTTAATTATCAATAAATGAATTGGTAATGTAGAAATCTACATTGTAGATAATTTTTTGTAAAATAATTTTTATGATTGAAAAAAAAAATTCTAAAAAAGGTTTTCGTTGTGTTTTTCTCTCTTATATTAAAATTTCATTTGAGTAAATATAGGGGTCAAATAATGTTAAATGAATTAACAATTTGGATTCAAAAAGACTAATATTATGTAATAATGTAAACATGATATTTTTACATAGTGAAAATTAACAACGATAAATATTTTTCACTATAGTTAAGGGTAAAATAAGTTAAAAGGGTAAAAAATAATGGGACTGGTGTTCAAGAAAACCCAAAAGAGTTTTCAAAAACAGATTTTATGGATTTATTTTGATCTTAAAAATATAAAATTTAATTATTATTCATTTTGGTTCCATTTTTACTGTGTAATATAGAAATATATTTGGATATTTTGAAATTTTCAATGTGTGTCATCTCCATCTCATATAAAAGGAAACCACTTCTCATTTATTATCCACATTTCTATAGCCTCTTAGATTGTAAAATTATTACATAAATAAATTCCTAATAACCTTAACCATTATATATAGTCTTTTTTTGATCAAAATACCTTCTTAATACATATTATGTTTTAATACAAATGAGGTTGTCCAAATAACATATATAGCTTTTAATCATGTGTTTTCATATTATTTATTCGTATACTGCTTTACATTTTGTTCTAAACATTGATGATATAATAAAATAAATATATATCATATATTTATATGATATTATTCTAATTCTAACACCATAATTCATATTATTCTCTATCAAAGGGAAATGGATAAATCATTTATATGTACGTGCAGACTACAGCCTCACAAAAAGACGTATTTCATTTTTCATCACCCCCATTCAAGGGTAGTTAATATGATGAACGTATTATCTATATATATATATATAGGATATTTATAAAAAAATTATTAATAAAAAAATATATTACATTATTTCTATTTTTCCCTTCAAATAGTTAATAAATTATAACATCGATCATGCGTATTTGTGGACTACCACCTCCACGAAGCGATGTGATCCATTTTTCATTTCATCCATTCATGGATTATTATAAATATGAATATAATGAATATATATTATATTTATATCATCATTTAAATTATTTATATGAATTAATAATTTTTAATATGCATTGAATACAACCAGTGAATAAAAAATAATATGAAAAAAGAAACAATTAACATTTAAAATGGAAATTTCAAGGATGAATTATTGATAAACAGGTGATGGAATGTTATTATTTTATAATATATTATATTATAATTGTGTATATGGTTATTTTTAATAATTATATTAATTATAAATGTATTATTAATGTGTTTAAATTACTTACGAGGTAATTGAAACAAGAGTTATTTGATTTGTTTTAAAATATCGTCTTATATTGGGATTTTTTATGTTCATATTTCCTATGGGAAAATTATATGATCATAGTATTTAAAAACCTATAAATTTTCTTCTAATATTGTTAGGTACATATTTTATATATTTATTATAAGGAATTGACCTTATAAATTAAAAAATATTGAATTAAATGAATAATTCACATTGAAGATTTTTTTTCAGGTTTAGAGTTTTAGAGAATTAGAACATTACATAACAAAATGAATATTACATGTAGACAATTCTACCCAGTATCACGTTTTTTCCATAAAATAAAAACACTTGAAAAAAAGAGTAATGTCTACTTACGGGTTTTAGATAGCATGATTGTTCCATGATCCCATCCTTGGCCCTATTCATCTTTAAGTCCTGTGAATACATTTCTAAACATGGGATGAGCATAAAAAGCTCAGTAATGGTTATAAAAAAATGTTGAAAGCATTTGTTTATAAATACATACAAAACATGAAATATCTTACTTACCTAATCAAATCTTAAGATTTATGAATGAATCATATAAATCAAATATCATATAGGTAACATGTGGTATCCATAATATACTTACATTGTAGCTATCACAACTACATTGAGAGTTACTTTGGAATACTCATCACATTATATTCCCTAAATATCTTAGGAAAAACAATAAATGTTACCTTTATCATGTTACCCTATGAGTTGAAGATCTATCTCGGGCCCACCCACCGTAGTTTTATCAAGGAACTTCCCGTATACATAAATAATGCCCATGAACCAGAACATGATCATAACACATAACATAAGCCTAAAGGAAAGATAACATTTCCACATTTCAATAAAAAAATATCATTTCAAGATATTGAAATAATAAATCCATTAGAAAAATTATTTTCAATACAAAATACGTAAAAATGATTATATGATATTTATTTTTCCTTTTAAAAAACATTAATTCTTGTTAAGGAAGCTAAAGATCAAATAATACTTACGGCGGCGGAAAGGTCGTTGTCACCTCTTAGATTAAAAAAACATTTTTTTTTGTCGTTTAATAAAACACTTCAAATAAAAATATTCCCAGTGAATGAAATGAAAAGTCAATGGTGTTTATATAGCGTATAAAAGAATATCTTGTATTAAAACAAAATATGCGTCCATGAAAGGAGATTGAGACGAAGTCCCTTACCTCATGTCTGACTTGACTTGAACATCCATTAATCTCCTGAATAATAAACTAAAGTTAATTTATACTTGATTAAGAACCTTTTTCAAGTTTATTATTTCGTTTATATCACTTATTACCATTATATAAATATTATCTAATCATTTACGTTAATAATGTCCATGTTAACGATATTTAGTACTTTAGTCAAAAATGAACACCTTAAATTTAAAAGTTGTCCATGTGGTCAATATTCCATTATATACAGAATGATATTCATGATTTACATATATCATATATATCATATATATCCTATATATACATGTATTTATAATAGAACATAACATTTGGTGGCAAAAATGAAATTCACAGTTCATGGAGACGGTAAGTCATACGTACGCATGAACACTACTGTCATTTCTATTTCTTATTTTAATGGAATCAAAACATGATAATATATAGTTAAATTATAATTACAGTATAATATCGAATATAATATCATTAAATATATCCTTTATACATCCCACTTAAGGCATAAACGAGTTACATCACTTTGAGGGCGCGGTAGTCCGCTCTTCCTCAAATGAGATTAACGTATTTACCTACTATGGAAACAATAAAGGCATGATATAAATTGAAGATACATAAGAATAAAGAAAACATAAACATAATATATATCATATATAAATACAGTTCTATCATAATGGCCACCATGAGAGGCAGTAAGAGGAAATTGAACAATCATCGTTTTGTGAGGTGTTAGTTTGTCATCCACAGAAATAATCTATTCTTCACCCATTAGATGGACTAGTGTGTAAGTGTAGTTAAAATAATTCTCAGAAAAACATACTAGTATATTGAGGATACTGGTGTTGTTACAAAAAAAAGGAATAAAAAGATTTTAGGGGTTTTAGAAGTAAAATAAAGAAAACAATTTAAGAGAAATCGTTACCTTTAATTTGGGTAACTCCATTTGGTTTGAACCTAAGAAGTTCTTGAAGTACCTTATACCTAATTTAAGACTTTTGGAAGGAGGATAGGGATATATGGAGTATAATTGGGTAGTTTTTGTATGAGAAACAAATGCTTGAGAGGTGTGAGGAATTGGTAAGAAGTGGTTTCCTTTTATAAGGGGTGGGAGGGTCTCTTTTGGAATGTGTGAAAAAATTATTTTATTATAAACATATAGTTGCATTAAAAAGGTAAAAAAATTATTTAGATTAAATATAAGATGACTAATATTCGAAGTAAAATAATCCAATAAGAATTGGACAAGTTTTGGATAATATATTAATCATTATAATATTATTTATTTAAATGATTTATTAAGGAGGTAAACACTCCATCATTATTCTGTCATATATAATTTAATTTATTTGATGTCTAAAAATTATAACCAAATTACCATGATTTAGGAAATATTTTTATATTTACAATTAATATTTATAGTAGAAAATATTACTTATATAACCCCATGTAAAAATTAATATACAAAGAGATATTGTTTATGTCATTTTTGTCTTTACTTTAAATTAGTTAATCTAATGTGTCATTATAACTCCCATGTGGCTCAATGGGGTCCCCAAATCGACCCAAGGCTGTCCATAGTCTTCCATGACTCATAAAATAATATTTGGACATGTTTAAGGGTAATTTAATATTTTTAAAATATTATTTTTTACCCTGATTTACCTGATTTACACTTTAACCATGATAAATAATATATTTACTGAAGTAAATATTTAAAATGTCTCAAAATAAAAGTTACCTATTTACATAATTTGTACCTCCTTATTCCAAATATGGATTCCATTTTTTTAAATTCAAAACACATAAGTGGAAGAATGTAATTTAAAATTAATTTCCACTGTCAAAACAAAAAGTATGTTTTTAAGAATTAATAAAAATCAAAAGATGGACAGTTGATTAAGTCCAATTTCATTGTGAAATTTCTTCCAAAAACCAAAATTGTATTAAATAGTAATAATTTATTCTAATTAAACTTTAAAACCACTTAAAAATTCAATATAACCATGTAAATAAATTAGATTAAAATGCAGTTTTGAATTAAAATACAATGTTTTTCACTATTCATTAAAAAATGAACCTTATCAGAAAAATTCCAAAAATTTACACAAAGTAAATTTTGATGACCCCATTATAAAGAAGTATTTTTTTGGTCAAATAGAATTTATTAAAGTGACCAAAACTATATTTAAATAGGGTTCTCCATTAACAGGTGTTAAATCAACCTTTTAATGTAAATTATGTTTAAAATTAGATTCAATCACATTTTAAGCCTCTAAATTTTATTGGATAGATGTAAATACATTTAACAATCATGTATAATCATATTGTATTTAGTTTTGTTCATTCCCACCAGAAAAATGGCTAGGAGTTAACTACCATTATAAATAATAATATTATATTATTAGTGTGTAACGTAACATTTCAAAGAAACCAGTTTTTGTGTATCGGGTACGCTATCGAACAAAGAAAATCCTTTAAAGTAAAATTAATATTTAATTCATAGATATTAATAAATATTAAAATCTATTATTCATCGTTTTCCTGGAATGTTACATCCTTCCCCCTTTAGGAAATTGTATCCCTGCAATTTTTATTCACTTATCAAAATAAGTGGGGGTATTTATCCCTCATAGCATTTTCAGATTCCCACATTGAATCTTAAACCATATGGTTTTTCCACAAAACGTTTACTTGGTGAATTACCTTATTCCTCAACACTTGTTCTTTTCGGTCAAGAATCTTTACTCATTGTTCTTCATAAGAGAGATTATCCTCCAACTGAACTACCTCTGGACTCAAAATATGAGATGAATCTGACAAATACTTTCTCAAAATTGAAACATGAAAAACATTGTGTACCTAGAATAAACTTGGAGGTGAAGCCACTCTGTATGCAACTGATCCAACTTTCTCCAGAATTTTATTAGTTCCAATGAACCTCAGACTCAACTTCCCCTTATTACCTAATCCCATCGAATTTTTCCATAGAGAAACTTTGAGAAATAAATGATCACGTACCTCAAAAGAAAGATCCTTCCTCTAGTTATCTGAATAACTTTTCTATCTACTACGAGTTGTTCTCATGTGCTTCTGAATCAACTAAAATTTCTCTACCATCTCTTCAACCAATTCTGGTCCCATCAGCTTCCTTTCACCTACTTCATCCCAAAAAAGCTAGAGTTCGACAATGCTTTCCCTATAATTCCTAAAATAGAGCCATCTGTATACAGGAATGAAAACTGTTGTTATATGAAAATTCTACCAAAGAAAGATGTTTTTCCTAAATTCCCTGATAATCTAGTGAACATGAACATAGCATATCATCCAAGGTCTGAATTTTTTTTTTCTGTCTACACATTTGATTTAGGATGAAAATATGTACTAAAATTTAATTCAGTACCCAATAACACTTGAAGGTCATTCCAAAAGTTAGAAGTAAACCGGGGATCATGATCAAATACAATGGAGAGCTGAACTCCATTAAAACCTGGCTATCTCTTTAACATACAACTGAGAACGTTGATCCAGGACAATGTATCTCGAATAGAAAGGAAATGAGCATATTTAGTAAATCGATGAACAATAACCCAGATTGCATTATTACCTCGAGATTTTTTTTGTAATCCCACAATAAAGTCCATGGATATATTTTCCTATTTCCAATCTGGCACCAGTAAAGGATGAATCATCCCTTTTGGTTACTTTCGCTATGCTTTAAACTAGTGTTAATTGAAACACTTAATAGTAAAATCAACTTTATTCCATCCCACCAGTAATACTCCTGAAGATCTCTGTACATCATAGTACAACCCGGAAGAACTGAAATCAGAAAAATATAATATTCATATAAAAACTCATTCTTTAACTATGAATCACAAGGCACACATAATCTCTTCCTAAACCTCAAAACACAATCATTATCAATGTTAAATTCAGCAAACTTACCCTTCTAAACCAACTCCACATTTTTCTGTAACTCACTATCTTTCTGTGCTTGATTTATTTAGTCTAATAGAGATGATCTCACTGACACATGATACAAAACAGAGTAATTTCCTACACCAACTACTTCTATGATAATGTTAATCAAATAAAAAACCAAAGTTATCAAATGTAACATAGTTAATGAAACATGACTTTTTCGACACAAATCATCATTCGCTTTATTTGCTTTTCCCGGATGATAATGGATTCTGCAATCATAATCCTTGATTAATTCTAACTATCTCCTCTATCTCATGTTCAATTCTTTTTGAGTGAATATATACTTCAAACTTTTTTGATCAGTATATAATTCACACTTCACTACATAAAAATGATGCCTCCAAATTATTAAATCAAAACCAACATAAGATAATTTCAAATCATGTGTAAGGAAATTTAACTCATGGGGTTTCAACTAACGGGAAGCATAAGCAATTACCTGATCATTCTGTATAAGTACACATACAAGTCCTTTCAATGAAGCATCACTGTAGTTAAAAAAACTCACCATTTCAGGATGATAGTGCTAAAACTGGAGCATTCACCAATCATCTTTTTCAATTACTGAAAACAATCATCAAATTATTTTATCAAAATGAACGTAACACCTTTTCAATTTAACATAGTCATTGGACTACATAACCATGAAAAATTCTCAACAACCTCCATTTATAACCTGCCAAACCATGAAAACTATGAATCTCGGTTATATTTGTGGGTCTTGGCCATTCTTCAACAACTTGTGTTTTAGTAGGATCAATAGTTATGCCATTTTTTAAAACAATGTGACCAAGGAAATAAATTGGTTGTAACCAAAACTTACACATGCTTAATTTCCCAAACAATTTTTTTCATTTATGGTTTTCAAGAGAACCCTTAAATGACTTTCATGATTTTATTTTCTTTTATAATAAACCAAAATACCATCAATAATTAGAACCACAATTTATCACCTGAGTATCGCTGTAGTAAACAGTTCAATTCTAATTCTGACCATCTCAGTATACTGATTTGGAAGTTCATTTACCTCTATATGCCTTTCCATCACAACTGCCCTGTTTCCTCTACAAAAAAACATTATGAACACATAAACATCTTAGGGGAAGCAACATGGTAATCTTTAAATGAAATATAATTTCAATATTACAATAAATTAATTTATGGACATTTATTTTACAATACCCTAACTCCTAAATTTATCTAAACCGACCTGTGATACCAACTCTAAGGACCTGGCCTTATCAATTACATAATATTGAATTAAATGAATAATTCACATTGAGGGTATTTTCAAGATTAAGGTTTTAGAGAATTAGTATAATACATACCAACATGAATATTACAAGTCTACAATTATACCCAGTATCCATTTTTTCCATAAAATAAAAACTCTTGAAAAAAAGAGTCATGACTAGTTCTAGGTTTTAGACAGCATGACTTTTCCCTGATCTCATCCTTGACCCTATTCATCTTTAAGTCCTATGAAGACATTTCAAAACTTGGGATGAGTATAAAAAGCTCAGTAAGGATTATAAAAAAAGGATGAAAACATTATTTTATAAATACATACAAAGAATTAACTCTCTTACTTAACTCATGAGATCATAATATTTATGAACGATGCATGGAAATCATATATCATAAAGGTAATATGTGGAATGCATAACATACTTGCATTGTAGCTATCACAGCTACATAAGGAGTTACTTTGGAATACCCAACATATTAAATTCCCTAAATATCTTAGGAGAAACATTCACTTTTACCTCTGTCATGTTACCCAATGCATTGGTGATCTATCTCAGGCTCACCCGCCCTAGGTTTATCACGGAACCACCTGTATACATAAATAACTACCAAGAACCATAACCTGATCATATCACATAACATAAGAATAAAGGAAAGATAAAATTTCTAATTTCAATAACAAAATATCATTTCAAGAAATTGAAATAATAAATCCTTTCTCAAACTAATTTTCAATACCAAAATACGTAAAATGAGTATATCGTATTTATTTTTCCTTTTAAAAAATATTATGTTTTTTAAGTAATCTAATGATCAAATAATACACCCGGCGGCGGAATGTTCGTTGTCACCACTTATGTTATAAAAACATTCCTTTTTTCGTTTAGTAAAATGATTCATTTAAAATTAATCCATTAGAATGAAATGAAAATTCAAAGGTGTTTTTATAGCGTATAATAGAAAATCGTGTATGAAAATAAAATATGCCTCAATGAAAGGAGATTGAGACGAAGTCCCTTACCTCATGTCCAACTTGACTCGATCGTTATTTAATCTCCTAAATAATAAACTAAAGATTATTTATACTTACTTGATAACCATTTTCATGTTTATTATTCCATTTATATCACTTATTACTATGTTATAAAAATTATGTAATCATTTAAATTAACAACGTCCATTTTGTCGATATTCAGTACTTGAGTTAAAATTGAAAACCTTATATTTACATGTTGTCCATGTGGTAAATAGTCCATTATATCAAAAATGATATTCATGATTTATATATCATATATATCATATATATCATATATATCCAGTATATACTTGTATTTATATTAGTACATAACATTTGGAGGTAAGAAATTAAATGCACCGTTCATGGAGATGGTAAGCCGTACGTACGCATGAACGCTACTTACATTTCAATTTATTATTTTAATGGAATTAAAACATAATGATACATAGTTATATTATAATTACCATATAATATCATCTATAATTTTATTATCTCTATCCTTTATACATCCCACATAAGTCATTAACGAGTCACATCACTTTGAGGGGGCGGTAGTCCGCACTTCCTCAAATGAGTTTATCATATTTACCCACTATGGAAACCATAAAGGCGTCCTATAAATGTAAAATAAAGAAGAATAAAGAAAACATAAACATAATATATATCATATATAAATATATTTCCATCATAATGGCCACCATGAGAGGCGGTAAGAGGTAATTGAACAATCATTGTTTTGTGAGGCGTTAGTTTGTCATCTACAGAAACATTATGTTCATCACTCATTAGATGGAGGTGTGTGTAAGTGTAGTTACAATAAATCTCATAAAAACATCCTAGTATATTCAGTATACTGGTGTTGTTACAAAATAAAGGAATAAAAAGAGTTTAGGGGTTGGATAATTAAAATAAATTAAAACAATTTAAGAGAACATGTTACCTTTAATTTGGGTAACTCCCTTCGGTTAGAACCAAATGACTTCTTGAAGTGCCTTCTGCCTAATTTAAAGCTTCTAGGAGGAGGATATGGATGTAGTGAGCTTAATTGGGAAGATATTGGCCAATACACAATGCTTGAGAGGTTTGAGTAATTGGTTATAAGTGGTCTCCTTTTATAAGGGGGAACATCGGCTCTTTAGAAAAGTGTCAAAATATTATTTTATTATAAACATATATTTGGTTTCAAAAAGTCCAAAAATTATTGAAGTCAAATATATTTTGATTAATATTCTAAATAAAATCATCCAATAAAAATTGGACAAGTTTTGGATAATATTTTTATTATTATAATAATATTTTTTTAAATGATTTATTAATGAGATAAACACTACATCATTATTGCGTCATAAATAATTTAATTTATTTGATGTCTAAAAATTATAAAAAAATTACCATAATGTAGGAAGTCTTTTTCGATTTTCAATGAATTTATTATATTTTAAATGGGAACTTATATAACCCCATGTAAAAATTAATTTAAAAAGAGATATTGTTTATCTCATTTTTGTCTTTACTTTAAATTAATTAATCTAAAGTGTCATTATCACTCCCAAGTGGCTAAATGGGCTCCCAAAATCGTTCCAAGGATGTCCATGGTCGGCCATGACTCATAAAATAGTGTTTGTACATGTTTATGGGTAATTTTATATTATTGTAATATTATTTTTGTACCCTTATTTACCTGATTTACCCTTTAACCACGGTAAATAAAATATTTTCGGAATTAAATATTTAAAATTTATTGAAAAAACATACATATTTACACAATTTGTAACTCCTGATTCAAAATATGGAAAACATTTTTCGAAATTCAAAACACAGAAGTGGCATAAATTTATTTTAAATTAATTCCCGCTGTCAAAACAAAAAGCGTGTTTTTAAGAATTAATAACCATCAAAAGATGGAAAGTTGATTAAGTCCAATTTCAAATTGAAATTGCTTCCCATGACCAAAATTGGATTAAATGGTAAAACTATATTCTAATTACACTTTAAAACCAATTAAACAGAAAATCAAACCATGTAAATAAATTATAATAAAATGCAGTTTTGAATTAAAATACATTGGTTTTCAATATTCATTAAAAAATGAACCTGATCAGAAAAATTCCAAAAATTTACACAAAGTAAATTTTGATGTCCCCATTCTCAAGAAGGATTTTATTTGGTAAAATATAATGTATTAAAGTGACCAAAACTATATTTAAAGTGGGTTCTCCATTAAAAGGCAATAAATCGGCCTTTTAATGTAAATTATGCTTAAAAGTAGATTCGTTTAAATTTTATGCCTCTAACATTTATTTGATATATGTAAATACATTTAAAAATCATGTATAATAATATTTTAGTTATTTTTTTTCATTCCCTCTAATATAACGGATTTGTTTTGACTACCATTTAAAATTATAATATTATATTATTAGTGTGCAACGTAAGATTTCAAAGAAACTCGTTGTTGTGTATCAGGTATGCTATCAAACCTAGAAACCCCTTTAAAGTAAAATTAATATTTAATTCACAAATATTAATAAATATAAAAATCACTTATTCTTCATTAACCTGGGAAGTTACATTTATATTCCATTTCATATCTTTCTTCTTTAAGAAAAAACAAGTATGTTACATGTAAGGGACTTTGTTTTTTAAATAATAATTTGATGCTTTCCAACAAAGTCAATTTCTTAAATATATATATATAGATGAAAATTATTTCAATATTTTTTAGTACTATATAAAGAATAATTAAATTCATTTTTCCCATTTTTTAATTCTATATAATGTTTTAGAACGAATCATCATTTCATATTCTAAATGAGGTATTTTTTTACCAAAAGTGGGATTGGTATCTATACAATAACATAAACAATAAGAATGAATTTTACAATATTAATGAATACATGTTTATTTGAATCTTACTTTATAGGTTTCATTGGTTATTTTTAAGAAAATAATTTCCTTATATTTATAAATTTTTAACTTTTAAATTTTAAATTTCATAATTGAAAACGAAATTTTTATCAAGAAATGATCTAGTTTTCCTATAAATGTTTTATCATATATGATAACACAAGTTGATGTATGAATAATTTTTTACTTATAATACATATTTAGAATAAATTATATTTATTAGTCAAACTATTATGAATTCCATAGATTAGAAAATAGAGTATATGTCCCTACTATAGATTTCCCCAAATTAAATTGACAATCCTCATGGGAAAAAATAATTCATAGTACATATTAGATAGGTATCTATATTACACCTACACATTTATTATGATTTTTTTAGTGGTTGAATGTCTATGTTGGAAAGATTCTTTATATCATGGTTTAGAGGCCTTAATCTTAAATGTCCCAAATTTTTAATTCCCATTATTACGAATTCATTTTATTTTATCGAGGAGATTTATTTTTGATATTATCCATTTATTTTAATTAATATCATGTTCTTGATTGAATGTAATATATTTTTATTATTTAATCTAACATATTCATTATTCATTATTTACTTAGGAAAGCTTCAGTTGTACATAAACCTTATTAAGAATCTTAGCTCAACCATAATTGATTTTCCATTACCTAGGACATAATGAAAAATATTATGAATTATATCAATTTTAAATTAATTATCCTTACACTATGATTTTGTATTTACTATTTCATATGTGAATCATGTATGTATCTAGTTTTACAATACAAATAAAATTTTCATTTTTAGGTGGTGAGATCCTTTTGTTGTACCAATGTAATAAAATAAATGATAGCTCTATGTTAAGATATTTGGGCTGTCACAATATATAATATAACGGTTCCCCAAAACCACTTCCCCACATATTTTCCACATTAATCCCCTTTGACATCTATCATGTGCTCACATCCCTTATACACATATCACATCACATAACCATCCATATCGAATGTAGTTTATGATTCATGCTTATATATAAAAAATTTGAATGGTAAAGTATATTATAAAATAATCAGTTACATTCCTCAAATTAATGCCTCATAATATCATAACATATTAGATCTAGAAATATTGATTATCGTGAAAAATATGGACATAAACATCATACCATCCTCCCACTATGCATGATCTGCACCACAAATCACTTCTCCAATGTCATAAGAGATCTTCATCACCAAAATATAATCACTAGGTGATATGAAACACCAACCATACAAGTTGACTAATTATGATTAAAGTGTATAGAAGTTGGAGAAGACATCTATACAGATCACTCCCATCCTAGAAGTTTGAAAAAATGAATCGAACAAAAAAAATAGTTTTTGGTGAGGTTATCCAACTCATGTGAGGTGTACATAAAAATAAAGTGAAAATAAAATTTATATATATATATATATTGATATATAGAGGTAAACGACATAATTAAATCTTTATAGTAAGGGTAAAATTTTCCCACAATATCTCAGAACCTCTGCGACTATCTACTTCCACTACTAAATGATCCATACTACACCAACTCCACAGACTACCCACACAAAATGAAATTCCAAGTATATGTTTCACCATTTAAAAAATTATTATGATTCCATTAACTCTCATTTATTATTCCATTCCATTTTATTTTAATCGAACCTGTTTATTTATCATTGATTAAGTTAACAAAATTACAACACTTCTATTCAACCCATGCATATTCATTTCCCAACCCACATAAATATAAATTCAGAATTACAATTTTGTACCATGGTAAACTAGAAAACTAACAATAAGACAATAGTTAAAATATCATCCACATCACACACAAAAACATCACATCCAAGACAATCTGTCACCAAAACCAATCTGTCTCACCATAACAACAACACATCATACCACATCACATCATCCCACATCACATATCAGGACATTAGGCTATAGCCTCACTACCACTACATTCAACATTAAATCATGTCACCATTATCCCTATCAAAGGCCCCATAAGATCTCTAAAAACACAAAAAAAAACATGTACACTATCCCATAAAACATTGCTTCATATTCACCATTTACCAAAAATCAATATTCAAGGGATTTCATGACAACACATATTCATTAGTGTGGATGTTATCACATCATTATTGATTTCATTAGAACTATTTTTAATTTACCATATATAAGTTATTTTCCTTTTATACATGGGAGTGTCCTATAAAACAACCAAATCTTGGGTCTCACAGTTCATATTGATCATAGTGCAAATAAGGACACTAACAACCTAATTTTCAGTAAGACAACAATCATGGTTGATCCATTTTCCAAATATCACATAATAGGTAAAATAAATACAATAACTAACATCACCATTAAGATAAATTAAAATAATTATTTATCTTATTGTGTCAACATATATTATTCACCCAAAGAAAGAAAAAATAATGAAATTTATATAGACTAATATACAATATTAATTGAATAAGGATCCCCTACCCCAAAAAAATATCTAACTCACTTATCAATGATGAAGATAGTGGAAGGAAACATACAAACATTGTAGTGAAAAGAAAAAATCATAATAGGGTGAGATCATACTAACATTAATTCCCCAAATCCCACTAGAGCTACACAGTTAATCATGGATTGTGATGTAGCCATTGGTAGCTTTGTTTGGCCTAGGGTTTTTCCTGCCCTTGTGTCACCTTCTTCCTCATATTCTCACCACATCCCTTGGCATGTCACAGATTCCACCTCCTGTGGGGTTTCTGTGCATCTCCTCGGCTCCCCAGCCCACCTCTGTCTTGATTTTCCCTCATGTGAAGTAGATATTGAATCCAAAACCCCCTGCCCCCCAGATCACACCACCGTGGAGCCACTAGCAACGATGGATTGTGTTCCACCCTCATGTAGTAGCGTGTAACTTTTTTGTGGCCTCCCACCCATGTTAGTGAGCCCTGCCAAACACCCCCACCCACATTTTGGATTCCCTCTTCCCTTTGAGATGGTTTTTTTCTTCTCCTATGTCATTATGAGGATGCAGGTTCCGTACTTATGAAATCTAGATGCTGACAGTGTCTCCTTATCTTTAGGGTTTGTGGTAGATCAATTCATTTGCAAGCATCCTGGGTTCTGGTGCAATGTATTTTTCCCATTGTGATCTAGGTTTTGTTGTGAATGTGTGGATATGGTTTGATATGTGACTTCCTCGTTTTCTTTTTAAGTCTTGGTTCTCTTGTGTATTGGACCTACTTATCCCTTTTTGATATGTTTCACCATGCACTACCACATAATTGTTAGGCTTGAAGTATTCAAGGAGATTTGGGATGGTGTTGTTGGTTCCAGTGATGATGGTATAATCTTGGGGTTTCTATTCATTGTTGGTTCTGCATGATGGTTGGTCTGCATGTGTCACTAGTGATGGATCATGACAGGTTCACCATATATTACATTGGTCAATTTGAGTTCACATAGGGAATCTTTAGGAATACTGAAGCTTGAGGATTCCCCCTCTTATTCTCCCATAATTTGATTATTGACAAGATATGTGTTGGTGGTTTGGGTTTCCAGTTTTTGGTTTTTTTCATGCATTGTTTTGTTTTGGTTCTCACTTAGCCACAAAGTGATGGTCATTTATGTTTTTTTAGTGGTTTTTGGGTGGGTCTAGTTCTAGACAGGTTTTTTTTCTCAGCCCATCAATGGCTTCATTTGATGGCATAGTGGTTCTCACATAACCACAAAGTGATTTTTAATGGGGGGTTCTCACTTAACCAAAATGTGTTTCAAAAATAAAAACAATTGAATTTTCAGTCAAATGAAAAATATTAATAAACAATTAACACAAAAATCACATTAATCTCCCTCATAAAAATCCCCAAACCATCCATCTCCAATGACACATCCACCATAGAATGAATATCATGGATGAAAACAAGTGTAGAAAGAATAAAATGCACTTAAAATCATTTTCTAATGACCAATGGTTACCATGGATCAAATACCACAATAATGGGTTAAAACCCATATAAAAAATACACCAATGATTACCAAGTGTTTAATGATAGGTTAGATTAATGAAGAGTTCTAAGGAAGTTTGAAAAGATATATAATGTACAAAAATTATAGAACCATAGTGAAACATCTATGCCCTGGAAAAAAGGTTCTAAAACATGATAAAAATTTTATTTAAGAGAAGGTTTCAATTTAAATTTGTAATGGTAAAGTCCAATTATGAAAAATATCATTTTTTTCTATTAATATATCCTATAAAAAGTAAGGGTCATGGGGTAGGGAATGTTGAATGTGAAAGGATGATCACTGATATGCAAGGAACCATGCTGAAGATCATCTCCATGGTGTTGTGACCCTAAAATCAACAGAACTACTGACTCCTGCCTCTTCGAGACTCCATGAAATATCCATGAAGCCACATTGTTTCTATTAATAATTTTATAGAACCTCTTTAACAACTCTTATCAATACTCTATGATTAAACAAAATCTTTCTACTCTACCATACTAACCTATAACATCCCTCAATGGGAAATTACTTTTTTATAATATGAAATCACCCCCTTTATAGTAAACCATATTACTCTAAACTACAAAATTATTCGCTATATAAAATTTCACCTAAAAATCCACATTCCAACCAACTTTTCCTTTAAAATTTCCCTTAGAAACCTCAATCACCTTAATTCACTCATGGTAATGGGTTTTATAGTTACACCAAAATAATTTGAGTTTTGAGGGTTTTTAATGACATCCTGAATGAGAGTGAATAAAATAGATAACAACTTCTACTTTCCCACAGTTCCATTAATATTAGTAATAAATATGGGTTACTATTGGGGATCACCCAGTGATAATGGGTAGGTATTATAGATCAACTAGTAATGATGAGGTTGCAATGTATTTTTCATGGTCATGTGTAGTGGGAATAGGGAATGAGGCATTTTTCCTTCACATTCATATTAACCTACTACTTAGGATGTGATATTTGATGTTGTGATTAGACTATGATTTGTGGATAGTGAAGAATTTTTTCATGGGATTCTAGAAATTTTTTTGGTGGGGGTAGGTTTGGATGTGTCCCAATCCATGACAGATATGGGTAGTTATGTGATGTTATAAACATGGAATGGATGGGAGAATTGGGAATCTGATGTTGTAGAGCTAGAGTGAAAAATTAATAGGGAATTTTTTAGGTACCTTTTACTAGATTGATTTGATAATTTATTTATTTATAATATTCATCATTTTAAAAGTGCTTCATAGGGAGACTAAGAGTTATTGTTTCCAATTTAGTGACATGTTGGTCCAATAATTTCTCACTAGTGTATTAGTATCCTCTTTTCACATGTGCATGAGAAACATTAGTATGACATTACTTAAAATATATGTTATGATCATTTGATGTACATATAAACAATATTTTGGATTCTAAGATTATATTAGGGTCTATAATGAAAATTAATACCTTACTTATTGGATTTTTTTTAATTCACAACCATATGAGTTTATTTTGGTAATTCAAAAGGAGATATTTATTTGAATTTATTTGAAATTTTCATATATTCTGGAATTGATTAGTTCATTCTACTGTATTATGTGATGCATTTTTTTATATCATATCTCCTGATCCTACATTTCTATTAAGGTTAATGTCTACCATATTTTTGATTTTCATTACACCCTCAATAATCATCATTAAACTAGGGACTACCAGAGGTGGAAATTGGGGGGTCATTACCAATATTTCATCATTGTATTCATAAGATGGGTGTCTTTAGAGGTAGCGGTCATGACATGGATGCACAAAGGGGATCTATTAAGATGTTGTTTAAAATGAATATTTGTGGTATTATCCACTATATAGATCTACCAAACTTATCATCCAAGTTCATAGATATTAATATAGTGCATACTACTATCTTCTTAATGATGATGCAAGCTCTAAGAGGCTAGAAGAATATTTGAATTAGAAAGACTCAAAATAGTGTAGGTTTTAAATGGGGTCTGAGATTTATTCAATAAATGTGTCTATAAAATGAAAGATTAAAAAAAATATTTCTAGAAAGAAGGTCCTATATATTACAAAAAATTAGACTAACAGAAGAAATAGATAGTATGTAGAGGCCCAAGGAAAGGCTTATCATGAGGGGGTTTCAAAAAATATATAAGGAGTGTTTTTTTGAGATATTTTTTTAGTACGATGGTACTCAGTATGGTTGTAGTGGAAGGAATTAATCTAGATTAGTTATAGGTGAAAAAAATTTCAATAAATGGGACGTGGATTTAAATATTTTCATACATTATTAGCAAGTTACTGTTTATAAAAATAAAATTAAATACTGTGTGTATTATTAATAGAATCCTTTAATTATTGAAGGAAGCACTAAAATAGTGTAATAGAAAGTTCAATTCCTTTATGGATTACTAAAAAAATTGGACTAATTTTTGAAATTTTTATTTTTGAAATATGTACGATGATGGGAAAATAGTCATTATACCTATCTAAAATCAAAACATGCTTATTTTTGGTATTGTAGAGGGATGGGTTAATAATTCTATTATGAGAAGAAGGTGGAAATCAATGGGAGAATAAAATTTGTGGAATATACTTTTGATGAACTCATAGGATCATTGCTTATGTATGAAATTATATTAATGAATATTATGTGCCAAGATACATTAAAAATGAATTGAATTATAATTAAATAAAAAATAAATCTTTTTACTTACTCTAATGACTCTAAGCTACAAGAATAAGTGAAGGATAAAATAGATTACTTCACTAATAGATTTTATAAAATGGGTAGAAAATATATGGGATTCAAAAGTGATTTAGAAAAACCAACATGGATCATGATCAATAGAGGAAATGTAATTTCAGTAAATATAATTATATTTTTACAACTAACATGTTATGAGTACAAAAATAAGGGACACACAAAGTCATTTGGACTTAAAATAAAAAAGCCAAAAAATACAATATTTTTAGAAAGTATTAGAATTAAAAATGATATAGTGGTCCAAAACAGGTTGTGGACCAATGGTACAGGTGGGATTGGATGGGTTTTGGGTAGAGAATGTATTAAAAAACATTTTAAAAATGGTTCTATATGGATAGTTCAAAAATTAATCCATCTTATGTGGGTTTACTCGCGTGTATATTGGTTGGCCCATGGTATCTGGATTCAAATTTTAAAAAAATAATATATTATTGATCATTTTACCCTAAAAGTATCCCTATTCCAAGATACACAAGAAATTCCCCTACCATGCATGGTTGAATTTCCCCTAAAATTCCTTCTATCAAGAAATTATTCCTAAGGTATCTCCTACTACCCCTATTAGAATGTTTAATACCACTCTTTATGAATGAAATGGAACCATGGAAACCTCTATATCTTCCCATACTACTAAACTTCTAGTAACTATTAAGAATATTTTCTAGAAATATTTCCCTCTCAACTGATCCCTACTCTTGAAGTGACACTAAACTAATCTTGTTGGCCTCATATTCTCTCCACCTCACCTCAATGATGCACTTCATCCTTCATTAAACATCATGTCTAAACTAGTCCTTCACATAGAAACATGGACTTCATGATAAATTTAGTGATAGAAAATGATGTGGGTATGGAATAATCTCATATGTAGCAGTTTAATGTTGAGTTGGTTGGTTGTGTAGGGCCCCTAAGGAATTATAGTGTAGCTACCATGGATGAAGGAGAGTCTTTTGGGTGGTATTATTATAGTTGTTGAACGCATATGGAGGAAATTATTACATGTTGTCAGTAACTACGACTTCAATATAGAAAAATTCGCAAGTTTTCATGGTGGTAAAAACATATTTTATTAAAGTGATAACATTTTTTTATTAAAAAAATTATATTTTCATGAAAATTATCTAAAATGGATTACCCATTTTGAGTAGCTAATTTAAATTCCTAAAAAATATTTTAATTGTTACCCATATTGTGGTTCATTAATGGATAATTGAAAATTAATAAATTATATAAATGAACACTACCATAGATTTGACATTATCTTGTGTTACCCTTTATCCGTGCTAAAAAGCATTGATAAATTGTACTTTTATCAACACTAGAAGGATTTTTTTTAGCACAGATAAAAGGTATATTCCATTAAAAAATTTATATATCATTAAAATACATATATTAATATATAAATATATATTTATATTTATATTTATATTTATATAACATATTTTTAAATTATTATTTATATAATAAAAAATATCTATTCACACTTAACATATAAAATATTCAATTGAAATTTTTTTTAAAAATATATAAAAAATATGAATTAAAAATAATAAAATTATTATTGAGTAATATCCATTTAATAATAATTTTAAGATATAAAATTTCAATATATTAATAAATGATCTAAAATAAGAAGAGAGAATGAGATGGACTTCAAAAGGATATAACTTTTGTTTCTAGTATCTGTTTGAGCTCTACCAAATACCAAATCTGTTTTTTGAATATGTTATACACCCAATAGATTAGAGAAACTCTAGTCAACATTTGTTTAGGTCAAAAATGTCTTGGAAGATCTCCAAAACAGTGTTTTCTATTGGGGTATCCACATTATAAAACATTTGATGGTGTTTCATCCTCATTTAAAGGAGTATCCTTATCTATTTTTAGTGGAGACAAAATTTATCATCATTCCATATACTCATCTAGATATTATGAAATTCGTTTTTTATCATTTTTTATATTTTACTATTATTTATAATAAAATACATACACATATATACATATTTATATATATTTATAGGGAAAATTTTAATTCTATAAATATATATGTAAACCTATTTACTTATAAAATATATTTTTAAATATATAATCTATATGGAAAAAATAATACTCATTTTATTTGAAATAAAAATTTAAAAATATTTATACACCTATACAATGTATATATAATTTTTATATATATAAATATATTTGTGTGCCTATCTGTATTTACAAACCGAAAAATATTTATATATATATATTATAGTATATGTATATAAACATCAATATATAATATATTTATATAAATATAAATGTGTATAATTATATTTATGGAAACATAAATATATATAAATATATCCTAATATGTAAGTATTGATGCATGCATGCATGTAGGTAGGTATTTATAATTAAACTCACAAAAAATATTTTTAAAAAATTAATTTAAAAACAATTATATAAATACATATATATATATATATATTAATATATGGATAAAAATATAATGACATATATCAAAAGATATATCAAAAAATATAGAACCTAACAATATAGCATAGTGGTAAAGGAAAATATCCATGAGGGGGAGGACTTAGGTTCAAAACCATGTAAAGGAAGGGGTGTGCGAGATGGGGAATGATGTAACGCCCCGACCCTAGTTGCCTAGAGTCGGTGCATTATTACATAACATTGGCATGATCACAAGAAAGATCAAATCTCGAAAGACCGATTGGTTTAGTAGCCTTGGAAACACTAGATATATTCATAAGTTTTACATTACATCATAAAATGAAAAACTACTACAACAACATAATGTCTCCATAATCCACACTACTATCCCCTCATAATATCCCTGCAGGTCATTCATAATTTACTTCTTCACATCCTGGGGAAAAATAAAACATAGAAAAGGGGTGAGCTCAAATGCCCAGTAAGGATAACAATATAGCGGAAACTTTCATAAATAAGAATAAACATTTAAGGCAATGCATTACTAAAACAAAAGCCTTTTAAAATTGAACTTCAACATGGTATGGCAAAAGTAAAATGAAATAATGCCATTTACTTATTCACATGGATATTCTACTAATCGAATAATCACATGCAAAAATCAATAACCACTTTCATAATGTTGGAATGCATAATGCCAGACTATCATAACCACATAGCCAAGGCCTCGTGCCAAGGCTACAAATAAGATTTTGTCAAGGCCTTGTGCCAAGACACTAGTTTGTCTCATGAGACCTACCGATGCATCGAGGAGCTATAGCGGGCTCCACCCGTCACTTATTAAGTCCAATGCATTCCCATATGAAAAGGTTTAAACATAACATAAACATTCGTATTAAAACTAGCATACGAAATGTCAATACTTTCACAATAAACTATGAATGGTATAAAAATAGCACATCCACAGTCAAACATATCACAAAACCTTCAATACAATATAGAAGTTTTGTATCATAATAAATCAACTTCAAATAATCTTAAAATCCATCAAAGGATGTTGACATAGATGAAATCAAAATTCTTTTAAAAGAAATATCTCCTTTTATTTTGAAATCATTTAAGATCCATATAAAATAAAACATTTTCTTTGAAAATATTCTTATAAGCTTGTATGGGAAGCTTCGACGATTTTATAACGGCGGAAAATAATCGCACCCGCCGTATAAGTTAAAAAAAACATTCTTACCTCAATTCTGTCGAAAAGGTTAAAAAGGACCTTGTTTTGAAAACGACGGAAAGATTCCTTTATAAACCTCTTATAAAAAGTCAAAAAGGGTATAAATGACTTTAACCCATATTCTTGTAAATAGTAAAAATGTTTTGAAATACATTTTTAAGAAACATGGATGTGGATGATAAAGAGATCCCAGTAGATTATTACATATAAACAACCTCGGATAATGAAGAGATTGTGAAATAACCCTTACCTTGTACTTTTCCTTTGTTGGGGTAGGTTAACCTCCTGTATAATGGTGAAATAATTGTTATTAAATTATACAAGAATCATATACATTAATATGATATCATATATGATCTTTTAACATTGCTTTATTAATAATATCTTAGTATTATCGTCGTTTCGGGTGATAATCGATTCGTTCTTCTTAAATGTTTGGTTACGTAAGACATGTTTGTAATGGATATATTATATCTTATTCATAATCAGAATGATATTAACATTATTTTTAACCCTAAAATGAGAATAATACTTGAATGGATATGATGGAGAATGAATCTTATCGCGTTCGTGGAGACGGTAGTCCGTACGTACGCACGAACGCTACTTCCATTTAATTTTCATTTTAAAAGAATCAAATCCAAATGATACATAGGTATATTACTATTCCAGTATAATATAATATTTTATATATGTTACTTAAGTTCATTAACACCATCCTTTATACGTTCCATGTGTGGTATGAACGAGTCATATCATTTTAAGGGGGCGGTAGTCCGCACTTCCTCAAATGAAATTATCGTATGTATATACAACATGAAACGAATAATGGTATGAAATAAAATGGAATTAAAGAAGATTATATATAAAATATATATCATTAATATCATATTTAATTACAGTGCCATCATAATGGCCACCATGAGAGGCGGTAAGATGTATTTGAACAATCATCGTTTCGTGAGGCGTTAGTTTGCCATCCACAGAAACATTATGTTCATCATCCATTAGATGGAGTTGTGTGTATGTGTAGTTTGAATCCTTATTATAACAACATCCTAGTATATTGAGGATACTGGTGTTGTTACAAAAGAAAGGAAATAAAAAGAATTTGGGGGTTGGAGAAACAAAATAAATGAAAATAATTTAAGAGAAATCGTTACCTTTAATTTAGGTAACTCACTTTGGTTGGAACCAAAGGACTTCTTGAAATGCTTTCTGCCTAAGGGGAAGCTTCAAGGAGGAGGAGAGGGATGTGGGGAGCTTATTTGGGCAGAGTTTGGCCGAACCAAAAGGCTTTGAAGGTGTGAAGAAATGAGAAGGAGGAGTGCCCTTTTATAAGAGGGGTGAGGGGCACCTTTGGAAAAGCTAGAAATATTAATTTATAATAAATTCATATTCGGTTTCCAATGGCTCCAAAGTTGACTATTCAAAGGTTGAGGTGGGGATAGGTCGAAAACAACTCATCCAATATAATTTAGACAGGTTTGGGTACTTATATTAACCTTATCTTTAAGTATTAACTCTAAGTTAATTAGTTTCACTTTTACAATGTCTCTTTGTATTTTTATATAATATGGTTAATAAACTTACTATATACATCCAAGCGACCCCCAAGTGGTCCATTAATGATTAACCTATCATAATATAAGTCTCTTGGCCGAACCTTAGATTTTTAGGAATTTAATATCAATTAATAATATAATATTTGTTTTAAGAACTCTTTTATGTCAATTTTGACACTATTCAATAGTTGATTTTTGTGAAACTCATAACAGATTGATTACTTCGAACAAAGTCAATTAAATAAATCCTAATATATCATATTATCCTAGAAAATTAGTTTCATTCATTAAAAGTTTCATATTATATTTATTTGGGTATTTATAATATCAATAATGTTAATTTTTTACTATTTTAGTAATTACTGCATCATCATTGTGTCATAAATTAAGTAAATTATTTAATGTCTAAAAATTATAAATAAAACATCATTATGTAGGAAATCTTTTTATCTTTCCAATGAATATTTATAATAGAAAATCCAACTTGTATAACCCTATGTAAAAATTGTTCTTATAAAAGATGTAAGCTTTTGCCATTTTTATTTTTATTTTAACTTTATTAATATAATGTGTCCCTACCACATAAAAGTGGCTCCAAGGGGTCCCCAAATTGACCCAAGGATGACCATGGTCGGGTATGTGTCCACCAATAAGGTTAGGACACGTTTTAGGGTAATTTTGTATTATTATAATATTATTTGTTAACCCTTATTTACCGGATTTACCCTTTAACCATGGTAAATAAAATATTTACCGCAGTAATTATTCAAAATGTCTAAAAATAAAAGTTACCTATTTACACAATTTGAACATCCTGATTCCAAATATGGAATCCATTTTCCTAAATTCAAAACACAGAAGTGGCAGAAATTAATTTAAAATTAAATCCCGCTGTCAAAACAAAAAGCGTGTTTTTAAGAGATAATAACTATCAAAAGATTGACACTTGTTTATGTTCGGTTTAATTGTAAAATTATGTCCAATGATAAACATTAAATTTAATGGTAAAAATATATTCTAAATATACTTTAAAACCACTCAAATTCATAATTTATCACTATTAATTATTTTGATTAAAAAAGTTGTTTTTAATTAAAATTTAGTAATTTTCACTATTCATCAAAATATAAAAGTTATCCGAAAAGTACCAAAATTTCACCCTAGGATAATTTCGATATTCCGAATCCAAAAATGAAGTCCATTTTGAAATATAAAATATATATGATTTCAAAAAGTAGGTATTACTATTTACAACGGCTAGTTTAATTAGTTGTGGTGTGTGTTAGAACTCGAGGTTGCGTACAACACACGCTATCGCATTATTCGAAGGGAAACGTACTGTAGAAGCTTGGGGTGTTACATTCTAAATTTTTTGATGTCTCCATTTAGTCAAAAAGTTTAAAATATTGTATTTAAAAAGGTTTCACTATCAAAAGTTGATAAAAGTGCAATACTGAAAATGAATCTGTTCTTGCATTATGACTAAGAAACTCATAATATGGATTCTAAAATTATAAGGATAATATAAAGTTTAAAATTTAGTTAATATTATTCATGAACTCTTTTAATGGCTTTTTTTTTCGTAAGTCATGGTACAATTGAACTCAGTGTTGCGTGTAGTGCAAGTTATTGAATTATTTTGAAGAAATAACACACTATGAAATCTTGGGGTGTTACATTCTCCCCTCCTTCAATAAATTGCGTCCTCGCAATTTGAAATTGTTCTTCGAAAATAAATGGTTGAAAATAGAAAATATCTTTGTGGGAAAACCCACATCGAAAATTAGGTTACTAAAATTTAGTCTTAATATGAGGAAAAGAGAAATGAAAGAGTCACCACCAAATTATGATCTCGATTAGGAGAACATTGGTGGCAATTAGAGACATATAATTGGAGGAAAAACGTAAATATTTATAGGTAGTGATTGAGATCATCAATCACAAACAAGTGTATAATTTAGGTCCTTAAATTCATCAATCTATGATGATTTGAAATACCATCGGTTCAACAAAACATAGGGTATTAGGATAACACATTTTTGACGTTTCAAAATATCATAGTTGAAATCCCACATCGAAAAATGAATTAACGAGGCCTCTATTTAAAATAAAGAGTGGAAAGTATGAAGATTACCGAAAATAACACATACTAGGGTTCCATGTAGGAAAATATGGATATGGAAGGGAAATCTAACCATCAATTATCTGATGGAGAGTGGTAGAGAACATGGCTATGAAAAGGCCAAAAATCCCAAAGCCATGAATTAGTGATGATTTAAGGTACCATCTAGGACAACCTTTTTGTTCTAAGTTCCATTTATTAATGTTGAGGAATATATTTATGAGATTGGCTAAGATCATAAGGAGATATACTTACTTTATAATTAGAGTTTTATCCATTAATAAATTTCTACCACAAACTTATCTTTCACTCTAAAAGATAATAGAATGTTATTCGTACAGGGTTCCAAAATAAATGAATTTATAATTCATCTACCAGATCTTTTAAAAAAACAACATTATTTAATCCAGGACATCTCGTGGGCCAGTGGTAGGTGATACACCCTTGTCGCCCTTCGGTTGCGGGTTCAAGTCTCGCAGCCTTGCCGGACGCGACGGGTTGCCGCCCGACCTCCGGGTTGTCCTTTTATGGCAATCCAAAATAATCCAAACTAGAACTATCCAAAATACTTCTGTCCAAACTCACATTCCAACATTTATAAGGAAGGTAAGAATAATGTAGATCCTTTTTACCCCATAATAGCATATGAATACCTTCATCTTGTATTCTTTTAATACACTGAAACGTCCTGAATTACCATATTCCTTATTGATTACATTCATGCTCCCCTATTCCATATAGAATGCTGGATATACTTCATCAATCCAAAAATGTTTTAAAACCCAAAAAAATGATGGAATATACAAATCATTAATCAGTTCCAAGGTAGTCAAGAATATCCAATACAATTTATCCAAAACAATCACTTATTATTCCAAAATCACTACCTCAGTATCAGAACTATATTATGATTTATCATTCTCTCAACCATATATTTTCCAAAAATTTATCCTGCTATTGAGTCACTTTTCTTTGTTCCACACAATCTCAAGTCCTTAATGAAATAGTACTGCAGTACAATCTTTATATACTCCATGATTATTGTAACAAGTACATTGTTGATACAACACTCAATTGACATAATCAACATAAGAACTCTAATCATTCCTCTTCATCTGTGGTAGTATCATAACTTGATTATTATCCAATAGCATCATTTGCGGCATAGTCTGATGACTGGGGCATAGGTTCACGTAGTGTCCAAACTCCTTGCAAATGAAGCATTGTACATTTGAAACCATTTCCTCACCCTTGCAGTCACGTACTTTGTGCCCTTTTCCTCCACACTTATAACAAACTCCCATTCCTTTCAGGCAAGTTCCAGGGTGTTTCTTCCCACAGTTACCACATATGGGAAAATTCTTCTTTTCCCTCTTCCCTTCATCCAATTTTCTCTCTTCCATCCTTTTCTTCTCTTGCTTCCCTTCAAAGCCATAGGACTCAGTAAACTCTTTACTTATCTTATCAACACATGATATTATTTCTTCATATGATGATAATACATGGGAGACTATTTCTCTTATCAATTCTAGCTTAAGACCATGAAAGATATGATCCTTCCTTCTCTTTGGATCATGTGCATTTCTGGAGTTCTCATTCCTTCTACTGGGCGCCATTTCTAAACAATGGCATAAACTAGATCAGTTTATGAATCAAAATACATAATCCCATACTTATAAAACACTTAACATAAATTGGACTATTTATGGATATAATCCATAATCATAAAAATATTTTCTTTGAGGAATTATATACTCATAAACCCTTCATAATGATTTGTAAAGAAAAGGAGAGTTATCCTAAGCATATCCCCCGGGAGTGTCGTAACCAAGAGTGCAGCAAGGCCCGTTGTCGTGCACCAGTTCCCGTTCGAGTCTAGCTCAAAGCGGTGTTTTCGGGTTTTACCCCTAGGTACATCTGTGCCAGAGCCGCCTCTACCTGCTCGTATCCAGACAGGGATGTATTGCTCGGAAAACTCACAAAGTCTCTACAATACCAAAATTCTAGGAAGTTCTTCTATACTAATCCTCAAATTTCATCTTAGGTCTATGTGCTCTAATCAGAGTTTATCTAAATCTAGCTTCCAAGGTTTGTACTAAACTTTCTCTGATACCAACTGTAACGCCCCGACCCTAGTTGCCTAGAGTCGGTGCATTATTACATAACATTGGCATGATCACAAGAAAGATCAAATCTCGAAAGACCGATTGGTTTAGTAGCCTTGGAAACACTAGATATATTCATAAGTTTTACATTACATCATAAAATGAAAAACTACTACAACAACATAATGTCTCCATAATCCACACTACTATCCCCTCATATTTTCCCTGCAGGTCATTCATAATTTACTTCTTCACATCCTGGGGAAAAATAAAACATAGAAAAGGGGTGAGCTCAAATGCCCAGTAAGGATAACAATATAGCGGACACTTTCATAAATAAGAATAAACATTTAAGGCAATGCATTACTAAAACAAAAGCCTTTTAAAATTGAACTTCAACATGGTATGGCAAAAGTAAAATGAAATAATGCCATTTACTTATTCACATGGATATTCTACTAATCGAATAATCACATGCAAAAATCAATAACCACTTTCATAATGTTGGAATGCATAATGCCAGACTATCATAACCACATAGCCAAGGCCTCGTGCCAAGGCTACAAATAAGATTTTGTCAAGGCCTTGTGCCAAGACACTAGTTTGTCTCATGAGACCTACCGATGCATCGAGGAGCTATAGCGGGCTCCACCCGTCACTTATTAAGTCCAATGCATTCCCATATGAAAAGGTTTAAACATAACATAAACATTCGTATTAAAACTAGCATACGAAATGTCAATACTTTCACAATAAACTATGAATGGTATAAAAATAGCACATCCACAGTCAAACATATCACAAAACCTTCAATACAATATAGAAGTTTTGTATCATAATAAATCAACTTCAAATAATCTTAAAATCCATCAAAGGATGTTGACATAGATGAAATCAAAATTCTTTTAAAAGAAATATCTCCTTTTATTTTGAAATCATTTAAGATCCATATAAAATAAAACATTTTCTTTGAAAATATTCTTATAAGCTTGTATGGGAAGCTTCGACGATTTTATAACGGCGGAAAATAACCGCACCCGCCGTATAAGTTAAAAAAAACATTCTTACCTCAATTCTGTCGAAAAGGTTAAAAAGGACCTTGTTTTGAAAACGACGGAATGATTCCTTTATAAACCTCTTATAAAAAGTCAAAAAGGGTATAAATGACTTTAACCCATATTCTTGTAAATAGTAAAAATGTTTTGAAATACATTTTTAAGAAACATGGATGTGGATGATAAAGAGATCCCAGTAGATTATTACATATAAACAACCTCGGATAATGAAGAGATTGTGAAATAACCCTTACCTTGTACTTTTCCTTTGTTGGGGTAGGTTAACCTCCTGTATAATGGTGAAATAATTGTTATTAAATTATACAAGAATCATATACATTAATATGATATCATATATGATCTTTTAACATTGCTTTATTAATAATATCTTAGTATTATCGTCGTTTCGGGTGATAATCGATTCGTTCTTCTTAAATGTTTGGTTACGTAAGACATGTTTGTAATGGATATATTATATCTTATTCATAATCAGAATGATATTAACATTATTTTTAACCCTAAAATGAGAATAATACTTGAATGGATATGATGGAGAATGAATCTTATCGCGTTCGTGGAGACGGTAGTCCGTACGTACGCACGAACGCTACTTCCATTTAATTTTCATTTTAAAAGAATCAAATCCAAATGATACATAGGTATATTACTATTCCAGTATAATATAATATTTTATATATGTTACTTAAGTTCATTAACACCATCCTTTATACGTTCCATGTGTGGTATGAACGAGTCATATCATTTTAAGGGGGCGGTAGTCCGCACTTCCTCAAATGAAATTATCGTATGTATATACAACATGAAACGAATAATGGTATGAAATAAAATGGAATTAAAGAAGATTATATATAAAATATATATCATTAATATCATATTTAATTACAGTTCCATCATAATGGCCACCATGAGAGGCGGTAAGATGTATTTGAACAATCATCGTTTCGTGAGGCGTTAGTTTGCCATCCACAGAAACATTATGTTCATCATCCATTAGATGGAGTTGTGTGTATGTGTAGTTTGAATCCTTATTATAACAACATCCTAGTATATTGAGGATACTGGTGTTGTTACAAAAGAAAGGAAATAAAAAGAATTTGGGGGTTGGAGAAACAAAATAAATGAAAATAATTTAAGAGAAATCGTTACCTTTAATTTAGGTAACTCACTTTGGTTGGAACCAAAGGACTTCTTGAAATGCTTTCTGCCTAAGGGGAAGCTTCAAGGAGGAGGAGAGGGATGTGGGGAGCTTATTTGGGAAGAGTTTGGCCGAACCAAAAGGCTTTGAAGGTGTGAAGAAATGAGAAGGAGGAGTGCCCTTTTATAAGAGGGGTGAGGGGCACCTTTGGAAAAGCTAGAAATATTAATTTATAATAAATTCATATTCGGTTTCCAATGGCTCCAAAGTTGACTATTCAAAGGTTGAGGTGGGGATAGGTCGAAAACAACTCATCCAATAGAATTTAGACAGGTTTGGGTACTTATATTAACCTTATCTTTAAGTATTAACTCTAAGTTAATTAGTTTCACTTTTACAATGTCTCTTTGTATTTTTATATAATATGGTTAATAAACTTACTATATACATCCAAGCGACCCCCAAGTGGTCCATTAATGATTAACCTATCATAATATAAGTCTCTTGGCCGAACCTTAGATTTTTAGGAATTTAATATCAATTAATAATATAATATTTGTTTTAAGAACTCTTTTATGTCAATTTTGACACTATTCAATAGTTGATTTTTGTGAAACTCATAACAGATTGATTACTTCGAAAAAAGTCAATTAAATAAATCCTAATATATCATATTATCCTAGAAAATTAGTTTCATTCATTAAAAGTTTCATATTATATTTATTTGGGTATTTATAATATCAATTATGTTAATTTTTTACTATTTTAGTAATTACTGCATCATCATTGTGTCATAAATAAAATAAATTATTTAATGTATAAAAATTATAAATAAAACATAATTATGTAGGAAATCGTTTTAGCTTTCCAATTAATATTTATAATCGAAAATCCAACATGTATAACCCTATGTAAAAATTGTTCTTATAAAAGATGTAAGCTTATGCCATTTTTATTTTTATTTTAACTTTATTAATATAATGTGTCCCTACCACATACAAGTGGCTCCAAGGGGTCCCCAAATTGACCCAAGGATGACCATGGTCGGGTATGTGTCCACCAATAAGGTTAGGACACGTTTTAGGGTAATTTTGTATTATTATAATATTATTTGTTAACCCTTATTTACCGGATTTACCCTTTAACCATGGTAAATAAAATATTTACCGCAATAATTATTCAAAATGTCTAAAAATAAAAGTTACCTATTTACACAATTTGAACATCCTGATTCCAAATATGGAATCCATTTTCCTAAATTCAAAACACAGAAGTGGCAGAAATTAATTTAAAATTAAATCCCGCTGTCAAAACAAAAAGCGTGTTTTTAAGAGATAATAACTATCAAAAGATTGACACTTGTTTATGTTCGGTTTAATTGTAAAATTATGTCCAATGATAAACATTAAATTGAATGGTAAAAATATATTCTAAATATACTTTAAAACCACTCAAATTCATAATTTATCACTATTAATTATTTTGATTAAAAAAGTTGTTTTTAATTAAAATTTAGTAATTTTCACTATTCATCAAAATATAAAAGTTATCCGAAAAGTACCAAAATTTCACCCTAGGATAATTTCGATATTCCGAATCCAAAAATGAAGTCCATTTTGAAATATAAAATATATATTTTTTCAAAAAGTAGGTATTACTATTTACAACGGCTAGTTTAATTAGTTGTGGTGTGTGTTAGAACTCGAGGTTGCGTACAACACACGCTATCGCATTATTCGAAGGGAAACGTACCGTAGAAGCTTGGGGTGTTACATTCTAAATTTTTCGATGTCTCCATTTAGTCAAAAAGTTTAAAATATTGTATTTAAAAAGGTTTCACTATCAAAAGTTGATAAAAGTGCAATACTGAAAATGAATCTGTTCTTGCATTATGACTAAGAAACTCATAATATGGATTCTAAAATTATAAGGATAATATAAAGTTTAAAATTTAGTTAATATTATTCATGAACTCTTTTAATGGCTTTTTTTTTGGTAAGTCATGGTACAATTGAACTCAGTGTTGCTTGTAGTGCAAGTTATTGAATTATTTTGAAGAAATAACACACTATGAAATCTTGGGGTGTTACAAATGAGGTGTCCTAGGACTGATAAAAGGATCGAGAGTGGATAAAAGGTTAGGGAATTTATATATATCATATTTTAAAAAAGAGGGGTGGGGAATCAAGTGCTAATAAAAGGGGTTGTCTTAGCTTCTTAATATTTTAAATTTTTTAAATTTTTTTTAAAAGAATATATTTTTTTAAAATTTTATACGTTTAATTTTATTTCCACTAATAAGAGGGGAATCTGTTAGCAAATTTTTTCACTAATAAAAGAGCCCCTTTTAATGGATCATGGATTATTAGTTCAATTTTCTCACTGATCAAAACAATTTCTAGCTCCATTTGATGTGTTATTAGTAATATAAAATTGTAGATTTTACTGTGTATTTACCAATTCTATTGTGGGGTGCGGTGATCCAAATAAATCCACCAATTATTCATGTAGACTTGTGCAGGTCATGTAATGGGCTTTGGTCCAAAAAATGGGCCTACGGGTCATGTAATGGGATAAATGCCCACTAGGCCTTCGGGCTATGTAATGGGTCTCCCTCTACCTAGTTAAAGAGGTCTTTGCTTTTCTTTAATAATAAAAATGAGGCTTCGGCCCCAACCTTTTAAAAAAAAGTTGAATTTGTACTGAATAATCAGAATCCAAGAGGGATTCAAAAAGTGAAAATAGTTCAAATACCATATGCATGATAGACAAAAATATAAATAATGTCTGTACTGATTTATTTTCCAAATTTATTTGTGATTTTTATTTTTAATGTCATTTTAAATAATTAACTAAAAAATAATGAAATTAAATATTTTTATTCTAAAAAAGGATGAATTATATACAGAATTATTGTTTGATAAAAAAATTGGTTAAGGAAAATAAATATCTTTCCATTGAGAATATTAATATATTTATTGGTATTAGAAAGAAAATAAATATTGATTCTGAACATTATAATCTAATTGAAGAAAAATTTAATTTAAGAACATAGATAATAAAAATAAAAGTTCATACCTATTGGAAAAAATATATTATTTCAAACAATATATTAATTGGATAGAAGGAAATTTAATATTATATTATATGATATGACTAATTTAGGGAAATATTGTTGAAAAGATTATTTTGAAACTGCAAGTGATTAGAAAATATTGCTTCTTCATAATATGAAACGTTATATGGTGATTTGGAAAGTTCAAAAAATTATAATGAAATTATAAATAAGAAAAATTTTATTTTAAATGATATTTTATCTTATTTTTTTCAAGTGAAATTTAATTTTGATTAAATGATGTATATAAACCATAAAAATAAAGATAAAAATGGTTTTTTGTTATAACAAGAAAAGACCTAAATTATATAATTATTTTATTATTAAATAAACTAATGTTATTGTAACTATAATTACATTCATTATATGTAATATTCAATAAATTATTTTCAAGTGTTCTTATTTAGATTCAATTAATCTTTAGTTCATACTATAATTTTTCATTTCATGGAATTTATCTACTTGAATACAAAATAAAATTTCTTAAATCTATTTCTGTAACTAATAAATAATATACTAATATTATTGGTCCCAAGATAAAATGGTTACTAGTATAATTTTGTTCATGATTAATTTTTTGAAACATTCCTAGAAAGTTTCACATATTGTAATACCCAAGGAAACACAATCACATATCCTATGTTGAAATTAATAACATTACATTTTTGGTTTTGATGTTGATAATTGTGACCCAATTTTTTCATCTAAACCATATATTATAACATGAAAAAAATGTATCATGAAAAATCCAATGATATTTTTATGTTTAGAGTTTTAGAGAAATAGGAAAAACTCTTACAAAAATAATTCATATCAACATAGAATCATAAGTCATCAAAAGTATACTTCTCCCATTCAACATCCATATTTCTAATTTCACTATTGTTCACCGTCATCATCCTTATGAAATCATTTATAAATATAAATATTTGAATATAATTCTTTAAAACATATTGAAAATGAATCATTAAAAGGATGATCTTCAATTATCATTAAGGGTAAACATATGAATTAACAATTAAATATCATCAATAAGAATAATATTAACTAATTGTATGATTAAAAAATAAAAGTGAAAGAGTGAATTAAAAACTAACTTATACTCTTTAATACCCATACCATGAATTATGAAAACATTTTGATGAAAAGGTTCATCAAAATTAATAATCTTGAGCCATGTGATATCAATCTTGATCATTAGAAACAATATAAAACCATATAATGAAAATATAAAATATATTGGTATATTGGAAGAACATCTCATTAAATCCTTATAAATCCCTTACATAACCCATATAGAATTAATAAACAATTTTGTCAACTTCGATCTCTATAGTACCCAATGCATCAGAGAGAAATCTAGGTGCCCGATTTTATAAGCTATATTGGGACCTACAATTTCTATCTAGGTTCACCTGTCATGTATAATTTCCAAGAACATAATACCTATAGAATTTATAAAATCTCATTTAAACAAAATTTATTATTTTTATAGCTAGAATATGAAAGGAAATGAGTTATACTACAATAAATTTGTAATATAAATAACTCAGGGAAAATAAATGGATTCAAAAACAAAATTTTTAAATCATGATTAACCCAAAAAAATGGGTTCCAATATAATCTCTCTGAAATAGTTTTGAGCCTTTTAAATGTAATGGATTAAATAGAAATACCCTTGAAATAATTTTAACCCATTGAAAATGAATAGGTCTAAAAACAACTATTTGAAAACATGATTATCGCATGAAAAAAAAATGGAATTCAAATCAACCTATCTAAAAACAAGGTTAACCAATAGAAATGAAATCAGTTCAAAAAATATATTTGAAACAAGATTGAACTATGGAAAGTGAAAGTGTTCCATAAAAATATATTGGAAACATTTTCTATCCATATAAAAGAAAATGGATATATAAAAATATCTTTTGAAACATTAGTAACCCATGAGAATGAAATTTGTTCTATAATAATTAATTTGAAACATGATCAACCATTAGAAAGGAAATGGGTTCAATAAAAATATTTTTGAAACAAGATTCTCCCATGGAAAATAAATTGGTTAAATAAAAAATCATTATTACATAATCAACCAAATGAAAAGAGACATGTTTTATTACAATCTCTTTATAACATAGTCAATCAGTGGGAAATAAAAGGATTTCATAGAAATATCCATAAAAACTAATTACCCATCCAATGATATAATTAAGATGGTATAAATAAAAAATATTCCCATTTTATTATATGTAATAAAAACATTTATTATTTGTATTAATATTAATTACCATAAAAAATGATTAATAACATTCATGAGTAAAATGGACATTAAACCTTCAAAAGCATAACATACCACATTGAAACATTTGAATTAGAATCCCCATGAATGAATAAAATTATACTAAAATTATAATATAATGGGAATAAATATATTCATGATATATCATGTGAAAGGATAAAATTAGACAGGTTTATAAAATAACAACTGTCTTAATAAAGGAAAATCGTGACCAAACATTTGTTGCATTGTTAAATTTTAAAACAAAAACCCCATTAAAAATTATCGTTAAAAGAATAATATAGTATCATTATAAATAAGTTTATTCATGATATTACTTGTCAATGGATCTGTACCCACATATTATAAATGAATAAATGTAGATAACATCAAATATTCCTCAATGAAAGAGGATTCAAATGAAGTCACTTATTACTTGAGTAACATTTATATCACCAAAAAAATTAAACTTGTGATATAAAAATTCAAATGGTTTTATATACACCATATAAAATTATCTAGGATCATAACATCAAATAAGTCTTAGTGGAATGTTAATTGAGATGAAAAAAATAATTTAACTCTAATTTTTTCATGTTTGTATTTATCTTCCTAAATAATCAACATATGTAAATTTTGTTTTTTATTTTTAATCTGTTACATGATTATTATTAATTTTATATTAGTTATAAAAATTTTATAAAATTAATTAATCAATAATGTTTTAGTCGGATGTTTTGACCATATTCTTCTTAAGTCTCAAAACTGACTTTTGATTTGTAGACTATGGTCAATGTAGTCATCATATAAACATATCAAGAATAATAATAATAATAATAATAAAATATCATATTTATCCATAAATTATACTTTATAAAACTAATCATTAAATATGTTTATGAAAAATGAACTAATGTTAAAATCATAGAGACTTTAGTTTGTACACACGCATGAGTAACCTTCCCATTTTTCAATGATTCTTACGGAAAGAATGTTAATAAAATTTATATTTCCATAATCATAATTATATCATTTATAACATATTATTCAATTGTATATATTTCTATATATAATTTTTTTTTGTAAAATGAATGACATCATGTCGAGGAAAAAATAGTCAACATGTCCACGAATGGCGTTATCACTTTCCGAATGTGTGAAATAGTAATAATGAAAAAATATATATTACATTTATAGAAGTATTTACTTCATTAATATAATATATATTTTATTTATCTCATATTTTTTTAATTAAAATCATCCTTAATAAATTCCATGTTATTTTTGAATGTATCATGTCACTTTGAGGAGACGATAGTACACACCTCACATAAAATGTTTTCGTAATAACCCAAAATAAAAAACATAAATGTAAATATTATATAAAAAATTAAAGTAGTATGAAGAAAACATAAATATCATATATATAATATAAAAATAGTTTGAAGATCATAATTCCAAATCATGATGTGTAGTAAATGAAAAAAATGAATGACATCATTTTGTGAGGTAGTAGATAGCCATTCATTATTTTTAATTTTGTTACCCATTTTTTGGTAGTGTGTGTTATTGTACATCAAAACACTAATATATGAAGAATATCAGTATATTTATAGTTATTATTCCTTTACATAATCATGTAAATAAGAATAATTTAATGGCTTTAGAATGAAATAAAACCATAGTGATCGTTGAAGAATGTTTCCTCTTTTGGGGGTAAGACATTTTAGTGTACAAAAATGGACTTACATGGATTTATTTCATCCAAAATTGATGATTTTAGGATGAGTGTTGGTATTTTGGGTGATTATTTTGGGAAGGTAATTTATGATCCAAAAGGGATTAAGAGGTTTGAATATATGGGTAGGATGAGTACCTTTTATAGTGGAGTTGGAGGGGAATTCGTGTAAATATAAAAAGGGTAAACACTATCATGAGGTCTACCATACCTCATGTGCTTCAAAAATGAAAGATAATGTATTAAAGGAGAATTATTATCAATAAAAACTCACAATATATAAAAATAAGATAACTTTTATCATTTTTTTTCATAGTCGTTATGTTTCATTTTTTTTCATTTAGGTGGATTGTTTTCAAAACATCCAAATTCATCCATTAAGACTACATTAATTTAAGAATTAATTAAAAATTTATACACACTAGTTATAAAATATGACACATAATTTATAAAATAAAATACCTTATGTTAGTGAAATTAATTTTAACAGATAATCTTGTAACACACAAAAACTGTACATTAACACTAACTATGCTGATAATAATTTTTACTATTTATGGTTTAATTTGTTCTTTATAAGAGATAAGTTAGCCTATTAATGAACCATATATTATATTTATTAATACATAATAATAATTTTTCATAATAATAATTTTTTAATAATTTTAAATTATTTAATAAAATATCCTATGTTTTATTTAATTATTAACTAAATAATACATGTGTTGGAGTTTTTTATGTATTTAATATAATTATACCATCTATAAAATATTAAATAAAAATTATTATGTTATAAATATCTCATTAAATTAAAAAATAACAACTATAATCAAATTTATTTAGTCTACATCCTCACTCCAAAGATTTTTATATGTTAAAGGCAAGGTATGTGTCTTTTTTTCATTTTCCTTACTTAACTTATTAAATAGGTAACATTCTAAAAACATTATCATAATAACTCATAAAAATATATAATAAGTTTTAAAGGTTATAAATATTTATAAAAAGATGGTTTTGGAAATGTTTTGGTCCATTTATACACCTTATATTCTATGTTTAACAATTAAGTAATCTTGGTTGTACCATAATCTCTATAATTAATATTAATTACTTTATTTAATGTTTTGTAGAAAAATTAATTGGATCTTATTATAAAAATATCATAATGATTCTAACTATTAATATCTATTTTTCAAAATAATTTAAAATTATAGGATAAATTTAATTTAGAATTAGTCATGCACAAACTCCGAGAAAATTGGGTTTTAAGGAGAATAGTTCAAAATATTGAGATGGTTTTATATCCAATTTCATAGTGAAACATAATATATTTAAATAATTTGAATTTATTAATGTATAATTTCTCTAATTATATTTTATAAAAAATTAAAAATAAAATTTCATTATATAAATAAATTATATGAACAATATTTTTTCAATTAACATGTAGTGTTTTTCACTATTCATCAAAAAAATTATTCTTCTCAGAAAAATACAAAAAATTCAATAAATGTATATTTTAATATTATTCATTAAAATTTATTTTTCTGTTTTCATATAAAATAATAATAGTGTAAAAAATTGGACATAAAATTGGTTTCTCCTTAAAAGGTGATAAAACTTCCTTTAAAAAATATATAACTTTTTAAGCATTAAACTAGATTTATTCCCATTTTATGCTCATAAAATATATTTTATGAATAAAAAAAATTAAAACACATGTAAAATATTATTTTTTAATTTATTAAATCATATCCAAACCATAAATTCATATAGAAAGGTGATAACTATTATGTTAAATGAATGAGGTTAATAGTATGTTGTTGTCTAGTAAGGCTCGGACTTGTGAGAAACATAAGTCACCAAATGGACTCAATGTTGCATAAAATACAAGTTAATATTGCGTTTTCATGTTATTTTAGCTAACTATATATTTCTTTAAACTCAATATATTATATAGTTATATTATTTTGAAACAATATATTTCATAAAATCATGGGATGTTACATCCTACCCACTTAAAATGATTCTCACCCGAAAAATTCATATAATTTGTAAAATTATTATAAGTTTCTATATTCTTATATTAAAACCAATATTCTTAAAAGGGTGCATAAATCACCCTCTTGAAGGGAAAGTGGTAAATATAAAGGTTACTGGATGTTGCAGATAACTTTGATTCCACAAAAGGGGATCATTGGTGGGAAATTAAATGATTGATTTAGAAGAAAAAACTAATTCCCATTGAATAATAGAGAGTGATATAGAACATAGTCAAGAGTATTTAAATGAGGACAAAAACACAAGCCAAATAATTGTAGAAAGGTTCATTTATTAAATCATAGAAAATGGTAATAGGGTGAAATATTATTTAAAGATCACTTTTCATAAAGTTATATAATTCTCGTATTATCTACTCCAAGAGGTAATATACATACATTATGAGAAAAATTTCATTGTTTAATCCATTTCAAATATAATATCATATTTGTTTCTCCAAATTATGATTACCTTGGATGAACTTTTATTTTTTGATGATCTAAAATATGTATTTAAATATCACATATCCATAAAAGGGAAAGAAAATATATACCACCTGCATTTTGAAATTAATATATACCAAAAATTATTATAAAATGGTAAGATAATTAAAAAATGAGTAAACATTAAAATGATAGACCAATCTTAAAAATTAAATAGTATTTCCCAAAGTTAAAACTAAATTATTCTATAAATAACTATCCCTTAAATTATTGAAACATTTCCTCGCTATGTTTAAAACCCATATATTGGTATGATTTAATCATATATTCTTCCAAGATAATTCAACCATTAATACACAAATAAAATCACGTATGTTTTCAAACTAAACATGATATTTAGTTAAAAAATATTTATACTAATTAGGACATCTTGTAGGCCAATGGTTGGTGCTACACCATTATCTCCCTATGGTTGTAGTTTCAATCCATTCATCCTTACCTGATGCAATGAGTTTTCACAAAACATTCATGTTTTCCCCTTTTTATTTTACTCCTGATGAATATAACCTCTCTAAAAAACATCAAGATGATCCAAGGGTTTACAAATACATCAACAGAAAGTAAAAGTCTACAAAAATGCATGTAATATCCTCAAAATTAAAAATTCTTTAAAAAAAAGATGGTGTCTAAGACAGTAAACATATGATCAGCATTATTCTTATTAGACTATGAATATATTAAAAAAATATTAATATAACAATGCATGAAAACATACTAATCTCCAATGTTATCTAAATGGAACTTTGATAATATTTCTAACATCATAGAACAAAAACTCCTGGATCCAATGTTGAAATCCATAACTATACATTTCAAGATTCAATGATGATAATTATGACCCATTTCTTCATATAAACATTACAAAAAAAATAAAAATTCAAATCATGTATAACCACAAGAACCTTTTGGGATTATAGTTTTATACTTAGGAGAAAATATTTTATAAACAACTCATATTAACATGGACTCATAATTTTTTAAAATTAAATATCTCTCATTTAATCCATAATTTATAATTTCATTATAGGCCATCATCATCAACCTTGTGAAATCCTTTTAATACATATATCATTCAACATCGTTATTTAATCACTAGGAAAAATTAAACATGAGATGGGTGAGTTCAAATTTTGAATAATGGGAGACATAAGCATAATAAATTAAGCTTCATCAATTAGAATAAGTGTTTGTACGGGTATTATGACATAATAAAAGTATATTAGAGAATCATAAAATAACTCATAACAATCAACACTTAGACCATAAAATATAAATACCTGGAAAATGGATGATTCATTATAATCAATAATAATGAGCCATGTGATATCAATCTCAATTGTTATAAACATTATAAAACCATATAAATAAATGATAAAACCTATCGGAATCGTGGAACATCATCTTATTGAACCCTTAACAATATCCTTAAATAAAAAATACAAATGTAATAACTGATATGTTAGATTTTAATCCCATGAGTTTCTAATGAATAAAATAGCTATCTTATTGCACCTATCGTATAGGCTATATCAGGCTCACCCAGTGCTATCTTGGCACAAAAATTAATTATAATTTCCAAGAAAATAATACATATATAATACATCAAAAATCATTAAAAAATTATTCCATTTATAACATTGTTAAACCATCCAAACGAAACAAGTTTCATTGAAATCTCTTTGAAACATGATTATCCAATAGAAAATAATTGGGTACCTAAACAATCTCTTTAAAACATGTTTAACCCATTGAAATGAAATAGGTTCCAAAATAATTTCTTTGAAACATGATTAACCCATTTAAAAGAAATTTTTAAAATAACAATCTCTTTGAAATTAAATTATCCCATATAAATTAAATGAGTTTCAAAACAATCTCTAAAAAAACATGATTAACCTATGGAAAAGAAAATGGTTTCAAAATAATCTTTTTGAAAATATGATTAACCCTTGGAAAATAATTGGGTTTCAAAAAAAATCTATTTGAATCATCATTGACCCATGGAATGTAAATGGGTTCCAAAATAATCTTCTTGAGTTATTATTAACTAATGGAAAAGAAATGGGTTAAATAAAAAAATTATACATGAGTAATACAGGTGAATGAAATGGGTTCTATAACAATCTCTCCAAAACTTTATTAACCAATGTAAAAGAAATGGGTTCCATAACAATCTATTTGAATGATGATTAATAAAAAGAAATGGGTCAAATAGAAATATCTTTAGTAAATAATAATTCCTTATAAAAGGGTGGGGTTTTATAAAAATATCTTTAGGACATAGTCAACCCTTGGAATATAAACAGGTTTTAGAACAATATCTAATATATAACATAACTCATACAAATATATATTGTATATGGTATCAATAAAAAATATCCATTTTTTGAATAATCAATAATATGTTTTTTTATGTTTACTAATTTAAATTTTCCATAAATTAACATTAAAATCTTTTCTAAGGAAAATAACATTTAAAATGAAAAAGAATCCCATCCACTTTGAAACATTTGATTCATAATCACCATGAAGGAATAACATTAAAAAAAATTAATTTCATTATAATAACTATATTCATGATATATCATGTCCAGTTTTAATTATATATGCTGCATAAAATAATATAGGTGTATTATATAAGAAATGTCTCAAAGAAGGGAAATTTTGACAGAAGAAAATTACCAATTTTCTAACATAGAAACTCTAAACCCCATGGAAGAATATTCATTAAAATAAGAATATAATATAATTAAAAATATTTATATTATATATATAACTTGTCAAATGGTCTATATATACACCATATAAAATAATAATGGTGCATAACATAAAGATATGCATCAGTGAATGGAGATTGAGACGAAGACCCTTATTAATTAAGTAAATTTTGAATCATCATATCCATAAAATAATAACAATAATTGAAACATATAATATCATTATATAAATTAAACTCATGATATAAAAATACATAGGTTAGAATATACCTCACATAAAAGTAATTAGGTTCTTAAAAAAAAATAATCCTCAGTGGAATGTAAAGAGAGATAAAAACCCTTACCTTGAGTCCGAGTTGTCATGGGTTTCTTTATCTTCCTAAGTAAAAAAATTATGTATACATGATTCAGAACATTTTTTGGGTTTATTATTAACTTTATTTCTCTTATAAACATTTTATATATAGTTACTTAATTAATAATTTTTATATCAGATGTTTTGACCATATTCGTCTTATGTCTCAAAACTGACAGCAATAGGTTGAGTATAGTCAATGTAGTCTTCACATAAACATATAAATAATAATAATAATAAAATACTAATGATATGTGTACATAAATTACAATTTATAATACTAGTCATGAAATATAGTCATGAGAAATAAATGAACATTTCAATCTTGTATATGGGAGGTCTGACGTACGCTTGAGTAATGATCCCATTCTTTTATGATCATTATGGGATGAAGGTAAGAAAAATTTACCTTTCCATAATGATAATAATATATTATATAAAATTTTATTTAATCATATATATTTATATATTAAATTACTTTGATGTAAAGTATTTATGTTATGTCGATGATATGGTTGTCCACATGTCTGGGAACGATATTATCACTTTTTCAGTGTGTGAAAGGGCGATAAAAGAAGTTCTTGTAATGGTATAGTGTTATCAACAGGTTTTTTCGGTACTTATCAAGCATTGGGATTTGATGATAGTGGTGGTTACTGGTATTTAGGGTGTGATACTCGAGGTTGGCTCGTAGTCCATGATTGGTTGATGTTTGATGATTTTGAATTTTTTGATTTTGAATGTTTCTTCGGTGTGTTGTGATAGCTGTTTCCTTTTTCTTTTTGTACAGATATTTTATTTTTTATAGTGTTTTTTTGTATTTTGGATGCTTTTAGGTTCCCACTCATACATTCAAGTGTATTTTATCTAAAAAATGAAAATATATATTTGAATGAGTGAACATATCACGTCGCTTTGAGGAGGTTGTAGTCCACATGTTATAAATGTTGTTCTCATATTTACCCAAAATGGTAATAATAAAGGTGTGTGTTATATAGAAATCAAATAATTATTAATATAACATAAATATCGTACATATATCTTATAAAAACATTGTGTACACCATAATTCACAACCATGTGATGTTGTAAAGGAAAAAAATGAATGACAAGATATAACATGTGGTAATTCACTGTACAAAAAGGGTAATTTCATTACCCTTTTGGTAGAATTCTATAATGTTTTAGGTAAAATATTAACATAAAAAATCTCATTTTATTTATTATTCTTATTTTATTATATAATAATAGAAATATGAATAATTGAATGGTTATAGAAACAAATAAAACAATAGTGATCATTGAAGAATATTACCTCTTTCTTGAATATATGCTTTTGTTTAACACCAATGAACTTCATTGGATTACATTACTCCAAAGTTTGGAAATTTATGTTCTTTAGAATTATTTTTTGAGATGATTTGGGAAAGTTTTGTTTGATTAAAATGGATTTAGTGTTTTGAAGATGTGTGGAGGTTGAGTACCTTTTATAGTGGAGGGTGACTGAAATTCTTGTAAATATAAAAATTTAAACATTTTTTGAGGTCTATATTATCTAATGTGAATCAAAAATAGAAAATAATGTATTTAATAAGATTTTTTTTTATAAAAACTAACTCCACACAAAAAGAAAATCATTTTTATCATTTTTTTCCTTAGTCTATAAGATTCCTTTTTTTATTTTGTTTTTTCATTTAGGTAGCTATATTTCTAGCCTATGTAATTCATACATAAAGAATAAATTATTTTGATAATTATTATTAAATTTAGACACAATTTTTATAAAATTTGAAATATAATATATAAAATTAAAATAAAAAAAGTTTTAGAAATTAATTTTAACTAAAACACTTGTAATTCACAAAAACACTACATTAACCTGAAATGCGCTAACAAAGTCATTTACTATTTACGGGTAAATATTTTCATTATAAGAGACCAATTGTAATATTAATGGATTATATATTATATTTATTAACACTGAAAAATAACGTTTTATAACATAATATTTTTTCTAATTTTTTATTATTTAATGAAATAACAATTATTTTAATTATTTTTTAACTAAATATTTCATGTGTTTTTATTTCTTAAGCACTTATTGTTATTATATAAAAAATAAAAATTAAATATAAATTATTAAGATAAAAATAATTCATTTTCATTTAGAAATAATATTTATTAACATATTTACTTTTCTTCTTCCCTACTATAAATCAATATAATCATTAAAGACAAAGAATGTTTCTTTTTTTCTTTTTCCTTACTTAGCTTATTATACAAGTCAGTTTCATAGAATAGTATTCTAATAAATCAGAAAACGATATTATAAGGTATTGAGGGTCCAAATATGTCCATAAAATTGGTTTTTTATGAGTTTTGGGTCATTGATACACCTTATATTATATGTTTAATCATTAAGCATACTTGTTTTTACCATAATCATTGTAATTAATTTTTATTACTTACAATAATATTTTAGTTAAAAAAAACATGTTGATCTTATTAAAAAAAATTCAATAATAATCCCAAATATTTATATCAATTTTATAAATTAAATCCAACGAATTTTCAAAAATTAATTGAAAATTAATCTCACAGACGTTGTGAGATAGTGGGTTTTTTAGAAGAAAATATCAAAAGTTTGAAATGTTTTTTCACCAATTTCAATGTGAATTTCAATAAATTTACCTAAACTATATTTATTTATTTTTAATTTAACTAATTCGTCTATAAAACAAATTTAATATATAATTTAAATATATAAATAAATTTTAGGAAAAATATGTTTTCAATTAAAATGAATTGTTTTAAACTATTTATCAAAAAAAAATCTTCTCAAAAAATACCAAAAATTATCCCAAATAAAATTTGATATTAATTTATAAAAATAAAGTTTATTTTTTCATATAAAAATTATAATAATGACAAATATTGTATATAAAATATGTTCTCTATTAAAAGTCTATAAAACAAAAAATTTAAAATATATTGTTTTTTATATATAAAATTGAATTTATTCTTATTATTTGCCATTATAATATATTTTATGAATGTAAAAAATTATAAAATTGTTTAAAATATGATTTAATAATTTAGTGAATCTCATTATTTCCTTCCATTTAACTGGAATAGTGATAACTATTATGTTAGATAAATAATGTTAATAGTGTATTATTGTCTGGTATAACTCAAACCTGTGAGCAACATAAGTCACAAAAGGGACCTGGAGTTGTGTGAAATGAAATAAAATATTGATTTTCTATTTTATTTAATCTGAACTATATATTTCATGTAACGCAATATATTAATTAATTCAAATAAATTTTGAAGAAGATATTTCATAAAATATAAGGATGATACATTCTATCACCCATAAAATGAATTGCACCCACTAAATTCATCTTGGTTAACAAATGATTTATATTGATAGTATTCCTTTATTATAACCCACATTGTAGAAATGGGGCATATATAATCTAATTAATATGGAAGTGGAATAAAGGTCACTAAAAGTTGAACATAATTAGGATTCCATAAAGGGATAACATTAGTGGGTAATTAAATAATTAATTTGGAAAGAAAAAATAATTCACATAGACTAATATAGTGTGATATAGAACATGTTTTTGAGGATATCAATTGAGAAAAAACACTAGGAAAATAGGTGTGTAATGTTTCAGTGATGTCATTAGAAAATTTGGTAATATGGTAACATTTTATTTTAAGATTGCATTTCTTAAACTTAATAATTTCTCATACCATCACGTCTAAGAAGAAATATACTTACTCAATGAGTATAATTTCATTATTTAATTAATTTCACCAAAATATAATATTTTTCTCTAACTATGTGTATTCGTGATGAAATATTAATTCTCCATTCACTAAAATATAATTTTAAAGAACACATATCCATTAAAGGTATAAAAACTTCTTCACCTGCCATTAGACATTAACCAAAACCAAAAATTATTTTTACATGGTAACAAAATTCCAAAAAATGAGTAAACATTCAAATTATAATCTAATCTTTAAAATTCAATAGTAATACCGATTTTTAAAAATAATTATATTATAAATATTTTTCCATGATATTCATTAAAAATTTCCTAACTATGTATGAAATCTAATGATTAATACTATTTGATAGTATATTCTTCCATGATAAATAAACCATTATTCCTAAATAAAATCACATATGTTTCCGAATGTAACATAATAATAACCTCAAAATTTTATACTAACCATTAACTATCATATGAAAGTTGAAGGAGCTACACCATTGTCGCCCTTTGGTTATGGGTTTAAGCCATGCGACCTTTCCGAGGGCGATTAGTTGTCACCCACCCTTTAGGTTTTCCCTTTTTATTATTAATCCTTAAATATAAATATTCACTAAAGAGACATCATGTTTCTCTTAGGGGTCAAAAATTCCTTGACCTAAAAAAATATCAAAAAAAACATCCCGAATAAACTATAATTTGGTATTACTAACAAATCAAATGGTATATCGAAGACTTTGAACTTATGAAGAAATTTAATCTGATTGACCTCTGAAAATATCCATAACTCTTATGATAACTTCATATGAAAACATATTAATCCCCAATGTTATAAAAACTAAACTTTGACAGAAACTATAACCCATAACCCACACTCCTGAATCATGTGTGTCAATCCCTAACTTTACATTTCAGACATTGATTCCTATAATTGTGAGAGAATTTTTTTTCTAAAACATTAATCATTAAATAAAATATTTAGATCATATATAACAACAAGTACAATTAGGTTTATTGTTTTAGGTAATTAGGATAAACTCTTATATAAAAAACTCATACCAAATTGGACTCATAATTCGTCAAAAGTATATTTCTCCAATTTAACCCAAATTTTCATATCTTATAATAGGTAATCATCAACATCCTTATGAAATCCTCTATAGAAAAGAAAATTATAACATAATTTTTTAAAATATAAGGATAATGAAACATGTGAATGGTGATATTAGATGCTCAGTAAGAGTGCATAAGGTTTTGATGACATAATCAATGAGCATGACTGAATACAAAAAGAAATCATACCCATCAATATAGAGACCATCAAATAAGAAAATAGGTAAAATGAAATAGTAGTCAGAATAAAGAATAATGACCCATGTTATATTAATATTGGTCATTAGAAACATTATAAACCCAAAGAATGAAAAGATAAAACATATTGCAATATTGTAACATCACCTCATTAGACCCTTATTGTCACCTTACATGCCTCTTAAAAATGGAATAAAAAATATGGATCAATTCCATCTATATTGTATACAATGCATCAAAGTGTTATCATGGTGCTCCCATCATATAATCTATATTGGGTTCACCCAACACTATCTATAAGAACCTATCTTTTATAATGTCTATGAACCAAATACCTAGAAAATTCCTCAAAACTATTTAAAATTAACTTTATTCATTTCATATCATGATTAAACCACGAAATATAAATAGATTCCACTATAATCTCTTTGAAACATGATTAACCCAGGGAAGAAAAATGGGTTCCAAAACAATCTCATTTAAACATGATTATCCCATGTAAAATAAATGGGTTCCAAAACAATCTCATTGAAACATGAATAACCCATGGAAAATAATTTCTTAAAATAAAAATATCATTGATATATGGTAAATCCAAAGAAAATAAATTAGTTTCAATACAATCTCTTTGATAATATGATTATTCCCTAGAAAAGAAATGGGGATCAAAATAATACCTTTGAAAACATGATTATCCCATTGATAAGTAATGGGTTCCATGAAAATACCATTGAAACATGATTAACCCATAGAATCTAAGTTCTTTAAAAAATTTATCTATATGAAATGTGATTAACCAATGGAAAATAAATTTCTTAAATAACAATCTCTTTGAAAAATGAATAATGCATGGGAACGAAATGGGGTCTAAGAATATATCATTGAAAAATACTTAACACATGGAAATAAAATGGATTCCTTAAAAATTCCATTGAATCATGGCTAAACCATGGAAAAAATTATTTAAATAAAAATCAATTTAGTATAAAATTATCTAACAGAAATTAAATGGGATTCATAATAATTACTTTAAGAAATTTTCTACCCTTGAAAAAGAAACAGGTTTTATAAAAAAATATTTGAAATAAACCTAACCCATCCAAATATAAAATGAGGATAATATAATTATAAAATATCCCCAATTTAGGATAAAAATATCAATTGTTTATGTATTAATTAAATTAAATGACCATGAAATATCATTAAATGTATTCATGGGGAAATTAACAATTAAACATTCCAAATAATACAATAAAACTTTGAAACACGTAACAACCCGGACACGATCATCCCCCTGAATAGTGCTGAAAGAGTTGTGTATTACTACCTTAGGTGCACCTCTCCAAATGTGAAAGGATTCCGACTAGCAATGAGGGTCTGATAGGTATAGTGGGGAGGCTATACCATCTCACAGGATACTAATGGTACTGGTCTGGGAATAATATAAAATTAAAAGACTCTGCAGAATAAACCAAACCCGCAGAGCGGAAACATATCCAATATAAATAATCAACATAAGAAATATATAAACAAGTGCAATGTAAAGTAAACTAAATAGTATACTTAACACCACATGAAACTACTAAAAAACCCAAGGACGCATTTATAAAATGCCAATATATAAAAAGGGTACCAATGGCTAACCAATAGTATCTACCATTAATAAGGAATTCATGATAATATAAGAAACAAATAAAATAAAAAAAACCCATGTTAGGAATGAAATAATGGTCCATTTAATCTATATGCTACATCTAAAATTGTCCTACTCATGAAGTTGGTGTCTTTCCATCACACATATCTATAAATTCTACAACCGTCTCGAAGGGCCCATGCTGAGTTTGAGAAAAATATCAGTTGGATACCACCCAACGGTGTGTTCCTAATATAAGTTTTTAAGTAGGAATTAATTTTTAAAGAAGTTGGTAAACAATACGAAGCACAAATAAACATAAACTCCATTGGTGCCAACAGCCACCATAGAGTGTCACCAGCTTCAGCAAACACCAGAATCTCTATCTTGTAACTCGGCACCATGTGCCCTCTGACACTGCGTGTCTCAAGTATCGATGTCCCAAAGGCATGCCCAAGAATTTGTAACAAACATGAAAAATGATGCCTCCCCTCAAATAAGTAACTGGAGGGACAACGATGGATTCCCTAAAATCACAATGATCGTCTGCCTCCAACCCGATAGCCTCAACGCTATCCCCTAAATGCTCCTCACATTCCATGTAGCTTCATATGGAAAGAAACCTCAAACCAATAGTACATAAACCACATCTTTTGAGGGTCACTACCCACATGAGTGTTCAAAACCTCTTCATCACATAGTCTCTATGTGTGCACTCTACACATTGTTCTGGGTGAGTGGTAATCACCAAAATATTACCCAAGCCACAACATCTCTAACACCTAGTGTCCCTTCAACCATGTCACTCATGTTTGATGGACTTTTCATCCAAGTAACCTGGACCATGCCCAACCTGACAGTCACAAAACCTCAATCTAATGTCTCTGACACCCAATCCTGTGGTAAGAACCACCAAATGTAATTTGAGAAAATCTCAACCTATGATTAGCATCACTCAACCATACCCAGTCCATACCAAGCACAACCCGAATGTCCCAAAATATGAAATATCATACATCACCTATATATATAATCAAAATAAGTTATTTATATAGGAAAAAAACTAAATGGTAGAATTTCACTAACTATGTGTTGTCCCATACCAACAACAAGGTATTGGAAGCCTTTAACAATTCATATCATGACCTGTCTAATTAAAATGAGTAGTTTAATAGAATAAAATCAACATATAGCATTTTGGAACCCCCACCCAAAATTCCCCCAATGCGAAATGACCCCTCGGCCAGCCCCACTCAAGCAATACCTAAAGAGAAGGCATAAACAAATGCATCTCATAGGTATAATAAGAAATTGCATATTCCACAGTAGATAAAACAGGGTCTCACTCAGAATACCCTAAAATGCACTGAAAGCCACACAACACAAATTACCACGGAAATACCAAAATATGTATGCTTTACCAACCTTGTACTAGTACAATGATACTCCTCCTATAACATCCTCCAATTATGTCAAAAACGTGGTACACCTTCAATTGAATGGAAACCACTCAAACCCCTATAACTCATCATAGAAAAAAATCAAGAAGAACTGCTCAAGGGGAATGAAGGCCTCACCGAGGGGGTTCTAATGCATCTGAAGGTGATCAAATCAGAGTTTAGATAAACGATCGGGAAAAAAATGATCTCCAACCGGCTATCCCCGCTCTAACCCATCGAGGGTTTGGGTTGCTTCCTAAAAATGAGCGTACTTCCCATTTAGTGAAAAAAGAAAATAAACAGTGTGTACATAGTACTAAACGTCTTGTGTATCATTTTACTGTCCATGTAATGGTTGATATTTCACCCAGGACTTAATGACGGACTACACAACATGTACCTATGGTACACAGTGTATACCTCTCTACCCAGCCGACATCCCCAACACGCCATGTATATCCCCATACACATCCTCTTTACACAGCATGTACAAATAGTATATGGAATGTACATTCCAAAAACATTCTACACCACCAACAGGCTTACACGCATTGTATGGCCTTCACACATGGGAAAGGCTACACGGTGTGTACATAAGGTACATAACGAGAAATCTAGAAATTTTCAGATCTTCCCAGATTTTTTTTATTTTCTCAGAAAAAAGTAAAAAATTCAAATTGGGTCGTGATTTTGACCCATTCTAAAAACCTAGGTTCTTACAATCTCCCAACCTTAACATATCTCATCCATGAGCTAACAAATTAAAACTGGAGATAGAACCAAACATACCACTCCAAACTGAGTAACTAAAACTCCCCTAGACTCAATGGTAAGGGATAACTTCCACAATGTGGGATCCCCACCTTAGAATTTGACTAATTCATCCTCAACCCTACAAAACTTAGAAAAGAAATAGTTCACTAACCTTATTCTAGACTCATGGTCCTCTCATGACACATCATCACCCATGAACCTCATTGGTGCTGCAACATCTTTTCCGACACCCAAAGGTATCTCTCACCACATCATTTTCTGCCTCCATGATATCCATCATCCAATGGAAGCACAAAATAAAACTCTATTCCATGAACATCAGCTAACAAGCATCTTCGATGCCAGGACACCCACGTCACCTCAAGTAACATGAATCCTCGATTCCCCTGATTCCATGCATCTCATACATACATACATATACATATATATATATATATATATATATATACATAGCATGCACCTAATATGGGGCCAATCCCACTGAACAACATCTAGTTATTCCACAAATATATTGTGCACCTCGTACACTCAAAACAGACATGCATCAATAGGTCATGCCAAAAAGAAAACAAGGAAGTCAGGATCACACCCGCAGTGTACCTCTAACCGTCCTCGGAACATTATCCTGCTCAGCCCCTGGCAGCTCCATGGTATGCACCTGGCAGGATGAATGGTTTCCTATGACCTAACCTCCTTGTGATGTTTGTCTAGTCACCGGCCACTGACCTCTCAGTTGGTTCCTAATGACTCTACTGTGTTCTCCACATGCAGCTGAACCATGTCTACCCTCTCCTAGTAACGAACTAGAACAAACTCCATATGCAACCGTCTGTTCTGGTCCCTGCCATCCAGCTATCTGAGAAGGCTAATTGTAGAACTTCTCAGGATGCTTGACCAGTCCACATGGCTAGAAATCCATTGGAGGCCTATCACATTGAGTCCAAACATGTCCTAGATGTCCACAATAAAATCAAACCACTAAAGAAATACTATGAGGTGGTCTAACTAAGTCCTTGGCTTTATTTTCCTTCTGAAACACATCTTGACCTCACTTCCTACTATCAAAACCATCACCTGAAGCTGGCGCCTAGCCATTCTTGGGCTTATCCCTTTGTTTTTCCTCCGCTATGATTGGCTGATTCACAGCCTTTGAGAATGACCCCAACATGAAAATGTATACCTGTATTTGAATGGTGTGTCTTAATCCATCCTTAAACCACCTCACCCTTATCGAGTCATCGCTTACCATATCAGGAAAAAATCAAGTAAACTCAGTGAATGTAGGTGTATAGTCCATGACAGACATGTCTCCATAATAAAGGCTAAAGAACTTCTGAGCTCTCTATTCCCTCAGCATCTCTGGGTAAAATTGCCTGAAGAATCTATCCTCAATGTTATTACATGTTATTCCTTTGTGCCTATGAGACCAAACCTACACATCCCACCATCACTATGACATCCCCCTCAGCATGTATGTCACCAGGTTGGCCCTCCACCCTTTAGGTGTCACGAGCAGCACGAAGATCATCTACATGATCTCTATCCAGTTCCCATCCACCTGTGGACCAACCTCACCCAGAAAAAGTGTTGTGTGCTTCAACTAAAAAACCCATGTCTGATATTCCATAGATGGATATGTACACTACGAACCTCGGTCAATCCCCAGCATCACACATACCAAGCTAGTCTAGAGCTGCTTGTTGAGCCACAACACGAATGCTGCAAAACTCGGTTTTTGTCATGTATGCACTGGATCCTTGACCTGATTAGGTCCCTAAGCATGTACATGTGGCTCATGCTCTACCTGCACCGGATCCTGAATATGATCATGCTCCTGCGGTACTATACCATCTCCTGCCTGGCGCTCCATCTATGTCGTCAAAAAGGAACCCACTAAATACCATAAATTATTAGACAACTCATATATATATATATATGTATTCAATGTTGATAAAAAAGCAGTAAATAGGAATCATAAAACAACTACCCTTAATATCCCCTATCGAAAGCCACACCAATAGCATCCTTTCCTCATGGCCTCCTTATGCCCGTCTTGAAAACCAATTTTTCCTCAAATTGACGACTGAGTCACCCAATCCTGATGACAAAAATCACTTCAACCATAGTACATGTCTACACTTTTAAGAGCCATACCGAAAAACCCTACCACATGAAATTCTACAAATATATAAATCATGACATAACACATTTTATTAAATAAGAAATTCTATCAAGAATTTCAACTTTTTCACATTTTAAAGAATACAAATCTTGGTAATTGATATTATTCAAATGTAATTATCTCTTCAAAAAGAATACATGAAGTTATGAAATTTGAATAACCTAATACATTGCTTATCAAAATCAATAAAAAAAGCCTTTCCATACAGAGCCAAGGTCCAATTATTTATTTATCTCACTGGGTCAAGGGTCACATATCATTATCAATAACATCACACACCATGTGAGCCACTAGGGTGGAAATAATATAAATTGTATCCGGAGAAATAGAAGAACAATAATTCCCACCCAAGGTAACATGGTCCATCCCTCGTACATGGGGCTATAGGCACCCATGAACAAGCTAGAAACCCAGTTCCTATAACAAATTATCTTCAGTCTACCATATCCCATTTAATAAAAATTTCAAAAATAAAAAGGGAATTCTAAATCTCATTAGTTCCATGCAAAACCCTGCTACTAAATACCTATCATGAACTCCTCTGATATAACATTGTAATGACTCGGACCTGAACTAATACCTGAACAGTGCTAAATGGATAGGGTATTACTAACTTATGCGCTCCTCCCCAAACTCCAAAGGCATCCAACTAGCAGTGAGTGTCTGATAGATATAGTTTGGCGGTTATATTCTCTCGAAGGATAATAATGGTACTAGTCTAAGTATAATATAAATTTTTAAGATTTAGAAAACTGGAAACAGACCCGTAGAGTAGAATCATAACCAATATCAATAATAAGTGGAAGTAATATATAAAAAAGAAAATCAGAAACTAAAAATAGCATCATTCTGAACACCACTTGAAACTTTGAAACAAACTTAGCATGCATCCATTGAATGTCAATATATGAAAAGAGAAACAATGGCTAACCAATAGTGTCTACCAAAAAGAAAAAAATCATACTAATTCGGGAAGGAATGAAAACCAATGTAAACTCCAACTAGGAAAGACCATAAGGTCTATACCATCTTTATGCGATATGTAAAATAGTCCATCTCCTGAAGCTGGTCTCTTTCCTCCATGAAATTCCATAATGTCTACACATGTCCCGAGGGCCTCCTGTAGGGTGTGGGAGAAATCTTTGTAGGATACCACCCAATTGTGCGCACCGAATATAAATTTATAATCAGGCATGAATATATAAAGAAGGCATTAAACACTATTATGCAAAAATAAACATAAACTCCACTAGTGCTCAGCATCCACCATGGAGTGTCACCTGCTTTGGCCAATGCCAGAATATCTATCATGTAACCTGGTACAATGTACCCCATGACACTGCATGTCTCAAGTATGTACATACCAAAGCCATGCCCATGATGTAGTAACTAGAAGGAACAACGATGTATGTTCTCAAATAAGAAATCGTAGAGACAACAATGTCTGCCCTCAAATCACATCGAGCCTCTTCGCCCAACCCGATAGCATCAACGTTGTCCACTAAAGGCTCTTCACCTTCTATGTGGATTCCTATAGAAATCACCCCCCAAACCAATTAAACCTAAACCGCATCTATCAGGGGTCGCTTCCCATATGAGTGGTCAAAAACACCTCATCACAGAGTCTCTTTGTGTTCACACTACTCAATGTTCTGTGTGGGAAGTAATAACCAAAATTGTACCCAAGGAATAAAGTCTCTAACACCACGTGTCCCTGTTACCATGTCGCTCAAGTTTTATGGCCTTTACATCCAAGTAATCTGGACTATGGCCAACCTAACAGTCACACTATCTCAATCCGACATCCATGACGCCCAATCCCAGGGCCAGAACCCCCCAATGTAATATGGGCCTGACCCAAATTGTGATTAGTATCACTAAATAATACCCAAGCCATTCCCATCATAACCCTAAGGTTCCAAAATATGCAATATCAGACATTAGATATATATAATCAAAATAAATACTTTAAATAGGAAAAAAACTAAAAAAACTAAATTGCACTAACTATGTATTGTCTCATACCAACAGCAAGGTCTCAGAAGCCTATAATAGTTCATATAATTACATAACCAATTAAACATGGCATTTTAATCAAATAAAATCAACTTATTCTACCCTCAACCAAAATTCCCCAATGAGTAACAACCCCTCATATGAACCCACTCTAGAATAAAAGAAAAAAATTGCATACCTAAAGGTATTACATAGGTCTAATAAGCAATTGTATATACAATAGCAGATAAAATAGGGACTAACACAAAATACACGAAAACGTGCAGAAGGCCGTGGCACACAAATGACCATGAAAACACAAAAAGACATACGCACCACCTACCTCGTACTAGTATGATGATACTACTGCAATAAAAGTATCTAATTAGGACTAAAATATGGTATATCTAAAAAATAAATAAACCTCACAAACACTTATAACTCTTCTTCAATAGAAAACAAGAAAAACAACTCTAGAAGATTCAAGACCTTACTGAGGGTGTTCAAACGCATCCCCAAATGATCAAACCAGAGTTCAAACAGATGATCAGAAGCAAAAAATGATCCCTAATAATCTATCCCTGCGCAAACCCATCGAGGGTTTGGGTTTCTATCTCAAAACGAGGCGAATGTCCATTTTGGTAAGAAAAAAAGAATATACAAGGCGTGTACATAAGATTACATGTCGTGTGTAACATTTTATTGTTCATAAGACAGCTGATATTTCACTGAGGATATGTCAACTGACTACACAGTGTGTACCTATGGTACAAATTGTGTACCTCTCTACCTAGCTAACATCCCCACCACCCCATGTATATCCCCATACATAGCCCCTCTACACGGTGTGTACAAATAGTACATGACATGTACTTGCTAAAAACATTATACCTTGCCAATAGACCTATATGTTATGTATGTTTTTCACACATGGGAAATGGTACCTGGGGTGTACTTATGGTACATGGCGTGAAATCTAAAAATTTCAAGAACTTCCTAGATTTTCCTAGTTTTCTCAGAAACAAGTCAAAAATTCAAACTGGGTCCGGATTTTGACCCATTCCAAAAATTGGAGTTCTTACAATACATTTTATTCAGAAACCCCATGAATGAATAAAATTAAAATAAATATATAATATTATAAGAATAAATATATTATTTATATATCATGTCAATGTATAAGTATATACACCTTGTAGAATAAGATATTTGTATAACATAACAACTTTCTCAAGAAGGAAAATTATGACAAAAGACAATTACCAGGTTTGTTTCTTTGAAACCGTAATCCTATTGAAAGATTAATCATTAAAATAAAAATATAATATAATTAAAATAAATTATATGAATGATATAACATGTCAAATAATCTAGGCATAAACCTTATAAAAGAATAAAGTTTCATAACATCAAGATATGACTAAATAAAAGGAGAATGAGACAAAGTCCCTTATTACATTAGTAAATTTTAAAACATGAGATACATGAAAGAATAAAATAAATTGAAATGAATAATATAATAAAATAAATGAAATTATAGTTATAACAATTAATATGGAAGTATATACACCATACAAAATGAACTAGGTGTATAATAACAAATAACTCCCAATGGAATGTAAATTGAGATGAAATCCCTTAACATGAGTCCAACTTGTCATGTGTGTCTTAATATTCCTAAATAATACATTTATTTTAATTATATAATTTCTTCAAAATCTCTTCCAGGTTAATTATTAATTTTATGTCACTTGTAAACAAGTTATATACAATTTCATAATAAATAATGTTTAAGTAAGATGTTTTGACCATATTCAGCTTACGTCTCTAAATTGACTTAGATAGGTCAATTATGGACAATGGGGTAATTATATAAACATATAAATAACAATTATAATAACATAATTATAATATTTATATATAAATTAAAAATTTTAAAACCAATCATGAAATATGGTCATTAAAAATGAACCAATGTTAAAATCCATGGGATGTTAGGTTGTACGTATGCATGAGTAACATTCCATTTTTTTTAATGGTACTTTTGAAAATAACTTAAGTAACTTTTATATTTAAATATTGAATATTATATAATATATAAAAAATTATTTAATCATATTTTTGTATATATATAATTATTTTGTTGTAAAATTAATCACATCACGTTGAGGAGGTGGTAGTCCATACATCCACAAATAAAGGTATAAAATTTTCAATGTAAGAACGGGTAATAAAGAAAATGATTTATTATACTTCAATAATGAAAATTATGTAATTTATATTATATATATTATATATATTTACAATATGAATAATTAAACATATCTCTAATACTTTTCATGTCATGTGTGAATGTATCACATCGCATTGAGTAGGCGGTAGTCCACTAGTCCACAAATGTTGTAATACTATTTAAAAAAAATAAAAATAGTAAAGTATGGTGCTATATAAAAATTATATAGTTACATCCTAATTCATATCAATGAGATGTGGTAAAGGAAAAATTAATTACATCATTCTAGGAGGTCATAGTTTGACAAACACGAATGGTGATTTCATTACGGAATTGACGGAAGTGTGTGTAGGTGTAGATAAAACCATTGAAATTAAAAAATCTCAGTATAATAGGGATTATTATTTTATTATATAATAATGGAAATAATAATAATTTAATGGTTTGATAAATAAATAAATTATTAGTGATGGTTGAAGAAATGTTTCCTTTTTTCTAGGTAACTCTATTTGGTTTTCACCAAATAGATTCCAGGGATTGATTTATGCCCAAAATAAGTCTTATATATTTAGGGGGAGTCATTTTGGGAGCTTGTTTGTATAGTTCATGAAAAAAATGGATAAATATGTTAAAAATGTAGGGATAGTGAGTGAATTTTTATAATGGAGGGGGAGTGGCATTCTTGTAAATATTATGAGGTAAACAATATTGGGAGGTCTCACACACCACATGTGAATCCAAAATTACAACTAATTTATTAAAGGGGGATTATTTTAAACAAAAAATCAAACCACAAATAAATAAAATCATTTTTATAAGTTGTTTCTTTGTCATTTAATTTTATTATTTTATTCATTATGATCTTTCATTTAGTGATAATGTTTTCTAACTTATGTAATTCATCAATTAATTGTAAATTAAATTGATTATAATTATAAAATTTTGAACCAATGATTTAAATATATTACATATAATTTAGAATCAAAAATCCCCTATGTGTGGGAAATTTATTTTAATAGAAACACATGAAATAAGAAAAAAACTACATTATCCATAACTACATTAACTATATTTTTTACTATTTAAAGGAAAATATTCTCTTAGTAAGAGATAAATTTTCCTATGAATGTACAGTATTTTTTTCAATATAATTTAAGGAAAAAGTTAAAAACCATGAGTTTAACAATAAAAAGAAATAACAGGGCCATTGAAAACAATTTTAATCTTCCATATTTAATTTCCATATACAATTTACAAGAGATATTGGTTACTTTAAAGTCTAGTTAATCAATTAACAGATATCCAAAATGAAAGGCCAATGTTTTCCAGGACTGGATGTACTCCCCAAGTATGATCTTCCCATTATTGAATTCCCCATAAATAATTAGTTCCCACTTGTCAACCAATGTATATTTATCCTAATTTAGAGTCACCCTCAAGGACCTCCTAATCATTATAGAAGATTCCTCTTCAGTAGCATTAAGTGACAAAACATGTTCAAACACTTATTCTTATAATCTCAAAAGAAATTCCAAGGATTTTTCAAACACATCACCTACATTATATTGTAGACAAGTGATATCACATTATTTCATCAAAGAATAAAACTAATATTCATATTTTTTGTCCATTGGAAGAGGTAAAAAGGTATAATCTTTCCTCACTTTGTGGATTTCCTTCCAACTCATATTTCTCAATGGGCTCAGAGGCCTATATCCTAGAGACTTCTCTAATATTTATGCTATAAGAAAACTGAATCCATCTTTAGAGGACTTGTTCCCGTAGTCCATTTTCCCATCCAAGACCTAATCATCCTTGAACTCATGAACCTAATCATCAATATGAAATCTTTTAAATCAATTAGCATGGTAAATGGCTTCCTCCTCACTAATATGACATGTAATAATAAATTCCACACATGAATTAAGAATAAAAACCTAGACATAAAAATTAATTCTACTCCCTGGGCACACCACCTCTACATATGATGCACCTAGGGGACTCTTGGGAATTAGAGATACCTCTATACTGAACTATACAACCTCAGAACATACAGTCTACATCGCACCTGCTTTGATAACAACAGTCCCTTCGACACCACCATAGAAATTTACTAGATCACCCTAAAACACCATAGCCTATGTGGTATTTTCCATTCCCATATCACCTATAAATATGACACAAATTTCATTGGGTTTTGGATCATGAGGTTGAGTCACTATCTACTTTGACCCCTCCTTGCTTTCCTCAATCACAAATTCAGTAGCATCTATTTGTCTATTATGTTAATCAGACTCATCCAACTCACAATGCATAGTAAACCCAAAATGATTCAAACCCTAGGGATCATATCAAATAATAGGCACCTCATATAGGACCATCTTAGTCTGAGTAGTATTCAACCTAGGTTACATCCACATTTCATGACTACATATCTTGGTACCATGTCCCATTTTCTTACACAGGGAACAAGAATCATACAATACTTCAAAAATAATTAATTCCTTATATCTGAACTCTCCACCAACAACAATCTTGAGAAACATAGTGGGTGGCTTCGATATATCTACATCCACACATATTCAAGGTGATATTGGGTGACATAAAGATCAAGTTCGACTATCTGAGAAAAGGTAATGACTTTTGAGATTCCATGTCATAAAATGGATTGAAGAGTTCTAAAAAGGAAAGGGAGGTTCATGAGGCCTTATCCAAACATCCATGGTTGGTGAAACCACTTCATATGAAATTCATAAGACTATTTGTAGAGTAGAAAATGAGATCCAATATATGTATGAGGAGCACTCGACCTATCCATGATTAGATACTCCTATGAAGAAAATATGATCATTAGGTGCTTAGAGTCAAGAATACCTACTATCATGAACTCCTAGACCATATTTAATATTTATTAAAACTTGAAAAAACTTTTTAGAATACAATATTTTTATTAATATTAAATTGTTTAATAAAATATCATTTATTTTTTTAATTATTAGATAAGTTATCAATGATTTGGTATTTCAAATGAATTGAATATAATTATATCATATCTAAAAATTTAAATATAAAATATTATGATAAAAATAAATAATTTATATTCAATTAAAATATATATAACCAAAATTTTGTAGCTTCTTCCCTAATCTAAATCATTATAATTGTTAATTTCAATGAATGTTCTTTTTTTTCAATTTTCCTTACTTAACTTATTATATAGGTCACTTTAATGGAATGGTATCTTAATAACTCATAAAAAATAGAATAAAGTGGGGAGGGTTTACTTATGTACATTAAATAAGTTTTGGACAAGTTTTGGGTTATTTTTACATTATATATTCTATGTTTATTAATTATGTATGATTATATTTACCTTAATCATTGAAATAAATTTTAGTTCAATTCACTAATATTTTTGGTCAAAATTTTATTTTTACCTCATTAGTACAAAAACCTTATAAAGATTAAAACAATTTAAATCATTTTTTAAAATTCAATACACCTAAATGGGATAATAAAATTTAAAATTAAACCAGTAGAAGTTGTGATATTGTCGGTTTTTTATGGATAAATGTTCAAAAGTATGAAATGATTTATATCCAATTTCAAGGTGAAATTCAATCCATTGACCTAAATTGGATTTATTGATATATCATTTAGCTAATTATAATTTAAATTCATTTTAAAATTTATTTTATCTATACAAAAAAATTATATAAAAAGGAAATTTTCCATTAAATTGTAGTGTTTTCACTATACCTCAAAATATTATTTTTCTCCAAAAAATACCATAAATTCACCCAAAGTAAAATTTGATATTAATATTTAAAAACTTAATTTTATTTTATCATATAAAATTCATATATGTTCCAAAAAATTTATTTAAAAATGGTTTCTAATTAGACGGTTGTAAAAATAGCTTTTAAAAATATACCTTTTTTATGAGTCGAACTGAATTAATTATATAAAATACCTCCCAAATCTATTTCCATAAAGTAAAAATAATTTATAAACTAGTGTAAATGGTGAATTAATAATTTAGTGAATCATATTCATTCTGTTTATTGAAACTAAAAGAATGTAAGTATTTGGTTAAATAAATAATTTTAATAGTATATTGTTGTCTAGTAAGACTCAGGCTTGTGAGCAACAAAAGCCACCAAAGGGACTCAATGTTGTGTTAAAAATAATATAATAATATTTTTGTGAGGTATGTAACATAACAAATATATTTCAGGTAATTTAATCTAGTAAATAATTTAATTTAATTTGAAATAAGATATTTAATAAAATCTCAGGATGTTACATCATAACCCCCTTAAAACAAATTTATCCCTAAAAATTCATGTTGGGTATCAAATGATTTAAATTTATAGTATAAATTTTTAAAACCCACCTTATACAAAGGGTATTTAAATCATCCACTAAAATGGAAGGTGGGAAACATAAATGTTACTCGAAGTTGTGCATAACTTGGATTATATAAAAGGATGACATTAGTGGGAAATTAAAATATTATCTGGATGGAAAAAATAATTCCCATATATTTATAGATAGTGATACAGAATATAGTTTAGATTATATAAATTATGCTAAAACCCAAAGGGGAATATGCGTGTAAAGGGTCATTGATGTCATCAAAAAAGTTGCTAATATGGATAAATTTTATTTCATGATGCCTTTTCCAAAATTAAAGTAATTTTGTTACCGTCTATTCCATGAGGTAAAATACTTAAATCATGAAAATAATTTTATACCTTAATAAATTTCCACTAAAATATCATCTTGTTCTAAAATAATCAGTATTCATGATGAGTTTTTAATTCGTAAAGCACTAAAATCAACTTTCAAAGATCATGTATCCATAAAATGGATAGACAAGATATTCCAAATACTGTTAGTCATTAACAAACACCAAAAAGTTTACAACATGGTATAATAATTATAACACCCCAAGATTTTATAGTGTGTTATTTTTTCAAAATAATTCAATAACTTTCACTACACGCAACACCAAGTTCAATCGCACCATGACTTACTAAACAAGCTGTTAAAAAGAGGTTATGAATAGTGTTAACTAAATTTTAAACTTTATATAATCCTTATAATTTTAGAATCCATATTATGAGTTTCTTAGACATAATGTAAGAACAAATTCATTTTTAGTATTGCACATTTACCAAATTTTAATAGTGAAACCTTTTTAGATACTATATTTTAAACTTTTTGACTAAATAGGGACATCAAAAATTTAAAATGAAACATCCCAAGCTTCCACGGTACGCTAGCGTGTGTTGTACGCAACACCGAGTTCTAACACACCGTAACCAATCAAACTAGCTGTTATGAATAGTAATACCTACTTTTTGAAGTTATATATATTTTATATTTTAAAATGGACTTCATTTTTGGATTCAGAATATCAAATTTAGCCTAAGGTGAAATTTTGGTACTTTTCGGATAACTTTCATATTTTGATGAATAGTGAAAATTACTAAATTTTAATTAAAAACAACTTTTTTAATCAAAATAATTAATAGTGATAAATTATGAATTTGAGTGGTTTTAAAGTATATTTAGAATATATTTTTACCATTTAATATAATGTTGGTCATTGGACATAATTTGACAATTAAACCGAACATAAACAAGTGTCAATCTTTTGATAGTTACTATCTCTTAAAAACACGCTTTTTGTTTTGACAGTGGGAATTAATTTTAAATTAATTTCTGCCACTTCTGTGTTTTGAATTTAGGAAAATTGATTCCATATTTGGAATCAGGATGTTCAAATTGTGTAAATAGGTAACTTTTATTTTTAGACATTTTGAATAATTACTGCGGTAAATATTTTATTTACCATGGTTAAGGGTAAATCCGGTAAATAAGGGTTAAAAAATAATATTATAATAATACTAAATTACCCTAAAACGTGTCTTAACCCTATTGGTTGATAAATGGTCGACCATGGGAATCTTTGGGTCTATTTTGGGACCCCATGGATCCACTTGTAAGTAATAATGACACTTTATTTTAATTAAGTTAAAATGAATACAAAAATGACACAAGCATATATCTTTTAGAAAAACAATTGTTACATAGGGTTATATATGTTGGATTTTAGATTATAAATATTCATTAGAAAGCTAAAAAGATTTCCTACATAATGATATTTTATTTATAATTTTTAGACATTAAATAATTTATTTTATTTATGACACAATGATGATGCAGTAATTACTATAATAGTGAAAAATTAAAATAATTGATATTATAAATACCCAAATAAATATAATATGAAACTTTTAATGAATTAAACTAATTTTATAGGATAATATGATTGATTTAATTGACTTTTTTCGAAGTAATCAATCTGTTATGAGTTTCACAAAAATCAACTATTGAATAGTGTCAAAATTGACATAAAAGAGTTCTTAAAACAAATATTATATTATTAATTGATATTAAATTCCTAAAAAGCTAAGGTTCGGCCAAGAGACTTATATCATGATAGGTTCATCATTAATGTACCACTTGGGGGTCGCTTGGATGTATATAGTAAGTTTATTAACCATATTATATAAAAATACAAAGAGACATTGTAAAAGTGAAACTAATTAACTTAGAGTTAATACTTAAAGATAAGGTTAATAGTAGTACTTAAACCTGTCTAAATTCTATTGGATGAGTGGTTTTAGACCTATCCCCACCTTAACCTTTTAATAATAAACTTTGGAGCCATTATAAACCGAATATTAATTTATTATAAATTAATATTTCTAGCTTTTCCAAAGGTGCCCCTCACCCCTCTTATAAAAGGGAACTCCTCCTTCTAATTTCTTCACACCATCAAAGCCTTTTGGTTCGGCCAAACTCTACCCAAATACTCTCCCAACATCCCTCAATACAACCTAGAGGCCTTATTTTGATCAGAAAGCCAACCTATGGAGCCCTTTTGATCAAATCAAAAGGAAGAACCCGAAGAAGAGGTAATGATTTCACCACCCTTCTCCAAGTTCATTTCTTCTTCCACTTCTTCTTCCTTTGTTCTTACCATTCTAAAATTATAACTCCAGTATCTCACATATACTGTGATGTTATTATAAATATGGTACAACCATATTCAGTATTCTATCCACCCTTTGAATAACATGTCACCATACGTGCGTACGTACGGCTTACCGTCTCCACGTCGTGGTGTAATTGTTATTCAATATAATATTATTTGGATGGGTATAATAATGATGTATAACTCATGTAAATAATAAATATAACATGTTAATGATTCTGTATATATTATATACCATCCATTTATATATTATTTTAATATCAAAAGAATGATATTATCGCTCGTGCGTACGTACGGACTACCGTCTCCACGAACGCGATGAGATTCATTCTCCATCATAACCATTAAAGTATAATTATCATTTGATGATTTAAAAATGATTTTTAAGGACTTGATATCATTCTGGATATGAATAATATACAACCTATCCTTTACAAACATGTCTTACGTAACAAAACATATGAAAGAAAACAAGTAAGTTAACACCCGAAACAACGATAATACTAAGATATTATTATCAAATCAATATTAAAAGATCATATATGATATCATATTAATGTATATGATTCTTGTATAATTTAATAACAATTATTTCACCATTATTCAGGAGGTTAACCTACCCCAACCAACGAAAAGTACAAGGTAAGGGTTATTTCACAATCTCTTCATTATCCGAGGTTGTATTATACGTAATAATCTACTGGGACCTCCTTATCATCCACATCCATGTTTCTTCGAAATGTATTTCAAAACATTTTTACTATTTACAAGAATATGGGTTAAAGTCATTTATACCCTTTTTTGACTTTTTATAAGAGGTTTATAAAGGAATCTTTCCGTCGTTTTCAAAACAAGGTCCTTTTTAACCTTTTCGATAGAATTGAGGTAAGAATGGTTTTTTTAACTTATACGGCGGGTGCGGTTATTTTCCGCCGTTATAAAATCGTCGAAGCTTTCCATACAAGCTTATAAGAATATTTTCAAAGAAAATGTTTTATTTTATATGGATCTTAAATGATTTCAAAATAAAAGGAGATACTTATTTAAAAAGAATTTTGATTTCATCTATGTCAACATCCTTTGATGGATTTTAAGATTATTTGAAGTTGATATATTATGATACAAAACTTCTATTTTGTATTGAAGGTTTTGTGATATGTTTGACTGTGGATGTGCTATTTTTATACCATTCATAGTTTATGGTGAAATTATTGACATTTCGTATGCTAGTTTTAATACGAATGTTTATGTTATGTTTAAACCTTTTCATATGGGAATGCATTGGACTTAATAAGTGACGGGTGGAGCCCGCTATAGCTCCTCGATGCATCGGTAGGTCTCATGAGACAAACTAGTGTCTTGGCACAAGGCCTTGACAAAATCTTATTTGTAGTCTTGGCACGAGGCCTTGACTATGTGGTTATGATAGTCTGGCATTATGCATTCCAACATTATGAAAGTGGTTATTGATTTTTGCATGTGATTATTTTATTAGTAGAATATCCATGTGAATAAGTAAATGGAATTATTTCATTTTACTTTTTCCATACCATGTTGAAGTTAAAGTTTAAAAGGCTTTTGTTTTAGTAATGCATTGCCTTAAATGTATAGTCTTATTTATGAAAGTTTCTGCTATATTGTTATCCTTACTGGGCATTTGAGCTCACCCCTTTTCTATGTTTTATTTTTCCCAGGATGTGAAGAAGTAAGTTATGAATGACCTACAGGGATTTTATGAGGGGTTAATAGTGTGGATTGTGGAAACATTATGTTGTTGTATTAGTTTTTCATTTTATGATGTAATGTAAAACTTATGAATATATCTAGTGTTTCCAAGGCTACTAAACCAATCGGTCTTTCGAGATTTGATCTTTCTTGTGATCATGCCAATGTTTATGTAATTAATGCACCGACTCTGGGTAACTGGGGTCGGGGCGTTACAGTTGGTATCAGAGGAAGTTTAGTACAAACCTTGGAAGCTAGATTTAGATAAACTCTGATTAGAGCACGTAGACCCAAGATGAACTTTGAGGATTAGTATAGAAGAACTTCCTAGAATTTTGGTATTGTAGAGATTTTGTGAGTTTTCCGAGCAATACATCCCTGTCTGGATACGAGCAGGTAGAGGCGGCTCTGGCACAGATGTACCTAGGGGTAAAACCCGAAAACACCGCTTTGAGCTAGACTAGAATGGGAAACTGGTGCACGACAACGGGCCTTGCTGCACTCATGGTTACGACACTCCCGGGGGATATGCTTAGGATAACTCTCATTTTCTTTACAAATCATTTTGAAGGGATTATGAGTATATACTTCCTCAAAGAAAAAACATTCTTATGATTATGGATTATATCCATAAATAGTTCAATTTATGTTAGGTGTTTTATAAGTATGGGATTATGTATTTTGATTCATAAACTGATCTAGTTTATGCCATTGTTTAGAAATGGCGCCCAGTAGAAGGAATGAGAACTCCAGAAATGCACATGATCCAAAGAGAAGGAAGGATCATATCTTTCATGGTCTTAAGCTAGAATTTATAAGAGAAATAGTCTCCCATGTATTATCATCATATGAAGAAATAATATCATGTATTGATAAGATAAGTAAAGAGTTTACTGAGTCCTATGGCTTTGAAGGGAAGCAAGAGAAGAAAAGGATAGAAGAGAGAAAGATGGATAAAGGGAAGAGGGAAAAGAAGAATTTTCCTATATGTGGTAACTGTGGAAAGAAACACCCTGGAACTTGCCTGAAAGGAATGGGAGTTTGTTATAAGTGTGGAGGAAATGGGCACAAAGTACGTGACTGCAAGGGTAAGAAAATGGTTTCAAATGTACAATGCTTCATTTGCAAGGAGTTTGGACACTACGCGAACCTATGTCCCAGTCATCAGACTATGACGCAAATGATGCTATTGGATAATAATCAAGTTATGATACTACCACAGATGAAGAGGAATGATTAGAGTTCTTATGTTGATTATGTCAATTGAGTGTTGTATCAACAATGTACTTGTTATAATAATTATGGAGTATATAAGGATTGTACTGCAGTACTATTTCATTAAGGACTTGAGATTGTGTGGAACAAAGAAAAGTGACTCAATAGCAGGATAAATTTTTGGAAAATATATGGTTGAGAGAATGATAAATCATAATATAGTTCTGATACTGAGGTAGTGATTTTGGAATAATATGTGATTGTTTTGGATAAATTATATTTGATATTATTGACTACCTTGGAACTGATTAATGATTTGTATATTCCATCATTGTTGGGGTTTAAAACATTTTTGGATTAATGAAGTATATCCAGCATTCTATATGGAATAAGGGAGCATGAATGGAATCAATAATGAATATGGTAATACATGATGAAGGTATTCATATGCTATTACGGGGTAAAAAGGATCTATATTATGTTTACCTTCCTTATAAATGTTGGACTGTGAGTTTGGACAGAAGTATTTTGGATAGTTCTAGTTTGGATTATTTTGGATTGCCATAAAAGGACAACCCGGAGGTCGGGTGGCAACCCGTCGCGTCCGGCAAGGCTGCGAGACTTGAACCCACAACCGAAGGGTGACAAGGGTGTATCACCTACCACTGGCCCACGAGATGTCCTGGATTAAATAATGTAGTTTTTATTAAAAGATCTTGTAGATGAATTATAAATTCGTTTATTTTGGAACCCTATACGAATAGTGTAAATAGAATTTTTTTTTACATTCTATTATCTTTTAGAGTGAAAGATGAGTTTGTGGTAGAAATTTATTAATGGATAAAACTCTAATTATAATGTAAGTATATCTCCTTATGATCTTATCCAATCTCATAAATAAATTCCTCAATATTAAGAAAAGCAACTTAGAACAAAAATGTTTTCCTAGATGGCACCTTAAATCATCACTAATTTATGGCTTTGGGATTGTTGGCCTTTTCATAGCCATGTTCTCTACCACTCTCCATCAGATTATTGATGGTTAGATTTTTCTTCCATATCCATATTTTCCTACATGGAACCCTAGTATGTGTTATTTTCGGTAATCTTCATACTTTCGACTCTTTATTTTAAATAGAGGCCTCATTAATTCATTTTTCGATGTGGGATTTCAACTAAGATATTTTGAAACGTCAAAAATGTGTTATCCCAATACCCTATGTTTTGTTGAACCGATGGTATTTCAAATCATCATAGATTGATGATTTTAAGGACCTCAATTTTATACTTTTTTGTGATTGATGACCTTAATCACTACCTATAAATATTTACGTTTTCATCCAATTATATGTCTCTAATTGCCACCAATGTTCTCCTAATAGAGATCATAATTTGGTGGCGATCCTTTCATTTCTCTTTTCCTCATATTAAGACTAAATTTTAGTAACCCAATTTCCGATGTGGGTTTTCCCACAAAGATATTTTCTATTTTCAACCTTTTATTTTCGAAGAACAATTTCAAATTGCGAGGACGCAATTTATTGAAGTAGGGGAGAATGTAACACCCCAAGATTTTATAGTGTGTTATTTCTTCAAAATAATTCAATAACTTTCACTACACGCAACACCATGTTCAATCGCACCATGACTTACTAAACAAGATGTTAAAAAGAGGTTATGAATAGTGTTAACTAAATTTTAAACTTTATATAATCCTTATAATTTTAGAATCCATATTATGAGTTTCTTAGACATAATGTAAGAACAAATTCATTTTCAGTATTGCACTTTTACAAAATTTTAATAGTGAAACCTTTTTAGATACTATATTTTAAACTTTTTGACTAAATGGGGACATCAAAAATTTAAAATGAAACATCCCAAGCTTCCACGGTACGCTAGCGTGTGTTGTACACAACACCGAGTTCTAACACACCGTAACCAATCAAACTAGCTGTTATGAATAGTAATACCTACTTTTTGAAGTTATATATATTTTATATTTTAAAATGGACTTCATTTTTTGATTCAGAATATCAAATTTTGCCTAAGGTGAAATTTTGGTACTTTTCGGATAACTTTCATATTTTGATGAATAGTGAAAATTACTAAATTTTAATTAAAAACAACTTTTTTAATCAAAATAATAAATAGTGATAAATTATGAATTTGAGTGGTTTTAAAGTATATTTAGAATATATTTTTACCATTTAATATAATGTTGGTCATTGGACATAATTTTACAATTAAACCGAACATAAACAAGTGTCAATCTTTTGATAGTTATTATCTCTTAAAAACACGCTTTTTGTTTTGACAGCGGGAATTAATTTTAAATTAATTTCTGCCACTTCTGTGTTTTGAATTTAGGAAAATGGATTCCATATTTGGAATCAAGATGTTCAAATTGTGTAAATAGGTAACTTTTATTTTTAGACATTTTGAATAATTATTGCGGTAAATATTTTATTTACCATGGTTAAGGGTAAATCCCGTAAATAAGGGTTAAAAAATAATATTATAATAATACTAAATTACCCTAAAACGTGTCTTAACCCTATTGGTTGATAAATTGTCGACCATGGGAATCTTTGGGTCTATTTTGGGACCCCATGGATCCACTTGTAAGTAATAATGACACTTTATTTTAATTAAGTTAAAATGAATACAAAAATGACACAAGCATATATCTTTTAGAACAACAATTGTTACATAGGGTTATATATGTTGGATTTTAGATTATAAATATTAATTAGAAAGATAAAAAGATTTCCTACATAATGATATTTTATTTATAATTTTTAGACATTAAATAATTTATTTTATTTATGACACAATGATGATGCAGTAATTACTATAATAGTGAAAAATTAAAATAATTGATATTATAAATACCCAAATAAATATAATATGAAACTTTTAATGAATTAAACTAATTTTATAGGATAATATGATTGATTTAATTGACTTTTTTCGAAGTAATCAATCTGTTATGAGTTTCACAAAAATAAACTATTGAATAGTGTCAAAAATGACATAAAAGAGTTCTTAAAACAAATATTATATTAATAATTGATATTAAATTCCTAAAAATCTAAGGTTCGTCCAAGAGACTTATATCATGATAGGTTCATCATTAATGTACCACTTGGGGGTCGCTTGGATGTATATAGTTAGTTTATTAACCATATTATATAAAAATACAAAGAGACATTGTAAAAGTGAAACTAATTAACTTAGAGTTAATAATTAAAGATAAGGTTAATATAAGTACCCAAACCTGTCTAAATTCTATTGGTTGAGTGGTTTTCGACCTATCCCCACCTTAACCTTTGAATATTCAACTTTGGAGCCATTAGAAACCGAATACGAATTTATTATAAATTAATATTTCTAGCTTTTCCAAAGGTGCCCCTCACCCCTCTTATAAAAGGGAACTCCTCCTCATTTCTTCACACCATCAAAGCCTTTTGGTTCGGCCAAACTCTGCCCAAATACTCTCCCAACATCCCTCACTACAACCTAGAGGCCTTAGTTTGATCATAAATCCAACCTAAGGAGCCCTTTTGATCAAATCAAAAGGAAGAACCCGAAAAAGAGGTAATGATTTCACCACCCTTCTCCAAGTTCATTTCTTCTTCCACTTCTTCTTCCTTTGTTCTTACCATTCTATAATAATAACTCCAGTATCTCACATATACTGTGATGTTATTATAAATATGGTACAACCATATTCAGTATTCTATCCACCCTTTGAATAACATGTCACCATACGTGCGTACGTACGGCTTACCGTCTCCACGTCGTGGTGTAATTGTTATTCAATATAATATTATTTGGATGGGTATAATAATGATGTATAACTCATGTAAATAATAAATATAACATTTTAATGATTCTATATATATTATATACCATCCATTTATATATTATTTTAATATCAAAAGAATGATATTATCGCTCGTGCGTACGTACGGACTACCGTCTCCACGAACGCGATGAGATTCATTCTCCATCGTAACCATAAAAGTATAATTATCATTTGATGATTTAAAAATGATGTTTAAGGACTTGATATCATTCTGGATATGAATAATATACAACCTATCCTTTACAAACATGTCTTACGTAACAAAACATATGAAAGAAAACAAGAAAGTTAACACCCGAAACAACGATAATACTAAGATATTATTATCAAATCAATATTAAAAGATCATATATGATATCATATTAATGTATATGATTCTTGTATAATTTAATAACAATTATTTCACCATTATTCAGGAGGTTAACATACCCCAACCAACGAAAAGTACAAGGTAAGGGTTATTTCACAATCTCTTCATTATCCGAGGTTGTATTATACGTAATAATCTACTGGGACCTCTTTATCATCCACATCCATGTTTCTTCGAAATGTATTTCAAAACATTTTTACTATTTACAGGAATATGGGTTAAAGTCATTTATACCCTTGTTTGACTTTTTATAAGAGGTTTATAAAGGAATCTTTCCGTCGTTTTCAAAACAAGGTCCTTTTTAACCTTTTCAACAGAATTGAGGTAAGAATGTTTTTTTTAACTTATACGGCGGGTGAGGTTATTTTCCGCCGTTATAAAATCGTCGAAGCTTTCCATACAAGCTTATAAGAATATTTTCAAAGAAAATGATTTATTTTATATGGATCTTAAATGATTTCAAAATAAAAGGAGATACTTCTTTAAAAAGAATTTTGATTTCATCTATGTCAACATCCTTTGATGGATTTTAAGATTATTTGAAGTTGATTTATTATGATACAAAACTTCTATATTGTATTGAAGTTTTTGTGATATGTTTGACTGTGGATGTGCTATTTTTATACCATTCATAGTTTATGGTGAAATTATTGACATTTCGTATGCTAGTTTTAATACGAATGTTTATGTTATGTTTAAACCTTTTCATATGGGAATGAATTGGACTTAATAAGTGACGGGTGGAGCCCGTTATAGCTCCTCGATGCATCGGTAGGTCTCATGAGACAAACTAGTGTCTTGGCACGAGGCCTTGACAAAATATTATTTGTAGTCTTGGCACGAGGCCTTGAATATGTGGTTATGATAGTCTGGCATTATGCATTCCAACATTATGAAAGTGGTTATTGATTTTTTCATGTGATTATTCGATTAGTAGAATATCCATGTGAATAAGTAAATGGCATTATTTCATTTTACTTTTGCCATACCATGTTGAAGTTAAAGTTTAAAAAGCTTTTGTTTTAGTAATGCATTGCCTTAAATGTTTATTCTTATTTATGAATGTTTCCGCTATATTGTTATCCTTACTGGGCATTTGAGCTCACCCCTTTTCTATGTTTTATTTTTCCCAGGATGTGAAGAACTAAGTTATGAATGACCTGCAAGGATTTTATGAGGGGTTAATAGTGTGGATTGTGGAAACATTATGTTTTTGTATTAGTTTTTCATTTTATGATGTAATGTAAAACTTATGAATATATCTAGTGTTTCCAAGGCTACTAAACCAATCGGTCTTTCGAGATTTGATCTTTCTTGTGATCATGCCAATGTTTATGTAATTAATGCACCGACTCTGGGTAACTGGGGTCGGGGCGTTACAATAATTCTCAAATTAATGAAACAATAATATTATACACTAATATTCAAAATAAAATATTAATACCCAATTTTATGAATAAATTATTCCATAAATTATTATCCTTAAAATTCTATAATAGTTTTCTAACTAATTTTGATACTGAAATATTAGAAGAATTTGATGATAAACTCTTCATTGATAAATAAAAATGCATCCATAAAATTAAATCTGATGTGTTTATGAAATTCAAATAATGTTAATATAAAAAAATGTTAAACTGTATATGACATCATATAGGCTAGTGGTTGGTTTCACACCATTGTCAACCTTCAGTTATGGGTTCAAGCCCCATTGTGTTGCCAGAGACAATGGGAAGTCCCCCAGCCATCGGGTTGTCTCTTTTTTCATTTAATCCTCAAATTTAAATCCTTACTAAAAATCATGTTGATCCTAGGGCATAAAAATACCTTATCCCAATAACATCCTTGAATACCTTAAAATTAGAGTTACTTAGAAACCTCAAATAGGTTTTCATATTTTTAACTTATGATCAACCTTAATCTTGTTGACTTATAACAACAAACATAACTCTTAAGGTAACCAAAAACATAAAGCATCTAATAATCCAAAGATATATGAAGTGACCTTTTATACCAACTATAACAGCTCAAAACCCACACTCATAAATTTGGTGCCAAAATCCACAACATTACATTTCCATCATCGATGCCGATAATTGTGACCCACATTTTTCATCTAAACATTACAACATAAAATTAAATATTTGGAATATTTACAACCTCAATCACCATTTATATTTAGTCTTTTAGAGAATTTGAAAAAACTATTACATAAACAACTCATATCAACGTTGAATCAAAATTCATAAAAAGTATATTTCTCCCATTTAACCCATCTTTTCTTATTTCACAATAGTTTGTCATCATTATAATTTTGAAATCCATTATAAATATAATCCAATAAAAACATTCCTTCAAACTTGGGAAAAGAAATCATAATATGGGTGGTCTTGAATTCTCAATAAGAGAAAACATTAGAATTAATAATTAAATGTCATCAAAAAGAATAAAAACAAATAAGGGTATAATTACATAATAAAATTGAATAATAAAATAATAAAATAAATCATACACATCAATAACTATAACATTAAATATAAATACATAAAAATATAAATATTCATCAAAATAAATAATTATAATCCATGTGATATCAATATTAGTAATTAAAAACATTATAAACGCATTGCAAGAAAATATAATACATATTGGTGTCATGGAACATCAACTTATTGATCTCTTAAAAAACATACATAAACCAATAAATTTATGAACTTATATGGATGAATTACATATCTAGAGTAATCAATGCATCAGAGCACTATCTGAGCACACTCATCATGTATGTTATATCAGGATCACCTAGAACTATCACAGTGCACTATTAATCTATAATTTCCATGAACAAAATAAATAGAATATTGATCAAAATTCATTGAAACATACTTTATTCTTTTCATAAAATTATTAACCCATTAAAAGTAAACAGGTTCCACTATAATATCTTCGAAACTGATTAACCAATGGAAATGAAATGGATTCCAAAACAATATATCTGAAACATGATTAACCAATGGAAAATAAAAGGGTTCCAAAGAAATCTATTTCAAAGATTAATAACCAATTAAAAATAAATTGGTTAAATAAAAATACATTTGAAACATGAATAACAAATATAAAATAAATGGGTTTCAAAAAAGACTATTTGAAAACATGATTAACCCATATAAAATAAATGGATTTCAAAACAAAAATTATTTGAAAACATGATTAACACATGGAAAATAAATGGGATCTAAAATTATATCTTTGAAAATTTATTAACCCATGAAATAAAAATGGGTTTCAAAAAAATTATTTTAAATATGATTAACCCATGGAAGGGTAATGGGTTAAAAATAATCTCTTTCAAACATGAGTTACCCATGGGAAGGAAATGGGTTCCATAAAAACCTATTTGAAACATGATTAAACCAAGGAAATGAAATGGGTTCCATGATAATATATTTAATATATGATTAAAACATGGAAAAAAATGGGATAAATAACAATATATTTAATACCTAATCAACCTGTGGAAAATTAATTGTTTTCATAACAATCTCTTTAGGACATAGTCAACCCATGGAAAAAAAGAAGGTTTCATAACGATATCTTTGATAAAAACATAACCCATCCAAAGATATTATGAGGATGGTATAAATAAAAAATATCCACATTGGTTGATATGGAATAACATGGGGTTTTATTTTTATTAATGTAAATGTCCTTAAAAGATCATACAAATATTATTAAGTAAATAACAGTAAAACATTCCAAAGCGTCTCACACCACATAGAAACACATAAATCCCAAGTCCCATGAAGAAACATATAATATCATGGAAATAAATATATTAGTTATATACCATGTCAAATGATAACAATATGAACATCATAAAAAAAATAGGTTTATGACATAACTATTGTCTGGAAGATGTCAACTTGTGACAAAAGACAATTAGCGCAGTGGTAATATTGAACATGTAAACCTCATGAAAAAATAATAATTAAAATAAACATATAATATAATGATAAAATAAGATATTCTTGATATTAAATTTCAATGTTAATGGAAATACACCTTACAAATTTATAAAACTTCATACATCAATAAAATATTCAATTAAATGTGATTGAGACAAAGTCCCTTATTACATGAGTTACATTTGAATCAAGATATCCATAAAAGAATAAAATAAATTTAAATGTATAATATCATGAAATAAGTTAAAATCATGATATTATATTTCATATGGAATTATATAAACAATATAAAATTAACTTGGTTCATAATAACAAAAAATTCTTAAAGGAATTTAATTTAGATGAAACCCTTTACCTTGAGCCTTACTTGTGATGTGTGTTTTAAATTCCTGAATAATTGAATTATTTTAATTATATGATTTATTAAGAAAATTTTGAATTTTTATTATTACTTTTATTTCACTTATAAACATGTTATATACAATTACTTAATCAATAATATTTAAGTCGAAGTTTTTACCATATTCGGCTTCTGTCCCAAAACTAATTTTGATACATAAACTATAGTTAATGAGGTCATTATATAAATATATATAGAATAAAAATCATGAAATAATTAACATATTTATACATAAATTAAACTTTATAATACCAATCATGAAATATAGTTATGAAAAACGGACCAAGGTCACAATCATAGACATAGTAGGTCATATCAACGCATCAGTAATATTCTAATTTTTTCAAGAATCCTTTTTGAAATATAGTGAGTATAATTTATAATTAAGTATTTATAATTATATAATGTATAAAAAATTATTTATTCTTATATAAATACATATATATATAATTCTTATGATGTAAAAGAAATCACATCGCATCAAAGAGATGTTTGTCCACACATAGATGATCAACTTTATAACATTTGTAGTGTTAGAAAAGATAATAAAGATAATGATATATTATTTTTTTAAAAGGAAATTATGTGATGAATATATTATATATTATATTTATTTAAACATATTTTTAGTTATACACATCTTTAATGCATTCAATGTAATGTTTCAACGTTTCACATTACTTTGATGAGATGGTAGTCCACACATCCACAAACGATCTTATCACATTTACAAAAAATGAAAAGAATAATGGTATGTGTTATATAAAAACATTAGAAGAATCAAAATAAACATATATCATTTATATCATATAAAAAAAGATTTTCCATAATAATTACCAACCATGAGAGGTGGTATAGGAAAAATCAATGACATCTTTTCCAGAGGCAGTAGTTCACCAAACAGGAATAGTAATTGTGTTACCCATTTAATGGAAGTGTGTATTGGTATAGGTAAAACCATTAACATAAAAAAATATTAGTATATTTAGGATTATATTTTTGTTTTATATGCATCTAAATATGAAAAAATTTATTTTTTTCAGAAATATATAAAAACAGTAGTGATCGTTGAAAAATGTACCTCTTTTTCGGATAACTCATTTTGGTTTACACCAAAGGAATTTATTGGATTGTTTTCCTCCAAAAGCTAGGATTAAAGGTTTATGGAATGTTTTTTTGGAGATTATTTTTAGGGTTATATATTGTTAAATTGGATTTATAGGTGATAATAGGTGGGGAGGTTGGGTTCCATTTTATAGTGGTGGGGAGTGGAATTATTGTAAATATAAAAAGGTAAACAACATTGGGAGTCTCCCTTACATTATGTGAAACCAAGATGACTAATAATTGATTAAATGGTATATATAGTCTATAAAAAATCACAACACACTAAATAAAATCATTTTTATTATTATTTTCAATGTCCATTATTTTTCATAGCTTTTTCATTTCAAATTTTTAGTTACGTAACTAGTTTTCTAACCTATGTAATAGATCCATTATGAATAAATTAAAATGATAAATATCATAATATTAATATCCAATGTTTCTAAAATATTACATATGATTTACAAAAAAAATATCATATTTTATCGAAATTAATTTTAACAGAAATGCATGTTATATGAAAAAAAAAACTTCTTTAACTCTAACTATGATAACAATGTTTTTTACTCTTTATGGGTACATATGTTCATTATAATATAATATTTGTCCTATTAATTTGTGATCTTTTTTACTTATTAATAGATAATAATCTTGTTTAATAAGTTAATATTTTTAGAAATTTTAATCTATTTAATAAAATTTCATTTATTTTATTAAATTATTACTTAAATATTCTATTTATTGGCATTTCTTAGTAATTTAATTTAGTTATATCCTCTCTAAAAAATTATATATAAATTATTATGGTAAAAACCCAATTTATATTCAAAAATAATATTTATAACTAAATTTGTTTAGCTTCTTCCCTGCTTCAAATCATTATAAGTTTTAAAGGCAAGGAATATTCATTTTTTTATCTTTTTTACCTACTTAACTTATTATGAAGGTCATTTTCTTGTAATAGTGTCAAAATGACTCATAAATATTGATCATATAGTGGTTTGGGTATTAATATGTCCACAAAATGGTTTTTGGAAAAATTTTGGGTTCTTATACACCTTCTATTATATGTTTAATAATTAAGTATAATTATGTATACCTTATTCACTATAATTAAATTTAATTAATATCACTAATTCTTTTGGTAAAAAAAATTAAGTTGATATTATTTGCAATGAAATTTCATATTGATTCCAACTATTTAGATCAGTTTTTCAAAATTAAATTCAAATTAGATGATAAAATTAATTTAATATTAATCATGCTGATCTTGAGAGACCATGGGTTTTTGAGGTGGAAAATTCGAAAGACTGAAATGTTTTTATATTCATAATCATATTGAAACTAAATCTAGTCACATGAATTTGAATTATTGATGTATAATTTAACTAATTATACATTAGAACCAATTTATAATATAATTTAAATATATAAAAAAATTATAAAAAATAGAATTTCCCAAAAAATATAGTGTTTTTAGTTTTCATCCAAAAATTAATCTTCTAAAAAAATACCCAAAATCCATCCAATGTAAATTTTTATATTCATATTTAAAAAATTAATTTCATTCACAAATATGAAAATAATTAAATTCTAAAAAATTATATTTATGATATGTTCCCCATTAAAATGCGGTAAAACTACCATTTAAGAATATACCACATTATAAGCATAATACTGGATTTATTCATATCTTTTAATTATAAAATTTATTTGTTGAATGTTAAAAACATTATAAACATGGTTATAATTTTATTTACTAATTTATTTAATCATTTCATTCTAATTAAAAGTGATAACTATTATGTTAACTAAATAAGATTAATAGTATCTTGATTCCCGTTAAGAATCGTGCTTATGAGAAACCTATGTCACCAATAGGACTCAATGTTTTATTGAATGAAATATAATCTTGGTGTTTCTTCAAAAATTATTATTGGTGAACCCTAAAACACTCTCTCTTATAATAAATATGAATAAGAATTTATGATATTCAATGATATATCAAATGGAATGCTTGCAATACCCTACATTCATATTGGAGTTAAAATTCCGAAGGGAATTTAAATTTAGGAAAGTGGTTGATGGGTCGTTTTGAGAACCAATAATAAAAACTATTTTGTAGGGGTTAGAATATAAATAAAGGGTGATATTGGATATAATTCAGTGTTCATGGGAAAACCCAAGGGTTTAGGTGAATATCATAGGAATGTTTTGGGACTTGCTTAATGAATATTGTTCATTCATGTGATTCCTGGGGTGAATTGGTCATTCAAAACATGAATATGTTTCAAGGGGTGTATGAGTGGGTTTTAGGATGTGAAATAATGCCAATTTAGTTTCACAACATGGAATTTTACATTGAGACCATATGATTCACACCATGACCATATCTATTTTTGTAATGTTAAAAGGGTTATTAACCCCCCCCCCCCCTTCTTATTTGCATAAACCATTATGTAGGGGAGGGTCTTGAATAGATACCCCCTCCTTTATACTTCATTATGGATAGTTTTGGGTGTAGTTTGACTGTTATTGTGTGTAGGTTTTGTTCACCCATATTTTGATCCAATTTTATTTAGGTTTTTTGGATAATTAAAAGGTTTTATGGTTGAAATAAACTAGATTGATGATTATTCCATGTAGTATATCCAGAGCACGTCCTGAAGAAATGTGCAACTATAATAGTTCATCATTTATTCAAATTTATGCCAAAATTTTGTGTTTTTGGTAGTTTTTCATTTGCAATAAATTTATATAATGATATAATTTTTAGTATAGGTTAGTGATTTAACTTTTTATAGGTTTGGTGTGTGTTGGGTATCTTGATCACCTCATCACTTAGATTTGTGGTGATAATTGGACTTCAATATGATTTTTATTATTTAGTACCTTTTATATTAAATTATGTAATTAATTTTAATTTTATTATATTTAATCATTTTCCTTCACATGTCCTGAAATATGTTCTCTGGTTATGTCTCAGGATTGGAGGGGCATTGAAATTCCATGGAGTTAGCTGGAAACATTTTAAAAATAAAAGGAAAAGATTTTTATAATTTTGATGGTCCTAATAATATCCCTATGGAATTATTGATATTAATCATGGGGAATATATGTATGGGAAATCCACAAAGGTGTTGACCTTGAGAAAAGTGATGGATAATTTTTTAAAATTAATTATGAAGTTAGTAAAATGGGGGTTCACATATTTAAATAAATCGCTTAAATTAGGATACATAATGTGTCAAGGTTGTCATGGAAATTTCATATTGGATTATTTTCCACAACTGCAGATAACTAAGGCCATGATCAACAACATATTCCAACGACCCTAAGACCAAATGAGTGGTTCCTAGTAAATATTAATGATTGTGATGAGAAGGTATAGATATCTAAGGGGATATCCTCGTGAGGTGAAAGGGATTCCTTAATACTTATATTATGTGAGATGACTTAGAGGTTTTGATTCCCCCTATAAAGGCATGAAAAACATGTTGGGTAAACCCTGACATAACTTGCAGGACTCAAATGGTACCTTGGGGGTTTATGATTCTAGTTAAAGCAATTGTTTCATTATTTTAATATTATATGGTGGTATTTCCAATGGGTGGATGACTTTTCTATTTAATTTTTTATACTTGTGTTGGGGGAATGAAAAAAACTCATAGTGATAGACTTTTATATTATTTTTTTAAACAATCCTAGAGGTGTTGTCTTTTATAAATTTTTTGAGGAATTCCTAAAGACTGGTTTTTTATTTTTAATTGAAAATTCATATAGGGTTTGTTTATTATTTTATATGTAAAGAAAACCCCCACATTCTAGGTCCATGACACTTGATGATAAAACACCTATAAAGTTTGTTTATTAATACTTCATCATAAAACACCTATAATTGGCGATTTGTGATAATTGGTGAGAAAGCACAAATAATGTGGGTTATATTATTGTTTTATGATAATTCTATCATAGGTGAGGTTAGTCTAAATTTAGATAAAACTATCATATGGGGGGTCTCTGTTACATTTTGTGGAGAAAGTCCTATAGGGGATGTCTGTGTGACTAGTGTCCTTATAACTGAACTAGGATTACATCAATATCGGGGTTATATTATATAATATTAGTATACTATTGATAAATTATTATTTTATAATGGTTTTCATGGTCATTTCAATGTACATAGAGGCACCCTAGGACTAGATGATGTAGTTATGGTAAATCAATATCCCAGGCCTAAGGATCGATGATGGTTTATTTTGGTATTTATTTTATTTAAGAAATTTTTTTTTATTTAGTTAATAATCTCACAAACACGTGTAATTTAATTTTTCATTATATATAATACCAAGTTGGAGGTTCCCTATTAATATATGTACCCACATCCAACTCAAACCACCATTACACTAGGGTACTAGTGTAGCCTATAACTTGGTTGTAGGTACAGGGCGTGTTGAGGACATGGTTGGAATGACTAATCCAGATATGACAGAGTGTTATGGAATATTGGGGCGTGGTATTACTTTATTTGGGGATGTATCATCATTATATTTATTTATTTTTAATATATGTTGTATATACGAAAATCCTAGTTGGTGATTGGTCTTGCATAATGGGCTTTCCCTCGTATCATGTTGTTATATTATGGATACATTATTTTCATTATTTCTCTATTGGTTATGGGTTTTTTAGGGTTATTAGTTATCAATTTCACATTTTTAACTTTTATATATAGAGAAAAGTCACCCAAAAATCCCTTTTTAGAACCCTTCTACTAGTCAACAACATCTGACTTGTGAGGAGGTTCATATACGGTCACGTGCTTACACTTATTGATATTGATCATTTTTAGATAGTCCAGGATGTTAAAATGATGTATCATTGTTTTATTCAACAACTTGAGTGATACATATATAAGAATTAGTCAGGTCTTGTGATGGTACCCAAATGAGTGAATTAAAAACACTTTTTCTAGTGGATGTCAAAGTAATCATGGGTATGGGATAGTTGAATTTGTGTGGAATTATTATGTTTATTTTTAATATCAACTATAATTATGCACATGAGGTTTGGGAATTATGATTTATGAGATGATGGATTTTTTTCCCTTTGGAATGAATCAGGACATTGGATTTGTTTGTTGGACTGTTGGGGAAAGTGATGTCACTTGCATCATGATTAAAAACATAGGATCTTCATGGAATGTTTAACTAAATGTGTATTATTTTTGTCATTGATGATAGTTTCAACTATTTTATGTTCTGGTCATATGATAGTTTATCATGTAAACACCTGGTGGAATTCAACTTAGTTGTGCTGAGAGGCATATAGTTTATTCAAATGGTATGCCATGTGTTTTATATGGAATTATAATTGATGGTGATGATGATGAAATAGTATATTGGTACCTGAGATATGTAGTGGACCTAGTATGTAATTATAATCATATGATTCCTTATTTATAACACCTTGTGGGTTTTAGTTTTTCTGTTTGATTATTTAATGTTTTTATAACAACTAATATGGTGCTTTTACACATATCTGGGAATTGAAATCTACTTTACCAAGCTATGAGATTTGGTTTGATGGATATGTATCATCTTGAAATATTACATTAGTTATATTTATGTTTAAAATGAGTTATGATACTCTTGAGGGTTATCCCGTGTGTAAATGAAAAGGAGGATTCATGCCTTGTGGGATGATGATATATATGGCCTTATTTCTATATTTTTTTATAAAATTATCATAATTTTTATTTTTATAATTATATTTGTGAATTAATTAATTTTTAAAAATAATTATATATATTTTTTGTTTATAAAATAATTAATTTAATTCAACTAACTTATTTAATATAATTATCCACTTAATTAGTGATATTTAAAATATTCTTATCTTTTTAATAATTTGATATTTATATTAAATAATCCTTTAATATTTTTATTTTCAAATTAATTAACTTAGTTTTTAATTTAATAATATATCTTATAATTAGTTTGATTAAAATAACATGTGTAATTATTTCGCTAAATAATTAAGGTAAGAATTTGGGTTTAAATTTAATAATCTAATGTGTTTTTATTTTTAATTTTTCATTTCATTGTTCAATTAACTAATTTATATTTTTAACATTAATATATAAGTATCATGCTTGTATTTTTTGAATTTTAAGTCACTGAATCTGTTTTATTAGACTCATTGTTCTCTTTCCCTTTAATTAATAAATTTAATAAGTTAACTCATTAATATATTTCTATTTTTAGGCAATTTTGTTAGTTAAACTATTTATAAATAATTTAATTGTGTAAATTTATTGTTTTACTTTAACATAATTAATCATCCAGATTTAATTTTTGTTGTTAAATTTATTTTAGATTTCAATTTTAGTCTTAATATTTGATTTAAATTTCTCTTTTTAATGTACTTAACTAGTTATTCATTTCTATATAATTCTAATTTTTTTGTTTAAAATATAATTTTAAATTTACATATTTTTAGTTTGTGTTTTTAATTAATCATTTAATTAAAAAATTTAATTAACAAAAGTTTTTTTATAAGATTAATAATGATGTATAAATTTTATCTCAATGTTAATTCAAATATTGTTTTGCGACTGTTAGTTCTTTTTTTTAAATTGTTAGTAACATTTTTCTTCTGATGTGGATGTGCATCACTGTCAGTCTCACGTAGCATCGACATCAGTCTCAACTTTTCATAGGTGCCACCAATGCACCACTTCATCATCTCATTATTTTAATATATCAGTTACTTATTGCCACTAATCCTTTTCTTCTATCAGTATCACAGTGTCAGTATCTTCATCTTCTTCACCAATAGATTGCATCCATCACTGAATAGTCTCAACTTTTCATCGGTGCCACCAATGCACCACTTCATCATCTCATTATTTTAATATATCAGTTACTTATTGCCACTAATCCTTTTCTTCTATCAGTATCACAGTGTCAGTATCTTCATCTTCTTCACCAATAGCTTGCATCCATCACTGAACTCTATGCCCCTCTTCTATTTAAACATCAAGACTCGAACCAGTGTTTCAATCCAACAAATCATCTACAACACAAACTAGTTCAACAATAATCCGCCTTTTTAAAACTAGAAAAATCTTCTTTGCACAGATATAAATGTTAATGCCACTTTTCTGAAAACTCCATCATGAACTTGCTAGATCCAAGTCAAAGGAATTCATCACATTGGAGCTGGACTTGAAGAAATCCTCAAACTCGTAAAGGAGGAACCTGTACCGTGGAGCTGTCGTGGAGCTGAATCTGCCACCATTTTGAGCTGCATCTCCATAGGGGAAGAAACATCCACCGAAGGTTGAAGTGAATCATTGTCATCACACCGAATCTTCCAGATCTACCTTGTTATCAGGAGCTAATGTTTCTGACCACATGGAATATGTCACCTACACTGTGGAGGGTTGAATAGGATGGAAGACACCCCCCATGCTTCAAATTTGGGGGTGGGGTAGAATACCTAATTTATTAAAAAAATTATAAAAAAATGATAATAAATGAATATATAAATAATAATGAAATAAACTATAAAAATTTACTAATTAAAAGTATTTAAAAATAAAATATTAATTCCAATTATTATATTTAAAATTATCTAATTCAATTAATTTAAAATAATTAAATACGTTTATTTTTTAAATAATAACAAACATTGTATTTATAATTAACATTAATAATGTTAAATAATAAAAATTAATAACCTAATAACATTATAACTTTAAAATTAATTATTAATAAAACCTCTAAAATTTATTTGATAATAATAATTTATAAATTTAATTATTTTTAAATAACTTAATTAACTTAATAATAATTAAATTTTTTAGTTATGTTATTATAACTTAACTTTTATAATATTAACTATTTCAATAATAATAATATTTCATTTTAATTATTAAAAATAAAATTTTAAAATATAATTACTAGTTTACAATAATGTTAATAAAATAACTTATTAAATAATGTTTAATTTATTATCTTATTAATTATATTAAAGAATTTTTAATAAACTAATAACATTAATTATAAATATTTATTTATTTTTTTAATTTTTGTTTTTAATAGTTTTGTTTTTTCTTTCTTATAAATGTTCATTAAAGAGTTTAAACCCCTTCCAGATAAACTCTACTAACTCCGAGGGAGTTAGTTACAAGGGAGAATTTAAAGTGGCGTGTGTTGAGTGAAAAAACACACATGTGCGTTCAAAGGTTAAAGAACCAAAGCATGTCAGTGGAAATTCGTGGTGGTGAGCATCAGAAGATATTGGATATTAAAGTAGAGTAGGCATCAGATTTAGGGGGGTAATCATTCAATTATTCAAGGGATATTTCATCATTCCTTTGAAGGATGATCATCTGAATGTTCGAAAACATCTATCACATCAGAGTAGATCCTTTGAGGATTTCATGTAGACTCTGTAGGTAGCCTGGGAGTCTAAGGACCCTAAAAGTAAAGCACCATTTGGGGAGTTCTTCTTTCCTTGTGTTTGAATTATTTTACTCAATTCTTTTATCTTTTCATTTTCTATAATTATAATGAACATTATTGTTGGATAAACCATCTAGTATGGAGAATTAAAACTTATAATTGCTATTTTATTCTTCCTTTGTCACATTATCATTTTTTACGTATTCATAATTGATTGGCATGATTAGTTCTGAATTAATTCAGTTGCATCATTCCACTTTCACATAATTTCAATACTCCAAAATCATTTGGTGAGTTGGATTGAGGATACAGGTACTAAAACATTCATATCAAAATAAACACATCATAACTAACAGTGAGTTTGTTCTGTTGTACTCTTTTAATATAAAATTTCACAGTTGAACTCTTTTGGAGTGGCGAACTCCAAGATTGATCAAACTGTATGAATTAACTCCTAGTGAAGAAAGTAAGTTATTATTTTTCATAGTTGTTTATTGTAAAAACATTTATGTGAATAATAATCCTTTTAGAACCCATATAATATTTTTCCCCTTGGATTATTTCTATTGATTGTTCAATTATCAACATTATTAACCTCTGTTACTTTGAACCTTTAAACGTTTTCCTGTTTTAGTATTTTTTATAACAAAAACACCAAAAACTATGTAGTTTCTGTACATATTTAAAAACTCTAAATAATATAAAACTTAATAAAAAAATAAGCATGTTTATCCCAACTGTTGATAACAGTAGGGTGTTAAGGGTTATTTTAGAAAAGTATTAATTCATTACTTATGGGTTCGACCCTATTTTACATTGTACAATAGTTTGTAGGAAAACATAAATTCTAATCATTGACACAATTTCAATGATAGTTATGTCACTCGTTTTGTTCTATGTCCAAGGAAGGAACGAGCCATTTATTTTCTAAAAAAATATAAAAAGATCACATAAATATTATAAAAAAATTAAAAATTTTTGAAATTATTTTTTTAAAAATGTGCTTCATTTCCTACTAAATTTCTACTATTTTTTTAATTCATAGTTACTGTAAATATTTCATGTGCTATATATTACTTTTTATCACTTCATATATGAACACTAGGTCTTCTCATAATAGATTAGATCCCCTGAACCTTGAAATAGAAAAATATTTAACTACTCTTAAAAAAAGAAAAACAAATCTAAAATGGAGAACATTGATGAGAGAGTTCCTACACCTAATAAGTTTCAAAATAATCCCCATGAATTATTAGGAGAAAATTTAAGGCCTATAATAAGGGAATTCCAACTCCCTCAAGTTTCAAGAAACCATTATTCCAATAGGCTATTCCTAGATCCAGAAACTATGAGCGGCAATTGTCCAACATACCATTATATTATTCCTTTAATGGACTATCTAATGAGAACTCTCTAGCCTTCATTAGATATTTAGACAATATTTTACAACAACTACGTCGTTTTGGACTCATGGAGAATGAACTTTGGATGATAGTTTTTTTCATTTTTTCGTTAAAGGGATTGAAATGAAATGGTTTCTGAGTTTATATAAGAACCTATTTGAGAACTGGGATCAACTGTACAATTCTTTAATAATGAAATTCTATCACCAAACACTTGAAGGTGTATTGATAACAAAGAAAGCCATTTTTTTACCAAGAGTATGGTGAATCATTCTCTTAAGCTTGGGATAGATTTAGGGACAATATTAGGTTGTATCTCCATCATCAACATATATCCCACCTTCTCATGGATAGATTCTATAAAGGGTTATCCACCTCTAGAAAAAATAAAGTTTATTATGCTTCTAGGTATTACTATATTGTCAATAAAGATGAAAGGTTGAGATAAATATTTAACAATCATTCAATTATTTCTCAATATAAGAATTCAAGATAAAAAAAGAGTCAATATAATCATTAATATAAAAACTAGTTCGATGAATAAAACTCAAACCCAACTTGCTAAAATCACCAACCAACATCAATATTTAATGTACCAGAATTCAAAATAATATTCTAATCAATTGGGATTTCAAAATTCTAACCAATATTTATGAGAACAATTATCACAATTTGTAATGATTAGGCAGACATAGAACTACTGTCCTACCATTGATATGTCATCCCAACAACAAGAGAACTCAAACCTTGTTAATTATGGTCCTAAGATGCCGCCCAATGAAGACCCATTTTCTAACTATTACAATCAAGGCTATATGAACCATCCAAACTTTTTATGTAATGATATAGGTCTAATTAAGAAATCTACTCCCCCTAATTATTAGAACCAACCAAGACCAAACTTTCAAAATCACCAATGGGGTGAGACTTCAAATGCACAAGGAAAAAATGATAATCAAATGTTTTCCAAGCTAGATATAATGTTGAATAAAATGAACTATCAAGAAGAAATATTCATGAATCAATTAAATAAACATAAAACAAAATATAAAATCAAAAAAATGAAAATTGATGTGAGAATGCGGAATATGGAAACTCAATTGGGCCAATTAGAAAGAGATTTTACTTCTAGGGATAAAGATAGGTTTCCTATTATAAAAGAACTAAGTCCTAGGGAAAAAATCTACGATTTTTTTCACTAGAAGCGGGACAAACACTCAAAAAGTTCCTGAAAAACTCATTGAAAGTGCCAAAAATGAAATTATTCTTAATACTTGAAAAAAAATCTACTCTCTACACATTTTGTAAATTCATATAAATCTATTTAAAATGAAGGGAATCTGAATTTTTCACCTGAAACTCATGCTGAAATTTCTTCTACAAATCAAAAAGAATATAGCAAAAGAAAAAGTTGGTTAAGAGGTGAGGGAAATTTCCACTATTCTGAAATTATATCCCCCACCAATCCCTTTCCCTACGAAGCTAAAACCTTAAATAAATTCAAAGGATGAACTTCTTCAGATCCTTTTTCCTTGTTCCAAACATCAGGTAAACACTCCTTTCATCCATGATTTAATTCAAATCCCATATTACCTGAAATACCTTATGAAAATTGTTTTTTTCAAAAATACCCATGAAGAATTTTCCTCTTACAGTCTCAGTTAAGTGTGTAGTGTTTTTCTGAAAAATAAAATCCAACATAAACTGAATGATACTCTTAGTTTTTTTATTCTCTATAACAAAAGAAATTATTACCAGCTTAATTTTTTGTGTGGATTCGGTTATATAATCAACCTGCTCCCATACTCACTTTTTCAATAGTTTAGGATGGGTGATCTTCAACTAACCACATTCATACATTATTTAGCTTATGGATCTTTCACTCATCAAGTGGGTAGGGTAGATGACTTTCTAGTTGGAGTAGGGTATCTGTTTTTACCTATAGACATTATAGTTCTAGATATAGAGAGAGATCAAGAGGATCCCATCATTCTGGGTAGGCCATTCTTGGCCACAGTTGGTGATATTTTTTATGTTTCTAAGGGTCAAATTATATTTAAAATTGGATAATAATGTGAAGATTTTAATGGGTTTAAAAATGTCAAAGGACCAACTTTTTCAGAGAGCTATTCAATTATAGAGTCCTTAAAAGATGAGAAATCAAGTAAAAACTCTGACAAAAAAGAAAAAAAAATCTATTAAAGAAACTCATTTAGAAGTTTAAAATAAAGAGTTATATGTATCACAAGTTGAAATTTTTACACAAATAACAAATCTGGAAAATTTTACAGTGATGGACAACTGTCTAGTTTTTGCTTTATGTGAGTCCTCTATTTCTAAACATATGAGATTTTTGAGAGAATTTTATGGTGATTATATTAACACCAAATTTTTTTATCACATTTATGATATTTAGGGGGAACTTTTGAGTAAACCAGATGATTATTATATGATTAATTTGTTAAATTCTATTCTGGAAAATATGGATAGTATGTTTTCCACTTTGGACAACATCGCTATTATCTATGAATCTAAACATTAAATTGAAAATCATTCATCATTTCAAACTCCATGCAAGAGATATGTTGAAGATCATGGTTCTCATAAGCCTAATATTCTTCCTTCTAGGGTAGAACCACCAACTCATGAACTCAAACCACTACCTAGTCAATTTAAATACTCATTTATGGGTGAATATTCCACTTTCCAAGTAATGATTTATGTTGAGTTGAAATATTATCTAGAAGAAACATTGTTGAAGGTCTTGAAGAAGTATAAATATTCTATAGACCATATCTGAAGTAACAGGTATTAGTCCCTCATTTTTTAAGCACAAAATTCCTATGGAGCCATGTCATAAACCTAGGGTAGAGTGTTAATGAAGATTAAATCCAAACATGAAAGAAGTTGTGAGAGAGGAAGTGATTAATCTGATGTACATTGGTATCATATATCACAATTCTCATAGTTCTTGGTTCAGCCCAATCCTGGCGTTCTCTAACATTGGATGCTTTACAATTGTCAAAAATGAATAAAATAAAGAAATAAATTTTAGAAAAGCCATAAAATTGAGAGAATGTATAGATTATAGTAAACATAATGAAGCCACTTGGAAGGACCATTTTCAAATTCCCTTTCTTAATCAAATTCTTGACAGGCTTGCTGGAAATGATTTTTCTATTTCATGGATTTGTATATTGGTTACAAAGAGAGTATTGTTTCTCTATAAGATAAAGAGAAGACTATTTCACATGCCCCATTTGGGACATTTTCTTACAGGCGGATTCCCTTCGGGTTGTGTAGAGCTCCAACCACATTCAAAGGTTCATAATGGCTATTTTTTCAGACATGATTGAGATAATCAAAAATGATTTCATAGTTTATTTCCCCATTGTGGGTAGTACATTTGAAACATTTTTAGGAAACCATGAGTTAGTTTTGGAGAGATTCATTGAATCCAAAATTATTCTTAATTGGAAAAAGTGTCAATTCATGGTTATAGATGTATTGTGCTTGGTCATAAAGTTTCATGATAGGACTAGAAGTTGATACTGCAAATATATAAGTCATTCAAAAAAAACACCTCCTAAAAATGTAAAAGGTGTTAGAAGTTTCCTATAGAATGTTCATTTCTATTTGATATTTATAAAATACTTTTAAAAAAAATATGCCCATGTGTTTTTCATTTGTCAAGGATGAACCTTTCTTCTTTGATAAAAATTGTTTGAAATAATTTAATATGTAAAGATAAAAACTCATAACATCACCACTTACCACTAGACCCAATTGGAAATTTCCTTTAGAACTTATGTGTGATGCTGGTGACATGGTTGTAGGTGTTTTTCTTGGAAATAGTATTGATTTGAAGTTACATGTGGGGTATTATTCTAGTAAACAACTAAATGGGGCCCAAAAGAATTATACCCCCACTAAAAAGTAGTTGTTAGCTAATTTTTTCTCTTATTATGTTTAAGTATCATTTTTAGGTTCAAAATTCTTCATTTTCACTGATCACTCTACTTTAAAGTTCGTGTTTCCTAAGAATGAAACAAAACCTAAACTGATTAGATTGATTTTTTTATTACAGGAGTTTTATGTCTAAATACAGAATAAGAATGTTACTGAAAATATAGTTGTTATTCAGTAATCTAGGCTTCCTTATACCAATTATAATGATCCAAGGGAGATCAATTCTTTATTTTTGGAGGTAAAAATGTTCACTGTGTCAATCAATAAATCCACATTGTATGCATACTTTTACAATTTCATTCCATCAAGAGTGTTTCCCATTGATATTTCCAATAACCAAAGGAATAAATTCATTTATGAACTTCAATACTACCTTTTAGATGACCCTCTACTGTTAAGGATGTGTGATGATGGTATACATAAAAGGTGTGTTCATGATGAATAAATTCAGCCTATTTTAGGGATTTTTCACTCATCACCTTGGGGAGGTCACCATGGGGGTGAAAGGACAACTCATAAAGTCATAAAATCTGGATTCTATTGGATGACCATTTTCAAAGATTCTAGGTGCTATGTGGTTGGCTGTGACAAATGCCAGAGGTTAGGCAATGTGGGTAGGATAGAGGAGTTACCCCAAAATTTTATTTTAGAAGTTGAAATTTTTTATGCATGGGGTTTTGAATTCATGGATTCATTTCCATCATCTCATTTTAATGAGTACATACATGTTACTGTATAATATGTTTCAATGTGGGTTAAGAGAGTGTAATTAACCAACAATCATGCCAATATTGTTATGGAGTTTGTTAAAAAGAACATCCTTTCTCAATTTGGATTTCCCAAATCCTTCATTACTGATAATGTAACACACTTTAAGAGCATAAAATATATGATTTTGATATAAAAATATGGATGTGTTTATAAAACTATACCCCATTAACATCCACAGTCTAGTGGAAAAGTGGAAATCACAAATAGATAGCTGAAACAAATTCTATAGAAAACTATGTTAAATTCTAGGATATATTAGTCTTTTAAATTGGATTATTCTTTATGGGCATAAAGATCTGGAATGAAAACCTCAATAGTTATGTCTTTATACATATTTTTGTTTGGTAAATTTTTTCATTTCCCCGTGGAGTTGCTACATAAGTCATATGGGGCAATTAAGGCTCTAAATTTTTATTTAAAGAGTGATGGTGAGAAGATATTACTTGAGATAAGAGAGCTAGATGATTACAGAATAGATTAATATGATAATTCAAGGATTTATAAAGAGAGGACAATATTTTTTCATGATTTTATCAATCAAACCAAAGAGTTCAAACACGTACAGAAAGTATGACAACCCAGATTTTATTACAAACTTAAACATGATTTATTACAAAAAACTTCACTTGATACAACAAGAAGATCGAGAGGATTAGTGTCTTTGGGGCTTAGGATCATTACATAATAACTTAAAACATGAAATACAACATCTTTATTGAAAACATCCTTTACATGACCACTACATTCCCTCGTACTTAGCATTGCATGGGATAACCTGAGGACATGCATAAGAAAAGGGTGAGCTATAAATCCCTATAAGGGAGTACACATGAAATAACATGAGGAGTACAATACATGTTAGAAAATTGGCATATCAATAGATCATAAAAGAAACATCAACATAAAGGCATGATAAATCATGATAATCATAACATGGAAATGTGGAAACAACACTTAACATGGAATTAGCATGAGCCAAGGCTCATTTCAAATGGAGCATGAGTAAACCCTCATATCACATAAATCATGAGTAAACCATCATTTCACTTGAATTAGAATGAGTCAACACAAATTTCAGATGATGTGTCATCATACTATACTTTAACCAACACATTGGAGCGCTATAAGGGCGCACCCTTCTTAAACATTTCATTTCATGCATAAGTGTGCCACATGGATCATAAAACATGGATTCATAAAACATAATCATTTATTCCACAATAAAGGAACATTAAATTAATATATGAAACTTTAAAATCAATAAGTAAATGTGCATAAAGTTGAATACCCTTTATGGAGAAATGGGCATGGTAATCACTACACAGTGGTATTGGCTTAGAAAATTGGTGCGATTTCGGCAGTGTAACGGCATGACATAAGAATTCATAAAAATGGTTGATGAGAGAGAAATGGGTTCCTCATCATATTTACATGTAATGGAGAGTAAGGAGTTCATATAGATACATTCCCCAACAATTTTAATGGAATTTAGATTCATGACACAAAAGTATTGCTTGAATGTAAAAGAGGAGAGAGAAGTTCCTTTCAGAATTTCGGCATAGTAACGGGTGTACATGGGAGGCTTAAATGAGAGGGAAAGGGTCTCCCATAATTCATACATAAATAGTAAAGTATGAGGTAGGTGAGAAACCATACCCCAACATTTATAATTGAAATTAAAAGGGCAAAACAACTTAAATAAAATTTGACAAAAAAGAGAAAGTAAGAAAAATCCCTTACTTGGAAGTGTGCTTCCAAAGGCTAGAGAGAGGCTTGTGAGAGGCTTCTTTGGAGCTTGGGGCACCTTGGGAGGATTCTAGAGATAGTAGGGAAGAGGTTGGACGAACTCCAAAGGCTTTGAGTGAGGAGGAAGTGGGAGATTGGGAGGGATTATATTGGAAAAGTGAGGGAATTCTTTATTATTTAGGTTTGGGTCCCCTTACATTAAATTAATCCAAACCACAAACCATCCCATGGTTTTTACACATGGTTTTTGGAAAAGGGAAGAGGAAAACATTATTTTATAATGCCAAGGTCCGAACTTCTTAAAATAATAAGGTTGCTTATGTGGAGGTGAGTCACACTCCCATGGAAATTAATTTAAAAATGAAAAGTGTTGAATAAGTCTTGAGGGGTCCATTAATGCATTCAAAAGTCAGTCAAAAAAAGAACAATAATCACATTATTTTAATTATAAAAAATATATTAGAAGAACATAAATATTATATTATTTTATTACATCACTATTTGGTCATTATGATGTCATAAAACAGATTATATATTTAAACGATATTTAATTTTTACCCAAAAATTTGATTATCTCAGAAAATTATGAAAAATTCACCGTTGGATAATTTCAAAATCCTGATTCCGAAAATAACATTTATTTTATCTAAATAATTTTCTAAATAAGTGAATTTTTACTTTTAAAATAAAAACCGACATTTATCGAAAATTCACGGGTTTTGACAGAAATGGCTTTCAAACCTTAATAAAAATTTTAATTGCATTCATAAAATTATATGATCATGTATATTTAATAAAAATTATTTTAATAATAATATTATTATTTATTTAAAATATTAATTAATTCAAAAATACCTTAATTTAATAAAATATATTTCTTGATTAAATAATAACTAAAAACACCATTTGTACTTTAAAAACTATTTACAATGTATTGAAAATGACTAGAAATTATATTCATTATTATATAAAAAAATAATGTACATAGTACTACTTATTTGTTACATAACCCCTTAAAATAGTCGCATAAGACCTAAGGGTACGGTGTGCGATGGTGACATACTCTTGGGGTGGCTCGGATAACATTACTCGAGTGGTAATTTCAATCAACATCCACTTTTCCCATAGACGGTCACGTTCGAGCTTGACATGATGATGCTCAACATGGGCTTGTTCAAGGGATAAGCCCAAAGACGCAACCTCTTTTCCTAGCTCCGAAAAATGGGCTTTGTATGGAGCCATTCTACTGGATGAGGCCATCGCTTCTTTTGTTTGAGTAAATTTTATTTGTTAAGGTTCTATATTTATTCTAAGCATGTGGTCACTGTTCAATAGCTATATTAACAATGGTCAAAATTCTTAACATAAAACCAAAGAAGTTGAAATCTGATAAAAACATTTTTCATAAAGAGATATTTAACTAGATCAAGAGGGATTTTCCATTAATGAAACTTTGGGTCGTTACAATATTCCCCCCTTAAGAAATTTCGACCTCGAAATTTTCCTTTTCCCACAGTAAAACAAATGTGGGTAACTCACCTTTATCATATCCTCCAACTCCCAAGTTGCTTTTTCAAACTTGTGGTTTCTCCACAACACCTAGATGAGGGGCATTGTCTTATTTCGTAGAACTTTTTCTCTATGATCTATGATCTTCACTGGTTGCCCCTCATAAGAAATATCATCTTCTAATTGTTCCACCTCGGAATAGAGTGCATGTGAAGGGTCTGGAATGTACTTCCATAAGAGGGATACATTAAAGACCTCATGCACCTTGGCTATAGTCGGTGGAATCACTAGTCGATAGTTCACATCCCCAACACGATCAAGAATCTTGAAGGGGCCGATGTACCTTGGACTTAACTTACCTTTCTTTCCAAACCTCATGACCTTCTTCCACAATGATATGCGTAGAAACACCATGTCTCTAACATTAAACTCAAGGTCTTGTCGACGATTATCTTCGTAACTCTTCTGTCGACTCTGAGCTTCCTTGATATGCTACTAAATGGTTTTCACCTTCTCCACCATTTCTTCGACCATTTCTAGTCCAAGTAGCTTATGTTCACCGACCTCATCCTAACATGCCAGTGTTCTGCACCTTTTCCCATACAGGGCTTCATATGGTGCCATTTGGATGCTTGAGTGGAAACTATTATTATATGAGAACTCAACTAGAGGAATATGTTGATCCCATCCTCCATTAAAGTCCATTGAGCATGCTCTCAACATATCCTCAAGCATTTGGATATTCCGCTAAGATTGGCCATCAGTTTGATGATGATAGGCCGTACTGAAGTTCAGTTTATTATTCAGAGCATATTGAAGACCCTCCCAAAACATAGAGGTGAATATTGGATCTCAGTCAGACACAATAGATAGTGGTACTCCATGCAACCATACCAAATCCCTGATATATTTCCGTGCCAGTTGATCCAAAGAGAAATCCTCCTGAATAGCAATGAAGTGTGCAGTATTTTTAAGATGATCCACAACAACCCAGATTGAATTGTTGCATTTGGATGTCCCTGGAAGTCTGGTGACAATGTCCATGGTGATGTTCTCCCATTTCCATTCTGGTATGGGCAATGGTTGCATCATCCCCTTAGACTTCTGCCTCTCTGCCTTCACTTGATGACACACTAGGCACTTTGATGTATATTCGGAGATCTCCTTCTTCATATTATCCCACCAAATGTTTTCTCAGAGATCTCGATACATCTTTGTGCTCCCTGGGTGAATAGACAAATTTGAACTATGTGCATCATCCAAAATTTCTTTCTTCATCTCTGGACTTGATGGAAAACATAGTCTTTTCCCAAACCGCACAATTATTTCTTCATTAACATTAATCTCTGAGGATTTCCCTTTTTTTATATCTTCCACATTTTCCTGAATTCCCACATCATCCTTTTGAGCATCCTTTAACCTTTCCAAAATAGATGGTTGAGCAATCATTTGTTAAAGGATTGATGATGTTCCCTTCTTTATGATTCCCACATCCATCTTCATCAAGTCTAAGAAGATTGGATCCTTCTCAATTATCATCATTGTTAGAATCGCTGGATCCTTTCTACTTAGGGCATCCGCCACCTTGTTTGCTTTCCCAGGGTGGTAATTTATTGAATAGTCATAATCCTTAATGAGCTCTATCCATCTTCTCTGGCGCATATTAATCTCTTTCTCTGTGAATATATATTTAAGACTTCTGTGGTCAGTATATACCTCACATTTCTCTCCATAGAGATAATTCCGCCAGATTTTCAAGGCAATGATCACTACCGCCAACTACAAACCATGCGTTGGATAGTTTCTCTCATGAATATTCAACTGCCGTGAAGAATAGGATATCACTTTATCATTCTGCATCAGCACACGTCCTAAGCCCTTCTTTGAAGCATCATTGAATACCACAAAAAGCTCCCCACATGTGGGTAAAGTGAGCACGGGTGCAGTGATAAGCCTCCTTTTCAGCTCCTTGAAACATTCTTCACATTCATCACTCCAATAAAACTTTACTCCCTTTCGAGTTAGCTTGGTAAGAGGGTTGGAAAATCATGAGAAATTTCTCAAAAATCGTCGATAATATCCAGCTAACCCCAAGAATCTACAGATATCCATTACAGATGTTGGCCTCGGCCATCCCTCAATTATATCTATTTTGGAGGGGTCCATTTATATCCCATTGCTTGTCATGATATGGACAACAAATGAGACTTCTTTCAACCAGAACTCACACTTGCTGTACTTTGCATAGAGCTTCTCCTTACGCAAAGTCTCTAGTACAGTTCTTAAATGCTCCTCAAGGTCCTACTAGGTTTTAGAGTATATTAGAATATCATCTATAAAGACTACCAAAAATTTGTCAAGGTAATCTCTAAAGACTCTATTCATCAAGTCCATGAATATTTCTGGAGCATTGGTGAGTTCGAAAGGCATTACTATGGATTCATAGTGCCCGTACCTTGTACGAAAAGCAGTCTTGGGGACATCTTCCTTCTTCACCCTTACTTGATAATACCCTGACCGCAAATCAACCTTGGAGAAGTATTGTGCTCCACACAGTTGATCAAACAAGTCATCGATTCCTGGGAGAGGATACTTTTTCTTTATCGTGATATTTTTATGTTCACGATAATCGATGCAAAGACGCATTAACCCATCCTTCTTCATGACGAAGAGGACTGGTGCACCCCATGGTGAAGCACTTGGGTGTATAAATACTTTATCTAGATTCTCTTGTGGTTGTTTCTTCAGCTCTTTAAGCTCAACAACAGCCATTCCATATGGAGTCTTGGATATTGGTAGCGCCCCAGGTATAAGATCAATTGAGAACTCAAAATCCCTTCTAGGAGTAAGACCAGGCAGTTCCTCGGGAAACACTTCCGTGAATTCCCTCACAATAGGCATTTCTTGAAGGATCGTTTCTTCTTTGGACTCAGTCATCTGAGCCAGATACGCATGCTCATAGGGCAGTAATATCCATGCTTGAGATGATGGAGCTAAAGGAGATTCATCTTCCTCCTAACACTTGTAAATAATCGGGGGTTGATTCTCCATATGGAGTGTGATTTCCCTCTCCTGACAATTTATGTTGGCTTCATATTAGGAAAGCCAATCCATGCCAAGAATTGCATCAAATTCCACCAGAGGGAGTATGACGAGGTTCTCCAGGAAATTCAATCCACATATTATAACAGGGGAGGACTTATATTCATGGGATGCAATTATTACCCCATTTTCCGTACTCACCGACATCTTTACTTCCATGATTTTTGGTGGTGCTGGGATTGTTCTACTAAACATTTGAGATATAAAAGAATGCGTAGAACCTGAATCAAAAAGTATGTTTTCAATTCATGAATGAATAACTAGCATACCTTTCACCATATCGTTTTCAGTGTTCACTTCAGCAGAAGTGATGGAAAAATCCCTTCCTTGTTGTCTTGGAGGTTGTTGGTTGCCTCCAAAAACCCTTGGATTAGGGAACTGATTTTAAAAATGACCTGGTTCTTTGCATTTGTAGCATTGAACAATGCGTTGGGGTTCAAATGGAGTGTTCCAATCCTCTGTTGCAGCTGCGGGTCCTTCTTGCTGACAGTTAATAGCTAGGTGCCCTTTTCTTCGACACCTGAAGCATTTTCTCGTCCCCTTAAGGCAATTTCCCGGGTTCTTTTTCCGCACTTTTGGCAAGTGGGGTGATGTATCTTCTTAGCGTCGTTGGATTTATCCATCATACCACCAACATTGAATTCCACCTTACACTGCTTGTCCCCATGATACCCCTGTGATTCCCCAATCTCCATTTTGACCTTGAGGGCACATCGGACAATTTCCTCATAGCTGTCGAAGTCACGGATCGCTAATGCTTTCCGCAAGCTAGGATTCAGCCCACCAAAGAAGCGGTCAACCTTGCATTCGGGGGTAACGACATAGACGTAAGAGTATCGTGCAGGCCTTGTGATGTTTTCCTCGTACGCTCCAATGGATTCCTTATATTTTTGCTTGAGGTAAAGGAAGTCCCTTTCCATCTTAAGCCGGAGGGTGCACGGAAAATATTTATCGAAAAACATCTTCTGAAAATCCTTCCATTCCAACGCCTCGATTTCCTTCTCATGCTTCTTATTTTTGATCAACATCCACCATTGATCAGCTTCACCCTCCATACGATAAGCCTCCAGGAGAACATTCTCTTGTTCAGAACATTAGAGGATGGAGAATATCTTTTCAATTGATTTGATCCATTGTTCAGTGATTGTGGGATCGAATGATCCACTAAAAGTAGGAGGTCTTTATCTCATGAATATCTCGATAGCAACTTGTTCTTTCTTAGGGGGGGTTGAACATTCCTCTTGACCTATGTTTCTATTTAAAACATGAGTTAGCTGAGAGAGAAGCGTGGAAAAGTTCTTGATTCCTGCTCCCATTGGATTGGGCATCTCATTAGTACAGTCATCACACCGATCTTCACAACGGTTGTTATCCTGAGTCCTCCTATTACCGACCATTGGCTGGAATAAAAGGTAAGTTAGGGGTAACACATAAAGGGTAATCCAAAGACAAAAGTTGATGACTTATAAATAAACATTCATTTCCTTAACTCATGAGTCTATAGGGTTCAATCTAGGCTTTTCATGATCTACTTTCTAACATATATTCGTAGGGGCATTTTTTTTAATTTACTTAATAAGGGTTCATACTAAGCTTGGGAATTTATCAAAGCATATCCCCCGGGAGTGTCGTAACCAAGAGTGCAGCAAGGCCCGTTGTCATGCACCAATTCTCATTCTAGTCTAGCTCAAAGCGGTCTTTTCGGGTTTTACCCCTAGGATACATATGTGCCAGAGACGCCTCTACCTGCTCGTATCCAGACAGGGATGTATTTTCTTGATAAACCACTTACTCAATACTTAACAAAACATAGGGCTGTTTTTTTATACATAGTCTTATCTCTAAGGTTTTACTAGGGTTTTGTAATCCTAATCCCAAAAAATAACTAAACCTATCCTCTGATACCAACTATGAAAACCCTTCTTTTATTACAAACTTAACCATGATTTATTACATAAAACTTCACTTGATACAACAAGAAGAACGAGAGGTTTATTGTCATTGGGGATTATGATCATAACATAAAAACATAAAACATGAAATACAAAATCTTTATTGAAAACTTCCTTTACATGACCACTACATTCCCTCGTACTGAGCATTGCATGGGATAACCTGAGAACATGTATAAGAAAAGGGTGAGCTATAAAGCCCAGTAAGGGAGTACACATCGAATAACATGAGGAGTACAATACATGTTAGAAAATAGGAATATTAATAGAGCATAAAAGAAACATGAACATAAAGGAATGATAAAGCATGATAATCATAAATGGAAATGTGGAAACAACACTTAACATGGAATTAGCATGAGCCAAGGCTGATTGCACATGGAGCATGAGTAAACCCTCATTACACATAAATCACGATTAAACACTCGTTTCAATTGAATTAGAATGAGTAAACACTCATTTCACATGACTTATCATGATACTATACTTTACCCAATGCATTGGAGCGCTATAAGGTTGCACCCTTCTTAAACATTTCATTTCATGCATAAGTGTGCCACATGGATCATTAAACATGGATTCATAAAACATAATCAGTTATTCCACGATAAAGGAATGTGGAATTCATACATGAATCTTTAAAATCAATAAGTAAATTTACATAAAGGTGAATACCCTTGATGGATAAATGGGCATTCTATTCACAACACAATGACATTGGCTTAGAAAATCGATGTGATTTCGGTAGCGTAACGGCCTGACATAAGAATTCATAAAAAAGGTTGATGAGAGAGAAAGGGATTCCTCATCATATTTACATGTGATGGACAGTAAAGAGGTCATATAGATACATTTACCAACAACTGTAATGGAATTTAGATTCATGACACAAAAGTATTGCTTGAATGTAAAAGAGGAGAGAGAAGTTCCTTTCGGAATTTCGGCATAGTAAAGGGTGTACTTGGGAGGAATTTAATGGGAGAGAAAGGGTCTCCAATAATTCAAACATAAATAGGGAAGTATCAAGGAGGTGTGAAACTATACCCCAACATTTATAATTGAAATTAAAAAGGAAAAACAACTTAATGAAAATTGGACAAAAAAGAGAAAGGAAGAAAAAACCCTTACACGGAAGTGTGCTTCCAAAGGCTATAGAGGGGCTTGTGAGAGGCTTATTGATAGCTTGGGGCACCTTGGGAGGATTCTAGAGATATTAGGACAGAGCTTGGACGAACTCCAAAGGCTTTGAGTGAGGAGGAAGTGGGAGCTTGGGTGGGTTTATATAGGAAAAGTGAGGGAATTCTTTATTATTTAGGTTTGGGTCCCATTACATTAAATTAATCCAAACCACAAACCATCCCATGGTTTTCACCCATGTTTTATAGCAAATGGAAGAGGAAAACATTATTTTATAAGGCCATGGTCCGAACTTCTTAACATAATAAGGTTGTTTATGTGGAGGTGAGTCACACTCCCATGGAAATTAATTTAAAAAGGAAAAGTGTTGAATAATTTTTGAGGGGTCCATTAATGCTTTGAAAAGTAAGTGAAACAAAACCAAAATCACATTATTTTAATGTTAAAATATATATTATCCAAACATAAATATTATAGTATTTTATTACATCACTATTGGGTCATTATGATGTCATAAAACAAATTATATATTTAAAGGGTATTTAATTTTTACACAAAAATTTGACTCTTAGAAAATTATGAAAAATTCAATTTTGGATAATTTCGACATCCTGATTCGAAAAATAACATTTTTTTATCTAAATAATTTTCTAAATATGTGAATTTTCACTTTTAAAATAAAAACCGACATTTATCAGAAATTCACGGGTTTTGACAGAAATGGATTTCAAAACTTAATAAATATTTTAATTGCATTCATAAAATTATAAGATAATTTATGTTTAATAAAATTTATTTTAATAATAATATTATTATTTTATTAAAATATTATTTAATTCAAAAATCCCTTAATTTAATAAAATATATTTCTTGATTAAATAATAACTTAAAACACCATTTGTACTTTAAAAACTATTTACAATGTATCAAAAATGACTATAAATTATATTCATTATTATATAAAAATTATAATGTACATAGTACTACTTATTTGTTACATAACCCCTTAAAATAGCTGCATATGACCTAAGGGTAAGGTGTGCGATGGTGACAGACTCTTGGGGAGACTTAGATAACATCACTCGAGTGGTAATTTCAATCAACTTCCACTTTTCCTGTAGACGGTCACGTTCTATCTTGACATGATGAAACTCAGCTTGGTCTTGGTCAAGGGCGAAGCCCAAAGACGCCACCTCTTTTCTGAGCTCTGACAAATGGGCTTTGTATGGAGCAATTCTACTGGATGAGGCCATCGCTTCTTTTGTCTGAGTAAATTTGATTTGTTAAGGTCCTATATTTATACTAATCATGTGGTCACTGTTCAATGGCTATATTAACAACGGTCAAAATTCTTAACATATAACCAAATAAGTTGACATCTTATAAAAACATTTTTCATAAAGAGAAATTTAACTAGATCTAGAGGGATTTTCCATTAATGAAACTTTTGGTCATTATAGAAAGTCCATCTCATTAATTCTAGATTAAAACTCTTCATTGGAAAGATGAAGTCCAAGTGGTCTAGAAATTTTACAATCATTTGAGTGATTATGTATGGGGTTGTAGAGATTTTTGGTAAAGAGAAAAACCCCATGATTGTTAATGGGTAGATAGTAAATCTTCATTTTGAGGGATAGCTGAAGGGCTTGGTTGCCTTCACTATTCTTGAGAACTGAACATGAATAAAGTCTAGATGAAGACTATAAAACATAGCACTATATAGGAGGATATACATGGTTCTTCATTCTTTTCTTTGTTTTATTTTTATCTTTGAATAAAGTGCTTCTTATATACTCCATTTTTTCAAAAATACTTTTTTTTACTTGGATTTTTGGTCATCTTGTTCTGAATTAGGAGTAATGTTGTGCTCTGTCATTAAGGGAGTAATACTACCATGCTAGATCTTTATTTGGAAAAACCTATTCAGGAAAGTGTCTTAATTTATTTATGAATTTTTCTTCTTCTTTGACTTTAATAAAAATTTATTAATAATTTGCAGTTTTACTTCCATCAGTACTATCATTGACTCACTGATTAACTTGACACACAAATACACAATTTTCAGTGACTCATTATTTCTATTGTTGGTGAGTTATTGACAGTATTGTCAGTGATTAAGTGATTATTACTTTATAAATTTTTGTTTTTGTTGTTAAAAATTATGTATACTTACTTTAGCAAGAAATTTATACTACATGTGTTAGAGTGTTTTTATAAACATTATATTGCATGACTTGCATTGTTTAATAAATTTTCTGCTTGTTTTTTTTGGAAATTCCTACTAAATATTTTTTTTGCTAGATTGTTCAAAATTCTGCATGTGTTTCACTTCTGAAAAATGAATTTCATTGTTATTAAATCCACCCACTTCTTGAACTTAAGTGTGGGTGGGTACATGCTTTTTAGTTATTTTGTTTTTATTGAATCATCTTTTTTGAGAAGTGAATTGTATTATTTTTTTCTACTTTATTGGACATCCAATTGAAATAAATCTGTTAATATGATTACACCATGTATAATATGTTATTACACCTCACATGGTACTTTTGAGCTGTATTGAAAATTATTCACTGGACTTAATGGTAATTCATGTACTAGCATGTAAATCGGTAGTTAATTACATAGTGTGGCAAACTATATTTTTTAACATTAATGAGGCCCTATACATATCATAAATATACAAATGTGAAAACATGTTTTGAACCTTAAATGTCTAATTTGTATTCTCTACTCTAGAATTCAACTTTGGGGACAAATTTTGGTTTTATGTTGGGGGGAATTCTTGAATAATATAAACTGTACATAAATGAAGTCAATCAATTCAAACTACATCTTTAATCTTTTTGTAAAAAATGGGTATATTTTCTTGAAATTTCTTCAAAAGTCTAGTTTGTTCACCGTTTCCCAAATAGGTTTTACCAAATGATGATATTTGATTAGTAGTTTATATTTTATTTGAATCTATAATTGATAAGGATAATTATTTTTTAGTGAATATACTTAAGAATTTAATGTATATTTGGCTAGGAAATACATTTGATATAGATATGGGTAACCTGTTAGTGGAGTTATGATCACAACCATTGGAACTGGAAGATTGATCTTGATTATAGGGAACACATTTTACTTTTTATTTTTAATGTAATCATCTTATGAGCCAATGTAAATGATTTTTATATAAATCATTTGATATTGGAGTAATTTGGTCATCTAGGATCCCATGGTGAATCTTTGAGTCCCTAAATGCTAGGTGTGTTTCTGTTTACTATAAGCCTTATGTAAAATTTGAATAAGTGCACATGCATAGTGCTCTCCACAATGATACATGGATTGGGGAAAATAAAATAATTTGTATATGGTCAAAAATGTTTTTATTAAGGTGATGTGAATGATGAATGCCAGATGAATAAGGGGAAAATTGGTTTATATGAGAATCAATTAGGTTGTATCAATAAGGTGATTCAAAAAACATTATTTATTTTTGGAAAGTAGGTGTAAGTCAAAGTATATGGTTCCTTTTGTTAGGTTATTTATTCCACATTAATTTAACATGTTTTTACTCTTATATTTAGTTATTATATTTAAATTTGGATGAGTCACTATGTAGTATCACATATGAGGCGGGACGTCTTCATTGTTGGAAGATTCATTGCTCTCTAGACAACCTGTGGGAATTTGATTTAAGGAGAGTTTTATTTGGAAAATTCATTTGAATTTTTTTTCTTAAATCCTTTTGATAGTACTCTTTTTTAAAAATTCCAAGCATGTTACTTTTTGAGCTATAATATACACACATAACTATTTTTCAAATATAATAAAACATGGCATTGTTTGAGGACAAATAATGTTCAAGTGTGGTGGAATTTGATGTGGCCTTATTTTTACATAGTTAGCAACATAATTTTTTTTTAATTTGAAGTGATTTAATAATATATTTTTACATATTTTATAAAATTATCATACATTTGTTTTTTTATAATTACATTAGTTAATTAATCAATTTTTATAACTAATTATGTTTTTTAGTTTTTGAAATAATTAATTTAATTAAACTACCTTCTTTAATATAATTATTCACATAATTATTTATGTTATAAATCTGGTCAAATTTTTAATAATTTTATATTTATATTAAATAATCCTTTAATCTTTTAATTTGTAAATTAGTTAACATATTTTTTAATTTTTTAATATACCTTTTAGTTAGATTGGTCAAAATAAAATAACATTATTAATTATTATGTATTATTACCTCACTAATTAATTAAGTTATGAATTTGAGTTTAAATAAAATAATATAATGATTTTTTATTTTCAAGTGTTCTTTTATTTGTTTAATTAATTAATATTGTTTTTTAACTTTAATTTTTTAATTCCAAGTTTTTAGTTTTAAAATTTTAAGTCACTTACTCAGTTTTATTTGACTCATTGTTCACTTTCCCTTTAATTAATCAATTTAATAAGTTAACTCGTTAATCTATTTTTAGTTTTAAACAATTATATTAACTACTGTGTTTAATAAAAATTTAATTCTCTCTATATATTGTTCCACTTTAACTTAATTAATAATCTAGATTTAATTTTTGTTGTTAACATTGTATTAGTTTTTAATTTTAGTCTTAGTATTTTTTTATTTTTTTCTTTTCAATTTATTTAACTAATTATTCATTTATATTTCATTCTAATTTAAATTTCTTTAATGGATTATTTACATATATAATAGTTTTAGTTTTTATTTTTAATTAATCATTTAATTAAACATTTTAATTAACATTTGTTTTTTATGTTTAATAATTCAGTTTAAATCTTCTCTCACCGTTATTTCATCATTTATTTTGCGACCATTAGTTCATTCTTCTTAAAACTGTTAGTAGAATCCTTCTACCTATGACGATGTGCATCAGTTTCGGTCCCACGTTTCATAAACATTGGTCTTACCTTATTCATCGGTGTCACTGATGCTGTTGAGATTCATCACATTTATTGATGAGAGTGGAAAATTATTAATGGACGGATTCATCACATTTATTGATGAGAGAGGAAAATTATTAATCGATATATTTATCACCATTAATTGAGGATTTTCTCCCAATATTAATGGATATTTAACTATCAATATTAATGGATGAAATAATGGATGTTGACTACATTAGTTTGTGATTATGGACTTGGTGTCTATATAAAGAGGATGCATCAACATATTTTAGAAGAAGGGGTGTGCCAGCAAGATGTAGCCGACAAGGGAGAGCCAGGAAGGGGTTTCCGTGTTTGTGATGGCCTGTGTGACACGACGATGATAGCGTAATTATCTTGTACACGTGGAAATGTTCTTGGAAGGGTGTTCAAGATGAAGTTCACCGGGATAAAGAAGGGAGTTATCACGTCATTGGTAGCACATGCAGCGCATCAGCATTTGACAGGTGCAGAGTAGTGACTACGGAAATGATGATCATGGCCACATATTAAAAGTAATCTGGATAGCAGTGATCTGGTGGTGTGTCCTAATTGGAGATCGGCGGTACATCATGACTTTTATATCATTCGGGTGTCGCAAGATGGTGTGAGGTTGACGCATGTTCAGGTGAAGATCTCCGAGGTAGTGATGTTTCATCGACATAAGGTTGATGTTTTGTCAAAAATTGATCTTCTGATACATGGCATCAGTGGGATGTTTATCAGAGACATGGTAGAGGCATATTGAGTTGTGGGTTTCACACAGGTTTTTTATGCTCTCTCATTTATAATTCATGTTCATACATTACTTGGATTCTTTTTACTCTTGGAGTCATAGTGGATATTTGGTAATTGACCAGTTGTTTTTTAATCCTCCGCATGTGAGGGTTTTTTCAAGTTAAAAAATCCTGCATGTTGATTTCTTCATTCTGCTTATATCACTTTAGGTTTCACGCTATATTTTTTGGCAAGCAATTTTATGCTCGGATTCCGGATTCTCCCCAATAGATGCACCCTATCGGTGTCTCATTATTATTATTTTAAACTATCAGTGACATATTTCCATTGATACTTTTCTTATGTCGGTGCCTCTCCCTTTCTCATCAGCATTTCTGTTTCACCATTGGTATCTTCTCTCTATACTTCCTCATACTGACACCCAATATCAGTCTCTCATCATGATACCGAAAGAATTTTATTAACCAACACCAATCTTCACTACACTCATTGATTCTCATCCTCTTAAAATCCACCATGACAACGCTGATGTGAAACACACTTATACCAATGCCTAGTGAAAAACACTGATTCCACTAACTACTGATAGTCTCGCGACACACCGATCTCCCTCATTGGTCACACCGACAATCACCACTTCCCGTAGAACCAGCTACCGATGTTTTCTATCAGAATCACAGTGTCGGTATCTTCATCTTCTTCACCAACAACCTGCATCCATCGTTGATCTCTATGTCCCTCTTCCATTTCCACATTTATACTTGAACCAATATTTCAATCAAACAACTCATCTATGATAAAAACTATTTCCACAACAATAAAACTGTTTTAAACCAGAAAAATCAACATTCCGTAAATCTATAAATCAATGTTTTCCTGCTAAAAACTCCATCGTGAACCTTTTGGATCCATGTTGATGGAATCTGTCACACTGGAGCTGGTCTTGAAGACAGCCTACTGCCAGCAAATGAGGCATCAGTGTCGTGGAGCTTAATACACCGTAGTTTTGAGCCTCATCGTCGTAGGGGATGGAACATCTTCCAATGGTCAAAGATAATCATCGTCATCATGTCGCGTCTATCATAACATCCATTTAATGAGTGGTCAAAGTCTCTAACCACTGGGAATCTGCGACTGGTTTTGTCGAGGGTTGTAGAGGACGGAAACCCCCCCCCCCCCCTTGTGCCAAATTTGGGAGAGGGGAATAAGACCTAATTTTTAAAATAATTAATAATAAATATAATAAATAAACAAATAATTAATTAAGAATAATAATTAAATAACTTATAAAAAATACAAATTAAAATTATTAAAAACTATAATATTAATTTTAATATTTATAATTAAAATAATCTAATTCGATTGGTTTTAAATAAGTAATTTTTTTTTCAAAATAATAATAAACATTATTTTTATATTTAACATTACTAATATTAACTAATAAGAATTAATTACTTAATAAAATTATAACATTAAGATAAATTATTAATAAAACTTCTAAAATTTATTTGTTAATAATAATTTATAAAGATAATTATTTTTAAATAACATAATTACCTTAATAATATTTAATTTTTTGGTTAAATTATTATATCTTAACTTTTATAATATTAAGAATGATATTAAGAATATTAATGAATTCTTAATTATCTAATAACATTAATTATTAATATTTATTTATTTATTTCCTTTTTTTTAACTATTTTGTTTTTTTTTCATTCTTGTGTAGGTTTATTCAAGATTCAAAACTCCATCCAGATATGTTCCACTAACTCACATGGAGTTAGTTACAAGGGAGGTTCTAAAGTGACATATGTTGAGTGAAAATAAAGCACGCATGCAGTCAAATGGTAAGGAACCAATGTATGTTGGTTGTAACATGTGGTGATACACAACAGAATACATTGGATATTAAAGTATAGTAAGATACAGATTCAGGGAGATCACTATTCAATTATTTGGGATATTTTTCATTATTATATCATGGGATGATCATCTAGATGTTCGAAAACTTATCTCACATTACGGTAGATCCATTGGGGAGTTCCTGTAGACATGGTGGGCAACCCTGGAGTTGAAGGGGCCCGAAATCAGAACACTATTCGTGGGACACTTCATTCCTTTTGTTTTAATTCTTATACCATGTTCTATAATTTTTTCATTTTCAATAACTATAATGAACATGATTGTTGAATAAATGTTAGAGTTTGGGGAATTAAAACTTCTACTGATTATTTTTTTCTTCCTTTTCACTTTATCATTCTTTTATGTATTTAGAATTGATTGGTGAGATCGGTTCTAAATTCATTCAACTACATCCTTCCACATTCAACTAATTTCAACAATCCACAATCATTTAAAGATTTTCATTGAGGATATAACTACTAAAACTTTTAAATGAAAATAACACATTATAACTAATGGTGATTTTGTTATGTTTTACTTTTTTAATAAAAACATTGAATGTTGTACAGTTTTAGAGTGGTGAACTTAGACATTGATCAAACAATATGACTTAATTCCTATTGAGGGAAGTAAGTCAATATTTTTTACAATGGTTTACTAAAACATCATTTAAGTGAATATAAATCCTTTTATAACCAATAGAATAATGTTTTTCCCAGTGGGTATTTCTTTTGTTTGTTTATTTATCAACATTATTAATATATGTCACTTACTACATTTAAATTTTTTCCTACATCAATATTGTTTATAACAAAAACACAAAAAAAATTAGTTACTTTACATCCTTAAAAATTCAAAAAAATATTAAAAAGTTGAAAAAATCATGATTATCCCCACTGCGGACAATAGTGGGGAATTAAGAGTTTTTTAGAAAAGTAGTTAATTCCATGCTTGTGGGTTCAACCCTACTATCCACCACATAGTTGTTTTTAAGAAAACAAAAATTCTAAACATTGACTCAATTTCAACGATAGTTGTGTCAATGATTTGTGCATGTGATGCCTCTAGTATGTGAATGTGTAAACCCAAGAGTAGGGTTTCTGTAATATGTTTTTCAATGCTATTATGGCATTGAAAAAGGATAACAACCCATGAGCTATTAATTTCAACTAGTTTTAGATTTTGGTCTATGTGGGGAAAAAATAGACATTTAATATTGACATAGAACTTAATGGTTCAATGTAATTTTCTGTTCAACAGTATCAATTGAGTGGGGTTATCGTGAGTTTTTGATTTCTTGGATTTTATAATAATCGGTAAGTGATATGGGTTACCATTTTTATATGTGGTTTTCTACTATATGTGGGGTAGGAATTGAGATTCCTTACGGATGACTATACAAATGGTGTATTCATTCATAATGAGAGTTGGATCATCCACATTTGTTCCTAGAATATAAAACACCCTAGAGATAGATTATGCATTGTTATTTTGTTATGTGAAGCACATATGGTGATTTTAATTTTTTTAATCAATACTTAATTCAAAAGGAATGACTATTTGAGCTTCATGCTCTATAGTTAATGAATTTTTGGTAACAAATGTGAGATCATGGGTGGATAATAATGACTTGGAATGATCTTATATTGAGGATAAGTGAAAGGTAGACCTTGAATTAGGATAGAGTATTGAATTTTGTATTAGAAAAACTATGGTGTACTTTTTTTGATGAACTAACATGCCATGGATGATGGTCAGTGGTTTCGGTGCATCAACCTTGTTTGGTGGTTTAAGACACATAGAAATATGCATTTTATTGTTGTGTATGAGGTTGTAATTGAGTTTATTCTCATGAATTTAAGATGAGATCATGGTTATTCATGTTGTTTACAAATGGGACCTATTCAGTTTGAAATTAGAAATGCTTGTGTTTGAGTTTAGGGCCAATGGATTTAGATGAAATTTCTCAGGACATAGAAGTTTACTTTTTTACAAGAAATTTTGAAAATTCACAATGTGGTAGGGGTGCAATTAGAAATTAATTTGGTTTTGTGAAGTTTTCTACTGGATTATGGATCCCAAAATATATTTTCATGGATATATAGTGTTCTATTATGGAATTATATGAGCATGGAAGGAGAGGAATGGCATTCATTTTTGGTGGTGGAACCTATTGAGGATGTGCTCGAGGATGGGGGTATGTGTATTCAAATTGTGGGGTAGTTAAAAATTGGAAATTTGAGGCATTAAAACTCGCTTTTATTGAAATATTAGTGGGTTTTAAGGATGATGTTCTTGTGAGTTGGGAATGGGTTCTATTTGATATTTCATTATGGAGCTTGGCTATGAGTTGGATGGTAATGTATAGTGGTTATTTTCTATGATTGATAAAACATGTTTTATGTTTCTGATATGATCTATTTTGGAATTGTTGAGGATGTTCATGGTTCTTGATGACCCATAAATATGATTTATAATGTCCTGCAAAAATACAAAATGAAATACTCAGATCGGATAATGAAAGGATTCGGTGCATTGGCATCATAATCAGGGTCGTTCCAATGTAAACTAAAGTTGATTCATGAGTTAAACTAGTGATTCATGAAATGGTGTAGGGAATGAATCATTTTTATGGTGTGGTTCTATGGGTGAACCAATGATTTGGGGTATTGTTCCAGTGTATAATTAGTTTCATGACATTGTTTATGGGTGAAATCATTTTATCATCTGATTCAGAGGGGGTGAATCATTTGAAAAAATGATTTAAAATATTTTATTAGGAAGAAAAATATTATTAAATCTAGGGAATTTACTACCATAGTTCTCATAATTCATAATTAGTACGATGGGAGTATATTAAGGATTGGTTGAGACCATTATAGGATGGTTTAGCTTATATTTTCAATTTTTATGGGATGTGGATACTCATATCATTTGTAATGGAATAAGAGATTAGATATTCTACCATCTTATGAATGGTGGTTTTGTTCATGTTTGGGTTTGGTGAGAAATAAATTATGACCAGAAGATAATTGGTAAATTCATGGTAAATTTTGATAGGTAATTTCAATAATAAGAAATATCAAGGGATACAATTGACCATGATGGAATGATTTCTAGGGTGAGGAACACCATGACTCAGATGATGAATTTTTTTGGTGGCACTGTGACACCCCAGCATGGATTCGTTCAATTGGGAAATTTCTTTATTATTTTCTATATGTGTAAAAATGAATCTCAACAGTAAATGAGTTGGATTATGACGTAGTGGTGAATTGGGTAATATGGGGTTTTTATCACCTTTTTGAGGTTTTTCTAATATTTATTAGCGGTAGATTTTTTGGAAAAATAATGTCCCTCATTTTATTTTCAATAAAAGTGAATCTGGAATCTAAGGATGGGATGCAACCAAGTGAAAAATGTTTGATCATTGGGATATTTCAGTCGAGGTGGTTGGTTAACCACCAGGACTTCACGGGGTTGAGAAGTTTTATGGGGGAAGTTTTTAATTCCCTTTTTCTGTATAGGAATGAATATTATAAAGGGGATTTCAAATTTAAAATTTCATGTATGGTTTTTTTAACTAAAAATTGGAATGTGTTTCTACGGATTTAAACATCCTAAAAAGGTGTTATTGAATGTATTTTATGGTTTGGGGGATGAAATGAGGGTACAAGTGAGTATCAGGGGTGTGTAAGGGGCTTGGGCTACTGAAACATATATCTATAGCTGATTTATGGCATGAATATTCCATTGACACACCAAATATGTTTCATGTGGTGTATCCAAGAGATTTATGAAGTCGAGGAAGGTTGGTTGAGGGATATGAGGGCCTAGCTCAAATTACCACATTGTTACAATATGTGTCACACTGTGAACCATCACAACATGTTTTAAAAATATTAAAATGGTGATTATATCCCCTTCTTCTTTAGTTAAACCATGGCTAAAGAGGGGGGTCTCTTACAAAACAACACTCCCTCAATTATCTTCTATTTTGTTTGTTTCACATGAGATTCAATGGAATCGGTGGGTAATCCCTTCACCATATCCTATTTAATTTTATTTTTATTTTATCCAGCATGATTTTGGTCTGATTTCATTTAGTTTTTTTTTAAAATGTCCACTTGAGTACGGTGGAAATTTCCCCAATGAATTGGGATTTCATTTATGCTATATATAGGACATTCCAATATGTCTTATTCCTATATTAGTTTGATGTTTCATCAAATGTACACCACACTATGTGTTTTGGTTAGTTTTTCAATAAAATTAATGTTTTTATTTATTTAATTGGTGAAATATGTTGCGATTTGATTTAGTATGGGTATGGGGGTGTGTTGGAGATAGCATGTACCTTACCACTTTGAGTTTCAATGAACATTAGACATCAGTAATATTTTTTTACTTTAACACACTTTAAATTAAAATGGTTAGTTAATTTTAATTTTTTTATAATTAATTATTATGATTTGTATAGTTTTAAATATGTGATTTGATGATGTATCAGGATTTGTGGTTAATGGAAAATTCTAGGTAGTAGTTTTCATCCTTTTTATAATAATATGAAAATCTACTAGTAAGGAATGTGGTCCTCATACCTGTTATATGGAATTATTCATGTATGAAATTGTCTATGGACTTGTTAAAACACCAATAAAGCGATGACATTTAGAGAAATGATGAATATTTTTTAAATATAATTAAGATGTTAAATAAAAATGGATAATTCATTCTTTATTAAAATACCATCAATTGTGACTTTTAGTGTTCCTTGGTCAGAACTGGCTAGTTTACCTTGAATTTTAATGGTTTTGGCATTGATTATCATGTTAATTCTTAGAAAATGAACCTCATGAGTATTTCATACTAAATTTCAATGATTATGATGAATTGGTATTACTGACCTATGGGTTGGATATATGAATAAAATGGTATTCCTTGTGCCCTTTTGTAATTTATATGACCAGGGGTGCTCTTCCGCCCCCCCCCCCCCCCACTAAGTAATGGTGAACCAAGTGGGTAAACCCAAACATGAAGTAAGGGGGCCATAAGGTATCTCAATGGGTTTATGAACCTAGTGAGAGGGTTTTCTTGGTTTCTTTAGTACATTAATATGGGATTTACCTTGTGGGTCTAAGGATTCTATTTAATTATTTTTTTGGTTGAATGGATATTTATTGTAGCAATGGTCATTTATAAAAGTTTTAGTATACTCCCAAAGGGGTGGCCTTTTATTTATTTTTAATTCTAGTAATAGGTGTTATTAATTTTGAATGAAATAATCTCATTAGGTGGTCTATAATTTCATATGTAAGTAAAAAACCCTTAAGTTTTTCTCATGATAGTTCATGTGAAAACACCCATAAGGGGTGGTTTATGTCACATTATGAGAAAACCCAATAAGGGGTAGATTGTAGTGCATTATAAGAAAAACCAATAATGACCTGACTTTTAATGAAGGTATGAAACATTGTTTATTATATTTTGAGTATTTGATTTTAACATAGTAAAGTTGTTATATGGCCTGGGGAAGGCCCGACGGGCCTCCGAGGATGGTTCGGATCCCAAAGGTCCATAAAATGGGTTGTAGGATGGGATGCATGGTTAGTGTAAACTGTGTGAACCCACACACACGGCTATGCAGATTACAATATAATGTTGGAGAGCCTTCACACATTGTTTTTACATATTTTGGTAAATCATGTGAGCCTATTTTTTAGTCAAATTTTCCTTTTTCCACTAAAAATCTAACCAATTCCTCTCATTTCATCCTACCTCATAAGGACAGAACTATGTCCAATTCATCATTAGATCTCATGAACTCTTCCTCCATGGATTTATTGCAAACCTTTCCTATGGAAACATATTTTTGATCCAATAGAAGCATGGGATCCCCTGAGGTACGGCTAACCCCACATTCCCTCTTTTCATCACTTAATCTTCCCATATGTTGTGCAATTTAGATGCAGGATCATTCACTCTATTTTCAAAGAATTGGTATAAAACTAATATATCATCCAACTAGACTAGAATGTGAGGTTTATATAAAGTTATACATCGTCTATAGACCTAAGGTAGGAGGTCACGTAGTTTTCCATTTGAGTTTCTCCCATTTTGTATTTATTTCATATTGTTTCATAAGATGGCCTTTGTCGAGCATCCAAATTGTGTTGGTTCCATCATTTATAAATGACCATAGAGCCTTGATATTAGTGAAGCTAGTTTGGGTTAGGGTTTTAGAGATCATTTATGCTCTATATGGACACCCAAGGGGTGTAAATTTGTTTTTCTATTTTAGGCTAATTTCCCAAAAATGAAAAATTATGGTTTATATTCCTCAGATTGGTTTTAAATTGAATTGATTAGTATCCCATGTGTATTTGATTTATACCATGTTTTTTAAATGGTTATTATCCCTAATTGAATTATTATTTTCCAAATGGGCATTTTAGTATATGACATTGATGTTTTGGCCTTGATACATTGACTTGAAATGAGTTTTCCATGTTAGGAGAGCTAGAAGGTTAACCTTGTATTTTGGATAGGATGAGATAGAATAAACTTTGTAATTAATTTTCTATAAATTAAAAGGTTCCAAGGGGTGGAATGGACTTTTCATTTTTATGTTTTGTTATAAAGGTGTTTCTTGTTTAAATTGAAATTGTGTAAGATGGTTTTCCTTAATTTTCATAAGGTGAATAATTATACCATTGTTATGTTTGTGATATCTAAAGTAAATTCTTCGATGGGAGACATTCATATCCCATTACGTCTTTTGATATGTATGGGTGGGAGGTGTGTTTACCCTACACCAGTGTCAGCCTCTATAAATGTATAGACATGAGGCATACTTACCCCATGCTAGTTATAATATCATGATGGGCGGGAGGCATTATAACCCAATTTTTGCTATAATATACAGGTATGGATGAGATGAATTCTTACCTCGTTCTAGTGAAAACCCTTATATATACACACACACACTCAAATAGATGAGAGGCATGTTTCCCACATTCCAGGGATAAACTACATATATATATTCATATGGTGAATTGTTCATACTTACCAGCTATGAGTTGATGTAGGGAGACATGGTAGGTTCCCTTTGGGAACTGGAGTAGGAGATTAATAATTTATTCATCATTACTTGCTTTCAATATGTTAGCTTCACACTATTTTCTTATAAGCACCTACTTCAATTAGACATAGACTCCATTGGTGGTGGCCTATAGAGTCGTTATCTCGCAGCCTACTCAAGACTCCTATGGAACCCCAAACAACTATTTTCCTGTAGCTGTGGATAAAGGAATGAACCATTCTTTTAGCTGTTCATTATTATTGCTTATTGGGTTCTTAGGAGCATAGGATCGGGCTTAGTCTTGAGAAAATATATAGCAGCATTTGGATTTTTTTCACTTTTTCACTTATTTTGTGTCCCTTTTTCCTTATCTATTTCCTTTTATACCATCATGCCATGCATGCATGTTTGTATCACACACATCTTATATGTGCTTTAACATGTAATTCAGTTATTCAGACATCTACTAAATCTATTTCTGCATCCACTATTTATTATATCTTCTATTTGGTTATGTTTTTTCTAATAAATGTTGTTTTTTTAATCCACTATATACTCATACAAGGGGGTATAGTCACCCCACTTATTTACCTTCACACCTTCGATGTTAGTCAGCTCCATGTGGCATATAGGGAGACACAACAGCGGTCATGTGGCCTATCAGGCTCGGAGAACAGGTTAAGTGGAGTCCATGTTCGGTACATCACAAAGTGGAATTAGTGGCATTTTCATTCCTGATTTACTATATAGAAATAATATATGGGAGATTGGTAAAGCTTGGGACCTGGACAAAACATTTTCTTGGGCGTTGTGAACCCATGAATGGGGTAAGGACTACGTTTCATGAATTATTTTTATTATTGATTATGATACTTATTATTGATATCATTTCACCGTTGGGTGCATCAAATTTTTTGTGATGTGGTTGTTATTGATTGGTTTGGGAGTATGGTTTTTCCCCAACACAAATAAATGAGGGTAGTGTATTAGAACATGCATCATGATTGGCACAATATGAATAGGCCATTGATTTTTCTAGGTCACATTTAAATTTTTAGCAATAATTTCATATTAATATTGGTTTGCCTTGTAACATATATAAAATTGTGGTGAAACCTCTTGTAGGATCTACAGCATTCTATGGTGTGATTTTACTAGGTTCCACTCTCTGAATAATTATGTGTATGGGACCTTATGGGTCAAAAAATGGAATTCTAGCTAGCTCAACCATTATATAAGTGCTATAATCACTTCGATTGGAACAATTCAGAACAAAATGACACCCAAGTGTGTTTCATAATTTCGTGAATAAGGTGTTTGGACCATTATGGGCCATAAAATGGCATAAAATTAAGTTAAGATAATTTAAATTTTATAAATGATATAATATGAAATTTTAAATGTGGAATGAAATTTAACCTGATAATAAGAATCACACACTTTCCTAACATAGAAACATGACATGGACCTGGCATTAGTAGTGGGCAGTGGGTGTTTCTCAGTTATTATTGCATGTTATGGTATGTTCCATCTTCTAGTCATAGAATTAGAAGCAGGAATAGTGGTTTGTCTATTGATATAGGATGGATTTAGTAGATTTAATATTTTCTTGAAGTAAATCTTTTAAAATTCTTCTTTTCTTTATGATACGTTCATTTTCATTTTAGCATGATGCCTCCACAAAGTCCTTGTGTTGCAGTCACTAAAGGTGGCGATGAACATGGTCCTAAGGTGGTGGGCCTTAAGATGCTAGTTTCACTCCCATTCGAGCAACGTCTGTTTCTACTTCCTATAACTGATTTGGGAACTTATTCCCAGTTTAGATATGTTGTCTTGCCTATAATGTAGAATATACAAGGTGGAGGGTGACCTTCCCAGATCATGGTAGAGTTGACCTATGAGTTTCAACAGTATAATCCTCTTACCTTCTCAAGGGATGGTGGACCACATACAGTGGAGTCTTATATCGATTCGATTCAATCTATTTTCAAACACCTATATATGTCTCTAGAGTGGAGGTTCAATCTAGCTACTTAAATGTTATGTGATTTAGCCATGTGTCGGTGGGATGTCATCATCTAGGAAGACCTCTATAGAAATATGGTCTAGGATTATTTAAAACTATCTTCTATAACTACTTCTTTCCCCACACTCTATGTGATGACTGAGCTAAAGAGTTCTTGAATCTTCTATAGGGGCCCATTTCTGTTATTGATTAATCATCTTGTTACACTAAGATGCATTATTTATCCCCATATCTAGTTTCTAATAACCTAATGGATTCTATAAAATTTGAGGATGGGATTTGTTACACCATTCAATAGCAGGACAATGTGTTCAAGTTGATGAATTTTTTTGAGAGTGTCAACCATTCCAAAATTACAGAGCAAAATCTGAGATATGTTGAGGGGGAAATCTAGGGAGGCTCGACGCCTAAGGCTTCCAGTGTATATAGAATCCAGTGGAGTGTATAGGCTGTGTTAGGATAGTCCATCTCCACTGCTTCTGTTGGACTTTCCATCCAACACTTATCAATTTGGTATCTAAACCAACTTCTCAATTGATGGAGGGGTCAGCAAGATCATGATAGTTAGGAAGCTAGAATACCACTAGTTGAGTAAGCCAAGGTGGTATACGAGGTAGATGTATCAAGGTGTATGATTATCAGTACTAGTAGATGGGGACTACTCACAGAAGTTAGAAAATGAATTCAGTCCATCGTATAGACTATTTACAAGTAGTCCATTCTATTCCATAGGTGAAGAGTGTCAGACCATATAATGTATGGGGTACTATTGTAGTATCCTCCACTATAGTGACTTCTTTGTTAAATACAATCATGTACCACTAGTATATATATTAAGTAATAATTAAAGGTATCATCCTCAATATTGAGTTCCATCATGTAATCTTGATTTTGGATACACCATTAGGTATCTGTTTGAAGCGCGTTCACTGATGATAGAATTTTCCCATTGTGATAGGTGGTTACCTATTCGAGTGGAGCCTGTATGTTATCAACATGATAGTTTTCTTTCTAATAATAGGGATGTACTTGTTAGTTCCCTATGCATCATATATTTACTACTATCATATTAGGGTGGCGTTTATGTCATCATAGGGAGTGACACATGTACATAAGGGAGAATGGGGTCCCAATACCACATATGCAGGACCCAAGCAGTATAGCATGGATAGTGTTACGACACATATCACCAATATTTATCAAGATTTTTTGGGGTAAAAACCCACTATTTTTCTTATATAGTGGAGTGTTTCAAAAAAATCACAACTACTTATCTATTCCACCTCTAGATTGATAGGTAGAGTTAACTTTTGAGATTATTCTTGGAGTACCACCTGTGACCATTCCTCCTTATAGGATGGAAGCTAAGGAGATTTGGGATCTCAAGAATCAGTAGGATGATATAGAGGTGGAAGGATTAATTCACACCAGAACATCTCCATGGGTTTCACGTTTCATATTTTCCAAGAAGTTTTCTAGTACTCTTAGTCATTTCGTGGATTACTGACGGTTAAATTAGATGACTATCAAAAATTGGTATCCATTTCCTACAATAGAAGAAATATTTGACCATCTCCATGGATAGAATGTGTTTTCAAATATATATTTGTGGTTAGGCTATCATTAGGTGCATTCTAGGACATCATAAATACCTTTTATAGCTTTCAGGATTATGTATGGTCTATAAGAGTACTTGGTTATTCCATTTGAAATCACCAACACACCTACTATATTCATGCTTATAATGAACCTGGTCATCGACCCATATCTAGATTTTACTTTGGTTGTCTTTATAGATGACATATTGGTGTATTAAATCTCTATAAATGACCAAGAAACACATCTAGATGTCATGATGAACATGCTAAGAGAACATCATCTCTATTCTAGGCTTACTAAATTTCACTTCTGGATCAATGAAGTTCACTTCTTCTATCGTATCATTTAGGATTCTGGAGTTTTTATTGACCCAGTAGAAGTTAGGAATGTGGGATCATTAGAGAATACTATGAACCATGTTGATATTTAGTGTTTATTGAAACTTTCCGAATATTACAAATGCTTCATGTAGGATTTCTCATGCCTTGAAACACCTCTTATAGGCTTCACAAAGAAGGGTGTGAAATTCAAATGGCCAGAGTCATGTAAAATATCCTCTAAAAAGATGAAGGGTGGACAAAGTTCAGTGAAAATACTTATTTTTTCAGAGACATGTAGGGATTATACAGTCTATTGTGATGTGTTAGGTTTCAGGATTTTCACAATTTTGATTAAGAATGGACAATTCGTTGCATATGGTTCTTTTCAGTTGAGGCCTAACTAGAGGAATTACCTGATTCATGACCCTGAGCTCAATGTGGTGGTACATGCCTTATACTTTTGGATGCGCTACCTCATGGATGATAATTTTTTGGAGTTCGCAGACAAAAATATCCTCACATACATATTCTCTTAGTGGGATCTAATTATCAGCCATTGTATGTTGCTGTAGTTTCTAAAATATTTTCATTTTTTACTTACCTACACTCTAGGGTAAGGTAATTCAGTATTCAATGCTCTATGATATAATACATGGAATCGGGTTTTTAAGAGTCCAATGACGAATGGAAGATTATAGAATTATTTTATAAAATTTCCATTGAGGTTTTGGAGGATAATATTAAGACTATCATCTCATCTATAACACTTACATCTATTCTAGAATGGGTTAGTTCAAGGTAGTTATATAAACCTGAAGGCGTTGTACTATGGGAAATTGTTTCAGATGATGACACATATTTGGGTTATAAGATCAATGAGGATGACACACTATTGTTTCATCGGTGTATATGGGTCCCAAAATACATTAGTGAGAAGATGATGAGGGATTTATGTGCCTCTTCTTGGTCTGTTAGCCCTAGTGTTACAAAAATGTTTCCAGATCTATGGTGTCAATATTGGTGGCCTGGCATAAAATGTGACATAGCTAGTTTAATCACTCAATGTTCCACTAGTCAATAGGATAAGGAAAAACATCATCATTCGACAAGATTTCTTCACATGTTGTCCATTCTTGAGTGGAAAATGGGATGATATTTCAAAGGGATTCATGACAGGTTTACCAAGGTCCCCCCATGGCAGAAACATAGTGTGTGTTGTCTTTGATCATGTGATAAATTTCTTACACATATTACCTATGTGAGAGACCTTATAGGTAAATTATTTAGTAATATTTTAAGTCAATTAGTTTGTACATCATTATGTAGAAATCTGTTCTATCATTTCTAATATATAATAATCTTTTAGGTCATGCTTTTGGAAGTATTTGCAAAAGGCCTTGGGTACGTAGTAAATTTTCAGCGTGGCCTATCACCCATAGACCGATAAACAAATGGAGTGTAAGATATAGCTTCTCGAGGATATGTTTGACGACTACATTATTGAATTTGGGGGTTCTTAGGACAAACACATTCGTCTCAAGGAGTTTTCTTATAATAATAGTATCAAGGATACCATTCAGCTGGATCCCCATGATGTTATGTATGATATGAATTTTCACCAACATCAATGTTGTCTAGTGGTTGGGGAATAATCTATGCTTTGTCCTCATCTTTTACAGGATACTACAGAGCAGTTTCAACTGATCAAGAAGTGTATGTTGATAGATCAGTCTAGACATTAGTCTTATGCCAACAGATTACGGTGAACTCTTGTGTTCGAGGTCATAGACTAGGTGTTCTTGATGGTCTCCCCTAGGTTGGTACATAGTCATATTTGAATGTACGGTAAGCTATCGCTGAGGTTCATTGGACCCTTCTAGATTGGGAAGAGGATCAGACTGATGGATTACCAGTTGAAACTTACTCAAAGATATCAGAATATTCATGATGTGTTTCATGTTTATCAGCTTCACAGATATTATCCAAACCCATATAATGTCATTGGGCCTGATGAGGTTGAGCTGGCTATGGATGCTTTCTTTGAAGAGTGCCCAGTTTGTATTGTTGTTCAGAGTGTGATGACACTCTGAGGAAAGTTTGTTCACATTATACAGGTGTTATAATAGAAAATCTAGGTACATGAAGAGATGTAGGAATTATAAGCTGATGTATGATCTCAATGGAGAGAACATTATACTAACAGCACATCTTCACCTTTAGAAGGGAAACTCGGGGATGAGTTGTTATAAAAAGGGGAGGTTGTAGTGACACAATTTTTACCAAGGTATAGACCATTGGTATTTCCCTTATACCTTTTCTTTGAACATTGTATAGGTGTTATATCGCCTATAGAAGTCTCAAAGAGTGTTCATGGCAGGTCCAAGGCCTAGAGATCTAGAAAATGGGATGCATGCTAGGAGGCACAATTACTGCAAACAATGCAGACCAAGGTGAAATTTCATGAAGTCTATTGGAGAAGGTTGAAGAGACATCACACATGGGTTTTTAATGGTTTCATAAACTGTGTGATTAATCTATATATCCTTGAATAATATATAAAAGTCATCATGCATGGTTTGCACACAGTTTAGTAACTCGTACACATGAACTGTGTGTTCCCTGTTTTGAGGAAAAAATACCATTTTCCCCCCACTAAAAATCTAACTTGTTTCTATCATTTCCTCCTCTCTCCAAAAGATATAACCATGAACTCTTCCCTTTTGAATCTCAAGAAATATTCCTCCTTTTATTTTAGGCTACTCATTCTCCTAGCAATAGATTGTTTATTCGAGAAAAGAATTAGACCCCATGATGTAAGGCTAGCCCCACATTCCCTTTTTTCTTCACTTAATCATTTCATATGTTGTGCTATTTAGATGTAGGATCATTCACCCTATTTAAAGAAAGTAGACTAAAAATTTTATCTCTTCCATATATCTTTTAATTTGAGGTTGATATCAAGAAATATATCTTCTACAGCCCTAAGGTATGTGGTCACATAGTTTCCCATTATTGTTTTAGACATTTCGTATTTAGTTATTGTTGTTTTATATAAATTATTTTTATAAGATTTCTAATTGGGTTGGCTCCTTCATTTCAAAATGACCCTAGATCCATGACATTTTTGAATTAGGTTAGGGTTAGGGGTTTAGAGATCACACATTCTATATATGGACATTAAATGGGTGTGCTAACCAAATTGGCCAGTTAAGCTAATTTCCAAAAATGTCAAATTATAGTTAATATTCCCCAACATGGTTTCAAATTAAATTGAAAATTTTCCCATGTGTATATGATGTATACGAATATGACTCAATGGTGATTATCCCCATTTGAATTAGAATTTTCCAAATGGGCATGTGAGTATTTGACTTTGATGTTTGGTCCTTAATACCATGACTTGAAAAGAGTTTTCCATGTTAGTAAAGTAGGATGATAGAACATATAGGTTTTCTTTTATGATATGTCTTAAACCTTCTAATTGATTGTCTTTTAATTTACTCATTTCAAGGTGTGACACAAACTTTAACTTATTAAGTTTTTTTGAAGGAGTTTCTTGTTTCAATTGAAATGATGTAAAATGGTTTGCCTTACTTTTTATAATGTGAATGTTTATGACATTGTTTTGTTTATGACTTATGGTGTAAATGATTGTATGGGAGGAATTCATACCCCATGCTATATTATGATATGTATGGGTAGGATGCATTCTTACACCATGCCAGTGTCAACCAAAATAAATATATAGATTGGAGGCATACATAGCATGTTCTATTTATAATCTCTATATGGGTGGGAGTAATTCTTACCCCACCCCATATATGATGTACATGTGTAGATGAGAGGTGAGCCTACCTCATTCCAGTAACATTCCCTATATATATAAATACGAATGGATGATATGAGTTTTTATCTCATTCCAGTGATGAACTATTTATATATTCATATGGTAATTTATTTAGACATACCGTTTGTGATTTGAACATGGTTGGCCATACTGGTATCCCATGGGAAACTTAGTGGGATATTATTAATTTATTCATCATTTCCAACATTACAGCTATTACCTACACACTGTTTACTAACCAGTGCCAGCTAGGATTCCATGTAGACATTGTTGGTGGGGGCCTATAAAGATTTTATCTCACACCCAATTCGGGATATCATGGGAACCCAAGAATTTTCATTGTATTCATGTTTGTATAGAGGAAATAACCAAACTTCTGGATTTTTATTTTTATTTTTTTGTTGGGGCTTAGTATTATAGGATCGGGCTTAGTCTTGAGAGGTTATGGGGTAGATTTTGGATTTGGTTCTATTTGGATGTTCTGTTTAGCATATTTATTTCTTGATATGTTTCCTTTTCTACTAGCATTACATTCATGTATATTTGTATCAGAAACTCCATATGAGGCCTTTTTTCTATTATTTATGTTAGTCGGAGTAGATGAATCAAGTGGGGGGTAAATTGAATATCTATAAAAATTTATGTTAATAATTTGTTCTTTAAAATAACATCCCCTATTAAAATAAAATCAATGTCTATTTCTAGTGAGTTTATAAATTATTGAAAGTTCAATTAGTTTCTCAGATGATTGATTAGTTCTTAGTTTTACCAATCTAAGATTATCAAAACTTTTGAAGCTATTCTACTGAATCAAAACAGATATAAACACTTACTAAACTAACTATCAAAGTTTTGTTTATCTTAATGTGAGAAATATATAAGAGATAAAGAATATAAGAAAAATAGCACAGTGTTTAAAATAAGAGGTTAAATCTCAAGATTAGACTTAGTCCTCTTCACTTGGTGATTGCCTACCACCAAGCAATTTATATTAATAAAATTTTGATCCACACCCTAGATCAGGGTTCATAATAGTACACCAGACTGTCCAAGCCACACTTGACCTATAAGATAGTTATTCGTGGAAAAAAAAACAAATAGATCACACAGGATCTCTTCCAAAGTTCAATATGGGATACAAGAGTAAAAATTAATTTAGAGTGATGATATTTTGGTATCCTATAATTATGCTCACGAGACAGTGTGTGTGATACAACAGATATACACACCGCTTAAATATTAAACACAAGATAACAAAAATGTTATAAAAGAAGAAAATAGTATAGAAATCTATGTGTGTTTTGTAGTATATCTCTGGGCTCAAAGGATGTAAAGAAAATAATATTCTAGTCCTCTTCTAGAATTTTTCTTCAAAATAGAGTATCATAGTCTCTGTAATCTAGCTTTTAGGTGTGTGAAGGTTCATCTATTCAATGTCAGGGTGTTTAGTGAGCTTCAGCAGGATGCCGCTTGTAATATTAATCTTCTTGTATACTCATGCTCCGAGTTATTCTATTTTCAATATCATCCATATTCACACAACCATCCTTTCTGTTTTTCAAGCGGGTTCAGTGACTCTCATTTTAGGTTGAGCTTGTAATCCTTTTATACTTCAAGGTATAGTAGGAATGAATATCTCCCCACATGTATGTACCTCATACTATCTATGGACGGTACAATAGACAATATTAAATAGTGTCAGAAACATTAATTTGTCTAAATATGACCATTATAAACAAATTCAAATTAATTAAGATGAAACTGTTATTTGTGACTATTGGTGAGACATTTTCATCGGTTTGTCATCTTAGGTTTGTTATCATCGGTTTTTCATCATCATTGTGTCATATTCGGTGTGTCATCTTAGGTGTTTCATCTTAGGGGTGTCGAACATCGGTGTGTAAAACATCAGTGTATCGAACATTGGTGTGTCCAACATCGGTGTGTCCATCATAGGTGTGTCGAACATCGGTGTGTTGAACATCGGTGTGTCAAACATGGTGGGTCGAACATTATTTTGTCAAAAATTGGTGTGTCGAATGTCGTTGTTTCAATCATCAGTGTTTTGAACATCGGTGATTCAAACATCATATCATTTCTAGGAAATCTTAAAAAACTACGAAGAGTCTTTCTTACACAAAACATTACACACTATGTGAAATCCAAAAATTCATGTAAGAAATACACGTGTAAACATATGGATTTATAAATATATATTATTTCCTTGTTATAGTATATTGTTCAGTATGATATAATTGATTTACTTAGAGATATTAAATAGCATGGAAGAGAAGAATTTGTAGTTAGACATTATTTGTGATTATAAAAACCACTATAGCATAGAGGTTCCAACAATCTCCCCCTTTTGAAAATCGCAAATTATGGCATACATATAAATATAAGGAATAATAATTACTAGACTTAGCATAATCTTCACTATATTTGATTATTCAATATAACTAAATACTTCCCTTTTGTGAATTTTTAAAACAAATCTCCCCCTCAGTAAAGGTATTATGTTGAGTACATGCCATGTGTCATCTACCACATGCCATGTGTCATCTTTCAACTACCAGAATTTCTCCCCCATATATTAATAAAGTATTCCACTTCATAGTATTCCACTGCTTTCTCCCCATTTTAGGATTAGAGAAAAATGAAATATAAAGTATGAGAAGGAATCTCATAAAAAAATATTTCAAAAAGATTTCCATTAAGAAGAGTACAGTCAAAATAAAAGAACAGATCCTTTTCAAGGATGCAATCCATCACTAAGGGTTTGGGTGCTATGGGTATTTTCCTTTATCTGAAGGATCTGTAGTAGGATTAGAAGGTTGGGTAGAGGTAGAGGGAAGAGTTGGTCTGAAGATAACACCAGGATGGGCAAAACCTGTAGGTACATTTTCTACAAGGCTAGTCATTCTTTCTGACAACACACGACTAGGAGTTTTCTCTGTAATTACCGATTTAATCTTGGAAAGAGCCTGAGAAATAATCATTGGAGATGGAGGTCGATAGGGAGTAATAATGGAAGCATCAAGATAGACCTCAATTGCTTTATCCTAGACATGAATATATGGTTTAAGGAGATAGATGAATTCATTAATGATTTCACCACCATATTGAATAGCTTTCTCAAAGTCATCCTTATTCTCCATGACATTATTCAGAAAAGGGGTAAACTTCTTCAACTGAGTAATATGTTTCTTGATAGCTTCTATGACTTAAGGTATTCTGATATTTTCTTCCAGAAACAAGGAGCTATTCATCATATCATTCTTGGTATAAATCATAGTAAAGTACTTATCCACTTTCTCTTTAATTATATTCTGAGAAATAGAAGCTTCATTTTTGCCCTACCTAACCATATTGTACACAAGGTCTGTATTTATGTGTACCTTTTCAAGAGTTTATTTTTCTGAAACACTTTGAAGAAGTTTGATTTCCACTCTCATCTCAGCCTTGAGAGACTCCAAATTAGCAACATCACCTTTCCCACTTCTATAATTAGTTGGGCCAGTTAACATTTTTTCATGCTCTTCATTCAACTTCTTCAGATCTACAATGAGGATATGAGTCACCAAGTTCCTAATAAATTCCACTACACCACTAAATAATGTCTTCAATTCAATGGTTAGATAATTTAATTCATTACTCATCTTATTTACCTCTTATATCAGCATGGTATTATGCATAATGATAGTGTCAAATGTGGCAATGAGATTTGGTTGAACCCCATGGATAACAATTCTTTCAATCTTTGTTGCATCTGCATCTGAAATACCTATTGATGTGGAGGTTTCACTTCTCTATCCAACTGAGGCTTTCACTGACTCAAATATATCATATTTGAAATTTTCCAAGTCATCCGTAGTACATATTACCTTGATACTTCCTGTGCTATTGGCACTACTACTAGAGGCGCAACTGGTGAAATGGGTGAAATAGGTTCTGCTTCAGCTAGGACTTATGGAACATTAGGAGGAGGCACCCTCTCCTCATCTCAATAATAATCTAAAAAAAATAATGTATCTTGGATCATTATTTCACTCTCTAGTATAGGTCCAGTCTCTTGGATCAACAATATCAATCCTGATCCTTATTCCCTTAGGCTCACGAAAAACATCATCTACATCAACTTCTTCCACCTACCCTCTGGCCAAAATAATGTTTCTGGGTACAGGAACTAACTGAACATCAGGTTCTACATGTGCTCTAGCCACTTCAACTTCTCTAAGAATTTCCCCAATTTCAGGCCCTTGACCCTCAGCTTCTTCTTCAGGACCAGAAACCATAACTTCCTTCAATTCTTGAATGATGTTTTGATTTTTAGCATTAATATGGGGTGACCAATCCTCATGATCAGCATCTCTATGATCAATAGAAACTTGTTCAACAGGTTCAACATCATCGCCACCACCGTGTACAGATTCATCACTAGATCTGTTAACTACTTGTTGTCCCATATTTAAATAATCGCTTACATTATCATCATTTCATCATTCATCCTTGTCATCATCAACATAATTAGAATCATCATCATCATCATCATCATCACAATCCTCGTCTGATTTACTTACATAACCTTCAACACCAGTAACCTCAAATCTATTCTTCCTCCTCATCACCTTACACGGATTATCTTGAGGGTAAGTCTGATGTGGACTAGTAAGACCATAAGACAGTCCATGCAGCTTTCAGTATTATTAGGATCACTCATGTCATCAAAAGGAGATCCTTCATCCCATGGCACTTCATTCTCTACTTCCTCATTTGAATAAATTGGTTCCTCTCCTCGTTTGAGACCTTGATCAGCTTGATCCTTTGATCTAGTAGGATAGTCAACTAGATTGAAATCTTTATATAACCATCCCCCGTAACCTACCCAACATTTCTTCCAAGGGTTCCAGAAGATCTTCATCCTTTTAAAAATGTATTTTTGATGATAAAAAACACTACATGCAATTACCACTTCATATCCATCTTCCACATATCCTAACCTTTTTAGCATAGCAGAGATCATCCTTGGATAGTACTATCATGTTGCCTTCATGGATGGATTTATAAAATCAGAGACATTCCCTATGAGATACCTACACGTGTTCAATTTTATCCCATGTTTCAACTGATAGATTAGACACATATCCTGATACTTTATTGTAGACAAATATCCCTTCCTTGGGCAGATTGGATGATGTATAAACTTAAAAAACAATATTATTTTTCATTCAAGGTCACTTGAGATAGTCCTTCTAAATTCCCCATTTATAGTTTGCCCTTTCAGAGTATATTCATAATAAAACAAATCATAGGAGGGAGTAATATTACCCGAATAATCAATACAGACACCTTCATAAGAAATCACCAAGCACTCATCCCATTCCTTAGATGAAAATTTTATTTCCTTTCCCTTTACCATTGAATTCATCCTTTTTGACTCATCTTCATCTAGTTATATCTTCAAATGTTGATATAATTCATGCACTAGCTGGGGATAATAATTTCTTTCATTATTAGAAAACTAGCTCAGCCACCCTTGAGATTCTAGTACTTTTAATAAAAATGAATTCCTTGATAGAAGCCACTCTGCAGATGCTTCCTTCTCATCTATGACCACTCGGATTTCCAAGCTCGATTTTTCAGTCCCACTGGACTCATCTTTATGACACATGGTATATGGAGATTTTCTTGGCTATTTTAATGCATGCTCGGTCATTGCCATGTCGAGCCTTCTTATTCCAAAATAGTTGAGAACAAGGGTTGAGTGGTAGAGTGAAAAAGGGTAGAAAGCTTTACAGTAGTGGGAATGTGAAAGTTTGGGATGTATTGGGCTTAGTATATCATTTAGGGATTGTAAATTGTATAGCATAAAATTTAAAGCACAGAAAATAGAATACTAAAATAGTTATTTTTTACTTAAAACATATATAATAATAAAAAAACTTAAATGCATCGTTGAAATTGAATCATTTTTACACGATTAGATTCATAAGATCAGTTTCAAAGGATCAGTTTCACAAGATCAGATTCACAAGATCAGTTTCAAGAGATGGGTTTCAAGAATGAATTTCAAGAGATCAATTTAAAGATTTAGTTTCAAGAATCGGTTTCAAGAATCCGGTTTCAAGAATCAGTTTCAAGAGATCAGTTTCAAGAATCGGTTTCAACAGATTGGTTTCAATAATCAGCATCAAGTATTGGTTTCAAGAATCAGTTTTATGAATCGGTTTCAAGAATCGGTTTCATGATATTGGTTTCAAGAATTTTTTTTAAGAATCAATATCATGAATTGGTTTCAAGAGATCAGTTTCATGAATTGGTTTGAAGAGTTGGTTTCAAGAGATCAGTTTCAAGAATTGGTTTCAGGGATCTAGCATTCCTAGTTTATGCCTGATGTTGTTCATTCTCCCAAAGATTATGAATTTAGTGAATATATCATCATGTTGATGCTCAGTCATAATAAACTCAATAGTTATATCACCTTTTTGATAATAATCTCTAAAAAAGTGATGTCTTACATGAATATGATTTTTTCTAGAATGAGAAATTGGATTCTTATAAATGTTAATAGAACTTGTATTTTCACAGTTTATGGGGATATGTGGGAATTGAAATACCTAGTCTAATAAGGTGTGTTTAATCCAAAAAATTTGTGCACAACAACTACCAGCATCAATTTATTCTACTTCAATATTTGATAATGAAACTGAATTTTGTTTTTTACTACACCAATATATTAGAGACTTTACCAAAAAGTGACAAGTTTCCAAAGGTACTCTTTCTATCTAAAATACATCCACTAAAGTTAGAATCTGAATAGCTAACAAAATCAAAAGTTTTTCCTTTAGGATAGAACAATCCTAAATTAGTTATATACTTGAGGTATTTAAAAATTCTTTAAACACCACTTAGATGTGACTCCTTTGGGTTTCCTTGAAATCTTGCACACATACACACACTAAACATAATATCTGGCCTACTAGCATTTAAGTATAGAAAACACCCAATCATACCTCTGTAAGTAGTCTGATCAACTGATTTTCCATTTTCATCAAGATCTAGATTACATGTAGAACTCATAGGGATTTCAATACACATAATTTTATCAAAGTTATATCTTTTAAAAATATCATTAGTGTACTTATTTTGATTTAAAATAATACCTTCTTTATTTTGAAATATTTGAAATCCAAGAAAATATTTATGTTCACCCATTAAACTCATTTCAAACTCACTTTGAATTATTTTTGAAAATTCATTACAAAAAAAATTCAAGATAAAAATATAATATCATCTACAAATATTTTGGATATTAAAACATATTTTGAAATTCTTTTTTAAATAAATGTGGGTCTGCGAGTCCTTTTGTAAATTGTTTTAAAAGAATAAAATTACTCAACCATTCAAACCATGCTCTTGGAGTTTATTTCAAACCATATGTGGATTTCAATAATTTAGCACATGATTTGGAAAAGGAGGATTTTTAAAACTTGGCGGTTTTTGAACAAAAAATTCCTCAATTATATAACCATTTAAAAATTCACTTTTGATATCCATTTGATAAATTTTAAAATCCATGTGTGATGCATAGGCAAGTATAATTATAATTACATCATGTATAGCTACTCGTGCAAAGGTCTCTTCATAATCAATTCCCTCTTCTTGATTATATACTTGTCTAGCTAGTCTATCTTAATTTCGAACTATATTTCCAGCTTAATATACCTTATTTCTAAACACCCATTTGATTCTTATGGTCAAAGTATCCTTAGGTTTATCAACAAGTTTATAATATTTATTTCTTTCAAACAGATTAAGTTTTTATTGCATGGCCATTACCCAAAATTCATCATTTATTGCATCATTGTTATTTTTAGGTTCAAGCTATGATAAGAAATCTTGATGTTCAACTTGGTTTTTCAAGGATGCTCTTGTTTGTGTTCCTCTATCTAAATTTCCAACTACAACATCTATGGGATGATTCTTAAGGATCCTATATGGTCTAGAGAAGGTAGAACATGATATTTCTGGTTGGTCAAGTTGATCTGGTTCACTATGGTTAAGATTTGGAGAATTTTTAGAACTGGAAGATTTCACATATTCCTTCACAAGATGATTTGAGGTTTTATCATTAATTTCTATATTGGACATCTATAATATTTTCTATTGTGGTCTTAGTCTCATGTGGATCTGCTTCATCAAACATGATGTTAACAGATTCTTCCACGCATTTGGTTTTCTTATTAAAGACTCTATAGGATTTTCTTGATGTAGAGTAACCATAAAATATTCCTTCATAACTTTTAAAGGAAAATTTATCTAAATGATCTTTAGTGTTTATAATATAAAATTTACATCCAAAAACATTAAAATAAACTAATTTGGGTTTCCTACTATTCCATAACTCATAAGGAGTTTTCTTAAGTATGGTTCTGATTAAGACTCTTTTTATTATGTAATAAGTTTTATTAATAGCTTCAGCCCAGAAATAAATGGGTAGATCATATTCATTGAGCATAGTTTTGGAAATTTCCTTTAAGGTTCTATTTGTTCTTTCTACAACACAATTATGTTGAGGTGTCCTAAGAGTAGGGAAGTTATGATTATAGCCATTTTGTGAGAAAAAAGATTCAAAATCTTAATTTTCAAACTCATGTCTGTGATCACTTCATAAGAATTTAAACTTAAAACTGCTGATTTTTTCTAAATTCCTAGAATACTTGTTAAAGTGTGAATAAGATTCACTTTTATGATCTAGGAAAAAGGACTAGGTTTACTTAGATAAATCATATACAAGAATATAAACATAGTTATTCCAATTGAGACTTGAAACTCTAGATGGTCTAGACAAGTCCTTGTGAACCAACTCAAGAGGTTGAGAAGAAGTTACTTATTTCTTGGTTTGGAAAGAGATTTTATGTTGATTTCCTTTTTGGAATGTATTACAATCTTTATTGTTTAGAAACTATAACTTGGGAAATCATTAACAAATACCTTTCTGGTTATCTTCCTAAGAGAGTGTATGTTGCAATATCCTAGTCTACTATGCTATATCCAAGATTCTTTGTAAAAGGCATTTAGACAAGAGAAATTATGTGAACCTAGTCTGTCAAGATTTATAGCAAATACATTAACATTTATAAATAAAGTAAATACTATGTTATTATTGTCATAATAAAAATTTCATGAATAATTCTTTAAATTAAGATCAAATCCATCATCACACAATTGAGATATGCTGAGTAGGTTATACTTAACTCCATCAACATTTAATATATTAGAAATTGAAATAGAGTTTGAGTTACCAATCTATCATAGGCCAATGATTTTTCCTTTACCAGTGTCACCAAAGGTGACATGTCCTCCATCAATCATGATAAAACATTTAAATCTTGAAAAATCACATCTCATATGTCTTGAACAGCCACTGTCTATTTACCACAGCATTTTACAAGAGATCTTTAGGCAGTTTACCTACAAAACAGTTGAACCAAAAAAATACTTTGGCAACCATAATTTTCTAGGTCCAAATACATTATTAATATAGGCTTTAGGTACCCCACAAATATATTATGGGTTTCCTATATGCAGAATATAGAGTGTTAGAAATGTAAACTCTCTTTGGCCCTGAATAATTAGATATTATAAAAGAATTTGTGGAACTATAACTTGCTATAAAATTCTGGTTTTTGAAAAAGGTAGAAGATTTTCTTGATTTGGTTACAAAAAGTGATTTGGATAAATTCCTTTATCTTGGTTGATATCCTATCCCAGAATTATACTTAAGAGCTATTTGTTTAATAAATATTTGAGTAAGATTATTTTTACAGTTAGTAAAATTTTCTATGTCTTTATTTAATTTATCTATAGACATTTGTAGTTTATTGTTCCACTTGAGCAGTTGAGAATTTTTGTTTTTTTAGTTTTAAGTTCAGAGATAACACTCATAGTAAGTGCATGTTGTTTCTTCGAAGATTTATAGTTATCTTTCAAATCACTACATATTTCTTCTAACATGTTGTAATATTCTAATAATTCATCATTTTTCATATTCTCTAATATGCTTTTAGAATAATAAGAATTATGTATAGGAGAGTCTAAGTAAACCTCAATTTTTTTGTCATAAAACACAAATTAGACATAACATATTTCTCATTTTGATAAGATATAGATTAACTTGTGCTTTCCTCAGAGGCACTCCAGGTGGCCTTCATTTCTTTCTTATACCTTCAATCCTTATTTTAATACTTTTTCTTGTATTTCCTCTTTGGAAAGTCAACCATGACATATCCTTTCCTTTTACATTCGTAGAAAATTATCTCTTTTGATTTATCTTTTCCCTTCAATCCTTTTTCTAATTTCCTTTGTTATCGTAATTTCCTTTCAAATTGAGATTTCTGATAAACACATTTTTCCTATAAAATTTCATGAATCATCTTGCTTGCTGGGCCATTTCTTCATCACTTTCTGAAGATAATTCATCACTCCTTGAGCATTCAATAGCTACTTGAACTTTCTCCTTGTCTTTACTTTTAGATATAGTTGTCTTGAAGGCTACAGATTTTCATTTTTGTTCATATTCTTCTTGATTTAACTATAATTCCACTTCAAACATCATTAATTTTCTAATCAATTCCTTTACTTGAATCTCATAAATATTGCATGATTCTCTGATTGATACCAACATTCCATGCCATCTTTCTGTTAAGCATCATAGAATCTGCATAATCTTATATTTGGATGTTACTTATCTTCCTAAGGAAATCATGGTATTCACAATTTCATTGAACTTGGGATACATACCATAAATAGACTCATCAGGATTAATTATAATGTTTTCATATTTAATAGTATAAGTATTTAATCTAATTAATTTAACATTGTATGTTCCCTCATGAGAAATAGATAGATTGTCCCAAATCTCATGTGCAGTTTTACAAGAAGATATACAGTTAAATTCTTCATCTCTTAGTGCATAGTACATAGCATTCATTGATTTACAATTATTTTTATATATTATTTTGTTAGGTTCATCCCTAGTGTTTCTTGCAGTTTGAATATTTGTATATTTACTTTCAATACCATTCTATATTTCAATTCCCATGCTTTCTATATTTATTTTCATTTTAAGCATCCACTGAGCATAGTTAGTTCGTTTAATGAAAGGTTGTCTATTGGAAGTATCCCCTTCTATTATATTTCCATAACATATATTGTAAAATAATTTCAAAGAGATAAAAATTTAGAAATGACAGGAATTTTGAGATCTTTGAAAACCAACATTAATCAGAGTTGACACGATTTGAAAAGATGAAAATAACTTTCAAAATTTCATCTGATACCAAATGTTGATCGGTGTAGATGACTCGAGAGAGTGGTGAATTGTGTATCTATAAAAATTTCGATTTAAAATTGGTTCTTTGAAATAACATCCACTATTAAAATAAAATCAATGTTAGTTTTTAGTGAATTTATAAAGGTCATAAAAGTTCAATTAGTTTCTCATAAGATTGATTAGTTATTGGTTTTACCAATCTAAAATTAGAAATACTATTGAAGCTAATCTACTGAGTAAAATAGATATAAAAACTTGCTAAACTAACTACCAATTTTTAGTTTATCATTATGTGAGAAATACATAACAGATAAAAAATATAAGACAAACAACACAATGGTTAAAACAAGAGGTTTAGTCTCAAGCTGAGACATAGTCCTCGTCACTTGGTGATCACCTGCCACCAAGTAGTTTATATTAATAAAACTTTGATCCACACCCTAGATCAGGGATCACAATAGCACACAAGGTTTTCTAGGTCACACTTGACCTCTACCACAATTATTCATGGGGAAAACTAATAAATAGATCACACAGGATCTCTTTCATAGTTCTATGTGGGATACAAGATTAAAAAGGAACTAATAGTGAGGATATTTTTGTATCCTATAGTTATGCTCAAGATACAGCGTGTGTGACATAATAGATACACACACTACTTAAATAGTAAACACAAGATCACATAAAATTTATAAAACAAGAAAAGAGTTTAGAAATATCTATGTGTTGTGTAGTAAATCTCTGGACTCAATGGATGTAAAGAAAATGATATTTTAGTCCTCTTCAAGATATTTTCTCCATAACAGAGTATTGTGGTCTCTGAAATCTTTCTTCCAGGTGTGTGATGGTTCATCTCATCAATATCAGGGTGTTTAGGGAGGTTTAGCTGGATGTATCTTGTAGTATTAAACTTCTGGAATACTCAAGCATCGAGTTCTAATATTTTCTATATCTTGAATATTCACACAGCCAGCCTTTTTATCTTTCAACCGGGTTCAGCAACTCACTTTTTAGGTTGATCTTGTAATATTTTTATACTTCAAGGTCTAATAGGCATAAATATATCCCCAAGTGTATGTACCTCATACTATCTATGGATAAACCTAGAGAAAACATTAAATAATCTCAGAAACATTAATTTTTCTAAACATTACCGTTAGAAATAAATTTGAATTAATAAACCTGAAATAGTTATTTATGACTATAGGTGAGTAATTTTAATTATTCTATAATCTTCGGTCTGTTAGCATCAGTCTTTCTTCTACAGTGTGTCCTCTTTGGTGTGTCATCTTCGGTGTGTCTAACATCGATGTGTTGAACATTGATATTTCCAGCATCGGTGTGTCGAGCATCAATGTGTCGAACAATAGTGCATGGAACATTGGTGTGTTGACCATTGCTGTGTAGAACATCAGTGTCTCGAACATCGGTGTGTTGGTTATCGGTGTGTCAAACATTGGTGTGTCGAACATCGGTGTTTCGAACATTGGTGTGTCAACCATCGGTGTGTTGACCACTGGTGTGTCGAACATCAGTGTGTTGAACATCGGTGTGTCGAACATCAGTGTGTCAAAAATTGGTGTGTTGAACAACGGTGTTTCGAACAGCAGTGGGTCGAACATCTGTTCATTTATAAGAAATCTAAAAATCTTATGAAGAGTATGTCTTACACAAAACATTACACGACTAAGTGACATCCAAAAATACAAGTCAAAAAACACTAGTAAACATATGGATTTATAAATATATGTTATTACCTTATTAAAGTATATTTTTCAATATGATATAATTGATATAAATAGAGATATTAAATGGCATGAAATAGTAGAATTTGTAGTTAGACATTATTTGTGATTATGAAGATAACTATAGCATTGAGTGTCCAACAACGTAGTTATTTATACTTCCATTGTATCTATTTATTCACCCTCTATTTATAGTATCTTCTATTTGGTTGTGTTTTTTACTGTATATTGATAATACATCCATTTTATTCTATGACATAGGGGTATAGTCTAGCTGCTTATTTACCTTCACACCCCCACTTCTAGTCAGTAGCCCCTATATTTGGGTAGATGTACCATTGGTCATGTGGCCAACTGGACTTGAGGAACTGGTTAACATGAAGCTGAGTCTAGGATTTCACAATACCTATATGAGGTGGTTTTTAAAAATAGGCTGAGAAAAATCTTTTAGGGGAGGCCAGTGTTACTTACCAAATAAAATATTGTATGTGATTTTCTGTTACTTTTCATGGATAAACACCCAATCAGGAGGTCTATATAGATTGTGGTCTTACTCCTGGATTGGTAAATATTCCATCAGGAATGTCTGTGATAATTGATATGACTACCAGGGAGAACTGAGTATATTATATTGGAAGTCATTTTCATCGGTTCTTTCTCAAAGACACCCATACACTATCTAAAGTATGTATATTCAACCTAGTTTAAGGTCCTGAGGATTAGTGCTTTATTATTTAGTTATTTATTTCCTATAGTTTTTTAATTTTTTCAATTGAGCATTTCATAGAAAGATTTAACTACATATAAAATTATGTATGAGAACACATTGGTGGTTCCCACCTATGTTATATACTCACACCCCTCTTGAGAAATGATTGCACTGGGTTTTCCAAGAACACTATGAAATTGATATTAGCACATTGTGGGATAAGGTCTGGGCTCATATATTCATGTTGGTTCATCATGGGTAAGATAGGTTACTGGAATCTGGTATGTCTTGTGGTGGAATTAGAGCCTCAGTGTTTTTATTTATTTTTATTATTCACTATATATGTGATTGGACCAATGGGAGATCACTCTTACATGACTGGGATCTCACTGAATAATGGTGTGATAATATAGAGTCTTTATTTACCTTATTATTCAATTGGTTATGGATTTTATTTGATGATTAGTAATTTATTTTTAACAGTATACTCTACCCATGACACCATTTTAGACACATGATATCAATGTAAAGCTTCCATTATATGAGAATGGCCTCCATATGTCCCATGTTAGTTATGTCTAGTGACTTTTCATCATGTTCAAGGATAAGATATTGTAAGGTAGGACGACTCGGTGATTTTTTCATTTTTAATACAATTTTATTTTGTAAAGTTCCATTTTTAGATGGATTTAAATATAACATGATTATTCTTTCATATCTTTATGATGTTGGATTGACTGTTATGTTTGAAGATAATAATTTTTTTGTTTTTATTAATAATTCTCTTTTACTTTATTCAAATAGTAAATATAATATGTATTGTATTAATATTTATGAAAATGAAAATCTGAATTTATGTTATCTTAATTCTATATAATTAGATGATAAATTATGTGATTGGTGTCTGGTACATGGTAACTATTGGCTAAAATATAATTTTTTAAATCATAGATAACTTTATCAAATCTTAATCTTAAAATAATTATGTTATTTGTGTTTGATTCCAATTAAAAAGGAAAAAAATAAGGACTCATTAAAATATATCAATGAAGATAATCCAATAAGATATCTTAATATATTACATCTAGATTTATTTTATTCTTTGAAAACTATAAGATTATGAGGGAAGAAGTAAATTTTTTTAAAAAATTATTTCAGATGGTTTACGTGGGAATATTTTATGTCAAGTAAGAATGAAAAGATAACAAAATTTAATTCCTCTTGTATATTTTTGTTGAATAAAAGGTTGTTATAAATTATTTTAATTTTAAGTTATTTAATATGTGAATTATTAATCCTGAAATGTGAGAAACTGATTACCAATAATGGTTATTATCATTGTTTTTATACTCCAAGAACACCACAAAAATGTTTTTATATGGAGGAAAAGTAGAACTATTTTTGATATGGATAAAATAATACTAAATTAACATAATTTACACAATTTTTTTATGTATTAATTTCTTAATATTAAAAATTAGTTTTCAAATAGATTTTTTATCAGACCTTTATTAAATAATACACCTTATAAAATGTTTACTGAAATGAAATCTGTGGTGGGTTAATTTATAGTATGTGGGTGTACAATATTTCTTTTAAATAATAAAATTTATATAGATATTTTTTGTAATAAGTGTTATTAATGAATATTTATAGCATAAAATATCAATAGAAAAGACTTAAATAGTGAATTATAAATAAACTATGACATTTAAATAATATGCACATGTCAAATTTGATGAATCTTGTATTAAATATAAAAATATTCATTTTGAGAAAATTGGAGACTAATTTAGAGAGATTATGTTTTTTTAATATATACCTCAAAGTGATAATTTATTTTTTTAGGGGTAGGATATACGTTATTAATATTATTTTAGTGTTTTTAAGTCTCCTAAATATTACTCTTTATAAAACTGTAATTCTAAATATTGAATCTAGAATTAAATATAATAATTGATATTGAAATATAATGCTAATTCTTATTTTCAATACAATTATATACAAGATAATATTAATAATTCCTTAAAATATTTTAATTATATACTTTCAATAAAATATAAAGATAGTTGATTCTCAAGAAATAATTTATGGACTTGAACAGAACCCCCTAATATAGACTGGTAATAGGAACTAAAATTACTTTTCTCAATACGTTGGATAAATATGATCATATAGTTAAAAATAAGGCTTGAATGTTTGCACAAATATTTTTTCAATAGGAATAAATTAATTCTTTGTTGATTTTTTTCATTTTTGGGCAAGGATTGATGTTATTGAGATTTTATTATCTTTTTCAACATTATTAGGTCTTCAAATGTTTTAAAAATATGCTAAAATTTTCTTGTTAATTGATATAATTTATTAATAGGTGTATAACAATCATAACTATATATATAAACATGAAATGTTCAAAAATTGGGTTTTTTTGAAAAACAAAAAAATAATAATTACCTTTAAATAGTTCAACGTGTTTGATAACTTTTATTTCACAAAAAACCCCTTTGTAAATGGGCCCCCACATATTATAATAACATTATTAATTAAACTAACATGGTAATCAATAAATAGTCATTATCTATTGAAGCTACATAGTTCATATTTCATAACTTTTTAAAAGGGGTGTTTTCAATAAATAATTATTTCTTTATTTTTTTAGTTCTCATTAAAAGATAAATTGGGAAATTTTATGATTTTAAATTGATCAAAAAACATTATTTTTTAACTATACACATCAAAAATTATGAATTTTATATCATTTTCTAAATAGGGTTTTTTTAGTTAATAAATAATGGATTTAAAGAAAATATATATTCCACAATTTTTTCACTATTTTAGAACAACTTGGATGATATGAAAACCATTAAATTTAATTAAATATGATACGAGTGTATAAAATTATTCATTTTTAAATATTATTTGAATATAAAAAGCTATCGAAAAAAAATTATAAATAATAAAATGTTACTTTAATATAAAAAATGTTTTATATCTTCTTTTTAATCAAGCATATTTCAAGGGATATTGGGTTATTTATTTCCTTGGATACATCATATAATTTTGTTTCTTAATATTTCAATATATTTCATTATAATTACAATTCAATATAAGGTTACCTTACATAAAATTTTAATCTCCTAAAGTTATTTCTCTGAAAACTACATTTACGTGATTATGTGAATTTATTTTAAAATTAACTATTCACTCCATTAGATATTATATTTGATGAAATTATTATGAAATTTGAAATTGTATGATTAAAATTTGGGAAAATAAATATAAGTATTTTTCATTAAAATTAATTACTATGGTTTAAAAATATTATACCAAAGTAAAAATAAGTTTGGGTAAAATAATAAAAGTTTAGAAAGACTATTAATCAATCAATTATGTATCAAAAAGAGTAGTTGAGGTGAGTTTTTACCTACACTCCATTTAATCTTTTCTTTTTTCCATTTTTAGCCTTTGATACATGAAAAGTAACCTTATGTTATTGAAAATTTGAGGTTCACTCCCAAAACATGCCATCCCTTGGCATATAAATAGGGACATATATTTAAAACATCAAGATGTAAATCACATGAAAATTTATTGTTGAAAATATTCCATTTTAATTATCCTAGAACAACTCTAATGAAAATAAATAAGCCTATAAATTTTAAGGATACTTCCATGAAATATTCAATTCACCGATATGAGTATTATCAATTAATTAGTTATATTCCTAATTATCTTCTATCAAATTTATTAAATATAAACTAAAATATGGATATTATTATCATTTATATAATAAAATGTTTCTATGTTAATGTTATTATATTTTTTATTCATATACTCATCCATTAATAAAACCAAAACCATTGTTCATGCATTACGTGGAATACAACCTCCACAACTTAATGTGTTTTATTTTACGTCATCAACTTATATAGTTTGATATAAGGATGGATTTAAAATATAAGGATGGTGTTTAGGAAATCATTAAGGTTTTGTTATATCAATTTTAATAACCAATTAATGATATGATCAACAAATGAATTTTTTTAATTCAATAATTTAAAAAGAGTGAACTATGTAGAAATTGATATATTATTTCTAAGTTATGACTTTATATAAATTATATTATTTTTTAATTACATAAAATTATGATGTATTTTTCATATAAACACAAAAAAATATTACGATTCTCATATATTTATTTTAAAACTAAACCATCTCATAGTAATCCATTAATCATGGTAGATGCATGTTTGAGACTATTTAACCACCGAAAAGAATAACACTACAAATTTATGTGGTGGATTTCAATAAGATCATTTTCATGTTAATATATGATATAAATTATTAAATAGTTGTTTTTTGGTTTTGTATATTCTATATCAATATCTAATCCATCAATTAATAAAACAGTACATGTTGGTAAAAAAATCCCCAAAACATACTTTAATTGATTTAATCTTCATTGAAAAAGACCAAAAAACTCATGAATGGAATTTAAAACTTCATATATAATTATAAATAATCCATAAAAAATACATTAATAACCTTGAAATTATGAAATTTTTATTAATAAATAATCCAGATACAGTTGTTACGAAACTAGGAAAAATTCACAAATCTATAAACACCTAATGTGAATAATTAAATGGATAACTGTTGAGAATAACTATTTATGAAGAGTGTGACTAAAATTTTATATGAGTAAGTATATGAATTAATTTATTAAAATAGATATATTTATTATACAAGAGTTAAATCTTTTTTTGTGTAAGTCAGAATCAGAGGTAAGTTTTTCGGTCTCAATTTCATTTCATTAATATTTGTTTTTGTTATACAGTATGTTTTGTTTTATGAGATTTTTATTAATATGTTACTCAATAGGTTATTTTTTTCTTGGTCCCAATTCTAATTCTATGAGAAATATTGAATTTTGTGCAACATGTATTTTTTAAATGTCATATTCACTACACTTGGACATATTTTTATCATAATCCTAGTTTTTCATGGTATTTTATAACCAAATAATGTTCACTTATTCATGTTTCCATTAAATCATATATTTCCTCTATTGTATGGTTTTTTGGTAACTCTTCTTTCATTCATTGAGTTTCGATCTCTATTGAATTTATTTCACATAATTTGGTTACATCCTTCTATTTATTGTATTATGAATTACTATAATTTTTTTATAGTCTCGATTCCTAGGATATATTATTTTGAAACCATAAATTACCTTCAAATGTATGGTTTATATTCTTCTTTTCATGAATTGACCTAGTATAATAATAATTTATCTATATGGTGTGTATATGAAATTTGACATAATTTTGAATAGATTATGTTTACCAAGAAGTTATGTTATTATATTTAAATAGTGAAATGTATGTGCCAATTACCATATCAGGATATTCTATTCCTCCTTACAAAATAATATAGTGTCATGAAATATGTCTTTTATAGCAACATGTCATGATTTTATTCACAAAAATAAGTAATGTCTCTACAAACTGGGACTTGATAAAAAAAAATTGATGTCTCAAATTATTTATTACATAAATATGATATCAGTAATATTTATGTAAATGTTCTCATTTACTACCATGGATATATCATGTTCTATTTCAACATGATTATGTCATCATGTTGTTTACTTTTTAATATCATTCCATTTCTGCCATTTTTTCCATGATTTCCATAGTTCTATGGTTCCCATTATAGTTATTTTATCTCAAACCATCTTACAATTCCTTTTCCATAGGTTATAAAGAAAATTACTACATGTTTCATGTTTACAAGAATAACCCATGTGAAATATTATTTGAGAGAAATTTTAGCCTAGTTATATGTTACATAGTTTTTTATATAATATGAAATTTATCTAGTTTAAATAAAGAGAATGGGATTTATCAGGTTATTTACTTTAAAAAGACTCTAAAGTAATAAACGCGATAAGATCATTTGATGTAAAAGTTATGATAATTATTATTGACATTTTAAATATGAATGGTTATATCTAGGATTTTTTCACTCATATAAAATAGGATCGTGAGAATGAATCTAGAAATGATAGGATTGTGAGAATGAATCAAGCAATGATATGTAATTAGAAACCACTATGTTTTGTGTGATTATTTGGTTGAAATGGGATCGTGAGAATGAATCTAGAAATTAAATGTATTTAGAAACCACAATGTTTTAGAACATATCATGGGAGAATACATAAATGGTTAATAATTTTAGTATAATCAAATTATGATGGAAAATGATATTTTCCATGTCTTTCATATGTCAGTTAGGTTTATATGATAATAAAAACTAATTTTTGGCACAATTGGTTTTCTAAATTAGGGAAGCAATATTTATTGTTGAAATTTTGGTATAGTATATTAGTTATTAATAATTATGTGAAACATATAAGTTTTTTTATTTAGTTTTTTTATGTAATGGATTTGAATCATTTATTAAATGGTATATATAAACATTAGAAATGGTTTTATGAAAATTATATATTTTTGGAAATAGATGTTGAAGAACACATGTTTGAGGAATGGATATGTTTTTTTTAGTTAAGGTTTAATGTTTTGATGATAAAGAGTGGTTTAATTTTGAAGGATTATGTTGGATATTAATTGGTATCCTTGGGATTTTTAATTTTTTAGTGATATTTTTGAAACTTATCAACCCATTTTTTGGATTGTGATATATAATAACTAGTGTGAAACCTTGTGAAGTATGGGATAATAGCATTTTAAGGTTAATGATATTTCCTATTGTTGTAGTAATATATAATATCATCAATGTTAATGTCTTGAAGATTATATTGGTTTTGGGAAAGGTGTGGTTTTTACATTATATGATTACATTATACGAATACCTGGGTATATAATTCTAGGAATATCTAATGTTCATTAACGAAGTATTGGAACAATTTTAAGAGAAATATTTCAATGATTAATGCTTCATAACATTTGAAAATGTTCGTGGAAATTTGAGATTTATATTTTATATATTTGTATAATAAGTATGATAAACCCCAAATCAAACTAACCATGTTTGGAAAAAAAAATTATCTATGTCAAAATATGTGTGATATAGGTTGAATATGAGTCTAAAAATGTTGAGTTAAAAAAATTATCAGCTTACATGAATGTTCTTTTAGTTAAAAAATTTGTAATTATTCCAAACCAGTAATTGAAAATAATAATTAAAAATATAAACATATTTTAAATCCAAATATCCATGAAAAATATAAGGAAGTAATATTATGAAGATTTGAGTAGCCATTATGATAATAGAATTTGGATTTAATCTACTACATGTCAAATATGTGTGAAGAAACTCGAGAGTAGATGTTATAAATAAGGTTATAATGGTTATCAGACTCACTAGTGTATGGGAAAGGGAGAATAAAAAATATATATTTCATTAATTTCTATAGTGTTGGGAATTATTTGACTCAATGTTCCAACAAAATTGACAGCGTGGGAAATTTTCACCAACAACCATGTTAATAAGGGAAATCGAATGCAATTACTAGTAATGAATCTGATTATGAGATTTTAAACCAGATTTTCTAGTGACTCATTTCGTGAATGTATTCAACAAGTACTGGATATTTATGTATAAATAAAAACACAAAGTTTTGTGATTTTCATAAAAATATTTTTCAAAGATTGTAGAAAGTTATTCTGTGTGTATCTAAATATACATCCTTTAGTATTATTCTATGAGAAAATATAAACGGGTTAGATTAATTTATAAATAACATATAAATATTTATCATATAAAAATATTCATTCTGCATCCTAATTAAACACATGATAATATATTAGTGTATGGTTATGTATATGTTCCCTATAGAAATTGTTCTGATCCGACAAGTCAAATTTTAAGAAGATGTTTATTTAGGGGAGAATGTAATACCATGAAATTATAATTAATTTTAAATAATATGACATGATTAATAAGATATAATGAATACACCACCAAACATAAAATATCTTTAACATATTAGAATGAGAGTAGTAATTAACATAATATAAAACTCAATTAAAAATCAGTACCATTATAAGAAAAATAGGATATATGACTTATTATTTAAAAAATGTGTTTTCAATAAAAGTAGTGTTCTTTATATTTATAATTCCAATAAATGAAAATTTTGGAATTTTCAAATTTTAATTATTTAAAATAAATTTAATTTTTTAATTAATCAAATTAATATTTACATCATATATTTTTTTGAGTATTTCATAAAATGTTCATTTTTAGTCGAAAATGTGGGATTTATGAAAATTAAAATTTCCATGAGTTTATCACTATGTAAGAATAATATATATGATTCTAAAACTTTTAATGTAATAAAATCTGAAATTAAGGGACAATATTGTGTATTTTGATATATTAAATGAACTTATAAAACATATGGGAAACATTTATATAATTATTTAAAATGTTAGTCTAATATAAAATTCACTATGATCTTTTTCCTGAATCAAGTATTTTTTAAGGGTGATTCTATTTTATATTGACTTGTTGGACTCATATCAATAATTTTTTTCATAGTAATTCAATTAATTCATTAAAAATTGTATCCATGAAAATTTTCTCTTATATATAAATTTAATACATTAAAAATTTATTTATCTAATAATCTACTTTTATGAGAATAATTAAAATTGTTTTAAAATAATTATTCTTCAAAATTAAAAATTATATTTATAAAATGTTTTCAAAATTTTAAATTATATTTATTAAATTATGTAAAAAATTGTCATTATATTTTTCTTTAAAATTAATTACTTCAATTTAAAAATCTGTTACTAATGTAAAAGTATGTCTGGGTTAAAAAAAATAGAAAAAAAATTCATAAGTCACTCACAGTTTCCCAAAAGAGTTCTGAGGTTACTTTCTATCTTCTCTCATTTTTATCTCCAACTTTTTCCATTTTATTTCATTTTACACTTGAATAGTAACCACACATTATTGAAATTTCAAGGGTTACTACCAAAATGACACCTCCCATAACTTATAATAGGGTGTCATATTCACATTTTCAAGGATAACTTACCATTAAAATTTTATCATTAAACACTTCAATTTTACTCTATGTAAAATCCTCTCCAACTATAATAATCCCATGGACATTCATAGCTAACATTTTCTCTAAATATTTGAAGATACTGCGAAGGAAAATTCACGTTTCAGACATGAGTATTATCAACAACATAGTGTTATTATAAAAAAAATAGTCATTAATTTTTTTTATAGACAGACTAATAAAAGAATATAATTATCATTTATTTAATTTAATGTCACTCTATTATGTTTATTATCATTATTTATTCATTGAATCCTTCCATTAAGAAATGATATCATAGTTCGTGTTTTAGGAGGACTACTGTCTCCATGAAATATTTAATTTTTTCTTAAAAACCCATAGAAGGGTGAATATAAGGATGGTATTAATGGATAAATACGAAATTTATGATATAATTAATTTTATGATATTTCAAATTTAGGGAAAAACTAATTATATAATCAAAAAATGATTATCATTAAGTGAATCATTTAATATCGGGGAACGAAGTTGAAAATGATCTCTTCTTTCTATGAAATAAAAATTTATAAATTTTTTAAAATTATTTAAAATGATGATATATCACACTAATAAAAACTAAAATTTACCTGTTATTCTATTTTAATGATATTACAACTAAACCATCTCATAATCATTCATTAATCATGGAAGGTTCATGTTTGGGTCATATTAATCATTGACTTGAACAATAATATATATATTTATGTCATGAAATAATATGAAATGTTATTTAACTATGTGATATTATATAAATGAGTATATATTTATTTTTATCTAGATATTTTATATCAATATCTAATCAATCAATTAATAAATCGCTCATTGTTCATAAAAAATTATAATAACATGGTTATTATCGATATCATCTTCAAGGATAAAGACCAAAACACTCATGAAATAAAATTAAAAAATAATAAATTATTATAAATAAAAACAAATTACCTTAAAAATTATTATTATATTAGGATAAAATATGGATATGGACAATTCTATTATAAAACTAGTGTAAATTCACGAAACTATAGTCACAAGATGTAAAAATTACAAAATAATTTATATATATAATTACTATTTAGGTTCTCTATGAATAATAATGGATATAAGTTATCTATAAATTAAGTGTTTGAGAAATATATTTTAATGTTATATAAGAAATATTGTGTTCTTGGATGTTGGTATAAAAGTTAGGGGTCTTAGTCTCAATTTCCTTCCATTGGGACATGTTTAAATTATACACTATGTTTCCATTTGTATGGTGTAAATACCTCCCCATTGAAAATTTTACATCATTATCCTCTTATATTTATGATATTCACTATCCATTTTCATTTTAACATTCCCATGTTATTTTCCTTCCAATGTTCCAACGTTTGTAAGGGGTTTTTTCCCAATTTATATTCATTGAAAAGTGTATTGTATTTATGAAACTAATCTAATTTATCTGGTTTACATATTTCTAATTTGAGATATCGTATCATGAATTATTTTTTAATGATGGTACTTGATGTTCAATTACAAGACCTCTATTTCAAGGTGTTTTGGTTAAATTTTTACTCAACATACAAGTATTTTCTTGTCCTTAGTTCTTATTCATTGAGACATATTATATTTTTCGCACTATGTTTTCTTTAAATGGTTAATTCACTTCCCATGTATATATATTTTATCATACACCTTTTATTTAATGTTATTTACTACCCAAATTATGATACCTTGTTCATGTGGCTATTGATTTAGCTGTTTCCCCCATAGTAAGTGTTTTTGGTAATTCATGTATTTCACTTTGATTTATGATCATTCTATTGAATTTATTTCACATAAGTTGGGTAAACCCAACACATGGTTTTATTATGTGGTATTCTCTCATTGTTTTACAGGGAGATAAATTCCTAACACATACTTTCATTGGAAATTTTTTCTCACATCTTTTGTTATATTCATTTAAAACCATCCACCTCCTTCCCAAGGATTTATTAAGATCATGTTTTTCAAGTATTTATATATCAATATACTTATTTATCTATATCATGTGAACATACTATTTTACATAATATTGTATTTATAATGTTCCCCAAGAAATAATGTTACTATGTTAATATAGATACATGTAGTGACATTATGGATGATTATTGACTATTATATAGGTTGATCATGTATTAATATTTTGGATAATTCATCATATGGATATCCATGTTTTTATTAGGTAAGACGTTCCTTTTTGAATGGTAATAAAATTCTTGTTTACTCTTATTGTGAATGCATTTGACATAATAAAGTGACAGATTGGGCCTGAAATTAAATTTTTATTTAATTAATTGAGGGGTATTGTTAGAAAAACCTTGTTGGTTTTTTGGTGTATATCTATTCCCATAATAGGATAGTGTCTTGGAAAGATCCTTGATAGAAGGATTGCATGAATACATTCTTGAAAATATTAAATTGTCTGGGTATAAGGCCTTAATAACTGGATTTTGAGGTCCAACATTATACATTACATAAATATGAGATCAATATTATTTATATCCATGATTTCATTTATTATCTTGGATATATCATCAATATATTGATTTTTTTATCACTAAATTTTGTGTACTAATTCATTATGTAATATTTTTTCAATGATTATTTAATATATATACTTCCGTTGTTGATTATTTCATATCAACCCTTTTTATGTATTCATTTTCCAATATTATGAATAAAATTAGTACATGTGACATTATTTAAGGATAACACAGGTAAATGGTATTTTGGAAGATGTTGAATACGTGTTATAGATTTAATAGTTTTACATATAATGGGAAAACTATTAATTTAATAAAAAGAACATGAGATTTATTTATTTATGTTCTTTATTATTTCTCTAATCATATAAACTTGAAACAACCAATTTTATGCAATAGTTGAAATAATCATTAAGGATTTTGTAATTATGGATAGTAATATTCAAGACTTTACAACTAGTATGAGCACCAAATCCCAGAGCACGGGTCTAGGGTGTCTCATTTTTTACCTTAAAATCTATTTATACTTTTTATGTAATCTATAAGTACATAACATAATAAGATATATTTATTTTAGTCTAATAATTATATTAATAAATAAATGTTTTATCTATATGAAATATTATATATAAATATTAATAAATATAAAAAAGAAAATATTTCAATCTAAATATACTTAATTCATTAAATATCATATTTTATTAAATTTTGTGTACTTATTCACTAATGTTTGGGTACTTATTCATTAAATATCATATTTTTTTTATTGAAGAGTATATTTTTGTTTTCTAGTGAATATATAAGTCGGTATTACTAGTACATATGTTTATAAATTAATATACATCTATTCATGGGGATTTTACTTTATTTTTTAGTTTTTGTTTATATTCATGAATTGTGTTAAAAATTGTTATAAACATTTCACAACCTATTGAAACTTTTTAATTATTTCTAAAATAATAGTTTCTATTTTAAGAATTACACTTATTCCATCATAATACTTTTTCAAATAAAATTATAATTTTTTAACTTTTTTATAAATTTCAAAATAAGGGAGAATTTTTAAAATTATAGATCAGTTTTTTATTACAAAAATATGGGATATTTCTAGTTTTATATTTTATTCCTAAGGAAATAGTTTGTATTAATGTTTTTTATATTTTTTTATGAATGAATTGTTTTAATTTTTTGGATATTAGAATACATCATGTGTTTACATTTACAATATTTGATAGTTATATGTTCTCAACACATTCTCATGTTTATTTCAGTACATAGAGATTAGGAAATTATTATTGAATTTATTTTAATCTAATATATATTTTTTATCTTGCTATTTTAATTTTTAATTATACATATTCTATGTTTTTTATCATGTGTCAATATTATTCAAAAAAAATTCAAAACTATTTTAATATATTTTTGGTTTTCATATAAAAATAAAAAATGCATACATGGGATATAATGCCATACATGGGATATAAAGTCATACATGAAACAAAATGTCTCACATGAGTTAAAATATCTTAAGTTCTATCAAAGTATCGTAGAATCTATCAAAATATCATACACAAATATTCAATATCATTTGTGAACAAACAGTTTCTTTGATGATATCAAATTTCTTAAATGATTTCAACATTTCTTACAAAATTTTAAAATTATGTACATGATATTAAAATTCATACATGATTACTAAAAAACATAAAAAAATAATGAAATTGTAGACATATACTGCTATTATTTTCTTTTATTTGTTTTAGTTTTATTGTGTGGTATTGGTTTGAGTTTTTAAAAATGTTTGGAAGATCACTCGGAGGATCAAAAATAAAGAAACCCATTTCTTGTTGGTCATATTTATATTTTAATATAACCTTTTGGATGTTTTTTATAAAATCTGACCATCATTGAGTAATATAAGAAAAAAATGAACATAGTCTTAACATAAAAACTAGTTACTATAAAATCAGAAATGATCATTAATGCGATAATCATTCTGATCGAGTGATTAATATAAAAAATAAAATTATACTATTTTTTATTGGTTTGGTTTTAAATTTATTTTCTTTATTTTATTTTTATTTTATTCGTATTCCTTATTTTATTAATTTTTCATTCCAAAAAAAAGATTGTTTATTTTTTTTTAAATCTTAAAAAATGAAAATACAAACTATTTTTTACTCTAATCTATTTTCAGGTGTATTTATAGTTTTTAAATGACTAAAAAGTAAGTGTTTTCCTTGGATAGGATTTAGTCCATGGATATTCATGATAGTTATTTAGGATGTGTCTTTGTGTGAGGAAAAAGGCTGGAGTTATAAATGATTATCACACGTTATCAATTCTGTTGTTTGATCTACTGTGTATTAGTCATCTCATGGAGAAGAGGGATGTGAAGAGGTTTTTTAAGATAATTTCCATTTGAACTAATATTAAAATATGTTGTTATTCGTATGTTTATACTTACATTTCACAGGCACACAAACATGAACTTATATTTTTTTTTATGAAGGTATCTTTTCATAAATTAAAAAATAATATTAAAAATTCTATATGTAATTTACATAAATTTTAATATCCTCTATTAACCTCCCACCCCCTCTCTATAGACTTTTATTTCTCTGTTATAGGTCCAACACAATCCACATGGTCCAGAACCCGATGTTTTATTGAATGAAGAGTAATATTATCCTAAATTATCACTATATCAAAAAAAAATATAGGATAATGTGACGAATGTACAAAATATATGGGTATATGACAATATATATTATATAATGATGATGGTTGTAGCCCAAGATTTATTTTGGTGGTATTGACCTCACCTGAGCTTCAATAAATTGAAATATGGTGAGGAAAACATGAAACAAATAATGATATTTGGGGAATTGAATGATGTTTGTAGATTTTGGCGGATGACATAGTGGTGGTATTTAAAAAAAATCTCATGTTGGAGATTTTTTGTCTCATATATGAAAACAATTTTTTATATGATGAATTTGATCTTTCATAAGGTGAAGTTTTAGAAGTTTAACTTCTAACAATGGATGGAGATTATGGAGTGGCAATGGTTAATTTAAGACATCCAAAAGATAAAAATATTGGGTGATAGAACTCAAAATTTCTAATATAAATCTATATTTTATAGACAATATGGAGATAGTGTTTAAATTAAAAACTACATGTGTGAATATAACTCTGAAATATGTAAGATCCATTCTGTGGGAACCCATATATTTTTTTATCAATGGGAATGTATGAAAGAAACTTTTATATAAATAAGAGTTTATTCATTTATTCTTAATAAGATGGAAATGTTTATAGAATGGTAGTTTTGAGGGAGTGGTATTTATTAACCAAATAGAGTGACAATAATGGATAGTAGATCTATGTGGACTTATCCTAATGAATGTAAAAATGTATGGGTTACATTTTACACTATCTAGACTCTTCTGCTTTATGTGGGAGAAATAACTAGTACCGAGTCTACTAATCATATTATAATCATATATTTATTCCTTCTATATATTTATTGCATCATTCCCCATATTAAACTTGTGATGGTATTTTTTTCATTATTTTAATAGTTTTCTTCTGAAATCCAAATTTCTATTCATTTATAAGTTAGTGTTATTATGTGTTGTCTTAGGTGTTCCATGACTTATATATTTTTCATCATAGTTGATGGATAATTATGGTACATTATTATTACATGAATTTTCAAGTATATATCTTTTTTTAGAGTTGACATACACTCGGGAATATGGATCTTATAATAATTAATTTACACACTTTCATTGATAGCATCTTTAATGCCATGAAAATAAATATCTATAATTTTAAAAATCTATAACTTTTATTTGTTTCCCTTATATCATGAAGATTTTCTCAGGTTTATAACTTTAGATAATTCAAACACAACGTAATCTAATAAATATGATTTATCTATCAGCAAATTGACTCTTTTCAATTAAAAATAAGAAAATATTTAATTCATGATATCTATCCACTGTCTCTAAAAAATTATCCAATAAGTGAAATCCTTCTAAAAAGTTTATGTGTTCCACTTTTCATCATAATTTGGAGAAATATAAATACTAAAAGGGGTGATCTGAAATACACACTAAAGAAAAACCTAAAACTAAATAAATCATGGAATAAACATGGAATAAATATTTTAGTATGGATAAATTAAAAACAAATATCATTAATCAATGTCATATAGTTATCATGATATATCCATGATAGTTAATGAAAAAATGGATATCAATAATTCTAATATCATGTTTATGGAATTAATAACATTATATATCCAAAAAACATTTTTTCACCACCATATTCCTATAAACATTAATTATCATCAATACCATAGTCCATATATCATGAATAATTGGATAGGAATAAAATAATTTCCCTAACCTATTTTATATCATGAGATAATTCTATATATTAGGGGTCTATATAATTTTAAACCCCACCCATCACCAAATTAAGTACAATGGATTCACCATAACATACATCAAGGACAATCATACAATTATGTAAGGAAAATAGTACTCAATAAAACTTGTTCATTCTTATAATGATAAATATAGAAATAAATCATTAATAAAAAAATGTTATTATAAATAATAATCATGAATGTAATTACTTTTTCCCCTAAAAATAAAAAAAATATTGTATGATAAAAAACACGTCCTAATATAGAAGGTGGATGGTTAACCTATATATGTCTGTCATTCCAATAACGATCTATATAAGAATGACAACATATAAATTTCCCACTAATTCCACAATGTAAATAAGATAATATTTTTCTACGTCATTTTCATCTAATATGAATTATATAAGTGGTTATTTTCACATGATATAGAGAAATGAGTTTATGGATAAGTCAACACCTGAATAACGTAATCATAAGCCATCAATAAGAATAAGGTGGATGATTTCAATGCAACATAACCAAATAAGTTATGAACAATTCTCAATATGTTTATGTGGAAGGAATGCATATCACTATAAAATAATGAGAGGATATATCCTAAAGAATTCAAATGGTATGCCTTTTCGAACTTATAAATTCAAGGGAATAATCATTACTCAATGAATGAAAGTTGATTGTCTAAAATTCGTTGATAGTAGAGAAACAACTCATGCAATACCACTTGAGTAAATGATCATTTGTTTTCTTCTAAAATCCATTAAAAAGTAATTATTATGATAAAAATACATCTATGGGTAGTTAATACACCATATATTTAAAACATAGTGAAAAAATATATTATGGATCAATGAAACAGAATTGAGACCAAGAAACTCTTTACAGCATTAGAATCATTCGAATCGAAACCAATTGAAAAATAGGGTTTATAATTGTCATAAAATTACATTATGGTATATGTTGATAAATAAAGTTAATAGATTTTATATAGTAACATTATGGTATTTAAATTATAATAATATCATTAAATTAGTGCATCAATAATAGATTTAAATAAATATACATAACAATAAAAGTAAATAAGGTAATAATACTCACATCAAGGTCTTGATTTTTTTGTTAAAGTCACCTTGAATTTTAGTGAATCTTGATAACAATGAGTAAACAAGGGAATATGTTTATGGAATAGGGCTCCATGGAGAGTAATATGTAATATATTAAAGAAGTAAATATTATTTATGGTTATTTCTTGAATAGTGGAATTGGTTATACTTTTACAAGTAAATTAAAGTGTACTTTTCGGAGTAAGCCTTACATTTTCAATAATTTAATGTTACTATTCTTGTTTAAAATTCCAAAATGTAGAAAACGTGGAGAGGAAAATTATTTTGAGTAAAATTTCATCTCAACCACACTACTATTAGAAAATAATGAGTGATTTATGACTTTTTAGAACATTTTTCCTTTTACCCAATCTTGTTTCTCCATTGTTAATTAATTTTAAAACAACAGTAATTAATTTTGAAAAAAAAATGATTAAGATAAAACATTTTACTATGTTTTATACTTATAATTTAAAACATGAGAATCATTGTATAATGTATATTTTTCTATGGATGTGGGAATTTATTTTTTAAATCAGTAAACATAATCATTTAAATACAGTTTTTTGATAAATAACATTTTTAAGATTTATATTTACATTTAAGGAAAAATTATTGTGGATACATATATTTCTGACATAAATTTAACCATTATAAAACAAATAATTGATATGATCCTTAAAATTAAATCCGAATATGAATCTCCTAAGAAAATATTATTAATTCAATGAAAACATTGGGCATTGTTTTTTTATAAATGTAAAATTTTAATTAGTTTAAAAAAATATTACATTGGATTAAATGCTCAATAAATTTTTAAAAATTTATAAGTTAATCCATTTATTTATATTTTAACACATAATATATTATAAAAATTCTATTTCATTATTATATGATGATAATGTCAAACCAATAACAAATTTCCTTAAAACAACATTTTTAAAATTAAAACAATCCTTTTTATGAAATATCAAAATTTTATTTTAATTCAATTTTGAAATGGTAAATTAAAAAATTAAATTCTTTTTTATTAATTTTAAATTCTAAAATTTATAAATTAAATTTATGAAAAAAACCATAAAATAAAATAAAAATGATTATTATTGAAAAATTAAATTTCATATATTAACTGCTATTATTCATATTTTGTATCATTTACCAACTAAATTGAAGTTAAATTTTTATTAATATCATAAATTATCATCATTAATCATTTATTTCATGAAATATAAATTCATATTGCATTAATAGAAATTTTTTAATGATTAACATTTATAAACAATAAAGGATATTATTTGTCATTAAAGGTAAATTAATTTCATTTCATTCATATTAATGGTAGACTTTATTTTCATTCTTCATATATTTCATAAATGGGTTAATCATATTCATTCCTTATAATTAAATGGATATTTTTTATGGTCATAATTAATATTTAATTAAATATATCTTGGTTTCTTTTAAGTTTGGTGTTGTGTGTGGAACAGGATATCGAATATCATGACCTATTTAAAGGTATTAAAATATTAAAATCTATGAGTGTAAAATTATATCCCCCCATCGTAAATAAATTTCATACTCAAAATTTGACTCATATGATCAATTTAATTTCTATAAATTACTACAAATTAACCATGCATGGCTAGATAATCATTGGATTATATAATAAGTGGAATGAGATTAATATTATATGAAAAATTGTGATAAAATATTTATAAAGAGTGGTATCCCATTCTTAATTTCTCATAAAATTCCATTAAGTGGATATGATATAGATTTATAATAAATATCTTCCATCAAATATTGATAATTATTTATATGATAATCAATCCAATGTGGATTTTATAACTCAATATCTAGTAATTACTAAAAGGTTACATAAAATAGGACCCTAGAAAATATATAGTGAAAACTAACTAACTGATATATTAATAGAAGTTTCATAGAATTTTCCTTGTTCTGATGGTTGTTTATGACTATCTCCCTTATTATTCCTTTGAATGGACATTGAGATTCATAATTTCGAACTCTCTTACTAGAAAAACAATTGATTTTGGTAAATTATCTCTTTCTGTTACACTTTCTAGCCTAATTAACTTCATCATATTCATCACATGATCATTAATCAGACATCATATTTTCATTTGATATTTTTTTTGGTACATGGAATATGTTCAAATTTTTAATTATATTTCATGATTGATGGTTTGGAATAATCAAAATGTTTTACAATACTTCTCTTATCCCGATGGGTTGTTTGTTATGGTAATCTCTAAATTGTCCCTTGCTATAACACCCTGAGTGTCATAAACTAGCCCAAGTCAAACATAAACCAGTAACCTAAATTGGAATGCGACAAGGCCAAAATTTTATTTCCAATCCCCACGGGATAGAAAATAGTGACAAAATTTAAAATATCAAGGAATGGTTTTCCCATAAACAGAAATCAAATAAATAAATATAATTTGAACTGAATAAATAAATACTAGTGATAGAAAAAAATCAAAGTGAAACATACCTCTAAATGACTAATTAGGTCACCACCAATCATAAAACCACACTCACCCCAAGAGAGATCAAACACTATAGGGACCTAAAAAAATAAACTAGGTGTGAGCATTGAAATGATATTTATGAATTCCATTGATAAAACACATAATCCATATATTTCCCTTTCTGTAAAACATTCCATTAATGATAGTTTAAAAATATAATTATAAAATAGGAACTCTAAATTTAGTGAAGGACGCTTACTTTATTTTTAAGACAACACCCACCACATTATTGATTTCAAAAGAGGAGTTTACTACTTAAAAAAAATCAAACCAATAGGGCTACAAGGCTATGCCAAAAAAATAAACTAATAGTATAACTCAGAAAACAAGTGCTGAAAAATAAAAACAATCAATTAGATATAAGTGGTAACCAAGGATGATCCTAAATATCCCTAGAAGACCCTAGGATGTACTCAGTTTAGAACCATCTTCCAGCATATTTTGAAGCCTATAGGTCTATAACAAACTGCCTTCCCTCAACTATCCAATCCATTGTCACATCCCACCTTGCCTATTTGCAATCCATGGTGTACCAACCCGTCTAATCAGGGTTGATCAGTAACCACAAATTGATCCTATAAAAGACTCCTACGAACCCATGGTAAATTTACATAAACTATGTAATAGTCCCTCACATGTGTGACTCACCATACCTTCAGTCACCACACATGCCTACCTCAAACACAGACACCCTATAAGATAACCCATAAAGGGATATCCCTCCTATAGTGTTTCACTATATATATATATATATCAAATAAAAAACATTCCAACTAGGTCGTCACTTTTTTGAGACATTTAAATAGTTTCATTCAAAACATAAATGTTTCCAAACATGCCTTTAGCATTACAAAACCAAATGCATTTACCAAAAGAATTTAAGAACTACTTCCAAGACGATATCAATACTACTTTTAAATTTTCAATGCCATACGGGCCCTTAAGTCCTATTCACACATTTGAAAAATTCCTACAACATTCTCAAACTCAATACAAATAATCACATTCAATAACATGATGTTAAATGGGCCTTTACTCCAAATAAAAATTTATCATAAAACCAAGATGAAAACATACACAATGCACTTGAAGGTGGAAAACAAGATTTTTTCCATTTTAGGAAATTACTATTTTTTATAAAACACTAAATGGGAAATAACTTTCTAAAATCACTAATGTACATTGCGATGTCATGGAACCATTTACTAAAGGGAGGAAGGAAAATAATATGAGAGTCCCATTTTAGAAAAGTAATCTTTATGAAAATAAACACTTACAATACCATCATCATTTAAAGGATTGTTCATTTGAGCACTCCATGAACCCATAGTCATTCCCACATCATATTTCCTAACACAAGTAGTCTTTTCCCATACAATTTTCAACTAAATAGAACTTTCTTTCCCTTAATTTTAATAATCCACATTAATGAAAACCACCATTTATCACATAACAACCCAAAAACAAATAAATTAATCTAACAAATAATTTCTAGGGTAATTGATACCCAAATCATGTAACTATACCCTTAATGGATTAACTAAAACATGGTCAAGGAAAATGGGTGTACATTTACATAGGGATAAATAAGAATATCACATCAAACCATATTTTTAATAAATTATAACAACCAAAAGACAACACAATGAACTAATTATCAGAATAATCAATGTTAAAAACAAATTTAAAAATTAATTGATGTTACCCAAGAACCAATGTGTTTCAATGAAAAGGAAAAATCACATAAATTATTACTTCAATGTCTTGAAAATGCAATGGAACTCTCATAGATGGAATATTAGGGTCCTATAGACGAACTTCAAACCCTGGAACCGACGAAAAAATGAACCTAGCATAAATTCCAATTGTCAAGGTTTTCCCATGATGGAAACCCCACATGAAATCCCTAGAAACGAAGGAATACTCCCCAGAGGGGGAAGTGAGGAGGTCGGTCACGTCGCTAGGAGGGACAACTACCGTAGAAGGGCACCATAGGAGGACTTCCACATGAGAAGAGGGATGTTCATGGGAATTTTCTAGTGGGGGATGGGGTTGTGTGATCAAAGAGGCGCCACATATGGGAGGACCACTATAAAAGGGTGGTGCCGCATTAGGGAGGGATGTCGGGGGAGGTTGGTGCCCTGGAGGAATTTCACAGGGGGGTCAGGTCGTGCGAGCATGGTGAGGAGGAAGAGGGGGGTATTATGCATGGGAGGTGAGGGATAATGGGGAACCCACTAAGGTTTTATAAAAAAATAAAAAAAATTAATATAATATAATAATCATAATAATAATAATCATCATTTTATTTTTAAAAATAATACAAATAATAATTGTCATAATAATGATGATAATAAAAATTTTAATAATAATAACAATTTTAATAATAATATTATTATTATCTACAATAATAATAATACTATTATTATGTTTAAAAATTTATTTATTATATTTTAATTTATTTTAATATTGGGTAACCACATGGTTTCCCCGCACTACTCAAGTGGTCTTGTGTGACCCTAAGATACCTTATTCTCATTCCAGAAGAGGCTTCACGGGTACATGGGATGACCAAATAGTTTTTACTAACTGTACAGTTCCCATGCATCGGCCTGAAACCCACAAAAATTTCCAAAATTCAAAAATTTTAACCAGATATCAAACCCAAACCTCTATCAAAAGACCTATGATTAGTAGAAGTAAAAAAAATATAAGAGTATCTTAGGTTAGGGTATGAAAATTCTCCCCACCAGAGACACATTCACCCCCAAAAAGTCACCAAGCCAAAAAAAATCAAACCTCGAGTCCATTCTTGAACAAACTTGAGAGATAAAACAATAACATTGGGGTGACTATTCAATCCATAGGTCACACCCAACCAGTTAATAAGAAACCATATAACAATAATTAGGTGATGACATGTGGTGGTTCTCCTCACCACAAGAACTCAACTAGAACTATACCTAGAAACCAAAACACTCCAACCTAGATACAGGAACACCCAAATGATAAATACCAAATTCTATAGCAGGAATGAAAAAACTACACCAAGGGAAATAAAACCCTTTCACACACCTATCATGCCCAAATATTAAGGGAAAACTTGAGAAAAGAAACTCTTACTAAACAAAAGATCAGAAACACCATTCACCAATCTCACACAACACCAATATATCCAAATTAGTACCACAAAAAAACCATCCCATATATTGGAAAAACACACTTTAAGAAAAATTAACCATTTGAAAAACCATATTTAGAATAAATGAGACTACCTATTTTAAGATAGATTGAATTTATCACACTATTTCAAAACGATATGAACTTACAATAGATTTAGAACAAGAATAAGGAAACCATAAATGTATCTATTCCAAAATGAAAGCTAAAAAACTAGTCCAAGGTATCACATACCCCTGGAAACCATAACTGTAAGCGATATTTCCCCCAAGACCTATAGTTAGGGATATAATGGATGAATCATCTCTTGTCTCATTGTTAGTTAGGATAATTCCATAGTCATAACCCATTATTTGAGATACGCTTACTGAATAACTTCTCCAAGCGATCCAAATAGCCACATTTAAGGAAGGTCTTTAGAGGGATGTGACAAGATGGTTTTGAATGCCCAGACAAGCTATAGTAATAGCACAGAAGAAAAAGTTCTAACAAACATGACGTCATGACCCGACCAATGCCAGGGATCGAGCCGTAACTATCCCATGTTCGTCTCTATAGGCCAAGAGTTAGAGACAATTTCCAAAGGAAAAACTAACTTGGGGATTCCATTACCTTATAGTCTTTAGACACGCACACAACAAACTCAATGAAAAAGTGCTGAAATAACTTAGGAAAAATATTCAACTAATGTAAAGTAATGTAAGTATGCATGAAGCACTAAATAGTACAAGGTATGGTACTAAAAAAAGGGTAAAAACACAAGCCCAAACCATAAACTAGACCCAACCTGAAGACAACTAGAAAATAGAGTCCAATGAGATATCCATGCTCTTATATCCCAAGGACAACCATAGTATGTTGTCTACACAGGTCGTATCCCTATGCCCCTTAGTAGTCAGAATCAACTTGTCCATCATCTCCAAAGACACTACAAACGTTGGGAAAATCACATGAAAGAGTGTGTATATACATACCCAGTAGAACAAACCAAAAAGGTTTGTGGGGAAGTAATAAATACTACTAAAGTAAATAATTATAAGAACAAGTTACAATAAAAGTGCAAAGAAAGAGTGCATCACAACTCAACAAGTGTGTGGATTTAAACTCATCCAAACATAAGGATCTCATGACAGGGAGGAGGTGAACTCTTAATCGAGTCTTCACAATCTATATCTAGATAGTAGACCCACTCAACCATGAGAATATAAATGAGGAAATAACATGTCATAACCTACACATCTTTACTTCTCCTAGAAGGAGGATAACCAAGACCCAAGGAGTAGGTACTGCAGTAGGGGATATATATGTATGCTTAGTCCAATAATACCAAATATGGGAGTGAGGGGATCTCCATCTCATAGCTTAGCCCAAAAAATTAAACATCCCTTAGTTCTATGGTAAGAACCATATTTAATGCCATGTATCTCATCACATCTGCCCAGGAGGCACAGGTAAAAAGGGATCCAATCAGCACACCTTGATACTATCTATGTTGGGCAGCACTGACTCACCCACAATGTTTTGGGTCACATCACAAGGATGCAACTCGGTGGGGAAAGTGTACCTCTTCCTCATGATACCCAAGGTTAGTCAACCATGCCACTCCACTGGTCAACTTCATTCCACACCACACTATTTTGGATTATTGTGCAACACCACGTAGCTATAAAAGACATACCATGCCATGCCACTACTAAAATTCAATCCACACCATGCCACTGGGTAAAATCAATCCACTACTGTCATTTGGTGTAATATCTAGGTGTTACAACCTTTCACATTTACATTATATCTCGAAAGCTACTACTAAGGGAACCATCAAATTCTATGCAAAAGAAAATATTCAGGATAGGAATCATGTAGGCCAATATCTGAGTTCAAATAAATGATATATAAAGGATTGATGAATGATCAGTTGATCTCAGTAAGTAAATAGCATGTGAGGTGGCGACAAGGTGTTTGATGTTTCCACACGTCATGTGGCCCCTCTTCATTCCCTAGCCATGTCTGTATAGTCAGACTCCGTATCTTGTTACTTCTATACACGATGTGTTGGTCCACATGGGGTGTAGTTCATGTGTCCATGATGTTTCTGTGTTCTCGGCACCTAGATGTGTGTTATCCCAAATTGGTCACCTCACATTGGGAGGTGGTACATGACTTATCAGATGAGTATAGAAAATCGCATCCTTATCTTTCCTCAAACACTAGAACTACTTCCAAAGGAGGCTGCATACTCTGTGTTCTTCACATAACAGGGGGAGTAGTTAGGATTTGTGTAGAATTTATAGATTCCTAGATCTATGGTAGGTACTTCAAATCATCTCCAACATCATTATATCCCATAGTTATTTCACCCAAAAACGTTGTATCAAGCCATGATTCACGATTCTGGGCCACCACACACCCAAAATTGGCTTCGTTCATAGGGAACTCTTTTGTATCACATATTGTACGCCAACATAGGTTCATTCATTGATTTAAGGATTTAAATTATCCAAAATGATCATCCATTCCACATAAGCTACATAGGTCTATGCTCATTTCACCTAACTATTCATGTTTATTGATTCTTCTCGGATCTGGTTTCCAGATCAAGCTCAGTTCTCCATACAATTTTCAATCCAGAACTATGTGGTCCAATCAGTGAATAACATAAAGAATTGATGGAGAAAAGAAACAAATCAATGTTCTTAATCATCATAGTCCAAGATTTCATGGCTGACGATTAGGAATGGGTTATCGAGGTCAGCATAGATGATTGACAATATGAATTCGGTACGTTGGTGCATGAAGAGTTTGGGAACAAGGTAAATAGGTTGAAAATTCAATTAAAAACATGCTCAAACATTCAATTTGAGATGTAATAACACCAAGAATGAGTTCTAAGTGGATTTATTCATTCTTAATTGATGTAGAACATGTTTTTCTGATGAAGGAGGAAGATATTATCCACATTGATCAATCTCGATCTAGGGGTTCATCATCAATCATTATTCATCATTTGTCAATGGGAAAGAGAGGAGATGAGGGGAGTTGTGGTCTTGGGGGAAAGAGAATTATGACAAAAATACTCAAAAATATGAATTTATATTCACCATTTTGTTTAAGGGTTTTAAATTTAATTAATTAATTTAATTAAAAAACCACATAAAATTATCTTCCAATGAGTGAGGTAACCGAATGTCCCACGCCAACTTATTTTATATCACCTATAGGGGAAAACCACATTTCAGACCCAATAATGGTCTTTGATTTCTTATACGATCAATCGTTTAAGTGTTATCTCGTTTTATTTAATTAGATACATGTGTGTAATATAAAATAAATTTCATATTTTTAAAAAATTAATTCTGGGTACCCTAGGCCTCAAAATCGCATGTTATCTCAACTCCTGGCTCTTGAATAATATTTACAAATGTTTAAATTTATTATTATGAAAAAAAAGTTTATCTACATAATTCCCTTCGTCAAAATTTGCATCCCTAAAAAGAAAAACTAAACAAATAAACTGGGGTATTGAGCCCCCATTTGGCTCTCCCATTTCCAGGAACACTCCTGCACATTTCTATGCTACCACAAACTCAAACCAGCAAGATGGTCCATCCATGTCAGGTCCTCTCCTACTGTTCCATGATCGCAATTAGGTTCTCAACAAAGGTGGATCTATCCTCAATGTCCAGCTCACCCCAGTTAAAAACATGTGTGGGTTCAGGCCCGTTTCACATCAGCTATGAAAGGTGGAAGACATCGTGCACTTATTGCAACGATGGGGGTAAGACTGAGCAGTAGACAATCTCATCATTCCTCCATATGATCTCTGACAGCTCAGTGAACCTTGGAGATAGATTTCATTCCAATCCAAACCTCCACATCCAACATCGTTGGGATACTCTCAAGAAAACATGGTCTCCCTAGGCAAACTCTAAGGGGCTACGATGGTAGTCTGCGTAGGACTTCGTTCTACATTGTGCCCTCTACATCTACTCCTGGATGACCTAAACCTTCTCTATTATCACCTAAATCAACATTGGCTCATTATAATGGGCTCTCCATTATCTATATAGAACATGGTAAACCTACAAGGCCTCCCATATAGGGCCTCAAAAGGTTAAATGAAAATAGTGGAGTGGTAGTTGTTATTGTATGAAAACGCCAACAAATGAAGGTGATCCTCCCAGCTCCTGCCAAAATCTAGCACGCACACTCTCAGCATATCCTGCAGCACCTGGATTATGTTCATGGTCTAACAATTGGTATGGGGGTGTAAGGTTGTAGTCATTGGAAACTAAGTCCCAAATTACTCCTCCAAGCCTCTCCACAATCATGATGTAAACCACATGTCACTATCAGAGACAATCATCGAGGGTACCCCTTTACTACAGAAGATCTCCCATACATATAGTTGACCTAGAATCTCAACCAAACTCTATTACCTAATAAAAAGGATGTGTGTTAACTTTAGGAGTAGTTCAAATACCACCCATATAGTGTTTGGGCTCTTCAATATGTGTGAAATCCCGATAACGAACTCCATGGATATGATATCCCATTTCCACTCCGGGATATCAAGAGGCTATAACAACCCTACTGGTACATGATGTTCATCCTTCTCCTAATAACATGTATGGTATCTGGAGAAAAACTCTCCTACACTTTACCTCATCCTAGACTACCAAAACATATCACTAATGATCCCTATACATATTTCCCACGCTGGTATGTACAGCTAAGGGAAAAGTATGGAACTCCCAAATCACCTCCTTCTACAGCACAACTAGAACTATTGTCCACCCTTGGAAGAGGATATGATGATTACCTCCTTTAGAATATATATATGTTGTGTATCCTACAGATATCCGATCACGAAGAACCTCATTGTCTACATCTCCCTAATGAGACTCCATCACACGCCCACGGAACATAGGATCCAACACTATCAATTGAAGAAAAATTAAACCCTCCTTCTCTATCAAGTTTAGGTATAGGGAATCCAACTACTCTGATTTTTCCCATAAATGTTAAGCTTGGGACTTCATTATATGGGAATTTGGTACAATTTTTTCCTTCCCTAGGGTATAAATGATCTCAAATTCATAGTCTTGTATGAACTCTAAGCAGTGTTGTTGTATCAGGTTCAGTTATCTCTGAGTGAATACAAACATGAGAATCTGGTGGTCTGAGTAAACTAAATAGTGCATTCCTAGATGTTAGTGTCTCCACATTTTAAAGGAGAAACAACTACCTACAACTCTATATAAGGGGTTTCATAATTTTTATCATGGGGTATCAACTTCCTTAACCCATATGTGATGAATGCTTTTCATTTCATCATCACACAACCAAGACCAGATCCTAAGGCATCTCAATAAACAACAAACTAAACTCCCTCATTTGGTAGCTACAAAACTGAAGCACTCTTCAGTCTCGTCCTTAGCTCCTAAAAGGATTTCATGCACTACTCAGACTAGGTAAATGATTGTCTCTTCCATGTCATAACAGTCAAAGGGACAAAAATCCTAGATAAGTCTGCTAAAAATCTATAGTAGTGCCCCAACAATACAAGAAAACACTTCACATATGATTCATTCATTGTTGGATCACATGAAAGAACTTCTTTGAACTTCATTGAATCCATTTCTAAACCCTAATCATAAATTAAATTCCCATGAATGTGAACATACTATATATAGAACATCAATTTTGATACCTTATCATAAATATGATTCTCTAAAACCAAATCAAGGACTCTCCATAATTGTTATGCATGATCCTTCTCTATAGCAAAGTATATGAGTATGTTGTTGATGAAGATAGTAAAAATAAAATCCAAGTATGGATGGAAGATCTAGCTTATCAAAACCATAAAAATGTTATGGTAATTCATCACATCAAATTGCATTACTAGGAACTCATTTTGTCCATAGAGACATCAAAAGGACAACATTAAGATATCATTCTCCCAATCCTACAGCCGGTGATAATCGGATCTGAGTCAATCAATTAGAAAAATATCACACCTCACATCTAATCATATAGGTCTTCAATTCTCTTCATGGGGTACTTCTTCATTATCGTGGCTTGGTCTAGGGAATGATAATCCACACAAACCTGGAAGCTCCCATCATCCTTCATCATTAACAAAACCGGAGTTGACCAAGGGGGAAACACTAGGTATAATGAATCCTTTCTAAAAAATTTATTCTAATTGGAACCTCTTCTCTTGAAGATCAATTGGTACCATCTGATTTGATGAAAAAGATATCGGGGTAGTTCCTGACAGTAAGTCAATGCAGAACTCTAGCTACTTCTTCAGAGGTAGTATTGAAATGTATTTGGGAATGATGTGCATGTAATCATCCAAAACTGATGTGATAAAGATGCCCAAAGAGTCTACTAAACAATGAGTTATACTCAACATCTGATGGTTGATAGGCTTTAACCATTTTCCTATAACATTCACCTGGCTTACTATAAGGTATCTCTCATCGAAAAAGGAGAACCTCATCTCATTAGTGAATATGCATCTGACTAATATGTGGTGGAAGTCAATCTGGCCCTGAGACATGGAATTTCAGTCCATTCCCAAGATAAAATCTTAGGGTTACATCATGAAGACTAGTAGGTCCCACCTAAATCTCTCTCCTCCAAGTGATGGCTCCCATTTTCGGTAGATGGAAGATACAAAAGAAGTTTTCACTATATGAAACTCTGGGCGTAGCTGCTGTGATAGTGTCTCTATTGGGAGCTCCATCTCACACACAAAGAGTCACAAGATGAAAAATTGGTTAGTACCTATGTTTACGAGTACCGAGTCAAGATTAGAGTAAACAAAAAACATACCTCTATTCATCTTGTGTGCCATAGGGTTGTGGTCATGCCAGTAAGGGTCAGTGCAAAGCATTGATATAGTCTTGGGAGAGCCGATTTTGTACCAGGGGTGATCATGGGCACATGTCCTGGGACTACCCGACCCGGTGTATTGAGTATCCCAGGCATGAAAAAGATGGACCACCATGATAGAGGTAATGGCGTGACCATGGGTCTCCCAGGTAGGGATAAGGAGGTCCCTAGGGAGGTAAAGCTGGAAGAGGGGCGGGAAAAGCTGTAGGAGGGGGATGGATATATGGGTTTATCCCACCCCCACCACCACCACTCATAGAAATTTTTCATGACCCTAATTATTTTCACAAAATGGTCTCATGTCCCAATATCTCTGGAACATGCCTACTGCTCATGAAGGCTTATCTTGTCATACCTACTGCCCGCTCCAGCTATTTTTCATCCCTCTACCATGAAACTCTCCATCTCAAGTGCTTACTCTAGCACCCTAACATAGGTGGGGAGGAACATGGACACTATGATGGAACACATATCTCTATAGAGACCCTTCACAAACTTCTATTCAAATAAGTATCCATCTCTGGTCATATCCCAAGAGTATTGTGTAAAATCGGTAAGCCTCACTGCGAACTCCACCACTTAAATACCTCTCTACTACAAATCTAAAAGCTCCTATATCTGGATGCAGTGAGAACATGAGGGTAATACTCTTCATGATGAAGCTTTGAAAACTCATCACATGAGAGTGTCAACTTGTCATGTATCTGGGTAACTAAGATCCACTAGTGCCCAGTTGGGCCATGAAAAATGATAGCTACTAAAGCCACCCTCTAGTCTGTCAGGGTCTGTACGAGTCCAAACATTTAGACAACCAACCCCAAATTGTCCTATTATTCCTAATTATTTGGCTCTACATGGAATCGAAGTAGTCTCTCATGATGAGTCTTTTGAAGTGCACACAGTTAGCACATTTCCTCTGCTTGTCCAGATGGTACCAACTGCAGCTCGATGGGTGGAGGCGCTAATATCTATCCACCAAGATAAAGAGGGGAGCACAATGATCCCTGAAATGAGGGATCATTTCTTATTAGGTCAACACCATGAACTAGAACAGAAATCCTTGCTGTCTACATTCATGGAGGAATCCTGAAAATGGTCACTAAGTATATTTGTCAGACGAGCATATATATATCGAAAAGAGAATTGTAGCTAACTCAAGAAGGATGGTAAAATACTTGTATCCTATACAATTCATGCACCATTTTTTCCAAAAAAAATGTCTAAGGGTGTCGATTTGACAAGCGGGTAATCTGGGTCCTGGTGAATGGCTATGTCATCCTCTACACCAACACTGGACTCCCTCGCTAGAGTGCTACTCTCGAGACACTTTAATATTTTTGACCTAATCCAGACCAATCCATTCAAGGGGTAACATCTGAACAGCATAACAAGGAATGAAAATTCTATGATACCACATTGTCATGGCCTAACCAAAGATAGGGCTCGACCCATAACTACCCCAATCCAGCCTCTATTGGAGAGGGGTTCGTTACCATTTCTAAAGACACAACTAACTAACGTAGGCCTTTTCTGTAGAACATGTACACACACACACACAACCAACTCAGTGATAATGTGCAGAGGGACTATAGTAAAAAAGTTGAAACTTTAGTAAAGTTAATTAATCATCCATGAACCCCTAAAAATTTCAAGTTATGATAGTGAAAAATGTAAATAAAACGGAATGAACACGTGCCCAAACCAGAAACTAGTACCAACATGAAGAAAATTGGAAAAGAGTGTCCCCTAAGAAAGAATAAATCCTTCATACGAAGCACGACCACCGTACATAGTCCATGCAGTCTATATCCCTACACCCCTCAGTAGTCACGATCAACCTACCTGCCATCAACAAAAGACATGACGTCTATTGGGAATAGCCCATGTAGTGGTGATTGTATATATATATATATATATATATAAATATATATCAAGTATAATTCCACATAAATGTGAAGGGTGATAAGTAAGTGATACAACTGACGAGAAGCAGTATAGGAACAAGGTACATTAAAAGGGGTCAGAAAAAGTGCAACTCAACCAAAAAATAGTGTGGAAGTATACTCATCCAAAGACAAGGATCTCGAGTCGATGAAGAGGGTAACTCCTCATTGAGTATTCACTAACTATATCTAATGAGTAGACCCATCCAACCAAAAGAATCTAAATTTGGATGTCACATGGCATACCCCATGCATCTATGACTCTCCTAGAAGGAGGGTAACCTAGACCCAAGGAGTGGGTACTATAGTAGGGTTGATATATATATATGTGTGTGTGTGTGTGTGAGTGTGTTCATCCAGAGAATCCCAAATGAGGGAGTGATGGGATCTCCATCTCACAACTCAGCCCAAAAAAAGTGTATATCCATCAGTTTCATGGTAAGATCCAGCTGTGAATCCCTGCATCTTACCGCATCTTCCTATGAGGCACATGTCAAAGGGGGTAAAATAACTACACCTTGACATTATCCTCTTAGGGAGGTAGTGAATCACTTGCATGATTTTGTGTCACGCCATAAGGACACATCTTGGTGGAGAATGTTCCCCTATTCTTCATGATTCCTTAGTTAAGTCAAACCATTCCAGGCCATTGGGAAATGACAAGACACACCACACTATCATGAAAAGTCAAACAACTCCATGCTATTGGGAAATGTCATGTCATGCCACGCCACTAGGGAACGCCAAGAAATTCTACACCAATAGGCAAAGTCAATCCACTGATGTCATCGAGTGTCATATCTAGTAATTACAACCCGAATCATTACCATTATATCTTAGATGCCTACACTGAGGGATCCAACACAATCTAAGAAGAAAAACACTAAGGATGGGCATCTCGTGGTCTAAAATTCATGTTCAAAAAAAGGAGATACGATGGTTTGTATATTTATCAGTTGAGATTAATTAGTACACAATATGTGAGGTGGCCACAGGATGTGTGGATATTCTTTATTGAATGTCCATGTTCATGTACTCAGACTCTGTGTCTATGTACTTCTGTACAAGGTGTGTTAGTCCACACGGGGTGTTTTATATGTAAACAAGTCTCATCCATGTGCTCGGCACATGGATGTGTGTTCTCCCACATGGGTCTTCTCATATGGGGAGGAGGTACACAGTGTGTGAAGTGGAGTACATTTCATTTCATCCTTATCATGTCCCAGACCATATCACTGCCTCTAAAGGAGGTTACACGTCATGTGTTCTTCAGTTAATACGTTTTGTAGTTTGGATTTTTGTAAAAAGTCCATATTTCTAGATCTATGGTAGGATCTTTCGAATCTACTCTAACATCCTTGCATACATCTTCTATTTATCAAGAAAAAATCATATATTTCCATGGTTTATGATTATGGGCCGCCACTTGACAGAAATATGCTTCATTCATGAGGAATGATTTTGTCCCATGATCTGTATACCACCATGGGTTCATACATTGATTTCATGATATCAAATTTATGAAAGGTTATTTCATACCATATAAGCCTCACAAATCCATGACCATATCACCAAAATAGTCATGTTCATTTATCCTTCATGGTTCCAGGTGCCCGATCAGTCTCGGGTTTTCCGAACATTGTCAAACCAGTACAAAGGGGTCAAATTAGTGAAAAACAATAATAATTGGGGGGGAAACACCAAAACCAAGGTCTTAATGATCATATACCATGCATTATTGTATAGATATTGGGAATGGGGTATAAGGGTTAGAATAGATGATAATAAATATGAATTTGGAAAGTATGAACATGCAGTGTTTGAAAAAAAGGGATAAGGTTGAAGATTCAATTAAAATCATGCTCAAACATTTAATTCAAGGCATAATAATAGTAATAACAATTCCTACATTGATTCAGTCATTTTTCATTGACGTAGAACATGTTCTTAGATGAAGGATGAGAATATGATGTGCTTTGATCCATTATGATCTGGGGGTTTGTCATCGATCTTCATTCATTTTTCGTCAAAAGTAAGAAGAGGGGATTTATCATCGATGGAGAAAGAGAGTTATGGGAAAAACCCTCAAACATTTGAATTTATATTCACCATTTATGATAAGGAGATTTGTTTTAATTAATTAAGTAAACCACTTAAAATGCTTTTCCAGGGACCGAGGGATCTGAACGTCTCGTGCAGACTTACATTTTGTTGCGCCTAGGGGAAACACCACATTATAGACACAATTATACTCTCATATTTCTAATCCAATAAACTTTTTAAATTTATCCCATTTTCATTATTTATTTTCATGTTTGTAATATAAAATATATTTAATATTTTGATAAAATTAATTTCAGGAACCCTAGGCCTCTGAATCACATGTCGTCTCAATTCCTAACTCTACAATAATATTTAGAAATAATTCAACGTATTATTAGAAAAAATGGGTCTCTAATTTGAATTTAGAACCAATGAGGATAACTCCATAGGAATATGTTCCTCTGGAATCCACTCCTTGCTAGCTGTGGATCCTTCATGAATGATTATAGAAACCAGATTAACAACTATCTACACTCTGGGAACAAACTCATCCAAGAATGCTTTATCTACTAGATTCTCAAAAAAGGACCATATAAGAGATCACCCACTCCATGATCATTTGACGAAGACCCCCATGGAAAAGAGAAGTATTCATTTTATCATGTGACACTACCTCTAGAGAAAAGGAATCCAACTCTTTGACATGATCAATGTAAGCCTTCACTGTCTGTTGTCCTTGATGAATACACATGAGATCTTCCTTTATCTACGCCTTCACCTGATCAGGTATGAACCATTGCATAAATATATATTTATATACATCACCCTTAATCCCATCTTTCATTGATGGTTGGGAGAACGACTCCCATTCATCCAAAGATGGACCTTTTAACAGACCCAAAACGACGTGATCTCTGACAGCATCGGAGAGTTCGCAGTACCCTGAAGACACACTCAACCTCTTTAAGCCATGACTCTATGTATAACATAAACTTATAACCATGATAAATGAGAAACGATCTAGAATAACTAAAAACTGGTCATGAATCAATGGAATCCTTGGTATCATTTATGGTTGTCATTTTCATAAAATCATGAGAAACATAAAATTGAGACCAACATCGATCCCAAACAACTGGATTAGAATATAAACACGCACAGAAATAACCAATGCCTCTCTTTTAAAATTCATCTCTTTTAAATTACAAAACTACCTTCGTTTATGACCACTTTTCAAAATTCCAAAAACCCTTTCTAAAAAAATCAATTTACAATGCCGTTTCCCCATTAAAATTGACCATTAGAAAAACTAGGCTAAGCCTTTTGTTTTAAATAATCACCGATTGAATCCCATGAACCATCTCACATGTATCCATTAATTTTGATTCATACGTTCCAATGAGCACTTTCCACACACATACTCTCACATGTGAAAATGTCAATAAGGTGTTATGATGGTCTCACCCCATCCATTTTAAGAAAAATGTCCAAATATTTATCAAATTCTAAAACAAAAATAATGCATTTTTAAACCCATATATCCAATTCTAATCCATTTTAAAGATACCATTTTCATTTATAAAACCCATTCCATTTTAAAAAACACAGTTATTCCAATTTGAACTAAATTTAACCAAAAATTTCACCAAATGGTTGGAATGATGAACTAGTATTTATGCTTATCCTTATGACATGGCAGTGATCCATGCCCCATGTAAGTATCAATAACTAAGAGGGGCTTAAATTGTGTACTCGGACTCCACACAGTTCACTACTTGACATGAAATCACAACGTATCTTCGGATTTCTTCAATTTTCATCTTTCAATCCAAAAATAAATGGTAAAAAGATAAGGAATAAATTCTAGGACTATCCCCAGTAACTCAAGATTCATTATGGGTAGGGGTAATTAGAAACTGACCCACAACCTACCTTCTGAGTTCAAACAACCCCAGTCTCTAAGTGCCACACATCCCAAATAATAAGGGCATCCTCTGAGACCATTTTTTTATTAACCATCCTAAGTCGAACCTGAACTGGTCACCCAAAAGAACTATCGTTAATGCCTAAAGGGCATTCCAAATCCCCACAGGCTGGTAACTAGTTCAAAGAATCAATTTAAAATAGTAGAGCATGATTTGTTCCATAAAAAAAGACAAATAAATAAATATAAAATGAATATAATAAATAAACACTGGCATTGAATAAAAAGTTTCATAGTGAAACATACCTCTATGTGATTTTGTAATTCACCACAAAACATAAAACCATGATCGCTCTAAGAGCGATCCCACACTAGAATAACATGAAACTGAAATTATAATGTAGGTGTGAGCACCAGAATCCTCAGTATGAAAGCAATATATAAACTATATAATCCATGTATTATCCTTTACCAAAAACATTACATTAATGCTAGTTTGAAAATATAATTATAAAAACAGGATTTTAACATTTATTAAACAACCTTTCCTTTCTATTTAATACAAAAAACACATCATTATTATTATCAAAAGATGATTATACCATTTTAACACCAAAATACAACTAATTGGGACAAGGCTATGCTGAAAAAATATCTAACCGAATCACCCGTAAACCAATTGCAAAAAAAAATAAAAACAAGAACAAAGATACAAGTTTTAATGATGGGATATCCTAAAAAACCCTAGAATACCTTTGGACGTACTCATTATAGAACCACCTACTAAAATATGGTGAAGCCCCAAAGTCTATTACCAAATGGTTTCCCTCAACTATCCAATCCAGCGGCACATCCCACTTGACCTATCATTAATCATGTAGGTACCAACTCATACAATCAAGGTTGAATCAGAAGCATTCACTCAATCATCTAAAAGATTCCTTGGACCCCATGGAAAATATAAATAAACTATATGAGAAGGAGTCACTCAACATGTGACTCACCTTAACTATTGTCACTGCACTTGCCTACCCCAAACACAGACACCTTATTCGATAACCCATTAAGTGATATCCCTCCTATTAAGGTTGCCTATATATTTATAATCAACAAATGTTCGAACCAGGTCTCCACGTTATTGATACATTTAAATAAATTATTTTAAACCCCAAAAGCTGCCAAACGGGCCTTTAATTTTACATAACCAAATACCCTTTCCAAAAATATTTACAAACTATGCCCAAGATGACATCAAATACTAATTTTACATTTGCAATGCCAAATGGGCCCATAAGTACCAAACAAACTTTCAAAACATTCCCCAACCATTTTTAAACTCAATGAAAATAATAAATTTTGATAATGAGATACAAAATATGAGTTTACTCTAAATCCATCTTTATCACAAAACCATGATAAAAACATAAAAAATACACTCAACTATGTCATATGGTATTTTAACTAATTTAGGAAAAAATTCACTTTTATAAAACTCCAAATGGGTCATAACTTCTCATTCATTTTTAAAATCACTCAAGTAATTTGTGAAGTCATGGAACCATTTAATAAAGAGATCGAGGAAGAAAAGATAAGAGTCCCTTTTTAGAAAAACATGGTTTATGAAAAGAACCACTTCCCATATCATCATTATTTGAAGTCCCATAAATTTTTGTACTCCATGCTCCCAAAGTCATACTGACATACAATGGAATAACACAAGTGGTATTTTCCCAAACAATCTTCAAAGATACAACACCTGTTTTCCCAAAATCACAATAATCCCATTTCATAAAAACCAATTTGTATCACAAAAAAAAAACAAAACACAAATAAATTAATCTAAAAAAGAATTTACATGGGAAATACTACTGAAATCCTGTAACTCTACCCTTAAAGGATAAATTAAGACATGGTCAAGGACATTGGGTGTACATTTACATAGTCATAAATAGAAAAATCACTTCAAAACCTTTTTATAACTAGACCAACCAGAAACATCACAATGAACTAATAATAAGTATATAAAGATGTAAAACATATTTATAAATTAATTGAAGTTACCCAATAACCAATGGTTTTCAATGGAAAAGAAAATCACTAAAATTCCTACCTCAATGAATTGAGAACAGAATGGAACTCTTGGAGAAGGATGACTAGGGCCCTATAGATGATCTGCAAACCCTAGATCCCAAGAAAAAAGGAACCAAGCATAAAACTCAACTATTAGGGAGTTTCTAAGAGGGAAACCCCATGTGAAATCTCTATAAAGAACAAAAACTCATCAAATGGGGGAAGTAGGGAGGTCATTCGTAATGCGAGGAGGGATGAATGATGAAGAGGGGAATCAGAGGAGGAGTGTCGCATGAGTAGAGGGTCGCACATAGGAAGGGTCCCGTGAGGGAGGGGGTCGTGTGAGTAGGGATGTGCTGCGCATAGGAGGACCATTGGAGGAGGGTGGCACCGTGTGAGAGAGGGCCACCAGAGGAGGGTGGTGCACCATAGGATGTGCGTCGTGGGGTTGGATTGCATGAGCAGGTTGATGGGGGAAGAGGCGGTGCTATGTGTGGGATGTGAGGTAGAATGGGGAACCCACTTAAGGTTTATAAAAAAATGAAAATTATAATAAAAATTATAATAATTTTAATAGTCATCAAAATAATAAAATTCATTTAATTTTTAATAATAATAATAATAATAAAAATTTTGATAATAATAATGATAATAACAATTTTAGTAATAATAATAATAATAAAGAAAATAATTTTAAGGATAATAATATTATTATCCACAATAATAAAGTTATTATTATTAGGTTTAAAACATTTATTTATTTATTTTTAATTAATTTGACTATAGGGAAACCTCATGGTTACCTAGCATTGATCAAGATATCATGTGTGATCTATGTGGTAGCTTCTGCCAATTTTAGAAGTGTCTAATGTGTACCTGTGCTGACCACATGGTTTTTGCTAATCATGTGGTGCCGTTTCACAATCTTAAAACCCAACAAAATTTCCAAGCATTCAGAATTTCAATAAGTTAACAAACCCAAACCTTGAAAAATGACCTGAGTCCTATAAAATAATAAAAATAAAATAGTATCTATGTTCATGGTGTTACTCTGATATTATGTTAATTATATTTTTCTGAAATAACATTATATTTTGGTTGTTTTTCATTTCATGCAATACTAAAAATAGTTTATATTATAGTAAATCACAATTTCTGTCTTATTTTATACCCATAACTAAAATAATCATGCACTACACACACATAAATTTTTTCTTTCTCAATATTGAACATTGGGGATAGATTGCGTTACATGCAATTATGACTTTCCTAGATGGATTGTGTAACATGGAAGACTGAATAAAGATAATGATATCTTAATAAATTATTATTTAATATATCCTATCTATTAAATTAGTAGTTATAAAAATAGTTAACTAAATTATGAAAATATATGGTTTACATAAATATAAAATTAACTCACTGGTTATAAATGAATTAGAAATGAATAAGATAACTGATTAAATATAACAGTAAATATTATTATTTGTATTCCAACATAGTTAGTTTACCCTAATAAAGTAAATTAATTAAAATTATTGACTTATGTTAATTTGATATATATATATATATACTATATAATAAAATATTTTTGATATTCATCCATGATATTTGACAGGCATAATAAAAAACAAACCGACTTTTATATATAAAATATTATATTTTCATTAAGGTATTTTTACTGTTTTTTAATAGAGAACCTATTTTAAATCATATTTTTTAAAATTTTATAGATTATATATGTCTAAGTACACATAATCATTGAAATTGAAACATAAAAATTAGGTTAGGATAATTTTTTTATTTTTCTATGAAGTCTCATTTTTAATAGGTAGTGAAAAATATTGTAATTTAATTCAAAACAATTTTTTCAACTGAATATATTTATAAGGTTAAATTGAATTTTCAGTTGGTTTAGAAGTTTAATTATACAATATTCTTATAAATGAATAAAATTTAGACCATTATAATAAATTTCACTATGAAATGACGTATAGAAACATAGAAAACTTTTGAATGATTTACCAAAAAAACATATATTGTTGTCCCGTCAACGAGATTAAAATTAAATTAATTTCTGAAACATATATAATTAGAAATTTAAAAAATGGATTCCATATTTTTAATAATCATAATTTATAATGACTTATATGTTCAAAATAGTTTTTGACTAAAAATATAAATGAATTCAGTTGAAATTAATTAAAATGATTCAGTTAAAATTTACCTTAACAAGGGAACAAACATTAAACTTAAGGGCCCAAATGACCTAGCCACTTATCCAACACAAAGTTTATGGCCATATTTATGCCATAAACCTTCCAATATATATTTTTTTTTATTTTTTAGGACTTTTTTAGGTAAATAATTTTGTACACCTAACTTCTTTTAAAAAATACCATGTGTGTCCCCTCCCTTCCCTATAAAAGGCCACCCACTCTCCATCTTATCCACATGTCCAAAAAAATTAGGATAAGCCATTATCTGACCAATGAAGTAAACAAAATACCTACCTCACTCTAGTAATCCACCCTTTTTGAATAAATCAATACAAGGAAGCCCTTTGGTCCAAACCAGAAGGAGTTACCCAAAGAAGAGGTCAAATCACTCATCAAGCTCTTTTCTTTTATTTTCCATGATCCACTCCCTATGGTATTACTATTACATGATTTTATAGAAAAAAAAAATAATCCTAAATATAATATGATGTTATTAATCTATGGTTTAAATCTACACTAACACACACATTAATTTAATTTATAATGAAAAAGTTGTTTATATATACGGTGAACTACTTCCTCAAAAATTATGATTGTTCATTTTTACTTTACTACCTCTCATGGTGGAAATTATTATGGAAACTAAATTTATTTATTACATTTATGATATTTATAATATCTTTAATCATGTGAAATTTTTATTTATAACTTACCTTTATTCCTTCCATCTTGTGTAAATACAAAAATTTAATTTGAGGAAGTGTGGAGTACCGCACACTCAAAGCAATGTGATTCATTCACATAGTACAAAATATGTGTTAAGGATGTGTTTTTTGAACTTATATGATATATATGAAATAATAATTCTATATAAATTTTATTATATACATATATGTAATTTTTTTTCATTTTTTCAATTTGATAATAAAATTGAAACAACATGCATGTGTACGTACGGCCAACTGTCTACATGAACGGTGTATTCCATTTTCATTATTATATAGTATATAGATTTTTATAATACATATATAATTAATATAAATGATATATATCATGTTTTACATTATTTAAATCATGATATATGTATAATGACCAGAGATACAAAAAAATTAAATCACATGCAAAAAATGAAGCGTATATTACTCGAAGTGAAACCTTAACATATAAATGTTAATAAGTGGGTAATATAGAGTCATAATAAAACCATTTATCATATTATATATATGGATATGGTTCTGTGGTATATGTATAATATACTTATATTTACTATACGTATGTTTTGAATGAGTATGATGAGGCTTAGGGAACATGGTAAGGGGATTCCAACTCACTTTTTATTTCTATGAGATACATGCCTTATAAACCACTAATTTATTTTGTGTGGTATATATACATACAATGAATTAATTATAAAAATATTATAAATTAATTAATTTCCATTTACATATCCATTTTATGATCTTTCTCTCATGGATATTTTGTTCTAAAAGTTACAAAAACCTGTATAGTTGTTTCATATCAAATTGTATTGTTTGAGACACAAACCATGTTATGAACCTATATTATTCCACGAGGGGAATATATTTCCGTTTAAATGTAATATCATTTTTCTACCTCCATAAATTATTTTTTAATATTCCTTTAATTTTATTGTTTTCATTATGTTATGATTTAATGTTACCAAATTTGTAAATGTTTATATCTACAATCTCTTTATTTACCAAGATTGTTTTTGATTATTCTCTCATTGATGAAATATTATAATACATAACTCAATAACGCTAATGAAATTTATTAAAGTCTATTTAATTATGTTATATACATATAATGGTTCCATTTATCCTAACATTCTACATAATAATATTAAGAACTGTTTTTAAGAATGTTTTACTTTTCCTCTCACTATGATTGGAAATATATATTCCCTCAAAACCATTTTTTCTAAAATTATTCCAAAAATTATTCAAATATTAACCTATGAAAATTAAGTTAAATCATTTCCATTTTTTACCTATTAATAAAAAGGTTTTCTAAAAAATAATCTTCTCTTTATTTTCTTGATCAGGCCCTTATCAATACTTTATGCTTTTAAAATGAAAAGTTAAGCATGAACAGATTTACCCACCATCATTATCATCAATCCCTTGAATTTTTTTTTATAATACTATAATGTTATTTTTATGAAAAATAATTTTGTTGTATTAAAATTTTGTAAATTGCTTGTTCTAATATTTTTCATCAAGAATTTTTTTTCAAAAATGTTTTATGATTAAAAATGTGTTTTAAATGATTTTTAAAACATCATTTATACATTTTCAAAAAAAATTATTTTCAATGAAAATAATTACAATGATCTCCAATATTCATTTATAATTTTTCAAAGTATTTTCAAGGGAATCCATTTTAAAATTTTCTTTAATCTTATTTTATAAGTTTTGAAGAAAAATGGTTTTCAAAATATTTTCGTGATTCATTTAAATGTTTTAAATGAAAATGTTTTTAAAAAACATTTCATGATCTCATTACATTTTTTTATTGAAATTTTTTTTTGATTATTTTTCAAAGATTTATTTATATCTATTCATGTTTATTTCAATGAAAATGGAGTTCAAAGGTGTTATTTTTTAAAGATACCATTCCAAAGAATAAAATATATTTACCTCAATAAATGTTTTATAATATCCTTAAAAGTTATTTTCTATATAAGATAACATTTTTTAATGTTACTCATGCCCTAATAGAAAATTATTCAAAGGTTCCATTCAAATTCATTATTGAATGGTTTATTTTTTGATGTAATGTTTCTTATTAAACTCATTTAAATTTCACATGTTATATTATTTTGAAACCTTCTTCTTTTAATAGGTTATACTTTGATGAAATAATTGTCAAACCTATATGTGTTCAATAGGTTATTATGTGATAAAATGTTTATCAACCCATTTCACTGCAAGGCTTATGATTTTTTGTATATAAAACCCATATCTTTTTATTGGACATGATATAATGAATGTTTTATTTTCATGTGTCACATGTATGAGTGATTTTTCATGATATTATTGGGACCTATATCTCATACCAATGAATTTGATAAAGATTTGTATATCATTATATAATGATGGGAATAAATTTTTTGGGCTTGATCTATTGTGGGAAGATAGGGAAACCTAACCCCTTACAAGGAAATGGTTGTGACTGGGGATGGTGGTGTTTTCTGCTTAGTAAGTGAAGTCACCATGAATATGGAAGATGCATAAAATCGATCCATTATAAGAAGATTGGGAATCATGATCCCTTATAAGGAAATAATTATGACTGGGGATGGTAGTGTTTCCTACCCAGTGGGTGCATTTCTCATGAAGGTCCCTGATCAGTTCCAAATATGATTCTTGACTTATTGAAAATTATATCACAGGTTTATATACTCCACAATTCCATGTCTTATACCTATGATAATATTTCATGTCTTAAGTTATTTATTTCCTTACAATTCATGTCTTATGATCTACCAATATTTATTCCATAATTCATTTTTCTGATCTTATGATATGCAGGGTATGATATTCTAATATAATGAGCACATTCTCATACTCATTTTCTCCTATTTATGATTACATGTCTCAATTGTTTACCATTATTTATCACCTTTGATCACCCATTTTTATGTTTCCTTCCTGAGTTTATGAATATGCATATTATATTTTATGTGTCTAAGAAGGGTTCTAGTCAAGAGGAACCTAGTGGGACTTAATGTAGCTCATTTATATACCAGTTCTTATGATTTCATAATTTCAGAGGAACTAAACTACTATGGTATTTTGATGTCTATTTATATAATGTATTAATTATTACTCAAAAGTGGTGAAATTTATATGTACATTAGGAATGGGTTGTTATAGTTGGTATCACAGAGAAGTTTTAGTTATCCTTTGAAACTAGAATAAGGAAACATTAGTGTTAAATATAAGGACATGTCTAAGTATAAGTCTAAGGATATGGAAAAGTATAGGAAAATGTAAAAGAATTTTGGTAAAGGATAGATTGAGTGGATTCCTTGAAATACAACCCCATCCAGATACTACAAGTGGGTGTGGATTTGGAACAGATGTACCTAGCGGTAACAACTTTAAAATGTTGTCTCGGGTCAAGCTAAGGGAAATATGGTACATGATAATAAACCTTACTTAACACCTTGTTTGACAATACTAGCATATCTTCTTTTTAAATGAACAAACTATTAATGAAGAAATATAAATAATTTGAAATTAATATTACTATGAATAGCCTAGGATAAACCTAATGTGTCATCAATTAAAAGGTAATTGTCATGATTTAGACATCCTATAAGTAATTTATCATGATTTGTGGTTTGATTCTATTATATTTGTTTTTTCATCCCATTCATTCTAGTTTTAGTCAATGGAGATAATTAAATAGAACATGGTTATCATTGAATGTATCAGATGTGGAAATTATGGGTATTGCGAAAATAAATTTCCCATGTGTAAATCTCATAATGAGAATAAGAATGGTGGTATGAGTTTTGGTTATACTTCTGAAGATAAAGAGACCAAAAATAACATGTGAATGGTATGTGATGTTATTTAGGTATTTTCTTCCATAATGATAATAATAATGATTATATTATGGTTAATAAACTATAAAAAATTATTTGCATTTCACATTCTAAGAAAGAATTAATAGGAAATAAGTTGACAAAGCCTGAGTAATGGTTTAAAAATAATTTTGGATGAATGAAGTACTAATGTTTTGGAATTCAAATATTATGTTTTATGAATCATGAAATGTATAAGTATTTTTAGTAAAAGTATTAGTTATATATTGAATAGGATATGTTTAATGGCGATGAAGAATCAGAAGGGTGATATTTCGATTAAGGGAAGATAACCCTTAATGTGATCAACATGTTGAGAAAATTGTGTTTCTCTTGGATAAAGAAATTATTGATACGGATAAATAAAATTGGTTATTATTGATTATAATGGATTTGATTTATTATTATTAGAAAAAGTTTTATATTTCATTATGGATGAAGATTAAAACTTCTTGTTTTGTATGTAATATAACCATTATCTATTGGAATAAATAATAATACATGTTTTATAAAGTTATTTATGTTAATTAAGGTTATTACAATGTTTCAAGAGAATTTATGATGAGGGTATTTACATTTTTGAAATGAGAAAAACAATAGATACTTTTTCAAATTCATGGTATCAATGTTAAGTTGATTTTAGGAAATCATTTCTAATTTTTTTTATTTTCAACTTTTGGAATGGTTATAAGGTTAACCAGTTATGGAAATTTTATGTTAAATATCAGATGAAGTGTTTTTGTAAAGAATATTTGGTGAAAACATTAGTTAAAAGGAAATCTAGTAATTATACTTATTTCAAGGATTCCCATCTTATTTATTTTGGAAATTATATTAATGTAGTTTTAGAAATGGACATTATGTAAGTTACGAAACAACCCATAAATTTTATCAAGGTCATGGGTCTCGAAACCATGATTGAAGGATGATAAGGGTTTCACCCTGACCACTGGACTACGTGATGTCTTTGTTGATGTATAATAAATTTTTATGAATAAATATTTATATTGAAACAACTGTGTTTATTTTTATATATATAGATAATTGTATTAACCATATCAATTATTAAGGATATCTATAGAAATATAATTACATGTTTAAATATATTACAGTCCTTAGGATGTGATAAAAGGGTATTTAGTTTCTTTAGGTGTAAAATTTATTTTCTATACATCCATTTGATGAACTAATTTATTAGATAGAAATAGATTAAATCAAAAAAAAGAATGAAATTTGTTTTAGAAAAATAAATCTACTAAGTATAATTCCTTATATTCTAGACCCATAAAATAATTACCCAAGTATAGAATAAAGATAAAAAAATGTGTTATATTAATAACTTTATTTTTTTTAAAATGATGGCATTTTTAATCATCATAGATTTATGAATTTTATGCCATAATATTTTCATTAATCATTCACTTGTTTGTGATTAATGACCTCAATCACTAAATATGAATATTTATGCTTTTCCTCCATGTCCAATCATTACTCCCAACCTATGTTCTCCTATGTGGAAGCCTATTTATATGTTACTTTGGGTAATTATTATAGTTCCAGCATTCCTTTTTTATGGGATGTTTTAATATTCCATTTTTCAATGTTGATTTCTATGAAATAAACATTCATGTTAAATATTTGATAACCTAGATGAATTTGGAGGGAGAAATTATTTTTAGGGGGGTGGAATATGATGCCCTGATATATTTTAGATTATTTTTTCTAAATTAAATTAATATTTTGGATATTTTTTCTATCATACAACACTGAAAATAGTTTATCCTACATTAAATCATAATGTTTTGATTATTTTTTGTGTAAAATGATGTTAATATTGCTATACAGATAATATAAATTTTATATTTCTCCACATAGAACACTGATTATTGCTTATGTCACTCACAAAAATGATTTTTCTTGACGGCTTTCGTAACATGCAGGATCGAATAACGATAATGATATATTATTAAAATATTATTTAATATAACATAGATTTTAAATTAGTAGTTATGGAAAGGGTTAACTGACTTATAAAAATATATGGTTTAAACAAATATTAAAAGAATTCATTGGTTATCAATGAAATAGAAGTGAATATAAAAATAGATCGAATATAAAGGAAAATATTATTCCTTATATGCCCAAAAATTTGTTTCACCAAAATAATTTATGTTAACTTCAATTATAGAGTGATATTAATTATATACATATATATAATATTAAATCTAATATTTTTTATTTTCATCCAATATATTTTTTATTCTTAAGATAAATACAAATACAAATTGTGTATAAAGTACTATATTTTTATTAATGAATTTATACTTCCTTTTAATGGATAACATATTTTACATCCAGTTTTTGATTATATTAGTCAATGTACATACCAAAAATTAGAATACCATTATATGAATTTACTTTATACACATGTAGTATCGTCCTGTCAATAAGATTAAATTTAAATTAATTTATGCCACATCATTGATTAGAATTTATAAAAATGGATCACATATTTATAATAATAAAAATTTATAATATCTAATTATGTAAACATAGTTTTTTACATAAAATGTTGGTTTTTGAGGTAGAAATTAATTACAGTGACTACGGTAAAATTAAGCATAACAGGGGAATAATCCATAAACTTAAGGGACCAAATTACCTAGTTAGTTTTTCAAAACCCATTTTCTAACCATATTTTGGCCATAAAACTACCATTCTTTTATTTGTATTTTTTGGTATTACTTTGTTTAGGTAAAACCATCGGTACACCAAACTTGTTCTAAAAAATTCCATGTGTGTCCTCTCCCTTCTCTATAAATGGCCACCACCTCTCCCTCTTCTTCACACATATAAATCATATTTTTATTGTCCATGATCTTCCCAATAAACATGAAAACATACCATCATTACTCTTTGAAGCTTCCCTTTTATATGAAGGAAATCCAATAAATCCCTGTAGTGAAAACCAATTGAAGCTACCTAGAGAAGAAGTAATATCCCTCATCAAGCACCATTACATTATTTTATATTCTTTGATAACACAATTATTATAATTTCATAATTTAATAACAATACCAGTATCCTAAATCTACTATTATTTAGTTGTGTAAATTTTTTTTACCTATACTTACTCACACTTCGATCCAATTGGTAACGAACATACTGTTTACGTGTATGGCGAACTACTTCATCACGAAACAATGATTGTTCATTTTACAATTACCACCAATCATGGTGGATATTATTATGTACACTATACTTTTTTATGGTATATATGATATCTATAATGTATTTAATCTTCTATAATTTTTATTTACAACATAACCTTGTTTTCCATCTTCTGTAAACACGATAATTTCATTTGAGGAAGTATGGACTACTACCCCCTTAATGTGATGTGATTCATTCACATGCTACATGGAATTTATTAAGGATTTGTTTAGTTAAATTATATGACATATATTACATAATAATTATACTGTAATGTTATTATATATATATAAACATATATTTCATTTTAATTCTTTCTTTTAATACAACAATAAATTGGAAACATCAATCATGTGTACGTACAACCCACCGTATCCATAAATAATGTATTCCATTTTTGTAATTCTATATTATTAGATAATTATAATAACAATATTATTAATATAAATGATATTTATATATTTTTTTAAATTTTTTAAATGTTTATATAAGTATAAGGACCAAAGATACCACAAATTAGGACACATGCGAAAGAACAAAATGAATATTATCTTAAGAGAAATCGTAACATATAAATGTTGATAAGCAGGTATTATGAAGTCACAAACAAAAAATATATTGTATTATATATATAGATATTGTTCAATGATATATTTATAAAAAACTTATATTTATTTTATAGCAATATTGAACAAGTACAATGTGGGTCATGACACAAGGTAAGGGGATTTCATCTATATTTTTATTTCATTGATATACATGTCTTGTACACCACTCATTTAATTTTGGTGGTATATATACTAACCATGAATGTATTTTATGAGTCTTATACTAAAATTTATGGGATCTTACATATCCATTTTATTATTTTTCTCTCATGGGGTCTATGTTTCAAAAGATACCAAATCAATAAATTATTTTCATCTCAATTTTCCTTCCTTGAGACTCATGCCATGTTATATAGATATATGATCCCATGAGTTGAATATACGGGCATAGAAATTTTATATGATGAATATACCTCTATATATTATTTTTTAATCTTTCTATAATTTTATCATTTCTATTTTGTTATGATTCAAAGTTACCAAACTAGTAATGGTTTGTATCTATAATCTCACCGTTGATCAATATTTTTTACGATTATGCTCCCATTGATGAGATATTATGATCCCTAACTCAAGTAATCTCATTAGTTTTCATAAAATCCATTTATTTATGTAATATCCATGTAATAATACAATTTTCCACTCTTTGGTACATAAGATGATTAAAAAAGTGATTTTAAGAATGTGTGATTTTACCTCTCTCTTCATTTGGGAATATATGTTCTTTCAAAATAATATTTTATACAAGTTTTCCAAAAAAATATTCTATTATTCTCTTATGGCCATTAGGATATATTTTCACACATGTTTTACCTTTAAAATAATTGAACATCTAAAAAGGAATATTATTTTTATTTTAGGTTCATGGAACTTTTCTAAACTTTTTATGATGAAAAAAAAATGCTCGGAATGTTTGAATTTAACCACCATCATGACCAGAATTCCCTTGAAGCTTCCTTTATAATACTAAAAAGTTATTTTCAGTTAAATGAAAATGTTTTCTTAATGTTCTAAATTTTATAGATTTAAAATGTTATTTAATGAAAAATGTTTTCAAAAATGTATTACTCAGAAGGCTCAAAAGGAAAGAATGCTTACTCCTAAATGATTCTTTTCAAAATAAAGGCACCAAAAGAAGAGTTTCAAGAGAGTTATACAAATATGGTTATAAACATCAGCATGTAAATCCGTATCAATGAAATTACTACAAAAACTAGGTATTATAAAGGATAATATCGAGTTGGTCTCCTAAATAGATTTCTGAGAGAAATCATCAACAACCCAGTTTTCCTCTATATAAAATTGTGTCACAAAAATACATATCATCTACAAAACCAAAGAAATTCCTACCAGGATGGTAATAACCTCCAAGAAACATTCCTTGAATGACTTATAATAATTTTGACTGCCATTTTTGTAAGATCCCAGATTTCTCAGAAAGGTATGTTTTTTTTATGTTTCAGATTTGGACCTTTATTTTGGTCAATTAAGTTCTTCCCAAATTCCATATGTAGGATCGGGGGTGTTATGGGGGTTTGGGACATGAAAAAGGGGGTAGATGAGTTTTCTATCCTAGTCGCACGTTCTGCGCATGGTTACTGCTAACCGTGCGGGTAGCCCAGGTAAACCGTGTAGGAGGAAGGTTTTTGGATAGTATCCTCCACACTGTTTGCACACAGTTTGGAAAACAATTAGGTTTAACTGTGCGAAGGGGGTCTTTTGGGATAGAAACATCCACATGGTTTTCACATTGTTTGGAAAATCGTGCGGGGAAAATGTGCGGCCCAGAAACCATTAAAATGATACAAAAATGCCACTCTGGGATTTTATAACTCACCCGGGATTTTCCTCCCCCTCCACCAATATATCCCTAAGAATGAACCAAGGGGACCAAAAGCTCTCAAGGATCAATCTCTTTCTATTCATATCTGTTTGGAGTGTTGTCAGTTTCAGATTGATGATCTGGGGTAAAACATCAAGGGTTGGTTTAATTGAGATCTAATACTTGATTTGGGAGTGTGTTTGCCAATGGATTCAATGTAGGTGGTCTATAAAATTATATCTCTTGTATTTTTTCTAGGTTTGTTCTTGTAGGGTTTTTTTTCTTTCTCTATTTTGATGGATTCTTGATTCCATTGACATGATGTGATGTAGTGATGTCTAAATGGTTAATTGAACCCCTCTTGATCCCCATGGGATGCAAGGAGGATGACTCTACTGAATTAGGGCCACTCGAGGGGCGTGCCAATATTTCCGTAGGCTTATATTTAGCTAAGTAAGTGTAGTTTATTTTTCAAGAACGTAGATACATTGATGATTATTTTAATATATATAAAATAATTTTAGTTGGTGTTTAGTATTACACCTAGCTTGGGTAATTACTGAAGAGGTTGTGTGGTTGGCACAAAAAAGGGTTAAATGGATAAATGGGAAAATGCAAGGAATTAGCTTTATACATGAATATTCTTAGTGAGATAGGAATGTAAAATGGGAATTTGGTTAAAGGGGATAATTAATATGAACAATTAATTTGTTAATGGATTGAGAATAAATGTAAATTCATATTTATTGTTATTTTTGTGATGATTGTAAATGATGTTGGCTATGTTGTTGTGATATGGTGTTTGGTGGTGAATGATAAATAATCATGTGGAAAAGGATAAGATGAGTGGGGTATTAACTTGTGTTTTTATGCCCAAGGGTCAAGTTAGACTGATGTTCTTGCTCCTCCCCTAAATACACAGGTTAGGGATGGGGATGGAGTACGGTTCCCCTAATGGTTGAATTCCACCCGGAATAAGGCTTCAAGGTTGTGATATTGGGAATTTTTATATTATGATGCCTAGTGAGATAGATCATGATTCTATTTCCATATGATGAATATGCCTAATTTATTAAACACATAAATGGTGATATTTTATAATGAAATGCCTATGTAGTGAACCCAGATTCAATGGTAGTGTAAATAAAACGAATGTAGTTTAGAATGACCAATTGATTTTTTTGACATAACATGCATTTATTTATCATTTTCATGCACTATCTAAAATACTGGATGATTTTTAGACACCATTGGTGGTGTCCTACTAAGTTATACTCACACCATTCTTTGGGCGTTGTTGGGTACTCGAGCAGATTTCATGCTTGTGGGTCAGGGCAAGGGAAATTTCCTTTTGATTAGAAGATGAGTTGAACATAGGACATGTTTGGGTGAGTTTCTATACATGGAGTCGAGACCATTTTGGGGATTCTACCATTTTCATTATTTTTTGTGATGATCACTTAAAATTGTATGACAACATGGAAAATTTATTGTCGTTATGAATATACCCAGTTTTGGGATTTGCTTATTATGCATGTTATGAATCATTCTCATATGTTTCTAATATTTCAATTATTGTATACTATTAATCACATTGGTATTGAGGGTATATTCTCCCCACAGGACCTATTGTACCCCTGCTGCTAGTCGGTAAACTCTGGCATATGGGGAGGTTCACTTGAGGTCATGTAACTACCCAACTCGGGGCACTGGTTTTGTGGAACTCAGTTCATGGACATTACAATGTGGTATCAGAGTGAAGTTCTTATCTCTTTATTACTATTTGGGGATGGTATACAAAACATTAAGAATGTGTCGTGCCTTGGTAATGAGATTGTTCTTGGGAGTAGATAGCCAATGTATGGGGGAAAACCCCAAGTCACCCTGGTAAGGAATATTTGTTTTTATTGTGTGTTATTACATTTGATGATATTTCATCATTAGGTGATGCACTTATTTTGTGATTTGATAGTTTTTTGATATTTATCTTGTGACCGAAAGGGTACAAGGTTGTGAATTTAGGCATTATTATAGGCACCAATGTAGGAATGTGACATGAATCATGATAGAAAGACACACAGGACTAGTTTGAGGGATGTAAATGTTAGGATGCATATGTTATTTTAAAAGTAATGAATTGTTCCTAATAATATTTTATGAATGCATACAAAGGGGAAGTTTAATTGTCTAGTATTAATTTAAAATTGGTTTTTGATAATGTAAAAGTGGAATAATATTTTTTAGAAGTAAATTGGAATATGAAAATGGTTCGAATAGGAGTATAAGATAAGGCTTGTATCCCTGATAAATAGATATCGCATTGTCCATGAACTTATGTAGAAGTCTGAGGGTAGTGGACCAGTTGCAAGTGGGATCTTTGGAGTAGTTTAATGTAACTAGTTTAGTTGTCAAAAGTGGTGAGCCTATCTATACCTCTTCTTTCTCATAGAAGCTTTATGGTTGTATTCTAAAGCTTGTGTTTGGCATTGTAGAGAAATGCCACCTTGAAGACGTGCGCTGGTTGGGAGACATGTGGACGTTTTCAAGAATTATCCTCTAGTAGTGGAGAAATATAATGTGATTATTCAAGGGGATATAGAAGAGTAGTTCTGCGATAAGATTGCTAATTTTATGCAGTTGATGGAACAAGACCCAGGGAGGGAGGGTTTTGCCGAGCATGTTTTAGCTGACCAGGGAGTTTCATCTACCGCACCCTCTTACCTTTAATGAAGAGGTTTGGTTAGAAGTAGTGGAGTTCAGGATAGAGTCTATCCAAACTATTCTCAATCATTTAGAGACTCCTCTTGAGAATCGATTCCAATTAGAGGCCTATATGCTGGGGGGGAAACTAAAATGTTTGTCAGACATTATGGTTCAGACAGAGCAGGCTGAGGGGATGATGTGGAATGATTTTCAGAACAGGTTTCTTGAGAACTTATTTCCAGAATCCTTGAGGTAGGGGAAGGGTTTTGATTTTATGAGGTTGAATCAGGGGACAATGTCAGTTATAGACTTTTCTAGTCATTTCAATGATTTGAGATGCTTCATTCTGATGTTGACTAGAGATGAGGAAGTAGTGGAAAAATGCTTACAGGATGGGATCTGACATGATATCAGGTCTCAATTGAATAAATTTTGACTGAAAAGGTTTTTTGAAGAGGTGGATCAATACCTTATCTCAGAATGAAATATTATGGGATCTTCGGGTAGTGAACTTGTGGTGCCTGCTGGGTGAGCAAGTGGTGTGACTTCTTATATTAAGAAGCACCAATTTGGAACCTTCATGTAAGAGGGAGTCATGAAGAGAAGTCAGAAGAGCGGGTTAGCTTCTTAGGATGGTGACCATGTCTTCTGTTTTCAGTGTGGAACTTCAAGGAACAAGTGTGAGTAGTGTCCCCACCAACTAGTTGAGTGTCGAGCATGCGGAAGGCAAGGCCATGTGTAGAGATTCTGTAGGATCTGGTGTTAGTTGGAAATGATGGAGGTCAGAAGGACATGCTGATTGTATGAAGGGGGTCAGTTACCCCATATCATGCAAGTAGTTGGACCTCCACTGGCCGTAATGGTGGGGTCAATGGATGTGGAGTTCTGGGGTGAGATCACCCTTTCCAACTGAGTAGTGCAGTGCAGGGTACTCAGGATGGAGCCCAGGGTAAAGGGGAAAGTCACCACCAAGTAGTTCAGTCTACACCTGAATGTATTGTGGAAGAACCGTCTACTATTTGAGGTATGATTCTTATAGCTTCCTTTTTTTTGGTGCTTTATTCAATATAGGTTCTATTCATTGCTTTATTTCTGATCAGTTTGTAGTTCTGTTGGGATTAACCATAGAGACTACATGTGGAGTAATGTTGCTTGATGCTCTACTAGGAGTGCAAGTCAAGGACATCATGTAGTGTAAGGGTTGTGTTCTGGAGGTCGGTGGGTATCATTTTCTATGGGATCTATTTGTCCTATGTATGTTAGGTATAGGCCTAATCTTGGGAATGGATTGGTTGGTGTTATATCAAGCCCATATATACTATTACCGATGTTGGGTTACATTCACATATCACGATGGGAGAACTCATGTCCTTCGTGGTGATTTGGATACTTGGTGAATCCACACAGGGCCGCTACACCATCAGATGGGGGACCTCACAGCCCAAGTGGAATTCCTTATGATAAATGATGGGGAGAAAGGATAAGCAGTCTTCCCTTTTCTTGTGGACCAGTTTCTGGATGTGTTTTCTGAGGACTTCTCAAGGTTACCACCTGAGAGAGATGTTGAGTTTATGATCGAATTATTTTCTGGAGCAGAACTAGTTTCAATTCCACCTTACTGAATGGCCCCAGTAGAGCTCCAATAAATGAAGGTTTGGTTGGAAGAATTAGAGTGTATGGGGTTTATACATCCTAGTACATCAACTCGGGGATCTCCTTTATTGCTTTATAAGAATTTTGATGGATCAAGAAGACTATGTGTCGATTATCGGAAGCTTAACCAGATGAAAGTTAAGAACTGATACCTTCTTCCAAGAATTTATGACCTGTTTGATCAGCACTAAGGTGCCTCATTGTTTTCTAAGATTGATTTGAGATCGGGATACCATCAGTTGAGGTTGATACCTTCTGACAAACCCCATACGGATTTCTAATGTAGTTATGGGTTGTATTAATTCCTGGTAATGTTGTTTGGTTTGAACAATTCACTAGTTGTGTTTATGGACTTGTTGAACCGGACATTCCACCCGTATGTATATCAGTCTGTACTTGCTTTCATTGATGACATCTTGGTGTACACCAGAACTCGTGAATATCATTCCATACATCTTAACGTTGTCCTGGGAACACTAAGAGAGCAATTTCTTTATAATAATCTTTCAAATTTTCAGTTTTGGATTGATTAGGTGCACTTTTTTCTAACTATCATATTTCAGTCATGAGTGTTAATGGATCCAAAATAGTTATAGGTTGTGGTGTCTTGGAAACAGCCCAGGAAATTCTATGATATTTAGAGTTTTCTAGGTTTGGCTTGTTATAAATTAAGGTTTATTAGATACTTCTCTCATATGGGAGCACCACTCACAGTCCTAACCAAGAAGGAGGTTATGTTTTATTAGTCTGAGGCTTGTCATAATACCTTCCAAGACCTAAAGAATCAGTTGAATATTGCACTAATTTTGATCTTACCCGAACAAGGTAAGAAGTATACCTTGTTTTGTGATGTTCCTAGTGTTGGACTTAGGGCAGTGGATGATCGGGTTATAGCTTATGAGTCGAGGTAGTTGAGGCCAAATAAAAGAAATTATCCAAATTATGACCTAGAGATAGCTTGTGGTTCATTCCTTAATGTGTTGGAGGCATTATTTGTCAAGAGAAACCATTATGGTGTTTACCAACCATAAAAGACTCAAATATATCTTCTCACAACAAGATTTGAATCTTTGAAAGTGACGGTGGTTCGAGTACTTAGAGTCCATTGATTTTGAATTGGTCTACATAAATGGAATAGGGAATAGTGTAAATGATGCTCTGAGCCTGAAGACACATAATCAAGTCTTTCAAAAACCAGTTCATAGTGGTTGATGATGGAATTTTTTGTGTAGATGCATTTGGAGGTACCGGAGGGGCACGAGAAAATGACCCTTAAATCTATACTAGTTGAGTCCGAACTTTTGATCCTAGTTAATGATAGTCGGTTGTTAGATTCAGAGTGCTTGGATATGAAGGAAGGTCTTACTGTTGGGGAGACCCCTTCTAGATCAACATTTAGTACTGATGATGTTTCATTTGTTCATGGTCATGTTGTGGTGTCGGTAGATGTATGGGAAGAGTAGATGTGTGAGTTCCATGCATCAAATTGTGCAGTTCATCTGGGATTGTCTAAGATGTACAATTTCTACATAGGTTGTTCCGGTAGATAGGAATAAAGAATGAAGTGTCGTGTTTTGTGGCATTATGCCTTACCTATCAGCAGGTGAAGGATGAACATGAGTGCCCATATGGGTGTTTGTAGTAATTTATGTCACGACCCGTCCTCGGGACCCGTGTCGTGACTACCCCAAGCCCGCCTTCAATAGGCCAGGGGCTGGCGACTAGCACCAAGGCGTAAATCCTGGTTAAGGGAAGGAAATTCCTTTGTAAAGTAAATAAGCACCACAGAGTAAGCAAGCGGAAAATGTAAACACTAAGTAAAAACTGGTACAATAGTAAGTGCGGAAAGTAAGTGGGCCAGAATACAAAACGAAACTGAAAGTAAAGTATAACTCAAAAGTAAAAAACAGCAACTAAAAAGTAAATCCACAACGTCGATCCATCCTCTAGAAGTCCCACCTGAAGGGTGAGTACAGATAGCCTCAAAAGCTCCTCGATCCAGCCGTCCGCTCCGAGTACACCCCGCCCAGTGGTCCACCTCCAGGTATCGTCCTGCTCTGCAAGCCCCCACCACGATCAGCGTTGTCCGTAGTCTGCAACCAACAAAACGTAGTGCGGGCATAGCTCGTGGAGGGGTGAGTATAAGCTACTCAGTAGGGACCCCGAGACCACCAAAGATCTCCCAAAATCCACAAACGATAATCCACAAAGGAAAGATATAATCACGAAGTAACATCCGACACTGCTTAGGTATATGCCCATACATATACCTAAGTCAACAATTCTCGTTTGGCTCCAACATCCGAGCCCAAGAACAGCCCAGTTCACACAGGAAAGAAAAACTTAAATCCACACAGGATAGCACAACGCAATCCACAAGGGAAAGCAAAAATGTAATCCACATAGGATAGCACAACACAATCCACAAAGGAGAGCAAAACGTGATCCACATAGGATAGCACAACACAATCCACAAGGAGAGTAAACAGGATTTAGCTCACACAGGTACTTCTTCGTATGACGTTAGTGATGATCAGATGTAGCCACTGATTCATCTAAGCCATTGGACCCACAAAGGATCTATATGTACTATCCCCCGCAATGACCCACACAGGATCGATCATGAAGTTGAACCCAAAGATATTGGGAAACTCCTTCTCCATCAAGTACAGTGGTTATGCCGCTACAACCAAGCGCTTCCCTCTCACCTTGGACTACTCTAGTACTCAACCTATCGAGTACTGTAGGCCAGCTACTACAACCAAGCACTTCCCACCATGGGTCTTCCGCTACAACCAAGCGCTCCCCCTCATAGCCTCTAGAGGTACCACTTCTGTTGAGTACCATGGGTCAGCCGCTACAACCAAGAGCTCCTCCGTCGTGGGTCTGCCGCTAAAACCAATTGATCCCCCATGTTGCTTCAACCAAGTGCTCCTCCATCGTGGGTCTTCCACTACAACCAATTGCTCCCCCTCATAGCCTCCAGAGGTACTCCTTCTGTTGAGTACTGCGGGTCTTCCACTACAACCAAGCGCTCCTCCGCCGTGGGTCTGCCGCTACAACCAAGCGCTCCCCACTAGGCTATCCGTAACACACCGAGTTGTTCGATCAGCAGTCGTCAAGTCTCAGCTGGCTCTAGGGTTTCCGCCCATGTCATTCTCGTTCCGGGAGGGTCCACTCCATGAGCTAATAGGTCAATGCATCAACTGACATGTAGTCCGGAGTTGACGTATCCAATGATGTACCGTAGTAGTCACTACCAAAAACACAGAGGATTCCCGTACTGTTTTCATCATCATCGTAGTTGAATCCACTGAAGATCATTGTACAGTCGTCGTCATCACAGTAGCAGTTGCAGCCAACTCTAGGGTTCCCGCACACAGCAAGCTCGGTCGGGAGGGTCCGCTCCACGAGCCGAGAGGCTGATACATCAACTGACACATAGTCCCAATTTAATGTATCCAAAAGTTCCATATCGTCAATAGAAACACAACGTCGTAGACGGTGTGTCAATCGGACGCCCGGTCTGAGAGTTACTGGCTTTTTCGCCCCAGGGACCCTGTTGGTTTTTAAGGCAAAACCAACCCGACCATACTCAACCTGCGTCTAAAACTTGGGCATAGTAAGACAAAAGATCCATCTCACTTAGAGGAATCCATCCAAGTCGACGGCACGTCAATCGGACGTTCGGAGCTCAAGTTATGAGTGTTTCTGCTCTGAGGGCCCGGTTGGTTTCGTGGACAAACCAACCCGGCCGAACCCAAAGTTTTCCGAAACCTTGAGTGCGATATACCAGAAGGACTGCATCAATCCAAGGATCGCATCTCCGCTGACGGCATGTCGTTCGGAGGCACGTAGCTCAAGTTATGAGCAAAAGACCGAAAAGGTCCAGAAACGGGGGGTATGGGCCCGATCCGACCCGGCCCAACCCCCCCCCCCCCCCCTCGCCCGGGGTCGGCCTGAAACGGGTCAACCTGGCCGGTTTGGCGCGACTCGGCCCGGCCAGGGCAGCCCCGCCCGGCCTGGGCGCGACCCGGCTGGCGGGTCGTCCCGGCTCGGCTCGACCGAGCGGCCGCGCAAGGGAACCGCGGGGCGCGCTGCCCCCGCGGAATGAGATGTCGCGGCCTCGCGTGCGGCCACGCTTGGTCAGTGGATGTGGATTTTCCGCATCCCATGTGTCGCCAGACCCGCGTGGTCGTGGGTCTGGTCGGCCGCCACCTGTGGATTCCGCGGGCCACCGGAGTTGCTCCGGTGGTCCGATTCCACTTCCGTCTGCGTCGTGGCTCCTCCCGGGTCCCATTCTTCATTGTCAGGCCCTCAAATTGACATTGCGGCCCCATTTATCATCGTCTGCTATTTCGCACACCAACGAAAAACTGCAGAGGGTTGTCGGGCCATGTTTTTTTAGCCCGCACCCTCCACGTTAGGTGATAACAAACGAGATTAAAATATTCAACACATGAAAAAAAACAAGGCACAATGTTAATATAATTAAAATTAAACTTTGATCTGGGTTCTTTGTTTTATTTGTACAACCATGGGAATAAAAATATTGTTCTCAAATAAAACCCCTACCTCGCCGTCGTCATCGAGTGTGCGTTCTTCGCGGAATTGATCGTCACAGAAGAAAAGGATCGTCGCATCGCGGAAGGGCGTCACGTCGTCGTGGTATACGGCGTCACGTCGACGATCTCTGAGGGGTAAAGAAAACACACGGATTTAATTTACACAAATTAAATCCATGTCAAGCATAAAATCCACAAAGGAATTTAAAAGATTCGTAAACTCCTACCTCAAACGGATGTTCGAAGATTTGTCGCGGAAGAAGGAACGTCACAGAAGAACATCGCAGGAGGAGAATCGTTGGCATCGCGGAACACGGCGTCGTGTCGTCGATCTCCAAGGGTTCGGCATTCTTCGTCGCCTTTCGTCGAAGGCTGGCATTCTTCGCTTTCTTCACGTTCTTCACGTTCTTCGCGTTCTTCGCGAAGGAGGTTGAAGGACTTAAGGTTCTGTCAAATCCTCTCAATGAACAACACACAAGAAGAAATGTTTGTCTTATTTTATTACATGCCAACAACGAAAAAAAACTAAGTTAATAAAGACCCATGAATTCATAGAATTAATTCAAAAAATAAAACTGCCCAATTAAACGGAGCATTTAATAGATTAAGAAACGCCCAGTTGACATTCAATGAATAGGGGTTTTCGCGTGTGCGTTACTTAGCGGAAAAGAAACGGTGGGGCTCGTGTGGGACCCACCTCAAAAATATCCTACCAAGAGGGTAGGATATTTTGAATTGCACCCTATCCGCTTCAACTCAGCTTAAGCAGCTTTAAGTGGCTTTTAAGTGGCCTTAAGTGTCATAAAAATAAAGTTGTCGCACCACTTTATTTTATTTCTTAACTTAACCCCAAAATTTTAAAAACCACACCTAAGCAAAAGCAACTCTAGAAGAGGCGTTTCTATGCAAAAAATGGTGTATTGATTCCATCGGTGCCCTCAGAATTCGATTTTGAGCACTGGTTCAAAAGATAGAAAAACCCGCTCATTTGTTCACTATATCTACCCAAGCCAAACATCGGAAAATGATTACGGGCACACCGGGCCTCAGAATCAGGTGTCGTCAGAAATTGCGTACTTGTAAAATTCCAAAGTAAATTAAGAAAAAAAAATCCTTGAAATTTACGGGTCTTTAAATCACTCCCACATCAGGGCTTTACGTCCCTGTAAAGATACATCATAATCTAGGGAAACAAATGTGGGTACTGAGCACGCATCTGAGTCTCCCGCTTCGAAGTTCTCTCCTGGAGGTTCTCGTGCTGCCACCTGATGCGCACTAGAGGAATCGACCGTCCACATAGGTCCCTCTCCTGTCGTGCACATATCTCCTCAGCTGAGATACGTGGAAGACGTCGTGCACCCGGTGCAACTGAGGTGGTAGATCCAGACGATAAGTCACCTCGCCAATCCTGCTGAGGACCTGGAATGGTCCGATGAAGTTTGTAGACAACTTGCCGACTCGGCCAAATCTCTATAATCTACATCGAGGTGGGACACACAAGAAGACGTGGTCTCCATCCTCGAACTCTAGTGGCCTCCGCCTCCTGTCAGCATAAGACTTTTGCCGGCTCTGAGCTGTCCTCATCCGCTCCTGGATGACCTGGACCTTCTCTGTCGTGGCCTGGACCATCTCCGGTCCCACAAGAGCTGCTAAGATTTCCTCTTTGCTGATAAGAGAAACTTGGTCTCATCCCATGGATGAACCACTTTCATTGCCTAATACAGTCAATCCTGACATGGATGATACTATTCCATTCCAAGGATGATGTCGTAAGGCCTCGACGCTACTACCCAGAGATCCAACTGTTACTCTCGCCTCCAAGGGTTGAGTCACACTGTCGGCATCAGTGTGTGGTCACTGGGTCTCCTCTAGTAGGTATCTCAAAGTGAGGTTCAAGTCAACGTTTTTTAAATCGGAAGCTCTTAGTAATAACTAAAAGAGATGACAGGAAGGTAAACACCACAAGAAAAGTGTCTTTTATTACTGCAGATCAAATTACAAAGACAAAAAACATCTACAAACAAACATCAACACTACTAGAAGCAGCATAAACAAAAGTCTCCAGGGCTGGAGCTAGTCCCGCTCCTATTCATCTGCTTCCGGAGCTCCATGATCGTAGGCCTCTGCTGCCTGAAGCTGAGCTCTCCCATGTCCACCAGCTCTCTGTGGTTGGGGTGGACCTCCTAGTGGTGGTGGTGGCAACACCTCGAAGCGTCATCCACCCCCAGCTGCATGGCCAGCTCCCCTGCCATGGTCTCCTTCTCCATGTGATCTGCCTTGATCGAACCTCTGCCTCTTCTTGGGAGGTCCTTCATTCATCTACTGGTCAACCGTATGGCGGGTCGGACAGTCAGGAGCCATGTGACCAACCCGGCCGCAGGAGTAACACTGTTCGCTCATGGTAAGTCGTTTACCACCCTGGGTGCCTCGAACAAACGATTCTGTGTCACGCGGTCAACCACTGGTAGGTCTAGTCCTCTTGGACTCCTGCGTTATCTGTCTATTTCCCGCTGTAGAAGACTCTGTCGCATGCCAGCTAGTGGTGGGTCCTACTGCTGGAGACTGCTCAGCAAAGAAACTCTCCACTTATAGGTCTCGCTCCAACACCCATGTCTGTGTTGGAATGTTGTGAGAAACAACTGAAGCTCTGATCTCTCGCCTGAGCCCCTGCTCGAAGGTCCGGGCCCTGAATAATGGGTCTCGTACCATGTCCGTGGAATAGCGCGAGATATCGGTAAACCTCGTCGCGTACTGGGCTACTGTCATGATGCCCTGCCGCAGCTGTAGTAGCTCCAGGATGTGCACCACTCGGAGGGTGGCTGGAATGAACTCTGAGCGAAAAAGGCTCTCAAAGTCCGTCCAAAGATGTGATGCCTCGTCGTGCACCTGGAGCATCATGCTCCACCATCTGCCTACTACCACATGTAGGAGGCTCGCTGCAAGGACCACCATAAGGTCTGTTGGTGTCCTCACTAACCGGAAAACCCGTACTACCGCCTCCAGCCAGTCCTCGGCTACTTAGGGGTCCGTCTCCCCGTGGAACCTGGGCGGTCACTGGCGTTGTAACTCATGCAGTTCACTAAGGTGACGTGCATCGTCAGTGGTTGGGGATGGAAGCATCGGTGGCTCGGCGGGTAGAGGTACCATCGGTGCCTCTGCTGTCAAAGGGCCCTGCACCGAGGCCTCGTCGCTCGGTGGGCTGTCGTCACGCTCACCTCTTAGAACCCTAGCTGGCTGCCTTTGTGGGGCCATACTTAAAAGGAAAAAGGTGTGCCACGGTCAGAACAGTATACCTGGTGAGCTGATATAATGTAATCACAAAGAAAACATGAAAGACACATGCAATCAATGTTTTTGTGCACTAAGTCGGAAATCAGAAGTCAGGGTCTTGGTGTACGGATACGTCAGCCACCGCACCAACATTGGGCTCCCTGGACTGATAACCACACTCAATACCTTAACACTAATTCTTCACATAAAAGAAAGATCAGAGTCTACGGTAGAACCGAACTCCTCTCATACCAATTTGTCATGACCCGTCCTTGGGGCCCGTGCCATGACTACCCCAAGCCCGCCTTCCATTGGCCAGGGGCTGGAGACTAACACCAAAGCATAAATTCTGGTAAAGGGAAGGCATTTCCTTTTTAAAGTAAATAAGCACCACATAGTAAGCAAATGGAAAAATTAAACACTAAGTAAAAACTGGTACAACAGTAAGTGCAGAAAGTAAGTGGGCCAGAATACAAACCCAAACTGAAAGTAAAGTACAACTCGAAAGGGGGAAACATCAACTAAAAAGTAAAGCTGTAACGTCGAGCTGTCCTCTGGAAGTCCCACATAAAGGGTGAGTATAGATAGCCTCCACAGCTCCTCGGTCCAGCCGTCCGCTCCGATTATACCCCGCCCAGTGGTCCACCTCTAGGTTCTGTCCTGCTCCGCAAGCCCCCACCACGATCAGTGTTGTCCGTCGTCTGCAACCAACACAACGTAGTGCGGGCATAGCCCATGCAGGGGTGAGTATAAGCTACTCAGTAGGGACCCCGAGACCCCTGAAGGTCTCCCAGAATCCATAAAGGATAATCCACAAAGGAAAGATACAATCTCGAAGTAACATACGACACTACTTAGGTATATGCCCATACATATACCTAAGTCATCAATTCCCGTTTTTCTCCAACATCCGAGCCCAAGCACAACCCAGTCCACATAAGAAAGCAAAACGTAAATCCACACAGGATAGCATAACACAATCCACAAGGGAAAGCAAAACGTAATCCACATAAGATAGCACAACACAATCCACAAAGGAGATCAAAATGTGATCCACATAGGATAGCACAACACAATCCACAAGGAGAGTAAACAGGATTCAGCTCACACAGGTACTTCTTCGTATGACGTTAGAGATGATCAGATGTAGCCACTGATTCATCTAAGCCTTCGGACCCACAAAGGATCTATAGGTACTAACCCCCACAATGACCCACACAGGATCGATCATGAAGTTGATCCCGAGGCTATTGGGAAACTCCTTCTCCATCAAGTACAGTGGTTATGTCGCTACAACCAAGTGCTTCCCTCTCACCTTGGACTGCTGTAGTACTCAACCAATAAAGTATTGTGGGCCTACTGCTACAACCAAGCACTTCCCAACATGGGTCTGCCGCCACAACCAAGCCCTCCCCCATGCTGCTACAATGAAGTGCTCCTCCGTCGTGAGTTTGTCGCTACAACCAAGCGCTCCCCCTCATAGCCTCCAGAGGTACTCCTTCTGTTGAGTACCGTGGGTCCGCCGCTACAACCAATTGCTCCTCCACCGTGGGTCTGCCGCTACAACCAAGCGCTCCCCACTGAGCTATCTGTAGCACATTGAGTTGTTCGATCAGTAGTCGTCAAGTCTCAGCCGGATCTAGGGTTTCCTCCCATGGCATGCTTGTTCCGGGAGGGTCCAATCCACGAGCTAAGAGGTCGATGCATCAACTGACATGTAGTACGGAGTTGACGTATCCCAAGATGTACCATAGTAGTCACTGCCAAAAACACGGAGGATTCCCGTACTGTTTTCATCATCGTCGCAGTCGAATCCACTGAGGATCTCTGTACAGTCGTCGTCGTCACAGCAGCAGTTGCAGCTAGCTCTAGGGTTCCTGCACACAGCAAGCTCGATTGGAAGGGACCACTCCACGAGCCGAGAGGCTGATACATCAACTGACACATAGTCCAGAGTTGATGTATCCAAAAGTTCCGTATCGTCAACAGGAACTCAACGTCGCAAACGGCGCGTCAATCGGACGCCCGGTCTGAGAGTTATTGGATTTTTCGTCCCAGGGGCCCGGTTGATTTTTAAGACAAAAACAACCCGACCATACTCCACCTACATCCAAACCTCGGGCAGAGTAAGCCAAAAGATCCATCTCACTTAGAGGAATCCATCAAAGTCGATGGCACGTCAATCGGACGTACGGAGCGCAAGTTATGAGCGTTTCCGCTCTGAGTGCCCGGTTGGTTTCGTCAAGGAACCATCCCATCTGAAACCAAAGTATTCCAAAACCTTGAGTGCGATATACCGAAACTCTCTTCTCGATCCAAAGATCGCATTGCCGCTGACGATTCGTCTTTTGGAGGCCTGTAGCTCATGTTATGAGCAAAAGAACAAAAAGGTCCAGAAACGGGGGGTCTGGGCCCGGTCCAACCCGGCCCAACCCCCCTGGGTCGGCCCGAACCGGGTCGGGGTCCGACCCAGTTCCACGCGACCCAGCCCGGCCTGGGCACGACCCGCCCGGCGGGTCGGCCCGACTCGGCTCGGCCGAGCGGCCGCGGAAGGGAACCGCGGGGCGCACTGCCCCCACGGAATGAGATGTCGCGGCCCCGCATGGGGCCGTGCTTGATCAGCGGACGCGGCATTTCCCCGACACGTGTGTCACCGGACCCACGCGATCGCGGGTCTGGTCAGCCGCCGCCACTGCGGCTTCAGCCGCGCAAGTGACCCGCGCTTCCGGTAGATTCCGCGGGCCACCGGAGTTGCTCCGGTGGTCTGATTCCACTTTCGTCTGCGCCGTGGCTCCTCCTGGGTCCCATTCTTCACTACCAGGCACTTGAATCACCATTTCGGCCCCGTTTGTCATCGTCCACCATTTTTCACACCAACGGAAAATTGCGGAGGGTTGTCGGGTCGTGTTTGTTTGGCCCGCACCCTCCGCGTTAGGTGATAACAAACAGGATTAAAGTATTCAACACATGAAAAACAACATGGAACAATTTTACTAAAATCAAAATTGAACTTTGATCCGGGTTCTTTGTTTTAGTTGAACAACCATGGGAATAAAAATATTGTTCTCAAATAAAACCCCTACCTCGCCGTCGTCGTCGAGCGTGCGTTCTTCGCGAAATTGATCGTCGCGGAAGAAAAGGATTGTCGCGTCGCGGAAGGGCGTCGCGTCATCGCGGTATACGGCGTCATATTGACGATCTCTGAGGGGTAAATAAAACACACGGATTTAATTTACACAAATTAAATCCCTGTTAAGCATAAAATCCATAAAGGAATTTAAAAGATTCGTAAACTCCTACCTCAAACGGATGTTCGAAGATTTTTCACGGAAGAAGGAACGTCGCAGAAGAACGTCGCAGGAGGAGAATCGTTGGCGTCGCGGAACATGGCGTCGCGTCATCGATCTTCGAGGGTTTGGTGTTCATCGTCGCCTTTCGTCGAAGGCCAGTGTTCTTCGCGTTCTTCGTGTTCTTCACGTTCTTCACCAAGGAGGTTGAAGGACTTAAGGTTCGGTCAAATCCTCTCAACGAAAAACACACAAAAAGAAATGTTGGTCTTATTTTATTAAATGCCAACAACGAAAAAAATCTAAGTTAAGTAAGGACCCATTATTTCATAAAATTAATTCAACGAATAAAATCGCCCAATTAAAAGGATCGTTTAAATGATTAAGAAACGCACCAGTTGACTTTCAATTAATAGGGGTTTTTGCGGGTGCATTACTTAGCGGAAAAGAAACGGTGGGGATCGTGCGGGCCCCACCTCTCAAATATCCTACCGAGAGGGTAAGATATTTTGAATTGCACCCTATCCACTTCAACTCAGCTTAAGCATCTTTAAGTGGCTTTTAAGTGGCCTTAAGTGAAATAAAAATAAAGTTGTCGCACCACTTCATTTTATTTCTTAACTTAACCCCAAATATTTAAAAACCACACCCGAGAAAACGCAACTCCGGAAGAGGCGTTTCTAAGCAAAAACCAGAACTGCGATTCCATCGGTCCCATCGAAATTCAATTCCGAGCACCGGTTCAAAAGTTAGAAAAACCCACTCGTTCGTTCACTGAACGTACCCAAGCCAAACTTTGGAGAATGATTCCGGGCACACCGGGCCTCGGAATCAGGTGCTGTTAGAAACTACATACTTGTAAAATTCCAAAGAAAATTAAGAAAAAAAATTTCCTCGAAATTTACGGGTCTTTACATCACTCCCACCTCAGGTCTTTACGTCCCCGTAAAGATACATCATAAAATAGGGAAACAAATGTGGGTACTGAGCACGCATCTGAACCTCCCGCTCCCATGTGCTCTCTTGGAGGTTCCAGTGCTGCCATCTGATGTGCACTAGAGAAATCGACCGTCCATGTAGGACCCACTCTTTTCGATCCTCGATCTCCACTGGAACCTATACAAAAGTCACCCCATCATCAACGTCTAGCTCCCCATGGTCAAAGATGTGCGTCGGTTCGTGCACGTATCTCCTCAGCTGAGATACGTGGAAGACGTCATGCACCCGGTGCAACTAAGGTTGTAGAGAAAGACGATAAGCCACCTCGCCAATCCAGCTGAGGACCTGGAATGGACTGATGAAGCATGGAGACAACTTGCTGCCTCGGCCAAATCTCTGTAATCCACATCGAGGTGAGACATGCAAGAAGACGTGGTTGCCATCCTCGAACTCTAGTGGCCTTCGCCTCCTGTCAGCATAAGACTTCTTCCAGCTCTGATCTGTCCTCATCTGCTCCTGGATGACCTGGACCTTCTCTGTCATGGCCTGGACCATCTCTAGTCCCACAAGAGCTGCTAAGATTTCTTCTTTTCTGATAAGAGAAATCTGGTCTCATCCCGTGGATGAACCACTTTCTTTGCCTAATACAGTCAATCCTGACATGGATGATACTATTCCATACCAAGGATGATGTCGTAAGGCCTCGACGCCACTACCAAGAGATCCAACCGTTACTCTCACCTCCAAGGGTTGATTCACACTGTCGGCATCAGTGTGTGGTCATTGGGTCTCCTCTAGTAGGTATCTCATAGTGAGGGTCAAGTCAACGGTTTTTAAACCGGAACCTCTTAGTAACAACTAAAAGAGAGGACAGGAAGGTAAACGCCACATGAAAAGTGTCTTTTATTACTACAGCTCAAAGTACAAAGACACAAAACATCTACAAACAAACATCAACAATTCTAGAAGCAGCATAAACAATAGTCTCCAGGGCTGGAGCTAGTCCCGCTCCTATTCATCTGCTCCCGGAGCTCCACGATCGTAGGCCTCAGCTGCCTGAAGCTGATCTCTCCCATGTCCACAGGCTCCCTGGGGTCAGGGTGGACCTCCTGGTGGTGGTGGTGGAAACACCTCGAAGCGTCGTCCACCCCCATCTGCATGGCCAGCTCCCCTTCCACGGTCTCCTGCTCCATGCGATCTGCCTCGATCGAACCTCTGCCTCTGCCTGGAAGGTCCTTCATTCATCGGATGGTCATCCGTATGGCGGGTCGGACAGTCACGAGCCATGTGACCAACCCCGCCGCAGGAGTAACACTATCTGCTCATGGTAAGTCGTTTTCCACCCCGGGTGCCTCACACAAACGATCATGTGTCACGCAGGTTGACCACCGGTAGTTCTAGTACTATTAGACCCCTACATCATCTGTCTACTGCCCGCTGCAGAAGACTCTGCCGCATGCCAGCCAGTGGTGGGTCCTGCTACTGGAGACTGCTCAGCAAGGAAACTCTCCACTAAGAGGGCTCTCTCCAACTCCCCTTTCTGTGTTGGAATGCTGTGAGAAACAACTGAAGCTCTGATCTCTCACCTGAGCCCCTGCTCGAAGGTCCGAGCCCTGAAGAATGGGTCCCATACCATGTCTGTGGAATAGCGCGAGAGATCGGTAAACCTCTCCGCGTACTGGGCTATTGTCATGCTGCCCTGCCGCAGTTGTAGTAGCTCCTGGATGCGCACCGCTCGGAGGGTGGCTGGGACGAACTCTGAGCAAAAAATGATCTCAAGGTCCATCCAAAGAAGTGATTCCTCGTCGTGCACCTGGAGCATCAAGCTCCACCATCTTTCTACTGCTGCATGCAGGAGGCTCGCTACAAGGACCACCATAAGGTCTACTGGTGTCCTCACTAACCGGAAAACTCGTACAACCACCTCCAACCAGTCCTCGACTGCCTGGGGGTCCGTCTCCCCGCAAAACCTGGGCGGTCGCTGGCGCTGGAGCTCATGAAGTGCACTAAGGTGACATGCATCGTCAGCGGCTGGGGCTGGAAGCATCGGTGGCTCAGCGGGTATAGGTACCATCGGTGCCTCTGCTGTCAAAGGGCCCTGCACAGAGACCTCGTCTCTCGGTGGGCTGTCGTCACGCTCAACTCTTGGAACCCTAGCTGGCTGCCGTCGTGGGGCCATCCTGAAAAGGAAACAGGTGCGCCAAGGTCAGAACAATATACCTAGGGAGCTGATACAAAGTAATCACAAAGAAAACTTGATACACACATTCAATCAATGTTTTCTTCCATTAAGTCAGAAGTCAGAAGTCAGGGTCCTCGTGTACGGATACGTCGGCCGCCGCACCAACACTGGGCTCCCTGGACTGATAACCACACTCAATACGCTTAACACTATTGCTTCATATAGAGGAAATATCAGAGTCTGCGGTAGAACCGAACTCCTCTGATACCAATTTGTCACGACCCGTCCTCGGGGCCCGTGTCGTGACTACCCCAATCCCGCCTTCCATAGGCCAGGGGCTGGCGACTAGCACCAAGGCGTAAATCCTGGTAAAGGGAAGACATTTCCTTTGTAAAGTAAATAAGCACCACAGAGTAAGCAAGTGGAAAAGGTAAACACTAAGTAAAAATTGGTACAACAGTAAGTGTGGAAAGTAAGTGGGCCAGAATACAAACCCAAACTGAAGGTAAAGTACAACTCAAAAGGGGAAAACAACAACTAAAAAGTAAAGCCGCAACGTCGAGCCATCCTCTGGAAGTACCACTTGAAGGGTGAGTACAGATAGCCTCCACAGCTCCTCGTTCCAGCCGTCCGCTCCGAGTACACCACGCCCAGTGGTCCACCTCCAGGTACCGTCCTGCTATGCAAGCCCCCACCACGATCAGCACTGTCTGTCGTCTGCAACCAAAACAACGTAGTGCGGGCATAGCCCGTGCAGGGGTGAGTATTAGTTACTCAGTAGGGACCCCGAGACACCCGAATGTCTCCCAGAATCCACAAAGGATAATCCACAAAGGAAAGATACAATCATGAAGTAACATCTGACACTGCTTAGGTATATGCCCATACATATACCTAAGTCATCAATTCCCGTTTGGCTCCAACATCCGAGCCCAAGCACAACCCAGTCCACACAGGAAAGCAAAACGTAAATCCACATAGAATAGCACAACACAATCCACAAGGGAAAGAAAAACGTAATCCACATAGGATAGCACAACACAATCTACAAAGGAGAGAAAAACGTGATCCACATAGGATAGCACAACACAATCCATAAGGAGAGTAAACAGGATTCAGCTCACACAGGTACTTCTTCGTATGACGTTAGAGATGACCAGATATAGCCACCGATTCATCTAAGCCGTCAGACCCACAAAGGATCTATAGGTACTAACCCCCGCAATGACCCACATAGGATCGATCATGAAGTTGAACCCAAGGCTATTTGGAAACTCCTTCTCCATTAAGTGTAGTGGTTATGCTGCTACAACCAAGCACTTCCCTCTCACCTTAGACTGCTGTAGTACTCAACCTATTGAGTACTGTGGGCCTGCAGCTACAACCAAGTGCATCCCACCATGGGTATGCCACTACAACCAAGAGCTCCCCCTCATAGCCTCTAGTGGTACCCCTTCTATTGAGTACCACGGGTCAGCCGCTACAACCAAGCGCTCCTCCGTCGTGTGTCTGCCGCTACAACCAAGCGCTCCCCTGTGCTGCTACAACCATGCGCTACTCCGTTGTGGGTCTGCCGCTACAACCAAGTGCTCCCCCTCATAGCCTCCAGAGGTACTCCTTCTGTTGAGTACCGTGGGTCTGCCGCTACAACCAAGCGCTCCTCCGCCGTGGGTCTACCGCTACAACCATCCGATCCCCACTAGGCTATCCGTAACACACTGAGTTGTTTGATCAGCAGTCATCAAGTCTCAGCCGACTCTAGGGTTTCTACCCTTGACATGCTCGTCCCGGGAGGGTCCACTCCACGAGCTAAGAGTTCTATGCATCAACTGACATGTAGTTCGGAGTTGACGTATCCCAAGATGTACCGTAGTAGTCACTTCCGAAAACACGGATGATTCTCGTATTGTTTTCATCATCGTCGCAGTCGAATCCACTGAGGATCTCTGTACAATCATCGTCATCAAAGAAGCAGTTGCAGCCAGCTCTAGGGTTCCCGCACACAGCAAGCTTGATCGGGAGGGTCTGCTCCACGAGCCGAGAGGCTGATACATCAACTGACACATAGTCCAGAGTTGATGTATCCAAAAGTTCAATATCGTCAACAGGAACTCAATGTCGCAGAGGGCGCATCAATCGGACGCCCGGTCTGAGAGTTATTGGCTTTTTTGTACCAGGGGCCAGGTTGGTTTTTAAGGCAAAACCAACCCGACTGTACTCCACCTGCGAGAAAACCTCGGATGGAGTAAGCCAAAAGTTCAATCACACTTAGAGGAATCTATCAAAGTTGACGGCACGTCAATCGGACGTCCGAAGCTCAATTTATGAGTGTTTCCACTCCGAGGGCCCGGTTAGTTTCATGGACGAACCAACCCGTCCGAACCCAAAGTATTCCAAAACCTTGAGTGCGATATACCAAAACGACCGTCTCGATCCAAGTATCGCATCGCCGCTGACGACACATCGTTCGGAGACCCTTATCTCAAGTTATGAGTAAAAGACCGAAAAGGTCTGGAAACAGGGGGTCTGGGCCCGGTCCGACCCAGTTGGGCGCGACCCGGCCCGTCTCGGCTCGACCGAGTGGTCGAGCAAGGGAACCACGGGGCGCGCTGCCCCCGCGGAATGAGATTCCGCATCCCCGCGTAGGGCCGAACTTGGTCAGCGGACGCAGCTTTACCGCGTCCCGTGTGTTGCCGGACCCGCGCGGTCGCGGGTCTGGTCGGCCGCCGCCGCCTCCGGCTGCCGGTGGATTTTGCGGGCCACCGGAGTTGCTCTGGTAGTCTGATTCCGCTTCCATCTGCGCCGTGGCTCCTCTCGGTCCCATTCTTCACTGCCAGGCCCTCAAATCGCCATTGCGGCCCCATTTGTCATCGTCCGCCATTTCGCACACCAACGAAAAACTACGGAGGGTTGTCGGGCCATGTTTGTTTGGCCCGCACCCTCCGCGTTAGGTGATAACAAACGGGATTAAAATTTTCAACACATGAAAAACAGTAAGGCACAATTTTAATAAAATTAAAATTGAACTTTTATCCGAGTTCTTTGATTTAGTTGAACAACCATGGGAATAAAAATATTGTTCTCAAATAAAACCCCTACCTCACCGTCGTCATCGAGCGTGCGTTCTTCATGGAATTGATCGTCGCAGAAGAAAAGGATCTTCGTTTCGCAGAAGGGCGTCGCATCGTCGCGGTATACGTCGTCGTGTCGACGATCTCCGAGGGGTAAAGAAGACACACAGATTTAATTTACACAAATTAAATCCATGTCAAGAATAAAATCCAAAAAGGAATTTAAAAAATTCGTAAACTCCTACCTCAAACGAATGTTCGAAGATTTGTCACGGAAGAAGGAACGTCACAGAAGAACATCGCAGAAGGAGAATCGTTGGCATCGCGGAACACAGTGTCGCGTCGTCGATCTCTGAGGGTTCGGCGTTCTTCGTCACCTTTCGTCGAAGGCCTTTGTTCTTCGCATTCATTGTGTTCTTCACGTTCTTCGGATTCTTTAGGAAGGAGGTTGAAGGACTTAAGGTTTTGTCAAATTCTCTCAACGAACAACACTCAAGAAGAAATATTCGTCTTATTTTATTACATGCCAACAATGAAAAAAAAACTATGTTAAGTAACGACCCATTAATTCATAGAATTAATTCAATGAATAAAACTGCCCAATTAAAAGGAGCGTTTAATAGATTAAGAAATGCCCCAGTTGACTTTCAATAAATTGGGGTTTTCACGGGTGCGTTACTTAGCGGAAATGAAACGGTGGGGCTCGTGCGGGCCCCACCTCACAAATATCCTACCAAGAGGGTAGGATATTTTGAATTGTACCCTATCTGCTTCAACTCAGCTTAAGCATCTTTAAGTGGCTTTTAAGTGGCCTTAAGTGAAATAAAAATAAAGTTATCGCACCACTTTATTTTATTTCTTAACTTAACCCCAAAAATATAAAAACCATACCTGAGAAAACGCAATTCCGGAAGAGGCGTTTCTAAGCAAAAATCGGCACTGCTATTCCATCGGTGCCCTCAGAATTAGATTCTGAGAACTGGTTCAAAAGTTAGAAAAACCTGCTCGTTCGTTCACTGAACGTACCCAAGCCAAACTTCGGAAAATGATTCCGGGCACATCGGGCCTCGAAATCAGGTGCCGTCAGAAACCGCGTACTTGTAAAATTACAAAGAAAATTAAGAAGAAAAATTCCTTTAAATTTATAGGTCTTTATAATTTATTATTCCAAAGTTAAAGTAGAATGACATCATGATGGACTTCGTAGTGGGTCTTCTGATGAGGCCATGGAAAAATGATGTCATTTGGGTGTTAGTAGATCAGCTGACCAAAGTGGACCATTTCATTCCAATTCAGGAAACCTATATAGTCAAAAAGTTGGGGGAGTTATATATACGGTAAATAATATGGTTTCATGGTGTTCTTAGAACCATAGTTTCAGATCATGATCTATACATCACCTAACACTTCTGGAAGAGACTACAGAAGGAACTTGGTGACTAGGTGTTTTTTAGTATGGCTTATCACCCATAGACTGATGGGAAGTCAGACCATACAATTCAAGTATTAGAATACATGTTGAGAGCATGTGTTCTGGATTTCTATGGTTCGTGGGAAAATCACTTGTCACTTGTTGAGTTTTCTTATAAAAATAGTTCTCAGGATATAGTAAAGAAGTAACCTTTTGAGTCCCTTTATGGGAGACAATGTAGATCGCCATTGTGTTGTTTTGAGGCCAGAGAGTCTAAGATGTTTCGGCCGAGTCTTGTGCAGGAGATGTCAGAGAAGGTTCATTTGATTCAAAAGCGTATAGAAATAGCTCAAGGTCAGAAGAAGTAATACGAAAATCAGCCTCATAGACCTCTTTATTTCTTGGTGGGTGATAGTGGTTTTCTTTCCATGTCGCCAAGGATCGGTCACCGTCAAATTTGGAAGTAGGAAATGTTGGCACCTAGTGATATAGGGCCATTTTATTTTTGTGGAGAGAATTAGACCAGTGGCTTACCGATTGGATCTTCCACAATGGTATTGTGGGATGCATGATGCTTTCAATGTTTATGAACTCTGAGAGTATCACCTAGATTCATATAATGTGATAAATTCCGTAGATATTGATCTTGAGGCTAATGCTTCCTTTGAGGAGAACTCGGTTCATATTTTGGATCATAGAGAGAATGTTTTTTTGGGTAAGTTTGTGCCCATGGTTCCTATTCTATGGAAACATGAAAACATTCAGGAGGAAACCTGGGAGTGGGAATCAGATATGAGGGTCCAGTGGCCCAATCTATTTCCTTTAGAAACTAATGATGCTTAAGAAGTGTGGCTCGGGGAGAATCCATTATAAGATGGGGAGGTTGTAAGATCCTGGATTTCTTTGTAAGGTATGATTAATTTATGTTTCAGTTTAGGACCTTTATTTTGGTCAATTTAGTTCTTTACAAAGTCCTTAAGGTGGATTGGGGGTGTTCTGGGGGTTTAGGACACAAAAAATGGGGAAATGAGTTTTCTGGGATAGCCTCATAGTCTGTAGATAGTTAGTGCTAACCATGTGGTTAGCCCATGTAAATAGTGCATGAGGAAGGTTTTAGGATAGTAGCCTCAGCACAGTTTGCGTACGGTTTGGGAAATAATGAGGGTAAACCATACGAAGTGGATATTTTGGGAGAGAATCATCCACAGGGTTTGCGCATGGTTTGGAAAACCATTCAGGAAAACCGTACGACCCAGAATCCTTTAAAATTTATGAAAAATTAAAACTTCGGTATTTTATAACGCACTAGGGATTTTCCTCCCCCTCCTTCTTTGTAGCCGTAAGAATGAACCAATGCGGCCAAGAGCTCCTAATGATCAATCTCTTTCAATTCATGTCCATTTGAAGTGTCGTTAGTTTTAGATTTAATATCTTGGGTAATGCTTCAAGGGTTGGTTGAATCAAGATCAAAGGCTTCCTTTGGGAGTGTATTTTCCAATGGATTCAAGGTAGGAAGTCTAGAAAATTATATCCCTTGGAGTTTGTGTATATTTGTTCATGTAGATTTTATGTTCATTCCCTCTTTTTATGTGTTCTTGATTCCCTTGACATTATGTGATGTAGTGGTGTCTAAATGGATAATGGAACCCCTCTTGATCTCCATGGGATGCAAGGAGGATGAATCGACAGAATTAGGGCCACCCTAGGGGCGTGCCAATATTTCCCCAAACATAGAGTATGATAAGTAAGTATATGCCATTTTTTCAGAATGTAAATTCATTGATGATTATGTTAAACTGCTTAAAATAATTTCAAATTGGGGTCTAATAATTAACCTATGTTGGGTAATTACCGAAGATGTTTTTTTGTTGGCCTGAAAAAGGGTCAAATGGATAAATGGTACAATTCTAGGGATTAGCTTTATACTTGAATATGAATAGTGAGGTAGGCATGGAAAATGGGAATGGGTATAAAGGGGTTGCGTAATATGAACAATGAAAGTGTTAATGGATTGAGGAATAATGTAAATTCCCATTTATTGAGATTATTGTGATGATTTTAAATGATGCTGGTTATGATGTTGTGATATGATGCTTGGTGGTTAATGATAAATAAGAATGTGAACATGGATTGGTTGAGTGGGGTATTTACTTGAGGTTCTATGCCCACATGTTGAGTGGGATCGAGGTAATCTCTCCTACCCTAATTACACGAGATAGGGAAGGGGATGAAGTAATATTCCTATGACGGTTCCATTCCACCCCGACTGAGGCATTGAGGTGAGGATATTGGGAATTGTTATATTTTTATACCTACTACGATAGAGATTGATTTTATTTCCATATTATGAATATTCATAATCCAATAAACATATAAAAGTGGGAGATTGAATAATGAAATGCCTACGTAGTGAACCCTAATTCATTGATAATATAAATCAAATGAATGTAGTTTGGAATGAACTATTTAACTTATTACCATAACATGCCTTCATTTATCATTTTCATGCACTATCTACCTTGATGGATATATTGAAACATCATTGGTGGTGGCCTATTGAGTTATACTCACACCCTACTTGGGCCGCCATTGAGTACCGGAGTAGATTTCATACTTGCAGGTCAAGATAGGGGCAAGGGACCTATGCTAGGGAGATGAGTTGGACATGGGACATGTTTGGGTGAGGTTCTATACTTGGAATCTAGACAATTTTGGGGATTCTACCATTTTATTTATTTTGGGGTTTGATCACTTCACATTGTAGCATGACATGGAATATTTATTATTGTCATGATTGTACCTAGTTTTGGTATTTTGTTATTATCCATGTTATGGATTATTCACTTATGTTTCCTATATTTCAATTATTATCTGCTATGACTCACTTTAGTATTGAGAGTATAGTCTCCCCACATGAACTATTTTCCCCTCGCTGCTAGTTGGAAACCTCTGTCGTACGGGGAGGCGTGCTTGATGTCATGTAATTACTCAACTCGGGGCATCAGTTTAGAGGCACCCGGGACGGGGAAGTTACAATTGTGGAATCTGAACTCATCCATATCACCCTCCATCCATGTGACAGAGCATACCTAAAAACCATCACCATGGAACATAAATCAACATCAATCATATAGTCATCCACAATAATGTTTTAAAAACAACACTTTATGAAGCCCCTATGAGTGCAGAAGATTCCACCCCAGCCCGTGAGGGCACCCAAATCCATTCCATCAACACTAATTCTTATCCATTTTTATATTAGAGGGATCTATATTATATAATTTTTCATAAGTGTATTTATAAATCTACATTAAACACCAAGGGTTTATGGAAAAATAATATCAGAACAGTCATTTCTCATAACACTATTATGAAATCAGGTTGCTGTCATAACACTTCTATGTGTCACCCTAATTCTAGTATAAATTTTGAGGATACGATTCTCAAACATTCATGCATTCCTATCCCGATATATGAATGATATATTAGCTACTACAACATAAATAAGGAGGTCATGGATCTGATCACAACATCCTGTTTGCGGAATGTAGATCATTAAATTATCACAGCTTCCAAAAACCATCCATTAAAAAAATAACCTAAAAATTAATCCATAACATACATGATAAATGAAAGGAGACAATTATGTGATGAAAAGATTCATCCATAGAAAATCATAAGTAACATAAAGGAGCAATGCTGATTCATGTGAATTGTAGTAGATATTGAAAATGTAGCTTTTGCTTTCAGATTATCGAGAGGGGAAAGAAATTAGAAGGATTGATATAATTGTTCTTGTTTTTAGGTATCCAAGTAGGAACATCCAGAGATACATCATACATATATCTATAAAACTCCCTGGGGTTAAAATGACCATTCAAACTGGGATTCCATATAAGAGCATCAGAATCAATGTATTCATATCTGTACAGCTCTAATTTAAGTTGAGGAGGGAGAAGTTCATAAGAATAGTCATTATATTGAATTCCATATATATATATTTATTTCATTGAAGGAGTAATATCCCTTTCAACAGGAATTTTAGTTGATAACCAAATAGTTTTCCAACAATTAAGAGGACACTCCCTACAGACAAACCGTTAAGAAGACTGTATCATACCAGTATAATCATTTCAAATGGAGTACCAAATCGAGGATGGAATGTACATATAATAACCATTGAGTAACATACTCCTAGATCTTTTCTAGGGAAATTCCAAATAAATATCATTGGATGTAAAAACATTCCTGGTGATTTTTTAAATTAGGGTCTCATTAAAGTGCCTAATATCTTTAACTCCCATCTCTCCCATGTCAATCGATTTTATCCACTCACTCTAAGAAACAATGAAAAGATTACACTCATGTATTGATCCAGTCCAAATGATGTTGTGAATCAAGGATTTTAATTCCTTAATAATACTCATAGGCCATATTTATAATGAAAAATCATATAGAAACATGTAATGTGCCATAGAATTAATAAGAAAACACCCTTCCGGTCTAAGATATAGATTTAACTTTCCATGTTTCCATATGATTGATAATTTATGGATATATTATCTGAATATAACACCTTTTAGATTTACCCAAAAATAGAGGTAAATCATCATAAATGAATTGTAAATATCCCCATTAATCTCCATGATTATTAGATACTTTGTTTTTTTGGATACAATAACCCCTTCCCCAAAGAACACAGATGATTTTCTGTAGTTTATAACATGGACATAAAATTATATGTAATGATAACAAGAAGATTGAACATATAAAATGGTGGATCTGACATGTTTCATAAATAATAGGATGTCATCTGCATTAATAAGTTGAGACTGTGAAATAGTCCTATCAGCTTTCATTTGTTGATAAATAACAATGTGCACAATATCAAAAAGTCACGTGATCAATTAGTCTTTAGAATTAGAAAAAAGAAGAGCCGATAATGAATACTGCAATATCACCCATTTAGAGATCTTAAAAAATCATATATGGGACCCATTAATATGAATAGAGAGCATAGAAATCATGAGAATAAAAGAGATCAAATTTATGCATTGATTGGAAACCCCATCGATTCTAAAGACATCCAATATAAATATCCACTTTATTGCCTCAAATTCCTTAGATATATCAATATTAAGAGCCATGTTATCATCCCCCACATTCCTACGCATTATATTAACACATTTAGAAGCCGTGTATGAATAATTTTGAACATTCCTTCATAATACAAAACCAAATTTTTTTCTATAAATGAAGCCTCTAGGAAATCCTCCCAATTTATTTCCCATGATTTTGCTGATTATCTTTGGAATAGTGTTCCCAGTGGCCATAGGACTGAAATATCTTATATCTATGGAATTCTAATTTTTTGGAATGAGGGAAATGAAATTTGGATTAACACCAAAGGGAATAGAAAAACAATTGAAAAAATAATTGGTTTTATTAACAATTTCTGCAATCATAATTTCCCATTAGAAAATAAAGAATCTATTTGAGAAACCATATTGCCTTGAAACACTATCACAATTTTGAGAAAAAATAGCAAGCCTTACTTCTTCCACACTAGGTGTTTGAATGATCATGCTATTTTGAGAGTCTCAAACTACGGGGACAATGTTTTTAAATATTTTCTATGTGTTATCCACAACTAAGTCCATATATATATTTTAAAAGTTGCAAAAAACATCATCAAATAACTCATAATCAGATTTATAAATTTTTGGAATCGGGTATGCAGTGGATTCCCCAAATAGGTGTGTTTTTTTAAAATTGAAACTGACCATCAACGTAAAATTTTTGACATCAGTGTAGAGAATCTAGCTCAAAGCCGATAATCTTCTGTGAAGTGATTTAAGTGCAGAAATAAATAGTAAAATACATTGTTTAAATCTGAATATGTGCATGAAGTATTCTCATTGTTGGTGATTATTGCTCGAATAATCTGACAGTGAAATCATGTATATCATGAACACACACTTCAAGAAACTACGGGAATGTCATTCGTCAAAATTTGGGTGCCAGGGTGGAATTCTGATGAAGCTTTCACCGCTCCAATAATTATCGCATCACTTCGCTAGCTATGCATGGGAGATTTCTTGATCTAATCTCCTTGTATCCAGATCATCTCTCTCTAGATCATATGAGAGAGGATAAGATAGAGAATCCCCATTACTAGTTCTTGGAAATCTCCTCTCCTCTTATATATATAATGTCAATTGATTATCCAGAAATACCAACCCTTCCACCTGAATAATTAACACACTATCAACGAAATTTTATGACTACTAAACTGAGTCATATATATTATCATCATTTACTTGTAATATATTAAAATATATTACATGATAATAATTGATTCCAAACATTACTTACCCTTCCCAAAAATATTAATTGAACCTTGAATAATTTAATATTTTTCAATTAATATTTTTTAGGTATTTACATAAAACTCGTAAATAAATTTAATAAATAAATTCAAAACAAATTATTCTAATGTTTAATAATATGAATTTATTTATTCATTGGGGATCATTTTTCAATGGAAATATCTTGGACCCCGGTGGTGGGGACCACCATGTACAAAACTCTTATTCAACTGAATAGGGAAAATTCTTGAATACACTATTGTGTGTGAACCTCTAGGACCTTATCTCGACATTAGTTAATAGTATTCACTGACCAAGAGTGGGATTTGACAACCCATCATGGACCCTAAAGAGATATGGATTGTCACAGCAGTGACAACCAACCTACAAACACACACTGTGTAATATAATCTATTTGTCTGTAATATCTCATAAAGTAGAACACAGTCAAGTGTAATCTATCTTTTCTTGATTTATTGTTTGTTTATTTAACTAGAAAAATTTACCCTTGACTACCATGGACATGGTCATATAAATGTAAGGCCATCCTAATAAATATGGCCTGAGATATCTTACTTCCATAACCTGGAAGCAACAAATCCTTTCTTAACCATTAAACCAATGACATGCCACCATTGACGCACCCAACGCAAACTACCTCATCACGACTTCTTTTCCATGGTTATCATCTTACATCAATGTATACAATCAAATAACATACATTATTAATGATCACAAGTCAAGATACCATTACAAATGATCATAGATAGAAATTTCCAATGTCACCTTAAACATGTGGCATTCTAATTGATGGGTATGTACTCATGATCTCACTACTAGAGATCACCAAGTGCAAACATCATTAGAAGAATTCTCATGTTTATGATCCCCCAACACCTGATAGTCCAACATATACTATATCCAATTATTAAGATATATCTATACAATGTAACATATATTCAATATTAATATCATAGTAAGTCGAGGTTCTCATTATAGACTAGGAACCACTATAACCTTTAGATACGACAATTAATATTTGGGAATTACCATTTCAATAGTGGAAGCAAAAAATTCTACACCGTAATGGAAAGGTGACATCATGTATCACTAACTGTATAAAAGATATCGTAATCAAAAGCACAGAATAGTTGAGTCTAGGGTACCGAGTATTTCAACACTCCCTCTTGAACTAGAGCCAACTTTCTAACCAAACTTGTTAGCTACTCAAATGATTAATATCATTTTTCTGCTGAGTAATGACTTTTTATACTGGGTCCACCATGGTTCTTCTGCATGGATATTCTGCTATAGTGACCTCATCTCTTAGAGTAAAACTTCTTAAGAGATGGTATCCTGAGAATATCCATTTTTTCCACTGTCATAACATGAAATATTGTCTAGTAATAATATCATAATTTTCATTATGATAATCCTTCTCATACTGGGTGCGATTCTAAGAACAGGAACAAATCGTTTCATTTAACAACCACTTCTTAACTTCCTTAGAAGCTACAACATACTCGGTATTTATAGGTATGGCCACCAATGGATTATATGAGATTGAATCGATCATCATATTTAGCCTAACTATGACACTAGATCACATTGATCTATGGAAGACTAGTTCATGTCCCCTGAAAATTAGTACCCTTCTTCTCCTTTTACCAGGTAAATATCATTGTAAATTCTGAAGTATAATTAGATAGTTTGGACTGCATCCTTTTCATTACTCCTAGATATAACTGACATTTTCTTGTTATAAAATATACCTTTTAATGTTCGGTTCTTGTACATATCATTTAATATGTGATTTATCCATTACTTCAATGTATGGACTTCAACTCAGGACGTTTCTCTTCCCATGCCCCAGACAAGTCAACATGATGAAATTATGCCATGTGGAATAGGCTAAAATTCATCTCTTGAATTGTTTTAAATTGTATTTTTTCAAAACTGTGTCACTATATGTACAATTTACTAGGACCATGAAACCTATAGATCTGCCTCAGTAGATCCTATTCCCTAGAAAATATGTTTCTACTTTAAGTCAATCACGAGAGAATAAATTCCATTTTGGACTTAGATGACATAAAGACCAATCTTTTTTCCATATGTTACTGAACATATTTTTCTTGGAAAACATTTAAGCTCACACTAGAATCTCGTAAAAACATAGAAATAATTTTTTTCAAATTTATATTATATGATAGTATTTCTTACTTTAATCCTAAACTAGATTTCAATAACTTGAAACTTTTATTTTCATTCTGTGACGTGACCATCCCTTTCTGGTTGCATCGTATTGACACCATCCATGATCGGTGGTCATGAAATCCAATGCTAAATAAATTTATCATTGATATTATCTATGTTAAGTAAAATTCTAATAGATTTAGGCCTAATGAATTTGTCAAACCAATCAAGCCTTATTGGTACAAGAATGTACCATCCATGTATCAAATCACATGAATTCCCAAAGCAGTACTCAGAACAATATGCCCCTTTTCACTTTGATACATAGAATCCTTTAATTAAATTTTAATTTGTCTTATCAATTTTATCTAATTTTCATACACTTATTACTTGTAGGAAATATTATTCACATTGAATAATAGATCACTGACCATGGTGAAAAAAAAACCATCACCATGGTTTTATCCTTCCTATGAAGTATGTGTCTCTAGAACATACTCTATTTCACATGTGCTTGTTGAAATAGTTCTTATGCCAACTATTTTTGCATTTTGAGCATTTAATAAACACAAGTCATTATATCTTTTACTATATCAAATAGATATGTGCACCCTATTATCAAAATATAGTCTATAACATGACTATATATTTTCTATGATAGGGATTTATTTAATATTACAAACAACTGTTTGGAAAGTTACATAGATGCACCTTGTGTCTGTACCTTACACATGTTTTTTATGTCCTAATAAATTCTTTGAATCCAAACATATTTCCTTATGAAATAATGGATTTAAATCATACTATGACTTGTATGATATTAATTTTTCATTTCTAGTTTTCATATGGTCATGGGATATCGTCGTTATTTGAGAAGCATGTCATGAAATAAAATTGAATTTTCTGCAAATTGCAACATTGATAATACTTACATCAAATTTTGATGTATAACATATGTGTTTATAAATTTCTCCATGCTACATGTTTGTTGAAAGATGTGGATATTTAAGACATCACGATTAATCCTTCTCATTAACATCAATGTCATGATGTTGATAAGGTAATATGAGTTTAGGAATTTCTTTACACTACATTATCACGATTGATGAATGTTTGTTCAAGATATTATATGGTTTTGCAACTCAAAGAAATTCATATATACTAATAATGCATATACTAAACTTTTTTATTTCTTAATTACATAAATGAATCTTATGAACTATATATATACCTCTAGATTATACTTGGAATAGTTCACATTCACTTGTCAAACTACTTCCAAAAGCTTTGTGACATACCCTTATATTAAAGGTTACTTTTTACAAACTAAAGACATCAGCAATAACAGATGTATTTAGATGTGATGATCCAAAATACCATACATGGTATATTCATGGTGTCCACTTTTAGTATTATTTAACAAAGAATTATCTTGTCACAACTGGGTATAAGTCTTATATTTATATTCATTACTAAATGACTATGATTCATGTATGACTGAACTAGTGATAATGTTTACCAATAAAAAAATTTATTCCTAAACCTGAAAGTATGTATCATTGTGTCTAATGAAACATAAGATTATTTTTTGTTGTTATACTCAATAATAGTTCAACATGAATCTTTTACTTGGAAACTAAGAAGTCATGTACTTCTCACCACTGGCCTAGGTATCACCCTTTCACAACCACATGGAGAATACAGTGGATTTCTAGTAAGGTTTATATACATACTTGGTTACCATATTTAAATACACATTTGTAAAAAAAATATAGTATTAAATACCCTAGTCGTAAAAGGAATCATTAAATAGAAGAATATGACTAATGTAGAATTGAATAATTTCTCCTATTGAATCGATTTATTGCTTTTAAACATCCATAGTATTATTTTATAATATGAAATGAAAATAAAATTTGTTAATGCCTCAATAATTTAAGGATGTTGTGAATGAACTATTGGCGTTACTTGGCTTATGGCCTTTTCACATTGTCTTTCAATTTATTTTCTATAAGAATTAAAGATAAATCTATATTTGATATTCATATAATCTTGGTGAACCATACCTAAATTGGTAATGGTGCATTTACTCAATACATGTTCATTTTATAACTTAAATTGATACTTGAATAATGTGGTAAAAATGATCTGAGAAAGGAATAAATTTAAAGAACATGATGAATCTTTCAATTTACATATGCATGTGTAACCGTCTCCTTATTCATATCATTACTTTTATTTCTCCTTCAAAACATCTTGGAGATGAGAAATCATGTTTATATCATACATGTCCTAATGCTGAGACCACAAATGACATTGGACATTAATGAAAGAATAATGATATAAATATCATATTCTTTATAAATTAGTCTCCTATATAAATTTTCACCCACGCTTCTTGTGGTAGTTTAACAATATTGGGGACACTGTCACATTGATTTTATTATATCATTGTAATATGCGCACAGGCCTGTATTATATGGATACTCATGATAGTGTGGCCATTTACTTTGTCCAATATTCATCATAGTTTAAACTTGTGGTATAACTTGCCATTTTTTTACAAAAATAAAATTTAGTAGGTTAGTATCTTTTATCTAGACTATCAGTTTATATATTTTGATTAAAATAATTAAATCATTTTAGTGTCTCCCACTATTTTATCGGTTTATATGAACCCTCTCTTGTAGGATCAGAATACTCTATCGTTTGGGTATTCTAGTGGAAAGGATCCATGAACCACCACTCATAGTATACATTCTATGTTTGTGCCACTACTTGGAGGGTTATAGGTGGAATATTGGAAGGCTGACCTCTTTAACATGGTATACTTAATTTGTTGAGTGAAGTCCCATATTCTAAACTCAGAACCCGATTAAATCAATTCTTGCCTTTAAATTTAAAACAAGCCAGATGTGGATATTTCTTTGATGAAATTTTATTAATGTCGACTCATCACTCTTATAAGGACTCCCTAATAGTTAGAGGAACAATCAGCTATGGATTGACTGACTCCTAAAATAGTCGGTTTTGTCCAAATTTGAATAACAGAAGGCTGCTATGAATTAATATATCTTTTGATTGTTTTATAATTTGTAATGTGATGAAAGAAATCATTTTCTATTTTACAGACTTGTATTATGTCATCTCACTCATAGCTGACAGTTCAAGAAATTAAAATTACATCATGTCACATGTTCAATATATCTTGCATGATGGTTTATTATTATACTATGTAATCATGCAATAAACTAGACATTCACAAAATAATAAACCATGAAAAACAAAATGAACACCTGATCATGAGTCGATTCTAATGGTTGATCTATTGAGTGAATAATAGACCAACCGAGATGCTAGGGACAATACCTTTAGTCGTGTGGCTTGTAACTTGAATAGCAATGTATGCTCATCCAATGCATCCAACTCCAATCTGGTGCGTCACCATTACTTGGTCTGAAGTTCTTCGTACCTCGTCTCATCATTATATAACTGTACTTGCACACAGGAGAGGGGGTATTGGGGTATAAAATGTACAACATAGAAAATTGGACATGCAAGCCTTTATATATATAATGACGCTGAGACAATAATAATATCATCTTTTATTTAATTATGATAACTATTATAAACCTCCATGTAATAATTAGTTAAATAATTAAATAAAAAATTATCATAGATACATTGGTCGATCTAAGACTCGTGATCAGTCATATACAAATTAAACTCGCGTATATTGAGTAAATGCAGAATAAAAATTAAACTTATATTAAAATAAATTTAAGTGTGTTTTAATTGAATTAAAAATTTCAATATAATTTTAGTTCAATATTTACGTCGTTCGGTCCCATTTAATTAATTTAATTTTAAAAATAAAAATTATATTAATTAATTAATTTAAATAAAAACATGTAAAATTAATTACGCCACATTAAATTTTAATAACCAAAAAATAATGTTTAATTAATTTATTTCTCAACATAAATTTAATTAATTATTTTAATTAACTATTGATTACATTAAAATAATTGGTGCTCATAATCCCCGAGCAGGCCTGTGCATGTCGGGTTGGACCTGTGTAGGCCCATCTCGGGCCTTGTCATCCTTCTGTAGGGGTATCTGGGGTGCCCACGTCCGCCCTGGCCCATTCTGGACTTGGAAGACCTGTAGATTCCCGTTTTGGGGCTAGTGTGGCATGTGTGGAGCGCCAATGGAGTACCTCAGTGGAGGAAATCCTAGCCTGGGTGGCACGCCGGTGGAGAGAGTCATCCTGGTGGGAGGTCTATGACCGGTAGGGGTGGTGGACGAGGAGGTCAGGTGCAGGAGTCCATTGTGGTTGTGGAGTGGAAAGTCTGATGACCTAGATCAGGCGCTGTGTGGTGTGCCTGGGATAGTCGGTCTAGTTAATTTCGGTGCAGCCGAGAGCATGAGGTAACTTGGAGGGTGACTGGCTGGGACCCGTGGGAGCTAACCGGGAGGCTACTGGATCTAGTGTGAGGCAGTGCTGAGGGAGGATAGTGGCAGCTGGGAGGCACTGTCAGCAATTCATCCTGGAGGGGTTGCCAGCAGGGTGGGAGTGGGTCTGGCTGGGAGCAAAGCACCGCTAGAGGCTCTGCGGGCTGCTAGGATGCAGAGTGCCGGAGGTGGTTTGGGAGACCAGGACAAGGGGTGTCATGGTGTCCTAGGTGTGGTGTGTTAATGCTTCGGGAAGATGGAGCAGGCCTCAGTGGAGAGCACTCATGTGTTTCTTGTAGGAAGTCTGCCGCGTGCCTGCTAAGGGATATGATCCTCGAACCTAAGTGGCACACGGGAGGGAGACGATGGCTATCAGGAGGGGTGTCCATGGCCGCCCCTAGTATTGTGTGGTGCGCCGATTCGATGGGGATGACAACCAAGAGGATCCCACTCTGATTTTTGTCTTTATTTTGTGACACATGGACCAACCCTTTTGTTTTTTTATTTAATGGTGACCTGAAAATTAGGTTGCCTCCCCCTCCCCCACCCCTTTTTGTATTTTTCCAAGGCCTGCAAAGCAGGACATCTAATTTTCTTTTAAAAAATTTAAAAATCATATCAATGCTTTGGAAATTATTAATATTATTTTTATAATAAAATTCTCTTAATTTTATGTTTAGACTATAAAATATAAATCCTTATAAAAACTATTATTATAATATAACATTATAATAATAAAATTATTACTATAATTAAACAATATTATTGTTATAATAAAATTATTATGAGAATAATAATTAATAATTCACATCAGATAACACTATTATGGTGTAAACGGATTTAGATAAAATTGGTTCATCAATTTACAACCTTGTTGAACTACTAGTTTTAATCAAAGCTTTAAACTTCAGATGATGGAAGAATGGACATTTGGTATCAGATTAAAACATGGTATGTGGCATTGGGACCATATCTTTTCCCTATTTATAACTTATTAAAAATTAAAAATTTCAATTGAATGAAAATCTCCATGCATCCCTTTATAACAATTGTTGGAACTGGGCATGCAGTAAAATCCCCAAACATGTGGGTTATTAAAAAATTTCCACCAACGATCGATGTAAACTTGTCGACGTTGGTGAAGAGAAGCCAAGTCATAGTTGAGGATCTCGCGTGAAGGGTTTTAATCACAATATAAACCGTAAATACTTGGTTTACATTTGAAGTCATGCACAATGTCTGCTCATTATTGGAGATTGTTTCACAAAGAATCTGACATAGAACTCATGTAGATTGTCCATAAGTGTTTCAAAAAACTCTGAGAATGTCATTCATCAAAATATGAATTCTAGAGCGGAATTTCGATGAATCCTTCGACCTTGCAACGATCACCACATTGCTTTGCTAGGGATTCTTGAGAGAGTTCTTGATCTGATCTCCTTGGATCCAGATCATCTCTCCCTAGATCATTGGAGAGAGGAGAAGAATGAGAAGCCCCGTGAATAGTGTTTGGAAATATCCTTTCCTCTTATATTTATAGTGTCATTTAATTACCTAGAAATTCCCAACCAACCCCCCGAAAAATTAATACACTATCAATGAAATTTTATCTCTACTAAACTGAATCATGAATATATCTTGAATAATTTAATATTTAACAATTAATATTTTTCATGTGTTTACGTAACACTCGTAAAAACAATTAATAAATAAATTCAATACTCATTATCCTAAACCAGAATAATATAAATTTAATTATTAAATTGGTGATCATTTTTCCTTAGACTAGTCCCAAACCCCAGTGGTGGGGACCACCGTGTACAAAACCCCTATTTAACAGGATAGGGAAAATTCTTGAATATGCTATTGTGTGTGGTCCTCTAGGCCCTTATCTCGACAGTAGTGAAAAGTATTAACAGGCCAAGAGTAGGATCTAGCAACCCATCATGGCCCCCAAAGAGAAGGATTGTCGTAGCAGTGAAAACCAACCTACAAACACGCACTGTGTAATATAATCTCATTGTTTATAACATATCATAAAGCAAGATAAACTTAGATGTCATCACCCTTTTCTTCCTTTATTGTTTTTTTATTTAACTGGACATATTTAGCCTTGACTTCCATGTACATAGTCTTATAAAAGTACTACCATCCTAATCCACATGGCCTGAGAAATATTACTTCCATAACATAGAAGTGAAAAATCTTTTCTTGACCATTCAACCAGTGCCATTCCATAAATTATGCACCCAACAAAAATTACCTCACCATGACTTCATTCCCATTATTTTCATCTTGCATTAAATTATGCGATAAAATGACATACATTGGTAATGATCTCCTGTCATGAGACCATTACACATGATCGTAGATATAAACATCCAATGACACCAGAAAAATGTGATGTTACTATTAGAGGGTCTATCCTCATGATTTCACTACTAGAGATCACCAAGTGAAAATATCATGATAAGAAGTCTCTATGCTTATGGGCCCCCAACACCTGATAGTCAAACATCTACTATGTCCAATCGGTAAGATGTATCCAGACCATAGAACATATATTTATGATTAATCTCATAGTATCTCGATGTTCTCATTATATCATGGGATCTTCTATAACCTTTTGATATAACAATTAATATTTTGATATTACCATTTCAATAGTGGATGGAGAAAATTATACACCATAATGGTAAGATAACATCATGTATAACTAATTGTATATATGATATGGTTATCAAAAGAACTGAATAGTTAGGTCTAGGGAACCCACTATTTCAACATAAATCACCCCATTAATATTAATGGTATTGATCCCCATTTTGGGCTTCTTCTCTCTATACAGGTGGTGAAAAATTCTTGAATTTTGCTCACCCTCTTTTAATCATTAGATACTATATTGATTCCTATTCGAATTCACCTTCAATGTCAATAATTTATCATATTTGGATAGGGTAGTCATCACATCAATAGACACCACCACAAGATTTATATTAATCATTTGACTTGGTAGCAGGTGGTATTCAGCATTTATAACATCATATTTAAGGATAGAGATGGATTTTGTTCTCTACTCATTAAGTTTTTCCCTAACAGCCATCAATTTCATAGACAAAATGGGAAATGGGATACAAAAAATGTGGCCTTCCATGCTACAACAACGACCTCCTGACTATCAAGAACGACTAACCAACCATTGTTAAATCTTTATGGTAAGGGATCTAAACATTTATTAATGATACAAAGATCAATTTATAGAGTAGTATGATTAGAATGAATTTTTGGAAGCATGATTCCAGATAGCTCAACAGTTTGAGTCCACTCATTCACTTGTACAAAGCGTCTATCAAGTATGCTTTCTTTCTTCTCATTAATGGTATTCCTACTATAGGAGTAATCATCACCAATAATTGGGACCTCTATAAAGGAATTTTTGTCAATACAAGAAGAAAACGCATGAGTAAATAGTCTGTTAATGTTACTCCATGTTTTTTCCTATGGTTGCAGAACTAAATTAAAATCCCAAATAATAATGCATCTCTGACTCGTATTCAAAGATAAATCTTGAAAATTTTCTTAGACTAACCTACATTGTATATACAAATTCAGAGCATACAAAAAATTCCAAGAGAGATTATATACATCCAACTCAAAGGAGATAGTTATTGACTTTTGATCATCTGAGAAAAATTTCAATGATAGACTATCATGCTTAAAAACCAAAAGAGACTCCACAGTGTTTTGAGTAGCATTATTAGAGACAAAATAATAGAAAAGGGTATTCCATTTAAGGATTTACACTTATTAAAATCCATTCATGGTTCAGAAAGTCCAATTAACATAGGCATGTTGGTCACTATAAAATTACAAAGGGTTGTCACCGTGGGATAATTCCCAAGACCTTGTAAATTCCAATATAATATCTTCATAAAAGAAGAGAATTGGACCTTGGGTTACCCCCAACCTACTTCTTCTTTCACACCATTTCATTATTCATCCAAAAAAAATTATTCTTCCCCTTGTCTATTATAGTAGACACTACAATCAAAATAATGGTTTGTTAGAAGTATGCAAATTATCATGGATAGTGTTTGGAATTTTTGGAGGTTGTTCTTCATTGGACTCCTTATCCTTATACAAGAGTTGACTACTAAGAGGGGAGGATGTATTCAAAGACGTTATCAGCTCCTGAGAGTGCTTAACAAGAAATTTCCTCACCAATTTAGTGACTAGAAGTTGTGATAAATATCCATATGTATTTTCATATTGAGATCAGGTTCACATTATAATATTTTCATTAGCATCCTGAGTACCTACACTCATTACTAGCATTCATTGATCATGATTCTTTTCCTTGTTAGGGGGATGTGAAAAATCCTTATGCATATCACTAGAAATGGTTAAATCATTCTGATCAACATGAGCACCATAACCATCATCACATTGAGTTCACTGCTCACACTGCTCTTATTTATTAGAGGGATGGAAAACATCCTTATGCACATCACTAGAAACATTAAAAGTGTTATGATCATCATGAGCTCTAAAACCTTCAACACTATCAAAAATAGGTTGAATAGAATCCTGGCTATTTCCAATACGTGGTAAGGAAAAATATCTATAAATATTGTTTGACCCTCTATGGGATGTTCTAATCTCGAGATGTTGTGGTGATTCTATCTTATCATTCATAATAGGTACCCCTATTAGTGTATGGACAAGGGTATTTCTTATCCTCATTCATAGATCCTTAGATTTCCAAGAATCGTTAATAACCATCTCATTTGATGATTTTTTCATTTCTCTTTTCTTCTTCCAATTTCTATCTTCATGATCATTTATCTTACAGAATCCACAAAATTTATTCATGTTTCATTAAAAATTCATGACACAAAATATATGAAAATTGAGACAAAACATCAACTTCCTTTCATACTAAATATATAATTTAGTGATGTCATCTCTCTTGGTCATAACATCATCTCCAAAAAGTTTATAGGTTTTATCAACTTCAACAAATATTCTTCCATAGTGACCAAACCTAGGATTATCAGTTTTTCTATCCATTCATATGGGATTACCAAATGATGATGAAATATACCGAAAATGTAATGGGTCTTAATAGTTCCAATAAAAAATTCAAATTCAAATTCATACCTAAGAATATGTATCCCTACCATTTTTATCTTCGATGTTTCTATCCCATTCTTAAATGTATTGAAATTCAGGTTTCAGAGACACTGACCAAAAACTTTATGCCATGCACTTGCATTCATCAAATGGGAAGAAAACATAGTAATATTTTTGTCCCATGGATGTAATATTCCAATCATAAAATCAATATAACTACAAATTTCATTGAGTAAAATCATTTAATTTCTAGAGATTTTCACTTTTCTGAATCATTATAGGAGCACTAATTGTGAATTTTCACTGATTAATGTGCTCCTCGATTGCATTCAGATCCACCAATACATGAGAAAATCACCCCTTTCTTATGACACATACTAGTGGTGGATATTAAAACTAATGGAAGTTTCATTATTTATTAACTACATATGATGATATCCTAATTATATCGGGTTCCATAGATGTGGGGTCTTTCACATAATGTTTCATAGTGCATTCACAAGACATCTCATGGTGTCCAATTCAATCGATATGATTATGAACCCGAGAAGAACCAATAGGAAATTAATCATTGTCTTCCTTAGTATATGATTCAATTTCCATAGATTTAGGTTTTTCCATGGATACCCCACCTCATTACTCCATCTTCCCGTAACTTGGTTTTTTTTATTAGAAAGGTTTATTAAGGGTTTTCAAAACTTTCTTTTTATATTTTCAAAAATATTTTTCCCCAAATAAAATAATATCAATGATCTCGATGATTATTTTATTTTTTTAAATGTATTTTCAAGAAAAACCATTTTAAAAATGTTTTAAATACAATTTTATATGTTTACAAGGAAAAAGTTCTTCAAAATAATTTCAATCTTATTTTATAATTTTGAAAGGAAAATGGTTTTAAAAATGTTTTGAATCAATCTTTATATGTTTTAATAGAAATGTGTTTATAAAAATTTAAAATATTTTTTTATAAGTGATCCTGTTTATTTTCTAAAAAATTGTAGTCAAAAGGTTTTTTGTTCTAAAGATTATTTTTTTCAAGAAGAATGAATATTTACCACAATATATGTTTACAATATATCCTACCAAGTTATTTTTCATATAATATAACATGTGTTGATGTTACTCATTCCATCCTAGTAAATAATTCAATGGTTTTATTCATACTATTTCCTTAATGGTTTATGTTTTGATGGAACAATTCTTATGACCCTCATTTCTATTCCACAGGTTATATACTTTTGAAACCCACTTATTTTCGAGAGTAGTGCATTGATTAAATGATTATAAAACCAATCCATTTTCTATAAGGTTATGATGTGATAAAATGTTAATGATTATAATTTCATTTCATGGGTTATGATTTGTTGTTTATATAACCTGTATCTTTTAATGGATCATGATAAGATGAATGTTTTGTTATATTGTGGAACATGTATGAATGATTTTATTATGAAATTTGTTAGACCTGTATCTCTCACTGATACAATGGGTAATGATTTATATCTCACGATGTAATTATGGGAATCAATTCGAATGGCTTGATCCATTATGGGAATATAAGGAAACCTGATCCCTTACATGGAAATAACCGTGATAAGGGATGGTGGTGTGTTGCACCCAGTAGGTGTAGTCACCATGATGATTGAAATGGGGAAACATTATCCACAATGGGAAGATGAGAAACCCCGATACCATATATGTAAATAACTATGACTAGGGATAGTGGTGTATCCCGCCTAGTAGGTGTAGTTCCCATGTAGTTCCCTGATTATTTATATCTATGGGTCTTAACTTATTGGTAATGATATCATATGTTTATGGTTTACAAAATTCCATGTATTATTCCTATTATATGACTTCTTTTATTAATTTTTTCTCTTATAATTCAACTCTTATGAACTTCTAATATTTATTCCATGATTCATTATTTTTATCTTATAATATGCAAGGTATGATATTCTACTATTATGATCATGTTATCAAACCCATATTCTCATGTTTGTACTTATATGTCCACATTTGTTACCTTTAATAAGAATCTAATATCTCCTATTTTTATGTTTCCTTCCTCATTTTATGAAGATACATATTATGTTTGTTGTTTCTAAGAATGGTTATAGTAACGAAAAACCTAGAGGTAGATAACATAACTAATTTATATAACATTGTTTACATATTATTATTTCAGTAGGAATTAAACTAATATAGTATTTTGGAATCTATTTATGTTCTATTTTAATTATTCCTAAAAAATGATAAAATGTATATATACATTAAGACTTGGTAATTATACTCACAGTCACTGTTCCTTCATGTTCCATCCATTACTAAAACCAAAATTATTGATATTAATGACAAATAATTAAAATATTGGGGGAATTATTATAACCAATAGCATAAAAGGGATTTAGCATTGAAACCATTTACTTGTTTCCCCATGTTAGCATGTAGTTCCTTTATTTCAAGAAACATTAATCTTCATTTGACCTAAATAATTATTGGTTGGTCCTAGGTTACATTGAGCCGTGTTTCATCATACTTATTAACATAACAATCAACTCCAATGTACCATGAAAATTCATAAAATATACCAAAAACAAAAATAATTTAAATATATACTCTCAGAATTAGAATTATCTTTCATCTTACAACATTAATGATTCCTACAATCATATAACCAGGTATTTTTAAACCTAATTCATATACTCTAAATAAAATACCATTAAAATAACCTGTTTCAATATCCCTGTCATAAACTGAATTGATTTTATATATTACTCTAAAAATTAACTTTGAATTTACCCATAAAATATTTTAATCGCCCGTTCATACAGTCATAAACTAGTTTATTTATATCATAATCCCATAAATTTTATATATATCAATATATCAAGAATCAATTATCAATTCTAGTGTAACCAATACTATTTAACTGCATTTACTAAAATTCAATCAAACCTTTATTACCTCGATATCAAGAATTTATTAAACCTAAGAGTTTTTCATATCTCAATGATTTTTTATGAGATAGATATCCCAAAAAATATATCCTTTTCATAAAATCACTTTTCATGTTTATTAATACATTTTAAAACATGTTTCATATATTAATAGTTGAACCACTTTATAAAAATTGATATTTTTTTCTCATAATCCACATAACTTTTTAAATATACCATAATATCATCGATAAATATCATTTACTAATTATAATATATAACCACATCTTGATTATAAAAATTTCCATCTCAAAACCTTAGGTAAAACTAGGAAACTCTCCATTTCCCCCATAATATGAAAATAATAAGATTCAAAACAATTTAAGTACGTTCCCTTATTTTTCAATAAGACATAGTGTATTCATTGTATATACCATTATTCAATTAATTATCATAGTAAAAATTCACCAAATTAATAATTACAATGTGATTATGTTAATTTCAATAATATGAATTTTAAAACATCAATCTTAATAATAATTCCTTTATGAAACCATTTTTTAACATGTGATATTTTCATATTAACCAGTTACTCTCCTTATTCAATCCTTGTTTATCCATAGTTATTTTTTATTGTGTTTTCTAGCCCAAACATATTTCAAATCCAAGTTAATTTTTTATAAGGAAAACTTTAATTAAACATATCAAATCCATGGGGAGTTTCTATCAAGGTGGGTATTAAGGCCCCTTTTTTATGAACCAGTTCTTATATGAGTTAATAACTAACATTCCCTCTTTCTGATAATTACCTCAAGGTATATATTCACCATGATCATATCCACTATCCAGTATCCAAATAAGGAAGTAATTTCTAATAAAATTATAGTATTATGAATTTACTAAAACATTAGTATGTAATCAAACACATAGAATTATTCATATGATTTTCAAAAAATATCTCTGATTCAAATTCATACAAAAAATGTTAATTTTTATATTAATATTGAATCATATTTTATCCCAAATGTTTATCTATTCCATTGAAATTGTGAACAATATATTTTGAAACCTAAAATTATCATCAACCATTATATTAACCAATAAATTTATCTAAACCATTTCATTGATAACAACTTTCATGCCCTAGGATCACACTCACTAATCTAATTCTCCAAAAAAATAATTTACATACTTAATTTTATGCCAACTATAAAAACCTTAATATAACCATCCATATTTAAAAAAATAATCGTTAATTAATTTTATCTCTTATATCACAGGGATCGTTTTAGGTTTATAGATTTAAATAATTAAGAACCATTATAAAAAATAAATCTCATGTATTTCTCAACTAATGGATATTATATTATACTATATATAAGAAACTAATTAATGCATGTTATGTATTCAAAATCATCAATAAATTATTCCATGGGTGATATCATGTTAAACATGTATTTTGTACTTTATTTATTAATGACTTATGAAAATAGAATTAGAAGAAATGGTGAGCTCAAATACCATATATAGGAATATATAAAACTAAATAAATCATGAAATAAACATTGAATAAATATTATTACAAAAAAAAATAACATGAGATCATAATATTATTGAAATTGGGAGCACACTATATCAATGGCAATAAATTAAAACATGGATACAATGATATTTATCTCATACTGATTGAATTTATAATAGAGGAAATCATAAAACCTACTATCCAATCTATGTTCCAAGACACATTACTTATTATTGATATCATTTTTAATACATTTAGATTTATAGGGAATACATAAATCGAATATCCAATCAAATATTGTCCCATTATCCATATTGATGCATAATTGGGATATATATTTCTGGGCACCACCCATCACTTAATTAATTCCAATGCATTCATAATAAGATACATCGAGACCATTTATAAAATTTTTAAGGAACCTCTTACTCAATAAAATTCAGTTATTCTTATAATGAGAAATATGGAAATCAAAACATTATAAATCCGCATTGGGAGTTAATACATGTAGGACTTGAATTATCATTTCAATTATGTATGATGCTTCGATTCAAAAATCTCATTGTGACAACACTATTAGAGACTTTCAGATCCTTCATTAACTTCGGCTTGGTGGGATCTAAAAATAGTCATGACACACCTTTGAGGTGTTCTGGATAGCCCCAAACCCACGATGGATCAAAGTGAATGGGGATGGAGCTTCTAAAGGAAACCCGGGTCCCATGGGTTGTGGTTATATATTCAGAGACTACCTTGGTCAGTTCAATGGTTGATTCTTTGGTATTTTTGGTATTACATCATCTCTTGAGGTAGAAATGATGGGTTTGGTACACATCGATAGCTTTTCAATGTAAATGGGATGAAATAATGTTTGGATTAAAAGTTATTCAACCACAATTTCCATGATATATGGGAGGGTGTGGGGTATCTTTCCTGTCCACTGAACACTCATTGGATAAACTACCTTGATTATCTTATGGGGTCTAATTTCATTTGCATGTATTCTTTTAATGAAGTGAACATAGTCACAAATGGACTTGCTAACATGGGGATCAATTATGGCATAACATGGAAGGTTGACTTTTTGTTTTAGTCTCTCCCTCTTTATGATAAATATTGTAATAAAAATCCTTACTTTTGACTCATGTAGTTCTCCTTTCATTTTTTTAATAAATTATGTCTCGGTATTTGAACAATGCAGCACCTTCAAAAAAAAAATAAAAAAAAATACATTTCCCCATGTCAGTAGAATAACATTATTTCTATTTTAACATAATCTAATATGAGTCACATAAAATTTTATTTTCATGACATATAGAGTAATGTTATACTATTAATTCAATACTTGGAAAACATTATCGCAATTCATCTGTGAGAAAAACATGGATGGTTTTAAAGGAACATAACACTAGAGGTGATATTTTTTCAAAGGTATTATGTATTATAAATTTATATCCCTTGATGATACTGATAGAATACAAAAAAAATAAAAGGAAGAATTTCCATGGTTATAAGTTCAATATAATTATCATAATTCAATGAATGAATGTTGAGTTACAAAAAATATTTACTATTATAGAAACAACTGAAAAAATATCTACTTGAATAAAAGAATGTGATTTGGCTAGTAAATCTAATGAAATAAAATTATTAAGATAAGTATTTATCCCTCAGTAGTGAATAAATCATAAAACGAAAACATGGTGCATAAATTATTTAATGTATCAATGAATTATAATTGATACCAAGAAAACCCGTACGAATTTAGAAACATCGAATCAAAAAAATGAAATAGAAGGATTCCAATTTAACTTAAAATACCATGATTAAAAAATTCAAGATTTAATTTCTCAAAAATGTAGTATATACACTACATAAATTAAATTAGGTGCATAATACAAAAAATGTCTCAAAAAGAGGAATTTGAGAAGGAAAACCCTAACCCCTTTTTAAGAATTCCATGAAAATACATTAACCTCAAATGCCATAACTATATATATATTAAAAACGTATTTAATAACATTACTCATGTCCGTTTTCATTTATATTTTTCATAAATAGTCATTTTATACATGAATTATTTGAATTTTTCACATTGTTTGTTAATAATTTAGATCATTTTTTCTAGTTTCATAATATAAATTTCGGTGTCCATTATTTTTTAAAATTTCATCATTTATATATTATCAAACATAATGTTATGGATGATTTATAATTTTCTTATTTTTCATATTCCTTTCATTCATTTATTATTATTTATTATTGAACATGAAATTGATAACAGGCATGCTTCAAAGATTTTTGATGATTGAAGTGTGTTTTCATAATTGATGAATTTAATAATGGTATAATATATTCCAATTATAAAACATTTTATATATTTATATCATATTATAGAACTAAACAAGTTCTCATATTCATCCAACTTAAAAATGTATAGTATTTCTCATCTAGCTAGTTAAACTGATCAAAATATTGACCTAACATAATTAATGGATGATTATGATATGGTTGTGTTGTAATATCATTATACCAAAAGCATAATGATATTATGTAGTGTTTATAAGTGTGATATATTATAATTATAAGAAAGTATAACATTTATCAATTGTTATGAAAATAATACACAATTTGATTAAATGGTTATCCTCTCAGTGTTCTTATTTTTAATGATTAAATTAATGATGATCATTTGTTGATCATATCATTAATAGATACTCTAATAATTCATAATAGAACCCTAATTATGTCATAAAAATAATATTTCTTATTTAAAACAACATTATTTTCATCCTTTTAGGATGATGAAGTAAAACGAAACATGTTTCATTGTGGCGGCAGAAATCATCACAATTAATGAACAATATCTTTTTTATTAATTTATGGGGTATATGAATAAATAGTGATAATACCCTTAATATATTAACATTAAAGTACATTAACTATCATAAACTGGACCAACTAATCTAGTACCCTAATACCCTAGTTTATCCCGACATATCCTGAAGGGTGTTCCCAATCTCCACAGGTTAGTGACAAGTACATGGCATCAAAAAATAAGACAGTAGGGATGAATTTTCCAAAAATACAAAAAAATGAAGAGATAAAATTAATATACAAAAAAATCCATAGGGATAACTATACAAGTATTCAAATTATTCTATGAAACCCAATGTACACCCTAAATTTATAATAAAATATGATAAATGTCCCAAGAACCAATGGTCATAGTAATAAAAATCCCAAATAACAATGGCATCTACCATACCCAAGTACAGTTTTCCCCTTTCCCAAACATGCAAAGGGGAAGTCTAAGAATTCCCAACTTCACAGGTATGTTGTATGATAAAATCCGAGCAGGTTCTCAATAAGGATTCAAAAAAATATTATTTAATTAATTTACAAAATAAATCATTTAATTTTAAATAAACAGACATGAAATTTCAAAATAATATTTAAAACAAATCACAATTTTCATTTCAAATTAGGGAAGCATTTCTTAATAATGGATTTAAAAAATTATATGAAATAGGTTATATAAATTCAAAAGCCATGTGAAAAATATTTTACAAGTAATGGAATATGATTACCAAAGAATTGACAATGACCAACATGGTCATCTACCAATAGGTATGTTAGTTCCTTGTTTGAGATCCTTACCCTTCACTATAATGAAAATAAATATATGAGCACATCAATCTCTGTCACTATCCAATGGAGACTAACCAGTAGCCCACTAGGTATAAGATATACCTATACATTTATGTTATGGTCTTAAAGCATCAATCTAATGCTAGGGTATTCCCTTCCAAGCACGTTCGTCAATAGAAACTCACTAACTATATAGGATTTCATGTGCTAAATAATAATCAATAATGGAATATTTATTTCAAAAAAATTCTAAAAAAATTTCACCCCATTTTTTTATTTCAATATTAAAATTTCTATTTAAAACCAAAAATATGGTTTTGACCAAATCATTTATTTTTTTAGGATAAAATAAATGTGTTTCTATCAAAACTATTCAAGAAATTTTCCTCAAAAAATAATTTAAAATGAATTCCAAAAATAAATTGAAAATTTTAAATTCCACAATTCAAATTCCTTAATTTAATTTCACATCTTTCCTTAAAATCTAAAAAAATCCAAAATTCAACGGAATTTATTATTTTTCCATAATTTCATACCAAATCCAATTAAAATCCCCAATTAAATGGAATTGGGATGTTAATAAATAATTGATTAAACATAAATATAAATAATGAAATTTAATTTAATGAAGAAATTTAGAGTTAATAAAATGGAAAATCCAAAATGGAACCACCTACCTCAGAATCATAGGGTCACAAAAAACAAATCTACAGATGGGAAAATACAACAAAAAATGTTTTCAATGATGGTATGAGAATGAAACCTAGATTCAAGATATGAAACAATGGTGAATATATCCGACAACAAAAAATAAATCTTAAAAACCCTAAGTATTATATAGGAATATAACGATAAATACTGGATGAGGAGAGAAAAATTACTTAAAAAGGACCGAAAATATATATCTGGTATTATATCCACCATAGAATGGATTTTAATGAGAAAAAAATGGTCCTTGAGATATCTATCAGCCCCAAAAATTATAATATAGAGAGTTAGGTTCAATTGGGGGGGTCAAAAAGTTGGGTTCATAAATTTTTAAAGAATTTTTCATTATATAAAAGCAACACACACAGTCAGATGAGAAGGTTCTTACAGTTATTCATGACATATTCTGGGGGAGGAGTAGTTCCAAGCTGTCTTGTCTCACTACTACAAAAAGGGCTTTATCAGCGCTCAAAACGGGCTTTATCAGCACTCAAAAGCAATGTAAAGATCGATGATGATAATGGGGGGTCCCCTTTATCAGTTCTCAATAAGTGTGGATAAAGGGATACTTTATTAGTGCTAAAAAAGCACTGATAAACTGCACATTTATGAGTGCTAAAAATACCTGATAAAGGATCTGTTTATCAGTGCTCTTTTAGCGCTGATAAACTGAACCTTTATCGGTGATTTTTTAGCGCTGATAAATGTGGATTTTATCAGCGCCATTTTAACTCTGATAAAGGATACTTTTATTAGTTCTAAAAAAGCACTGATAAATTCCATGTCTGCTGCAAGAAAAAATCTCTAGCTGCAAACCCAAACAGCACCTGCAAAAAATTTAGCATCTCAATAAGTATACCCATACAAAATTAACACATAAATCATAATCTAATTACACCATGTATACTCATACACTATTAACACAAAATTCATAAGTTAATTATATACATGAATAATTATATTCAGAATCCAAGGGGTTGGGGGCTGTTCAGGGGTTTGTGGTTGTTGTCCAAGGGGGGTAGGGGGTGTCCGGGGGGATGGGGGTGTCCGGGGGCAAGGGGTGTCTAGGGGGTAGGGGTGTCTAGGTTGTGGGGTGGTGTCTAGGACGGGGTGTCTAGGTGGGGGGGGGGGGCTATCCAAGGGGGAGTCCAGGGGGGTGGTATGGTGTCCAGGGTGTCGGGGGGGCTTTCCATGGGGTGGGGTGTCCAGGGGTGGGGGTAGTCCAGGAGGGTTGGTGGGGCTATCCAAGGGGGGTGGGGTGGTGTCTAGGAGGGTGGGATGGGGGTGTCTGGGTGGATAGGGGTGTATAGGGGGTGGGTGTGTCTAGGTGTGGGGGTGGTCCAAGGGGTTGGTTGGGCTGTCCAAGGGGGGTGGGTGGTGTCCATGGAGGGGGTTTCCATGTGTGTGGGGGGGGGTTGTCTAGGGGGTGTCTAGGGGGTGGGCTGTTGTCTATGGTGTTGGGGGATTTCTAGGGAATGGGGGGGGTATGGGGGGTTCAGGGGGTTGGCGGGTCTGTCCAATGGGGGTGGGATGGTGTCTAGGAGGGTCGGGGTGGTCGTCCATGGGTGGGGGTGTCCAGGGGGTTGGGGGTATCCAGGTGGTGGGGTGGTGTCATGGAGGGGTGGGGGTGCCATCCAGGTAGGTGGTGGTTTCCCGGGGGGTGGGGGTGTTCGGGGGGGGGGGGGGCTGTCCGTTGTGGGGGGGCCATCCATGGGCGTGTCCAGGGGGTGAGGGTGTCCAGGGGGTTGAGGGGGCTTTCTAGGGGGTGGGGTGTCCAGGGGGTGGGTTGGTGTCCCCAGGGATTGGGGGCGGTCCAAGGGGTTGGTGGGGTGGACTCTTACACATCACAAAGGACCCATGGATTGTTCTCATAAGGATCAAGACAATCTGAATGTGTTTGGTCAGATTTCTGTAGGTCATTTATTGTTTTCACTTAAAATTTTGTCCATTTTAAACAATAGAGAGACCCTTTAAGTGATACTGTCCACACCGTGCCTCGGATTGATATGGGGATGACTCGTACATGTCACAATGGACCCATGGATAATTTTCCTAAAGGATCAATAAAATCCTAATTTTTTTGGTCGGATTTTCGTAGCTCAGTTATTGTTTTCACGTAAAATTCTGTCCATTTTAAACAAAAGAGAGACCCTTTGAGTGATACCGGCCACACCGTGCCTATGATTGAGGTGGTGATGATTCATACACATCACAAAGGACCCGTGGATCATTCTCCAAAAGGATCAATACAATCCGAATGTGTTTGGTTGTATTTTTGTTGGTCAGTTGTTGTTTTCACTTATAATTGTGTCCATTTTAAACAAAAAGATAGACCGTTTGAGGGATACCAAACACACTATGCTTCATATTGAGGTGGGGATGACCTTTTTCACATCACAAAGGACCCGTGGATCATTCTTCTAAAAGATCAATACAATCTGAATGTGTTGGGTAAGATTTATGTAAGCCAGTTGTTGTTTTCACTTAAAATTATGTCCATTTTAAACAAAAAAGAGACCCTTTGAGTGATACCGGCCACACCATGCCTTGGATTGAGGCAAGGATGACTCTTAAACATTACAAAAGTACCATGTATAGTTCTCCAAAAAATCACTTCAATCCGAATGCATTTGGTTGGATTTATTTTGGTCAGTTGTTGTTTTCACTTAAAATTGAGTCCATTTTAAACAAAAGAGATGCCCTTTGAGTGATACCAGCCACACCATGCCTCAGATGGAGGCGAGAATGACTCTTACACATTAAAAATGGCCCTTGGATCATTCTCCTAAAGGATCAATACAATATGAATGTTTTTGGTTGGATTTATGTAGGTCAGTTGTTGTTTTCACTTTAAAATCTATCCTTTTTAAACAAAAGAGAGGACCTTTGAGTGGTACTAGCCACAACGTGCCTCAGATTGAGGCGGAAATGACTGTTACATGTCAAAAAGTACCTTGGATCATTCTCTTAATGTATCAATAAAATCTGAATGCGTTTAGTAAGATTTCTGTAGGTTTGTTGTTGTTTTCACTTAAAATTGTGTCCATTCTAAACAAAAGAGAGACACTTTGAGTTGTACCGGCCACACCATGCCTCATATTGAGGAAAGGTTGTCTCATACACATCCCCAATGCACCTGTGGATCATTCTACTAAAGTATAAATACAATCCGAATGAATTTTGGTCATATTTCCATAGGTCGGTTGTTGTTTTCACTTAAAAATCTGTCCATTTTAAACAAAAGAGAGACGCTTTGAGTGGTTCCGAACACACTGTGAATCAGATTGAGGCAGGGATGACTTTTACACGTCAAAAAGAACATGTGGATCATTTCCTAAAAGATAAGTACAATCCAAATGCGTTTGGTTGGATTTCCGTACGTCAGTTGTTGCTTTCACTTAAAATTGTGTCCCTTTTAAACAAAAGAGAGAACCTTTGAGTAACACCAGCCACACCGTCCCTCTAATTTAGGGGGGATGACTAGTACACATCACAAAGGAACTATGGGTCATTATCTTGAAGGATCAATACAATCTGAATGTGTTTGGTTGGATTTCCGTAGGTCTATTTCTGTTTTCACTTAAAATTGTGTCCATATTAAACAAAAGAGAGACCCTTTGAGTGGTACCAGCCACACCCAACCACAGATTGAGGCAAGGTTGAGTCATACAGATCCCCAATGCACCCATGGGTTGTTCTATTAAAGGATAAATACAATGTGAATGCTTTTGGTCAGATTTTCATAGGTCAGTTGTTGTTTTCACTTAAAAATTGGTCCATTTTAAACAAAAGAGAGACCCTTTGAGTGGTACCAGCCACATCGTGCCTCTGATTGAGGTGGGGATGCATTTTCCACGTCAGAAAGAACCCATGGATCATTATACTAAATTATGGATACAATCCTAATGCATTTGGTCAGATTTTTGTAGGTCAGTTCTTGTATTCACTTAAAATTGTGTCCATTTTCAACAAAAGAGAGACCATTTGAGTGATACCGCCACACCATGCCTCGAATTTAGGCAGGGATGGGTCGTACACATCATTAAGGACTTGTAGATCGTTATCCTAAAGGATCAACACAATATTAATTCATTTGGTCAGATTTCCATAGGCCAGTTGTTGTTTTCACTTAAAATTTTGTCCATTTTAAACAAAAGAGAGACCCTTTGAGTGGTACCGGCAACACCGTGCCTCATATTGAGGTGGGGATGACATGTACACATCCCCAACACACCCTTGGATCATTATCATAATGGACCAAAATTATTTGAATGCATTTGGTTGGATTTCCGTAGTTCAGTTGTTGTTTTCACTTGAAAATTTTTCCATTTTAAACAAAAGAGAGACCCTTTGAATGGTATCGGCCACACCGTGCCTCGGATTGAGACGGGGATTACTCATACACATCAAAAAGAACCCTTGGATCATTTTAATAAAGGATCAATAAAATATGAATGTGTTTGGTTGGATTTACATAGGTCAGTTGTTGTTTTCACTTATAATTGTGTCTATTTTAAACAAAAGAGAGGCTATTTGTGTGATATTGGCCACACGGTGCCTTGTATTTTAGTGAGGATGACTTTTACATGTCACAATGACTGGTGGATCATTTTACTAAAGGATCAATACAATCCAAATGCGTTTGTTCAGATTTACATAGGTCTGTTGTTGTTTTCACTTAAAATTGTGCCCATTTTAAACAAAAGAGATACACTTTGAGTGGTACCGGCCACACCGTTCCTCAGATTGAGGTGGGGATAACTCATACACGTCAAAAAGTACCTTTTTATCATTCTCCTAAAGGATAAACAGAATCTGAATTCATTTGGTTATATTTCCATAGGTCAGTTGTTGTTTTCACTTAAAAATCTGTTTATTTTAAACAAAAGAGAGACCCTTTGATTGGTACCAGCCACACCATGCCTCGGTTTGAGGAAGGGATGACAGTTACACGTTAAAAATGACTCCTATATCGTTATCCTAAAATATCAACACAATACTAATGTTTTTGGTCATATTTTAATAGGTCAGTTGTTGTTTTCACATAAAATTGTGTCCATTTTAAACAAAAGAGAGACACTTTGAGTGGTACCGGCCACACCATACCTCAGATTGAGGATAGGATGACTCATACACATCTCCAAAGCACCCATGGATCATTCTCCTAAAGGATCAATACAATATTAATGTGTTTGGTCAGATTTACGTAGGTTAGTTGTTGTTTTCACTTAAAAATTTGTCCATTTTAAACAAAAGAGATACCCTTTGAGTGGTACCGGCTACACCGTGTCTTGAATTGAGGAAGGGTTGACTCTTACACATAAAAAATGACCCATGGATCATTTTACTATAGGATAAATACAATCATAATGTGTTTGGTCAGATTTCCATAGCTCAGTTGTTGTTTTCACTTAAACATGTGTCCATTTTAAATAAAAGAGATACCCTTTGAGTGATATAGGCCACACCGTGACTCAGATTGAGGTAGAGATGAATCTTATACATCAAAAAGGAACTTTGGATCATTACCCTAAAGGATCAACACAATCAGAAATCATTTGGTCGGATTTCCGTTGGTTAGTTGTTGTTTTCAGTTAAAATTATGTCCATTTTAAAGACAAGAGTGACCCTTTGAGTGGTACCGGCCACACCGTACCTTGGATTGAGGTAGGGTTGACTCGTACACATCCCCAACACACTCGTGGATCTTTCTCGTAAAGTATAAACACAATATGAGTGATTTTGGTCAGATTTCCATTGGATAGTTGTTGTTTTTACATAAACATTTGTCCATTTTAAACGAAAGAGAGATACATTGAGTGGTACCGAACACACCATGCCTCGGATTGAGTAAGTGATGAATCATACATGTCACAAAGGACCTGCAGATTATTATCCAAAAGGATCAACACAATAAGAATGCGTTTTGTGGGATTTCATTAGGTCAGGTGTTGTTTTCACTTAAATTGTGTCTATTATAAGCAAAAGAGAGGCACTTTTAGTGGTACCGACCACACTGTGCCTCAGATTGAGGCGGGGTTGACTCTTACACATCTCCAACACACCCGTGGATCATTATTTTAAGGGATAAATACAATAAACATGCGTCTGGTTGGATTTCTGAATGTCAATTGTTGTTCTCACTTAAAAATATGTCCATTTTAAACAAAAGAGAGACCCTTTGAGTGGTACCGGCCATATCGTGCCTCTTATTGAGGAAGGGATGACTTTTACATGTCAAAAATGACCCATGGAATGTTATCCTAAAGGATCAATCCAATCTGAATGTGTTTGGTTGGATTTCTGTTGGCCAGTTGTTGTTTTCACTTAAAATTGTGTCCATTTCAAAAAATAGAGATACACTTTGAGTGATACCTACCACACCATGCCTCAGATTGAGGAGGGGATGACCCGTACACGTCACAAAGGACCTGTGGATCATTCTACTAAATGATCAATACAATATGAATGCATTTGTTGGATTTCTGTTCGTCAGTTGTTGTTTTCACTTAAAATTGTGTCCAATTTTAACAAAACAGAGACAATTTGAGTGGTACCAGACACACAGTGCCTCAGATTGAGGCAAGGGTGACTCGTAAACATCCCCAACACACATGTGGATCATTCTCCTATAGGATTATTACAATCTGAATGCATTTGTTCAGATTTCCGTAGGCCAGTTATTGGTTTCACTTAAAAATCTGACCATTTTAAACAAAAGAGAGACACTTTGAGGGGTACCGGCAATACCGTGCCTCCTATTAAGGAAGTTTTGACTCGTACACATCCCCAACACACCCTTGTATCATTATCCTAAAAGATCAATACAATATGATTGGATGTGATAGATTTCCATATGTCATCTGTTGTTTTCACTTAAAAATTTTTCCATTTTAAATAAAAGAGAATCACTATGAGTGGTACCGGCCATAGCATGCCTCATATTGAGGAAGGGTTGACTCGTACATATCAAAAAGGACCCATGGATCATTATCCTATAGGATCAGCACAATCTTAATGTGCTTGGTCTGATATCCATAGGTCAGTTGTTGTTTTCACTTAAAATTGTGTCCATTTTAATCAAAAGAGAGACACATTGAGTGGTACCAACCACACCATTCCTCGGATTAAGGAGTATTTGACTCGTACATATCCCCAATACACCCATGGATCATTGTCTTAAAGGATCAACTCAATAAAAATGCATTTGGTCAGATTTTCGTATGTCAATTATTGTTTTGACTTAAAAATCTGTTCATTTTAAACAAAAGAGAAACACTTTGAGTGGTTCATCATTCTTGCATGTTGTTACTGAATATCATCTGTTAAAATGGGAAATTGAATCATTGGATAAATGATGTTTTATTTAATAACAATAAAAATTTTCCTATGTACATCTACATACAACAATTGGTTATCTTTTAATCCCCTTAACCCCTCTCAAAAATGACCGCCAATTGTACACGTCCCCAAGTCAGATCATCATGTTATTTGTTTACAATCTTCCATCAGGTATGTGGCCCACTTGTTTCTAAACAAATCTATATATTCTTGTGAGTATGAGTCTTTTTGGCAATTAGAGTAGTACTTAAAAATATAAAAATAATGAATTAATAAATAAATTAAACGAAATAGTAGTTGTTTTTAAAAATACCTCTTTAGGGAAGCAAGATTGTTGATGAAAAACTATATCATTCATAATTTTACAAATATAATAAATGAAATCATTATCGTTTGTTTTTTTGGACACTGTAAAAATATTATCATTAGGAGAATAAGTAACTTGTGTTGAGGTGTGTTTGCATAGTGAAATTTTATTATATATACCCTGATATTTGTCCATACGTAGTACTTTCTCGCCTCCTTAGGCTTTTCCCTTGTCCTCATTCCTTTTTTTAGACGATAACGATACACCACCCTATCATAACAGAATCCTCTATAAAATATAACATAAATTATATTACATGATGTTTAGACATAAAATGTAGGATTTAGTGTCTTTTAGATTCACAAACTCCATCATGTGTGGTCAATTTTATGGATATCATTGCATTGAATCCATAAAATAAATCCTTGGAGTATCTTAGTTCACTGCAATTTGCATCCAATTTTCTTAAAAACACAAAAAGGAATAAGTAATGAATGAATTGAAAATATAATGGACATGCTTTAATCATATAGTTTTACCCCTGTATGGTTGGTATTAAGAAGAGTCTGTCATATGTAATCTTGCTTTCAAATGTTTTGAGCAAGCCGTTCACTATTTCATTCTTTATTGATGGCTCTAATTTTGTTAGATGTGATGATGTGGTATGAGGACTAACGAGTCCAAATTTTGGCTCATTTGAAAATTCCTTCAATTGTTTTTCATATATACATCTTCCAACAATATAAAATTCATTTAGTCATAATTTTCACATTAGATCAGCTTTTAGAAAATCAATTCATGAAAACATACCACATATATATATATTTACAATTGTGACACCTATCCAACGATTTTCAAGGATCCCATTTAAATTTTCAGCAGCAATGAAATCTTGACTTTCCTCTCTGTATATATTCTTTTCAAAAACCACAATATGACTACTACCACCTCTTAGCATCATATCCACATGAGTCTTCAATGATAGTAAATGTGGATAGAGAAAAGGTGGTATTATTGTGCTTTCAGTAACTCCTTGGGATTGGTTGGTTAACCCTTTTTATGGTTTTGAGCCGATGTTTGTCACCCCCTTCCCTTTCTCCGTCTATAATATCATTCATTGGTGTAGACCCCTTTTTCATTAATTGTTAAATGTTTATATTGAAAAAAAAGGAAATGAATACCTCTATGGTCGTACGTACTCTTTCATTTTGTGACGGCCATTCAATGATGGTTCCAATAGCCTTTTAGACCATATGAATATCATCGTCATCAAGTTCAATAGCTAGATGTGCATTTGGAAAATGAGGTACAATAATCGTCAATTTCAGATGATCTTTCGGAAGTTGTCTATTATGAAGCGTGTCATCTGGGATGCTGAAAATTGTAGACCTCGCTAAAAGGTGATAGCAGGGTGTTGACATATATAAATCACAATCATTATCACCCTATAGATGATCAGTAGAGGAATAGTATCAATTTTTGTCTGATTCACATTCCATGGGAAAAATTATTAGAATATTTATTACCACGGCTAAGACAGCTCTTTGATGGGAATGTCTTGCCTAAATGCTGGTGGCGGGTGTTGTGAGATCTTCACGCGCTGGTTGTTCCTGAGTTATGTCTTCTCCATTCTTCCCACCCATAAATGTTTTTAGAAACTCTCCCTGCCATTGCAATCATTCCTAAATGGATTCTAGTTTTTTGCTAATTTTTTTCAATGTTTCATCTCTATCATCTGTTTTTTTTTCATCTCAAAATATACTCGGGGTGTCACCCCAAACCCCACACCTCTAACAAGACCATATTTTTCTGGCTACATAAAAGCCATCTATAATAGGTTTGCATCTGCTATAGGAGTAGTTGATTCCCGTGATGGTCAGATATAGGAAAATAACTAATTATTTTTCTGTAATAGCAATTTAATATAAATATTTTTATCATCGTGTCATACTTACAAAAATTTCACACACTTTTTGTGTGTCCTCATCTATTAGCTTCCCTTCCTTATTCACACGTGCCTCCTTCCAAAGCACATGACATGGGATGGATGTTTCTTTGGTTTTAGACTCATCAATCTGTATATAAACATAGAAAGATAATTATGATGTTGTTTATTGGCACCTAACAATATCACTATAAATTAAAAATATGTACCATTTTCTTTTCTAGTGAAGCGTACCCCATCCTTTCTTTATGATAGGGGTATGTTGTTTTTGATGCACATTCCTTATTTTCATTACAATGTTTCTATTTAATAAATGAAATATTGACAATCAAAGTGATAAATACACGTATCCTCAGACAATGTATTATGACACACAATGTACCTGAAACTTCTCATCCCCACAATGGCCAATAAATTCATCCCTTGCTCCTTGGGATATCAGGTGATCTTAGGCAATGGGTGGGTGTGGGTTTATTTTACCTTTGAAATATTTTAGTTGACAGATTGTTAAAATGGTGTGAAAACCATGATGAATCCTTCATTCAAGCCATAGTACGTAATCCTTGTGTGAATCATCTACTATAAATGTACTCTGTAAGAGATTGATAAGAGTAAGACATTGTTTCATTATTTTATTTGCTAGTAAATTAAAGAAATAAATTGATAATGTTACTGTAATTTCTTCCCAGATCACACCCTTCAGCACGAACACAACATGGTTCCATGAATCTATGTCAATCAGCACACGTTGTCGAGTGACAACTCCAATGTAACTACTAAACATAGCCTTGTTGGGATTCACATTTTGGCCTCATGCATTCCATCCAACATCAAATTTGATTCCTTTTCTTTTCGCCTTAAGAACATTGGCTAACACTATCAAACTATGACGCACCTGTGATTTCTGCGACTTCGGTCATTCATTCCTGACCATTTCATCGATATCAACATTATCTATATGTTCATATGAAATGGTAGCAACAGAATGTTATGATGGTTGTTGGAACTCAATACTAGGAGTAGCAGGATCTATAGCAGTAAGAGCAGTAGAAGTCACACCAGGAGCACCAGGAGCCACAACAGGAGCAGCAACAACTACAGCAGGAGCAGCAGCAGCTGCAACAAGAGCAGTAGCAGCTGTAGTAGTAGTAGCTTAAGAGACTTGTTCACCCTCAAGGTTAGGAGAACCAGAACATGAAATAGTCGTTATCTGCAAAATTCGTTTAACAGTTAATTTAAATTACATAAATACTGTAATGATAAGATAATAACATGAGATAACAAGATCTATATTACAAACAAAATATAACCTTTTTATTGAACTCTATTTCTTTTTTTAAAAGGCTGAAGGGATTTGAAACCTCTATCGATTATCCAAATCCCTTAATTTTGTTCTTCTCTAACATAAAAAACATCATCTAAATTGGGAGCACTCTGAATTGATTGCGATGTACCACTGAAAGGATTGTCCTCAATTGAATTTTCATCAGAACCTTCAGTTGTTTTGGATGACAAAAGAACAATCGACCACTTTCTGTTTGCGGGATCTAGAACATAAAAAACTTGTACCGCATGTGATGCCATTATAAAATGTTTTTCTTTGTACCCTTCTTTACTAAAATCAACTTTCCCAAATCCCCATTCATCTTTTTTAAAACCACTATTGTTATCAACCAATTTTAATGGAAAAATCGGCAATTGGAATGTCGTATAATCCAACTCCCATATTATTTTGATAATGCCAAAGTATGACATATTTGCATAAATTGGATTTCTTCCATTACTACCAGAAACAATCATCGCTTCAGCCACTAGTGTAACTCCACTATTTTGCATGGTATTATCTTCACCATGTTAAACTGTATATAATGTATAACCATTAATTACATAACCACTATAATACAATACATACACACTTGGTCCAGCAGCTTGCCATCGAAATCGTTTTGAAATTGATTTTATATTTTCATCCAACTCCTTAAAAATGTGGTCCTAAAACAATCCTATAAATGGGTGATTATCTGTATTTGATAACCATTTTTCATCCCTTGATGGATTCAACTTCCTAAGAATTTCATTGTGAGTTTAAATATATGGAGAAACCTCCCAACTTTTTTGAAAAACATAAATGTGGGCCTGCTCCTGATCTATAATACTTATTTTCACAACATCTCTTCCAAAAATTCCCTCACCCTCAATGAGTCCAGTGTGAAGAGATTTCAGGAGACCAATTCTTTCCACATTAGATAGGTATTCTGTACAAAATTCAATGGCTTGCTTAACAATATATCACTTCACTATACAACCCTCTGGCCAACTTCAATTTTTGACACACTTTCAAAATATTCATATACCAGTCAACATGATACATCCATCTATAGTGCATAGGGACACAAATCCGAATCTCTCGCACCAAGTGAATCATCAAATGAACCATCATATCAAATAATGTTGGCGGGAAGAATATTTCTAATTCATATAATATGATGACAATTTCTTTTTCCATAGCTGGCAATTTTTCTGGGTCTAAAACTTTGCTACATATAGATTTGAAAAGGAAACAAAATTTGGTTAATATATGAAAAACATTCTTAGAAAAAATGCAACGTAAAGATATAAGAATTAGATCTTGCATCAAAACATGGTAGTCATGTGATTTAAAACCTTTTAACTTCAAATCATTCATTGACACATTGTTCTTGATATTTGATGAATAACCATTTGGAACCATTACATAATTGAAGAAGTCACAATACTGATATCTCTCCTCCCTAGAAAGAGTATAACCAACTGGAGGAAGAATCATTTGATTTCCACCCCTCACAGGAGCCAAATCTTCTCATATTCCAATGTCAACCATGTACAACCTTGCCTAAATTTCATCCTTTGTTTTACTAGGGTCATTTAGCAACATTCTGATAACACTGTCACATACATTTTTTTCCACATGCATCACATCAAGAAAATGTCTAATGTACAAAAAATTCCAGTATGGTAATTCAAAAAAAACTGCTCTATTTTTCCAACTGATTTTCGTAAGGTTTTTCAAAATTGGTTTACCAAAAATAGTGTTCACATCATTTACTTTCTCAAACAGGTGTTCACTTTTTAGTGGAGAAATTGGTGTGTGTTGTTCTAAACTTCCATTGAATGATGTTTTCCATGATTGGTACTTATGCCGACAAGGTAGAAATCGAAGATATCCTAGAAACACAAATTTCGATGAATGTTTCAACCTAATTGATTCTGTATCTTCTTCGCACATGGGACACCATTGAGTTCCTTTAATGCTATAGCTTGAAAAATTTCCATAAGCTGGGAAATCATTTATTGTCCCATACAAAATCGCTCTAAACTTGAAGTATTCACTTTTATAAGAATCATACAACATAACAACTGAATCCCAAAATAACATCAAATCCTCAATCAAAGGAGCCAGATAGACATCAATATCATTACCTGGTTGTTTTGGTCCTGATATAAGCATAGATAACATAATGAATTCTGACTTCATTAATAACCGGGGTGGCAAGTTATAATTTACCAACATAACATGCCATGTACTATGAGTGCTGGTTTGAAAACCAAAGGGATTCACTCTATCTGTAGATAACACAAGATGAAGGTTTCTAGGCTCTTTTCCAAATCCAGGATACTCATGATCAATTTTCTTCCATTGAGGAGAGTCGGTCAGATGATGTAATTTCCCATCTTTATTTATTTTATCTACATTCCACGAAAATTGTCTTATAGTTTCTTCACTTCCATATAGACGCCTAAACCTTGGAATGATTGGAATGTACCATACAAATTTCATAGGATTGGATTCATCTTTCTTGTATTGAGAAGCACCACACTTTGGGTATTCTGTAAGTAATTTATTCTCCTTGTGAAACAATATATAGTCTTTTGGGTAGGGATGTATTCTTTTAGAAATCATATCCATTGAGCGTAGCATTATTCTAGATTCATATGTCCGGCTTAGGAGCTCATTATCTTCTGGGAGCACGAAATTCAAGAGGGAAAGTAGTTACATAAAACTGAAATCACTCCATCTGTTGCCCACTTTCAATTTATACAACTTTAGTATAGATGAAAATGTTGTATACTTAGTGCAACCAACATACAATGGCGTCTTTTCACAACTATTTAACTTCTCAAACAATTTTGGGAAATCACGAAGTTCATCTTAAGTTGTCTTGTCATTTCCTCAATAAGATCTTCATCATCATTGAAATCTGTAATCACATCCTCCATACGGTCTTCTTCATTATCCATATTTGTATTCATAATTGATGATCCATAAAACGTAGTTTTATCCCACCCATTAGCTATATTCTTTTTTTCTCTGTGTTTATTCCAACATTTATAACTCTGATCTATTCTGTGAAATATTAAATGTTCTTCCATCTCCTCTATAGAAAGTAGTCTATAATGACAAAAATGTAAACACAGACAAAGGATTTGAGATGGATAGTTTTTTTGATCCTTTGCAAATTTAATGAACTCTTTCACTCCATTCTCGTACTCTACTATCAAACGACTATCATCCATCAAATATTTATTCATCTTCATCCTAATTGAATCTCAAATATTAGTATTTATGGTTTATGTACAAAAAAAATACTTCCAAATACAATAGAAGAGACCCACATTCTTATAAAATTAGTAATTAATAGAGACTAACCACTTCAAATAAATATTTGGAAATCAATAGAACTAGGATAGACCCCCCCCCCATCAAAATCAACAGAGTTTCTAAACACAAAGGGGTTCACGGGGATAATCACTTGTGTCATAGATGGTAAAACTCACACGACATCATCCTCTATGGCTCATCCTCCTCTATCAGGTCAACCCTTCTATGGTCAACTAGTCTATCCTTTTATACCTCACCAACTTAAAATATATATGGATGAAAACCATTAGCCAACTCTATTAGTAAAGAATGGATTCTCATAGTCTATAAAAAATTAAATCAATTAAATATAATTACTTTAGATTCATTATAGTTTCCTCAAATCACCCCAGTCCAAACACAAGAATAATCAAGAATGATATATCTACCACTCCTAGGTCTCTTCTCTATATTCAATATCATCATTCCTAAATACCCATATATCCACACGTACACATGTCACAAGTACATAAAAAACCATATCCACATCAGAACCAAAGTACCCATATGTATTTCAATCAGTTTACTCGACTAATGAGGTGGTGTGTATGAAATAATAAGAAAATATAGTAAGTATATAGTCACACATAAATCTAAAACTAGTGTTAATAGTCCAATAAACCCAAGGTATCATTCCATCTATCAGAATACTCTGACATAGCCCATATGCGACAGTTGTACCAGGTGGTGATGGTTCCTGAGGAGGAAGGGGAAAACACACACTTATCGGGGTTAGAGGCCAGGTCAGTGAGGTTGAAGGTTGCCTAATACTATTACAAGGGTTCATTCTATATTTCACAAACCATGTCCTAGTACCCTAGGATGTTAACTCACTACTGGTGGAAGATAAAATATTCATGATGATCATGCCAAGAAGAAATGGAAACCAAGAGGGCGGAGTGGTTCGAAATACCTCATGAAAGATGGAAAAACATGGTATTTGAGAATAATTTATTGGATTTCATGTTGGCTAGTAACCTATCCTATAGACTCTACAAGCGGTGATGGCCCCTGCATTTGTTGCACTAGGTGAAACTATCACCTGAGAAGCTGAGATCAATGAGGACCTTCCAAGCCATAAACTGAACAAACTCCATGATGGCCTCCCCCTGGAATGGGCTTCTAACTTTCCTTTCCTTTGGGTTGGAAATGAAATTAACATCACCCCCAACATACAATGCATGGTGGCTGGGATCAAAGTTATTTTTTTTCACTCAGTAGATATTCCCTTTGAAGAGGGTCATGTCTTCTAGAAACAAAATTCATAAGGAAGGAGGTGTCACCATTGGACACCTTGGTAGTGATGAAATGATTTCAATCTTGAATAGTCTCAACAACATATTTATTGTCCCAAAATACCCATTTGTGTATGTTGGATGGGTCAGAGTGTAGAAATCCGTGAAACATAATATTCCAAGAGAATTGTATGATTATTATAGGGTTTTTTGTGTTATTTGACAACAAAAGCAATGAAATTATGATTTTTGATTTATATGGTGAGGAAATACAATTTAACTTGGGCACTAAGACCATGAGAATTACATATGAAGATAATAAGGATGGGTAGGATAGGGCTCTGGCATTGGATCTAGAGTTAGTAGCCTAATTGAAGTGGGAGGATGATCTCTCATTGAGGTCCCTTGATTTTGAACATGTTCATAATCCCTTCTGGTTTGTAAGCTTCATATGAGTGGGAGATGATGATCCAAAGGGGAAGGGGAGGGATGGGTAATGAAAAATGAGATATGGTGAGGGAGTTCTCTCTGGATCCATAAGTATTTGGACCTAGATGATAGGCTCAGAGCCATGGGAGACAGAACAAACACTACTAGGAAGGGGCCTTGCCACTTCAGAGAAGCAGTCAGTAACCTCGGCGAGGGAGAAGTACAGAGATGGAGGTAGTGGTGGCAAGGATAGAAAGGTTTGTGGTCTGGGAATCAGTCCATGCAAGTGCACTTCCTAAAAAAGTCACATTGATATCATTAATGAAAGAAGGGGGAAACCCCTCGAAGAAATAGGGTTGAAGCATTGGATGACCTAGAAATGCATCAGAACCGATTGGTGTTGTCCTTAAAGAAAAAGGTTTTCCTTCTTTCCTTAATTCACAATGACATGGTTTTGGATCTAAGGGAATTGATGATACCTAGGAGGAATCAAGTGAAACTAGAATCCAAGTGGTAAGGACCTTAAATATTTCATTAACATCACTATGATAGTGTAAACTCATTGATTTCCATTGATGATGAGAATATCAATATTTCCACCAATACTAGGTTTCTCTAGAGATATTTCACATATATAAACCATCCCTTTAGTCTGAGATATATGGATTTGAACTAAAAATCCAACATCCTAGTTATATGTTGTTAAATTATACAGCAACATCCGTAGTGTATGATGTGAAACTATAGGCTTACCCTATGTGATAAACATGAGATGCCTCATATGATAAATATAGGATGATTTAAATTAGAACTATGTGTGTATTTAATCCAAACCATAGTAGGATATTTAATGATGTGTTGACCCTTTTTCTTTAGCCTGAGTAACAAATCCACCCTCTATGTTACAAGCATATGATGCCTCCTGTGAAAAATAAGAAAGAACCTATGCATTAATAATATTATTCATCATGAGAAAATTATGTGATGATTCCAAAAAATCCTATTGGTCTCCTCATTTGCTGCAAGCCCCAATGGTATTGTTCCCACTATTGGGTTAAAAATAAAAAATATATATCTACCAATTCCAATCACACTCTTAGGGGGTGTAAATTCTAATAAAATTCCCATAGACTATTCATAGGTTGTGATTACCATAGGTCCTGATACAAGGAGGATTGAATGGGAAGATCAATATACTAGTTTCATGTTCGAAATCCTCAAAACTTGGTGTTAAAATGTAGCCTTATCTAGTGTCATGTTCAGAATATACCTCACATGATAAATTTTTTATGACATTTAGTCCAAGCTATATGAATTTAAACTATGAATCTTGACATCCTCGTTTTTTGATGTGAAATTGTGTGAAATCATTGTCAAATATACTCGACCTTAGACTACAAAAACTTCAACTTAATCATAAGACAATTAAATGCATGTCCATATTCCATTCCACATGATGTTAACATACATGGTTCATGTCCCCATTGCATGATGTAGAACAATGTAATGCCTTTATCCCCCACTCGAGAGATAACCCCCTCTTGGTGTTGGTCTCCAACCACACTTATTTTTATAACTACATATGAATTTATTCCCAATAATATGAGATATGCATGGATTCATTAAAGTAATATCTCAAGACCAAGCAGTCCATTGATCATTTTTAGGGTTGTTCCCCTTTGGAATCATATCCAAAACCATATAAATGGTGCCCCTATTTAGTGCATTCAAACACATGATGGGATAAGTATATATTGTTCAAATAAACCCTGAAAATATTCTCATCACCTCCTTAAATCATTAAGTTTCTGTAAATTTGGATCCTCATCATCCTATTGCATCTGAATGGGATCCCTATGGTAATGGTGTATGGCCTAAATAGGCTGACATCCCTCCCAAGTGAAATCTCTGATGGACCCCCGACAATAGATGGTGGTTCCCCTATTTCAAACATAGTGATGGAGCATGGAAAAAATAGGATCTCCTACTACCTAGGCACACATATTGGAAGGGACATATTTGGAAGAATGTTTTTGGAACCAGGGTTTCGAATAGGTTCAATGGTCATCCTCAATACATCTATATCTACTATTCAATCCAAACCATCAAGGAAATGATTTATTTCTCTATGTTCTTTACCCACACAAGTGAATCTATAAAACCATTAGTATTACACTTTCCTGACCCATACACATCGATGAGATATATCAAATTCTTGGGATTAAATTACCATAGTTACTAGAAGAGTATGTGTAATAGGGGACCAAAAAAACATTGCACACCTGGTCTGGAAATGCGAAGATCAAAGGCGACGGAGGTCCAAAAACGCAAAGATCGAGGGTGGAAGAAGTCCGGCAATGTGAAGATCAGGGGCGGCAGAGGTCCGGCAATGCGAAGCTCAGGGGGTAGCGGAGGGGAGTCACAGTGTTTCAGTACCGCAAGAACTTTAGGTCACAATAAAACAAAGACATTGTGAGACCAATTTTATAAAATATAGGACTACAATTATATCAGCGCTTTTTTAGCGCTGATAATGGTCCTCTTTATCAGCTCTAAAAAAGCACTGATAAATCCTTCCTGTATGAGTGCTAACATTTTAGTGCTGATACTTGCCTTCTTTATAAGCTCTTTTCTAGAGCTGATAATGGGTCTCTTTATCAGTGCTTTTTTAGCGCTGATAAATATTACCCTATATCAGCACTAAAATTTTAGTTCTGATAAAGAAACCCTGTATCAGTTCTAAAATTTTAGCACTGATACATGATTTCTTTATAAGCGGTTTTTTTAGCACAAATATAAGGTGGCACTTCCCCTGCCCGTTTTTGTAGTAGTGTCTAGGTGATTCCCTCTAAGGCCTATGGCTCATGTAACTGCCTCTAAGACTTAGGTCCTTATTAGGGTTCCACCTCACCCCATGAATAGTGGATTATCAAAAAATAATAATAAAAATGAATGCCTTTGGGCCATTCCAACCTATGTGAGCATAGGGTTTTTTAAAATATGTTCCAGCTATTCAAACCCTCACTGACATAGTTTTAAGGGTTTGGAATAGAATGGATCATTTTATTTGAAAACAATGCACCAACTATGTAGAGCCTAAGACCCCCTAAAAATTTCCAAAATTTCACACAAAGCACCCCTAAACAAGACCCGACAAAATCATGATCAAAATAAGGGTTTAGGAGTACAAGTAAATAAAAACAATAAATTACAAGCTCCCATCAATCGAATGTTTATATCCATAGAAATATTGGAAATAAGCTTCCATGTCAAAAAGATAAGGACAATTCTCTCTCATCAGCGCCCCTTCTCCCATGTCTCATAAGGACCAGAACCATGCTTCCATAGAACTGGATTCAAATGTATCATCCTCCCATGAAGTTCCCTAGTCTTAGAATCCACAATCCTAACTAGACTCTTAGTCACAGATATATAATTCTCAACATCAAGATAACTCAATCTCAATACATTATATGTATGTAATAGGTATTTTTATACAATAGATACACGGAACACGTTATGTATAGAAATAAGTTATGGTGGATGTTCTAACAAGTATTCCACTTTACCCACCCTCTTAAAAATCTCTAAATTTTAAATGAAACAAGGATAAATTTTCCATTTCCTCCCTAGACATCAATGACCCAACTACAATGAAACATTCAAGAACAAACTATCACTAAATGAGAACTCAAATGATCTATGATTATGATAGGAATAGGATTTATACCAACTTTGTGTCTTCGATATTATCTAATGAATAATCTGAATCTTCATTGTCATCTCTTGAACCAAGATCATTACAACCAATGAACATTCACCAATATTAATACAAAATAATAGATATTTTCATGGATTTCCATATAGGGCTTCAAAATGATAAATAATGATCATGGAATGGTAACTATTATTATATGAAAACTCAAACATCTCAAATTGGTTATATAAAGCCCCAAAAAATTATAGAATTCTTGTGTGAATCACATCCTCAATAATATGCATATCTATCTTTTTATGGACATGCAACTATGGATGATATTATATAATCAAACAATCCAAATATCCAAGTTCCTCTTGACCCCTTTTCTAAAAATGATAAGTAAATTGTGGATCTTTATCAGATACTATTGTCGCTGGAATGGTGTGAAACTGCACAATCTCTTTCACATAGAGATTTCTCATATCCTAACGATGGATATGTCATAAATGGGTATAATGTGATCATATTTAGTAACTCAATAAATCACAACCAATATCACATTATTATTTATATTGGTACTTGGAATCCCAACAAAAAAATACATTGGGATATCATCCCACTTTTATATCAGCATAGAAAGTGGCTAAAGGAAACCAAAAGTCTTTTCTCCTCTTTTTAGACATACTGGAATGTATAAAAATGAGGGAAAAATTCACAAATTCCCTGTATCATACCTAGAAATTGGAATTTTTACCCCATATCATAGAACAACTTCATGGTTCAAGGTTTCATTGTACTCTAATTTTTTTGGAAATCCCCAATTACATCTTTCCAGACCAATAACGGTACCAAAACACAATTCCGGTAACCTTGAATACCCTTCAACAAAAACAACCACTCATCCATAGTCTTTCCACTACAAAGAGACTCTATTATTCTACAGAACTCATAATTAATGTATTATTCTAGAATAATCATATTAAAAACATCAGAGGTAAACTTAACACTTGAAAAAATAACCTCATACTTGTATTCGTGAACTACTATATAAAACTGTGATGAAAGATCCATCATGTTCCACTCTTTTGATGATTCATTCATGTCCTTAGTCAGAAGTTTCCTTAAAGAATATGTAATTAAATTTCATTTCCCCAAGGTATAGGTGATGTAAAAGTAAAAAGATTATAGGTATTCGAACTAATACTTTAGAGGATTTTCATATATATTTGTGATAAGATATAAATCAAACTCTTACTGATGGAATACATGGTAAACCTTTCTTCAAAAATGTAATGCCATCATCTCTTAACGACATGTATTACAAGTGTGTGTTCAGGGTTATGGGTTGGGTAATACTTCTCATGTGGCCTCATCTTTCAAGACCCATAAGCAACAACATGGTCACCCAACATTATAAAGCATTTGAAACTTGAACTCGATGCATCATTGAAGGTTACATATCCCCACCTAACCTATACAAGAGTCAACACTAGTGGATTTGTCAAAATATATTTTATATCAGTATAATAAATCTAGAATTTCTCATCCTAATAATACTTTACTCCCTTCTAGGATAGAGTGTTCATTGGAGAAGCCAACTTTGATAATTCCTTTATAAATCATCAAATATATCCATCTAAACCCAAGAAACAATAAATATTGAAAAAATTACATGGTTTCTCTTAGGTCATAACAACCTTTACCTTCTCATGGTCAACTAAAATACCTTGGTTTGACACCACATGTCCAAATAACATCTCTTCCAAAATCTACAAATCACATTTCAAAATCATGTCATAAATTTGGTTATTTCTCAAAAATTATATAACTTATCTCAAATGATGCACATGAACATCCTTAAACATGTAGTAAACTTGGATTTCATCAGAAAAGACAACCAAAAAAGAATCAAGATACATTTGGAAACTCTTATTCATTAAATCTGTATATATTGTAGGATCATTGGTTAAATATAATGGAATGAAAGGTTATTCATAATGTTCATTCCTACTATAAAAGGTGGTTTTTTTAATGTCAAATTATTTTTTTATTACCATATGTAAACCAAATAGAGTATTAATCTTCAAGAACCTCTTAACCCCTTTCAAAATTTCAAAAATATCATCAATCCATGGAAAATGACATTTCTTCTTTATCATGACTCGATTATTTTTTCAGTAAAAAACAAAAAGGAAAATTAAACCATGATCTTTCATAGAAAGTTGGACCCGTTATTCCCAAGGAGTCAATCACAAGTGTATAAATTCTTTATCTAACAAATCATCTAACTGGGTCTTCATCTCATTCATTTTAGATGGTTCCATGTTGTATGATTGAATAGACATTAGTTGAGTATCATAAGCTATATTTAAAGAAAACTCTAACTCCCTTACTAGTGGTAAAAAAAGAGAAGTTAGAAGGGAACATCTAGGTATACTTGAGGGAAAATTGAGGTAGATAATCACTCAAAGATTCTCACTCCATGTCAAGATTGAACATAGATATCACTTTACCCAACTCTGGATAAGAAGGTTTATCTCTACCTGACCTCGAGTCCCATTATCCTAGAATGAAATTACACACCACATTGATTTTATTGAAGGATACCCTTCAAAGATAAGAATAAATATGGTATTTGTTGGAAATTATTGAGTCTGATCTATATATAAAGCCATGGGTTTTCATGTCAAGAACTATATAATCCCAAGCAATATCAATATCTAATAATGAGAAAATGCCAGAAAAACTATGAATAAACTTCTATCTCATTATTCTGAAGGGTGTAGTAATATCTATTACATTTATTAAAATCTATGCAGGAATATTTACAATATTCAGGATATGGGTTAAAATAAATGAATGAGATTCACCAATATCAAATAAGGTAGTAAAAAATGGTGAGACTATAGTAATGGTACCTCTCAGAGTCACCAGACCTGTATCTTCTTCTTCTAGATATTCTTCAACTACATGAAAAATCATAATTCCAGTTGCTAGTTTCTTGAACCCCATTAATCACAAGTCATTTTATTTCACCAATAGTTTAGTAGGTGTTGATGATGTTATTCCACTTTGAGCAGTTGATAATAGTTGTAAAATCTTTTATAGGTGACATGTACATCTACAGGAGCCACATATCTTTTGTTCCTTCATGAAAACATATTTTTAATACCCTATCATACCACACTAGTTAAAAATAAAACGTACTATGAAAGGAATTATAATAGGTGTAAAATTACCCTGTTGTCGAGAACCACTATTATATGCATCACACTTACTATTTCCTTTAATAGAACTCACACTACCACTTAGAGAGAAAAGAACTCCCATCAATCCTAACATAGAATCTAGGTCTATTTCAACCATTAATATTATGTCTATAATATAATTATTAGAGGTAATATTTAGTAAGAAATACTAATAGTGGATATCAGATAGAAATCCCATCTCAAACCATCATGTATTTATCTTCTCATATGATAAAATATTATGTGAAAACTACACAAAATCAACAAAGTAATTTTCATATTCTTCCATGGTCCTTTCCTACTGTTAGAGTTTAAAAACACAAAATCCTTTACCAACACCTTAAAATCTAGATACAAATAGTCCACAAAATGGGACTTACAATCTTTCCACTCTATGAACTCATGATTCTTCATTGTCACTATCACATCCCACTATATTCAGCTAGGTATCTATAGATTTAATGTAGAAAATTTCACATGGATTTATTCTAGTATCTCCAACAACTCAAACAGATTCCAAATATCTCCCATTCATTATATAGAAAATTGAGTATTACTAAAGACATGGAACACTAGTGAATATTTTGGATGGGAATCTAGGGAAGGATTCTATAAAACACCCCTTTTAGGATCTACTATTGTACCCTGAATGGGAATGGGTGTAGGTACATTTCCCATATCCTGGACGTCACAATGTATAACATCAACTAGATTCTAGTCTACGAGATGATTTTCTCATTATGGTTCATTAGCAACTTCCTCATGAACCCAATTCACATGTCTTATCGTAAGTATGATTCTACACAACATTAATAGAAAATATAAATGACATCATATTAATAATCAACAGAGAAACATGGGAAATTAATCCAAAAAATAAAAAAACATGATTTGGATTAGAATTTATACAAACAAAAAAGCAGGTAAAATACTATGACTAATTCTCAAAACATATTTCCCAAACCAACCTAGGGACTTAAGGATCATTATGGTGACAGATTTCTAGGAACTCAATCATTACTAACTCCTACGTCTCGATAGATTACACACCTACACAATAACATAATCGTTCGATTCTTAAATTGCAACTTATATAAGACTATTTCATGAACCATCCTAGACACCCTGGTACCCTAATAGTTATTCCAATCCTGAAATAGCATGAAGGGAATTAATTATCCCCATGTGTTGGTGACTAACACCTAGAATAAAATAATATGAAAGTGGGAATGAATTTTCCACAAAGAAAGATGAAGTAAGAGATGCAAGTTAGTATGCACAAAATAAATCTATATTGGGATAACTGTACCAAAAGTAAAATAAGTATAAATAACCCAAGTAACATCATAATATTACCATATAATAGGATAAACAACCCATGTCCCAATGTACATTGCATCTCAAATTCAAAAGATCAAAAATATATACCACCTCTGAGTGGTGTTTTCCCTTTTCATAAACCAGGAGGGAGGAAATATACAGACTCCCAAATGCATAGGTAGGGTTTAGGAATACATCCATGAAAAACCTCACCAAGAATTCCATACTAATATTCCACAGTTAATTAACCTAATAAATCATTCACTTTTATATAATAAGACATAGAATTTCAAAAGAATATTTAAAACAAGTCATTCTTTACATTTCAAATAATGAAATCTTTTATAAACAATATATTAATAGTCATTTTACATTAATTAGTTTATATAAATTCACAATCATTGTGTAAAACAGTATACATGGAATGGAATGTTTATATGAAATCATTAACAACAAGAAACATGGTAATCTACCAAGAGGTATTATAGTTCCACATTATGGGATCCTCACACACTTATACAATAAAAATTTAAATGTACATTCTTTTGTCTCTAAAACTGGAAGAAGAATACTAAACAACATCCCAATGGGTATAATTTTTTCATATTAATTTACGATAGAGTTGTATAGTAGTAATCTGTTGTTAGGGAATTATCGTCCAGGAATGTTTTTCCTTAATAACTCACTAACTACCTAGTATTTTATGTTCTTAAACAATAATCAATAGTGGGAAATTTCATTTAAAAAAATATAAAATACAATTCAACCAATTTTTTCTATTTTATATGTCAATTCCAATTAAAAAAATTAGAATTTAATTAAATCATGCATTATCCTTGAATATACCCACTGGGTTTCTACCAATATAATTTAATCCGTTTAACTCAAATAAAAATGTAAAATCAATTCCAAAAATTAATTTCACTATTTAAATTCAATAATTTAATTTCACCACATTCCATAAAATCAACAAACACACCCCAATTCAATAGAATTTGGGGGTTTTCCCAAATTTCATTCCAAATAAAATTCAAATCCCAAATTCAATAAAATTTGTTCTTTAAAAAATTAATTAAAATTAATTTAATTTAAATCAAGAAATTTGGGGTTAATAAAATAGAAAATCTTAAACAAAACTAACTACCTCAGAATCACAGGATCATGAAACACTAATCCCAAAACAGGAAACTTGAATGAATAATATCAGTGAAGAATATATAAGAATCAATCCTAGAGTCATGATCTAAAACAATGGAGATTAGATCATTGAACAACAAAGAGATATTAAAACCTATAAGTAATAGAGGGGAAGAGAATGGGTGAGAAGTTTCTGAGAGAGTAAACTGAATGGGAAAGGACCGAAAAGATATCTCTTAGATTCAATCTCCCATGGAAGAGTTTTGGAGACCCAATACTGGCCTTTGAGATCCCTTTCAACCCCTGAAATAGTAATAGTGAGTTTTAGGGTCAAGTGGTGGTCAAGAAATGGATTTATAAATTTTTAAAGAATTTTTGGATTAATTAGGAACTTCTTGCATGGTTAGTTAGAAAGTACCACACTGTTTATCAAATTTTATGCCCCTATTGGTGTGGTTTAATGGTTTCTCCTTGGTTGGATCATGGTTTTCCAAACTGTGCACAAAATTTGCAAACCCTCACTAACTAGTTCAGACAATTTTTCACCTGAAGGTGCACGATATGGGAAAACTGTGCACCATCCATGCATAGCCCAAGTGCCCTTCAAAATATCAAAAATTTCACCCAAAGAACCCCTAAATGAACCCCCACCAAAGCACTATTAAAATAGTGTTTTATGAGTAACTAAAAATACTATTGATATTTTAAATAAATTATATAAATTTCATTATAATACTATGGAGGGAAAAAATTTGATTGAATATATATAATTAGAAAATATACGTAGTTGATAATACTCACATAGGGGACTTGAGTTTTCCTCAAAATTATCCATGAATTAAAATGTATTAGAATATTATATAAAAAATTATATAGTAATAGAATGGTTACTTCCTTGAGAAATAATGTTCTTCATGTGACTCCTGATATTTCAAAATTTTCATCCATTATTCCCCCACTATCGTGGCCTATGGTGGATCCTCCTAGACATCTGTTTTCAATAGAATCTTTTTCTTCTTCCCTGGTTCCTCAGTTCTCGGCTTCTTCTGTCTCCCAGCACCCTCCTCGCCCTTCTGGTGTGGATGATTGTCTAGAAATCTCAGCTAAGAAAGTTCTCCTAGGAGTTCCTGTGAAGGGATCTTATGCCTTCTCTCCTATCCTCGCCTTTCATATCCCCCCCTCCATATATGGTGGATGGAATCTCGATACTCCCATTTTTGGATGAGTGGTTCTTCGAAGCTTATGATTTCCCCTAGTGGATACTGGTGGACAGATTTGGTGGAGAGAAGCCCCAACTATCAGTTTTCTTGGAGTTTTTTTCTTATTAGGGGCTTGAATCTCTGGACAAGGTCTCTGTTATTAACAAATAATATTTCTATTTGGTGATTTCCTTAGAGAATGATGTTGTCAAGGCTTGTTCGTGAATATACCGTTCTTGTTGCTAGTTTCTCTTTCACCTCTTTACATGGTCATTGGGAGCTTGCTTAAAAAAGGATTATACCCTGTATGTAGTTTGGATTATCTTACTATGGGTGTCACTTCTCTTCCTCAATGTTGCCTTCTTGAGGGATATCAGTGATACACTTGTCTCCTTACTTTGTTTAGATGACATTACTTCTCATCTTTTTATTGTTTCTTCAGCCCATCTTTGTGTGGAAATGGTTATATTTATGGAGCTCCAAGACTGGATTCATCTTTGTAACTCCCCATGATTTTTTTGAGATATATACTTTTTAATTTCATTAATGTCTTGTGTTGTGCACTACACCAAGATTTTCTTGCATTGTACAAACACCTTATTAGCTTATAGTATACACATCACTATACTTGGCTTGTGTTGCACACAATGTGATGTTATTTTGATAAAATTAATTTAACACAATACCGAGTACAGATTTTGGCCAATGTTTGATTTTTATTTTACATAACGCCAATGGAATCATTCACAAAATGCAACACTAACATTACTTTCATTACACGCAAGAGAGACCCACTTCGATAGCTTGTAATGTACGCAATATCGAGTATTACTAAACAATGATATGTTATTAAAATGTAATTATTTAATTGGATATAAACTAGCTATTATGAATAGTATTAATCACATTTTTAATTTTATAACATTAACATTCAGATTTTGTTTTTTCTAGAACATTATATAATAACAAATTCAATTTTTTGGAAAAAATATATTTTTAAAAAAAAAAAACAATTTTACCGTATTTTGATGTAGAGCCCTTTTTAAATATAGATTTTGAAAATTTTATAAGTTATATTTGAAATAATAAACTTATTATTTATAAACTAGACATAAAACTTTACCCTAGTTGAAATTTTTTTATTTTTCCAATGAAATTCATATTTTGATGAATATTGAAAAATACCTAATTTTAATTAAAACTGCATTTTTTTGAAAATTTCTTTATATAGATTGATTATCATTTTAATTAGTTTTATTGTGTAATTATATTATTTTTTTATCATTTAATCTAATTTTTTTCATTGTATATAATTTTATATTTAAATTGTACATAAACACATTTCAATCTTTTGATATGTTTTTATATCTCAAAATCCCACTTTCCAGTTTTGACAACAGAAATTAATTTTAAATTAATTACTTCCAAAAGTGAGTTTTGAATTTTTTTAAAAATGATTCCATATTTTTATCATTGTATATAAATTATGTTAATAGGTTACTATTATTTTCAGGATATTATGAATAGTAACTATGATAATTTTTATTTACGACAGCTAAAGGTAAATCGGGTAAAAGTTTTTAAGAAATAATATGACAAGGATAATAAAATGATCATAAAACTTACCAAAATTCGATTGGGTGAATACAATTATACCCTTAACATCTTTGGTTCTAAGAATAGTCATTTAGGGTCCACTTGACAATGAAAATGACATAGATATTTATAAAATCAATGAAAGTGACAAAATATCAATCTCAGTGTTCTTATAAGTATGATAATTTTAATATAGGGATAACCAAGTGATATATTATAACATAAATAATTTATTGAAATATAAAATTAATTACCAACATTATGGTAAATTATTTTTTATTTTATGAAATTAATAATAAACATAATATCTTATACTTTGATGATGTAAAAATTAATTAATTAATGAGAAATCTATAAATTTTTCATTAAAATAAGAATAACCATAAAAAGAACTAAAAACATGACCAAATCATATTGGATGAGTATATATCAACAACAATAATAACATTTTTGAGCATGTATCCATTTTTAGAGTTATAGAAGAAATTATGAAATTTATTATATTTTATTTAATGTTATTTTAAATTTTTCACATGCATATTTTAATAAGTATAACATTTTTAATATTAGATTTTATAAAGATAAATTTAACCACATATATTATAATGGAATATTGTAAATTTATGATCATCATTGTATTTTATTTCAAATTTTTATTATTCAAATAATTTTATTAAATAATTAAAAAATATTGATGTGGGGATTATTATAATAATGGAGATATTAAATAAATGATATTAAAAATATTAAAATGAATATAAATTGGTATAATTAATTTTTCTAGTTAATTTTATAGATTGCCTTGACCCATTAGGGATATAAGAAAATATTTTTTTCTTGGAAAATAGTTAATCTTTATATTTCTAAAAATCGATGAAATGAATTGTGTCAAAACTGACACAATTGATATTTTTTTAAAATAATTACTTATAAAATTATTTAAAAATCATAAACCATTTTTACAAAAAATTGAATAATTATTATATAGTCTAAAATGTTCTAAATTATTCATTTATGGTATAATTGAAATCATATAAGTGAATATTGAACCATTTAATATTGAAACATTTGTTATCATAATTAAAATTAAATAGAATAACTGATTGTTAATTAAAATGAAATTTTTATATTGAAATAAAACATTTCTTAAATTTTATTAGTTGATTATATTTCAATATTATCATATCATAAATTTTAATATATCTCATTTTTGAGGTATTTTATTGATTTTAAAAATATTATAAATTAATTGTTTTAGAAATTCCAAGAGTATCCCTCACCCCAATTATAAAAGGACACCTCCACCTTTATTTATCCACAACTCATGATGCCTTAATGTTTCTCTATTCCCTAGCCATTTATATTATGAAATTACCTAGTTACATTTTAGTGGTTTTGGTATTCTCAAAATACCTATTCTACTGCCATCATGTCGAGATCTTAAAGGAGTAAGTCAAATAAGAGTAGGTTCAAATACATACGAAGCATATTAGATGTAAGGTAATGGATTATTTTGTCTCACTTTTAATTCAGTGGGACATATTCCTTATACTTCATCTAATTATTTTGTGGGGTGTTTATATTACCAATTAATTTTTTACTTTTATTATGAAAGTTATGATATTTATATATTCATATGATTTTCTTTATTTTATTAGTCATATGATTCGATATATTATAAATTTGTAATGGATAATTTTGCAGTCTCATTTTTATATAATATTTTTTATATGAAAGTATTTACTGGGGATATATTTATCAGCAATGTACATGTTTTCTAAAAACGTTTTAATAAAATTTTTACTATTATTATATGTATTTTTTTCATTTTTAACCATTTTTTAATATTACTACATGGTATGGAATGAATCATTCTTTTTTACCTTACGAGGTATTTTTTTACTTTTTTGGAAAAAGATTGAGGAGAATTTTTTTAAAACATATATGATATGAATGGTTTTTTACGGTTTCATAATGCCTTATTTCCATGAAGCTTCCTCAACACGATTTCAAGTTTAATTTCAACTAAATTATCATTTAAAATTATAGGAAAATTTGAGAAAAAACATTTTTGAAGAAGAAATGATATTTTTCTCACGAATTAAGTTCAAAAGTATTATCAAAATTATTTTCCATTTATAATGATTCTCATTAAATAGGGTCATATTTCTATCCCAATTATTACTGTGATTTTATTTTTCTAATTATAGAATAGTATTTTATATGGATTATGTTATAATGGAATGATGTTTAAGAAACCCATTTTACTTCATGGGTTATGAAATGATGAATTATTTTTGTTTTGTGGAATATGTAAGAATGATTTCATTATTATATGTTTGTTACCTATACCTTCCTCTAATGTATTGGGTAAATATTTATATCCCGTGAGATAGAAATAATGGCAAAAGAAAGTAAATTGAGTTTAGTAATATAGGGCTGGAATGGTAAGTAAATCTGGTTCAGTAATACATGGAACAAACGGCAAGTAAAACTAGTTTAATAATGTACATTGTCTACTATGATTGTAATGGAAGAAAGTAAATGGCTGGTATGAAAATCATATTATGTGCTTAATTATATTACAAAATTCCATGTTTTATGGCAATGCTACTTTTTCATGGTTAATGTTAATTTATGATCTATGTTTTATATAATGCCAAGATTTATTTCAATAATCCATATTTTGATGGTTAAACTTTATGTTCATGTTTTTTACATACTTATATTTATTGTTTGTTTTATGTACTCCGTGTTTAACCTTACTGAGCATTTTAGCTCATAATTTTTATGTTTTCTTTTCCCCCAGATATAAATAAAGGTTTTAGGTAGGAAAACACAAGGGGTAGATATTTATGGGAAATAATGAAGATCATTCACTAAGTTAAAATATTATCTTCCAAGATTCTAAAGACACTAAAATAATATGGTCTTTGGGTGTATATTTACATAATGTATTATGTATTTCTCAAAATAAATGTAATATCCATGTATGTCAAGGTTGGGTTGTTAGAATTGGTATCTGAGTGAAGGTTTAGTTAACCATTATAAACTAGGATACAAAAACTTTAGTGAGATCCCTAGAGTTATTTCTAAGGATATGTCTAGGGATGTCCTAAGGATAAGTCAAGTATATGTTACAATCCTAGATTTTTTTGATAATCATGAATGACATAGGATTAAACCTAAGATATCATATATTTAAATATTATTATTAATTTACCATACTTTTGATGTTATTAATCCTTGATATATATTTCTCACACTTTTCTTTCTGGTCTAAGTCATTTTCCAGAACTATATATAAAATTTTTAACCATGTAATATTTTAGATGTGAAAATTAGGGAGATAATGTTGATCGATTTCTTAAGTAGAAATATCATAAAGAGAATCATGATGGTGGTATTAGTATTGGTTCTACTACTAAGGATAAATATATTTTAAACGAAATATGAAAGGTATGTGATGTTCTTCCAATATTTCTTACATTAAACATAAGAAGTTTGAGATTGTGAAACATGAATATATGATTCATATTTTAGTAAAGACGAATATGATGGATCTTGAGTAATGGTTTAAGAATAAAGTTGGATGATTTATTTGTATTTCTTTTGGATTTCAGTGAATATGTTATATGAATCATGAAATATATAAGTGATTTATGTTTTTAATTATGTATTAAAATGGATGTGTTGAGTTATTATAAAGACAGAGAAAAGTGATTCAAGGGCAAGGTGATATACTTAGAGAACACACGATTAAGGGGAGATAACCCATAATATTTTCATTATGTTAAGATAATGATGATTATTTAATGATATGTTGGATTTGAATAAGTAAATTTGATGATTCTTGTTTCTTGAGATCTAATTATGGAGTTATTTATAAGAGGGTTATGCTATCAAGGATGAAGTATAATACTTTTGGGGACTTAAGAAATATATCCAATATATTTTGGAATAAGGAAACATACATGATTTAAATAAGGATATATGGAAATTTAGGTTATTACCATGACTCAAGAGAATGCAATATAAAGTAATTAAAATGATTGGAATGTGACCAACAAGATATATCTTATGACATATGGGTGATAAATGAAGCTATTCACATGCTTATTATTTGACCTTTCTTGTAATTATTTTTTTTCACTCTGAGTTTGGGCATAAGTATTTTAGATAAGTCTAAAGGTTGGAATAGATTAATCTGGACATCACATGGTTTTTTTAAGGCTAATTTTTTTAAATATTATTTCTAGAATTTTATAATTGTATAATTTTAGAAAATGGACAACTCATAGGATGTGTGACAACCCCTCATGTCAGACAAGGCTGTGGGAAGTGATCCCACAACTGAATTGCGATAGGAATTTATCTCCTATCACTGGCCTACAAGATTTCCTAGGTAGGTATAAATTCGTTTTATTTTATTTAAGAAGTATGATAGATGAAGTATAACTCCATTTTTTGAACCTTATACGATTAATCTCACCATAGATTCCCTTATGTATATTTAATAACATGTGATATACTTTTGGTGATAAATTCCTATGGAATGACCAATCATTCAATTTATAGATCGCATGATCTATTAAAACTTTTGGATTGAAAAATTCATCTTCATTTATTTGAGTAAGAGACTAAGTTAAAATTGTTCAAGGTATGAACAATGATGACATTGTACTGAAATCAAGTAACTATTTCTTCTCACATTCTTTAACATTAGAAAAATGATCTTGAAAATGAAAAAATTTATCCTAGTACCTTCTTATCTGATGAATCAGATGGTCCCTTTAATCATCACAGGTTTATGGATTTCTGGTTATTAACTTTCTCCGCACAATGTTATCTATTAATATCTATCAGAACTAGATGGTGAGATTTTTATTCCATATCTATGTTTACATTTCCCTCATATTTTCTCCTATGTTGAAACCCCATGATGAGTAAAATTGGGTAACTATTATGTTTCTATTTTTTTAGAAAAAATGATGTTTTAGTATAACTTTTTATGATGTGGTTTTCTATCAAATAAATATTCAAGTAGAAAACCTTTTATAACACTGAATAATTTCAAGGGAAAAAATTAATTTTTGGGGGTGGGGGGTATAATGTTACACCCCGATATTTTAGGAGATATATTCTTTTTAATTTATTTAAAGTCTTGTGTTGCACACTATACTGAGAATAGTTTTTTCTATACACAACACTATATTAGCTTGTAGTATACGCAACACTATACATGGCTTGGGTTACACACACTTTCATGTTATTTTGATAGAATTCATTTCAGAAAACATCGAGTATAGATTTTGTTCATTTTTTGGATTATGCTATACAGAAAAACAAGGGAATATTGCACTAAATTCAAAACTAACATTACTTGAATTACACGAAAGAGAGACCTTCATCAATAGCTTGTGTGATACCCAATATCTAGTTCCACTAAACAATGATATACTATTAAAATATTATTATTTAGTTGGATATAAACTTGATATTTTGAATAGTATTAATCAAAATTTAAATTTTATAACATTAACATTCATCTTATGTGTAACACCTCAATAATTCATTGTATTTTATCTCTATAAAGTAATTCTATAGCTTGAGCTACACGCAACAATGAGTTCAAGCACATCACGACCTATCAAAATAGCCGTTTAAAAAGTATTTATAGATACTATTAATTTTTTTAATTATATATATATTATATATAATTTAAATATTTATGTTATTTTTTTGTTAGACATAATATACGGACGAATTCAATTCTTCAGATAAATAAAGTATTTTTCAAAAAATGCATTTTTTCCACATTTTAATAACGAATCATTTTTTAATCCAATATTTGACACATTTATATATTCAATTTAATTAAATTTAATTCTTCTTTATAATCGGGATATAAAAATTTAGGTTGGAAAAATATTAAGTACTTTTTTGATAACTTTCATATTTTGATGAATAGTGAAAAATACTATATTTAATTAAAAGCAACTTTTTTAGTCGAAATAATTTATAGTGTTAAATTATACATTTGAGTAGTTTTAAAGTATCAATAGATTATATTTTTATCATTTAAAATAATTTATTTTATTTAATGTAATTTCACATTTTAAATTATACAGAAACACATGTCAATCTTTTGATTGTTTTTACTTCTTAAAACCCCGCTTTCTGGTTTTGACAACGAAAATAAATTTTAATTTAATTTATAAAACATCTATGTTTTTAATTGGTAAAATTGAAATCATTTTTAATTTTTTAATATAAAAATTATATTTTACTGAATTTTTGGTATTTTTCTAGAAACATTCAATTTTCTATTAATAGTGAAAAACACAGCGTAGTAAATAAAAACTGAATTTTTCATTAAAACAATTATTTTCATTTAAAATTTTATCTTAAAGTAAAAATAGATACAAAATAAATATATTAGTCCAATTTATTTCATTGGAGTTATTTTATAATAATATTAGACTTATGAATTTATATTGAACTTTTTTAACCTCCTTTACCCACCTTCTAGGAACATTTACAAATTTTCCTAAAACGTAATTTTTTTGATTCATAGAATTGAATTAAAAAAATAAAATATACAAGATTTTAATCAGTAAGTAAAATTTCATTCAATAGGATGAAAATAATATTTCATGAATAGAATCTTTTGATTTTTATTTACCACTCTTAAAAGTAAATAGGGTAATTAAAGGTAATGATGATATTATAATTACCCAAACACATGTCTAAATTCTATTGGATACAATTATTTAGACAAAAATATACCTTAATAAAAAAATATGATCATTTTTTATCCACAAAGATTAGATTAGGAAATTTATTATATTTTATTTAAAGAAATGTTAAAAGTGTTAAATTCAAATTTTATTAAATAAAAAATTTTAATATAGGGTTATGCATAAGATATATTCAAATAAAAATATTCATTAAATGATAAAAATATTTCCTAAATCGTGGTATTTTATTTAAAATTTTATACATTTAATATTTTAATTTCCTTATGACACAATGATGATGAAGTAATTACCGTATTATTTAAAGATTGAAATAATTGATTTTATAAATATTAAAATAAATGTAAACTGAGACTTTTGATTCCATAAATGAATTTTCTAGGATAATATGAAATTTTTAGGTTTATTAAATGTATTTTTTTCTATGTAATTAAGTTTTTATGAGTTTAACAAAAAAATACTAAATAGTGTCAAAATAGACATAAATGAGTTTTTAAAACAAATACTCTATTATTAAATGATATAATATTCCTAAAAATATAAGGATCGGCCAAAGAACATAGATATGGTTATATATTTCATTAATGAACCAATTTAGGTTCATTTGGATTTTTATGGTTGTTTATTAACCATGTAATATTAATATACAAGAAGACATGATAAATGTTAAACTATTTTACCAAGAGTTAAATCTAATATATAATTTTTATATGGAGACCTAAACATGTCTAAAACATATTTTTTAGGGTATTTAGACCAATACCAAACATATAATCTAAATAAATCCATTTTTTACTATTATCAACAGAAAATTATTTTATAATAAATTAATATTTCAAACTTTTCCTAAACTGACACTCACATCTCTAATAAAACGGTACATCCCCTTCTCTCAAATTCACAACTCCAAAGCCATTTTGTCTCAGCCATATCCTCATCCAATCTCATCCTGACCTTCCTCAATTAATCCTAGTGGCCTTAATTATATTATAAATCCTTTATAATGACCCATTTTGTTCAAATCAAAAGGAAGCACTCAAAGAATAGTTAATTATTTCATCACCTCTTTCAAAGTTTTTTCTTCTTCTTCCACTTATTATTTATTGGTTATTTACATTATAAAATAATAACTTCAGTAAATTATACATACTGAGATGTTATTATAAATATGGTAATATAATATTCATTATTCTATCGATTCTAGGAATGTTAAAGTCACCATATGTGCGTACTTACGGCTTACCACCTCCACGTCGTGGTTTAGTTTGTTATTAAACACTACATTATTTGTATTGGTATAATAATGAGTCTAATTAATTTAAATAATTAATATAACATCGTAATTATTATGTATATATAATATACCATCCAATTAAATACCATTTTACCATCTATATAATGATATTGTCGCTCATGCGTACGTACAACTTACCATCTCCAAAATGTGATAAGATTTCATTCCCCATCGTAACCATTAAAGAATAATTTTAATTTGATGATTAAAAATAATGTTTAAGAGCTTAATATCATTCTGTATATGAATCAAATACATTCTATCCCTAACAAACATGACTTAAATAACAATACATATAAAGGAAAATGAATCAGTTAACACCCGAAACAAATATATTTTTGAGATATTATTAACAATGTAATATTAGAAGATCATATATGATATACTATTTATGTATTTGGTTATTTTATAATTTAATAAAAATGATATAACCATCATACATGAGGTTCATGTACCCAATACTAAATAAAAGTACAAGGTAAGGGTTAATTTTATAATCCCTTTATTATCTGAGGTTGTTTTACAAAAGTATCTACTGAGACTTCTTTATCATCCAAATCCATGTTTCTTAACAATGTATTTCAAAACATTTTTACTATTTCATAAAATATGGGTTATGTTAATTTATACCCTTTTTTTACTTTTTATAAAAGGTTATGAAAAGAATCTTTCCATCATTTAAAAAAACGTAATTGGTGACCTTTTCGACAAATTAAGGAAAAATGATTTTTTTAACATATATAGAAGGTGAAGATATTTTCCTCCATTATAACACCTTCAATGCTTCCCTTAAAAACTTATAATAATATTTTCAAGATAATTGTTTTCTTTACTTTTAAAATATTTCAAAATAGAAAGAGATATTTCACTTAAATAGTTTTTTGAACCGATTTCATCCATGTCGACATCCTTCGTTGGATTTTATGTTTGATTGAAGTTGATTTATTATTATAAAATCTTCTATATTTTATTGAAGGTTTTGTGGTATGTTAGACTGTGGATGTGCTTTTTTTATTCCATTCATTATTTATAGTTAAAGTATTAACATTTTTATAATATTTTTAATAAAAATGTTTATATTATGTTTCAATGTCACATACAGGACATATTTTAAAGGTATTCTTCATTTAATTTACATCCTTTCTTTGTTTTGGGGGTTTCCCTAGGTTTTAGGGAGGAATAGATGAGTATTCATGAAATGGGGCAAACTATGAGCCCAATTCCAGATTAAAAAATAAATTTTGTATCTTTTATTACATTTTCATTTTTCAACATTTTCCATCCATTAAAATTCATAATTGACCTCCCCTAACCTATTAACACCACCAAGATAATTTGGAGCTTTTAGAAATCCATAACCAGGTTTTATTTGGGTTTTTATCTAAGTGGTTGGGCCTGCCCGAAATCCCAATTCCTGTTTTAAGAATAAAATTTGATTTTGTTATAACATATTCAATATTTGGGCTTTTTTCGGTGATTACAAGTCTCACCCAAGACCATGTAACCCAGTCGCGCGTCCGAACTCTCTCCCACCTCTTTGGAGCTCTGGAGAATCGCGATTTGGTGCCGAACTTCATAGGGTTCCTCAAATCTCCCAGATTTGAAGATGTAAAGTATTTCTTTCATAACTCTCTCAATTATAAATATTTTTCCTCCATTACAGTTCCTAAATGAGATAATACATCTTGTTCGAATGTACCCTAAATTTTGGCTCTTTTAAATTTTAGATACTGGAGTTTTGGAGTGATTACTTCAAGATACTTCAAGTAAATGAGCCCTTTTCTTTCCTCTTTCAAATTACTTTTGGTTTAACTCATTGTTATTAGGGTTTATTCAGTTATAATTGAGTTTACTAATGTCCAGAAACTATGATTTCGAACCTAGGGTTTAACTTTGGCCTTTCTTGGACAATTTGTGTGGTTTTAGGTTTGATCTAGTTCTCTCTTGGTGTGGCGGGGTTGTGATTTTATTTTCTCACGGAGATTCAAGGGTTTCTGTTAATTTGGTAGGTGATTCCATTGTTTGTGAATTTTTTTTGAATTATCTTGCTATTTTCATGGTACCTTAATGTTTATTTCACTTGAATTTTTCTGTAAAATTTGGTTTTAGTTACATTTATAATGCAAATGAATTTTAAGTTCCAATTTTCAGTGAAATTGGGGGTTTTTCATTCAAATCTTTTATTGGTTCATTTTGGGATGCCCCATAACAGAATTTTTTTTTTCATTAAAGGGTGTTGAACTGAAATTTTGTTGTAAAAACATATAAGTGTTAACATAGTGTGAAAGGTAGATATATTAAAGATCTTTGGGTGAAAAACAATGTGATGTTTTGAGAGGTTGTTTTATTGGAAATAAAATTGTTTTATTGTGTGTTTTAAATGGTATAAAATGTGTGTAGCTACTGTATAATTTTTTTGTGACCATTAGTGATATTTTATATGAAAAATGATGTGTGTTGTTTGCTGAAATTGTTTGAGCACAAAAAAGGGGAAGCTCGGGTACCTAGGTGGGGCGGATTTTACTAGTACGGCTAGTGGATCAGATGTGTTTTGTCCCTGTTCCACTTAGCATATGGATAAAGAAAACTCTAACTAAAATATTTGGATGATGATTGGGGACAAATAGGTTATGGGTATGTTCCCTACTAGAGGATAGTGCATGAGAATGGATTTTTCAATGGTTACTCTAAACCGAGGTACGAGGTACATAGGGCCCAAGACAACCTAGTGCTTTGGGGTGTTCCCGATTTTGAGGCTCATTGGATTTGTGGTATTGACCCTTGTTGTGGGTTGTTTTTGGAAATACTTTACAGTAGCTCACTTTTCTATTTAATGTGATAACATTCTGAAATTCTCGGATTGAAAATTGTTTTCATTTGAATGTTGCATTTCTTTGAATATTAACATTGTTTCACCTTATGTATTAAAATTGCTTGTTTTGTTCACATTGTATTGCATGATCTTTGGAATCATCTGGTGGTATCCTATTGGGCTTAGGATCACACCCTACTTACACCCATTGGGTGTAAGTAGACCTACTTATTCTTGACTCAGGTAAAGGGAAGGCTAAGGGTGATGGCGGTTCGGGATGTTAGTCCCCATCGTTGGGGTGGAGTTGTGGGGACGGCTTGCGGGTGATGATCCCCTTGTCATGTGGAGTCCATGGGGATGTCTTTATGTTGACATTATTATTTTTTAGACCACTCTTAGTGTATTTAAACATATGTATTCATATCTGGTTTTGTTAAGAATTGTTTAGCATGAAAATTTCAGATTCTAATAATTGATTGTTTTTTTATGATTTATGCTTTCATACTCGGGTAAATCATTCCCAAACCAGATTTGTTTGATACCCAGGCACTTGTGCCAACCTATATGGATAGGGAACACCCTTAGGGCCTTGCCACGGGCTGGGTATGATGCCGTTAGTGGTGGAGACCAGATCCAGTTCGTGACAAAATGGTATTAGAGGAGTTTAATGTTTTTGGGTTATATTTTTATTTTGGGATGAGCCGGGATAGACAGAAGCTAGAACTGTCGGGGCTCAGGGTATTGGTTGTGAGTAGGGTGCTCGGACCGCACCTCTCATGGCAGTCCATGAGTCACCAGAGGATGTTGGAATTTACTGATTGACTTCACTTCTAGGTGAGACGTGTGGGCTGCAGACCACATGTGGACATCATGCAGATGTGGAGTAGTTGTTTATTTTATTACAAGAATGTGTTTATTTTATTTATATTTGATGTATTTGATTAAAATTTTCAGAATTGTGGTATTGACTATTGTTTTGTGACTGTTGCATTTTGTAGCAACATGCCTCCCCGGAAAGCTCCCACGCACCCACAGGAGGAAGCTGGAGAGAGTTCTCCCACACCGATTGATCAGAGGCTCGTGGAGGCTGTTGTTCGGACTATCCAGGCTTTGGGACAGGGACCATCTCATGCTTATATTCTTTTTAGGGTAGAGGAGACAGGTCCTAGAAAAGATAAAGCAAAAGAGTTTCTAAAAAACAAGCCTCCTACCTTTTGAGGTAGCAAAGAACCCCCGGAAGCAGAAGAATGGCTTGAGAAGATCGAGCGTACGTTTGAGTTCCTGGAAACACCCGAGGAGCTCAGGGTGAAGTGTGACTCCTTTCTGTTGGAGGGTCCCAGCCGTAAATGGTGGGAGTCAGTGCTTCAGTCTGGGAAGAATGAGCAGATGCGTTGGGGAGATTTCAAGGCTATCTTCACTGAACAGTATTTCCCTGAGGTGTTGTCTTATGCCAGGTCTAGAGAGTTCTTGGAACATGTTCAGGGGAATCTATCTGTGATGGAGTATTCCAACCATTTCGCTGAGTTGGTTCGGTTTGCTCCAGAAATTGTCTCTAATGAGCAAGCGAAGGCCAAGAGGTTTGAGAAAAGCTTGTGACCAGAGATATACTCCCAGGTGTTCTTATTTAAGCTGAGGACCTATGCTGAGGTTGTTGATTGGGCATGAATGGTGGAGATTGATAGAAAAGGTAGGGATGGTTTCTATGGTTCAGTATTAGAAGTGGGCAGTGGCAGCTCCTCAGAGAAGAAAAGGAAGCGGGAGGATCATGTGAAGAAAGGAGGGGGCAGTTCAGGACACTCTTCCAGGTAGTTTTCTTCTGCGGATTCTGATGCGAGATCGGTCGTGTGCCACCAATGTGGGAGGCCTTGGCATATCCAACCAGTATGTCCTCTTCCTCCGAAGCCTTGTTACCAATGTAGAGGTATAGGGCATTTACAGCGCTTCTGCGGTGTGGCATGTCCACTCCCAAGTGGGGCAGGGTCAGTGGCTTCGAGAGGAGTGCCAATATAGTCCGAGTCGTCGAGGACTGGGGGATATAAATGTGGTGGTCATGGTGGTAGGGCTGGATCATCTTCTGGGCAGAGCTAGTTCAGGGCACAACCACAGACTAGCGGTCGTCCTCAGGTAGATACTGGACATTTCCATGCAGTGGATCAGTCTCCAGCAAGATCAGAGGCGGGACCGTCGACAGTTCGAGGTACCGTTCTGATCGCATCTTCTATAACTACTACTCTTTTTGATTCTGGTGCCTCTGTTTCATTCATTTCTGGACATTTTGTGGACATGTTGAATTTACCAACTGAGTTGATGTCTTTTGCGATGGATTTGGTGACATCGTTGAGAAAGAAGAAGGAGCAGGGCCTCAGGTGCCCCTCGTGTGCACTTTCTGTGTCAGGGGTCGAGATGGAGTGGGACCTCTTGGTCTTAGATATGTACCTTTTTGATGTCATACTCAGGATGGATTGGCTAGTACACTTCCAGGCAAACATCAATTGCTACAGACGGAGTGTGAGTTTCACGGCACCTGATGGGAGTCCTCAGGTTTTTCATGGAGAATGAGACCCACGATCAAGTCACGTAGGGCATCCACTCCCAGAGTTGGGAAGTGTTATCTTCCAGTTATCTTCGCTTGTTATAGAGGATGGTCTTTCCACTGAAGGTGAACTACCTCATGTAGTGAATGAGTTTCCTGAGGTATTCCCTGATGATTTTTCTGGTTTACCCCCGGAGCGGGATGTGGAGTTTTCGATTGATCTGGCGCCGGAAACACAGTCGATATCTCTTCCCTCTTATTGCATGTCCCCCACCGAGTTGAGGGAATTAAAGATACAGTTGGACGACTTAGAATCCAAAGGATTCATTCACCTGAGCATCTCTCCATGGGCCGCTCCTGTGTTGTTTTCAAAAAAGGCTGATGGATCCCTCTGGTTGTCCATTGACTATCGGAAGCTGAATAAGGTAACAATTAAAAACAAATACCCTTTGCATAGAATAGATGATTTGTTTGATCAGTTTAAGGGGGAAAAGTGGTTCTCAAAGATAGACCTACGTTCAGGGTATCATCAACATAGGGTGAAGGAGTTAGATTTCCCTAAGACAGCCTTCCGAAGAAGGTACAACCACTTTGAGTATTTGGTCATGCCCTTCGGATTGACCAATGCTCCAGCAGTATTTATGACAATTATGAATAGGGTGTTCAATCAGTATCTAGATTACTTTGTTGTGGTATTCGTGGATAACATTCTGGTATACTCTTGCTCTGTGGAGGAACACGAACATCACTTGAGGATCGTTTTGGGTATATTACGAGATCACCGCCTCTATGAAAAGTTGTCAAAGTGCACTTTTTGGATCAGAGAGGTGATATTTCTAGGGCATTTGATCTCAGAGCATGGAGTTTCAGTGGACCCTGAGAAAATTAGGGCAGTCATGTCGTGGGAGAAACCGAAGAATGTGTTTGAGATCAGGAGTTTTCTTGGGTTGGCTGGTTATTACAGGTGATTCGTTTGGGATTTCTCTCGGCTTGCTTCACCGATGACTTCCCTCACCCGAAAAGGGGTGAAGTTTGTATGGGGTCCAGAATGTCAGGAATCATTCAAGGAGCTGAAGAGGTGGCTAACTACCACCCCCATGATGATTTTTCTAGAGACTGGAAAGGGATATGTGGTCTATTGTGATGCCTCAGGTATGGGTCTTGGGTGTGTGCTTATGCAGGATGATCATGTGGTCGCGTATGGCTCTCGCCAACATCGACCACATGAAAAGAACTACCCAACCTATGATTGGAGTTGAAAGCGGTGATGAATTCTTTGAATACTTGGCGTTACTACCTCTTTGGGGAGAAGTTTGTGGTATACTCTGATCACAAAAGCTTGGCTTATATCTTCTCGTAGAAGGACCTCAACTTGAGGCAATGTTGCTGGATCGAGTAATTGTAGGGGTTTGACTTTGACATTGTCTATACCCCAGGAAAGGGTAATATAGTGGCCGACACTTTGAGCATAAGAGTTCCAGTTCAGGCTTTGACAAAGTCTAGTGATGAGTGGACATTGATGGGTCTCTTTTGTCAGATGCATGTGGAGGCCAGGGAATATAGTGGAGGGGAATTCTTGGCAAGCGTCCAGTTGACTTCTTCTCTATTGGAGTTAATTCAGCAGGAACAGCCCAGTGATGATCTTTGTCAGCTGTCTAATCAGTTCCTTCATGGTGGGGAGACATCCTCTGATTGGTTGTCATCTTCTGAGGGAATCTTGTGCTTCAAGGGTCGTTCAGCAGTGCCATTATCTCTGCGGAAGGTGGTGATGCAAGATGGCCACTAGTCTCAGTGGGTTGTCCATCTTGGTGCCACTAAGATGTATTATGATGTTCTTCGGCAGTTTTGGTGTCCTAGTATGAGACGGGACATAGCAGACTTTGTTTCAAGATGCTACACATGTTAGCAGGTGAAATCAGAGCACCAAAGGCCATCCGGTTTTCTCCAACCACTACCCATTCCTACCTGGAAGTGGGAAGAGGTCACCATGGACTTAATTGTTGGCTTACCTCATACACCTCGGGGTAAGAATGCTATTTGGGTGGTGATTGATCGTCTGAGCAAATTATCCCACTTCATTCTGATAAAAGATACAACTAAAGTAGATGAGTTGGGCCACTTGTATCTTCAGGAAGTGGTGAGACTCCATGGTGTACCATCAGCTATTGTCTCAGATAGAGACCCCCGCTTCACTTCTCGATTTTGGGAAGGCCTTCAGAAGGCCTTGGGGTCTCAGATTAAGATGAGCACGACATACGAAACACAGACGGATGGTCAGACAGAGCGGGCGAATCAGATATTGGATGACATGCTTCGTGCATGTGTCTTGGACGTTGGAGGTTCTTGGGATATCCATTTTGGATTCGTAGAGTTTTCTTATAATAATAGTTACCAATACACGATTAGAATGACACCTTTTGAGGCGCTCTATGGTCGGCCTTGTCGGTCCTCCTATGTTGGGCTGAGGTAGGAGAGACTTCACTGTTGGGGCCGAGCGTTGTGCATGAGACTTCTGAGAAGGTCAAGTTGATCAGGCAGCGCTTATTGATAGCTCAGAGTCGTCATAAATCTTATGCTGACTAGAGGTGTTGAGACCTAGTGTTTTCTGTGGGTGATAGGGTATTCTTAAAAGTGGCCCCTCATCTGGGCCATCGTCGATTGGGGAAGCAAGGTAACCTGATGCCACGGTATGTCGGACCCTTTGAGATCACCAAGAAAATTGGTAAGGTGGCATACAGGTTGGCCTTACCTTCTCAGTTGACGTCTATCCATGATGTCTTCCACGTCTCTCAGTTGAAGAAATACAATCTGGATCCATCCCATGTGTTAAGTTGGGAAGAACTGGAGATAGGGCCTGACATGTCTATCGTTGAGAGGCTGGTGAAAATAGTGGACTCCCAAGAGATGATACTTCGAGGAAAGTCTATTACTTTAGTCCAGGTTTTATGGAAGTATGGGAATGATACACATGAGAAATGGGAGTGAAAGCCATGGGTCGAGGAAGAGTACCCATTCTTGTTTTCCAACCGAGATTCATGTTGACTTTCCTGGGCAGAAATCCCTTCATGGTATGGAGAATTGTCACATACAAGACATATTTTAAAGGTATTTTTCATTTAATTTACATACTTTCTTTGTTTTGGGGGTTTCTCTAGGTTTTAGGGAGGAATAGATGAGTATTCATGAATTGGGCCAAACCGTGAGCCCAATTCCAGATTAAAAAATAAATTTTGTATCTTTTATAACATTTTCATTTTTCAACATTTTTCATCCATTAAAATTCATAACTGACCTCCCATAACCTATTAACACCACATAGGTAATTTGGAGCTGTTAGAAATCCATAACCAGGGTTTATTTGGGTTTTTCTCTAAGGAGTTGAGCCTGCCTGAAAGCTCAATTCCTATTTTAAAAATAAAAATTGATTTTGTTATAACACATTCAATATTTGGGATTTTTTGGTGATTCTAAGTCTCACCCAAGTCCATGTAACCCATACGCGCATCTAAACTCTCTCCAACCTCTTTGGAGCTCTGGATAATCGCGATTTGGTGCCGAACTTCATAGGTTTCCTCAAATCACTCATATTTGAAGAGGTAAAGTATTTCTTTCATAACTCTCTCAATTATCAATCGTTTTCCTCCATTCTAGTTCCTAAATGAGATGATACATATTGTTAGAATTTAACCTAAATTTTGGCTCATTTAAATTTCAGATACTTGAGTTTTGGAGTGATTACGTCAAGATACTTCAAGTAAATGATCCCTTTTCTTTCCTCTTTCAAATTACTTTGGGTTTAACTCATTGTTCATAGGGTTTCATTGGTTATAATTGAGTTTAATAATGTCCAAAAACTAGTATTGCGAACCTAGGGTTTAACTTTGATCTTTCTTGGCCAATTTGTGTGGTTTTAGGTTTGATATAGTTCTCTCTTGGTGCGGCAGGGGTGTGATTTGATTTTCGCACGGAGATTCAAGGGTTTTTGTTAATTTGGTAGGTGATTCCATTGTGTGTGCAATTTTTGTGAATTAGATTGCTGTTTTCATGGTACCTTAATGTTTATTTCACATGAATGCTTCTGTAAACATTGGTTTTAGTTGCATTTATAATGCAAATGAATTTTAAGTTCCAATTTTTGGTGAAATTGGGGGTTTTTCATTAAAATCTTTTATTGGTTCATTTTGGGATTCCCCATAACATAATCGATGTTTTCATTAAAGGGTGTTCAACTGAAATTTTGTTTTAATAACTTAAAAGTGTTAACATAGTGTGAAAGGTGGATATATTAAAGAGCTTTGGGGACAAAACAATGTGATGTTTGAGAGGTTGTTTTATTGGAACTAAAATTGTTTTATTGTGTGTTTTAAATGGTATAAAATGTGTGTATCTACTTTACAATTTTTTGTGACCAGTAGAGATATTTTATATGAAAAAGGATGTGTGTTGATTGCTGAAATTGTTTGAGCACAAAAAGGGGAAGACCGGGTACCTAGGTGGGGCGGATTTGTACTAGTACGGCTAGTAGATTAGATGGGTTTTGTCCCTGTTCCTCTTAGAATATGGATAACGACAACTCTAACTAAACTATTTGGATGATTATTGGGGACCACTAGGTTATGGGTATGTTCCCTACTAGTGTCTCATGCAGGAGAATGGATTTTTCTATGGTTACTCTACACCGAGGTACGAGGTACATAGGGCCCGAGACAACCTAGTGCTTAGGGGTGTTCCCAATTTTGATGCTCATTGGATTTGTGGTATTGACCCTTATTGTGGGTTGTTTTTGGCATTACTTTATAGTATCTCACATGTCTATTTAATGTGCTAACATTCTGAAATTATCAGATTGAAAACTTTTTTCATTTGAAAGTTGCATTTCTTTGAATTTTAACAATGTTTCTGCTTGTGTATTAAAATTGCTTGTTTTGTTCACATTGTATTGCATGCTCTATGGAATCATCTAGTGGTATCCTATTGGGCTTAGGCTCACACCCTACTTACACACCTTGGGTGTAAGTAGACCTGCTTATGATTGAATCAGGTAAAGGGAAGGCTAATGGTGATGGTGGTTCGGGATGTTAGTCCCCATCGTTGGGGCGGAGTTGCGGGGACACCTTGCGGGTGATGATCCCCTTGTCATGTGGAGTCCATGGGGATGTCTTTATGTTGTCATTATTTGTTTTCAGACCACTTTTAGTGTCTTTAATCATATGTATTCAGATCTGGTTTTGTTAAGAATTGTTTAGCATGAAAATTTCAGATTCTAATAATTGATTGTTTTTTTATGATTTATGCTTTCATACTCAGGTAAATCATTCCCAAACCAGATTTGTTTGATACTCGGGCACTTGTTCCAGCCCGTGGGGATAGGGAACACCCTTCGGGCCTTGCCACGGGCCAGGTATGGTGCTGTTAATGGTGGAGACCAGATCTGCTTCGTGACATTCAGCCTTTTCATATGAAGAATGCATTGAACATAGTAAGTGACGGGTATGGACCGTTATATCCCCTAGATGCATCAGTAGGTCTCATGAGACAAAATAGTGTCTTCTCATAAGTCCTCGACAAAATCTTATTTTTAGTCTTGGCACGAGGCCTTGAATATGTGGTTGTGATGTTCGACATTATGCATTCCATCACTATGAAATTAGTTTGATATTACATGTGATTATTTGACTAGTATAATATCCATGTTTAAAAGTAAAAGGGATTATTTGATTTATATTTTCCATATTATAATGAAGTTCGATTTTAAAATTCTATGGTTTTAGTCTTATATACTGCCTTAAATTTTTATTATTATTTATGAAAGTTTTCTCTATATTAGTATCCTTACTGAGCATCTCATATCACCCCTTTCTATATTTTATTTTTTCTAGGATGTGAAGAATTATATTATAACTAACTTGAAGGGATAATCTAAGGGATATGAGAGTTCTCAAAGGAGACACAATTTTGTTGTTTTTCATTTCATAATGTAATGTAAAACTGCATATATGTGATCTATTTTCAAAGACTGCTAGACTGATTGGTCCTTTGAGACTCGATTCCTTGTGATCAATCTAATGTATTAATATAATACACAGACTCTTGGATACTGGGGTCGGGGCATTGCATTTGGTATGAGTGGAATTATAGTGAAAACCTTGGTAACTAGATTTTGAACAAACTTATTAGAGAACAACACACGAAGATCGACTTTGAGGAATAGTATATATGAACTTCTTTGAATTTTGGTAATGTAGAAGTTTTGTGAGTTTTCCAAGAAATACATCCTTGTTTGGATACTATATGTGGAAGTGGTTTTGGCACAGATGTTCCTTGGAGTGAAAACTCTTACAAGGAGTTTCTGCCTTAACTTGGGTTATCCAGGTACATGACAACTGGCCTTACAGTTCTCATAGATTGACACTCCTAGGGGATATTCTTAGGATAATTCAAATTTTCTTTAAAAAACATTGTGAAGGATTTATGAGTAAATATGTCACCAAAGAAGCCGTTTTTAGGATTATGAGACTAGATATGTTAAAATATTTAATTTATATTGATAATTTTTCTAGTTTTTAGATTATAAATTACGATATGATCTAACCTAGTGTATTTCTTCATTTAAAAATGTATCTGAGTAGAAGGAATGATAACTCCATCAATACGAACAATGAAAAGGGTAAAAAGGATGATATATTTCATGGAATTAAGCCAAAATTTAGAAGGTAAATATTCTCCCATATATTCTAATCATATGAAGAAATTTTTTCAGTGTTAATAAGATATGTAAAGAATTTCTGTAGTCGTATAGGTTTGAAGGGAAGCCAAAGAAGAAGAGGATGGTAGAGAGAATGTTGGATAAAGGGAATAAGGGAAAGAAGAATTTTCCAATATGTGATAACTTTGAAATAATCACCCTAGGAAGTGTATGAAAGGAAAGGAAGTTTTTTATAAGTGTGGACAAAAAGGACACAAAGTTTGTGATTGTAAGGGTTAGAAAAAGGTTTCAAATGTACAGTTCTTCATCTATGAGCATTTGTCACACTACATGAATCAATGTCCCAATCATTAGAGTATACCCCAAATGATGATAATGGATTATAATCATGTTAGGATGTTACCACAGATGAATAGGAATGATTAGTGTTCTTATGTTTTTATTAAATAATTTTGTCATTTGAGTATTTTATTAATGATGTAAAATTTATAAGAATAATAAAGTATATTATGATTGTACTGTAGTAAATTTTATTTATGGATTTGATTTTTTCTGGTACAATGTAAAGTGACACAATTTCAAGTTAGACATTTTAGAAAATATATGTTTGGGGTTAGTATTACCGCTAATATGTTTCTGAATCTAAGATAATGATTTGAAAATAAGATATAATTGATTTGAACAAATTATATTTGATATTCTAGACTACCTTGAAACTATTTAATTGTTCGTTTATTCCATCATTGTTTGAGTTTACAACATTTTTTGATATAAATATTATATCTAGTATTCTATATGTAATAAGGGAGCATGAATGTATTTAGTATGGTTTTGTGGTAATTAATGGTGTTATTTTGTTTTAAGAGAATACATTATGAAGGTATTCCCAAGTTATTACATGGAAAAAGATATATTCAATATGTTTAGCTTCCTTATAAATTTTTGTATTATGAGTTTAGACAGAATTATTTTGGATAAGTCTAAAGGTTGGAATGAATTTTGATGGAAATTCGATACTATTTTTTAAGGCTAAAACATTTCTTGAGATTATTTTTGGATTGTTATAAAAATGACAACCTGGAGGTCGGGCAACAACCAGTCACATCGAGCAAGGCTGCGAGACTTGAACTTGCAACCGAAGGGTGACAAGGGTGCATAACCAACCACTGGCCTATGTGATGTCATAGTTTGTATAATGTATTAATTTTAAATGGCCTAACACATAACATATAAATTCATTTTTTGGAAACCTATAAAATTAGGATAAATAATATGTTTTTTTAGTTATATTATCATTTTAATTGAAAGAATATTTTGTGGTATAAATTAGATAAATGATGGAACTCTACATGACAAGTATTCTTTTTTTAATTTTTACTTAAACTTTAGGGAAAGGATCTTAATTCCAAAAATGTGTTATCCAAATACCGTATGTTTTGTTGAAACTGTTATATTATAAATCTTCATTATATATTTATGGCTTTGAAGCCCTCAATTTTCCACTTATTGTTCACTTGTTTTTGATTGATGACCTCAATCAATCCCTATTAATATTTATGTTTTCCTCCAATTATGTGTATCTAATTGAAACTAATGTTCTTATATTCCAAATATTAATTTGGTGGTGACTTTTTCATTTCCATTTCCCACTAATTAAGACTAAATTTTATTAACTCTATTCCATATGTGAGTTTTCCACAAAGGTATTTTCTATTTTTAAACATTTATTTTCTGAGAACAATATCAAATTTTGAGTAACAATTTATTGAAGGATAATATAATGTTACACCCCAATATTTCATAGTACATTATCTCTTTAATGTAGTTTAATAGCTTGTATTGCACACAACACTGAGTTCAAGCGCATCACGACCAATCAAACTTGCAGTTGAAAAATCAGTTATGAAAAGTATTAACCAAATTATTAATTATATATTATATATAATTTTAACATCTACGTTTTTTTCTTATACATAATATATGGAAAAAATTAATTTTTCAGATTAAATAAGTATTTTTAAAAAATAAAATTTTTATCGCCTTTTAATGGCATACCCTTTTTATTTCTAATATTTGACACTTTTGTATATTAAATTTAATGAATTAAATTATTCTTTAAGAATGGGGAATATATATTTTGTTTGGATAAATTTTTGTCACTTTTCTGATAACTTTCATAATTTGTTGAATAGTGGAAAATACTAAATTTTAATTAAAAACAAAATTTGAAATCGAAATAATTTATAATTTAAAATTATAAATTTGAGTGTTTTTAATATATCATTGGATTATATTTTTATCATTTAATATAATTTAGGTCATTGGATGTAATTTTACCTTTAAATTGTACATAAACACATGTTAATATTTTGATAGTTTTTATTTCTTAAAAATTTGCTTTCTGTTTTTGACAATGGGAAATTAATTTTAATTTAATTAATGCAACATACATGTTTTTAATTCGATAAAATTGACATAATTTTTTTATTTTTAAAAAAAAATTATCTTTTGGTGTTTTTTGGTATTTTTTTGAAAACATTCAATTTTTGATGAATAGTGAAAAACACTACGTTGTAGATAAAAACCAACGTTTTAATTAAAATAATTATTTTTAATTAGAAATTTATCTTAAATTCAAAATATAAATATTATACATATATTTGTACAATTTAATTCATTGGATTTATTTTAGAATAAGATTAGACATATAAAATTATATTCAACTTTTTTAATGTCTTTTACTCACCTTCTTGGCACATTTTCAAATTTGCATAAAATGTAATTTTACCTCTTTTTTGAATTTAATTTAAAAAATTCAATAGAAATAGTTTCCATCAGTAAGTATAATTCGATTCAATGGGATGAAAATAATTTTTGGTAAAAAGTAACTTTTGATTTTTATTTTCCATTGTTAAAAGTAAATAGAGCAATTAAAGGAAATAATGATATTATAATTACCCCAACAAATGTTCTAATTTTATTTTATTAGTTTAATTTGGACAAAAATATGATATTTTTAACCACTTATATTAGAGTATAAAATTTATTATATTATATTTAATGAAAAGTTAAAAGTTTTAAATTCAAATTTTATTAACTAAACCATTTTTAATATAGGTTTATGCATAAAATAAATTAGACTTTAAATATTTATTCTAAATATAAAAATATCTTCTACATAATGTTATTTTATTTATAATTTTTATACATTTAATAATTAAATTTATTTATGACACAATGACGATGCAGTAATTACCTAATTAATGAATGATCAAAATAATTTATTTTTATAAATATAAAAATAAATTTAAATTGAGACTTTTGTGGTCATAAATTAATTTTGTAGATTAATATGTAATTTTATGGTTGATTTTATTTATTTTAATTCTAATTAATTAAGGTGTGATAACATTAACAAAAAACAATTACTAAATAGTGTCAAAATTGACCTAAATGAGTTTTTAAAACAAATACTATATTATTAAATGATATAATATTCCTAAAAATGTAATTTCCAGCCAAAGGACATATATATGGTTAGATATGTCATTAATGAACCACTTATGGTTCTCTGAGATTTTTATGGTATGTTTATTTACCATATAATATAAAAATACAAGAAGACATGGTCAATGTTAAACTACTTAACCATGAGTTAAATCTAAAATATAAGGTTAATATGGTGAACTAAAATTGTCTAAAACCTATTGGATGAGAGGATTTAGACCCATAACCACCTTATCCTAGAAATAAATCCATTTTGAGCTATTATATACAGAAAATTATTTTATAATAAATTAATATTTCAAGCATTTCCTAATGTTCCCCTCACATCTTTTTCAAAAGGGTACATCACCTTCTCTCAAATTCACAACTCCAAAGCCATTTTTCTCAGCCAAAACCTAGTCAAATATTCTCCCAACTACCCTAAAATAATTATAGAGGCCTTAATTTAATCAAAATTCCAACTTAAGGATCAATTTTTGTTTAAATAAAAAAAAGCACCCAAAGAAGAGGTAATTATTTCATCACCTCTTTCAAAGTTATTTTCTTTGTCTTCCACATCATCTTTCTTTTTTATTTTCATACTAAAATAATAAATCCATTACCTTCTACATATCGATATTATATTATAAATATGGTAAAACAATATTCATTATTTTATCCATCCTATGAATGAAAAAGTCACCATATGTGGGTATATATGGCTAATCGTCTCCACGTCATGGTGTAGTTTGTTATTCGACATTACATTATTTGGATGGGTATAATAATGAGTATAATTATATTAAATAATAAATATAACATCGTAATTATTCTGTATATATAATATACCATCCATGTAAACACTGTTTTACCATCAATAGAATGATATTGTCGCTCGTGCGTACGTACGGATTACCATCAACACGATGCGATAAGATTTCATTCCCCATCATGAACATTAAATAATAATTTTAATATTATGGTTAAAAATAATGTTTAATCACTTAATATAATTTTTTATATGAATTAAATATATCCTATCTATAACAAATAAGAATTATCTAACAAAACAAATAAAGGAAAATGAATTAGTTAACACCTGAAACAATGATACTATTGAGATATTATTTACAAAGTAATATTATAGGATCATATATGATATCATATATATATATATATATATATGTATTTTGTTTTTTTATAATTTAATAACAATGATTTAACGGTCGTATGGGATTTTAATGCACCCTCAACTATGTAAATGTACAAGTTAAGAATTATTTTTATAATCTCTTTATTATCCGAGGTTGTTTTAACAAAAACATCTACTAGGACTTCTTTATAATCCACATCCTTGTTTCATTAAAATTAATTTCATAACATTTTTACTATTTTATAAAATATGGGTTACATTCATTTATTCCCTTGTTTGACATTTTATAAAATGTTTTAAAAATGAATCTTTTTGTCGTTTTCAGAACAAGGTACTTTATAAAATTTTCAAAAAATTTAGCAAAGAATGCTTTTTTAATTTATATAGTGGGTGCGTCTATTTTTCACAATTATAACACCTTCGAAGCTTCCCTTATGAGATTATATGAATATTTTTAGAATAAATTTATTCTTTACTTTTAAATTATTTTAAAATAAAAAGAGACATTTCATTCCAATAGTTTTTCGATTGATTTCATCTATGTCAACATATTTCGTTGGATTTTACATTTGCTTGAAGTTGATTTATTATGATAAAATATTCCATTTTTTATTGAATTTTTTGTTATATTTTTGACTGTGGATGTGCTATTTTTATATGATTTATGGTTTATGGTTAAATTGTTTACATTATTTATGCTATTTTTAATAAAAATGATTATATTATGTTTCATCCTTTTCATATGAGGAATGAATTGGACATAGTAAGTGACGGGCAAGGCTGAATATAGCCCCTCGATGAAATGGTAGGTCTAATGAGTTAAACTGGTGTCTTGGCACAAGGCCTTGACAAAATCTTATTTGTAGTCTTGGCATGAGGTCTTGACTATGCGGTTATGATATCCGTCATTATGCATTATATCATTTGAAAATTATCTATTGATATTATATGTGATTATTAGACTAGTAGAATATCCATGTTAAAAAGTAAATGGTGTTATTTGATTTATATTTTCCATTTTGTTCTAATGTTTATGTTTAAAATTCTTGTGTTTTAGTCATAAATATTACCTTAAATGTTTATTATTATTTATGAAAATTTCTACTATATTGTTATCCTTACTGAGTAACTGAGCTCACCCCTTTCTACGTTTTATATTTCCTAGGATGTGAAGAAGTATATTATGACTGACATTCTAGGATAATCTAAGGGATATGAGTGTGTTAAAAGGATACACAATGTTGTTTTTTTTCATTTCATAATGTAATGTAAAACATATGTATGTATCTAGTACTTCCAAGGATACTAAACTGATCAGTATTTTCAGATTTTATCCCTTGTGATCATGGAAATGTATTAAAACAATTCACTAGATCTGGGATTATGGGGTCAGGGTATTACATTAGGTATTCTATAGAACAAACATAAGAAAAAATTCAATTTCTCAGATAATAGAATTTTTTTTTCAAAAAAAAAATACAGTTTTATCTTCCTTTGATGGATAATCCTTTTAAAATCTAGTTTGGAATATTTTTATAAGTTTTATTTTACATGATAAACATATTATTTGGCATTAGGGTATAAAAATTTACCTTGCTTCAAATTTTGGAATTTTTCTAATAAAATTCATATTTTGATCAATAGTGAAAAATACTACATTTTAATTCAAAACATTCTTTTTTTTATAATTTATTTATATAGTTAAATTATCTTTTTAATTGGTTTTAAATTGTAATTGAATTATTTTGTTTCATTTAATCTAATTTTCACCATTATAAGTAATTTTACATTAAAATTAGATATAAACATATGTCACTCTTTTGATATGATTTTACTTCTTAAAAACCTGCATTCTACTTTTGACAATAGGAATCAATTTAAAATTAATTACATAACAATTTGTTTTTTGAATTTTGAAAATTGATTCAATATTTGGAATCAGTAGATTTAAATTATTTTTATATGTTAATTTTATTTTTTGAATATTATGAATAGTAACTACCGTAATTTTTATTTACCATGATTAAAGGTAAATTGGGCAAACTAGTGTAACAAATAATATGATAAGGAGAATAAAATGATCCTAAAACCTAGAAAAATCCTACTGGGTTAATAAAATTATACCCTTGACATCATATGTTATAAACATAGTCATTTAAGGGCAACTTCATAATGAAAATGATAGAGATATTAATAAAACCAATGAAAGAGACAAAATGTCAAACTCACATTTAATATAAGTATAATATTTTTAATATAGGGATAACCAGATAATATCTTAGAAAATAGATAATCCATGGAAAGATAAAATAATTACCTACATCATGGTAATTTATTTCTACTTTTTAGAAAATTAATAATTACCTTAATTCTAATACTTTGATGATGTAAAAATTATTTAATTAATGAGAAATCCATAAAACCTTTATTATTAAAATACTAATAACCAAAAAAGCCTAAAAATGTGATCAAATAATATTTTTTGAGAATATCTAGACCAAAACCATTCATATTCATAGAATGTGAACATTTAGAGCTCTATAGAAGAGATTATAACATTTATTTTATTTTATTGAAAGTGATGTTAATGTTGTCAAATTCATGTTTTAAAAAGTAAAACATTTTTAAGTTAGATTTTATATAATATATATTCATATACATATATTCTTATGAAATATATTAAATTTATATTCATTACAGTATTTTGTTTTAAATTTTTATTCTAAAAATAATTACATTAAATAATTACACAATATTGATGTAGTGATTATTTTAATAATGGATATATCAAATAAATGTAATTAAAAACATTAAAATATATATGATTTTGTATAATTAATTTGTAAAATGAATTTGATAGATTACCATGACCTATTAGGGATATAATAAAATATCTATTTTAGGATAACACCTTATTATGATATTTCTAAAAATTCAAGAAATAAATAGTTTCAAAGTTGACGTAAAATAAATTTTGATAAAATAATATTTCTAAAATTATTTAAAAATAATAAAACAATTTTAAAAATATATAATAATTGATATATTTTCAATAAGGTTATAAATTATTCATTTATTTTATAATTTAAATAAAAATAATTAAATATATAATTTTTTTAATATTGAAACATTAGTTATCAAAAAAAATTAAATAGAATAACTAAGTGTTAATTAAAATGATAATGTTTAAATTGTACTCAAAACTAGTCTAAATTTTATTAGTTAATGATATTTCAATATTATAATATCATATATTCTAATAAATCTCATTTTGGAGGTATGTGAATTTATTTTCAAATTATTATAAATTAATTGTTTTAGAAATTCAAAAAGTGTCCCTCTCCCCAATTATAAAAAGACACCTCCTCCATTTCTCCACAACATGTGAAGTCTTCATGTTCATATATACCATGACCATTTCTTTTCTAAACTTCCCATGTCACATTATAGTGGTTCTGGAATTCTCTAAAGTCCAAGTATATTTCCATCAATAGGATATATAAAGGGGGTACCTCAAATAAGAGGAGTTGTGGATATATACGATGTATATCGGACCTAAGGTAAGAGATTATTTTGTTTCCCTTTTATTTTAGTGGGACATATACCTTATACACCATCTAATTCCATTGTGTGGTTATTTTATTACCCATGAATATTTTTATTATTCTTTTTCTGAATGTTATGATATTTAAATATTCATATAAATTTCTTTATTTTATGAGGCGTACTATTCAACTGATTATAATTTTGTAATTAAAAATTTTTCCATCTAATTTTTATTCAACATTGTTTATACATAAGTATTTACTATGGATATATTTATTATCCATGTCCATATTTTCTAAAAATGTTTTCATAATATTTTTACTATTCTTATATGTATGTTTTAAGTCATTTTTACCAATTTTTTACTTTTACTACATGGTATGGAAGGAATCATTATTTTGTTTACTATACGAGGTAATTTTTGACTTTTTAGGAAAAAGTATGAGGAGAATGTTTTTTTAACTTATATGGCATGAGTGGATTTTTATGGTTTTATAAATCATTATTTCCATGAATCTTTCTCTACACTATTTCAATTTTATTTTCAATTAAATTATTTTAATTAAAAATTGTGTGCAATTATGAGAAAGGAAAAAAAATTTGAAGAAGAAAGAATATTTTCCCCATGAATTATGTTAAATAATTTTATCAAAATTATTTTGCATCTAAGATTATCCTCATTAAATTGGGTTGTATTTCTATCCCTACTATTACTGTGATTTGAATGTGTTAATTATGGAATGATATTTTATATGGATTAGGTTATGATGGAATGATGTTTAAGAATCCCATTATATATCTTAGGTTATGCTATGGTAAATGATTTATATTTGTATGGAATATATACGAAATATTTCTTTATAATATGGATGGGACCTATATCTCCCTCCAGTGAATTGGGTAATGATTTATATCTCGTGAGATAGACATGATTGGAATGAAAAGTAGTTCTAGTTCAGTAATACAAGGCTGGAACGACAAGTAAATCTGGTTCAGTAATACATTGATTGAATGGAAACTAAAACAGGTTCAGAAATGATATTTTTCCACTATGATGGTCTTGGAATAAATTCCTTGGACACTATATAAATCATATAATTTGATTAATTGTGTGCTTTAATTCCATGTTTATGGTAATGCTATTTTATCATAGTTAATGTTTCTTTATGATCTATGCTTTACGTAAAGCCATGAATTATTTTAGGAATGAATATTTTTATGCTTAATCCCTATGTTCATGTTTTTTTACATTCATATGTTTATGGTTTGTTTTATGTACTCCATATTTACCATTAGTAAGCATTGAGCTCTCCCTTTTTATTTTTTATTCTCCCCAGGATATAAAGAAATGTTTTAGGTAGGAAAACAAAAGGGCAAGATATTTATGGGAGATGTTTAAGATCTTTCCCAGATTTGGATGATTATGTTCCATGTTTCCTAATACACTAAACCAATGTAATCTTTTTGAATATATTTGTGTGATTTAAAATTTATTTCTCAAAAAAAATTAATGTCCACGTACGTCAATATTGGATAATTAGACTCTTCGTGCAGATGATTTTATTCCATAGAGGCAATATATCTTTTATGATTCTCCGGTGTGGTTCTATTCCTATTGTAATCTTAATGGGAACTCTCTTTCAAGATAATATAATCAGCGATGAAATCTGAAGTTCGTGCATGTGGACTACATTACCATTTATCCCTCATAGGTTTCGAAGGTCAGATTTCGGGGCAGGTCCACTTCTTCACTAGCCCCGGAGGGGATCCCTGCCCCTCCTCTACTACTGGGGGGGTTGGATTCTCAGCCCCCAGTGGTGTTACGAGCCCCACTTCCCCACAGGTTCTGACGAGGCCCTCTCCCTCTCATCCTGAGTCTCACATTCCTTTTTTCACTCCTCTCTTACCCATGGGACCTTCATCTGGTCACATTCAAACCTTCCCGAACCATTTCCATACCCTTTCCCCTGAGGATACTCTTAGATCCCTCTATGGAAAAATATTTGGTGTAGTCCTTTTCTCTGATGGATGTCACATCCATGCAGGTCCCATGTTTACATGTCTCCTCCATAGTTACTCTTCAAAATATTTTCTCCAGTTTAGATAATTCAGATATTAAATAGTAAGAGTTGACCTCCATAGTTCACTCTTCACAACCAAGAACACATTTTCTTTGAGGTGTTAAGACTCTCTCTAAGTCTAAGAAAGAGAAAGGACTTTCTTTCCCTCAAATAAAAACATTGATGTCATGATCAAAACCAAATTTTCTCAACTCAAATGTTAAATTTCATGATATGTAACTCTTGTGGATTAGGATCACGGGTAAAAACTGATTTCATATTTAATGAGATTCACTTTAATAAGGTAATTCACATTGATATCTTGGAACCCAAACAAAATGTGTCAAATATTTCAACCTTTCAAATCGGAATTTATTTTCAGAATGAAATGCATGGACTCCCATGTAACCAAAATTTATGGATGTTCTAGAATCCTCAGCATTCAGTTGATCAGGTGGGTGTCTTGGACCAGTACATTGCAACCAAAATTTACTTTCGTAACCATTTTATTTATGTGTCATTTCTCTATGATAAATGTGATCCTAAATCTAGGTCGGATATCTAGATAAACCATAGATCTTTTGATCCAAAAAACTCCATGTAGTTAGTTGGGGAAGAATTTATTGCCATTATTGATCCCTTAGAAAAGAAGAGATTGGACCCTTCTGCATGAAATCTAGTCAGGATTTTTCCTTCTTCATTTCCTATAATTTTCTGATGGATATGTGATTCACAGGGGACAAGTGCACTTGGTGAAATAACAAGAAGGCCCTAGACCCACCTGGTGTTTCTTGGATTTGTGCTTAGCTAATGTGATATCAATCACCTCCTTCCAAAAGGCGTCGATAACAAACCTTGTTCGTGCTCTCTTTTATCATACTCAAATTATCATCTCACTTGAGTCAAGGTATTATGAGAGGAAGTGTTTTGTGTACTCCAATAGTTTGGCTACAGATATGGACTTCTAAAAGGAAAATATCTCCTCTTAGTCCTGCCCTGTTCAAGGAACTTGTTGGATTGGCCTTCACAATTTGTTATGTCACTTGAAAGAGTCCAGACTTCCCTAGAAAAGTAGGTGTAGTCCCTCATATCAGTAGGTGGATTCCATAAAAAAAGATATTGAGCATCTTGAGTAAGGTCTTATGGCAGGATGGAATGATGAACTCTGCATATCTCTTCTCCAAAGAGAATTATCCTGGAGGAGGTGGTCCTCATGTAAGAGAGTTCGGTGAGGGAGAAATATAGATCCCTTTAGAATAGTGTGGGAGACTGAAACTCGGGATATTTCTATGCTTGTATTAAAGAATGGATTTCTATTAAGTAGTGAATTATTCCATGTGAGGATAAGTCCTTTTTATTGATATAGATGTTGTTGGAGGTATGGTCGAAGATCTTTTTAAATCTCTCTTAGCAGGTCCTAACCCTTCTATGCAGGATGGGTACCCAAGAGGAAAATCCCCCATTTTTTAATATTTATAGATTGGTACCTAAGTCTAATAATCAATTACTTTTAGATATTCATAAGGAGAAAGAAATATGGCAGGAAGTAGCATGCCTCGGTCATAATAGCTCTTCTTGGATGGATGGTTTTCCTAGATCCTTCTATGTGTCTTGTAGGAACATTGTGAAGAAGAAGTTATAGAGATAGTGTAGGAATTCTTTCATGAGGAAATCCTTCCTCAAGTGTCTAGTGAAACTACTTTATTTCACATTCTGAAAATCAAGGATCCTTCTTTTCTCAATAAATACATGACTTTTAGTATGATCAAATTTGATTAAAAATCCCTATAGGTGTTCCCAACATGCGTATTGAAATCCAACTACAATCCTGGATTTCAGAAGAAGAACACGAGTTTGAGAGAGGTAGGTCCATCCAAGGTAAAATTGGGATTTCCAAGGAGATTTCTGAATATGTTAATATAAAATATCAAGGTTCGAATATGGTCATTAAGCTAGATATAGAAAATCCTAATGCAAATTTCAGTGAGGCTTTTTATCAAAGTCCTTTAAAGAAAGGGTCTTTCTCCTTAGGATATTGTCCTTTTGATTACATGTTGGAGTTCTTGATGGATCTTCATTTTCATCATGGGAGGGAAGAAGGGTTTCTTTAAATTTGTCTATGGTCTTAGACAAGGGGATCTAATAACTCATAGTTTGATCATTCTGGCTCAGGATTCTTTTAGAATATCCAGTAAAGCCACTATGAAAGGAGGCACCATTCTGGTTTTTCACAGCCATTTTCATTTCTAGAATTTTTCCGACATTTTTTATGTAGATGATATAGTATTTTTCATTAAAGAGAGCTCCAGATATATTGAGGGTATTAATACCATACTTGAATATTAATGAAAATTGATCGGGAAACTAATTAATAGAGATAAAAGTAGTATCCACATATTATGGTTTTTTTGTGAAGATGATTCCTTTACATTGAATTCAGCATGGGCATCAGCATTAGGAGCCTTCCTATGGACTAACTCAATTCCCCAATCACATCAGGGAGGCTCTGTATCAAACATATAGATAAAGTGATGGATAAAATATCTTATCACATCTACAATTGAAAAACTGTTCCCTTTCCTTTGGGGGGAGGATCATATTACTCTTGTTATTAGTGTGGTTAAATTGATACCCATGCATGTTATATCAGTTCTTAAGGATCCGAAGGTTATTATTTTGAATACTAAGAGGATAATGACCTATTTTATATGGTATTCCCATTTATATGGTAAGTGCCATTGGACCTCCTTGTCTAAAATGGACCTTCCCAAAGATAATGGTGGTATAGGTCTATATGGTGACTCTAAGATGATGCATTGCCTTCATGCGAGGATGGAATGGGATGTAGTAGTAGGGATTAAACTTTGGGAAATAGTTATAAAGGAGAATTATGGACACATCCTGTAAATAATGATAACCTGTTCCTATCATTGGAGAACTATTCAGATCCATATTCCTTGCCTTCTTTTCCAGTAAAACTTTGTCATCAGTCGCGGTGGCATCAAGTTTTGTGATGGAAACAAGTTTGGGGGTATTATTGGATTTCATGGCTGCACAGTTACTAATAGTACTTTTATTCAAGCAACTGATCATCCTGAATTCATCCAAGTAGTCATAAATAAGTAGTATAATGGTGTGTTCAAACTCATCAAACTCTCTGACGACCTAGACAGGTGAATTTTCAATGCTACATATTTAGGTTATTTTTTCAATTAAGTCCCACAGGTCGATCCTCCTGGGTGACCACACTCAAGATTCATGGGGTCACCTCCTTTAGTGAAAAAATATCCTCCAAAATATTATTTCCTCACTTGGAGGATTTTACACCAATCCATATCTACAGATGTGTATATCTTTCAGAAAGGATTTCAAATTGTTTCAAAATGTTATTGCTATTAGACCCCCTATTTCGAGACCACCTCACATTTTTTTTTCAAGATTTAATGGGACATCATTGTCTGGGAATTAGGTGGGAAGTTCACTTTCCAGTCATAACTAATTAGTTTGGGAAATTCCTTCTTGCAGAGGTGTTTCCACGGAGTTGGTTCTAATAAAATGGAGAAGTAGGAGAGAGAAATCTTTTTTCTGCTGGATGTTGGTTTATCTAGGTGGAAAATAATAGATCATTATTTGATGTTTTTGTGTGATAAAAGTGTTCCTAATAACTAGATCTAAATGTTTTATCGTAGATCTAGAGGTACTTTTGAAAAAATAGGAGGAATCCCCTTTGTTGAGGTAGATTCTTCAGAATAAGGTATATTTTTTCAACAATAGGTTTTTAGTGGGTAGATGGATCGACTGGAGAACCCCATCCGATGGGATAAAACTCAATTAGGATGGGTCATATGATTTGGGAATTTTTAGGGGTGTTGGTGTGATAGATAACCCATAAGGAAGTGTGGTTGATGCGTATAGTGTCCGCTTTGGTACTGGAGACACCCAACAGGTTGATGCCTGGGCACTTCTGAAGGGGATTCAGTTAAGTCTGTCTAAACAAACTCTTCTCTCAGAGATTGAAACTAATTTCAAAATCTTTTATGATGTGCTTACATATTATATCTACACTCTATAGACCATTTAATACTATATTCGACAATGAAAGCTTCTCATTGATAGCAACAATAGCTTACTTCATACTTAGTGTGACGGTAATAAAGTGGAAGACTTCATTGCGTCCGGGTTCTCTCATGATGATGATTTTTTGTCCTTCTCCAGCCTAGGATCCGTGCCCTTGGAGTGTGATAAAATTATATTATATGATTCCCTAGCACTTCAATACATTGAAACCCCCTTATCCAATTCCTCTTCTTTCCATTATACTATTTTTCCGTTCATTAATATAATATACTGGTATGTTTTGAAGGGATTAGGATAAATACGAGTGACAATGGGATTTTTATCATGGGGTAGTGCTATATAGAGAGCACAATTTCGTATTTTCAATGAGGAAATTATAAGGAAGTGTGTTTCTTGATGTGGTGAAATGTTACCCATTTATATGTGAAGGAAATGGTAGTTTAGGGAGTAACCCTTACATTTTCAATAATATAATGTTACTATTCAAAAGTCAAAGGCCAAAAAAATGAAAAAATATGGTAAGAAATGATTTTGGATATAAAATCTCCTAAAAAACATCCTTTTTAGAAAACTTTGAGAAATTTTTGGCTTTTCAACAATTATATGTTTTCCCAAACATACATTTACCTTAATAATAAACATTCAATTTTTGGTAATTAATTTTAATGAAAAATATTATGATTAAAATTATCAAATTATTTTATAATTATAATTTTAAATTTAAAAATAATTTTATCAAATATAATATTATTTTTTTGAAAATTTAATTTTAAATTAAATACACATCACTACGTAAGAATGGGTTTTAAGAAAATGATGATTTTTTGAATTAAATTTATATATTACATAAAATTATCATTGACATTGATTTTAAATAAATAAATTAAAATATTATAAAAAAATATAGAATATTTTTATTCAATGTAAATAAAAATTTGAATATCCCTTGAAAAATGCAGGATTCAAATAAAAGACTAAAAACATTTTTTTATTATGGTAATATTTTAACTAGTTCTAAAAATTATAGGCAAGGTATTTATAAGATAAAATAATATTTTATAGTACATAATGATATTACATTGATTCTTATTTTATAACCTCAAATGTTTTTTGACTTTTGGGTCATTCATATATAGTTATGAAATCAAATTAATTACATGTTTCTTGGAAATACTATTTTTTAACTAAAAACCCTTTTCAAAAAAATATCAAAAATTCAATAAAATAAAATTTTAATTTAATGAATGTAGAGACCCAAATATTAACATACATAGGAGAAACATTAATTTTTTGGAATACTTACTACATAACAAAAATAGGCACCCAAGGACCCTAATAATTTAGTGCCTTAGGAAACTCAAAACAAAATCTTATAATCATGGTGAATGATCTTCAACATATCCCATAAAGTTATTCCCTTTTTTCATACCTAAAAACTATATTTATATCCTCAGGAAAAGAAAACATAAAAAGGGTGAGCTCAAATTCTCAGTAATGATAAAAATGGAAAACATAAAACAATCCATAAACATTTGAATGTTAAGACATGAACATAATATTTAAACATCAAAATCATGAGCAATGACATAACACATTGCAGTACATATGTAATAGATCATAAAGAAACCTTAATTATAATATAATATCATGGTAATAAAACATGTAATTATGGAAAACCATTAAGCACATGATATGATTTCCATATTAGCCAATCCATTTCTTCCAAGACTATCATAGTGGAAAAAATCCATTAGTGAACCGAGTTTACTTATCGTTCCAGCCCTATATTACAGCACGGGATTTACTTGCCATTCCAGCCATGTTTATATCACGAGATATAAATCATTAACCAATGAATTGTAAGGCAATATAGGTCTCACCCATCTCATAATGAAACCATTATTATGTGTTTCACAAAATCATAAATCATACATCATAGCATAACCCATGTAATAAAAATGGGATTCTTAAACATCATGCATTCATAACATAATCCATATAAGAAAAAAGTGCTTCATAAAAATAATTCCATCATCACATAATCAAATAAATGTAATAATAAGTTTAGAAACATAAACTTATATCATCTTAGATGCAAAATAATTTTGATAAAACACTTGAACTCAGATCTTGACGAAAATATCCTTTCTTCATCAAAATCATTTTTTTCTCAAAATAACATGCAATTTTAAAAGAAATGATTTTTTTTTAAAATAATCATGAGATATTGCATAAAAATATTCATGGAAATAAGTCATTATGAAACCCTACAAATCCATTCCTTCCATATAAGTTAAAAAACATTCTCCTCGTACTTTTGCCGGAAAAGCCAAAAAGTACCTCATATGGTAAACAAAAGAATGATTCTTCCATACCATGTGGTAAAAGTAAAAAAAGGATAAAAATAAATTTTAACATACATGAAATAATAGTAAAAATTTTATGAATACATTTTTTTATAACATGGACATGGATGATAAATATAACCCCATTAAATACTTATGAATAAACAATCTCGGATAAGAACAAGATTGGAATAATTATCCATTACCTTTGGTTTGATATTCTTTGTACGTATCTGAACCAATTGTATAATTATTTGAATAATTTCATTAACTTATTCCAGAATCATATTCATTGTTTTGATATCATATATGGTCATATTCTTGTCTTCTTATTAGTAATATTTCATTTCTACATGTTATTCGGGCATTCATTGCATTATGTTCTTATGTGTGTTTTGTAGAGTAAATTATTATTCCTATTTTAAGGTTATAAGTACGTAATTTAAAGAATGGTATTAGTGTGATATCTATCATATTAATTAATTTAATTCATTCAATTCATTTATATAATCATTATTCACTAAAGATCATGAAGAAAGTGTCGCATTACATCATAGAGACGGTAGGCCGTACGTATGCACGAGCGATGATATCATTCCCATGATTGTGGAATTGTATTGAATTGTATGGTGTATAATATTTCAAAATCAATATAAATTTAAAATAATCATATATATTTATTTCATCCATGCTTATACCCATCCAAGTATCTTGGTGATGAAATAAAATATGACACCACGGTGTGGAGATGGTAAGCTGTAAGCACGCACGCGTGGTGATTTCATTTTTTTCATTTGATAGATAGAAGATAGAATATGGTTGTTTAATATTCATAATAACATATCAGTATAAAAGTGACACTGGAGTTATTACTTAATAATGAAACAACTCATATAGAGGAGTCAAGATAAGAAATAAGTTTGAATGAATCGGTAAAGGAAATTGCATCTTCTTCGACACGCCTCCTCTTAACCTCCTCTTAGGGCACAAAGGTTGGTAATTGAAGAAGAACATGACCTCTTGAAGGTTTATAGGTAAGTGGATAAGTTAAATGTGTAATGATTTTAAGAATTTGAAAGCTCAAAAATGGTGTGAAGTGGAGAGGGAGGAGGTTCCCGTTTATAAGGGAGGAGAGGGACACCATTAGAAACCTAAAAAATATTAATTTAAAATAAATTTAACCCCCACATAAAACATTAAAAATGAATCAATTTATAAATTATATGAGATAGGGCTGTAATATCATAAACCAATAAAATTTAAACATGTTTTATGTTTATTTTAAACCTTATCATTTTAATTTATCCTTATTTAATCTATTTAATTTTATTTGTGGTAATAATATTCTAAATTTTTTATCGTAATAAATAAATACTCATATGTTGTAAATTTCCAATTATTGTATACTTTATAACCTTTTAGACCATATAATTTTCAATTTTTAATTTTTAAATATTTTTGTGATTTTTAAATAATTTAATAATATGTTATTTTTATAAAATACCAATAGTGTAAATTTTCACACTATTCATTTATTTGAATTTAAATAAAATACAAACAGTGAATATATTCAAACCAAAATATTTAATAGGTTAATAAAATGTCAAATTCATCTTTAAAATTCTTGAATCATAATAATTAGTTCATATAATATTTATTTTAATATTTTTATAACCATTTATTTCATATTTCTCTTAATAAAATTATTACTACAACATTTTTGTATAACTATTTAATATACATATTTCTTGCATAAAAATTCAAAAATAAAATACTATGATGAATATAAATATAATATCTTTGAGAATAATACTTTTAGTCGAATTTATCTTCTAAAACACCCATATTTTAAAATATTATGTTTATTAAATTATGATGGTGACAACTTTGACCTCATTTTAAAATAAAATAATATAAGTGTCCTAATCGCTTTTATAAGGCTACAAATGGTCATTAATTCAACATTGGGATGTTTATGGTTTATATGTACATGACCAATAATTTTTGGTCAGGTTTTTGGTTCTTTTATGGGTATTATTAGTATAATAAAAACTATATTATTGATTTTTCACTAAATAAATAATTTATGCATCATTAATGTATAAGCTATTAAAGTAATTATATATTTCTTAAAAATTACAAATAAATTACCATGATAAAGAATAAAATTATATATTTTAAATGATTATCTATAACCGAATTTATATTATGTATAACATTATATTAAAAATAATTTAATTATTAAAGTTTGAGTGAGGCATATTTTACTTTCATTTAAATAAAATAAATTAAAGGTCTTAATAAAATAAAAGTGGGTTATAATAGATATAATTTCGACCCAAGAATATTTTAGGACGAAATAAAATCATCCAATTATATTAATAAAAGTGTTAGGGTAATTTTATAATATTATTTTTACCCTTAATTACCAAATTTATCTTTAACTGTGGTAAATAAAATTTACCGTATTTATTATTCATAATTACCAAAAATAAAAATAATCCTATCAACATAATTTGATCCTATTGATTCCAAATATGGAATATATTTTTACAAATTCAAAACACAAAATTTGCGGTAATAAATTTACAATTAATCCCGTTATCGATAAAACGTGTTTTATTTAAAATATTGCCAAAGATTGAAATGTTTTTACCTATGAATTCAAAGTAAAATTAATGATAATTACATACATTATATTAAATGGTAAAAATAAATTCAATATATAATTTAAAACCATTAAATATGATAATTGGCCATATAAATTATCTTTATGAAAAAAGTTGTTTTTAATGAAAATTTGTCGTATTTTTACTATTCATCAAAATATGAATGTTAACAAAAAAAATATCAAAACTTTATCCAATGTATATTTTTATATCCCAATTCACAATAAGAATTTTATTTTGTAAAATTAAACTTATAAAGCTGTTAAAAATTAGATTTAAAATAGGTGCTCCATCAAAAGGCGCAAAAACTGCATTTTTTGAAAAATTCTTATTTTACGTGAAAAAATTATCTTGTTCTCATACCATGATCTAAAAAATATGTAAGATAAATTATAATGTTATAAAACTAAAAATGTGGTTAATAATATTTATAACAGCTAGTTCATAATAATATTATAATAATATATCGTGGTTTAGTGAAACTCGGTATTGCTTACAATATACGCTATTGAGGAAGGTCTCTCTTGAGTGCAACACAAGAAAAGAATAGTGTTTGCGTATAATACAAGCTAATATGGTGTTGCGTATGGTGCAAGATAATATTGGTATAACATAATACACAATACATAAAAGTAATTATAAAGAATATTTCTCATAATATCTCAAGGTGTTACATTCTACCCTCATTAAAATTAATTTTTCCCTCGAAATTCGTCAGGGATATAAATGGTTTAATACTTGAAAGATTATTTCATAGAAACCCACATCTAAAAAAGGAATACTAAAACTTAATTTTAATAATTAATGTAAGAAATGTAGCAATTACCCAAATTAACTCACCACTGGGTTTCCACATAGGAGAACATAGGTGAAAACACTGATATGGAATAGAAATCTAACCATCAAGTTCTGATGGAGAGTGGTAGAGAACATGGCTTTGAAAAAGCCAATAATCAAAAAGAAATAAATTTGTAATGATATAAGGTACCATATGATTCATTGGATATGAGGGTACTATGACAATAGTTTTGATTTTCAAGATCATTTCCCAAAAGATGATTAATTTTTTCACAAGGATAAATATTTACTTGATTTCGGGGCAATATCATCATTGGTCATTCCAAGAACAATTTCCACTTCATCTCATATTTAAATAAATGATGATGAATTTTTCATTCTTGAAGTGTTAGCAGATCATGTGATGGAATGATGGATCATTCCATCTATCTCAAACAAAAGGTTATAAAAATTTATTAAATATACATAATTCCATCTAGGGTGAGATTACCTGTATATGATTCTAAAAATAGGCTTATACTTTAACTATCATACCAATTAATTAAATAAAATTAATTTCTACTAACCAGGGACTTCTTGTAGGCCAGTGGTAGGTGATAAAGTCCTATCATACTTTGGTATTTGGTTCTATTCCCACATCATTTTCCGACGCGATGGGTTATCACCCGTCCTACGGGTTGTCCTTTTTCTAAAACTATACTATTATAATATTCTAGAAAAAAATTCTCCTTAAACAATACTATCTGATGTCTAACTTAATCAATTCTATTCTTTGGCCTTGTCCTGAATAATTTTCTCCAACCTCATATTATAAAGAAAAATATTACTATAGAGGTTATCTACCATGTGTTTAAATACCATCATTTATCCCCCATATATCATAAGAAATATCTTCTTGGTCACATTCCAAACATGTGAATACCTTAATCATGTATTCTCCTGAAACATGAATTACCATGAATGCTTCCAAAACATTACTCTTTCTTCATACCAAAATTCTAAAAATTATATACACTAAAACCATGATAAAACATTGTCCTTATACCATTCATGAGCTCATTAATAATATCCAACGTATTATTTTCTTCTTATACCATCATCATGTGTATATCATCTGCTTTCCAAAAATATTTCAATCTATTTTCATGGTTTTTGGTGCCATATAAATATTGAAAACCTCAATGGACCATAAATATTATAATATTTCATAATACCATAAAAGTACCTCTACAAAATTATTCTTGATTACCAATACAAAAACACTTAGATCCATCCCCTTTAATGATTGACATGGAATATGTACTTATTTTATATAGAAGTAAACTCTTAGGTAGGGGAATTGAGTTGGGAAATGCCCGTGTTCTCCACATATAAGACATTGAACCCCATAACATTCTGTCACTCTATGACCCTTTTCCCCACACAGATAACATATTCCCCTCTATTAGAGGTATTTCTCAAGGTTCTTCTTCCCTCCTTCTTGATAAGTAGAATGATCCATCTTCCTTCCTCTATGTTCTTCTCCATGAGAACATGCATAAAAGTCCATCTTTCTATTATTTGATGACTTAGGAATACCACAAAAGATCACCTTTTTAATCAAATATCATGATGACTGATTTAGAATAACAACTATATATTTTTCTCTAGGCATTACACAATTCGGTTGCTCATAGTCGCCAATTTTTCCATCAGATTCAATGATAACCCAATTCCTTCTGGCTCACTCCATTAACTAAAACCAGAAACCATTGTGTAAGAAATGGTTAAAATAATGAGGAACCACATAATCATAAAAATTCACTTATAGGATGTATAACTTATGTCACCTTCCTTAATCTTTGACAGTTTATGTTCATCCTAGGGTATTCATGATTTTTAACATAATTATAGGACTTTAACCTATACTTATACTTAAACTTAGGGACATCCCTAGACATAACTTAGAAATATCTTTTTGGATCTCACTAAAGTTTTCACATCCTAGTTTCCAGAGGTTAACTAATCCTTTACTCTGATACCAACTATAGAGACCCAAAGCTTGACATACATGGACATTACATTTATTTTTCAAAATACTTAATACATAAAAAAATAGACACCAAAGGACCATAAAAATTTAGTGTCTTTGGATACTCAGAACAAAATTTTCTAATCATGGTGAATGATCTTCAAAATTTCCCATAAAGTTCTTCCATTTTTTTCTTACCTAAAATCATTATTTATATCCTGGGGAAAAGAAAACATAAAAAGGGGATCTCAAATGCTCAGTAAGGGTAAACATGGAAAACATAAAACAATCTATAACCATTTGAATGTGAAAACATGAACATAATATTTAAACATCAATATCATGAGCAATGAAATAAAAAATTGTAGTATATAAGGTATAGATCATAAAGAAACATTAATCATGATAAAATAGCATTGGAATAAAACATGTAATTATGGAAAACCATTATACACATTATATGATTTCCATAGTAGCCAAGGAATTACTGCTAAGACTGTCATAGTGGAAAAAGTCCATTACTGAACCGGGTTTACTTGCCATTTCATCCCTATATTACTGAACCATATTTACTTGTTGTTCCTTCCATGTTTATCTCGTGATATATAAATCATTACCCACTGCATTAGAGGGAGATATAGGTCTGAACCATCTCACAATGAAACCATTCTTATGTGTGCCACAAAATCATAAATCATACCTCATAGAATAACCCATGTAATAAAAATGGGATTCTTAAACATCATTCCATCATAACATAATCCATATAAGATAAAAGGAATTCATAAAAATAATTCCATCATAACATAATCAAATCAATTTAATAATAGGGACAAAAACATAAACCTATATCATCTTAGATGGAAAATAATTTTGATATAATATGGTTGTTTCATATTGATAATAACATATCACTATAAAAGTGATACTGGAGTTATTATGTAATAATGAAACAACTCATATAGAGGAAGTAGGAGAAAAAATAAATTTGAAATAATAGGTAAAAAATATTACCTCTTCTTTGATGTGCTTCCTCTTAACCTCATCATAAGGTAGAAATGTTGGTCTTTGAAGAAGACCAGGACCTCTAGTAGGTTTATAGGTAAGTAGAAAAGTGAAATAGGCAGGGTTTGGATGAATTTCAAAGCTCAAAAATATTGTGAAGTGTAGAGGGAGGAGGTGCCCTTTTATAAGGGATGAGAGGGGCACCTTTGGAAACCTAAAAAATATTAATTTATAATAAATTCAAACCCCATATAAAACCTCAAAAAATGACTCATTTAAAAGATGAGATGAGATAGGATTGTAATCTCATCAATGAATAAAATTTAGACATGTTTTACGTTTATTTTAATCCTTATCATTTTGATTTATCCTTATTTAATCTATTTAATTTTATTTGTGGTAATAATATTATAAATTTTAAATTGTAATAAATACATGCATATATATTATCAATTTTCAACAATTTGATACTTTATAACCTTTTAGACCATATAATTTTCAATTTGTAATTTTTAAATAATTGTTTTAATTTTTAAATAATTTAATAATATGTTATTTTTATAAAATACCAATAGTGTAAATTTTGACACTATTCATTTAGTTGAATTTAAATAAAACACCCAAAGAGAATATATTCAAACAAAAATATATAATAGGTTCCTAAAAATTTATATTCATCTATAAAATTAGTTTATAAAATTAATTAGTTCATATAATATATATTGTTATATTTTTTAAACCATTTATTTGATATTTCTCTTAATAAAATAATTACTAAAACATTTTTGTATTATTATTTAATATACTTATTTTTTGCATAAAAATTAAAAATAAAATACTATGATAAATATAAGTCTAATATATTTTATAAGAATACTTTTAGTCAAATTTATATTCTGAAACACCCAAATTTTAAAATGTTATGTTTATTAAATTATGAAGGTGACTACTTTGACATCATTTTAAAATAAAATAATATAAGTTTCATAATCACTTTTTTAAAGATCCAAATGGTCAAAAATTAGACCTTAGGATGATTATGATTTATATGTACACTAAAAATAAGTGTTTCTGAGGTTTTTGGGAATTTTATGTGTATTATTAGATTAATAAAAACTATATTATTGATTTTTCCCTAAATAAATAATGTATGCATCATTAATTTATAAGCTATTAATGTAATTATATATTTCTTAAAAATTAAAAATAAATTAACATGATAAATAAAACCATTTTAGATTTAAAATGAGTATTTATAACAAATTATTTATTTTGTATAACCTTATATTAAAAATAATTTAATTATTAAAATTTGAGTGAGATATATTTCACATTCATTTAAATAAAATTAAATAAAGGTCTTAATCACTTACATGTGTATTATAATAGATATAATTTTGACACAAGTATATATTAGGACGAAATATAATCATCAAATAATGTTAATAAAAGTGTAATGTAATTTTATAATATTATTTTACCCTTAATTATGTAATTTACCTTTAATTATGGTAAATAAAATTTGCAGTAGTTACTATTCATAATGCCAAAATATTAAAGGTAGTCTATTAACATAATTTATACCCAATTATTCCAAATATGGAATCTATTTTTTCAAATTCGAAACACAGAAGTTTCAATAATTAATTTAAAATTAACCCTGTTATAAAAAATGGGATTTTATTTAAAACATTGAAAAAGATTGAATTGATTTTACCTATGAATGCAATGTAAAATTAATGATAATGACATAAATTATATTAAATGGTAAAAATATATTCTATTTATAATTTAAGACCATTACATAAAATAATTTAACAATATAAATTTTCTTGATGAAAAAATATGTTTTTAATTAAAATTTAGCATATTTTTACTATTCATCAAAATATGAATGTTATTAGAATAATATCAAAACATTATCCAATGTAAATTTTTATTTCCGGATTCACAAGAAGAAATTTTTTTTTAAAATTTTACTTCTAAACTTGATAAAAATTATATTTAAAATAGGTGTGCCATCAAAAGGCAGCAAAACAACCTTATTTTAAAATACTTATTTTACTTGAAAAATTAATTTTGTTCTCATACCATGATCTAGAAAATGTGTAATATGAATGATAATGTTAGAAAATTTAAGGTGTGGTTAATATTATTCATAATGGCTAGTTCATATTATTATAACAATATATCATTATTTAGTGAAACTCGGTATTGCGTACAACACACGCTATTGAGTAAGGTCGCTCTTGTGTGCAACACAAGCCAAAAATTGTGTTTGCGTATAATAAAAGCTAATAAGGTGTTTCATATTGTGTAAGATAATCTTGGTGTAGCATACAACATAATACATAAAATTAATTAAAATAAATATTTCTCATAAAATCTCAGTGTGTTACAATGAATTAAAAAATGAAGTTCTTTTTTTATAAATTTTAAAATTTAAAATTTAAAATTTTGATTTTTGAAAAAAATCTTTAAACTTAATGAAAATTTCTTTAATAGAAGATAAATTTTTCCAATATTAACTGTTATTTTTTTATTTAATATCATTAACTAAATAAATTTTTGTTAACTAATTATTAATATCATAATTTTTGATTAATAGTTTTATTTTTCACAAAATATAAACAATTTTCACATTAAAAGAATTTTTCTAAAAAAATAATTTACTAAGAAATAAACGATATTATTAATAATTTTAGGTAAAAAAATTTAATTTCATTCATATTATAGGTAGAATTTATTTTCTTTATACGTATATTTCATAAATTTGTTACTTTTATTCTTTCTTTATAATTCAATGGATAAATATTAATGGCAATACTTAATATTTTACTAAATATATCATGATTCTGTTTATGTTTGGGGTTGTGTATGGAGAAAGTTATCAAAAACATTGACTTATTTTTAGTGATTCAAATATTAATATCATGGGGTGTTACATATATTCTATGGGGTATATTAAAGGTAAAAACTACACAACCCCAAGAGATTAAATTTGAAGGGAAGGATCCAAATATAGAGGTAACTATTTTTATAATTGGTCCTCTACTGAAATATAAATTTCATTATACATCAAATACAGATCTATAAATTAATATAACTAATACCCCACCACTCACTCTAGGACATTATCAATAAATAGAAATTTAAAATTACATCTCTTGGTACATTATTTAATCATCCTATAAAATATATACAATCTCCATCCACTACTCACCCTTCTAAAGAGTTGGTATCTATTCACAATTGTTATCATGGTAACTATAAAAATCATAAGAGCCACTTAAATTATGATTACTCACACACTCCCATTATTGAGAAAAATAATTACATCTTTTTACAAATAAAGATTTACTCTTTCCCCACTTCCATTATATTGGGTACGATTCACTATTGGGTTAAGATTAAACATTTAGAATCTAATTCAACAACATTCCACTATATCCCAAATGGGTGGGATAATTATATAATATAAATATAATTCCAACCAATTTCTTTCTAAATAATGATTAAGATATCAAGAATAATTATTCCTTCATTGGCTTTAAGAGAAGAAGAAATTGAAAAATTGTGGTGTTGGTTATCACCTGAGAATATAACTTAAAAGATGAAGGTAGAACATTCAGTTAAATATCGTGTTATTAAAAACCCATTGATGTATAGGGAGTTTTAATTAGATATTATTTCTTTTTTTGGAATTATAGGAAAAATAAACTCATCTAAAATGGATGTTTCAACTGAAAAAATTGTAAAATCGGTTCTAGTAATGGGTATCGACTTGAAAGTCATTATTTTTCAAATGGTTATTCTGATTAATGATCCCTAAAAAACATCAATATATCTACATTTAGTATATTCAATCTAGGAAGAAAAAATTCCCCTCATGAGAATAAATAAAATTATTCTTCGTTTAACTTAAATATCCCTCAATAATTCCTTATTTTTTTGGGAATAAATTCAACACTACCTATCCAATTCACCTCAAGAACCTCCTCCTCATTATCAATTTCAATACATTAATTACATATATATATATCAAGTCTCATATCCCTAAGGTTTGTGACCATGTTTATATTAAACAAATTGATAAATAAGTTGATTAATTATAATAAGGGATGGAAATTATAATTAGAGCTTACTTTCAAGGTGTTAATTTTTTTATTTTCAAGGATAATGAATTAGTAATGGTAAATTAAATTTTCAAATTTTATCAAATCATTTTTTAAGATACCAATATTTATTTGAACACTGATCATAAGGTTGGAGAGTGATAGATATTGGTTAATGGAATATAATACCATACTAATAATACAAAACATTTTAAATGAGTGAACATTGGTTCTTAGATTAAATTGGGGTTTTAAAACATAGTTCTATCAATGTTAAACTTTTACATAAGGAAACATTAAGTCCACTATCTTAGGAATCATGGTTCCTTTTATGGTTGTGCTCAAATTAGTAACTAAAATACTGAGGGTTTTTATAGAATAAAATTTTGAAATTATAGAAATCCTTAATAAAAATTTATTATGAGGGTATGGTTTTAATTTCATAAACATGTTTTACATTGATATTTATAAGAGAATAATTTCCTCAATTTTTCATTTAAATTAGGTTTGGATTTTTTACCTAATCATTAAGGGAATAGAGGATCTTGATAGATTACTTTTTGCGATATTGGTTTCCCTTGGTTCAAATTAGATTTCTCATATTCTAAGGGTGGTTCTTTATCAAGATCATAAGTTCTGAAAATCATAACTTTTTTAAGAATGGTTAGTTCATGTTTCTTAGGGACTTCCCCACATCTTGAGACAAGTATATCTTTATGTTTTTTGTAAGTGTTTTATATAACACTATATTCTACCTTTTTCTTGGATAATTGAAAAAAATTAGTCCGAATGGGGACCTTATTAGTTTTAAATGTATAAAATTAAAATTTTGGTGGTAAAAATTGGGAATTTAGTTTCTTTATTTTCTTATACATTTTCTCATGTAATGGAAGATAAACAACATGGATAAGGTTTGAGGTAATTATTTTAACCATATGGGGTATTTAGAATAATATATTGGGGAATCCATGGGTTGTTTTAAATTTACTTAGGGGATTTTGAATTATACCAATTCAAATTGAAACAGGTTGTGTAACACCCTGAAAATATAAAATAATAATATTATATTCGATATCTTGTATGATATGTAACACTAAGAATATAAGGGAAAATAACATCCTCAGGCAATATGATATATTTACTATTTTAAATAAATTAAATCTATTATATATATTGAAATTGAAAAACATTTATTTACCTTGTATTAAATGCAATAATGATTTTTGTTGATGCCTTAAGTTACACACATGTCTATGTTTTACTAAAAAAAATATATTATTAAAATATTATTATTTCATATAATAGTTATAACCTAGAAATTAAATTTGATGGTATAAATAAGATTAAATAAAATTTTAAAATATATATTTTTCATATGTTTATTATTTTTATGTTGATAAGAAATAATGGAAGAATCATTTAAATGAAAATGAAATGTTATCTAAAAACCAGTATTTATCTAAAAGATGGTTGAATTTCTCCTTCCAAACTTATTTTAAAATTAATTTTTTTGAATTTTATAAAATTTATTTGACAAAATAAAATTATTTTTTCAAATAGAAATATCAAAATTATCATAGGTATATTTTTTTGTGTTTCTCTTAAATTTTTCAATTTTGGATAAATAGTGACAAATATTGAATTTTAATTGAAAAATTCTTTTAATTTAAATAATTAATAACGGTAAACTATATTTTGAATTGTTTTTGAAGAAAAATACTTTCAATTTTATATAAATTAATCTAGTTTAGTTCATTTTCCACTTTTTCATGTCGAATTTGGATATAAGAATTTTGTTATCTTTTTAACATTTTCATACTAATGACATGCATTCTCATCGCCTCTACGGGGTTAATTTTAATTTAGGTTTTGAAAATTATTTGACATGAATTTGTAAAAATGGAATACATAATTTTAATAAAAATAATTTATAATTTATAATATTTTCAACTTAATATTAGGCTAAAATGAATAGTAAAGACAATAAAAATTATTTACCATGGTTAAGGTAAGAATTAATTTTCCTATGTGTTAAAGTAAAAGTGTAAGGGTATAAATGACCTATAAAATATTCCAAAAAATGTTTTATGAAATATTTATATAATTAAATCTATAAGGTTTTATAATGCTTAATGTTTTCCATTTTTCATATGGAAAATTTGAGATCACTAATTTATTTTAAAAAATACCATGTTTTTCCTCTCATCGTAGAATCCTTATCTGGGTAGAACAATCCCACCTGGGAAGGATTTAGTGAAAACCTAAGGGGGGTACCCAATGAAGATGTGATGTTCTTCATCAAGTGTCATTATATTACTTCTTTCACTACCACCATAAACTACGTTAAACCAGTTATTATATAATAAACATAGTATAATTTATATTCTGTGATATTTTATAATAATTTCATGACCTACAACCTTCTCCACTTCCATCAAATGTGTTACAAAATCATTGTTCCTGTGTACGACAGACTACCGCCTTAAGAACTGAAGTATTTCTTTCTTCCATTAAATCCTTTCATAGTTGGATATGATAATGGATATAAATTATATATATTATATTTATAAAATAATTATAAACTTGGATTCATTATATGATATAAAACTTTTTACATTCCATTCCACAGGGGCCGTGATAATGTCGCTTGTTTTTACTGCGGACAATCGCCTCACGAAGAGATGTGCTTCATCTTTTACTAACGATTTAAATATAAGGTTATGAGCATAAGTATGATAATTTTATGTGATATAAATGAAATAATTTTAATAATATAAGTAAAATATATGTCATTTAGTATCCTATATTTTCAGTAAATGAAAGATGATAACATCGTTCATGTATGTGTGGACTACCACCTTCACAAAAAGATAAAGCTATCTTATTATCACCAAAACACATGGATCATAAATATATTAATATTTAAATATATATTGTCATATATATGATATTTTTATCATTCTTAAATGATAATATATTACTTACCTTTTTTCAACAATAATCAGTAAAAAATGAAAATGTTACTCGTGTACGTACATAATACCTTATCCTTGATAAAAATGTACTACATTTTTTATAACCATCATTAATGATTAGTTATAGAAGAAATATTTATTAAACATATATGATAATTATGTCATTATTTTTATTATATATATGATATAACTATAGAATATTCACAATAAATGAGTCTTTTATAACGAAACACACATGAGAAAATAAGGAAATTATCACATAAAACCATGAAAATAATGAATGACTATTTACAAATGAGTGATAATATTTTATAAAGTGATAATATATGATATTATATATATTAATATGGTTCTTTTATTATATAATAAAACGTTTAAATAAGCTATATAGGAGGTTAAATCACTTTCAAATAAAATGGAAGCATAAGTCAATCCATTTAATATCACATTCATTTCATTGAGGAATATTATAATTTTGAAGCACCAATTATATTTTACATGGTGCATATACTTAACCTTTGATATATAAAATCATAAATAATTCATTTTTAAGGTATTTTATCTTTTTATTTGAATAATTTCTTCTTAGGGTATTTTAATTAAAAGTTACCAAGTGGTAAGAAATTTTATTACAATATTTAATTTCATTAGGTCATATTACGTATTAATTTTCATTTATATTATATGATTATGTGTATAGTGAATTTTTAAAATATATTATATAATTTAAACTTTTTATGTGGATTTTCAGTTAATACACACAATAAATTCAATTACTAGTTCTTTATTCTATGTTATTATCATTTTAGTGTATTATTTCACAATATCATTCTGATTGAGATTGTTTATTCATGAATTATAAAATTTTTGTTTCATAAAACATTTAATTATATCAAATATGTTTTTTCAGGATCCTTTTAAAATAATATTACTATTTTTTACACATTGGTACATAAAATAGTTGAGATTTGTTTTAAGAAAATACAACTAAATTTCTCTCTTCGATCAGAAATCAGTTTTATTTCAAAAAAATGTTTTATAAAAATGTTTTCAAATCAGTTTTTGAACTATTAAAACTGATTATTAAATAGTTTATTACACATATTAACTTTTTATATATTTTTTTAAGGTAATATTATTTTACTTTTCTAAACAACTCACATTTATATCCTTTTTTCAATGCAAGAAAAAATGTTCTTTCTACCTTGTGCGACATTTATAGAATTACTCATCATCATTTAATTGAAGATTACATTTAATTTTTACTAGGTTATGTATAAATAAAATCATTTAGAATAAAATTATTTTCAAAAAGTGATATTTTTTAAAATTTATTTTCAAATAAATGATTTGTTAAAAATTTTAATGTTTTAAAAAGTGTTTTAAAAAATAAAATTGTTATTCTCCTTAAGAACGTTTTTAATACAATTTAATGGTTTTTTCTATTCATCAACAAAAAAAATAATTTATTCTTACACAAATGGGTATATTTTTAATTTATGTGACCCTTATTCATACTCTCGATGGATTATGATTATTTTTATCAAGAAAGGTATTCAAATTCACTTCTAAGATTCATTTTTGTAGTCAATAACATCCCATTGAAATATTCATATTATTATAAATGGAAATTAAATAAAAATATTATTTTTCATGGATATGTTTATTATTTAAAGTTTATAAAATTTCTATATAATTTGTTCTATATTGAATATATTTTTATTTTTTGGGGAAAATAGATAAATTGATATTCATTACTCAATAAAAATACTTTATGATAATGAACATTGTTTATGAATTAAATATATTTTTAGATATATGATGAATGATTTGGATAGGTATGAAAAAATTGAGGCCCAGTTGTATATATCTCCATGATGCATCAATAGTCTCACAGGATGAAATATTTGGCTAACCATAATCAAGTGGGTTTTACAAAATAGGTTATAAATCATATTATGAAATGTCTTTATAGAAAAGGTATCACGTAATTTGGAAACATGGAATCCAATATTTTATAATTTCCTTCTTTTAGAATTCATTAATTAGTATCCATTATATTTTCATAATGATATTCTCTCTTAATGAATTTTGTTCCCAGTTATTGATTAAAGGGAAAGTGTTTTCAATTTTTTACTATTCTATATTAATTATTCATTATTTTTTCATGTATTCAAACAATTTAAATGGAATTTATTTCATTTATTTTCTATTACATGTTTATTGTTCTTACTAATTCCTAATATATTCCATTATACATAACCCTTACTAATCATTTGATCCAATAATTATCTCATATCAATTCCCAAGGAATCCATGAAGTACACTATCTTTGATATGGAATGATATTAAATAAGGAATAATGATATTCTTGAGAAGAAAATGTGTTAGAATTTTTTTATTCAAATGAAATGAGAGACATAAATATTTTTCTAGTTTACCACGATTATGAAACTATGCAGTCCTTTGGTATGTGATTCCTTGTATCTTATGACAATGTATTAATGTACGTAACCGACTTTTGGCTACTAGGATCAGGGTCTCTACATTTGGTATTAGATGAAGTTTAGTATAATCCTTAGGAACTAGATTTAGGAAAATATATATTACTGAACAGAAACCAATGATAGGCTTTTAAGATAAATATAAAATACAATTATAATATTTTTTTAAGGTAGATATTATGTGTTTTTTCCTAGTAATGAATCCATATATACATACTACAAGTGGAAGTGGTTCTATAACAGTGGTACCTTATGGTAATAACTCTGAAAAAGGCATGATGTCCTTTACTCAATAATTTCTTGGAACATGAAAATGGCCCTTACTGTACATAAGTTTTACACTCCTAAGAGATATGATTAGGATAATTAAAATATTCATTCCAAACCACTATGAAGGATTTGAATATATGATAAATATAAATGGACTAGGTTAAACCATAGTTATCTTGAATTGAATATATAGCGTCACAATATAGATATACTATTAATGGTATTATGGTTAACCCATATATCATGGAAGGATATATGTTGAAATAAAATTTATAAAGTATTTATGTATTGGGATTAGGGAATTTAATTGTGGAAGTATTTTTACTAATGTCTTTTTTCTTAAAATCATCCAAAAACATATAAGGATTGTGTTAAATTTTAAAATAACATGTCTATTAATTAAAATAATAGTAATAGATAACATCATTGGTTCTAAGTTTATTATTGATTATATGTATTATACACCTCTATTTGGTTTTCACATGATGGGAGTATACCATGATTAAGGATATTTTGGGACAAATTTATGGAATACAACCTATAAGAAATTATATTTTTTAGGGGGAAAGTTATTTGAAGAATTATAAATTTATATTTTATAGGCATAAACTTAAAGGTATTGATAACAACTACGGTTAATATGATCATTAATGAAAATTTACTAATACTAAAATATGATATTTATAGTTTGTGAAAAATGACGTTATTTAAAACCTTATTAGGAAAGCTATTTAATTGTTAATTTTATTTCAAGGATGTCTATCAAACTTTTTAAAAATTTATAGGGATTATATCAATATATTTCTAAAAAAATTAAAACCTTTGTGTTGGGTGATAGCTCATCTTATCCAATAAGGGAATGAGGCATAAACCCAAGATTGAAATACAATAAGGGTTTAGCACCTACCACTAGCCTATGTGTTTTCTTAGTTAATATGAAATTGTTATTAGTTAAATGATTTTAAAAATAAAAATTAATGAAGAACTAGTGGTGTTGGTTTTGTGGTTTAGAAGTTAATTTATTTTAATGGATATCTTGTGCTAACCATATTTTTTTTGAAAAATATTTAGTGAAAAATGTTGTCACGACCCGTCCTAATGGGGAAAGTGTTGCGAATTCACAAGACCAACTACAATAGGCCAGGGGTTGGTGAGTAGAACATAGTAGGCATATCACTAACATGGGAGGAATTTACTTTGTACACGTACACATGAAAACCTCTCTAAGACAAAAATAATAATAAGTAAAAACCTCTAAGGGATAGAATTTTGGCATACCACTAAACCCAACCAACAGAGTGTGATGGGAATTTAATGTTTAGAAAAGTAAACTGGGCATAAATCCAGGTACACCCAATGAAGGAGTCTAAAAACTAAACCCATAAACAAAAATAGGTAATGCGACTATTTCTCAAAGTAGTAGGAACACCTTGGCATGCCTAATCTCATAAAACACTATTCAGTTTTGTTCCTCCCAAGACTATGTCAAAAGGTCGCTTGTCTACACAAGACAGGACACATGTGGGAAAATCTCATGATGTGGAGAGAATAAAAATATTCCATAGGAGCACATGAGATTTATCCCAGTTTATTAGGAATTGCAAAGTGCATCCAAGAGACCCGAGATCAATTCTAGATCGAGACATATTTCCGGATCACTGTATCAATATTGTAGCATGTACTATAGTAGGCACTATAGAATGAATTGTAACATGTACTATAGCAGGTATTATTTTATACTGTAAAAGCCAAAACTATTAATCCATCTGGGCCTCTAGGCCACTGGTTTGTTCCTTGTGTCCTGCATGGATTTCGGGACACCCAAGGCCTTCGGGCCAGTTGTATCTCAAGGCCTTCGGGCAACCTTATGTTCTTAGGGAAACCCCAAGGCCTTCAGGCAACATGATTTTGCAGATTTACTTGTCAAACTACATAGGAAAAGTCATAAGATGAGGATTCTAGGAAGGCACATTCACTAGAGAATTGCTAACATGGATTAGAAGAATGAGAGGGTATGTCATTGCCATAGTTATCAGGCCTGTGTAACTTTGCATAGGACAACGAGCCGACCAAACCTACGAAGGTGGAGTGATGATATCATGATATATTCTATTATTTACTTTACCAATTTTATTAATACTATTATAACGGTCATGTCTAGAAAAATTAATGCACCTGACATTATTTAATGTAATTTTCAGGAATATCAGGAGAAAGTACAATGTACGAGGAAAACATTTCTCTTGTCATCCTATACAGATCAACAGAACATGAAAAACAAGATAATATAAAAAGGGTACAGGAGAGACACAAAAGCAGTACATGAATACTAGAAACAAGAAGAGAACACTCAAGAACTCATTCAGAAGAACATAGATCCTCATGAAGATCTATTGAAAGAATCTTCTTCAATCTATCGTGGTGTGTTGCAAAGATCTTAACATCCAAAATGATGATCATATCTACATCTGGATGTCATAACCTGAATGTTGCGACACTCTGTTTTGGAGTCAACTTGTAGAGAAGGACCAAAACATCATCCCATTCATTACAAAGAGTCTATAGTTGATCTGTCAACACATCAGAGCATTTTAAACTCATCCCCTCTATCTTTAGCTCTACTGTGTTTAATTACTTTTCATTTGTGATTTGTGTGTATGTTACACACACTAACTCTTGTACTTGAACTGAGGGATATTGAATGTCCCCATTCTAAACTCTCTATATTTTTATTTCCCATGTATAACTGTGGAAGAATCCTGGTGTGGCTTGGAAGTTTATTTTCCCACATATAACTGTGGTAGAGGTTGAAAAACCTGGACAGTTTATGAAATCTGTTTTAAATCCCGATACAGGCTATGTATCACTTTTAATATAATTTCTTGGTGTAAGGTGATCACCAAGTGGGGAGGACTAGGTCTTGACTTAAGAATTAACCTCTTGTTTAAATTGTTGTGTTCCCCTTTCATTACTCATTTTTATTCCTATCTGATGTGCTTATATTAACAAAAACATAAATCTATTTTTACATTCACTCTGATAGTTAGTTATGGTTAGTGTGTATATCTGAGTTTTTCAGTAAACTTGTTTCAAAAGTGTATTTAGTTCTCATACTGACTCTACTGAGTAGTAATCAACCTTTGAGAAACCTGTTGAACAATAAACCACTTATATCTCTTCTGCCTAAATTAAATGGGCCGTTTTAATTTGGGAGACATTAAGCCTAAAGGTTTTTAAGAGAAATTTTAAATTAGAACTCAATTCAGCCCCCCTCTTTAGTATCTACTCTGACCAAAATTTGGTATTATAGGTATCATTCTTATTTATAAAAGGTTTTCAAACCCTCTGTTTTTCGAACTGTGGTTTTAGTTTTATCTTAAAGATCTTAAATTTCTATTAGTCCTAAACTTTCTCTCTTTAATATCTTTTCTAAAATCTAGTTATGGACAATATACTAGAAAGGGCTTCTACAAACAAACCACCTTTATTTAATGTTTTGAATTATGCTCAATGGAAAATTAAAATGAAAATTAATTTGGTAAGTATTGGTTTTGATATTTGGTCTACAATAGAATCAGAATATGAAATTCCCAAAATTGCTAGATCTACAAGGGATGATGCTACTAAGTCTGACTATAATAATAACTATAAAGAAATGAATTCCCTTTACTAATCTTTAGGGGATTATGAATTTAACCAAATTTCTACATGTAAAATATCTTTTCAAATCTGCAACACCTTGGTTGTTTCTCAGGAAGGAACAACCAATGTGAAGGAAACGAGATTGAATACTTATACTATTAAATATGATAATTTTAAGATGAGACCTAATGAACCCATTTCTGATATGTATCTTAGGTTTAATGAGATTGTCAACACCATGAGTTTACTAGGAGAAGTTGTTCTAGAAAAGGAGCACATCATGAGAATATTGAGATGTTTTCTTGATAGATGGAGAGGCACTTATGTGTCTATTCGAGAGTCATGTGACCTCATCAAGCTACTGGTTAAGGAGTCGATTGGTAAAATAATGATGTATGAAGAGGAATTGAAGGTGAAAAAAGAAGATGATGATGATCCCAAATGAAAATCTATAGAATTCAAGTCTACTACTTTAAAGAGAAAAGACAAAGAGAAAATACATATACCTACTGAAAGTTCAGCTGGTGAAAATTCTGATTCAGACAGTGATGAAGAAATGGCTCAAATAGCCAAGAGATTTAAAAAGTTCTATAGAAAGAAGATGTTTTCCAGAAAACCAAACTACAAGGGTATGTATTATCAAAAAGGTAAGTGGAATAAGGATTGGAAGAAATCTGGCAAGGAAGATGATATAGTCTGCTATGAATGCAAGAGGAAAGGACACATCAAGGCTGACTATCCAAAGTTAAAATTCAAGAAGAAATATGATTATAAGGACAAGAATTATAAGAAATCCATGAAAGAAACCTGGAGTGCTTTGGAAGATAGTACAAGTGAATCAGAAGCCACCCACTCTTAAAATAATCATGCCAACATGTGCTTCATGACTAACATATCTGAGGTACCTATTTCCCCTATTCTAAATTATTATTATTCTGGAAATAACAGTGATTCAGATAATGATGAAAATATATCTAAGGATGAACTATTTGAATATTTCAATATACTGGTTGATACCTCCAATGAACTAAAATATAAATACAAATCTTTGAAGAAACAATATGCCTTGACAAGTAATATTAAAACAGATCTAAGTGTAGAAAAAGAAAAGAATGCTCAATTATTGAAAGAGAACTCCTAGCTCAAATTATCTAATGAACAATTAAGAAAGGATATTGAGAAGTTCATTGCTGGTAGGGATACATTGACACAGTTTCTAGGAAAACATATTGCTCCAATATATACAACTAGTCTTGGATATCAGCCTGGACATAGACACATTAGCAAAACCAAATTTGTTCAAAAATCTGGATAGTTCACTGCTAATTCTGGACAATATTTTGATAAACAATTCTCTAGTGGACCTAACAATGTATTTATGTCTCAAAATATGTTTGTTGATTTTAGAAAACCTATAAAGAAAAATATAGGTTCCCAAAGTTTTATTGGCTAACCTTTCTGGACCCAAGAAGATATGGGTACCAAAATTATCTTATGTTTAATCTGTTTTGCAGGGAAGTTACTTAAGGAGTTCCTGTAAGACCCTATGATACATGGATAGTGGATATTCAAGAAATATGACAGGAAACTATTCTTTCTTTAAGAGTATAAATAAATTTGATGGTGGGCATGTCACCTTTGGTGACAATACAAAAGGAAAAATCATCAGCTTAGGCCAGATTAGTAACCCTGATACAATATTAATTTCTAAAGTACTTTTTGTTGATGGATTAAAGTATAATTTACATAGTATATCTCAGTTATGTGATGATGGTATTAATGTTAAATATTAAAATGATTCATGCAATGTTTTTAATTCAAAAAATGATTTAGTTTTCACTGTATATAGAAATGAGAATGCATATGCTGTTGATTTAAACTCCATAGCCAAACAAAATGTTTCCGGCTTAAATTATTTTCATAAAGAATCTTGGATGTGGCATAGAAGATTAGGACACTGTAATGTGCACCCACTTAGGAAGCTATCTAAAAAATACTTAGTTTGAGACCTACCTAAATTGGAATTCCCAAATGATAAAGTGTGTAATCCCTGTCAAAAGGGAAAACAACACAAATATTCTTTCAAACCAATAAAATAAGATTCAACTTCTCAACCACTTGAGTTAGTTCACATGGATTTGTTTGGAAAATCCAGAGTTTCAAGTTTAAATGGGAAGCACTATGTTTATGTTCTTGTAGATGACTTTTCTAGGTATACTTGGGTATATATTCTAGCTCAAAAAAGTGAAGCATGTTCCTACTTTGTCAAATATTCTATGTCTGTATAAAACCATAGTGGACTTAAGATTAAAACCATAAGAAGTGATCAAGGCCGTGAGTTTGAGAATCATGAGTTTGAATATTACTTCTCACACAATGTCTATAGTCACAAATTTTCTGCCCCTAGGACACCTCAACAAAATGGATTTATAGAAAGGAGAAATAGGACCCTTCAAGAAATTGCAAGGACTATGCTTAATGAGTATGACTTACCTATTTATTTTTGGGCTGAAGCTGTAAATACATCTTGTTAAATTATCAATAGAGTTTTAATTAGTCCTATTCTAAAAAGGACCCCTTATGAACTTTGGAATAATAGGAAGCCTAAGGTTAATTACTTTAGAGTTTTTGGTTTCAAAGTCTTTATTCTTAATACTAAAGATAATCTTGAAAAATTTGCTCCCAAAAGTGATGAAGGATTTTTCCTGGGTTATTCTATTTCAAGTAAAGCCTATAGAGTGTTCAATAATAAAACCAAATGTTTGGAAGAATCAGTTCATATCAAATTCGATGAGACTGATCCACATAAGCCTAAAGATTCTCTTGAAAATATTGAGGAAGATTTATCAAATTTGAACTTTAATGATAAAAATAGTGAATCCCCTATGAAAGTATCAAGTTATGAAAATTTTCCCGAATCTGCACCTACTGATTTTGAACTAATAGAAATGTATGAATAATCTAGTTCAACCCTTCCTAGAGATACTAGGACTCTTAGAATCATCCTCTAGATGTTGTTGTAGGTGAATTTAATAGAGGAACACAAACTAGATCTTCTCTAAGAAACCAGGTTGAACATCAAGATTTTCTTTCATAGCTTGAACCTAACAATATTAATGATGCAATAAATGATGAATTTTGGGTTATGGCTATTCAAGAAGAACAAAATCAGTTTCAAAGGAACAAAGTTTGGGAATTAGTGGAAAGACCCAAGGACACCGTCACCATAGGCACTAAATGGGTGTTTAGAAACAATGTAGATGGGTCTGGGAATATAGTTAGAAATAATGCTAGGCTAGTTTCACAAGGATATAGTCAAGAAGAAGGAATAGACTATGAGGAGACCTTTTCACCTGTAGCTAGACTAGAATCCATTAGCATACTACTTGCCTATGCAGCTCATCTGAATTTCAAACATTATCAAATGGATGTTAAAAGTTCTTTTCTAAATGGGTATATAGTTGAGGATATGTTTGTTGAACAAACTCATAGTTTTATGAATCCAAATTTTTTCAATCATGTTTGCAAACTATCTAAAGCTTTGTATGTATTAAAACAATCTTCAAGAGAATGGTATGATAGGCTCAGCTCTTTTCTTATTTCAAAAGGTTTGACCAAAGGGATAGCTGATCCTGCACTTTTCATTAAATGGATTTCTAAAGATGTTTTGATTGTACAAATTTTTGTGGATGATATTATTTTTGGATCTTCTAAAAATTCATTATGTGTTGATTTTTCAAAAATAATGAAAAATGAGTTTGAAATGAGTTTAATGGGAAAACTCAAATTTTTTCCTTGGATTTCAGATTTTTCAAAATAAAAATGGAATTATTTTGAATCAAAGAAAAAAATATTACGGAAATTTTAAAATGGTTTTCTTTGGATGGTAGTAAAGGTGGTGACACACCTATGAGTACCACATGTAAGTTGGATACAGATGAAGCTGGAGAACCAGTGGATCAAACCAACTACAGAGGTATGATAGGAAGTATACCCTATCATACAACTAGTAGACATGGAATCATGTTGAGTGTATGCATGTTTTCTCACTTTCAAGCCAATCCAAAAGAGTCTCATTTAACTACTGTCAAAAGAATTTTTAAATATCTCAAACATACTCCCAACATAGCATTATTCTATCCAAAAGGACAATCATTTGATTTGTGGAGTTATTCTAATGCTGATTTTTATGGTGGTAAGGTAGATAGAAAAATCACCTCTAGGACATGTCACATTTTAGGCAAGTAACTAGTATCTTGTTGCAGTAAGAAGAATAAATTTGTTGCATTATCTACTGCCGAAGCTGAGTACCTAGCTACTAGTAGTTGTTGTGCCCAAATTCTGTGGATGAAACACAACTTACTGGACTATGGATATCAGTTCAAACATGTCTCTATAAAGTGTGACAATACAAGTGCTATTAACATTTCCAAAAATCTAGAATCTCATGCCAGGACAAAGCATATTGATGTGGGACATCAATTTTTTAGGGATCATTATCAAAAGGGTGATATCACTCTTGAATTCATTGGAACTGAACATCAATTGGATGATATATTCACAAAGCCTTTGAATTCTGAGAGGCTAAATTACATTAAAGGTGAGTTAGGTATGATAAATTTTAGCATAGGAGACCTCACAGTTAGACCTCACAGTGAAACATCACAGTTAGACCTCACAGTCGAACCACACAGTTAGACCTCATAGTCGATCCTTACAGTTAGACCTCACAGTCAAAACTCACAGTTAGACCTCACAGTTGAACCTCACAGTTAGATCTCACAGTCGAATTTCACTGTTAGACCTCACTGTTGACCCTCACAGTTGGACCTTACTGTTATACCTCACTGTTGAATACCTCGCTGTTTGTTTTTATTTGCGGTAATACGAACCGTTTTTATTTCTTTTTATTATTTATATTTTATTTTTTCTTAATCCCTAAGTGATAAAATCAAAGGTAACGAACATATTTCAATCCACCTTACACTTCATATCTTGAACCTTGCTCTCGAAATTCCTAAACCCTAACACTTCACCTGAGCCCTCGAACCTCTCTCAATCTCTATGGCCAGAACCAAGCGACCCCTGACCATCAATGAGGATGTGCCAAGGCCTAAGAGAACTTGAGCCAAATCCAGTGCCACCAGTAACACCTCGTCGGGACCTGTAAACCCACATCTAAACAAGAAACAAATCTTTGCTGAGAAGGAGTTATGTGAAGAATGGCTACTGTCAACAAAGTCATTAGTACTGAGAGTACTAGATTCCCAAGGATGGACCGAATGCTTTTCCAACAACAATATACCCTACGACCCAAGGATTGTGAAAGAATTCTATGAATATCTGGCATTCTAAGAGGAAGAGGATGTGCATAAGATAATGTCCAGAGTCAATGGCAATGAAGTTAGATTCTCGTCTGGTGAGTGGGATGCCTGTTTGAGAGTTCCTCATGAAGTAATTTTTTATTACTACTCTGTATTAGCTCCTCCAGACAGTGCTATTTTTGAGTATGAAAAAGATCTGGAAGAACTGACAGGAGATGGAAAATCAATAAGGATCATTGCAGCTGAGATGAATGGAGAAGACATGATCTTATTCAAATTCATTCAGCATGTACTTAGTCCGAGGAGAGGGGACATTACAGTACTGAATTACTAGGACATATTCCTGATGTACTTATTGAATAATGGAAATAAGATTAACCTATGTAGGTTACTGATGGCACAATTGGAGGATATGAACAAGGCAAGTTCAAAGTCCAATGCCTTATTCCATGCAAAGATTATTTCAGTTATGCTAAAGGTAAAGGGTGTGGATGGAAATCAAGAAGAGGAGATAGTATCCAAGAACAATGTTTGTATCTCCATGTTGATTTAAAAGTTCATGAAAATTAACTAGAATCCCAGGAAGAAGGCGTGGTTGAATGATGAGGGAAATGTGTATGGAAAGTTTGACCCTACTACTCATCCAACTAGGTCAAAAGACAAAAGAGATCCAGGCCTGAATCTTGATGAGCCAGAATTGGTTTATTCTGATGAGGAGGAGGCTAATGGAGCTGTGGAACCTCAAAGAGAGAACACCCCCATTGATGATGGGAGTGATCCTGATTTACCTCACAGTCCTGTAAGGAAAGTATCTTTGGGAGCATCTTGCCCCCCAAAAGAACTACCAAGGAGAGAGATTGTTCTAAAGGACAGTGATACTGAGACCACTGAAGAAGAAGAAGAGGAAGCATATCAGAATATTGTCAAGGTCACCTCTTAAGAGGATGAGGCTACCGAGTCAGATCATTTTCTTCATGAAGAAAAGGAGGTTGTTGGTGAAGCAATTGATGAGGACAATTGAGAAGAAGAGCTCAGTTTGATCCCTCTGATAGATAGTACAGTCAAGATAGTGCCTGATTAGGAAGCAGGAGTGGCATCTACTGCCATTGATGAGGGATTCATTGATGACTCAGAAAAGGATAGGACTCACCCTACTGTTGAACTAACAGAGAAAATGATTATTGAATCTACTGAAGTTGCAGAGGAGGTTGTGGAGTTACCTAGAGACGAACAGTTAGAGGATATTCCTCAGGAGAATGCTCTAAGTGAGGGGGAGCATCTTGGTTCAGTTTCTGTGCTGTATGACATCGAAGGTTGGTTATCAGATCCAGGATAGATGGTACTTGGACTCAATTATGGAGATTATGATGAGGAAGACCATCCCCAAAGAGATTCTGTTATCCTTCCTGCTGTGGATGAGAATTTGGCAACCAAGGAGGACCTTGAGTCCTTAAAGGCTGAAATGAAAGAAGCACTGAAAGAATCAGTGGCAGATTTGAAGAAAAGCCTGGTTGAAGAGATGAGGAGTGTGGAGAAATCCCTGGAGCTATCTCTAGGATGTGTGGTGTCTAGTTCAGTGAGGGAAATTATGGATGAAGATAAAGTATGCCATACTAAAATTGAGAGTTGGACAGGATTTTTGGCTGCTCTAAGACAATCGATTTCTTCATTGACTGCCACGAACAGTTCTCAAACCCAAGTGAATGCTGATATTAGATATATCAAAGAAGTAGTCAAGGAATCTGTGGAAGTATTTAAGGATTTTAAGACATCAGTCAAAGAACATTTGAACAATCAAGATGCACTTGTTTAGAAGGTGGTTAGTAATTTGAATCAGTCATTCAAAGAGATAGTAGCTTTCTTGGTCAAACCCCTTCCCCCTTCCAGCTACACTATGAACATTGACTAGAACTGAACTGTGATCCAGGAAGTGTTTTCTAAGGCCAGAACTAGTGGCACCTCTAATACTCAGATACTGGCTACCACTAGAAAAGTCAGTAGTTTTTTTCATAACCACCTACGGGCAACTAATTCTTCTCAAGAGGCCATTAAGAATAAGGTGGATGCTTACTTTGAGAATGTCTATACCAAGCATCAAATTACCAACCACTTCATGCTCTTGATAGAGAATATTAAGCTCCCTCTAGTGACTCCGACATTCAGGGAGCAGGTCAGCAAGCTGAGAGAATTGGCCCCTGCTTTGGATATGTTTTTGGAGAATAAAGATGATTTCTTATCTGCTATGGAAATAGGAAGAAGCATTATTATGGATTTCAAAAACCTTCTTTCACATTTTCTCCAGATGGACTGCACCCCAGTAATTATCCCTCTTGCCTTACCTACATCTCAACCCAGTGGTTCTTCTTCCATCATATCTCCTGCTGAAGCACTCATAAGCCTTACTCCACTGATCCCTCAAAAATCTACTCACTACAGACCCACATGAGCTTCTGTTGCTGCCCCTCCAGTCATTCCTACAGCCATTCCTAAACCCGCTGATCCACCGGCTACTTCTCCATCTTCTTCTTCCAAAGGGAAAGACCCCTTACCTACAGATGTTGTGGATTGAGTCAGTTTATGTCTTCTAAAAGGGACTCTGTATTCTTTTTGGTCATGTAATGCACTGTGTTATTAATATAATCCTTCTCAATTTTCTCTCACTTGTATTTCATTTTTCTAATCACAAAGGGGGAGAAATATTGTGCTTACTATACTAATTGAGAAACTAATATGATCATACTGTGCTTATTAATCTCTGATATTTGGTAAATTTTTGTTCTTGGTATTACTAATTGTGTAATATATGGCTTCTATCTTTAATGCACACTGACATAATTTGTGATTATCAAAAAGGGGGAGATCGTTGGACTCACCTATTTTGATAATCCCAAATCATGTTTAAATATTGATCATAATATATTAAGTCCGTCATTAATCTTTTTAATCTACATATACAATTATCATATCCTCAACAATGTATATTCTTAATTCTCATGACTTTGCTGTATCAACATATAATCCATATTTATCTAAATATAAGTTCACTGTTAAAGGATACTGATAAGAGCCTTCTGTTCAAAGTCACTATTATAGCTTACTATCACTCTAATTCATTGATGCTAGAAGATCACTATTGAAGATTTACAGTCACTGCTGGAAGCTACCAGTACAAGGTTAGTGTCAAAAGTCTACCGATGATCTGCTGCCAAACCTCATAGACAAAGAGTTATTGTCACAAGGACATTGTTGTGACAAGGCTTCTGTTAGAAGTCCACTTTCAGACTCTTTCTCAAGTATTCTATTGAGAACTTCACTGTTCAAGTCTATATTTGGAAAGGTTACTGTTGAAGTAGTCAGATGTTACAGAACTATCGATTAGAAGCTTAATGTTAAAGGTCTGCTGTTGGGCCTACTGATGGAGTTTACTGATAAGCAGCCACTGTTACAAAGAGTAAACAACTATCGTTATAAGACAACCACTAAGCACTAAGGACACCAGTACAAGCCTACAGTCAAATATCCTACTGATGAAGTTCACAGTTGAATAATCTACCGATGAAGTCCACAGTTGAAAAGAACACAGTTGAAGTCTACCATGTGACATGCATCTGCTACCAGTCAAATGATATTCTATTCATTCCTTTACCAATTTTATTAATACTATTATAACTTTCATGTCTGGACAAATTAATGCACCTGGCATTATTTAATGCTATTTTTAGGGATATCAGGAGACAGTATGATGTACAAGGAAAAAATTTCTCTTGTCAGCCTCTACTGAACAAAAAAACATGAAAAGCAAGAGAATATAAAAAGGATATAGGAGAGACACAAAAGTAGAACACGAATACCAAAAATAAGAAGAGAATACTCAAGAACTCATTCAGAAAAACATAGAGCCTCACAAAGATCTATTGAAAGAATATTCTTCAATCTATCATGGTGTGTTGCAAAGATCTTAACATCCAAAAAGATGATCATTTCTACATCTGGAATCCATAACCTAAAAGTTGCGACACTCTGTTTTGGAGTCAACTTGCAGAGAAGGACTAAAACTTCATCTCATTCATTCCAACGAGTCCAGAGCTGATCTGTCAACACATCAGAGCATTCTAAACTCATCCCCACTATCATTAGCTCTACTGTATTTAATTACTCTAAATTTGTGATCAGTGTGTATGTTACACACAATGACTCTTGTACTTGAAATTAGGGATACTGAAAGTCCCCATTCTAAACTCTCTTTATTTTTTTCCCACGTATAACTGTAGAAGAAGCTCGGTGTGGCTTAGAAGTTTATTTGCACATGTAGAACTATAGTAAAGGTTAAAAAACATAGACAGTTTGTGAAAGCTATTGTAAATCCCGATACAGGTTGTGTATCACTTTTAATATAACTGCTTAGTGGCAAGTGATCACCAAGTGGAGAGGACTAGGTCTTGACTAAAGACAAATCCTCTTGTTTAAATTGTTGTGTTCCCCTTTCATTACTCTATTTTATTCCTATCTGTTGTGATTATATTAACAAAAAGATAAATCTATTTTTACATTCACTCTGATAGTTAGTTCTGGTTAGTGTGTATATCTGATTTGTTTAGTAAACTTGTTTCAAAAGTGGAATTAGTTCTCATACTGACTCTACTGAGGAGTAATCAACCTTTGAGAAACCTGTTGAACAATAGATCACTTATATCTCTACTGCCTTAATTAACTGGGCTATTTTAATTTGGGGGACTTTAAGCCTAAAAGTTTTTAATAGAAATTGTAAATTGGAACACAATTCACCCCCCTCTGTAGTATCCACTCTGAACAACATATATTAATGGGTAATATGATACAATAATTCTAGAAGAACTCACTCCACAAGTGGGGAATATCATGATACATAGATAAAAATTACTTTCAGGTCCATGGGTGTGATACCACGACTCCTTTGGATTCACCTTATATGTAGATGATTGACATATAGTAGGATTGCTCGTGCTAATACCCAGGCTCAACTTACCAAACAAGAACGAAGAGATGATCCTGCTTTGGACCTCTCATATATGATTCCAACTACTCTATCCAAAAGTTCATGCTGAAGAGATCATACTCCTGTGAGTAGGAAATGATGCCATATAACATTCAGGGAATGGATCAAGGGAACCAAACCCAATGAAACATGTCTATGATATAGTGGACAAGAAGATCAATCCATATAGAATAGAGAAAATGGCGTGTAGTAGAGTAACACATCGTATCCATTGATCCCGATTGCATACCATGTACAATGGTCCATTTTAGATGTACATGTCTGGTATAGACCGTGAACATTATGTATAGAAGGATACATGTCATGTCCTTCCATTTGGGGTCCACCCATGTTCTTTGGTTGTTTTCCAGTACACAGTGTCAACCCATGGTCTCCTACCCATGTACCATTACATGGGGTAACCCATGCAGCCAGTCACGGTTTGGCCATGTGGTGTGGTACATGCCATGTAGGTAATCCATGTACTCAACCACATGTCTCTGAGCCTCCCAAGATACAAATCAAGTCTTAGGGAGGGCCCCATGTCCTATGTGATAGGGTTCACACACCTAGTTATTCTTTTATGCCTCCAAAACCCTAGATGATGCTGAGTGGGGGCCACACGTCTTGTAGTCCAAACTATATGCAATGTTCTGTAGAATTTTCTAGAATGATTATTCTTCCTTCAGCACCTTTTTTTATCCTCTCATTTCTGATCTTCTAGTCCCATCACCATGAAACTTGATATCCAAGTTTGTCTCATCTTCATAACACTGAATCGTTATGTTTTGGTCCTTCTATCATATTTTAAAGCTTATTACGATTACCCACATGAAAATCTCTCGATGAATGATATATCTCGAATCACTTCGATATGTTTGTCACCATCGTCTTTTCACCATGACAAGTTCCCCCCAATGCCGGATCATCAATTTCATATATGTTCACCGAGAAACAAATATGAAATGGTCAACCTTTCATAATCCACGAGGAACTAAGAACTCGTATAACATATGAGGGAGAAGAAATGTGCACAAGGAAAAAAAACAGAGGAACATACCTCAACCATTTTACATTGTTTTTCTCAATATATTTCCATTGGAATAATAAAAAAATAAAACAATATAATCATCCCAAAATTCCCACAATCAAAATCTCTTCTAATAACGATTGACCCACGGGTAAACCTATTCATGGGTTGATATGAATTCATCATTAATTCTAAAATTGTGAAATAATGAATTTAAATAAAATTCCTTAACATGGGGTTGCATCATTCACAAAATAGGATCTATCATCACATCACTACCATTGGAGAGATCCGTCAAAATGGTGCTCGTTGATCACTGATCCAATATTCATCATCATTCGTCCCCAAGAGGATTATGTCTCCATGATTTAGAGTGATTCTAGGGTTATGGAGATAACCCTGAATTATTTGACTAGGTTTAATAAAAATAATGTTTTATGATACATAACTGTACAATATTTAAATAAAATAAATCATTAATTCATTTTATTGGTTAAAATTTCCAAAAACTAACTTTCACAAACAAACCACGTCAGCTAGTGTTAGGCCTCACCTTGGGTAAAGTCATTACTCTGAAAAAAATGCTAACCTCATATTTCTGATTTGGGCACCCTTTTAGAATTTATTTCCCTTTTTTAGGAAAACTTCTTGTGTGGGATATTTAATATATTTAACATATTCCAAACATTTATTTAAGAAATCTTGTCTCTCATAATCGTGCATTATCTCAGTTCTTGGTCTTAAATTAATTCCATATAATATTTAAAATAATATATTGAAAAATCCTTGAAATTACATTCTCCCCACCTTGGATCATTACTTCCCAAAAATTCCAAAAAAATGCTATATAAAAATATGTGGGTACCATGAATGAATTTAAGCCTCTTGCTCCCACGTTATCTATTAGAGATTTATGTGCTTCCACTTCGCACACAATAAGGGAGTCTCTCACCCATGCAGGATCCACTCATGCTGATCCTCGATCTCCATTGTGTACATAGTAATGTTCGATCCATCATCAATGCATAGATCTCCTTAGTTGATGACATGAGATGGGTCACTCATATACCTCCTCATCTATGACACGTGGAATACATCATGTACCCAGTCAAACTACAAGGGTAGTTTTAAGAAATACACCACCTCACCAACACTACATAATATCCAAAAAGGGCTTATAATCCTTGGAGATAACTTTCTACCTGACCAAATCATTATATCCCTTGTCCGGATGAGAACAAAAGAAATACATGGTCTCATTACCTGAACTCAAAATGTCTCCATTTTCTATCAACATAATATTTTTGATGTCTTTTCATGGTCTTAATCCTCTCCATGATTATTGGAACCTTCTCAATAGTAGCTCATACCAGCTCTGGGTCCATGAGTTCTGGCTCTCCTAGGTCAGTCCATTAGAGTGGTGACCTGAAGGGTCACACATACAGAGCCTCGAATGGTGCCATGCCAATAAGAAATTGGTATCTATTATTGTACACAAACTCTAATTGTAGTAGGTGTTCCTCCCATCTATGACCAAAGTCCAAGTTTCAACCCCACAACTTGTCCTCAATAACCTGAATGGTCCTCTCCATCTATCCATCTGTCTGGGGATGATACACTGTGTTTAAGTAAAACTCAGTCCCAAAATCCTCTTATAATCCCTTTCACAACTAGGATGTGTAACGAGCATCACAATCAGAAACTATCCTTGATTGGACTTCATAGTGTTCAAATGTCTCTTAAACATAGAGTTTCCTTATGCTCTCTACTAAACTCTTCTCTCAAAAATCTAGGAAGTGGGCTGAGAAGGTGAGTCAGTCCAGAATCACACAGATGGAATCATTTCCCCTAGACATACATACTAAAACCATCACAAAGACCATCAATATATCATCCCACTTCTATTCTGTCACTTCAAGGGGTTGAGCTAAATCTGCTAGACCATGGTTCTTAGTCTTTACCTGCAAGAATATAAGGCATTGAGGAACAAACTCTTCCACTTTCTTAAGTATCCATGGATACTATAACTAATTCCCGAGGTCCTCACATATCTTCTCCACCCTACTGTGTACTGCCAAAGGGGGTGTATGAATCTCCCTGAACACCTCCTCCTGTAACTCCATTGATACTATTGATCATCCTCTAAAAAGAACGATGTTCTCTCCACCTTGAGAATATTCCTCAGGAGAATGGCAAGTGGACATCTAAGCACGATGGGTATCATAGTCGGTATCCCCATGATATGACTATCCGACTCATTGTAATAGTGGAGGGGTGAAAATCATCGACTGGAGGTAAGATGCATCATCATCATCCATGAAGAATAACAATAATGAGGTCAACTTATCTGACATTTCATTTAGAAATGTGTCCTAGATATCATACTAAGAGAATTTTCCACCATGTTACCCTTCCCATAAATATATAAAATATCAAATTCATAGTCCTAGTGAAACTATACCCATTGCCTATATCTCATGTTTAGATATTTCTGATATATACTTGAGACTCTTGTTGCAGGAGTAGATGAAAACCTCTCTCCCATCAGGTAGTGTCACCACATCTTTAATGAAAAAAATACAATTTCCAACTAAAGAACATGTTTCATGTAGTTATTATCATGTGATATCCACTAGAATGAACCATAGGAATCTACTTATTTCTCCTACATTGAAAAACAACCATTCCTGATCCCAGATTAATCGTAGAACACTACATACTGGACACCATCTTCAGTAATCTCTTGATCAGAGTACTCTTTAAACACTAACTCAAATACTTAAAATATTTTTAGAACATATATGTCCACATGAAAGGATACCCCTTATAAATAAAAGTTATCATATGTGATGATATCTTAGAGAAATTAGTGATGAATCTCTAGTAATAGCCTTCCATACCAAGGAAGCTTCGTACGTCTTTCACGCTCCAAGATGGCTCCCATGATAACAATTCCTCAACTATGCCTAGGTCCACTTCTACTTCATCTCTTGTGATAATGTGTCCCAGAAATTATACAACATAATTATTGAATTGGAACTTCAAGATAATCCAATAATGCAAGGTCACTCATATTACATCCAAAACCATCCATATGTGTCTCGTGTGCTCCTTCTCAGACTCCAATTATATAAGGATATCATTGATGAAGACTCCCATGAACCGGTCTATGTGGGGCTAGAATATCAAATTACTAAGTCCCACGAACACTTCTAGGGATTTATTCATTCCAAATTTATTTGCCATGTACTTATAGATACTGTAGTGGCATCTGAATGTCATCTTTAGTATATCATCTTCCTATACTCGTAGCTAGTGATAGCCTAATCTGAGGTCAACCATGGAGAACCATCGTTCCCCTATCAATTGATCAAAGAGTTCACAGATCCTTATTAGTAGATACTTGTTCTTCATGGACACCCGGTTCAAGAGGCAGTAGTCAATACACAACCTGGATCTCCTGTCTTCCTTCTTGGAAAACACAATTGGGACCACCCAAGGTGATACACTGGGCCCCACAAATCCCTTCCTATGAAAGTACTCCAATTGTACCCTCAGTTTGTGAAGATATTTGGGAGAGATTAGATACACTGGAACCTATATCAATGTCTTATTGAGGTGTACATTGATGTAGAAGTAGATCTCTCGACGGGGAGGTAACCCTAGAATATCTTCTAGAAATACATTCACATACATTATAACTACATCTAGGAACTAAAAGTTCATTACATCTACTACCCTGAAGGTAAGTCTTGATAACTCATTAGTGATAAGATGCCCCATATTATGCATGATATCATCCTATACTACATGGTTTTCCCCTTCTCAAACAAATTAAAACTTATCCCCATCATTATGGACACATCACAACTTTCACCAAAAATAGTCAATCTAGGCATGGACTGAAGATAGCCTATCCATACCAAGAATCAAGTCATAAGACCTCGGGGATTATAGCAAGAAGTTCAATCAAAATCTATGAACTGTAATGGTTAGAGCACAATATTGGAAAAATTTTTTGATCATCGAGTATCCTCATGTAGTAGTCTGTAAGCATAAGATCGAGTCAATAGTTCTACTGGAATCTCAGGGTATCATACAAGGTAAGTGGTGAGAAAATAATGACTATAAAACATTTTTATAAGTACAAAAAAATTTATAAAATACACAGTTCATACCTCGGATCATCACTAGAGTCCTTGGGTTGAACACCTCGACCACATATAGCTTCCCCCGCCAATTTCCTCCAACCTCTTAATCCTTTCATGGAACTATGGGTGGTAGTGGTGGTGGTATGTAAAAAGTATTTCTTCCTCCATGTGATCTCCAAATTCCTCTTCCACATAAACCTACTAGAATATCTATATGATCCAATCATTTTATTTTCCTTGGTGGTTCATCCATCATCCTCTATCGGTAGCTGAAGATGTTGGTAAATATCTAGACAGATGTCCTCTATTGTCACATGTGTGTCATCGCCTCTCCCTAGGATAACTAGATCCATACTAAGAGACCTGAACTATATATCCCCCATACTAGGACCTTCTATAATGTCTCCCATATCTAGATCCATGTGTCCAATGACATCTCCCAATAGCCAAGGTCATTTCACATGTCTGCCTACTACTGACTATCACTAGCTGCATCTGTTCATCCAAGAAGCTCTCGACCACAACTGTTCACTCGAGCACACCCTCATAAGTAGGAATTAATAGAGGCATAACACTGTTTTGGATGTCCTATGATATACCTCAATTGAAGGTTTGATCTCTAAAGTTTTGATCTTTGACCATATCCATCACGTACATGAGAGGATGGTGAACCCTGATGAATAGTATGACATCGCCAAGCGACCCTACTGGAGATAATGAAACCCCTGTATATGAATTTCTCTTAGCTTATGTGGATATAACTCCTCTATAAAGAGAAACATGAAATATATCCCAGAACGAGTCACCTCTTCATGTGTGTTTGTGGTCAAAATCCACTATCTCCCTGCCAAACCCAGAAGAGGGGTCGTCCCTAGGATCACCATTTGGTCCGCTGGTGTCCTCACTAGATGGAAATCTCTGGTAAACACATTATGATATTATTCATCCACTTAAGGTTCAGGATTTCCTTGGAACATAGGGGTATGTATCTCTAAAACTCATGAATCGCACTCAGTCAGTGCTCCTCTTCCTATGGTACTCATGGTACCACGTGTTTCTCTACTAGTGGTGTTGTAACTGGTTCACTGCCTAGGGATAACACATGGGGGAACTGGTCCATGTATTAAATCCTCATCACTAAGGGGTTCATCCTCATTATTGAGCTACTAAATCCTAGCTGGTATGCATCTTAGAGGAATCATGTAAGAAAAAATATGTACCATGGACAATTAGTATATATGGAGTGGTGACTCAAGAAGGAAATGCCGACACAACACATTCTAATATGACTAATTTACCAATATTCTTTACTACAACCATTGTTCTCATGTACCAAGTCAAATAGCAGGTTATTAGAGTCCTGGTGTATGGATATGTGAGCTTCCCACACTAACACTGCATTCCCCATCCTAAATTCCAAACTCAAAAAACATAACATTATTTCCACAAAAAAAATCCAAAAAACTCTTAGTACTAAGGTATAATAGATCTTCTCTGATAACACTCTATCATGAACCATCCTAGTCGGGCCTGTACCATGACTCCCCAATCCCACCTCGATTAGACCATGAGCTGCAGACTAGCATCGAGTAGTCATATCACATAAATGGGAGGAATTTTCTATGTTTTTGTACACACTTACATGTTTCGAAGCCACAAACAATTAAAAGATAAACCCACAAAAACAATGGATGCATGCCACTAAACCCAAATGACATAGTACAATAAGATTGTAAACCCAAATGGATGCATGCCACTAAACCCAAATGACATAGTACAATAAGATTGTAAAGTACAGTAAATTAAAATAGGGCAGAATACAAGCCCACCAGAAGAAAGAGTTTTCAAACAGCAAAGTCCAACCTAAAAAAAGAGGCAATGATACTACTTCTTGAAACTGTAGGTACAAATCGGCCTGCCTGAACACAAAAAGCTCTTTCTGGTCCCCATCTACCCAAGACTCCATCAAAATGTTACTTGTTTTCAAAAGACATGACATGTACATGCAAATCCCGTGCATGTGTGATTATAAAAATACTTAGTAGGACACCATGAAACCACATATAAATATATAAAGAATGATAGAGTCAACTCTACATAATATATTTCTATAACACATATAACAAGAATACCCAGATATACTCAAATGCAGACTCATAGTCTAGAGGTAAGTAATAATAACCGCATGCCATCACTAGGGATTAAATTCAAATATTACATAAAGAAATCATCCAGGGGAACACACACCTGATTTTGGTAGCACTTATTAAATCCTACCAAGAAGTACTCTTCATTGGTAAACATAGAGAGAGATACAATGATAGATCTTAAGAGAGAATAAAATACTCTCGTTTCGAGAGAACTCACTCCATTAGTGGGCAAGATCATGATACATAGACGAGGATCATGGTCAGGGTCGTGGGGTGATACCATGACTCATATGGATTCAACTTTTGAGTATAAGAACAATGTCTGGTAGGATTGGTTTCACTTATACCCAAATTCTTCATAGGTAACAAGAACAAAGAGGGGATCCAACTTCAGGCCTCTCGGAGGGTATTCCAATTACTCTACCCATAAGTTCATGTTAAAAGTATCATACTTATTTGAGTAGGGAATGATACCAATAACTTTTTGGTGATGATCAAGGGCACCAACAGTAATAAAACTTGTCCAATATATGATGGATAAGGGGAAGAATCCATGTATAATGTAGTACACAACATGTTGTAGTGTCATACTTCATATATATTGACCCATGGTACAACCTTTGTACAATAGACCATTTCAAAAGTACATTTCATGTAAAAACATCATACATGGACGGTATAAGGGTCATATTTTAGGTCCATCCATCCATGGTTCACCAGTTTACTCTGTTCATGTGCCAGTACACTATGTAAACCCCTGTTCTCCTGCCCATGTACTAGTACATAGGGTTACCCGTGCATCTGATATGGGTCTGGCTAGGTGGTTGGGTACATGCTGTGTAGGCAAGATATGTTCTCCAACCCAAGTCCATGTACCTCCCTATATACACAATGATTCTTAGGAAGGGACTCACATGCCCTATTACCAGTGTCACATGTCGTGTGATGTTTTTCTACTCCCTAAAACCATAGCCACCATTGAGTGGTGTCCACACCCCTTGTAGTCTAGACTACATATCGTGTTCTACAGAATTTTCTTGAATGCTTGTTCTTGTGTTGGTTCCTCAGTCAATCCTTTGTTGCTTGATTTTTTGGTCCAATCACCATGAAATATCATATAAAATTTCTTCTCATTGTAATAACACCAAATCAATGAGTTTAAGCCCGTAGGGCAACTAAGAAATCTAATTACATTCTCCCGCATGAAAATAACTCTAAGAATGATATCACTTGAATCACTTTGATATGTCTGTCTCTATAATCATTACACCTTCACTAGGTCTACCATATATTGGATCTTTAATTTTAGATCATTGTTTCAAGAAATGAATGTGTGATGATCATCCATTCATAATCCAGGAAGAATGAAGAACACAAAGAACATACGGTTAAGAAGAAATTCTCACAAAGAAACAAACTCGAGGAACATACCATGACTATTTTTCATTTTTGTCTCAATATGATCATTTGAGAATAATCGCACAATATAATCATCCATAAATTCCTACAATCAAACACTCCTTCAAGAATAATCAAACCAAGTTTCAACCTATTCATGGGTTAATCCAAGTTCGTTATTAATTCTAAGAACTCGAAAGGAAGTAATTGAAATAAAACACCCTACCTTGGGGTTGGATCATTCACTAAATAGGATCTTTAATCACATTACTACAATTAGAACGATCCATTAAAACAATGTTTGTGGATCTCTGATCCAAGATACATCTTCATTCGTTATTCAGAGGATTCTTTCACCATTTTTCAGAGCGATTCCAGGGTTATGGCGATAACTATGAATTCTTTGACAAGGTTAAAGAAAGAAAATTCTTTACTGCATCACTTCATAACGTTGAAATTAAATAAATCATTAATTTATTTTATTCATTAAAACGTCCAAAAATTAAATTTTTTAAAAAACACATGTTGGGAAATGTTATGCCCCTCTTATGGAAATGTAACTGATCTGATTAGAACCATGCACTTATATTTATGATTCAGACACCCATTTATAATTTATTCCACTTTTTTAGGAAAACCACTCATTTTCACTATTTAATATATTTGATATATTTTGATAACATATTTCGTGCACGCTGGCCCTTGGAATCACATGTCATCTTAGCGCCTCTTCTTCAATTAATTCTATATAATATTCAAAATAATACCAAAAAAATCTGGGAAATTATAATTGTAATAATTTTTCACTCTTTTAGGAATATACAATCTGTTAAAAGTGAATTTTAGTTCATCATGAATAAAAATATTATTTTTTGGATATTAATTGAAGAAAAAAAGGGTTAATGTGTGATTATTAAATATAAACATATCAAGTGTGTATATTTACTTCTTTCCTTATATATTTAAGGAATTTATTAACTTTTTGTAAAGGATCCTAAAATAAAAATGTTATCATTTTACATTCATATATTATGAATCATATGATTTTTTAGATCATCACATATTTCTGATTTTGAGGCCCTTAATGTTCTATTTATCACTCACACTCTGGTGATCAATGACATTGGTCACTCTCTATAGTTATTTACTCTTTTTTTAAAAATCCATGTGTTAATTTCCCACTTATATTCTCCCTAAAACAATCTTAGTTATGCATTATTCTAGATGACCTTCATTCTTCCCTTCCTATCTTGTTAAGAGGTTATTTTATTATCCCTAAATCGATGTGGGATTTTTAAATAAGCAATTTTCAAATAAAAAAACTTTAATTAATGATATCATGTTTAAATTGTTAGGATGTAATTAATTTATGGTTCGAATAATTTAACACCACAAAATAATAAAATATGAACATTATACTTTCTAGCGTATATAACACAAAACAGCAAGCATAGATGGGAATTTAACATCATAAGACATTATGATATATGTATTATTTAAAATAAATAAAAATAATTTTATTACTTTTACTGCATGAAAGAGTTGTTTTAACTTTCATTGCATGTAACAATGAGTTTATTTGATGTATTTCATTATACAGAAGACTGAGTTTTACAAAATAACAAAAAATTATTTAATAATTATTATTTAATATAATAGTTATAACCTAGTTTTTAAATCTGTGATTATTAATAGGATTAAAAAAAGTATTAAAATATATTTTTTATACATGTATATTTTTATTTTAATAATAATAAATAAATGGAGAATCATTTAAAATAAAAATAAATTTTTTTAGAGAAACTGTATTTTTCTAAATGACAGTATAATTATGGTTTGAAAGCATATTTAAAATTAATTTTTACCACTTTTAAAAACATTATTTTAAAAAATAATCTTAATTATTGAAATAGTAATATCAAAATTATCGTATGATGATCTTTTTGGATTTTTATGAATTTTTCTTTTGATAAATATGGAAAATCACTAGATTTTAATAAAAATTTCCTTTTCATTTAAATAATTTATAATGTTAAAATATAATTTGAACTATTTTTAAATAAAAATTAGTTTAATTTTATATCAATTAATTCAATTTGGTTCATTGGGATCTTTTTTATATTGAATTTAGATATGAATGCATTCTAAACTTTTGAATGTTTTCACCATAAAACCTTACTTTCTTGTCACATCTGTTGTATTAATTTTAAATTAAAATTTTAAAATTATGTGAACGGAATTTTTAAAAGTGGATTCCATATTTTTATGAAGAATAATTTACATTTTATAATAATTGAAACTTAATTTTAAACTAAAATTATTAGTGAAAATACAAAAAAAAAATTATCACTGTTATGGTAATAATTTATTTAACGTGGGTAAATGTAAAACATATAAGGGTATAAATGACCTATAAAATTGTAAAAAACTATTTTATGTCCATATATAGATCATTAAATCACTATAGATCTATAATGGTCAATTTTTTATGTTTTTATAATATAAAAAATGTGGAATTACTCAATTATTTTCAAAACAATATCAAGTGTTTCCTCTCCCCCACTTATAAAAGGAAACCCCTCTGTAACCTTATTCACACATTCAAAAGAGGTTGGATTGGAAGATAACTTTTTAAATTACTTCCCAAATTGTCTTCCTTGGTATGAGAGTCTTTATGTTGGGCATAAATTCATCCTGATAATGGTTTAGTACTAACCTTAAGATGGAATCTGAAGAATAGGCAATGATCTTGATCGAGCATCTTTATTTTACTTCATTCTCTACCACATTAAATTCTTGTTAAAAAGGATGATAAAATAGATATAGTATATTATATATACTTTAATTTTGTTATAATAGGATCGTGACCTACAACTTTATCAACAACCATCAAATGGGTTACAAAATCATTATTCTTGTGTCTGGAAGACTATCTCCCCATGAACCAATGTCATTCATTCTTCTATTACCACCTTTGACCACAAGGTATGATGATGGGTATAAATTATATATTTCATATTTATAAAATTATTATGCCTATAAAGTAATTATATCTTATATTTTATTTTTAATATACATTCTCTTGGAGACAAAATGACGTCGTTAATGTGTATAGTGGAATATTGCCTCACAAAGCGATGTGAGTTGTCTTTTGCTAATGCTTTAAATGGAATATTGTTAGGATAAATTTAAATATTAGATGTGATATAAATGAAATAATTATGATATTAATTATATATTTATAATTCATTATATATTATATATATCATTTTAATTATTACCTTTACACTAAACGACCAATGACAACATTGTTCATGTATGTGTTGACTACCACCTTTATGAAATGATGTGACTCTCTTTTCATCACCATACAACATTGATGACATATATAATTTTATTTAATTAGATAATATGATATATATGATATTATTATCATTATTTAAAGATAATATAATACTTATATTTTTTCATAATGATTATTGAAAAATGAAAACGTTACTCATGCGTACATACGACCTACCATCTCCATGATCGTGACATATTTAATTTTTTATAATCATAATTAATGATATCTTTTAAAAGTATAATTAATGAAAAATATGATAATTATGTTAGTATTATTATTATATATATGGTATAACTAAATAATATGTGTTTGGAATGGATCTTTCATAAAGAAACACACATGAGAAAACAAAGAAATTCACACACACAAAAAGGAAAATAAAGAAATATTATTAATGAACAGCAAATAATATGTTGTAAATATATTGTATATGATATAATAATTATTAATATGGGTATATTGAAAGTTAATAACATTTTTAGAACAATTATAATGGATTTTAAATCTTGTTCAACTAAAAATGATTCATAAGGTAATGTATTTCTCTCAATTTAATTTTATTGAGGCATATTGTAATATTATTCGCAAAATTTATTTTACATGGTTTATATACTACACCTTTGACATGTAATTTCATTAATAAATAATTATCCATGTTATTTTATGTTGAAATATGTTTTCTTTAATTTAAGGGTATTTTAATAGAATGTTAAGAATTGGTAAAAAAATTCATAACCCAATTTCCTTTCATTAATGTATATTACATATTCGTTGTAATTGAAATTATATGGTTGTATATATAATGAAAATAAGTTGAATATTTTTTTATTTAAAATTATTATATGTGGTTCAAAATTTGATATATATAATCAATTCATTTATTATTCACACTTCAATGTTTGACCATTTTAACATTTTATTTCAGAATCTCATTCTAGTTGAGATTGTTTATTCATGAATTATTTTATTATTGTTTAACAAAAAATTTAATTTTCATCTTCTAGAGTTATTAAAGATATTTTTAAAATAATAGTACCATTTTTATACTCTTTGGTACGTAAAATATTTGATAATTTTTTTAAATAAAATCTAACTTCAATTCTCTCTAAAGTAGGAAATCTGTTTTCTTTCAAAAAAAAATGTTTTCAAAAAATGTTTTCAAAAAAAATATTAATAGCTTCCAAATGATTTTAAAAAAAATTTAACCAATTTTAAATTTTGAAAAATATTTTGGATGTAATATTTTGGCCTTTTTCTGAAAAATGATCTTTTTTTAATTATTTACAATATTAAGGGAATGTTCTTCTTTACTTTTTAATGCATGTACGGAATTACCCATCATCATTTTTTTGTAACATCCTTTCCATGTTTACAAGGTTATTTTTGAAGAAATTTTTTTCCAGAAAATGGATTTTATATTTTTTTAATGTTTTTAAAATTTATTTATATGGAAATTATTTTAAGAATGTTTTATGTTTTAAAATGTGATTTTAAAAATAAAAAGGTTACTTTCCTGTATAATGTTTTTGAAGATATTTTATGATATTTTTATTAACCAATGAAAACCCACTTTATTCATACCCCAATGGGTATATTTTGAATTTATACCATCATTATGAATCCTCTAGATGGTTTATGATTATTTTTTCCAAGAAAAGTATTGAAATATGCATCCTTGTTTCATTTTTATAATCAATAATTGTCCATTAAAATGTTCACTTAACTAAAATCATTAGTCATTATGTTTCCCCTAAATATCCATATTGATTATCATTTATAGTTTTATTTTTTAAATCATATATCATTTCTATGTATGTCATTCTAAATTTAAGTGCATTTTTATCTAGATAAATATAGGTAAATTTTTATTCTCAACTCAATAAAAATACAATATAAAAAGAAATATTGTTTATGAATTAAATTAATTATTCAATATATGAAGTTTAATTTTTATAGGTATTACATGGGTTGTCTTGATTATAGATATCCTTATGAATCGTTATTAGTCTCATGGTAAAAATCAGTTGGATAACCTCAAATATGTGGGTTCTTACCCCATGTGTTTTAAACCATGTTGTAAAAGATCTGGACTATAAAGGCGTCATGTAACTTGTAAACATGGAATCCAACAATTATTAATTGCCTTCATTCAGTATTCAGCTATTATTATCCATGATATATTCATAAGGATATTATATTAGGATGCATTTCATTCTCAACTATTTATTAAATAGAGTGTGTTTTCGGTCATTTACCATTCCAAATTGATTATTTCTTATATATTCATGTAGTCAATTTATATAAATGGAATTTGAGTTCAGCTATATACATTTACATATTATTTATGCATATTGATTCATGATATATTCCCCTGTATTTGGCCCCTACAAAACATTTGATCAAACCCTTGTCTTTCTCTTTCCACTTGAATCCATGTAGTGTACTATGTTTAATATACAAGGATATGGTGGAGGGAATAATGATATTATAAAAAAATTATGTTTTATTTTTTTAGTCAAATGTAATGTGAGACTTAAGTTTTAATTTGTTACACCCAGTCTAAAAACTATTTATTAAATTTGTATGTCATTATTTATATATTATTCCAATGTATTAAATAAAGAACAATCTCTAGAATACTTGGTAGGGGTTACTACAGGATCTATATTGTAAAATTTTATAGAGGATATGGATTTAGAATTGTGACTAATTTGGTTATTTATTATACCTCTAATTCAAGAAAATAATCTTATAATACCATGTATTTAAATATTTAGTTTCTAAGTCATTTAAAATCTAGATCATTGACCTATATAGAGGCTTCCAATATAAATAATTCCTGGATTAAAGTATTGGTTGAAAATTTTTCAGTCCTATTGTCATTTGTTCCACAAATATTTCAAACATAGTCAATTTATTGAATTATGGGCCCCAAATATATATTATAAAAATATTTACCAATTTAATTTCCCTATAAATTTAGGGATTCATGGCCTAAAGTGACTATGTTCTATTGTGAGTCATACAATACTCCAAAACAAAAAAAAATATTCAAAATAATTTTATTAAAATTTCCCTAAAATTTAAAGTAAATTTCATTACTAATGTTTTTTACAAGGTTTTGTAAAATGTTCTTGAAATTATGAAATTTTAAACAATAATTACAAACTCGATGAAAAATGGAGATTAAATCAAAAAATTCAATGTTCGTGAAATTCATGATCATTGAAACACATGAAAATTCATAAAAATATAATGAAAATAATTCACTTTAAATGGATAAATAACCTCTCAAAATAAGAGTTTCCCATTATTAATAGACTCTAAATGGGTCCTCACTAGGTCCACTATGTTAATCAATATCAAAGGAAATCCCTTTTGGGTTACAAATTCATGTTCCATAAAAGTAATAAATAATTACATTTTCATTAGAAACCATGTATCAAAGCATAATTTTTGATTAGTAAATCATGAATAATATGTTCCTCTAATAGATAAAAATCAACAAAGGAATAAATTTTAGTTCTAATTTGGGGATGTGTACACACCTTCCACAACCTATAGAATACATAGTACATGGACCACTTATAAACAATAGAGTAAACATAGTAATTAAGTACATAGCATCAATAAAACCCTGATCTTCAAATATAGTCTAACAAATCACCCAAAATTATGAGAAGTTATTAAACCTGAATACCCCACTAAATTTTTTTAAGTGAATAATGAAATATTAGTTCATGAAATCTACATTAAAAGAGAGTGGATCCTTATCCATGACTCTATAAATTAAGTGGGAAGAATGATGATAAAATCATAACACAAGAGATGATCAAATAATCCTGATATGGGTGGAGAGGAGAGTAAGGATCATGTGTAGTGTGTGGAAAATTCAGGAGTCAATTTATAAAATTTAAGATTAATAATAAATTATTTTTATTAAATATTAAAAACTCACCTTGAGAACAATGGATACTTTTTGCTCCTCCAATAAGAACCAACTAATCACTAGATACTCATCAGGGTCCATTGAGTAGTTGATCATCTATCTAGACCTTACCTTTGAATTTTTAGATATTATTTACCAGATACCAGACCACCAATACCCATATTTATCTATCATCCAAAAAATTAAATAAATTTTCATTATATAGTTACAACTATCAACCTATTAAAGCTATATCACAATATAAATATATAAATATAAAAAAATAATGAAAAATTTATGTATAATTCATACCATAGTCTTCCTTGATCATCACAAGATCCCCATAACAAGGAAACTCAACCTCAAAATGTGTCACCAATTATTTCCAGTGAAATGTATTATCCTCTGCACTTATAAGTCCATCCCCAACTCCCATGTATCCCATAGAATATATCAGTACTACCATCACACACATATTGTTGGTACTTTATTCTTGTGTATTATATTTACACATTGGTATTTAATGTATATAGGTATCTACTTAGAATATTTATCCACCTCTAACTCAATATCCCTCATTATGATCACATGCAAAGGTCCCTGATGATATCTATGAAACTGAGATGTATAAAATTCATCATGTCTTGCAGAAACAATTTGAGGAATAGATAACAGGTATGACATTGTACTAATCATAACAACAACCTTAAAATATCCATCTTGTTGTATACTTACAATGCCCATGAACTTTTAAATGTTCTAAATGAGGTGATTCTCTCATTAATACATATCTTCCTACATCCAACTCCTAAGGTTAGTGGGATTAGTCTATGAATAATCATTTAAATATTTTCTTATTCTTCATCCACTTTAAAATCAGATAGATCTACCAAATATGAGACTCTATCCAATAATTGAAGACTCCCCTATATCAAACCATCATAGAGGATATCGACATGGATTTATATATATAGCATTAAAGTCTTTTATATGAATTGGCTTTAGAAAAAATATTTTTATAGTAAATATACACTCTTAAAAGATAAATTCCCATAATCTTCCAAAAAATTTGATGTATTCTTCGATAATTTCATCAAATACTCTAATAAATAACATAAACTTCTCATCAGTCTGATCATGTTAGGAAATGCATAACTTCACTTGAGTTCTTATTGACTATTTGGTTCCTACAAGAAATAATAAGTGTGTCAATAATAAAAAAAATATGATATAATGATAATTTTAATTCATTTAATAATATAATATCCAACATATATACCATTCCTTTGTCATCCGAAAATTAGATCTCCCAATTCAGTAAGAAATAGGAAACTTTGGTTAACCAATTTATAGAAAACCATACCATATCACTCTCTCAGTTTGACCTGAATAACTCTATTATGAAGTCTTTAGTCACCTATTCCTATTTCAATACATGAATTTTTAATAACTAAAGAAGACATGATGGTGTTTGGTGCTTTATATTTACCTACTGAATGGTGATTCATTACAATATGGGCCCTTATATTTTACATGTTATACACTAAATCACTTGTATCATATTATATGATATCTATATATGGTATATTACTTTTTATATTTGATATTATATATATCATATGCCTGGTTTAGCAATATCATAAGGCATGAAATAGAGATTTCTTGCCACTACCCTAAGTCTATCATAATGTCTGGCATGAGTAAATCATAAGGCTTGTGGAATCAAATTATAAAATTTGTAACACAAAAATATTTTAAAGTCATTGTAACATTATATAATTAAAATTTTGATATCCATAATATTATCTATAATTGATCAAAATATTTCATAATATAAAACATATGAGTGTATGAATTAGTTATATATTATAATTATTTTTTGATCATATTCATAAGTCGTATTTTTTATAATGTATTATTTAATGAATAATCACATAGGGTGTTTTCATGAGGTCTATATAAATATTACATTTAATTTTATATGTGTATGTTTTGAACATTCATTTTTTTAAATTCCATACATGAATCTCTCTTTCTTATCATCCCTTTTCCATTAGGAGACACTACTATTCCATGTGTGTCTTGAAGCATTCAACATGAGAATTAGGTGATTATTTGTATTTAACGGTTACACCATAATGGAGGGAGACAATTAAATGTCAGTCAAGGTTCTTAATGAAGCATGTCAATGGATACAGTTACAATATCCCATCATTTTAAGGTATTGACTATATCATTTTTATGTGTATAAATGTGCTTATATCTGTACATGGTAGATCTTGTGAATTGAAGTTTAAAATTGATTCATTACATTGATTAAGTTATAATTTATCCATATATACCCATATTTGGTATCATTGTATAATAGGACAAGAATTTTATGAATATATTTTTTAATAAATTGAATTTATTCAATAGTTTACATTATAGGCAACACTGAGTTTTAACGAACCATAATATACAAATAATAAAATTATTTTAACATGAATTTCCAGACCTATCCATTAAATTTTGAACTAAAAATACAAATAAATAATTTTTTAAAATTATATATAATTGTTTTAGATAAATGAAATATATTTATAAATACATTCTTAATTTTTTGTAAAGTCTTTATGTGCTTTGAAAATAAGTTTCTTTCAAAAAACAAATTCTTATTAGTTTTTGTGAAAAATAGAAAAAAAATATTTTTGATACATTTAAAAAATTATTTTACTATGTTATCTTCATTTTTTGTAATAAACATGTCAAATTATATTAGCATTAATTTTTTATAATTTTTTAAAAATATACATTTTTTTGTGAATAGTGAAGAATAATGATTTTTATTGAAAAATGCCTTTTGTTTAAAGAATTTAATTTTTTTAAAACATTTTTAAAAATGATATAAAAATAAAATTTAATTAATTATGTTCTTATTAAACTAATTATATTAATTGGAAATAAATATATATGGAGTTTCTGTATTAAATCTTTCTCTACGTATGAAAATTTTCCCTTTGTAAAACAGCTTCTTCATCGCATATATGGGTTTTTTTTTAATTTTGTTTATCAAATTATGATAATGAAATTTATAAAAATTTATTCCCTATTTGGAATTATAATAATTTATATTATATAATAATATTTACCTTTTTTCAAAATGAATATTAAAATTTTATTAATGTGGTTATGGATAAAATGGGTTTACTAGGATGTTAAACTAAAAATATAATGGTTAAAAGGACATAAAAACATGTCCAGTTACCTTTTAATGATAATATATAAACCTAATATACTCTATGGTTATTTAATGATCCATTTTAAATCCTTATTTTATTTTTAAATCATGGGTACACTTTTTTTAATTTTTTAAAATTCCATGTGTGTCCTCTCCCCCACTAATAAACGGTGCCCCCTCCTATTTTCTTCACACTTCCAAATACATTATCTTCCAAAATAACCCATAAAAATACAATATAAAACTCCATACAGAAGTCCTGGTGGCCTTATTTTTATTAGGAAATCATCATTTGAATGATATTTGTGCGAACCTAAGGAGGTTGTCTAAAGAGGTTGTAACGTTCTTGATTGGGTATTTTTATTTTATCTCTTATTCCACATCCTTATAATAATATTAAAATATTATGATATTATAAAATTATTATATCCCATGAAGTAATATTTTATTATTTTAATGTAATAACCTATATCTCTTTACTAATTAATCAAATGGGAAACACACTCGTCGATCATGTGTACAATGAACTACTACCTCATGAACCGATATAATTTGTTTTACATAACTTCCTCTCATGAGTGGATATAATGAAGGATTTAAATTATGTGTTTAATATTGATAAAATAATTATACATATATAATTATAATATCATATTTACCTTCTTAATTTCTATTTTTTGGGATTATTATAAGGTTGCTCATGCATACAGTGGACTACTACCTAGCAAAGTGATGTGACTCAATTTTCAATATGCTTTATATTGAAGGTAATAAGGATAAATATAATAAAAATATGTGAAATATATTAAATATTAATGCCTATGAAAATTTTTAATATTATTTACCTTTCTTCAGGTACTTGTATCGATAAAATCTGAAAAAATGTTCTTGAGTGAGTACGGCCAATAGTCACCATAAATAGTGTAATTCATTTTATATCTCAAAATTTTATGGATTACTCTAAATAAAAATATAATTAATATATATGAAAATTTTAAAATTGATAAAATTATTTATATTATGTAACCATGATCAAATTAAATGTATTTAAGATACCAAATCAATATATACATGGAAAACAAAGCAGTTGTTACCCAACGTGTAACTTTAACATGGAATCCTTCATAAATGGGTAATGAAAGGTTATAGTTAAAACATGTTTTGAATTATAAATATGATAATGTTTATTTTATACATTTATAATAAAAATATATTTATTATACAATATTAATCAATGTGTACAAAAAAATTGAGACTTCAGGTAAGGTGATTTTCATCTCACCATTATTTATATGGGACATAATCCTTATACATTAGTTGTTTCTTTGACATGGTTTATATTATTCCCATTAATTTATTTTATAATGATTATAATTAATGTTTTATGGACTTAAATGTCAATATAATTATCTTAATTTCTGTTGGATTATAAATCAAACATTACCAAAGTAGAAAATTTTTTATGTTATAATCTCATTTATTATGAGGATTGTTTTTATTATTTTTATAATGATGAAATACTAGGATCAATCTCCCAGTAACATAATGAATTTTATTCTAATCAATTTATTTCCGGAAAATAAAATTTTCCCTTCATTTTTCCCTCATTATGATCTTATGTATTGAAAATAATGTTTTTAAGTAATATAGACTTTATTTCTCTCTTTGGTATAAAATTTTTTTCGTCTATGTCCATGTTTTAGAATATAATTCAATAGTTTTTTAGTACTATACAAATATTGTTTAAATTCATTTTTAATCATGTTTTTTATTATTAAAAAATATTTTAAATGTAATCATCTTTTCATTGTATAGATTAGGTACTTTTGACATATAGAAATTTTGAAAGGACTCATTATTTTAATGTGTATTAAATAAACAGTTTTACACCATCATGCATACTCAATGATTTAATGATTATATAATATGTCACTAAGTATATTTTCAGTGAAAATCAATTTGAAAATTTTATGTGAATTAGTTTTTTAAAGGTGATTTTCACAGTTGAAAGCATATTTTCCTCAGGAAATTATCCATGTGATCCTTCAAAATAATTTTTCCATCTAAGATGAATTAATTTGGATTTCATTTAACCTTTAATGGGGTTATAATTCAATAATAAAATATTTAATATTTCTCTATATGGTTTTTGTGACATATAACAAGATGTTTTTGAAACCTTCTAATTTGTTGAAATGGGTTTTATTGTGATGAAATGATGAAATTTTTATAAAGCCCATTTATTTTTATGTTTTATGATTTGATGAATGATTTGTGGTATTTTAGAACACATATGTATTGTTTAATTATGTGAAAATGGTTATTTAATAATCCTGGAAGCTGGTTACGATATAACTAAGGATGGTGGTCATGTTATAACCATGGATGGTGGTCACCTTATAACCATATATTGGTGGTACCTATATCAACCTAAAATTAATTAGTTAATGATTGATATATCATGACACAAAAAGGACTAGAATGGTGATTGAACCCAGATTATTAATTGAATTTTTCTACTCTGAATGTTTTGGGATTGAATCTTGACCACCATGATGGTTTGGGGAGTCAACCCATTCCAACATAATAGCCTTGGTAGGTATCCATGAATATTATGGAAATGGTATTTGATACATATGTGAATAGAATAAATCTATTTCCTATAGAAACTATATATTTCCATAGATCATGTTATTTTATTCCTTTATGATTCATGTATTATGAACTAAAAAGATTTATTCAATTTCTCATGTTTATAATCTATGATATGCATGGTATTATTTGTTAATGTTATTCTCATGTTCATGTACCCTTATACTCAAGTTATGTTGATATATCCGTTGTTTCCCTTACTATTCATCTAATATGATGTGATATCTATGAATGATAATTGTGGTTCCCTATAGTTGGTATCAAAGAAATCTTTTGTAATTCCTTGGGAGACTAGGATGCTAAAACATTAGTGATAACCATAAGGATATGTTTAAGTAATGGAAAACATAATATAATTTCATTGCATGATAGAGAATGTGGTTTGGGAGAAAATAAATCCATTTATATATACTATAAGTATATCTGTCTCTTTCATAGTTTTACCTTGTGTTAATAAGTTCAAAAAGGGTGAATTAATATGGACTCGATCATTATCAAGTGCTTAAAAATGGGATTTACTATTCACCTAGTTTAACACTCTTGGGGGATATGTTTTTGAAATTCAAATCACTTTATTAACCACCAGGAAGGATTTTAATAATGACCATGAATAACCTTGGTTAGTCCTAAGGATTCATATATTGAAAATAAATATCTCATCATTTAGACATCCTCAATGTAATTCTTCAAGATTATGTGGTCCCCACTATGATTAATATTTCTTATATAATATTTTTTTGTTTTAGTACATTAATTGAAACTATAGTAATATTGTTAATACTAAATACAATGGAAAATTATATTATTGTCCTCCTAATAAGAAAAACATTATGGATCGAAAATGAAAATTATTATTGTTATTCTAATAAAACATTCCCAATTTATGAACCATGATGAACTTATAAATTAGAAAAGGATCAAAAACTGTTATATTGAGTCATTCATGAGAAAATATATTTCACATTTTAGCTTGTATGTTCATCCTATAATTTCATAGAAATTGATCAATACCATTAAAAATATATTTTCTATTTTCTAGTGTTTTCAATATGAAAATATAATTTTTTTTGTCTATCATTTGGAAGGTGGATCATATCAATGGTGAACCATTGTCAAGAATATGGATCCAAAATATGAAATTGACTCCATATAATGGGTCTAGTATATGCACTTATTTTACAATAACTACTTTCCTCAAATTCTTTACATAAAAATGGATAAGGAATTCCTTGAGTTAAATAGGAAGTATATTGAATTAGTTAGATCCTATTAGGTTAATTTTAAAAAGCATGTAAAATACACATCTAGTTTTATTATTCAACCTGAATGTAAGTCTAATTCATTCTTTAGTAGATTAAAACAAACTACCTAAAAGGAAGTTTTCCTAAGGGAATATAGTGTATATGAATAAATCATTCAGTGTGATATAATAAAAAATTAAGACTGGAGTTAGACATAAATTTTATGGTTTTGATAAGAGAATAATGTTTTGATTAAAAAAAATTCTAAAAACAATTTAGTAAATAAAATTACGTTTACATCGTGCTCAATGTATGGGGGTGAAATAGGTATAACATTTCTTAAGGGGATTGAAAAATTTCATAAGTATAGGAAAGAGGGTCATCAATCAATTTATTTATTATGTAATGAGAAGAAGTTATATAAAGATGTGAATAGAAATAAATATCTGAAAATGAACCACCTAGGGTCTATTATTTCAAATACATAGTTTATGTTAATTACTATAACCAAATTCCAAACATAATGGTTAATGATGATGATTAATATAAACAACTGATTAAGTTTAGAGACCAAGGGAAATTGCATACGGTCACCATTTCATATGAGGAATACAATAATGATGTGTAGAAAGGTATACTTTCCATCCACCCTAGAACTATTAATTTCTTATTTGGATCTAGATCTACCTAATATTTTATATCGAAAAAAATTAATAACAGTATCAAAATACCACCCCAATAATTAGATGATGATTTATTATTAAAAACCTCAAATGGAACAATCATAAAATCTTATGTCTATGATTCTTCTCTAATTGAAGTTTATGGGAATGTGTTTCCTATAAATCTACTAATTTTCCCCTAGTAAAATTTTATGTTATATTATATATGGATCAAATTTCACTATAAAATCTCATATCGATTATCAATGTGGGAAAGTCGTGTTTGATATTATAAAAAAACCATCGATCATATATCAGTGTGATGATAAATATTAACTTTTTATTGAAGATAAATTCATTTAAGGACACATGATTCACATTCAAAGGAAGTTTTTATCTCATATAGTGGGGGATCAACTCATCATGAATCATATTACTATAATAAATAAGTTTTATTATGTACTTTCAAAAGAGTTTCAACCCTTCCACTAAATCATGAAGTTGATTTTTCAATAGAACTCATACCTAGTTCCACACCTATTTCAAATTCACCCTATAGAATTTCCTTAATTGAGTTAAAATAATTTAAGAAGTAACTCTTGGATAATATTAATAGTGGATTTAATCATCAAAGTGTGTAACCTTTAGGTTCACATACACTATTTTTTAAAAATAAATATTAAGTGGTGCAACTCTTCAACAATTATTGGGAACCAAACAAGATCACAATCAACAAAAATTATCATGAACAACGTATTGAGGACGTATTAGATTAACTATACAGAAAATAATACCTTTTCATGATTGAAATTCAGTCTAGATATAAATAATTGAGGTTCTAGAATGAAGATATACCCAAGATATCCTTCCATATAATTTATGGATACTATGAGTATAGAGTGACTCCATTCGATCCTAATAATACTCTTACTATCATCTTTGATTTAATGAATATACACATTAGATATTTCAATGACCTATTTTTGGTAGTTTTTATAGACTATATTCAAATTTATTGTATGATAAAGGAAGATCATGAAGAAAAATGATAATTATACTAAAGAATCTAATGAAGGAGAAACTATATTAAAATAATATAAATTGTGAATTTTTTTAACAAATGGTTTAATTTTTGTGGATAATATAATCTCAAGAGAGAGTATATAGGTATATTTATCAAAGGAGGCTATTTAGAATTATCCATGACCAACCATGGTGACTTAGATCTATAGTTTTATTTCATTAATTATATATGACCATCTATTTGATGATAATTTCCCATGAATACCTAAAAAACACACCATGATAACTCAAAAATGATCCATGTTCCTTGGGATATATGAATGAGAATAATATTTTAAGGAAATAAATATTTCTCAATGCACATGTTCATACATTACCCTATAGTGGATAAGGGTTTTTAATGTGTAGAAATGAAAAAATAAGGGATTAGGGTGAATTATCATGGAGTATTACATAGTTATAGATAATGCCTCATGGAAATTGATGGTTGATGAAAAAGAGTACCCAAATCATGATTTGGAGTTATTTGAGGAATTTAATTCATTAAATATATGGACTCATTATCATTATAGAGAACATTTGAGATAGATATTGGTCAAAAATGTTTAATTTATATAGTCACATAAAAGGAATTGCATATTTTCTAGAGAAGGTGGTTAAATATGATTAAATATTATAACTTCTCAATAAATTACCAGCATTGGAAATCAAATAAGGTATAAGATGGGTTGACTTGATATGATAATTCTAACACATATTTTATGAGGATCATAAAAGATCAAACATTTTTGGATTATAAAACGATGGACCTCATAATATTTAAGGAAGGTTATAAATTCTATCTTTCTCAAATATGTGTTCAAAAATATGTACAATTAATGATTAAAGAGGTGCATAAGTATGACATGGAATTGAAAAAGTAGGTGAGAAATGTTCTTGAGTTTAACCTTGATCATGATAGAATGATATGGTTTAGGAACCATGTTTTTCTTCCACCAATACAAGATTTTATGAATGGTATGTTAGATGAATATCATAATTCTTCATTCTCTATTCATCGTAGAATTAAAAACTATATATAAACAATTGTAAGTGTATTTTTTGTTTTATGTCATAAGGAGAATATTTCAGAGTTTGTATATTTTTTCTTAGTATGTCAAAGTTAAGGCTAAGAGATAAAATTCAAAGGGGTTATTACAACTAGTACCTATACCGGAATGGAAATGAGAAAACCCCACCATGGATTTATTCATTAGACTCCCCAAAACATCTAAATGTAATTGTGAAATATGGTTTATAGTCCATTGCATTATAAATTTACCACACATCATCGTTATCAAATAATATATTTCTCTGGATCAAAATTCCATAATATACATTAACGGAGTGGTAAGATCTCGATATGAAGATAGTTTTAGTACATTGTATCATCCTCAGAAAAATATATAGTCTCTAAGATAAATTAAAACCCAAGAGGATATGATAACATCTTATTATATGGATTTCAAAGTTGGTTGGGATCAACACATTCCTCTAGTTCAGGTTTTATAGAATAATATCATTCATTCAAGAATTCATATTGCTCATTGGGGAGCCCTTTATATATTGAATTATATAACTCCATCATGTTTGGATGTAGTAGGAGAAATAAATCCATTAAGATATTATATATTAGGAGAAATTCGTGAGAAGGATTGTTCTTCTCAACAACCCAAAATATCATTATAAAGAATGTAGAAAAAGTTAGGTTGATGATCGTTGGCATCATCTACAATTTGATGTTGGTGAAAAGGTGTTTCTATGAATTTTTGCATGGAATAGGATAATGATTTTGGGAAATAAGTGAAAACTATTCCCTAGGTATATCCATCCCTTTTAAATTATTGATCATATCATGAATGTAGCTTATCAAATGGTGCTTCCTTGGAACCTATCTCAGGTTCATTATGTGTTCCATATGTCTCTATTGAAGAAGTACATATATGATTAATAACATGTACTAAACTCAATTTTGTACCACTAGAGGATTCTTTTATTATGAGTAAAAATTTGTTGAGATTTTGGATTGGGAATTTGAAGTGATTCAAAAAAAAGTCCACTCACTTGGTCTGGGTTTTTTGGAGAAACAACCAATTTGAAGTAGCTATGTGTGGAAATGAGCACATAATGTGGTAGAAGTATCATAATTTTTTAATATAAATGTGATGAATTTCAAATAATATATTTATTTTAATTTATATATAATGTAACATCCTATTATGTTTATTAATTTTTTTGAATAAAATTAATTTCATTGATAGCTTGTATGACACAAAACACCAAACTTTAACGAACTGTGATATACTGTAAAGAATATTATTTAAACATTACCATAATAACCATTAAATTAAATTAGGAAGAATAAATATGAATAACTACACATTTAAAATTAATTATAAACATTTTATATAAATATAATATATTTTTAAATGAGTAAAAAAAATTAGTAAAGTAGTTATTTTTTATGAAATTACTTTTTTCTCAAAAAGTGATTTATAATAATTTTTAGGGAAAAAATAATAATTTTTTACTGTTTAAGAAAATTTATTTTAAAAAATAGCTTCATTTAGGTAATCATAATTTCAATATTATCTTAGGGAGAATTTTTATAAATTTTCTAAAAAGAAAAGTTTTTCACTGAATAGTGACAAATACCATTTTCTATTAAAAACATCATTTTTTCTTAATGAATTTATAAAGTTATATCTTGTTTAAAAAAATTAAAAGAAAAAATATTTAATTAGGTTATTATTAATCTAATTTATATTATTTTAAACAAATTGATTTTTTATTTTTATATTAAACTTTCTTTACCTATGAAGATTTTCTGTTTGTAAAGCCTCTTTTTCATCACCTATGCGGGTTTATTATTAAATTAAAAATTTTCCAAGTATGTGAATGGAACTTTAAAAAAATTATTTTAAGTAAGTTTAAATAATATTATATAATAAATTAAATATAATTTATGGTCAAAATGGGATGTAGAAACACTAAAAATTAATTATCGTGGTTAAGGTTAATAGATATTTACCATGGGGTTAAACTAAAAATATAAACTTTCAAATGACCTTAAAAATGTTAAATTCACATTTTATGTACATATTTAGACCTTATATAAACTATGGTTTTATAATTATATATTTTTTTATCCATTTATCATGTTTAATATATGGTGTCACTTTTTTCTTTTCAAAAAATCCAATTACATTCTCTCCCACACTTATAAAAGGAATCCCCTACCCCTCCCCTCTTAAAAATATTAAACCCTTTTCTTTGGAAAATTTATTCATAAATATATTTCCTAATTCCATAAACACATACTATAGGACTTATTTTTATTAGGAAACCCCCATATGAAGGATTTGTGTGCTAACCTAAGGAGGTTGTTTGAAGAAGATGTAACATTCTTAACTGAGCCTTTTTTATTTTATTTATTATTTATACTCCTTAAAAACTTATTTAAATATTATGATATAATAAAATACATATATCACATATACTAAGATTATAATATGATAATTTCATAATCTAAATCAATTTCCACTTTTGTCAAATGGGAAACAAAAGCACCGATCATGTGTATGGTGGACTACCACCTCGCGAACCGATGTGATTTTTTTTCCATCACTACCTATCATAGGGGGATATAAGGATGGATTTATATTATATATATGATATAAATAATATTATTATACATATTTAATTTTAATATTATATTTACCTTCTTATTTTCTTTCATATGTTAATACGAAAATGTATGTTGTGTGTTTAGTGGACTACCGACTTGTGATGCAATGTAATTCATTTTTCCCTGACACATTGCATGGAAGGTACTAAGGAATAATATAAATAAAATATGTCATATAAATTAAATAAAAAATAAATTGTTAAGGTGATATACTATTTACCTTCATTCTGTCCCTTCAGTCTTGAAAATAGAAATAACATTCATGGGTACGTACGGCCTACCGTCTCTATAAACAACTACATTCATTTTATCACCCTATATTTTACAGATTACTATATATACCTATGTAATTAATATATTTTATATTTATAAAAATTTCTAAATTCTTGATATTATTTGACCATGATAAAAGGTAAAGGACTAAAAATACCAAGTAAAAAGTTACCTAAAAAATAATGCAGTTAATACCTAAAATATGATTTTAACATAGAATTGATAATAAATGGGTGATAAAAGGATATTGGGAAATAATATATGGGATTACATATATATATATATATATATATATTATTTCAGAACTATAATATATCTATAATATCCCTATATTTATAATAAAATAGTTTTTAACATGTAAAAAGGAAGATGAGACATAAGGTTAGGGGATTTTCATATCGCCTTTAGTTTTGTGGGACACATTCCATATTCAAAACTTGATTCTTTTATATGGGGTATATTTTTGCCATTATTTCAATTTATTATTATTTTTTATGAAATTTATTTTTATCTACATATCCATATATGGTTATTTCATTCATGGATATTGATATTGAAACATTACCAAAGTGCTAAAGGTTTTATGTGACCATATTATTCTTAATTAGTATTTTTTTATTATTCTTATGTTGATGAAATATTATGATATCTCTCTCAAGAAACTAATGAATTTTATTCTCTTATGGATAATTCATGAAAATAAATTTTTTCAATTCATTTTCAAATATTTATTTACTCAAGTGTCTAAAAGAATATCGTTAATGAATATAGACATTATTTCTATAATTTTTAGAAAATCATTTTTCTTCGATGTCCGTGTTTTAATAAAAATTAAAGAAATTTATTAACATTATACAATGTGTTTTTCTATTAATTTTACTAATTTTTTGTTTTTGGAAAAATATTTTTAAAGGAATCTACTTATTTTATAAACTGGGGAACTTTTAACTTTTATCGAAAATGCAGAAGGATATTTGTTTTATTATGTACAACATGAATAATATTTTACACCATCATGACCACTCAATGGTTTAAAGATTAATTTAAAATTTACCAATCATATTTTAAACTAAAATTATTCCTGTAGTTTCATGTGAAATTATAGTTTTTAAAAGGTATTTTACAATGTTTAGAGGTTATTTTCCACAAGAAATGTTCCACCTAATCATTCAAAATCATTTTCCAACTAAGATAACATACTTTAATTTTAATTAAGTTTTAAAAGGGATGTAATATAATTATATTATCCTCATTATTTCTCTATATGTTTTATTTTTATAATGAAATAATTTTAATGGAACCCATTCTTTTATACATAGGTTATTCTACAATAAAATGATAAAATGTTTATGAAACTTGTTCGATTTCTATTGGTTATGATATGATGAAATGTAGATGAAACCCATTTATTTTCATGAATTATGATATTATTAATGCTTTATGATCTTATAGAACAAATATTTATGGTCATCATTATATGAAGGATGTTATTTTATAACCAAGGATGGTGGTTATGTTATAATACTAGATAACGGTTATGTTATAAACACGGACGGTGGTCATGTTACAACCCAGGAGTGGTGTATTCTATATCTCATTTGAATAAATTAGGTAAAGAATGATATATCCTAATATAAATAGGTCTACATTGTGGAGTTAACCAAATTAAGTAAGGGACACTTTCTACTATGATAGTCTTGGGAGTGAACTGTGACTACTATGATGGTTTGGGGAATGAACCTATTCCACAATGATCGCCTTGGAATTAATTTTTGAATAATAATGAAATGATATTATTTGATTATTTTTATGCCACATATCTATGTATTATTTCAATGTCTTGTTCCCATGGCTCATTTTCTTCGATTATTTTATAGTTAATTTCTTACGAACTTCCTAGATTTATTCCAAGATTCGTGTTTTATGATCTATGATATGAAGTATATGGTTTTAAAATGTTTTTTTCACACAATCATAACCTTATTCTAATGTTATATATATATCTTAATTATTTATCCTTATTAAGCATCTTATCTCGCACTTCCTAATGTTTCGCATCCCCACGTTATGAGGAAAGATATTATATATAACATGTTTAAGAAGGGAAATAGTTATAAATGTCTTAGTAAGAGATAATATAATTCATCAAATAGACTTTTTTATACTTGGGGAATAAATATAATTTGAGTAGATATATGTTATTGAAATAATCCACAAGATGGGTTTACCCAAGGTCTTAGAAAAATAAATAATATAAAAATTTATTTTCACATATGGTGGATATGGTGGAAACGGGTATAAATATGCATATGTATCATATAGTTTATTCCATGTCCCTTTTTTACTTGATTATAAATTATTCTTTTCTAGGGGAATATTTTTTATTAAAATTATGAATTTTCTAATTCATATTCATAACTAACAAAAAAAATTTCTTGGGGTTACACATTATGGTCGATTGTTTGTGGATTGATTTTTAACTCCTAGAGATAATATAAAAGTGTTTTAGAGTTTATCTAAAAATATGTTTGGATGTGTATTCAAGGAATTCCATTGGATGTATTACATTGTGTAGTTGATGAACGATTTTGAGGGGTATTTTAGGAGTCATTAAAAAAAAAAATTTGATATGATTTCATACGTTATTATATATTTTACAATATGATATGAAATGACACAAAGTCTATATGTAGTTAGTTAAATTGTGTGATTGAATGATATATACCCCAAATCCCCTATATTATTTTATATGACATCTACATGCCATATGGTATGAATTACATCAAATATTAGGCATATCATATTCCTAGATTGGGTATATTTTATTGTATGAAATATATATTTCATGCCACATCATTAAGTATATCACAATGTATGACATTGGAAATTCTTAAGGATTATCTATCTATATTATATGATTCATAATTCCATATGATTAATGAGGTGGATTCTCATTTAATGATTTAAATTTAGATAACCTTTATATTAGTTCTGATCCATAGTTCTATATGATTAGTGCGGTCACTAATCGTTAAATGGTTAACATTCAGATCACCTTTATATTAGCTATCATTGATCTAAATTTTATTAATGATGGAACATATGGGATTATGAATTATTCTAGGTTTACAAAGAGTTTGTAACTGAAATTATAACTCATAAATTTCATAACATATGAGTTAATTCATGGTCACTCAAGGATAATCCTCAATGGTATATAAATAGGTCTTTTCATTTGACATGGATGTGTTTTAGCCACACATTTTTTCCAAATTTCATTTCCTAAATCTCTACTTCTTTTTCACCATTTTCCATCCTAAGCCATTAAAATTTCATATGTGTAATGAAAAATATCAATAGAGTTTCAACATATTCCTTTCAACCCATGGATACCCCATGGATGATAAATTCCATTAGTTTCCTCTTAGTGTTCTTTAACAAGAATGTTATTGGAAATAGTTAAAATAACTCCATGCTGTTAGATACACATGGAATTCTCATTTTATATTCATGTATGGTTTCAGTATCATACAATATTAATATTGAGAAATGAGGTTGTGAATTTCTTATAAAACATTTATTAACTATTAATAAATCCATAGAAACACAATAATTATGTCCTTTATGCCAATTCACAAATACTTCCATTTAATTTCTTGATATATCATATAAAAAATATTTATAATGACATCTCAAGTTGTGTGAATCCCACATCAACTCATAAAACATTCTCATCAAGACCAAAGATCTAACATTAATTTATAGGGAACCATTATCATTTGAGCCCAATATGATGGCTGTTAAACACCATATATGTTGTTCCTCATAACTAATAAATCTAATATCAACATTTGACTCTGGTTATTCAATCAAAAATTAGGGACATTATTCTCATAGTTTTGAATGTAGTCCTTCTTAGATACTCTTGAACATAATGATGTATCTCAATAAATAGGATCATAAACTACTAGTTCTTATCAACCTCTCTCATATAATGAGTCAGATTCCTCCTAATCAATGTATAATCCACAACATTCCAAATTATAAATGTCTTTATTATCTCAAAGTTGAACGATTAGAGGATCTCATCCAGCCTTATCTATAAAAGGATTAGGTCATGTTATGAGAATATGTATTTTGGGATCTTATCATCTGTATACATAATAAATCTCTCTCCTAAAATAATTTGGTACAAATATTTCAATTCATACACAAAAACATCAAAATATATGTCAGGGGTTATATAGTTTATCTCATGAATCCTTAGTATCCTAGTTCCACAAGCGACTTCACATTCTTTTTTACATCAATATTTCTCAAAATACCATCTCTTGATGTGTCGCAATATAAAGTAGAGATGTTACATAACATGAGTATGGTCGAGATAATTGGGATCTTAATGTTTCCCATTATCTCTTATAATTCACTGTTATAAGTATTTAACCATTATAAGTTCATTCCCTTCTTGGTCATATACTTCATCGATGATACTAATATGGAGAAGTCCTAAATGAATCTCATGTAGTATCAAGATAATCCTAGTAAACAACATATCTCAAATATATTATTAAGTTACTAACTATAAACCACTAAATTGAACTTCCAATGCCCTATTTTTATTCCTCACTTTGATATAATGTATCCTATTAGAAAAAATCACTAATATATAAATGAAACTTCTAGAGAATTATGTAATTAAAATTTTCTCTCAATGTGCCCAATTTGATCTCTTAGTGTTGATCATGTTCCCCCAACATCTATCATATTACTAAAATTCATATTATAAACAAGACAAAAAATTATAAAAATGGATAGATAAAATTATTCAGCGGGGTTATAGACATATTTAGAGAATTCATCAATCCAATTGACATTATAATTATATCATATGAGCCCTATATACTTCTAAATGTGATATGAGACAGACTAAAAAATAAATTCTTATTAGATAAATGACATGTCATCATACAAAACACCCCACTCAAGGGGGAAATAGTAAATACTATTGTGTTACCTATAGCAATGAAAATACAAATGCTAGGTAAAGACCCCAAACTAGTGTACAATGTCAGACGCTCACCTGAATACCATTTTTTTGTTAGAGAATCATCTACATACTTCACTTCCATCCAAGTGTGATGGATAGAAATGCTTTTTTGGAGAAAAAATATTCAACTTCTGATTAGATAGATCATCTACCATGGAATAAGGTCCTTTTATCATAGAATCCCAACATATAATGAACTATCAGACACAATCTCAATAATTCAAAATTTATGATCTCTATAGAGGATGATATCATTGTGCATGGATCTAGGCTCAGATCTGAAGGATGAACCCAAACCATAAAAGTAACTGAATCCTAGTATAGTATAACCCTTTCGTGTCCCTTACGAGACCACCTACTCTCATCATTCCATCATTATAGGATCTATATGAATTAAATGTAATCCCTGAAGAGGAATGTTTCCAAAAAAATAGCATCTTTGGTTACCTCAAATGTTACCCAAAATCATACAGAATGCTAGAATAATCCATCTCAAGGTGACCTAATCAATCACACCTTTGATCAACACCCACATTTTGGCCACTATAATTTTAAAACACATCGACACAAAGATGAATGACCCGTTTTACCTTCTCTTCCCTTATTTATTACTTCCTATAGAACCTAGAAAATCGCCAGAAAAACCAATCCTCGACCCTTGAGTTCCACCCTTATTATCCCTACACCCTAGAACTAGGTATCCAGGTTTTCATAAACTAAATCCCAATCACTGATGATGTTTAATTGCATCCTCGTGTAACCCTAAATACCCTTCTCTCATTATCCTTGGGAGAATACAATACATTTCATTTCACATTGAGGTGTTTCACAACACTAGCAATGAGAATCCAGTGCAAAAGCCTTCTTCTAGATATTCTCATATATAGAAAAATAATGATTCCTCAATCTAAAAACATGAAAGTTCATCATTCCTATAATCTGCAAACACCATATTATACACTCTAATTCATTAATATTACCTCTTATGTGAATGAGTTTCCTGTAATCCCATCCACATAAATTCTCAGATGATGAACTAACACAAACATATTTTCCTAGTTCATCAATCTGTATGATGGAATAAAAACGTTTTTTTATCATTGTTCAGAATATAATTCAAAAAATATGGAAACAATATAACCTACATTAAATTAATAAATGGATCTAGACATCGTAGAAAATAAAAAATATCTCCTTCCAAATTTTCCATCTATAAATTGATGTCTCCATAGCCAACTATCTAACAAGAGTGAACCTATAAAACCGTTATATGTTCATTTATACTCTAGTCAGGGATAATTAATCTACTATTACAATCTTCAAAATTCATCCAATAATCCCCATAAATATGTTTAATAAAATTTTACCTTAAATAATTCCCTTCAAAAACATCCCATTCCAGTCATTCTTATATACCCTACATAGTTTCAACCACACTATAGTTTCTAATACCACACTCCTCAACAGGCTTGGAAATGTTATCCCATGAATCGCAATGCGAGGAACCAACCTGACAGTAATCCCATAGAAAATCAGTCAGGATATTCTCTAATTTTATTATAGTACCTTTTGGAGGTATGTGTATGGAGATCACGTGCATATAAATATAAATAAGAACACTATTGATAAGTGTTATCCTCCCTCTAAAGGTAATAAACATACTCTTCCAATTAATTATTCTCCATGTGATCTAATTTATGATTTAATAAAAAATCACTTTCTTGACTCTACCATTTGATATAGTATAAGAAAGTTGGATCATTGGTATTTACTGTTTTTGAATACCATATTTATCTTGATTTTACATACACCATCACTAAAAGAATTTCTTGGAAATAAAAACTCTACTTTTCTTGAAATTAACCATTTTCTCCCTCAATTCACCATAGGTTTACATGATCTTGATAATACCATTGATTGATATTTTCCTTCCATTAAAAAAGCAAATTATATCTTTAGAAAACATTAGATGGGAAACCATGATGTTTTTGGATCAATTCCTGAAAGGCATTATCCTCTCGATCTGTAGGCCCATATGAATGTTTCTTAAGAGTGCCTCCTGATCCAAAATAAGTTGACTAAAATACATATAGTCTCCATACATAACACTATGAACATATTTAAAGAAACAAAAACCCTTCCCCATTATAGAAATGGAAATCTATAGATAGGCATAACACATGAAGCACAGATCACAAAACCAATCATGAGATCCAAATTTCCTCATGACCATTAAAATAAATCCCCATTATAATCTATCAAAAGCATTATCCATGTCCAAAATCACCATCACATTTGACCCAACTACCTATTCTTTAAATTATTCTACCATTTCTTTAGTAATATCGATTTTCCCTGTATCTTTCTACCCTTCAAAAAAACATTCTACTCCTTAGATATTATTCTCAGGATCACTTTGCAGAGTCTCCTTTTGAGATTTCTTACTATGATACTATAAGAAAAATAAAATTAACATATAGGAATGTACTGAATTATGTTTTAATGATTATTCACTTTAAGAAGAAGAATAAATTTGGAAGTACAAAATTCTCTATTAATTTCCCCACCTATGAAAAATTCTTGCACATTCCCCTTAACATTCCCCTTAATAATATCCTAAGATACAATAAAGAAGGTATCATGAAATATATCTAAACTCGGAGCACTCTTCTTATTCATTATATACATAGTTGTTTGTATCTTAAACGTAGTATTCAGATTACCGATTTTTCCCACCCAAAATTGATGATACCTCAAACTCATATTGAACTTTTAGAAACCCTTGATTCCCTAAAAATTATTGAACAATCCATTTATATAAGGAATATAAAATTAATTTTTGAGAATGACTTGATTAAGCCTTTGGTAACCTAGAAATATGTATAAACATTCATAATCAGTCATGGAAAACAAAATAAAATCACCCCAAGATGATGTTCATGGGTAAATAAACCCCTTTATCATCATGTCCTATAATTATACATTCGACTCTATTATGTCTGTAGGTTAATTCAAATAGGTTGGTGTGTTTGTTATATTTCTTGTTGGAAAAAGTAAGATTATTAACTCAACCTATCTATCAGTTAGATTCCCTATAAATTACTTGATAAAGACATCTATATTAACAATATTATAGGATAAAAGATTAGTTTGTTCATCTTCTATATATACCATAGGGAAACACTTTATAAATATACCATAATCCTCATTATTTGAAAACCTCACTTGATTCGTTGTTTTGAATGGATTTTAAAAGCATATAAATTGATTGTGTTATAAATAATTAGTTGAACTACTATGATATATAATAGAGTATGTTTGGGATCGTTTCCATGATAAATATGAATTAAAAAAAAATTTAATTATTTTCTTAGATATTGATTTCAATAATATGAAAGATCAATATTGCTAAAATGTAATGTAAAAATTATAAAAAATGTAAATTAGAGAATTAAAAAAACAATTTCAATGGATGAATTTGAATAAAATGGTTTGTAACATTCATTTATAAATCAATTGTGTAAATTTGTTACTTATTTATCCCAAGGTAATCATATTATTTTGTAAAAAATCCATTGATTGTACTTCTTTTAATTTAAATATTTTTATCAATAAAATAATCTAATTACATTGATTTTTACCATATAAAGTAAAAGATTAGTCTGAACTATTTCTCATGGTTAAATCCCCTCAATTATTTTGGATATCCTCCCTTAAAAACATCTTTGTCGAAGAATTATTCTAAAATAAACTAGAAATTTAATTTTTAATAGATAATTCAATCTACAATCCTCCCAATCATGTTTCTTAGTCCACAAGTTTCTAAAAACTCATGTTCATGTAGAATTAAATACTAAATTTAATATTTTTTACAATAAATAATAATATTAATTAAATAATTCTGAAAATTTCATATAAAATAAAAAATAACAAAGAATGATTTAATAGAAATTGAACACACCATGTTCAATGAAAAATTAAAAAAGAAGTTTTCTAAAATAAATAGTTCTCTAAAAGAACTCAATGGAATTATATGAATTATTAAGTGAAATATATCACCCCAAAATAAAATTGAAGCACTCGTATTTATAAACATAAAGGGGCCACAAGAAGGAGATATAATTCCACATCATGGTGAATTTATCTAATACAAAAAAATGTTATTCTTACCTTAAGGAATCCAAAATGGTTATGTATTCATGTATCTTGATGGAATCAAAACATCATAATGTCAATATATCTCCATATTATATTCAAAATTGATAATCACCTAGAAGATATAAAGTGGGAGATTACCTGAAATACCTATTTTCAATAATTATTACATGAGTTTTGGAAAAGGTATATTATACATCACTACATCATAAGGGATAATTATGGTTCTTTAGTTGAAATAGGAAAACACGATAGTCATGGTTAAAAAAATTGTTCCTCAAACTCTATGGAAAAAATTCCTCCATTATTTGGTTTAAATTTTAATTGATATCAATTTTCAAAAAATAAATGTGTTTATAAACACAAGGTTCCTCCATAGAATAATGTCATTTTAAATCCTCATTATTATTTATTTAGAATAGAAATTAAATTTTTAGGTATCAACATATCATAGTCTCCTTAATTTGAATTCCTTTCTCTCCAATGTAAATAAACGAAGCTCCAATGTTCTGTTATTCCAAAAATCATCACATAAATTATTAATTAGGCACAATAATAATGATTTTAAAGAAAACAATATTAATTGGTGAGTAAAAAAAAGAGCATCACTATGCATTTATAGTAATGTATAAAACAAATTTTCTATATGTATCACCCCCTAAATAAGGTGGAACGATCACCCATAGGGTATATCAAGGATCCTCACCAATTTTAGAAATCAATTTCTTATATATAATGAGTTTTGTAATCTATTCCTAGGTTCCAATCAAGGATACTCATATTGATAAATATCAAATCCACTGATTCTCATATCCACTCACTATAAGAAGACATCCCAAGAATCTCTAAATACCCTCAATTCATCTCTCTTGGGGTGTATCAATAGTTAAGAGACCCACCAAAAACACTTTTACCAATCCTGAATACATGACTAACTTATAATAAATAAAACTGTTTATAACCTTAGAATTAAGAAGATCTAATTCGAATTATACAATATAAGTATTTTACCTTGAATATTGTATGTATCATTCTAATGTTAAGAGGAGTTTATACTAACATGAAGTGATTCCCTAGGCCATATCCTTTTCATTATTGTCTAGTAATATGACTCTTCTAAATATAGATACAATATTTCCTTTAAATTCACTACCCATATGCCCCATTTACTCTGATACAAAATGATCGATCAAAATAATCCAAACAACCAACCATATGATATTTCCCAAGAAAACACTATAGATAACCTTTATTCTTCTAATATTAGCTCCTTGATTTTGGTTTATGAAACTATGTTTGGATATGGACTACCCTTCCACACATGATACAATAGAGGAGTACCCCCTCATGAAGGAAGATATAAAATAGAATTATGGATGGCCTACATATTTCTTCCCTCATAACAATTTTCATATTAGCAATTCTTGACTCCAAATAATAGACACTCATCTATCAAAAAGGTATCAGACTAATTAAACATACCACTATCAATTGGGATCTCATAGTGATGATGGATAGGTCCACCAACTAAAGGGAAGAAGTTGGAACCCAAATATTCACCTAAACTCACACCATATTCTTCAGACCATCCATAAGTAATTTAACCATGATGGTCTAATCCCTGTCCAAAATAGGTATGATGTTAATCAAATATTTGAATCATGTAGGTTAATCCATCAGAGACATGTCCCTCTTGAAAAGATTCTAGAACTCATAAACCCATTATCAACTCAATTTATTAGGTGACAAATAATTAATTAAAAAACATTTAAATATTTCAAGATATCATTTAGTTATACATTTGAACTAATAAATCCCCCAATTGTTTTGTTGATCCTCAAAAAAATTAGTTCACTAACTTAACCCACCTCTCAATGAGTGTCTATATATGATCCAATCAATCTGTAGTTGATTAATCCCAAACTCAGAAAATCGTAGACCACCATGAACAATAAGGAGATTTTTATTCTATTTTTAGAACTCTCTTATTAGATTATACTTGTATGGATCAACCACTATAGATCTATTCTTGATCAACTGTATATATTGAAGTAGGCAATCTAAGAGATGTTGTTCCAATGGAGGCATCATATGAATTTCATTTAGGGTATGATCATCCTCACCATCCCAGCACCAATTTGAAAGTCTCAACATTTTAATATCCCAAAAATAAAATATTCATGAATCAATACATTTTTATATTTATTATTGATTTCATATTTTAGGAAAATAATTAACACACATCACATCCAATTACCCAATACAAACCCTATCACATGAGAGTCTCATACAATTTGAGCACTATCTAGGCAATCCTATCCACTCTTAGGGTTAGGTAAACTATACATGTAATCAATGATTATACAATATATTTATTATAACTAGTAAAAATGTTCCAATTATTTAAAATTACACCAATAACTTATGTAGTAAAACATTGTATATCATATTTGGGGCATTTTAAGTGACAAAAATTTCATTTCTTAACCATATTATCAATAAAATACTAGTATCTAAATGATATGTCAATAAGAAATTACAAATATAATGTATGAAAACATTCCAGGTTTCTACAATGATCCATGATTAAAATAATAATCTTTTAATCACAGGTTATATTGCTTGAAATCTCAATGTTATGACATTTAAAATCCTAACACAATGATCACATTTCTAGGTGATGTGGTATTCACCTATAAATTTTTTGTCTAGGAATATAAATAAGGTCCATTAATAATTTTATTACTAGTAATATATCATGCATGGACATACCAAATAAAAAAATTAAAAAAAAAACAAGCCTTTTATATTACTTTATTTTACCCTGAACCCAGTCAGCTCGAAAATCCCCAACACGGGTGATCAAGTACCCTAGGGAAACATCTCCATAAATTTAAGTTGTTTCTTACTAGTGGTGAGAATATATTGACATTATAAAGATAATATAAACTGTATATCAAATTATTATAAATAATTGATAAATAATGATAAATTTTCATACATAAAAAACTTCATCATATAAACATTATTGTTATGCTTCAACCATGACCAACATATAAAATTCTATAAATAAATATATGATCATAATATGTAATATAAAGTCATAAAAATAAATAGGACTCCCTAATGGGATAATAATATACATTATTGTCTAAAGATATCAAAATAATGGTGATATAAAATAGAAACCATGTATGAGTCCCCACCCTATCCCATCTCCAGATCCATCACATAGAGGAATATTCCAAGGTCTACTAAATTAAGATATATTGAAGGATGTTACTATTTGGTTATAAATTCCTATCCCGTGACACTTCCAAATTCAAAAATGTTTATTGGTAACCATGTACCAAATAAATATACCTACAGGAACATTGAAGGACTTAACATTCCCTACTTATCTAAAAAAAATAAAAGAAACACATTTTTATTCCAATTTGAGGCATGCACACACATGAAAAACCCCACACAACACAAGGTAAATGAAACTTATATAAACTATAAATAAAAAAATAAAAATAACTAACCTAATAGTGTTATGATATTTCCCATTGAATATCATCAAGAGAATCACCCTGAATTGGATGAAATTATAAAACCTAACCCTTACTGAATAAAATTGTATTTTATGTGAATAATGATGAAGTTGTGGAGTACACCTACATTTGAATATATTAGAGTCTTTGTCTAAATTCTTGAAATCTAAATGAAATAAAGATAATAATATTAGATAAAGAAATAAATAAATCCACATAATAAGGGAGGAGAGGAATGCGATGTTTTTCAATACCTGAGAAAAGGGGTGTTTTGATTACAAATTTTACAGAAAAAAAATAACTAATATATTTATAAATTTAAAAAAAGATATATAGATTCCACTAATTACCCATTGAAATAGAATCTTGATCTCGATACTCATCAGGTACTCAAACATGGGCCTTTGGGTAGTCAATATTCTACATGGATCATACACTTTTTAACCATTAAGAACATGATTCCAGGAAACCAGGTACTCATTTCTATCTATCATTAAAATATAAATTCTTCCACTAACCATATATTCTAAAATTAAATTCATTAGCCTCTACCTCCTTCAAAAATAGTCTAAAACCCACCAATGTACACAACAGACATCAAAATTTATGTGAAATTATTTCCTTAAAATGCATGGTTCATTACAATAATTGAATTTTAATAATCATGTTAATGGTTTTTGGATGATTTATTGAAGAAAAATAGCAATCATCATAATGATACGAGAAATTATTTATGGTATAATGGTACGTGTTGTGAAGAGGAAGAAAAAATGTGGTATTTTAGTTTATATAAATTATATATTTCAAAATATTATAAATAAAAGTGATGAGAAATGCCCTCATTTTAAATGTTAATGGGTTCTAAGAAGGGAGCATGTGTTTCTATTTTTTTAAAGTGCTGGAAAGATACTATCTTTTAATTTTTTGTTTTTGGTTGTGGTATTTTTTTTATTTCAATCAATTTTGGACCTATGTACCCAATGGGATAAAAAATATTAATATTTTTTAGAATGTGTTTTATGGGATATTTAAATCATTAATTAATTAATTTTATATTAATTAAGTTTTCATTGACTAGAAAAATCATTAATTTATTTATTTTGCTTTTATTATGATTTAATAGACACCGGTATTTACGTATTCTTAAATTCACTATAATTTTATTCCTTTCGATTTTATTTCATTTATTCCATTAAATTGATTATCAATGGTTTGGAAGAAAAATATTTTAAAATTTTTATTATAATATTCCATCATTGAGAAATCCCTTATAGTGATAGCTATTTTACTATAAGAATTCAGTGTAGAAAGGATTCTTGGATTTCAATTGTTTCATTAGTTTGTATTAGAGTTATCCATTTCATTACACATTCATAATTAAAATAATTTTGTAATCAATCTATCCTTCTATTATCCATATAAACATTCATATGATAACTTCCACCACCATTATTTGAATAATATAATTTAAACAAATCCCACCTTCCTTTCATCACTATTAAAAAAGATACGGTAAAATAAGATATAATTATGAATATGGAATTATGATATTTTTAAGATCCCATCCTTTTCTAAGCATGTCCCACCTTGAGTTTTTCATTTGATACTTGGTGGTCGTGTCTTGTTCAGAGATGGAGAGACATTGTTTGTAAAATAACCTAAATTTAGGTAATATATGTTTTTATGTAAATTATTGGAGTCTGGATAAATGGGTCAATTTTTATCATGGGATATTAGTAATTTGAGAAGCATTGAAGGGGAATTTTGTTATTTAATGTGGAAACGGCCTAAAAGCCAATTTTTAGAACATTTTAGTTCTATATAAAATAATTACGCGTCATGTAATTTTTAGGTTTTTATAATAAAATGACTTGAGGAGATGGGTTTTTTTGGTGAATCATTTTAAAAATATTTACATGATGTGTAAATACATAAGATGTTGTGTAATTACCCAAAAAGTTATTTTAAACTATGTTGCGAAGATGAATTTAATTTTATCTCACCTATAACTTTCTCCTTTTTCCACTGGGGAATCTTCTAGACAATTTTAGAGTTCCAACCTACCTTTCAGACATCCCGTTTGTGAAATAAATCCCTAGAATGTCTTTTGGGTTTGGTTCATCATGTGTCTCCCTTTGTTATCCAACAATTGCGGTGAAATCCCTTGATGATGTGTTTTTTTGGTTTTGATGTTGATCATATTTGATCTAGGAAACTCATTTCGATAATTTGTACATTTTTTCTCTCGTTATTTCTACTTTGGAAGCATTTTCATATCACATGTTAAAGATACATGGTCTAAATATTAACCCTATAGATTCATAATTTATGTGTATATGAAATATTATCATTTTTCCAATCAAACATGCACTTCAACCAATTAAATTATGAATCGGATTATTCATTAGAGTACATTTTTATCAATTTTGGTTTGACCTGGATAATTTCTACACATTTGGTAAGAGAACTATGAATATAATTTAATTGATTAATGAATTAAATTGTGGTTAACATGACCTGGTACATTAGGTGATTTCATGATATAGAATCCCTTTGTTATGGATTATTTCTTATTATTATGAATTTTGATTAATTTTGATTTAAATGAATGTTGTATATGAAATAAAAATGGTAATTTTTATAATTAACCATTGATATTAATGATGTGATATTTTGATATCCATGTTGTATGATTTCACTTTTGTTATATGCTGCAATACTAATATATCGGGTCTGGCCCTAGAAACAAGAAATCATATATGATGTAATGATAATATTGATTGGGCTTAGTTCAATCCCATGTCGTAATGGTTATAGTGAGCAGGATCTACCTAGTCCCATGTTTTAATTCTTATAGAGCTTTTCCCCATATGTTAAAATTCTTATAGATCATTGACCTAGATGATTTAATTATTATATGGATTTGATCTAGATGTTTTAATGCTTATAGGGATTTGACAGGGTTGATTTGACTATACAATTTTTATATTTTTGTTGCTGCCATAGTTTTAGGACATGTTGTGTGATATTCTATCATGGCGTCAATGGTGGTTATTTTAATATGGTTATACATATTTGGTTTCAATGTTTGTAAAAAATTCTCATAGATATTACATCAGGGAGCCAAAGAATATTTTTGTGGTATTTTTTTAATTTTTTAAATAATTAATACACTTGTTTATCTATATATTACATACACTTATTATTAAGTGGGTTTGTTTAGACATGGTGGTGCAGACCTGCTCAGTTATACTCACACCCTATACAGAACTCCATTTGGTTCCCAAGAAGATTATGTGGTTGCCGGTTTGGCAAAAGGAAAAGGACCTTATTGCTGATTGTTTGCATGCTGAATGGGATGGAGTTTTGAGGTGGGACCAACTTTGGATTTGTGATTGGGGACTATTGAGTCATTGTTTATTATACTAGTTTTTTACTTGTATTGTTTCTAGAATGACATTTAGTTACCTTCCAACACATCATTACATAATTCATATTATTATTCAATGATTCTTCAGTTGTATTTTTTATTGGTTTTCCCTATTTCTATAATTTTCTTTAATTCATTTATATGTATTATTTCTACTGAGATGAAACTTATTACCTTGGGGTATAGTCTCCCAACTATAAATTTCACATCCCCACTACTAGTCATCATATTCTAGCTGTTTCTGTTGCCTTCTCTGTGCTGCATGCATCCATCTTGCAGAGGACGCACTGTTGTTACCCTGCATTCCTTCTTTCCAAAGGTGGGAAACATCCGCTCCTTATTCAGGGACGTTTGCGCCTTGATTGAAACGAGATGATGGGATGTCAGTTCTTCCTTCCATGGATTCCTCCTCTGATCTCATCACCTAGTCTGGGTCTCCCTCATAGATTTAAAACCTAATCCATGAATCTCTTCCCAGCGCCATACCTTCATGGACACAAGTTAATTATGCCGCTTCTGTCAAGACATTCTAAGGGGTCCGTTCAAGGCAGCAACCTCCGGTTAGGAGAGTAGTCGCGTTGGGGCATCATTGGTGTGTCTTCAGGCTGGGGATTGGCATGTCTGTCTTTTATCCCTTATCATAGGGCTTCTCAAGGGAGCGGAACCCTAAGGCATCCAACATTGAACACGAGGAATTTTATGCCATAGGCAGGTATCTGAGGTTTTCCTCATCTTCCCATGTTTAACACTGGGTATTCCACAAGTTTAACGTCCAACAGAGATGGATTGGACTGATCGGAACACTTGCTAGAGTGGATTAGATTGAAGAACCCCCTAGAGGGAACACTGATGTTGGGGCCAGCACGTGGGAGGCTTCCCGAATGCTGTGAAGGGGAATGAGGAGTGATGTGGCACGATGCCACTGGGATGTGGAAGCATGGGTAAGAATCAGGATGAACGATGGCTTTGGTAATAGGTCTCGAAGAGACTTCCTACGTATCCTTGTGGTGAGGAATCAAAGTCCGCGTAGTTCTATGATATGGTGGGACACCTAAAGAGGCGCCCCATGAGAATGAACATGTGGATGGGACTGAATGGAAGTGGAACCTATGGGTTATGTAATGAGATTCCTGAGACGCATGGGCTCGAGGTAGAGATTAGGAGGAGACATGAGTGATGGGCTTGAGCATCATAGATGATTCCTACATATCCCCATGGTTAGGAATCAATGTCATCATAGTTCAGGTGGTGGGTACAGTTTAACATCATGCAGGACAGGTATGGGGGCTTACACTCTGAGGCGTCTTGTGGTGTTGGAGGACCGATGTGTATGGAGTCAGAACGACCAGGTTGAGGGCTTGAATCTCATGGAGGATTCCTACGTACCATTCCTTAGCACAGATCAAAGTCCCCGTAATTTGAGATGGAATGCAGTTTAACATCATGCGGTAAGGGGGCATTTGGGGCTTACGCTCTGAGGCGGCCAAAGATGGAGTTGTTGATATGAGGTTAAGGGGGTCTTGGGGTCCAGGTGGATTGGGCCTTATGCTCTCAGATGGCCCAAGGTGGAAATGGGGCTTGGCACACCGACATGAAGACAGTCGGGGCCAATGGTTTAGTGGGATTGAACCTCATGGAGGCTTCCTATGTACCATGCCTTATCATGGATCAAAGTCCCCATAGTTCGGGTTGGTTTGGGATTACTCTTTGATATGGACCAAGGTGGTGGGGCTTGAACCACATGGAGGCTTCCTATGTACCATGCCTTAGCACAGATCAATGTCCTCGTAGTTCGGGTTGTTTGGGGCTTACACTCTGAGATTCCCCAAGGTTGTGGGGCTTGAACCTTGTGGAGGCTTCCTAGGTACCATCCCTTAGAACGGATCAAATTCACCATAAATCAGGATGGTTGGGGATTACGCTTTGAGACTGCCCAAGGTGGAGGGGCTTTATCCTCTTGGAGGCTTCCTATGTACCATGCCTTAGCATGGATCAAAGTACCTGTAGTTTGGGTTGGTTAGGGCTTATGCTCTGATACGGCCCAAGGTGGTGGGGTTGAACCTCATTGAGGCTTCCTACGTACCATGTCATAGAATGGATCAAAGTCCACATTGTTCGGGATGGTTGGGGCTTACACTCTGAGAAGACCCATGGTGGTGTGGCTTGAACCTCGTGGAGGCTTCCTACATACCATGCCTTAGCATGGATCAAAGTCTCCATAGTTTGGGATGGTAGGGTATTACACTCTGAGACAGCCCAAGGTGGTGGGGTATGAACCTCGTGGAGACTTCCTACGTACCATACGATAGCATGGATCAAAGTCCCCGTAGTTCAGGTTGGTTGGGGATTATGCTCTGAGACGACCCGAGGTAGTGGGGATTGAATCTCGTGGAGGCTTCATATGTACCATTCCCTAGCACAGATCAAAGTCCCCATAGTTTGGGATGGTTGGGGATTACGCTCTGAGACGTCCCAAGGTGGTGTGGCTTGAACCTCGTGGAGGCTTCCTACGTACCATGCCTTAGCACAGATCAAATTCCATGTAGTTCGGGATGGTTGGGGCTTACACTCTGAGATGTCCCAAGGTGGTGAGGCTTGAACCTTGTGGAGGGTTCCTATGTACCATGCCTTAGCACATATCAAAGTCCCCGTAGTTCAGGTTGGTTGAGGATTACGCTCTGAGACATCCCAAGGTGGAGGGGCTTGAACCTCATGGAGGCTTCCTATGTACCATGAATTAGCACGGATCAAAGTCCCCGTAGTTTGGGATGGTTGGCGTTTATGCTCTGAGACCACCAAAGGTGGTGGGGATTGAACGTCGTGGAGGCTTCCTGTGTACCATGCCTTAGCATGGATCAATGTCCTTGTAGTTCGGGATGGTTTGGGCTTACACTCAGAGATGGCCCATGGTGGTGGGGCTTGAACCTCGTGGAGGCTTCCTACGTACCATGCCTTAGCACGGATCAAAGTCCTTGTAGTTCGGATTGTTCAGTTTAACATCATGCGGGATGAGGCATTTGGGGATTACGCTCTGAGGCGGCCCAAGGTGGGTCATGGTCAGTGCTCACTCTAAGCTCACAAGAGTCATGCTCGGTGTGAGAAAATATATCTAGCAGAGACCTGATGATCACGTTGTGAAGGGTTCGTTTGTAGGAAATAAAGAGGGTAATACACGTTGAGCCGCCCATGGTGACGGGACTTACTATAGGATGGAGGACCGAGTGTGACAAATCACACTAGGAGAGGGATTTGGTACCCAGGAAGAGAGGATAGGTTGCATTCCCTATCACGCCCTCTACTGGCCATGGCACCGAGGAAGTGAGGAGGAGCAGGAGTGCTGCCTCCTGGAAGAAATGATTTAGGCTTACACCAAGGTGGCGGCCCTTCCCCGCGGACAAACACCACTCCAATAAATAACCCCCTCGTGAGGGATGATCCCATCCCCATGGAGACGAGTGGGCGTGGAGAATGTCCGAGGCGGGGGGACCCTGCGTGCGAGGCACGGGGCCAGGTCATAGTTTAACATCATGTGTTGAGGAAAATATTCATGGCATTTTAACGTCATGCATCTCGGACGAGGTGGGTTTGGTCAGCACCCCTAGGACATACATAACCGGTTCCCTCTTCCCCATGTAGAAGTGAAGGCATCGGCAAGGCCGTGGTGAGGGGGTTTCACGGGGTGAACCATCAAGGGGTCCACATTAGCATGGCTATACGAAGAAGCAATAGCCATTAGCATGCCTAAATGAAGAATCATGAGGTAGAGCAACGCAGCGGGAAGGATTGTCCAAGGGTCTTTGAAGTTACTTCGTACAAGCCTAGAAGGTCGTACGGGAAAACCAGGTATGATGTGGATGTCTGGGGTGCACAAGACACCTGCGAATGGCACCCAGAAGGAGGGCATTGGGTGTTTACACAAGAGGGAGACCAGGGAGCACTGAGGTGAAGGGCGCCAGGAGATTTCATGAAACCATTGGGGTTTTAACGAAATAAGGGGGACCGGTGCAAAAATCCCTGAGTCGACACGAAATCAGTGTTGCTTTCGTTGAATATGGGGATGATGCTTTGCGTGCGCCCTGAAGGGATTGCGCGCAAAGGGAGGGATTGCGTGCAGAAAAAGGAATATTGTACACAAAGGGAGGAATTTTCCATAAAAGAAGAAGGATTTCGTGCAAAGGTAGGACCCCAAAGGGGATGGATTTTAGTCTAATCCATGGGGATCTCATGTGAAGGCAGATCCCAGGGAGACTTGGCATGAAAAAGAACCTTACCTGAAATCCATATTACGCATTCACGGAATGCCGTTTTCACACATGAGATGTAGTTCGAATTCTTCATCCCCCAAAAGGAAGGGGTATCCTTCTATTTATTGGCTTCAGGTGCCGTGGAATTTAGGGTTTCACACAATAATTGTGCGACGGACGTTGCGACATGAAATATCAACTGTGAGGGGTGGGGGCGTGAAATTATTTTGCGACCACAATGGGGATCCATCACTAATCCCAGTATTTTCCGTGTGCGACATATTTTTTCGTGCTCTTCATCCTTTTTTTCACGCAACACCTCCAGGACCTTCGAACCGGGTCTCCAGGTCTGAATATGACTTTGCTTTTTCATTTCGGAACTTTCTCTGATATGTAATCACTTTTCATCCTCTACAAATTCCCCCCATCGGAATTGGATTGGTGAGGGGTCACACCAATCAGATTACAAGGGAAACGCCGAAAAGTAGGGCTTCATGCGCCCTCTACAGACAAAAATTATGAGTGGTGCGCGAAACTTGTCCAGGCGCGAAATTTGGATTTTTACACGGGCGCTGAACCTAGGATCCGCCTGTAAAAGTATCCATGGGTCCCATGATTCATACGACTTTTTCTCTCATGAATAGCTTGGATATCTCACATGCGGAATTGGTTCTTCTCCAGTGAGAAAAACTGCCTCGGTTGTGCGTAATTCCGTTGAGATTTAGTGGCCTTTTATGTGCTAACCCAAGATTTTTTGGACAACAGCCTGAAATTTCCCACAAACCACTGATTTTCCACACCTGACTCTCATATTTCATGCTAAAATCCTAGAAAACAATTTGTCGGAAGAAAATGGTTGCAAACCTAGTTGATGAAGGGGAATCCACTGATTGTAGGGCTGAAATGGCTGCGAACCCGGAGGTTTATGGTGTAAAGAGGGTTGTCTCTGAGAACCACACTCTCTTCAACATGCTAACCCCTACCTAGAAAGATTACGCCTTGTCTAAAAATCATCCAATGTGGGACTTCAACATTCTGGAGGAGGTCCCTCTGCCGGGTTTCGAGGGGGATACCCCACGGTAATGGGTGACCCGCGAAGACGACCTTCCTCGATAAAACATTACCAATAACGGTCACCCTGCTAGAGAAACCAGGTACATGGATATCTATGTTCTCAACCCCAAGACCATGACCATTGTAAGGGGTGACCCTATCGTGGAGAGCTCACTGGCCCTCTACGTGAGAACATTCCAACATAGCATCACTGACAAGACCAAGGGTTGTCTACAGGACTGGGATCTATGGGCTGGAGGTAACTTCACAAGAGAGTGGTCCTGGGTGTACTGAGTTTGACATACATGTGACCAATTTGGGGCCGGGTTGCGGCACATTGGTCAATTCGAGGTAGTGTGGACATCATAGTTCCACTTCTACTAACAACCTGAGCTTAGGCCGGAGCTATTCACCTGGTGGTCCCCCGATACCAACACATTTCATCTTCACCATGGGGAATTCGGCATCAGTCTCTTGGATATCCCCTACATCAGAGTCATCCCTTTGGAGGGCCATCAATACAATGAGTTCCTCATGTCGATGAACATCTGGGGTGAGAGGTCTCGAACCCCCATACTGACGTGGCACCTGCTGGATTTGGCCAAGGAGAAGCTGAAAGTTAAGGATTTCCTGAATGACATCACCTACAAGGATTGGTTCGGCCTATTCCTGGATAATTATCTGGAAGTCATGATGCCAGGGTGGGGGAAATGGTGTCCAACTGCATCCCAGAGGAGCAAGAACGGATCATATTGGAGGATCTTAGAGGTGGGGAAATAATTATCATGGTGCTACAGCATGAATGAGGCCTAAAACCAAAATGACTGGTACGCCGGATTCCTCACCACCATCCTGAGTGGATGGATCTTTCTAGTGTGGGACGCAAGGATGGGCATCCGTCCAACGACTCTGGTGATGGCGGGCATCATGGCTACCAACAAGAGGTTCAACCTGGGGGGTCCCCATGTTGTCCAAGTTGTACACCATCATAGGATGTATCTAGAGAGGGGGATCACCTAGGAGATTATGTGGCCTCTCCCATATCTTCCATGGCTGGGTTGCAACTCACTGCAGTGGATAAATGTTTCCAAATGTCATCTGTCCTCCGGGAAACGTCCTGAGACCCTCTATGCTGAATATTGTCAGGGTCATGACAATGATGCTCAATGAGGAGGGAGTATGGATCATGATCGGTCGACGTGACAACTTCACCTTCAGCCCATTCCCCACTCCAACTGGTCAGCTGATAGACGATGGGCAAGGCTCACTAGAGCATAAGGAGTAATTCCATAGCGTTAAAGGCGGGGTGCTTGTTGCCCGGATTGATGGGAATATTTTCTGTGAGCCTTATGTGCCATCCAATTTTTCCTGGATGTTTGGATGCCTCCAGAAAATTACAAAGAGAGTATTCACATACATCCAGGAGGAGAGGAATCCCTGCATCCTTCGTCAGCTGTGGCTGATGTTTACAACCTAAGGCTTTGGTGACATCATCACTTTTCCTTCTACCGGAGTCAACGCTGGCCTCTCGATTGAGTATGCTAAACATTGGACCATAGCATACCCTGAAGGACTTCTGCGGAAGTGAGTTCGGTAGCTCAAGGTCTCCAGTGCGGAACCGTGATGGTGAGAGAGCAGGCATGGTGCCGCTAGAGGAGGAGGACTAGAAGCACCTCAGGAAATGGGGCCTGCATAGTCTGGGACCTTAGCAGCGGGGGCGTCGCATAGCATGGTCGCACCCTCATTTCCTAGAGGAGGAGGTTCCCACAGATCATCCAGAGAACTTCCTGGGAAGAAAATAAAATACTTGATTCAACCTTCTCAGGATTCCATCTTCCCTGTGCTATGGTCAGCTTGGATAACCATGTGCTAGTCAATGAGTACTGAAGCCCTCTAGTAGAAGATAGTGCGGGACATGATCCAGATTCCAGAAGTCGAACTTGTCCAGGTCACCAAAAAAGTGAACTTCCACTGACGTCATGCATATCTAATAGCCATGGACATGTAGGCAGGCCAATGGGGTCAGCGGGTGGAGGCACCTATCTTAATGAAGGTGCTGCTTGGCCAGGAACATGATCTGGAAAGGCTGTCGTCAGAGGATGATGATGGCAGTGATGAGTTAGAGGATGGAGAAATAGGAGAAGAGTCAAAAGGAGAAGGAGAAGGAGAAGAGGAGACTGAAGTTGAAGGGTCTTCGGGGGCATCCCAGCAAGGGAGTCTCTTGGAAAGCAGTGAGATATTCGGATCCGATATGGATGTAACTGAGATTCTCAAGGTATGAATCAACCCTTATCTTCTCATGTATTCTCGTTCTTTTGAAATCCTTAGCCCACCTTATTTATCTTACTCATGGAAACATTGGACCTAATCAAGCATCTCCGGCCGAATGTGGTGAGGAAGCATCAATGGGGCAAGGTGGGGAAATGATGCTCGTTATCGAGCAGACAAGTGCTAAGGGATCCCCTGCCATGATAGCTCTTGTAGCAGGAATAGCACTAGAGGATGATTCATTGGGATCTGATATGTTCCTTAATTCGATAAAGGTACTCACTATCGTATGTCTCAACTGATCAGGGTGCTCCTTTTCTGTACAGTGATCACAACACTGGAGGCTCATCGGGCTGCTGAGCCAACACCATCCATGAGCGTGCCAATGGAAAATGTACCGCCCCATCCAGAACATGCCTCCCAAACTGAGTTGGCTCTGGTAATTGTTGAACAAGGAGTGGAAGACAATAGTGGTGTTGTCATCTGGGCAGGGTCGGAAATCGACGTGGGCGTCACCAGGATAGTGGGGAGAGAGGAAGGTCACCAAGATGCTGAGTAGCCTATTTCCCTGGAAGGAATCTCTGAGGAAGACCCTACTACTACCATGTTGGCTGTCTTCCTAGTCTATTGGCCTACTAATCTCGAATAAATTGATGATTCAAATTTGTAAGCGGCCGAGGAAGGTCGGATAACGCGATGTAGGGGATGGAAGTGCATCCGACAATTCCTCAATCATCCCCAGATGGAATGGCTGAAGCGAATGGGGTCACTCCACACATGGCTATGCTTCCTATGTGCTGGAGTGGTGGTTGCTCAATGTCTTCACCTGACAGTCAGTGACTACATGGCCGAGAAGATGTAGGAGAGAAGTCGACGCACTGATGTCATCTGGTGCCAGGAGGATTCGGGGAGTACCCGGGCTTTTCTGAGGGTGGAGTAGGAGGTTCAACACCTCGAGGAACAGGAAAAGGAGCAGGAGGTATTCATTGAAAACTTCTCTGAGATCATGGAGTAATTGAGGGCCTAGCTGGAGGATGCTCAAGATCAACTCATAGAAGCGATTCATCTGATAACCAAGTTCCAAGATGAACAGGCGTAGGTACGGGCCAGGGTCAGTGAGCTGCGCTCCGCGGCCATCGATGAAGAAAGGGTCCTTAGGGGATGTAAGTCCGTCTTGGTGGCCACCAGTGAAAAGGTGGTAGCATTGGAGAGATCTATCTAAGAAGCCAACCCTTAGGGGCCTTGTTTTGGCCAAACCCATAAACTTGTCCTACCTTACAGCTTTCTGTTCTTCTGAACTGTATATATAGACAAATTTACTTTCCCCATTGCTTAACATACTTGTCCCTTTGGTTTATCATGCTCAACCATAATACCAAAATAAATAGAAATCCATCCCTAAGCTCACATGGGCCATGAGAAAAAAAGGAGGTGCGTATTATCACTTTTTTTGATCGTGGGATCATCTACCAAGCTTCAGGCATTAGAAATTCAAACCTAGATTTCCAAGGAGAAGAGGGAAGCCCATCAAAAGGAAGAGGACCTCAGATCAATTGATGTATCGTCTTCTCAATGTGCTCTAGTGTAACACCCGAGACTTTTATGTTATATAAATCATCAAAGGAGTCTTTTTCTATACAACACTTGCTTGGCTTGCTTTACACGCAATCGCGACCTTCCTCGATAGCTTGCGTTGTACGCAATACTGAGTTTCACTAAACAACGATATGCTATTAAAATATTATTAAAACTAGCCGTTATGAATAGTAATAACCACTTTTTGAAATATTATAAATTTTATTTTTCAAAATGGACTTCATTTTTGGATTCAGAATACCGAAATTAGCCTAGGGTAAAATTTTGATATTTTTCTGAAAACTTTCAATTTTTGATAAATAGTGAAACCACTAAGTGGTAGGTTAAAAACTGAATTTTGCATAAAACATAATTTTACCGCTTCTGTGAATGGAATTTGAAAAATCCGATAGGCACGGTTGATATCAGTAAGTAAAATGTGGTCCAATGAGAAAAAAATAATTTTTTGGTGAATAGTAACTTTTTACTTTTTTTTACCGTGGTTAATAGTAAATAGGGTAACTAAGGGTAAATATGATATTAATATTACCCTAACACATGTCCTAATTCAATTGGACAAGTGTAATTCGACCAAAAACAAACTTAGGAATAAAATATGACCATTTAGGCTCACTTGGATTTGATTAGGACTTTTATTATTAATTTATTTAAAGAAGGGTTAAAATAGTTAAAATCAAAGTTTAATAAGTAAATCATTTTTAATATGGGGTTATACATAAGATAAATTCGACTATAAATATTAATTAGAAAGATAAAAAGATTTCCTACATAATGATATTTTATTTATAATTTTTAGACTTTAAATAAGTTAATTTATTTATGACACAACGATGATGCAGTAATTACCCTTTTAAGGAAATGTTAACATAATTGATGTTATAAAAGCCCAAATAAATGTAATTTGAGACTTTTTATGAATTCCACTAATTTTCTAGGTTAATATGATATATTAGTGTTGATTTAATCTACTTTTGTCGAAGATATAATTCTGTTATGACTTTCGAAAAAATCATATATCAAATAGTGTCAAAATTGACACCAAATAGTTTTTAAATAAAATATTATATTATTAATTGTTATTTTATTCCTAAAAATCTAAGGTTCGGCAAAATGACGTAGATAACGATATATATATTAATAATAAACAATTTGGGGTTCGTTTGGCATGTTATAGTAAGTTTATTAACCATATAGTGTAAGAAAACAAAAAGACACGGTAAAAGTTAAATTATTTAACTTAGAGTTAAATCTAATTGATAATGTTAAAATAATAACCTAAACTTGTCTAAATCCTATTGGTTGATAGTATTTAGACCCATCCCCACTTTACCTTCGAAATAAGACCCTTTGGAACCATTATAAAACTATTTTGACTTTAATATAAAATAATATTTTGAGATATTCCTAAGGTTCCCCTCTCCTCCCTTATAATTGGGCACCTCCTCCCCCTCCTCCTCACACCAAATTGAGCACTCAAGCTCTTCCAAACCCTGCCCAAATCCCTTATCCACTTCCCTAGAATAATTCTAGAGGTTATGGTCTTCTTCAAAGACCAATCTTAGTTCCTTAAGTGGAGGATTCAAAGAGGCGTTCCAAAGAAGAGGTAATATCCATTACCGATCTTTTCAATTTCTTTCTTCTTCAACTTCTTCTTCTTTAGTTGTTTCATGATAAAGTAATAACATCAGTATTACTTACATACTGATATATTATTATAAATATGAAACAACCCTAATTCACCTTCTATCCATCCTACGGAAAAATGAAATCACCACACGTGCGTACGTACGGAATACCGTCTCCACGTCGTGGTGTAATCTATTTTCCACAACCACCTTACAAGGAAGGGTATAATGTTGTAATGAGTAACTATATATGATTATTATGAAGTAATATTGATACTGAAATAATATATATATACTCCAATAAAATTCCACGATCATAGGAACGATATCATCACTCGTGCGTACGTACGGAATACCGTCTCCACGATGTGATGCGACTCGTTCTACATGATATTCATTTCATAATGATTATATAAATGAATTGAATGAATGAATATGGTATATAATACACTAATACTATTCTGGAAATGAAGTATCTATAACCTAAAGATAAGAATATGAATATATTCGACAAAACACGCATAAGAACAAAAAGTTATAAATACCCGAGTAACAAGTAACAATGAAATATTACTAACAAGAAGATAATAATATGACCATATATGATATCATATCAATATGTATGATTCTGGAATAAGTCAATAACATTATTTAAACCATTATACAGGAGATTCGGACACGTACAAAGCAAATCGGACCTAAGGTAAGGGAAATATCACAGTCTCATTTTTATCCGAGATTGTTTATACTTTGGAATTTACTGGGGTGTATTTTATCATCCACATCCATGTTTTATCAATATGTAATATTATTTCCATCCACCTACAATTGTTTAAATCCAATTTTACCCTTCGGTGAGTTTTTAGTAAAATATATGAAAGGAATCTTTTGTCGTTTTTCGTACGAGGTACTTTTTGAGTTTTCCGACAAAAGTATGAGAAGAATGTTTTTTTAACTTATACGACATGAATAGATTTTTAAAACATTATTTCCAAGAAGATTCCTTTACAAGTTTTCAAGTTTATTTTTAATCAACTTCTTTTAGTTTATAATTGTATGACATGTTAAGAAAAGAAAAGTCTTTTTGAAGTAGAAAGGATATTTTCCTCAAGAATGGAGTTCAAATGTTTTAACAAAATTATTTTCCATCTTAGATAATATAGGGTTCTGTTTTTATCCCTATTATTACATTGATTTGATTATGTTGTGATGGAATTATTTTTATGAAGTCATTTAACTTATATGATTTTTTTTATGATGTCATGATGTTTCAAGAATCCCATTTTTGTTACATGTGTTATGCGATGATGTATGATTTATGATTATGTGGCACACATAAGAAAGGATTCATTATAAGATGGGTGGGACCTATATCTCCCTCCAATTCATTGGGTAAAGATTTATATCTCATGAGATAGACATGGCTGGAACGGAAGGTTATTTCGGTTCAGTGATACAGGACTGAAACGAGGAGTGAACTCGGTTCAGAAATGGACTTTGTCCGCTAAGATAGTCTTGGCAATGAGTCATGACTAACAAGAAATGATTTTCCATGATTATGTGTGCATGCCACAAAGTTTCAAGTTTTATGTTATGATTATGGGGATCTCATTTTCACTTCTATGATTTATTCCATGTAAAGATATTATGATCTCTTTTGCAGGTTGTGATTTTCAAAAAGATATGATATGATTTTTATTTCCTTTATTTGCCCTTGCGGAGCATTTGAGCTCACCCTTTTATGTTTTCTTTTCCCCAGGTCAAGAAGATGGATATTAAGTAGAATATGCTAAAAGGGACCCTAGATATGATGAAATAAATGGGAGACACTGTATAAGATTTATGAACCAGTTGTTTATGTTTCCCAGTTTCTAAAGACACTATACCTATACGGTCCTTTGTGGTTTTGTCATATGTTGTAATAAGTGTGCTTCAATTTTGATGTATTAACAATGTATCTAAAGTATGGGTCATTATAGTTGGTATCAGATGAAAGGTATAGTCAACCTTTGGAAACTAGGATGTGAAAGCCTTAGTAAGAACCCTAAGGATAAGTCTAAGCATAGAACACAATCTTAGTGTTTTAGAAATGGCCATGAATAACCCAGGATAAGACCTTAAGCATGAAAATTTTATTCTTGAATTATGTGGTTTTCCTATTATAATTAGTGTTGCTCACACTATTCTTATTGGTTTTAGTCAATGGCTGGAACCCGAAGGAACCGTGTTAATGCGGAATGTGATAGGCAATGCAATGATTGTCCCCCTAAGCAACCAAATGATATAGGAGCTGGAATGAAAAATCTTGTAGCCATGCTCACACAACTTTCTCAAGCTATGAATCATGCAGGACTTCCAAACGAGCAATGGAAGGAGCAACATTCTGTTGAATCCTTCATGAGGCAGCGTCCACGTTCTTTCAGCGGGTCTACTGATCCATTAGTTGCTGAACAATGGATTAGTACTGCTGAAAAGATATTTTCAGTTCTTCAATGTTCTGAACATGATAAAGTCATCCTAGCAGTGTATCATTTGGAAGGAGATGCTGATTAATGGTGGAATCTTATTAAGAATACGAGGCAAAGGGATGAAATTGAGTCCATGGAATGGGACGAGTTCAAGAACTTATTTTTTAATAAGTACTTCCCTCGTATTCTCCGAACAAAGATGGAGAAAGAGTTTCTTGAACTGAAGAAAAGGGATGATGAATCTGTTGGTACCAATGAAGCAAATTTTACAAGACTTGCAAGGTACGCTTCTGGTATTATTATCCAAATTGAGAGTAAGATCGATCGATTCTTTAGTGGCTTAAAACCAAGTCTTCGAAGGGCGTTAGCCATAAGGGACTTCAATAGCTACGAGGAAATCGTTCGATGTGCTCTCAAAGTCGATATGGAGATTGGAGTAACCCATCAGTCAAATGGGTTTGATAAGAAGAGGAAGATGTAATTCAAAGGAAAATCGAAAGAGCACACTGAAAAGAAGATGAGCTTTCCCTTATGCTCAAAGTGTGGAAAGAAACATGGAGGGAGTTGTCTTAAAGGGACAAGTAAATGTTTCAAATGTGGAAAGGAAGGTCATCGGACATTTGAATGTCGTGATAATGGGAAGAAGATGTCTAATGATGCAAACAAAGGAAGGGATACACAGAATGAACCTACTACACTTCAATGTTTCAAGTGCAAGGAGATGGGGTATTATGCCAATCAATGCCCAAATCCAAGGGTTGATGATGATGGTCGACGTCAACAAAATCTTACGGCTAAAGACAAAGGAAAGTCACATGAAATTTCTATCAGCAATGTGGAGTACGATAACGAAGTGGTGAAAGGTACACATACCATCCACTCTAAAGTAGCAAATGTTTTATTTGATTTTGGATACACCCACTCTTTTATTTCTAAAGAATTTTCTAAGGGTATCATCGTATTACCTCAACAATTATATGTTGAGTTAGCTGTGACAACACCTAATGGCACAACAGTCGCATCAAAAGTTTATAATTCTTCTCCGATTGAAGTTTGTGGTAAAGTGCTTTCTGCAAATCTTGTGATCCTTCCTATAGTGGAATTTGATGTGATTATTGGCATGGATTGGCTTTCTCTACATGGATCTCATATCAATTGCCAAAGAAGGTAAGTCACATTTCATATTCCAGATCAATCTACGATCGTCTATCGATGGAAGGATGAATATAACCTTCCAGTGGAAATTCCTTCCATCTTATGGGTCTTGATTCCACTAAATGAAGGTTATTTATCTCAAATGGTTGGTGAGAAACTCACAATTAAGAATATTCCCATCGTACGGGAGTTTGATGATGTCTTTCTGGAGGAATTACCTGGTCTTCCACCAAATCATGAAGTTGAGTTTTCAATAGAACTTTTACCGGGTTCTTTGCCTATTTCAAAGACACCTTATAGAATGGCCCCAATTGAGTTGTAGGAATTAAAGAAGCAACTCCAAGAGAATCTTGATAAGGGGTTCATATGCCCTAGTGCGTCACCTTGGGGAGCAGCTGTTCTGTTTGTTAAGAAGAAAGATGGATCAATGAGACTCTACATTGATTATCGAGAACTTAACAACATCACTATCAAGTACAAATATCCTCTCCCACGCATTGATCACTTATTTGACCAAATACGCGGAGCTCAATACTTTTCCAAGATTGACCTTCGTTCAGGGTATCATCAATTAAGGTTCAAAAGGGAGGATATACCAAAGACAGCTTTCCGTACAAGGTATAAACACTATGAATTTATAGTGATGCCATTTGGTCTTACTAATGCCCCTGCTATCTTCATGGATCTAATGAATAGAGTCTTTAGAGACTATCTTGATCAATTTTTGGTAGTCTTTATAGACGATATTATTGTCTATTCAAAGAGCAAGGAAGAGCATGAAGATCACTTGAGAATTATATTGAAGACCCTGAGAAAGGAGAAGCTTTATGCCAAATTTACCAAGTGTGAATTTTGGCTTCAAAAAGATGCATTTTTGGGTCACATAATCTCAAAAGAGGGGATATCTGTGGATCCAGCAAAAACAGAGGTTATCGAAAGATGGTCGAGACCAACAACAGTAACTGAGATCCGAAGTTTTCTTGGTTTGGCTGGATATTATCAACGTTTTGTAAAGGATTTTTCACGATTATCTAATCCACTCACCAAGTTGACTCGGAAAGGAGTTAAGTTTGTTTGGACAGAGGAATGTGAAGAGAATTTCAAGGAGCTGAAAAGAAGGTTATCCAGTGCACCTGTGCTCACACTGCCTTGTAGTGGAGAAAGGTTTGTGATCTACAGTGATGCATCCAAGAAGGGATTGGGGTGTGTTCTTATGCAAAATGATATGGTGATAGCTTATGCCTCACGACAGTTGAAAATCCATGAGAAAAATTACCCAACACATGATTTGGAGTTGGCTGCGGTAATCTTTGCATTAAAGATTTGGAGGCATTACCTTTATGGTGAAAGGTGTGATATTTATACTGATCATAATATTTTAAAGTATATTTTCACACAAAAGGAGCTGAATATGCATCAAAGAAGATGGTTGGAGCTGATTAAGGATTATGACTGTTCAATCCATTACCACCCTGGGAAAGTAAACAAGGTTGCAGATGCATTAAGTCGACAAGACCATGCTAGTTTATCCATGATGAGGATCACAAAAGATCCAATATTTATGGATTTACAAAGGATGGATCTTGGAATTATAATGGAAGGGGAAAAATATTATCTTTCTCAAATGAATTTTCAACCATCTATACATGTGAAGATTAAAGAGGCACAGAAAGAAGATGTCAAGTTACAAAAGAAGGTGAGAAATGTTCCTGAATTCAACCTTGATTGTGATGGGATAATAAAGTTCAGGAATCGGGTTTGTGTTCCTCCCATCCCCGAATTAAAGGAGGAGCTGCTAGATGAGGCTCATAGTTCTTCATTCTCTATTCATCCTGGAAGCACGAAGATGTATAGGGACCTGAAAGAGTACTTCTAGTGGGATGACATGAAAAGAGATGTTGATGAATATGTCTCTCGATGCTTGGTTTGTCAACAAGTTAAAGCTGAGAGACAGAAGTCTAAGGGGATATTACAACCATTACCCATACCCGAATGGAAATGGGAAGACATCACTATGGACTTTGTCACAGGACTTCCTAAAACATCTGAAGGCAATAATGTTATCTGGGTCATAGTTGATCGTCTTACAAAGTCTGCACACTTCATTGCTATTAAAGAGGATTTCTCTCTAGATCAGCTTGCCAGGATATATGTAAAGGAAGTGGTAAGATTGCATGGAGTACCACTCTCTATTATATCTGATCGGGACCTGAGATTTAGCTCAAAGTTTTGGCGAAGTCTTCAGCATACTCTGGATACAGAGTTGAGTTTCAGCATTGCTTATCATACCCAGACAGACGGTCAGTCTGAGAGAACAATTCAAACCCTAGAAGATATGTTGAGAGCTTGCTCTATGGATTCCAAAGGATGTTGGGATCAACACCTACCTTTGGTGGAATTTTCTTATAATAATAGTTTTCACTCCAGTATTCAGATGGCTCCTTATGAAGCTCTCTATGGAAAGAAATGCAGGACTCCTACTTGCTGGGATGAAGTTGGGGAAAGAAAGCTATTAGGACCTGATCTTGTTGATGAAATGGAAGAAAAGGTCAGATCTATTCAACAACACATAAGAGCAGCTCAGAGTCGACAGAAAATTTATGCCGACAACCGAAGAAAAGACCTAGAGTTTGAAGTGGGTGATAAATTATTCTTACGAATATCTCCCTGGAAGAGGGTTATGAGATTCGGAAAGAAGTGGAAGTTGGCCCTAGATATATCGGTCCTTTTGAAATACTGGATCGTGATGGAATGGTAGCTTACCGATTGGCGCTTCAACCGAATCTCTCTCAAGTTCACGATGTGTTCCATGTATCTCTCCTGAGAAAGTACATACCTAATCCTTCACATGTACTCAACTCAGAAGCTGTACCGCTGGAGCAAGATCTTTCTTATGAAGAACAACCGATAGAGATTCTGGATCGTAGCGAAAAAGTCCTACGAAACAAGACCACTCGATTGGTGAAAGTTTTATGGAGGAACCACCAACTTGAAGAAGCAACATGGGAGCTTGAGGATATAATGAGGGAGAAGTATCCTCATCTGTTTGTTACAAAGTGACGAATTTCGAGGGCGAAATTCTTTTTAAGGGGGGTAGAATGTAACACCCGAGACTTTTATGTTATATAAATCATCAAAGGAATCTTTTTCAACACAACACTTGTTTGACTTTCTTTACACGCAATCGCGACCTTCCTCGATAGCTTGCGTTGTACGCAATACTGAGTTTCACTAAACAACGATATGCTATTAAAATATTATTAAAACTAGCCATTATGAATAGTAATAACCACTTTATGAAATTTTATAAATTTTATTTTTCAAAATGAACTTCATTTTTTGGATTCAGAATACCGAAATTAGCCTAGAGTGAAATTTTGGTATTTTTCTGAAAACTTTCAATTTTTGATGAATAGTGAAACCACTAAGTGGTAGGTTAAAAACTGAATTTTGCATAAAACATAATTTTACCGCTTCTGTGAATGGAATTTTGAAAATCTGACAGACACGGTTGATATCAGTAAGTAAAATGTGGTCCAATGAGATAAAAATAATTTTTTGGTGAATAGTAACTTTTTACTTTTTTTTACCGCGGTTAATAGTAAATATGGTAACTAAGGGTAAATATGATATTAATATTACCCTATAACATTTCCTAATTCTATTGGACAAGTTTAATTCAACCAAAAACAAACTTAGGAATAAAATATGACCATTTAGGCCCACTTGGATTAGATTAGGACATTTATTATTAATTTATTTAAAGAAGTGTTAAAATAGTTAAAATCAAAGTTTAATAAGTAAATCATTTTTAATATGGGGTTATACATAAGATAAATTCGAATATAAATATTAATTAGAAAGATAAAAAGATTTCCTACATAATGATATTTTATTTATAATTTTTAGACTTTAAATAAATTAATTTATTTATGACACAACGATGATCCAGTAATTACCCTTTTAAGGAAATGTTAACATAATTGATGTTATAAATGCCCAAATAAATGTAATTTGAGACTTTTTATGAGTTACATTAATTTTCTAGGTTACTATGATATATTAGTGTTGATTTAATCAACTTTTTTCGAACATATAATTCTGTTATGACTTTCACAAAAATCATATATCAAATAGTGTCAAAATTGACACAAAATAGTTTTTAAATAAAATATTATATTATTAATTGTTATTTTATTCCTAAATATCTAAGGTTCGTCCAAATGACTTAGATAAGGATATATATATTAATTATAAACAATTTGGGGTTCGTTTGGCATGTTATAGTAAGTGTATTAACCATATAGTGTAAGAAAACAAAAAGACACGGTGAAAGTTAAATTATTTAACATAGAGTTAAATCTAATTGATAGGGTTAAAATAATAACATAAACTTGTCTAAATCCTATTGGTTGATAGGAGTTCGACCCATCCCCACTTTACCTTAGAAATAAGACCCTTTGGAACCATTATAAACCAATTTTGACTTTAATATAAAATAATATTTTGAGATATTCCTAAGGTGCCCCTCTCCTCCCTTATAAAAGGGCACCTCCTCCCCCACCTCCTCACACCAAATTGAGCACTCAAGCTCGGAAAACCCCTGCCCAAATCCCTTCTCCACTTCCCTAGAATAATCCTAGAGTTTCTGGTCTTCTTCAAAGACCAATCTTAATTCCTTAAGTGGAGGATTAAAAGAGGCGTTCCAAAGAAGAGGTAATATCCATTACCGATCTTTTCAATTTCTTTCTTCTTCAACTTCTTCTTCTTTAGTTGTTTCATGATAAAGTAATAACATCAGTATTACTTACATACTGATATGTTATTATAAATATGAAACAACCCTAATTCACCTTCTATCCATCCTACGGAAAAATGAAATCACCGTGCATGCGTACGTACGGAATACCATCTCCACGCTGTGGTGTAATCTATTTTCCACCATCACCTTACAAGGATGGGTATAATTGTGTAATGAGTAACTATATATGATTATTATGAAGTAATATTGATACTGAAATAATATATATATATACTCCAATACAATTCCACGATCATAGGAACGATATCATCACTCGTGCGTACGTAAGGAATACCGTCTCCACGATGTGATGCGACTCGTTCTACATGATCTTCATTTCATAATGATTATATAAATGAATTGAATGAATGAATATGGTATATACTAAACTAATACCATTCTGGAAATGAAGTGTCTATAACCTAAAGATAAGAATAAGAATTTATTCGACAAAACATGCATAAGAACAAAAAGTTATAAAGACCCGAGTAACAAGTAACAATGAAATATTACTAACAAGAAGCTAATAATATGACCATATATGATATCATATCAATATGTATGATTCTGGAATAAGTCAATAACATTATTTAAACCATTATACAGGAGCTTCGGACACGTACAAAGCAAATCGAACCTAAGGTAAGGGAAATATCACAGTCTCATTTTTATCTGAGATTGTTTATACTTTGGCATTTACTGGGGTGTATTTTATCATCCACATCCATGTTTTATCAATATGTAATATTATTTACATACACCTACAATTGTTTAAATCCAATTTTACCCTTCGGTGAGTTTTTAGTAAAATATATGAAAGGAATCTTTTGTCGTTTTTCGTACAAGGTACTTTTTGACTTTTCCGACAAAAGTACGAGAAGAATGTTTTTTTTTAACTTATACGGCATGAATGGATTTTTAAAACATTATTTCCAAGAAGATTCCTTTACAAGTTTTCATGTTTATTTTTAATCAACTTATTATAGTTTATAATTGTATGACATGTTAAGAAAAGAAATGTGTTTTTGAAGTAGAAAGGATATTTTCCTCAAGAATGGAGTTCAAATGTTTTATCAAAATTATTTTCCATCTAAGATAATATAGGGTTATGTTTTTATCCCTATTATTACATAGATTTGATTATGTTGTGAGGGAATTATTTTTATGAATTCATTTACCTAATATGATTTGTTTTATGATGTCATGATGTTTCAAGAATCCCATTTTTGTTACATGTGTTATGCGATGATGTATGATTTATGGTTATGTGGCACACATAAGAAAGGATTCATTATAAGATGGGTGGGACCTATATCTCCCTCCAATGCATTGGGAAAGATTTATATCTCATGATATAGACATGGCTGGAACGGAAGGTTATTTCGGTTCAGTGATACAGGACTGAAACGAGGAGTGAACTCGGTTCAGAAATGGACTTTTTCCGCTAAGATAGTCTTGGAAATGAGTCATGACTAACAAGAAATGATTTTCCATGATTATGTGTGCATGCCACAAAGTTTCAAGTTTTATGTTATGATTATGGGGATCTCATTTTCACTTCTATGATTTATTCCATGTTAAGATATTATGATCTCTTTTGCAGGTTGTGATTTTCAAAAAGATATGATATGATTTTTATTTCCTTTATTTTCCCTTGATGAGCATTTGAGCTCATCCTTTTATGTTTTCTTTTCCCCAGGTCAGGAAGATGAATATTAAGTAGAATATGCTAAAAGGGACCCTAGATATGATGAAATAAATGGGAGACACTGTAGAAGATTTATGAACCAGTTGTTTATGTTTCCCAGTTTCTAAAGACACTATACCTATACGGTCCTTTGTGGTTTTTTCATATGTTGTAATAAGTGTGCTTCAATTTTGAAGTATTAACAATGTATGTAAAGTATGGGTCATTATATCTAGCGCACGAGTGGGGAAATTCTAGGGGCATTGGAATTAGTCCGAACATTGTGGAATGAGAAGTTTGAATCATGTTACCCAAATTCAGAACACTATGGGAGGTTCATAGTAATAAATGGTGACTGCTGATAGTGTTCAAAACATAGAATCTCTCTTGCACTAGCCTGAAATGGGGACAAAAAAAAGAGGGCCAACTTTTGACCATGTTTGCAATATGGGGCCTAACTCAAATATTGTCGATCAGTCTTCTGGAACATTGACCTAGGATAGTAGGTAGACCACGGGTAGAGCATCCATACGATTACGGGTCCCTCCAAACATGATCAGTCTTCCAGAACGTTGATCCAGGACAACAGTCAGACCATGGGTCGAGCATCCATACTATTAGGGGGTCTCTTCAAACATTAAAGAGGATGAGGAACTAAATAAAGGGACATGAAAATCCCAAAAATTGAATTTAAAGTTTGTTCGTATAGAATCCAACATTCCCAAGATTACTCCACCTTGGTGGAAGCACATTAGGCGGATGCATCAATTTGATCATGGATCATCTCTTCTTTTAGACAGAACCTCACTGGTGAGGGAACTATCACTTCCCAATGTCATCATGGGGCCTCCTAAATTTATTCAGGGAAAATGTTTTAGTTACTCAATTCCCTGAGAAATCAGGCCAAGGGGCCGATAGTGAGGGGGGGATAGACATGTGATTCCCAGGCCTAGACCCGAGATGAAATGTCTGGGCATTCCTACGTATCCCATAAAGATGGGAATCAAGCCGCACGTAGTTCTGGAAAGCGGCACCCAGGGGTAAGATACCCTATCAAAGGGGGGTGTATGACCCGATAAGGTACCTTCACAGAGGATGAAAGGGGCGTGCGGGTCTATCCCTCGCACCAAAAGAAGTAGAATTTGATGTATCCTGCTTGTCTTTTAAAGTGAATGGTTTTTCATTTGTGGAGCGATTTCCCTAGGGTAGAAGTTCCTGGAATCTTCACAGTAATCAAACTGTATATGGGTGTTGAAAAGTGGTATGGTAAATGACTGATACCCAACATGATGTCCTCTATGATGAGGTCATCACAATGCAGTGCCATTCTTCGTCGTGCGGTTGGGATGATATCATCACAGTTTATGGTCATGTGGTAGGACCAACAGAATAGTTTAAGATCATATGTCTTGTACTTGGGGGAATTTGTGTGACATGATAAATCCTACCCAACGTGAATGTGTGCGAGGTCCATGTCATCACCATGTGTGATTCTGGGAGAAGAGCCTCTGGCTAGGAGTCCAGTGAGGGTTAGAGGATAAGGGGAAAGAGAGACTAGCTCCCAACTAAGATGGACCTGGAATATCGATGTTCGGGTGATCCCACATATCCCATGGGGATGAGGATTGAGCTTTACATAGCCATTAATGAAGATCCCAGCCTATAGTCTTAGGGCTCAGATCGCGGGAGCCTCGAGAGACACTGTATTGCAACTTTGTCCCCCTGACGTGTGAAGGTGCACTGAGGGATTGTGTCAATAGTGTCATGATTCCACCTGGACATGATGAGGTGGAACATAATGTGAATCATGCAACCAACATTTAAGGCCTAATGAGGCTGGCATGATGACAGAGGATTACTGCTGACCATGTTCACAACACAACATCTTGTTGCATTAGCCTGAAATGGGGAAAAACAAATGAGTATCGACCACTGAACATGTTTGCAACATGGGATTTGTATAAATTTTTTGCCCAAAACCCTCGATGGCGTTGGCCAATAATGGTAGGGGAGCCCTTAGGCATGGTATCCAAGCCGTTTTTTTGGGGTCCCATCAGGTGTGAGAGATAACAGGGGCCCCAATGAAGGGGAACATGAATCTTGACAAGTGGGAGGAACTTGCCTATGATGAATCTGACACTCCTAGTGCAAGACCACAGTACTCTGAACACATTGGTGGACCCCTATAACAGGTCGAGGGACTCAATCTAGGGTGGCCAAGAGATGGTGGTTTCTCGAGAGAAGGGGGCATGATGCCAAAAACCCAGTACCACAGCTATATATCGCTCTCATGGAGAGGGACATGACAAAGGGCCTAGGTGGCCGGGAGATTGGGGAGATCTCTTAAGAGATGGGCTGGACCTAAAATCTAGATGTTTAGGAAGTCCTACGTATCTTATAAGAATGGTAATCAAGCCACACGTAGTTCTGGTAAGTGGCTCCTAGGGGTAAGATACCCTATCAAAGGGGGGTGTACGACACGACGAGAAACCCGGCGTGAATGAGGACATAATCCCACACCACACCGTACAATCTAGGAAGAACTGGGGTTGGCGTCAAAGAAGGCCAAGGGGCCAGAGCCTGGGCCTCAGTCAGGAAGGCTGGACTAGCTTGCAGTTTAACGTCATGCAGGACGAACGTGTAGTTTAAGGTCACGCAGGGACTGTAGGGTCCTGAATGTAGGACCAAACACAGTTTGTGGTGGTGCAAGACCATATTCAGTTTAAGGTCATGCAGGGTCATTCACAGTTTAAGGTCATGCAGCACCATAGGAAGTTTAAGGTCGTGCAGAACCATACACAGTTTAAGCTCATGCAGGACCATAGGCAGTTTAAGGTCGTGCAGGACCAAGTCATCATGAAATGTATTGCTTGAGGAACTTGGCATTTGTGGGAGGAGTTATACGCTCACCATCCATGGTCACCAGGGAGTATGATCCATTTGGATAAACCTTATGAACAATGAAATACCCTTCCCATTTGGGCTCCTACATGGGCAGTTTCCTACCGAGAATCATTGGCGCTCTGAGTTATACTACCAAGCCACCTTATAGGAAAGAGTAGAGGTGAACCTTCTTGTTGAAATCTCAAGCCATCTTTCTCTGATGCCTTTCTAGGTTGTGCAAGGCATGAAGCATATTCTTTTCCAGTGCTTCTAATTCTTCTAGATGGATTCCAGCCACTCTATCCATCACTTTCTGGTCATAGATCACTGTGCTCATTGAGGGAAATTGAATCTCGATGGGCATGACAGCCTCCGTTCTGTACACCAGGTAATATGGGGTCACCTGGGTGTAATTACAGGTCGTCGTATGATAAGCTTAAAGGGCATTGCGGAGCTTATTTTTCCAACTCTTCTTTTTCTGACCAACCATTTTCTACAGAATGCTAGAGAGGGTTTTATTGAATTCCTCAATCTGGGCATTTTCTTGCACGTGATAGCAGGAGGTATGGTTGGAGTGAACGTTGTATGTGGCGTACAATTTCTTCATCTTGGAAGCTCGTAATTTTGTGTCATTATCGATGAGGATAGCGTGAGTTACCCCAAATTGATAGATGATATTGGAACTCACAAAGTTGATGATAGAATGGGCCTTGACTTCCTTGAGTGGAATTTCCTCTGCCCACATTGAAATGAAATCTGTAACGGTCAGAATGAACTGGCATTGGCAAGCCATTGTCAGTGGGTATGGTCCCACAACATCTAACCCCTTGAATCCAAAGGTACAAGAGTACTTGGTAGTATGGAGAGGATCTGGTGGCCAATTCACAAAGTTGGAATTAACTTGGCTTGCATGGCACCTCTTGGAGAACTCGATACAGTCGTGGATCATAGAGGGCCAAAAATACCCTAGTCTCCAAATCTAGTGGGATAGCTTTGGCCCGGCCTGATGGTCACCACAAGAACCGGCATGTACCTCTTGCATGACCTGTGGAACCTTGACTCCTTGAAGGCAACAGAGACGAACACCATAAAATCCACATTTATAGAGGACCTGCTCAAGGGTGGGACTGCTCTAAAGGGTAAACTATAGTGCACAGCGTCGTATTCGCTCGTGCTCGGCCTAGTCTGATAGGAGATTACCATATTGGAGGTATTTGAACAAGGGTGTCCTCCAATCAGCAATTACTTCGATCGCCGCATCTGAAGAACCTAGTGTTCCTGACGTAGAGGCACCAGTGGTAAGATAGTTTACCTATGGGTTGTCATTATCCTCTAGGGTGATGGGAACAATGACTCTCCAGTGTGCCACGTGGATAATTAGATCATCCTGCTCGAGCTCTGCAAGCGACGCAGCTAGGCTGGAAAAAGAATATACGCGACCGTTCAATGATCAAGGGACATCAATAGCCTCTAGAGGAGAAGGGAACTCAACCATTAGATGGAGAGTGCGTTCTAACAATGGTACGAGATCTGGCTTCTTGACAACATAGTCACCATTGACCTACTTGATGACCATCTCAGAATCCCCTTTCACATGAAAATGAGGCACATCGATCTCAAGGGCCAGCTCGAGACCAGTAATGAGGTCCTGATACTCTTCCTCATTGTTGGTGCAGCCCTATGACAACAGGAATGTGTATGGAAGAATGGATTGCACCGGGGTGATGAACACGAACCAGTACCCACTCTGTTGAGCCTATGATCGTTGAGTCTCCTACCAGTGGGTCCCCATGAGGCACTGCCAAAGTGCATTTTCCAAAATGGTAAAACATTGTCTACTAAGAGTATTTCCTTGTCAGTAAAATCTAGGTCAAGGGACGGGTTTGCAGAGGATGGATGGATAGCTAGGAAGTCTTCTAATGCCTCCCCCTTGACAACTTTATGGGGCTCGAACTAGATGTCGAACTTCTGGAGGATCACTGCCCACTGCACAAGTCAACCAGTCAAGATGGGGCGATTCAGAATGTACATCATTGGGTCTACTCAATATACAAACTATACCTCGTGGTGTTGTAGGTAATGCCGCAGTTTCTTCACATCAAATACGAGTGCAAGGTAGCTTTTATTAATAGTGTAGTATCTGGTTTCTGTATCAAGGAGCATGAGGATGAGGTAGTAGAGGTTGTTCTCTATCTCCTCATTATTCTTTTGGGTGAGAAGGGTGCAGAGGGACCATTCCAGAGCAGTGATATAGAGGATCAGTGGATTCCTAGAGATGGTTGGCATCAAGGCCAGAGGCTGGAGAAAATATTGCTTGATTTCCTCAATGGCGGTCTGAAAACCTCTGTCCCACTCTTATGTTGTTCCCTTCTTCATGAGGCATGAAATGGGCTTACACTTGCAAGATAGTTTCACAATGAATCTGTGTATGTAGGATAAGTTGCCTTGGCGACCTTGGAGATCCCGAATATTACTCGGGGGAGGCATTTGGAAGATTTCCTTGATCTTCTCCGGATCAATCTCAATGCCTCGGTATCGGAAAACAAAGCCAATAAACATCCCAAAGGAGACCCCAATGTTACACTTCAATGGGATCATATTTAGGTGGTAGGAACGGTGGAAGATGATCACTTTCTCAAGATCCCTATGATGGTCCTGGATTTGACAAGATTTGACTACCAGGTCGTCCATATAGATTTCCACAAACATTACCAAGATCGGCTTGAATATGTGATGCATGTCCCGCTGATAGGTGTAACCTGTATTCTTTAGGCTAAAGGGCACAACCCAGTAACAGAAAGTACCTTGAGGCACTCTGAAATCGGAAGACTATTCATCCTCAGGGGCCATCTGTTTCTGATTATATCTAGAGTATCCATACATGAAGGAGAGGGCTTGGAACCCTGCCATAGCATCGATCAACAATTATGTCACTGGAAGGGGAAAATCATCCTTCGGACAGTGACGATTTAGTTCTCGGATGTCAATATAGACTCTGATCTGTCCGTTCTTCTTTATGAATGGCACAGTATTGGCTAGCCACTTGGGGTACTATGCCTCCATAACAAAGTTGGCTTTGATGAGTTTGTCAACTTTATTATCAACCATGGAACAGTGAGATGGATGCATCTTTCTGGGAGGCTGCTTGAACCTATGATGGTTTTTCGGGAGACCGAGATGGTGGAAGGATACCTGAGGATCTAGTCCTGGCATCTCGGCATAGATCCAAGAGAAAATGTTATGGTGCTGTTTGAGGAAGTCCACGTACCGCTGCTGCTCCTCGAGGGTCATGTTGGCACTAATAAACGTGGGTCTCGGGTCTGCCTCACCACTATGGTTCACCTGTACTAGTTCATTGACTGTGGCTGAGACGCCTTCCTCAAAGGCAGGTGGAGCATCCTATATATCTTCTCCTCCACTTACAGAGGGATCTTCCATGGGGGAAGATGCTTTTGAGCTACCTAACCCTGATGGGAGGCTGCTACCAGCTTGTGCAGCCATGGTACTTACATCAGGGAACTCTGGCACTACTGAGACCAGGTCTATGAAGGCTGTTGACCCGATCCCATCTGGTCTCGGGCCCAATGGGCCACACTTGATAATATCGAAGCAGTAGTGGTGTGTCGGCCAGAGACAACTTATTCTAGCCTGGAGAAATAGACAAGTATGATATAATGACATTTCCATGAGCTAGACATCAAGATAACTAATGGGAGTGGGAGGCTCTGGGATCACTGGATCATGGTTTATATAATAATACAAAGTAATGTTCTAAAGCCAGCTGGATTTGGGAGCATGGTTCTCTCTTATCTTGGAAATGAAAAAACATTGCCCCATATTGGGGTTTATGGCCTCTAACCGATTGATTTGGAAGACTTAGGCGTTATTTAGTCCTACCTAAAGGTCAGTCGTAGCGGAGACAGGCTCAACTTCACTTGACTGGACTTGTTTATCCTTGATCTTGTAATAATCATCATCCTAGTAGAGATCTTATCAAGAGGCGAAAGGAGATGCATCACCTTGGACTACGCATACTCAAACATTAAGAGTGTACTTGAGGCATTGGTGATAAGATGAGGGGACTGCCGCATGTAGGTGGATCCATGGCCTACCCATCAATGAATTGTATATGGTCTACTAGGAGAAAACCATGAACTCGGTGTCGGCAATTAGGCCACCGAACTGGGTCTTCAAATGGATCTTGTCGACCGGGGTCTACTCTGTCCTGTCATATCCATGGATCCTGAAATCGGAGGGAGTTAGGTCATATTCAGATAGCCCTACCTTCGGCAATGTCCGCGTTGGGATAAGGTTGATCCCAGAACCGGTGTCAACGAGACAATGATGAATCTCCACACCATCGAATTGGATGGTGATATACAACGGGTGGATGTGACCCTTAATGGGGGAGCCTTTTTACTCTCACAAGAACGAGATGATAGCCTGGCATTCTGCATCCTCAACTGCTTCAGCATAGAACGATTATGTAGCTGCTACCTCTGTCTCAAACTAGAGGGGGATCCTTAAAGCCTTAGTGAGTGATTCACGCATATATGGTGATAAGGAAAGGTCTTCAAGGATGGAGAGCCTTGCTGGGATGCTAGAGAGGTGATTCAGAACATCATACATCTGTGACTATCATGAAATTCTGCTTATAGGAGGCCACTCTATGGTGGAAGGGATAGTGGACCCTGCCAGCTGGACCGGCGGCTGACTAGTACCGGGGACATCTCACTGCTCACTAGTCGAATATCAGAGGGTAACTACCGTATGAGGAATGGGCGACTGAGATCATCCTGTAGCGGGGTGAAGCTGGTTGCGATACAGCCGAAGTGTCTCTGCCTGATTCAGTAGCACAAACGCTGGTGGAGGCAGACCTGTCAACAACGGATGAAGAGGCTGTGCATGCTGAGTTCAGCGCTAGACCTGTTGTCTGGTCTCAGCGGCGTGCACGGCCTAGCTGTAGGTGCCAAATGATGTGCCCCGGTGACCCATATGTGTTGTGATTCTACCGATGTTGGCATTGGATGGGGACATTGGGGAGGTTCATCTGGTGCTCCCCATCGTCGAGATTAATATAGAGATTTACCAACTCAATGGTTTTAACCAAAGCATACCCTTGACTATCACTTGACGAATCATCCACTAATGGGTGGATTCATGGAGGGATGCCCATCTCCGGGGCCATGAAGTCACTGAGAGTGAGGGATGGTGACAGCATTGGAGGGGGCACGTTTCTTCTTCTTGCACTGTCATTGCTTTCTCTTCTAGGAAGAGGATGGCTCGAATGATGATGTAGAAGTGGTGGTTGCAGCTTCTAAAGGATCCAGCTGTTTCAGCCTTGCACGAATGATGCCATGGTTGTGGGCAACCATATTGTGAGCCATCCAGTCATTATACATCTGGGACCCATGGCTAGGAACCTGTTTCCACTCACCTTCATTGTCGCTACTGCTATTGTATCCCACAAAGACACCTTCAACTTGTGTCAGGGTTGGGCCCAACCTGTAACACCCCGAGATTTTATGAAAAATATTCTTTTTAATTTCATTAATGTATTATGTTGTGCGCTACACCAAAAGGATCTTGCACAACATGTATCCTTGACTTGCCTTGTATTACACGCAATCACGACCTTCCTCGATAGCGTGTGTAGTACGCAATAACGAGTTTCACTAAACAACAATATGCTATTAAAATATTATTAAAACTAGCCGTTATGAATAGTAATAACCACTTTCAGAAATTTTGTAAATTTTATTTTTCTAAATGGATATCAATTTTGGATTCGGAATATCGAAATTAGCTTAGGGTGAAATTTTGGTACTTTTCAGATAACTTTCATTTTCTGATGAATAGTGAAAATTACTAAATTTTAATTAAAAACAACCATTTTAATCGAAATAATTAATAGTGATAAATTATTAATTTGAGTGGTTTTAAAGTATATTTAGACTATATTTTTACAATTTAATACAATTTTGGTCATTGGATGTAATTTCACATTTAAACCAGACATAAACAAGTGTCAATCTTTTGATAGTTATTCTCTCTTAAGAACACGCTATTTGTTTTGACGATGAGAATTAATTTTTAAATTAAGTAATGAAACTGATATGTTTCGAATTTGGTAAAATAGACATCATTTTTCATTTCATAATATCAAATATAGCTTAGGCCCAATTTTTGGTATTTTTCTGGAAACTTTCATTTTTTTGATGAATAGTGAAACCACTAAGTGGTAGTTAAAAAAAATGAATTTTTCATAAAACATAATTTTACTAATTTTGTGAGTGGAATTTCAAAAATCCGAGAGACACAGTTGATGTCAGTAAGTAAAATGTGGTTCAATGAGATGAAAATAATTTTTGGTGAATAGTAACTTTTTACTTTTTTTTACCACGGTTAAAAGTAAATAGGGTAATTAATGGTAAAAATGATATTATTATTACCCTAACACATGTCCTAATTCTATTGTATAAGTTTAATAAGACCAAAAACAACCTTATGAATAAAATATGACCATTTAGGCCCACTTGGATTAGATTAGGACATTTATTATTAATTTATTTAAAGAAGGGTTAAAATAGTTAAAATCAAAGTTTAATAAGTATATCATTTTTAATATAGGGTAATACATAAGATAAATTCTACTATAAATATTCATTAGAAATATAAAACGATTTCCTACATAATGGTATTTTATTTTTATTTTTTATACATTAAATAATTTAATTTATTAATGACACAATGATGATGCAGTAATTATCTTATTGATGAAATATTGACATAATTGATGTTATAAATACCAAAATAAATGTAATTTGAGACTTTTATGAATTACACTAATTTTATATGTTAATATGACATGTTAGTATTGATATAATTATATTTTTTCGAACTAATCAGTCTGTTATGATTTTCACAAAAATCAATTACAAAATAGTGTCAAAATTGACATGAAATAGTTTTTAAAAAAAATATTATATTATTAATTTTTATTTTATTACTAAAAATATAATATTTGCCCAAATGACATATATAAGGTTATATATATTATTAATAAACAACTTGGGGTTCTTTTGGCTTCTTATAGTAAGTTTATTAACCTTATAGTGTAATAACACAAAAAGACATGGTAAAAGTAAAATTATCTAACTTAATGTTAAATCTAAATGATAAGATTAAAATAGGAACCTAAACTTGTCTAAATTCTATTGGATTAGAGTATTTAGACCCATCCCCACCTTATCTTCGAAATAAATCAATTTGGAGCTATTTAAAACCGAATTTGGCTTTATAATAAAATAATATTTTTAGTTATTCCAAAGGTGCCCCTCTCCTCCCTTATAAAAGGAACCTCATCCCTCTCTTCCTCACACTACTTTGAGCCTTCATGCTCGGCCAACCCCTACCAAATTATCTTCTCCACTTCCCTAGAAACATCATATAGGTCCTCATCTTCTTCAAAGACCAATTTTAGTTCCCTAAGAGGAGGACTCAAAGAGGCGCTTCAAAGAAGAGGAGGTTCAGACACATACGAAGCAAATCGGACCTAAGGTAAGGGATAATTGTGCAAATCTCATTTCTATCTGAGATTACTTATTCATAAGTATTTACTAGGTTTATTTCTATCATCCATGTCATTGTTTTATAAAAGTATTTTCATGTATGTTTAAAGTCCTTTTTACCCATTTTTGACTTTTACTACATGGTATGTATGGAATCTTTCTATTATGAGGTACTTTTTGACTTTTCCGGAAAAAGTACGAGAAGAATGATTTTTTAACATATACGGAATGAACGGATTTTTATGGTTTTATAAAGCCTTATTTTCATGAATCTTACTCTAAAAGATTTTATGACTATTTTCAAAAAAATAATTTTCATTTAAAATTCCATGGCATTGTATTAAAAGAAAATGACTTTCAAGATTAAAGGAGATTTTCCTGAAGAATTCCTTTCAAGTTATTTATCAAAACTATTTTCCATATAAGATGAAATTATTTCATATGTGTTTGTTTCAAGTATAAAGTCTCTATTATTTACATGGTTTCACTTTTCTTATTATGAAATGATATCCATATCTTTTATATGGATTATGTGATTATGGGATGATGTTTATGAAACCCATTTTATTTATTGGGTTACTATGAATGATGTATGTTTATTTTGTGGCACAAGTAAGAATTATTTCATTATGAGATGGGTGGGACCTATATCTCCCTCCAAAGCACAGGGTAAAGATTTATATCTCATGAGATAGACATGGATGGAATGGCAAGTTAAACCGGTTCAGTAATACAGGACTGGAATGAGGAGTGAACTCGATTCAGAAAGGGACTTTGTCCACTAAGATGGTCTTAGCAGCAATGCCTTGGCTACTATGGAAATAATATCATGTTCTTAATGGTTTCCAAAATTACATGTTTTATTCCCATGCTATTTTATCATTCTTAATGTTTCTTTATGATCTATGCCTTACGTACTTCCATGTTTTGTTTCATTTCTCAAGATTTTGATGTTTGAACATTATGTTCATGTTTTTAAGTTCAAATGTATATGGTATGTTTTATTTTATCCATGCTTACCCTTACTGAGAATTTGAGCTCACCCTTTTTATGTTTTATTTTCTCCAGGATATAAAGAAATGTTTTATGTAAGAAAAAAAGGGAAGTTCTTTATGGGAGATGTTGAAGATCCTTCACCATAATTAGAAGATTACATTTCAAGTTTCCAAAGACACTAAACTATTACGGTCCTTGTGTGTCTGTTTTTGTTATGTATTAAGTATTCCACTAAAGTAATGTAATGTCTATGTACATAAAGCTTTGGGTCTCTACGTAACCTGGCTATATTGTTGTCAATATGGTCTTGGAGTCATTCCTTAAACACATATCATTTGTTGATGGTGTTCCCCAGGATCCAGTGATAAGGGCATTAGTTGGGGTGATCAGTGAGATGTGCCTCTTCTGGCATCCGGCACTCAGGCAGTCGTATGATTCTCTTCTCTAAGGTGCTGTAGAAGTAGCCGGGCAACTCAGCCTTATCGAATGAGTAGGTTTGATTCCTTCTGTCTGAAAAGGGGGCTCTAGGGGCCTGACCGTAATGGGGGCTGGAGGAGCCTACCGAGGAGGCGTAATTTGATTATCTCGCCTAGGACGCGGCGGAGCGTTCCGCGAGGGCTCCTGCCGATTCTAGGGCGGGCACTGTTGGGCTGGAAACTGTGCCCGTGGTGGAGGGCCTCTATGAGGCTGTGGGGCTGGTGCTACTGGTAACAACTATAGCTGCTTAGGGGCCTCTACCTGGTCCATGGTGTTGGGCTCGGCTCTGGTAGCCCTCTTTGCTAGAATTGCAGGGGGCAGTAGGCGTGCCTGACTAGCCTGTTGCAGAGCTTCCTCGAGGTGTGGGGCCTTATACGAGAAGTCCCAAAACCCTATGGTATAATTATGAGTGATCAGGGAGGGAACCAGTTCCATCTTAACATTCCCTACGGACATCGTCAGTAATTTCTCCGGAGTAAGATGCATGTCAAGGGAGTATGTAAGCCCCTTCCACAGGGCGATGAAGTCTGTGACTCACTCATCGGGCCTTTGTTTGCACCTAAAGAGGTCTATGATGATTGTCTTTTGGGTTGTAGAGCTAAACTGGTAAAGTAACTACCTGCGAAGGTCCTCCCAGCTTGTCACTGATCCAACAGGGAGCTGGCTGTACCAAACGATTATCGACCCTTCCAGTGTCTGAACAAAGAAATGGAGCTTGGCAGCCTCCTGCTACACTGGGGCCCCTAGCATAGGCCCACACCTCAATTTTAAGTGGTCCAAGTGTTTCGGTGGGTCCCCCATCCCATTAAAAGGGGATAAAGTGGGATTTCCAAGTCCTATGGGTGTCAGCATGTCATCCACCCATGCCAAGTATGGCTTACCATCAGGTGGGACAACCACTTGTAACATTTATAAAGCTTACAGGTGGGCGATTAGTTCCTCCATTGGATCATCCAGATGTGGGTCCCTATCTTGACAAGGATCCCTAACCACGAGCGCATTGCAGGGCTCTTCAATACGGTGGCCAAGTTCAGCAGCTCATGGAGTGGCTGGTGGAGTGACCCTTGGGGTGATTGGAGCATCCCGAGCGGGGTTCCTTGGATTGTTGTGTTGTTCGGCAGGGTTCGGCGAGACATACCATGCCCTATTTTCATGAGCTCCGGCTTCCGTCCTGTCAGCGAATATGGAATGATCAGGGTTTCCTAGGAGAATCTCACCGAGGGGTAGTTGTTCCTGCCCCTAATACCCTAGCATAGGATCACCGTAGTTCGGTCGTCGCTCTTCAATGCATTCAGATAGAAGTTCATTGACCATCTTCTTCTGCTCAGCAAGCTGTTGGCACAGTGTGGCCTTCTCGGGGTCCTCTTCCATCTTCTGCACTGAGGCAGATGGGTCAGAGTTCTTGACAGCTTCAACATGCTCTTTTCCTTTACTGATATTCCGTCTCAGTACTAATGCTTCGGTTGGTGGAGGGAGACCTAGGATGTTCCTCTATTAGCGTCTAATCCTTCCTGATGGGTCCAGTGACAGCACGTCCTCAGGGGGGATGCCCCCATCGAGAAGTCCCAGCTCATTTGACTCTACTGTCAGATCAGTCATGTTGACCACCACTCTTCTTGGGGGAATTTACTCACTACCACCAAGTGAGTCAGGCTGCCGGAGAATTTCACTGAAGAGGAGGGCAGCGTACTGCCCCTAGCCACGAACATGCGCATGGGGGGTATCCTCCTCGACAACTCTATAGAGTACTTGAAAACTCTGAATGCACTGTTGTTGGAGGGCCCTGTGGTGGCCAGGTAACTCAAGGTGTCAGACCGCAGGGAGTGTGGCTAGGTCATCTAGGAGGCATTGCTCGCCGATGTCTTTGAGGTGCTATTGGCTGCTGGTATAAGTCACCCACCGATGGAGAAGATGGAGGTGAGTCGCCCAGTGGTTCTGGCAGAAACATTCAAACTCCTCTGGGGTGACGGATTCTGGCGTATCAAAGTTTCATCCTGCAACCGTCCAAAAATTATCAGGGAAGTGGCCCAGAAGGAGGATGGTCCAGAAGCTCCCCAGCCCAGATTCATAGTCTCTCCCTTGATTGACCCACTTTTCAACTGAGGGTTGCTGAGGGACTGGCAGCGGCATTGAGCCGGGCCGCTGGGATGGCAGGCTGGAAGGTGGAGAATATGGCGAGTGGGCAGATTTTGCACCGAATCTTAGGATGTCCCCTGAGGATTTCAGAAACCTAGCCACCATTTCACGATAGGATTGACTAGTGAAAAGAGTTCCTGACATAGCAGAAGAGTCTATCGGGGGTGGGTTACAGCTAAGATATTCCGTCATCGACCCCCAAAATAGCTCTGAGGGAGAGGGTGCTTCCAGAGATGATGATAGCGACTGTGTGGTCGGCCCCTGGAAATATGTCAGGGTCTCATCCTCCTAGATATACCTTTGAAGGGAAGCAGGGATCATGTGGATCTCGGATTCCAGGAGGACGAGGCTGATGTGTCTCATTCCTACCCCATCCCTTGACTCAGAGGGCTAAGGGGAGGGCTCCTGTACTAAATCTTACTCTACCTCAGAGTCTAAGAAGTGGACTAGTCTGATTCCTACCTGGTCTTCACCAAGATTCCTCTTACGGTGGTGGCGACCTGAACTCCTGAAATTGGATGGTTCTTCAGGGCAGAGTTGATTTCCGACATGGGGTCCTCTAGCAAAACTAATACTGGGGCGGAGAGGGTTACCACCTGAGGAAGTCGGGGTGTGGGGAGCACCAGGACAAATGTCGAATGGGGAATGGGGAGGACCTCTGTGTTGGGAATTGGTGAGGTGGGGTTAGATTCCACCCCTCCAGTTGCTGGGGCAAGGAGAACCTTCGTCGATCAGCGTTGGGACATGGGGAGTACCTCCATTTTGGCGAGTGACTAGACATGCAATGTCTCCATGCTTGCGGTCCGTGGTAGGGGGGTGACCCCGTAACAAGTGTAGTGAGCACAGGAGAGATCCCCACATGAAGTGTTGCTATCACAGGGAAGACCCTCACCTAGGTTGAAGGTGGCAGGAGGCAGACCTCCAAGACGAGTTTGGAAGGAGGGAGGGCCTGCACCTTCTGTAGTGATGGTGCAGAGTGATCCTCCACTCTGGGAGGCACTACTATAGATTGGTCTGCGGTGGCCATCACCTTTGTCGGTGACCAGGAGAGTTGACCAAACCTTCCGGTTGGGCGGTTGGGGCCTCAATCCGGGTCAGGCGTATAGCAGCCCCTGCTCAACGTATGCAGGGATTTAGGAATATGAACCAGTGGTTCCTTTGGCCATGTTAGTCACTGACATTAATGTCCAATAGCGAGTGTATTATTCTACTTGTGTCTGACACTGGCGTCGGGTCAGGTGGACTGGATCCAGCAGTGTAGGCGTGTGGACTACCTGATCCTCAGCTCAGGGAACAAGGTGGCAGAACTAAGGCGGCCTAGTGGGGGCCCTCGCCAGGAGTCCTTGAAGCAGAACTCCAACTGGGCCAACCCAAATATCCCCTACTTCGTTGGCGGAGGGGAGGGAGTTTTCTAGGTGCTCCATGGACAAGCTACAGAAGCGATTGAATATTGGGGTGGGGAGCAGCGGCTCCCTACACATCCCTCAGGGGCGGTGTGGACAGTGAGGTGCAGCTACCTGAAGATCTAGGTGGGCCATATCCCTGGTGGGGATGACCCCCCCTCCTCATACCTGCATACAAGGTCATTGATTACCCTTCGTTGGATGATATCTGATGGGGAGAGGGGGCATGGGCGCATGGTAGTTATGGCGGTTTCGGCCTTCGTGGAAGAAGAAAAACTGCGCAGTGAAGCTGCGTTGATATTTCCCATGCCCCTGTGTCGGTGGGTAGGTGATCGAGCTGTGAATGCAACGACTTGATTCCTGAAAGCAGGGAGTTGAACTCATTAACACTGCTAGAAAAAGGAATTGACAACTAGTTCCCTAGTGCTGTTTTGTCTCCCATGGTCGGCATGAGGGATCCACTCTGATAATGTCACAGAATAGAATGCTCAACGTCCTGACTGTACCAACTTCTGGAGAGTTTCCTATCAAGACTATTTGGTGGTACCTGGTACCAGATGGCAAGGTCAGATGACATGCTTATCCAGTGATGTTTGTCCCAAACGCTAATAGCCTCCAATTTGGGGAGAGGAGCTTCAAATTTAGTTCACAATTTTCTATTTATGATGCTTTCACTGGGGAGAACACATCCATCACACAAAGGAAACACTTCTGTTACCCCGCATTCCTACTTTCCAAAGGTAGGCGGCATCCGCTCCTTATTCAGGGATGTCTGCTCCCTGATCAAAACGGGATGATGGTATGTCGGTTCTACCTTCCGTGGATTCCTCCTCAGAGCTCGTCACATAGTTTGGGTCTCCCTCATAGATTTAAAACGTAATTCGTGAAGCTATTCCCAGTGACATATCTTCATGGACACCAGTTAATTACGCCGCTTCTGTCAGGACCTTCCAAGGGGTCCGGTCAGGAAAGCAACCTTCGGTTTGGAGAGTAGTCGCATTGGGGCATCATTGGCGTGTCTTGAAGCTGGGGATTGGCATGTCTGTCTTCAGTCCCTTATCATAGGGATTGTTGAGGGTGCAGAAGCCTGAGGCATCCCACATCGAACATGGGGAATTTTATTCCATAGGAATTTATCTAATGTTTTTCTCATCTTCTCATGTTTAACACAGGGTATGCCACAAATTTAACGTCCAGTGGAGATGGATCAGACTGATCATAATAGTATCTAGAGTGTATCAGATTGAACAACCCCCTGGAAGGAACACCGATGCTAGGTCCATCACTTGGGTGGCTTCCAGAATTTTGTGGAGGAGATTGAGGAGAGAAGTGTCACGATCCCACCAGGATGTGGCGGCCCGGGTAAGAATCAGGATGAATGATGGCATTGGGAATGGGTCTCAAAGATACTTCCTACATATCCCCATGGAATGTAATCAAAGTCTGCATAGTTTGATGATACAGTGGGACACCTGATGATGTGCCCCGTGAGAATTAACGCATGGATGGGACCTAGAGGAAGTGGAACCTCCAAGTTAGGGAATGAGCATCCCGAGATGTGTGGGATCAAGGAAGGGATCCGGATGAGACATGAGTGATGGTCTTTGAGCCTCATGGAGGCTTCCTACGTATCCCTGTGGCGAGGAACCAATGACTTCATAGTTCAGGTGGTGGATACAGTTTAACCTCATGCAGGATGGGTATGGGGGCTTACACTCTGAGGTGGATCGTGGTGTTGGTGAACCAATTTGAATGAAGTCAGAATGAACGGGTGATGGGATTCAACCTCGTAGAGGCATCCTACATACCATGCCTTATCACGGATCCAAGTCCATGTAGTTCGGGATGGAATACAGTTTAATGTCATGTAGGACGGGGGCATTTGGGGCATACGCTCTGAGGCGGCCCAAGGTGGAGTCATTGAACCGACGTGAAGAGGGACCTAGGGTCTAGGTGGATTAGGTCATACGCTTTGAGACAACCCAAGGTGGAAATGGGTCTTGGCACACCAACACGGAGATGGTCAGGGCCAATGGTTTGGTGGACTTGAACCTCATGGAGGCTTCCTATGTACCATGCCATAGCATTGATCAGAGGCCCCGTAGTTCGGGTTAGATGGGGTTTACACTCTGAGACGACCCAAGGTGGTGGGGCTTGAACCTCATGGAGGCTTCCTACATTCCAAGCCTTAGCACGGATCAATGTCCCTATAGTTCGGGTTGGTTGGGGCATACGCTCTAATACATCTCAAGGTGGTGGGGCTTGAACCTTGTGGATGCTTCCTACGTACCATGCCTTATCATAGATTAAAGTCTCTGTAGTTCGGGATGGTTGGGGCTTAAACTCTGAGACGACCCAAGGTGGTGGGGACTGAACCTCGTGGAGGCTTCTTACATACCATGTCTTATCACAGATCAAAGTCCACATAGTTTGGGTTAGTTGGGAATTACGCTCCGAGACGGACCAAGGTGGTGGGGCTTGAACCTCATAGAGGCTTCCTACGTACCATGCCTTAGCACAGATCAAATTCCATGTAGTTCGGGATGGTTGGGGCTTACGCTCTGAGACGGCCCAAGGTGGTGGGGCTTGAACCTCATGGAGGATTCCTACGTACCATGCCTTAGCATGGATCAACATCCCCATAGTTCAGACTGGTTGGGGATTACACTATAAGATAGCCCATGGTGGTGGGGCTTGATCCTCGTAGAGGCTTCCAACATACCATGCCTTAGCACAGATCAAATTCCCCATAGTTTGGTATGGTTCGGGCTTACACACTGAGACTACCCAAGGTGGTGGGGCTTGAACCTCGTGGAGGCTTCCTACATACCATGCCTTAGCAAGGATTAAATTCCCCATAGTTTGGGATGGTTTGTGCTTACACTCTGAGACGGCCCAAGGAGGTGGGGCTTGAACCTCGTGGAGGTTTCCTAGGTACAATTCCTTAACAGAGATCAAAGTCCCCATAGTGTGGGATGGATGGGGCTTACGCTCAGAGACAGCCCATGGTGGTGGGGATTGAACCTCCTCAAGGCTTCCTATGTACCATGCCTTAGCACAGCTCAAAGTCCTCGTAGTTGTAGTTGGTTAGAGCTTATGTCTGAGACAACCCAAGGTGGTGGGGCTTGAACCTCATGGAAGCTTCCTATGTACCGTGCCTTAGCATGGATCAAAGTCCCCGTAGTTCAGGATGGTTGGGGCTTACGCTCTGAGATGACCCAAGGAGGTGGGGCTTGAACCTCATAGAGGCTTCCTACGTACCATGCCTTAGCATGGATCAATGTCCCCGTAGTTCGGGGTGGTTGGGGATTATTCTCTGAGACTGCCCAAGGAGGTGGGGCATGAACCTCGTGGAGGATTCCTATGTACCATGCCTTAACACAGATAAATATCCCCGTAGTTAGGTTTGTTTGGGGATTACGCTCTGAAACGGCCCAATGTGGTGGGTCTTGAACCTCGTGGAGGCTTCCTACATACCATACCTTAGCATGGATCAAAGTCCCCATAGTTCGGGATGGTTGGGGCATACACTCTGAGATGGCCCAAGGTGGTGGGTCTTTAACCTCGTGGAGGCTTCCTACGTATCATGTCTTGGCACAGATCAATCTCCCCATAGTTCGGGTTGGTTGAGGCTAAATCTCTAAGACGACCCAAGGTGGTGGGGCTTGAACCTCACGGAGGCTTCCTATGTACCATGCCTTAGAACGGATCAAAGTTTGCGTAGTTCGGGTTGGACAGTTTAATGTCATGCGGGACATGGCATTTGGGGCTTACGCTCTGAGGCGGCCCAAGGTGGGTCATGGTAGGTTCTCACTCAAAGATCATGGGATACATGATCAATGTGAGAAACAAGAGCTAACAGAGACCTGATGATCAAGTCACTAAGGGTTCATCCATGGGAAATGAAGAGGGGCTTACGCATTGAGTGGCCCATGGTGCCGGTACATTCTCCATGATGGAGGCCCGACTACAAAAAAGCATAGCGGGGGAGAGATTTAGAACCCAAGAAGAGATGAGTGGCCCCATTCCCCATCATTCCCTCCACTGGTCTTGGCACCCAGTAAGTGAGGAGGAGCCGGGGTGTTGCCTCTTGGAAGGAATTCTAGGGGCTTACACCAAGGTGGCTGCCCTTCCTTTCATACAAACACCACTCCAACAAATCACCCCCCACGAGGGATGATCCCATCCCCATGGAGACGAGTGGGCATGGAGAATGTCTGAGGTGGGGGGACCCTGCGTGCAAGGCATGGGGCCAGGTCACAGTTAACGTTATGTGTTGAGGACGAGATGCTTGGCAATTTAACGTCCTGCAGCTCGGATGAGGTGGGTTTGCTCCGCACCCCTAGGACATACATAACCGGTTCCATCTGCCCTTTGTGGAAGGGAAGGCATCGGCAAGGCCGTGGTGGGGGGGGTGTCATGGGGCGAACCATCGAGGGGTCCACGTTAGCGTGGCTATACGAAGAAGAAATAGCCATTAGCGTGCCTATGCGAAGAAGCCTGAGGTAGAGAAACACAACGGGAAGGACTATTCAAGGGACTTTGAAGTTACTTTGTACAGTCCTAGAAGGTCGTATGAGAAAACCAGGTATGAAGTGGATGCATGGGGTGCACGAGATGCCTGCAAACAACACCAAGAAGGAGGGCATCGAGCGTTCATGCAAGAGGGATCCCGAGGAGCCCTAAGGTGAAGGGAACCAGGAGTTTGCACACAAACCATGGGGTTTGCAAAAAATAATGCTGACAGATGAAAAAATCCCTGGGTCGGTGTGAAATCATTGTTGCTTGTGTGGAATAGGGGGCTGAGGCTTTGTGCATGCCTTGAAGGGATTGCGCGCAAAGGGAGGAATTGGGTGCAAAATAAGGAGGATTTCACACAAAGGGGGAAATTTCTTGCAAAAGAAGAAGGATTTCATGCAATGGGAGGACCCCGAAGGGGCTGGAGTTTAGTCTAATCCATGGGGATCTCGTGTGATGGTGGATCCTGGGGAGACTACGTGCAAAAAAAAACCTTACCCAAAATCCATATTGCTCGTGCGTGGAATTCCGATTATGCGCATGAGAGGCGGTTTGAATTCTTCATCCCCCAAAGGGAAGGGGGTCTCCTTCTATTTATAGGGATTCAGTGGCACATGATTCAGGGTTGCGCACAATAACTGTGCGATGGAGGTTTTTGTGCAAAATATCAACCGCACGGGGTGGGGCGTGAAATTATTCCGCGCCCGAGCTGGGGATCCTTTGAGAATCCTAGTACATTCTGCGCAGGACAAATTTTTTCGTGCTCTTCATCCTTTTTTCATGCAACACCTCCGAGCCCTCTGGACCGGGTCTCCAGGTCCGAATACGACTTCTCTTTTTCATTTCAGAACTTTCTCCAGCACTTAATCACTTTTCGACATCTACACTAGCGTATAGGGAGGTGCACATAAGGACATATAACCAAACATTTTTTGCCACATATGTGAGATCCAGATTAGGGGACGTTATAATATGGTATCGAAGGATTGGTTTTTATTTTAATCTACATTACTATTTGGGAAAGGTTAGAAGTATCACAGGAGGTTTCAGGAAATGTTAATGAGCTTTTCCATCAGTGTAGCAAACCTATGTACATGGTAAAATCCGAGTTCCTTTTGATATGATTATTGTTTGTATTTTTTTCTTGTTACATTTGATGATACTTTACATTGAGTGACTCTCGTGTTGGGTGGGGTTAATTTTTTATGATGTTACTGTTACATAATATTTTTACTTGTTGCCCGATATAGTGAAATATGAGGATACATGCATCAAATTAATAATATATGGATATATTGACATGAATTTTTCATGATAGGAGTGTATCTATTTTTCACTGGATAAATGAAATTAATTGACATGTCATGACAAAACACATGAAATACATGTTTAGAGAGACTAGGGGTCTGTGGATCTATATTGAGGTTAACCTTATTTCAAGGAAATTCTATAAGTTCTGTATTTGTTTTTATAGAGAATTCCACTTCATCATATTTAACTTGAGCATATAGAGAGTGGAAATAATAATGATCTTAACGTAGTTGAACCAAAGAATCATCTATTCACATGGGTTTAGATGTATTTTCATCTTCATTGATGCTTCCTGAGGGACATAAAAACATAGAAAGGGAGATTTTTCATACGCTACCTTCAATTACTGAGTTGATTAGAGAGTTTCATTTGTTGAATCCACCAATATTCACAGGGGAAGGAGGCCCTGAGGAATAAGAGTTTTCAATCGATTCAATCTACAAAATATTAAATCATCTTGACAAATCCATTGATATGAGGGTAAATATTGTTGAATATTTACTTCATGGACCTCCCAATCATTGGTGGGATATTCTAGAGGAATCTAGGAATTATGATGAACTATCTTGGAAGGACATAAATATGAAGTCCCTGCACCATTTGTATCCCGAGACACCGATGGATGAAAAAACTGATGTGTTCATGCATTTGACATAGGAGGTCATGTTAATGAAGGGATATGTTAGATGTTTCACCGAACTATAGTTCTTAAAAACCCTTTTTTATAATTAGATATCTAGGGTGAGACATTTTTAGGATGGTATTTGGTATGAGATCAGGTTGCATGGGAACATTTTTCATCTGAGAAGTTTTGAGGATGCGATGAATTAGGAACACATCACATAAGATAATCTGAGATAGGCCCCGAGTAGTATCTAGGTTGTTTTAGCACGGTAAACTAGGAGATCTTCTTCAAGTGGCAAGAAGCACCACTATGACAGTTTTTACCAAGGTAGTAATGGGAAGATAAGTCATGTAAATAGATAGCCATGTCAAGATTATGTTTTGTTCTAGGGATATCAGTGTGTAAAATTAAGCTATATGAACCCCATAGTGCCTCATCCCATTGTAAAATTTCATATATTTTGAAAATAGTGACATATTCAGAAGATATATATTAAATTTCTTCAACATGACAGTAGAAGTTCATTTGGACTAGAACCTTCATCGGGAAGGGGATCATCTACCCCTCAATAGGATAATAGATGGAGTTACACTAGCCATTTAGGCCAAGGTAGGGGAAATGGTACCCCAGTATAGGGGTAGCAGTACCATGAAATGGATATAGTTCAGTGTATTCATGTTGTATCTTAGGATAGAGGTATATGTCATATGAACGTAATGTTGACTACTTTGGATGACATGGATGTTTAACCATCTACTGTTAGAGGTGTGATTCTTGTATCATCTTCCTTAGAATCTGTTTTTTAAACAGGAACATCAAATTATTTTAAATCATCTATTTTTTAAAATGGTTTTGGGATTGAATGTTTCTTTGACCATAAAAACACTATTGGGAGTGCGTTCTGAGAATATCACACATTGAAAGGTGTGTTCTCTAAAGATTGGTGGTTATAGTTTATTTTGGAAATATTTCACTCTAGAAAGGACAAGACTCAATTTTATTATTTATAGGAATTGGATAGTTATATTCAATTCCCATATCAACTATTATAAGATGTTTTATACCTTTAAATATCTATAATGAGGCAGATTTTCTCACCAGGGTGAGGGGGGTCTTCAGGATACTTATACCAATCTAATTCAGTGAAGATTGGATTGTATCACATCCTAGATAGTTGGTCTTGCTCTAGATGATGGTGTATTATAGCACGATTATTTTCCTCTCGTGTTGAATATTTCTATAATTTTTTTCATGATGAGTTCTCCAGCATACTGTCTAAAAAAAAATTGAGTTCACTGTCGAGTCAGTGTCAAGAACATAGTTAGTATCTATCCCACCATATATAATTCCTTGAGAAATGCTTCGAGAGTTGAAATTTATATTTGATTATTAGGAATATAAATAATTTATACATAAAAGTACTTCTCCATGGGGTTTTATATCTCTCTTTTCTAATAATGTTGATGGGTCCTTGCACTTATATGTTGATTATCATATTCTAGACTATATGAGGGTCAAAAAATGACATCCTCTTCCACACATTGATGATTTGTTCAATCGGTTAGGAAGAGTTAAGATCTTATATGAGAATGGCTTGATATTAAGTTACCACTAGATAAGGGTGAGACCAATGCACAAAACTCATACTAATTTTAGGAGTATGTGTGGCTTGAATGAATTCGTAGTGATGTCACTTGGGTTTACCAATGCATTAGAGGTATTCAACCCCTCGATGAATAGGATATTTCATACTTTTGTAGATCAGTTTTTGGTGGTTTTTTATGATATCATAGTGTACTACCATTCATCAAAATATTCTTCTAAACATCTATACATTGTCTAGAATAAATTAAGAGAGCATTGACTTTACAAAAAGATAACCAATTGTAGTTTCTTGATTAATTTGGTTCACTTGCAGGGTTGTGTTAAATTATAATAAGGAGTGTCAGTAGACCCAAGTAATGTTACAACCATGGAATATTTAGAATATCCTAAGAATTTATTTGATTTTCATATCTTTCTCATTTTATCATGTTATTATAGGTTCATTATCCATGATTTATCCCATTTGGAAGCATCGATTTATGGGATGACAATGAAAATAAGTGAATTTTGTTTAGTGCAATTCTTATATAAGATATTTTAAGAAAATGAACATAAGGATGACCTCATCACCTATTCTCACATTACCTATTCTAGGTAAAGAATATACAATGTACTACTATGAATATGATGTTGGAATTAGACACGTTCTGATGTAGGAGGATCAAGTGGTTTCTTAATGCTCTAATAACCTAAGACCACATGATATGAATTATCCTAATCATTATATGGAGTTTGAAAATCAGTGGTACATAGCCTAGGATGCTAGAGAAATAACTCATGGGGTGAGAGGTTTGTGGTATACATGGATCACAAGATAATTTGGTGTATGTTTTCTCAATGAGACCTGAACTTTCAGTAGAGGAGTTGGATAGAGTATCTATATTCATTCAAAATCGAGTTGGTTTATACACTGGTAAAGGGAAATTTTGTTTCCAATAATTTGAGATAAAATAAATAGACATAGGAAGTGTGTAAGTATTGTGATTAGTGATAAATGATATCACTCATTACAAACAAGCATCTATTTGTTCAAAAGTTTAAAGGATGAGTAGCCCGAACATCGACATTTGTTATACCCATGCTTTTGGACCAGATTAATACCAATATTTGTTCTAATCTTGGGTCCTAATTTAAAAACAACAACTAATATTGTGGGGAGAGACTATTAGGATAGTCTATTGGTAGTGGAAATTATCTTCTTTTCTTGTGGCCGAGTATGGGTTCCTATAGGCATATGAGATGAGTTGATGAGGGACTTCTATGATTATAGATGAGAGGAGTATCCTATTTTTAGAAATATGTATCATGACCTCCATTGGTTTTACTGGTGGTCGGGAATGAATAAAGAGATAGAAAGCTTCATGGCTACATGCTTCACTAGTCATCAGGTGAAATCTGAGCATCAGAGGATAGCTGGTATTTGGAAACCTTTTCCCATACCTCAATGGAAATGGGATGATGTAACTATGTGTATTTTGACTGTATTACCTTGTATAACCATTGATAACAATGTTTTATGGGTTATTTTGGATTTATTGATGAAGTTATCCCAATTCATACATATCAGGGAGACCTTCATAGTTGATAATCCGGGAAGTCTTTATGTGTGAAGTTGTTTGGTTTCATGGTGTTATGAGGAGTACCATTTTATATAGAGATCCTCATTTCACATAATTTTTCTAGTAGGTTATTTATATGGATTTTTTATTGTGGGATATTTTGAGGATAGCATATCATCCTCATACTGCTGGTCAATCTGAGTACACGATTTTGGTTTTGGAGGATATATTATGAGCATATGTTTTGGATTTTTGAGGTTTATGGGCGTGACATATGGATCTTATGGGGTTAACTAATAATAATATATTCTAGGAATGTATCCTAATGGGTCATTTTAGGTTTTTTATGGATTTTTGTTCCATTTTCCTCTTTTTTGGCTAGAGGTAGTCTAGTCAGCACTTGTTGGTCCTAGTATCATGAATGAGACATCTTAGTTGGTTAGGTTGGTTAGAATGTGGTTGGTGATGCTTATAAATATAAGAAATCATATATTGACCATTAGATATGACCTATGGAATTCTATTTTTATTATCATGTTTTTCTTTGGGTGTCACCTAGATTTGGGAAGCACTATATTTGGAAACATTGAATGTTAGAACCCAGGTTCATCAGGTCATTAGAGATAGTGGAAATGGTCGGTCAAGTGGTGTATTGGATATTCACTACACAATGTTTTTGTACTAGGAATGATTTGATTGACATGTCACATCTATTAAGATATTATTCAAAACCTTCCCATGTGATAAAAATAGATGGTGTCTAGGTTTTTTTGATGTGTCCTTTGAGGATCATCCAATATTGGTTGTGGATCATAGTGAGAAGAATCATTGAGGTAGGACTATTCCATTGGTAAAATTATAGTGGATGTATGGGGGGTTAAAAGGATATCTTGGAGAGGGTGTTTGATATGTGAACATTGTGTCTAGACATATTCACTAACACCTCACTATGATTCCTTGGGTAGCTCAGGGACGATCTCTTATTTGGTGGGGAGGTTGTAAGATCATGTCTTTTTCTAGGTATCACCCTCTTATGTTTTTTATGAACCTGGGAAGCCACATATTATTCAAATATAGAGTTCCTTTTTTTGGTAAAATGAGCTAAATTTTGGGGATATATGTTTTTTATATGAATTAATTAAGTTTGGTTAAATCGGTTAAGTATTATCACTAGTTCTTGGTATGATTAGAAGATTTAAAATGGGTTTAGGTTATTTAATATAGAAATAGATGGGAAAATATATATCCTTTACATGGTGATTAAGGAAATTAGATGTCATATAATTTTTGGGTGTTTTTAATTAAATAATTTGAGTTAAATAGTTTTTTGAGTATGCAATTAAAACATTTAACAGGCATGTAACTACATTATACTCCATATAATTCCTTGATATATTTTTTTAATGTATGTTATGCAGATTAATTTTATTTCATCTCACCTACTTATTTCACTTATCATCCCTAGGATATCTTCTAGGAGATTTTAGAGTTCTAACCGACCTTATGGACATAATGTTTGGGTAATCAATCCCTGTTATGTATTTTTGGTTATATTCTTCCCTTTTCTATCATGGTTCTCAAAGTATTTTGGTTAAAATCGTAGACCATGTGAATTTTTTTTGATATTGACCATTTTCTATATATTAACCCTATTGAGATCATCTACACCTTCTTCCTCATGGGATATTTCTGTTGAAATCATTTTTGGGTCATCAGTTAAAGGTAGGGGGTCTAAATCTAAACCGTAGTGTTAGATAATTTCTAAGTATATGAAATATTGTTATTGTTTCAATAGAATGTCACCTTAATCAATTTTATAATGAATTGGAATACTCCTTGGAAATGTTTCGTTTCCATTATCTTTTGACCTAGCTTATGGATACCTATTGGGTGAGTGAACCATGAATATAATTGAATTTGATAATGTCTTAAAATATTTTTTGAGAACATGATACCTTATGTGCTTTCTTGATATGGAATACCTAAGTTGTTTATTATTGATTATTGTTCTAATATTTTACCATGTTTTATATAAATTAAATTTTTATATGAATGTAAAATTGTAATTCTCAAAATAAAATATTGATATTTTTGATTTGATATTGTGATATCTATGTTGTAAGACATGACTTGTGTTATATGTTAAAATGATTATATATCAGGCTTAACCCTAAAATATTCACACTTATATGTTGTAATGTTGATATTGAGTGGGCTCATCCCAGTCCACTACTATAATTCTTATAGTGAGTATACTCTTCCCAATTCCATATTGTAAGGCTTATAGGGATTTTCCTCGGATGTTATAATGATTATTGGGATTTGACCTAAACATTGTAATTCTTATAGAGATTTGACCTGGATTTTGTAATGATTATATGGATTTTACCTGAATTTTTGCCAATATACCATGGTTATATAGTTGTGTTTGTCGTGGCTGTAACAAATTCTATTAGATATTACAACAATGGAACTGAAGTAGGTTATTTTTCCATGGTTTTATGGTTGTGGTTAGCAAGGATGTAAGACATGATTAGATATATTCCATCATACAACCAAATCATGTTGTTGTTCTATTTGATTAATTGTTGAAGTAATTAATACACATATTTATCACATTATTGCATACACATCTTATCATATTTTTTTGTTTATAAATTGTGGTATCGAACTACTAAGTTATACTTTCACCCTTTCCAGTCCATCATTTGTTACTCAAACAGATTGCATGGATGCAGAATTTGATATGTGGGAACGACCTTATTGATGATTTTTTTCTTGCTGGATGGGCTGGAGTTTGGAGGAGGGACTAACATGCGGTTCAGGACTAAGGGAAGTTGAGTCATTGTTGATTCTACAGGTATTTCACATGTATTGTTTATAGAATGAAATTTAGTAACATTACAACATGTCCATACATTATTTCAATTATTATTTATTGATTATTATATTGGATTTTATTATTGGCTTCCTCTTTGTGAATACTTTGATTTCTTTCATTTATATTGGTTATTTATACTACGATGGCAGTTTTTACACAGAGTATAGTCACCAAAATATATATTTCACACCCCAACTATTATTTTTCAACCTCTAGTGTAAATGGAGGCGCACTTGAGGTCCTGTAACCAACCCTTTTTGGAAATATTATAGATACAATAATTGGGGGAAGTTACAATATTAAACTCAAATGATGTTTGAGGAGGGTGAACTTCCACAATTCAATGGTTAAATGTATTTATTAATATTCTACAATGGTTGAAATCCATTATAGTTTTCATAACATATATTTATTGTTAGATGAGTTATTATATGTTACACTTTATAATCCATTAGAAAAATCTTATTACATTTGGAAAATATTCATTGAAAAAACATTGATTATGCAAATATATAGTCAAACATTTATTTTTTTGATGAAAATAATGGTCATAAATATTTTAACTCATGAATATTAATTTATATGGAAAAATACATAGTAGGAGATAAAATTAATTTGAACAAAACTAGTTCATTTTGGGACTACCAGAGTAGTCATGGAGGCATGGAAAACAACCACATCACTCATCCAACCATATTTCAAGCCACATACAGCCATCATAGAAGTAACACCCTACTGGGGTTCCACTCCCTATGATTTATCTTGATTACATCCCAAATTACATAATATGATACATAAACATGGAAGAATACCTTTTGAGAACTATGCAGAAATGGTTTCACCGCTATTATATGTGAGTTAATCTCCCAAACATATATCCTTTTAGAGGTGATTTTTTTTCTAAACACCATCTAACAAAGTTTATACCCATGCATCAATGATATGAGTTTATTCTAGTGCTCTTCATGAAGTATTTTTCATCTATGCACCACCTTGTGATGTTGGTTATCATATTTTAGAATGATGTGTTTCTATATGAAATCTACAAGTAGAGAATATACCACATATAGATTTTGAATCAGATGTAAAAATAGTGGAGGTACTCCTTGTGATTATTATTGATAACCCCACTATCATGTAAACTCCTAAGAGTGACATTAATATATTATTTTATAGTCTTGAAGTTTTTAAAATATGAAGATAAAAGATGAATGAAACAATTATAATCCTAAAATTCTCTAATGTTGGACACATTCAAATTATTATGAGATATAATTTTTTATGTAAAATTAAAATAAAAGGATCTAAATTAACAATAATAAAAATCTCCCATCATGGTTGTAATTATTTTAAATCATGCATCACCACATCATTTTATTCTCTCTATATATCAATACTAATTCAAGACTTATTAAGGATGGGTTAATTTTAGTTTAGGGTTACTAATATAAGATGATTTATTCAATTAATTAAATCATAAATTTATGTTTTTATTTTTTTTTATTTCACTAACCAATAAAATCATAACCTAATATATTATTATTTTATTTTGGATATTATTTTCCTTTAACTTTAAAAGTTACTTAAATTCTATAGTGTTTTGTTTATTTATTTTCAATTTATTTTTTCCATTAAATTGATTGAAAGTGGTTCTCAAAAAAATAACCTTTTTAATTATTCTTTTAATATTCTCTCTTTTAAAAGACCTTATTATAAAGGTATTTATATATTTTCAAATTCCAATATAAATGATTTTTTAATTTCTTCTATTGTATTATTTATTTATTCGGTATAAATTATAATAAAAGAATAAATACAAAAAAAGATATCACTAAATAGTTTACACCACTATATATCGATAAACTAACTCTCCAAAGTGAAGTTCTTGTTAAACTAGGAGGCATTATTAAAATCATTCTTGTAAAAATTTACATCAAAATATGATAGTCTCTTATGATGTACCTGATGAGCACCTATTATATGTTGTGGAAAAATCTAATTTATTTCCCAAATGGATGTAGTATTAGTAGTAACCTAAGTCACCTATAAGGGTTAGTTCTCTAGTATAGTTTTATTGAGTGAAAAAGGAAAATAATATATTTTAATTTCGTGAATTATAATAAAAGGAAACTTGGAAATTAAAAAACAAGATGAGAGACAAGTGATCAATTTTGGTTATCTCTTTCCATTTGTAAAGTTTTTATAGTCTTTTCAAAACAAATCCCTTTCCTTTTTAAATATGATTTAATTATATTTTTCTTAATAACTTCACCAGCTCACCTTTGATAAATTTTGATAATTTTGAGAATATTATAAAAAATTACTATCTTTTGACTACCCACCTTCTTATGTGTGAAAGTTATAATTAATCTCCCAATAATTTCCTTGTCAATACCAAATCTAGAATTTTTCTTCCAAAGCAACAATGTTAGATCCCTACATTTTACTTAAATATTTAGTAACCTATAAAGAATCTCTTATTATCCATAGAAAAATAAATGGATATAACCCAAAAACAATTATAGAGAAAAATAATTCCTTGACCAAGGTAATAATTATTACCATATTTAAGGAAAAAAAATCTAATTCTTATTAAATTTTTAAATTTATAATTGAAAATAATTGAAAATGTAAATAAACAAATGTTTTTAAATAAATAACCAAGAATTAATAATTAATAATGGGTAACCGACCCTTACTAAATCAATATATGTTTCTACCCCACCATTAAATAAGAAAAAATTGAGTTTGGAGGAGGATAAGTCAAATTATGAATAAAATAAAAAAAAGAATGTTTTAGTGATCTACGGAAGCATGTCGAGCCTTCCACGATCCTATTTTATTTTTGTATATCTTTCATTAAAATTGCATCATTACCATTTAATTAATTTCTAAATGGTTTAAAGTTTTATTCCCCCTTATCTACATATGACTTCTTACTTTCTCTTCTATCTTCCCTCTCTTTCCTCAATTCATATATGCTCATCTATCACCATTTAAATGGGTTAGTGGAGAATCTTTTTTTAAGAGTTCATTAACCACATTGTGTAAAAATGACTCTCCCTAAATATGATTCTTTATTTATCTCTAATTCACATGGTTAATATTTTTTTCTTTACAAATATATCTAGTTTTTGAAGTTACAGTGAAATAAACCCATTTGCAATAAGGCCAAAATAACTACAACGTAGTTGTTTCCTTCCATGCATGGATATGGTGCAGTGTAGTATGCATAGTGAATTTCTCCTGGCCATAAATTATTTGAATCTACCATAATTTCCCTCTTTGGAAAATATCCAAATCCCCTATGGAATAAAATCTTTTAGTGCATACTCCATAAAAACTCATCACTGCCAATATTGAAACCTCCATGGTGCACCCACAAACCCAACATTTTTGGTTTATTAATGATCTATGTTTTCATGTATGTCTCTTTTGTATCCATTATTTCTATGGTTTATATTTATTTTGGATTTATTCAACTCTTCTATCCATGGAACATCCATAAAGACCTTTACTCAATGATTATGAAGAATGTTATGTGACTGACACATTGGATGAATGACCCTTACTCATCGGGTGGTGTGACCCAACACAATGAGTGAAATGAAAATTACATAGTGGTTTTGATACCCTTATGAAATGGAAAACTCTAACTTTTTTGAATTTTAGATCAACCCATACATAGATTAAATTGTATAACCTTTATTTAAATGGATTATTCAACATGATCCTTGATCGTACCATGATTCACTGTTTTATTCCACCCTTACACCGCAGTTTTAAACTAGTTTTGTAATGAATATTCCAAATATAATAATAAATTTCACTTCATGTTTGAATAAATCAATTAATGTTAATAAATATTATTATGGGAAACGTTAATTTTTTTATTGTTTCAATGTAGGTGGAGGTGATTTGGAGGGCCGTTGATGAAGTGGAAGGAAAATGGGCCAATATTGCATGGATCCATGGACATCTGTCCACTGTTTTGCCTAGTACACAAAATCCGGGCATCCAAATGGGCTGATATTTTTTGGTCCGGTCCAAAATTTAATAGGCTACATTTCATATTAAATAACCCTATGCTGATTAGGCTTATATGGGTATATCTGAACTGATCTGTCCAAGCCACCAAATTTGGGCCAAGTCAAATACGGTGTTATGTATTTTATCAATATCTTGAGATGTAGTTTTCCAAATTGTGTCAAACATTATTTTAATACATTCAAGCTGTAGGGATAAAACATTTCTATTTTCTACACTGCGAGATAAAACTGTCTAAAGGCTGAAACGTGTGGTACAAATGGATTGAAGAAATCTATGTGCCCAAAACCACCTTCCAATTTTCCTATAAAATGGAACCTTGGGCTCCCCATTCGAAATTTCAGCCAATAGGAAAGGTTATTCCATTATGGAGTCCCCAAAGAGTCTTCTCAACATCCCTAGAAGTTCTGGAGGATATGGGAAGTTCTACCCCCAACATCATTCTCTTCCTCCTCTCCCATGGGTTTCTAAACACCTTGTGATCACCCGGGGAGGAATGTGATGTACATCCCAAGCTTCATGTTTGTAATATTTGAATGATCATTTAAATTCCAGATTTTTATGTTGTTTTTCATCATCCTATATTCTTATTTTATTTATTTATGTATGGTATGTCATGATCAACTCATATGATCATGTTTGGGGGTACCCATTCATGTGATGTTTCACACACTGTTCACCACTTACTTTCCCCCTTTCAATTGAGGTGTTTGTGTGGATTATATTGGTCAATTGAACTCACACAAGAACTGTCAAGGCCATGTACATTTATTTCATGGTATCACAAAGAAATAACATACAAATCTGGACAGCGTATTGGGTTTTTCATGTGTTACCTTGGTGAGTTTTGGTTATGAAGTCAAACAAAATTCACCCAATCATAGGCGGTGACCGGTGAATCATTGTTTTTTTTACTGAACACTAGGAGTTATCCTAGTATAAATTCAGTAACATTCTAGTTATATGGGTTAAAACCCCGGGATTAAAAGATCATAACCTTATGTCATGAAGCAATGAAGGATAAACATCATGCGAGTACCCCGGGTTGATCACGCTTAATTAATTCTGTTAATCTCTACTTTGTTTTATAGCTTCTATTTTCTATTTTCATCTTTAATAATCAAACCCAAGTATTATAAAACCCCATTTCCCTTTTTAATTTCATAATCAAAACCAAATTTTAGAATTAATGATCTAAGGCTCCGTCGAGAGACGACCTAGGGTTGCTGCTATACTGCAGAAATTCTAGTCAAAATTAAACAACTAATTTGATGCGCTCGACAACACGGTCAAATTTTGGCACCGTTTCCAGGGATCCAAGATCATGTTTTTTCTTTATTTCCTTTTATTTAGTTATTTTAATTCTTAATTAGTACTCCTTTAAATACCCCACACCCATTTTATTGTTTTTGTTTTGGTTATTGTCTTTATTTTTGGTTGTTTTTGGTGTGTTCATTGTCTCTCTCTCTCTCTATTCTTCTCCATCTCCCTCTCCAATTATATAGTATAATGTTCTATTCTTATTTTACCCTTATTAAGCCTTTTTTTATCTCAAATAAAAAAAACAAAAAAGTCAATCAATCAAACTAGACATCATTGTTGCATGACAAGATCTGGTAAAGGAACACTACGTGAATTTGATCTTGAAATTGAAAAGCCACTTCACACACAAATCAAGGCATCTTGAGAAGGTCAATCAAGTAACATTGTGGAACCCCATTTAGAACCTCAATTGGTTCTAAACCAACCCAAAATTGAACCTAATCAAACCCAAGAAAACATGGACGCAAATAATTGAACTTTAAAATAACTTACTACCCCTGATGTGGAGTACCAACCTATGTAGATCCAATATCCCAAGGAAGAAACCAACTTTGAGAATAGATCAGGTCTCATCCACATTCTTCCAAACATCCATGGTCTTCCCGCTGAGGACCCTCACAAACATCTAAAGGATTTTCACATAGTGTGCTCCACCATGAAACCCCAAAATGTGTCTGAGGACCTCATTATGTTTAGGGCCTTCCCTTTCTCCCTTGATGGTGTAGCTAAAGATTGAATATACTATTTGCCTTCCACAATTGGGGGCTGGAATGACCTAAAAATACTTTTTCTAGAGAAGTTCTTCCCTGCCTCCCGAACTGCATCAATTAGGAACGAAATATGTGAAATTAGGCAATCACAAGGAGAGACCCTTCATTAATACTGAGAGAGATTCAAAAGACTTTTCTCAAGCTGCCCCCACCACCAGATTAGTGAACAACTTTTAATTCCATACTTCTATGAGGGACTTATCCCCATGGACGTGGAATGATTGATGCTGCAGCTGGTGGTGCCCTAGTTGAAAAAACTCCCTTTGCCTCTTGTGACCTAATAGCAAACATGGCTCAAAATGCACAACAATTTTGTACACGAGCTATTGCACCAACCCGAGGAGTTCATGAGGTAAGTCATTCAGCCCTAGAACAAAAGGTAGATAATAAACTTGATGAGATGCATACCCATCTAAGGAAATTATCTCATGCACAAGGTAAGTCACACTCTACTTCTATTCCATTACATTGTGGTATTTGTTCTAATAACACTCATTTTTATGTCCAGTGCACACAACTTCAAGATTCATCTGAGTCCTGTGCAGCTGTGTTCCTAGGGCATCCATTCCAACAAGCACCTCCCTTCAATCAAGAACAATTCAGGCCAGATCCAAATCCAGGGTGGCAAGCACAACCCTAATACTGACAAGGAGGAAACTCTAGATACCCAAAGCATAATTGGTATCAACAAGGCCAAGGTATGAAATCTTATTATCCTTCAACTTCTCAAAACAATCATCCTCCTCCTCCTCCCAAATCTGAACCAAGCCTCGAGGACATGGAGAAACAGATGGCAACCCAGAACATTCAGTTCCAAAAAACCACACAATCAGCTATTCAAGACCTACGAACCCAAGTGGGGCAATTGGAAAACACCATCGGTGAGATTAAGATTCAAGGTTCTGGGCAACTACCATCCCAACCCATTAACAATCCAAAGGACAAAGGTAATGTATGTGGAGTTACACTTCGTACTGGTAAAGAATTTTCTCCTTCTACTGATTCTGCATAGCAGGTATGTCCCCCTCATGAAAAATCTCTTTCCCAACCCTCAAAAACTTCATGTAAAGAAAAACAAGACAAAAATGGTAATCGAATAGTCATTGATGATTAAAATGAACAATCCATTCATCTTCATTTCCCTCAAAGGCTCTCTAAATCTAAGAAAAACTTTGATAATGAGATTGACAATGAAATAATGGATACATTTAAAAACGTTCAAGTTAATATTCCATTGTTGGATGCAGTAAAGAAAATTCCCCGTTATGCCAAATTCATTAAAGAGCTTTTCACCCATCGACGAAGGCTAAAGGGTAATGGGAGAGTAAACCTGGGAAGGAATGTCTCGGCCTTGATTCAACTAGAAATTCCAACCAAATGAAAGGATCTCAGAACATTCACCATACCTTGTACCATAGTGGAGACCTTCTTTTCTGATGCTATGATAGATTTAGGTGCTTCCATTAATGTAATGCCTCACTCCGTGTATACTTCTATATAGGTTGGAGAGCTTCAACCAATATATATTTTTGTGCAAATTGCCAACCGGAGTACAAAACATCCAAATGGAGTGATTGAGGATGTCCTTGTTAGAGTGAAGAATCTCATCTTCCCCACTGATTTCTACATTCTTGAGATGGAACATACCCGAACCCAAGGACATGCCCCTATCATACTTGGGAGGCCATTCCTAAAAACATGAAAGACGATCATCAATGTTCACAATGGTACGCTGTCCATGGAATTCGGAGGAGAAAAGGTAAGTTTTAACATCATTGAGGCTATGAAACACCCCATTGAAGAGCACTCCACTCTTCCTGTCTATTCAATGGAAGTGCTCTCAAACGATGCACACACACACAATTCTCTCCTCAACCCAAACTCTGATTCTTTTTTGTATTATTCACCCTTGGATGATTTGAGTTTTGGTTCTTCTTTTGAATGTTGTGTGGGTTCAAAAAAATGTAAATTTTGTGCTTTAATTGATGAGTGTGTTTATTCTGAGGTACCCATGACTATCGATGATTCGGAAAATCTCATTTCAATAGATTCTCTTTCCTTTGAGAATAAACATGAGCAGATAGATAGTTTCATGAACCTCACTCCCCCTAAATCCCCTCCCTCAATCTAGAAACAACCGGTGTTTGAACTTAAACAACTTCCATCTAATTAAACATATGAATATCTTGAGGATATTGACCAATTTACCGCCCTTATTTCCAATAACCTCTCTCCACAACAGGAATTGAAACTGCTTAAACTTTTGAGAGAGTGTAAAAAGGCAATAGGATGTACAGTGGATGATATTCCCAGGATTATCCCATCTATTTGTATACACCATATACTTTTTGATGATGAGGCTAAACCCGTAAGACAATCTGAACGCCGGTTGAATCCCACTCTCCTTGATGTGGTAAAATTGGAAGTCAGTAAATTACTTGCTGCAGGGATCATTTATCCTATATCTGATAGTAAATGAGTTAGTCCGGTGCAAATTATCACTAAAAAATAGAAATAACAGTTGTGTCAAATGAAAGGAATGAATTGGTTCCAACACATGTGAAAAACAGTTGGATAGTCTGTATTGACTACCGTCGACTGAATCAAGCCACGCGGAAGGACCACTTTCGTTTACCTTTTATGGACCAAATGTTAGAACGATTGGCTGGTAAGTCCCATTATTGTTTCCTTGATGGCTATTAGGGTTATTTCCAAATCCATATAGCCCCTGAGGATCAAGAAAAGAAAATATTTACCTATCTATTTGGCACATTTGCATACAGAAGGATGCCATTAAGTCTATGTAATGCTCCTGGTACTTTTTAGCGATTTATGTTGAGTATTTTTTCTGAGTAACTTGAGAGTTTTATGGAAGTCTTTATGGATGATTTCACGGTATATGGATCTTCTTTTGATGATTTTTTGGAAAACCTAGGTTCTATCCTCTGCCGCTACATTGAAAAAGATCTTGTTTTAAATTATGAAAAATTCTATTTTAGGGTTGAGCGGGGGATAGTTCTTGGGAATGTCATTTAAAATATAGGAATTCAAGTTGATAAATCTAAAATTGAATTAATTTCAACCCTTCCATATCCAAAATGTGTTCGTGAGGTGCGATCTTTCTCGGGTCATGATGGTTTTTACCGCCGATTCATTAAAGAATTTAGTAAGATCGCACTTCCCTTATCTCGGATATTAAAAAAGGATTCTGAGTTTGTGTTTGAAAAAAATTGTGAGGATTCATTCAATTCACTAAAAAAGAGTCTCACATCACCTCCCATAATCCAACGACCTAGGTGGGATCTCCCCTTCAAGCTTTTTTGTGATGCCTCTAACTTTGCAGTTGGGGCAGTTTTATCACAAAAGTTTGAAAAGGCTCCTCATGTCATTGTGTATGCCTCGCGTACCCTTGACCCTACCTTGGTAAACTACACAACCATAGAAAAATAAATCCTTTCTATTTTGTTTGCCTTGGAAAAATTCTGTTCATATCTTCTTGGGTCAAAAGTGATTGTGTTTTCTGACCATGCTGCCATTTATTTCTTCCTAAAGAAACCTGAAGCCACGTCCCGCCTCATTCGGTGGATGCTCCTCCTCCAAGAGTTTGACCTTGAGATTAGAGATAAGATAGGAGTGGAGAAGGTTGTAGCAGACCACATTAGTAGGATTTCCCCACCATTGGACCATCATGTTGACTCACCCCTACCCATTGGAGAATTCTTCCCTCATGAGAACCTTTGTGATGTTGTGGACCTTACCCCTGGTATGCAGACATTGTGAATTTTCTAGAAACATATAGGGTCCCCACTGATTTTAGAACTTCAAAATCCCAGAGACTTAAACAGGATTCTCGATGGTACATTTGGGATGACCCTTGTGGAGAATTTGTAGTGACCAGGTTGTTCGTAGGTGTGTCCCTGACCATGAGTTCACCTCTGTTTTGACCTTCTTCCACACCTTGGCATGTGGGGCCCACTTTGGCTCTCAACGTACAGCTCAAAAGGTACTTGACTCAGGGTTATATTGGCCAAAATTGTATAGAGATGCCCATAGGTTTTGTAAATCATGTACTCGATGTCAATTCACAGGGAATATCTCCAAGAGGAATGAAATGCCCCAACAGCCCATGTTATTCTATGAAATCTTCAATGCATGGGGCATTGACTTCATGGGGCCTTTTCCAAATTCATTTAGCTTTATGTACATCTTATTGGATTTTGACTATGTATCTAAATGGGTGGAAGCAAAGGCCACTAGGACCGATGACTCTCGAGTGGTTGTTGATTTTGTGAGGTCCCAGATTTTCAGTAGGTTTGGGCTACCAAAATTCATTATTAGTGATCATGGATCACATTTTTGCAATCGTAACATGAAAAACTTTCACAAAGTCTCCACTTCATATCATCCCCAAACTAACGGACAAGAAAAAATTTCAAATCGGGAAGTTAAGAGAATCTTGGAGGAAACGGTACAACCCAATAGGAAAGATTGGAGTTTGCACTTGGATGACGCACTTTGGGCATACCGTACTGCTTTTAAAACCCCAATAGCAATGTCACAATACAGAATTGTTTCTGGAATGGCTTGTCACCTCCCAGTGGAGGTAGAACACTGTGCATATTGTGTTGTTAAACAATGTAATATGAACCTTTCAGATGTAGGTGATGAAGGAAAGCTACAGATTCAAGAGTTGGAAGAAATTCGATGTGATGCATATGACAACTCTCGAATCTATAAAGAGAAGACAAAGGCTATTCATGATTTCATGATTCACCAGCGGAAGTTCCATATTGGTGAGAAGGTCCTCATGTACAAATCCAGGCTTAAGCTCCACACTGGTAAGCTTCATTCCTGATGGATCAGTCCTTATACTATTACGAATGTTTACCCTTTTGGTGAAATACAGGTTTTGCATGAGCAGAGTGGACGAAGTCTTACCGTCAATGGGTAGCGACTTAAACACTTCTATGAGGATTTTCTAAAGAATCCAATGGAGGAAATCCACCTTCTCGATGCATCATACCAATAAAACACACCAGATTTTATCCTTCCATCTCACATTATTATTTATTTCAGTGGGGACACTGCACATTCTAGGTGTGGGGGGTGGATACATTCCTTGGTTAGGTAGGAATTTTCATCGTTCTCTCCTTTTTTTTCTCTATGTTGCATTCTTTATGGTATTTTCCTTCTTCCCCATCAACAATTTTGAAATTCCATGATGTGGCGACCATAAAGTGGGGAAAGTAAAAATACCATAACGAAGGCTAAAAAGAGTGTATGAGTTTACCATCAAGGAGTGATTTTTAGTGAATTGGTTTTCTGTCAATGATATAAATGGTTGTATCTATGTTAAACCTTTGAGATGATTGATGCCTTTTGTGTGAGTAGTTTTTTGGAAAACTGTGTCACTAATAACTCCAAAATATTTTGCACCAAACCACAAAGTGTGATTATTTCTTACTTAATATAAGTTAAATATATGTTGGGTTAATATTTTTCAGCTTTAAATTATATTTTCATACATTCGTTCCTTATCCAATCTGTTTCATTACTGTACCAGATTGACCTATGCATGTGTACCTAATGTCCGACTGTTGTACGCCCTCAAAAACAAATTTTTTTGTGTCTTGGGCAGGTCAAAAACCACTCCTCCTCAACCTTTGATCTTGTTATAACTATTTCAATTAGTGTCGTGAGGAGAACAAACAAGGGTTGAGAGATGAGTGTGAGATTTGTTCCAAATGAAACTTCAAAAATATATATATAATAAATGAGCAGAGTGATGAAATGTGCAACATATGGGGATATCTAGTTCGGGAGCTTATGGTTTGACTTCTGGGAATGCTTAAATGAGTGGTTCTTGAAATATGATTGCAAAGGATGTAGGATAGGTTCAGTGACAAAATCATTTAAGCTAAAAAATGTTAAAATAACATATATTTATTGGATAGAAAGTGGAAAGAATAGCATGGAATGGTTTTCACACACACACATTGAGAGTTAGTGTCATGGTTTACTTCTGAATTCCTTTCTCAATTGGGTATCATGAACCTTTTTGAATTTCTCTATGATATGATTTATGAGACATCTTTTTCTATTTTCACTAGGAAGAACTCCTTGGTTTGGTTCATGCATTGATCACTTTACTTTAAATAAAATTTCCTCAAATGATAAATATTCAGGATGTTGGAAATATATATATATGAATCATTGTACTTTGATATGTGACTTTTCCCAGGAGTGAAAATGTTTAGGTGTGGGGGTGTGATCGTACCATGATTCACTGTTTTATTCCACCCTTACACCGCAGTTTTAAACTAGTTTTGTAATGAATATTCCAAATATAAAAATAAATTGCACTTCATTTTTGAATAAATTAATTAATTTTAATCATTATTATAATGGTTAATGTTACATGTTTTTATTGTTTCAATGTAGGTGGAGGTTATTTGGAGGGCCTTTGATGAAGTGGAAGGAAAATGGTCCAAAATTGCATGGATCCATGGACATCTGTCCACTATTTTTCCTAGTACACGAAATCCGTTCATCCAAATGAGCTGACATTTTGTGGGCCTGTCTAAAATTTAATAGGATACATTTCATATTAAGGAACCCTAGGCTGATTCGGCTTATATGGGGACATCCTAACTGATCTGTCCAAGCCACCGAATTTGGACCAAGTCAAATGCGGTGTTCTGTATTTTATCAATATCTTGAGTTGTAGTTGTCCAAATTATGCCAAACATTCGGTGGAGATAGTAAAGAGGTAGGGATACAAATGTTCTATTTTCTACAAAGCGAGATAAGACTTTAGGATGGCCGAAACCTGTGGTACAAGTGGATTGAATAAATTTGTGTGCCTAAAACCACCATCCAATTTTCCTATAAAATTGAACCTTGGGCTCCCCATTTGAAAGTTCGTCCAAGAGGCAAGGTGCTGCCATTTTTGAGTCCCAAAATAGTCTTCTCATCATCCCTAGCAGTTCTAGAGGATATGGGATGTTCTACCCCAACATCTTTCTCTTCCTCCTCTCCCATGGATTTCTAAACCCCTTGTGATCACCCAGGGAGGAACGTGATGTACATCCCGAGCTTCATGTTTGTAATATTTGAATGATCTTTTAAATTCTATATTTTTTTGTTGTTTTCATCATCCTCTATTCTTATTTTATTGAGTTATGTACTGGTATGTCATGATCAACTCAAATGATCATTTTTGGGGGTACCCATTCATGTGATGTTTCACACACCGTTCACCACTTTCTTTCCCCCTTTCAATTGATGTGTTTGTGTGGTTTATATTGGTCAATTGAACTCACACAAGCACTGTCAAGGCCATGTACATTTATGTCATGGTATCAAAAGAAATAACATACAAATCTGGACAATGTATTGAGTTTTTCATATGTTTCCTTAGTGAGTTTGGGTTATGAAGTCAAACACAATTCACCCAATCATCGGCGCTGTCCAGTAACTCACACTCTACTTCTATTCCATTACACTGTGGGATTTGTTCTGATAACACTCATTTTTCTAACCAGTGCCCACAACTTCAAGATTCATCTGAGTCCTGTGCAGCTGTTTTCCCAGGGCGTCCATTCCAACAGGCACCTCCCTTCAAGCAAGAACAATTCAGGCCAAATCCAAATCCAGGGTGTCAAGAACAACCCCAATACTGACAAGGAGGAAACTCTAGCTACCCAAAGCAGAATTGGTATCAACAAGGTCAAGGTATGAAATATTCTTATCCTTCAACTTCTCAAAATAGTCATCCTCCTCCTCCTCCCAAATCTGAACCAAGCCTCGAGGACATGGAGAAACAAATGGCAACCCAGAACCATCAGTTCCAACAAACCACACAATTAGCTATTCAAGACCTACGAAACCAAGTGGGGAAATTGGAAAACACCATCGATGAGCTTAAGATACAAGGTTCTGGACACCTACCATCCCAACCCATTGCCAATCCAATGGAAAAAGGTAATGTATGTGCAGTTAGACTTCTTAGTGGTAAAGAAGTTTCTACTTCTACTGATTCTACACATCAGGTATGTCCCCTTCATGAAAACACTCTTTCCCAACCCTCAAAAACTTCATGTAAAGAAAAAAAAGATAAAAATGGTAATCAAATAGTCATTGATGATTCAAATGAACAATCCAATCCTCTTCCTTTCCCTCAAAGACTCTCTAAATCTAAGAAAAACTTTGATAATGAGATTGAAAATAAAATAATGGATACATTTAAAAAAGTTAAAGTTAATATTACATTGTTGGATGCAGTCAAGAAAATTCCCCGTTATGCCAAATTCCTTAAAGAGCTTTGCACCCATCGATGAAGGCTTAAGGGGAATGAGAGTGTCAACCTGGGAAGGAATGTCTCGACCTTGATTCAACCAGAAATTACAACCAAATGCAATGATCCCGGCACATTCACCATACCTTGTACCATAGGGGAGACCTTCTTTTCTGATACTATGCAAGATTTAGGTGCTTCCATTAATGTAATGCCTCACTCCATGTATACTTTTCTATAGGTTGGAGAGCATCAACCAACAGGCATTGTTGTGAAACTTTCCAACCAGAGTACAACACATCCAAAAGGAGTGATTGAGGATGTCATTGTTAGAGTGAAGAATCTCATATTCCCCACTGATTTCTACATTCTTGAGATGGAAGATACCCAAACCCAAGGACATGCCCCTCCCATACTTGGGAGGCCATTCCTAAAAACAGCAAATACGATCATCAACGTTCACAATGGTACGATGTCCATGGAATTATGAGGAGAAAAGGCAAGTTTTAACATCCTTGAGGCTATGAAACACCCCATTGAAGATCACTCCACTCTTCCTGTCTATTCGATAGAAGTGCTCTCAAACGATGCACACACACACAATTCTCTCCTCAACCCAAAATCTGATTCTTTTTTGTTTTCTTCACCCTTGGATTATTTGAGTTTTGTTTATTCTTTTGAATGTTGTTTGGGGTCAGAAAAATTTAAATTTTGGGATTTAATTGGTGAGTGTGATTATTTTGACGTACCCATCTATCGATGATTCTGCAAATCTCAATTCAATAGATTCTCTTTCCATTGAGAATAAACGTGAGAAGATAGATAGTTTCATGGACCTCACTCCCCCTAAATCCCCTCCCTCAATCCAAAAACAACCAGTGTTTGAAATTAAACAACTTCCTTCTAATTTAAAATATGCATATCTTGATGGTATTGACTAATTTCCTGTCATTATTGCCAATAACCTCTCTCCACAATAGGAATTGAAACTGCTCAAAATTTTGAGAGAGTGTAAAAAGGAAATAGTATTTACATTGGCTGATATTCCTGGGATTAGCCCATCTATTTGTATGCACCATATATATAGCATTCCACCTTTTTATCACATAAACATTAATTACATTTTACAAAACTGAGGATCTTTAAGGTTTAGTGTCTTGGAAACCAGGAACTTAAAACATGAAAACAACATAAAGAATTCTTCTTAAACACTTGAAAGGATTCTCCTCAAGTTCATCCTAGGTTCATTACTGCATCTCATAACCTGGGAACACACATCAAAAGAAGGGGTGAGCAGAAGGCCCAGTAAGGGAAACAAGAGGAACATTTTACATGTGAAATTGATATACTTCAATAAGAACATGAAAAGAACTTTAAGGCATGAGAAATAAATCATGAGGCATTTCATAATGAAAATAACATTTTTCATAACTTGAAGATGTGGCTTAAACATTTAATATTGACAATCATTTCGTTTCACCAAGGTCCATCCCCATGGTGTCGTTAAAAATTACCAAGGTTATTCACCAAGGCGTCGTTAAAATGGTCATCTCTAGAGATTAAGTCTTTACCCAATGCATTGGAGCGCTATCAAGGCGCACCCTTAAATTTGCCATTATTATCATGTGATCCACATATATCATCATCAAAAATTTCATAAATAACCCATATAGCATAAAATAAATGGGTTTAATTTCGTAATCATAACGTTTTAAAAACTGCTTTAAAGACATGATCTTTATGTCACTTTTAACCCACGGAAAAGGGATAGCGGGTTTCATGTATGTAAATCCCAGAATTTAAAATAGAACATTTTGATATATATATGTGAATACCCCTGAATAAATAAGAGCATTGAGTATTCACTTAATCAAATAATTTTGAGAAAAGAGAAAGGCATTTTGAGGTAAAAATTCTGCTTCATAACGGCTATGTTACAATGTTTTTAGAAGGCATTGAAAAGAGAGGGGACATGGGTCAAACATTCATAAATGACCCATAAAATAGTTGAGGGACAGAATATCATGGATTTAAGAACATGGTAATGAAATTTGAAAATATACCATATGAAATGAAGAACATGAAAGGAAGTCAAAAATACGATTTCTCTTATGAAAATTCGATAGCCTAACAGTGTCACATAAACATCAACCAAAAAAATGAATTGATGAGATCAAATAGGGTCTCTCATCATATGAACATAAAATTCCAGTATGATATATATAGAGATCATACCCCAACATAAAATAAAGTAACTTTAATGAATTGACATGAAAGTAGAACTTCAAAACGAGAAGGGTGAAGAACCACTTAAAAAATTCAGCAGCCTAACGGCGCCACTTAAACTTCAACAAAAATGAATTGACAAGATCAAATAGAGTCTCTCATCATATGAACATAAGAGTCCAGTATGATATATATAGAGATCATACCCCAACATAAAAGAAATGAACTTGAAAGAATTGACATTAAAGTAGAACTTCAAAACGAGAAGGGTGAAGAACCACTTAAAAATTCGGCAGCCTAACGGCGCCACTTAAACTTCAACAAAAATTAATTGAAGAGATCAAATGGGGTCTCTCATCATATGATCATAAAATATCAGTATGATAAATTTAGAGATCATACCCCAACAAAATAAAAAGGAACTTGAAATACTTTACATGGAAATAGAACTTAAAAAACGAGAAGGGTGAAAGAATCTCTTAAAAATTCGGCAGCCTAACGGCGCCACATAAACATTCTTAAAATGAATTGATGAGAGAAAGAGGGGGTATCTCATCATATGAACATAAAAAGGAGAGTAGGATGAATATAAAAGAACATCCTACAACATAAGAACATGGAGCATAAATGATATGACATAAAAGAGAGTACTTGAAAAGAATGAGAGAGGTCGGATCCCTTACCGTAAAATGTAACTTTTAAACCTCAAAGGTTGGGACCTTGAGGGCTTGGGGGCACCTTGGGAGGACTCCTTGGGAGGTAATGAGACCAGAACCTCGTTGGGGAAGAGTGGGGAGTCGAATTGATGAGATGAGGGCTTGGTATTTATAGGGAAAGTGAGGGGACAAGGCATTAATGGCCAAGGGACACCTCACACGTGCTTTTCTCAAACCCATGTGCTCTCCCTTGGCATTTATCATGGAGTTAGGCCACATGGGGCCCCCAAAACAATAATTCATCACCCTTGACTGGACAACCCTTAAAATATCTCATGACATCATCATGACACAGCTATGATGTCATTAAACATACCGAAACCCTAAAACTGCATTTTTACTATTCACTGAAAAATTCATCTTTCTCAGAAAAATCCCAAAATTTCACCTTAACTAAATATAGATGTTCTAATTACATTTATGAACTCCATTTTATAAAAATAATTTTCCAAATATTTTTAATTTAATTATTAAATAAAAACACTATTCATCGAGAATTCATTTTTTCAGAAAAATCCCCAAAAATTACCATAACATAATATCGATGCTCTGAGTTCAAAAATAAAGTCCTTTTTATAAAAATAATTTTCAAATTATTTTTAATTAAATTTTTAATTAAAAAACACTATTCACCCGAAAAAACTAATACTTGAATAATAATTTATGAAACCGTTATTTAACCATTTTATTGAATCACATTACATAATCAAGGTGCCTAGATTATTTTAAAACTTTCTTTAAGTGAGATTACTAATCCATTTGGTCATATTACTAATCCTAATCATAAAATCACTATTCATAATTTACTATTCATCAAAAATCATGTTGATCTTATTAGACTCTAAATTTCATACTGAACATAATTGTAGAAGACCATTTTTTGAGAATCATTACACATTTTATGTTATTTAAGGTTTACAAAAACATTTTTTTATTTTTTTTAAATATCATTTTGAAAATTCATCAAAAATATGCATACTATTTTTATCCAGTCATTTGAAAATTCATAAACTTCATCAAAAGAAGAAATCCCAATTTTTATTTAAAACAATGATTACACAAGGCAATTACGGTCTCATTACATAACCCCTTATAATACCAGCATAGGACCTAAGAGTAAGGTGTGCTAGGGTGATAGAATTTTGGGGCGGCTCAGTCAACATTTCCTGAGTAGTAATTTCTATCAGTTTGAACTTCTCGCGAAGGCGATTCCGTTCTAGCTTCACATGATGAAGTTCAGCTTGGATTTGGTCCAGAGCAAAGCCCAATGGTGCTACCTCCTTCCCAAGCTCTGTTAGATGGGCTTCGATCGGCCCAAGACTACTAGGTAAGGCCATCAAATCTTCTTTCTATAATAATTAACCAAGATTACTTAAATTTAGAGACAATAATCAAAACATTTTGTTCACGGCGGTCATATTGACTGATGGTCATATAACACTCAAAAACCAATGGTCTCATTTTAATCATAATCATGTTTATCAAATAAAACATTTTTTTGAGTATAAAAAAAATAACACATGAAATTAGGAAACAAGATTTATTCAAAATTTCGGGTCGTTACAATTTTCCCCCCTTAAGAAATTGCGTCCTCGCAATTTTTTAAATTGGGTTTTGAAATTTCATTGAAAGTACCACATCGGAGAAAGAGTCAGTAACACTATTACTTTAAAAGAAAGAAAAGGAAGTACAAAGGCCACCCGAGTTTACTCATACTAGGATTCCATGTAGGAAACATGGACATGGAGGAGAAAACAAAGGGTAACGTTCTAAAGCAGAGTGATAGAAAACATGATTAGGAGGAATTTAACCACCAGAAAATCCCAAAATTATGATGTGTGTAAGCGGTCTTTGATTACCCAGTAGGAAACGTAATCCAACAACGTTTTTGTTTTACGTTCCTTTTCATAACTTTGAGGAATTAATTTACAACATAGATAAAAAACATAAGGAAATATATCTACCTTCATGTAGAGTTTCATACTTTAATAAGCTTCTACTAAAACTAATATTTTCTCCAAACGACGAGCATTCAAAACTACTTGGTCTCATAAAAACACAAGAATCATCTTCTAGAGAATCACATAATCCATAAAATATTAACTATCTATTTCTTCTATCTTTAAGCATTATCCCAAAACAGAAAGGGTAAGGTTAAACAACTCTTCAAAAAGGAAGAATCCCATAAGAATAGGAACTAATTTTAAATCTTCAATGTTCCATGGTAATACCCAAAGTTCATCATAGACCATTCCATAAATAACAGTCCTTAAAATTCCTCAAAATAAACCAAACTAAGATTGAAACCCAAATACAAGAAGGACTTGATAACATAGTCTTCCAAAATAAACTTCATTGTTCATCTCCAAACAACATCAACCACTCCTAACATATTATAACAAAAGTAGCTAACCTAAACATATTTTACCCAAGATAGGTTAATCATTCCCGTAAGTAACCTAAATTACTATAAGTCCACCTTAAATTCATTGATTCTTCAAAATATAAGTCAACCCTACTCTTTAATGAAAATACCGTAGTAAACTATTTACCTTGATCATATATGGTCCTCAAAATAGTGAACGTCTTCCAAAATAATAATCATATTTTAATCCCCTAATCATCTCTGTCGTATTAATACAGCAATCGTATCATTTCCTATCACATTGGTTGTTGGGACATGTTCTTCCATTCCCGCCATTAACTAAGAAAAGAAGCTATAGTTAGGGGCTTAAATACATAGCCAATAATCATGAAAAGAAACTTAAAGCATCTAAGGATAACATGTAGAAGTAAAGTATACCCTAACTTGTGATCCCCTAGGTTCCCTTCTAGGTTATCCGTGATCATATATTCTTATGTGAACCTTTATTTTATTTTATCTTTGTTCCTTTAACAATGGTTCATACTAAGCTTATGAATTTACCAAAGCATATCCCCCAGGAGTGTTGTAACCAAGAGTGCAGCAAGGCCCGTTGTCGTGTACCAGTTCCCATTCGAGTCTAGCTCAAAGAGGTGTTTTCGAGTTTTACCCCTATGTACATCTGTGCCAGAGCCACCTCTACCTGCTCGTATCCAGACAGGGATGTATTTGCTTGGAAACCCCTTACTCAATACTCACCAAAATACCCGGAAGATTTCCTATATTTAAACTATTCTATAGGGTTCTTCCTAAAGTTTTTATATCCTAATTTCCACAAATAACTAAACCATCCTTTGATACCAACTATAGCATCCCACCTTTTTATCACATAAACATTAATTACATTTTACAAAACTGAGGATCTTTAAGGTTTAGTGTCTTGGAAACCAGGAACTTAAAACATGAAAACAACATAAAGAATTCTTCTTAAACACTTGAAAGGCTTCTCCTCAAGTTCATCCTAGGTTCATTTCTGCATCTCATAACCTGGGAACACACATCAAAAGAAGGGGTGAGCAGAAGGCCCAGTAAGGGAAACAAGAGGAACATTTTACATGTGAAATTGATATACTTCAATAAGGACATGAAAAGAACTTTAAGGCATGAGAAATAAATCATGAGGCATTTCATAATGAAAATAACATTTTTCATAACTTGAAGATGTGGCTGCAACATTTAATATTGACAATCATTTCGTTTCACCAAGGTCCATCCCCAAGGTGTCGTTAAAAATTACCAAGGTTATTCACCAAGGCGTCATTAAAATGGTCATCTCTAGAGATTAAGTCTTTACCCAATGCATTGGAGCGCTATCAGGGCGCACCCTTAAATTTTCCATTATTATAATGTGAGCCACATATATCATCATCAAACATTTCATAAATAACCCATATAGCATAAAATAAATGGGTTTCATTTCGTAATCATAACGTTTTAAAAACTGCTTTAAAGACATGAACTTTATGTCACTTTTAACCCACGGAAAAGGGATAGCGGGTTTCATGTATGTAAATCCCAGAATTTAAAATAGAAAATTTTGATATATATATGTGAATACCCCTGAATAAATAAGAGCTTTGAGTATTCACTTAATCAAATAATATTGAGAAAAGAGAAAGGCATTTTGAGGTAAAAATTCTGCTTCATAACGGCTATGTTACAATGTTTTTAGAAGGCATTGAAAAGAGAGGGGACATGGGTCAAACATTCATAAATGACCCATAAAATAGTAGAGGGACAGAATATCATGGATTTAAGAACATGGTAATGAAATTTGAAAATATACCATATGAAATGAAGAACATGAAAGGAAGTCAAAAATACGATTTCTCTTATGAAAATTCGATAGCCTAACAGTGTCACATAAACATCAACCAAAAAAATGAATTGATGAGATCAAATAGGGTCTCTAATCATATGAACATAAAAGTCCAGTATGATATATATAGAGATCATACCCCAACATAAAATAAAGGAACTTTAAAGAATTGACATGAAAGTAGAACTTCAAAACGAGAAGGGTGAAGAACAACTTAAAAATTTCGGCAGCCTAACGGTGCCACTTAAACTTCAACAAAAATGAATTGACAAGTTCAAATAGAGTCTCTCATAATATGAACATAAAAGTCCAGTATGATATATATAGAGATCATACCCCAACATAAAAGAAATGAACTTGAATGAATTGACATGAAAGTAGAACTTCAAAACGAGAAGGGTGAAGAACCACTTAAAAAATTCGGCAGCCTAACGGCGCCACTTAAACTTCAAAAAAAATGAATTGACAAGATCAAATAGGGTCTCTCATAATATGAACATAAAAGTCCAGTATGATATATATAGAGATCATACCCCAACATAAAAGAAATTAACTTGAAAGAATTGACATGAAAGTAGAACTTCAAAACGAGAAGGGTGAAGAACCACTTAAAAATTCGGCAGCCTAACGGCGCCACTTAAAACTTCAAAATACTGAATTGAAGAGATCAAATGGGGTCTGTCATCATATGATCATAAAATATCAGTATGATAAATTTAGAGATCATACCCCAACAAAATAAAAAGGAACTTGAAATACTTTACATGAAAATAGAACTTAAAAAAACAAGAAGGGTGAAAGAATCTCTTAAAAATTCGGCAGCCTAACGGCGCCACAAAAACATTCTTAAAATGAATTGATGAGAGAAAGAGGGGGTATCTCATCATATGAACATAAAAAGGACAGTAGGATGAATATAAAAGAACATCCTACAACATAATAACATGGAGCATAAATGATATGACATAAAAGAGAGTACTTGAAAAGAATGAGAGAGGTCGGATCCCTTACCTTAAAATGTAACTTTTAAACCTCAAAGGTTGGGACCTTGAGGGCTTGGGGGAACCTTGGGAGGACTTCTTGGGAGGTAATGAGACCAGAACTTCGTTGGGGAAGAGTGGGGAGTCGAATTGATGAGAGGAGAGATTGGTATTTATAGGGAAAGTGAGGGGACAAGGCATTAATGGCCAAGGGACACCTCACATGTGCTTTTCTCAAACCCATGTGCTCTCCCTTGGCATTTATCATGGAGTTAGGCCACATGGGGCCCCCAAAACAATAATTCATCACCCTTGACAGGCCAACCCTTAAAATATCTCATGACATCATCATGACACAGCTATGATGTCATTAAACATACCGAAACCCTAAAACTGCATTTTTACTATTCACTGAAAAATTCATCTTTCTCAGAAAAATCCCAAAATTTCACCTTAACTAAATATAGATGCTCTAATTACATTTATGAACTCCATTTTATAAAAATAATTTTCCAAATATTTTTTATATAATTATTAAATAAAAACACTATTCATCGAGAATTCATTTTTTTCAGAAAAATCCCCAAAAATTACCATAACATAATATCGATGCTCTGAGTTCAAAAATAAATTCCTTTTTATAAAAATAATTTTCTAATTATTTTTAATTAAATTTCTAATTAAAAAACACTATTCACCCGAAAAAACTAATACTTGAATAATAATTTATGAAACCGTTATTTAACAATTTTATTGAATCACATTACTTATTCAAGGTGCCTAGATTATTTTAAAACTTTCTTTAAGTGAGATTACTAAACCATTTGGTCATATTACTAATCCTAATCATAAAATCACTATTCATAATTTACTATTCATCAAAAATCATGTTGATCTTATTAGACTCTAAATTTCGTACTGAACATAATTGTAGAAGATCATTTTTTGAGAATCATTACACATTTTATGTTATTTAAGGTTTACACAAACATTTTTTTTTTTAAATATCATTTTGAAAATTCATCAAAAATATGCGTACTATTTTTATCCAGTCATTTGAAAACTCATAAACTTCATCAAAAGAAGAAATCCCAATTTTTATTTAAAACAAGGATTACACAAGGCAATTACGGTCTCGTTACATAACCCCTTATAATACCAGCATAGGACCTAAGAGTAAGGTGTGCTAGGGTGATAGAATTTTGGGGCGGCTCAGTCAACATTGCCCGAGTAGTAATTTCTATTAGTTTGAACTTCTCGCGAAGGCGATTCCGTTCTAGCTTTACATGATGAAGTTCGGCTTGGATTTGGTCCAGAGCAAAGCCCAATGGTGCTACCTCCTTCCCAAGCTCTGTTAGATGGGCTTCGATCGGCCCAAGACTACTAGGTAAGGCCATCAAATCTTCTTTCTATAATAATTAACCAAGATTACATAAATGTAGAGACAATAATCAAAACATTTTGTTCACGGCGGTCATATTGACCGATGGTCATATAACACTCAAAAACCAATGGTCTCATTTTAATCATAATCATGTTTATCAAATAAAACATTTTTTTGAGTATAAAAAAAATAACACATGAAATTAGGAAACAAGATTTATTCAAAATTTCAGGTCGTTACATTATACTTTTGGATGATGAGGCTAAACTCGTAAGACAATCTCAACACCGGCTGAATCCCACTCTCCATAAAGTGGTAAAAAAGGATGTCAGTAAATTACTTGCTGCAGGGATCATTTATTCTATATCTGATAGAAATGGGTTAGTCCAGTGCAAATTGTGCCTAAAAAAACAGGAATAACAGTTGTGTCAAATGAATGGAATGGATTTGTTCTAATACATGTGCAAAACAGTTGGCGAGTCTGTGTTGACTACCGTTGACTGAATCAAGCCACGCGGAAGGACCACTTTCCTTTACCTTTCATTGAACAAATGTTAGAACAATTGTCTAGTAAGTCCCATTATTGTTTCCTTAATGGCTTTTTGGGTTATTTCCAAATCCATATAGCCTATGAGGATCAAGAAAAGACAACATTTACCTATCCATTTGGCACATTTGCATACAGAAGGATGCCATTCGGTCTATGTAATGCTCCTGGTACTTTTCAGCGATGTATGTTGAGTGTTTTTTCTGAGTACCTTGAGAGTTGTATGGAAGTCTTTATGGATGATTTCAGGGTATATGGATCTTCTTTTGATGAGTTTTTGGAAAACCTAAGTTCTATCATCTGCTGCTGCATTGAAAAGATCTTGTTTTAAATTATGAAAAATGCCATTTTATGGTTGAGCAGGGGATAGTTTTTGGGCATGTCATTTAAAATAAGGGAATTCAAGTTGATAAATCTAAAATTGAATTAATTTCAACCCTTCCATATCCAAAATGTGTTCGTGAGGTGCGATCTTTCTTGGGTCATGATGGTTTTTACCGCCGATTCATTAAAGACTTTAGTAAGATCACACCTCCCTTATATCAGTTATTACAAAAGGATTCTGAGTTTGTGTTTGATAAAAATAGCGAGGATGCATTCAATTCACTAAAAAAGAGTCTCACATCACCTCTAATAATCCAACCACCTAGGTGGGTTCTCCCCTTAGATCTTATGTGTGATGCCTCTAACTTTGCAGTTGGGGTAGTTTTATCATAAAGGGTTGAAAAGGCTCCTCATGTCATTGCGTATGCCTCGTGTACCCTTGACCCTGCCCAGGTAAACTACACAACCATAGAAATATAACTCCTTTCTATTGTGTTTTTCTTGGAAAAATTCCGTTCATATCATCTTGGGTCAAAAGTGATTGTGTTTTCTGACCATGGTACCCTTCATTTCCTCCTAAAGAAACCTGAAGCCAAGCCCCGCCTCATTCGTTGGTAGATCCTCCTCCATGAGTTTGAACTTGAGATTAGAGATATGATAGGAGTGGAGAATGTTGTAGTAAACCACATTAGTAGGATTTCCCTACCATTGGACCATCATGTTGACTCACCCCTACCCATTGGAGAATTGTTCCCTCATGAGAACCTTTGTGATGTTGTGGACCTTACCCCTGGTATGCGGACATTGTGAATTTTCTAGCAACATCTAGGGTCCCCACTGATTTTAGCACTTCACAATCCCAGAGACTTAAACATGATTCTCGATGGTACATTTGGGATTACCCATACTTGTGGAGAATTTGTAGTGACCAGGTTGTTCGTAGGTGTGTCCCTGACCATGAGTTCACCTCTGTTTTGACCTTCTGCCACACCTTGGCATGTGGGGGCCACTTTGTCTCTCAACGTACAACTCGAAAGGTCCTTGACTCAGGATTATATTGGCCAACATTGTATATAGATTCACATAGGTTTTTTAAATCATGTACTCGATGTCAATTCACAGGGAATGTCTCTAAGAGGAATGAAATGCCCCAACAGCCCATGTTATTCTGTGAAATCTTCGATGCATGTGGAATTGACTTCATGAGGCCTTTTCCAAATTCAGTTGGCTTTGTGTACATATTATTGTTTGTTGACTATGTATCTAAATTGGTTGAAGTAAAGGCCACCAGGACCGATGACTCTCGAGTGGTTGTTGATTTTGTGAGGTCCTAGATTTTCAGTAGGTTTGGGCTACCAAGATTCCTCATTTGTGATCATGGCTCACATTTTTGAAATCGTAACATGAAAAAATTTCTTCGTATGTATGGGTTTGTTCATAAAGTCTCCACTTCATATCATCCCCAAACTAACGGACAAGCAGAAATTTCAAATCGGGAAGTTAAGAGAATCTTGGAGAAAACGATACAACCCAATAGGAAAGATTGGAGTTTGCACTTGGATGATGCACTTTGGGCATACCTTACTTCTTTTAAAACCCCAATCGGAATGTCACCATACAGAATTGTTTTTGGAAAGGCTTGTCACCTCCCAGTGGAGGTAGAACATCGTGCATATTGGGCTGTTAAACAATGTAATATGAACCTTTCAGATGCAGGTGAGGAAAGAAAGCTGCAGATTCAAGAGTTGGAAGAAATTCTACATGATGTATATGACACCTCCCGAATCTATAATGTGAAGCCAAAGGCTATTCATGATAGCATGATTCACCAGCGGAAGTTCCATATTGTTGAGAAGGTCCTCATGTACAATTCCAGGCTTAAGCTCCACCCAGGTATGCTTCGTTCCCGATGGCTCGGTCCTTATACTGTTACTAATGTTTACCCTTTTGGTGCAATACAGGTTTTTCATGAGTAGAGTGGACGAAGTCTTACCGTCAATGGGAAATGACTTAAACACTTCTATGAGGATTTTCCAAAGAATTCGGTGGAGGAAATCCACCTTCTCGACGCATCATACCAATAAAACTGTAACAACCCGAGATTTTATAAGATACATTCGTTTTAATTTCATTCATATCTTCTGTTTGACGATACACCAAGATTATCTTGCGCTATACACAACACTGTATTATCTTGCAGTATACGCAACACTATTGTTGGATTGTGATACACACAATTTCAAGTTTGTTTGATAGTAGTTATTCTACGCAACATTGAGTGTGTATATATATATATATATATTCAATGTATAAATAAAATATGGTTCTATTAACTTATATACAACAACAAAGGAGTCCTTCACTACACACAACCCTGACTTGGCTTGCATTACATGCAATTGTGACCTTCCCTGATAGCGTGTGTTGTACGCAATACCAGGTTTTACTAAACAACAATATATTATTATAATATTGTTATGAACTAGAAGTTATGAATAGTATTAACTAAATTTTGAATTTAATAACATTATTATTCATCTTACACATTTTCTAGAACATGGTATAAGAACAAAATAAATTTTTCGGGTAAAATAAGTATTTTTCAAAAAATACAGTTTTGCCGCCTTTTGATGGCGCACCCACTTTAAATCTAGTTTTTGAAATGTTTATAAGTTACATTTGACAAAATAAAATTATTCTATGTAATCATGAAATAAAAATTTACTTTGGATAAATTTTTCATTTTATTCTGATAACTTTCATATTTTAATGAATAGTAAAAACACGCTATATTTTAATTAAAAAAAACTTTTTTCATCGTAATATCTTATGTGGTTAAATTATAATATTGAATGGTTTTAAAGTATAAATAGAATATATTTTTACCATTTAATATAATTTATGTCATTAGCATTGATTTTACCTTGAATTGATAGGTTAAATCAATTCAATCTTTTACAATGTTTTAAAGAAAAACCCATTTTCTTTCGACAAAGGGATTAATTTTAATTTAATTTCTGCAACTTTTTTGTATTGAATATGGAAAAATGGATTCCATATTTGGAATCAGTGGGTCTAAATTATATTAATAAGATACTTTTTATTTTTGGGCATTGTGAATAGTAACTACGGTAAATTTTATTTACCATAGTTAAAGGTAAATTAGGTAATTAAGGGTAAATATAAGATTATAAAATTACCATAACACTTGGAAAAATCGTATTGGATGACTAAAAGTCGACCCATATCACCTAGGGGTCAGATTAGATTCATTTAATAGACTTTTTTCCATGAAAATAATTTAATTATTATTAAAACCAAAGAAAGTGACAACATGTCACTCTCTTAAATACTATAAGTATAATAATTTTAATTTAGTGATAAAATTCATGAAACTTAAAACATTAATAGTATAAAGAAATATAACAAAATTATCTACGTCATGAGAATTTATTTAGAATTTTTTGGGATTAAATAATTATCATTAATTGTGACACAACAGTGATGCAGAAATTATTTATCTAGTGAAAAATCAAGAATATAGTTTTCATTAATCTAATAGTGACCATAAAAGGCACAAAACCCTGACCAAAACTTATTGGTCATTAAAATTTAAACTATAATCATCCAATGGTCTAATATTTGACCATTTGGAGTCTTATACAAGCAATTATGACACTTATATTATTTTATTTTAAATGATGCCAAAGTTGTCACCTTCATAATTTAATAAATATAACAATTTAACTATTGTGATTTTAAGATGATAAATTCGAGTAAAAGCATTATTGTGAAGTTTAATAGATTTATCTTCATCATATGATTTTATTTTTAATTTTTATGAAACATATAAGTATATTAAATAGTTATACAAAAATGTTGTAGTAATTATTTAATTTAGAGATAAACCAAATAAATGGTTTTAAAAATAATAAAATAAATATTATATGAACTATTTAATGTTCTCCAATAATTTTATAGATACATATGTTCTTTTATGAATCTATTAAAGATTTTAGTTCGAACATATCTTTTGTATATATTTTATTTAAATTCATATAAATGAATAGTGTCAAAATTGACACTATTGTTATTTTATAAAAATAACATATTGTTTAAAAATCACAAAAATATTTAAAAATTATAAATTTAAATTTATATGGTCTAAAATTTTATAAAGTATCCAATTATGGACAATTCACAAAAAATAAGTAATTTTTTCTTAAAAGTTAAAATTTAGAATGTTATTACCACAAATAAAGTTAAATTGATTAATTAGGATTAATCAAGTTGATAATGTTTAAAATAATTTCCTAACATGTCTAAATTTTATTGGATGATGAGATTAAAACCCTATATCATCTTATATTCGAATATGAGTCATTTTTGGAGTTTTTTAAGTGGGGTTTGATTTATTATAAATTAATATTTTTAAGATTTCCAAAGGTGCCCCTCTCCTCCCTTATAAAAGGGCACATCCTCCCTCTCTTCCTCACACCAATTTTAGCCTTCAAGATCGGCCAAACCCTGCCAAATTATATTCTCCACTTCCATATAAACATCCTAGAGGTCCAGGACTTCTTCAAAGACCTATTGTAGTGCTCTAAGAGGAGGTCTCAAAGAGGCGCTTCAAAGAAGAGGTAATGTTCATTACCGATTCCTTCAACTTTATTTCTTCTTCCACTTCTTCTTCTTTATTTGTTTCATTATGAAATAATAACATCAGTATAACTCATATACTTATATGTTATTATAAGTATGAAACAACCCAATTTCATAATTTATCCATCCTACAGAAAATGAAATCACCACGCATGCGTACGTACGGAATACCGTCTCCACGCCATGGTGTAATCTATTTTCCACCACCACCTTACTTGGATGGGTATAATGGTGTAAATAATGAATATATATGATTATTGTAAAGTTATATTGATTCTTAAATATTATACATACACTTGAATACAATTCCACGATCATGGGAATGATATCATCGCTCGTGCGTACGTACGGACTACCGTCTCCACGACGCGATGAGATTCATTCTCAATGATTAACCATTCATGAATGATTATAATGTATATATAATAAGTAATCCTGAAATATATGACATAATAATGATATGGATTTATTTATATATATATTTATGTCATATACTTAATTCCATTCAATTAAATAAGGAAATGAAAACAGCGTTCATGCGTACATACTGCCTACCGTCTCCATGAATGGTGTATTTCTTTCCATTTATCAATATATTATATATATGTATATTATGAATATATGTTATATATAAATAATGTTTTAAATTATGGATATAAGTAATCACGATCCAAGTAATCATATTAATAATTACAAGTTAAAACGCGAACGACAAATGAGACGATTTTACCCAAAACGCTACTTTAACATGAATTTACAAAATAACGGGTAATATAAAGTCATAAGTGGACCATATATGATATAATAACAATGAATATGATTCTGTAATAAGTCAATAACATTATTTAAATCATTATACAGGGGGTTCAGATACGTACAAAGCATATCAGACCTAAGGTAAGGGATAATTTTGCAAATCTCATTTTTATCTGAGATTGCTTATTCGTAATTATTTACTGGGGTTATTGTTATCATCCATGTCCATGTTTCCTAAAAATGGTTTCATGTATTTTTAATGTCCTTTTTACCCACTTTTGACTTTTACTACATGGTATGTAAGGAATATTTCTTTTGTTTACGTTACGAGGTACTTTTTTTGACTTTTCCAACAAAAGTACGATAAGAATGTTTGTTTACGTATACGGCATGAAAGGATTTTTATGGTTTTATAAAGCCTTATTTTCATGAATCTTCCTTCAAAATATTTCATGACTATTTTCAACAAAAACATTTTCTTCTAAAATTTCGTGACATTTTGTGAAAAGCAAATGATTTTGAAGAAAAAAAGGATATTTTCCCCAAGAATTCATTTAAAGTGTTTTATCAAAACCATTTTCATCTAAGATGACATTATTTCACATCTGTATGTTTCAAGTGTAATGTCTCTATGATTTACATGGTTTCACTTTTTTATATTATGTAATGATATTTTTTTCTTTTATATGGATTATGTGATGATGGGATGATGTTTATGAAACCCATTTTATTTATTGGGTTATTATGAATGATGTATGTTTATTTTGTGGCACAAGTAAGAATGATTTCATTATGAGATGGGTGTGACCTATATCTCCCTACAATAAATTGGGTAAAGATTTATATCTCATGAGATAGACATGGCTGGAATGGTAAGTTAATTCGGTTCATTGTAACAAGACTGAAACGAGGAGTGAACTCGATTCAGAAAGGGACATTGTCCACCAAGATGGTCTTGGCAGCAATTCCTTGTCTACTATGGAAATCATGACATGTGCTTAATGGTTTCCACAATTAAATGTTTTATTCCCATGATATTTTATCATTCTTATTGTTTCTTTATAATCTACGCCATACGTACTTACATGTTTTATGTCATTGCTCCAGCTTTTGATGTTTAAACATTATGTTCATGTTTTTAAGTTAAAATGTGTATGGTATGTTTTATTTTATCCATGCTTACCCTTAATGAGCATTTGAGATCACCTTTTTTATGTTTTCTTTTCCCCAAGATATAAAGAATGTTTTTAGGTAAAAAAAGGGGGAAGATCTTTAAGAGAGATGTTGAAGATCTTTCACCATGATTAGAAGATTACGTTCCATGTTTCCAAAGTCACTAAACTATTACGGTCCTTGTGTGTCTATTTTTGGTATGTATTAAGTATTCCGCAAAAGTAATGTAATGTTCATGTATGTCAGGCTTCGGGTCTCTACAGTTGGTATCAGAGGAAAGGTTTAGTCAACCTTTGGAAACTAGGATGCGAAAACGTTAGTGAGATATCTGGAGATATTTCTAAGGTATGTCTAGGGATGTCTCTAAGGTTAAGTATACATATAGGTTATAGTCCTAGAATTTCGCTAAGGATCTTATAATTTAACCTAAGATGTTAGATATTGAGGGTAATCCCACATTAATATGTTGTTTTCTCTAGCATGATTTTGCCTCTCACAGAATTCTTTTTGTGTTTTAGTTAATGGAGGGAACCAGAAGGAATTCAGTTAACATTGAATCCAATAGAGAAATTGGTGACTATGAGAAACAAAAATGTGTAATGCCTAGAGATAAAGATATTGTGATTATGCCGAATCAGTCATAGCGATATATGATTAAGAAGGTAAAATTTATTGGTATGCCTAATTCATCAAATAAGAGGAAGATAGACTATTATGCATGTTCACATGTTGAGGAGCATAAAGAAAGGAAGATTGAGACTTCTAAAGAAGGGAAGAAGAACCTTTAGGAATACCTCAAATGGAGGGACCGATGTTATCTATGTGGTGAAAAGGGTCATAGAGTGACAGACTGTTATGGAGTTCAATGTATTATTTGTGGAGAACATGGGCATTACCCAACTCAATGCCCTGACCTAAAAAGTTACTTCTAAATCAAGGAAGGACTTATTCCAGGACAATCATGGAAGAGGATGGATTGAAGTGTTTATGTATTGGTATTCAAGAATAATGTTGTTGAGGTACTTTTATTGTGTATTGGAATATTTTTGTATTAGTCTATTGTGGTTTTCAATAATTTTAAGGTACCGGTAACCATGAAAAGTGATTCAAATATTTTGGAAAGCATATGATATGTGCATAATGAAGGGATAAGGAGAAAATGAAATGTTTGACAGTATTCATGAGCTCATGATTGATATAAGGACTAAGTGATATCATGGTTTGAGTATATAGAATTTTGAGGATTTTGGTATGTGGAAAGTGTTAACTTTTAACTACATTCATTTTTTCACTATGGTTCAATGGGTATTCATTTTTCAAGAGAATACATGATTGAGGTATTCACATGATTGGAATTTGACCAAGAAGATATATGGGGGATAAATGATGATATTCGCATGCTTGGTTGATGACATTTCAAGTAATTGTTTTCTTTATACTATGAGCTTGGACTGGAGTATTTTAGATAAGACTAAAGATTGGAATGAATTATGTTGTACATAAGTTAGTATTGTTCAAGGATAGAACTTTTTTTTGATATTATTTATGGGATGTTATAGTAATGTAGTTTTAGAAAAAGGACAACCTGCAGGACGAGCGACAGCCCATCGCATCGGACAAGGCTGTGGGATTCGAACCCACAACCGAAGTGCGACTGGCCTTTATTGCCTACCACTGGCCTACAGGAAGTCCATGTTTAGTAGAAACTAGTTTTATTATATTAAGCAGTATGATATATGAATTATAAGTCCATTTTAGGAACCATATATGATTAATCTCACTATAGATGGACTTATGTATTTTTTTTGATAACTTTTCTAACCTTTTGTTTGAGACAGATGGAATGACCCATCATTTTATAACATGATCTACTAACACATCACGAATGACAAATTCAACTTCATTTCTTTAAGAGATGAAGTGGAAATTGTCCAAATAACGAACAATGGTGAGGCTATACCAAAATCACGAAACTATTTATTCTAATTCCAATTTCATCATCTTTAGGGAAATGATCTTGAGAACCCAAAATGTTGTCCTAGTGCCTTTATATCCGATGAATCAGATGGTACCTTAAATCATCACAAATTTATGGCTTTGTGATTGTTGGATTTTTCATAGCCATGTTCTCTACCACTCTCTATCAGAACATGATGGTTATATTTCTCTTCCATGTCCATATTTTCACCAATGTTATCCTATATGGAAACCCAGTGATGAGTTAATTTGGGTAACCGTTATATTTCATACTTTAGTTTTTAAAGTTCAGTTTTGATATTTCTTTTTACGATGTGGGTTTCTATGAATAGTAAATGATTTATAACCCCGACAAATTTCAAGGGAGAAATTCATTTTAAGGGGGGTAGACTGTAACAACCCGAGATTTTATAAGATACATTCTTTTTAATTTCATTCATATCTTCTGTTGTACGATACACCAAGATTATCTTGCGCTATACACAACACCGTATTAGCTTGCAGTATACGCAACACTATTCTTGGCTTGTGTTACACACAATTTCAAGTTCGTTTGATAGAATTTATTCTACGCAACATTGAGTGTATATATATATATATATATATTAAATGTATAAATAAAATATGGTTGGATTTGGTTATACGCAACAACAAAGAAGTCTGGCACTACACGCAACCCTGACTTGGCTTGCATTACACGCAATCACGACCTTCCCTAATAACGTGTGTTGTACGCAATACCAGGTTTTACTAAACAACAATATATTATTATAATATTGTTATGAACTAGCTATTATGAATAGTATTAACTAAATTTTGAATTTTATAACATTATTATTCATCTTACACATTTTCTAGAACATGGTATAAGAACAAAATAAATTTTTTGGGTAAAATAAGTATTTTTCAAAAAATACAGTTTTGCCGCCTTTTGATGGTGCACCCACTTTAAATCTAGTTTTTGAAATTTTTATAAGTTACATTTGACAAAATAAAATTATTCTTTGGAATAAATAAATAGAAATTTACTTTGGATAAATTTTTCATTTTATTCTGATAACTTTCATATTTTAATGAATAGTAAAAACACGCAATATTTTAATTAAAAAAAACATTTTTCATCGTAATATCCTATGTGGTTAAATTATAATATTGAATGGTTATAAAGTATAAATATAATATATTTTTACCATTTATTATAATTTATTTCATTAGCATTGATTTTACCTTGAATTCGTAGGTTAAATCAGTTCAATCTTTTGTAATGTTTTAAAGAAAAATCCTTTTTCATTCGACAACGAGATTAATTTTAATTTAATTTCTGAAACTTTTTTGTATTGAATTTGGAAAAATTGATTCAAAATTTGGAATCAGTGGGTCCAAATTATGTTAATAAGCTACTTTTTTATTTTTGGGCATTGTGAATAGTAACTACGGTAAATTTTATTTACCGTAGTTAAAAGTAAATTGTGTAATTAAGGGTAAATATAAGATTATAAAATTACCCTAACACTTGTAAAAATCCTATTGGATGACTAAAATTTGACCCATATCACATAAGGGTCAGATTAGATTCATTTAATGGACTTTTTTCCATGAAAATAATTTAATTATTATTAAAACCAAAGAAAGTGACAACATGTCACTCTCTTAAATACTATAAGTATAATAATTTTAAGTTAGTGATAAAAATAATGAAACATCAAAAATTAATAGTCTATAGAAATCTAACAAAATTATCTACATCATGAGAATTTATTTAGAATTTTTTGGGATTAAATAATTATCATTAATTATGACACAATAGTGATGCAGAAATTATTTATCTAGTAAAAAATCAAGAGTATAGTTTTTATTAAACTAATAGTGACCGTAAAAGGAACAAAACCCTGAACAAAACTTATTGTTCATGTAAATTTAAACTAAAATCATCCAATTGTATAATATGTGACCATTTGGAGTCTTATACAAGCAATTATTACACTTATATTATTTTATTTTAAATGATGCCAAAGTTGTCACCTTCATAATTTAATAAATATAACAATTTAACTATTGTCATTTTAAGATGATAAATTCATGTAAAAGTATTATTTTTAATTTTAATAGATTTATATTCATCATAGGATTTTATTTTTAATTTTTATGCAACATATAATTATATTAAGTAATTATACAAAAATGTTGTAGTAATTATTTTATTAAGAGATAAACCAAATATATAGATTTAAAAATAATAAAATAAATATTATATGAACTAGTTAATGTTCTACACTAATTATCTAGATACATATGGAATTTTATGAATCTATTAAAGGTTTTAGTTCGAACAAATCTTCTGTATATATTTTATTTAAATTCATATAAATGAATAGTGTCAAAATTGACACTATAGTTATTTTATAAAAATAACATATTGTTTAAAAATCACAAAAATATTTAAAAATTATAAATTTAAATTTATATGGTCTAAAATTTTATAAAGTATCCAATTATGGAAAATTCACAAAAATAATTAATTTTTTGTTATAAGTTTAAATTTAGAATGTTATTACCACAAATAAAATTAAATTGATTAAGTAAGGATAAATCAAGTTGATAATGTTTAAAATAATTTCCTCATATGTCAAAATTTTATTTGTTGACGATATTACCACCCTAGCTCATATTATATTCGAATATGAGTCATTTTTGGAGGTTTTTAAGTGGGGTTTGATTTATTATAAATTAATATTTTTAAGATTTCCAAAGGTGCCCCTCTCCTCCCTTATAAAACGGCACCTCCTACCTCTCTTCCTCACACCAATTTGAGCCTTCATGCTCGGCCAAACCCTACCAAATTCTATTCTCCACTTCCACAGAAACATCCTAGAGGTCATGGCCTTCTTCAAAGACCAATTTTAGTGCCCTAAGAGGATGTCTCAAAGAGGCGCTTCAAATAAGAGGTAATGTTCGTTACCGATTCCTTCAACTTTATTTCTTCTTCCACTTCTTCTTCTTTAGTTGTTTCATTGTGAAATAATAACATCAGTATCACTCATATACTGATATGTTATTATAATTATAAAACAACCCTATTTCACAATTTATCCATCCTATAGAAAATGAAATCACTGCGCGTGCGTACGTACGGAATACCGTCTCCACGCCATGGTGTAATCTATTTTCCACCACAACCTTACTTGGATGGGTATAATAGTGTAAAAAATGACTATATATGATTATTTTAAAGTGATATTGATTCTTAAATATTATACATACACTTGAATACAATTCCGCAATCATGGGAATGATATCATCGCTCGTGCGTACGTACGGACTACCGTCTCCACGATGTGATGAGATTCATTATCAATGATTAACCATTGATAAATGATTATAAAGTATATATAATAAGTAATTATGAAATATATGACATAATAATGATACTGTATTTATGTATATATATATATGTATGTCATCTACTTAATTCCATTCAATCCAATAAGGAAACGAAAACTTGATTCATGCGTACGTACGTCCTACCACCTCCATGAACGGTGTATTTCTTTCCATTTATCAATATATTATATATATGTATATTCTAAATATATGTTATATATAAATCATGTTATAAATTCTGGATATAAGTAATCATGATCCATGTAATCATATTAATAATTACAAGTTAAAACACAAATGACAAATGAGACGATTTTACCCAAAACGCTACTTTAACATGAATTTACAAAAGAACGGGTAATATAAAGTCATTAGTGGACCATATATGATATAATAACAATGAATATGATTCTGTAATAAGTCAATAACATTATTTAAATAATTATACAGGGGGTTCAGATACGTATGAAGCATATCAGACCTAATGTAAGGGATAATTTTTCAAATCTCATTTTTATCTGAGATTGCTTATTCGTAATTATTTACTGGGGTTATTGTTATCATCCATGTCCATGTTTCCTAGAAATGGTTTCATGTATTTTTAATGTCCTTTTTACCCACTTTTGACTTCTACTACATGGTATGTAAGTAATCTTTCTTTTGTTTACGTTCTGAGGAATTTTTTTTGACTTTTCTGACAAAAGTACGATAAGAATGTTTTTTTATGTATACGAAATGAAAGGATTTTTATGGTTTTATAAAGCCTTATTTTCATGAAGATTCCTTAAAAATATTTCATGACTATTTTCAACAAAAACCATTTTTTCAAAAATTGCATGGAATTTTGTGAAAATAAAATGATTTTGAAGAGAAAAGGATATTTTCCTCAAGAATTCATTTAAAGTGTTTTATCAAAACCATTTTCATCTAAGATGACAATATTTCACATGTGTATGTTTCAAGTGTAATGTCTCTATGATTTACATTGTTTCACTTTTCTTTATTATGAAATGATATTCATTTCTTTTATATGGATTATGTGATGATGGGATGATGTTTATGAAACCCATTTTATTTATTGGGTTATTATGAATTATGTATGTTTATTTTGTGGAAAAGTAAGAATGATTTCATTATGAGATGGGTGGGACCTATATCTCCCTCTAATTCATTGGGTAAAGATTTATATATAATGTTATAGACATGGCTGAAATGTTAAGTTAATCTGGTTCAGTGTTACAGGACAGAAACGAGGAGTGAACTCGATTCAGAAAGGGACATTGTCCACCAAGATGGTCTTGGAAGCAATGCCTTGGCTACTATGGAAATCATGACATGTGCTGAATGGTTGCCATAATTACATGTTTTATTCCCGTGTGATTCTATCATTCTTAATGTTTATTTATGATCTACGCCATACGTACTTACATTTTTTATGACATTTCTCCAGCTTTTTATGTTTAAACATTATGTTCGTGTTTTTAAGTTCAAATGTATATGGTATATTTTATTTTATCCATTATTACACTTACTGAGCATTTGAGCTCACCCTTTTTATGTTTTCTTTTCCCTAGGATATAAAGAATGGTTTTAGGTAAAAAAAGGGGGAAGATCTTTAAGGGAGATGTTGAAGATATTTCACCATGATTAGAAGATTATGTTCCATGTTTCCAAAGACACTAAACTATTATGGTCCTTGTGTGTTTTTTTGTTATGTATTAAGTATTCTACAAAAGTAATGTAATGTTCATGTACGTCAGGATTCGGGTCTCTACAAAAACACACCACGTTTTATCCTTCCTTCTCACATTCTCAATTATTTCAGTGAGGACAATGCACATTCTAGGTGTGGGGGGGGGGGGTGGATACATTCCGGGGTTAGTTAGGAATTTTCATCGTTTTCTCCTTTTGTTTTCTCTTTTTGGCCTTCTTTATGGTATTTTCATTTTTCCCCATCAACAATTTCAAAATTCCATGATGTGGCGACCATAAAGTGGGGAAAGTAAAAATACTATAACGAAGGATAAAAAGAATTTGTGTATGAGTTTACCATCAAGGAGTGATTTTTAGTGAATTGGTTTTCTATCAATGATATAAATGATCGTATCTATGTGAAACCTTTGAGATGATTTATGACCTTTGTGTGATTAGTTTGTGGAAACCTGTGTCACTAATATCCCCACAATTTTTTGAACCAAACCACAAAGTGTGATTATTTATTACTTAATATAAGGTAAATATATTTTGGGTTAATATTTTTCAGCTTTAAATGATATTTCCATACGTTTGTTCCTTATCCGATCTGTTTCATTACTGTACCAAATTGACCTATGTGTGTGTACCTAATGTCCGACTGTTGTACGCCCTTAAAAAGAAAATTTTATTGTGTCTTGGGAAGGTCAAAACCACCCCTCCTAAACCTTTGATCTTGTTATAACTATTTCAATTAGTGTCGTGAGGAGATCAAACAAGGGTTGAGAGATGACTGTGATATTTGTTCCAACTGCAACTTCAAAAAATATATATATATAATAAATTAGGGGAGTGATAAAATGTGCAACAAATGGGGATATCTAGGTCGAGAGATTATGGTTTGACTTCTGGGAATGCTTAAATGAGTTGGTCTTGAAATACGATTGCAAAGGATATAGGACAGGTTCGGTGACAAAATCATTTAAGCTGAAAAATGTTAAAATAACATATATTTATTGGATAGAAAAAGGAAAGAGTATCATGGAATGGTTTTCACACAAACACATGGAGATTTAGTGTCATGGTTTACTTTTTAATTCCTTTCTCAATTGGGTATCATGAACCTTTTTGAATTTCTCTATGATATGATTTATGAGACATCTTTTTCTATTTTCACTAGGAAGAACTCCTTGGTGTGGTTCGTGCATTGATCACTTTACTTTAAATAAAATTTCCTCAAATGATAAATCTTCAGGATGTTTGAAATATATATATATGAATCATTTTACTTGGATCTGTGACTTTTCCCCAGAGTGTAAATGTTTAGGTGTGGGGGTGTGATCGTACCACGATTCACTGTTTTATTCCACCCTTACACCGCACTTTTAAACTAGTTTTGTAATGAATATTCCAAATATAATAATAAATTTCACTTAATTTTTTAATAAATAAATTAATGATAATAAATATTATAATGGGAAATGTTACTTTTTTTTATTTTTTCAATGTAGGTGGAGGTGATTTGGAGGGCCTTTGATGAAGTGCAAGGAAAATGGGCCAAAATTGCATGGATCCATGGACATATGTCCACTGTTTTACCTAGTACACGAACTAGGTGGATCCAAATGGTCTGTAATTTTGTGTACCTGTCCAAAATTTAATAGTATACATTTCATATTAAGGAACCCAATGCTGATGCGGCTTCTATGGGGCCCATCCGAACTGATCTATCCAAGCCACCGAATTTGGACCAAGTCAAATGCGGTGTTCTGTATCTTATCAATATATTGAGTTGTAGTTGTCTAAATTTTTCCAAACATTCAGTGGAGATATTCAAGAGGTAGGTCTACAACTTTTATATTTTCTACAAAGCGAGATAAGACTGTCTGAAGGCTGAAACGTGTGGTAAAAGTGGATTGAAGAAATCTGTGTGCCTAAAACCACCTTCCAATTTTCCTATAAAATGGCACCTTGGGCTCCCCATTTGCAAGTTAGGCCAAGAGGCAAGGTGATGCCATTATGGAGTCCCCAAAGAGTCTTCTCAACATGACTAGAAGTTATTTAGGCTATGGGAAGTTCTACCCCAACATCTTTCTCTTCCTCCTCTCCCATGGGTTTCTAAACCCCTTGTGATCACCCGGGGAGGAACATGATGTACATCCCGAGCTTCATGTTTGTAATATTTGAATGATCTTTTAAATTACAGATTTTTGTGTTGTTTTTAATCATCATATATTCTTATTGTATTGAGTAATATACTGGTATCTCATGCTCAACTCATATGATCATGTTTGGGGGTACCCATTCATGTGATGTTTCACACACCGTTCACCACTTTCTTTCCCCCTTTCAATTGAGGTGTTTGTGTGGTTTATATTGGTCAATTGAACTCAAACAAGAACTGTCAAGGACATGTACATTTATTTCATGGAATCACAAAGAAATAACATACAAATCTGGACAGCGCATCAATTTTTTCATGTGTTGGCTTGGTGAGTTTTGGTTATGAAGTCAAACACAATTCACCCAATAATCGGCGGTGTTTGGTGAATCATTTTGTGTTTTTGACTGAACCCTAGGATTTATCCTAGCATAAAATCAGTAACATTCTAGTTCTAGGTGTTACAAACTAGGGATTAAAATGTCATAACCTTATATCATGAAGCAATGAAGGATAAACATCATGCGAGTACCCCGGGTTGATCACGCTTAATTAATTCTTTTAATCTCTACTTTGTTTTATAGATTCTATTTTCTATTGTCATCTTTAATCATCAAACCCAAGTATTATAAAACCCCATTTCCCTTTTTAATTTCATAATAAAAACCACATTTTAGAATTAAGGATCTATGGTTCCATGGAGAGACGACCTAGGGTTGCTGCTACACTGTAGAAATTCTAGTCAAAATTAAACAACTAATTTGACGCGCTCGACAACGCGGTCAATCCTTGACTGAATATATGTCATTAATATACAATATATAAAGGTAATTAAACTAAATCCATGGTGAAAACATACTTCTATATTCATGTTACACAAATACTGAAGGTTCTGGGCATATAAGAAGTTCCTTAAATAAGTAATAAATTACATTTTATATTAATTTAGCGATTCTTGAAACCTTGAGAAAAGATATTTTATGTTAAATTTCAAATTAATTTATTTAGATCTAGAGGAAATTATTACATCATCTTGGATCCTTACTTTGACGAAAATTTTGATCTTATAAAAATCCTTCTCAGATTAACTTTGCTGGGTTTGTAGGATTACTATATATAATTCCACTAATGGTTATCCACACTTACTCCTTTGATATCTGAGAAATGATGATTTTTTTCAGGTTATAGCATTTTGAATTACTCATATCATATTGTTCCTCTAGATATCCCCAAGATCCATTGGGGTTAAATGAGTTCTTCTAGTTATTGAGAGTAAGAGACAAGGACTTTAAGGGAGTGAGAGAGATGTTTTTTGTGTTAAATTATTCTCTATTCTCAATATTCTAGTTTTTTAAACAACAGATATTACCATACATTTATAGATCTTAGGTTTAGGTTAAATTAATATTTAATTTCAAGTCATCCTTTAAATAATATAAAAATATTTATTAAACCCCATGAAAAATATAATAATAATATTTCCATTTTTGTTTTATTGCTTGCACAATTACATTCATAAGAAACAATATTATCTAAATGTCTTGTAAATTTATATTTCTCTACTGATGAAGTCTTGGTCCATTTTAAATCCTCAATATTTACTAAATAACTATATAAATATTTAATAAAATATTTCAATCATCAGTAAAAAATTTCTATCAAAAAATCATGAATAAATTTATTCCTCAATCATGATAATCAAATTTATTTCATTAATTAAATTCAATTAGAATTTAATCAAGTTCAACAAAAACACTCTATTAACCTATCAGATTATTTCTTATTTTAATTATGTATGATAACATAAAGTCCATGATTATTGTCTAATAGTGGGTTAAGGAGTACAAGAGAAAGAACTTAATGTTTCGATGGTAAAAACTTCATATGAAAGCAAACTTGGTAATATAATCCTTTTATATAAATATCTCATCATGTTGGTTTCACATTTTTGTCATCAATCTATCTGTTTGGTACATATTTCCTTGAATATCTGAAATAAACATGTTGTTACACCATTTCCATGGAAAAAAAATGTGATGGTTCTATTCCAATCAAAAGGATAGTATATCAACATCCATAAATATTTAAGGTAAAACTCATTCTTTGACTTATCCATTGGAAACATGTCATTAGTGATGCGCCCAATTCACCCAAATTCCCACCAACATATGGTGTGATGTTTTGTTTCTGTAAATATAAGTGCATGAGTCTTGAAAGCATTAGTTACAATCATAAATTCTAGGGACCAATACACATTCTCATATATAGGAATATCTTATGGAACCAAAACATGTGGAATTCCTATTAGTATTTATCTTCTTTCAGTCTCCATTCATAGAGATTACCATGTGTGACCTTTATAAGAAAAATCCTCATTTGTATACATGTACTCACAGAAAATATTATATAAATTATGTTCCAAATCATAGAATGTAATCCAACTATATAATAGTATTTAATAATATCATCATAGCATCTCTGGATTCTCATTATAGCGGGGATCTAAAATGACCATATCAATGTGAATGATACTCTAGGAAATTATTACATTGAATTTATGTAATTCCCCAACCCATAATTACTAGAGTTATTGCATTACATAAAACATTGGAATGATCGTAATAAATCAAATCTTGAAGGACCGATTAGTTTAGTATTCTTGTAAATACTAAATATAAACAGAAGTTGTACATTATATCTTGATATGAAAAACAACATAGTATCTCTTTTGAAAAAATAATATCCCTTATATTATCCATAAAGGTTATTAATAACATAATTCTTCACATCCTAGGAAAAATAAAACATAATGAATAATTGAGCTGAGTTTCTCGATAATGATAAATAAATTAGCGGAATCTGTCATAAATTTGCAAAAAAAAATTAAGTCATGGTATAAAACTAAAACACAATCCTTTTAAAACATAATCATTATAAAATATTGTATGAATAAATCAAATAATTCATTTTAAACATTCACATGGATGTTATACTAGTCAAATAATCACATTTAATATCAATAACTAATCTCATTATGAGGGAATACATAATTTCGGGTATCATAGCCATATCATAAAGGCCTCATGTCAAGAACATACATAAACGGGTAAAAACCAAAAATAGATTGTCTTATGAGACCAACCAATGCATCTAGAGGATATAACAATCCCCGCCCATCACTTACTAATTCTAATGAATTCCTCTTAAGAAATGGGTAAAACATAGCTAACATAATCATTCGTATTGAAACTATCTTATAAAATCTCAATACATAATACATAAACCAAGAATGGTATAAAAGTAGAACATACATAGTCAAACTCTTCATAAACCCTTCCATAATATATGTTAGTTTGTATCATATGAAATCAACCTTAATGAAACATAATATCCAATAATGTATGTTTACATAGAAGAACATGTTGTAATAAAATTAATAGAAACTTGTTTAGAGAAAAACCCATTTTATTGAAAATAATTATTTAAAATGATAGAAAATTTAAAAAGAAAATACTTTCATTGAATATAATCTTGTTATCTTGAAAATTAATCTTCAAAAATTTTGTGGCAACATGATGGTGGAAAAATATTCTCACGCCATATAAGTTAATGGAAACAATATTCTCATTCATTATCAAAAAATTCAAAGAAAGTACGTCAAAAAAAGATTCCTTTTATAAAATCTGACATGGATAAAAAATAATTAAATTTTTTTAAAATAATTTAAATAAATTTTTGATATAAATTATTAATAAACATGGACATAGATGATAAATATGTCCCAAAATATACATATGTATAAACAACCTTGGATAATTATGAGATTGTGAAATTAACCCCCCTGTACTTTCCTATATTCAATGGTGTGTTAAACTCTTACATAATTTATAAAGTGTGGTATTAAATTATACCAATACCATATAAATATTTATAATATCTTATATTATCCTCTTATATTGTTTTGTTAATAATATCTCATTATTACCATTGTTTCAGGTGTTAACTGATTCGTTTTTCTATGCATGTTTTGTTATGTAAGTCATTTTTATTCTGAATAGGATATATTTTATTCATATCCATAAAAACATTAAGTTAAAAAATATTATATTTACACATATTATAATTTTTAGGATCATTCTACAGTATTTAATTTCAATAATTATTCTCACCATGTCATGGATATGGTGGGTCGTATGTACGCATGAGCGACGATATCATATCCTTAATGGTTAAATGGTATATAATTGGATGGTATATTAATTATAAATAATTATTATAATTTTATATTCCTTATTTATATCCATTATAATTATAATTATATGCAACCAAATAAATTAATGTTTAATAACAAATTACACCATGATGTGTAGACGATAAGTTGTATGTATGCACGAATGGTGATATTGATATTTGAAGGATGGATAATACATGGAATATAGTTTTACCACAATAATAATAACATCTAATCATTTATGTGATATTGAAGCTATTTATTTATTATGGAAACAACATAGTAAGTGTAAGTAGAAGAAGAAAATAAATTGAATTGAATTGGTAAAACAAATACCACCTCTTCGAGTGTCTCTTTCTGATTTGAACAAAAGAACTCATTAGGTTTTCCTTAATCCCAAAGTAAGGAATCTATGATGAAGTTGGGAAATTTTTTAGGAGAATTGGTCCAGTGTTTTCTAATCTAAAGGGCCTTAGAGGTGTGAACAAAAGAGAAGGAGAGGTTCCCTTTTAGAAGAGAGGGGAGGGGCACTATTGGAAACTCTAAAACTATTAATTAAATATAAATCGATTTTTTTTTTAAAATATATAAAAATGATTTATTTAGTTAATAAGATGTGTATGTGTCTTAATCAACTCAACCGAGGATTTTTTGACAATTTTAGTTCACAAAATTATCCTTATCTTTTGGGTTAAACATTTAGTTAAATAGTATAACTCTTAATGTGTCTACTTGTCTTTTTATACAATAGGATTAATATAGTTACTATAAAATTCCATAAACCCCAATTTGATCATTTATGAAATATTAAATACTATAAAATCTAGTTGGACTAGCATTATATTTTTATTAATTTTTTATCATCTAATAGAATATAATTTATTTTAAAATCTCATTTATGTCAATTTTGACACTATTTAATACTTAATTCTTTTTAAAGTCATAACAACTTTATTACATAGAAAAAACTACATAAAAAATTCCTAACATTTCAATTTTATCCAAAAAAAATTCATTTATTGTATAATATATTTCAAATTATATTTATTTTAAATTTATTAATAACATTTAATCGATTCTTCCTTTAGTAAATTGATTATTATATCATCATTAAGTCACCATTTAATTTAATTATTTATTTAATAAAATTATAAATAATTTACCATTATGTTTTTAAAAATTTTATATATTTAAATACTATCTATAGTTTAACATATCCCTTATTTAACCTTATATTAAAAATGATATATTTACTAAAATTTGAATAGGGAATTTTTAACTCTTCTTTAAATAAAATATAATAAATGTCAAATTCTAACTCCAGTGGCTTCAAAAATTCATATTATAGACATAAGGTTTATTTTTCTTGAAAAAAATGTATCTAGTGAAATTATGAAAAGTGTTAGGGTAATTTAATATTTTTATAATATTATTTTTACCATTAATTACCATATTTACATTTAACCGTGGTTAATAAAATCCAAATGTTACTATTCACCAAAACTTATTTTGATCCAATTAGACCACATTTTTCATAAATATTACAACCATGTATTTCTTTTCTTCCAAACTAAATTTACTAATGTGGTAAAATTATGTTTAGTGCTAATCTTGTAAATGTGTCTAGAATGCAGGGTAAAAGAGATGTTCAAAAGTTCAGTAAATTTTTATATCTATTTATATTGTAAAATTATTCCAATGAACTATATTGGATTAATTTATGTGTTATTTATATATTGTGACATTAAAATAAATTTATTGTAAAATATTTATTTAAAGTTCATGTTTGACAACAATTTAATATTTTTCACTATTCATCAAAAATTCAAACTTTTTTCAAAAATATCAAAAATTCACCATAAGATAATTTTGATACTCTAAATTCAAAAATTAAGTCTATTTTGAAAAATAAAATTTATTAATTTTATAATATAGTTACTACTATTCATAACTTCTTTTTAAATGTATAGTTTGATAGATCATGGTGCGCTCGAACACGGTGTTGCATGCATCCCAATATATTGAATTATTTAAAAAGGAGCATACCCTAGAAGAATATGGTGTTACATTATTCCACTCTTTAAATAATTTAATCCTTGAAATTTATTTAATATCACCTCATAAAAAGATTCAGGTGGTTCTTCATCATAATTTCTATAGGTTTCCACATCGCCTCTTCCATTTTATGGTTTCTCTAGAGAACCTTTACCAATCATGTTGTCTTATTCCACAACACTTATTCTCGATTATCAAAAATCATGATAGGATCTTTACAGTATGATAGATCAGCTTCAAGTTCTACTTATTCATAGGTGAGTATATGTGTTAGTCCTAGAATGTATTTTTGAAACATTTATATTTGGAAAACATCATGAAATTTTGAGAGACTTGGAAGATTTTCTAAATAGTATGCTACATCTACAATGAGTTCCATAATTTCCAAAGGTCCGATGTATCTCGGGATCACATTATCTTTCTTTTCAAATAATATTACACCCTTCTATAGAGATACCTTCAATAAAACATTATCTCCTACTTGAAATCCCAAATCCTTACAATGGTTATCATCGTACCTCTTTTTCCTACATTGAGCTGCTTTAATATGGGTTTGAATAATCTTCACATATTCTATAGTATCCTTGATAAGTTCTTGGCCTATGAGTTTTCTTTCACCAACATCATCCCAACAAGTTATCTCTTTCCAAATAATGATTCTTATGATGCCATATAAATACATGAATAAAAGTTATTGTTATAGAAAAAATATACTTAAGGAAAATATTGATCCCACATAACATGAAAATCAAGCGATCATGATCTCAACATGTCTTCTAATTTTTAAATAGTCTGTTCCGATTGTCCATCAGTTTGAGGGTGGTGGGTAGTGCTCAACGAAAGCTCAATATCATGGTATTTCTGAATACTTTTCAAAAATCTTGTTGTAAAATGGGGATAATTGTTAGAGACAATCGATAGGGGTACACCATCAAGTCTTACACCTTCATTAATGTATAGTAATGTTAAGTGTTCATGTGTTAAATATTATATTATAGAATGATAATGTGATGATTTGGTAATATGATCAATAATAATTCATATCACATCATTTATTCAAGGAATGTTTGGTATGCCCATGAAAAAAATCCATCATAATATCATCCCATTTACACAAAGTTATAAGAATATGTTGCATGAATCCTCTTGGATGCTTTCTTCCAACCTTCACCTATTGAGAGACCAGACTTATCAACACATAATGAACTATATCCCCCCATATGTTGTCCCACCAAAACTGTTCTTTCTAATATATATAAATTTTAGTGCCAACATGTTATATAGAGAAATTTGGTCTATATGAATCATCTAATAATTCTCTTTTTAGATCGGGTATAGTGGGAACACAAAGCTGCTTCTTAAATTTCAAAATGATATCTTTAAATATGAATTCAATCAGTCTCCCATCATTCACAGCATTAATTTTCTTTTGAAACAAATCATCATTATATTTAATACTTTTTATCATTTCTGGTAAAAAAAATTTGGAAACCATTTTAAAACGTATAGATGTTTCAACATCCATGATAATTACCATATCCATATTTACTAGATCCATAAACATATGATCCATTTCAACTCTCATATTCTTCATAACTCCATGGTCCTTCCTACTTAAAGCATCTTCTATATTATTTTCCTTCCTTATCTGGTAGTGTATTATGAAATTATAATCCTTGAGTAGCTCATGCCATCTCCTCTATCTCATGTTGAGTTATTTCTATGACAAAATACATTTCAAACTCTTGTAATTTGCATATATATCACATTTTTTGTTGTAGAGATAGTATCTCTATATAATCAAAGAAACTATTACTACAACTAAATCAAGATCATGGGTTGGGGTAGTTTTTTCATGAATTTTTAATTTCCCTGACATATAAGAAATAACTCAATCATTCTACATAAAGATGCAACTGATTCCTTTCCTTGATGTATCATTATAAATCACAAACCCATAATTTCCAGTTGTTAATGATAAGATAATATCATTGACCAATTCTCTTCAATTATTCAAAACATTCTTCACACACTTTTCTCTAAATGAATTTATCCCCTTTTCATGTGACTTTGGTCAATAGGTTTTCCAATTGGGAGAAATTATGGATGAAACACCAATAGTGTCATGCTAACCCAATAAAACTGCATACCTTGGTTATGCTCATCACTATTGTATATTATTTCATTACCTTTGTCTTGAAAGGTTTAATAGATATTCCATCCTTCGAATCAATATTTCCAAGAAAATAAATTTCCTGAAGCCAAAATTCAAACATTCAAAATTTACCATATAATTCTTCCCTTCTGGGAGTCTTAGGAATGATTCTCTAGTTATTCTCATGGTCTTAATATATTTTCGAATATATCTTAATATAATAAATGAATTCCACAAAAAAACTCATCAAGATATTCCTTGAATGAGTTGTTCATGATATTCATATAAACTAAGGGTGCATTTTTCAATCCAAATAGAATTATTGTAAATTCGTAATGACCATACCTTGTCAAAAAAACCATTCTTCAGAATGTATTCCTTATTCACTCATAATTTATGATATCTATAATGAAGTTCAATCTTAGAAATTAATTGATCTCCATGACGTTTATCAAATAAATCATTGACACAAGGTAGAGGATACTTGTCAATTATTGTAATAGCATTGATTTCACTATAATTAATACATAGTTTCATGGATCTATCCTTCTTATTTTCAAGAAGAACTATGATTCCCCATGGAAAAAACCAGGGAGAATAAATATTTTATTACTTAAACACTCTAGTTTGTTATTCAACTATAATAATTCCACATTTTACATTCTATAAGTAGTGTTTAATATTGGACATGCATCATGGATTAAATCAATAGAAAACTCAACCTCCAGCTATGGAGGATGTCCTTGTAAATCCTATGGAAATGCATTAATGTATTATTGTAAATTAGGTACATCATCAATTTGATTATTTTTTATTCACCCATGGATGATGTTTTCTATTCTTCACAAAAAATTGTGTTAAGAAGAGATTTTATAGGTGGATTTAGATAGGAATTAGATGATGATGTTTCTACTCTAAAGATAATGGATTCTACATCTTCCTCATTAATCGTAACACCCTTCTCCTTGACATAAATTTTTAAATACTATTTTGAAAGACATTCCATATCAAGGATTATATAAAATTTATCAATAAGGATGACGAAAATTTTAGAAACTAATGTATGTTTATTTGTCATAAAAGTAATTGACAAGCATAAATTTTTTGCAATGTTTATTCCCTTATGACTTTTTACTAACAACTCATTTTGTTAAATAAAAAGTTAAATGTATAATTTTCTTTGAAAAATGGTAAGATATAAAAGAATGGGATGATATAAAATCAAATAAAGAATTGGATATGTTTTATAATATTATTAAAGTACATTTCACAACATCATTGGGAACTTTAACCTCAACAATTGTGATTGTATAAGCTTGGACTTTATCTCACGGCATATTCAGAGGAATGTTTCCTTGATATTAGGATAATAAGTTTCATAATATCTCATTTATTTATAATTTTATCATGTAAAATTGATATCATATTTCTTCGACTTGCAGTCATGAGTTTGGGGGCCTTTTCAATCACCCATGTAACAAACTCTAATTCTATTTAGGCAAGTACCAGGGTGTTATTTCCTACCATTTCCATAGGGTGGAAGGTCAAATTTTCCATTCATCTCCTAATTTCCTTTTCCAGAGTGTTTTGTGGCCCTCTTCTTATCTTTATTTACTTTAAATTCATAAAACGTAGAGAATTCCATTTCCATATAGATAGTACATGAGACTACATATCCATAAAATAAGAATGATTATGAGACTAGTGACCATAGGAGGAATGGTTTTAACCCATAAAAGAATCAATAAATCTTTCATATTGGGTTACATATATATTCTATCATATTCCTTTATATCCTTGTGAATTTATCCTCCTGCTTTACAAAATTCTCATTCTCATTTTTCCTCAGACACATAAATTACCTTTCCATATTAGCTCATTGTTCATGAGGAATGTATTTTCTAAGAAAAGTTATTTAAAAATAATCCAATCCTTATTTTCTACTTCTTTTTCATCCTTCATGTTTTGAAATAATAACCACCATTGATCCACACCTGGTGAGAGACGATAAATAGCCATGAAAAAATTTTCCCATCCATTAATCCACCAAGGAAGAAACATTTTCTCTAAAGAATTATCCATTATTAAGAAACAAATGGATTAGTAGGCCCACTGAATGTTGAAGGTTTTTATCTCATGAAGCGGTCTAAAGTTGATCATATGTATTTTGGATAAAGGTTATCCATATAGGTAAGGTTATTATTTATACCCTGAGTCAGTTAACCCAGTATGGTTATAAGATATTTGGAAATAGTTATATCACTATCCCAACTATCATTATCTTACATATGAGAGAAATATATATATAGATTATGTGCATTTAAATGGTTCACATTCCATTCACTAGGATACATTTCAAAATAATGATATACACTAGATTAGGTTATGTATCCTAATACTTAATTAAAAACTAGTGAAATACTTAAAAATAATTGAAAAATTATGCATATCGAATCCATAATAATAAAAATGGTTTCCTTGGGACCATATTTACTCAAAATTATTCATAATGGTTTGTAAATAAAATGTAAATTATCCTAGGAATATCCTCTATGAGTGTCAAACAAGGTTCATAGTAAGGCTCCTTATCATGTACTAGGTTGCCTCGAGTTAGGACTAGAACACCTTGTCAGATTTGTTACACATAGGTACATTTGTACAAGAACCATGTCCACTTATAGTATCTATATAGGGGTGAATTTATTAGAAAACCCATATAATCTCTATTTTAACAAAATTATAGGATTCTATTGTATACTTATTCTCAAAGTCTATCTTAGATTAATGTTCACTAATAAATGTTTTTATAAATCTAGTTTCCTTATTTAATACTAATCTTATTTTGATACCAATAATAACAACCTGTCCCCAGTTACCTAGAGTTGGTGCATTATTTTATTACATTGTCATGATCACAAGAAATAAAATCCCCAAGGACATATCCGTTTAGTATCCTCATAAAAACTAGATACAAAAATAAGTTTTAAATTACTTCTTAAAATATTAAAACATAGTTTCTCCTTTAAAAACACTCATATCCCTTAGATAATATTTTTAGATCATTCATGGTATACTTATTTGAATCCTAGGGAAAAATTAAACATAAGAAAGGGGTGAGATCAGATGTAATGTGAGGATAAAAAATATTGGGGAAGCTATCATACATAAGAATAAAATTTTAAGGGAAGGTATAAAACTGAAATACAAGACTTTTAAAACATAATATTTGGAATGATATGGAAATAATAAATAAAATAATTCTACTTAAACATTCACATGGACATTCCACTAGTCTAATAATCACTTTTAATATCAATAAATAATCTCATTATGAGGGAATCAATAATGCTAGAAATCATAACTATGCCATCATGGCCGCATGTTAAGACCATACATAAACAGGTAAAAACCCAAACTAGTGTGACTCTTATGACCTACAAATGCATGAAGGGGATGTAACAGGGTACACCCTTTATATACTAATTCCAATGCATTCCACTTATGAAATGGGTAAAACAGAACCAACATAAACATTGATGTTAAAACTATCATATGAAATCTCAATATATTATCTATAAACTGTGAATACTATAAAAGTAGAACATCTACATTAAAAATATTCATAAACACTTCAATTCAATATTATAGATTGTATAACATGAAATAAAACTCAATTAAAAATAATATCCAACAAATTATTTTGACATATATCAATTTTTTTTTTAAAAAATCACAATAAATTTCTACAGGGAAATACCCTTTTTATTGAAAATGATTATTTACAATTCCATGTAATTTAAAAAATATATTTTGATTGAAAATAATATTTTAATATTTTAATGTAATATTCAGAATTTTTATGCTGTCAATATGGAAGAAAAATATTCTTATGCCATATAAGGAAAAGAAAACATTCCTCTCATACTTTGTCGAAAAGGTCACAAGATGTTTCTCGACACAAAGATTACTTTTCTAAAATCAGACATGGGTTTTATTTTTTAAAAAAACATTATAAAATAATATTAATAATTCTTTTAAATAAATTCTAAAGAAACATAGACAAGGAAGATAAATATGTCCCATTAGTTTCATACACGAAAACAACCTCGGATAATAATGAGATTTTGAAATTAACCATTAACTTGTACTTTTCTTTAGTCGAGGGTGATTTAACCTTAATTATAATGGATAAAAAATGTTATGAAATTATAACATGACCATATAAAAATTTATAATATCATACATGATCCTCTTATATCATTTTTTAATAATATATCAATATTACCACTTTTTTGGTTGTTAATTGCTTCATTATCCTATGAATTTTTTGTCTTATAAGTCATGTATCTTATGTAAAGGATATATTTTATTCATATAAAAAGTATATAAAGTTCATAAATATTATATTTCCTCATGTTATAAATTTTATGATCAATCATGAGTGGTTAATTTGTAGAATGAATCTCACTATGTCGTGGAGACGATAGGTCATACGTACGTACAAACGATGGTATCATTCCCTTGATAGTTAAATGGTTTAGAATTTGATGGTATATTAATTATAAAAAATAAATATAATGATATATTAATTATTTATATCCATTATAATAATTATTATACCCAATAAAATAAAGTAGTGTTGAATAAAAAATTACACCATAGTGTGTGACTAGTATGTTATACAGATACACATATAGTGATATTGTTATTCATTGGATGGATAAAAGAAGAAATATGGTTCTCACATAATCATAATAAAATTTAACAACCAAAACTTTTTATGGTATGTTTCTATTAAATAAATTCCATTAATAATTATGTTACTTTGAAACAAAACTAGTTTATTTAGGAGATAGCCTGGACCTATCCATTAAATATAAATTTTCCACTTCGATGTTTTGAATTTCGAAAAATGATCATCTAGAGTTATGATCAGTAAGTTATTTGGAGTCTGGTAGAACAAACTTGATGTTTAGTTAATAGTAACATACCCTTATGAATAGTAATATAAATAGTAATATGGCCCTTATGAAGAGTAAGTAATAATATTATTTCATTTTCTTAAGGAAATAAGATAATGAGATCTTAATTAGTTTTTCAATGAGAAATAAAACTAATTGCACCTTTAAGATTGTTATTTTTCGAATTAACTATGACTTTATTTAAAATTTAAATTTATAATATTTAGAAAATTAATTTTGAAAAATGGAGATAAGTTTTGAATTATACACATAGAAAAATGGTAAGGGTAATTTTTGGGATTTTTCTAAAATTCTAGAATTTTTTATGAATAGTGAAATACGAAAAAATACAGTATATATAAATTATCAGTTAAAATATACTATTCATGACATCATAAGTGATGTAAGTCCACTTAGTTTGAAATCAGATGCACTTATTACTATTAGGGGAGACATGAAATAATACTATTGGTTTTCTTGAGGGAAATAATAAAATAATGAATTAAATATTCAAAATTTACCCCTCTCTTCCATTATAAATAACCCTCACCACTCTCTGTTCTCTACACTCCTATAAGCCTTGAATCTCCTAAATTTTCTTCCCAAATACCCTTCCCTAGTCACTCCCCACGACCAAGAAGCTATTGGTCTTTCCAAAAGACCAAAATCCCTTCCCTTAAGGAGGTTCTCGAGGAAGTTGTTTCAAGAAGTAAAACACCTTTCTTTTTCTTTTAGTGTCATTTGAATTTTTCTTCATTTGTTATACTCTCCTCACCTCCTATATCAAAATGATCATTATAAAACCAATATAATCTATATACTATATTTATATCATGTGAATTGAATAACCATCATCAATATTCTTACTCCCTCCCTTATACTTTTATAAACAAAATCAACATCGATAAGGTTCCAATTTATAACCTTCGTGGATGACGAAGATCCTTTCTTCAATCGTTCATTCATTACTAGTCTTGAAACAATATTTATGGTTGAACCAGGTCATAATAAATTTATTTTATATTTATTAATGTTTTGGAATCTTTGTACATACATAATATGGAATAATAATAGAAGACAACTTTATTTAGCACAAAACTGCCAAGCCAAATTCAAGTATTTATTTTTAACTCATCCAATGAGTCATCCTCATGGTATATAACCAGAATCATTATAAGATCATTTATAACTCTTTAATTTCACTAATAATTTATATTAAAAATTCTTGATGTTTAACCATATTTCAATCCAACTTCCATTCATGGATACAAGTAAACAAATCATGAAACCAAGTAAGAAAATGCTTCCAAAACAATAAGATTTAATCTATTAAACCCATCAAAAAGGCCATTAATGAAATTAATAAGGTTATATAATATCAATTAAATGTTTAATAGGTTCTGTAATATATAATTAATGAATTCTTAATTTGATTATTCAGGTCCTTAAGAACAATCAAGAACACACTAGAGGAAAAGGTAAGGGGTTTCTCCTCTCACTTTCTTTTCTGTGAGATTTTCACTGTTAGCCACTTATTTCATGAATGTGGTACATGTGTACTTACATTTGATATATATTAAAATTATTCTCTTTTTATTCATGTTATTAAATGATTATTTTGAGTGTTATTATGTTCTGGTCATACGATTTGACCGATTACATTGTGGTAAGACACTTTGTCTCAACTACTATTTCATTGTGACTAACTTTGTATTGTGCACCTAATAATCCTTACGTAGTGTACCTACATCCAATTTGAGATCAATTTTCATTTGAAATTTTATTTTTATTAAATATCCATAATCTCATTCCATGGATATTTTTGTTTCCTAAACCGTATACCATTTTCCATACGGTGTTTATTTGGAATGTTATTTTAATTATGGAAATATTTATGAATCTGTATACTCTACTCTATAAGGATATTGAAAAATCAAATTGATCTTGTATTGAATCAATGTATAAATAATTATTTGAACATGCAGTGGAGGGTGGGTCCCACTATAGCCCCCCGATGCATTGGTAGGTCTCAGGAGAAAAAGCAGTTTGGCGACAAACCCATCGAGTTTGTTTCCAAAAAATCAGGAGGGTTTCCACCCATAGAACTAAACCATTTTTATGGTATTATGGTTTCATGTTCCAGATACATGATGTCCAATTAATAATAATTATCATTATTCATTATCAGTTATTATTATTATCCATGAGGTTTTCACTATGATAAAATCTATGGATGCAGTTTCATTCTCAGTTTATTAGTGTCATTAGTTATTCATTCATTCATTATGACATATTGATCATGTCAGATTGATTATGATTCACTTATCATTGTACTCATGCTTCTGCTATTTGTAACCCTTAATGAGCATTTGAGCTTACCCATTTCATTGTTTACCTTCAACAGGTGATGAAGAGAAGGTCTTTTGTTGAGTTTTTGTGGATGCAGTTTTTAGTTTTGTTATGTATTGTATCTTGTAACTTTTTTCAATGTAATTTGTGTTACATATATGTATCTAGTTTCTTAAATACTACTAAATTGATCATTCCTTCAGGATTTTTTTTCCTTCTAACTATTCCAACATCACAAGAAATTCACCGACTCCAGCCTAGAGGGGTCGGGGTGTTACAATTGGTATTAGAGGAAGTTTAGTAGGAAACTTGAAACTAGAGTAGGAAATGTGTAGAAGAGAACAAAGCCCTAAGGTAGTATTTGAGGATAAAAATACAAGAACGTCCTAGTATTTGGTAAGGAATAAATTATGTGAAACTTTTTAAGCAATACATACCTTTCTAGATACGAGCAGGTAGAGGTGACTTTGGCACATATGTATTTAGGTGTAAAACCTGAAAACACCGCTTTGAGCTAGACATAAATAGGAACTGGCACACAACAACGGTCCTTGCTACACTCTTAGTTATGAAACTCCCAAGTTATATGATTAGGATAATTCACATTTACTTTACAAGCCATTATGAAGGAGTTTAATGTAAACTTTTCCTCAGAGAAACCATGTTTATAAGAATAGTTGTGCATTGAATTTCAATCTATGTTGAGTGCTTTTCTATTTGAGATTCATAATCTAATCTAGTGTATCCCATTATTTAGAAATGGTGTCTAATAGAAGAAGGGGAATCAATACTCGTGGGATACTTAGGGATCTCCCTACTGAGCAAGTCAACACAGTCAACATTGGAGCAGATCTGATCATGACCATATTGGGACAACTTACTCAAGTAATAACGAATAACCATTCCACACCTATGTTGAATCGTTTCATGCAGCAGAAGCCCCCTTATTTTAGTGGGAAAACTAATCTAGTGGTAGTTGAGCAATGGATCAAGTCCCTTGAAAATATATTCATGGCGTTAAGATGCAATGAAAAGTAAAAGGTAGATCTGGAAATATATTTTCTCAAGGGTGATGTTGATCAATGGTGGTCCCTGATTCAAAATACCATGGAGGAAGAAGTGATAGATGATATGGAATGGATGAATATTAAAAGAAATATTCTTCAAAAAATAATTCCCTCGTGAGAAACTAAGTGAAATGAAGAGGAAGTTCCTTGGATTAAAACAAAGGGAGGAAGATAGTGTAGCAGAGTATGAGGCTACCTTCACAAGGCTAGCCAGGTATGTCATGGATTACATATGTGACATAGTGGACAAGATTGATCATTTCTTTGAAGGTCTTATGTTAAGCCTTTGAAGGGATCTGGTTTCTCAATCATTTTCATCATATGAAGAAATTTTATCAAGTTCCATCAAAACAGAGAAGGAATTTTCTAGATAAAATTTTTTTCAAAGGAAACCAAGTTAAGAAGTGGTACTCTGATAACAAAGGAAAAGGAGAAGCACTATAGAAGAGAAAGGTAATGAATAGTTTCCCATTATGTGAGAACTGTGGAAAGAATCATCCTGGGAAATTCTTGAAAGGCATGAGAGTCTTCTACAACTGCGGAGAAAAGGGTCATCGATCTGATGAATGCATGGGGAAGAAAAAATTCAATGATATTCAATGCTATAATTGCAGAGAGATGAGACACTATGAAAATGAGTATCCTAAGATCCAAGTAAAATTGACTCATAAAATGCCAAAATATCAAGGGAGAGCCTTTGCGATTACAACCATGGAGGTTGAAGTTCCTAATGACACGGTGGCAGGTACTTTAATCTTATCCTCAAACTTATCCAACACTTTTTTTGATTCTGGATTACCACATTAATTTATATCCTCTCAGTTTTCTAAGAAAATTAGATATGTCCAATTTGATTTAATAAAGGAGTTGTCAGTCAAAACTCCTAGGGGATGTATCATTACAACAAATGCATGACAAATAATCCCCCTCCAGACCCCAAATCATGCTCTAGTTGTTAACCTTATCATCATACCAATAAATTAATTTGATATAATTATTGGTATGGATTTGCTGTCAAATTATGATGCGAAGATTTACTGTAAGAAGAAGGAAGTTACAATTTTTTAAAATGGTGTAGAATCCCTTGTCTTTTGGGCATAAAATTCACCACCTGATTCTTATCTAGAACCACCCCCAGTAGCTCTAATAAATGCAATACATGGAGAGGAAGATAAACAAATATCTATGGGCGAGGAAAGAAATCATCAAATTTAAGATGTGTACATAGTGAAATAGTACATTGATGTATTTCTGGAGGATTTACCTGGACATCCTCCAGAGCGGGAAGTTGAGTTATCTATTGATTTAATTCATGATTCAAGACCTGTATCAAAGACTCCCTATAGAATGGCCACTGTGTAATTAGTATAGCTAATGAAACAACTAGAGGATTTGAGTGAAAGATGATTTATTCAACCCAGTGTTTCTCCATGGGGAGCCCCTGTCCTCTTTTTCAAGAACAAATATGGATCTATGAGGCTTTGCATTGATTACAGGGAAATAAATGCTATTATAATAAAGAATAAGTTTCCTCTACCCTAGATTGATGATTTATTTGATCAAATTCATGGATATCAATACTTTTCTAATATTGACCTTTGATCCGGATATCATCAGTTGCGTGTGAGGAAGGAAGATATTCCAAAGATAGCATTTCAAACCAGGTATGGGCATTACGAGTTTACGGTGATTCCTTTTGGATTGACCAATACACCCTCGATTTTCATAGATTTAATGAATAGAGTTTTCAAGTAATATCTTGACAACATTTTTGTGATATTCATCGATGATATCCTCATATACTCAAAGATCTATGAAGACCATAAGAATCACTTATGGTTTATCCTGAGAACTCTTAGAAGAAATAAATTATATGGGAGGTTTGGAAAGTGTGAATTCTGGCTTCATTCAGTTTCTTTTCTGGGCCTTATTGTCTCTAAGGATGGAATCCTAGTTGATCCTATGAGGACAAAGGCAATCCAAGATTGAACCATTCCAAAAAAACATAACTGAGGTATGCAGTTTTATTGGTTTAGCAAGTTATTATCGACGTTTCGTTCATAATTTTTCCTGACTGGATAATCCGCTAACGAAGATCACACATAAAAGAGTTAATTTTGTGTGGAAAAAATAATGTATATAATGCTTCGATGAATTGAAAAGAAGAGTGGTCAATGCTCCAAATTTGACTCATCCATCTGGAAGTGATGGATTTGTAATATACAGTGACACATCAAAGAATGGACTGGTTTTCATCCTTATGCAAAATGATAAAGTTATTGCTTTTGCATCAAGACAGTTGAAGACTCATGAGAAAAATTATCTAACTCATGATCTTGAGTTAGAAGCTGTAATCTTTGCTCTGAAAATATGGAGGCATTATCTCTATGGAGAGAGATGTGAGATTTATACAGGCCACAAGAGTTTGAAATATATTTTCACACAAAAATAACACAACATGAAGAAAATAAGAAGGCTTTAGTTACTCAAAGATTATGATTGTTCAATACACTACCACCCAAGAAAGGCGAATAAGGTGGAAGATGCATTAAGCAGGAAAGATCATGGCCTTCTAACTCAAATGAGGATTGAAAGAGATCCTATATTCATGGATCTACTAGAAATGGATGTAGTAATTGTTAAGGAAGGGGAAACATCACTCCTCTTTCAAATGATTGATAAACCATCTTTACTAGAGAGGATAAAAAAATTTCAATCTGACGATCTGAATCTGCACAAGCAAATTAATGCATTTAAGGATGGGATACTGGTTCACTTCATGTATGAAGAAGGAGTTCTGATGTTTGGAAAGAGGTTATGTGTTCCATCAGTACCTGAGCTAAAAATGGAACTATTAGATGATGCTCATAGATCAAATTTATCTATACACCCAGGTAGCACCAAGATGTATAAATATCTAAAGGCATATTTTTGGTGGGATAATATGATGTGAGAAATTACTGACTATGTGTTAAGGTGTCGAGTTTGTCAACAAGTAAAGGTGGAGAGACAACATCCCAAAGGAGTGATGAAACCTCTATTTATTCCTATGTGGAAGTGGGATAACATTACGATGGATTTTGTCACTAGACTACTGAGGACACCTAGAAGGAATGATGAAATATGGGTAATTTTTGATCATCTCACTAAAAAAACACATTTTCTTCCAATAAGAGAGAATTTACCACTTGATAATCTGGAAAGACTTTATATTAATGAAGTTTTGAGACTTCATGGTGCACCTCTATCAATTTTCCCTAATCAACATCCACGGTTTATGTCAAAATTCTGGAAAAGTCTCCAGGAGGATTTGAATACTGAGCTTCATATGAGTACTGCATATCACCCCTAAACCGACAGACAATATGAAAGAACTATTGAAACTCTGGAAGTTATGATGAGTTCATGTTCAATTGATTTCCAATGTATGTAGGATCAGTACTTGCCATTGGTGGGATTATCCTACAATAATAGTTTCCATTCTAGTATTCAAATGGCTCCATATGAAGCATTATATGGAACGAGATGTCGTACTCCAACTTGTTGGGATGAAGTTGGAGAGAGGAAACTTATAGGCCCAGAACATATTGAAGAAACCACGAAAAAGGTGAGGAAAATAAAATCACATATTAAAGCATCCTAAAGTAGGCATAGGATTTATGCTGATAACCATAGAAAGGACTTGGATTTTCAAGTGAGAGATCATGTATTTCTGAAAGTATTTCCATGGAAGGGCATCTTAAGGTTTGGTAAGAAATGGAAACAGAGCCCCAGGTACATCAGACCATTTGAAATTTTGGAAAGAATTGATGTTGTAGCTTACCATTTAGCGATGCCGCCAAATCACTCCAGAGTTCATGATGTGTTCCACGTGTCATTGTTAAAGATGTACAAGCCATACCAAACGCATGTACTCACATATGAAGAAATAGGACTGCAACCAGAATTGTCGTACTGTGAAAAGCCTATCAGGATTCTTGACACAAGGGAGCAGGTATTGGGAAATCAAACAACTCATCAAGTAAAGGTTCTTTGGAGAAACTAGAATATGAAGGAAGCAACATGGGAACCAAATGATTTCATGAATAAGAACCACCCACATCTTTTTGGGCTTCATACATAAAATTTCGAGAACAAAATTTCCAATGGAGGGAATGATATAACACCCCAACCATTTTATAGTATGTTTTTATTAAATAAATTATATTCATAATTATGTTAATTTGAAACAACACTAGTTTATTTAGGAGATAGTCAAAACCTAGCCATTAAATATAAATTTTCCACTTCAATGTTTTGAATTTCGAAAAATGATCATCTAGAGTTATGATCAGTAAGTTATTTGGAATCTGATAGAACAAACATTATTTTTGGTGAATAGTAACATACCCTTATGAATAGTAATATAAATAGTAATATGACCCTTATGAATAGTAAATAATAATATTATTTCATTTTATTAATTAAATAATATAATGAGATCTTAATTAGTTTTTAAATTAGAAATAAAACTAATTGCACCTTTAAGATTGTTATTTCTCAAAATAACTATGACATTATTTAAAAATTAAATTGATAATATTTAGAAAATTAATTTTGAAAAATTAAGGTCATTTTTTAATTCTACACGTCGAAAAATGGTTAGGGTAAATTTTTGGGATTTTTCTGAAAATCTAGAATTTTTTATGAATTGTGAAATACGATAAAATACAGTATATACAAATTATCAGTTAAAATACACTATTTATGGCATCATAATTGATTTAAGGACACTTGGTTCGAACTCACATGCACTTATTACTATTACGGGTCACATGAAACAATGCTATTGGTTCTATTGAGGGAAATAATAAAATAATGAATTAAATATTCAAAATTTACCCCTCTCATCCACTATAAAAACCCCTCACCACTCCCTTTTGTCTACACTACTCTAAGCCTTGAAGATCCTCAATGTTCTACCCAAATACCCTTACCTAGTCACTCCCCACGACCAGGAAGCTCTTGTTCATTCCAAAAGACCAAAATCCCTTCCCATAAGGAGGTTCTTGAGGAAGTTGTTTCAAGAGGTAAAACACCTTTCTTTTTCTTTTAGTTTCATTTGAATTTTTCTTCATTTGTTATACTCTCCTCACCTCCTCTATTGAAATGATCATGATAACTCCAGTATCATCTATATACTTGATTTATATCATGTAAATTTAAGATCCATCATCAATATTTGTACTCCCTCCCATATATTTTTATAAACAAAATCAACATCCACGAGGTTCCAATTTATAACCTTCATGGACAACTAAGTTTCTCTCTTTAATTGTTCCTTAATTACTGGTCATGAAACCATATTTATAGTTGAACTAGGTCATAATAAATTTATTTTATCTTGATTAATTTTATGGAATCTTTATAGGTACATAATATGGAATAATAATACAAAACAAGTTTATTAAGCACAAAACTGCCAAGCCAAATTGAAGCATTTATTTTTAACTCATCGATTGAGTCATCCTCATGGTATATAACAAGAATCATTATAATATAATTTATATATATTTAAGGAAACTAATAATTTATATTAGAAATTCTGGATTTTTATCCATATTTCAAACCAACTTCCATTCATGGATACAGGTAAACAAATCATGAAACCAAGTAAGAAAATGCATACAAAACAATAGGATTTAATCTCTTAAACCAATTAAAAAGGCCATTAATGAACATAATAAGGTTATATAATATCAATTACATGTTGATTAGGTTCTGGAATTATTATTTAATTAATCTAAATTTGATTATTCAGGTCGTTAAGAACAATCAAGAACACACTAGGGAAAAAGGTAAGGGGTTTCCCCTCTCACTTTCTTTTAAATGAGATTTTCATTGTTCGCCACTTATTTCTTGTCTGTGGTATATGTGTACTACCATTTGATATATAGTAACATTATTCTCTTTATATTAATGTTATTAAATGATTATTTTGAGGTTTATTATGTCCTGCTCATATGATTTGACCAATTACATTGTGGTAAGACACTTTGTCTCAAATACTATTTCATTATGACTAACTTTGTATTGTGCACATAATAATACTTATGTGGTGTACCTACAGCCCATTAGAGATCAATTTTAACTTTAAATTTTATTTATATGAAATATCCTTAATCTCATTCAATGGATATGTTTGTTGTCTAAACCGTATACCATTTTACATACGGTGTTTATTTCAAAAGTTATTTTAATTATGGATATATTGATGAATCTGCTTACTATAATCTATATAGATATTGAAAAGGAATATTGATCATGTATTGAATCAATGTATAAGGAATTATTTGGACATTAAGTGGTGGGTGGGTCCCACTATAGCCCCTCGATGCATCGGTAGGTCTCATGAGACAAAACAGTTTGGCGACAAACCCTTCTAGTTTATTTCCAAAAAATCTGACAGGTTTCTACCCATAGAACTAAACTATTTTTACAGTATTATGTTTTTAGGTTCTAGATAAATTAATTCCAATTAATAAGCATTATCTTTATTCGTTATTAGTTATTATTATTATCCATGAGTTTTTCACTATGATAAAATCTATGGATGCAGTTTCATTCTCAGTTTATTAATTGCATTAGTTATTCATTTATTCCCTATGCCATATTGATTATGTCAGATTGATTGTGATTCACTTATTATTGTACTCATGATTCTACTATTTGTAACCCTTACTGAGCATTTGATCTCACCCCTTTTATTGTTTACCTTCAACAGGTGATGAAGAGAAGGTCTCTTATTTAGTTCGTGTGGATGAAGTTTTCAGTTTTGTTATGTATTGTATCTTGTAACTTTTTTCAATGTAATTTGTGTTACATCTATGTATGTAGTTTCTTCAAGACTACTAAATTGATCATTCCTTCAGGAATTTATTTCCTTCTAACCATTCCAACATCACAAGTAATGCACCGACTCTAGCCTAGAGGGGTCGGGGTGTTACATAAAATATCATAATGCTTATGATACTTGAGTTATTCATTTAGTATAGAAACACAATAGGAATAGTAAGTATAAGAACAAAAGAAATTTAATTAATTTGGTAAGACAATTACCTCTTCTTTTAGATTCACCTATTGATTTGCACAAATGACTCCTTAGATAGGATTTCATCCCAAATTATAGACTCTTGGATGAAGTTAGATAATTAGGGAGGAGAATTGGTCAGTTCTTGGCTGATCCAAAGGGATCTGGATATGTGAATAATGGAGATGGATAGGTTCTATTTTATAAGAGAGGGTAGGGGTACTTTTGGAAACTCTAAAATTATTAATTTAATATAAATTGAATTTTGATTTCAAATAGCTCCAAAGTGAGTTATTTATTTGATAAAATGAGGATTGGTCTAATTCCCCTGAACCAATTATTTTTAAACACATTTATGACACAAAATAAACCTTTTATTTTGGGTTTAACTCTTAGTTAAATAGTTTAACTCTTACAGTGTCCACTAGTATTTTTATACTATAGGGTTAATATAGTTACTATAAAATCCCAAAATAACCCCAATTGGATCATTTATGACATATCTAACATTATCCATGTTATTTGGATGAACCATATTATTTTATTAATTCTATATCATTTAATAAAATATTATTTCTCTTAAAATATCAATTATATCAATTTTGATATAATTTAATACATGGTTTTTTCAAAGTCACAAGATTATTATTACTTAAAAAAACTACATTAACGAATCCCTAACATGTCAATTAAATCCAAACAATTTGTGGATTACATAAAATATTTCAAATTATATTTATTTTAATATTATTAATATCAATTAATTGATTCATCCTGTAATAAATCAATTAATATATCATCATTGTGTAATAATTTAATTTAGTTATTTATTCCAAAAAATTGTGAATAAATTACCATTATGTAGATAAAACTTTTATATTTATAAATACTATTTATATTAAACAATATCAATTATATAGTCTCATATTAAAAATTATATAGTTATTAAAATTTGAATATGAATTTTTTAACTATTCATTAAATAAAATATAATAAATTTATTTATCTAAGAAAAGTGTATTAAAGAAGATCATATTTTTTACCTAAGGTTGATTTTGGTTGAAAAAAACTTATCCATTTAAATTAGGAAAAAATTTAGTGTCTTGACCTGGTTATTTTCCTTCTAAGACACTGTAAAATTTCTTCATATATTTCCAGAGCTATGTGCTAAGACAGAGTGAAATTCTTTGGCCTTGTGATCTTTGAATTAATTTTAAAAAAAATAAAATATTTTTTTCTATTAATGAAAATGAAATGGGATAACTCTTAAATGGTAACTCATATCAGAAATACGAGGCCACAGTTGAGTCTAGAATTTGGTGTTTACCCCGATCGGGGCATAAATTTTGTTGGTGAGTAATTTCTGTGAGAAAAATCACCCAAGGGAAAAAATCATAAATAAAACAATTAAACATATTTATTTTACCCATGATGTCATATATAATAACACTTGAATGGATACTCAGATATAAAATATGAGACCTCCATTGAGTTTGAAATAGCATGTTTTACCTTGGTTCAATATAAAATTATAGGGTGTGAGAGTTTTGGATTTCATGACCGTTGGAAGGGTTTTTAGTGTTTTTCCAACAAATAAACACTAAATTATTTAGGATTGTGGTTACCTATAATCCTCCCCCTTCAAAAAACTATCTCTCTCTCTCTCATTCATTCTTCGATTTATCTATGAGGAAGCTTCGACAAATAGTCAGTGGATCGAAGCAGGAGCTTGGCTAACACACCGTCAATGAAGACCTGATCAATAGAAGTAAGATTTATTCCCTTCTCATCTCATTTTGATGATTTTTTCAAAAATATTTTCTTTGTCGATTGTTTCTCTATTTTTGTTATCAATCGTCTATAACTGCACTAACACAATCATTGATCTGTGTTTAAACCTATAAATTTATCCATAATAATACGTTCTTCATTAGTATTCTCCATTCAAATTTTGATGATTCAACCCACTGTGGGATCTTAGATAAGAGGATGTCAATGTGAAGTTCTTATCATAAAGATCACCAATCTATTCGTAGATCTAAAATCAGGAAAGTGGTGGAGGTGTCGTGATCCACAGAACTCACTACTAAAGCACTGGTATCAGTGGCAGAGTATGATGGTGGTTGTCCACATGAAGGAGGTAGCTACAGGAGTCATATAGATAGGAACATTGGTGGTGAAGAGTGGATCCATGGGGTGGCGACAGGTCATGAGGGAGACTGGGATGGTGTATGGTGAAGAAAATTAGGGACATATGTAGGACAGTGAATTGGGACACTATGGCGTAGGGATGCAGTTGCGAATGGAGGAAACCATCTTTCAGATGGAGAAAAGGGTCTAGGTTACATGGGATAAACATTGATGTGTTGCAAGGGGTGACCAGGTGAAGGACTAGCCAACATGGAGGGGGAGATGAGGCAGTCAGCCTGCCAATGAGGTAGGGGGAGTGGGTCATGGAGACCTGATCAGGATATAGTAGGATGGATAGGTTGAATGGTTAGACTATAGGCTATCTTGACAAGCTGGACCACACAGAGGGACAGTGGGCCAGTGAAGAAGACTGGCCAGGCTGGAGTAGGTTGGTCCATACGGAGCATTCTGGATAGAATGGGTCAGACCAGTTCAATTCGAGCTATACGGCTTTAAATAGACGTGTCTCTTAAACCGGGCATCGGATCGATATGATATCTACAGATACACATTATTCTCATCAATACATAACATTTTAGACTATTTAAATGATTTTAAGACTTTTTATCATGTTTTGGTTGTATGAAGTTCCTAATTTAGATAATAATAATATAATTATTATTGTTAAGAAATGTTGTATCATGCTTATCTTCTAAACGGAACATCTGTTTGATGTTCTATTAGTGTTGGTGTGACACTGGTATTTTTATTGAATTTTAATGAATAAGTTTGGTCATTTAAATAGAAAATAATATATTTTCCCCATAAATCCCGGTTCGCACGTGTTATGGTGAATTGTTGCTTTTTCACCCTGTATCATTTCAGGACGAACGAGAAGTCAATAACGTGTGTTTTTTCATGGGAATTGTATTTTCATGATCTGTATAATTAATTTCAAGACTGAGGCATGTGAACAATGGTATTTCATTCAAGAAAAAAAATTTGACGTACAATTCTTCGTTGGATGTTTTATTGGGGCGAATCAATAGTCTACCTTTCATGTTTTTTCAAAGGTATCACAATGGTGTGATTCACTTGGATTCATGGATCCTTATTCATGATCTCATTAATTGTAAAAACATTAAAGGAATTTTGGTGGAATGTCATTCTACCACGTTTATAGTTTTCCCCTGAGTTACATTAGTATCCACTCATATGAGAGTAGAGAATATGTAAGAAGAGATTCAGTCAAGTGTTTTGGGGCAGCATGAGGAGGCATAATAGCGAATTACATTTTCCCCCTATGGATCAATGATGAGCACTCTGTGCTGATCGTCATTCTGACTAGATATTCCATGTACTCTGGGAGTATCATGGAATGACTAGGTGTTCTTGTTCACAATTAATTTCCCAAGAATATTGAGGTACACAACTATGTGATGAGGTGGGGCCAAACATCGTGGTGTCCCCATATGCACCATGTACCACTTTACGATATGATGTGAGATGTTTCAGGTGTGACGTCTATCTAGGGAGGAAATTGATAGCTACAGAGGCCTTACTCTGAGAGGTACCATCTATAAGGGATGGCTAGTGGTGTTTCTCAATGCTTTCCTATAGGTACCATCTAGCAGGGATGTCCAATGGTGTTCCTCGATGCTTTCTAAGTGGTACCATCCAACAATGATGGCCAATGGTATTTATCGATGCATTCCAAGAGGTAAAACCCAGAAGGGATATCCAGAGCAGTTCTAGGCTTACCTTTAGTAGGTCTGGGTAGTGTTCTCCAATGGCAGTTTATGGGATTACCTCCAGCTAGACTATGTAGAGGTCCAATATGGTAGTTTCAATGAATACCTCCAGATTGGCTCAGAAGTGGTCCCTCATGGTAGTTTTCAAGCATACCATCAGTTGGGATGGGTAGTGGTCCATGATGGTAGTTCATGGGTTTACCTACAGATAGACTGTGCAGTTTTCCCCTAAAGGTAGTTTCTGATATTACCCTCCAGTTGGGCTAGGTAGTGGGTCCCCGTCGACTTGTGACATGACCTCTGGAATGTGTGATGGTGATGACGTGTGCGTTGATGTACCATTGGACTCCCATAGATGAGTGATGATTTTCCCACCAAGAAGTGTTTTTTTTATGCGACCTAAACACATGAGTGTGATATGGTGCCACCCAAATTCGATAGTATCAAGGTCCAGTGATTGAGTCCCTTTAACTTTCATTTTAGGGCAGACATGTGGGATTTTGGGCATTAATGGTGGCTGCTTTTGAGACATTGGGATACTCTTTCTTGGTCTGAGCTATGAGATGTAGATCTCCTTACTCTCTTGTTTGGTTTTCTTTTACTTGGAGTATATATATATATATATATATATTCTATTTCCAGTTAACACTCCTTGGGGTTTGGTTACACTCATTCCAGTAGAGTAAAAAACATATGGGGTATGACACATTCTTTATGCTTCTGGATTCTCATGGTTGTATGAGTCGAATATCCTACTATAGGTAGCTAAAACACAATTAGAATTTTATCTTATCATTGTTTCTATCTCCTTGTGTTTGGATGATCTTACACTACTCTCTTTTTGGGTTTATATTCACTCCTTTTACTGTACCATGTCCTATTTACTACTTTCATTTTTTAGTATCTATTATGGATCCCCCACAAAATTTTCAATGAATCATAATAAGTATTCTTATACTCACCCCTAAATGGTATTTTCATGCATGTGTTGTGCCTTATTAAGACTATATACATGTTGTTCATGAATTTAGAGGAGCATAGGGATTTGTATTCATAGACCATGTACGGTGGTTGTAGCTTGGGATTTGGAAGTGGGGTTCTCTCGACAAATTTACATTTTTTAATTACTACTAGGTTGTGGTACTTTTCTTATTGGGCATGTATTTTTTCCCGTTATCCCTTTTAGTTCACTCTTTTTAGTGGTTAATGCTTTCTTGTTTTATTTATAGTTGTGTTGCATCTTTTTTTCCTTTACCTGTGCACTTTTTATTTGAGTTGGTTGTGTGGGTGTGTATAAGTTCTTAGGAAAATAAATCACTATGTTTTTTTTGCCTTCAGTTCTAGTCGCCACCCCCTATCCTTTGGAGGTAGGCTTGGGGTAGTTATGGCTTGAGCCCCAAAATAGTCCAGGTAATGAAAAACTGGTATGAGAGGTGGTTTAAACCTAGTTATCTTGTTTGGAAGTTTCCTATAAATGTTCTTGGATGGGTTCAGGGAAATAATGCTGAAGTTTCTCGAGAGTGTCTCTCAGGCCAGGGAGTCCAATGATGGTATGGGCGACCAGTGTATCCATTCCCCAAGAACCGAATGACCATCTTGTCTACTTATCACCCTAAGACACTTTTTTTCCAGGAATAATGGTACAATAATTATATAAGATTGAGTATTTTATTGACCTTCAAGAGTCATCTCACCATTTTTGTTAATATATATATTTGTGTGTGTGTGTGTGTGATCATCTGACCACGGTACTCCTAGATAACATTCAGTATGTCTCTATGATGATATCCATACATGACACCAACTCTAGTTTATGATGATGACACTGAGAGAGATATATCCTTGGTTCAAAATCCATCATGTGATCATCTACCTCTCAGTGTGTAGGTTGTAGCACCCCCACCTATTGAGTAGCAGACATCCCCAATAGATCAGGCTAAGTACATGTGTAGGATGAGTGCGATTTGAAAAATCCATCTCCAAAGACCACTGAGGTTCCATGGTGAGCTAGACTCTTAGGAAAAATTGGATTTGATATAGTTGGTGGTTCTCCACTTTAGGCTTGTACAGACACTGACTGATCATATGGTTGATTTAAAGGCCAACTTTTTTCATAGAATAGATGGATGTTGGTGGATCTTGTTTACTCAAATAAACTATTATAAGTCTCTCTCATGTGATGACTTCCAGCATCTATTTTTTGAGGATTAGTTCCCTTCCTGTTTATGCTCCATCCAGGTTCAGGATATTATGGACCTTCATTAGGTAGGGATGATGGTTGCTGATTATGTGACTAGGTCCATAGACCATACATTAAACTATTTATACATGATCCTTAATGGATAGTTTCATGCACATAAGTTTAAACATGGACTCCTTATAAATATTTGTGCTATCTTAGTACCCATGGGAATCCCCATTGATCTTGGGGTTCTAGATCATGCATTGGGGAAAGAGAAATTTCTATCATAGGGACTTAATATAGAAAGTTGTGGTTGTGGGTGAAACAGAGATTATATGTTTTCCACATCTAAGAGGTGTCATAAGACAAGATCTACATGTAGGATACCTTCTCATGATCAGACTAGGGCTTGTGGTCAGGAAACACTGGGTTCGACCGGAGAGGTACGGTTCTATTCTTGTGATGGGTGAGGTCACATGGCCTGAGACTACCCAACTAGATGTGTTTAGAATCTTAGTTAGGGATAGTTTTGTCCCTAAGGAGGTGGTTCTAGCAGAGGATTAGGAGGAGCTGGAGGTGGGGTATGATGTTATGAGGTCTGACTACCACCTCCACCACCTACAGGACCACATCAGGCACCGAAAGATGGAATATGGGACTGTGGATACCCACAATTCTTGGATTTCTATGATCCTATAGAATATGAGATGATAATAGGTACCCTATTTATATCTACAAATTTTTGCAGTATAAATTATTAGACACTGTGTGAATTACCCTTTTATCCCTACTTATTTCTTGATGTTTTACTGGGGTGAAATAGGGTGTTAGTGTAACCCTATGTCAATATTTTTTGACATAGATTTGAATGCATGAAGAGGAGGGGACCTTCCCCCACTAAGATTCATTTTCTGTGATGTGGGAAAACTGTGAGGGAAATTTAGTGCCTTCCAAAGTGGATAGTATTGAGGTGTTTTGGAAGATTTCCTATGACTGGTGTCTTCATGGTGAGGTTGTGTGATGGTGTCTCAAATTAGGTCCTGGCATTTCCAATAGATTTTTCCTGCTTGAAACTTTTTTCTCGGGATGTCTCTAGTGTAAGTATTAGAGTATCATGTTTGGGGATTACTCTCCTTCCCAGGGAAGTGAAGACACATGGGGTATTCCACATCATTTATGTGAATATATACTTCCAGATAGATAATTTTACTCACATTATCTATCCATTGGTAGCTTTTTTTGCACAATGTCAACCTTTATAAAACAATTATCAAGTACAAGTTATGACTATAGATTTATCATGAATATAAATAAATGCCTCACTAACTAGTGCTAAGAGTTTTAGTATTTTCCCTGATAATGTGCAAAAAGTAACTTCTGGGAGAGTAGTTTGTGGTTTGTTCAGACCACATGAGTCTCAAGTGCATCTTCACCCAGAGAGAATTGAACATGAGACAGTGATTCTTGTTGGAAATTTCAGTTATACTACGAATTTGAAGTCGACTATACACTAAGTAAGGGAAAATTTGTAGTAGTTTCCATTATCAGTAAGTCCCTAGCTCGCCTATTTTGGGATTTTTGGAGCATTTAGCTTTGATGAAACTGACCCGAGTGAAGCAGAAGGTTATATTTTTTCATCATTCAACGGTGTTGACTCCTTTGCTTCTCGAGCATGTACGAGAGTCTCGGTTGTGATTCTTCGACTGTGAAATATTTCATGACCAGATATCCTTAAGTGATTCACCAGATGGATATTCTGAAGGAGGGAATCATGAGGCCATGTTTTATAGAAAAATAGTGAATTCGTTCATGATGTGGGATATGGAGGTTTGGCTATGGAGGAAAATTATCCCCTGGAGTTTCATCGGGCTATTCCAAACTGGGCAAAGTGTTGGAGAGGTTGTCTACCTCATTTACCTAACCAAAATAGCTAGAGTAAGTGCATAAGATCTCCCACATATTTTAGTTGAGGACATAATTTCATATTCCTATGCACATCATCGATATGGTAATTCCATATGAGGATAGACCATCCCTTTGGTTCTCGTGTTGTGGAAGAACGGAAACATGCAAGTTTTCCTAGTAGCGGAAGAGCAGGGTGTGAGCTCAGTATCCCAAGTTGTTTCCCTGGTTTATATTTTAATGGTAAAAATTAATGAAGGATAGAATGATATAGAGACCCAGTTGTTATCTTGTATGAGTTTAGAATATTTCTAAATATATTTCTAGATCTAGGCGCAGAGACGACATGTGATTCTAAGGCCCGATGTGCCTAGAATTAATTTTATAAAAATACTATGTATATTTTATAATATGCACACAAAGGAAACATGATAACTCTTAAAATGAAACATAGATTAGAAAAATTAATCCAAAGTTGAGTCCGGAATGTGGTGTTTACTCTAGGTAAGGTATATCTTTTATTGGTGTGGGAATTATGTGACAAAAGTCACCCATGGGAAAATCTTAAATAAAATAATAAATCATATTTACTTTACCCCTAACGTAATATCGTATAAATCTTATATGGGGAATTTAATTCACAATCTAATTTAGATATTGAGTTCTAAATGCCATGTTTTACCTAGGTGTCACATAAAATGACAGGGCACAAGAGTTTTGGAATTTGTGATCGTTGTAGGGGGTATCAGTGTTCTTCTATAAATAAATACTTAAGTGGACAGAAATAGGGTTTTCCTCTAATAATATCTTCAACAAAGTCTATATCCCATTTATTCCTCAACAGATCAAGGAGGAAGCTTCGATAAATCATTTATGGATGGAATAAGTATAATGGGGAACTTTCTGTCAATGATGAACGTATCAATCAAGGTAGGATTTTTTCCCTTTTCATCTCCATATTATGTTTTCTTAAAAAAATATTTTCTTTGCTAATTGTTTCTCTATTTTGGTTATCAGTTGTTGATGGATGCACTAACACAGCCTTAGATCAATGCCTAAACCTATGATTTTATCTGAAATCCATCTGTTCTTCATGGATATCCATCGCTCACTTTTGAATGCATTAACCCACTATTGGATCTTTGATCAGAGGCTAGTGATGTGATTGTATCGTCATTAGGATCACCGATCTATTCATAGATTTTGAAATCGGGAAAGCGGCAGAGGTGCGGTGGTCTGTGAAATGGACCACAATATATCTGGTGGCGGTGGCGTATGGAGATGGTGGGCCACGTGTAGGGGTGTCTATGGGAGACATATGGATGGGAGATCTGGTGGTGTGTAGTGGAGTTGCGGGGTAGTGGTGGGTCGTGAGGGAGACCAGGATGACGTACGAAGAGGCAGAGCAGGGTCACAAGTGGTCTGGTGAGCTAGAGCATGGAAACATTAGGATGGGACCATGAATGGAGACGACTAGTTTTTAGGCGGGGTGTAGGGGCTGGGATACGCGGGTACCTCTTCAATGCATTGCGAGGGGTGACAGGGCACAGGTCTAGATGGCACTAAGGGGGAGCTGAGGTGGTCATCTGGACAATGAGGAGAGGGGAGCTGGCAGTAGAGACTAGATCAGGCGGTGTAGGAGGGTCGGGCCATGCTGTTGGGCCCCAGGCTGACGTGATGGTCTAGACTATGTGGATAAGCCGTGAGCAGGTGTATAAACCCGGGCCAACTATAATGGGATTTAACAGTTTGATTTGGGTCATACTGCTTTATATAGTATTATCTTCTATACAGTACATCTGATTGATGAACCATATGAAGCCACATGTTTCACTCATTGAGAAATATCTTTTTAAACCAATTCTAGAATTTTAAGACTTGGACTCAGGGTTTGGTTTCAATAAATACATTAGATTAATAATAATAATAATGATAATATAATTATTATTATTAATAAATCTTTTATTAGACCTATTTTCTAAACAGAAAATCTGTTTGATGCTTTATCGGCAATGGCATGACCCTAGTCTTTGTGTAGACATTTCAAAACTATTTTTGGGTGTCTAAACTAAATAATAGGTGTATTCCCCATGAATCTAGGTTATCGCGTTTTGTGGTGAATTGAATCTTTTCACTAGGAAACATTTAGGATGAACGCGTAGTCGATCTCATATGTTTTTATATGGGGAGCGTAATGGATCAATATGTATAATTACTTTTGGAATTTATGCATGGGACCAATAGGATTTCATTCAAGTTAAATGTGGTGATTTACAACTTTTCCATCAAATGTATGATTTGGTTGAATGAGTAGTCAACCATGTGTGTTTTCTCACAAGGATCACAATGGTGTGATCCATTTGGATTTGTGGGGCCTTATTCATTATATTATTAATTTTGGAAACATGAGATAAATATATGTGGAAGATCCTTATTTTTTGATTAAATTTAACCCTTGGATTAGATTAGTATCCACTCCTATGAGAGTGGATAATATATATGAAGAGATTTGGTCAAATGTTTTCGGGCCGCATGAGGAGGCGTGTTAGTAAATTACATTTTTTGCCCTCTGAATCAACAATGAGTATCGTGCACTCTCCAGCCTTATGAATAGACATTCCATGTACTTAGGGAGTATCTTGGTATGCCTAGGGGTACTTGTTCACAATTTAGTACCCAATAATGGTTAGGGACACTACCAGGTGATGAGGAGGGTCAATAAGTCATGTGGGCCCCATATGCATTGTGTACCACTTTATGATATGATGTGATGTGTTCTCGGTGTGATGGCTCTCCAGGGTGGCAACTAGTGACTATAGAAATGTTCCTTCGAGAGGTACAATCCATCAGGGATGTCCAATGGTATCCTTGATGCTTTATGAGAAGTACCATCCATCCGGGATGGCCCGTGGTCTTCCTCGATGTTTTTTGAGTGGTACCATCTAGCTGGGAGGGCTAGTGGTGTTCCTAAATGCTTTCCAAGAGGTACCATCTAGTAGGGATGGCAAGAGTAGTTCTGATCTTACCTTTAACAGGGTTGGGCAGTGGTCCCTGATGGTAGTTTCTAGGCTTACCTCTAGCTAGGTTGGGCAGTGGTCCTCATTGGTTTTTTCTAGACTTCCTTCTAGCTGGACTGGGAAATGGTCTCTGATGGAAGTTTCCTTGTTTAACTCTAGCTAGGTTGGGAAGTGATCCTTGATGGCAGTTTCCAAGCATACCCTCTATATGGTCTTGGACATGGGTCCGTGTCAACTTGTGACCCAACCTATTGACTTTGTGATGGTGATAATGTGTTCTTTGACATACCTTTGGACACTTAAGGATGAGTGAAGATTTTCCCACTAAAATTTGTCCCTGTAACATGGCCTAAAACCATTAGGGTGAGATATTTCCACCCAAAAATCATATTTTCAAGTTGTGGTGATAGATACCATTTGACTTCTAGTAAAGGGCAGACGTGTTGGATGATGGGCATCGATGATGGTTACTTCCGAGACTATTGGACAATCATTCATAGCCTGAGTTGTGAGATAGATATCACCTTACTAATTTATTTGGGTATATTTGACTATTAATATATATATTCTATTTCTATTTCACACTACTTGGGTTTGGGTTACTCTCCTTCTAGGAGAGGTAAAGACACGCGGGGTATTCCATGTTCTTTCCATGTCTCGATTCTCATGGTTGAATGATTGTAATATCCAACTATTATTAGTGAAGGCTCTATGAGAAGTTCATATTGTCACCATTTTAATATCCTTGTATTTATATGAGATTAATATACTATCTTGTAGGATTGAGCTATTCTCCTTTTACTGTAGTGTGTCCTATCTACTGCTTTCATTTTTCTGAGTATCTTTTACGCCCCCCCCCCCCTCACCTATTTGGGGCATCCTACAGAGTATTTTTATACTCACCTTTGCATGGGATTTTCTTGCACATTCCCTGAATTATTAATATGAAAAACTAGTTGATCATGAATTTATATGATCATAGGTATTCTAGTGGTTCTAGCGCACATAGTGGTCTTAGCTTTTGGATTCAAGAGTGCATCTCTCTCAGCAATTTTATCTTTTTCTGTTACTTCCAGGTTGTGGCTCTTTTCTGTTTGGGTGTGTATTTTCCCCCCATTTCCCATTTAGTCTAATCCAATATACTTCTACTATTTAGTGGTTCATGAATGCTTTGTTGATGTATAGAATCATTTAATCTTCTTTTTCATTCCCTATACACTTTTTCATTGAGTTGGATGTGTGGGTGTGTATAGGTTCTTAGGAAATGGTCTCCCTGAGTTTGTTGTTCCTTCGGTGATAGTCATCAACCCTAGCCTATAAAGGTGGTATTAGGGTAGTTTTGGTTTCATCCCCAGTATGGGTCGGGTCATAAAAGTTAGGGTAATTTTATATTATTATAATAATATTTTTACCTTTAAATACCCTATTTACCTTTTACCATGAAAAATAAAATCCAAAAGCTACCATTCACTAAAAAATTATCCTATTGGACCCAATTTTTCGTACTTATTATGGCCATGTATTTCGGGTTTTCAAAATTCAATTCACAGAAGTGGTAAAATTAGGTTTAATGTTAATCCCATAAACGTGGCTAGAAGGCATGTAATATAGACATTCAAAAGATCAATAAATTTTTATATATAATTATCTTATAAATTGATTACAATGAACTATATTGGATTAATATATGTATTTTTTATCTATTTTGACTTTAAAATAAATTTACAGTAAAATAATTATTTAAAGTCGGTTTTTAACATCAATGTCATATTTTTCACTATTTATCAAAAATTGAAACATTTCAGAAAGATACCAAAAATTCACCATATTCAAATTTTGATATTTAAAATTCAAAAATGATGTCTAGTTTTAGAAATAAAATTTATAAATGTCATAATATGGTTAATAATATTCATAACCACTTTTTAAATGGCTGGTTTGATCGATCATTGTGTGCTCAAACTCAGTGTTGGGTGCAACACAAGCTATTGAATTGGTTAAAAAGAAGTGTACTGTGGAATATTAGGGGGTTACAATTCATGTAGAACAATGAAAAAAATAATATAATATATTTTATATATATTTAAATAGTTGAATATACATATAATAATGTACAAATAGTTGTTCCAAGGACACAAACTCCAACAAATTCTCACATAGACTTGAGACAATTTCATACAAATTTTAGTCCTCTAGACCTCACATCATAATCATATTTCTATTGACTAAATTATTTATTCAATGGCTCCACCACATTGTATTATATTGAAACAATTTTCACTTCAACCGCACCTCTCTAAGAAAAATACCTCAAGAAATGATAATTCCAAATTATATGCTTCATCCATTGATGTGACCATGGAACTTTTATGAGACCTACTAGTGAAGTATTGTAAAATAGAGTGTAATATGATCTTTACATATTGGTAACACATTAAGATATTATAGGAATTTATATATCCTTATTTCTTATTTATCTACTTCTAAATTCACAATATACTCAGACTCAATAACAGAATCTACAACCACATATTTTTTTATCTCTTCTAGATAAAAACACCTCTATTTAAAATGAAGAAGTAGCCCATTTGGGATTTCATTTATTCTTTACCTTTTTCAAAACATGAATCTTCACATACTTTAATTGGAAGTTCCTTATCTCCTACATTGATTGGGAACATGTCATTAGTACACCTCATCTACTTATGGATAGTCTTGACAAGCATATAATGGTAGCCATTGATATCTTCCGGATATCTTCCTACCAATATTAATGTATAATAAACATATGTGCTGGTATATAGAATTTCATAAATTAATCACCCAATCAATAATTCATATGGAATCTATTACATTATTTTTATTTCCTTGTGAGTCTAATGACATGTTTTCCTATAAAGATGAATTCCATGTGACATTGGTGATAATCCTTTATGAGATTGTCCCATACTGAACCTCTTTAGATTCAAATCAATATATGTACTTCAACTTATACCTAGATGCCTCTTTAATCTATAAAAATGCGTCTTAATACCAAGTATATATGATTCCTCCCCTAGTTAATTCACATAGAATGATTTTTTTCAACCATGCCATAATAAAATACAAGACTATTATTTCATTCACAGTAAGTAATATACCATTTAACTATAATATTAATAAAATGATTGTAGTCCCACTAATACATTTATAGACACAATGCTATAATTTATTATTTATGAAACCAATTTCTATTATAGATTAATCAAATTGAATGTTCCATGACCTGGATTCTTACTTTAATCCATAAAAGGATTTTTTTCAATTTTAATATCTTTTTGGAATCCTTTGGAGTCACAAACCATTTGGGTTTTTTCATATAGACATATTTCTGAAGGTTCACATTATGTAAGGTTGTTTGGATATCTATTTTCTAAATATTATAGTCATGGATGACCATAATGGAAAGTAGAATTCTGATGAATTACAGTTTTTAAACTATTGGAAATGTTTTCTCGTAATTAATGCCTTTATTTTTTTAAACAGTTTTTCAAACAGATGTTCCTTCTAGGTATTAACTTTTCATTCCATGTCTATTTTCTTATTTAATACAAATTTATAACCAACATGTTTTAAATCCACTAGAGGATCTACCAAAATCCTTATTTGTTTTTGGTGCATGGAATATTCTTCATAATTCATGTCTTTTTTCCAATTGGAATCATATTTTCCACTTACTATTTTTTTATTTTATAGGATCATTATTATCAAATCATAGAGAGTATCAATCCTTAGTAACAAAAAACCCAATTTTTTCTATATCTCTAACCTCTCATGCAATCATATATAGTACATATGTCTTTAGAATAGCTTCTTCTTCCATGGGACTTTATAGAAACAATTTTTAGACCAAATCATATTTATCTTGATCCTAGACTTCATCAAATTATATATCATTCCCACTATCTCTTTTAAATAAGTTCTCCCTCTCAAGGAATATAGAATTCCTTTCCTCTATTACCTTTTTATCTGATAATTAATATAGGTAATATTACTTTTTCCATAGGGTATCCTATAATGGTAAACTTTCTGTCTTAGGGTTCAATTTGGTTACATGAAAATGACTTAAAAATGATTAAGTACCTCACATATTTAAATTTAACAACATGGTTTTTTTCGATCCAAATTTTATAAGGAATATCATTTATCAATATAATTGATGCATGGTTTAGTATATGTGTTTATATTAGTAATGTGTATCCCTAAAGGGATAATTCAATTATTCCATGACTCGTCATTGATCTTAAAATGTCTAACAACCATTGTTCCCTCCATTACCATAGACCATTCTACTTTGTTATATAAGGAGGAGTGAGTTGGATTAAGATCCCAAGATCCCATAAGTAATTAATGATTTCTTGATTATGATATTATTCACCATGTTCTTAGTGGATTTTCTTAATATTCTTAGAAAATGGTTCTCAACATCATTATGTTATTCTTTGAAATGAATCAGACTTATACCTCATCATGTAGACATATCTATATCTAAAAAATTTATAAGTAATATATATGAAGTATGAGTACTCATACCTTACTTTAATAAGAAATGGTTAACACACATAGTTTTGAACTAATTCAAGAATCTCTTTGGATCATTCACTTTTTCCACTAAATGGATCTTTATTCATTTTACCATATAAATATGCATGAAATACAGTAAGTGGTTTTTGTTTAAATAAATGTTGATATCCATTTTTGTGTAATTTATTCAGCCATTTTAATTTAAATAGAAACTCTGGTGATTCCAATGTTGGGTGTGGTATAAGTCATCTAAATTAATCTTATTATCGATTTCCAATACCTAGTTTCTATAATCCACCAAACAAAGACCATTATTTAAATGTTCCTTACCATAAAACATAATATACTTTTTAAAAAAATAGTTTTTTCAAATTTGAATATAAATCCATTATATCTAGTTGGTATATAGAAATAAGTATTTTGTTAATTGGTTACCCATAATAACAACCATTCAAAACCAATATCACTCCAGTTATAGAAGTATATCTAGAATCGTCATTTAGGATATTAATTATCAATAATATTGTTATTAATGATATCAAAAATTAAAAGAAATAAATGGTGAAGCATTTGGTGGGATTCACACTCCCTTGTTTTGAGGAATCAGGTGAGTAGTGTGAAAACCATGGTGATATTAATTATTATGATAATAATTTTGTAAATAAAGTAAAACAAAAAAATGTCAAATTGTATGGATGTTTTGTATATGAGAGGATAAATAAGGTGGATTAAAAATAATTGTGATTAGAGAGATAATCCTCTCCTCACATTATAAAAAATTTATTATTATTATTATTTTTGTTGTTGTGATTATTATTATTATTCTTATTCCTTATTTCTGATTTAATTCCTTCATGTGATGCTGGATTGGAAATCCATCAGCAGAAATGTGATTGTGGTTTTTGATATGGTCAATTCATGACCAATGATTGATATTTAATTCTAACTCTTTTCTTGTTCCCACGAGACGTCATTCGAGCATAATGCGGTGAAATATGACATTTTCATCGGGTATCTGAATTGAAAAAATGAATTGTTGATCCCATGTATTTTTCTGTGATAAACACAATGGTGAATATATATATATATATATATATATATATATATTATTTCAATATCGAGATATAGGCCCCATGAATTATCATTCAGGTGTTATATGGTGAAATGTGACTTTTTCACCGGGTATCCGTTTGGGGAATGTGAATAGTTTATTTCGAGCATTTTTTCTATAAGGATCATAAATTTTTGATTAGTTTGAAAATATTAGACATTTTGAAGAGGCATATCAGTTGAATTAAATTTTATCCCTTCAGGCTAACGACGATCCCCACGTGTTCATCAGGATTTTTCTAGACCGAGACATGGGCAGTGCTAGACTTAATGAGGCAGGTTTTGTACTCCCACATAGACACATACATGCTACACAGACAAGATATGTTATATCTCTACACACCGTGTATAAACATTACACACCATATATATAGAGATACATAGCGTGTAAAATTTTCCACACTGGAAATACTTGTGATAATTGCTCACGTTATACCCCCTAGTACATGTCGTTTACTCCCATCAAGAGTGCTTGAATATATTTGTTTTCCTAGTTTGTACTAGTATAGGATAAGATTATTTTCCCTAGTCCATTCATCAAGGTTTCATATTGTAATTACATCCACATCACTGGATCATAATCCCTTCTAGAGTTCGAGTTCCATATATACAATGGTATACCTATGTGGGACTGGAGTGCGATCATCTTTCACCCTTTGTGTAGTTTTGTGTAATTCACATAACAACCGAGAGCAGGGAGTTGTTCCTCTATCTATCGAACCACATCAGTAGGGTCATTGGTATTCCCTAGTGTGTTTGGGTAGGATTATCAATATTGCGGGTTAATCTAGATTGGGTATGTGGTATTCCTGAGTGTTTTTGGGTAGGATCCCCTCTCTGTGTATCATAGGCTTCCTTGAACAATGTGTTCTCTTTGGGTGAGGTCCAAAGGTGTTAGACCACGTCGTGAGTGTCTCCTATGATATCATGTCTTGAGGAGTTATTTCTCTCAGAAAGGGAATTCTTCAAGCAGAATCATGTGGTTGGTGATTGGTTGTGGATTATCTCTAGACTTTGTGTATTGGATTGAGTATATCTGGATGTTATTGTAATATGTGTTGTAGAAATATACCTATGTATAGCTGACTGTACCTTCTTTTGTGGTATTTCTTTTTGTTATTATTTTTTGGTTTCAGGCTGTCTTAATGAATATTGGTATACTCTCCCCAACATGGGCCTTATACTCACATTTCATGTCTTGTTCATATGATCATCCTTACAATATATTCCACGATAGACTCAGACTTGGTGGTGCTTTGTTAGGATTGATAGACTGAGGTGTGCCCCTGCGGTGACAAAAAGTTATCCCAGTATCATATTACTTATAGTTTCAATTTATAGTTTATGATCCTTGTGGTGGTATTTTATTTGGCCCTATTTATTTTACTTTTCATTATATTGTACTCTAGTTGAGGGATACAGTGTTTTTCATGCATTTTGAATTAGTATTTCTACATTTTATCATTTCTAGCTTCGTGATTTTGATATGTTCGTACAGGTACTTTAGGATAATGCCTCTCATATATAGGACATGGAATCTTGGTGCTACTCACCCACCCCTAGCCTATTGGAGGTGGGACTGGGATATTCACGGCACATGCCCCTCTAGAATGGGTCGTGGAATGTACATGTTGCGAACTATTCATGAACACTAGGTGGGGCTGGATTTGTCTAGTAGGGCTTATTATTGTGAATTATTCTATTTTTTACATATTAATGTGTTTATGAGTTTTTTTATTGATTAAAAATTTTCATAATGGTGTATTGATAGATTTTTCTTAGTGGTTATAGCTTAATGTAACAAGATTCCTCCATAGGGACTTCCAATGCAGTCCTGAGAAGCGGTCAGAGAGGGTTCTCCCTTACTAATTGATCTAAGGCTAGTGAAAGTCATGGTTTAGGTTGTCCAATATTTGGTTTATAGAGTAATATCTGGTCATGATCATGTTGGGGAAGCTTAACCAAGTCCAATAAAATACAAATATCAGAAGTTTCTCAAGAACAAGCCTCATGCCTTAAGGGGTAGCATGGACCTATAGTAATAAAAGGAGTAGATTGAGAAATTCAATAGGATTTTCAGGTTTCTTGTGAATCTGGAATAGGTCAAGGTGATGTGTGTATCATTCTTTTGGATTTACCTATTCGAAGGTGGTGGGACTTAGTGGTTCAATCCCAGAAGAATGAGAAGATGTTTGGAAGTGTTTCATGGTTGTATTCAATGAGCAGTATTACACCAATACCATGGATTTCATTAACAGCATAGAGTTTTTTGGATCATCAATAAGGGGATTAGATCATGATATAGTTTTCCAATCATTTCACTAAGTTAGTTTAGTTCACACCCAATGAGCAGATGAAGGCTCACAAATTTGAAATGGGGTTGCAGTTGGATATCCAGTCTCAAATATTTTTGTTCAAGATGAAGACTTATTCTAAAGTTGTAGGCCTTGATTTAATGGTGGAGATCGAAAATAATGGAAATTAATGTTTTTTTTGAATAGTTTCAATATGGTCTAGGATAGTGGAAGTTCATCTGAGAAGAAGAAGTGGTGAGATGAGTAGGAGAAGAAAGGATGTGGTAGTGTGGAAAGGTGGGGAATGTGTGTTCTACATGTTAATATCCACCCAATCCTTTCATTCATTGTGGACATATGGGTCACTTGTACTGTTTTTATAGAACTACGTGTCCATTTCAGGGTGGAGTAGGTTCTGTAACCGACAATGGGATGTCATTCCAGTCAGATTCATATAGTATAGCATGTTATCATTTGGTGTTCATAGTGATAGGGATGGATCTTCATTTGGTAAGATCTAGCTTAAGGCAGAGCTACATGAGAATGGTCATTCTCAGTATTATGAAGATTTGATGTATCTTCATGTTATGGATCAAGCAACAACAGAATAAGATGTAGGGCTTGTGACAGTTTGAGGTACTATTTTTATTATATCACCTTAAATTATTGTTATGTTTGATACTAGTTCCTCTGTTTCTTTTATCTCTTTCCTCTTTGTGATTTTTTTTAATTCCCAAACTGTTCACATGTCGTACAAGATAGATTTAGTGAAATCACTTGGTAATAAGTTAGGGTAGGGTTTCAGGTGTCTATATTTTGAACTCACCATGTTAGGGGTCATGTTAGAGTGGGATTTCTGGTTCTGGATATATACCTCCATGATGTGATCATCAGTATGTATTGGATGACCCATTTTTAGGTGCACATCAATTGTTATTGGTATTGAGTGAGTTTTATGGAACCATATTAGAGAACCCAGGATTTTCAGGGTGAATGGGATCCTTGGTAGGGTTGTGACGAACCTCCACTTTTGAAGTTGTGTAATCTCAGTTTTCAAATTTTGTCTCTCATGTTGGAGGACGATGGTAAAATTACTAATAGTGAATTACCATATGCGGTGGATGAGTTCCCATAGGTATTTTCGAATGAAGTTTTTGGTTTCCCTCTAGATTAGTACATGGATTTCACAATTTATTTGGTGTAGGGAACACATAAGATATCTCCTCCCACATACTATATAGCCCCCACCTAGTTGAGGGAATTAAAGAATCAGTTGGAAAATTTGTAATCCAAAGGATTCATTCTCTCAAGAATCTATCATTTGGCCACTCGAGGCCTATTTTCTATGAGGAACATTGGATATATCCATTTATTATAAATTAATAGAATATGAATGAGGTGATGATTAGGAATAAATACACATTCCCGTATTTATTAACTTTTTGGTTAGCTTAAGGGGATAGTTTGATTTCTAAGATCAACTTGCATTCCAAGTATCACTATGTTATGTTCGGAGAGGTAGATGTTCTAAAAACATCATTTTGAAGATGGTGGAGCCACATTGAGTATTTATTCATGCCTTTTTGGTTGATGAATGCTCCAATGGATTTCATGTTTCTCATAAGCCGAGTGTTCCACCAATATCTGGTTTCCTTTGTCATTGTATTTTTTGATAAAATTCTGGTATATTTCCGGAGAAAGGAAGAACATCAGTGGAATTTCCAGATTTTTTTGTGAACTCTTCAAGACCATCTCCATTATGAAAATATTTCCAAGTTCACCTTCTGGATCAAGGGGTGAATTTTCTGGGTTATGTGATCTCAGAGTGAGAGGTTTTGATAGACCCTGAGAATATTTTTGTGGTGATGTCATTGTAAAAGTGGAATAATTCTTTCAAAATCTAGATATTTTGGGTATATCGGGGTATTATAGTTGGTTTTTTGGGATTTATCTCAACTTACTTAGCCCAGGATGGTTATCACCTAGAAAGGGGTGAATTTTTAGTGGAGCCCAAAATTTCAATCCTCCTTCGAGGATCATAAGATGAATTTGACCCCAACCCCTATCGTGATCTCATTGGTATCTATAAAGTGATAAATGGGATAATTTTATTCCTCATGTATGGTTCTTGGGTGTGTGATGATATATGATGACCATGTTGTGGATTATGGTTCCTTACATCATTGAATAGAAGAAAATAATTACCCATCCCATGACATGGAGTTAACAATAGTGATACATTCCATGAATACATTACATCATTATATTTTTGGTTAGAATATTTTGGTCTTGTCAGATCAAAAGATCTTGGCATAAATTTTATCCTAAAGGATCTGAATCTAAGTTCATTTCATAGGGTTTAGTACCTCAAAGGTTTTGATTTTGATAATATCTAAACCTAAGGAAAAGGTAATATGTTTGAAAATGATTTTTACAGAAATGTGTTACTGTACGATTTGATGGAGTTTAGTAATGAGTGGGATTTGATGGGTATTTTTACCTAAATTTATTATAAAGAAAAAAGGAGAAAAATGTAGGTGATTTCTTGGATAGTTTTAATTTGAAACCACCCCTTCTAAAGATGATTTAATTGGAGAATCTTGGTGATGAGTTGTTCCAATAGTCTATACAGTTCTTAAATGGTGGGGAGGTGCCTTGTGACTAGTCATTGTCTCCTGAGGGGGTTATTTTCATTAAGGGTCATTTTTTATTGTTGTTCTCAATGTGAATCATGGTGATGTAAGATATATGCCAATATTAGTGGGACATTCAACCTAATACCATCAAAATGTTTTATGATATCCATCATCAGTTCTGGTGGCTGATTCAGAGATGGGAGATATCTTATTTTGTATCTCATTGTAATATATGTAATCATGTTAATGAAGTGTACCAAATTCCATATGGTTTTCATCACATATCACCCATTACTTTCTAGAAGAGGGATAAGGTCTCCATGAACTTCATTATCATCTTACCTCAAACACCCTTGGGAAGGAGTGAAATCTAGCTAGTAGTTAACCATCTAACCTAATTGGACCATTTAATTACAATAATGGATTCCTCCAAAGTGGAGGAATTGGGATGGTTGTATGTCCTGCAGGTAGTTAGGATTTATGGTGTTCCATGGGAAATTGTTTCAGATAGGGACACTGTAGAGACCTGAAGCCTGATGTACATGGACATTAAATTAATTTTGCGGAATACTTAGTTCATAACAAAAACACACACACAAGGACCGTAATAGTTTAGTGTCTTTGGAAACTCGGAATATAATCTTCTAATCGTGGTGAAAGATCTTCAACATCTCCCATAAAGATCTTCTTCTTTTTTAAACCTAAATCTTTTCTTTATGTCCTGGGGAAAAGAAAACATAAAAGGGTGATCTCAAATGCTCAGTAAGGGTAAGCAAAAGAAATATCAATCACGTCATATTCATAAGAACATATCTTTTGGAAATCTTAACCTGCAAAAGAGATCATAATTTCATAACATGGGATAAATCATAGTAGTGAAATGTAATCCCAATAATCATAACATAAAACATGAAACTTTGTGGCATACACACATAATCATATAGAATCATTTATTATTAGTCAAGACTCATTGCCAAGACTATCTTAGTGGACAAAGTCCCTTTCTGAACCGAGTTCACTCCTCGTTTCAGTCCTGTTTCACTTAACCGGTATAACGTACCATTCTAGCCATGTCAATATCATGAGATATAAAATCATTAACCAATGCATTGGAGGGAGATATAGGTCCCACCCATCTCATAATGATACCATTCTTATGTGTTCCACAAAATCATAAATCATATATCATTGCATAACCCATGTAATAAAAATGGAAATCTTAAACATCATGACATCATAAAACAATTCATATAAGATAAAGAAATTCATAAAAATAATTCCATCACAACATAATCAAATCAATGTAAAAATAGGGATAGAAACAGAACCCTTTATTATCTTAGATGGAAAATAATTTTAATAAAACACTTGAACTCCATTCTTGAGGAAAATATCCTTTCTACTTCAAAAACATTTTCCTTTTTTAACATGTCATACAATTTTAAACTAAAAGAAGTTTATTAAAAATAAATATGAAAACTTATAAGGGAATATTATTGGAAATAATGTTTTAAAAATTCATTCATGCCGTATAAGTTAAAAAAACATTCTTCTCGTACTTTTTTCGGAATAATCAAAAAGTACCTCGTATGAAAAACGACAAAAGATTCCTTTCATGTCTTTTACTAAAAACTAAATGAAGGGTAAAATTGGATATAAACTATTGTATAAGGATATAAATATTATATATTGAGGAAACATGGATGTGGATGATAAAATACACCCCAGTAAATACTAAAGTATAAACAATATCGGATAAAAATGAGATTGTGATATGTCCCATACCTTAGGTACGATATGCTTTGTACGTGTCAGAACCTCCTATATAATGATTTAAATAATGTTATTGACTTATTCCAGAATCATACTTATTTTTATGATATCATATATGGTCATATTCTTAGCTTCTTAGTAGTAATATTTCATTGCTACTTGTTATTCGGGTGTTTACAACTTTTTTTTCTTATGCGTGTTTTGTCGAATAAATTCTTGTTCTTTTCTTTAGGTTATAGATACCTCATTTCCAGAATGGTATTATTGTAATATGTATCATATTAATTCATTTAATTCATTTATATAATCATTATGGAATGAAGATCTTGTAGAACGAGTCTCATCACATCGTGGAGACGGTATTCCGTACGTACGCACGAGTGATGATATCGTTCCTATGATCATGGAATTGTATTGGAGTGTATGTATACTATTTCAGAATCAATATCACTTTATAATAGTCATATATAGTCATTATTTACACCATTATACCCATCCAAGTAAGGTGGTGGTGGAAAATAGATTACACCACGGCGTGGAGACGGTATTTCGTACGTACACATGCGCGGTGATTTCTTTTTCCGTAGGATGGATAGATGGTGAAATAGGTTTGTTTCTTACTTATAATAACATATCAGTATATGAGTGATACTTATTTTATTACTTCACAATGAAACAACTAAATAGGAAGAAGTGGAAGAAAAAATAAAGATGAATGAATCGGTAACGGACATTACCTCTTCTTTGAAGTGCTTCTTTGAGACCTCCTTTTAGGGTACTAAAATAGGTCTTTGAAGAAGACCAGAACCTCTAGGATGTTTCAAGGGAAGTGTAGAGAAGAAATTGGCAGGGGTTGGCCGAGCTTGAAGGCTCAATGTGGTGTGAGGAAGAGGGGGAGGAGGTGCCCTTTTATATGGGAGGAGAGGGGTACCTTTGGAATAACTAAAACTATTATTTTATTATAAAGTCAAATTCCGTTTTAAATAGCTCAAAATTGATTTATTTCTAAGATAAGGTGGGGATGGGTAGAAATCATCTCATCCAATAGAATTTAGAAAAGTTTAGGTATCAATTTTAACCTTATCATTTATATTTAACTTTAAGTTAGATAATTTAACTTTCATCGTGTCTTCTTGTTTTCTTACACTATATGGTTAATAAACTTACTATATCAAGCCAAACGAACCCCAAGTTGTTTATTATTAATATATATAACCTTATATAAGTCATTTGGACGAACCTTATATTTTTAGGAATAAAATAACAATTAATAATATAATATATGTTTCAAAAACTATTTTATGTCAATTTTGACACTATTTAGTAATTGATTTTTGTGAAAATCATAACAGAATGATTAGCTAGAACCAAGTAAATTAAATCAATAATAACATGTCATATTAACCTACAAAATTATTGTAATTCATAAAAAATCTCAAATTATATTTATTTGGGTATTTATAACATCAATTATGTGAATATTTCATTAATAAGATAATTACTGCATCATCGTTGTGTCATAAATAAATTAAATTATATAATGTCTAAAAATTAAAAATAAAATACCATTATGTAGGAAATATTTTTATATTTCTAATTAATATTTATAGTCGAATTTATCTTATTTATATCCCTATAGTAAAAATTATTTACTTATTAAACATTGATTTTAGCTATTTTAACCTTTCTTTAAATAAATTAATAATAAATGTTCTAATCTAATCCAAGTGGTCATAAATGGTCATATTTTATTCCTTAGGTTGTTTTTGGTCGAATTACACTTGTAAAATAGAATTAGGACATGTGTTAGGGTAATAGTAATATCATTTTTACCCTTAATTACCCTATTTACTTTTAACCGTGGATAAAAAAAAGCAAAAAGTTACTATTCACCAAAAATTATTTTCATCTCATTGAACCACATTTTAGTCCTTGATATTAACCGTGTCTCTCGTATTTTCAAAATTCCACTCAAGGAAGCAGTAAAATTAAGTTTTATGAAAAATTCAGTTTTTTAACTACCACTTAGTGGTTTCACTATTCATCAAAAATTGAAGGTTTTCATAAAAAAACCAAAATTTCACCCTAGGCTAATTTCAATATTACGAATCCAAAAATGAAGACCATTTTGAAAAATAAAATTTACAAAATTTCAAAAAGTGGTTATTACTATTCATAATGGCTATTTTTAATAATATTTTAATAGCATATCGTTGTTTAGTGAAACTCTGTATTGCGTACTACACACGCTATCGAGGAAGGTCACGATTGCGTGTAATGAAAGGCAAGTCAAGGATGTGTGTTGAGCAAGCTCCTTTTGGAGTAGCGTACAACACAAGACATTAATGAAATTAAAAAAATATTTTTCATAAAATCTCGGGTTGTTACATTCTACCCCCCTTAAAATGAATTTCTCCCTCGAAATTCGTCGGGGTTATAAATGGTTTACTATTCTAAAGTTTCTTTAATAGAAACCCACATTGTAAAAATGAATACCAAAACCAATCTTTAGAAACAAAAGTATGAAACATAATGGTCACCCAAATAAACTAATCACTGGGTTTTCACATAGGTGAAAATATGGATATGGAAGAGAATTTTAACCATTATGTTCTGATGGAGAGTGGTAGAGAACATGGCTATGGAAAATCCAGAAATCACAAAGCCATAAATTTGTGACGATCTAAGGTACCGTCTGATTCATCAGATATAAGAGAACTAGGACAACATTTTTGGTTTTCAAGATAATTTCCATAAAGTTGATGAAATTTGAATTAGAAGAAATACTTTCGTGATTTTGGTATAGTCTCACTGTTTGTCATTCTTTGGACAATTTCCACTTCATCTCTTAAAGAAATGAAGTTGAATTTGTCATTCGTGATGTGTTAGCAGATCATGTGATAGAATGATGGTTCATTCGATCTGTCTCAAACAAAAGGTTAGAAATTTATCAAAAAATACAAAAGTCCATCTATAGTGAGATTAATCATATATAGATCCTAAAATGGACTTATACTTCATATATCATACTGCTTAATATAATAAAACCAGTTTCTACTAAATAGTGACTTCCTGTAGGCCAATGGTAGGTGATAAAGGCCAGTCGCACTTCGGTTGTGGGTTCGATTCCCACAGCCTTGTCCGACGCGATGGGTTGTCGCTCGTCCTGCAGGTTGTCCTTTTTCTAAAACTACATTACTATAACATCACATAAATAATATAAAAAAAGTTTTATCCTTAAACAATACTAACTTATGGTTAACATAATCCATTCCAAACTTTAGGCTTATCTAAAATACTTCGGTCCAAGCTCCTAGTATAAAGAAAACAATTACTTGAAATGTCGTCAACCAAGCATGTGAATACCATCATTTATCCCCCATATATCTTGTTGGTCACATTCTAGTCATGTGAATAACTTAATGATGTATTCTCTTGAAAAATGAATACCCATTAAACCTTAGTGAAAACATGAATGTTGTCAAATGTTAACTCTTTCAACATACCAAAATACAAAAATTATATATACTCAAACCATGATATAACCTTCTCCTTATATCAGTCATGAGCTCATGAATACTATCAAACATTTAATTTTCTCCTTATCCCTTCATTATGCGCATATAACCTACATTCCAAAAATATATGAATAACCTTTCATGGATACAGGTAAGATTAATCATACACTTTCAAAACTCAAGGAAAGACAACAGTGTAACAATCCTTAGATGTCTCTTTATTCCATAGTACCATGAGATTACTTATACAAAATTACACATGATAAACATGTAATCATTCCACTACATTCTTAAACCATTGACCGAGCTTCAACAATTCTTTCATATCACATATCATTTGTAGTCTCTTCATCATCATCCACATAAATACTACCCATACGACCATACTGATTCTCTTCATGAGACTTTCCCTTAGGGAATTGGTTTGCATAATGCCCGTACATTCCACATTTAAAACATTTAACCATTGTTGATGTCGTAGAAATACCATTATCCTCATCCCTGGTGTTAACTGATCCTTTTCCTTTGCACTTACTGGCTTTGTGTCCTTCTTTTCCACACCCAAAGAATCTTCCAGTTCCTTTGAAACATTCTACTTGATGCCTCTTCCCACATGATTTACATAGGGGAAATTGAACTTTCTTTCCACTATGATCATCATGAAACTCCATCTTTCCCTTATTAGCCGAGTCAGGAAACATACCAAATTTTAATTTATTTATCATATTACGAGATTACTGATTCGGAATAATAATGATTTTTGGACTTCCAAATCTCATTTCATTTGGTTGCTCGTGAAGAATATCATTCCATTGTCAATCATATCCTCCATTATCGTGAAACATCTTGTTTCCAGCCATTTTCTAAAACCCAAAAAGAATAGCGTGAGAGGAAAAAATCATAATAAAGGGGGAGTAACTACAATATCTAATATCTTTGGTTTAATCTAATATCGTTACCATAGTTCTAGTACTATATCCTATACGTATACATATCCTTAGGGACATCCCTAGTCATACCTTAGAAATATCTCTAGGGATCTCACTAACGTTTTCAAATCCTAGTTTCCAAAGGTGTACTAAACTTTTCCTCTGATACCAACTGTAGAGACCCGAAGCCTGACATACATGGACATTATATTACTTTTGCGGAATACTTAGTACATAACAAAAACACACACACAAGGACTGTAATAGTTTAGTGTCTTTGGAAACTCAAAATATAATCTTCTAATCGTGGTGAAAGATCTTCAACATCTCCCATAAAGATCTTATTTTTTTAAACATAAATCCATTCTTTATGTCCTGGGGAAAAGAAAACATAAAAGGGTGAGCTCAAATGCTAAGTAAGGGTAAACAAAAGAAATATCAATCACATCATATTCATAAGAACGTATCTTTTGGAAATCATCACCTGCAAAAGAGATCATAATTTCATAACATGAGATAAATCATAGTAGTGAAATGTAATCCCAATAATCATAACTTAAAACATGAAACTTTGTGGCATACACACATAATCATAGAGAATCATTTCTTATTAGTCAAGACTCATTGCCAAGACTATCTTAGTGGACAAAGTCCCTTTCTGAACCGAGTTCACTCCTCGTTTCAGTCCTGTTTCACTTAACCAGTATAACGTACCATTCTAGCCATGTCAATCTCATGAGATATAAAATCTTTACCCAATGAATTGGAGGGAGATATAGGTCCCACCCATCTCATAATGATACCATTCTTATGTGTTCCACAAAATCATAAATCATACATCATTGCATAACCCATGTAATAAAAATGGAAATCTTAAACATCATGACATCATAAAACAATTCATATAAGATAAAGAAATTCATAAAAATAATTCCATCACAACATAATCAAATCAATGTAAAAATAAGGATAGAAACAGAACCCTTTATTATCTTAGATGGAAAATAATTTTGATAAGACACTTGAACTCCATTCTTGAGGAAAATATCCTTTCTACTTCAAAAAAATTTTCCTTTCTTAACATGTCATACAATTTTAAACTAAAAGAAGTTGATTAAAAATAAACATGAAAACTTATAAGGGAAGGTTCTTGGAAATAATGTTTTAAAAATCCATTCATGACGTATAAGTTAAAAAAACATTCTTCTCGTACTTTTGTCGCAAAAGTCAAAAAGTACCTCGTATGAAAAACGAAAAAAGATTCCTTTCATGTCTTTTACTAAAAACTCAGCAAAGGGTAAAATTGGATATAAACTATTGTATAAGGATATAAATATTACATATTGAGGAAACATGGATGTGGATGATAAAATACACCCCAGTAAATACTAAAGTATAAACAATCTCGGATAAAAATGAGATTGTGATATTTCCCTTACCTTAGGTCCGATATGCTTTGTACGTGTCCGAACCTCCTGTATAATTATTTAAATAATGTTATTGACTTATTCCAGAATCATACTTATTTTTATGATATCATATATGGTCATATTCTTAGCTTCTTAGTAGTAATATTTCATTGCTACTTGTTATTCGGGTGTTTATAACATTTTTTTCTTATGCGTGTTTTGTCGAATAAATTCTTATTATTTTCTTTAGGTTATAGATACCTCATTTCCAGAATGGTATTAGTGTAATATGTATCATATTCATTCATTTAATTCATTTATATAATCATTATGAAATGAAGATCTTATAGAACGAGTCGCATCACATCGTGGAGATGGAATTCCGTATGTACGCACGAGTGATGATATCGTTCCTATGATCGTGTAATTGTATTGGAGTGTATGTATACTATTTCAGAATCAATATCACTTTATAATAGACATATATAGTCATTATTTACACCATTATACCCATCCAAGTAAGGTGGTGGTGGAAAATAGATTACACCACGGCATGGAGACGGTATTCCGTACGTACGCATGCGCGATGATTTCTTTTTCCGTAGGATGGATAGATGGTGAAATAGGTTTGTTTCATCCTTAAAATAACATATCCGTATATGAGTGATACTTATTTTATTACTTAATAATGAAACAACTAAAGAATAATAAGTGGAAGAAGAAATAAAGATGAAAGAATCGGTAACGGACATTACCTCTTCTTTGAAGTGCTTCTTTGAGACCTTTTTTTAGGGTACTAAAATAGGTCTTTGAAGAAGACCAGAACCTCTAGGATGTTTAAAGGGAAGTGGAGAGAATAAGTTGGCAGGGGTTGGCCGATATTGAAGGCTCAAAGTGGTGTGAGGAAGAGGGGGAGGAGGTTCCCTTTTATAAGGGAGGAGAGGGGTACCTTTGGAATAACTAAAACTATTATTTTATTATAAAGTCAAATTCGGTTTTAAATAGATCCAAATTGATTTATTTCGAAGCTAAGGTGGGTATGGGTCGAAATAATCACATCCAATAGAATTTAGACAAGTTTAGGTATCAATTTTAACCATATCATTTAGATTTAACTTTAAGTCAGATAATTTAACTTTCACCGTGTCTTCTTGTTTTCTTACACTATATGGTTAATAAACTTACTATATCAAGCCAAACGAAACCCAAGTTGTTTATTATTAATATATATAACCTTATCTAAGTCATTTGGCCAAACCTTAGATTATTAAGAATAAAATAACAATTAATAATATAATATTTTAAAAAAAACTATTTTATGTCAATTTTGACACTATTTAGTAATTGATTTTTGTGAAAATCATAACAGAATGATTAGCTCGAACCAAGTCAATTAAATCAATACTAACATGTCATATTGACGTATAAAATTAGTTTAATTCATAAAAAGTCTCAAATTACATTTATTTGGGTATTTATAACATCAATTATGTCAATATTTCATTAATAAGGTAATTACTGCATCATCATTGTGTCATAAATAAATTAAATTTTTTAATGTCTAAAAGTTACAAATAAAATACCATTATGTATGAAATCCTTTTAGCTTTCTAATTAATATTTATAGTCGAATTTATCTTATGTAGAACCCCATAGTAAAAATTATTTACTTATTAAACTTTGATTTTAACTATTTTAACCCTTCTTTAAATAAATTAATAATAAATGTTCTAATTTAATCTATGTGGTCCTAAATGGTCATATTTTATTCCTAAGGTTGTTTTTGGTCGAATTACACTTGTCCAATAGAATTAGTACATGTGTCAGGGTAATAGTAATATCATTTTTACCCTCAATTACCCTATTTACTTTTAACCATGGTAAAAAAAGTAAAAAGTTACTATTCACCAAAAATTATTTTCATCTCATTGAACCACATTTTAGTCCTTGATATTAACCGTGTCTCTCGGATTTTTGAAATTTCACTCACAGAAGCGTTAAAATTAAGTTATATGAAAAATTCAGTTTTTTAACTACCACTTAGTGGTTTCACTATTCATCAAAAATTGAAGGTTTTCAGAAAAATACCAAAATTTCACCCTAGGCTAATTTCAATATTATGAATCCAAAAATGAAGTCCATTTTGAAAAATAAAATTTAAAAAATTTCAAAAGGTGGTTATTACTATTCATAATGACTAGTTTTAATACTATTTTAATAGCATATCGTTATTTAGTGAAACTCGGTATTGCATACTACACACGCTATCGAGGAAGGTCGTGATTGCGTGTAATGCAAGGTAAGTCAAGGATGCGTGTTGAGTAAGCTCCTTTTGGTGTAGCGTACAACACAAGACATTAATGAAATTAAAAAGAATATTTTTCATAAAATCTCGGGCTGTTACAGACACACATTTTACCTCACTATTGTGAGAAGGCCTTAAGAAAGCATAGGGGTCACAGGTCAAGTTGAGAAGAGCATACCATCCTAAAATGGATTGGATGACATAAAAGGAAAATTATATCATGGAAGACATTATTATTGCATGTGTGTTGGATTTTGGCGGCACTTTTGAAATCCATTTGGGTTTTGTGGAATTTTTCTATAATAACAGTTACCAATTCTTAATAATAATGACTCTTTTTGAGGTGCTTTATGTCCAGTCACGCCAGTCTCCTTTGTGTTAAATAGAGGTGGTTGAGAGATTGTTTTTGCGACCATTTATCATGAAATATAAGTCTAAGAAATTCCTTTTGATCATTTTTCATTTGTTGACAGTTCAAAGTCACCATAAATCCTATGTTGATCAGCGACACTGAGCCTTGGAATTTTTTGTAGGTGATCAGGTGTTTTTGAAAGTAGTACCTCTCTTGGGTCAACATCATTTGGATAAGAAAGGGAAGCTAACAATGAGATATTTCAATCCTTTTTAGATAATCAATATAGTTGGTAATGTGGTATACCAACTATCTTTTCCTTCCTATTTAACATGGACTCATGCAATGTTCCATGTCATAAAGTAGAAAAAGTATAATTTATACCCTTCAATGAGTTGAATTGGGAATATTTAGAGATAGAACTAGAAGTTTTCCAGGGAAACCAGTTAGTATTGAGGATTACCAATATAAATTTCTTTAAGTGGAATTATATAGAGTTGGTATGATTTTTTTGGAACCATGGTAATGATTCATGATACATGAAAGTGGAATTCTTTGGTTGAAGAGTAGTATTTATTTTTTCTCTAATAAAACTCTGGTATGATATTCTTTGGGTGGAATATTTCTATGGTCTCAAGAATTTTCACATGTGAGATTTTATTTTGAGGTTTTTTTGTCTTATATTTATACATTGGTTTTCCCAAGAGTTTTCATACCCAAAATCATGTGGAACACAGATTGTACACACTTAAAGGATACCATCCACCATACTAGAAGAAACCATGCACCTGGGATAGTAGAACTATCTAGGTCACACAACATTCTAAATAGAAATGCGCCCTCCAACATGAAACTATGTGTCTAGTTTCCTCTTGGGAAAAACAGAAGACACAGTTAGCTCACGATTTGGAAAACTATGTGGGCTGACTTTGTGACATTTCCATGTAATTAAAAATAGGGAATTACATTTCTACACTTCCCTGATTTTAACCCCAAAACACCCCAAATTCAATTCATTTAGGATGTATATCCCTAGGTGCCTCCACCTTTCCATCCTAGCCCTGCTTGTACATCTATTTTTTTATTGTATTTAGTTTCAGATCTTCAAGCATCATCAAGTAATTCCCTTATCTCTTGGTTTCTTCCTTATTCCAGGGTTCTTCTTTCCACTTTCTTGGGTTGCCTTCTCTCTAGTCGGGTGCATTGCTTAAAATGGGTTGAATCATGGTTCTTTATGTATAATATTGATTTTTTGTATATTTCCTTTATATTGTTCTATTGACGTGTGAATGTTGTTTTCCTCTGGATTCCAGATGTTTCCATGTGCGAGGCAGGTGATTCCATGATTTTACATTATTAGATGATTTTTGTGTTCTTGATGTGCTTCTTGGGTATGTTCTATGAATTCTGTGTGATGTGTGAAATATTTTTTAAAAGAAATTATGTTTTTATGTATTTAGAAGTGATTTTCAAGTGAAATTTGTTATATTTAATGTGTGATCTCATGTTGGGTTGCTTAAATGTCTTCCACAAATTTTGAAAGTGGTTTTCACTGTGTTTTAAAATGTATTGGGTGTTTGTATGGATTATAAATTTTTTTTTTCTTTGAAAATGGTAGTTTTTCATGTTTAATAATATTTTTTGGTGTGTGTGTGTGTGAATGTGGTGGTCTATGTCACATGTTGAATGGAAATTGAGTAAAATGGTATCCTAGGTATCTAGGTGAGAAGACTAGTACTAGTATGCTAGTTGGATTGTTGAGGTTGACACCTAGTTTATTCTAGTATGATTGAAGTTACAACACTAACTGAACTATGATGATGATTGGAGGCCACTATTATTTTGGATGGATTCCTCAGCAATGTCTCATGCATGAGGAATCTATGGAACATGGTTTATATAATATTATCACTGAGATATGATGTTCCTAGGGTATCATTGGTGATAGTGAATATATTTATTTCCCATGACGTGGTTCTCTAATGTGATGAGGTTCTTAACATTAGCATATAGTGGTTCTTAATTCCATGTTAAGTTAAAAGAAATCTTCTTTTGAAAATGTTTTCCTTAACTTTTTTCCATCAAAATGTTTCAAATTTGATTCTTAAAACTTGAATGTAATTTTTATTCTAATGTTACGGAATGTAATATTTATTTTGGGTGGAATCCTACTATGATTTGGGTTAGAACCTACATACACCCTTAGATGTTTGAATACTTTGTTGTGTATTCCCCAGGTAAAGGTGATATGTTTCATGGTTGTAATGGTGGATATAGTTGATAATAGTCCTATATTATATGTTTTCTTGAAGGTGCATTAGGGGTGATAACCCTCTCGTTTTATGAAGTTTTTTGGTTATCATCTATTTAGTTCCCCTCCTATTCTGATATTTTTAGTTTTTGGTTAAAATTGAAAAAATATAACTTGGAATTTTTTTTCTATTTTTTTATTGATATTGATCATTGTATGATGTTTCATTTTGAGTATTTTTTATCATTGTTAATCATGGTTTAAATCATTCCCCAAATTGTATTTTTGACACCCACGCACTAGTTTCCAAGTCATGGGAATCTGGAACACCCTACAGTCCATGTCATGGGTTGGGTCATGTATTGGGTAGGATGGAGCCCAGTATTGGTTCATGACAAAGTATGTTAATGTAAATAATGAAATAAAAGAAGTTTTGTGGTTGAAATGTCTGATAGGGTAGGTTGTAAGTATCTTGGAAGGTGAGTTTTTATACTATTATAATTATTGTGCAATACACTTTTCCAAAAATATTGTGTCCCATGCGAGGATGAGGAACTTTGACATTAAGGACTATTATATATGGAAGTTTCTCAAATATGGAATGATAGTGTTGTAGAATATATTTTTATGATTTAATTTTGAGGATAGTTATAATAAGGGTCTTTTATAGTAGTGTTAAAGGCAGAATTGTGGCTCGGTTTGAGCGAAAAAATAATGAAGAGCATTTCACGCAGCATAATTTGGAATTTTTTTCATTTTCCAAAGTGTTAAAAAGGTCATGGAATCCTTGAAGAAACCATTAAGTATTAGAGTTTTTGGATTATGAATAATCTATAAGTGAAAGAGTCAGTTTACTTTATGGATGAATAGGTAAGGACCCTCTGGCCATGTTAGATAAGTGTCATTAGTCTTTAGTGGATTACATGGGTTAGTTTTAAATTTTGAAATTTTGATGGATGTAGAGTGGTTGTTTGATAATTGAAGGTTTAGTTAAGGTTTTGATCATCATAATGTTTTATTTTCTACATTATATTACCTTATTATAGTTTTTTTAAAAAGTACTAGAGTTTAGGGAACACAATAGTCTTACTGGATATTATCATTTAGATTGGGGAATGAAATTAGAGATTGGTAGTGGCACATTTCAACATATAGATCTCTATATTTATTTTAGGCATGTGAAAATTTTATAATTAGGTGATACCCTCAATAAAAGATGTAAATAAACAAATTTTTAAGGTGTCATGGGATTATAAGTGTTAGTGGTCTATGTGGATATACAATTATAGTGATTGTAACTTTGTAATTTTCATAAAATCAATGAGTTTTTGGATTATCTCGTAGACATATAATGAATGTATAAACAATGTAAAACCAGGTTGTGGAAATTTCTTACTTTAATTTATCTTTCATAATATTATCTAAATTATTGTGTGAGTTGAATTTAATAGTCTTGAGTAAGTGATATTCAGTGGGGTGATTTGGTTGAAGGTGTTTCTTACTAGTTCTGAAATATTGAACCTATGAGGATTCCTTATTGTAACATGTTTCCACCAATGCGGTATTTCGATGAATGAACATATGGGGTGTATAGTATTTTTTGGGATTTTCAATAATATAGTGTTTTTTTTATGTCATTTAATGTTTAAAAAACTTTAAAAGCTACAACGAGAGGGGTTCCAACATCATATATATATATATATATAACTATTATCAAAACATAGGGTTATAACTATATTTATTCATATAACCAAGGTTAAATCCCATTTTTCTATTCATTTTGACATAAATTATATATTAATTGAATATAAATGAAAATTTTCACATCATGTGCTAGGATATTTCAAATTTTTAATAGAAATCCATTTAATTTTTAAATTTCTTCCTTGAAATTTATTATTCTATAGTCAAACATTTTAGAGTACTATTTATATATTTCTATTCCACCTATTTCAAAAAATTTTACCTACATTAATTTTTATCAAAATATTCTTCAATCACCTGATTCATCATTCCATGTGTTTTAATGGTATTTTTAATTATTCTATCATTATTTATTTTTTATAATTTTTCTTTCTTTACTGATATATTTTTTTGATGATTTTTCTCTACGATAAATATGAATTCTTCCATCCAAGAATAAAAAATAATGATTCCTCTTTATATTTACCAATAAAATATAAATATTCTTTACAAGTTATTTCTTCCAATGAATATGAATATTAATAATCAATATTTAGATTCCAAGGAAACTACCATATGAAACGAAAATAAGTCAATGAATCGAGTCTATTTTACATATTTTTATTTTGTTTAGTAAATTTTCTAGTTAAATTATCTTCTATTTTTTCCAAAATAGTTATGTGTATTGAAATATTTTCTAAAAAATATGAAATATTCCATTTCAATTGATTTGATAACTGATGTCAAAATTCACCTAAAATGTTTTTTATACTAATAATAAATGTTATAAGTGAATTTAGACATTGGTTTTCAAAATAAATAAATGATAAAAATCATAATTTTAAGAATTTTGTCATTAGTTTTTTTCGATAATCAATTTTAAAAGTTAGTTATAATGTTATTTATTAAATTAAAAAACATTATAAGTGAATTTAAATGTCAGTTATTTTGATAACCAATGTAGAATGTTTTGAAAGTTTATTTAAATCATTATTTTGACATCTATTTATACAACCAAAAATAAAAAACAAATAATCACAATGTTGGCTGAAACCCATATGTTAAAACACTCAAAAAATGATTCTAAAATGTATTTATATATTAGTTTTACCATTGTTTTTCTAAAAGAACAGTTAAAGGACTCATCCCCCCTACCCTATTAGTGATAAAATAATTCTCGGTCGACAAAAATCCACACACCATTTCAAAGATGTGTAAAAAATGTGTTTCTATGGTAGGTGAAGTAGAAATCAACATTTGGAAGTCTCTATAGAGTGTATTAGCTATTGTTAAATGACAGTACAAGGTTGGATAGTACCCCACAACAACCAAAATCCTCCACTACATCAATCACATAAAATAAATTTTTTTATAGGACTTAGATTCCTCATTTATAGTTATTATAATAAAATATACCTAATAATTGAAATGAATATAGTTTTTCAAGGGACATATTTTCATGGATAATGAAATCAATAATCACTGAAAGAATTAAAAACAAATTTAATATAAAATTATACTAACTATTATTTTCACATTCAGTCAACCTTGTGGAATTTTTTTTTCCAATTAACAAAAAATATATGTAAACTTGATGGGTTTTTAAAATGATTCAAATCAATATCCATTTAGTGGATACATGAATTGATTATTTAAGGTTTTGATACCCTTATTCGGGCTGGTGTTTCAATATCAGTACCTAAATATTAATCATGTAAGGTTTAATAATTTTGGATAGGATACCTATACATATTTAACATTATATTAGATTTTTTATTTTATTTAATTTTTAAAATATTTATAAATAATCAATGAGAGAACAGGGTAGGAGGGTTTTTGGAATGACAAGTGAAAGACTAAGCAGAGGTAGCTAGCTCATAACGGAGCTGGGAGACAATAGTATGATGAACAAGTTCTTATAAATTACCATGAATACTATATAAAAAATATCATGAGGTATTAAATTCTTTATAATCACCCAAATACAATAATCCAATCAACCATATTCACTAAGAATTGGTCACATCCTCCTGCTCTTCCAGTCTCACTACTAATATGACTTAGGCCCTACACTCTCACTGAGTACTTAATTTTTTTTAAAAATAGTAAAATAATTTAAATTAAAATGATTTGTATTATATAATTTTATTGATTAATTAATTGGTTTTGAGTACTATTAAAAACTAAATGATTTTATCCATGTTCGGGTACAATTCAGGTATCCTAGAAAATAATTGGGTTCAGGGTTGGGTAGGATAAAAAATATAGTACCCATCTTGTTTCCCTAACAAAATCATCTCTAATTATAATTTTTACTGGGTACTATAGTACAATATTAGGATAGAGACAATTTTCAATTTTTATTCCCAACTATTATATTGACAAGGGTGAGGGTGGGGGTATATTGAATATTATAATTTGGGAATGTGTTTTCTCTTATCACATTAACACATGGACATAGCGTGTGATTCCTCTTCATGGAGATTTAGGTGATTCTAGTTATTTTTCCTCTGCTACTATGATGAGGGTTATAATTCCTCTAACAAATTGATTAACTATATCACTTCCACAATCTACTATGCATTTGGTCCCCATTAATATTTTTGAAAATTTAGGCGATTCTCCATCTAATACTGGTCAACGAAGGAACTTATTTATCTTTCATAAAATAAATTATTTCTATTTAATATTTCTAACTAGTCAAATATTCATTATATAATTGTTGTGTTTCTCCCATGGGGCCATATATCATTGTATAAAATATGAACTGATGTCTAAAGAAGGTTGGCTATCATATTTTAGTGAAACATTGAGTGAAATTATTGAAGGAATTAGTAGAGTCATTGTTATTTCATGTTATATTTTCATTAGTAAACATTAAAATAATTAATTATTTTATATTAATTGAAAAATATAGTTGCAATTCCACTGTAACATCAATTAATTCCAACTATAATAATATGTTTTAGTGGGAATATATCTCTATTAAGGATTGAAACTAGTATTGTGATTTGTGGAATCACCATTAACATATGTTCAACACATTCCATTGAAATTTTATAGTATTGAAATAGAAAATTGATATGGTGATTCCCAACTATATCTTTATGAAAATTCCTAAAAAAATTCCACTGAATATTCCAGCCCTCTTATTCTTGTAAGTTTCAATGAGAATCGACTTTAAGGGATTACTGAAAGTTTCACTAAATGTTTTGAATCCCCACCAATACTTTTTAAAGAAATTCTGTACGCTTGATATGTAAAGACCATGAATCTAGTAGCCTAGAGATAATGGTTACTTTTTTACATGTGCATAAGATAACCCTAATTATATATCAAATAAATGATTAGTTTATTATTATTTTTAAAATATATACATATGTTATTCCCATTTTAAATTGGAAAATTAAATATAAAACATAGTGAGAGTATTTTTTCTACATCTTGGAGCTCATTAAAACATTCCTTCTCAAATCCTTGGGAATTGAAAAAAAATAAGGGGTGATATAAAATTATTATTAAGTTTTATGTGCATTGGAATCTATAATGGTTAAATAAGTAATAATCAAAATGTAGTGTTAAATAAATAAAAAACTCTTCCATTTAATTAATAACTTGATCATGAAAAATAATATGGAAGGAATAAATGATGATAAAATAATTTCACGTAGATAACCACATTAACTTGATAATTATCCATATATTTCATAACTATTCAATGAATAACATGGAAATAAATAACTAATATTATATTGATGGAATTTACAATGTTGTACAACTTAACTAAACCATCAAGGCCTCATGATAATAAATCATAAATAACTGTGTAAGGCCTCATCCAAAAACTCAACTAGTTTGTCTCAAGAGACATGCTAATGCCTAAAATGGATATAATAGGACCTGATTGTCACTTAATAATTCTAATTGATTCATCAAATGAATAAATATTACAACTTAAGGAACAATCCTTTCTAATAATTAACTATTTGTATCGGAAGAACTAGCATTGAGAATGTAAATACTTTCCCCTTCCAAAGTGATCATGAACCATCAAAAGAAATAATAATTATGGTATCATTACAACATATCCCCATTAGAGTTTAAAAAAAATAAAGGATTATTTTCATTTATGAATAGAAATATCATAAAAATATTATTAAAACATTCTTGAGAAAAATACACTTTTAACTTTGAATTCAAATTCAAAAACTAAAAAATTATAGAATATTAGGGGATACATTTGAAAAGAAAAATGGAAACTTTTAAATAATATTTAAATAATTTAGTGATTATGGTGGTGCGAAATTCTTTTTCCATTATTAGTACAGTAAAATAAACATTCCTTTCTAATTTTCATTAAAAAATTACCTCATTTAGAAAATTTCAAGGACATTCCTTTGAAAAAAATTTATATAAATTCAATCATTCATAAAAACTACATAAAAAACAATATTATAATAGTAAAAATATTCTTGAAAACATTTTAATGATAATATAGTTAAGTAATAAAATAAATTCTCAACCAAATATAAAAGACCGTTAGTTTTCTGTAAAAAATTTACATTGGTATCTTGAGTTCATAATGTTAGTAAAATTATAGGGAAATTTTTAATATATAGAATAAAAAATAAGAGAAGGAATTATATTGGTTTTATGAATGAATGATTAAATAATTCCCCCAGTGGAGACTTAAACATAAATAGTCACAAATAATGATGGGATTCTGAAATAAAACCACACTGCATTGGTAACTTTGTATCATAATACCCATGATGGAAATATATTTAAATGAATATTTAAATATAATTAATATAAATTAAATCATGAAATATCATATAAAAGGTGAATTATATACACCACATGATGTTATAAAGTGGGGGATATGGCATATGCTTCACAGAAACAAAAATGAGATGAGAAATCCTATACAAAGATCATATCATTATAGTGAAAATTTAATCTATGAAGTGATTATATGCAATAAATATAAATAAAAAAAAATATTATATTAATTATAATAGAATAAAATAAGGGGTCATTTCATACATAACATAGTAAATCAATTAGAAGTATAACCCAATGAATAAAAATTGATTTATGAAATCTCTTACCTTAGGTTTGACCTGTCTCATACGTTCTTTATCTTCCTGAATAATAAACATATGTTAATTATTTAATTTTTTAAAAACATTTTTAAAGTATGGTATTCCTTCTATTTTTTAACTACTGTGTTATAATTATTTACTTAATCTATTCAGTTCATGTTATATGATTTTATTATATTTGGTTTATATGTCCAAAATGACTTCGGTAAGTTGACAATGGTAAAATAGAACATTGTTCTATAACCTCCAGAATAATAAAAATGATATAATTATCATTTCTGTACATAAATTACACTTTTGAAACCAACCAGTAATTATAGCTATGAAAAATGAACTATAATACAACCATGGATATGGTAAGTCATAGGCATACAAAAGTAACGTTTCATTTTTTTAAAATGATCAAGATGGAAAGAACATATGTAGTTTTTAACATCCCATAATTATAATTATATAATAAATATAATATTTTTTCATTAAATAAACTTATACATCATCCATGTGGTGGGGTTATGGAAAACAAATCGCATCACTTTGTGGAGGTGGTACTCCACACATAAGCATGAATGATGTTAACATTTCTGAATGGATCTAAAGTTATGAAATTAGATAATATATTATATTTTAAAAATGATAAATATTTTATTAATATCATATATAAACATTAAATCTATCTTTATAACCATTCATGAGATGTGGTGATGGAAAATGAATTACATTGGTTCATGAGGTGATAGTCCACCATACAAATGAACAACGATTTAATTTCTCATTTGATTGAAGTAGAGATGGATAAAGGGTATTAAATTAACATAAAAAAATATCATTATATGGATAATATTTTATTTATTATTTAATAATGTTTTAATAATATTTTTAGGGGGTATAATAAGATATAATACTAAAACATTCAGTTAAATGTTATACCTCTTTTCAGACAACCTCCATTGATTTAGACCTTAAGCCCACTAAGGTTGGTATTATACCAAAAATAAGACATATATAATTTGGGAAGTGATTTTAGGAAGGTATATAGATATATTTTGGCTAAACCAAAGGGATTTTTTATGTATGGATCGAAGAGGAGAGGTATTCCCTTTTATAGGTGAGGGAGGGGAATTCATGGAATTTTTTAACATTTTAAATTAATATAAATTTATTTTCACATTAAAATTCTCCCAAGTTGATGTATTTATCATATAAGATACATATGAGCCGTGATACTCTCATAAAATAAAAACTGTACTGGTTTCGATGATGTTTTCACCCTTATCATTTTGTTTTAACCAATCGTTAACACTTTTGACTATTAACTCAATATTCAAATTTTCATACCTAAAGGGTCTAAAATATTATCATAAAAGGAAAAAAATGACCATGAAAGGATAATAGTTTATTTATTAAACTATATACAATAATTTTTTTTAAATTTTTTTTTTGAATTTTATACTATTTTATAAAATGTCATTAACGTAATTTTTGACACTATTCATTTAATTAGACTTTAAATACATCAATAAAAGTATGTAATAAGAATATAATTCATTAATAAATAAATATTATTTTATATTTATCTAAAAAATTACTATAAAACTATAATTAATTCAAATTATATTAATTTTTATATTTTTAGTATCATTTAATTTATTTTCCTATTCATTGAATAAATAATACATTAGCGTAACGTAAGCATTTAGGGGGGATTATTTCATAAAAAAATTAAAAATAAATTATAATGATAAAAATAATTATTTAATTTTTAAAATGAATATTTAGAACTAAAATTATCTTTTTTTTATCTAGTTGTAAAAGATTTAGAGACATTAAAGTCAAGAGGTGGACATTTTTTGGAATTTTCATTATTATAAATAATATAAATGCCATTATCAATGGAAAATTGATCAAAAAATACATATATCCAAATTTGGTATGGATATAGTTAGATTTATCCAATATAGGAAAATTAAGGAAAGTGTCAGGGTCATTTTTAAGTCCTTATCGTATTATTTTTAACCATAACAACTCTATTTACTCAAACCATGCTGATAATTATTTAATATGTTTATTATTAAAAATGATAAAAAATAAAAGGTCTGTATTTTTAAAATATGAAACTCTTAATTAAAAATATGGTTTCCAAATTTTTGGATTTAATTTTATAAGTGGAATAAATTAATTTAATATTAAAACACAAAATGCAAGGAAATAGATTTTTTAGAAAGATACCTTTTTAAGTATACACATGTTTTTATACTAAATACATCTATAAAAATTATTTTAGTGAACTTGATTGTAGTATTAATAATATATTGGGACTAATTTTTCCTTGAACACATTTTAAAATAATAATAACTCTTTTTAAATACTTGAAACTAAAATATTTTTTTCAAAAAAAAATCAGCATTTTTAATTATTCACAAGAAAAACAATATTTTAAGAAAAGTCCCAAAAAATCACTCTAAGATAATTTTAATATTATAATTCTAAATTTTATATTAGTTTTATTAAATATAATTTCTAAAATTTATAAAAAATATTTACAACATATTATTACAAAACTAGAAAAAAACCATTTTAGAAGAAAACATATTTTTGAAGAATAAAATGACTTTGTTAAAAAATGAGTGATTTTTTTCTAATAATTAATAAATATATTTTCATTGAGTATGAACTCTATAGATTATTTTTAATGTGGTTAATACTATTCAGATCCTCCAATTTATATACATGGTTATAAAAATAATATTTAAAAAATAATATTTTGTTGTTCGTTTAGGTTCGGTGTTGTGTGATTTATATGATATCGAATGTAGTGTTCATTTAAAATATTAGGACATTTGTTCTCCCATTATTCAATAAATGTTTTCCTCTTAATTATAAATTATTCTTGGTAATATAGGGTTTTATATTATAAAAATTATTTTTGGAAAACCCTCATCGTAAAAAAAATTAATAAAACTTCCTCTTGAAATGTGGGCAAGGGAAATACCAAGGTTATATAGAATAACACAAAACATGGTTTCCAAATTGGAGAAAATTAGTGAAAAGTAAATATATAGACATGGAGGAGAAAATTAATGTCAAAATAATGATAGATATTGATATATCTCATTGATCACAACAAATTATATAATCATGATAAAGCTAACAACACCAAAATCAAAAATCACAGTGGTGTGAAAATGACCATTAATTCATCAAAAATAATGGTAATATAACAATATTTTCATTTCAAATCCTTTTTACTATATTTTATAAATTCTCTCACAATCTAGAATTAGAACATATGGAAATAGACTTATTTTATGAGTATAGTTTCATCCTTTAATCAAATCCCACTAAAATGTCTTATATTTTTACAAACGGTCATTATTTAAGATAATTTTTTCATTCCTGAAGCACCAAAATATAATTCTAATGATTTAAATGATAAAAAATGATATAAATCTATTCTTATAATCATTAAACAATAACATAAAACAAAATGGTTAACATAAGGTAAGTGAATTCCCAAAATGATGAATCCTTAATATGAATAAATATAACATTAAACTCAAAAGCCTCAATTGTAACACCCATTGTTAAACTGATATCATTTGAAAACTCAATAACCTTACATATCTTTAAATTTTCCTGAAGATTTTCAAAAACAAATTGAAGGATTTTATGACATATTTTTCAAATGATAATTTAATGTTTATCTGCAATCTACACCAGTCACTCATAATGTCATATACCCAAAAAAAGTATTATCCTTAATCATATAGTCTCCAAAACATGCTAATCATTTCTATAAGTAACCTGAGTCACTATATAGCCACATTAAAATCATTTGTGCTTCCAAAATATTATTTATCCTTTATTCCTCAAATAAAATCCCATATAGTATCATAATATTTTCCTAACCTCAATCATATAATGTTCTCAAAAAATATAGTGATCTTATTCTAAAATAGAATTAATCACATAGTCATCAATTAAATTTTAAATCACATGGTTATCTATATGTTAAATGATATGTTTCAAATATGTAGTAACACATTTCTCCTAGATAACCATAATTACCTCAAAATATAATTTCATCTTAACCATAAATGTTTGAAATACCTTTAAAATTATGTTCGTAATAAATTAAAGAAACATTTAATAAATAAACTTATCACTAAAACACATACCAAACCCCAAGTATTGTATTACCTTCAATTTATCACAAAGTATCCTCGGTCATCCTAAACTCCCGCCATGTGAATCCTAAAAGGGAGTCTATATGGTTTTAAATGTGTGATAAACATTATAATTATCATCCCAAGGAAATTTAGGTTCAACCCTTATCACTATGGGATATCATAGGTTTCTATAGGGTATTATTCTCTAATTAAATATAATAGTTCACAGAGAAAATATAAATTCACTCAAGAATAACCCTCAAGAGTGTCAAACTAGGTGTGCAGTAAGGGAACACTCACTATCCACCATAATGATTGTTGATATATTATTCAATAGTTATTTTCATGGTTATTACCCAGAGATTATTATGTTCCAAAACCACATCCACATGTAGTATCCAAACCAGAATGTAGTTCTAGGAAAATAAAATAATATCATCTTTTCCAAAACATTTTGATTTTATTATATACTTATACACATAGTCATTTTTAAATATATGGTTATTTTCACAAATTTATATTTTCTTAAATGTAGCTTCTAATATTTTTGTGAAAATGTATCTAATACAAACTGTAAAGACCCCAACTCTATTATCCCAGAGTCAGTGGGTACTTTAATACATTTATATAATATACTTGGGATATTTTCCTGAATGATCAACTAGTTTAGTAATATTAGTAAACTCAAAACATATATTCTTCCAGTGATACATTAGAAAATGAAATAGAAAGCATACTATGACTAATTTTTCTACATCATTGAACTCATTCAAATACTCCTTCTTCATATCACGGGGAAAGGAAACAAAATAAGGGATAAGCAAAAATACTCAATAAGGGGTTTTTACATTGGAAGTTATCATGATTAAATAAGGCATAATCAATATGAAAATGTAAATAATTTTAAAATCATTTCATTTAATAAATAAATTTAGTATAAAGAAATATATGGTAGTAAAAAATGATGATCAAATAATACCATATAAATAATCACAATATCTTGAAACTTATTCATGGATGTCATAAATATTTAAATAATCATATGTACATCAATAACTAATCCCACAATTATATAATTCATAGTTTTATACATATAAATCATATCGTTAAGGATTTGTTCCAAGACATCATACATTAATAGATAAGTCTTGTTCTAAATACCAAAACTAGTTTGTCTCATTAGACCTACTAATGCATCGAGTGGCTATAAAATTACCCATACATCACATATTATGTCTAATAAATTCATCAAATGAATAAAAAATAAAAAATAATCAACATTCATTACTATTTAATAATTATTTGAATTAGAAGATCAAATAAATGATATGTAAATTATTTCCCTAATCAAACAGATCATAAACCATCCATATAAATAATAAGGGTGTTATCAATACAACATATCCCCAGTATAGTATAAGTGAAATAAATGATTTCTTCCTTTTTTAAATATAAATATCATAAAATATCATTTAAAATATTCTTGTGGAAAATAACCTTTTCACATTGAAATGTAATTTTAAAAACATAAAAATTTCCTAAATTTTAGGAATAAATATTCTTTTATAAAAATCATTGAAACCTATAATAGAAGATTAAAATAATTGATTGGTCATAATGGTATGTAATTGTTTCATGAAAAGTATTTTAAAATAAAGATTCCTTTCACATTTATGGTATGAAGTCAAAAAGTACCTCATTGGAAAAATAATCAGAATATTCCTTTGAAATTGTTTTATAGAAATTATAGAATGGGTAAAATTTAATTTTAGAAAATATTACTAGAATATTAAAAAACATATTTGAAACAATTTAATGGAAATATGGACATGGAAGGAAAATATTCTTGTATGAATAGAAAACAAATGTCAATTTTCCTAAAAAATATTACATTGGTTTCTTTAGTACATAAAGAATTGAAAAATGAAAGGAAAATTTTATAATTTCAAAAAATAAAGATTGGAGAACAAAATATATCGAGTTTAAGATAAAAATACCAAATAATTCCCCTAGTGGGTATATAAATATAAAAAATGCTGAATAATGATGAGATTGTGACATAAACTCTTACCACTTTGGTAACATTTGAATCATAATACCCATGAAAGAAATATCTTTAAACTAATATTTAAATATCACCAATATAAAGGTAATAATGATATATCATATCAAATTGGTATTATATACACAACATGAAGGAATAAAGTGGTAAATATGGTAAATTTCTTATATAAACAAAATTGAGATGAAAAATCCCTCATAAAGATCATACATTGGGATGAGAATTTAATCAATGATGGTATTATTTGTAACAAATATAAATCCAAAAAAAACTAGTTCAAATAAAGAATAATATAATTATAGGTTATTTCACACATAATATAGTCAATAAAGTAGATTTATAACCCAAGGACGGTAAATTGAGTAAAGAAACCCCTTACCTATGGTCTGATTCATCACCTATGTTCTTCATCTTCTAGAATAAAAAATAGTTGTTAATTATTTAATTTCTTTGTAAAATTTTTCAAATTCATTATTACCTTTTTTTATTTATTACCATGTTATTTTTAATTACTTAATCAATTATTTTAAATTAATACGTTTTAATGATATTCGGTCTATATATCCAAAATGACATTGGTGGGTTAACAATAGTAAAAAAGTTAACTATTCAACAAAATCATGAATAATATTAATAACATAATAATTATTTTTATACATCAATTATAATTTTAAAACCAACCATTAAATAATGTTGTGAAAAATTAATTGTGTTAATCATGGTGACGGTAAGTCGTACGTACGATTGAGTAGCGTTTACCTTTATTTAATGATAATGATGAAAAGAACATAAGTATTATTTTATCACTACTAAATGATAATTATATTATAACTACAAAATTATTTATTTAAATAAACTTATATATATCATTCATGTGATGTGGTGATAGAAAATGAATCACATCACTTCTTGAAGGTGTTAGAATACCCTTATACAAAAATGGCATTATCATTTTCCAATGGATATAAATGTAGAAAATTAGATGATATATTATATTTTAATAATGATTATTATTTCATTAATATAACATATAAACAATAAATCCATCACTATAACCATACCTAAGAGGTGTTGAGGGAAAATGAATTTAATTAGGTTGTGAGCCGGTAGTCCACCATACACACAAATGAATGTTTCGTTTCCCATTTTAAGGAATAATACATGGATATTGAATATTCCAATAAAATTAAAAAAATATAATTATATTTTTAATATAATAGATTTATAATTTCATGAAGTTTTAATAATATTTAAAGGAGGTAGAAGAAGAAATATATCTTAAACATTTGGTTAAAAGTTATACCTCTTCTTTAGATAACCTCATTTTCTCTACACCATAATCCCTATGAAGATGATATTATTCCTAAAATAAGGCCTCTATAATTGGGGAATTGATGTTTTAAGGTAATTGGATAGTTTTTTTTAACCAATATGCTCTTGAAGTGGGGATAGAACATGATAGATGTGTACTTTTGTATGTAAGGAAAGGTTATTCTTGGAATTTATTATTGTATTAAATTAATATAGATTATTTTTTATGATAAAATGGATAAAAATTAAATAAATAAAATATAAGATGAGGATGAGTCAAAATCATCTCATATAATAAAAATTGAATATGTTTGGGTGATTTTTTACCATTATATTTTTGTGTAAATACTTCATTAACCCTTTCGATAATTGCAACAATATTAAAGTGTTCTTCACTTTAAGGGTCTGGAATATTATCATTAAATGAAAAGGTACACATAAATTTAACATAGTTGATGGTTTCAACAATATCACATTAAATGGGATAAATATAAATTTTCTACGAATTTTTAATCAATTTATAAAATATGATTTTTCATAAAATATCATTACCGTCTTTTTAGACACTATTCATTTAATTTTTCTTTAAATACATCAAGAAAAATATTAGTTCTTACATAATTATTTTCCATAGAATTAATATTTTATATTTTTATTAAAAAAATTATGGGACACATTAATTCATTCGAATTATATTACTTTTATTATATTTAGAATCATTTTCTTCATTTTTCTATTAATTGGATAAATTTTGAGTTGGGGTTTCATAAATATTTAATGTAATTATTTCATCAATAAAAATCAAAAATTAAATTATTATGATAAATAAATTATTTTATCTTGAAAATAAATATGTATAACCAAAATAAACTTTTTTATCATCATGTAAAAATTTTAGAGATACTAAACTCAAGAGATGGAAATTTTAGTATTTTCCTTATTTTAAATAATATAAATGTAATTATCAAGGTAAAATTGCACCAAAATTCCATATATGTAAATTTGTGATATATATTGTCTAATTTATCATATATAATAAATTAAGAAAAATTTTAGGGTCATTTTTTAGTCCATATCATATCATTTTAACCCAAATTACCTAATTTACCCTTACCCTAGTCACAATTATTTACAATAGTCACTATTAATAACGATAAAAAATAAAATTATCCTATTAAAAAATAATCTCATGGTTAAAAATATGGATTCAATTTTTAAATACTCAATTTCTATTATTTACATAAAATAATTTAATATTAGATTGCAAATTGTAATGAAAACCAGTTTTTCAAAACAAAATATTACAAAAATATTTTTATACTTAATTTAAAAATAAAATTGATTAAAATAAAATTAATTGGAATATAAATAATATAATAGAAATAATTTTACTTTTAAATAATTTTAAAACAAAAATTGAACTTTTTAAATTCTTGAAACAAGAATATATTTTTAAACAGAATCTATATTTTTCTCTATTCAATGAACAATCAATCTTTTCAAAAATAAATCCCAAAATTAAATCCTATGATAATTTTGGTATAAAAATTTCAAAAATTTTATCATTTTTATTAAATATATTTTCTAAAATTTCCTAAAATTAATTATAATATTTTCTCACGTAAAGAAATAACAATCATTTTTGAAGAAATTGTATTTTTGAAAAATAAAATAACTTTTCTAAAAATTGTTTGATCATTTCCAAATCATTAATAAATATTGTTTTAACAATTTATACCTTTTTATAATTTTTATAATTTGGTTAATCCTATTCATACCCACTAATTTAATGTCTAAGTTATAACATTAACATTTAAATAAAAATATTTGTTGGTTTATTTAGGCTCAATGTTGTGTCTTTCATATGCTAAAGAGCATAGTGTTATTTTTAATATATAAAGGTGTTATATGATACAGATAACTGATAGTTTATTTCATAACTATTATATCCATTATATTCAAATGGAACATGTAGTGGAACTTAAGTTCCTTATATTATTAGAACTTCTAATAGTAATTCACCTCAAGGGATGAATAATAGTTCCACTAGAATTTTTAGATTACCCACCAAGAAAATCCAATGATATTTTTTAGGATTATGAGGGGAAATTGATAGATTTATTCACTAATGTAACATCCATAATAAATTATAGTCCTCATTTTCTTATAATTTCCTATGGGATTCCACCTCATCACACGACTGAAAGTTCCTTTCAAATTTGTAGAATCCTCACAAACATTTTGCATTCAAAATTTTCATTCTTAAGAGAGGGAAATGATATGTTATTTTCCTATTATAAATTCTTTTCAATTCCACTAGAACATCTATTGAAAATTCTAGTACTTCTATTCTTGTGAGTTCCAGTGGTAATAAACCTCAATGTATGGATGAAAGTTCCACTGAAATTTATTGAATCCCCACCAATACATTCAATTTAAATTTTATATGGTTGAGATGGATAATAAATATGTTTATTACCTACTAGAAAATATATAAAATTAAAATGGACTATCTATTGTTACATTCAATCCTCCTATCCATGAAAGTTCTTGTGGGAATATACCTCACGGGATGACTGAAAGTTCTACTGTAATTTTTATAATCCCCACTAACAATATCATTGAGATTTTTCATGCTTGATTTGGGAAATTTTTTTGTTTCTTACCCACTAGATGTTCCCTGAGTTTCCACTATAACATACAGTTTTACTTCCAATCCTCGTGTCATTGGATGTTTTAGTGGGAATCCACCTAAAGTGATGACTCGAATTTCCACTAAACTTACTGAAATCTCCACAAACACATTCAGTCGAAACTTTTCAGTATTGATAAGGGTAGTTGATATGTTGATACCCCACTTAACCATGTATACATTTCCAAAGGAATATCCAATCCTTATATTCAATGTTCTATTAATTTCCACTAAATTTTTCCATATCCAATTTTTATTTTACATTTTAGATCATATATGATAGCTTTTTAGTGGCTTATACAAATAATTCAAAAAAATTGAAATTGGGGCATACAAAAACTCTGTGAGAAACATAATTTTATAATATATTTAATTACTTTATATCATACAATTTATTTACATCGTACTGTAAGAAATGTTATACCTTAGTTGTCTATGTACTCACCATATATGACCCATCAATCGATACATTCTAAATAGGAAGTGTGGAAGAAAATTTTTGTGAAGGTGAGGTTAGAAGGATATTGGGGATTGCGTAAGGGGAAACTGAAATCAATTACTGTTATTGATTAAAACATATGATGTCTCCATTATTTATATTTATATTTGGAAGTGGTTTAATATTTATTATAAAAAAGGAAATTAAAACTGTAATTATGAAATATCTTATGGGAGATAAACCAAAAGACCATTTTGATACAACAACGCTCTTTAATTTGTACACATCCATCCAAAATCAAATTTTTATTATTTTACTAAATAGAAAAATTGAAATAATAAAAAAATCAGGTCTTAGGGGGGCCTAATTTAATGTATACTGTGGGTGACCCCTATGATCAAATTAACCCCCTTGGGATTAAAGTGAAGAATATTAAGAAGGCATTTTATATTTGAACTTGAGCCCGCCATAGAGGCAGGATGATCTACAACTCTATTTCCCTCTCACCGCATGTGAGACACTTAAATATTTTTTTTGTGGAGAGTTATATATTTCCTGATCATGTTGGATATTGACCAATGGGTATTGCGCTTTCCATGAAAAGATTCATGAAGAATCAATGAGTCTGTCTCCACTTGGGGGGAATCAAGGTTCTCTCTATTGCATAAGGATAACCGAGTTACCATTTCACTAACCTCATATTTCAAGGGGTTTCCATTACAATAGGACATGGTAAATTCCAGGATGACATTCCCCTGAGGGTTGTACACCACTCCCCCTCCTCTCATGTTGCCCAAAATACATGACCCATCTGTATTTATCTTGCATCCAGTTGTCGGGGAATTCCATCGAACCCATTGTCCCATTTATTTATTGTTAGAAACATGGATAGGCGAGGCATTAACTTGTATCAGCATCAGCAAAGGATCTTCCTATCAATACTTGAAGAGTTTGACCGTATCCACCATCAATTCCTTGTTCGCACAACGATGTACCTTGTTGTGGGGTTTACTCCCTCGAACTAGGAATGATTTCTAGCCTGCCACAGGCACCAGTATCCAACATTGAGGATGATGGACCTCTCTATCATTTCCATACCATCATCATTCGTCTCATTGAACCACTTATCCCAATACAAAGCACCACTATGATCATTAGAGAAAAATGCAGTGAGGCCACCAACAAAGGACTATATAGCCCGATCCCACTCACCTTAGAAGAACAGATGGATTGTGCCTTCCCCATTGGCGTTCCTATATAAATGGAATAGAGATTCCATGTCAGTACCCACTGTCTTGATATTATCATCCATTTCTATGTCCTGCATACTTATTCTCTATGTGAGAAAATTAAACATTGAATTGATCCTGGTTCACCATACCATATCATTCAAATTATCGTGTTGATCTTTATTAGACTGTAGTCTATGGAAATCCCTAGTGTTAAAACAATCTGATGCCAAAGGGGTGAAAAACACACTTTCGAGCCGTAAATAGATAATAATTGAATCAAATATATCTCTCTACTCATCACCCTAAATTTCATTAATAAATGTTGGATAGGTGGTCACTTCCCTGAACGTGGTCATAGGAGTAGGGCATCTAAGTAAGCCAATAACAGAGCCTGCCCAGTTATGAGATGATAATATATTATAACCATCCCCAATAGTCCACCAAGATTTCTATTGAAGGGTAATGATGATTGGATAAATCTTGGACCAGAAGGGAGAGGCCTGGAATCCCACATCTTTCACACCATTACCCTAGTTGTGATCCATGGTCTTCCCACAAAGATTACGTTTTTCGATATCTTCCCCTGTGAGTTTCGCATGCATGCATAGGATCCTACTGTAGAGGCTACTCACATTGATTCCCTCATCATTAATGGTCCCTTCAATCTTATCCCATGATACCCATAACCTCTTAACTTCAGATAGAGCATCCCTAAAAAACTTGTTTAGGATCTTATCAATGGTATTGATGACTTCTTTCGATACATTGGTGGAAGCCATAACATGGATGGGAATGGCGTTTAGAACGTTTTTAATTAAATAAATCCTTACCATGAAAGATATGTAGTGATTCTTATAGTTAAGAATGTGTCCCATTATCCAGCTCACAATTTGATCAATGTCTCAAACACAATTCATCCACAAAGATATAATTTTTCCAAGGTATTCCATGGGGAAAGAACCACGTGGAATATCCAAAGTACTTCATAAATAAGGGACCTAGTTTGAAGCATACTTGTTGGAGATATAGAGGTTTCTTTTAGAATTATTGATGAGCTAGCCACTCTATATGAAATAATCCTCGAGGATCCACTTGGGACTGCACATAGATCTCCTACCTCTATTTATAAAAATAATGGTTTCTCTCATGAAAATCATGTTGGATGTGGAAGGGAAGTTCATTTTCATTCTATAGGGTATAATTTCTCCATAAGAAAAAACCTATATTGCTATGGTAGCTAAGAGTATCCTACGCAAGGATAAAAATACTTAGAGAGATAGGGTCACCATGCTGGAGTCCTCAAGTAGCCTTTAATAAGTCGTGTTTCCTTCCCGTGAAGGAGGCCTCCATCCATACGAAGTTGAAACATATAAAGATGAGGTTTGTGGCCCCATGAGAGAACCCCATAACTTTGAGCACTATGTTAATGAAGCCCCACTCAATCTTATCTTATGCCTTACTCATATTGAATTTCCCTACCAATTTAGAACCATGCGTCTTGATAATATCCCTCAAAATCTCTTGCGACAGGAATATAACTCCTTGGATAGAGTGAACCTTCATAAACCCATGTTGTTCAATGAAGAGAAACTGTGGGAGATGCATAGACAACCTCAAATTAAGGATGCTTGAAAAAATATGGTAGGTGAAGTTGTACATGCTCACTGGTCTATAATGCGCATGGGGGGAGGGTCCTTGATCTTTTATATAAGCACTAGTGTTGTAGCATAGGCGACCTATAGAAGGCTCCCTATTCTAAAAAATCCTGAATCGCAGTAGTGATATCACCATAAACCACATACCAAGCATTCCTAAAAAATAAACCAAGAAAAATATCTATCCCAATGCACTCTTGAGGTTGAGGTTCCTCATGGACATCAATATTTATTCCTCTTCTAGTATCTGCTATAACCTTACGTTGTCCCTGTCAGAGACCAAGGTATGCACTACTTCCCAAATCTCCTCATTTACACTAGGATATCCACTAAACATTCTTAGGTTGGTTTTGGCAATGAGATCCCAGAAGAACATGTGTTCCATTCTCCCTACCATGTCTCTATCATCTGTGAAAGTTAATCCCTCAAGCAATATGTTTGTTTTTATGGGTTGCCTTTTTTATCTGATTCAAGCGTGGAAAAAATCAGAGTTCTTATCACCCTGATGCAGTTATTTGATCCTAGTACTCACTGGTACCAAACTTTCCTATTTGAGGATCATTTTTGCCCACTTTTTTTTCATATCCATAAGTTCTTTAAACACTGTGTCACTCCACTCCACCTCCAGACTAGATTCTAGGTTTTCCATACTCTAATTGAGGACCTCCATGTTCTAATCAATAGGATGTATACTCTTGGCCCACACCTGAAGCCTATGTTTCGACCACCTATGCTTATTGTGAAAAGATACATAGGTATTCCCTTGAGTTGGCTCCCCCAACATCTCCCTTACTATCCATTGATACCATGGATGTCTGGTCCAGTGCTGATAAACCCTGAAATATTCCTAAGAATCATGCATGGGGGACATCATAAGTAGTACCAGTGAGTGTTCATAAATACGCAAACAAGATGACTTACATTGGAATTTAGGAACATGGTGATGGCATTGATATTATCTAAAAATCAATCTAACCAGCTCTAGATTCTCATATTTCCCTTATCATTATTACACCATGTGTAACAGTCTCTAGAATATCCTAGACCCAAAAGGGTAGTATCTTCCATGAATTGAATGAAGTCTAAACTAGCCTTTCGTGGAAAATATGATCTTCCCTTCTTCTTGTTTGGTTCATAAATGATGTAAATGTCCCTACCAACTAGCCACAGAAGGTCCCTTGGTTTGAATGCACTAATATCACGCCATAAAAATTCTATTCTGTGAGTGTCACAGCTACCATACATGAAGGATACAAAGAATATTTCCACAGCTTTCGAAACATTCATAGTTATGAATTGATCACCCACCTGGAAAGAATCCCACGAGATGTCCTTGTTTTAGAATATACATATGTGCTTTTCAACTAGGTCTGAGTGCATGGATGCATGAAACCTTACTATATAATAAAGTATTTTATCTTAACTGGGTCTTGCTTATGTTTATGGACTACCCCAATCAGAGCATTATTCTTTTTAATCATGGAAGCAAGGAATTCAGTTTTAACCAAAGCACCAAGGCCTTGAGAGTTCACAATTGTCATAGGTAACATTTAAACATACAGTGGCCTAGATTTGTCCCCATACTCCTTGATATCCTTTCAATGGAAAAAATATCTCTCCCTAATATATATTTGTCTCGAGCACATCCAAATTCTAGGACTCGATCCAGGTGGGATTGTTGTGGGGGAGCCATGGGAGGATTCATCATGATGGGTTTTCATCCCACCACACTAGGAGGGGATTAGACTTCCTGAACATGCTTATCTTAAAGGATCATAGAGACCGTTGATCCACCAATCAGGGCTACGATGGTTTCAAACCTCATGAAAAAAAATGTTCGATGAGGCTGGTCTGCCTGCAAAATATAAATCCCCCAACCCTTCGGACAAGAAGGGTGCAGGTTCTGAGAAGGGGGAGGTAGCACTGTGGAATAAATCCATAATGCTCATGCGGTAGAGAAGGAACCTCAATGGTAGGATCGGGGTAGGGAATTGCAGCCATAGAGGTTATGGAGATTGGTTCTAATGGAGGCAGCAAATGAGAAGAGTCCAAAACTAGAGCCCCATGAGCTGAGGAAGAGGGAGCTGCTGAAGAAGAAATGGGGGGAGAGACCAGATTGAAATTCATCGGGCCTAAGAAGGACAATGTAGACCATGTGTAGGAGGCCATAATAATCAAATTTTTTTAGAAATTGATGGTGCGTGTAGCACCTTCTCCGCATGCAGAGAGAGAGACATTTTCTTTCTCTATTTGTACACATCTGCTAATATTTTCCGTCCAACTATAGGTGATTTTTGAAGTAGGGGTTTTATCACATTTTAAGACAGTTTGATTCATATGAAAAAACAAGGTTTTATTTCACAATACACCAATAACTGTTGAATTTTTTCAATGAATTCTATGAACAATATTATATGATTTTGGGGTCCATTGAGTCATTGCTGGTATTGCTTGAAATTTAATTTTTATTATGTCTATAATTTACCTAAATACATATGTTATACCTAAAATATTAGTATTATAAAATTAGTAAACTCTTGAAAGTAAATAAGAAAAGTTGAAATTCTCCTTTTGTAAAATAGATCTCGGTAGATTTGGATGTTGTTATCATGTTTCATCCCAAGGGTCAACAAGTTCAAGATAACAGGCCAAGCCTTCCAATTTTATTACTATTTTAAATATTACCTTTATATACATGTTTATATGAAATATCTATACAATATTGTTAAATATTTATAAGATTCAAAATAAACAACATCCACAAATGAATGTGCTATTGTTGTGATAGATGTTTGGAAGGATTACAAGAATAGACTAAAATTCATTGAAAAGAAGAATGAAATTTTGAATAGAAAACTAGATAATATAGAATCCATGATATCTAAAAAGGATAAAAACAATTAAAAAACTAATTAAGTTGATAGTTGAAAATTTTAAAAAAGAGGCAGGTATAATAAACGCTAAAAGTGAATGGGTTAGTAACAAGATGATAATTTTTTTAAAGGTTAATGAAAAAATAAGGGAAGATAAAATTTAACACACCCAACTATAAACATATAGTTATCCTTGAAGTCAAGGACCAATTTCATACAAAACATCCCAAGTAAGCAAGTATCATGGAATTAAATATTTAGAAATTGATTATAGAAGAAATTTATCCATACAATAATAAAGTGGATGAAGTAACACAAATAAATGAATAATTTGAAGATTAATTCATACCTCCAATAGTTAGTATCACAACTGAAATTATAGACTAGGAAATCATCTAACTTGGTCACATATTAGAAATTTAAAATAATGTGAAATAAAATAAAAGGATTTTTACTTGGAATTTTTTTATAAATCTATAAAAAGAATAGGAATAATAGAAATGACACAGAAAAAATCAACCAATGTGCTTGTTTATCTAGAAAAAATCATCAACATAAATAATATTTCTTAGAAATGAGAATAGAGAAAGGTTGTTACTGTGATTGTTTTCATACCAAAATGGGTGATGTAAAGTCATTAATTCCAAAAATCTGTCTATGAGTTTCATTAGAAGATTGCAGAGTTGGACCCTACCTAGTACGTAGTTCTGACTAACTGTAATGATCACCCTTAATTTAAAATTTTATATTAAAGTCCCCTTTAAAATGCAAGCATTCTTATATAAAATTTTTAATATAGTGCTAGGAATAGGTTTGGAATTATAAAAAAAATATTATATTCAGTTACAATGGATGAAATTTTCTATATTTTGAAAAATCCAATGACTAGTACCATGGTGAGTATTTTTGTTTACTAAGTTTAATGTAAAATAAATTACACTTAGTGTCACTTATTCCACTCATTTTCAATGATATATGAAAATAGATGCATATATAATAAATAAAAACATTCAAATAAAGAATATAACCATAATTTTCCTGTATAATTCAACATTTATTACCAATGATTCCATGGTGAATATACTATTGTTTATATTTTTTAAGATACAAATATAATGGTTCATAGATTATCAACATTATTAATTTTTATAGAGAATAATTTTAGGAAAATATTAAAATTTGATAGATAGGTTGATATAGAATCTAGATAAATACATTATCTAATTAAATGGAAAAAATTTCAACCCATTAACACCATGAATGAGAATTAGGAATTGCTCATTTTTATTGTGGAGAAAAAATATTCTAGAAACTACAACTCAATCCAACCTCTGTTGTGTGGTGGTGGGCATGACATTTATCAGAATGATGAATTAGTAATATTATATTTTATCCTTTTAAATATGAAATCCTTTTTTAAATTAACTAACTAAGTAGTCGAAATTATGTTGTTATAACGATTCACACTTGAAGAAAATATTTATCGAAGAAATAATAAAAAAAATTAGCATGATTACTTGTATAATATTACCACCACAGTGATTTTGGAAGATATCCATAAATAGGTTGATGCAATCATGAAATATGAAATAATAGTTTGTTATCTTATTTAGAAGATTGTTAAAAATCAGTAATATAATAAGATGATATCCCAAGAAGAAGATGATTACTTGTGGCATTATGGGGTGTATTTCTTTTTTGGTGATCCTGCTAACAACAGGTCAGAAACATCATTTAGAATTCATACATTCTTATTGGATTCAATGTTTCCAAAATCCAGATACATAATTAATCATCCCTGGTTTATGGGTGTGAGATTAAAGTGGAATATATCATGTTTTCTAGTTCATAGAAGAGTTCAATGTTTTATGTTTTAGCAGTTGTTTTGTTTTAACAGTAAATAGAATGAAAAAATAATAATTTCAATACGAGTTGTCTCAAATACCGATCTAAATGAATTACAATTTAGTAGAATAGAAAATTTTGTCTTGTTTTTTCAATGTTATTTAAACATCATTGAAACATGTTATCTTAGCTGTGTTTAATATTTATGTATGGATTCATTAATTTGGAACGTGATTTTAGAATAAGTGGTCTAAATTTTTAATCTAGATGCTTTACAAATTAAAATAGTTTTTCGATGCTTAAAAATTCCCACTTAGCACTAATTCACATGAAATATAGTATCTAAATTTGTTTTTTTAAACAAAATACAGATTAACAAAATGGTTTCATAATGAATTTCAATTCACATCATCCGGTAATTGGTTTATTAGATGAATTACAACTAAAAAAACTAGTAAATGGTTCAATGGTATCACAATTTAACAAAAAAAAATAGACCCAATGTATGCACTACTCATCATCTATTATAATTATAGGGAATTAATCTTCTAAAGTTGATGTTCAAAATCTATTGATTGGTATTCCTGTAACAGTGAATCTAAATAATTATAAAACTTATAGAGAAGAATGACACTGCTAATGAAATTACTTTTAAAGATTTTTTTACAGTTACAATAGGAAAACATATAATTCTTTTGTCCATAATTCCCTATGTTCAAAAAAAATGATATCAAATACTAAATTACCATATGAATACTACTCATATAAATGAAATAAATCATATAATGAAAACACATTGTTATCGTATCACTATGATTGTTCTTATTTTTATCGAATTTTCTCCACTTTCAGTCTCATGTTTCAAAAAATAATTTGATTTTATCACCCCCATTTTTGTGTTTTTTATAAATAATTATTTCCTATATTTATGTTATAAGTGTCACAAAAAACAACCCAATCCATTTATATATTTTTGTTAGTCAAATATTTTACAAAATTCCTAAAATTAGAGATGATAATTTCTTAACTCATATATGTCCAACATGAAATGGTAATCAAATGCATTCCCATTCTGGATAACTATTTGTATATATTTTTATAACACAATTTAAATAATATTTATATCAATAGAATATCTTCTAAACATTATAATGTTTCTTACTATTCTAGTCCACCTCCCTAAAATATTTTTTTTAGGTAGTTATCTCACATCAATTTGGTGAAAAAAATTAATAGATGATAATAAATATACCCAACCAACCACAAATTTTCAACAACAACATTGAAATAATTCATTGGGAGAATCATCTAATATACATAAATGAGATTAATATCCATCCATTTCAATGAAATAACAAAATAAAACTCCTTTTTCCTTACTTGATATCCAAAAACAAGAACCAATTATTTTATATTCATGTTGAAATAAATCAAAAATCATGGGTGTGTACCTAGAAGCAACATGACATCAATTCATGGTGAGGGTAATGATTATGATGTAAGTTATACCATATTTAAAATCCATCCTTAGTTTCTTGATATCAATTTGTTTCCAATAATAATTCACATATCTTGAAGAAATATACATCAATTAACTTTTGATTAAGATAATAATTAAGAATTACAATATATATTTCTCTCAATTGAGAGTTTTGAATACATAATTTTAAGGAATAATTCAAAAAGGAATGCACCCACTTATTTCACAACATGAATACATCATATAACCATTGAGATTTCCCATACCTATATTTTTCTATGAGAGAATCCAACATTGAATCAAATAGATATGAATCATGGTATAAGAGCTTACGCGTCTAAAAACCAAATAAAAAGCTAGATCCACCTTTCTTTTAATTACCTTAATATTTAATTCCATTTTTCATCAAATGCCATATATAAAGGTAGTGTCAATTTCTTGCTAAATCTTTAGAAATGTATTTTTTTCATTTTGGAATCCTGATCAATAAAAATATTTTAAGGTAGATTTATGTCACGTACTTGTAAATTCATTACAAAAAACCAAAAATAGAACTCATAGTTTCATCATATATAAAAGATATCAGAAAAAATATAATCTCACGATGATTATTTAATCCCACATAAACACCTATGGGAATGAAATATTTATTAGTGATTAAAGTGGTTTTAAATACAAAAAAATCTCTAAATAACTCATAATATGTCTTCATTTTTTGATCAGTTTAGATTTTTTTTGTAACTTTCTCTGTCAATTCACACTGAATAATATTGAAAAATAATGGATTGTACAGATTTTCCATTATAAAGACTCTAATATGAGACATACTTCACCATAAACCAATTCTATTTTTTATTTGGACCTCAAATAATTTAACAAATCCATACATGGGTAAAAAATAACATGTTTACCTCCTATAATAGTTGTTTTTAATGAGAAATAATCATTTGTTTAATAACTAATAAAGCATTAAAATATGATTTAACTACTTGTGATTTTGTTATTTTTTTGAGACATCATCATATGAAATAATTAAGGATTATAAAGTGGATGATTATTCCATTGAAAAAATAAATTACATGTATATTTCCCACAACATAATAAATAAACCCCCATTTGAACAATGAAACTTGTATGTGTCATGACTTGTAGAAACTTCACCAAGTTACCATGTTTGAAAACATTTCTATGACTTTATTTTCTTTATATATAAAGGCGTAATCTGAAAATTGATTTATTTATTCTCATTTTATTCCAGTATTTTTGGTGTACACTAAACATATTTACTCCTCCATATGTTATATAGAAATAATGTTCATCCTTGAGTGATTTTAACTACGTACCTATAACTGGTTTAATCGATTATTATGTAACATCAACATCATCAATATTGGAAAAACCTACAACATAGAAAATATAGTTCATGGAAAGTAAAATATTTGCATTGAAAGTTATAAATCCTTTATGTTAAAATTTTATTAAAATTTTAAGGGAAGTTTCATTAGATGTTCTAGGGAAACTTCCACTGAAACGTTCACTACATGCATCAGAATACAACAAAAAAGAAATATTTTTTCTCGTTATAAGTTCAACAAAAATTATGATTTACAATATATATATATATATATATATAACTAATGTCATAATACATGTTTTGTGTAAGATATGTAAATATATAATTTTACTTAGAATATATGAATAAAAATTTAAATAATATATATATATTAAGAATAATAAATATATATATAAAATAAAAAAGATATATTAATAAAGATTTAAAAAAATATAATAAATGAATTTATATATTGTATTTAATATATGTTTTAAAAAACTTTATAAATAACCTTTATAAATCCTTTAAATTGAAATTTTAGTGGATGTTCCAATGAATATTCCAAATGAAATTCCATTAAAACTTACACTAAAAGTTTTTATGGAAGTTATAGTGAAACATTAACTAAAAGTTATAGTGAAAGTTCTCATGAAAGATCCAATGAATGTTTCGATGAAGGTTCTAGTGAAAGTTCTAATATATGTTCCATTTCATGTTTTAGAATACAATAAAAATTTTCAAATTACATATATAACTAAATATATAATTTTCATGTATGATATATATAAAATAAAATCATAATTAGTATATATTAATAAAAATTTATTTATAAAATTTGAATTATATATGATATTTAATAAAAAAAATATTTATAATAAATGAAATTATATAGTTTTTATACTATATGAAAAAAATTATTAATAAATTTTTTATAATTTGGAAAATAAGTATTTATAAATATAACACAATGAAATATTTTTATAAAATTATAAATAAATCTAAATTTATAATAATTGAAACTATATAATATATTTAATATATTCATTAAGAAATCATTATAAACAACATTTATAAATCATTTTAGATTAATTATTGATCAATGTTTCTGAAGTTTCAATGAATGTTTTAAGGAAATTTTCAATGGATGTTCGGGTGAATGTTTTTATGGATGTTCTGGTGAATGTTCCAGTGAATGTTCTTGTGAAACTTCCACACAAAGATCCACTACACATTTCAAAATAGCACAAAAATGAAAAAATAATATAAATATATATATATATATATAAGTTATAATTATTTTTTCATATATATAAAAAATATATTTCCACTAACTATATAATAAAAAATATATTTCTAAGAATTTGAATTAGATAGTACATATAAAAAAATATTTTTAATAAATGTAATTATATAAAATATATGTACTATATTTTTTATATATTTTTTATAAATATAGTTTCTATTTAGTTTTTGTAAATATAATATAATTATAATTATTATATAAAAATATAAATATTAAATGACAAAAAAAATTAAAAAAATTATGTATTTAGGAAAATAATTATTTATAAATATAAAGAACATTAATATTTTTATATAATTATAACAATAAATAAATTTGGAATCAACATCATTATATAATAGATTTAATATATTTTTTATAAAATATTTATAAATATAATTTCATTTTTAATGATCGTTTCATTGAAGAACTTGTGAATGTTTGATATGAGTTTCAATGTATGTTTCATTGAATGTTTGACTGAAATTTTCAATAAATATTTCTGTGGATGTTTCGAAGAATCTTTCAGTGGAACATTCATAGAATGTTCCATTTTATGTTTCATTTATTTATTTAATTCTATATTTGTAATAAATTTTCTAAGAGATTCACCAAAACTTTCCAAAAAAATCCATATAAGGTCATCACTTGACTAAAATTCAGCATACTTTTTTATGATGAAAACATTTCATGTTTAACCAAAAATATTATAAGTTTAGTATGAAAATATATTTAAACATGAAAATTATCAAATAATATTTTGCAATACCTTCATCCTTGACCATTATAAAAATACGTCAATCTTTTATAGAAAATAAAAATTAGTTTTTAGTGCCTCTCCAAAACACTATCATGCCCAAAGAAAACTCCACAATTTTCAAAATAAAGCTGCTTTTTTCAATCAATATTTACAGATCAACTAGAAATCATAATTTCTTTCCAGAAAATTGTAGACTACTTCCCCTAGAAAATATCAATAGAAAATACCCTATATTAATCAAAAAATCCATGTACAATAATGGTGAAACCACAGAATAAGGTGAAAAAATTGATTTAATATAAAAGACCACCTGTCCATGCACAACATTATTGACCATGCACAATTATTATTTCATGTGAGAAAAAAATTCCCTCCAAAAAAACCACTGTACTCAGATTTTGGAACTTTTAAAATTGATGATGTATAAAAATTTAATGTGTCATTGGATATTCTAATAAAAAGTGAAATCAGAGATGATTACATAGTGTATTTCTATGTTTCTTGGAAAATATATATATATAAATCCACCTAGGAAAAAAATTAAAACTACGAAAAAAAATAAAAAAATGTAGATGCCACCATTCATTTATATGTAAATGAGGCATACTTGATGCCTCCTTTTATACACATCGTTCCAGATCAATGACATGGAAAAGGAATGATTGGCGATCTTCTTTTACCCCTACCCCCAATAAATAGGCACTCACCCCTATCAATCCATTACACTTCCTCTCTCTCTAATTTTTGTTGGTATATGATCCTTTAGGAACAGTGTTTTTGGTGGCACAAAAGGAGTGCCAATTTTTATGAACCATCATTTAGAGGTATTTTTTCTTATTTATTTTAATGATATTTATTTGTATAGTTGTTTCATTTTAAGTTAGTTTTAAATGTATTATTTACTTATTTGTTTAGTTAGATATAATTAAAAACTAATAATTAATATTAGTAAAAAAATATTATAATTTACTTATGACTTTTGAGTAAAATATTTACAATTAGTCTTAAAAATAGAGCTATTATTATAATAAGATTACTATTTAGTATAGCATTATAGTTTTTAGATATTAGAGACATAATTAGAAAATAATATTAACAAGATGATGAATATATATTTTTTAAATAATGGTTTATTAATAATTAAATATTAAATAACATGTGATAAAATAATATTAAAGTAACAATTAAGTATTGATTAACTAATGAATAAATTAGGATTAAATAATGATTAGATAATTAATAATTGATAATTAACTCAGGACTGACGTAGGGTCAAGTAATGATTACTTAATGGTTGAATGATGGTTAACGAGTAATTAAATAATGATGAAAATTAATTAACTAATAACTAACTAAAATGTGTTTTTTAAAAGGTTGGGGCCGAAGCCTCATTTTTATTAAGAAAGCAAAGAAAAGACCTCTTTTAACTGGATAGAGGGAGACCCATTACATAGCCTGAATTCCCAGTGGGCTTGTATCCCATTACATAGCCCGTAGGCCCAATTTTTGGGCCCAAATCCCATTCTATGAATAGTAACCCGGCTGCTACAGTACCAACACAGTACCGCCGCCGCTACAGTGCCCTACCACCGCTACAGTACCCGCCAATCAATAGTACCGCCACTGCTACAGTGTCGCTACAGTACTGCTATAGCACCTGCGCCCAATGGGTTTTGATCCCCCATTTTTCATGTAGTGTTACGGGGTGCTTAACTATAAATTAAGTAATGATTATCGAGGGGTTAATGATTGAGTAAGATATAATTAATTTAGGATTAACCAATGTTTAACTAATCATTATCTACAAATTAAATTATTAATAACAAATGATTAACATCTGATTAAATAAATATTAGAAAATAATTACTAAATGATTAACTATTTATTAACGTTTAATTAACTATAATGGAATTACTTAATATCTATTAATTAAGTAATGATTAACTAGTGACTAGTGATTGATTAAGGCCTAATTAATTTTGGATTAACTAATAATTTTCTAATAATCAACTAATTATTAAACAATTATTAACTAATTATTAAATAATGATTAACTAATAATTACTTATTGATTAACTACAAATAAACTAATAGTTAATTATAAAGTAACTACTTAATATCTATTAATTGATTAATTATTATATAATGGTTAATCATTGATTAAGGAATTATTAACATTGGATTTATTAACTTTGATGTAATGATTAACCAATAATTAAGCGATGAATAAATACTAATTAACTATTAACTAACTGTTTAAATAACGATTATATAGTAATTAACTAATAATAGACTTTAAAGTAACAAAATGATAACTATTATTTATGTAATGTTTAACATGTTTTTAATGAATGATTAAGGTGTTGATAACATATAATTAACTAATTTATAATCAATGATTAATAAATTATTAACAAATGATTAATTTATTATTAACAAAATAATAAACAATGATAATCTAATTATTAATCATTGATTAAGGAATGATTATTCAATAATTATTGAATGACTACCTTAGCATTAATTTATGATGAATTAATTATTGAACAATAATTATGTGGGATCTGGATGGTGGTGAAGAATATAAAGAAATTAAAGGGGTGAAATGGGTATTTAAAAAATTTGATAATTCAAAACACCTCTCTTGATTAGCAGTGAACCATTCCCTTTCTCTCAAATATGAACGAGTAGTGAAATTACCTAAATTAAATAAACCCAGTGATGTTTAGTGATTCAGGTTGCAAAGATCGCTTAGTCCACTCCACAAGTCTTCTAGTTCTTTTATAGGGAACTGAAAATATCCACATCTTAGTCCAAATATCTAAAACTCCACTAAGATTGAGTCCAAGCATCCGAGAATCCAATATATCAAAAAAAATTATTTCATTGAGGAAACATATTAAAATTGTTATTTTCAGTAACAACTAACAGACAGATTCATATCTTCAACCCACACAACATCAATTAGATCTTCAATATTGTGTAGGATTTCATTAAAATTTAATAGTGAAAACACAAAATAGATCTAAAAACATGTATCTCTCCAAAGTTTATCTCATAAAAAATAAATCATCATTCTTGAAAAAGAAGATCTAACGATAAAGTGTGGTAGCAGTGATAGTAAGAGTAGTAGCAGTAGTGACATGATAGATAAAAAAATTCATGCCTCTAAAGTGTAACTATGAAATCAATGATACAATGTTTTTTTATATATAAATTTTTCTTTATATTCATCATCTCTTTCTAATGAAGAGCATCTTGATATTTATATTTCTGGTCAAACACTCCAGGTCAAACCAACTACCGATATATCGGGAAATAAATCATGAATATTTGAATTCAAAAAAATTCAAGATAGGTCGTAACATCCCATAAGAATAAAAAATATTTAATCTGTTAAATATAGGCCTTCAAAATAATCAAAATGAGCCTTTGGATCAGTCATAATAATATTTAAATAAATCATTATCTCTACCAAAAGTTTTTCACAAATCACAGATAGTATCACATATTAAAAACTATGTCATTCAATAGCCAAACATAGGTTTCCTTCATGTAACAACAAAACACCAAATTTGGGTTTGAATATAAAATTAATATTTATGTACCATATTTTTATTTCCTAAAATGTAGGGTTTCTTCTGAATGTAGCATTCCTGGACCATACATTCAAGAAAACATAGGTTATATGATCCATTTGTGTTGTTCCAAATGTAGGTTTCATTCCTTATGCTACTCTTACAAACATATGGTATGGACATTGATTCTATAATATTCTAAAACACTTTTCAAATACTTTAATGAATATTCTTCATGGATTAATTTCTTGAATATAACTCTAGAATAAATATTACCATGAAAATTAATTTCATGAAATTAACTTAAAATTAAATTCATTATAAACACACAAGTGGGTGTTTGTGAGAATCAAAACCAAAAGGAAATTAGTGAAATTTTTGAATCAACACATGCTCAATAATATCCCCATTTTTGATGGTCACAAAACCCATTTCAAAAAACCATGTGTGAAATAGAAATTTAACAAAAAAATTCCCACTTTCTTGAATATATCATTTTTTTATTATAAAGGAAAAATTATCCCCCATTATCCATTTATAAAAACTGCTCCCCCATTATAAGAATCACAATATTTTCTCTATGATAATATTATTAATAATCGAAACATAATGACATAAACTACAACTATAAACTTATTTCTATAAAATTATCATATAAATTATTTGAAATTATATAATAAAAAATATTCTATATAAACTTCTCTCACTTTTTGAGACATCAATGAAGTTAATAATAGAGAGAATTTAAAATAAACTCACCCAATATTTATACTAAAAAATAGATAAAAATCAAGGGGAATATAAAATACACTGATTATTTTTTTAAACACCCCCCCCCCCCAAATCTTATCACGTAGGGTATTCAATGAATTTAAAAAACAATGACTAATTGTTGACAGGTAAAACGTTTTTATAAGTAAAATTAAACTATTATGCAAAATAAAAAAAATTATGATATAATTAAATATTAGATACATGCCCATTTAAGAATACTTAACAAAAAGAAATTATGAACTGACTAATATAACATAATTTTACTAAACAATACAATTGTAAAATAATATATTGATATTAAATAAACAAAAATAAGAAGGATTTTAAAGAAGTGGACGGTTCATGAAAACATTCCAAAACTTATAAATTTATCAGTTAGAGAATATAAGACACTTGATATTCCTTCTAATCTATTTTGACCACCTTTTGTTCTTTGATATGAAGAAGACACACACAATTCAATTAGAAATTGCTTTATCTTATCAAGATCTAACATTGTAGAAGCTTTTTTTCTGAGCAAATCCATTTTTCATTACATTTTTACTTTTAAAGCTTCAAAATATACTTTTTTTTATCAAATTACATTTTATATTATGATACTTCTATTGTAATGAATCAAAAAACCATTTTTGATATTGATTCTTTCTATAGATCAATATAAAATTTTTAAATGCATCCAACACAACTGAGGTTTTTATTTTTCTTCATTAAAAGTGCAGACATTAAATATAATATTTTAATAAGATAATTGAGAACAGGATACTTATTATTTTTCATGGCTTTGAACTTATTTATTTGTTTAAGAATATTTTTATAAGGAATCTCCAACATAAGAAACAGACAAACCAAAAGGATTGCCTTTTATTATTTTATTAGAACAATTTTCTTCTAAACTTGAAGAAATTTGTTTCATCATCTTCCTATATCTAATTTTCTAGTAACTTTTTAACAATATAATTTGAATAAGGAGAATTTAAAATTTTAAAGTTTTAATAAGAATATTAAACTCTAGGTTCTGACACAATGCAAATAATGTTTCATTTTCATTAAATGAAAAATATAGAATAATCATTTCATATTACATAAGAAATGTAATATGTTTTTAATAAAAAATTAAAAAAATTTATGAATAAGAAATGTAAAATATTTTAAAAATATAAAAATTTAATAATTAATACTGATTTTTGAAAATAACTCTTTGAAAATTTTTCCAAATCAGTTATGTAATTAGTGTAGAATAAAATGTGATTTGAATAGTGAAGAATAAATTTTATTAAATTTTGAGAATTAAATTTTTTATGTGTAAAATAATTAATGTACAATAAGTATATAAACATTAAAATAAAACACATCCTAAATCAATGGATTTAGTACTGTATATTTTTTTATGATGAGCTACTTCGGTTTTGTTCACTCCTTTTGTATATATTTTAACATATCTCCATAAATATACCACTTAAAGTTTTAATAATTCACCTTATTGATATAATCTTATAAAACATAAAATACAAGTTCCTTTTGGTACCTATATGCTTTTGGGTCTAGCTGGGTCAGAAATTAAATTTTTTGGTAATCAAACCATGTTTTTTAGTAAGAATAATATAATCCAAGCTAAACAAATCTATTGATAAATAAACACTTTTAACACCTAAAATTTGAGGTTTTCTAAAATAGAAATTATTTGAATAATGACCATTACTGTCACAATAAGAACATTTATCAATATAAAAGTTTTTTATATTTAAACAAGGAAAAAATAATTATTATAGAGTTTTGATGTTTCACTATTGCTTCTTATTTCAAATTTTTCATTTTGTATTTTGTGTTTTCCAAGGATTTGATTTAAATATGTTTCTCCTTTTATCAGGATACTAATGACTTATTTTAAATTATCAACTTTAGATAACAGTTCTTTAATTTTTGGTATCATGCAAATCATTTGATTTAAAATAATTAGATCTTAAATCTATAATATATTTTGAAAAATTTTATTTATCTAAAATAATAGTATCACAATATTTATTAAATTTTCAATGATATTTTTTTGATGATTCATACTTTTCTTTTGACATAAAACAATATTTATTTAATTCTTCATAATATAGTTTTTTCACAACTAGAGTTTTGAGAGTAAGAAAATAGTACCTCATGATCTATATGTTTCATTACATATACCATTTTCATATTATTCTCTATATCATAATTTTTAGAAGATATAGTATGAAAACTAGGAATATAACACTAGGTAAATTCAAAATTATTTTTTATTTTCTTTTGTAGTTAGAATTCCATTGTGATTTTAGTAAAATATTTTTTTCATTTGTATGAGAATTTTCCTAACATTCACAAAATCTATTTTCATTAGTCCATTTAGTATTCTTTCGGTATATCTTTTCAAACTTCTTAGAAAGATCTAATAAATCATAATACTTGTCTGGATGATTCGAATCAAATGAATCATCCATATTTGTTTTTGAAATAAGACTCTTCATGTTTTGTAAGATTTTAAGCCTGTATATCACCTTAATACTTCATTAGAGTTCCAATAAACTCCTTCATAACTATTTTTTTTACAGATTTAGATAAATGTATAGTTGTAGATATTCTATTGTACTTAGAGGGTAGTACTCTGATTACATTTAATGATTATTCTAATTGATAAATTGGATTTCCAATAGTAGAAACATCATTGAATATTCCTATCAACATTCCATTCATCTAGATGATGATTTCATCTTCACACATTCTAAAATTATCAAACATCAGTTTTAAAGTAGTGTACCTTAATTGTCTGATTTCATCGGTTCCTTTAAAGGAAACATAAATACCATGACACATCTCATATTTTCCTGAACCCCTACCTCCAAATATTTCACTCCATAGATGGAAATGAAGAAAGGGAGATAATGACCCCCAAGTCCCACCTTCAGTAGGCCCTAGGGTGGTGACTAAAACCAAAGGTATACAATCTCACAAAATGAGAGGCATTTCCCTTTTTAAAGAAAATAGGATCAAGAGATAATATATATCAACCTCAAAAAAATCCAAGACATATATATAAAATAAACCCAAAATCCATCCCACGTTAATATTTAAAATACAACTGTTATGAAGACAATTAAACTACAATGTAAATATCAAAATCAGGGATAAGCTTTAATGACCCGTCCCCCTGGGCCCATATCTTGACTACCCCAATCCCACCTTCCATAGGCTAGGGGATGGAGACTAGAACCAAAGGATAAAATCCCTAAACGGGGAATGTATTGCCTTTATAAACTGAAACACACACAACAGAGTACGCAACTGGAGGTAAAACATTAAGTAAAACTATATACAAAAGAGGGTGCTAGAAGTAAATGGGGTTGTAAATACAATCCCAACAATAAAGTACAAGGAAATGGAAAAGTACAAGTACAACTGAAAGAAGAAAATAAAAACAGCCACTGGGTCATCCTTCGAGGTTCCTACCTGAAGGGTAGGTATAGATGGCCTCCTTATCACTCCACATCCATTCGTCCGCTACGTGTACCATCGGGTCGAGTGGTCCACCTCTGGATATCGTCCAGTCCCGCTACTCTCTCCCTAAACCAGTGTTGTCCGTTGTCTGCAACCAACACAATGAGGTACGGGCATAGCCCGTGCTGGGGTGAGTATAACGATACTCAGTAGGGACCCCAAGACCCTCAAGGTCTCACAAAATCCAACTAGGATAAACCACAATGTATGAAATCAATGAATAAGCATTACTTAGGTATATTCCCATACATATACATAAGTTATCTAGTAACCCATCTCAATCATGAGGAAAACATTAACGTCATTGACTCAGTTCAAAACCATGATTTTATTCTAGGGGTAGTAACATGTAACACTCTTAGTCAAACTATCAAAACCTTGGCTGCTAGTGGAATCCTCCTCTGTAGAGTATTGTGGTCCTACCGTGTCACATAGAGGTGCTTCCCACTATCCTGGATTGCTGTGGTACTCCTCCTGTCGAGTATCATGGGTCTACTGCATTACACAGAGGTGCTCCCCACTATGGGACTGCCGCGTCACATAGAGGCACTCCCCCTCCTAGCCTGCTGAGTTACTCCTCCTGCCGAGTACCATGGTTCTGCCACGTCACACAATGTCACTCCCCATTGTGGGTCTATCGCGTCACACATAGGAACTTCCCACTGGGATAGTGTAAACACTCCAAATCGAATGGTCATTAGTCATTAGGTCTCAGCTAGCTACTAGGTCTTCGTACTCTGCTCACTAGTCTCTGGGAGGATCCGATCCTTAAGCTACTATTCGATAATCCATATGTCACGAAGTCCCATGAAGAAGTATCTCAATGTTTCGCCTCGTTATAGGGGTCTCAACGCAACAGACGGTGTGTTAATTGGACATCGGGTCTGTGAGTTATTGATATTTCCGTTCTAGGGGCCTGATTGGTTTTTAGGTTCAAACCAACCCTACCGTATCCCAACTGTGTCCAAACCTCAAGTGGGATATGCTAAAATAATGGTCTCACTCTAGGATTTATCTCTTCATGGATGGTTCATCAATCGGACTCTCTTAGCCCAATATATGGGTGAAAATGTGTATTCGAGTCAAACGGGCCCAGATTGGGGTCTGACCCAGTACGTGAGTCTGACTCACGGGTCAGACCCGGCCCGTGGGGGTGACCCAGCCCGAGGGAGACCTGGCCGAGTGGGGTGGCCTGGCCTGATGGCGACCCATCCCGGTGGGCCGGCCCGGCCCGATGGGGCGGCCTAACCTGGTGGCGGCCTAGCCCAGTGGCCCACAGGGGGCCCACCTTAGCTGTGTCCATGGGGGAAACCATGTTCCCCCTAGTTACCAAATGGAAAAGTCGTTCTAGTGTGAGACGTAACCGGCTTCAGTTGGCGCCGGTCCAGAACACGCAGGACCCCCTGGGTCCCGCTCCTCCCGTCTCTCCAAGCGGCCAGCCGCTCTGCCCCACAGGTGTCCAGCCCACCCCCGGCCGCTCCTGCTCCTCCGTCGCGGCCCACCCTGACTGCTGTCCTCGCCTCCTCCGCGTGGCGCGGCGGCGTTGTGCCCTTCCGCCGTGGCCCGACCTGGCCGCGGTCCTCACTTCCTCCGCACAGCGCAACAACACTGCGCATTTCCACCATGGCTCGACCTGGCCGTCGCCGCTTTCTTCCACGTGGCACAATGGTGTCGCGCCCTTCCAGCAACCCGGTGGTCTTGCGCTGCCGGTTTTCATCATGGCCAGCCCGATGCTGGTCGATGTTTCTCTGCCTCCATCGTCAAAAAACAAGGATAATCAATGTGGGAGGGTCAGGCCATGTTTGTGTGGTCTAATCCCTCCACATTATATTGATATCAATTGGTATAGCATAATTCGAAAATTGAACAACGTAGAACAAGAATAAAATTCAACCCAAACCCCTACCTCGTATCGATTATCATTGATGAAGAATGGAGGGAATCAATTCGTCAATGTCGGAAAAGGAATATGGTAACAATCATTGGCAGATAAGAGTTCAGAGGTGACGAAGTCAAAGACGTAATTCCTCACGATCGACCACTTCTCTTTTGACATGGTTGAAGATCGAGTAAGATGTCCGTTGTTCTTCATTGGAAGATATTTCTCCAAGGGTTCTCCAAGTTCTTCCAAGTTCTTCCAACCCCTCTCTCAAGCTCCACCAAAAGAATTGCCAACCAAAAATAATGGGTTAAGCCAACCCATTATTTAATTTGTTGGCCAAAATATTCAAAATAATTCAAGAGGTGTCAATTAATTGAGTGAAAGAATTCAATTAATTAATTGTGAGTGTGGGAACATTTAATTAGAGGGGAAAACTCAAGGGTTTCTCCACTTAATTGGGGGTTCCAAGGGGATAAACCCCCGGGTGGTCCCCACCAAATATATCCTCCCAAGGGAGGTTATGTGTGGGTGGGCCCCACCACCATAACCTCTCATGGGAGGTTATGTTGTGGTGGCCCCCACCTCTAACCTTCCCTTAGAGGTTTTAACCACCAAAAAAATAAAAATAAGCTAACACTTATTTGTATTTAACTTTTTCCTTAAAAACCCAAAAAAATAACCTTTATTCTTGACCGACTATCATCGAGGTGAAAGTCCTCTTAAGAGAATACCAGTGTTGTGAGTTCAACGGTGCCCTCAGATTTCATTTCCGAACACCAGTCCAAAAGTTATAAAATCTCGCTCGTACGTTTACTAAAGGTACCTGAACAAAACTTCAGAAATTGATTTTAGAAACACCGGACCTCGGAATCAAGTGTCATAAATTTTCAAGGACTCATAAAATTTCCATGTATTTAAGAAAAAAAATCCATGGAATTTTCAGGTCTTTACATTCTCCCCACATCAGGGCTTTATATCCCCGTAATCTACAACTCAAACTAAGGGAACATATGGGGGTATTGAGCATGCATATGAGCATCCTGCTCCCATGTGCTCTCCTGGAGGTTCTTATGCTACCAGCGAATGCGCACCAGAGGTATCGACCATCCATGAAGGACCCCCTCTTATCGATCCTCAATCTCCACTGGAACCTCCGTGAAATTTGTCTCTTCATCGATGTTCATCTCTCCATGGTCGATGATGTGGTAAGGTTTGTGCACATATCTCCTCATCTGAGATATGTGGAAGTCGTCGTGCACTCGGTGCAACTGAGTTGGTAGAGATAAGCGGTAATCCACCTCGCCTACTCTACTAAGGACCTTGAAAGTTCTGATAAATCGCGTTGATAACTTTCCACCTTGACCAAATCTACATAGACCTCATCGAGGTGAGACCCGTAGGAAGACATGGTTGCCATCCTCAAACTCCAGAGGTCTCCGTCTCATGTCATCATACGACTTCTGCTTGCTCGGTACAGTCTTCATCCGCTCCGAGATGATCTGCACCTTCTCTGTGGTAGCCCGTACCATTTCTAGTCCCACTAGTGCTGACTCCCCTGGGTCTGTCCAGCATAGTGCTGATCTCCAAGGTCGACCATACAACACCTCAAAATGTGCCATACCAATGGTGGAGTAATAGCTATTGTTGTAGGAAAACTCTACCAATGGTAAGTGATCTTCCCAGCTGCGACCAAAGTTTATGACACATGCACGGAGCATTTCCTCGAGGGTCTGGATGGTATGCTCAGTCTGACCATCTGTCTGAGGATGGAAGGCGATGCTCAGACGTAGTTGTGTCCTGAAAGCCTCTTGCAACCCCTTCCATAGCCGGGAAGCAAACAGTGTGTCACAGTCGGAGACAATAGAAGATGGTACTCCATGTAAAAACACAATATCCTGCACATAGAGGTATCATAAGCTCTCTACTGAGCCCTGCTCTCTAATCGATAGGATGTGGGCCGACTTGGTGGGTCAGTAAATGATCGCCCATATCGAATCGTGAATCCTTGATGTGCGTGGAAGACCCGTCACGAAGTCCATGGATATCCCATCTCACATCCACTTTGGGACCTCTAGGGCTGAATCAAACCTGTTGGTACCTGGTGCTCCATCTTCACTTGCTGACAAGTGAGGCACCGTGAGACAAAATACGCTACTACCTTCTTCATACCTGGCCACTAGTGCTATCTTCGTAGGTCCCAATACATCTTCGCCTCTCCTAGATATACCGCTAGATGGGACATGTGGAACTCCCTCAACAATTCCTCCTGAAGTGACACCGGCACCAAGGTATATCCTCTAAATAGGATAATGTGCTCCCCAAACATCTTTTCCAAGTCATCCACATACTTCTTTTACAATTCATCCACGGGAAAAGATGTACCACTAGCTCATCCACATACATATTTATAAGATGTACCACTAGCTCATCCACATACATCTTTTCCAAGTCAGCCACTCCACCCAACTCCATGATCACTAAGAAGTGAGATAATTTCATAAGTCGGTCCACTAATAACAAGATAACATCATATCCTCCCTGAGATATGAGTAACCCTGTGAAGATATCCATTGATATTTCATCCCACTTCCACTCAGGGACATCTACAGGCTAAAAAACCATCAATAACATGGTGATCATCCTTTACCTGCAGGCAGACCAAGCATCTTCCCACAAACTCTACTGCTACCCATTCATCCTAAGCCACGAAAACTACTTCCTCAAACCATGGTACATCTTATAAATTTTTGTGTGTACTGATAATAGTGATTTATGAAACTAACATAGGACTGCCTCATGCATCGACACTGGAACAAACTCCCTTTCATTGAACAACATCTTATTATGACCATCTGCTAACCATCCATATGGAGAATCATCATGGCTAACATGATCACCTATCACCTCTACCTCTAAGTCCCCCATGGTGAATCCTCTACATGTTTCATCATAGAAGTCTACACCACCATCTGATACAAATATCCTCTATCACCATCCACCCATGATCCTAAGTGTAATGCTACTAAATCCTTCATTTCCTTCTAATCTTTTACAAATTCCTGAAAAACATCCTTCTGTGAATTATTCCTCAAGGAATTGGTCCCAAAATTCCTATTCCCTGAGGTGTAAAAGATATCAAAACTATATTCCTAAAGAAACTATATCTACCTATGCCAATAAAAATTCAAATCACACTGGGAAAAGATATACATCAAACTCTTGTGATATGTGAAGACCACCAAGCACTCCCCAATGAGGTAATTCCACTACAACTTTAGTGAAAAAATGACTGCTGCTAGCACTAGATCTCGGGTAGCATAGTTATATTTGTGGGGACATAACTGCCTAGACCCATAAAATATCACTTCTCATTTCTGCATCAAGTCGCATCAAAATCCTAGATGGTAATCATAAAAAACACTTCAAACATCACCCCTTCCTATAGAAACTAAAGCACTATAGTACTGACCAACTTCCCCTTCAGATAGTTGAACGTTGCCTGATACTTTTCAATCCATAAAAAATCATGGTATTTTAGGTTCAGAGCTATCAAAGGAGCTGTAACTCAAAATAAATCAGGTACAAACCTCTAGTAATATCCTGCAAGACCGAGAAAACTATGAAATTGTACCACATTCTTGGGTGATTCCCATAAAACAACTGCTTAAACCTTTCATGGGTCCACTACTACACCCTGCTGTGACACCACCTATCCACAAAAATGTACCTATCATGTCCATAACATGCACATAGACAACTTCTTGTAGAGTTGGTGGCATCAAATGACTTGAAAGTTATCCCTAATATGTTTAGTATGATCCTTCTTTAAATTCAATTATATCAAGATGTTGTCGATGAATACAAATAAGAACTGATCCAGGTACTCATGAATGATTGAGTTCATAATCCCCACAAACACAGCTAGTGCATTCTTAACACCGAATGGAATGACTAGGAACAAAAAGTGCATATACCTACATTTGAAAGTTGTATTCCGGATTTCTCCCACTTTCACCCACAACTGGTGATATCTAGACTGTAGATCGATCATAGAAAACCAACCTTCCTCTTTTAGCTGGTCGAAAAGATCATTTATCCTGAGAAGGGGGTAAAGGTTCTTGACTATCACCAGATTCATCCTCCTATAGTTTATGCACAACCACGTACCATCATCCAAATTCTCTGTGAAAAACACCATATCACCCAACGATGACATACTGGGTTAGATAAATCCCTTCTTCATTAGTTCATTGATATGAATCCTAAACTCTTGTAGCTCAGAAGATGCCATTTGATAAGGAGCCATAGAAATTGGAAAAGCACTACGATGTATGTCTTTCCCAAACTCAATGTCATGTCAAGGGGGTAGAGTCACAACCTCCTTGGGGAAACATCAACGAATTCCTAAAATACACTAGGATATTAGCCCATCTCATTGTCCAATGATTACACTGATATCTAGACAAAAAATAGAGAAGGGGTTCCACATGTCGACTTCCCACCTGATAACTCCGCTCACCAATGAAAACCACAGACTATCCATCCACGTCTGAAAACATGACTATCCTCTGGAAGTAGTTGATGAAGGCATGTACAAAATAAAACTAGTTGATGATATTAATGACATTATATGGTTTCATTTTTAGAAATAAAATATTCCCATAGGACAGATGCGGTCCGGCCATCAGTCCACATCCCCATCACACATAAAATAGGTTGGTCTGAACTCCAACTAGCATACTCACTGGCAGGGGCGCAGAATGCCTCTCTATCTCTAGTCCCATAGAGTGGGATATAGAGGGTATAACAAATGAGTTTGAAGCTCTGTAAAAAAATGTACAATAAAGGGTATTAAACAAGATGATTTCAACTCTAAAGATATTTGGCCCCATCGGGATTGCTACCTATACTATGTGAAACTAACCATGCCTAGATCCTTTATCACCATACTAATGACTGACACAACAAACACTCCTAGGTCAAGGTCCATAAGGGACACCCTGAGGTCAGCCTCAACCTACTCTATCTCCCCTTGATGGAGCACGATCCTGTTTTCCCTACTGTTGAAATATCCTAGGTGACAACAAATTCTGAGGTTAGTGCTAGAACTATCCACCTCTACCATAATAAGTTTGAATGGTATTCGAACACTGATTCTGAAGATTCCTACAGACTCCACATGTGAAAAACCTTTTTCCCAAGTCCATGGGAAAATCACAAGGACCAAAAGGTCAAAACGGAAACTGATATGGTCGACTCCCCACTGATCAAAACATCGAAGGCCCTAGCGCTTGAGACCTGATACTAGAAGCCCTACCTCTCGAAGAACCATGCTGGATCCCATATCATAGTAGACATCCTCGTGAGTTCATCCCCTCAATCACTTCTTCCTTATTATGAACCTTCATGTACGTCAACTACGTAAAGGGAACAACCTCATAATGGATAGAAGGACGAAGTGCCTCATCTGGGAATCTCACACAGGACTCCTCATCTAAAAAGAGTTCTAGGAAAAAACAATGGAGATATTTAAAAATAATCCCCACCTACCATACCAACATATTCCCTTGCTACATAGAGAGAGTAACTTCTACCAATTTTCAGCCTCCATGGGCAATGAAAGGAATTCCGCTCAGAAATCCTTCTCAAAATCAACCCATAGAATATCAACCTCCTTCTTCTCCCTAGGTACAACATCAACCATTGATGTTTAACTCCCCACATATGTCTTGCTTCAAAAGGAACCCAGTACTTTATCAGATCTCATATCAAACTAATGGCGATCTCATGATCCTTGAGTCATCTCTCCACCTCCATGTCAGAAACACCACCCTCATACTTTCACAAGGCCTTCCACTGGAAAGGATGTAACATTCTCTACCACCGGTCATCCTCTTCCACTATATCAACCCTCCACCAATCAACCAGATCATCCTATTATGCCTCAACCACCCAAGCCACACACGGATGATGACAGGGTTCCATAGCTGAAAAAGTAAACAAGGAATTTGTAGGACTATGTATTATGGAATTTTACATAATATTATTTTTAACTCATTTAACTAATTTCATTGTCTATTTCAAATTCCCCAAAACAACCCAATTCATACAAGAACAGAAGTCATTATGACGCATGTACCTTTCCTCGGTTCTCTACCCAGGAAACAATGTAGCCTCACTTAGTCATTCAATAAGACCAGAATCCTTGCATTGGATTATGAGGGGCCCTAAAATCCCATATCCTAGTCGGTATTCCCTAGCTTATATCACATACTGAGGTCACCTTAGACCATTTCCCTACCAACCCATGAAATCCTCATAATGCCTAACAGCAAACTCCATCCTATCTCTCAACCATCACCTCTATTACCATTCTATCATGACCCCCTCCCTCCAAAGATTCCCCTCCTAGGATAGAAATGAATAAAGGGAGATAATGACCCTCGAGTCTCGCCTCTATTAGGACATGAGGTGGTGACCACCACCAATGGTATAGAATCATAAAAAATGGGATGCATTCACTTTTTAAAGAAAAAAATATCATCAGATAATAATTATCAGCCTCAAAACAACTCCAAGACATATATGTAAAAGAAAACCAAAATCCACCCCACATGAATGTTTAAAATACAATTGTTACAAATAAAATAAAACTCCCAAGTAAATAAAAAAAACCAAGGCTAACCAGGTACATGACAATTGTCCCAATGTCTAAGCTGGTAAGGTTCATCATGGTCCACATAATCCTACTAAAAACCTAAAAATAGTTGTATAGATATAGGGATAGCATAAAAGTATACTCATAAGTAAAAACCAAAGCCTCTTGTGTAAAAGGTAGAGAAGCATACTAATGATCCCATGAGAAAACAACTGAACCCAACAACACCTAACAGGGTACACTATCCATCCTAACCTCACCAAGTAACGCATGTTAGGTAAAGTGATATAGTTATCACATAGATGATTTAGGTACCCCGCACTACTTCCCACTGTTTTATTTGATACTACCTAACAGAAGACTTACTCGCACTCCCACATATTCCATAAGTACCACATCACAAACCACCTGCACACACTTGGGCCTCATGGCTAGTCCCATTAATTAGGAAAATGAGGCACACTACATCCCACCCGTAGGCACCTAGGCATAATAGCTAGTCCCGTGACCTAGGAAAACGAATCACATCACATCCTACCAATAGAAACCTATGCCACAAACCATGTCATATCCCGAAAACACCTGAGAAGGTACCACACATCTCATCCTGAAGACACCTGGGAAAACAAAAATCATCTCATCCTAAATACACCTGGGGAAAGCACAACTCACCCACACACAAATAGTCCTAAAACCCACAATACTCTTGAAGAATCATGGGCTACACATTACTGGAAGAAGGAGAAGGGAAGAGGGGGTGGCTAGTAATCCATCCTCCCACCAGGATATTTGGGAAAGACATCCTCCACAGTGATGATGGGGGTGTTCAAAACATAGTGCTCAACAAAGGTGGGGTGCATATATAAATCACAAGTTGAATACAATAAATACTTATATTATACCAAACACTCAATCCCAAACTAGGGTTTTCAACCAACAGGCATCTCACAATTCTGCCTTTTCTGGTACCTCTAAATGCACAATCGCACAACCAACCACAAACTCAATTCATACCCCCATCCAATTCGTTTAACTGATTCTAATTCTTTATTAAAAAATTAATTTATTCATCCCATCACTACCCAAGAAAATACTAAGCACAACACATAACGAACAACACAGTCCAAGCCAAACATGTAAAAACATCGGAAGAATTACCTATACCAACCACTACCATTATCATTATTCAAATTAATTCTGCCCAATCCATCCTATAATCAAATAAAAACCCCAAATCACAACTGAAACCATCAACACATCTCATCACAACCATTCTCAGAAACCCTATTGTATAACCACACCACACCTATAATAACTAGTAACACAAATATACAACAAGTCAATCACATCCCTATTGCACAAAACTACTCATCCATTCCACAATAGACCAATAAATTAACCTGAGATTCCATTACAATACCCAAAATACCCCACATCACACATCCATTCCCCCAATCCTACTATATCACAAGTCATAACAATCCCATGCACAACACACTATCGCATGAACCAAAGCAAGGCATATTCAAATTCAACAAGTCAACCGTTCTTTAATTCCCCTTAATTACTTCTGAGGTTATCATAAAAGGTATGATCTTGGGGAACCCATTTATTATTTGGTTATATGTGGCTTAAAAAATATCATATTAAATCATTCAACAAAAAAATAAAACTATCATTCATTCTATAGACCATCCCATGCACAAACAAAGACCCCCAATGGACATGATTTTTAGTACATAATTTCTCTCGTATAATTTACAAAAACAACCAAAAGAAAACAATAAGTAAAACATATGTCATAGGGGAAAACATTATTATACCCAAATCGCATGATACATAATTGATAGAGACAAAGGAAAACCAAATTGGAAGAGGAAGCAACCAACACTTTCTGATTTCACCCAAAATAGGGGTCGCATGTGTGGTAGGAAAAGCCTATAGGGAAAACGCAGTCCAAATGCTACTCCAAAACACATGACTTCTAGAGGAATAAAGGTTTTGGGGATGTATGGTATCATGAGAATAGACAAGGAATAAATAATGGGAATCCCCCCTAGCATAGAAGAATTTGATCTGAGACTCATGGGATATGAAATGGTTTTCAATTGTCAATAAATCCATATATCAACAAAACCATGTGGTTTGACCATTTAGATGGATCTATGACTGTTAGAAAATTAATGGTATGATTTATTTAACTTGATATAGTTTCAAAACCACTAAATTATTGAATTAACTCATTTTATATAAAATAAAACAATAAAGGGGTGAAACTGCAAAAATTGGAAAATTATTAAAATTTAACAAACTGTTGGAAATGAATCATCGTTAAATGAATCACCATTGTGAGTAATTGGTGTGATTCACCATTACAGGTCCTCGGTGTGAGTAACCATTAGTCAAGCTACCATTGTGAGTCACCATTGTGAGTCACTTCTACAAGTCACTATTGTGAGTCACTGATGCGTGTCACTATTCGACAAGCTACCATTGTGAGTCACCATCATGAATCACCATTCTGAATCACCGTTCAGACTCACTATTGTGACTCACCACTACAACTAATCATTTTGAGATAAAATTTAATGAGACATCAGTGTGAGTCACCATCATAAGTGACCATCCTGAGTAGCCGTTATGACTCACCATCACGAGTCACCGTTGTGAATCATGGCTGTGACCTACTATTGGAGAACCTGAAAAATTGGAAATTTTACAAAGTGTTGAAATAAGTCAGTGTGCCCTCTGATAAAACTTCAACTACCGTAATTTCAAAATATAATAGACTAGAGAGTTCTGTACTATTAAAAATATGTAGTAGGACATTGAGATGCTTGATTGAATTCATCAGTTCCTAATTCACATGTAATAATATTCATAGATTTTGAATTTAGATCATATTATCTTTCTTGATCATTACACAAATTCTCTAAATAGTCCTTATGGATTTCATATGGATTAAATACCTTCAAATAAATCCTTATTCTATGTTTTTTAAAACATATAATCATATGGTCTTTTCCAACATATATAATTATCACCATTAAAATATGGAGAATGGATCACATACATGCCTTCTCTAGAATCATCCATTTCCATATATCTACATCTGAATATTTAACTCATTCTTTTTGGAGACATTTAATATCACTTTTTAGTATTGTATAGGTAATAGAATTTTCAAAAATAAAACATATAATAATTTCCCCGCCTATGATACTAATTGTTGGGTTAGGATAGTGATGGCGAAGATACAAATGTTAGAAGGGGTGAAATTTGTATCTTAAAAACATTAATAATTAAAAACACCACTCTTAATTAGAAGTGAAACTTTCCTTTTCTCTCAAATATGAGTGAGAATAAGAAATAAATAATGTGAATAAACATAGTGATGTATAGTGGTTTCGGGAAAAAATATCCATTAGTCCGCTCCACTATTTCACAACTCCAAAAGATTGGTTATTTTCACTAGGTCCTCTTAACCTAATACCTATAATTGAAAAATGATTGTAGGTAGTTGACACCTTTAAAACAAGGCTATATAAAGCCTTTATGTTCTTCTACAAGGGACCAAAAATATCTTTATCATAGTCTAATAAATTGACACTCCACCACGAATGAATCTGATCATCTGAGACTCCAATAAATCAAAATATGTTTATTTGATTGAGTATATAGATTAATCTTCATTGTTCTAGTAACAACTACCATATATATTTATATCTTTAAAATGCATAAAATAATATAAATCTTCAACATTGTGTAGTATTTATTTAAACATAAATAGAGAAAACACCATATATATGTTAAAGCATTTATGTCTCCAAAGTGTATCTCTTACAAAATAATTCATCATTCTTATAGAAGAATATATTATGGTAAAGTGAAGCAACAGTGATATTAATAGCAGCAGCAGCAATGATATCATAGATTAAACCATTTATGCCTCTAAATTTTAGCTTTGGAATCAACGACACGTGGTTTTGAATGTATATCACTTTTTTTAAATTCGTCATCTCTTTTAGATAAAGACCATCTTGATATTTATATTGTTGTTTGAACACTCTAGTTCAAGCTAACTTCAAAAATATTTTAAAATAAATCACGAATATTTGAATTTCAAAAACATTCAAGAGAGGTTATAACTTCCCATAAGAATAGTAATGATTTACTATGTTAAATATGAGACTTCAAAAAAATAATAATGAGAATTTGAATCAGTAGAAAATGATATTTGAATAGATCTTTATGCCTTCTAAGATCATTTCATAAATCATGGATAATATAATAGATTAAAAACTCCATTTTTGAATAGTAAAACACCAGGTTCCTTCATGAAATGAAAAAATACCAAACGTATGGTTGAATATAAAAATAGGGTTGATGTACCATATGTTTGTATCCTCAAACACAATGTTGCTTCTGAACATAGGGATCTTGAACCATAATTTCCTAACAACATAGGTTATATGATGCATACATTTTTTTTCCAAATGTAGGGTTCATTCCATATGATATGCTTACAAATGTAAGGTATGAAAAGTGTTTCCAGAATACACTATAACACATTCTGAATACAACAATGAATAGTCCTCATGGATCAAAAGCATGAATATAAATATAAAATAAGTATTTCCATTAATACTAATTTCATGAAATTCAATTAAATGTAAATTCATTAGTAACACAAATGTGGGTGTTTGTGAGAATCAAAACAAAAAATAAATTAGCAAAATTGTTGAATCATTACAAGATCAAAAAATTAGTTAATGGTTAACTATTATTTAACCTCAAACTAACTACATAAGAACTACTAATTAATTAAATATTAATGAAATTTCATATACTGATTAACAACTCATTAATGAATGATTAAGGAATGATTAACTTAGGAATATGTAATTATTAACTTAAGAATAATTAATACTTAAATTAGGATTAAGTAACGATTAACATATGATTAATTAATGGTTAGTTATTATTTAACATTTGACAGACTACATAAAATCTATTAATTAATTATTTCTTAGGTATTTATTAGTAATGACAAAATAAGGATTTACATATTATTATATAATTAATAGCTAATGATTAACATCATATTAACAAAGATTTATCATATGATCAATGTGTTTTATCAATGATTTAAAACTCCATGAAATAGAGGCTTAACGAAACACCTGATTTGTTACTCTCATTATTTGGATAATTAATACCTTGTTGCACACCTGGTTTGATAATATTGATGGATAAGTTTTGGATGATTCACAATCTCTTTATAAACCACCGAACAAACCTTTAAGAAGAAAAATAATATACTTTGAAACTATGGTGTCATTTTCGAGGATATAAGAAAACTATATAAATTTTTAAAAAATAATTATTATGTGGTTATCTAAATAATGAAATTTATATCAAGATACCACAAGTGGTTGTGGCTATGACATAGTGGATTATATGAGTAAAAACCCTGAAAAGTGCGATTGAGCTGGAATTGATTGTCACCTGGTCCATGAAAATGAGCCTTTCTACACACCTAGTTTAACACTCCCTATGAATATGATTTAGATGATTCATATTTTATTTATAAAAAACCGAATAAGCCTTTAGGATGATTAAAAATTATACTGCAAAACATTTGTTTCATATTTTAGTATATTTGAAGAAGTTGTAAAATTTCAATACATTAAAGATTGTGTGGTAATCTGATAAACTAAATATCAATCTAGATACTACAAGTAGATGTGTCCCTATCCTAGAGGTACCTAGTGGTTGAAACCCTAAAAGGGGAGAATGATCTGGACTCAATCATCACCTAGTATATGACAACATACATTTCTCCACACCTAGTATGACACTTCTGGGGGATATGCTTTTGATGATTCACATTATCTTTACAAACTATTGAACATACCTTTTGACATATTTAAAAATTTACTACAGAACATTATTGTTATCATTTAGGATCTTAGGCGATGTTCTAAAATTTTGATAATGTAAATATTGTGTGGTAAACAATAAATGATTATTCCATATGGTCAATATTATCTACACTATCGGAATCTAGATCAAAAAACATTTTTCACGTAGAAAATCATGATTGTCGTTATGTACTACTTTAGGTAGGTTATTCATACATAGAAAGGAGCTTCTTATAGTACCCAAATAGAAACAATTGTTAGAACATATAATTTTGTAACCCTAAGTGATCTTTCAGAAATAATTTTTGGTCATTTAAATCTAGGGATGTGATTAAGAGTTTGAGTCTATTAGCTATAAAAATCTTCAATTCCAAGCTATGTTATTTCTTCTATCTTTTCCATTGAATTTTGATGAGGACTGGGTCCAAGAAACAAATTTATCTTCCCAACAGTCAGATGGTTTCATGATGGAGTTATATATTGAGTTTTGTAGTGTACAACAACAACATCCAATTATACCAAGGCATAGACATACAAGAGTGGTTAAATAAGGTTTAACCCAAAAAATGAGGTTATTACCTACATTGTGAATAAATAAAACATAATTTATCTACCCAATATATAGAAATTTTTTTTGACGATGTACAAGTTTATAATGTTGGAATAGAGAGAGACAACAATGATGATGAAGAGGAAGTTGCAGAAGTTAGGGAAAAAGTTTCTAGAAATATAGTTTTTGTACCGTATCCTATACACACAATAAATCATCCACCACTATTCGCATCTTTGTTAGAATAAATGGAGTGTTTTCCTGAATTTTACTAGAATTTTATCACACCTGCAAATGAGTTTCCTAGATTTCAATAGGATATATTTTTGAGCTAGAAATAACATTAAACATTTGAATATATTTTTCAAGTAAATATTCAATGAAACAAAATGTGAAAATATTTCATATTGTGATAAAATAAAGTTATTTAGTTTAAGAATTGAGTCATACAAAATACATCATATAGTGTGAAGAATATGTGGATGATTGTAGATTATTCTTGATGGAGATTCCTGAAATTGCATTTAGAGGCTGGGTAATTTCTAATATTGAGACAACTTATACTTGTATTCTTCCAAACCTGACATAATATAATATATAATCTGATAAAAAATTCATGTTATTTATTATCACTGAGATAATCAGGACATGTTAATATGCTCATATTTCCCTTCTACAAGAGAGGATAATACAGAAAATTAGTTACAATATTTCCCATAATAAGGCATGTAGGGCGTTATAGAAGGGCATTGCCAAGGTGTATGATGATTATGATGACTTGCAATAGGTTTTGTCGCATTTTATAGCCATATTGACACAAAATGACCACGTTGTATTCCATATTGATATGAACAAACATTTTTCTCATGATAAATGACTTGATCTATCCCCTATAAAAAAATCGATTATTCTGGGAATTCCTTACAAGTATTTCTGGAATTCATTTCAACAAATAGTTCCTAAAAATTCACTAGATGGTTATATATGGAAAATAAATAGGTGTATTTATTACTACAGCAACCAAAGATAGAAACTATCCACCATTGTAACATGCCTTTTCCATTTTGGATAAGGAAAATTATGAATCGTGGAGTTGGTTTTTAGCATGTATCAATAACCATTTCACCAGTATTCGGGGTTACTATTTGATATCTAATCATTATTGTGCATTCAATATGGAAATCAATATAGATCATGTTGCATGGGGACCCCTGAATTAACATCATCGGCATCAGACACATTTCTATCAATGTGCAAAAAACATTACATGATAGACTTATGAATATGTAAATCATGAGGTATGGTATAAAATACCATTCATATGTTTTTTATTAATTCAACATAATGAAAAAATTAGTGTATGGAAAATATGATAACTTTTTTGTAGAATATGAGTTGAATCAATGAAGGTTTGAAAAATGTTTAAAAGAAATCTATAGGGGTAATCATAGATTTCATGATAATATGATGTGGATTCTAAAATAAAAATGAGCATTCACATATGAATGGGGAAATAGGTACATAAACATGACCACAAACATTGTGGATTGCATCAATGGATACTTCAAGGTTCTTTACAAGTTACCTTTTGATGGCCTAGTTTAAGAAACATATTATGTTTATGTAAAGTACATAATTAAAAGAGAAAGGCGAAATGTGGATGAGATTCTATAGGGGTTAAGGTACGGATGACACATTCAATGTGATATTGAAAAGAAAATTAAAGAAGATTCTACTTATAAAAAGCATATATTCCTCTGAGAATACTCTAGATTTGAATTGAAATATTGTTTTTACCCCCATCGCAGGTAATAGCTATCAACTCTTGGTGGTATTATTTGAAGTGAGTCATTTTCAATGTGAAAAAATAGAGGCATTTTGGTTTCCATGCGCACACTCCACTACAACATTTACCACTATGAACATATCATGGGAAGAATATGTTGATCTTTTATACTAGTTAGACATTATTACTAACTAGTATATTTTACCTTGGATTCATATTGGGGAGTTTCGAAATTTCCCAATACCCAAATATGATCCAATATTGATACTTGACATCAACAGGTTGCAACAAATGAGGGAGTCCAAAGTCCAGTAGGTCGTGGAATTATATGGACTGGCCTCATGAACAAGGGAAACATTTGAGATGCTATATATGTCATTGGGAATGACATAATAGGAAATTATGCCTTATAATCGCTGAATCGAGTTCACACTCTCAGCCACAGTGATGTATTTCCTCCAACCTGAACTTTTCATCTTATCAATTATATGGTTTTACTTTAAACTCTTTCAATTTTTTTGTTTGATAATATTTACGAATACATTTACTATCAAATAATAAAAATATGATATATTACACAAACATTTATATAAATCACACAGAATCTAAAAATTCATAAATGTTACATTATTTTGATAAATAAATATTTCTTCCACGTAATTCCATTCCATTTACAAATATTTTTCACATGATAAACAATTTTGTGAAAAATATTTAGGTTTTCATAATAATACTTTCATATTCACATTACAAAGAATATGAAAATTGCATGTGATATGATATGAAATCATTATCAAACTATCCATGGATACACCATAAAGCAAGCATGTTAGAAAATAACCATAAAATATACAATCATGTGAGAAATTATATATAATTGATAAAGCATACCATTGGGGATCTGACCTATTTTTATACGTGGAAGACATGAAATAAATGCTCAATACATATGTTGTATCCAATTAATATAACCTATGTCTATAGAAATATATTTTTAAGTAAAAAATCATTAAAACCATGACTCAAATCCAATAAGAATAGTGGAAAAGCCAGTCACCTTCTAAAATATAGGTTAATAAAATGAAATCTCTATATTCCCAAGAAGGGGCCAAGAAGAATGTGAGGAACAAATCCCAATAAGAAACCACAATGGATTTATTTAATGATTTTTTCCATGTGAATTGATAAACTAGTTTCAAAATAATTTTAAAAATAAACCACTTGAAAAAATAATAATTCTACAAAACCATTAAAATCATATAGGTTTTCTTTAATAAAAAACATGTTTTTCCAAAAAAAAATACAAACCTGAATCAAGTAGACAAATGAAGCCAAAAGGAAAAACATTATCATGCTCAAATATCACCAAATGGAATAATAAAGGTGATCATAACATCAACCTCATGTATCCATAAAAATGTAAAAGGATCAAATAGGAATAATACATATCAGCACATGAAATAGAACTAATCAAATGAATAAATAATGCAACCAATCATTCATGCGTAATGTGCACCTATGGTCTCTAACCATAAGGCCTATTGTGATTGAGTAAACAAGTATGCTAGATAAATAAGAAAAGGAAGCTCACACAATCATCATATGGGCCCAACTCAAAGAGCTCACACAGTCTCTCGGTGGCCTACATGGAAGCTCACACCATATTCCAACAAAAAGGATCTCTCATTCCATTAGAAATGAGTAGAGGATCACACGGTCCTCCCAACGAGGCTCACGTGGTCACCGGAACAAGCCTCACAGTCACACCTATGATAATACACATTTTATTACATGGCAACAAATCCCAACCAAGTGCTTATATTAATCAATCTATAACACAAGAAATTTTATAAATCAAACATTCCCAATTTAAGAGAACACTCATTCCAAGGTAAACCCCTAGCTAAAACCACATTAGAAATATTCTTTGAAAAACATGAACATATTTCCTTTTCTTTTGGTAAGTAAAATTTCATAAAATAACAGGAATATGAAAGTTATATCTTACATTCTACAAGTCATAACATTATACTGACTATAATGTTATTTTTATATTTTAAACATACTTATGATATATTTTTGTTTTATATGTCGATATGGAGGATACTACTCTACTCGCTGAGTAGTATGTGTATGTTTCACGTATCGTGCTAGCGGTCTGTGAGGTTCAGTGGATCATGGTGTGTAGATCCCACCATTATCATCACATTTCACCTCCATCCATCATTATACCATGCCAATATCATTCTAGAATTTATGGCGTTGTTGTATCTGATTATACATTTATTGTCACCGAGGGATGGATACCTAAGACTCACACATTCCACTTGCCTGAGGGAGAGATAACCATCACCCTTGAGAATGTGGCAGTTCTGCTCAGTCTTCCTATATAGGGGATGTTGTTATAGGACCCACACATGGATACTAACCTGTGATTGTATAGTGATTTATAGGCATTGGCATTGTGGGAGATGATGATTCTACAGATGATGGGATGATATATATGAGTTTTCTTGAGATGCACTTTTGATAGTTACTCGTTGACATTGATAAGAAGACTATCATGTGCCACGCTCATGAATATGTCTTGTATCTCATTAGTGGGACACTGCGTACTGATCACTCTGGTATGCATGTCTACATGATGTATCAAGGGTTACTAGAGGATTTTGACCAGGCTAGGAGATACAACTGGGGATTTGTGTGCATGGAATATACATATAGATCAATATGCACTGTATTCCAATCAGATCGCACTAATCTTGGGAAATGTGTTGTCCTTATTCATATGTGGGCATGGAAGAATATCCCTCTCATATACCCTATTATTGTTGGTAAGGATATTCATATAGATTTGTGGCATGAAGCTCCATGTGGATGTTGGTATGATCCCTAATCTTCACTGTTTTATGATTCCACTTTGATTTATTAAATTTATTTTCTTATTATTTATCACTTTCTATGTTTTATGTTATAGGTGGAGTCAGGGACACCACTTTGTTAGGACACTGAGGCACAACATGGGTGTATATCGTCTCTTGTTGGACTCTCTAGTACGCACCCACTGATGTAAGTATATACAATCATTCCTTGACTAATCTATTTCATAATATATTTTTTTGGTTTTATAGAAATAATTTTTTTTAAATGTCAGATGTTATTTCAGATTGAATAGATGTCATACTGGGCTCTATTATATCAACTACTCGCATACAACACTGATGTGCTTCGCGATGCCACGATTGTAGTGAATCTATTTAATTTTAATATTGTTGAGTGGAACGATCTTGATATAGTCATGTGTGAGTTTGGATTTGTTCAGAATATTCCTTTTCTACCTAGACAGTCAGTAGAGCATCATTCTGTGAAGCTGACTGGGAGGCAGGATGTCGAATCGCGCTGATGACATGTAGAGTATCTAGACCTCTTGAATATATGATTATCATTTCATATTGAGGATATGTATATGATGTGATTCCATCAAGCAGAGCAGCTCGAATATGAGTCATGGTATAAGCTGATGTATAAACTATATCTTAATGTACACAGTAGATGACTTTAGGATATGGAAGTTCATAAATTTCCATTAGTTCATTTGTTGTACTTTTTTTAATTCATTTTGAATCATTTTACAACATACTTGACCATAACATATTAACTGCATGTCTGGTCTAGCGGAGGTGGAGGATTTTAGCCAGGCAATGTACCATGTTGTCGCATAGGGGATGATGTCAGTGTATCATGTTCTACACGGTAGTATCTTTGATCGTCCAACTCAGAGAGATGTGTGTTCTTACCTGGGGAGAGGAGGTTCCTGCTCAGGAATCTCCTTCAGCAGTTGATAATGTTGATGAGATGTGATGACAACAATGTAGATCGTGTCGTGTTGCACGTGAGGTCTCACCTGTTCCATAGGGAGAGGTCGCAACTCAAGTAGTCTAGCCTCAACCGATTTCATATGTGCAATAGGAAGCATGAGATGCATTTTTATCGTAAGGATATCCATAGTTTTCCTCAGGTATATCTGATTTGAGCTTGTATCAGGAGTCATTTCTCATGCCTCCGCCTTTGATTACGTACCGAGCCTTCACACGCCTTATGGTTCCCCCATCATACGATGGAAGGTACTTCCACTAACGCAGTGGGAGAAGGATTAAATGCACATGATGACATTCAGATTCCACCTTCTCCCGATGAGTCACATGCAGATCAAACATTCGAGGTTCAAATGCCCGAGGATGAGCCCTCCACATCTCAACATACTCCACCCCAAACACAGAGGTTAGCTATCTTTATAAGGGCATGACATTCGCACACAAAATAGTGGGATGATACCTCATCATAGACTGTGACTGTATTCATTTATTTAAATGTTTTCTATTATCATAAAGGATTTGAAACAATAATTTATTCTATCCTCTATATGATTGTCTGTCTATTAAATTGAAGAAATTCTTTTTTCTACCAACCATTTTTTACATGTTTAGCCACTGTTTTAATTCTCATTTATATTATATGTACAATTTATATTTTAAATGCATTTGATGTTGACTACTTGATACATAGAAAAACATGTTAAATTTCAATAAGGTAGAACATTAAAAGCTGATAAAATATAATCTATAAAAAAATCTTACTAAAGTGTAAAACAGAACATAAACATCTAAAAATCTATTGAAAATAAAAATAATTTCATCATTATAATTAACCAAAATTATTTTAAGTGACATAAATATTATTGATTAAAAACATAACATTTACACATTATAAAATTAATGCACATAAAATATAGTATAATTAAAATCTAATTTAAATTTATTACATTGACGAAACATATAAATAACAATTGAAAATGAAAGGAATTTTAAAAAAAATTATAAATACAAATTTAATATTTTAAAACAAAAATATATTATGCCACTAAAATTACTATTCAATAATTTTTTAATGAAATGCTTGTTATTTTCAATTAATTTTTATATGATCAGTAAGTGTGTCAAATGTCATTTATATTTTAATTTTACTTTACTATTTATATACTTTCAAACCTACCAACTTGAAATATTATTATGTTTCTTGTAGGTGTCTTTGAAATCATATTAATTATAAAATCTAAATACAATCTAAATGAAATTTGACAGACTGACTCAACATATAAAACATAATAGAAAATAAAAATAATCATAACATGTCACAAAATTCATTTCTAAAAAACTTATCATTTTCACTTTCAAATATTAATGGACATAATTCTTATTATGTATTATATTATTAATTACATTACATAATTATGTTATTATAATAAAATGTTAGTAATTACAATATTCATATATATATTAATTGTAGCATTAAATATTTACAATAATTAAAATAATAAATCTTAATAATGGTGTAAATAATATAATTATTAATGTAATTGACAATATATTTTTAAAATAAATATTAATTGCATTAGTGACTTATAAAATTTAATTAATAATAATAATGGTATTATTGACAAAATATTTGTATATATATATGTGTGTGTCTGTGTCTAAACAAAAGAAATTAAAAACAATATATATATATATTAAACATAAAAACACAACTTTTTTTAATTTTTTAATTGTTCTTTTTAATTTGCACGCTCGGGGTCAGGGCCGGCCCTAGGGCAAGCCCAAAGAGCCCCTAGGCTAGGGCAACATGCAATTAAAGGAAAAAAATACATAAGCAAGGGCAAAAATTTAACTATTTCACTGTAGCTCTTAATACATTTTATGGCAAAAATTCATATGCAGTGTTGGGCAACCAAATAGACCGGGCCGCTCCTGCTCGGGGTATCGGACTTGCGGCCATTGGGGTAAAATCCAGAATTGGCAAGACGGACGACATCATTGTGTATTAGTTTAAGCATTGTTTTAAGATTTTTTTTCTTTCAAGCACCTTATTAAAAAAACACATCAGCCTGTGGCCATCCCTAGGTACGTAGGTAAGTAGAAATAACAAAAAAGTTAATAATGAATAGATTTAGTGACAGATTAAAATGTTTATTATAAATATATGGATAAAATATTTTTATTTTTAAAACATTTTTTATACTAACATTGGCGAGTCAGGATGTGTGGAGCTCCATGACCCCATGTTTGAATTTTTTCACACAATGATCAAGGTCGTGAGTAAATGCAGTAAACATTCTCAATGCAGTCGATAATGAAGTCCAAGGGATGCATGCGGGGTGAAAGGAAGAAGACGAAGAGACGGAGAGTAGGCATGAATGATGGACGACCACCCCCCTTCCCCCTCCTCCAACAAAGCTTCTATATATTAGCTTATAAGGCGGATCACACGCGACTCCCCTCTACCTTCCCATCTCTGTTTTTGACTTCTGTCGATAGCTTCTAAGATTTTGTTGCAGTGGCTGCGGGATCTCTATTTTGAGTCAAGACATCCCCCGCCATCATATTTTATCTTTCCATGCAGGACGCAATGTCTCCGTCTCAGAAAAAATTCCATCAGTCAAAGAGGGGCAAAGACTATGATAAGCCGGCCACCTGTCTTCAGGATTTAAAAAACAAGGATGTCGGTGATGGTCCTCAAGAGAACCTTGCTGTGATGAACACGTTAGCCACAAAGGTTTCTTCCATATTGAGTTTCCCAGAAACCAGGTTCACAAAATCCTTACCGCAGGAAGATACTACTTGCCAGATTTTGAACCCTTCAGCCGAAAAACCACTTGATGGGTCTTTTAAAAGAAAGCTTCTTATATTAGATTTGAATGGACTCCTTGCCGACGTACTTCCATTTCTTCCTGCTGGCCACAAGGCAGACATAACAATTACCATGAAATCCGGTTAGATTTCACTCTCCCATTTCATAACTCTCGGGTATATTCACCCTCTCTCACAGGTTTCTACTTGCTACTGCAGTTTTTAGACGGCCATTCTGTTGTGAATTTGTGCAGTTCTGCTTTCAGAATTTTGATTTGGGTGTCTGGACATCTAGAACAAAGTAACATTTAATCCTCCCTTACCTCCTAAGGTGTTTATGAAATCTAAATTATTTTAATATTCTGTAGGAAAAACATGGAGAAGCTACTTGATTTTCTTTTTGGTGATTACAAACATCAATTGCTTTTTTGTTGGGTAATCTTTACAATTCTCAACCCTTTAAAAAAAATGCATTTTAAGTCCATATTTTATATACTAAATATGCATGCTCCTCGAAATTTAATTGCTTTCCTGTGCAGGATCAATCCCACTGCACTGATACAGGTTTGAAAACACCTGAAAACCGATGGAAGCCCCTCTTTTTGAAGGAACTAAAAAAATTATGGAATCAGCATAAGCCAGCACTGCCATGGGAGAAAGATCGGTACAATGAATCCAACACACTTATGATGGATGATTCCCCATATAAAGCCTTGCGCAATCCGGTACGTTGTGCTGTACTTAATAATATATTTTTCGCATTCTCATTTTATTCTTTCTTCAGCCAAATACTGCAATCTTTCCACCTCCCTTCCGGTACCAAGACAAGAATGATAATTTATTAGGTAAGCAGGCGCCCCTTACTTTAAGTTCATATTCTTATTTCTTTCCCTTTTGAGCCCCTTCAATGGTTTATTCCCAGCAGCACCTGGAGGCAGTCTGCAGATTTATTTGGAAGGGCTGGCGGAGGCCGATGATGTTCAGGAATATGTCCGCCAAAATCCATTCGGCCAACCTCCTGTATCCGAATCACACCCACACTGGCATATCTTCCTGAAGGTTCTAGTTCATCCCCATGAGGATGACACCCATTCCCAATCTCCATGAAACTCAACGACATTTTCCTTCTCTCTCGGTTTAAACATCCTGTTTTTGTCGGTTACTTTTCTTTTATTAATCCATCCCTTCTAGGTGGTGTTTGTTTGTTTTTTTTAATGTATCTTCACATATTTCTCGGATGTGAGGGGTATGGAAGCTACCGAAAATTTGTGTCGACTTGTTTGAATATTTGTACATTAATAAGTAAATTTATGAAATATGTATAAAGTATGATTAGAAGAAAGATTAGTGTATTGTGTTTATAAGAGGCTAAATGTGTAGGATAAAAGCGAAAACAATTGGATATCTGTGGTTTATAACTTTGCTACTCCGGTAAAACAATGATTAAAAATGGTACTTCAATTATTATGTCTGTGTACTAGAATTAAGAAGTAGATTCTCATCCATTAAGATAGTTAAAGGAAACGAGACTTTTAGCATTGTTAGTGTTCACGCTCCTCAAGTACGTCTAAATGTACAACAAAAATCCCCTTTTGGGTTAATTTATAAACATTGATTCATAGTTTTCCCAACAACAAATGTGGTGGCCTAAGTGAGCATCTTGGAAAGGATTATAGATATTCATAGATTGCCAAGAAAGGTTTGGTTTTAGTATAGTAAATGAGGAATGATATCTTAGATTTTGTCTATCGATGGAATTTTGTTGTTTCAAATATGGTTTTTGGGAAACTAGGGAAACATTTTGTTACTCACATGAGAATTTTAAATAAAGCTTTTAAAAAGTTAATTGGGAAGTTAATCGTCAACTACATGTAGGATGACGTGGCTAATAGTTTTCACTAAATGTCTACTTTTATTCTAGGAGTATCAAAAGTGTTTTCTCCAAAAGGAAAAGAATCTCCGTGATGGAATGAAAATAACCAAATGAATGTTAAAGCTAAATGAGAGTGTTATAAAGTTTTACACCGTTGTAATAATGAAATTATTTTGGCTCGATATCATGTTGTTATGGTTAAGAAAGTAGTTCCTAAAGCTAAATTTAATGTTTTTGAGGAGCTACACCATTCATTACATAATAAGAATAGTGAAATGAAAATGTACAGTTTAGTTAGTGGTAGAAAGCTAAAATCTAGAGAATTAAATCAAGTTCATTGCATAAAAGATGAAGGACATGCCCTTTAAGTTTGTGAAATTAAGAAAAGATGGGGATGCTACTTCCACTACCATAGATCAAGGTAAGCGCACCACCTGCAATACAATAGATAGTGCTTTTATTAGCGCTAGAAAATCGTTGGTAATCTCAGCAAAGATAAAGGACATGTCCCCTTTAACAACGCTATAAAACAATGATAAATGGATTCCTTTATCCACGCTAAAAAAATGCTGATAAAGCCCCCTCTTTATCAGCGCTCAAGATAGCGCTGATAAAGTGAGATTTTATCAACGCTAATAAAGGTGGAATTTATCAGTGCTCGAAATAGCACTGATAAAGGCTCAACTGCTTGTGATATGATGTTTATATAACATCACACCCACCACCAACACCTACACATATAAACAACACACCCACTAGCAACACCTGCACAACACACACGCACCACCTACACAAAACATCACCTGCATAACACACACAAGAACAAAGCATCACACACAAGGGTTTGACAAACAATACTATATACATTTCAAACAATGTTTTATAAAATTACATTTATAATTATCCAACAAACAATTAAAAACATCAAAGTTTCGTCCTTTTATATCTGTGATCCCCTCTCAAAAATGTCCACCCATGATATTAGTTGCCGAACAAATCATCACAACTCAAGCAAAAAGGTTCCACCTAAATAAGAAAACAAATATTATGTTAGTAATACTATAAAAAATAAATTAAATATTTTTATGAAAGAATAAATTAATAAAATGTCAATTTTTAATAAAAAAGACACATTTGGAGTTATACAAGTCACACCGTGCATCGTATTGAGGTGAAGTATATTCCTACACATCACAAATGAGTTATGGATTGATGTCCTAAAATATCAAAACAATCTGAATGAGTTTTCTTGGTTTTGAGTACATCCCTTGCTTTCTTACTAAAATTAATATCAAATTCAAATAAAATATTTGGATTTATACCGGTCACATCGTTCATCAGATTAAGGTTTGGTTAATTCCTACGTGTCACAAATGTCTCATGAAACATTTTTCTAAAAATGAAAACAATCCAAATGGGTTTACACGGTTTTCAGTATGACAATTGTGTTTCTTTACTAAAATATCATTTCAAATCAAAAACACCCATTTTGAGTCATATCGGTCGCATCGTGTATCGGTTTGAGGTGAGACTACTTCATACACGTCACAATGGACTTACGAATCACTCTTCTAAATTATGAAGACAATCATAGGACATTTTCTTGGTTTTCAGTGAGTGAGACGTTTTGAGCTAAAATGACTATTTTAAACTGATAACAGACACTTTTAGCCACACTGGTCACACCGTGTGTTTGATTGAGCTATGGTTGATTCCTAAAAATCAAAAATGACTCATGGATCATTGTCTTAAATATATTCTGATCATGTTAAACCTTAAAAATGGTATCATGACCAGAATTGAATATGGAAATGAAAATTGAGAACCCATCATCCTTGAATGTGATCAATCAACACATCTCGGACAATGTTTTCATTTTTAATGTAGGAGGAGGGGGAAAGAGATGATGATTAAATATTACATTATAGTAATATAATTCTAGTTCATGTAAGGTACTATAATTATCATATAATTTGGATGAGGGAAGATTAGGAAATAAGTATAAAATATAGGATATCAAAATAGAAGAAGAATTGAAAAATCTCTCACGAAAATTTAGCACCCTAACGATGTCACGTAAAATTTCATAAAATAGTTTGATGATAGAAAGGGGGTATCTCATAAATCTTACATAATAAGGATAGTAAGGGGGATATGGAATGAAATTTCCCAACATAAGGTAATGTAAATTTAAAAAGAGAAACATAAATTGAATGGAAAAAAGAAAACTAAAGAGGATGTCTACCTCTTGATCTCTTCTCCTTGAGATCCTTCTTAAGGCCTATGGTTTTGGCCTTTTGGTGAGACCAGTTGCTCTAGGATGTGGGGAAGAGGGTTTGGGAAAAGTATTTGGACAAATTTAGGTAAGGCTCGAGGCTTTAGAGGTGTTGGAGGAAGAGGGGAATGAGGGTGATATTTATAGTGGAGGAGAGGAGGTATTTTTCATTATTTTAATCATTATTATAATATTTTTTTCTCAAGACTAAGAATTATATTAATTAATGTGACCCCAAATAGTAATAATGTAATGTGAGTTCGAACCAAGTGGTATTACATCACTTATGATGTCATAAATAGTGTATTTTACTAATAATTTGAACATAGGGTATTTTATCATATTTCACTATTCATAGAAAATTCTATAATTTCAGAAAAATTCCAAAAATTCACCCTAAACATTTTTTGATGTGTAGATTTCAAAATTGAACTACATTTTTCAAAAATAATTTTCTAAATACTATTAGTTAAATTTTTAAATAAAATCATAGTTAATTTAAAAAATAACAATTTTAAATGTATAATTAGCTTTATATTAGATTGAAAAATTAATTTAGATTTCATTATCTTATTACCTTAAGAAAATAAAATGTTATCAAAATTTACTATTCATAAGGCGCATATTACTATTCATATTACTATCCATAAGGGTATGTTACTATTTATCCAAAATCAAGTTTGTTCAATCAGACTCCAAATGACTTACTGGTCACAACTCTAGATGACAGTTTTTCGAAATTCAAAACATAGAAGTGGAAAATTTATGTTTAATGGATAGGTTTTGACTATCCCCTAAATAACCAAGTGTCGTTTCAACGGAACATAATGATTTTTGAAATATAGTCTTTGAATAGAATGTATTTAAGATAAGCATACAATAAAATGTTTGGGGTGTTATAAACATAGTTTCCCATCTTTATTTCTTCTGTCTACATGCCACGTCAATTACCCTGAAATATCCTCACTTTCATATATGAGCCTAAACCTTGGAATGATTGGAAATTACAATAAAACATTCTTAGGACCAGATTCATCTTTCCTATATTAATAAGCACTACACTTTGGACATTATCTAAGTGATTTGTGGTCCTTGAAAAATATTTTACTGTCATTTCGGTAATCATGCACTCGTTTAGAGATCATACCCATCGAATATAGAATTTTCTTGGCATCAGATGTTCATATTGGGAGCTCATTATCTTCTGAGAGCATGTCATTCAAGAGAGAAAGTAATTCTGTAAAACTGGCGTCACTCCATCTGTTTCCTTGTTTCAAATTTTACAGCTTCATTATAGATGACAATGTTGTATATTTAGTGCAACCAACATACAAAGGTTTCTATTCACATCTCTTTAACTTCTCAAAAAACATTTGGGCAATCATACATTTCATCTTAAAATATCCTTGTGATTTCCTCAATATAATCTTCATCATCATTCACATCTATAATGACGTCCTTGATACAATCTTCTTCTTCTCTGTACTTGTAATTATATCAGATGATCCATAAAATGCATTGTTACCTCAACCTCTTTCTACATTCAATTTTTCCCCATTTTTATTCCAATATTTATAAAATCAATCTATTTCATGGCAGATGAAGCATTCTTCTAACTCCTCTGTACTGACTTGTCTTGAATAATAGTAGCGTGAACATAAATAAAGGACTTTAGATGGGTCCTATGTACAATCTTTTGAAAACTTGATGAATTCATTCACTCAATCTTCGTACTCTCTTGTCAAAAAATTATCATCCATAGATTATTTATTAATATCCATCCTATTTGATTCCACGATATTAGTACTTAACAAAATAAATTCACAAATATTAATATAATCTAACAGCTTTCCTAATTCTATAAAAATCTAAAATTAAAAGATTATAAAAAAATTACAGCTCAAATGTCCTTTGAAAACAAATTAAAAAATCTAACTTGAAATCCCATTAAAAGACCAACCATTTACACAAATTAATCTTTAAAATAAACACCAATTTTAAAATAAATCAATCAGTTCCAAACACTCTTTCAAAAAACTAAAATAACTTTTTTTAAAGCATTCAAGACAACTTAATGACCCAACAATCTTATTCTTTTAAAATGTGAGACATACCTCTAAGAAACATTTCAAAACACATGAATCATTTTAAAATGGAAACTTAGCCATTTTCAAATGTCATATATCCCAATAGAGACACTTTATAAAAGATACATAGAAAACACCTCGATTCATCCCAAATCAATCAGTGTTGTATGATTCCAACACATTATTCCAAAGGCAAATGTAATAATAATAATTTCCACAATCATTTGATATTATGCTCCCCACCATTGGATATACCTTATCCATGCTTCTATTTTCCAGTTATATCAATTGTCCTTCACTACAACATTAGTGTCCTAATGGATATGTTCCATAGTCAGTGACAACACTCGCAACCATGAGACACTCATGTTCTAGTTTACTAAAAATACTGCATTATCCCAATGATCCTTGGCTCGCACAAAATCAATTTATTGTAAGCCCCAAGAACAATGCATATATATCTCATATGAAGTAATATTGGTTTCTTCCTTTATAAATACACCTAAGAAAATCTATAAGAATGAACCCAATACATAATAAAAAATTTCTCATGATTCGTTCCTTTCACACAAATAATTTCCCTATGAAACACATCACTCGAAGAAACTATGTTGCTTTCCTAATCCTTTTATGTACATTATATCTCAAGTAAAAATAAGAAAAAAAATATTGTACTAAACTATTATATGTTATAATTTTCAACAGTCTATTTTCTAAAATCAACAAATGACATTATAAATGACATTAAAAAGACTAGTCATTCTAAAATTATTAACTGAACGCATATCAGTAACCTCTAGAATCAGTGTGATGAGAGTATCAATATATTTCTCAAGAGAATTATTACCTCTCCCAAAAATATTCATGAGGTTAACAACATCAATTCCCAAAATAGTCTAGAAAATTAGACAAAATTCCATAAAGAAAATCTAGGTTTGGTACCTTTGATAGATGCATCAACCTAAATGTCACAACCACTCTATAACGTTCAATATCAATAGTGAATAATTCATTAATATAATTTTTTAAAGTTTTTATAAAATAATAATTTATATAATTAGATATAAAAGTATGCTAAGAATAAAATACGAATTGATCATCTCTTGAATTATATCATTTTCCCCTTTGAGGGTATTCACCATAAAGATCTTACAGGTGGAAGGAGTCATTACATGCATTGTTATGGTTATTTGACTAGGGTTTCGATTAAGTATCTCATGTATCTTTGGATAGGTAGGGATTACCAAAGATATATTTAACTTATAACTCAATTTATCCCTTAATAAAAATATCAATATATTCACCTATAAAGTAGGATTTTTATAAAAACGACATAAATTTCATGTGGTGTGTTTATTCCATTTATGTATTGTGTTTATCCTTTATTGCTCATTTTACTCTATGGGAGGAATTTTCAAAACCATGAGGTTATTGGAACTACAAGGTAGAAATATGGGGTAGTGACTTAACTGTATCTTTACTTCTATATTATGGTATATCAGGTTTCAAGATTTGTTTCAATTTAGGTATGATATGGAATTTATTCCACTATCTGCAAGTTTCTGGGGTTTAATTTATGTCTTGGGGGTTTAACATTAGGATTGTTGATTTTTACCAAATATAACTAGTGGTATAAACTCATTTTCTTATTCTACTACCAGTTACCAAAAGGTGGTATTGAATCCTGGTTACATAACATCTGTTGATTATTTTATCAAGACAAGATAGAAATTCTTGGTTTCAAGACAACTGGGATTCCTCTAGTGAAGTGGTTTTCTAAGATTTTGTGGAATTGTACTAGTAAAAAAGTGGTGGTGCCATTTAAATGGGTATGGTTAGGATTTATATTCAATGGTGGAGGATTCAGACTTTGGGAGAAATTGGCCTTCATAATCTTGGAGAGTTTAAAAGATATATTTATTTTGAATTAGTCAGAAGTGAGGTGTTCAGTAGAATGGGAAACCAAGAGATAAAAGCCTTATAACTTTTTTAGAAGGTATATCCAAGAGAATATGGATCTAAGAGGGAAGAAGGACATGCCTCAATGATATTGATAATTTATGGTGGATGTGTAGTAGAGGGAGGGATCAAGGAGTATGATTCGTTGATGTTTTGGGGAAATAGTGGTTCACAGTGAGAATGTATCAATACCTAGAAAGTGAAGCATTTTGATCTTATCTAGGGAGAGCATATTGATTCTTATTATTTGTGGGATGTAATCCCATACTAGGGAGAGCGAAAAAATGTCTAGAAAGTACATGTCCTAGGTCCCACCTATGTAACTATGGTTCTCATTATAAATGAAATCGAGGAGATCAAAATCAATCATGAAGTCAATAACCTAAAATTTGAATGACATAAACAAACTATTCATCACACTTCAAAAAACCCTTCAACGAAACAACCCCCTTTTAACCTTGTATAACACATTTCAAAAGAAAATCACCCCACTTTATATAGCCATCAAAATCCAAATATAGTATAGAGAAAATGTTCCCAAACCAAGAATATGTCAAGGCCTCCATGTGATGGTCTCTAGCGATATGTAGTGGTGTATTCAAATATGATGTATATGGACCTACTGTATGAGAATCTCATATATTATAAATTTTTTTGAATGTACCATTAAAAACATGGGTCTCATGCATTGAAATCATAAACAAATCCAAAATAAAAACATTTTCATCAAAAATATTTTTAAAAAACCATTAAGGAATTTATCATAATGGGTAAAACAAATGTTCATTTCAAATAAACTTTTGAAATTTATAAAAAAACCCCCTTTTAAATCATTTTAAATTAAAAACCTCACTCTAAAACAATTTACACATAAAAACATTGTTTTATTTCATTGAAAAATAAAACAATATTATAATATAACACACACCATTTGAACAATTTCAAAAATACTCACGATCCTTTCACAAAATCATAACACATGAAAAAATTCCATTTCAAACATGGGAAAATGAAATTTAAATAAAAACCCATTTATTACAAGATCAAAACACAATAACAAAGTTTAAATAATCACACAGATATCAAATAAATTCATAATTTCAGAAAAAATTAATTTATAATGAAAAATAACACTTTTAAATACAAAATGAAACTATTGAATTAAAAAATCTACTTGGATGAAGAATAAACCAAGATGAAACATGCCGCCTTCAATGGAGACCAACTAAATAAGAAAGAAGACCTTCATTACAAGCCATAAAGTTCCAATAATCTATAATTTAAATATCACAATTTATCCCATCATACATGAGGGATTAAAATTGAAACAAATCCCAAATGATCCTTGTAATATATTTATTTTTGTGTGAATAAAGACCCGAGTTACAATGTACACCTGTGGAGGCCTTTGCGGTGGAAAGATTCAGTGGCAGAGGAGGTGGGTTCGTGGTAGTGGAGTGCTTCACAATGGTGAAGGTGGAGGAGGATTCGACAGCTGAGGAGGACAATGACATGGCAGAGGCGGTGAAGGAGAGATTCACAACGGTGGAGGAGGACTTAATGGCGGTAGCGGTAGAGGAGGAGAAGGCAGCTGAGGAGGAGGAGGAGGAGGCAATAGTGGCAGTAGGGTAAGGCTTCTGTGAGAGATTGAGTGGTGCGAAGCAAGCAGGAGATTGTTAGGATTCATTAATAAAACCGACAGATGCTTTTATCTACGTTTTCTAAATAGCACTGATAAATGTATGTTTGATTAGTGATAAATTAGAGAGAGATGATAAAACATACTTTTATCAGCGTTTTTTTATCGCTGATAAAGATAAGCCCTTATCAGCGATCAAAAAGCACTGATAAAGGCCTATCTTTATCAACGCAGATAAAATTATAATGACAATACATTATTTATATTTATATATATATTTATAAAATTACATGTATAATAAATAAATATTTTTTTATAATAATAATAACAAGTAAATAAATAATTATTTATATTTATATATTTATTTATAATTATAAATTTATAATAAATATATTTATTATATTTGTAATTATATATATTTCTAATATTTATTATAAATATATATATGTATTTATTTATAAATATAAATATAAATATTTGTATTTATTTATCAATATTTGTATTTACTTATAAATATATAGTTATTTAATTATATATAACACTATATATGGAAATAATAAATATATTTTTTATAAATTAATAATTATTTAAATAAATAAATATTTATTTATATTTATAACAAATATATAAATAAATATTTATTTATATTTATAACTAATAAATAAATTTATATTTTTTTGTAATTTAAAATTATAATAAACAAATACTTATTTATAGTTGTAATTATATATATATATATATATATATATGTATATATATTTAAATAATTATAAAATTATAAAAAATATATTTATAAATTTATAAATATATATAATTAATATATTTATTATAATTTTCTAATTATTTAAATATATCTACACTTATTTAGATTATAATTATAACTAACTGTATTTATTTATAAATATTTGTATATAAATATATATAATTAATATATTTATTATAATTTTTTAATTATTTAAATATATATATATATATATAGAAATTATAATTATAACTATTTGAATTTATTTACAAATATTTGACTATATTTATAAATATATTTATTTAATTATGTATTTATAACGTTATAAGTAGTATAATAAATATAATTACTATAATTTTATGATATATATATATATATATATATATTAATTTATAGTTATAATTAACTATAAATAAATATATTCATAAATATTTGTATATAATTATAAATAAATATATATATATAATTATAATTTTAATTATAATATATGTATTTGTTGTAATTTTATAATTATTTAAATATTAATAGTTATAATTATAATTACAAATACATATATTTTAAAAGTATTTATATATAATTAAAATTTAATAATTATAAATATATTAAATATATTTAATGTAAATTTTTCAGTATTTTTTGAGAACATAATTTTCACATGGGTAATATGAATTATTCATAAACAAACATAATAAAAAATTAGCCATCACATATATGAACAAAATAAATAATAAGAAGGGTGTAATTTATAAATGAGTCATCATACACATCACAAATGACCCATGGATCATTGTCCTAAAGTATCAACACATTCTGAAAGCGTTTGGTTGGTTTTCCGTATGTCAATTGTTGTTTTCACTTAAAATGAAGTGCTTTTTAAATAAAAGAGACACAGTTTGAAGGCTGCCGGCCACACTGTGCCATGGATTGAGGCAATGTTGACTCGTACACGTCACAAATGACTCATTGATTGTTGTGCTAAAATATCAACACAATCAGAATCTGTTTGGTCGGTTTTCCGTATGTACTTAAAATGTTGTCCATTTTAAACATAAGAGAGACGCTTTGGGTGGTCCCAGCCACACCGCAACTTGGATTGAGGGGAGGTTGACTCGTACACATAACATATGACCCATGAATCATTTTCCTAAAGTTTTAACAGATTCTGAATGTGTTTGGTCAGTTTTTCGTATGCCATTTGTTCTTTTCACTTATAATCATGTCCATTTTAAACAAAAGAGACACAATTAGAGTGGTATTGGACACAACTCAGCTTGGATTTAGACAGGGGTGACTCATACACGTCTCGAATGATCCATGGATCTTTTTCCTAAAGTATCAACACAATCTGAATGTGTTTGGTTGGTTTTCCGTATGTCAGTTAATGTTTTCACTTAAAATGATGCCCTTTTGAAACAAAAGACAGACACTTTGAGTGGTTCCGGCCACACCGAGTCTCAGATTGAGGCGGGGTTGATTCATACATGTCACATATGACCCATGGATCATTGTTCTAAAGTATCAACACAATCAGAATCTGTTTGATCAGTTTTCCATATGTACTTAAAATGTTGTCCATTTTAAACAAAAGACAGACACTTAGAGTGGTCCAGGCCGCACTGTGCCTTGAATTGAGGCGGGGTTGACTTGTACATGTCACATATGACCCATGTATCATTTTCCTAAAGAATCAAAACATTTCTAATGCGTTTGGTCAGTTTTTCGTATGACAGTTGTTGTTTTCACTTAAAATGATGTCCATTTTAAATAAAAGGCACACACTATGAATGGTTTCGGCCACACTACAACTCGGATTGAGGTGGGGTTGACTCGTACATGTCCCATTTGACCCATGGATCATTGTACTAAAGTATCGACACAATCAGAATCCGTTTGGTCGGTTTTCGGTATGCTAGTTGTTGTTTTCACTTAAAATGAAGTCCATTTTAAACAAAAGAGAGACAATTTGAGTGGGGTCGGCCACACCACACCTCAGATTGAGGATAGGTTGACTCATATATGTCACATATTACCCATGGATCGTTATCCTAATGTTTCAATGAAAACCGAATGTGTTTGGTCGGTTTTCCGTATGTACTTAAAATGTTGTCCATTTTAAACAATAGAGAGACACTTTGAGTGATCCTGACCACAAAGCGACTCGGATTAAGCCCAAGTTGGCTCATACACGTCACATATGACCCATGGATCATTGTAATAAATTATCAACAGAATCCTAATGCATTTGGTTGGTTTTCTGTATGCCAGTTGTTCTTTTCACTTGTAATCCTGTCCATTTTAAACAAAAGAGACACAGTTAGAGTGGTATCGACCACACCGCACCTCAGATTTAGACGGGGTTGACTCGTACACATCTCAAATGACCCATGGATCATTTTCCAAAAGTATCAATGCAATCCGAATGCATTTGTTCAGTTTTCCATATTCCAGTTGATGTTTTCACTTAAAATGATATCCTTTTGAAACAAAAGAGAGACACTTTGAGTGGTGTCGGCCACACCGCGCCTTGAATTGAGGCGGGGTTGAATCGTACACCTAACATATGACCCATGGATCATTTTACTAAAGAATCAATACATTTCAAATGCATTTGGTCAGTTTTTCATATGTCGGTTGTTGTTTTCGCTTAAAATGATGTCCATTTTAAACAAAAGAGAGACAGTATGAATGGTGTCAGCAACACCACACCTCGGATTGATGCTTGGTTGACTCTTACACGTTGAATATGACCCATGGATTTTTGTTCTAAAGTATCAACACAATCAGAATCAGTTTGGTCGGTTTTCCGTATGTTGGTTGTTGTTTACACTTAAAATGAAGCCCATTTAAAAAAAAGAGACACTTTGAGTGGTGTCAACCACACCGTGCCTCTGATTGAGGTGTGAATGACTCGTACACGTCACATATGACCCATGGATCGTTCTCCTAAAGATTCAATGGAAACCAAATGCGTTTGGTCAGTTTTCCATATGTACTTAAAATGTTGTCCATTTTAAACAAAATAGAGACACTTAGAGTGATCCCGGCCACACCACGACTCGGATTGAGCCCATGTTGGCCCATACATATCACATATTACCCATGGATCGTTGCGATAAATAATCAATAGAATATGAATGCGTTTGGTCAGTTTTCCGTATGCCAGTTGTTGTTTTCACTTATAATCCTGTCCATTTTAAACAAAAAATATAGAGTTAGAGTGGTACAGGACTCACTGTGCCTCAGAATTAGACGAGGTTGACTCGTACACGTCTTAAATGACCCATGGATAATTTTACTCAAGTATCAACACAATACGAATGCGTTTGGTCAGTTTTCCGTATGTCAGTTGATATTTTCACTTAAAATGATATCCTTTTGAAACAAAAGAGAGACACTTAGAGTGGTGCCGACCACACTGCACCTCAGATTGAGGCAGGGTTTACTCGTACACATCACATATGACCCATGGATCATTTTACTAAAGCATCAACACATTTCAAATGCATTTGGTCAGTTTTCCGTATGTCACATGTTGTTTTCACTTAAAATGATGTCCATTTTAAACAAAAGAGAGTCACTATGAATGGTGTCGGCTACACCGCACCTCAGATTGAGGCGGGGTTGACTTGTAAACGTCACATATAACCCATGGATCATTGTGATAAAGTATCGACACAATCAGAATCCGTTTGGTGGATTTCCGTATGCGAGTTGTTGTTTTCACTTAAAATGAAGTCCATTTTAAACAAAAGAGACACTTTGAGTGGTGTCGGCCACACCACACCTCATATTGAGGCAAGGATGACTCATACACATCACATATGACCCATGGATTGTTCTCCTAAAGATTCAACAGAAACCGAATGCGTTTGGTCCGTTTTCTGTATGTACTTAAAATGTTGTCCATTTTAAACAAAAGAGAGACACTTAGAGTGATCTCGGCCACACCGCGACTTGGATTGAGCCCAGGTTGGATCGTACACATCACATATGACCCATGGACCATTGTGATAAATTATCAACATAATCCGAATGCGTTTGGTCGGTTTTCCATATGTTCGTTGTTCTTTTCAGTTATAATCATGTCCATTTTAAACAAAAGAGACACAGTTACAGTAGTACCGGCCACACCGCGCCTCATATTTAGATGAGGTTGACTCGTATATGTCTCAAATGACCCATGGATCAATGTTCTAAAGTATCAACACAATTCGAATGAATTTGGTTGGTTTTCTGTATGCCAGTTGATGTTTTCAATTAAAATGATATCCTTCTGAAACAAAAGAGAGACACTTAGAGTGGTGTTCGCCACACCGTGCCTTGTATTGAGGCGGGGATGACTCATAAATTTCGTATATGTACCATGGATCGTTTTCCTAAATTATTGATACATTTTGACAGCGTTTGGCCAGTTTTTCTTATGTAGGTTGTTGTTTTCACTTAAAATGATTTCCCTTTTAAACAAAAGAGAGACACTATGAATGGTTTCGGCCACACCTCGCCTCATATTGAGGTGGGGTTGACTCATACACGTCGCATATGACCCATGGATTGTTGTGCTAAAGTATCGACACAATTATAATCCGTTTGTTTGGTTTTCTGTATGTGATTTGTTGTTTTCACTTAAAATGAAGTCCATTTTAAACAAAAGAGAGACACTTTGAGTGGTTTCAGCCACACCACACCTCGAATTGAGGCAAGGTTGACTCGTACAAGTGACATTTGACCCATGGATCGTTCTCCTAATGTTTCAATGGAAACCGAATGCATTTGGTTGGTTTTCTGTATATACTTAAAATGTAGTCCATTTTAAACAAAAGAGAGACACTTTGAGTGATCCTAGACACACCGTGACTCAGATTGAGCCCGGGTTGGCTCTTACACATCACATAGGAACCATGGATCGTTGTGATAAATAATCAACAGAATCAGAAGGCGTTTGGTCAGTTTTCTGTATGTTAGTTGTTCTTTTCACTTATAATTCTGTCCATTTTAAACAAAAGAGACACAATTAGAGTGGTACTGGCCATACCGAGCCTCAAATTTAGACGTGGTTGACTTGTACATGTCTCAAATAACCCATGGATCATTTTCCTAAAGAATCAATACAATTAGAATGCATTTGGTCAGTTTTCTGTATGTCAGTTGATGTTTTCACTTAAAATGATATCCTTTTGAAACAAAAGAGAGACACTTAGAGTAGTGTCAGCCACACCACATCTCGGAATGAGGTGGGGTTTTCTCGTACACGTCACATATGACCCATGGATTTTTTCCTAAAATATCAATGCATTTCAAATGTGTTTGGTCAGTATTTCATATGTTGGTTGTTGTTTTCACTTAAAATGATGTCCATTTTAAACAAAAGAGATACACTATGAATGGTGCCGGCCACCCCATGCCTCGGATTGAGGTAGGGTTGACTCCTACACATCGTATATGACCCATGGATCGTTGTTATAATGTATCGACACAATCAGAATCCGTTTGGTCAGTTTTCTGTATGCTAGTTGTTGTTTTCATTTAAAATGAAGTCCATTTTAAACAAACGAGAGACACTTTGAGTGGTGCTGGCCACACCATGCCTCGGATTGAGGCGTAGTTGACTCGTACACAACACATATGAACCATGGATAGTTCTCCTAAAGTTTCAATAGAATCCGAATGCTTTTGGTTTGTTTTCCGTACACCAGTGGTTGTTATCAATTAAAATGAAGTCCATTTCAAACAAGGCATAATTCACATAATATGAAGAATGTACAAAAAGACTTTGTATTCAAATTAAAGTGTATCATCACATGAATTTGATGAGTATGAGCTAATAAGATTTCCAAGACATTCATACAATTAAAGACATACAGAAATGGAATAATCCTAAATAACATTGCTTGATCAGAAAAATAAAAAAAGCATGTGAAATCAAGGAGGGGGGGGGGGGGTGCTCTCTGGGGGTCCATGGAGGAGGGGGGCTATCTGGGGGGAGTCTGGGGTGCTTTCCGGGGACCAAGAAAGATGGTGGGAGTGCTGTGCGGGGGGCTATCCGGGGGGTGTTTGGGGGGCTGTCCGGGGTCCAAGGAGGAGGGTGGGGGGGCTGTCCGGGGGATGTCCAGGGGGTGTCCGAGGGGATGTTTGGGGTCCAGGGAGGAGGCTGGGGGGCTGGCTGGGGGGGCTGTCTAGGGGGCTATCTGATTTCTAGCGAGGGGGGTGGGGGGCTGTCCGGGGGGTTGTCCGGGGGGCTGTTTGGGGGGTTGTCCGAGGGGTGTCTGGGGGGCTGTCCGGGGACCAAGGAGGAGGGTGGGGGGCTGTCCTGGCGGTGTTCTGGGGGCTGTCCAGGGTCCAAGGAGGAGGGTGAGGGGGGGGGGGGGGGGGCTGTCCGGGGGGTGTCCGGGGGGCTGTCTGGGGGCTGTCCGGGGGGCTGTCTGGGGTCCAAGGAGGATAGTGGGGGGTTGTCTAGGGTCCAGGATGGAGGGGGGTTGTCCAAAGAGTTCCCAAACACACAAAAATCTATAAACATGCTCAAGATACACCATAACCACTAAAAGACAACAAAATCCATGAAAAAATACAATATATTAAAATAACTCAACTCCAATACTATACTACGGGTCTAGATAAAACCAACAACTAGAGTAGATTAAACATAAAATCTTAGTAATATTAGTCAAAATTGTAATGGATAAATTTTTCCAACATCACCATCACCATCATCACCATCATCATCACCCTCATCCTCATCCCCATCATCATCCTCACCCTCCTCAGTTGCCTCCTCCTGGCCCTCGCCATCCGCCTCACCCTCCTTCTCTCCCTCCTCTTCCGCATCAGACTCCTCTCCATCATCATCGTCAGGCTAGATATCTTCTTGACCACCACTAGAAATGACACCTGGTGCACCATATATAGAATGTATCGAATACATATATTTATCAAAATCTGGGCTGACCTCTGGTGGAAGTGTTGGATGTAGAACATCAATAAATTTCATAAATACACTGTTTTCCCTAGTGGACTGTTCTGCCGTTTCTGTGGCCCTTTTCTCAGCCTGTTCTTCCTATGCCCTAACTTTCTGCATCTCGGTGGCACTACAACTCATACCTGAGGAGGGCCAATACCTCATCGGGGCTATCCTAGGTTGGCAGCGTACTCTGCTAGGATGCTCCTCTCCCAACACCTGATGTAAGTGATCAGTTGGCCTAAAATTGTCTGGTTCTTGGGCATCGAGGGCCTCTAAAGTAGCCTGTTACAAATATAAATATATTATTAAGTTACAAAATAGATATTAAAATATAAAATCAATAGATTAAAACTTACAATCTACTGCTGAGTCGCTTCATTGATGGCACTTCCATCCTTTTCCCATCTACTCGAGCAAAACAGTTTTGCTCGAGGCACACATCCTTCAATATTCTGTATTTTCCCCTACAATGAAATTGAAAACTAAAGTTATAAGAAAATTTTAGCAAAAGATTAAATAATTGAGGAAACAAAATAAAGTGTAAGTCATAAAGAAAACTTATAAACAATTTACATACCTGCTTCCTCTCATGATCAGGCATCGTAATACGCCCCAATGTGTGGAGGTTTTTTTTTGCATCAATGTTTTTTTTATTTTTTCCAGATGATTCCTAAATAAAATTTGATAATTAAAAGGATAATATTAATGAAAAACATGAATGTTATTATTTAAATACCTCAAATGTAATTAATAACTTAAACTAAGTAGTTTTCCAATGAGTAATCATCTAACAATACTGATCTATAGGACAATCATCCACCACTAGTACCACCTATAACTCAGTTCCAACTCTATCATGCCATCCAATATACAACTCATTCTTGTAGGCTCTCCAAAGCTCACCTTAATCCTTTAGACGTTCCGGTCGTGCACCCTCACCATCGGGAAAATTAAATCGAAGCTGACATAAAAATATAAATTCATATAAATACAAAAACTAATTAATGGCATTAAATACAACATAATTTTTTACCCATATCTTTGCCCAGGCTCTATCCTTGACCTCATGTGGAAAATGTCTCCATGATAGCGGGCCGACAGGAATGATGTTGGTGTATTTGGTAAGCATCGAAAAAAGACTCCGACATTGTTGCCCTGCTTTCTCAACCATTTGGTTATCTTAATTGTAATCCACCATAACCTGTGTGTGGCGGTTCCACACCGCACGCTTGCGTGTACTCCCCCACCCCCACCTCTTGTTAGTAGATGTGTCTATCATGAATGAAAAACAAATATTTTTTCAAAACATGTTATAATAAAAATAAATATTTCTATAAAAATTTGTTAGGGTTTTATAAATATATATGTGACAGTCTGATCATTGAGCGCTACTGGATCTACATAAACTGATGGAACACCCTGTGGTGGAACAGGAGTCGAAGAAAATAGAATATAGAAGCTCAGAGAGACAGAAGTAGAAGGAAAAGAATATAGGACAGCTGTATGACTGGATTCTGACAGGGGAGAGGGAATCATCATGGGATATGGAAAAGATGGTCCAGAAGATGCAAAAGGTGGCAAAAACATGGGAGGTCTAAATATCTCATGTGTCCCTAATGGCACACTGGGATCAGAATGTGGGAAGGATGACATGTCAGTGGGAGGGGCATGGTCTAGTCGGGTACGTGAAGCTACTCGTCCACCTCTGGTACGAACCCTCCTTGTACCACCTGCCTGAGTACTAGGACCAGTACTAGGCTCCTTGTCAAATAATTGTCGACATATAGGTAGATCCTACAAAAATGTTCACAAAAAAATTAATCACATGATATTATATATTCTTTAAATATATATATTTGAAATAAAGTACTCAATGCAGGCAATAATGGTGGAATGCCCAACTCCTCCATTCGATGATTGTTCTCCATCATTTTTTTCCTTTGTCTCTCTTCAATTGGCTGCATTTCCTGCTTTTGAAAACAAATATGTAATTAATTAAAAAAGGAAACTAATGTGTAACCCAAAAAACTAAATATATGAGGGAATAGGGGGAATTATTGGTAATTTAGCTATCAATTGTTTTAGAAGATCTTGAATGGATTTAATAAATCATAAAAGTTGTAATGTTCACCATGTTAAAAATATTGTTTGACTAGGTTTGAATACATTTCAATTCCAAATTTGAAAATGAAATTCAAATAAAACTGCAACCAATAAACATTGAAAATTCACATAACAGTCAAGTCAGCTAAAACATATTTGTGATCAATACTAAATCAATTTGAATATTACCAACATTAACAACCCAACTCGAGGTAAACCAAAATAATTGAGAACATAGATGAATGATTTTATATATTCTCAACCACAAATTCAAGTTCATAATCAACGCTGAAAATTGAGATATTGGAGTCATCAAAAAAAAATAAATGGATTGGTTCCAATGGCACTAGGGACAGTGTCAACCCCATCATCACCATCATCAAAAATATGTCTTGGAATTACATCAACTATGACACCAAATTCAGGTCAAAGTTGGTCTTTGACCTAAAAAACTTATTTATCCATTGATGCCAACACACATGGTTATTAGGTAGCAAGAGTGCGAGTTATATTAATTACTCGAAATACAAAATCATCAATAAATGTACCATGTCTCTTCATCGAATCAAACCAATGGAATTTCATCATTTTGACTCATCCATGAGAGAAATAATCCAATATTATTATTTTCTCAACGAATCCATAATAACCCACATTTTCAAATCGAGGTCTAATATCTGATGTACTAGAATAACAATCTGTTGTGGCAGTAACCATAACACCATCATGTTGTGTTCTCATGTTCTTTTCTTGTTCAGTGACAATAAATTTGTACCCATTGATAACAATTGATTTACAGTCACGAACCACTGTATTAGGACCAAAATCCAAAGCTCTTATTTCCTCAGAGACAGAGTCAGTAGAAAAACACAATACCTACAATATAAATGACTATTAATCTTAATTAAATATTGATATAATTATTTTAAATAGTAATATTTTTACCTTCAATTTAACCAAGAAGAAAACTCTTTTCAATGAAAAGTCTCTCTCTCTCCTTCTCAAAGATAAAGAAAGATGCTTCATATTTATTATTATTTTATGTTCCCTATAGATAAAAAATATGAATAGTTTAACAGATATATATGTAAGATATACATATTCAATTTAGTTACTTGTTATAGTCATCGAACAAATCACAGTTGAACAAAACTGTGTGATGTGCCATCTCCCGCTCTTCATGGCTTAATGTCTTCAATGTATATGATCCTGGAATTCCACTTGTTTTAGGAAGTGATGGAAAACAGGGTTCAATTTGCTCATACTGTTCTTCTTCATTTCTCATTGGTCTATTCATTCATGTAGTAAGATCAGAAAAATACCTTGAGCAGAAATCCATACATTCTTGAGCCAAGTAACCGTTCACAATAGAACCTTCAGGATGATTCCTATTTTGGACATAAGACTTTAATGTGTACATATATCTTTCAGTTGGATACATCCAACAAAAATAAATAGGTCCACTGAGAAGTATTTCAGTGGGAATATAGACAGTCAGATGCAGGATGCATGTGAAAAATGATGGAGGAAATATTTTCTTCAACTCAAACAAATTAATGGGGAATCTGCCAACATTTTTTGTAAGAAAGAATTGGACAACTTCTCAGCACAAAGATCTCTAAACAAATGGCACAACCGAATAACAGGCACCCTTACATTATTGGGAAAAAGTTGACAGATTTCTATTGGAATAAACTCATGTAGTAGAACGTGATAATCATGAGTCTTTAAAGATTTTAGCTTCAACTCTCTTCTGTTGACCCGTTTAGATATGTTGCTTGAATAGCCATCAGGAACTCTAATAGTCTCTAATACTTCCAAAAATTGTTTTTTTTGTAGGTGTCATCACATAAGAAGCACATGGAAGTTGTCATTTATTTTCACTGATACGCATAGGATGCAATTCTGGTCTGATGCCCCAATCCACCAAGTCACGCCGAGTCGTAAATCATCTTTTGTATTCCCCTTGAAACTTAGAAGAGCTGAAGGAAACATTTCACATATATTCTTTTCAATATGAATTACGTCTATCCAATGATGTAACAAATTGGTTGACCAATAAGGCAAATCAAAAAAGATACTCCTCTTCCTTCAATTGTAACAGGTTTCAGTGGAAACATTCTTTCTCTTTACAGATTTCATTTGACCCTTCCTGAATGAAAAACTGAAATCATTCAATTCATTAAGCACACCAGTTCCAGATATACACTGAGGTGGATCATCAGTCACTATGGTATTATCAAATCTTCGACGATTCATTCTATATGGATGGTCATTTGGAAAGAATCATCGATGTCCCATAAAATTGAAACTACAACGATGTTTCAATCTTCTGGATCATGTATTCTTCATACAAACTGGGCATGACAGTTTTCCCTTCGTGCTCTATCCAGACATCATTGCATAAGCTGGAAAATCATTGATCATCCACATAAGTGCAACAGGAATCTAAAATATGTCTTTCGAACATGCATCATATGTGAACATACCCACATCCAAAAGAAGTTTCAACTCTTTTATTAAAGGACGCATGTATACATCTATATCAATGCCAGGATCAGAGGGACCAGATATGAGTATACTCAAGAAAGTGAAAGGTTTTTTCATAAAAAACCATGGGGGAAGATTATAAATGTGTATAAAAACTGGCCATGTGCTATGAAAAGTAAGAATCTAACCAAATGGATTAAAATCGTCGCATGAAAGACCCAACCTCACATTACGCACGTCAGCTGCAAAATCAGTATGTCGAGCATCAAATCTCTGCCATGAAAATACATCATCAAGATGAACCAACTCATCATTAGTATTCTTTCTCTCGGTATCATGCCATCTAATTTTTATTGATATGTCCTCAGACATAAAAATATTCTGGAGTTTGGGGATCAATGGAAGTGCCACATTACTTTTTGTGGAATGCGGGATGGTGTTCCATAATATTTTGACTTCTAGCGGGATGTGCCACATTTTATACAATCATTTCATTCAGCGTTTTTCTCCAAGAATAAACTACAATCTTTTAGGAAAGCATGAATTTTGTTTCTTGAAAATCCTAGTTCCTCAACTAACTTCCATGCCATATAGTGGTTTGAGGGAATATCTGCATCATCTGGTATTAAATCCTTCAAGAGGGTAAGAATGTAATCGATTTCTATATTAGAAATTCCATACATAGTTTTCCCATGAAATAATCAGATTAAAAATTCTATCTTTTTCATTTTATCTCATTGTCGATATACTGGAGTCGTGGCAGCATCATTCAATTTCTTCACCCAATCAATATCTTCACTTTCACTAGATACATCAGTTGTCCTCATATCGAAGTCTTCTTGAGTCGAAATCCTTTATTTTTCATAATGAAGAATAAATGGAACTTGATCATTTAACAAATTCTCATTTCAGTCCTTTCATTTCAATCATCACCAATTTGAGATTTTATTTCGTCTCCATTGTGATACCACACAAATTAGTTTGCTTGAAAACCATTTTTTGTTATGTGGTAGCTGACTTCTTCACGACTCAACCAAGTTATACCAACACAATTGGAACATAGGAAGTGTATACGACCACTATCTGAAGCATTGTGAAATGAAAAATCTATAAATCTCTCCAAATTTCTTTGAAAATCTCTTGAGATCCGATCAGTTTCATACATCCAACTTCTGTCCATTCTGTAAAAAGAATTTATATAATTCATTTTGTCATAAAAAATTTAATAGGATTGAACATTAATAGAAAATAAATTTAAGTAAATGATAAAGGAAGAAGTTTCTAGACGATGTAGTGAACTATTAAAATAATGTAAAGAACATGTACTCATAAATTAAATTAAAATTTATTTATATGCATTTTCATTAGGTCTATAAGAGGTACATGCATCAGGTCCCATTATGTGTTATAGGCGTCCCAAATCATTCACTCATGTTCAATAACTCATTATTAGCACCTCTATGGCCATACCTGTCATTACCCAATTACTTCCCTAAGTCAAGCACACCCCATGGGTGAATAAATGTTAGGATTCTACAATAATAGGTTGTTCATGGATTGTAAAAAGATTTAATTTCATTAATTATAGACAAAAACATTTATTTTTAAATTTGATATTAATAAGAAAGTATGTCATTTATAACAACATTTCTGAATTAAACTTGTGACTTATCTAACATTTTTATGGATGTCTACACATGCCAGCATGGCTAGTGAAAATCACCCCTCCTTCATAAAAGTGAGTATTGGCCAAGAAGGACACATAATATACAACGTACAATGAGAACCATATTTAATTGACCCTAAAGTTATATTAGTAAAGTCATCTTGGGGGAAATGGAATATATGATCCTGGTTAATTGATGAATTCAAAAGATCATATTCCCTATGTTGGACACTATCTAAGGTAAGAAATCATGTGAGGATGGGTTTATATCATTCAATTTCTTAAATTCTAGTGAGAATGAAGGCTTGAATTAATGACTTGAGTTCATTGATTAAATGAGGGTAGTGGTTGCATAGGGTGTGTAAACAGAATGATTAAATAAGGGTAAGGTTGCATACACTGTGCATGGTGGGGGAGTCTCAGCCGATTTAGAAACTAAAAATAAATTCTCATCATAGGTATTAATAAGAAACATCAGCATGAAAAGAAACTCCAAACAAAAAATAACTGAAAACATCAAACACTTTTTATGTTATCCCACCAAAAAATGATCACGAATGTCCCTATACGTTTTCATACTTCTAGAATTTATAGAGAGTTTATAGTTATGAGCTTCATCCATCTGCACACCCTCCCCACCCCACTTGGACAACCCTACCCCCACCCCACTTGGACAACCCCCCCCCCCCCACTTGGAAAACCCAGCCCCCCCCTCACCCCACCTAGATAGCCCTACCGTCAACCCACTTAGACACCATGTCAACCATTATACACACCATGTGAACCCCTATACACAACATGTGAACCCTTTTACCATATCTTCATTATGAAAACCATTAATAACAACTTACTAAACAACATCACTTGTCAAAGATAATCAAATTGAACACAAATCAATAATAATATTGGATATATCAAGTAAAATGAAGTCATACTATCTTACATCCTAAATGACCACCCACAACCATGATTAATGAACACAAATCTCCCCTTTCATCCAAATAAAAAGTGAAAACAAAAACACATAGTTTCATAAAGCAACATCATTTGTGTGAAGAATAATAATCCCATGGTCCTCATGATATTTGAACCATGCAGTCATGATTTTTGAGATGAACTTGTATCCATGAAACCATATGGAAAACACGATTAAATACATGTGTTGTTCTGATTTTCCCAAGCATTTTGAGGAACCCCAAATCAGTGAAAATGGTCATTGTGTTTTAAAAAGGTGATTGAATAACTCAAGTATAATGTTGAAGAAAGAATGATTAATGGTTATATTAGGAAAACTAATATTCACTAATATTACGAATTTGACATTCTGTGAATTAGTTTCATGAAGAAGGAAGAAGTACTAATTAGGGACCACATACTATTTTGCAAAGTTTAAGAAGATACTCTATATGTTCTATTGTGAAAAGGATAAGTGAACAATGTGTCATTATATATATATAGAGAGATTTTGATAGAAACATGATACATACTTGTTATGTAATACACAAAGTGTACAAAAATTAAGATGAACAAGATCTTCATGTTTGATATGAGCTTAATGAAAGGAGTTATTTTCATGAAGTACTATGAATAAATATTTAAAAAAATTTCTTATGAGTTCATATACATGAAGCTGTAATATTTTAAGCATTGAGATTAAAAAAACTATGAATCTTTAAAATTAGAACACAATAAAGGGACACCATGACCTTATAAATTTATATGTGTAATGAAAACATTAATTGGACAATGTGTACACCGATGTAGTGATTTGAGTACACAATTCATGGAGTAGTGAATCAAAAAAATTTCCAAAAACCCTAAAAATTGGGAATAGTTAACGATATCCTTTAGAATAGAAGGATATCCTTGAGAAGAGGTGGAAGGATATTCTTGAGAAAGGTAGAAGTAGTCTAACCTGGTAGTTGATCTGATGGAAGAGGTGCACCTGTGGTGGGGCTTCTCAAGGGCTTCTGTAAGTCAAAATCACCTCTAGCAGAGCAGCAAACGCTTCTGGAATGCTTTTGGAAACGTGGGGAGGGGTCTTCCAGGGTTTTGCGAATTTGGGGCTTTTTTCCCAACGGTTATTAAAAACCATTGGGAACGATAGAGTTTTCCCAATGGTTTCATTGAACCATTTGGAAAACTCATTATTTTCCCTTCTTTCCCAACAGTTTCATCAAATCATTGGGAAAAAAATTTTTTTCCCATATATCCCAATGATATTATGAAACCGTTGGGAAAAATCAATTTTTACAGATCTTTAACAAGGGTTTGCATAAACCTTTGGAAAAGATCACTTATACCAACGGTTCTTTTTAACTGTTGGTATACAAGTGTTGGGAAAGCTATGATTTCTAGTAGTGAAAATCTATTTTAAACGGCTTCCTGATAAATAGTGAATTTTAAAAGTTTTCAACAAAAGGGGGATATTTCTATCAAATAGTTTTGAAGATTATTTTCAACTATTTCAATATCCTTCATTATTCTCAATTGAGGTTAATCTATTATAATAAAATCTTATATACTGTATTGAATGAGTTATGTTTGACTATGGATGTTCTATTTTTATACCATTCATGGTTTGTTGTTAAAATATTGACATTTAATATGCAAGTTTTAATACGAATGATTAGATTATGTTTCAACCTTTTCATATGAGGAATGCATTGGACTTAGTATGTGAATGGTGGATCCTGCTATAGCTCCTTGATGCATCGGTAGGTCTAATGAGACAAACTAGTGTCTTGGCATAAGGCCTTGATAAAATCTTATTTGTAGTCTGGGAATGAGGCCTTGACTATGTGGTTATGATGTCCGGCTCACATCATATTCCAGCCATAAAATGATCATGTTAATTATTTGTAAAGGCATGTGTTTTCAATTATTCACCATCCCTAATGATTATGTTATCTTCTGCTATATTGCTTACTCTTACTGAGCATTTGAGCTCACCCCTATCTAATGTTTCATTTTCCAAGGATTTGAAGAAGTTATTTATGAGTGACTTGAAGGCATAATATAGGAAGCTTGGATGTTTCTAATGGAATAATTTATTGTTGTTTTTCTTTTCAAGTTGTAATATTGAACTTATATGTGTATCTTGTTTCCATGACTACTAAACTGATCGGTCCTTTAGGACTTCTTTCTTTGTAATCAAGTCAATGTATTAAAATAATGAACCAGCTCTTGGATTTTTGGGTCGGTGCGTTACAAACATGATCGTTGGTGCCTTTGGCCTATTTTCACCTAGTCTAAAGGCATGAAGGCCCTTTCCACCATTTCCATAAAGAGCAGGAAAAAGCGTTTTGGGCCTTAACACCTTTTCATGAAAGAAAAAAAAACTTATTTTAAATATACATGTTGTAATATTTAAATTGTATATATATATAATATTCATCAACAACATTTAACTGATATTTAATATCTAGAATTACATTCTTTAAAGTAGCATGGAATTTTGACAAAAACTCTCTCCCTTGGATCTGTTTTATAAGGGGATTTCCCTGGATATCCATATAGAATTCCAATGTGGGATTCAGGTCATCCCTTTCCCGTGTAGAATTAATAACATATTATTATTAATAATTTTTAATTAATTATTAATATATATTATTTACTAATAAATAATATTAAAAATAATCATAGAATAATTAACTATTAACATTTATGACTAAATCCCAACAAATAACTAATTAATAATAATAATATTTTAAATAATATTCATTAATAATATTAATTAATAAAAAAGATTAACTATTATTATCTATATTAATAGTGAACAAACTAATTAACAAATAAGTATTAGAAATTATTAATGTTTAATTAATTAGCAATTAAAAAATATATATTTAAAAATAAATTGTATTAATAATAACTAAATAATAAAATATAAAAAATATATTTTATTTTTATTAATTAGTAACTAAAGAGTAATTTTTTATATTAATTATTAATTAATATTAATTAGTAATTATTATTTTTTATTAATTAATATTAATAATTAACTATTATTTTATTAACTAATAATAATTTTATAATACATAATTAATAAATAGTATTTTAAAAATTTCATCATTATTAATAATATTTTTAAATAACACAATATTTTTAAATATTTTTTCATTATGGTATATTGATAATTATTAATAAATAAATAAATAAATAGTCAATTTTTACTTAATTTTATTAATATTGAATTAAATACGTTATAATTACTAATTAATTAATAACTAATAATTATACTATTATGTTCAATAATTTTCCACTAAATAAAATTTTCAAATATTAATTATTAATTAATATTAATTAGTAACTAATATTAATCAGTAATTAATTTTGATTAGTAATTATTATTAATCAGTAATTAATATTAATGAGTAATTAATATTTTTTTGAACTTAACATTATTAAATAATTCATCATATTATTTAATTAATAATAATTGGTTGTTAATATTTATTAGTAATTAATATTAGAAAAAATTTGTTAAATAATTAATAATAGTTTAATAATAATTAATTAGCTATCACTAACTTAATAATTTATTCATTATTATTAATATTTAGTAACTAAACAATAATTTTAAATTCTTATTTAAATATTTTTATTTAAAATTATTAATATTTATTAGTTAATTGGTAATTAATATTATTAATAACTAATTAAATATTTCTTAACTGATAATTAATTAATAAATAATAATTATATTATTAATTTATAGAATTAGTTGTTCAATAATAATTTAAATATTTATTGGAAATTAATATTTAAGAGTAATTAATATTTAATAGAAATTAATATTATTAAATTATGAATAATTTTGTTGAATTAATATTTATAATAATTAATATTAATTTGAAACAATTAGTTAATTAACTAACATTAATTTTCCATTTAGTTTGATAAAGAAACTGAATCTCCCACATTTCAAAATTTGCTCGAATTCTTGTTGAATTTTACCTTTACCCTTCACTTTTTGAAATCATTTATCTTTTAGATTATGATTTTATGTTTGATATATTAATTGAGTATGATCATGTGCCTTATTTTTTCATTGATTTTCGATGCATTTTGCAGGTAAAGGAGAAATGTCAGAGGGGACTAAAATGAACTAATTATTGAAAACATGGTCACCTTATTGAATAATGTATGTTTAGGATTACTCTGGATGTTGAGATGCAGTTGATTGGATGGTGTAAATAGGGTCCTAGATTGGCAGATAAACAGGACTGGATGAATTCCTTTAATGGGGTTGCGGGCCATGGTGGGTTCTGAAAGTTGGGAGGAAGCTATAGAAAGCAGGTGTTACTAGAAATCCCACCCAATATGCCCCTCTTTCCTATTTGTCATTGAAACCTCATGGAGTGATTACAAGGTTGGATGATTCTATTGAGGTTCAAAACCTAATGGGGGATGTAATGCCTCTCATGGAACATACTCTCATTTTCCATGAAATGGATTATATGGGTACTAGAAATGATAAGTTGGGTTCTTCATATAGTGAAATGGAGGCAGACCAAGAAGTTGTGTGGGTAGATCTTTTCATGTCAGCATGCACCTGTAATGGAAAGAAAAAAATTACCATGTTTTTTATGTTAAAATATAGGGTATGAAGGCCCAACCTTATTAAAAAATATTATTCCATCACATACGAGGACCTTATCAAGAAACAAAATGGATCTGGATTAATGGCTACTAGTCTATTGAGCCAAGTCGGCCAGGATATGGCATTGAGGATGTCACTAAGGCATCTTTACAGTTATCCCTTCAGATAGAGCACATTTTAGATTATATTAAAGTGGCCCCTAAAGTCCATTTGATTATATACCTACCAAGGATTCTAATCATGGTGAGGGACATATCTTCACTCCACTGCCAACTAATCTCTAGATGAAGTGGGGCTTGAAATGATTGATAGGGATTTCGACCAAGGCTAGGAACAGGCTATCACTCCGGTGATTGTATTTTTTTTGATGTAATAGGGATTTAACATGTATTGAAGCTGCTCTATAAATGGTGATATGGTTATAAAGGACTAATTTGGAGTTATAGGTGATGTTAGAAAGGATGATTACTCAATAGATTTTCGAAGAAAATGGAACCAATTTAGACCTTCCCATTGGAAATCGGTATACAATTTATTCACTATATTAGATAAATTAACATGCTTGATTTTGATCTTATTAATATGAAAGGGCATGAAATTTTTGGTTGGAAAAATCATAAATTTTTTTGGATTATATCTTTATTTAATTCTAATTTTATGAATGTAGATTATCTTATGAAGGGGAAGATATATGATCATGGTGTTCAGGAACCTTCTATTGGGTGGAATCATGTTCCAAGGAGGACCCTAGGGATAAAATATCTGCACAATATGGGTGATAACTCACATTTTTTAGCTAATAAGCTAGCTGAATATCCCAATAAGGATTTGTTAATTGATGAGCTAGTGAATGATGAAGTTACATTATCTATAATGGAGGTGGCCTCTAAGGATGAAAATAATCGTAAAAAAATTCCCCAATGGAGGAGACGGCGGCACCAGACTAATCTGGGTGGATCTCAAAGCCGAGCTAGCTAAAATTAAAAATAATAGATTATTGAGTAATATGGAATTATTTACAATTTTGTTATCCTTGTGTGTTTGGGTGGTGTTGATCCTCTTCTATTCTTGATCTTCCACCTTCATTTACCTACATTTTAATTTTAATAAAAGTTTCAGGACAATGGATCCCAATAGAAAAATCCAGGGTTTGTACTTTTCTTAGTAATAATACTAATTTAATAGTAATTAATTAATAATTATTAATTCAATAATTATTATTACAATTTCTTAAATAAATAATAATTTAAAATACTTATTAGTAAGTATGTAAAAATAATTATTAATATTTAAAAATTAAGTTTTTTAATTTTTTAATTGCTAGTATTTTATTAATGTTGCTGTTGAAACCCATTTTTTTATTGAAACAAATGAGATTTTTATTATGGAGAGCCATTACATGACACATAGGCCCAATGGAAATTGAAGTCAATTACCTGGTCCAAAATCCCGAGACTTTTTCCCTAATGGCCTCTCATTCAATAGTATTCCTACAGTACCCAGGTTGTTGTAGTACCTGCTACAAAAGGATTTCTAAGGAAATCCCCCTTATAAAAAAGGCCTTGGGGAGGGTTTTTGTGATAATTTCAGGCTCCCTTAGTAGCATTAATGCCAGATATTAAATAGTTGTAAAATTATACTATATACTTAAAAAAATCAAAATAAAAAATTTAAATATAAAAACAAATATATTTAAAATACGTGATTTTTTAATTTGAAAAAAGGTGAAAATTCCTTCAACACAATTTCCACAACATTCTAGAAATAATGTTATAGGAAAAAATCTCTTTGGTCTACTCTAAAAATTACTAAGGTATTATGGCCCGTAAAACCATTCTGACTTATTTTTCAAAATATTTTAAATATATCATTATGTAATTAATTATATTTTACAAAAAATATATATATATAAAACTCAATTTACCTGTCTATTAATACATATAATATGTTTAACGTAAAGATTTACTTGTTGTTAAAAGTTGTCTCCCCACCTAACAACACAACCTCCTTCCCTCTATTATGATTTACCAAAAATTATTATCTAATTCAACTAATCTGGTCTTATCCCACCCCCATGAATAACATGCAGAGGTCGATACAAGCCTAACCTTCCGTATTCCATGATAAATTCACATTGCACCACTCATTTCTATAATGACCATGGACCTCACACACCTCTGATCAACCGACATGGAATTGGGCCCCATTGCCCTATGTCACCTTGAGCTGTCTTTGTAGTTTTTTCAATACGATTGGGAAAAAAGATTTTTCCCAAAATACATAAATTGGGAAGTTATTTCTCGATCTACGATTGTTTTTAGGAGGCTATATGTCAAAGGGTGGGCATTATCCAAAAAATCACCCTCATCGTATATTATTTGAGGAAGGTGCTTATTTGGAAATACCCCTCCTGTCTATGTTATTTTAAAAATTGTTCTTTTTTTTTGTTTTTTTAATATATATATAAACAAAAAACAAAATTTATGTATTTTTATTTTAGTGGTACATTTAATTAAAGTATTCTGAAAATATTAAAAAATCTCACTAAATCTCCACTTTGATAAGGGTATTCCTCTTCAAATATTTTGTAAATTTTCAATTTGAGATAGTTACACTTATTTTTATAAATTCATGAAAATAATATTATTAATAATAAATTTCTGACAATAATATTACAAATCATTTAAATAATCATAATATTATTAATATTGAATATAATATCAATGATTATGCCTTTTAAATAATAATAATAATAATAAAAATTATTATTATTATTATCATTAATAAAGTTATGAAATTAATTATTTTTAAATATTTATTTATTTACTTATTTATTATTATTATTATGTCATATATTTTTATTGATAATTATTATTTTGTATTTATTATTTTTCTGAAATAATTTTTATTTTCAATTATTTAATATGTATTAAGTGCATTCTTAAATTTAATTTATAATCAAATTATAATTTATATTTTTTAATATTTTAATGTTTCCTTCTCTACTTTGTATAAATGTTAGGTTTTGAAACAACATTGTTTCGAATCATCTATATTATTATTTGTATATTATTTTTAGAGAAATATTTTAAATTTTAACTATATTTATATTTTTCTTCTTTGTTTTATGTTTTACATAGATTGTATGTATACTTTATATCATATAGACCTTCAAAGTCACCAACATGGAATATAAAAAAACTAATATGTTTTAAGTAAGTTGCATTGAATGCTTACAAAATATAAACTATCAGTGAAACATATATAAAAAATAAAACAATGATTAAAAATATAAAAACTAGTTGAAAATTAAAAAAATTATAAATATAAAAAACCAAAATTAATTTACTCTTCAAAAACAATATTGATTAAAATACACAAAATTTATACATCAAAAAAATATTCATGAAAAATATAGTATAAATAACAACTTAAGTGAAACTTAAAACTGTGATTTTAAAAATTAAAATTGTTAGAAAATAAAAGGATTGACAAAAAACTCATATGAAAAAAATAAATTTCCAAAAAAAATGTTATGTGCAAAAAAATTACAAGTACAAATGTTATGTTTTGAATAATAATAGTTTACATCATTGAAATTATTTTTCATTAATAGTTTTTATGAATATTTTTATTTCCAATGGTTTTTTATATGTTTAGTCAGAGTGTCAAATTCAGTTGTATTTTATTTTAACTTTATAATTTATAGGTTTTCTAAACCAACTACTTGCAACATTATTATATTTCAAATAGGCTATTTTGAGGGAGTATAAATTAAATATTATAAATACAATATAAATGAATTTTGGAATATTTACTAAGTATATGGAAAATAATTGAAAATAAAAAAATTATAAAAATATTAAAAAAACTACACAACAAATACATTATTGATTAAAAATATAATATTTACACATCGAAAATATTATAGGCAAAAAATAAATAATAAATAATATTTAAACTAAAAATAAAACATTGATTGTACAAATAAAAATTAATTAAAAATAAAAGTAATGCCAAAAAAGAAAAAAAGGAAATTTATAATTTAGACATAAGTAAAAAAACAATATAAATAAAATATAAATGATTTACTAAATATATAATAAATAATTGAAAATAAAAATAATTTTTTTTAAAAAATTATTGAACAATTATTTCAATGGAAAAATATTTTTTATAAAACATTAAATTTGTACTTATAATTTCTTATAACAAATATTGTTTATGTAAAATATGTTTTTTTAAAATTCTGTTTATTTTAAATTAATTTTCATTTGTACATTCAATTTTTTAAATTTTATATAGATTATTATACTATATTTTATGTGCATAAATTTTTTGAAGTGAAAATGTTATGTTTTTAATCAATAAAGTTTTTTTCGTATAAATTAAATTTAGAATATTATATTTTATAAATTATTATTACTTTCTATAATTTTTTAAATATGTAATCCATGTTTTAGGTTTCATTTAAATTATACATATAGTTTATATTTTATTGTATTCCAAAGTTAGCTACTTTAATTGTAGTATTGTTTCTAGAATTTTACTTTAAAATTATATAAATTATAAAATATATATATAATATAGATAAAGTAACACCCCAAGGATTTTCAAATAAATTTAATGTATAATGTTATTCCCAAAACACTATTTCTCTAGGAAACTACACTTTTTTATTATAATTATTTAAAAATATAATTATAACTTATCCATAAAAGATTATTTCGTCTCTTCTATGATTTGAATTTCTAAAAACAAGCATACATAGTTGTGATCTGTAAGAAATTTAGACTCTAATAAGATCACCCTAATTTTTTTAGTGAATAGAAACTTAAATATTTTAAAAAGTAATGTGTCCCTTATGAATAGTAATATTACCCTTATGAATAGTAATATTACCTGTATGAATAGTAATATTACCCTTATGAATAATACTATTACCCTTATGAATTGTAACCTCACCCGTGAGTTTATAACTAAAATGTAGGGAACTTATAAAAAAGTATTACATAATGGTATGTGTGATTGAATATTATAAAATTTTATATTCAAGTACTGGTATTTTTGTGAGTAATAAATATTTAATTACAATTATATAATTAATAAATTGATTAAAAATGAAATTCATTTTCATAAAATTTATTCATAAGAAAATATTTTTTGGTCTTTTTAAATTATGAATATTTAATTAGACATAAGTTAATTTTTTAGGGTGTTTTAAAATTTGTTTTAATTTAAAAAATTGTATTTTTTTAGTAAATGATGATTTTAGTGAAAAATTAAATTCCTCATTATTCAAAAATTATTTTCACAAAATGGTGTTTTTTTTAATTCTACACATTTAAAAATGGAGAGGATGAATGTTTTATATTTTTATAAAATACTTGAATTTTTGGCAAATAATAAAATACGATAATTTACGATAAATCGTAAATACATGAATTATTGAGTCATAGATTATGTAAGAACCATTGGTTCGAAATCACATTCACTCATTTCATTATTTAGTCACATAAATCAATAATATTTCTTTTCCTGAGCAAAATATTAAAATGATGAATAAAATAATGAGAAATCACCATTCTCCTCCACTGTAAAAACCACCCCTCACCCCCACTTCTCCCAACATTTATGAGCCTTGAAGCCTATATAAATTGTACCCAAATAATATTCTCTAGTCTCTCAACCATGTCTAAGAGGTCTTTACCTTTCCAAATTTCTAAATCCCTTCTCCCTAAGAAGGTTCTCAAGGAGGATAATTCAAGAGGTAAACCATCTTCCTTTTTCATTAAATTTCATTTAATTTTTTTCCTTTTCATATCCTCTCCTAAAATCCTCTATTAAAATGATCATGATAACTAAAATATCATATATATATAGATATATATATTGGAATTATATCATGTTAATTGAATATCCATCATAAATCCTTTTACTCTCTTACTCAAATTTTAAGAACGAAATCATCATCTCGGAGGAGATGATTTACAACCTTCATAAAATATGAACATTTGTTCATTAATTTCTATATTATAGATATTAATGATAGAATTTTTATGGTTGAAATAGATTATAAAATATTTATTATATGTTATTTAAGGATCTCAAACAAATATATATATGATACTAAATTATATAACAAAAACAGTTCATTGTGATCAAAAAAAATGAAAACAATTAAGCTAAATGATTATCATTAATGATTCATACTCATATATGAAAAAATAATACATAACACCAATTATAGTTATTTTTATTAATTAATATCCTATATATTCCATTCTGGATAATTATACCCATTTCACATGAACTTATATACTCATATACAGATATACCGATCGTGGAATCCAAGGAAACGAACGATCCCGAGTGATAAAATTATATCTTAAAACTCATCAAAAAGTCCATAAATAAGCATAATAAAATTTGAATAAATCAAATACATGTATATAAGGATCTGAATTAATTAATTAAATGATTTAATTTGATAATCTAGGATTTTAAGGTAATGTTTAGAACACATCTGGCATCAATGTAAGAGTTTTCTTCCCGAATCATCATTTTCATTCAGGTTATGATTTATTTCTCTATATCCCAATTTTATTCTAAATTATTTTTATATAATTTTTTAAAATTATGTGTATACATTCCAACCACATTTTTCCATATCATTTAATCTTATTTTATGTGAATTACATGATTTACAAGGTTCCCTTCTCAAATCTTCTGGATACGCAAGCCCAATTAAAGGGAACATATTGATTTCTTACCCATTTTCAAGTACCAACCATAATATGATTTAATAAATCATTATTTTTATAAAATATTTAAGTTTTTTTATAAAAAATTATATTTTTTCGTTATTGGTTTTATAAAAAAATCCCGACAAATGAAAATGAACTTTCCAAAAGAACTCTTAATTACAAAGTAAAAAAATGGAATTTCTATCAATAATTCACTGATGATTTTATTAGATTATTTTAATCTTTTTAAAAACATATAAGATCTCTTCCTTCTTCAAGTTATTTTTTCCTTAAATATTTTATTACTAAAATATCTTAATAAATGTGTTAATGGAATTGAATAATTGAAAATGGCCAGTTAATAGTTGGGAATATTTAATGGAATGTTATTAGAGTTAGAAACTATGTAATGTGAGATTATGAGGTCTAAAAAGCATTGGTGATGGTGAAATTAAAATATTAATTATTTTATATTAAATGTGGTTAATTTATTTAAAATAATTTAATAACTCAAAAACTGTGCATAGTATGAGAAGTATGATACCACTGTTAGATACTAAACATGGTGTTTACCCTAGGTAGGGTATGATATTTTTTGGCATTAGACATTTGGATTCCATGCTCATGGGATAAATTTATTAATTAATATTTCAAATATTATTTTATTAAATAGTATAAAATATCTCCCAAATAGTGCATCGTATGAGAAATTTAATTCCACCGATGGGTCGAGACTATTCATTTTACCCTATATAGTATATGACATTTGTATGTATTGGGCGTTTGGATGCCTCACTTGAAAAAATAACCCTTTTATTTTAATTTATTATTTATTCATATTTTTTAAAGAATAAATCATTAATATCTCACATAACATGAATCATATAAGAAATTTGAGACCACCGGTCTGTCTAGAATGATGGGTTTCTAAAATAGGGTATAATTATAATACACATCAAATTTTTTATTTTGTTCACAATTCAAAATTGAGTTATTAAGTAAAATAGTAAAATTAAATAATTATAAAATAGGGTTACTATTAATATTTATTATCCAATGGGTTTTTCCCATTTATGATCACCGAAGAGTGTGTAAACGTCATTTATAGACTATTTCCACCATAAAGAGACTTGAAAAATTTTATAGGAGTAAATTAAATCACTCCACCATAAAAAAGGTTGAAATAGGAAATAAATGAGGAGGATTAATTTAGGTTTATTTATTATTATGGTTTAGGTTTTTTCAATATAAATGAACTGATTTTTGTGTTTCGGGTTAGATTGGGTTGAGTTCGAAAATATTAGGTTGTCCCTTGGGTAAGCCAGGCATCCTCCTTCCCTTCCTCTAAGACTGTTGCATGAATTTTTTTGTGCTATAAGCTTCTGCATGATGTGATGTGTTCCACCAGTAGTTCCTCCTTCTCTTAGTTTTTTTACATTGGTCTGACTCCAGCACGGGCTAATACATGTATTGGGATATAAGTGTCCATGGGAACATGAAGATTTAGGTAGTTAAATAAGGGATAATTGAATAAATTTAAATTTTTTACTTTATTACATTTTTTATTCTTTATACAACTACGTAAACTATTTTTGATTATATTTGTTTTAGACGCCGTTGGTGGGGGCCTAATGAGTTTTACTCACACCATACTCATAATGCCTAATGGTTTCCCATGTATACTTTTTGTTTTCGATATTGGATAAGGGAGAAGGCCCTAATATAGATGGTTGAGTTTGTATGGAGCATGGATGAGGGAACCAAATGAGGTTTAGGACCCGCTTTGGAGTTTCAATGTATTTTCTTCTGGGTTTTTCTTTTTAGAGACTTGGCACTTGCGTGGGCATAGAATGTTTTCCTTTGTAGAAAAATATTTTATTTACTAATTGATTATATATAGACATTGGAATTGATTGTATTTATATATGCTTCTATTGTTATTTATTATTTCCTCTGGTGTTTAATCTGATAAAACATAGAATAGTCTCCCCACGACAAACTTACTAGACCCTCAATGCAAGTCTGAAACCTCTAATGTATAGTGAGGCATGACTCAGGTCATGTGGTAGTCCGACTCAGGGCACTGATGAGTGGAACCTAGGTCAAGATGTTATAACACCTCTGAATAATTTTATTTTTTATTGAGGTTTATATCTTATTTTTATCACCCATTATTTTTTATAAAATGGTTTAAGATCAGTTTGGTTGTGGATGATGTATCATGACAGTATTCACCTTACTACTCATAATAGTTAGTGATTATTTTTAGAGTTTGGAGAATGTTATTTACAAGTAATATATACATTTTATTTATGTTATCCTCATTCATATGAGGAAATCATTGGACTTAGTATGTGATGGGTCAGACCTTCTACAGCCCCTTGATGCATATGTAGGTTTCATGAGACAATTTTGCATGATTTTTTACCAATTGTGTATAGTGTCTTGGTCAAGGCCTTTACCGTATGATTATGATGTCTATAATTATTAATTTCCTCATTATGAGTCTAGTAATTGATATTCAATGTGATTATTTTACTAGTAGAATATCCAGGGTTATGTTTTATTATAGAATTATTCATTCAACTTTTATTCTTTCCATATTATGCTCACTATTTTGTTTTAATAGTACATATTATTTATTAATTCTCCACGCCTTATAATTTATTCTATAGTTGTATTACATTCCCTTACTAATAATTTTATCTCACCCCTTTCTTATGTATATATTCCCTAGGATTCTCTGACGATTTTTTTAGAATGACAAGAAAAGATAATCTATAAGAATAAGAGTGCTTCTAAAGGAGTTTTAATAATGTATTTCATTACATGTTGTAATGTTGATCTTAAATATGTGTCTTGAATTTTCAAATCTACTATACTATTCATTACTATGATATGCATCATCATTGTTTATATGCCACCATAATAAAATAATGCACTGACACTAGGATTCTAGGGTTGGGCATTATAGTTGGTATCAGATGAGGTTTAGTAGAAACCTTAGAAACTAGATTTAGAAAACATATATTACAAAAAATAACCCAAAGATAGTATTTTATGATAATAATAGAAGAAAAAACTAGAATTTTGGTAAAGTATAAATTATTTTTTTCTTCTTAGAAATACATCCCTATCAAGATACTACACATGGACATCGTTCTGGCACATATGTACCTCTAGGTAACAACTCTGACAAGGTGTCTTGAGACTAACTTGGGGTAACCTAGTACATCATCATCATCAATTTAAATATAATAAAAATAGTACAACAGGAAGAACATGAACGACAACCCAATCCACAGGGAGGGAGGGCATAGAGACATGTAACTATGGGGGTCTAAAATAATGAAGACCTAAAGAATCCCCTCTTAGAATGTTAACCCCTGTTGGTTTCAAGCTCTGGAGGTCATAAAAATATACGTACTCTGTTCTAGGAAAATCAAGAGATGCCAAATAGTCAGTCTCCCTATTGCCTTCCCGCCAAGTGTGAGACAACTTAGTATGAGTGCTGAGGAGAGAACGACACTTATGAATGAAATATTCAATCGACCAAGGAGTAGGTCCCATGGACTGAATAGAGTTGTGGACCATCAAGGAGTCGGTTTTGGATTCCATGATATGAAGGTTGCGCTGCCTACTGGTTGCGCCCAAATTTACCCTACAGGTATGCGGTCATTGTAGTACAGGTACAGTTCGAATCCACAGGGACCAAAGAAGTAACCTAAAGACACTCTGATCTTGGAAGGATTTGGCTATGAAGTGTCCAAATATTTTGATTGAATTGATTTGAATAACTACTGATTTAATTTAAAGAAAATAAATTAAAACATTCAATTACTTAGTCTAAAACAATTAATGGAGATGAGTTGATCCTAAGTTGTTACTAGGGTTAGATTGGATGCATTTATTTTCTTATAACGTTCGTTTCACTAATTCAAGACGTATCCACAAAATGATATAATTCATCAACATCATTCACCAATTTAATCCCTACAAAATTTCAAGGCTAATCACCAATGCACTTAGAGGATAAATTTAATGATCACTCCAAGGAATTGGATCGTAATAGCACTCAAAATGTGTGATTTTCAATGTTGGTGAAGACGAAGAAGAAAATAATCATCCAATGGAAATATAAAATTAATGAAATGAGTACAGAATTTATATCATAAAATAAAATACAATCTTCCCCATGCAACTCTCTAGGACCAACCCATAATTGTTTAGCCCTCCATTTATTCTATGATCTCAAAGGAAGCGGAAAGTAGACTCATTGGGGCGGAATTGAAGAAGTAAAAAAAACAATAACAATGATCAATCCACCGTTGTGTGAATAAATTCACAAGTGCTGGTGTGAATAAAATCACACCTTAAAGCAACAGTCTCAAAGTGATAAGAAGAAGAAAATAAAAAGAGGAAATAAAGAACATTTATTAAGAACTAATGTGATTCAAACAACTTACATGAGAATGAAGAACGATTACAACATCAAATGGATAACATAACATTATAATGAAACAAAGCACCCAAGATCCCTAAATCCACCACCAATACTTCCTTAAATAGGAAAAAATGAATCCTTGGCCGAGCCCCCAACATCCCATGTGCCTTTAATTAGTTATGTTGGGGAAAGGTGGGTGGAACATTAATGATGAGAGACTTTTCCACTTCTTGCCTCGAAGTTGCAGCCAGCTTGCATCCACCGGAAAGACACACCTAAAGAACCTTCTAGAAGGCCGACTTTGAGTGGGCCCTAGAAGACGTAAATGAATCCCCTGATGTCCCCTAACATCCTGTAAAATTTCAGCCCATAATACTTTGTAGTTCTGGAGATATTATTGAAATAGTGGTCTGTTTTTCTGGGCCGCAGAACTTGGCCCAAAATTAAATCTTCAACTTGGGCCGCCTTAATCACCGCCATTGAGGACGTATTAGCACTAGCTCCAGAAGAATTATTTGTTCCCCTATATGTCTTCGAGTCGCCTATATATTTTGGGCTTCATTGGGATTGTATTGTGGTCCCCACAGTCTGATCAGTGGGATAATATCCAATCTACCTTCTCCAGAATTGTTTCCTTTCTTCGCCAAAAATCCTCATCATCCTTTATGAATCCTCCATTGATCCATGAATGAAAAATGTTAATATTTAAGTTTATATAAATTTCCAAAAATATCAAATTAAAATATTTGTAATTACATTCTTTTAAATCAGATGAAACATTGGGCCTAAATTGGTGCATATTAGGCATGAAGTGCACAAATGAAGAGAATGGATATTCAAAATTATAATCCACAAACTCAGGCCCATAAGATCAAAAATAAACATTTAATACCATTACAATGTAATAAAAATATGTGTTTTTATTGGCTAATCACACCCCCAACTTGAGTTTTTCTAGTCCTGAGAAAAATATATCTCACAAAAATTAAATTCAAATGACCTTTTCCAAAAACATTTTAATACACATTTTTCACCCAAAGATCACATACCAAACAATTATGAAACCCATCAAAATAATTTAAAACAAGCTATGTACATAGGCATATCTCAAGCCCAATCCCATTCCTTTGTTCAAATTGATTGCCATATTTCATCCAAATTCAATTAAGCATTGTGAAGTGTTGTGCGTCACAATAGACACGAGGGTTCATTTCCATTCGAGGGAGAAAAGATGGAAGCGCCAGGAGCAATCAAATTTTAATAATAAGATGAGTACTCATTTCTTTTTCTTTTGTTTTTGGTTTTTTTTTCAATTTTTCCATGGTAATTTAAATTGAACTCAATCGATTCAACCCATGTAGCATGACTTTGCCGATGACTCCCAGGCTCAAAGACCTTAGGGCACCAAGTGAAGCTCACATTCTCGGGCATCATCTCGAGTTAACTCAATCAAAAACAAATTCAAATTACCACAAATAGATATAAAATTCCCAACTCTGGGCCAGACAACTATGGAGTCACGATCCCCAAGTGCTGAAAGCCACACATTAGATCAATTCATTGCTCTATGCGCAATTGATTTTTTTTGAATACTCATGTTAAAATTAAAATGATCGCCAATCCTATGCTATTTATTATGGGTCCCCAAGAACTCAAACTCAGACCCCACAATCTAGAGGATGTGCATTGTTTTTTTATTAAATGGATGAAAATATAACAGTGAAGAATCACATCGGACAACCGCACTTTCCAATAACTATGCACATGAACATAAACTTGAATTAAAATCAGAATCAAGGCATGGAAAATTATTTGATATCCAATTTCAGAGATTGGAATGTGTGTTATCATGTTCAAGGTTAATGACATTTTTCCTTCCACAGATTTTCATCTCCCCCCCCAACTTATAATAACACTGTCCCCAGTGTTTAAAGAATTGAAACATAGAAGGGGTAGGATAGAAGTTCAACGAAGACATTGAAAATGAAAATTATGGAATGAAGTCACCTGGTGGTTGATGTTGAAAATGCATTCCCATGTCTCCCTTCAGTTCTGGTTTGTCTCCCAATGGCTTGGACGGTTGTGACCATCTTTTCCCAATAACCTATGACATGCCTTTAAATTTTTTTAATATATATATATATATTTGTATTTTTTAACCTAAAAAAGTTACAAATAACATAAACTGATGATACATTATCTTCTCTTAAATTTTTGGGTAAGGTATTACTCAGGGATCACACCTCGTGACACAGATGAATACGGTGCTCCCCTTTCATACCCATCCTTACTCATAAAATAAGAACTGTTCAACAGTCCGAGGTACAAATTAAGTGAAATAAAACATGAAAACCACGGGTTTCCTCCTGTGTAGCGCTTTTGATTAACGTCGCTAGCTCGACATGAACCCCCTAACTTACCCAATACCAACTTTCAACATTTTGAGGACCCCATGTTTCTCTACTTAAACTTGATTGATAATGTGTATCCCTTGTGGTTGGTAAGAAGATTTAGAATTTGATTCATGAACAATCCTATTTTCTAAAATGAATGGGAAAATCCAAGGAATATCAGAAATGGTTGATTCTTTTTCTTCTGTAGTCTTTCCTAATAAATCAAAGATCAACCCACCTTTTTGGGTTTCATGAAATTAATTAATGAAACCCCCAAGCTCTTTCTTAACAAAAATTATAGGGTTCTCGAGTGGGGAAGGAAGGATAATGATTTTGACCTCGGTTTGGATAGGACATTTAGACACAGGTAGAGAATTTGAATCCAACTCAGCTTCATTTTCCAAATTTCTTAACAAAATTGTTTGATTTTGAATAGAATATTCAACCAAAAAATTGGAAATAATAGTGTTAGTAATGGTCATGGACTCAATGTTTTTGACTTCTCTCAATGGTTCAGTGATTGGTGTTTTTGAAAAATCAGGAATAGAGTTACACTTAGAAGACTCAATCCACGATGTCAAATTCCCCTCTTGTGAATACATGAAATCAATTTCCTCCTAATTTAAAGACCCTTCAACAATTTCTTGATTCACTTCCCCTACCCCAAATCCAAAGGTCGATTCTTCAATAAATTCATGAGAGGCTTTTGGGAAACTAGACACATCACATAAGGTTTTGGAAGGTACAGTTGGTGTATGGATTAGTTCCTCACAAGTATTAATGCATTGTAGTTCTAATATCAACGATGATACCTTGGAACTCATCATCTCAATTTGATTACACAATTTCTCAAGGAGTTTTTGAGGATTAGGCTGGATAGAAGATTGTAAATCGTGAACTTCATTGAGTTTTATCTCTTCAATCTTCCTCAAGAGGGCTGGAAATTGATCCTTCAAACAATCATCATCCCATTGATTGTACATTTCATCGGGTGTGTGGTAATCATTCAGGGGTTGATCGAAGAAAATTTCTAATTTAGGGGCTTCCCAATATTGACATTCCATTTGATTCCAGCATGAGTTTTTGACATGATAATTTGGAAGATACTTCATTGGAGAAGATAGAAAGTTGGATTCTAGATTCTTAGGACACACAAAAATAAAAAGGGGTAAAGATAAGAGATATGGGGTGAGAATAACGAACATGGGGTGAGAAAAGGATGATATTGTCTAAGATAACTTACTAGGGTCCCCGGAAACGGCGCCAAAATTTGGTTGCGCCCAAATTTACCCTACAGGTATGTGGTCGTTGTAGTATAGGTAGGGGTCGAATCCATAGGGACCGAAGAAGGAACCTAAATACACTCTGATCTTGGAAGGATTTGGCTATGAAGTGGCCAACTATTCAGATTTAATTGATTTGAATAACTACGGATTTAATTTAAATAAAATAAATTAAAACATTAAATTACTTAGTCTAAAACAATTAATGGAGGTGAGTTGATCCTAAGTTGTTACTAGGGTTAGATTGGATGTATTTATTTTCTTATAACGTTCATTTCACTAATTCAAGACATATCCACAAAATGATATAATTCCTCAACATCATTCACCAATTTAATCCCTACACAGTTTCAAGGCAAATCACCAATGCACTTAGAGGATCAATTTAATGATCACTCCAAGGAATTGGATCGTAATAGCACTCAAAATGTGTGATTGTCAAAGTTGGTGAAGACGAAGAAGAAAATAATCATCCAATGGAAATCTTAAATTAATGAAATGATTACAGAATTTTATGTCATAAAATAACATCCAATATTCCCCATGAAAATACCTAGGACCAACCCATAATGGTTTATCCCTCCATTTATTCTATGATCTCAAAGTAAGCGGAAAGTAGACTCATTGGGGCGGAATTAAAGAAGTAAAAAAAAACAACAACAACAATGATCACTCCACCGTTGTGTGAATAAATTCACAAGTACTGGTGTGAATAAATTCACATGTTAAAGAAACAGTATCAAAGTGATAAGAAGAAGAAATGAAAAAGAGGAAATGAATAACTTTTATTAATAACTAATAGGATTCAAATGGATAGCATAACATTATAATGAAACAAAGCACCCAAGATCCCTAAATCCACCACCACTACTGCCTTAAATAGGAAACAATGAAGCCTTGGCCAAGCCCCCAACATCCCATGTTCCTTTAATTAATTATGTTGGAGAAAGGTGGGTGGAACATTAATGATGAGATACTTTTCCACTTCTTGCCCCGAAGTTGCGGCCAGATTGCATCCACCGGAAAGACGTGCCTAAAGGACCTTCTAGAAGGCCGAATTTGAGTGGTCCCTAGGCGAAGTAAATGAAGCCTCGGATGTCCCCTAACATCCTGTAAAAGTTCATACCAAAAGACGTTTTGGTTCGGGAGATATGATTGAAATAGTGGGCTGTTTGTCTGGGACGCAGAATCTGGCCCAAAATTAAATCTTTAAATTGGGACGCCCTAATAACCACCATTCAGGACGACTTAGAACTATCTACAGAAAAATGATTTGTTCCCCTATATGTCTTCTAGTCTCCTATTAAATTTGGGCTTCATTGGGCTTGTATTGTGGTCCCCACAGTTCGATCAGTGGGATGATATCCAATCTGCCTTCTCCAGAATTGTTTCCTTTCTTCGCCAAAAATCCTCATTATCATTTATGAATCCTCCATTGATCTCGGAATGAAAAATGTTCATATTTATGTTTATATCCATTTCCTAAAATATAAAATTAAAATATGGATAATTAAATTCTTTTAAATCAGATGAAACATTGGGCCTAAATTGGTGCATATTAGGCATGGAGTGCACAAATGAAGAGAATGGATGTTCAAAATTAAAATCCACTAACTCAGGCCCATAAGATCAAAAATAAACATTTAATACCATTACAATGTAATAAAAATATGTGTTTTTATTGGCTAATCACACCCCCAACTTGAGTTTTGCTAGTCCCAAGAAAAATATATCTCACAAAAATGAAATTCAAATGACCTTTTCCAAAAACATTTTAATACACATTTCTCACCCAAAGATCACATACCAAAAAATTATGAAACCCATAAAAAACATTTAAAACAAGCTATGTACATAGGCATATCTCAATCCCAATCCCATTACTTTTCTCAAATTCATTTCCATATTTCATCCAAATTCAATTAATCAGGATGAAGTATTGTGCGTCACAATAGACACGGGGGTTCATTTCCATTCGAGGGAGAAAAGATGGAAGTGCTAGGAGAAATCAAATTTTAATAATAAGCTGAGTACTCATTTTTTTATTTTCTTTTTTTTGGTTTTTTATTTCAATTTTTTCATGGTAATTGAAATTGAACTCAATCGAGTCAACCCATGTAGCAAAACATTGCCTATGAATCCCAGGCTCAAAGACCTTAGGGCACCAAGTGAAGCTCACATACTCGGGCATCATCTCGAGTTAACTCAATCAAAAACAAATTCAAATTACCACAAATAGAGATAAAATTTCCAACTCTGGGACATACAACTATGGATTCATGATCCCTAAGTGCTGAAAGCCACACATTAGATCAATTCATTGCTCTATACGCAATTGATTTTTTTGAATACTCATGTTAAAATTAAAATGATCGCCAATCCTATGCTATTTATTATGGGTCCTCAAGAACTCAAACTAAGACCCCACAATCTAGAGGACGTGCATTGTGTTTTTTTATTAAATGGATGAAAATATAACAGTGAAGAATCACATCGAACAATCACACTTTCCAATAACTATGCACATGAACATTAACTTGAATTAAAATCAAAATCAAGGCATGCAAAATTATTTGATATCCAATTTCAGAGTTTGGAATGTGTGTTATCATGTTCAAGGTTAATGACATTTTTCATTCCATATATTTTCATCTCCCCCCCCCAACTTAGAATAAAACTGTCCCCAGTGTTTAAAGAATTGAAACATAGAAGGGGTAGGATAGAAGTTCAACGAAGACATTGAAAATGAAAATTATGGAATGAAGTCACCTAGTGGTTGACGTTGAAAATGCATTCCCATGTCTCCCTTCAGTTCTGGTTTGTCTCCCAATGGCTTGGATGGTTGTGACCAGCTTTTCCCAATAACCTATGAGATGTCTTTAATTTTTTTTAATATATATATATATATATTTGTATTTTTTTTAACCTAAAAAAGGTACAAATAACATAAACTGATGATACATTGTCTTCTCTTAAATTTATGGGTAAGGTATTACTCAGGGATCACACCACGTGACACGGATGAATACGGTGCTCCCCTTTCATACCCATCCTTACTCATAAAAGAAGAACATGTCAACAGTCCGAGGTACTAATTAAGTGAAATAAAACATGAAAACCACAGGTTGCCTCCTGTGTAGCACTTTGGTTTAATGTCGCTAGCTCGACATGAACCCCCTAACTTACCCAATACCAACTTTCAACATTTTGAGGACCCCAGGTTTCTGCACTTCAACATGATTGATAATGTGTATCCCTTGTGTTTGGTAAGAAGATTTGGAATTTGATTCATGAACATTCCTATTTTCTAAAATTAATGGGAAAATCCAAGGAATATCAGAAATGGTTGAAAATTTTTCTTCTGTAGTTTTTCCTAATAAATCAAAGATCAACCCACCTTTTTGGGTTTCATGAGATAAATGAATGAAACCCCCAAGCTCTTGATTAACAAAAATTATAGGGTACTATAGTGGGGAAGGAAGGACAATGATTTTGAGCTTGGTTTGGATAGGACATTTGGACACAGGTTGAGAATTTGAATCCAACTCAGCTTCATTTTCCAAATTTCTTGACAAAATTGTTTCATTTTGAACAGAAGATTCAACCAAAAAATTGGAAAGAACAGTGTTAGGAATGGTCATGGACTCAATGTTTTTGACTTATCTCATTGGTTCTGTGATTGGTGTTTTTGAAAAATCATCAATAGAGTTACACTTAGGAGACTCAATCCATGATGTCAAATTCCCCTCTTGTGAATACATGAAATCAATTTCCTCCTGATTTAATAACCCTTCAAAAATTTCTTGATTCACTTCCCCTACCCCAAATCCAAAGGTCGGTTCTTTAATAAATTCATGAGAGGCTTGTGGGAAACTAGACACATCACATAAGGTTTTGGAAGGTACAGTTGGTGTATGGATGAGTTCCTCACAAGTATTAATGCATTGTAGTTCTAATCTCAATGATGATACCTCAGAACTCATCATCTCCATTTGATTACACAATTTTTCAAGGAGTTTTTGAGGATTCTTCTGGATAGAAGATTGTAAATCGTGAACTTCATTGAGTTTTATCTCTTCAATCTTCCTCGAGAGGGCTGGAAATTGATCCGTTAAACAATCATCATCCCATTGATTGTACATTTCATCAGGTGTGTGGTAATCAGTCCAGGGTTGATCAAAGAAATTTTCTAATTTAGGGTCTTCCCAATATTGACATTCCATTTGATTCCAGCATGAGTTTGTGAAATGATAATTTGGAAGATACTTCATTGGAGAAGATAGAAAGTTGGATTCTAGATTCTCAGGACACACACAAATAGAAATGGGTAAAGATAAGAGATATGGGGTGAGAATAAAGAACGTGGGGTGAGAAAAGGATGATAGTGTCTAAGATAACTTACTAGGGTCCCCGGAAACAGCGCCAAAATTTTGTTGTGCCCAAATTTACCCTACAGGTATGCGGTCGTTGTAGTACAGGTAGGGGTCAAATCCACAGGGACCGAAGAAGGAACCTAAATACACTCTGATCTTGGAAGGATTTGGCTATGAAGTGGCCAACTATTCAGATTGAATTAATTTGAATAACTACTGATTTAATTTAAAGAAAATAAATTAAAACATTCAATTACTTAGTCTAAAATAATTAATGGAGATGAGTTGATCCTAAGTTGTTACTAGGGTCAGATTGGATGTATTTATTTTCTTATAATGTTTGTTTCACTAATTCAAGACGTATCCACAAAATGATATAATTCCTCAACATCATTCACCAATTTAATCCCTACACAATTTCAAGGCTAATCACCAATGCACTTAGAGGATCAATTTAATGATCACTCCAAGGAATTGGATCGTAATAGCACTCAAAATGTGTCATTGTCAAAGTTGGTGAAGATGAAGAAGAAAATAATCATCCAATGGAAATCTTAAATTAATGAAATTATTTCCGAATTTTATATCATAAAATAACATCCAATATTACCCATGCAACTCCCTAGGACCAACCCATAATGGTTTAGCCCTCCATTTATTTTATGATCTCAAAGGAAGCGGAAAGTAGACTCATTAGGGTGGAATTGAAGATGTAAAAAAAAACAACAACAATGATCACTCCACCGTTTTGTGAATAAATTCACAAGTGCTGGTGTGAATAAATTCACACCTTAAAGAAACAGTATCAAAGTGATAAGAAGAAGAAAATAAAAAGAGTAAATGGAGAACTTTTATTAAGAACTAATGTGATTCAAACAACTTACATGAGAATGAAGAACGATTACAACATCAAATGGATATCATAACATTATAATGAAACAAAGCACCAAAGATCCCTAAATCCACCACCACTACTACCTTAAATAAGAATAAATGAAGCCTTGTCTGAGCCCCCAACATCCCATGTGAATTTAATTAATTATGATGGGGAAAGGTGGGTGGAACATTAATGATGGGAGGCTTTTCCAGTTCTTGCCCTGAAGTTGCAGCCAGCTTGCATCCACCGGAAAGACTCACCTGAAGTAACTTCTATAAGGCCTAATTTTAGTGGTCCCTAGAAGCCTTAAATGAATCCCCTGATTGACTCTAAAATCATGTAAAATCTCAGCCGAAAATACTTTGTGGTTCGGTAGATATGATTGAAATATTGGGCTGTTTTTCTGGGCCGCAGAATCTGGCCCAAAATTAAATCTTCAACTTGGGACGCCTTAATCACCAAAATTGAGGACGAATTAGAACTAGATCCAGAAGAAGTATTTTTCCCCTATATGTTTTATAGTCTCCTATAAAATTTGGACTTAATTGGGCTTGTATTGTGGTCCCCACAGTCCGATCAGTGTGATGATATCCAATCTGCCTTCTCCATAATTGTTTCCTTTCTTTGTCAAAAATCCTCATTATACATTATGAATCCTCCATTGATCCCTGAATGAAAATGTTCATATTTAAATTTATATCCATTTACAAAAATATCAAATTAAAATATGTATAATTAAATTCTTTTAAATCGGATGAAACATTGGGCCTAAATTGGTGCATATTAGGCATGGAGTGCACAAATGAAGAGAATGGATGTTCAAAATTAAAATACACTAACTCAGTCCCATAAGATCAAAAATAAACATTTAATACCATTAAAATGTAATCAAAATATGTGTTTTTATTGGATAATCACCTACACACAGATAGCCCTATGTACATTATCTTTGCCTCTGCCACAAGAGAGGTACCATGCCCCAACCAGGCAGAGAAATCCAAGAGAACCGAACCGGAGAAATCACGTACAATTCTACCTCCAGTCATTACTCCAGATTTGCATGAACCCTCGATATTAAGTTTCATCCCCCAATCCGGAGGAAGCCACCTTACCCAGTTTCCTAAAGACTGATTAGTGGAGGCAGTTGGGTTATGGGATATACACTTAATACGTTGCAATATAGGAGTCTCCCTATAAAACTTGAGAGCCCTGCTCATGTCGAGGAGGAGATAAAGGGTTCTGGAGATAATCTCATGGTCGGATGACACCACCCCTTCAAAAACATTTTTGTTTCGTGCTTTCCATAAACACCAGCATCCAGCCTGCAGTATAAGGTTCTGTTCTTTTCTTTCAGAGCTCACCGTATCCGAGCCGTGAAACCAGCGGACCATGAAAGTCTCCTCTCTCATATGTGGAATAGAGATTTCCGTGAATTCACAAAAAAACGACCAAACTGCCAGTGCCCACTCACTTTAAAAAAACACGTGCCTCGACATCTCCTCCAGCTTCCCCTTACAACAGACACACCTGGAAGCCATTTGCACGCCGCATCTTCTAATGTTTTCATCAGTGGGGAGTGCTCTGTTTTGGACTCTCCATACCAGAAAATTGAACTTTGATGGAATGAGGTTATCCCATAGGGTTTCGTTCTAGGGGTCACCTACATCAGGATATGAATTTACGCGCCTGTATTCCTTGGTGGAGAAAGCCCCTGAAGAGGACGGAGTGAACACACATTTGTCGGGATAAGTTGAAAGTTCAATAAGATGAAAAATCTCCTGCTGATCTTGGTCCAAAACAGTGTTAATGAAAGAAGGATAGCAGGAATCCTACCTAAAAGTGATGTCCGTAGCAGGGCATCCCAGAAATCCGATGATCGCGCCGCTCTAGTTGTCATTCCAGAAGGAGATGTCGCCTGTACCAATAATCCAACGAACCTGAGATGAGATGGATCCGATTCGCGAAGCAACTGCCTTCCAGAGGTTAGAGGATTGAGACGCAGTCGAGCTTTCCTCTTTACTATAGCATGAATGCATGGAAGTGCCCCACAACGAGCGCTTCTCCAGAACTTCCCAAGCGAGTTTTGCATGCATGCATGCAATGGTAACCTGATGACTGCGTATATTAATCCCCCATCACTACTAGGCCTCGCCATCCCGTCCCAAGAAACCCAGTGTCGTTTTCCTTTGAAATGGGGATCCCATATGAAACCTGCAAGAATTTTATCCAGGCTCCAGACAACTCCCTTAGGAGCTTTGATGGTAGAGAGTACGTGCACCGAGGTGGAAAGGAGTACACTATTGACCAACGTGATCCTCCCCCCGAAGGAAAGATACCTGTTTTCCAGTTGAGAATTTTCTCAATGACTCTGCTTATGAGGGGATCAAAGTTGCGGATACGAAGGGATTTTGGAGACAGAGGGGCTCCCAAGTAGTTCCTAGGAAAATCAGCCTTTTGGATTCCCAGAATGTTGATTACAGTGAGGATCCGAACATCCGGGCATCTCTTCGAAATGAAGAAGCTACTCTTGCTTCGGTTGATGACTTGTCCACTCCACTTTCTATACGCCTCCAAAACCCAGTTGAAAGCCCTTACTAACCTTTTTGATTCATTAAAGAAAACTATGGAGTCATCCTCGAACATGAGATGAGATACCGGCTAAAGATGCATTCTTCTATAAAAAGGTAGAATACCCCCGCTGCTGGTGTTTTGCTGAATAATGCGGCTATGAATGTTCTAGGTGATGATAAAAATAGTTGGTGAGATGGGATCTCCTTGTCGAAGACCACGAGACATTTTGAAGAATCCGAAGGATTTTCCCATGAAGATTAACGACATCCATGTTGAACTGAAACAACGAAAAATCAGATCAATGTTCCATGTGGACAGACCCATACCAGTCAGAACTTTGATGATGAAGGCCCATTCGACTCAATCATATGCCTTACTCATGTCTAACTTGACAACCATGTTGGATCCTCGGGTATTCCGATTAATATCTCTGATCAATTCATGTGAAAGGGCTATATCCCCCTGAATAGATCGACCCCGAATGAAACCGTGCTGCTCGGGTGAGATGCAGATAGGGAGATGCATGGCCAGACGGGTGTTGAGGATACTGGCGAGGATTTTATAAGGCATATTGCACATGCTGATCGGGCGAAAGTGTTCAATGGAGGAGGGGGATTTAGATTTCGGAATAAGTACTACAGAAGTAGGGAAGGTCGCTCAAGGCAGTGGACCTCCACGGAAGAAGTCCTGAATCACCTCAATGAGATCTCCTTTCACTGTCTCCCACGATGCTCTATAAAATGCTCCAGGAAACCCATCCGGACCAGCCACGCTATCAGGGTCAAGCTTCTGTATAGCCTCCCGAATTTCCGCCTCATGAGGAATGACACTCAGAAGCACGTTGTCCCGATCAGTATATATAGACTGTACAATATCAAAGAATCCAAAAACGACTTCAGGGTATCCAGGCGAGGAAGAGTCACGAGGACCATTAAGGAGGTTTTGAAAATAGCCGCATGAAAGCTCCCCAATCGTATTCCAGTCTTCATAAAAGGACCCATCCTCAAGCTCTATTCTTGGGCACACCCACCTCTTATTCTCCTTGATACAAGCGTGGAAGTACGCAGTGTTCTTGTCCCCCTCCTTAAGCCATTTTATACGTGCGTCCTCTCTCACTTGAAGTTCTTGTCTGAGAAGCATATACCTCAATTCTTCTTTTTCTGTTGGAAAGCTCCTCAAATATACGTTCATTCCAATATGATTCTAGTTGTCTTTCAAGACGATCAAACTCATGCATAACCAAGTCCACATAACTGTCAGACAGGCGCTTGTCCCTCGACCATATCAAGAGCTTTGATTTGAGATGGCGTAGTTTGCTATGAAAGGCAGTCCAAGTATGGCCAGTTTCCGGTTAGTTCCAAGAGTCACGCACCGGCTCATTGTACCCGGGGAGGTTTTCCCAGTGAGGGTAGAAACGAAAATGAGCAGTACTCTCATGCCCATTGTAGATTGAAAGAAGGATATGAGAATGGTCAGAGATCCCCCGTGCCAGATGTGTTACCTTGGAGTTAGGATATCTAGATAAATCATGCACATTGGCCAAGCCACGGTCCAGGAGAATCCACGATCTCCGGTTACCCTGTTGATTATTACACCACATGAACCGGTCTCCTCCAAACCCAAGGTCCAGAAGCCCCTTACCCTCCACGAACTGGGAGAAGGATCGACTTGATTGTCTGTTAAAAGGCCCTCACCCCTTCCTCTCCTCTGGATCAACAACATCATTAAAATCCCCTACGACAAACCAAGGGTGATTCCCAGGATCAAAAGCGTTAAGCTCCCCCCATAGTACTTCCCTTTGATGAGGGTCACAACTTGCTTAAATGAACGTAGCGAAAAAGGAGTGTGTTCCCTAAGACACCGCCACAGTGATGAATTGGTCCCTAGCCCAGGAAAGGATAACTGAGGTGCCTCGATTCCAGAAGATCCATATGTGCTTGTTAACCAGCTCAGCATGCATACTCTCATGCATTTTAATCTTCCTTGAAAAAAATTGATTTTATCTGACGGTTGTTTGTGCTCAAGAAGGGAAACGAGAGAGACTCTGTGTTTGGAGACCTCTGAGGAAACGAAGTCGGATTTAATACGAGATCCAGCTCCCCGAATATTCCAGATGAACATAGACGTCATTGGGAAAAGAGGATACTGGGACTGGCCCCAGAGTGCGTGGCCTTGTCAAAATGGGAGGGTACTCCCCCTAGTAGCTTTCTGTATTGAGATCGAGTGCAAACGCTAGATACGTTAGTATTGGGTATACTAGAAGGCATATCCGCAGTAGATGAAAACAAGTGCGAGATGTGTGTTCTTCCTGGGAGAGAATGACTCAGACTCACCTACCTGTCCTCCGACCGCGAGGCAGCATCCTTTGGAGAATCTGGGGAAACATCAAAGCCCAAGGCAGGCATAGAAATCTCGAAGGAAAAACCAAAAGGAACCATTTCCAGAGAAGGGCCAGCCCGTCCAAACGTACCCCAAGATGGAAGGGGATCCAAATGGAAGAGGGGAAGAGGAGAAGAAATTCCTGAGGAAAGAGTAAATGAGGATAAAACGGTACTAACTGGTTGAGCTATACCTCTCGGAACAAAAGGCACCAAGGCTCTGCAAGGTCCACTAAATGATTTCAGCTTATCCTCACAATTGCCCCTGAAATCCTCTACCTCCTGAAGACACTCCAAACCGACCTCCGGAACTGGAGCCACATCCACTGAACCACTAGGAAGGGACGGGGAGGGAGTAGAAGTCCCCGCACCTGAGAGTCTGTGTGGGCCGCTACGACCACCCTTCCGAAGATGACGACATACATGCAAGGAATGACCCTGTAGGCTGCAGTGGGAGCAGAAACTCAGGAAAACAGGATAAGAGAGAACTTGAGACCAACAGGGCGAGCCCGCCACCCGAAGATCCAGATTCTCTGGAATAGGGAGAGAGAGATCCAGTTCAACACATATGCAGGCCACGACCACCTCCGCGTAGCATCTAGTACGAAGATCGGAGCACCGAAATCCGCCGAGCGAATCTCTAATGGCTCTGAGAATACCTTCATTTTGGAAAGGCAAAGGGATACCTTGAAGGCTAACCAACACCGTAGCAAGGGGAGATTCACGTCCCCGGTGAGCATCTAAAGACCATCGAGAGAGATTGAATCTCCAACGATCCCAAGAGAGAGGATCCATACACCACGCCTGAAGAAAGTCCTCATGCGAAGCAAGGACGATACAGAAGGAAAGGCGATGAAGCACAGAGACCTGAGCCGAAAGACAGAGACCCAAGGTGCCCACAAAGTGCTGAAACACCACCAAATTGGGCTTGGCTGCGCCAAACCGGGCAACCAGAGTAAACCGAAGGTGTTCCGAGGCCTCAGCAAACGCCGCAGCAGGAACATCAAGACTGATCTGAGATCCAACTCGCGACGAGCTGGAAACGGCAGAGGGGACTTCCGGGAAGCCGGGTAGTGAAAGGGATAATGTTATCATGATGTTTTATCATCTCCATGGATAATAGGATCTGTTGTGAACATTAATTCGAAACACAAAGGATGAGGATGAAATATAAAATATGGAGTTGAATGATTTTGATGAAATATTCCTAGATAAATATTTTCCTCATGAATAGTGATTAGATATGGATAGGCAATTCTTGATTCCACGATAGAAAGAGGATAAAAATTTTCCCAAGTGAAAATTCAATTTTACAAGATTCTCAAGTCATGTTATGAACTACAAATATAATCCATGGAGAAATGTCGATAGATTCATTGATGGATTGAAGTAATTCCTATAAAGGGAACTCGTCTCCCAAAATTTCTCATCATATGATGATATAGTATCATGTGTTATCAATACATAAAAATTATTCTTTAAGTCTTATGGATTCAAAGGAATATAAGAGAAGAAGAGGGATGTTGAGCACTATGGAAAAGGAAATAAGGAAAAAGGTAATAATGGGAGAATTTATTTTACACACTGTGATAATTGTGGTAGGAAACACCCTGGTTCTTGCCTAAAGGGTACGTATGTTTGTTATAAGTGTAGAGGAAAAGGCCACCAAGCCCAAGATTGTGAGGGATGAAAACAAGCTATCAATGTTCAATTATCCAATTTAAAAGAGATACGACATTATAAAAATTATTTTCCTAAGAATCAAGGAAAATTCCCCCAAATAAGTTCAAGGGATCAAGTCCAAGCTTGTGATGTCGCAACTATTGAGGTTGATGTTCATAATTATGAGTAGTGGGTATAATAATCATTTCCTAAAACATAGGAAATTATACATTTGATTTAGGATCATGGAATTATTTTATATATTCTCAGTTTTCCAAGAAAATTACATATTTCCATTTTGATTTTATAAAGGATTTGTCAGTCCAAACTTCTAAGGTAAGTATCATTGTAACAAAGATGTGTCAATCTGTCCCCATTATAACACATAAACGTGCATTAGTTACTGCCTTATTATCATAACGAGTATTTATTTCGATATAATAATCATTATGGATTGGATTTCAAATTATGTTATGAAAATCTATTTCAAGAATAATAAAGTTACAAATTTTGAGAACAATGTAGAATCTCTTATCTTTAGAGAAAATACCTCACCGCATTTTCTTATCTAGATCTACCCCCAGTAGCTCTAATGAATGAAATTATTAGGGATAATGAGAATGAAATATCTAGGGGTGAGGAAAAAATCTTCAAATTGAGGATGTACCTATTGTTCATGAATATAACGATCTAATTCTAGAGGATTTACCTAGAAATCCTCCAGATTGAGAAGTTGAGTTCACTATTAATTTAATTATTGATCTAAGACCTATATTTATGAATCCTTATAGAATGTCCATTGTGGTATTATTAGAACTGAATTAAATTCAAGAGGAATTGAGTGATAAAGGATTTATTCACCCTTTTGTTTCTATGTGGGGATCCCCTATTAGCATTATCAAGAAGAAATAGGGATCCATGAGGTTGTGTATTGATTACAGAGAAATCAATGATACTACCATTAAGAACATGTATCCCCTACCTTGTTTTGATGATTTATTTAATATACTTACTGGAGATTAATAGTATTTAATGATTTAACTTCAATCTAAATACCATCATTTATGTGTGAGGAAGGAAAATATTTCAAAGATAGAATTTCAAACTAGGTATGGGCATTATGAGTCTATAGTAATGCCTTTTGGACTGACTAATACACCCTATGTTTTCATTCATCTAATGAATATGGTTTTAATGGAATATATTGATGAATATTTTGTGGTATTTATTGATGATCTATTGGTATACACCAAATTATATGATGATCATGAGAAGCACATGTGCATTGTTTTGAAGACTCTAAGACATAACAAGTTATATGGGAAAAGTTTAGCAAGTTTGAATTCTGGATTCATACATTTTTTTTCTTGACCATATTGTTAATAATGATGTAATATTAATTGACATATAAATACAAAGGATTTTTTGGAATGAAATAAACCAGCCAACATAACTATGGTATGTAGTTTTATTGGATTATCAGGTTATTTTCGGTGTTTTGTAGACAACTTTTCCCGACTAGATAACTCATCAACCAAGCTTACTCATAAAGAGGTTAAGTTCGTAGGGACTAAATAATGTGAATAATGTTTTTAAAATTTGAATAAGTGGTTAGTGATTGCACCAATCATGACTCTACCATTGGGAGATGTTGGATTTGTGATTTATACTGATGCATCACAGAAAGGACATGGTTATGTACTTATGTAGAATGATAGAGTTATTTCTTCTATATTAACAGATTTAAAAACTCATAAATTGAAATATTTAACCCATGATCTTGAGTTATAAGTTGAAATATTTTCTATGAAGATATTTAGACATTATCTATATGGTGAAAGATATGAGATATTTATAGATCACAAGATATTCAAATAAATATTCTCATAGAAAGAAATCAACATGTTGAAAAGGTGATGGCTCTCAGTTATTAAGGATGATTATTTTTCAATACACTATCTCCTAGGGATGGAAAATAAGGTAGTTAATAAATTGCGTAGGAAAGATCATGGTGTTCTGAAAAAAAATGAGAATTGAAAAGGATCCTATGTATATAGATATAATGAGGATGGATAAGAAAATTATCAAAAAGGGGAAACATCAAAACTTTTTCAAATTGTATTCCCAACCATATTTATTATAAATGATTAAAATTTATCAGCCTGATGAAGAGAATCTTCAAAAGAAAACTAATGCTATGAATGGTGGGTAGTTGGTGGAAATTGTGTATAAAAATAGAATTATGAAATTTAGGAGTAGGATATATGTTCCCTCTATTCTTGAGCTAAAAAAGAGTTTTAGATGACTCATATAAATCTAATTTATCTATACACATAGGTAACACTATGATTTATAGACATCTGAAGTCAAATTTAAGGTGGGATAATAAAGTCAGAAATTGATGATTATGTATCAAGATGTTTAGTCTATTAATAGGTGAATGCTAAAATACAATATATTAAAGGGGTCTTACAACCACTTCCGATTCCTACATGAAAATTGTATGACCTAACTATGTATTTTTTTCACTAGATTACCCAAAACAGCAAGAAAAAATGATGCAGTGTGGTTAATTGCTGATCGATTTAGCATATCTGCACATTTCATCGCTATTTGGTATGATTTTCTACTTTATCACCTTGCACACCTCAAAATCAATGAAATTTCAAGTCATCATGAAACACTTATCTCAATTTTGTTTGATCGTGATCTATTATTTACATCAAAATTTTGGAAAATTCTTTAGAAATCTTTGGACATTGGGCTTCATATGAGTAATTCTTATCATATTCAAACTAGTGGTCTATTAGAAAGGACAATACAAATTTTATAAGACATGTTTAGATCATGCTCACATTATTTTAAATGTATATAGGATCAATATTTACCTATGGTAGAGTTTTCGTAAAATAATAGTTTCCATTAAAGCATTCAAATAGAACCATATGAAGTACTATACAGAAAGAGATGGCATGCACCAACATGTTGGTGAAACAAAGCTTCTAGGATAAAACATATAGAGGAAACATCAACCATCGTAAGTACTATTCAAACCCATATCAATGTGGCTCAATGTAGGATAAAGATCAATGTTAATAATCGAAGGAAGGATTCAAAATTTCATGTGGGAGATCATATTTTCTTGGAAGTATCTCTATATAAGGTTATTTTAGGATTTGAGTGGAAAGGGAAACTGATCCCCTTGTATATTGGTACTTTTTACATTCTCGATAGAGTTGGAGTGGTGACATATCATTTGCAAATGCCTTCTAGCCTTTCTAAGGTACAAAATATGTTCCATGTCTCATATTTATGAAAGTACATGCTAGACCCAATGCATTTCCTCACCTCTAAAGGAATAGATCTATAACCTAATTTATCTTACTGTGAATATCCTATCCAAATATAGGATATTAAAGAATAAGTGTTGAGGAATCAGATGACTTTAATAGTAAAGGTATTTTGGAAAAATCCTAAGGTGTTGAGGTGACATGGGAGCCTAGGAAGCATATGACTATGTACTACACAAATCTTTTATTAAGTAACATTATGGAATATCAAGGATGAAATTTTTGAAGATGGGTAGAATATAGCACCCCAAGGATTTAAAAATAAATTTGATGTAAAATGTAATCCACAAAACACCGAGTCTCTATGAAACAACATTTTTTTATTATAATTTTTAAAAAAAGATTATTATAACCTAGCCATGAAACATTATTTTTCCACTTCTATGATTTCAATTTCAAAAAACAGACATACACGGTAGCGATCAGTAAACAATTTAGAGTCTGATAGGAACAACTTAATTTTTTGGTGAATAGTAACTTGACCCTTTTGTATAGTAATGTTACCATTATGAATAGTAATATAACCCTTATGGAAATTAAAATAACTCATTAAATCACAAATAAAATTTAGGCACTTTATAAATGATTGTATGATTTAATGTTATATGTAAGTGAATATTTTATAAATAAAAAATTAAGTGTTGGTGTATTTGTGAGTAATAAATATTTAATTACAATTATTAAATTAATAAATTGATTAAAAATAAAATTAATTTACATAAAATGTATTCATAAATAAATATTTTATTGTTATATTTTTTTAAGATAATTTAATTAGACCCTAATTAATTTTTCAGGATTTTATAAAAAAAATTGATTTAAAAAAAATGTATTTTTTGAGTAAAATGTGATTTTAATTAATAATTAAATTTATCATATGTAAAAAATTATTTTCATAAAATGGTGTTCATTTTTTAATTCCACATGCCGAGAAAGGGTTTGGTTAATTTTTTGTATTTTTGAAAAATACTTGATTTTTTTGGGAATATTAAATTATGATAAATGCTAAATACATGAATTATATAGTCATGGATGATGTTTGGCTGATGTAATCACCATCGGTTTAAACAAAAATATAGTAATTACTGTATTTAGTCACTATAATAAATACTATTTCTTGTCTTGATAAAAATAATAAAAATAATGAAAAAAATAATGTGAAATGGCCTCTCTCCTCAACTATAAAAACCAACCCTCACCAAATATTCTCTTTACACCCCTAAGACTTGAAGCCTATCTAAATTACTCCCAAAAAATCATACATATTCTCTCACCCATGTCCATGAGCTCTTAGTTTTACAAAAAGACCAAAACCCCTTTTCTTAAGGAGGTTCTCAAGGAGGATAATTTATGAGGTAAACCCTCAACCTTTTTTCTTGTAATTTCATTTCAATTTATTTATTTTCCCTATATTATCCTGAGCTCCACAATAAAAATGAAAATTATAAATCAAGTATCATATATATACTTGAATGATATAATTTTATTGTATGATCTATCATTAATCTCCTTACACTATCTCTTTTATTTTAAAAATGAAATAATCGATCAGGAGGTGATGGCTTACAACCTTCTTGGACAATGAACGTTTATTATTTAATTTCTACTTCAAGGATGGTCATGAAACCAGTTTTATGGTTGAAAAAGATTATAAAATATGTTTTATATCTTATGTAAGGTTATGGAACCATTTTATATATATTATATGAAATAATAGACCAAAGGTTGTTCATTGTGATCGAAAAACCGCTAAAATTATTCCAAAGGGATTATCATTTTCAATTCTTACTCATATATAGAAATAGATAATAGATTATACCAATTTTACTTTTGGTTGTTCATTAATATCTTATAAATTCATTTCTGGAGAATTATACTAATTCCACACATACTTCAATACTCATATACTAGTATACTGATCATCAGAACCAGGGAAACGAACTCTCCTGAGTGATAAAATTGAATATTCTAGATCATTAAAAAATCCATAAATGAAGTTAATAAAATTATAATAAATCAAATAAATATAGGGAACATTATGAATTAATTAATTAATGCATTTAATTTTATTATTTATGACATTTTTGATAAGTGAAGAACACATCTGGACATAAGTTAAGGGTATTCGTCCCGAACCATAATTTTCATTACAAAATTTTTTATTTTTTTCCAAAATCACATTTGAGGAAAAGTTTTCAAGTCAAATAAAATCCAATGAAAATGTGTTAATAATAGAAGGAACCCAAAAAATCAATAAAATAGTTCTCATAATGTCATATACACAACCCTATAAAGAACCCAATTATATGAGGATACCTCCTAATCTTAGACATTATCTAGAATATCCTCAAAATTGCAATCCATATTATCCAAGGCCAAAATATATTCCTCCACGTTGATATTTCTTTCGTAAAAACCACCAGCAAAAATTTGGTTCCGTTTGTTGATCCACACCTTTTTCTCTTCACTCGTGTCCACTATAATCGATCTATCATATATTATGTCAACAAATTTCATTAAAGAAATGATATTGAATGATTTTTCTAACATTTCATCCTTAGAGTGTGCGATTAACCCAAAAAAATCCACATTTGTTGCTTAAACATTACCTTCCATTCTATTTAAATCTCCATCCATAAGTGGTTCCAAATTCTGAAAACAATCCATCACCTTCAAGAGCCTTAATTTACTTGACTAGATTTGGATTTTCCAACATTCCATGTAGTTTCAGAACAACTTCTTCACTAGATGATTCCCTTGATACAATCTATGTCTCATTTTTCATAGTCTTACTAGATGATCTAGTAACATTTGTTTTTGAAATGTTAAATTATTCATTGAGAGGTCTAGGTACACCACACTTTAGAACTAGAAAATTCCCAGATTCAATCAAGAATTTCTTTCCCTTACTTGAGCCCGACCCAACCACCATGTCCCCTTAGACATCTAACTCATAATGCAACGTATAGTGGGGATTAACTTCGTTGTCACATAACTCGATATCCTAAAAATATCATTTCTTGAACTTATTTCATTTCCACCTTGGCATGTATGTTTTCCATCAATCAGTATCTCCATTCTCCTTAACATCAACATTTAGGGATGAGAAATGGTTTTAGAGATGAATTGACCTAGGAGGTTCATCAAGTTGTTGAGGATGAACTGCATTTAGACCAGGAAAAATATACACCTCTGTAATCACACTAGAAACTGCTTGGGTCTGTTCCTAGAGCCACTTCTAATTCCCTAGGCAGTGACGGGGGCTATTGGTTATCATTTTTTGATACCCCATATAAGCAGTAGTAAACTTTTTCAAAGAGTCGTGATCTACACAATCAAGGTCACTGCTTGGTTTCACTACCACGGGTTATGATTTAATCCACTATACAATATTTTTATTTTTCATTATTTTTATATAATTATTATAAACTGTGTTTATACATTCCAACATCATGTATCTATTTTATTTCATCTTTATTTTATGATAATTACATGTTTTAAAAGGTCCCTTATATATTCTTCCTGATATGTGTGCCCGAATAATGGGAACATCTCGGTTTCTTATCCATTTTCAAGTACCAAGAATAATAAGTTTTAAGACACTATTATTATAATAAAATAATTAATTTTTTCATGAAAAATTAGATTGTTTCATTACTGGTTTTATATAAACAATAATGTAAAACAAATATGAATTTTCCAAATTAAATCTTCTTTGTAATGAAAAATATGTATTTCTATCAAGAATTTATCGATGATTATATTAGATTATTTTCATCTATTTCAACACATATGCAGAATATTATGTTTTATTGAAGTTTATATCTTGTGTTTATCATCCACAATATTTTATTAAATGGTTTAGGATCAGTTCGGTTGTGGATTAGGAATCCTGACACAATTCACTATACTACTCAGAATGGTTAGTGATTATGTTTACATTTTGGGGAATATTATTTACATGTAATTCATATATGTTTTTATGGTATCCTCATTCATATTAGAAATGAATTTGACTTAGTATATAATGGGTTGGGCCGCTATATACCCTTTATGCATCGATAAGTCTCATAAGACAAACTAGCAAGAGGTTTAACACATTATGTATGGTGTCTTTTTCAAGGCCTTGACGGTATGATTATGATGTTTGGAATTATTCATTCCCTCATTAAGAAAACTATAATTGATAGTTCATGTAATTATTCGACTAGTAGAATATCTAAAGTTAAGTTTTATTTTGGAATTATTTATTCCATTTTTATTCCTTTCATATTATGCACAATATTTTTTTAATGGTACATGTTTTTTAGATATTTATCATGCCTTATTATTTATGCTTCCCATATATTACTTACCCTTAACAAGAATTTGAGCTCACCTCATTCTTATGTTTATTTTCCCCAGGATTTCATGATGATTTTTATTAAATGACAAGGAAAGATAATCTTGAATAATAATAGTGTTTCCAAAGGAGTTTTTATGATGTATTTCATTTCAAGTTGTAATGTTTGATTAATGTATGTATCTAGTTTTTCCAATGTTGGTATACTATTTGTTCCTTTGAAATGTGTCTTCCATGTTTATATGCCAATGCAATAAAATAATGCACTGGCTCTGTGTTTTTGGGGATGGGGTGTTTTATATAAAATTTGAAACTTTTTCTAAACATATAAAAAATAATTAAAAAATGATAATTTCATTAAAAAATGAATAAAAATAATTTCAACGGAACTAAATATTTTTTCAAAACAAATCATGTGTACTAATAATTTTTCATTTATAAAACATTTTTTATTTAAATTAATTCTTTTTGTTTATTAATTTATTGACATTCATTTTATTTTCAATTAATTATTATTTTTATATCCAATGTTTAAAATTTCAATTATATTTTATTTATACCATATTTTATCCGGATATGTTTTTTTGAAGTATAAAAGCTATTTTTTAATTAATAATATTTGTGTCATTTAAATTAATTTTAATTTATTTTATTTCCATTTTTTTATTTTTAACCATTTTTTTATAGTTAATAGAAATTTAATGTATCATAATATTGTACATATAATTTATATTTTATAGGATTAAAAAGACACCTAATTAAAATATAATAACTTTTTTGTGTTTAAAGTAGGAGACTTAGAAAAATTAGAAAAAATGAAGTATAAATATAATCAAATAGAAATTTAAAACATAAACTAAACACATATAAAATAATTACAAATTAAATCATTTTTATCAAAAGATTAAACTAAAAATAATATACATGATTCAAAACAATGTTGTTTCAAAACATTTCATTCGGACTTCAAACAAAGTAGGTAACTCAAAAATATTATAACATATAAATTATAATTAGATTATAAATGAAATATTTGACATGCACATAAAACATATAAAATAACTCAAAATGAAAATAATTTCATAAAAATCATTAATATAAATAATGATATATTAATAATAATACAAGACTTAAAAATAAAAATAAAAATAAATAATTAATTAAAAATAATTAATATTTTATATATAATATTTATTAAAAACATTATTATTAATAATTAAATTTGTCACTAAAGTAATAAATGTTAGTACTATATTACTAATTAATACGCGTTATTAATAATATGATTGTTTACATCATTGCTGATAATTTTATTATTATTCTTATTCATAAATAATACTATTATTACTAATATCATGACTTCATTAAAATATAATTGTCATGCCTTTATTATTTTGAATTTATTAATAATTTAATGAATTTATTATAACATATTCATTATCATTAAGTTCTTATTAACATGAATTTATTGTCCAAACCTTATTATCCGTGGTCAAGTTCCAAGATGCGCGTATTTTATTTTTAATAGTAATTAATTATTATTATTATTATTATTCACAGTCATGTTGAAGATTTTAATGATGTGAAGTAGGTGGGGTCCAAGTATATGAGGCTTATAATCTCAATGAAAAAGGCACCTTGATTGATTTTCTGGCTATGGTGGTGGCCCAAGCACTAGCAGCATATATTTCAAAACACACGTAGAAATATTCATACAAGGATTTAATGGATAATTTAACTGATATTAAAGTATTAAATCCTAACTCAATTGGTGCTACTAATTTACACAATGGGAATTTAGGGAAAAAATATAGAGATTGTGATGTTGTTAAACCATCTTAGGTGGTTTTTTCTAATGTTGTTTCTGCCTTCATAGATATTGTCCAACTAGAAAATCCTTACATTCATGAGGCAACTATTGAGGGGGGAAATTCTAAACCTCTTTCTACTATATGAAATTAATTTATTAAATTTGATGGCTCAGGTTATAGGGGGATGACCCCAATGGAGAAGGGAAACTTTGGAGCAGAAGATAATGAGAAGGAAGGAACCTGGAAACTAACTTAGTCATGGAAATATGGTCGTCATACTAAAAGTCATGGACGGGGATGTAACCGTCCTTATTTGGCATTAAAACGAGGATACCCAATCAGAAGATCATGATTTGTATGGCACTGACATTGAATGTCTACTCCAATAATCAAAAAGTTTACAAGAGAATTATAATACGGGTTATGGATGCGGACATGATCAAGGAATTGATTGGAACTCCTTGTGGGAAGAAGAATGCTAGATTAACATAAAAATATGAAAAAAACGTTATTTATGACTATTTTTTATGAGGGAAATAAAGCTTTGTATGACCCGAACATTCCTTCATTATGTTCTCTTGTTCTTTTATTTTAATTAAAGTAAATTTTTCTCTATATATTCTAAAGTACATTATTTTTGTAATTATTAGTAATTTTATATATTTGTTATTTTTTCTAATATAAATAATTTAATTTGTTAAGTTTTAACTATGTTAATAATTATATTATTAATTTAAAACATCTTTATTTATATTATAGACTACGCTACATATTTCTACATTATGACTATTTATTTTTAAAAATTAATTATTCCATAATAAATGATAATAATAAAGTCATAATTTACGAAAAATTTCTAACCAGAATCAGAACCTCCTCAAATTTTATAAATCCATAATTCTTAAAGTAAGAATAATTAATATATTATTTTTTTGAAGTCATATTAATTAATATATTATTTAATAATATTAATATTTAATAATAATACTATTATTTACATCATCATCATCATTATTATTAATAGTATTATAAGCTGTATATATAATAAACATAAAATAATTTACTTGACACAAAAGAGATTTATTTAACAATAATTAATAACATTATTATCATTATTATCATTATTAACTAAACTAATAAAAATATAATTAATATTGATTAGTTTAATAATTATTGCTACTTATTTTAAAATTTTAACTTAAATATAATATTACCAGTAATGTTAAAGTACCGAGCGTGTTTGGCCCTAAAAATTCATTAAATAAAATAAAAGTTTAGAAAATTTAAAAAATTTGGTACATAAAAGACTAGAAAAACATGAATGTGGTTAACACACCACCCAAAACAAAAAAGGTAAAATTCAAAGACCCAAATAAAATACATGAAGAACACAATAAAAGACCATGGCCCAAAAAACCACACACATTGTAAAGCATCCATACCTACCAAAAACCTCATGTACTCGGCCACATCGATGTGCCTCATTGACCGTACTCCACTGAGGTCATCATCATGGACATCGATTTTTCTGAGGATGATTTAATTCCAATCATCGCCATCTCTCATGTCTTCAATACATCCCAGATTCCCATTTTCATAGGTTTTAGTGTGTGCACATGAGCCCTATCCCAGTTAGTAAGGACTCCTTATGTGCATCCAGGAGACCCGAGATCAAATCCAAGATGAGGATAATTTCCGATGGCACTGTAGCAGCACTGTAGCAGGCACGGTAGCTGCACAGTAGCAGGCACTGTGTAGAACTATTGTAGGTACTGTAGTGGGAGCTGTGGTAGGCACTATTTGGCAATGTAGAAGCTGAGAATATTCCCCCATTTGGGCCTTCGGGCCACCAATTTTGTCCCTGGGTCCTTTAAGGCCTTCGGTCCACCCCGGACATCGGGTCAGTAAGGCCTTCGAGCCGCCTCAAGGCCTTAACGCCATCTTAAGTGCAAATGAAAACCAGAAAACCTACAAGAAAAAAGTTTCATAAGGAGGAGGAGCAAGGAGATTTCACCAAAGAAGAAGATGAACAAATTGCTCGAATGAGAGGGTAAGTCACTTGCCATTGGGACAAGCTTGTGCATGCACGAGAAAGCCTATCCAAACAACCATGATAAGGTGGAGAGCATATTTAACGATGAAGATGTTGGGGAGGAGTAGTTCCAAGTAGTTAGTCAGGGTTGTATATAATGTTTGAAGCCTACGAGCAATGAATTCCTCTAAGGCCTATGCGCCATGTAATACATACACATACGGGCCTTGTAAGGGTTCCCCCTCACCCCTTTGAAAGTGGATTATCAAAATTAATAAAAAATGAATCCTTAAGACCATTGGAGGATAGGTTTTGGTGTGTAATTCGTTAGCACGATATGATCACTATTAGTGTCTCATACCATCGAAAACTCATGGAACCCGAGACCATCACCCACATCAGTGTCCCATACCACTACAGGTCATCCCATAGCATCCAACACAATTCCATCACAAAAAATATGACATCAGAATAACCCATAAGTGCAAGTCCATATGCCCACAATATCGGCCTAAAACCCAACTTAGTAAATCCCATCTAGGATATTTATCAGGCCGTAATAAAAGGCATATACATCTCAAAAAAATCACTTGGTTTTTATCATGACACTCACTTTTCGCCATAATGTGGCCAGTGATTTTCCTATGGACACCCAGAATTTCAACATATTTCTAGGTGAACCACCATGTAAGATATATCATTGGGACTTTCCCACATCATAGATCCACTATTGGGATCCCACACCCCCGCTAGGATCCCACAAATGCCAGTATTCCTGCCACATGTCCATCATGGATGCACCGTCAGGAAATGCTGCTAACCTCATTATCCAATCAAGGCCATCCCTACATCCATCTAGATTTCAGATTGTTTTTTGACCTAAGGAGAGATGTTGTCGGAATCTAGCAAAACTCCTTCCCCACTGTTGGGTGGGGAATGACTGTCGCAATCTTCTGTGAGGTTCCTCCACTTGATGAAGCCATCACTGTAGTCTAGTACTTCCACCTCTATAGGTATCATTTGAATTACACCATTATTATCGAAGAGCATGCTGATACGGAATAATTGGCTCACCGCATGAAAATCCCAATGCCCTCAGCAAAATAGAAGAGTAGTATTTTCCACCCTTGAGAAGCAATAACATCCATGGTTTTCCCTCTAGGTTTAGATATTTGTCCAATGATCGAATATTGTTGTCATACAAACTGAGCTCACCATCGCAAGCTACAAACATTTCAAAATACACAATTATTTCATCCTGAATCCTTTTTCTTGGAATCACATGATTGCGGTAGAAATCAACACATTTAAGAGGGAGAACCTCTCCATTGATGAGAGAGATTCTATCCATCCTTCCAATAACTGCTCTTAAATATATTGTTAATTCAATTATTTCAATTCATTATCATAAATTATTATTATTATTTTGAATGATTAATTTCATCATTTAAAACAATTTTTTAAAATTAATTATAGTTTTAAAAACATTAATGACATTATTTGTAATCATTGATAAGACTTTATTAGTTAATATTTTTCACATTATAAAATAATAAATATTTTTTTAGAAACTATTATGATTAATAATTTATTATGAATAATGTGTTATTATAGTTAGTATTTTATTCATTAAATTGTTGAAAAGTGGTCATTGAATCCCAAATTCAAACATGAAAAAGATGTTGAGTATCACACACTTATAAAAGGGGATGATATTTGAGATTTTACATAATATATTTAGAATATTTTTCATAATGTAATACCGAATATAAAAAAGTTAAAACAGTTTAATTTTTTATCTTATTTTGTTTATATATATAAAAAAAACAAAAAAACAAAAAAACTAAAATAAAAAAAAAATATAATGGAGGGGCCTCTTTAAGAGAGTGCCTTATTTAAAAAATATTATGAAGAAGACATTGTCCCATAAAATATTTTTCATCAAAAATATGTTAAATAAGGTGTTGTTTTGGGAGAACCTTCTATGAAATATTTCTTAAGATGTTCTTCCATATAACATCTTGGGAAGAATTATCATAAAGAAGGTGTTGTCTCAGACATAACCCATCCTTCATTAAACCTATCTGGCTCTAACACTAGATTGGAAAATGTATTCCCAATTTGGTTAAATTCAAAATTTCATTTTTTAATTTTAGTAGTATCATAAAATTTTCCCCTCTATTTCCCAGAGGTGCCACCACTGCTCATGTATCGTCATCATGCCATCATGCCACCCTATTCTGACATCATGTTGACAGACATCATTCGCTCTACATGTTGCCTACACCCATAATTTCCATGAGATTGTTCTCTGATCACATTCAAGAAAGAGATAGGGATTCCCTATGTTGAGAGATAAGAGAGGGGATAGAGGGGGATGAACAAATTCCCACTATTCGATGCTTCCTCATTGAATTCACATAAAACATGAAAAATATTCACATGAAATAGAAAAATTCGGTAGAAGGGTTTTTTTTCTATGGGTTAGGGTTGTTTTTATTTGGGGAAAGAGGGTCAGCTAGTGCTAATTAAAGTGGTGCTTTGGGATAAAACTCGAAGTGCCAATTGAACTGGTGCTTTCATGATTTTTGGTCACCCCCTCCCCAAACCATCATTTATTATATATATATATATATATAATTTTATATATTCATATTAAATATATTTATAATTATAATTATATATATTTAAATATATATATATATGTATAATTATAATTATATAATTATATATAACTGAAAATATATTTAATATGTATATATAAATATATTTTATAAATATATTTGTATAAATATATTTATATTTGTTTAAAATTATATTTTGAAATATATTTATATAGATATAAATATATATATTTATTGAGAAATAAATTTATTGTATTTTTAATCATATAATAAATTATAAATAAATATTTATAAATAAGAATTCATTTTAATAAAATTAAAAATGCATATATATAATAAATTCAATTAGAAATGTATCTTTATAAATAAATATTTCTAATTATATAGTGTAAATATTTACTATGAATATAATAAATAAATTATAATTAAAAAATATAAAAAATATAAAATTATAATTATAATAAATAAAAATATAATAAAAATATATTTATATTTAAATAATTATAAATATGTATATATAAATGGAATTTTAAATAAATATAAATATATTTAATTATAAATATAATAAATATACTTATTATATTTATTATATTTATTATATTTATATATTTATTATAGTTATTATATGTATATTTTTTATATTTATGATTATATATTTATTATAAAAATATTTATTATATTTATGATTATATAATTATTATATTTATGATTATATAATTATTATATTTATGAAATATGTGTTTATAAATATGTATTTAAAATTATTAATAAATATAATTATATATATATTTAGCTATATATAAATATATAATTACACATCAATAATTAAAAATAACTGTAATTACAGACATATACATATTTATAAATATATATATTATATATAATTATAAATATTTAGTTATAGAGATAGATTTGTAATTAAATTTATTATATATATATATATATAAATAAATTCATATTTATAAATGTATATTTGTAACTATATATAATTCTTATTGTATTTATACATATATATATTTATAAATAAATATATAAATATATAAATATATAATTATATATTTTTAGATTTATATATATTATATTTATATTTATTAAATTTATAATTATATATTTATTGTATTTTGATTATATATTTAATATATTGATAATTATAAATTTTTTATATTTATAGTTATTATATTAATAAATATTTATATAATTAATATATACTTATAAATATATAAATATTTATTTTTTATTTAACATATACTTATTATATTTATAATTATATATTTATTATATTTTATATTTATAATTTATTTATTATATTCTTAATATATATTTACATTATATAATTAGAAATATTTATTTTTAAATATATATTTGTAATTGTATTAATTTCATATATAAATATATATATAAATTTATAAAAATAATTCATATATATTTTTATTTATTTATAATTTATTATATGTTTAAAAATAATTTTAATTTATTTATAAATATTTATTTATTTATAACTATATAAATATATTTCTAAATATAATTATAAATAAATATAGATATAGTTATAAAAATATAATTTTTAAATTATATTTCTATATTGATTTTAAACATATGTTCAATTATATATAAATATATATTTACAAATATAAATAAATATAATTATATATATATACATATTTTTAAATATATATATTTGTATAATTTGATATATTTATATATATATTTAACATTAATATATAAAATTATCTATTTATTTTTTATAATTAATATTATATATATAAATAATAAAAGGTGGTTTTGGGTGGGGGTGGAAAAAAGCCATCAAAGCGCCAATTGAATTGGGTCTTTGGGTTTTATATTAAAGTGCCACATCAATTGGTGCTACCCCCCCCCGTCCCCAAATAAAAAAGAACTCTACCCCCATAAACTAAAAAAACCCTTTCCCACCATATTTTCCCTTGAAATCGAAGGCATGGGATAAGGAACCCTAAAGGTATGTTTAAAAATTGGGAATAGTTAAATTGAAAAATATATTTAATGGTGGGTTTTAGACAAGAAATGCACCTTGATCCAGTTATGAAACACTAGGTTTTGAAACATAGATTCACCTTTGGATTCATGAATAGCTGGGAAATATAAAATAACAAAGTATCCCAGGCGATGAACGTTCTCATAGGTGTCACTATTGAAATAACACAGACTTTCATCGTCCACCTTCAAACTCAAAATATGTCTACCATTAATGGAGCTACTATATAAATTTAATATAAGGGAGTTTATATTGATTTGACATGGGGTTAGGCGATTAATTGAACAATTAATTAATTAATTACACTTATTTAATTTTTCTCCAACTATATGATGTCTCTTATGTCACACCTATAAAAACTCATGTTTGGGATCCAACCACAGTCTCACATTCCCCGTTTGAGACACCATTCATGAAATATATGTATTTAATCCTTAAAAGTTTGTCATCAAATAATAATATATAAATAATTTCAATATATTATTTATGTGTCCATTCTACACCTGATTTTCCACGTTGGCTCTCCCTGGGGTTTAACACCATACTCTCGAGCCGTTGTAAACAAAATCACCTTTATATGAGATCTAATCGAACTCAAATTCAACACCAAAACACATTAATATAGATATCATGTTTAAAAGCTTTGTAAATTTCCTTTAACAGTGCTAAAAAGAATCATTAATCTTATTGTGTCTAAAATCAGACATTTGTTAGTGTTAGAAATTACTTATAAAAGAGTTTTTACATCATTTTCAACGTTAATAAAGACACTATCTGTCAGTGCTAAGAAAATGATGATAAAACCCCATTTATCAAAACTTAAAAAATCCCTCATAATGGCCCCCTTAATCTGTTTAAAAAAAACACTATTAAATGCCCCCATTATCAGAGCTTTTTTAGCACTGATATTTTTTTAAAAAAATTGTATATATATTAGCGCTTCCCACCACCCCATTATCACCACTTTTCCAAACCTTTTTCAGTGCTTCTCAGCCACCCTCCCCACACACCACCCAAAACCCTTAACCCCATCAACTCTCCCCCCTTTATTTAAATATATTATATATTAATTTTAAATTACATATATTAATATATATATATATATATATTCTTTATTAATACAAACATATGTATATATAAACATTACATATTCATTTTTGTATGTGTATATATATGTATATATATTCATATATTTTCATAATGTAAAAAATGGTTCGATGTTATTTAAAAAAAATTGATAATAATTAATTTCATGTGATTTATATAATTATTTTTAAATATATTTTTAAATCCTGTCCATATATAGTATATTTAGATATAATTTTTTTACATTCCAAATATATTTATATGTATATATATATATATATTAATATATATATATATATACATATTCACATTTAATCGTATATTTTGATATAAACATTTAAAATGTATTTATAAATATTTACTGTAAATAAAATTATATACTATATTTAATGACAATGATAATTATTTATTTATAAAAATACATTTATATATGATGTACTTACAAAATATTGTATCACACACAACCACATATTTACACTCATACACATTTATATTTTTCACATACATGGAAAAATAATTAAATATAGTAATTTATTTACATAGATGAGAATATACATATAAGTATTATTTTTATTAAACCATAGAAATTTATATATAAAAATTACATGTTTAGATATATGTATATATTAATTTATTTTATATGGTAAATAAAATGGATAAATTTTTATTTTAGATAAAATGAATAGTCAAATTTTTATTTCTATATGGTTTAAATATTAAAAACTACAATTTTATATAAATATGTTTAAATGTGTATTTACACAATTAATTTAATATATGTAAATATAATGAAATATGAATGTATTTATTTATAAATAAATCTAAAATATGAAAAATGATAAAATTTTAAAACCGAAATATTGATATAAATGAAAGCATTGAGAATAAATTCATTCTCTTCTGAAAATGGAATAAAATAACCTCTAAAATGTAGTTGAATTATCATCAATTAAAAAAATTGAATCTTCCTATAAAAACTCGGTTTTGGATGCCTTCTAGGCCTTTCATGACCTCAAAAAGATATTTATGGTGTTCTCCCAATAAATACATCATAGATCTCTTCATAGGCATCGATTTGATATATGGTAGAGCTCAAATAGACACTCAAATCAAAATTTGTGGTTGTTTTATGTTTAAGACATTTTTTCAACTTATCTTAGATCGTTCATATTTTTATTGAATTTTTATATCATCCATTTGTTATTAAATGACTATTACATGATAATAATTTTCAAATTACTAGTAAATATTCTTTTTAAATTATTTTTTAATCCATTTTTCATTAAATATATATTAAGTGTAAATTCATATTTAGTATTCTATAAATCATATTTAATAAAATATATTATATTTATATCAATAAAAATATATTCTATATTAATATATGTTTTTTAATAACATATAAATTTTTGATGAAATATAACTTTTATTATTGCTGATAAAAATCATTGATAAATGGTGGCTTTAATGAGAACTAAAATAACAGTAATGATAAAGGGTGACTTTTATTATCACTTTTTTCAAGTGCTGATAAAAGTTTCCATTTAATAGTTTGTTTTTCTAGTCATGATAAAGGTACTATTTGTTATTGTTTATATCCCTGATAAATCTTATTTTATTAATTCTAGAAAAATATATATGTAAAGGTGACATTAATATGTTATTTATTGACATTAATAAACGAGGTCTTTTATCAATGCATTTCATTAGAACTGCTAAATGATACCTTTAATTTTCACTTTTTCTAACACTGATAAATGTGGCATTTATCAGTGCTTTTATCTAAAGCTAAATAAACCCAAACATGATGTGGTGATAATGGAAATCCTATAAATTCACCAGTTAACATACCACCTAGGTAACGATGAGTAATGAGCAACGTATCCCCATTTTAGATGTTCTTAAGATGTAGAAACACACATCCCAGTCATATCAGAAAGATTCCAACATAATCTAGTGGTACATCCATGAAAACCCTAGATAGTACTGCCCCAAATTAGAGAAGTTCCAAAAGAAAATTGAGGATATGAGATAGATGAGATTACCTAGCTCCGACATTTCAAAACAATTCATAATTATACTTGAATTAAGGGGGAAACATGTGGGATCCATGGGAAAAAACAAATAGTGAAATTAAAACCAAATAACCTCACCTCTACTCCCATTTTTTTTAAGAAGATAAGGGGTTTTACCTAGAAATTACTAGTCTTCCTTGAATTCAAAAGAAACCCAGAAAAGGGAATGTCCCAACATGATCATAACTATCACAACATGATACACCAACTAGGGGTTTGGTTGAAATAGGACCCAAGGGATCATGAAATAATTCTACACCCACCCATGTAGTGTGAACTCTCTGGTCACATCATGTCACTCCTTTCCCAGGAAAAAAGGAACTCACTCTCCAAACCATTATTATTGTGATCCTATCCTTTTACACATTTCATTTAACGATTTTAAGCATAACAGAACATCATATTACATTCCAAGGATCGTGATATCCAATTTCTTGTAACACTTGGTATATACATCTGAAAAACATGTTAGTAAATAAAACATTTATTTATTTAATCTTCATTAGGAGTTCCTAATTTCCATTTTCCTCACAAATCCTCATGGTATGACAATAAGGACCCAGTCTTAAACATTACATAATATTGAGTTATGTAATGAATTCACATTGAGAATCTTTTTAGGTTTAGAGTTTTAGAGAATTAGGCCATAACTATTACATTACACTTCAAAAATTATATAGTAGAAACTTCTACTAAGTTTTCATTTTTTCATAAATAAAAAAATCTAAAAAAAAGAAAAATGTCTAGATCCATGTTTTAGATAGCATTATTTTTCCATGATCCCATCCTTGACCCTATTCATCTTTAAGTCATGTGAAAAAAAAATTCAAAACAAGTTATGAGAATAAAAAACTGATTAAGGGTTATAAAACAAGGAATGAAAACATTAGTCTATTAATACATACAAATCAAAGAAATCATACTCTCTAATCATTAACATACCACACAAATTTATAAGTTCAATTAATAAAACATGGAAATCATAAATCATAAAGGTAACTTATGGAATGCATAAAATATTTTCATTATAGATTTCATAAATACATAGGGAGTTACATTTGGAATACCCATCACAGTATATTCCCTAAATTTCTTATGATAAACAATAACATTTACCTTCATCATGTTACCTAATGCATTGGAGAGATATACTGGGATCGCCCGCCCTAGATTTATCACAGAACCGCCTGTATACGTAAACAATGCCCAAGAACCATAATATATTCATAACCCATAAAACAAGCATAATATAAAGATAAAATTTCCACCTTGAAATCCTAATATATCATTTCAAGATATTTTAATAATCAATACATTATCAAACAATTTTCAAAATCATCTAAAATATTTAATAAAGATATTTTTGAATCAATGTGTCTCATCCCACATTGAAGATTTTGAAAGAAATTTTAATTTCAAAACATTCATGTCCATATAAATAAATCCTTAATATCATATTAAAAACATGGAAATTAATGAGAATGATTTATACGAATAAATATTTAAATCATTCAAAATGATATTTCAGTTAAAGAGTTCCTAACCAAATTATAGACACTTGAATACAAATAATTAAGGAATAACATTATCAAAGAAAATAATATCATGAGAATAATGATATTCATGATATAATATGTCAAATGGCGTTATATATACCATATAAAAGTGAATTGGTGTATAACAACAAATAATTTTCAATGGAATGTAAATTGAGACAAAGTCCCTTGCAAAGATCAAATCCTTAGATTAATAAAAAATAAATGACATGATTATGTGTGAAAGACAATAATACACCCAATATACATGGTTATTAAGTGTAAAACAATCATAGGTCATCCACATATATTCATTGCACGACATAATCAATAAGTAGAGTATAACCCAAAGAATTGGAATTTGGTTAAGAAGTTCTCTTATAGAAATTTCACAGCCTAACGACGTCACTTTAAAATTAAAAAAAATGAGTTAATAAGAGAGAAAAGGGTATATCAAAACATGGAAATGAAATTTACAGTATAAAGGAAATATAATATTATATCCCAACATAATAAAATGGAAATATAAAAGATATAAAATAATTCATTAACTAAAAAAGTACGGTGAAAGGTTCTCTTACCGATTTGGTAACTTACGAAAAATAAACCACATGAAAGAAGGATCATAAATTGAAGATGTAAATTCCCATAAAGTAAATTATATTAAACAAAGAATAAAATTATTGAAAATACATACACCACACAAAACGAAATAATAGAAAATATATCATGAATATAATAGGAATAACAAGTGATAAGAAAACCCCTTACCTCATGTTTGACATGACTCTTTTATTCATTATTAATCCTGAATAATAAAAATAAATTATTTTATAATTTATTTGGGAACTTTATAAATTTTATTATTCCTTTTATATAACTTATTACCATTCAATAACAATTTGTTAATTATTTGAGTACATATAGGACATTTTTTCGATGTTCGGAATTTGAGTTTAAAATAAACTTGTTATAATTACAATTTGTCCATGTGGTCAAAAGTACATTATCTCTAGAATTATATTCATGATTTATATATCATATATATCATTTATATCCTATATATATATATGTATTTATAATATTCTATAACTTTTTGACATAATAAATCAAATGTACCATTCAGGGAGACTGTACGTCGTACGTACGCATGAATGCTACTTTCATTTCATTTTTTCATTTTGAGAGAAATGAAAACTTAATGATACATAGGTATATTAAAATTACATTATAATATAATATTTTATATACATTAAATAATTTAATTTACACTATAATTTATACATTCCATGTATGGTATGAACGAGTCATATCACTTTGAGGGGGTGGTAGTCTACAATTTCTCAAATGAAATAATTGTATTTATACAACATGAAAAGCATAAATCTGTGCTATAAATGAGAATTAAAGAAGCATAAATAAAATATAAATATAATATATATCACATATAAATATAGTTCCATCATAATGGCTACCATGAGAGGCAGTAGAAGATAATTAAACAATCATCGTTTCGTAAGGCAGGAGTTCACTATACACTGAAACAGTATGTTCGTATCAATTAGATAAAGGTGTGTGTAACTGTAGTTCGAATTATTCTCATAAAAACAACCTAGTATATTTAATATAAGGTTTTTGTAATAAAATAATGGTATAATTTGAGTTTATGGGGTTGGATAAGGAAAAAATAAAAGAACTTGAGAGAAGACGTTACCTTTAAATTTGGTAACTCCCTTTGGTTTAAACAAAAAGGCTTTAATGAAGTGCCCTATGCCTATATTAAGGCTTCTAGGTGGAATATATGGATGTTGGGATATTATTTGGGCAGATTTTGGATGATTAAAGGGGGCTTGAGAGGTGTGAGTAAGGGTTATAGGTGATGCCTATTTATAAGGTGAAGGAGGCGCTCTTTAAGAAAGTTTGAAAGTATTTTTTTATTACAAAATTATTTTTAGTTTCAAAATGACCAAAAATAATTAAATTATAATATAATATGATTATTTTTCGAAATAAAATTATCCAATAAGAATTTTACTGGTTTTTGATATTTTTGTTAATTTTTATAATCTCATTTATTTAAATCATTCATTAATAAGGTAATAACAACATTATCATTGTGTTAAAAATAATTTTATTTATTTGATGTATAAAAATTATAAATAAAATACCATGATATATTAAATATTTTTAGATTAAAAATTAATATTTATAGTCTAATATATAACTAATATAACCCCATGTAAAAATTGATTTACTAAAAGATATAGGTTTATGTCATTTTTTCCTTTACTTTATATTAATTAATTTAAAGTCTCATTATCACTCCCATGTGGCTCCATGGGGTCCCAAAATTGACCCATGGATTCCCATGGTCAGACATGTATCAACCAATATAATTAGGACACATTTTAGGTTAATTTAGTATTATTATAATAATTGTTTACCCTTATTTACCATATTTACCTTTTAACCATGGTAAATAAAATATTTACGGAAGTAAATATTCATAATGTCTAAATACAAAAGTTACCTATTTAAATAATTTCTACCTCCTGTTTCCAAATATATAATCCAATTTTCCAAATTCATAACAAATAAGTGGTATAAATTAATTTAATATTAATTCTCATTGTCAAAACTAAAAGTGTGTTTTTAAGAAATAATAAGTGTCATAAGATTAAAACTTGTTTATTTTAAAATTTAAAAGTGAAATTACTTACAATGACCAATGTTGGATTAAATGGTAAAAATATAATATAATTACACTTTAAAATCAATTAAAAAGGATAATCTATCTGTATAAATAAATTATAATAAAAATGGTTTTGAATTAAAATACATTATTTTTCAAAATTCATAAAAATGAACATTATTATAAAAATACCAAAATTTAATACAAAGTAAATGTTGATATCCCAATTATGAATAATAATATTATTTTTTCAAATAGAAGATATAAAAGTGACAAAAAATAGATTTAAAAAAGTATTGTCGTCAAAAGGCAGTAAATCGACCTTTTAAAGAATATTAGAGTTTTTATGATTAAAATTGGATTCATTCGCATTTGAAGCATGTAACATTCATTAAGTAAATGAAAAAACTTTTAACAAACATGTTAAATAATATTTAGTTAGTTTGGTCCATTCTTTGCAATACAACGGCTATGCGTTAACCATCATTTAAAATAATAATATTATTATTATTTGACTTTTCGGTATAACTCAATGTCGTGTGAAACATAGGATTTAAAAAACCCATTGTTTCTTATTGGTTATGATATCATAAATAACTTCCCATTTTAAAGTAAAATTATTATTTAATTCACCAATATTAATAAATATGAAAAATTCATATTAGTTATTTCCCTGCGATGTTACATCCTTCCCCCTTTTGGTAATTTCATCCTCACAATTTTAAAATTGTGCTCAGAAACTTCATTAAAAGTACAAAATTGGAAAAGATTCAATAAGACTATAACTTTAAAATAAAGAAAGAGAAGTACAAAGGTCACCCGAGATAACCCATACTAGGATTCCATGAAAACATGGATATGAAGGAGAAACTAAGTATCATGTTCTGATAGCGAGTGATAGAAAACATGATTAGGAGAAAGTTAACCACTAGAAAACCACAAACTTGTTATGGGTTAAATGGTATTTTTCCCTAGTAGTAAAAGTTAATGGAAAAAGTTTTTGTTTTAAGATAATTTATATAATTTTGTGGAATTTATTTATTATCTTAACTAAAAACATAAGGAAACATACTAACTAGTCATATAGGCATTCATACTTTACTAAATTCCTACCACAAACTCATCTTTTCTCCAAATGATGAGTATTCATGAAGTCATAGTCACACCTGAAGTGTTAGAATCATCTTCTAGAGAATCACATAATCAAAAATATAAGAACTATATTTTTCCCCTTTCATTATACATTAAACAAAACCAAAATTGTTAATACAAGATCAGATAATCCCCAAAAAGAATTTTTTTTTATAAAAAAAAAACACTACTCTTAATCTCAAAAATTGAACAAACAATACCCAAAGTTCAACTAAGACCATTCAATAAACAATTACCCATAAATTTGTTCAAAATAACCAAACTAAGATTGATACCCCAAACTCTGAAGGATTTAATCACATAGTCTTCCATAGTAAATATTAACATTTATCTCCAAATAACATCGACTACTCTTAAAGTCTCATACTGTAATATAATTAACCTTATCACATATTCTCTATGATAGGTTAATAATTTTTATCAAATCTCTAAATTTCTACAATAAAACATATATTCTTCCAAAATAAAATTTCAAACATTATTACAATAATGAAATCCAATAGTATTTTATTTTTTTAAGCATATAGTGTTACAAAAAGAGAGATCATATTCCAAAATATCATTTATCACTTAATCATCCAATCATTTTCCTATATTAAGGATTTACATTTGATAAAACATTAGTTCCCAAAATCATCTTATTATTGTTCCATAAAATCATTTAATCAAAAAGAATATGTCATACTAACCCAGGACTTAATGTAGGCCAGTGGTAGGTGATAAATACTAATCACACTTTTGTTGTCAGTTTGATTCTCGCAAATTTGTCTGACACGACGAGTTTTCACACAGCCTGCATTTTTTTCTTTTTATAAAGCACAAAAATAACCCTAACATTTTTTAACCTCAATGTTTTTCTTATACCTTTCATTTTCATCCCAACACATTAAAACCTCAAAATTATAATTCAAAAAGCCTTATATATATTATACTTTTTTTGCCTCATTATGATATAATAAAACTATTCCTAATAAAATTAACATCATACCTTCATCATGGTGTCCATATGGTGTCATCTTCATCTTGTTCACATAGGTAGAGGGTCCATGCATTACAACAATGATTTAGATATCCTTAAAAATCATTTTCTCCCTTCATCCAAATACACCTTGTACAACATAGGTCATATGAGTGTTCGCAACAAAATAGTTTCAAGAAATAATCATCAATGAAATATAAATTCAAAACATCTTATAAAACATGAATTTTATAAAAAATTCAGACTGAGTTTGAATTGAAGCAATCAATAAATGGTCCTTTTAATCACCATAAGTATGTGCTAAGAGACTATATTGAAAAATAAAATTTATATAGGCTACGCAAGGGTCTCCTTATTCAGTACCTTTTTCAAAATCAAAATATTCAACAAAATATTATGATAAGGTAAAATATTTGAAAATTCCTTGACAATATTTAACTTTCTTGAAAATATGAGAATACATTGAAAATATGATTTGATTAAATAAAACCCATGAACCATGATGATATTGAGGTACAGTGATGTGTTTGATATCTCAAACAACTGATTTCAAGTGGGTTGTATGCTAGAAAACGTATCACAATCATATGAACATGACTTGGAAAAAATTATTGCATGAATTTCATCCGGAATAGATATGAATATTTTTTGAGATCCTCCTCCTTCCATTTGTTACAAAATTTCCTTGATCTGAAAAAGTTATAAAGCAAGGATTTAACTGAGATAATAGATATTGGGACTAACCATGTGTTTAACAAAAACTCTTAATCCCTAAATTTGTCTAAATCGACCTCTGATGCCAACTATAAGGACTCAGTCTTAAAAATTACATAATATTGAGTTATGTCAAGAATTCACATTGAGGATATTTTTAGGTTTACAGTTTTAGATTATTTTTCCATAACTATTACATTACATCTCAAAAATTACAAAGTAGTCAATTCTACTCAGTTTCTATTTTTTTTATAAAATAAAAACTCATAAAAAAAGAAACATGTCTAGTTCCATGTTTTAGACAACATGGATTTTCCATAATCCCATCCTTGACCCTATTAATCTTTATGTTTTTTGAGAAACATGTTAAATCTTGGGATGAACATAAAAATCTCAATAAGGGTTATAAAACGAGGAAAGAAAACATTAGACCATCAATATATACAAATTAAAGAAATCATACTTTTCAAACTTTTACATACCACAAAAAATCATAAGTTTTATGAATAACACATAGAAATCATAAATCATAAAGCTAACTTCTGGAATATATAACATACTTACATTGTAGATTTCATAGCTACATAGGGGTTATGTTTGGAATGTCTATCATAGTATATTCCCTAAATCTCTTAAGAGAAATATTAACATTGACCTCCATCACATTACCCAATGCATTAGAGAGGTATCTCGGGCTCACCTGCCCTCAGTTTATCACAGAACCACCTGTATATGTAAATAATTCCAAAGATCCATAACTTATTAATAACCCATAAAACTAGCATAAAGTAAAGATAACATTCCCACATTGCAATCACAATAAATCATTTAATTAAATTGACAAAATCAATACTATATCAATCCATTTTCAAAATCATCTAAAATAATTAATAAAGTGATTTTTGAATAAAAGATTCCTATACCACATTGAATATTTTGAAAGAAATTTTAATTTCAAAACAAGCATGCCTGTATAAATAAATCATTAAAACCAATTTTAAATCATGGACATTAATGATAAAGATTCAGAAGAATAAATCTTTAAAATATTTAAAACGATATTTTAGTTAAAGTGTTCCCAACCAAATGAAAGACACTTGAATACAAATAATTGAGGAATAACATTAATAAAATATTGTAATATCATGAGAAGAAAGAGATTCAATATATAATATAACAAAGAGATGTATATACACCATATAAAAGTTAATTGTTGTATAACAACAAATAAGTTTCAATGGAATGTAAATTGAGACAAAGTCCCTAGAAAAGATCATATCTTTAATTAATGGTGAATCGATGACATGATTATGTGTGAAAAATAAGAATAAACCCAATATAATTGGATATTAAGTGTAAAACAATAATAGTTCATTCACACATATTCATAGTATGACATAATCAAGAAGTAGAAGTTTAAACCCAAGAATTTAAATTGGGTTAAGAAGTTCTCTTACAGAAATTTGGCAGCTTAACAGCGTCACATAAAAATTCAAAAAAAGATTTGATGAGAGAGAAATGGGTCTATCATCACATGGACATAAAATTTACATCACAAAAAATATATAAGAACATATCCCAACATAAGAAAATAAGAATTTAAAAGACATAAAATAAGTATTTAACTGAAAGAGTACGGTGAAAGGTTCCCTCACCAATTTTGTAACATACAAAACATAACCTGAATGAAAGGAGCATAAAATAAAGATCTAAATTCTCATAAATTAAATTATATTAAAAAAATAATAAAATAATTTTCAGTACATACACCACACAAAATGAAATATTTGAAAATAAAACATGAAACCCATGGGAATAAAAAGTTATAAGAAAACCCCTTACTTTGTGTTTGACTTGAATCGTCTGTTCCTCAATCTTCCCGAATAATAAACATAAGTTAATTTATAATTTATTCAGAAAATTTTTCAATTTTATAATTCATTTTATTTCACTAATTACCATGAAATAACAATTAGTTAATTATTTGAGTTTATATCATACATCTTGTTGATGTTCAGAATTTGAGTTAAAAATGAACTTGTTATAATTACAATTTGTCCATGTGATCAAAAATACATTATCTACTGAATTATATTCATGATTTAGATATCATATATATCATATATTTCTAGTATATATGTATTTATAATATTCCATAACATTTGTACATAATAAATTAAACGCACCGTTCATGGAGACGGTAAGCCGTACATATGCATGAACGCTACTTTTATTTCATTTTTCATTTTTAATGAAATGAAAACTTAATGATACATAGTTATATTATAATTCTAGTATAATATAATATTTTATATAAATTAAATAATTTCATTAACCCCATCATTCATACGTTCCATTTATGGAATGAAAGATTCATATAACTTTGAGGGGACGATAGTCCGCACTTTGTCAAATGAAATTATCGTATTTATACAACATAAAAAGTATAAAGGTATGTTCTAAATTATAATTACAGAAGAATAAAGAAAATATAACTATAATATATATCACATATAAATATAGTTCCATCGTAATGGCCACCATGAGAGGCAGTAGGAGATAATCGAACAATCATCGTTTCGTGAGGTAGTAATTCACTATACACAGAAACAATATGTTTGTATCAATTAGATGGAGGTGTGTGTAACTGTAGTTAAAATGGTTCTCATAAAAAACCTATTATATTTAAGATACTAGTTTTTTATAAAATAATTTCGTAAGGATAGTTTAGGGGGTTGGAGAAGAAAAATAAAAGAAAATAACTGGAGAGAAGAATTTACCATTAAATTGTGTAACTCCCTTTGGTTTGAACCAAAAGGCTTTATTAAAGTGCACTCTGCTTATGTTAATGCTCCTAAGAGGAAGATAGAGATATTGGGATATTATTTGGGAAGATGATTGATTATCCAAGGTTTCTTGAGAGCTGTGAGTAAGGGTTAGAAGTGATGGGTTTTTATAAGGGAGAGGAGGGGATCTTTAGGAATGTATGAATGTATTTTTTTATTATAATCTTATTTTGGGTTTCAAAAGGTCCTAAACACGTTAAATTCAATGATAATATGACTGTTGTTTTAATAAAATAATAAAATAATAATTTTATAGGTTATGGAAATTTTTTTAAATTTTTATAATATCATTTAATTAAATCATTCATTAATAAGGTAATAATTTCTTCATCATTGTGTCATAAATAATTTTATTTATTTGAGGTCTAAAATTTTTAAATAAAATAGAATGATGTATTAAATCTTTTTATAATTAAAATTAATATTTATAGTCGAAGTGATAAATTATATCACCCTATGTAAAAATTGATTTACTAAAAGATATATGTTTATGTCATTTTTGTTCTTACATTAAATTAATTAATATAAAGTGTCGTTATCACTCACAAGTGGCTCCATGGGGTCCCAAAATAGACCCAAGGATAACCATGGTTATAAATTTATCAAAAAATATGATTAGAACACAATTTTGTGTAATTTAATACTATTATAATAATATTTGATTACCCTTATTTACCAGATTTACCTTTTAACCAAGGTAAATAAAATATTTACTGATATAAATATTCATTATATCTAAAAATAAAAGTTACCTATTTACAAAATTTGGACTTCCTGATTCCAAATATGGAATCAATTTTTTCAAATTCAAAACACATAAGAGTTATAAATTAATTTAAAAATAATTCTCTTTGTTAAAACCAAAAGTGTGTTTTTAAGAAATAATAACTATTAATATATTGACACTTATTTATGTCCAATTTCAAATAAAAATTACTTCCAATGAACAAATTGGATTAGTTGGTAAAAATTTAATCTAATTAATCATTAAAACCAATTAAAAGATAATCTAACCATATAAATAAGTTCTATTAAAATGCAATTTTGATTTAAAATGCAATATTTTTAACTATTCATAAAATATGATCAATATCAGAAAAATACCAAAATTTCATCCAAATTAAAATTTTATGTCCCAATTATAAATAAGAATATTATTTTGAAAAATATAACATATAAAAGTGACAAAAACAAGATTTATAAAGGGTTCTTCATAAAAAGGTGTTAAATCATTTTTAATGAATATTAGAGTATTAATGCTTAAAATTGGATTCATTAATATTTTAAGCCTCTAAATTTCATTAGATAAATGTAAAAACATTTAAAAAACTTGTGAAATAATATTTTGGTTAGTTATTTCCATTCCCACCAATAAAATAGTTATGCATTAACCACCATTTAAAATAATAATAATATCATATTATTTTTTGGTATAACTCAAAGTTGTGTGCAACATAAGATTTCAAAAAAACATGTTATTTCATGTTGAGGATGATATCAAACTTAGAATCCCCTTTTAAAGTAAAATTAATATTTAATTCACATATATTAATAAATATTGAAATTTTATATTCATTATTTACCTAGGATGTTACAATAACCTGCGGATAACATGATCAAAGTGATGAGCTAAACGTATAATAAGGGAAAAAGCACAGTAATAAAGCTTTAACACATGGGTTAAAATGCATGGAATAATGATGTAAAAAAGTATGGAACTTGAGAAATCATAAAATATAAACATGGGGTCATATAAATATGGAGTCATAATAATTTTTCAACAATATAAAACATATCTTTTGCATGATTAAAGGCTTGTTTCATATGGGGGAGCACAAGTCATGGTTAACCACAAAGATCATTTCACATGGTAGCTCGGGTCAAGGATATATTCCAAGACCGTTGCACATAACCTCTCATGACACTCTGATTTACCCAATGCATTAAAGTGATATATGGTAAAACCCATCTTAACATGTTCATCAACATGATTTAAATATAAAAAATCATACATAATCAATCATATATAAACTAAGGGCACCCAAGGAAAGAAATGAGTATCATAGTCATGTCATAAAGAAAAATGAATGGGCATATCATTCAAATCTCCATGAAAAAAATAATAACACAAATAATGGGAATTCATAAGTCATAATAGGCATATATCATAACACATTATCCCAAATTTAAGTGATAACATATAAAATTGTTTTTAAGAAACTTTCATATTAAAAAAATAGTGGGGTTTAATGAAAATATAAAATATCATTTAAAATAAAATAAGGAATAATATTTTATATAAAACCCATAGTTAACCATTAAGGTTTTATTGATTAAAATATTGGTTTTAAAAATATAATTTTTTTAAAATAGATCGTATAGTGTACTTAAAATTGGGTACGAATTCGGGATGTTCCCTTAAAATGTTTTTTCTTATCTGGATGTGTTGAGGATATAATCACATAACATCATGTATATACCAAAAATATAATGATTAATGGATATTAAAACTTGTGATTGTAAATATGAAAAACTATTATAATATGTAGATAAACAGAATATAGGATTTCATTTGGGTAAAAATTTTGTCAAAAAAACTGAAGGAGTAATGGATCTTCAAGTAGAATCCCTTAACTTATGTCTTATGATGTTCTCCACATGATATTAATGAATTAAATAATCTAATTAGATTAATTAATTGATATTTCCATAACCACTTTTACATGTAACCTTTTTATTTTAACCCTTCTTAGTTCATTCATTACCTTTTTCATTGGTTATACAATTCAATTTCATTATCCGAGTCTGTTTGTCTCATGATCAGTTTACTTACGTACATGAATGAATAATCATGTAAAATGAAGATACATTCCTAGAATTAGAGGTAAATTTTATTATTAAAAATCCATAAGGTTGCATGTTTTTAAATTTCATTTTGTTACTTGAAGTTAAGAGGAATCATTGTGTAAATGTTTAGTGAGTAACTTTTAGGTTAATTGGTGGTTTCTGATCACAACAAACACATTTTGTTTTATAAATCAAACCCATGTGTTAAAAAATATTATATAACCAATTATGAGACATAATAAATATATTATTGTATAGTCCAACCATCAAAGTGGTTTCATGATCAAATATAAATATGGTATCAAAAATTGAAAACTTTTAGTCCTTGAATGTGATGAATTAACACATCTCAGATGGAGTTTTCATTTCTTGTATAAAATAAGGGTAAAGGAGAGACAATAATAAATTATTCCATTATCATATAAAAATTAAAGTAAATTAAAGGTACTATAGTTTTCATAATATTTGGTTGAGGATAAGTAAAGATAGAAAATAAAACAATGGACCATGAAAAGAAAGTACAATAATTAAAAAGTGGAATTTACCTCTTGATTTAATCATCCATGAGAGCCTCTTAAGAGGAGAGAATTTGGTATTTTGTGAAGACTAAGGAATGATGTACATCGGGGAGGATATTGGGGAGATATTTGAGAAGTATTTAGGGAAGTCAAAAATATTGAGATAAGTGAAGAGAAGAGGGGAGCATGGGTGGTTTTATAGTGGAGGGGAAGAGGGGTTTCTTAATAATTTAATCATTAGTTTATTAGATTTTTTAAAGATAAGAAATAATGATGATTTCGTGACCAAAAACTAGTAATACGTGCATGTGAGTTTGAACCAAGGGTTATTACCTCTATAATGATGCTATAAATAGGGAATTTAACTTATAATATATATATGTGGTAGATTACTGTATTTTACTATTCATGAAAATTCATGTATTTTTAAAAAATCCCAAAAATTCACCCCAACCATTTTCTATGTGTAGAATCCAAAAATAAAATCCATTTTTCCAAAATAATTTTCTAATTAAGAATAATTTAAATTTTAATTAAAATTATTATTTACATGAAAAATATATATTTTAAAACTATAACTGATTTTATAATGTTTTCAAAAAAATTATATAAGTTCTTGTAAAAGTAAATGAAAATCAGAAGAAAGAAAATTTTAAATTTATAAACACCTTTTAGGAAAATAAATTTTCTTTTAAATTATTTAATTAATTTTAATTAACTATTTATGACTTTCAAAAATACCAATACTTATACAATGGTCATATTTTCACTTATAAGATGCCTAAATTTTATTTATACATTCATGGGTGAGGTTAATATTCTTTTGGATGATTTAATATTCATAAGGGTGGGTAACTATTCACCAAAAAATCATGTGTTTTCCATCAAACCCCAAAAATCCCCTTGAACGCAACTGTGTATGTCATATTTTTGAAATTAAAGATACAAAAGTGGGAAAATTATAATTCAAGGTCACATAGTACTTAGTAGTTCATTCAGTTGTGATTTCATGTGACTACATGACATAATTATAAGAAGAGAATTTCTGTTGATAAAACATTTGGTCATTATATTCTTCCCCCTAATAAAATTCTTTCCACGAAATTTCTTTTTAAATTTTAATATATAAATAGGTGTGGGTAATTTATCTTCATTACTTCCTCCAATTCCCATGTTGCCTCTTCGTGCTTTTTGGTTTCTCAATGGTACCCTGACCATGTGAGTAGTATTATTGGGTAGAACATTATCTTTAAAATCCCAGATCTTTAATGGATTCTCATCATAAGAAAGATCATTCTCCAACTATACCACCTCTAATGATAGTACATGTGAAGGATATGTTATGTACTTTATTTAGAGGGATACATGGAAGACATCTTGTACTTTTTTCATGGTATGTTTTTGTTCCATTCGATAGGCCATTTCCCCAACATGATCAAGAATCTCTTAGGGGATGATGTACCTAGGACACAAATTTCTTTTCTTCCCAGACATCATGACCTTATTCCATGGAGATATGTGGAGGAATACCATGTCTCCAACATTGAACTCAAGGTCTCATCGATGACTATCTACTTAACTCTTTTTTTGAATATGGGCTGCCATGATGTGATGCTAAATGGTTTTCACCTTATTCAAAATTTCTTCGACCATTTCAGGTCATAAATTCTTATGGTCACTAACTTCATCACAACATGCTAATGTTTTTCACCTTTTATAATAAAGGGCTTCATATTCTTCCAATCAGATGCTCGAGTGGAAACTGTTGATTTAGGATATTTTGAACAGTGGAATATTTTAAGGACACTAGACAACCCTAAGATGGTGGGGGTTGATAAGGGTGTCAACCATTTCTCTTCTTTATTGGTCCCTGTTCCCATATTGGTAGGAACATTTTTAAACTTATGTGATGGATATGTGTAGAAATTAAAACATTCACATGTAGAAGGACAACAAGTCACTTTTTACTTGGTTCACCACTAAGGGTTTTGTCTAAGGAGCATATGCCTCCATGTTTCTGGTCATATCAAATTCCACTAATCATCACTGGGTGTGGATAACAAAGGTTTGGGAAAAGTCACTTTGTACCAAGCACACTTCCTTTACAAAGGACCAGGGATAGCCCATTGCTTCCCTCAGATCACTTCTATAGACTCCCATTAGATTACTACCTTGGGAGGGTTCTCACTCATTTTAATGACTTGAAGGTCACTTCAACAGATTGGCATGAAAATTCATTGTCTTTATTCACCATGAGACATTGCTCGCATCAAATTTCTGAATTTACTCTCTTTTATATTCATTTTTCTCTTCTAGTACAATTTATGAATGCACTAGAACATTTTCTTTTTTTTTTAGAAATCACAAACTCCCAAAATGTTTTTTTCATTTCAAAAATTTTCCCTGATTCTACGGACTATCTCTAATCTACATAGCACACCTGCTCTACAATTCTGCATCTACTCTATGTACCACACCCGCTCCTCGCACCGCACCTGCTCTGGGTACCTTGCTTAGGAATGGACTCCACCTACCACCTTTTCTCCCCTACCACGCATGCTCTATAGACTGGGTCTACTCCACACACCACAACTACTCCGCACACCACACCTTCTCCATGCACCACCCCTGCTCTGCGTACTGCACTCGTATACCATCTCCATGTACTACCTCCACGTACATCCTCTATGTATCTCCCAGGAATACTGTTTCTTCCTTCCATAGAAATATACTTCAAATTCTATGAATTATTTCATCTCCTTTATTCTACTTATTCTTAGGCAAAATATCTTTCACAGACTAGTCCTTCCAATTTCACGAATCGTTTCATCTTTCATGTAACACTTCATCCCATGCAGAATCTCTCATGCATACCAATTTCGAACTTATCTGAGTTCTTCCCTGGCAATGATATTTTCTTATTGAATTCTCACTATCTTAATGATTGGGTTATCACTCCTTATATAGAAAAATAACTCCAAAAAGTTTCTAATCTGTTTTACAAAAATTTTCAATGCTGGAAAATATTCACCACAAACTATTCTCCTTCCACGTAATAGAAGCCTCCACCATATACTAAGAACATTCTGTAAACTGGGAACCTTAACCGCATATTGTGTTTCTTCCAATCCACGTTCTGCATCTCTTCCTCCAACGACGAGACATTACACATACCAAAAGTCCTTTCACAGAAACCATTTTCAGTACTGTGACCCGTTCTCCTACCCATTCCACATGCCTTTTCCACTACATGGTATGTGGCCCCAAACTGTTTCTAGAACAGGTATATGTTCCATGCTCCGAGGTATGTGGTTTGTTTCCTTTTTGATTCCCTTCACCATTTTCATCTCGTTCACTCCTATGCAGAAATACTTCTATTTCCAAAAAAAATCCAATTTTGAGGTCAAACTATTTGGAAAATGCTGGGAAATGGTACAATCTTAAATATCATCTTCAGTAATAACAACCATTCTAATTCACAATAATAATTCTTCTCCAATAATCAACTATATTCATCATGATCCTTATCTAATGTGATATATATTCTTTGGTCAATCACCATATCGTCATCAGATTTGTCCATAGAATGTACTGCAACTTCTCTATCTTCCATCAATATCTATCTTTCTAGTCAATGCTGAATATTACATGCCTCATCTTCTCAGCTTTTTATGATCATTCTTATATATTAAAATATCTTCATGATCCCTCATACAATAATGCATGTTTCTTCGGGTATGCTCTTGCATGGTCTCATTGAACTGTGAGATGTTACATGATCACTTCATAACTTGAATCCCTTCAACACTCTCCAAGGTGGTTTCATTTTTGTAAACAATGTATCACCATTTATATGTCTATTTAGAATAAAATATCAGTTCAAAAATATTCTGAATTTCTACTCTGAATAAATTTGGAGTTCTTCATCATCTCCTTCTTCATTTTGATCTCCATTGACAACTGTTGACAACAAATACTTCCTTATACACAAAGTATAACCAACAAGATGCTGGTACCATCCTCTTTTGAAGGCCATAGATCATTCTCTCAACATATCTTTCAGTGTCTAAATAGTTCACTGAATTGGACATCAATTTGAGGATGATAGGCCATAATGAAGTTCAGTTCAGTGGTTAGTGCATGTGGGAGACTTTTCTAGAAAATCGAGGCGAATCTTAGATATCTATAAGATACAATATATAATGGTACTCCAAGCATCATTAAATCCTCATTGATATATATATCCATGAAATTTGATCCAATGATAAGTCATCTCAAATTGTGATAAAGTGAACTGTCTTTGTAAGATGATCCACAATGTCCCATATAATATTGTTTCCTCTGGATTTCCATAGAAGTCTAGTGACAAGGTTCATGGTGATTTTCTCCAACTTCCATGTTAGTATGGGTATGGATTCATCACCCCCCTAGAATTCTATCTTTCACCCTTCACTTGCTAACATACCAGGAACTTTGATGTTTACTACAACAATCACTTTCTTCATATTATCCCACATAATGTTCTATTGGAGATCTCAATATATATTTTTACCCTGGGTGAATAGAAAAGTTTCAATTTTGTACATAATTAAAAATATCTTTCTTTATCTCTAGATCATATGGTACACATAATCAGGACACAAATATTACAACTCCTTCCTCAAAAATCGTGAACTTATAGGATTTCCAATTTCTAATGGATTCCACCCTTTTCTGAATTTCCAAATATTTTCTTTGAGACTCCTTTATTTTCTCCATGAGGGATGGTTGAGAAATAATTTAATAAAGGGTTGATGATGTTACTCACTTAATGATTCTCATGTAATTCCTATTCAAATATAAGAGGATTGGATCCTTTTAAATTCTCATCATCTATAAATATGCATGATCCTTTCTACTTAGAGCATCCACAACTTATTCGCCTTACTAGGATGGTAGTGGACCGAACAACCAAAATCATTGATGAGCTCTAAACATCTTCAATGGAGCATATTAAGCCATTTTTTGTAAAAATATATATTTAATACTCTTATTATCAGTATATATCTCAAAATTCTCCCCATAAAGATAATACCACTAGATTTGTAATGAAATGATCACAGTTGATAACTTCAGATAATGCATGGGATAGTTTTGCTCATGGATTTTCTATTTTCATGAGGCATTGTCTATTACATTATCATTTTTCATTAGTACATATCCTAATCCTTTGTTTTAAGTATCATTATAAACCACAAATAGTTATCCACTTGTTTGGAGTGTGAGTATAGGCATAGTGATTTGCCTCTTTTTCAACTCCTTAAAGTAGTCTTCAGGTTTTTGTGTTTAGAAAATCTTCACTCCCTTCCATGTCATCTCGATCACTGGGTTTGAAAACCATGATAGGTTCTTCAAAAATCATCGATAAAACCCTAATATACCTATAAAGATTTAGGTCCTTATTCTAGATAATGTCATGAGTCACTCATTAATTTCCTTTTGCTGTAAAGTTTCCATAGATATCCCTTTGTAGGTGATAACATTCCCCATGAATGATACTTCCTCCATTTAGAACTCACATTTACTATATTTTTCATATATTTTCCACATTTTCAAATTATTTATCATATTATTCATATTCTCCTCATTTTACTCCTTGCTCTTGGAGTATATCATAATATCATTTATAAAGACTACAAAAACATTTTCAAGGTAATCTCTAAAGACTCTATTCACTAAATCCATGAAAATTGTTAGATCATTAGTGAGTACGATGGGAATCACTATGAATTAATTGTGTCCAGACCACATTTGAATGAAAGTATTGTGAATTTCATCATTCCTCACATTTAATTGGTGGTATCCCAAACAATGTTCCACCTTTGAGAAATAACTGGCCCCACAAAGCTGATTGAACAACTAATCTATCCATTGAATGGGAAACATGTTATTTATCATGACATTAATGATCTCATGATAATCAATGCAGAGGTGCATTGATCTATCCTTCTTCTAAATGAAGAGAACTGGAACACCTCAAGGTGAAGTTCTTGGGCATATAAAATCCTTCTCTAGATTCTCTTGTAACTGCTTCTTCAGCTCTTCCATCCCTATGGTGGCCATTCTATAAGGTTTTATTGATATAGGTAAAGATCTAGGAATAAGTTTAATTAAGAACATAAACTCTCAATCAGGAGGAATACGAGACAACTCTTTAGGTAATACATTAGTGTAATCCCTCGTGATGGGAACATCTTTGAGCATGATTTTATCTTTTATTTTAATAATATGAGCTAGACATACTTTCTCAAAAATGGATAATATCCAGACATAGAAAAATTATTTTAATGGAGATTCATCTTTCTCCTTATACTTTTAGAGAATTGGAGGATGCTTTGGGATGTGAAGAGTGATCTCCCTTTCCCGATAGTTGATGTTTTATTTGTATAAATATAGTCAATCAACACCCATGAAAACATTGAACTCTGTAAATGTTAGTATGGAAAGAATTTTAGGGAGGATCATTCCAGAAAAATTATTAGGGGAGGATTTATAATCCTAGGACACAATAATTTCTCTAATCTCTATTCTCATAGATAACTTAATATCCACATTTTGAGGTAGTGTTTGAATAGTTCTACTAAACATGAAAAATATGAAAGAATGCATTGAAAAAGAAGAAAATAGTACGTTCACTATTCATGAATGAATAATTATCATACCAATCACCACATAATTTTCCAGCTCCACCTTTGTAGTAGTGATATCATAATCCCTTCCTTATTTCCTTATAGTTTGTAGTTGATTTCCTCTGACAACCCTTGGAATAGGTAAATTGATTGCATAGTGCCCATTCTCCTTGCAATTGTAACACTACACAACTAGTTGAGCGTTTATCTGAGCCTTCCATTATTTCCACATTAAATAGATTCTTCTTATCCCTTTGGTTGTTTTATTCAAGATTTCCCATCATTATACATTTGAAGCGATTCCTGGTTCTCTTTAGAGAGTTCCCAGGATGATTCCTTCCACAATTTTGAAAAGTGGGATGTTCGATATTCTTTCTATTGTGGGACTTATTTTTCAAACCACCCATATTAGACTTCATCTTTTAGCTTTTTTCACTGCTCCCATGAGACCATAGGTGTTCCCCCATCTCCATTTCATCTTTTAGGGCACAACGAACAATCTCCTCATAACTGTTAAAGTCTCTAATCACTGATGTTTTTTATATACATAGATTGCATCCACTAAAGAAGTGATCCACCAAGATTTTGATGTTTATGAAAAATATGAAGGAATATCTTATAATCATTTTATGGTTTTCATCATATGCCCTAGTGGACTTGTCTTCCTTCTACTTGAGTCTTAGGAAATCTCCTTCCATCTTGAGGCGGAGGGTTTGGAGAAAATATTTATTGAAGAACATTTTCTTGAATTTATCCCAATCCATGGAATCAATTTCCTATTGGGACTTTGTATTCTTGATCAGTTTCCACCACTGATCAGTTTCCCTATAAAAATGATAAACCACCAGTATGACTTTCTCTTCTTTGAAGCAATGGAGGAAAAATAATATCTTTTCAGTAGAGTTAATCAACTATTCCATAAGGAGGGGATCATAAAAGACACTAAACATGAGGGTCCTTTTCCACATGCAGGATTATGTGGAAACTTTTTCTTTACCTGTAGGTAGAGGGTGTTTAACATGAATCAAGTTATTATTCATAACTTGAGCCCGCTGATTTGGTACTGTTATGATGTTTTGAGCTCCCATTCCAATCATATTTGGCATATCATTAGGGAAATATTCACATTCACTATCAATAGATTGTAGGAAATTTTTCTTCTATTTCCCACCATTAATTATGAAAAATAACGCACAATTAGGTGAATTGAATACTTATCTAATAAGCATAAAAAAGGAAACATTAAACATAAAAGGATAAAATCATAATTGAAAAGTATACCCTAACTTTTGATTCCCAAGGTTTAAATCTTGGTTATCCATGATCTATTTCTTAACTTATTTTATTATGGGATCTTTTTCTTATTCTCTTAATAATGTTTTTCACTATGCTCATAAATTTACAAAAGGTATGCGATACAATACCAGTAATGGAAAAAAGAATAGTAATAAAGCATTATCACATGAGTTAGAAGGCATGGCATAATGATTTAAACAAGCATGGTAAATGTGAAATAATAACATATAATAATGGGGTCATATAAAAATGGAGTCGTAATAATGTTTTAGAAACATAAAACATGACTTTATCATGATTCTGGTATTATTTAACATAGGGGAGAACAAGTCATGGTAAACCACCAAGACCGTTGCACATGGTAGCACGACTCATGGATAACTGCCAAGACAGTTTCACACAACGTCTCATGAGAATTAACAATACCAAATGCGTTAAGTTACTATCTAGTATCACCCATCACAACATGTTCATGAATATTCTTACTACAAAATGAATCATACCAAAATCAATCATGAAAAAATAGAAGGGTACCCATGGAATGAAATGGGTATTATAATCATTCCCTAAAGAATATTGATTGGGGTATCATACTAGTGTTGTAGATACCCTAAGCTTAAAGTACATGGACATTACATTACTTTAGCGGAATACTTAATACATAACAAAAATAGACACACAAGGACCGTAATAGTTTAGTGTCTTTGGAAACTTGGAATGTAATTTTATAATCGTGGTGAAAGATCTTCAACATCTCCCATAAATATCTTCCCCTTTTTTTCTTACCTAAAACCTTTCTTTATATCCTGGGGAAAAGAAAACATAAAAATGGTGAGCTCAAATGCTCAGTAAGGGTAAGCATGGATAAAATAAAGCATACCATATACATTTTAACTTAAAAACATGAACATAATGTTTAAACATCAAAAGCTTGAGCAATGACATAAAACATGGAAGTACGCAAGGCATAGATCATAATGAAACATTAAGAATGATAAAATATCATGGGAATAAAACATGTAATTGTGGAAACCATTAAGAACATGATATGATTTCCATAGTATCCAAGACATTGCTGCCAAGACCAACTTAGTGGACAAAGTCCCTTTCTTAATCGAGTTCACTCCTCGTTCCAGTCATGTATTACTGAACCGGTTTAACTTGTCGTTCTAGCCATGTCAATCTCATGAGATATAAATCTTTACCAAATGTATTGGAGGGAGATATAGGTCCCACCAATCTCATAGTGAAATCATTCTTACATGTGCCACAAAATAAACTTAAAACATTCATCATAACCCAAAGAATAAAATGGGTTTCATAAACATCATCCCATCATTTCATAATCCATATAAAGAAAATGGATATAATTTCATAATAAGAAAAGTGAAACCATGTAAATAAAAGAGACATTATACTTAAAACATACACATATGAAATAATTTCATTTTAGATGGAAAATGGTTTTGATAAAATACTTGAAATGAATTCTTGGGGAAAATATCGTTTCTTCTTCAAAATCAATTTCTTTTCACAAAACATCATGCAATTTTAAAAGAAAGATATTTTTTTGAAAACAGTAATGAAATATTTTTGAGGAAGCTTCATGAAAATAAGGCTTTATGAAACTGTAAAAATCATTTCATGTCGTATAAGTTAAAAAAACATTTTTCTCGTACTTTTGTCGAAAAAGTTAAAAAAGTACCTCATAACGTAAACAAAAGAAATATTCCTTAAATAACATGTAGTAAAAGTAAAAAATTCAAAAATGGGTAAAAATTAATTTAAAAATACATGAAAACACTTTTATAAAACATGGACATGGATGATAGAAATAACCTCAGTAAATACTTACGAATAAGCGATCTCAGATAAAAATGAGTTTTGAAAAATTTATCCCTTACCTTATGTCTGATATGCTTCGTATGTATTTGAACCTCCTGTATAATGATATATATAATGTCATTGACTTATTAAATAATCATATTCATTGTTATGATATCATATATGGTTCACTTATGACTTTATATTACCCATTCTTTTGTAAATTCCATGTGAAAGAGTATTTTGGGTAAAATCGATTCATTTGTCGTTCGTGTTTTGACTTGTAATTATTCATATGATTACTTAGATCACGATTACATAATTACAGAATATAAGACATGATTTATATATAATATATATTCAGAATATATATATATATATAATATATTGATAAATGGAAAGAAATACACCGTTCACGGAGACAGTAGGTCGTACGTATGCATAAACGCAGTTTTCGTTTCCCTATTGAGTTGAATGGAATTAAGTAGATGAAATACATATATAAATAAATCCATTAGCTTTATAATGTCATATATTTCATTATTATTTCTTATATATACTTTATAATCATTCTTAAATGGTTAACATGGAGAATGAATCTCATCGCGTCGTGGAGACGGTAGTCCGTACGTACGCACGAGCGATGATATCGTTTCCATAATTATTGAATTGAATTGGAGTGGATGATACAATATATCAGAATAATTATGATGTTATAATAGCTATGTATAGTTATTCTTTACACCATTATACCCATCCATGTATGGTGTTTGTGGAAAAACATATTACACCACGGCGTGGAGACGGTATTCTGTACGTACGCACGCGCGGTAATTTTGTTTTCCGTAGGATGGATAGAAGGTGAAATGGGGTTGTTTAATATTTATAATAAAAAATCAGTATATTAGTGATAGTTATGTTATTACTTTATAATGAAACAACTAAAGAAGAATAAGTTGAAGAAGAAAGAATCTTGAAAGAATCGGGAGAAAAATTACCTCTTCTTCAATACGCCTCTTTGAAACCTCCTCTTAGGGCACTAAAATTGGTCTTTAAAGTAGACCAAAACCTCTAGGATGTTTCTAGGGAAGTGTAGAATATAATTGGGCAGGTTTTTGCCGAGCTTTAAGGCTCAAATTGGTGTGAGGAGGAGAGGGAGGAGGTTCCCTTTTATAAGGGAGGAGAGGGGCACCTTTGGAAGTCTTAAAAATATTAATTTATAATAAATATAACCCCACTTAAAAACCTAAAAAAACGACTCATATTCGAAGAATAGATGATATAGAGTTGTAATATCATCAGAAAATCAAATTTATACATGTTTGGATCTTATTTTAAACCTTATCATTTTGATTTATCCTTATTTAATCTATTTATGTTTATTTGTGGTAATAAAATTCTAAATATTAAATTATAACAAATAATTACTTATTTGTTGTGAATTATCCATAATTGTTTACTTTATAACATTATAGACCATATAAATTTAAATTTATAATTTTTAAATATTTTTGTGATTTTTAAACAATTTTATAATATGTTATTTTTTATAAAATAACAATAGTGTCAATTTTGACACTATTCATTTAATTGAATTTATATAAAATATATCCCGAAGATATGTTAGAAATAAAAGCTTTAATAGATTAATAAAATTTCATATGTATCTATAAAATTAGTGGAGAGCATTAAATAGTTCATATAATATCTATTTTATTATTTTTAAAACCATTTATTTGATATTTTAATTAATAAAATAATTTCAACATCCCGATTTTGTCATAATTAATGATACTTATTTAATCCCTAAAAATTCTAAATAAATTCCTATGATGTAGATAATTGTATTATCTTTCTGGAGACTATTCATGTTCGATGTTTCATGAATTTTATCACTAAATTAAAATTATTATACTTGTAAGATTTAAGAAAGTGACATGTTGTCACATTCTTTGGTTTTAATAATAATTAAATTATTTTAATGGAAAAAAGTCCATTAATTGAATCTAATCCGACCCTTAGGTGATATGGGTCGAGTTTTATTCATCCAAGAGGATTTTTCAGGTTTTAGGGTAATTTTATAATCTTATATTTACCCTTAATTACCCGATTTACCTTTAACTATGGTAAATAAAATTTAACGTATTTACTATTCATAATTCCCAAAAATAAAAAGTAGCTTATTGACATAATTTGGACCCACTGATTCCAAATATTGAATCCATTTTTCCAAATTCAATACACAAAAATTTCAGAAATTAAATTAAAATTAATCCCGTTGTCGAAAGAAAACGGGTTTTCCTTTAAAACATTACAAAAGATTGAATTGATTTAACCTACGAATTCAATGTATAATCAATGCTAATGACATAAATTATATTAAATGGTAAAAATATATTCTATTTATACTTTAAAACCACTCAATATTATAATTTAACCATATAAATTATTACAATGAAAAAAGTTGTTTTTAATTAAAATATAGCGTGTTTTTACTATTCATCAAAATATGAATGTTACCAGAATAATATGAAAAATTTATCCAAAGTAAATTTTTATATCCTGATTTAAAAGAAGATTTTTATTTTGTCAAATTGAACTTATAAAAATTTCAACAATAAGATTTAAAGTGGGTGCGCCATCAAAAGGCGGCAAAACTGCATTTTTTGAAAAATACATATTTTACCCGAAAAATTTATTTTGTTCTTATGCCATGTTCTAGAAAATGTGTAAGATGAATAATAATGTTATAAAATTAAAAATTCAGTTAATTATATTAATAACTGCTAGTTCATAATAATATTATAATAATATATCGTTGTTTAGTAAAACCCGGTATTGCGTACAACACACGCTATCGAGGAAGGTCACGATTGCGTGTAATGCAAACCAAGTCAGGCTTGCGTGTTGTGAAAGAATCCTTCATTGTTTCGTATAACATAATCCAACCGTATTTCATTTATACATTGAATATATATATATATACTCAATGTTGCGTAGAATAACTATTATCAAAATTGTGTGTAACACGATCCATGAATAGTGTTGTGTATACTGAAAGCTAATACGGTGTTGCGTATAGTGCAAGGTAATCTTGGTGTAGCATACAACAAAAGACATTAATGAAATTAAAAGAATATTTTTCATAAAATCTCGGGGTGTTACAAGTGTCCATGAAAAATATAAGTATATAAATATTGGATAGTAATAATGTATGATAAGAATATATCATAATATGTTATTCCAAATTTAATTGATAACATGTAAAATATTTTTTAAGAAATGTTAATATTAAAACAATTTAGTGCGGTTTATTGAAATTATCAAAGATCATTTAAAATAGAAATGGAAATAAATTTTTATATTAAACAAGAAGTGAACCAAAAATGTTTTCCTGATAAAAATATTAGTTTTATGAATATAATAGTTTCTTAAAAACTAATTGTATTGTGAACTTGAAATTGGGTAATAATTTGGGAAGTTCCCCTAAAATGGGTTTTCTAATCAAGAAGTATTGAGGAGGGAATCACTTAAAAGAATGTATATTTACGAAATATAATGATTAATGGATCTTGATATATGAGTTTGGACATATTAAAGGAAATTATAAAATCTATATTAAAAGAATATAGGATTTCATTTGGGTAAAAAGAGAGTATGAATAACCCGAAGGAGTAATGGATATTCGGGTAAAATCCCTTACCTTATGTCCAACTGTGCTATCTACGTGATATTAATGACCTGATTAATAAAATTATGATCATTAATTAATAATTCCAGAACCTATTTTACAATTATTTTATTTATTATAACATTTTTTAGTTCATTCATAACCTTTTTTATTGGTTTTGAGGTTTAATTTCATTGTCTGGGTCTGTTTGTTTCATGATCAGTTTACTTATATACATGAACGGATAATATTGTAAAATGATGATGGTTTTATAGAATTGTAGTTATATTTTAGTATTCAACATCCATGAGGATACATTGTTTTATTTTTAATTTGGTTACTTGGAGTGAAGATGAATCATTATGTAAATCTTTAGGGATAACCTTTTTGGTTAATTGGAAATGTTTAATTACATGGAACACATTTTGTTTTATTAATAGAAACCATTTGTATAAAAAGATTCCAGAATAGTTGAAGTCACATAATACATATATTAATGTCTAGTTATACCATAAAAATGGTTTCATGACATGAATTAATGATGGTAAATGAAATGAAAAAATCTATAGTCCTTGATTGTGATGAATTAACACATCTCAGATGGTGTTTTCTTTTCTAGTATAAAAGAAGTATAAAGAAGAGATAATAATAAATTTATACATTATCATAAAAAGATTATAGTACATGTAAGGTAATGGATTTGTGATAATATTTGGATGAGGATAGGTAAGGATAGAAAACAAAACAAAGTAACTTGAAAAGAATTTAATATAACTGAAGATATAAATTTACCCCTTGAGTTAATATTCAATGAGATCCTCTTAAGCAAATAGGATTTGGTATTTTGAGGAGACCAAGATATTCTCAAAGTAGGGTAGGATCATGGGAAGATATTTTATCAGAATTTAAGCAAGTAACAAGGCTTTATAGGAGTGAAGAGATGGGAGGAGTGTGGGTGGTTTTAGTAGTGGTGGGGTGGAGAGTTTTCTTAATATATTAATCATTAGCTTATTATTTTTCCATAAGGAAAGAAATAATGATGATTTCATGACGAAAAATAGTAATATGTTTCTGTGTGTTCTAAAAATGAGTTATTACCTCAACTATGATGATAAGAATAGTGCATATAACAATTAAAGTATATATACGGTAAATTACCATATTTTACTATTCACCAAAATTCTAGTATTTTAGAATAATATGAAAAATTCACCCTAATCATTTTTTGACAAGTAAAATCCTAAAATGAAACCCATTTTTCAAAATTAATTTTATAAATATGATTAATTTAATTTTTAATAAAAATCATAATTTACATGAAAAATGATGATTTTAAAAATATAACTGATTTTATAAGGTTTTCAAAAAATTACATAAAGTCTTATAAAATTACCCTAAAACTAGAGGACATAAAATTGTTAAATTATGAACACCTTTAGTAAAATACATTTTCTTTTAAATTAATTAATTAATTTTAATTATTTATTTATGACTTACAAAAATACCCATACTTTTACTATGGTCATATAATTGCTTATAATATTTCTATATTTATTTATAAATTCTAGGGAGATGTTACTCTTATTTTGGAAGTTTTACTATTTATTAGGGTTATATTACTCTACATACGTGTAGGATACTATTAATAAGGGTAGGTTAATATAAACCCAATAAAATTAAGTTCCTTCCATTAGACAACAAAAATCAGCCTGAACGCAACCGTGTATGCCTAATTTTCGAAATTCTAGACACAAACTAGAACAACCCTACTTTTATTACACACTTAAACACGGTTTATTACATGAAATTTCACTTGGTACAACATAGTAGATTAGGAGTTCTAATTTATTTGGGGATTAAGAACATTATATAACAACATAAAACATAAAACATGAAATCTTATTGAAAAGTTCTTTTACATGACCACTACATTTCCTTGTACTTAACATTGCATGGGATAACCTGAGGACATACATAAGAAAGGGGTGAGATATAAATCCCAGTAAGGGATAAAACATGGAATAAAATGAGTAATATAGAACATGTTAGACAATAGGAATATCAATGGATCACAAGATATACATGAGCATAACTTCATTATAAAACATGACAATCATAACATGGAGATATGGAAACAACATTTAACATTATATTAGCATGAGCCAAGGCTCATTGCACATGGAGCATGCGTAAACCCACATTGCACATGAATCACTAGTAAACCCTAGTTTCACTTGAATTATCATGAGTAAATACTCATTTTACATGACATATCATGATACTATACTTTACCAAATGCATTTGAGTGGTATTAGGTCGCACCATTCTAAAACATTTCATTTCATGCATAAGTGTTTCACATGGATCATATAACATGGAATCCATAAACATCATAATTTATTCCAAGATTAAGGAATGTGGAATAAATAAATTAAAGTACCATTCAATTTTTATATGTTCATTATGGTGAATCCCCTTGATAGAGACATTGGTATGGTATTCACTACACAATGATCTTGACTGGGAAAAACAGCGGTGCAATTTCGACAGCATAACGGTGTGACATAGGAATTCATAAATATGGTTGATAAGAGATAAATGTGTGTCTCACCATATGTACATGAAATGGAAATCATAAGGGGTCATATTGATACATTTCCCATAAAATATAAGGGATTTTAGATACGTAATACAAAAAAATTGCTCGAATGTAAATGAGGAGAGAGAAATCCCTTACGGAATTTTTGTAGGGTAACAGGTGTACATAGGATGAATTAATGAGAGAAAAATGGGTTCTATAATGATTAAAAAATGAATAGGGTAGTATGGGGGAGGTGATAAATCATACCCCAACATTTATAATTTAAAATATAATGGTATAACAATATAAGGAAACTTGGACATAAATAAAGAAAGTGAGAATCCCTTACATGGAAGTGTGATCCCAAAGGCTTGGGAGGGGCTTGAGAGAGATTTCTTGGGAGCTTGGGGAGACATGGGAGGATTCTAGAGAGATGAGGGAAGAGGTTTGATGAACTCCAAAGGCTTTGAGTGAAGAGGAAGTGGGTGCTTGGGTGGGTTTATATAAGAAAGGAGAGGGAATTATTTATTATTTAGTTTTGGGACACCACACATTAAAGAAATCAAAAACACAAACCGTCCCATGGTTTTTCCCTTAGTTTTTTTCCAAAGGGGAGTGGAAAATAATATTTTCTGATTCCAATAGCATAACTTATTAAAATAATAGGGTTTCTTATGTGGAGGTGAGTCACACCCTCAAGGAAATACATTTTAAAAAATAAAATTTATTATAAGTCTTGAAGGGTCGACTAAAGCATTGTAAAATAAATAAAAAAACCTAAAATTGCATTATTTAATTGGTAAAACATATATTGTCCAAAATTAATGATTATTGTATTTTATTACATCATTGTGGGTCATTATGATGTCATAAAACTTATTATATAATTAAACGGTATTTAATTTTTTACCCAAAATTTCAACTATCGCAGAAAATTATGTAAAATTCACCATTCTATAATTTTAACGTAATGATTCCAAAAATAATATTCCTTTTGTCTAAATAATTTTCTAAATATTTTAATTTTTACTTTTAAAATAAAAACTAACATTTATTGAAAAATCATGGGATTTGACAAAATAGATTTCAAACCTTACAAAAAATTACCACTGCATTCATAAAATTATATAATCATTTATATTTAATTAAAATTAATTTAATAATAATAATTTTATTAAAATATTATTTACTTCCAAAATACATTAATTTATCAAAATAGATTCTTTAGATGAATATTAACTAAAAACACTATTTGTGAATTAAAAACTATTTACAAAGTAACAATAATAAAATGAATCTATATTCATGATTATATAAACAAATAATGCACATAATCATAGTTCTAGGGTCTTGTTACATAAACCCTTAAAACACCCGCATAGGACCGAAGGGTAAGGTGTGGAATGGTGAAAAACTCTTGGGGTGGTTTAGATAAAATCACTCGGGTGGTAATCTCTATCAACTTTAACTTCTCTCGTAGGCGATTCCATTTGAGTTCAACATGATAAAACTTGGCTTGGTCTTGGTCAAGAGTGAATCCCAATGACACAACCTCCTTTCTGAGCTCCAACAAATGGGATTCATATGGGGAAATTTTGCTATATGAGGCCATCTATTCATTTATTTGATAAAATTAGATTAGTTAAAACCCTATATTTATACTAATAATGTGATCACTGTTCAACGACTTTATTAGAAACCATCACAATTCTTATTAGTATTTTAAAACCAAGAAACACAAAAATTTTCATATTTTATATAACCTTTTTAAATAGTAAGACATTTAATCAGATCAAGAGTAATTTACATCAATGTAAGTTTGGGTCGTTGAAATTTCTCCCATGAAATTTTCTTCCCACACTAAAACAGGTGTGGGTAACTCATCTTTTTAACTTCTTATAATTCCTGTGTCGCTTCTCCAAACATTTTGTTTTTACACAACAACTTGATGAGGGGAAATGTATTATTTTGAAGAACATTTTCTCTACAATTTAAGATCTTCACAGGTTTCTCCTCATAAGAAAGATCATCCTCTAGTCATACTACCTCTAATGAGAGTACATGTGAAGGTTCTAGTATGTACTTTCTTTTGAGGGATACATTAATTACATCATGTACTTTGGCCATAGAAGGTTGAAGTTATAGCCGATAGGACAAAGCCCTAACACGATCAAGAATCTCAAATGGGAATATGTACTTAGGATTTAAGTTCCATTTGTTTATAAAAATCATGATATTTTCCATGGAGATATGCATAGAAATACCATGTCACCAACTTTGAACTCAAGGTCTCGTTGATGGTTATCCACATAACTCTTCTGTCAACTTTATGATTCCTCGATATGCTGCTGAATGGTCTTTAACATCCACACCATTTCATTATCCATTTTAGTTCCTAGAAGCTTACGCTCACTGAATTCATTCCAACACGCCAGGGTTCTGCACCTTTTCCCAAAAATGGCTTCATATGGTTCCATTCGGAAGCTCGAGAGGAAACCGTTATTATAGGAGAATTTAACCAGTGGAAGATATTGGTCCCATCCTCCATTGAAGTCCATAGAACATGATCTTAAAATATCTTCTAGTGTATGAATATTTCACTCAAATTTTCCATCAGTTTGAGGATGATAGGTTATACTGAAGTTTAGTCCAGTTCTTAAAACATGTTGGAGACTATTCCAGATCTTTGAGGTAAATCTCAGATCACGATCGGATACAATAGATAGTGGTACTCCATGCAACCTTTCCACATATTTTATGTAAATCCATGAAAGTTAATCCAATGAGAATTCCTCTCAAATTAACATAAAGTGATTTGTCTTTGTAAGATGATCCATAATGACCCGTATAGCATTGTTTCCTCTGGATATCCTTGAAAGCCCAGTGAAAAATTCCATGGTAATGTTGTTCCTCTTCCATGTTGGTATGGGTACTGGTTTCTTTATCCCCATAGACTTGGCCTCTCAGACTTCACTTGATGACATACAGGGCACTTAGATGTATATTTATCAATATACATTTTCATATTTTCCCAGAAAAAGATTTCTCAAAGATCTCGTTACATCATTGTGCTCCCCGGGTGAATAGAGAAGGTTGATCTATGCGCATCATTTAGAAGCTATTTCTTTATCTCTGGATCAGATGGTACACATAATCATGACCCAAATCTCACAATTCCATCCTTTTCAACCTTGAACTTTGAGGATTTCCCTTTTCTGATAGCTCCCACCTTTTTCATAATTTCCACATCCTTTCTTTCAGTATCCTTTATTTTCTCCATGAGGGATGGTTGAGCAATCATTTGTGAAAGAATTGATGATGTTCCCTTCTTTAAGATTCCCATATCCATATTTATAAAATCTAAGAAGATTTGATCCTTCTCAATTCTCATCAATGATAAAACCATTGCATCCTTTCTACTTAGTGCATCTGCCACCTTGTTCACTTTCCCAGGGAGGTAATGGATTGAGCAGTCATAATATTTGATCAGCTCTAACCATCTTTGTTGGTTTATATTCATCTCTTTCTATTTGAATATATACTTGAGGCTTTTGTGATCCATGTATATTTTATACTTCTCCCCAAATAGGTAATGCAGCCAAATTTTTCATGTGAAGATCATCGCAACCAACTCTAGATCTTGTGTTGGATAATTATACTCTTGAACTTTCAATTGCATTGATGCATAAGAAATGACTTTTTCATTCTATATCAACACACAACCCAGGCCTTTCTTTGAATCATCACTGAATACAACAAAAAGTTCACCACTTTTGGGTAATGTGAGCATGGGCGTAGTGATAAACCTGTTTTTCAACTCCATGATGTTTTCTTTGCATTCATCAATCCAAGAAAACTAGACTCCCTTCATTATTAGCTTAATAAGAGGGTTTGAAAATAGTGATAAATATCTCAAAAATCATCGATAATATACAGATTACCCCAAGAATTTATGGATATTCGTTATCGATGTTGACCTCGGCCACCCCTCTATTGCATCTATCTTAGTGGGATCCAAAGATATCCCATTTCACTTGATGATATGGCCCAAGAATGATACATCCTTCTACCAGAACTCATACTTGTTGTACATTGAATATAGCTTCTCCTTTCGCAAGGTCTCTAGTATAGTTCTTAGATGATCCTTATGATCCTCCTTGGTTTTGGAGTATATTAGAATATTTTCTATAAATACTGCCACAATTTTGTCAAGGTAATATATAAAGACTCTATTCATCAAGTCCATAAATATTTCTGGTGAATTAGTTAGTCCAAAAGGAATTAATATGAATTCATAGTGCCTGTATTATGTATGAAATGTAGTCTTGAGGATATCTTCCTTCTTCAACCTTACTTGATAATGTCCTGACCGCAAGTCCACCTTGGAGAAGTATTGTGCTCCATGTGGCAGATTGAACAAGCCATCAATTCTTGGATGATGATACTTTTTCTTTATTTTGATTTTGTTTACCTCATGATAATCAATGCAAAGGTGCATTTACTCAACCGTTTTCTTAATGAAGAGGACTAGTGCACCCCATTGTGAAGCACTTGGGTGTAAAAACCCAATATCCAGATTCTCATATAGTTGTTTCTTTATCTCCTCGTTCTCCACAACATCCATTCTATACAGAGTATTTGATATTGGAAATGCACCAAGTATAAGGTCAATTGATAATTAAACATCTCTTCTTGGCGGAAGACCAGACAATTCCTCAAGAAACACTTCAGAAAATTCTCTCACAATAGGCATGTATTCAAGGATAGTAGCTTCCTTAGAATCAATAATCTAAGCCAGTTATGCGTGCTCATAAAGTAGTAATATCCACTCTTGAGATGATGGTCCTAAATAAGATTCATCTTCCTCCTTGAAAATGTATAAAATTTGGGGTCAATTATCTATATAGATAGTGATTTCCCTCTCACAGTAATTTATGTTGTCTTTATATATAGAAAGACAGTTCATGCCTAAAATTTCATCAAATTCCAGCATAGGGAGTACGACGAGGTTCTCTGGGAAGTTCAATCTATAAATTATGACAAGGGAGGAGTTATATTCATGGTATGCAATGATTTTCCTATTTTCCGTTCTCAACGACATATTTAATTCCATGATTTGTCGTGGTGTTAGGATCGTTCTACTAATATTTTAGGATATAAAAGAATGCGTAGAAACAGAATCAAAAGTATGTTTTCTATTCTTGAATGAATAACTAGCATACCTATCACCACATCGTTATCATGGTTCACTTCAGCAGTAGTGAAGGAAAATAATCGCCCTTACTACCATGGAGGTTGTTGGTTTCCTCCAAAAACCCTTGGATTATGGAAATGATTTGCAAGTAACCTTGGTTTTTTGTAGTTGAAGCAATGAACAATGGGTTGAGAGTTGAACGGAGTGTTCTTCTCTTCTGTCACAACCACCGGTTTTTTCTTGTCAGAAGTTAACGGCTAGTTTCCCTTCTCTTCCACACCTAAAGAATTTCCTTGTCCCCTTCATGAAATCCCCTGGATGCTTCTTACCACACATTTTACAAGTTGGGTGATATATTTTCTTAGCACCATTGGATTTATCCATCGAACGAACAACATTGAAGTCCACCTTACGCTTCTTATCCCCATGATACCCATGAGATTCATTGATCTTCATTTTAACCTTGAGGGAACAATGGACAATTTCCTCATAGATGTTGAAGTCATGGATCACAAGGGATTTTTGTAGGCTGGGTTTCATCCCACCAAAGAAGAGATCATCCTTGCATTCATAGGTAATGAAAAAGATGAAGGTGTGTTATGATATCCTTTTGATGTTTTCCTCCTACGATCCAATGGATTCATCGTATTTTTTTCTTGAGAATAAGGAAGTACCTTTCCTTCTTAAGTTGGAGGGTGCGCAGAAAATATTTTTCAAAAAACATATTCCGGAAATCCTTCTATTCTAATGACTCAATCTCCTCCCCAGGATTCATATTTCTTATCAATGTCCACCATTAATCGGCTTCACCCTCCATAAGATAAGCAGCCATACGAACCTTCTCTTGTTTGGAACAATGAATGATAGAGAATATCTTTTCAATGGAGTTGATTTATTGTTCGGTGATTATGTATCAGATGATCCATTAAAAGTAGGAGGAATTTGTCTAATGATGCTCTCAATAGTGACTTGTTAATTATTAGGGGGGTTAAACAGTCCTATTGACACATGTTTCTATTCAATGCTTGAGTTAACTGAGAGAGTATCATGACAAAGTTAGCGATTACCGCTCCCATCAGAGTGACATCTCATTAGAATAGTCATCACATTGATCTTTGCATCAATTGTTAGCTCGAGTACTCCTATTACCATCAATTGGCTGGATTAAAAGGAAAATAATGGTTAATAAATAATGGGTAATCCAAGGACAAAATGGATGACTTATATATAACTTTTATTTCTGTAACATATGAATCTATAGGATTCAATATATGATATCCATGATCTACATTATAACATATATTCTTATGGGATTTTTTTATTCCTTGAATAATGGTTCATACTAAGCTTGTGAATTTACCAAAGTATATCCTTTGAAAGTGTCGTAACCAAGATTGCAGCAAAACCCATTGTCATGTACCAAGATACCCCGGGTCAAGATTGAAACTCCTTGTCGGGGTTTTCACCCCTAGGTACATCTATGTCAGATCTACCTCTACCTACTCGTATCCAGACAGTGATGTATTTTCTTGATAAACCACATTCACATTACTTACAAATAAATACGAATGTTTATTTATTATACATAGTCTTGTGTCTAAAGATTCACTATAGTTTTCTAATCCAAATTCTAAAAATAACTAAACCTCCCTTTGATAACAACTATAACAAACCCACTTTTATTACGCACATAAACATGATTTATTACATGAAATTTCACTTGATACAACATAGAGGATCAATATTTCTAGTGTCTTTGGGGCTTAAGAAAATTACATAACAAATTAAAACATAAAACGCAACATCTTATTGAAAACTTCCTTTACATGACCACTACATTCCCTCGTACTTACAATTTCATGTGATAACCTGAGGACATACATAAGAAAGGGGTGAGAAATAAAGTCCAATAAGGGCCTAAACATGGAAAAACATGTGAAATAAAATACATGTTACACAATAGGAATATCAAAGGATCACAATAGAAACCTGAACATAAAAGCATGATAAAGCATGATAATCAAAACATGGAGATATGACAACAACATTTAACATGATATTAGCATGGCCAAGGATCATTGCACATAGAGCATGAGTAAACCCTCCTTGAATATGATGCACAAGTAAAACATCATTGAAATTTAATTATAATTATTTAACACTCATTGAGCATGAATTATCATGACACTATACTTTTCCCAATGCATTGGAGCTCTATTAGGGGGAACTTTCTTAAACATTTCATTTCATGCATACGTGTGTCACATGAATCATATAAAATGGACTAAATCAATATCATAAGTTATTCCATGATTAATGAATGTGTTATATATACATGAAAGTACCATTAAATATTTAAATTTTCATAAAGGTGAATACCCTTGATATAGACATGGGTATGGTATTCACTACACAATGATCTTGGCTGTGAAAAACGCTGTACAATTTTAACAACATAACAACGTGACATAAGAATTCATAAAAAGAGTTAATGAGAGGTAAATGAGTGTATAATTATATCTACATGAAATGGAATGTAACTGGGGTTATATAGATACATTTCCCAAAAAATGTAATTGATTTTAGATACGTAATACAAAATAATTGCTTGAATGTAAATAAGGAGAGAGAAATTTTTTATGGAATTTCAACATGGTAACAGGTGTACATGGGAGGAATTAATGATAGATAAAGAGGATATCTCATTATTAAAAAATTAAGTGGGAAGTATGGGGGAGGTGTGAAGTCATACCCCAACATTTATAATTGAAAATAAAAGGGTATAACAATATAAGGAAACATGGACATAAATAAGGAAAGTGAGAATCCCTTACTTGGAAGTGTGATCCCAATAGCATGGGACGGGCTTGAGAGGGACTCCTTGGGAGCTTGTAAAGCCTTGTGGGATTATTGAGAGATGATTGAAGGTTTTGAAAAAACTCCAAATGATTTGATTGATGAGGAAGTGGGAGCATTGGTGAGTTTATATAAGAAAGGATAGGAAATACTTTATTCTTTAGGTTTGGGACACCACACATTAAACTAATCAAAACAAAAAACCAGAACATGGAATTTACCAAAGTGGAGTGGAGAAAAATATTTTATGATTCCAATGGTCTAAATTATGAAAATAATTGGGTTTCTTATGTGGAGGTGAGTCTAAATCTCAAGGAAATCAATTTAAAAATACAAAATGTTTTATAAGTCTTGAAGGGTCCATTAATGATTTGTAAAAAATCAAACAAACCTAAAATTAAATTATTTTAATGTTAAAACATATATTTGATGAACATAATGTTTATATTATTTTATTACACCACTATTGTCCCATTATGATGTAATAAAACATATTATATAATTAAAAAGTTTTTAATTTAGACCCAAATATTCAATTGTCTTATAAAATTATGAAAAATTCACTATTGGATAATTTTGACAACTTGATTCCAAAAAATTATATTCATTAAATATAAATAATTTTCTAAATATGTGAATTTTTACGTTTAAAATTAAAAATGGTACTTATTGAAAAATATGGGTTTTGAAAAAAATAGCTTTCAGACCATAATAAAAAATACAATTGAATTCATAAAATTATACGATCATTTAGATTTAATAAAAATAAATTTAATAGTAAAAAATTTATTAAAATAATATTTAATTTAAAAATCCATTAATTTATCAAAATATATTGCTTAATTGAATATTAACTAAAAATACTATTTGTGTATTAAAAACTATTTATAAATTAATAATAATAAAATGAATGTATCTTAATTATTATATTAAAAAATAATGCACATAATCATAGTGAAATAGTCTTGTGACATAACCCCTTATAACACCATCTTAGGACCGAAGGTTAAGGTGTGCGATAGTGAAAGACTATTGGGGTGGCTCAGATAACATCGCTGAGGTGGTAATCTCTATCAACTTCCACTTCTCTCGTAGGTAATTTTCTTTGAGGTTAACATATTGAAGCTCAACTTGGGCTTGGTCAAGAGAAAATCCCAATGATTCCACCTACTTTTTGAGATCTGACACAAGGGATTCAAATGGGTAATTTCTATTGAATGAGTCCATCACTTCCTTTTTCTGAGTAAATTATATTTGTTAAAGCTTTATATTTATACAAATCAGGAGATCACTGTTCAATGGCTATATTAGCAATGGTCACAATTATTAATGGTTTTTTAAAATACATAAACATAAAAAAGTGCACATTTTATATACCAATTTTATATAATAAATCATTTAATTAGAATAAGAGAAATTTTCAATAATAAAAGTTTGGGTCATTACATAAATGTGGAAAAATTATGTTTAGAGGTTACGTAGTACTTAGTAGTTGATTGAGTTATGATTTCAGGTGATTATATGAAATAATTTTAAGAAGGAAATTTCCACTGATAAAAAAGTGGACAGTTACATTCATGGTGTAGCCCATCGGGTCATGGTGTATCCCTTACCTCTAGGGTGAACAAAAATTATCATGGTCATGCCTTCACTGCATGTCCTCCCCATCATATCCTAGCTTCCTCGATGACACCACTCCCATGATGAAACCCTCATGCCCCAAAATACGATGCCTCCATGTGGGAATTCATTCAAGATGCATCCTTAAGGTGACAACATTCCTATAATTACTTGTAAAAAAATTCATAATTCTATTCATGAGACTTTTATATGATACATAGTGGTTTCCACCATTACTAAATGTCCCTAAGGAGTCACAGGATGACCACTTTAACTGTTTAAAATTTTAAATTAATATAGATATGGGTTCCCTTAACAATATTTCACCTTTTGAAACAACATGGTCCTTAGGTTTTAGTGTTCTTTTTGGAAGGAACACATCACAAAAAAACCTTCCCCTATTATGGAATCATGGTCTATATTCAACCTTTATTATGGAATGACCCATACCCATCATGGTTTGAGGAGCCTCAAACAAAAAAATCTCTACCAACACCATGGAAAACTTCTCTTACTTCCACTAGATGGATTTTGATACCACCAGAACACCAAATAATGTGTAAAAACATCTCCTAGATATTTTCTAAATTCCAGGATTCACCTCTAAATCCAATTTCTCAAAACACAGACTACTCTAATGTTAAAAAATTCAAATTTCCTCTAAATTTTAAATCCCATAATAATGTTGGTCATTACAATACCCTCAATTGAGAGATACATTTTCTGTAAGTTATCTTATTTAAATTAACTATATAATGAAGACCATTATAAATAGAGTAAAATGTATGTTCTTGATTTATGGTTTATGTATTTTTATTTCAAACATATAGTTGATCATATGTTTTGTTAGTTTTTTCATTCTTCCACTACCTTAGATATATATTATACATCACCTTAGAAACCCAATAATAGTTTTAGAGATGGTATATAATCATTTGATTTGAAATTAAATATTTCAAATGATGAATGGGCATACCATACTTAATGAAATGATATATTATAATTGGTGGAATTTAATGGATTGTATTGATATATTAAATTCCCATTGGCCAGCATAAACTATTTTATCATAAGGGATATCATAAATGATAGATCAATCATTTCATAAGAAATTTCATGTCATCTTTGGTTACATAGTTTTAATCCATTTTTTATTATCATGTTTTATGCTATAATATAGTATATTAAAGTATACAATATAGATTTTTTTGATAACCCATATAAAGATCATAACATAAATACAAAATTGATGAATATAAATCATTTATAGTGAATGATCTACACACCATCCACTGTATATAATATCTTTTGTATCACATATTTTTATGGATTTCAGTTTATTTATTTATTAATTTATAAAATTAATATATAGTTTATAAAATATTTTTAAAATGATAGAAAATGGTATCGGAGACATTCATGTTGTTTCTAATATTTTTAAAAATTAATTTTAAATTAAAAACTCATCACATGTAATTATTAATTCTTATAAAATAAAATTAATAAATAAATACCATTATTTTAAATTTTACTTATTAGAACACATATTTTACATGATATTAAATAATAAATATAAAATAAAATATTTTTATTAAAATATTAAGATAATATAGAATGTTTTTATAAATTATAAAAAAAGGTTAATTTTAAGGAGTTCATATTAATTTATGATGTTTTCATAAATAATAATATGAAATTTTCATATTAAAAGGCCTTATTTTGAATCTTATTTAATCCTTTATAAAAATTTGTTTTCGTGTAAATGAATAAGGATTAAATGAATTAAAATATATGATATTTAAATTAATTAGAAGGTGTCCGTAAAAAATTTCATATAGAATATAAAATATTTATATTTCATATATATCATATATATTTATATATAATGGAGTTCATAATGAATAAAGATAAAAAATAATAATATTAATGAACTTATATTGATGTAAATCATATAGAATTTTTTATTAATTTTTTAATGTTAATAAAGATTGAATAATTTTATGTTATTTTTAATTTCTAATTTTTTAAATGTTTATTCATTTAATTATTCCCTTATTTGTTTAATTCTTGAAAATATATTGTTTATTTTATTCATGAAGGTGTGATTTAGTTTGAATAGTTTAAACCATTTTTTATAAATTAAACACCATATTTAAAAGGAGATATGTGCAAGGCCCAATATAAGATTCAGATACATTTTATGAAGACTATGATTGGTTTTATTGTTACGATCATAATATTAAAGGTCACCTTTAATTTATACATATTAGGTTTTATGATTTTATTTTGATTATGTTCACTTATATATATATATATATATTATCAAAATTTCCTTAATGTTATTTTTGGGTAGTGTTGTTTTGGGAATATTTATAGAAGGTACATCCAAAATAGCTTTCAGAATAAATATATAAGGTTTGAGTAATTTTTTAGAAATTATAGGAGTTGTTTTTTGGATCTGAGAAGTCACACTGTGACCACATGGGTCACACCGTGACCACATCGGCTGTGTTGTGACATGTGATGCAATTATTTTTGTAGAAAATTCTAATTTATGTATGATTCACCTAGATTTTCATTAAGTTATTATTAAAATAATGTAAGGTCGGTTCTTAAAATCATTGGATTCATCCCTTTATTATATCTGTGGAGATCCTCTATCATGCCATGACATATACATCACACCATTATAGAAGATAAGAATGATTTTTGTGGTTCTTAAAATTTAGAAAGGTATATGCCGTGAAGTCATTCCATACCAAAGAAATTTTATTATTAATTTCAAAGCACTATGACATGGATTTCACATCAAGATGTTTAATAGGGAATTTTTAATGATTCTATAATTATATGTTTCACACTAAAACAACATAAGTCATTACTTGAAGGTGATCAGTTATATTTCAGTGATTTTAGGGAATTGATGCTCGCATTGTGAAGCATATGAATTATCACAAGAGGAGTTTTTATTCCTGGAGATAAATGGAGCTCACTATGTCAGATATGGATCATGTCATGGAGAAATTATAGGGGAACTTTGATTATTCTTTTGGAATAGAAATGGTTATGCTATTAGGAGATCACCACATCCTGATTAGTCTGGATGAGTTTTGGGAGTTCTTACTAGATGAATGTCCTCAAATCGGGAAATAATAATCATATAATGACCCTTTTTAGGATCACAGAATATTATATGACCTCACCATGATTTTTTAGTGGTTAAATATTAATATATTGGGTGTATTTTTTAGTTCTAAATATTTAATTAAAATCACATCATCGCATAAGGTTCCATTCTTTGAAATGATATAAATAAGGCCATGTCACACCATAAAGGATACATTTTTATCATGAATTAGTTTCCAAATTAATATAAAAGATAATTTAAGGAATCATATAAATATATATAGAACATAAAATAAAAGGTAGACATGATGTACTAAAGGATATGTCCTAGTCTTCTGTTGGAAGGTCAAATAAATTGGGAAGGAATTCTAGGAGATTATCTTTCTATATGTTCAGGAAGATTGTTACACTATTATATGTGAAAATTTTATAATTTTTTCATGGAGAATACATGTTCATGAAGAGAAGTGATTTATATCTTGTAGTAAGAGTAATTTGTTATTTATATTCTTACGAGGGTTGTAAAAATAGAGTTTTAGTATGACCACTCGAAACTACAACACAAGTAGTACACTCATTGTATCATGTGCATAAACACATCATTGTTGCACACTCCTGGTAGTATCTTTGATCGGGTGATCTAGGTAAATCACATGTGTCTCTCAATTTAATTATTTAATGATTTATATCTATAATGATAGATATATTATTCCCGATAAAAATGGAACAAGATAATTTTCATGGATTTTTGGGAGAATTTAAAAAACCCTAAATCACCCCACACAGGGAATTCAACCTTTTGTGAAACAAACTAGTGGAATCAAGGATATGTTTTATACAAAAAAATTCTCTCTCATAATAAAGGGATCGAGTGGTTATTCATAAGATAATTCTACCCTTTGAAGGAAATAATTTTCTATTGTGGGAAAAAATGTAATCTGTTTACAATAATTGTTAATGTATTTTTATACAACATACATACATGGGATCTCATGTTTCATAGAGATAATTATTATAAAAATATCACAGATATCCATATATTAATTCCAATATGATTAATGCCTTAGTAGGAGCTTTGTACAAAAATATTTAAAAAGATGTTAATTTTGTGTAAAACTTCTCAATCCAAGTGGGAAAGGATACTTATCATTTATGATGGAAATTACAATGCTTGAGAGGAAATGATGAAGGTTTTGTAGAATAAGTGTTAACACTTAAGGATGTACATAAATTAAGGGGTTAATAAATTATTTTATTGTTTAAATATTCTTCAAAAATACATTCATAGACTTAGATATGTTCTTAGCGATGTTAAAATCATTAATATAATATTTATAAGGTTACCACCATGATTAAATGAAAAATTATTGGTACTTGATGAAAAATAACCAAAATAAGTGATGCTAGATGACTTTTGTTGTATGATTGTTCATAAGAAATGAGAAATAATGACAATGAGGCTTTCAATAATGATAATTCTTAGGAATTTTCATTGATGGTGGTGAAGAAACATTTGTTGATGTGTGATCTCATGTATGTGGATGTTGATGATATGATGACCTTTATTTCCTCAAATTGTAAAATGGGAAAATATAAATTCAAGGAAATCTTCTAGTCAAATTCTAATGATGTGTCCAAGATCATAACCTTGTGAATAGTTGTTCTAAGAAGCTTTTGGGTGATAATGATACAGAAAAAAGTTCCTCTAAATATGGAAATGAGGAATATGAATGGTAAGAGGAATTACTAGAGAAAATTATTCAAAATAAATAACATACTATCACAAAAAGATAAAATAATGAAAGAAAAAAAGTATAGGAGGTTTTGAGATATAAATACCTCAGGGAGTACGTCCTTGTGTCTATTTTTTAAAATCTATAAGAAGAGGACAATGATGATTATGGTGATAGAATCCGGGTAAGGGATAACATCGAAACGAAACTCAAATCTTCTTTAGAAGTAATTTATATTTATAGGGATAAAACAAATATTGACAATGATGTTGTATGTGACTCAAAACATTATATAAAACAAAAAGTATGGGAGAAATTATAATTGAATGTGGATATTGAATGACACAAATATGAAAATTCTAGTAACACAGAGATGGAGGTTGAGATCATGTTTAAAATAAAAGAACATGTCCAGATCAATTATGGAATAAGAAATTAAGTTAAATAAAGGGTAAAAATAATTAAATTACTAGAAATTGAATTCATAATGTTATTAAAAATGTGTGATGATCAAGAGATAAATCTTACTCATGGAATGACATTGGGTGGTTTGAGTAAATTGGCCTTTAAAAATGCTAATGTAGTTTTCGGGGAATCTTTTAAAAATACTGGTTCCAGACCACAAATTTAGTATTTATAATCCAAATAAAAATATGTTATTATTATTGATCAAAATAAGAAATAATTTGTGATGTTTATACACCCCAAGAGAATTTTTATTTTCCAAGAACACAGAAAGGTCAAACAACTATTATTAATACAATAAAGGATCAAATGAATAACATAATAATCTAGTGCCTTTATTGCTACAATATGGGTAACACCCAATACATCTTATCCATAACACAAATATATTTTTTGTAAAAATGATAAAATGATAGGAAATCATAATTACTCAATCACTGTATTCTTATGATGGTTATTTATTTTGTGTTGAGGGAAATTAGGAAAAGGAAAAAAAAATTCTTCCATGGGGTTAAGAAATGTTCCAATGGAGACATAATTATGAATATCACCAAAAATAGAGGCATCATCATGAATGCTAAAAAACCATAACATATTTGTGATCATGAAATATGGGGATGAATGTATGGAAATCAAAGTCAAATACATTCATTAATAGTCAACATAATTGAACCAATGGTCATAGGTCAATGATGGTAAATTGGAGAAGGCCAATATTGATGAAATTTATTTAAAATCATTAGATAGATCCAGAACATGGATTATGGAAAATTAGTGTATATCCCCTATAATGGGAAATAAATACCTTTTAATTTGAAAAAAAATATGAATGGGATGGAAACGTTTATTTTGTTAATGATGATAGGATAAAGATAATTATCCCTAGAGAGAACAAACTTTGTGGGAAAGACTACATATGAATATATGTTTTTTTGGTTGAATTAGTCAATCACAACTTACTATGTTCAATTCAATTATGTGACATAAGACATGATGTGATGTTCATTTAAATAACCTTTTTTATCAAATAATGATATGGGTTAATTTGTTTTCAATGAAGTCATTCCAAAGGAATGATCTTCCTCATTTGTTAAGAAGACAAGTGCATACAATTCAAATAATAAGAAAATAAATTGTGATAGAAGTGGATATTCCATTAAATATTAAATTTTATAGAGAACTTTGTGAAAAATAGTGGGGATTTAAATATTCAAAATATCACATGTGATTGGACTCATGGGGGTGATATTTGTAAAAAATGGATGATTTTTCCAAACTATTATAATCTAAAGAAGATTAAGTCAACAAATTTCCTAGAGTAGGTGTATATGAATGTGTGTGGTCCTATGATACCCAAATCCATAGGCCAAAATATATACTTTTTTCATATTTATTTTTCATTATAGTAGTATGGTATAGATGTTGATAATTACCCACAAATATAATGTGTTCAAATGAATTACCTATTATCAATTGTTAGAAGAGAAAATCATCAAACTGTAAATTAATATGTTCAAAATCGATAATGATTTAAAATTAACAAAAAATAGAACAAAAGAGTATATTTAGAAAAATAATATATGGAATCATATTTTAGTGATGCAGACTTCTTAAAAACAACTTCATAAAGGTGATAACCTAAAGTATTAATATCACTACTTGAAAAATGATCATAAAAAACAATTATTCAAACAAATGATGTAAATTATTGTTTTTTATAATATTGTACATAAATATAGTTATTTTTTATTAAAATTAATAAAATACCCCCAATAAAAAAATTTATGTAAAGAAGCTGACCCTCAAATATTTTTTGTTGTTAAGAAACAAATTATTAATTTTCAACAAAGAGAATAACAAAAAGTTTGAAGCTAATGGTCTTGAAGGTATTTCCATTTTTTATTCATCCAAAATCAAGATGAAAAATTTCTATAATGAAATTATTGTTAAAATAATATATATTCAATATGTAACTATTGTCGAGAACAATAAAAATTTGAAAACCAATTAGTAGGTTTTTCAATAAATTGCGTATGTTTTTTGTTATGAAAGTGTTGTTTAAGTAAGTGGTTTAAGGGTTCAGTATAGGGATATAGATGAAATATAATAAATAATGTTAATGAGAAAAATGCATTAGGGATAGTCTAAATAGTAATGAGAACTAGTAGGGATGAAGTTTGTTGTAACAATGTTGTTTGGGACCATATAACTCTTATTGACACTCAAATAATAATGTCCAAATGATAAACCTCTTATCTATATAAAGAAGAGACTATTAAATTTTAAGGGTATTACATAGATGATAGTTGCTTCAATGGTATCCATAAATAACATTACCGGATTATGATGATTCAGAAATGGGAAATTGTTATAATCCTATAAGATAATAATTTCATAGTAACTAAGTAGGTATTCTAGAATAATCTCAAATAATATGGACATGTAACATAGAAAAAATCATGACAAGTGTAAAAAAAAGATATTCCCAAATTTATGGTATTTATGTTGATGATAGATATTCACATTTGGATCACATAAAAATAATATATTTTTTTATAAAATTGTATAAAAGTATTAAATTTATATAAAAATGATGTCAAATCATCATTATTTAATAATTTTATTCAGGAGGATGTATACATTGAAAAATAAGATGTATTTATTTTAGATTAATATGAATGTAATTCATACCGGTTATAGAAGGCATTTTACTGATTAAAAAAAGACCCATGATCTTTGTACAAATGGATAGAATATTATTTGAAAAAAAATTGGATTCTAAAGAGGATTATTTTTTATGAAACTATACATCAATAAGGAAATTGATCAATAGTTGTTTGGGATTATCTATGTGTATAATATCATTTTTGGTGGATATTATGAGGCATAGTGTAAGCTATTTTAATAATACATGTGGTGTGAATTTTAAATGTCTTTGATTTAAAAGATTGTGATGCCCCATACCCCCTCTCCTAGATCCCACACTTATAAACAAAAAAATTACATACTAGATTCGATACCAACTATATATTCTCAGGCATAAAAATCCCATAATAACATGATATAATGAAAATATAACATTAAATACATTCCTAAAACCACATAGGTTTAGATATTTAGTTTATTAGGATAAAACATAAACTAAAAAATCCATGTCTCTTTTTCAAATAATGGACATTTTTCTTCCAATAATAAGAAACTAATTAATCCATTATAAGTCTTCAACATCTCCCATGATTCTCTGTTAAAGCTATCATGTTTGACATATCATGTGTAATTATTTTATTTATAACCTGGGGAAATGGAAGAAAAAGAAAGGGTGAGACCAAATTCTAATTTAGGGAAAACCTACAACATAATAAATCATGGTATAAACATTTTTTAAATATTATTAAAAGAGTAAGTAGTTATAATAATTCCATAATCAAATAAAATTGAGAGAATAATATATCCATCGACCACAATGAAAATAAATAGATCATATGGATGAAAATAACTAAATTTGTGGTGGAGTAATACATAACATTGATCATATTGAGCATTCTGAAAAGGCCTCAACCAAGAAATCATTATTTCCATCATGCCCATATCTAAAACATCAATATTTTCATCAAGACCACATGTAAGATATATTTCTGAAATGGGAAAACATACACCAAACACCCAAATGAGTTTGTCTCACAAGACCTATCAATGCATCATGGGGATAAATAAAATCGATGTTCACTCATCACATTTTGAAGTTAAATTCCTTCATCTTATGAAATAGTGAATAAAAAATGATAATAAATATTTCTAATAATCATTCGTACGAGAATAAAAATATACGGAACACCAATACTTTTTCCCATGTTAATGAGAGGTATGAAAATATTGTAACTCATTCTGATAAATAATATGGATGGTTAAAGAATACATACTCAACTTGATAGAGTAATCAATAAAAATCCATATTGTCCTAGAAAATATTCAAAAAAAATTAGTTCTCCAATAAATAAAGATAATAACTTTCTATGTATGAATCCCTTAAAATAACACTAAATAGATCAAGGAGTATTTGGTTAAGTAAATAATTTCCTTAATCAATTAATGTATTGAATCTCGGTGAACAACCTCAATTAGAGAAATTGAAAATAGTTTCTTCATAAGGTAAATGCGATGACAAAAAAATTATGCATATTCATGATGGATGGTTAAGAATGAAAAAAGCAGTAATGGATAATTATTCTACTAAAAATGAAGATTTATTAAGAAATCTAGATAAATAAGGTGGATGGTTGAAAAATATCATATCCCTGATATAAATAAGGTAAATTAGAATGATATTTACATATATTAAAAACATACTTTCAAAATAATTAGTCAAATTATTTTAAATAATAATAGGTCAACAATCAAATTTTTTTACACCATAGGTTCAATCCCACAAATTATATATATATATATATATTAGAGGATAAATTATGAAACATAAATCCCATGAGTGTAAACACTTATAAATAAGAAATTATAAATGGTGTAAAAAACATGAAAGATCTTTTATAGAACATTTTTGACATTAATTAAAAATAAAAACATACATGTCATATTCAAAAGAAACATTTGGATAGGTGAAACTATATATTTGGGATAATTTTATTTTTAAAATTAATCTCCAATAATAGATCCTTGAAAATGATGAATTTTTTTAAAAGGAAATATTGTCAATTTAATGACTTATTTTAATGCTATTTTGAATTCAATTTCCATTATTTCTTTGTTTTGGGGGGTTTTCATGCATTATGGTGGAAATGGTGGGTTTTCAAAATTTGGTCCAAACAGTGAGATCATTTCTAGATTTAAAAACTAATTTTATTTCATTTATAAATCCTTAATTTTTCAACATTTTTCATCCATTATAATTCTTAATTTTTCAACCCTAACCTATTAACACCACCATGTCAATTTAGAGCCTTTAGAAATCCATAATCATGGTGTATTGGAATTTTTTATTAAATTATTATGCCTACCCTTAATCCCATTTTCTGCTTTAAATATTTTTTTAATTATTTAATATCTCCTTTATTATTTATTTTTTTCAGTTATTTTACATCCCACTCTAAGAAAATATCCCTAGGGTCACACCATTTACAGGTTTCACATTTTTGGAGCTCATTTGAACCGTGAATTAGGGCGAATTATTTTAGGGTTTCTCAAACCGTCCAGATTTGAGAGGGTAACATGCTTTCTTTATTAATCATTCATTTTTTCACTCTTATCCCCCTATTTCAGTCCCCACATGACCTCATCAGCCTTATTAGAGCATCAGGATCTGGTTTTGTTTCTTGGAGATTCAACATTTGGTTGATTTGGGGTGATTTCGTCAACTTCTCTTCAAGTAAGTGGTTCTCTATTTGATTTCTTCCATTTCCTTTGGATTTTCTCCCTCTTTATTGATTTTATAATATTTCTAGAAGTTAGGGTTCTAACCTAGGTTTTTATATTTTGTCTTCTGGGTGTAATAATGAGGTTTTAGGTTCGTCTTCATTTCTTAGTGGGGCGGTGGTGGTGTAGTTGATGTTTCACACCAAGATTTGAGAGATTCGATGCTTTCATAGGTGGTCCCTTGTGTAAGAAGTTATTGATGAGTTAGTTTTCTGTATTTACTCATTTTTTATTTCCATCATATGTTGTGTGTGGTGCGAAAATATTTTATGATTTATTTGGTTAAGAGTTAAATTTTATAGTTGCATTTTAGCCTGAAATTGGGTGTTTTTCATGTGTAACACTTGGAGTATTAGTTGGGTGTATTTCAGAACAAATGAAATTGGTTTAATAAATCTTTTATGGTATGAAAATTATGATTTGGTATGGTATTGGTGTGATATTGGGTTTTAAAGAGGGTTTGTGAATGGTTTTATGGTGTAAAACCATTTTTTACTTCTTGAAAGAGATTTTGAAAACATGAGTTTTTCATGTGGATCTTTTGTGGTATTGTTTGAGGTATTTGTATAACACTTGGGGTGGTTTATTAAATGTCTTTGGGGATTCCAATTATGTTTTGAATTTTTATTAATGTGATTTTGTCCTTGAAAGAGGGTTTTGAAATGGGTTTTATGTGAAAATATTGGGTACACTCATTGGAATTGTTTTCTGGCATCTTTAAATGGTTTAATGATTTATGTAAGAAGTGGAAATATATTAGAAAACTATTTTGGAGTGTGTATATTTTTAAATGGTACATTTGAAATATGAAATGGGCTGTTTTGAAATGTGTTCTATCTTGGAAATGTTTTATAAATTTGATTAAGGGATTCACTAAAGTGTTTAAGATATGTGAAAGTGATGTGGGATGTTTTGTGTGTGTGTGTTCAAAAAAAAAAGGATTTTGGTTATGAAAATGGTATAATGTAAAATTTGAGTGGGTTTTATGTTAGTTATAATATCTTGTAATGGTTTTATAAAAAAATTAATGTTTTTGTGGAAGTGTTAAAGAAATGTGAAAAGTGTTGTGGGCTATTTTATCGTGAGTCGGATATCAAAATAAATTTGAAAGAAAAGTGAACATTTGTGACTTGGGTGGTATACATGTGGGATGTTTGGTGAATTTTTAATGTGGAAATTATATTTTCATGTGAAAAGTATGTTTCTTGACTTGTTGAACATTTTTGAGAACATGGAGAAAAAACGGGAATCTAGGTGGGTGGATGTGTACTAGTAAGCTAGTGAATCCGTGGGGTTTGACATTAGTTTAACATAGTAAGATTGATGCTTACATATCTAACTAAACTATGATGATAATTATTAGGGACCACTAGTTTATGTGTATGTTCCCTACTAGTGTCTTGTGCATGAGAATAGATATTTGTGATGGTTACTCTCACCGAGATGTGAGGTACCTAGGGCCCATAGCTAGCTAGTGGCTTAGTGTTATTTCCTATTTATTTTTCTCATTAGATACTTTATACTTACCATAGGCATACTGTATATTAGGCTGGAAAATTCATTAGCTTTGGAATTTATTTTAAATGTGTTTATTCTTTAAATTAGACTACTTGAAAACTATTATAATATTTAAGTATCATCTTTTATAAATTGTAACTTGCATTTTATGTTTACGAAAACATGCATGATTTTTTTATTTGAATGTTTATCACATGTAATCTCTTAGTGGTTGTATCCTAAAAAGAATTTCTCACAACCTACTTATGCAGTTGGGTGTAAGTAGACTTGGTTATTTTTGTTGTCGTTGGTTGGGTATAGTTTTTATTTGTAGTGGTTCTGGTTTTTAGCAGGTCCTTGGCAGTCATTTCATGTGGAGATGGCTTGAGGGCGGTGTGCCTTGAATTGAGGTGATTTTTAGACTGTTTATTTTCAGTTATATACCTTTGTTATAGTCTTTGTGATTTTTTTAAACTATGTAATTCATTTCTGAATTTTTTTAAAATATTTTTGGGATTGAAAATCCAGATTTGTTTTATTGGGTTTATTTGTTTTTTTATATTTATAAACTCGGGAAAATCAATCCCAATTTTCTATTTATGACACCCGGGCACTTGTGCCAGCCCATGGTAATTGGGAACATCCTTCAGGGCTTGTCACGGCTGGGTTTGGTGCCAGTTTCGATGGCATTCAGATTTTTTTCGTGACAAAATGGTATCAAAGGAGGTTTATGTTAACAGTTTGGGTCATGTTATTTAGGGAACAGTCGGTATAGTCTGAATTTAGGAGTTTTAGGACTTGGAATTCCATGTATAAGTAGTGTTCCTGATCACCAAAACTCATGATGGGATTCATGTCACCATGGGAGGTCGGGACTTATCTAATTCCTTTGGTTTTTTTTGTTTTGATGATGGTTAGGGGAAATAAAAAGAGAGTTGGGTAATGGACTCAGTGAGCACGCAGGGTCTGGCATGACATGTGGGGCTTGGGATATTTCCCTAGAACACTCTCTGTGATAGTGAAGTGATTGGTGTATGGCCACCAACCATATGTCCAAGTCACCCACCGAAACTAGTTTCCTCTCGCATTGTCTTTTGTCCTTTAGTTTTGAAATCTTGTAAGATTAGTTTTAAAGAAAAAATGACATGGTTTTAAGAAGCATATTGTTTTTGTGAAATTATCTTCCAATAAATAGGGAACAGTTATTTTTTTAAAATGGTAGAACTAAATTTTTTAAATTATTTGGAAATGGAAAATGGTGTTTTTACACCTCTTTTTATTGTAGGAACTGTATTAATGTTGGTTTGGAAAAAGTGTTTCCAATAGAGTTTTCTAAACAATTGAAAGGTGTCTTAATTGGATGATATGTTTTGAAAGTGATGTTAATAACTTTAAATTTTGTTCTTATTTTAATGGTTGGGACCTTATGAAATTTTTTTAAGCTATAAATTGGGTTTGATCTTGTGGTTAGCGGTCTTGAAAATGAGGAAGTATTCGTTTACTGTTTTGGTTTTGAAAAGGGGATTGAATTTTTATTTTAACCTTTGGTATTTTCATGAATAACCACATGAATGTGGTTACATGGGATGGTGGATGATTGATGAAATGACTAGATGAGTGTTAGTATAGATATGAGTAGGGTGCCTGGTGGCACGAAAACATGCATGTTTGAGGCCCATGGGGTACCACTGGTGGATATGCTAACCATGGAACCATTTTTTTTCAAAGAAATGTTTTTAAAGTAAATCATGTTGAGTCAATAAGGTTTTCCTTATGTCTTTTCCATTCCTTCTTGTTTTGAAAATCACAAACACCTTTCTTTAAGAAAATGCTTTCTTAAGGAAAATTGATTTCCTAAGGAAAATCGCTTTTATAAGAAAAATTTTCCTTATCATATTTTCATTCATATTTTTCTTAAGTATAAAATTCGGATTCATTTCTGTTTTCTCAGATTTGTTTGAAACCTTGATATTAAGTATTCTGTTTTAGGATCCGAATTCTAGATAACAACTGTAAGGAATTTTCACTCCGAATTCTGGATAAGAACTGTAAGAAAGTTTCATTCCGAATTCCGGATATGAACTCTGACTAAGTTCTATTCCAGATCCAGGATACAAATTCTTATGAAGTTCGATAACGAATTCTCAATACGAATTCTAATGATTAATTTTCGTTACGAATTTTGATGAAGAATTCTCATTCCGAATTCTGATGAGGAATTCACATTACGAATTCTGAAGAAGAATTCTCATTACTAATTCTGATGAATAATTCTCATTACAAATTCTAATGATGAATTCTCATTCCGAATTTCCATTCCGAATTCACCTATTAAACAGAATCTGATCATCTTTGTTTTATACACTCTGAATTTATTCATACTCCGAAAAATATTTTTGGTTAGACTCTGAACTTTTATTCTTCTTACATTTCTATAATTTTGTCTACTCTTTATTATTTCCATTTCACTCCGAATATTCACTCCGAAGCTTTCATTCTGAACTTTTGAGTTAGAATTAAAACAATGTCATGCTTTCTGTTACACTTGTTTTGTTATAAAACTATGTCGTCTATTTTGTTATAAACTAACCGTTGTCTAAGTGACACGTGTACAGGTCCCTCCGATCTTTAAGTAAAATATGACCGTTGGAGAAGGAGCCAACCTTACCTAAAAATAGGAGCTCATTTGAAAGTGCTCGGCGCGGTTGCAAGTGCTGAAAGGCTGACTAATCTTCTTGAAGTAATTTCTAGAGAGATAGGCTCTTATTAACTCTCAAAGCTTCGAGTGACTCCGAATGTTAGTGATCACATTCGAGGGCTTCCGGGGATAGGAAGACAGAGGTGCCGACTACCTTGAAGTTCGAGGGCTTCCTTGCTGAGGAAGACATAGGTTGCCAACTACCTTAAAGTTGAGGGCTTGCGGGGATAGCAAGACAGAGACTCCGATCTTCGTATCGAGGGCTTACCCTGGTGTGGGTAAGATAGACTTGCTTGAAAGTATAAATCAAGGGACCTTTATCCAAGGTTTTTGGATACCCTTCTCTTTGGGTTAAAAGACTTATATCTTGTTACTAGTAGTTATACTACTTGTTTATATTCTGCAGCATTTTGTATTATAAGGAATGTATAATTTTCTTATACTTCCTTACTTGTACTCTGTTTCATTTAGATTCTATACGATTTAAGGTAGAATCTCATATTATAATCTTTTGTTAAATTTCAAATTCCGGAATCATATTTCCGGAACCTACTTTCGGATTCTCTTTCCAGGTTTGCATTCGGTGTTAGAGGTGTTTTGAATTTGCCTAGTTTAACTTTGTTAAACCTAGCCCTTTCCTTTGCTTAAGGAAAACATAGTTATTCTTAACTAACTTTAAAGGTTCCAAAGGAATTTTTAAAGTGTACAATTCACCCAACTTGTAAATTGAGCATCTACAACACTATTTCGATCCTACAATTGGTATCAAAGGAGGTCTCTGAAATACTTATACTCACGAATAAGTTTTTCTTGTTCATTTTATCATTCCGAACTTTCTCATTATGAATTTTCTAATTCCGAACTTTCTCATTCAAAACTTTGTTATTTCAAATCTTTGCTACTAACAAGTTTGTGTGTCGAAGGATTTTACTAGTATGGCAGGCATTAATGTTGGATCAATTGATAATATGAATCCGACAAGACCACCTATCTTTGATGGTAATGATTATGAATACTGGAGAGATCGTATGAAGACTTTTGTTATCAATACTGGAGTGGACAACTTTGTTATGCTTACTGGAGATTATAAAATTCCTGACAAGGAAGTCAGAACATTTACTAATCAAGAAAATAAAGAATATCAACTCAACTATAAGGTATGCAATACTTTACTATGTTCAATGACTAGAAATATATATAGCCAAATTTCTTCTTGTGATGCAGAAAACTGTATCTGGAAGAAGTTAGAAGTTACACACATTGGAACTTCTAAGGTAATTGAGACTAGAAGAGGTATGCTAAGAGCTGAATATCATGGCTACAACTTTCCTTATGGTGAACCAATATGTAAAGTTCAATATAGATTCATGACTATAGTCAACAACCTATAATCTATGGGAGAGAAAGGTTTAGATGATGAAGCTCTGGTGGATAAGATAATTGATATTATGCCCAATGAATGGGAGTCCAAGAGAACAGCTATAGATGAGAACAGGAAGGTCACTCAAATTACTCTTGATGAGCTTTTTGGAACTCTTCTACAACATGAAACCAGAATGAAGAGAGATGCAGACAACATCAGGAAGAAGAAAGAAAATGGTACTATTGCTTTAACAACAAATTCAAATTAGATGAAAGCTAAGACTCCTGAGAGAGTAACCAGATCCAAGTCTAAGAAAGTTATTTACCAATCCAAATCTAGTGAGAGTGAAGTCTCTGAAAATGAACTAGCAAATCTTGCTCGAAGGATGAACAAGATAGCTGGACAAAGAAATTTTCAATCTAAGTATAAGAAAAAGGAAAGGAAAGATAAGAAAGAATGAGAAGTTACTTGTTATGAATGCAAGAGAGGTGGACATATAAGACCAGATTGCCCTATGCTAAAAAATAAAGAAAGAAAAGAAAGGCATTCAGACAGGAACAGGAAGAAGTATTATGAAGCAAAAGCTAAGAAAGTTCGGAAAGCAAATGACACCTGGAGTGCCAGTAGTTGTGACTCTTCAGATGAATCTTCTGATTATGAATCTTCAGGACAGAAGAATCTTGGTCTTATAGCCAGATTACCTATTGATAATCATTGTCTTATGGCTAAGGTATGAAATTCTGAATCACTGACCAATGTTTCTTTAAATTCTAATGATAGTAAATATTATAACTCTTCAGACTAAGAATCTTCTTCTGATGAGGAAAATACTTTACCTACTTATGAAGAAGTCTCTAGGTTTGCTGAACTTCTTGAAATTTAGAATTCCAAACTCAATAAAAAACATGATAAGGAATATTCTAGGAACTCTATTCTTACAAAAGAGATATCAGATCTTTTTAAAGATCTTGATAGGAAAAATGCTGATTTTGAAAGTATTTCAAAAAATCTTGAGGAAGTAAGTTCTGAGAAGAACAAACTTTCTAAAGAGTTAGAAAAATTAATTTCTAAGAAAAATGTTTTCGAGCCTAGCTCTAGTTCTAAAACTATTGATTTTGAGGATAAAAACTTGGTAGTAAAACTAAAGTCCGAAATCTTTTCCTTAAAGAAGTGTTTATCAAACATTACCCATGGTAAGGAAAATTTTGATAAAATCTATTCCCAAATACGACCTTTAAGAAATAAATCCGGATTTGGTTATACCCATGCAAAACCAATTTTCAGTAACAATTATTTTGTTCCTTAAAGTGCCCCATTTTGTACCAAGTGTCAATGTGGTGGTCACTGGGCAAAGAATTTTTCCTTAAACAAAACCCAATCTCTAGGATTTCACAAAGCTTACTTTTCTAAGAAGATGTGGGTTCCTAAAATTTTATTGTCTGGAAATCTCGGATCCAAACATGTTTGGATTCCGAAAGTCTAATTTTCTTCTTGATTTTAGGAAAATAAAGAGAGTACCAGTAACAATACATGGTACATGGATAGTGTATGTTCCCAGCACATGACTGGTAACAAAAGCTATTTTGAAAAGATTATCAAAATGAAAGGAGGAAAGCTAACTTTCAGAGATAATGATAAGGGAGAGATTGTTGGTATTGGTAATATTGTTCTTCTTGGTAAAACCTTGATTTCAAATTTTCTTTTTGTTAAAGGTCTTAAGAACAACCTCATTAGCATAAGTCAGTTATGTGATGAAGGTTACCTTGTGAATTTTAGGAATGATAAGTGTTTAGTTCACAATTCCAAGGAAGAATTTATTCTCTCAACAAATAGGCAAGTGAATGTTTACACTCTGAACTTAGAAGACCTCAGAATCCAGGATTTACCTTGCCTAAGTGCAATGGAAGATCAAACCTGGTTATGGAATAGAAGAATAGGTCACTGTAATCTTAGAAACCTATGTAAACTCTCTAAGAAGAAACTAGTTAAGGATCTACCGGAGCTTAGATTTGTTTCTTCTAAAGTTTGTGATCCTTTTCAATATGGAAAACAACATAAATCTAGTTTTAAATCGATCAGTGAAGTCTCAACAACTGATGCATTACAGTTAGTGCACATGGATCTTTTTGGTCCAACACAAACTGGAAGTATTGGAGACAAAAACTATGTGTTTGTTCTAGTTGATGATTACATTAGATTTACTTGGGTCTATTTTCTAGCAAAGAAGTCTGAAGCTTTTTCTTATTTCAAAAGTTTTAGAGCTCAAGTTAAAAATGAGAAAAACCTTCCATTGAAAACTATTCATAGTGATCATGGAGGAGAATTTCAAAATTCTGATTTTGAAACTTTTTGTAGTAAGAAAGGTATTACTCACAATTTTTCAGCACCTAGAACTCCTCAACAGAATGGTGTAGTTGAAAGAAGAAATAGAATTCTTCATGAAATAACTAGAACCATATTGAGTGAATATTCTATTGCTAGACATTTCTAGGCTGAAGCTGTAAGTACTGCTTGTTATATTATAAATCAAGTTTTGATTAGACCTTTTCTTAATAAAACTCCTTATAAGTTATGGAATGGTAGAAAACCAAGACTATCTTACTTCAAGGTTTTTGGTTGCAATGTATTCATTTTAAATACTAAAGATAAATTACACAAATTCACACCAAAATATGATGAAGGAATTTTCTTAGGATATTCCACAACCTCTAAGGCTTATAGAGTTTTTAATAAAAATACTTGCACTCTTGAAGAAACAGTACTTGTAAAATTTGATGAGTCAGATCCTTTTATTTTTAAACCATCCCTACCTTCTTCCTCGGATGTGTTTTCAAAAACTGATTATCAAACTTTGATAGAAGAACCATCTGATAAGGAAATTGTTCAAGAAGATACTTCTGAAACATTTACCCGAGAAGAGTTTTTACCATATGTTGATGAACAGGTTTTACAAAACCCAAATCAGGTGTTTCTTAAGAATCATCCCAGTGATAGTATCATTGGTGATGTAAATCAACCTGTAAGGACTAGAAGTTCCTTAAGAAATGAATTAGAACATCTAGCATTCCTTTCCCAATTAGAACCAAAAAGCACTGATAAAGCTTTGGGTAATGATGATTGGATCAAAGCCATGCAAGATGAACTAAATCAATTTGAAAGGAATAAAGTCTGGACCTTGGTTGAAAGACCTAAGGAAACCTCTGTTATTGGAGTAAAATGGGTCTTCAGAAATAAATGTGATGAAAATGGAGTCATAGTAAGAAATAAAGCTAGACTTGTTGCTAAAGGCTATAATCAGCAAGAGGGAATAGACTATGAAGAAACCTATGCTCCAATAGCTAGACTTGAATCTATCCGTATTCTACTTTCCTTTGCAGCATTCTTTAATTTCAAACTTTTTCAAATGGATGTGAAATGATCTTTTCTTAACGGTTATGTTCAAGAGGAAGTTTTTTTTGAACAACCTCCTGTCTTTGAAGATACAAAACATCCGGATCATGTTTTTAGACTTACCAAAGCTTTGTATGGTCTTAAAAAAGCCCCACGAGCATGGTATGATAGACTCGCTGGATTTTTGCTTCAAAATAACTATGTTAAGGGAAATAAAGATCCAACCCTTTTTATAAAGAAAGACAAGAAAAATGTTTTGATTGTTCAAATTTATGTTGATGACATTATATTTGGTTCAACTCAGCAATCTTTGACTGACTCTTTTGCTAGCCTAATGAAATCTGAGTTTGAAATGAGTATGATGGGTGAGTTAACATTTTTACTTGGTTTTCAAATTTCTCAAAAACCAGAAGGAACCTACATATCTCAACATAAGTATATTAAATATCTTCTTAAAAAGTATGGTTATGACAACACTAAGAGTATAAGTACTCCCATTGGTACCTCAAATTCTTTAGATCTTGATGAAGCTGGGAAACCAGTAGATCAAAAATCTTTTAGAGGTATGATAGGAAGTCTACTATACATAACAGCTAGTCGACCAGACTTAATGTTCTCAGTATGATTATGTGCAAGATATCAATCCAATCCTAAGGAATCTCACTTAAAGGCAGTAAAAAGAATTTTTCGCTACCTTAAGGGAACCATGGATCTAGGATTATTTTATACTTCTGGAAATGATTTTGTTCTAAAAAGCTTTTCTGACACTGACTTTGGTGGATGTAGAATGGATAGAAAAAGTACATCCGGAACTTGTCATTTCTTAGGAGATTTGTTAGTTTCTTGGTCCTTCAAGAAGCAACATTCTATATCACTCTCCACTGCTGAAGCTGAATATGTAGCAGCTGGAAGTTGTTGTGCTCAAGTGTTGTGGATGCAACACACACTCACAGACTATGGCTTGATTTTTACTAAAACTCAAATTTTGTGTGATAACACAAGTGCCATTTCCCTCAGTAAGAATCCTTCACATCACTCCCGTGCAAAACACATAGATATTAGGCATCACTTTCTTAGGGATCACACACTTAAAGGAGATATTATTCTTCAATTTATCGGAACGCAAGATCAACTTGCTGATATTTTCACAAAATCGTTGCTTTTGATAGATTTGAATATATTAAACAGAAGTTAGGAATGATAACCATAAGGTAATCTTTCGTAATTAACTTTATATTGAAAAAGTCTCCTTGCTGTAATAAACTCCTTTTCATAGGGGGGGTAAATTTGTTTGATAGAATAACAAGGTCTTTCAAAGTTTGTTTTCAAACTTTTTGGAACGAAGATTTCCGGAAAGGAATCTCCAGAACTACAATTTTCCAGAATGGACATTTTCGTACAGAACACTTCTGGAATGAAAGTATTCATATTGAAATTTTCGGAATGAAAATTTTCGTACTGGTATTTTCATAACGAGATTTTCGTACCGAATCTTCCTTACTAAATTTTTTTTCGTACTAAGTTTTCTGTAATGAGTGTTCCATAATGAGTTTTTCGTACTAAGTTTATTTTCCATTGTAATGTTTTTGCGAATTCTGTCTTCTCATAATAAAGATTTTTTGTAGTTTTTTTTATATATTACCCATTACGAATAATCCTACTAAGCCAATCCAAAAGGTATGATTACCTTACTCATGTTTTCGTAGTCATATTTTACTTGCTGGCATTTTCTTGTATTATGTTTTCGGATTATAGTTTTCTTAATTCCTTGTTTTAATAAAAACCTCAAAAAGATCGGATTCAAGTTTTCAACCGTCAGATCTGATCTCATCTTATCCCAACCGTTAGATCAACCATTGAAGTTGAACCGTCGTTCCATTTCCTATATAAAGGGGACCCAAATACTCATCCCACATCGATTTCAAGCTCTCGCGTACCGAATCTCTGCCTCTCAGTTGTAAAGTCGTTCCGAACTTCTCAAAGGACTTCAGATCCGAATGTCTGCGGAGTTAGCTTCTTAAGAAATTTCTTCCACTAAACCTATTTAACAATGGTTAGTTTACAGAGAAAGGCTAGTCCATCCGGATTTCTTCAACAACTATGATTCTCTTATTTTATAGAACATTAAGTTGAATGGCTGGGAAGATATTGCTGTGTCCAAACCGGGAAATCAAGACGATGTTTTTACGGAGTTACTTATTTAGTTCTATGAAACAGTTTCATTCTTTCAGGAAGATAATAGGGAGAAATTTTCTTTTAAGTCTTATGGAAATACCTATAATCTTTCTTATACCAAGGCAACAAGCTTGGTAGGGATAAAGAATGAAGGTGAATCTGAGTTTATTTATCATATGTTTCCGGACTCTAAGGGTAGCTTCGACAAGGAAAAATCCTTGAAAACTCTCGGACTCTCAGACGACAAAGCTCCGAAGATTGCTAGTTTTCCTACAAACATCCGGATTCTAGAGTTGTGGGTACAAGAGCTTATCGTACTGAGGAAAGGTGATAAAGACAGTTTGAAGAATAGTGATATCTATATCTTAGATTTCCTGATAAATCTAAGGAAGTTTAACTTCATGAGGCACATTCTTATAACCATTGAGAATCTTAAGAAAGGAAATCTCAGAGCCCAGATCGTAATGTACCCAGAAATTTTATCGAGGTTGATAGTTCGATGCCTTGAATATTTCAAGGAAGCTTGCAGATCTAAGCCAAGGGTTTGTAAAATTTTGTTGGTCAGTGATGACACCCTTAAGAGGATGGATGTGGATTTCAAGAAGGAGACTGGTGAGTTCTTCGATTTGCCTAATCAAGAAGAAGCGGCTCTGAAGGCTGCTAAACCGGAATCATCTAAGCCAGTAAAGAAAAGGAAGTTGAAAGAAGTTTCAGCTGAAGTAGAGGATCCTAAAGCTAAGGAATTTCAAACCGCACCTCCCAAACCAAAGAAGAAGAAAGCCTATCCTGATGAAGTTGTTGCGAAGTGGAGAGAAGATAAAGAGAAAAGGAAATAAGGGGATCCGCAGTTCGGATTGGACCCTGCGGAAGCTAAGGCATAAAGGAGAGAACTACTGATGAGCTTGAAAAACAAGTAAAGGAGAAGAATCTCAAGAAGAAGATGTCAGAAGCCGAGGCAGTCCATGCGTTGTTAAAGTTTAATGATATGGTATCCGGAAGCATTCCAGTTCCGAGATCTTTCTCCCTGGAATCTCTACCTGAGACTCCAGGAAGAAACCTTGATTTTCCGGAAGAGATTACAACGGAACATGTTGAGAAACATGATCAGATTGAACAAGTGGAAGAGGAAGAACAAGTTGCTGAAGCAAGTGGTGAAACAAGAGACTTATTGAAATAAGTTGATGAGTATAAGGGGTCGCCTTCAGAACACCTATCACTTCTAACTTCAGAGGTTGAATCCTCTAAGTTAGTAACTCCATAGAAGGATAAGAATGAGGAAGATTTGGTTCAAAAAGTCGTTGATGATATTATTCAGGTGTCTACTGGTGAGCAGAAAACCCCTGATCAACAATCGATTCTGAAAAAAGACAAGGGAAAGCAAATCCTTGTTGAGACTCCGAAATCAGTGGCTAGCAAGAAAAGAGAATATGGTGATTCTTCAAAAATGAAGTTGGAGCTTATTGAGGAACAAAATTCTCCAAGAAAAGTTTCGGATTCCGAGTCATCCTCGGTGGGTCATGATTTTGTTGTTCAATCTTTGAAAAAGTTGGTGGGAACCATTCCGACCTTCTCAAGTATTGATTCACGTTGTCAGATGCTCCAACATTCTTTGAATCAGAAAACTGACTCCATATTTATGGTTATGGATAAGTGCGTTGAGATTGAGGCTCAGTTCAAAACCTTATTTATTGGCTACGAAGCTCATAGAAAATCTTGCAAGAAGATGACAAACTAGTCTAAGAAGACTATTGAAGAAATGAGGTTATTTGATGAATTTCAAGATAATGTTAAAGATGCTTTTGAGACTGAGGACAGGAAGATAAATGAGCTGACTTATTCTTTTGAAGAGAATTTGACAAATGAAAAGATCTTCCGGATCCAAGAAGTCAGAGATCTGAATGGGAAGCTGAATTCCGTTTCTCAAAACTGGAAATTTGAAAGGGATCATCAGATCGAGTTTGATCAGAAGATGAAGGCTCAGGAAGAAATGATCAAATCTCAGGAAGAAAAGTTGAAAGCCCAGGAAGAAAAGATTGAAGCTCAATCCGAAAGAATAATTGTCTTAGAGAAGCAAGCTGAAGAAGATCATAAAGACATGAGGAAGATCAAGACTATTCTTAAGGGGCTCATGTCAAAGGAAAAAGATCCGAAATAACCAAATCCGATCTTTTTGTTGTATATAATTTTCTTTGTTGCTGACATTTCAAATCTAATGAAAATTGTGCTTCTTGGTTCCTTTGTTGTTATTACTAATATTTCAGGTACTTTGTTTTTTTCCATTCCCTCAATTTCTTTTTGAAAATCACAAAGGGGGAGAAGGAAAAGATCCTTAAGAAAAATAATAACTCCAATGAGAGTTTATCAAAGGGGGAGAAGGAAAAGATCTATAAGGAAAAAAGAACTCTAATAAGAGTTTGATTAAGGGGGAGTTTTTCATTTAAGAATACTTTCTTATTCATAATGAAATGTCACTCCAGAAATCTAGAATACGATCCTTAGAGTTTCAAAGCCTAAGGGGGAGTTAGTCATATTCATCAATTTCTTTAAAGCAAGGGAGATAAGCCTTAATGTTTTTCTTTCTTCTTAGAATTTCTTTTTCGTAAGGATGTTTGTGATTTCCAAAAAGGGGGAGATTGTTGAGTCAATAAGGTTTTCCATATGAATTTTCCATTCCTTCTTGTTTTGAAAATCACAAACACCTTTCTTTAAGAAAATGATTTCTGAAGGAAAATTTCTTTCTTAAGGAAAATCGCTTTTATTAGAAAAATTTTCCTTATCATATTTTCATTCATATTTTTCTTAAGTATAAAAATCGGATTCATTTCTGTTTTCTCAGATTTGTTTGAAACCTTGATATTAAGTATTCTGTTTTAGGATCCGAATTCTGGATAATAACTGTCAGGAAGTTTCACTCCGAATTCTGGATAATAACTGTAAGAAAGTTTCATTCCAAATTCCGGATATGAACTCTGACTAAGTTCTATTCCAGATTCAGGATACGAATTCTTATGAAGTTCGATAACGAATTCTCAATATGAATTCTAATGATTAATTCTCATTACGAATTTTGATGAAGAATTCTCATTCTGAATTCTGATGAGGAATTCTCATTACGAATTCTGAAGAAGAATTCTCATTACGAATTCTGATGAAGAATTCTCATTACAAATTCTTATGATGAATTATCATTCCAAATTTCCATTCCAAATTCACCTATTAAAGAGAATCTGATCATCTTTGTTTTATACACTCTGAATTTATTCAGACTCCGAAAAATATTTTTGGTTAGACTCCGAACTTTTATTCTGCTTACATTTCTATAATTTTGTCTACTCTTTATTATTTCCATTTCACTCTGAATATTCACTCTGAATCTTTCATTCCGAACTTTTGAGTTATAATTAAAACGATGTCGTACTTTCTGTTACACTTGTTTTTTTATAAAATGATGTCATCAATTTTGTTATAAACTAACCGTTGTCTACGTGACACGTGTACCGGTCCCTCTGATCTTTAAGGAAAATATGACCGTTGGAGAAGGAGCCAAACTTACCTATAAATAGGAGCTCATTTGAAAGAGCTCGGCGCGGTTGCAAGTGCTGAAAGGCTGACTAATCTTCTTGAAGTAATTTCTAGAGAGAGAGGCTCTTATTAACTCTCAAAGCTTCATGTGACTCCGAATGTTAGTGATCACTTTCGAGGGCTTCCGGGGATAAGAAGACAAAGGTGCCGACTACCTTGAAGTTCAAGGGCTTCCTTGCTGAGGAAGACAGAGGTTTCCAACTACCTTAAAGTTGAGGGCTTGCCGGGATAACAAGACAGAGACTCCGATCTTCGTATCGAGGGCTTACCCTGGTGGGGGTAAGACAGACTTGCTTGAAAGTATAAATCAAGGGACCTTTATCCAAGTTTGTTGGATACCCTTCTCTTTGGGTTAAAAGACTTATATCTTGTTAGTAGTAGTTCTACTACTTGTTTATATTCAGCTGCATTTTTTATTATAAGGAAAGTATAATTTTATTATACTTCCTTACTTGTACTGTGTTTCATTTAGATTCTATACGCTTTAATGTAGAATCTCATATTGTAATCTTTTGTTAAATTACAAATTCCAGAATCATATTTCTGGAACCTACTTTCGGAATCTCTTTCCAAGTTTGCATTCGATGTTTGAGGTGTTGTGAATTTGCCTAGTTTAACTTTGTTAAACTTAGCCCTTTCCTTTGCTTAAGGAAAACATAGTTATTCTTAGCTAACTTTAAAGGTTCCAAAGGAATTTTTAAAGTGTACAATTCACCCCCCCCTCTTGTAAATTGAGCATCTACATCACTATTTAGATCCTACAAATCATGTTGTCTTGATGAATGATTTGGTATGGTGTGTATTATGTGTTTTGAAAGTGCTGATGTGGTGGGATGTTTTGAGCCCAAGAACCCCTCATGTTCGAACCGTGTTTTGGGTTTGTGTTTGGTCGGTAAGCTGGGTAGAAGGACCGGTTAGTGGCCTCTTCTGAGATATTTTTTGGGACACCTTTAGGGTGGTTCCCTTCATGTGTTTGGATCTAGTTTGTGGAATGTTTTGACCAATGGACCAGTTGGGTTGGGTCCTTGGGTTCTCTCGTTGGATAAGGTATGACCCAATTAAGGGTTAATGCACAACTGAAGTGCAACCTAGATTGTTTTTCCATAGGAATATCGTCCAGTTGATCAATGTAAGGAATATTTCATTGATCTTTTTAGAAAGAGTCTACACCATTTCCTTTTTTTAGATCCTTCTGTAGAAATAGAGTGCTCATGTAATGTTGAAAGAGACCATAGTTTCTTAAGCTATTAGATTCATCGAAGGTGAATGTTTTCTAGGGTTTTCAGTGTGGATGGTGTCTAAGAGGGCCTTTAAGTCCTTCGTAGTCTCTTCGAAGGAAGGATTTATGTTAAAACACCAGTGTGGGAGATCTGGTCACGAGAAGCTATTTTGGACAATTTTTTTAATTGGGTGTTGTTTGGGGACTTCACATAAGGTCCATTTCCATGTATTGTTTCTATCAGTTGCAATGGTCATGTTTGTTGATTCCTTGTGATGAGGTGTGATTGTTTAACTGTAAAGGTGATGGTTGTGAAATCTTCTGGGATTATCTGTTATTTTTTGAGTATGTACTCCTTGAAAAAACATTAAAATACTCTATTTTAGAGGAAGATGTTTATATGTGACCTTTCCTACCATTGATTCTTACTAGAAGAAACAAGTTGTTATGTGTGTGCATATTTTAAGCCCCTGTATTAGTGAAATGTCAGGTTTCAGTAAACTGAGTTTTGGAATGTGTTATGACAGGGTGAACCCATTGGGTTATGTGGTGTAGTTGTTTTTTGGAACTGAAAGAAGAAGTTCCATACAGGGGTTTCAAAATCCTAACTGTGAGGCTGAAGATGCTTCAATCTTATGAGCTCCAGCCATTGGTCCTGTAGATATGCTGGTGCATAGTTAGGGGAAATCCCAGGATCATTTAAACACTTGTACAAGAACTACCCTCAGTATGAATGATAGGAAGAGTTTGAACATCTGTTTTTGTCATCATTCTTATATTATTCTTCATCGATGGAAAGAGGTGTAGGGCCTCATTCCCATGTTTTTCCCCTAATGTCTTTCTTTCCCCCATTGGATTCTATTGAGTTTTTTGAGAAAGGTTTAAAATTTTCCTTGATAGGTTGAGAGAATAGTTTTTACACGGTGAGTTTATTTTATCCCCATAAAACCATGAAGATATATAAGTATACACATGGTTAGTGCACCGTTTCACAAACTATGTCAACTAACCATGCGGTTTTCCCATCTCTTTGAGTTTTGGGGTCTTTCTGTGTCAGCCCATATTGGTCGGTTAAGATGGTTGATTATTATGGTGGGGAGACCCACCAGGGGTTTCATGTATATTCTTTTGGAAATGTCTTATGGAATTATACTCCTTATACTAGGGAGTCTGTTTGGGCCTCCCCTTGTTAGTGACCTGATTCTGTCTTAGGAAAAATCTAAGTTGCCTCTTATGGTGGGGAGCCCATTTGTGTCTCCTCATACTTGTAATGAAATTTTGTCCTTGGTACTAGCTTGTAAGTGTGTGGTCTCATTCATAACTATGTAAATACCAACATCCTCCTTGGGTATACGTTGGGATTATAGATTTCTCAACGGTTTAGTTATATCAAGGTATGTGTAACCTTGTTTGATGTTGATGTTTATTTGGGTAAATAGCTTGAGCCTTGTTCGAATAGTGTTTGAGGATTTTTCTTTTGGGATAAATCCTAATTTTTCTTGATTTTTTTAGTAATGTATTGTATATTTTTTTTGTGACATATTCCTTTCTAAATTGATCAGTAGATGTGTTTTGGCCTTTGGGGGCGAAGCTCGGCGAAGGAGTCCATTTTGGTCTTTTGGTTGAGTTAGGTTTCTGCTTTTGGCCTTGCTGTGGATTTTTGATTGTAGAATATTTTATGGTGGGGAGAATTGTCACATACATGACATATTTTAAATTTATTTTTTATTTAAATTAAATTATTTCTTTTTTTGGGGGGTTTCTCAAACATTTTGGTGGAAATGGTGGGTTTTCAAAATTTGGGCCAAACCGTGACCGCATTTTCAGATTTAAAAACCAATTTTGTGGCTTTTATAACTCATTAATTTTTCAAAAATTTTCATCCATTATAATTCCTACATAGCCTACCCAGACCTATTAACACCACCACGTCAATTTAGAGCCATTATAAATACATAATAATTGTGTATTGGTGTTTTTTATTAAGTAATTGGGTATGCCCGTAAGCCCATTTTCTTCTTTAAATGTTTTTTAATTATTTAATATTTCCTTCATTTGATATTTTTTTATATAATTATACCTCCATATCAAATCCAATATCCCTAGGATCACTCCCATTACCAGTTTGTCATTTTTTGACCACATTTGAACCGCGAATTAGGGAGAATATTTTCAGGGATTCTCGAACCTTCTAGATTTTAGAGGGTAATTTTCTTCCTTCATAAATCATTCATTTTTCACACATTTTCCCCCGTTTCAGTACTCAAATGACCTCCTTATCCTAATTAGAGCCTCACTATTATGTTTTTTTACTTAGATATTCATCATTTGGTTTATTTGGTGTGATATCTTCAACTTCTCTTCAAGTAAGTGTTCCTCTATTTGAATTTATCCATTTCCTTAGGGTTTATTCCCTATTTATTTATGTTATAAAATTTCCAGAAGTTAGGGTTCAATACTAGGGTTTTATTTGGTGTATTTTGGTGTAATATTGAGGTTTTAGGTTCATCTTAACTTCTTTGTGGTGCGGAGTTGGTGTGTTTGATGTTTCACACCTTGATTTGAGGGATTCGACACTTTCGGTAGGTGGTTCCATGTGTAAACAATTATTGTGAGTTAGTTCTTTGTATTTACTTATTCTACATATTCCTAATATGTTTTTTTAGTGTGAAATGTTTTCATGATTTATTTGGTTAAGAGTTTAATTTTATAGTTTCATTTAAGCTTGAAATTGGGGTTTTTTAATGTGTAACACTTGGAGTATTATTTGGGTGTATTTTAGAACATATGATATTGGTTTACTAAATCATGTTTGGGATGAAAATTATACTTTGGTAGGGTCTTGGTGGGCCATATGGTTTCAAATAGGATTTTATATGGGTTTAAGATGTAAAACCATGTTGTACTTCTTGAAAATTATTTTTAAAACTCATGTTTTTCATGTGGATCTTTTGTGGTATTGTTGGATGTATTTGTATAACACTTGGAGGTGGTTTAATAAATGTTTTTGGGGCTAAAAAATATGTTTTTAATTTTCATTAGTTTGATTTTGTTATTGAAGGATGGTTTTGAAATGGGTTTTATGTGAAAAGCTTTGGTACACTCCTTGGAATTGTTTGATGAATGTTTGGAATGGTTTAATGATTTATGTAAATAGTGAAACTATATTGGAAAACTGTTTTGGTTTGTGTATATTTTTAAATGGTAAATTTTAAATGTGAAAGGTGCTGTTTTTTATGCATTCCATCTTGTAAATGTTTTATAATTTTTTTAAAGGATTTACTAAAGTGTGTAAGATATGTGAATGTGATGTGGGATGTTTTGTGTGAGTGTGATGTGAAAATTGGATTTTGGTTATGAAAATGGTATTACTTGAAATTTGAGTGGGAAGTTATGTTAGTTGTAATATCTTGGAATGGTTTTATAAATTTTTTAAATGTATTTTTGGATGTTTTTAAGAAATGTGAAAAGTGTTGTGGGCTATTTTAGTGTGAGTCGGATATCAAAATCAATTTGAATGAAATGTGCACTTTTGTGACTTGTGTGGTATACTTGTAGGAAGTTTGGTGAATTTTTGACATGGAAATGATATTTTAATTTGAAAAGTATATTTATTGACTTGTTGACCTTTTTTTAGCACAAGGGGAAAATCCAGGTATCTAGGTGTGTAGATGTGTACTAGTATGCTAGTGAATCCATGGGGTTTGGCCACATCTTAACGTAGAAAAATTTATTCTCACAACTCTAACTAAACTATGAATATGATGATTGGGGACTACTATGTTATTGGTATGTTCCCTAATAGTGGCTCTTGCATGAGAACAAATATTTGTGATGGTTACTCTCATAGAGATACGAGGTACCTAGGACCCACAACTAGCTAGTGCCTAGGGGTTATTTCCTATTGCTTATGCTCATTAGATCCTTTATACATACCATAATAATACTTTATGTTATACTAGAAAATTCAGTAGCTTTGGAATTTATTTTAAAATTTTCAATTCTTTAAATATGCCCACTTGAATACTATTTTAATTTTTAATTTTCATCTTATAGAAATTGTAACAATCATTTCCTGTTTATGAAAAGTTGCATGATTTTTGTCTTTTAATGTTCATCACGTGGAATATCATAGTGGCGGTATCCTACTTGGAATTGGATCACACCCTACTTACACCCTTGGGTGTAATTAGACTTGGTTATTTTTGTTTTTGCAGGTTGGGTAAAATTTTAACTTCCAGTGGTTTGGGTTTCTAGCAGGTTCTTGGTAGTGATGTCTTGTGGAGATGGCCAAACGATTTTTACCCTTACCATGAGGGAGTTTTTGGACTGCTTAATTTTGGGTTTTTACCTTTTTTATAGTCATTCTGAGTTATTTTAAATAATGTAATTCAATTCTGAATTTTTGTAAAAAATTGTTTGTTTTGAAAAATCTGGATTCATTTTATTGGGTTCATTTGTTGTTTTAAGTTTATAAACATTGTAAAATCATTCCAAATTTTTAGTTTATGATACCCAAGAACTTGTGATAGCCCATGGGGATTAGGAACATCCTTCAGGCCGTGTCACGTGCTGGGTTTGGCTATGGTTTCAATGGCATTCAGATTTGGTTCGTGAAAAATATGGATAAAAAAGATAAAACATTTTATTATTAAATAAAATTTTTCAAAAAGGCCATTATAAAATATCATATGATAAAATATTAGTGTGGAGAACCCAATTATACGAGAACAATGTTCATGAAAAAATATTAGAACTCAAAGAAAGGAGATTCTGTTAACAATGTTCCTTATAAGAAACATACACCACCAAGCATGAAAGATGTAAAAATGGGTTAATGTTGTAAAAATTTAAATGATAAAAGAATTTTAAATAATAAAATATAATGATATAATGTACCTAACATATATGATGTAAGGACAATAGTGATGATCATAACTCAATGAATGAAAACCGTGTTACTAAAAATCCTTACAACTAGGTAACAACTAATTCAAAAGGAATTTTTTAAAAATAAACTGATTTGGATTAGTATTTCCCATGATTAAAAAATATATATGATAAAGATACATCCATGGTTAGTGAATAAATTAGTAAAATTAAAATATGGTGTATAACATCAAAATGTATTAAGGAATTATTGTTTGAGACCAAGAATCATTGCAGCTTGAGTAATATTCTAATAAAAACCTATTAAAATAGAGGTATTGTAATTGAACATAAAAAAAATTAAAATAAAATTAATGATATTTTTTCTAAAATAGGAACTATATATTCCATATATATGAAATTAGATACATAATACCAAACATGTCTCAAAGAGAGAAATTTGAGATGAAAAGCATTACCTTGATCCTATTTCATTTTGAACATGTACCAGATATCCAGGATAATAAAATTAAGTTAATTAAATACATAACAAAGAATTTTATTGATAAATATAAAATTTTATAATCCTAATTGATATATATATATATATATATATTAGATAGTTTTTACTCATCTTCAACATTGGGTGTAAGTAGTCTCTACCACGTTGAAATATTTTCATTATTATAGTTTCATTATCAATTAGTTTCCCATATTCTATAATTATTAAATAATATAGTGTATTGTGATATATTTTTTAAGATATTTTATAAATATATAGTCTCATTCCATAGCATTTTTGGTTATGATCGAAGAGGTTGAAATTGGTGATAAACATGTTTCACTGATTCATAATGGAAAAAGGGTGATTCATAAATTAATGATTTAAATATTAATATAACCTTAAAAAATAAAAAATAATTTTATTCATATTTAAATAATATTATTCCAATAATTATTTTCTCAAAGTCTTCCATGATACAATTTCATAATATTGGTCAAATAGGTTGTTAAACCGACCCAAATCAAAACATGCCATAATTAATGAATGATTATGAAGTGATCTAGTTTTATATCATTATAATAGAAGAATAGTTATATTATTTATCTTTTTTTAATGTGACATGTCTTAATTATAAATAATATGAAATATAATATAACCAATACATATTCAATACGTAAAACGAAGAAATCATTTTTTTCTCATAGATTGCTCATTTGAATGTTTGAATTTGCCACGATTGCTTCTTGATTATATTATTAATAAGATGTAAATTTTTTAATTAAATAGATTTAATAATTTCATAGGAGACATATTTATACATTTAACTAATTATCAATATCATCCATAATAAGTGATGATGAAATAAGGAAATAAATCATTTAATGGAGGTGGTAGTCCATACATACACTTGGATGACGATTTCATTATCCATATAAAGGGAAAACTAAGTAATGTAGTTTTTCATTTAATAATATAAAAATATTTCATAAATTTAAAACAATATATATTAAAATTACTATTATGAAAATCATTGTTTGGTGGTGAATGAAAACAAAACATGTTGTGTTGTGTTTGCGACAATCTGCACAACACACAAATAACAGTTTTATTTTTATTAATTGAAAAGGGAAGAGGTTAATTATTTTAACATCATTATAAAAACATAACATTATAAAAATGTTACATATGTGATTATTATAATAATGTGTAATTTATTTTTTTTATGAGGAAGTGTGCATAATGAAATAGAATAAGGAAACCATGATTCAAAATTTATACCTCATTTCTTAGATTATCTCTTTTGAAAAGGGGTTAATACTTTGAGGGAGGGTATTTTGATAATACAAGAACATATTTAAGGGGGGTAATACTATTTAGGATTAGTTTTCCCAGTTCATTGGTAATTCCATGTGGGTTTTTGTGTGAGTAGTAGTGAGGAGACAAGTTCCCCATTTATAAATGAGAAGGGATGACCTTTTATGTAAATACCCCAAATTGTTCAATAATGTGAAGTAGGAATCAACAAATTTGGATCCAAAATTGATTCAAAATGGGTAGGGGAAGTGATAAAGTCAATAATGGCCTCAAATACCCTTTTGAACACATGTTTTAAACAATTTTTTGGTCTTTCCCTCTCAGTTAAACTATTTTTACCTCCATTTTTTTATCACGGTTACGAGTTTTTACCAAATTAATTTATCCTCTATCTTTGAAAATATAATAGTCATATTTATATACTTTTGACCTAATTATTCCAAATTATAAATCCATTTAATAGTATTATGTCTCTAAAAGTGATAAAAAAATAATTTTAATATAATCAATGTATGATATATTAAATATAATTTTTTTTAAATATAACATAAGTTATAAAATTAAAAATATGTGTATGTAAATTTAAAAAAACTTCTTCAAAATCAGAATATCAATAATAAAATAAATATTTTACCTAATAAAAAGGTGTAACAAATTTAAAATTAATAATTACATAATAATAATGTCATAATAGTAATATTATTTATACAAATGAAATTTTCACTATTCACTTAAAATCAATATTTTTATAAAAATACAAAACACTCATCTAAAAATATTACAACATTAATTTTAAAAAATAAATTTTTAAAATAAAAATTGTAAAAAGGTAAAATTTATCTTTTAAATGAGAGGATGAGTTCTAATGAAAAAAAATTTTTATTATAAAATAACTTTTTTTAGAATATTAACTATTCTCATTAATATTTCCAATATTTTACTACTTAAATTACTATTGAATTTTTTTTAATAAAAAATGTATTTTATCATCATTAATGAAAATTTTTGTGAAATATAAATGCACATATCATAATGAGTAAATATTTAGATAAATACATTTCTAATTTTAAAATTATTCTTTTAGTCATATTAGCTATACTAATTGAATTTCATTAATATTAAAATAATACATTATTTGTTTGTGTAGATATTTAAAAAATATATTACTCTTATTAATTGCTAATAATTACATTTCTAGGTATTAATGATCATAGATAAATATTTATATTTATTTTAAATATATAGTGGTTTGTTTTAAGTAATATGTTGTGGGTGAAGATAACTATCGAACACATTGACTTATTTGAAGGTAATCATATATTAAAATATCAGGGGTCTGTATTATACCCAAATAAGTAAATTTTAACATCAAAATTTTATTTATTACTCACTAATGAATGTAGGTGAGTGTATACTTAACATATTCAACATTCATGATATAACCTCTAATAATTCATCCACTATACTCTATTTGGTAATATCAAGTTACTTATCTTTCCATAAACAAAATTAATAATTCATTAAATTATATACTCAAGTATTTATATACCCTTGACATATATTCTCCCTTAAATTACATTCCCAAAACCATTTTAATCTCTAGGACATTATACCATAGTAAAATCAAATATTCCTTCAAAACATAACTCTTCTCTTCATCAAATAGTTCATTAAATCACACACTAGTCAATATATATCATAATAATAAAATGAGAAAACCATCACCAAAAATATCATAGATTACATTTTTGTTAAATTAATTATAAATTCCATGTCTATAAGTACTATCTAACTCACTTTTCTCAAAATCAATCAGCCCATTATTTTCTCAAAATCATGCATATATTAAAAATAAGAGTTATCTAAACTCAATCATGCATTATTGAATAGTTATACCAAAATGATAAAAAAAATACCACTTCAAATTTATTGATACCATTTAATATATTTTTCAAATACATTAACAAAAAAATATTGGAGAACAAACATTAGATATAGTAACAATATCCTTTTACACACATTATTATAAGATTTTAAGCATAATTATCCACAAAATAAAAACCACATGTCGTAAGATCTAGTGTATTTGGATGAATATTTACATAATTAGAAACAATGAAACCAAATATTAAAAAATATATGTGTGACACATGAGTAATCAACCATAAGGGATAAACCTAAGGGTTACCAATAAAAAAATGGGTATCATAATCATGTAATTGGTCATAACAAATGGGCATATCATAAATATTTCCATGAAATAATAGATTTAAATATTAATTGAACTTTAATAATTTAATGTAGTTATATATTATGATAAATCATGAAAAATGAGTTTTTAAGAAACTTTAGAAATGAGACACTTTCATGCAGTTTAAAGAAAATATTAAAGAGTATTTAAAGAGGAAAAAGGAATACTTGTTTATATAAAAATAGAACTAAACTAAGATATTTTATCATGATAAAATTAATAAATTTATAATAATATTGGTGTAAAAAAATATTTTATAGAGTGTATATAAAAAATGGTTATGAAATTGGGATGTTGCACTTAATTGGGAATTTTTATTAGAATGATTTGAGTAGAGAACCTTTTAAGACATGTATTTACACATAAAAAAAGAATAATTTAGATTGGTACATTTGTTTGAAACATTAATAAATACTTTTTTAGTGGTTAATAAAAATAATTAATAATTAAATTGGGGTAAAAAAGAGATAAAACGTAACTTAAAGGAAAAATTGGAGGTTTGAAGAGAATCCATTACCTTATATCTTAATTGTTCTGCACTTTCACATAATGTTATGAATAATTAAAATGGATTAATTAAAAATTATGTCATAACCACTTCAATATATATTTTATTTATTAATATTTTATTAATTTCACTTATGATTATTTTTATGCGTTATAATGTTAAATTTTGTTTTTCCATGTGGGTTCATTTAATGATTTTTTGATCAGTTCCCCTGATTTTAATTATAGGAGTTCATGTAAAATTAAATCGAAAATACAAAATTAAAATGATATGATATTTATATTCTTACATAAATTTAAATTATCCCATATATCATTTTTCAGTTATGAGATTTATTCCTTAGATAAAATGTTAATTAAAAATGATTAGTTTATTTTTGGCACTTTTTCGATCATCCTAAACTACAATCATTTTATTTAATATTTTGTTTATATACTAATTCCATAATATTTAATAATTTGTGACACACATATTGTATTATTTTTAAATAGTTAAAATGATTTATGACTAGCCATTAAGGTGGAAATATTAAACAAAAAAAACATCATCCATGGAGGTGGGGAATTGACACCCCACAGATGATGTTTACCTTCTTAAAATAAAAGGAGAAAAGAAAATAATTGATAATGGATATTATATTAACATATGAAAATTATATTATCTGTATTATAATGTATCTAAAAATTAACTTTTTATTGTGGAGTAAAGTATGAGGTAGAAGAAAGAAATAATTTAAAATATAAAGGAAGAGGATTTTACCACTTGTATATCATCCCCTTGACAACCTACTTAAAGTAACAGGGTATGATATTTTGTTAAGACCAGAAGATCAATGATGTGGGTGAGAATGTTTTAAGGTAATTGGGAATACTTTAAACAAGATTCAAGGCTTTGAGGTGCTAGGAGTAGGGTTGGTGAGGGGTAGTACTTAAAGGGGTGGGGAGGGGTGTTTTTTTATTTCATCCATTAGTTTATTATTTTGGATCAAGACTATCAATAGTGTCGATTATTGTGACTATTTACAGTAAAGGGTTCATGAGATTTTGAACCAATGGGTTCTTAATTCATCCATGAATCATCCATAACTCAATAATTCTTGTATTTTTTAAATATCTAAAATTATCATATATCACTATTCCCAAAAATTCAATTATTTTTAAAAAAATCCAAAAAAATCACCCCAATTATTTTTGATGTGTACATTTCAAAAAATGGACTCCATTTTATTAAAAGAATTATCTAAATAATATAAGTTCAATTTTTAATTAAAGTCATCATTTATTTGAAAAATACTTATTTAAATATAATAACTGATTTTATAATACTTTGAAAAATTTTTATGGTCTCATAAAATTATCTTATAATCACAAGACAACAAAATATTAATCTATTTATCTATTTATCAAAAAAAAAATTAAAAAAAAACTTTATATTAATTAGAAAATTCTTAATAAATATTTATATTTCACAAGTATATAAATATTAGATAGTAATAATGTATGATAAGACTATATCATAATATGTTATTCCAAATTTAATTTATAACATGTAAAATAGTTTTTAAGAAATTTTAATATTAAAAAATTTTAGTTTGTTTTATTGAAATTATCAAAGATCATTTAAAATATAATTGGAAATAAATTTGTATATTAAACAAGAAGTGAACCAAAAATGTTTTCATGATAAAAATAGTAGTTTTATAAATATAATGGTTTCTTAAAAACTGATCGTATTGTGAACATGAAATTGGGTAATAATTTGGGAGGTTCCCATAAATGGGTTTTCTTATCGAGAAGTATTGAGGAGAAAATCACTTAAAAGAATGTATATTTTCAAAATATAATGATTAATTTATCTTGATATATGAGTTTGGACATATTAAATGAAATTATAATATCAATATTAACATAATATAGGATTTCATTTGGGTAAAAAGAGAGTATAAATTACCCGAAGGAGTAAGGGATATTCGGGTAGAATCCCATACCTTAAGTCCAACTATGTTCTCTACTTGATATTAATGACCTGATTAATAAAATTAGGATCATTAATTAATAATTCCATAACCTATTTTACAATTAATTTATTTATTATAACATTTTTGAGTTTATTCATAACATTTTTTATTGTTTTTGAGGTTTAATTTCATTGTCTAGGTCCGTTTGTTTCATGATCGGTTTACTTATATACATGACCGAATAATCTTGTAAAATGATGATGGTTTTATAGAATTGCAGTTATATTTTAATATTGAACATTCATGAGGATATATTGTTTTATTTTTCATTTGGTTGCTTGGAGTGAAGATGAATCATTATGTAAATCTTTAGGGATAACCTTTTGGGTTAATTGGCGGTGATTGATTACATGGAACACATTTTGTTTTATTAATAGAGTACATGTGTATAAAAACATTAAAGAATAGTTGAAGTGACATAATACATATATTAATGTCTAGTTATACCATAAAAATGGTTTCATGACATGAATTAATAATGGTAAAAGAAATGGAAAAATCTGTAGTCCTTGAATGTGATGAATTAACACATCTCGGAAGGTGTTTTCTTTTCTAGTATAAAAGAAGTAAAAGAAGAGATAATAATAACTTTTTACATTATCATAAAAATATTATAGTACATGTATGGTAATGGAGTTGTGATAATATTTGGATGAGGATAGGTAAGGATAGAAAAAAAAGTAACTTGAAAAGAATTTAATATAACTGAAAAGATAAATTTACCTCTTGAGTTAATATTCAATGAGAGCATCTTAAGAAGAGAGGATTTGGTATTTTGTAGAGACCAAGGGATTCTGTACGTGGGGTATGAGCATGGGAAGATATTATATTATAATTTAAGAAAGGAACAAGGCTCTATAGGAGTGAAGAGATGGGAGGAGTGTGGGTGGTTTTAGTACTAGGGGGAGGAGGGTTTTCTTAATATATTAATCATTAGTGTATTATTTTTCCATATGGAAATAAATAGTGATTATTCCATGACCAAAAATAGAAATATGTTTCTATGTTCTCTAAAAATGAGTTATTACCTCAACTATGATGATAGGAACAGTGCATTTAACATTTAATGTATATATACGGTAAATTACTGTATTTTAATATTAATCAAAATTCAAGTATTATAGAATAATATGAAAAATTCACCCTAATCATTTTTTGACATGTGAAATCCTAAAATGAAACCCATTTTTCTAAATTAATTTTATAAATATGATTAATTTAATTTTTTATTAAAATCATAATTTACTTGAAAAATGAAGATTTTAAAAATATAATTGATTTTATAAAGTTTTCAAAAAATTACATAAGGTCTTATAAAATTACCCTAAAACCAGAGGACATAAAATTACTAAATTATGAACACCTTTATAAAAATACATTTTGTTTTAAATTAATTAATTAATTTTAATTAATTATTGATGACTTACAAAAATAACAATACTTTTACTATGGTCATATTATTTATTATAAGATTTCTATATTTTATTTATAAATTCTAGGGAGATATTACGATTATTTTGGAAGATTTACAATTTATTAGGGTTATATTACTATACATATGTGTAGGTTACTATTCATAAGGGTAGGTTACTATTAACCAAATAAAATTATGTTCGTTCCATCAGACCCCAAAAATCACCCTAAATGCAACCGTGTATGTCTAATTTTCGAAATTCCAGAAACAAACTATAACAATCCTACTTTTATTACACACTTAAACATGATTTATTACACGAAATTTCACTTGATACAACATAGTATATCAGGAGTTCTAATTTATTTTGGGATTAAGAACATTATATAAAAAAATAAAACATAAAACATGACATCTTATTGAAAACCTCCTTTACATTACCATTATATTTCCTCGTACTTAGCATTGCATGGGATAACCTGAGGATATACATAAGAAAGTCGTGAGATATAAAGCCCAGTAATGGATAAAACATGGAATAAAATGAGGAATATAAAACATGTTAGAAAATAGGCATATCAATGGATCACAATATATACATGAACATAACAGCAAGATAAAACATGATAATCATAACATGGAGATCTAGAAACAACATTTAACATGATATTAGCATGAGCCAAGGCTCATTGAACATGGACCATGAGTAAACCCTCATTGAACATGAATCACTAGTAAAACCTAGATCTACTTGAATTATCATGAGTAAAAACTCATTGTACATGACATATCATGATACTATACTTTACCAAATTCATTTGAGCGATATTAGGGTGCACTCTTCTAAAACATTTCATTTCATGCATAAGTGTTTCACATGGTTCATATAACATGGAATCAATAAACATCATAAGTTATTCCAAGATTAAGGAATGTGGAATAAATAAATTAATGTACCATTCAATTTTTATATGTTCCTTATGGTGAATCCCCTTGATAGAGACATTGGTATGTTATTCACTACACAATGATCTTGTCTGGGAAAAATCGTTGTACAATTTCAGCAGCATAACGGCGTGACATAAGAATTCATAAAAATGTTTAATAAGAAAGAAATGGGTGCCTTGTCATATGTACATGAAATGGAAATTATGTGGGGTCATATTGATTCATTTCCCATCAAATGTAATGGAATTTAGATACATAATACAAAAACAATTCTTGAATGTAAATGAGGAGAGAGAAATCCCTTAGGGAATTTCTGCATGGTAACAGGTGTACATGTGATGAATTAATGGGAGAAAAATGGGTTCTATAATTATTAAAACATGAATAGTGTAGTATGGGGGAGGTTCTAAATCATACCCCCAACATTTATAATTTAAAATATAAGGGTATAACAATATAAGGAAACATGGACATAAATAAGGAAAGTGAGAATCCCTTACTTGGAAGTGTGATCCCAAAGGCTTGGCAGGGGCTTAAGAGAGATTTCTTGGGAGCTTGAGGAGACTTGGGAGGATTATATAGAGATGAGGGAAGAGGTTGGATGAACTCAAAAGGCTTTGAGTGAAGAGGAAGTGGTTTCTTCGGTGGGTTTATATAAGAAAGGAGAGGGAATTCATTATTATTTAGTTTTGGGACACCACACATTAAAGGAATCAAAAACACAAACCGTCCAAAGGTTTTTGCCCATAGTTTTTTCCAAAGGGGAGTGGAAAATAATATTTTATGATTCCAATAGCATAGCTTCTTAAAATAATAGGTTTTCTTATGTGGGGGTGAGTCACACCCTCAAGGAAATCAATTTAAAAAACGAAAATATTTTGTAAGTCTTGAAGGGTCGACTAAAGCATTGTAAAATAAATCAAACAAACCTAAAATCACATTATTTAATTGGTAAAACATATATTGTCAAAACTGAATGTTTATTGTATTTTATTACATCATGTTGGGTCATTATGAAGTCATAAAACACATTATATAATTAAATGGTATTTAATTTTTTACCCAAAATTTTAATTGTCTCAGAAAATTATGAAAAATTCACCATTATATAAATTTGACGTAAAGATTCCAAAAATAATATTCCTTTGACCTAAGTAATTTTCTAAATATTTGAATTTTCACTTTTAAAATAATTACTGACATTTATTGAAAAATCATGGGATTTGACAAAAACAGCTTTCATACCTTACGAAAAATTACAATTTAATTCATGACATTATATAATCATTTATATTTAATAAAAATTAATTTAATAATAATAATTTTATTAAAATATTATTTACTTCCAAAATCCATTAATTTATCAAAATAGATTCTTTAGTTGAATATTAGCTAAAAATACTATTTACGCATTAAAAACTATTTACAAAGTAACAATAGTAAAATGAATCTATATTCACTATTATATAAAAAATAATGAAAATAATCATAGTTCTAGGGTATTGTTACATAAACCCTTAAAACACCTGCATAGGACTGAAGGGTAAGGTGTGTGATGGTGAAAAACTCTTGGGGTGTCTCAGATAACATCGCTCGGGTGGTAATCTCTATCAGTGTTAAATTATCCTGTAGGTGGTTCCATTTGAGTTTAATATAATAAAACTCGGCTTGGGCTTTGTCAAGAGTGAAGCCCAATGACACCACATCCTTTCTGAGATATGAAAAATGGGCTTCATATGGGGAAAGTATGCTAGATGAGGCCATATATTCCTTTATTTAAGAAAATTAGATTTGTTAAAACCCTATATTTATACTAATAATGTGATCACTGTTCAATGACTTTATTAGAAACGTCACAATTCATATCAGTATTTTAAAATCAAGAAACATAAAAAAATTCATATTTTATATAACCTTATTAAATAATAAGACATTTAATCAGATCAAGAGGAATTTTCATTAATGAAAATTTGGGTCATTATAATATTTCCCCCTTATGAAATCTCCCCCATGAAATTTTTTCCCACACTAAAACAAATGTGGGTAACACTGATTCTTCACTTCTTCCAATTCCCATGTTGCTTCTCCAAACATTTTATTTTTTCACAACAACTTAACAAGGAGAAATGTCTTATTTCTAAAAACATTTTCTTGAAAATTTAATATCTTCAATGGTTACTCCTCATAATAAAGATTATTCTCCAGTTTTACTACATCTAATGAGATTACATGTGAAGGTTCTATTATGTACTTTCTTTTGAGGGATACATGAATGACATCATGTACTTTGGCCAGAGTAGGTTGAAGTTCTAGTCGTTAGGCCACATCCCCAACATGATCAAGAATCTCAGAGGGGACTATTTACCTAGGACTTAACTTCCATTTATTTCCAAAACACATGAGTTTATTCCATGGAGATATGCATATAAATACCATGTATCCAACTTTAAACTCAAGGTATCATTGATGGTTATCCACATAACACTTCTGTCAACTTTATGCTACCTCCATATGCTGCTGGATGGTCTTCACCTTCCACACCATTTCTTCGACCATTTCAGGTCCTAGAAGCTTATGTTCACTGAATTCATTCAAACAATCTAGTGTTTTGCAACTTTTCCCAAAAATGGATTCATATGGTGTCATTCAGAAGATCGAGAGGAAACTGTTATTATAGGAGAATTCAACGAGTGGAAGATATTGGTCCCATCCTCCGCTGAAGTCCATAGAACATGATCTAAAAATATCTTCTAGTGTATGAATAGTTCGCTCAGATTGGAAATCAGTTTGAGGATGATAGGCTATATTGAAGTTTAGTACAGTTCTTAGAACATGTTAGAGACTATTCCAGATCTTTGAGGTAAATCTCAGATCACGATAAGATACAATAGATAGAGGTACTCCATGCAGCCTTTCCACTTATTTGATGTAAATCCATGCATGTTGATCCAATGAGAAGTCCTCTCAAATTAAGATAAAGTGAGTTGTCTTTGTAAGATGATCCATAATGACCAATATATCATTTTTTCCTCTGTATGTCCTTGAAAGTCTAGTGAAAAATTCCATGGTAATGTTGTTCCTCTTCCATGTTGGTATGGGTAGTGGTTTCTTCATCCCCTTAGAATTAGCCTCTCATCAATCACTTTCTGACATACAAGACACATCGATGTATATTTATCAATATCCATTTTCATATTTTCCCAGAAAAATATTTCTTAGATATCTCGATATATCTTTGTGCTCCCCAGGTGAATAGAGAATGTTGAGCTATGCGCATCATTTAGAAGTTATTTCTTTATATCTGGATTAGATGGTACGCAAAATCATGACCCAAATCTCACAATTCCATCCTTTTCAACCATTAACTTTGATGATTCCCTTTTTCTGATAGCTTCCACCCTTTTCATAATTTCCATATACTTTCTTTTAGTATCCTTTATTTTCTACATGAGGGGTGGTTGAGCAATCATTTGTGAAAGGATTGATGATGTTCCCATCTTTATGATTCCCATATCTTTCTTCATCAAATCTAAGAATATTGGATCCTTCTCAATTCTCATCAATGATAAAATCATTGGATCCTTTCTACATAGTGAATCTGCCACCTTGTTTGCTTTCCCAGGGAGGTAATGGATTGAGCAGTCATAATCTTTGATCAGCTCTAACCATCTTCATTGGTTCATATTCAACTCTTTCTATTTGAATATATACTTTAGTCTTTTGTGATCCATGTATATTTTAGGCTTCTCCCCAAATAGGTAATGTAGCCAAATTTTTTATGTGAAGATCACCGCATCTAACTCTAAATCTTGTGTTGGATAATTATACTCATGAACTTTCAACTGCCTTGAAGCATAATAAATGATTTATTCATTCAACATCAACACACAACCCAGGACTTTCATTGAAGTATCACTGAATACCATAAAAAGTTCTCCACTTCTTGGTAATGTGAGATTGGGTGTAGTGATAAACATCTTTTTCAACTCCTTGATGCATTCTTTGCATCCATCACTCCAAGCAAACTAGACTCCCTACCATGTTATATTTCTAAGAGAGTTTGAAAATAGTGATAAATATCTCAAAAATTGTCGATAATATATAGATAAAACCAAGAATCTATGGGTATTCATTATCGATTTTGACCTCAATCATCCCTCTAATGCATCTATCTTTGAGGGATCCATAGATATCTCATTGTACTTGATGATATGGCCCAAGAATGAGACATCCTTCTACCAGAACTCATACTTGTTGTACATTGAATAGAGATTATCCTTTCACAAGGTCTCTAGTACAATTTCTAAATGATCCTCATGATCTTCCTTGGTTTTGGAGTATATTAGAATATTATCTATAAAGACTACCATAAATTTTTCAGGGTAATCTATAAAGACTCTATTCATCAAGTCCATAAATATTGCTGGTGAATTAGTTATTCCAAAAGGAAATAATATGAATTCATAGTTCCTGTATTATGTACGAAATACAGTCTTGGGGATATCTTCCTTTTTCACCATTACTTGATAATATCCCAACCTCAAGTACTCCTCAAAGAAGTATTGTGCTCCACGTAGCTGATTAAACAAGTCATCAATTCATGGATGATGATACTTTTTCTTTATTGTGATTTTTTTGAACTCATGATAATCAATGCAAAGGCGCATTTACTCAACCTTCTTCTTAACGAAGAAGACTGGTGCACCCCATTGTGAACCACTTGGGCGTATAAACCCTATATTCAGATTCCCCTATAGTTGTTTCTTTATCTCCTAATGCTCCAAAATAGCCATTCTATACAGAGTCTTGGATATTGTCAATTCCCCAAGTATAAGGTCAATTGATAATTCAATATCTCTTCTAGGTGGAAGACCATAAAATTCCTCAAGAAACACTTAATCAAATTCCCTCTAAATAGGCACGTATTCAAGGATGGTTGCTTCCTTAGACTCAAGAATCTATGGCATTTATTCGTGCTCATAAGGTAGTAATATCCACTCTTGAGATGATGGTGGTAAATAAGATTCATCTTCCTCCTTGAAAGTGTACATAATTTGGGGTCAATTCTGTATATAGAGAGTGATTTCCCTATCACAGTAATTTATGTTGTCTTTATATATAGAAAGACAATCCATGCCATAAATTTCACCAAATTACACTAGAGGGAGTACGACGAGGTTCTTTGGGATGTTCAATCCATAAATTATGACAGAGGAGTAGTTATATTCATGGTATGAAATGATTTTCCTATTTTTTGTACTCACTGACATCTTTAATTCCATGATTTGTGGTGGTGTTAAGATTGTTCTACTAATATTTCAGGATATAAAAGAATGCGTATAAATAGAATCAAAAGTATGTTCACTATTCTTGATTGAATAACTAGCGTACCTATCACCACATCTTTATCATGGTTCACTTCAGCAGTAGTGAAGGAAAATTCTAGCCCTTGACACCTTGGAGGTTGTTGGTTTCTTCCAAAAACCCTTGGCTTATATAACTGATTTGCAAGGAACCCTGGTTATTTGTAGTTGAAGAAATGAACAATGGTTGAGAGTTGAACGGAGTGTTCTCTTCTATCACAGCCAGAGGTTTTTTCTTGTCAGAAGTTATCGTCTAGGTTCCCTTCTCTTCCACACCTAAAAAATTTCCTTGTCCCCTTCAAGAAATTTCACGGATGCTTCTTACCACACATTTTACATGTTGGGTGATAGATTTTCTTAGCACCATTGGATTTATCCATCGGACGGACAAAATTGAATTCCACCTTAGGATTCGTATCCCCATGATACCCCTGTGATTCATTAATCTCCATTTCGACCTTGAGGGCACAACAGACAATTTCCTCATTGTTGTCGAAGTCACGAATCATAAGGGATTTCTACAGGATGGGTTTCATGACACAAAAGAATATATCAACCTTGCATTCATGGGTAATGAAAATGCCGAAGGTGTGTCATGATAGCCTTTTGATGTTTTCCTCCTACGATATGATGGATTCATCATATTTTTTCTTGAGAATAAGTACCTTCCCTTCTTAAGCCAGAGGGTGCGCAGAAAATATTTTTCAAAAAACATATTCTGGAAATCCTTCCATTCCAATTCCTCAATATCATCCTTAGGCTTTGTATTTTTTATCAATGTTCACTATTAATCTGTTTCTCCCTCCATACGATAAACAGCCAAAAGAACCCTCTCTTGTTCAGAACATTGAATGATGGAGAAGATCTTTTCAATGTAGTTGATTTATTATTCGTCTATTAGGTATCATATGATCCATTAAAAGTTGGAGGACTTTGCCTAATAATGCTCTCAATAGCGACTAGTTCATTCTTAGGGGGGTTTGAAAGTTCCTATTGACCCATGTTTCTATTCAATTCTTGAGTTAACTGAGAGAGTATCATAACAAAGTTCATGATTCCCACTCCCATAGGAGTGGCATCTCATTAGAAAAGTCATCAAATTGATCTTTGCATCAATTATTCGCTCGAGTCCTCATATTACCATCCATTGGATGGAATAAAAGGAAAACTATGGTTAACAAATAAAGGGTAATCCAAGGACAAAATGGATGGATTCTAAATAACTTTTATTTCTGTAACATATGAATCTATAGGCTTGGATCTATGTTATCCATGATCTACATTATAACATATATTCATAGGGGATCTTTTTTTTATTCACTAAATAATGGTTCATACTAAGCTTGTGAATTTACCAGAGCATATCCTCTGAAAGTGTCGTAACCATGATTGCAGCAAGGCCCATTGTCATGTACAATGATACCCCGAGTCAAGCTTGAAACTCCTTATCGGGGTTTTCACCCCGAGGTAAATCTGTGCCAGATCCACCTCTACCTACTCGTATCCTGAAAGTGATATATTTTCATGATAAACCACATGCAAAACACTTAAAAAACATAGGAATGTTTATTTATTATATAGATTATTGTCTCTAAAGCTTCACTAGAGTTTTCTAATCCTAATCCCAAAATAACTAAACCTCCCTTTGATACCAACTATAACAACCCTGCTTTTATTACACACTTAAACATGATTTATTAAATGAAATATCACTTCATACAACATAGAGGGTCAAGATGTCTAGTGTTTTTGGGTCTTAGTAAAATTACATAACAGCTTAAAACATAAAACGCAACATCTTATTGAAAACCTCCTTAACATGACCACTACATTCCCTCATACGTACAATTTCATTAAATAACCTGAGGACATACATAAGAAATGGGTGATCTATAAATCCCAAAAAAGGACTAAACATGGAAAAACATGAAGAATAAAATACATGTTAGACAATAGGCATATCAATGGAGCAAAATAGAAACATGAACATAAAAGCAAGATAAATCATGATAATAAAATCATGGAGATATGGCAACAACATTTAACATGATATGAGCATGAGCCAAGGATCATTGCACATGGAGCATGAGTAAACCCTCCTTGAATATTAAGCACGAGTAAACCTTCATTGCACTTGAATTATCATGATTCAACACTCATTGAACTTGAAGTTTCATGACACTATACTTTTACCAATGTATTAGAGCTCTATTAGGGGAAACTATCTTTAACATTTCATTTCATGCATAAGTGTGTCACATGCATCATATAACATAGAATAAATCAACATCAAAAGTTATTCCATGATTAAGGAATGTTGAATATATACATGAAATTACCATTATTTATGTATATGTGCATAAAGGTGAATATCCTTGATAGAGACATGGGTATGGTATTCACTACACAATGATCTTGGCTGGGAAAAATGTTGTACAATTTTGACAACATAACAATGTGACATAAGAATTCATAAAAATCGTTAATGAGATAGAAATGGGTGTATCATTATATCTATATGAAATGTAAAGTAAGTGGGGTCATATAGATACATTTCCCAAAAAATGTAACTGATTTTTTATACGCAAAACAAAATAATTGCTTGAATGTAAATAAGGAGAGAGAATTGTTTTACAGAATTTCAACATGGTGACAGGTGTAATGGGAGGAATTAATGATAGATAAAGGGGATATCTCAATATTAAAAAATGAAGAGGGAAGTACGGGGGGGTTCAAAATCATACCCCAACATTTATAATTGAAAATAAAAGGGTATAAAAATATAAGGAAACATGGAAATAAATAAGGAAACTGAGAATCCCTTACTTGGAAGTGTGATCCCAATAGCGTGGGAGGGGCTAGAGAGGGACTTCTTTGAAGATAGTGAAGTCTTGTGGGATTATTGAGATATTAGGGAAGATGTTTGACTAACTCCAAATTATTTGATTGAAGAGGAAGTATGAGAGTTGGTGGGTTTATATTGGAAAGGAGAGGAAATTATTTATTATTTAGGTTTGGGACACCACACATTAAACTAATCAAAACCACAAACCAGATCATGGTTTTTACCAAAGTGGAGTGGAGAAAAATATTTTATGAGTCCAGAGGCCGAAATTATGAAAATAATAGGGTTGCTTATGTGGAGGTCAGTCTCACTCTCAAGGAAATCAATTTAAAAAACCAAAATGTTTTATAAGTCTTGAGGGGTTCACTAATGCTTTGTAAAATAAATCAAACAAACCTAAAATCAAATTATTTTAATGTTAAAACATATATTGGCTGAACATAATGTTTATAGTATTTTATTACGCCACTATTGGGCTATTATGATGTCATAAAAAATATTATATAATTAAACGGTTTTTAATTTTTACCCTAATATTCAATTGTCTTATAATGTTATGAAAAATTCACTGCTGGATAATTTCAACATCTTGATTCCAAAAAATAATATTCATTTAATATAAATAATTTTCTAAATATGTGAATTTTCACGTTTAAAATTCAAAACGGTATTTATTGAAAAATCATGGGTTTTGACAAAAATAGCTTTCAGAAAATAATAAAAATTTCAATTGCATTCATAAAATTATAAGATCATTTAGATTTAATAAAAATTAATTTAATAATAAAAATTTTATTTAAATAATATTAAATTTAAAAATCCATTAATTTATCAAAATATATTTCTTAGTTGAATATTAACTAAAAATACTATTTGTGCATTAAAAACTATTTATAAAGTAATAATAATAAAATGAATGTATATTCATTATTATAATAAAAAAATGTACATAATCATATTGCAATGGTCTTGTGACATAATCCATTATAACACCCTCTTAGGACCGAAGGGTATGGTGTGTGACGGTGAAAGACTATTGGGGTAGCTCAGATAACATCGCTCAGGTGGTAATCTCTATCAACTTCCACTTCTCTCGTAGGTAGTTTTCTTTGAGCTTAACATGTTGATGCTCAACTTGGTCTTGGTCAAGAGTGAATCCCAATGACGCCACATACTTTTCGAGCTCTGAGATAAGGGATTCAAATGGGGAAAGTCTATTGGATGAGGCCATCACTTCCTTTGTTTGAGTAATTTGATTTGTTAAAGCCCAATATTTATACAAATCATGTGATCACTTTTCAATGGATATATTAGCAATGGTCACAATTCTTAATGGTATTTTGAAATCCAGAAACATAAAAAAAGAAGTGAATATTTTATATACCAATTTTATATAATAAAAAATTTAAGGAGATTAAGTGAAATTTTCATTAATAAATGATTAGGTCATTACACAAATGTGGAAAAATTATGTTTAAAGGTCACATAGTACATAGTAGTTCATTGAGTTGTGATTTCAGGTGATTATATGAAATAATTTTAAGATATAAATTTCCATTGATAAAATAGTGGGCAGTTACATTCATGGTGTAGCCCTTTAGGTCATGGTGTATCCCTTACCTCCAAGGTGAACAAAAATTATCATGGTCATGCCTTTACTGCATGTCCTTCCCACCGTATCCTAGCTTCCCCGATGACACCACTCACATGATGAAACCCTCATGCTCCAAACCACGATGCGTCCACGTGGGAATGCATTCATGATGCATCCTTAAGGTGACAACATTCCTATAATTCCATGTGAAAAAATTCATAATTCTATTCATGAGACTTTTATATGATACATAAGGGTTTCCACGATTAATAAATGGCCCTAAGGAGTCCCAACATTACAACTTTAACTGTTTAAAATTTTAAATTTAATATATATATGGGTTCCTTTAACAATATGTCACGTTTTGAAACAACATGGTCCTAATGTTTAAGTATTTTTTTGGAAGGAACACATCACGAAAAAACCTTCCCTTATTATATAATCATGGTCTATATACAACCTTTATTATGGAATAACCCATACCCATCATGGTTTGAGGAGCCTCAAACCAAAAAATCTATACCAACACCATTGAAAAACTCTCCCACTTACACTTGATGGATTTTGATACCACTAGAACACCAAATAATGTGTAAAAACATCTCCTAGATATTTTCTAAATTCCAGGATTCACCTCTAAATCCCATTTCTCAAAACACAAACTACTCTAATGATAAAAAATTAAAATTTCCTCTAAATTTCATATCCCATAAGAAATATGGTCATTATAATACCCTCAATTGAGAGATACATTTTTCTATAAGTTATCTTCCTTAAATTCACTATATAATGAAAACCATTCTAAATAGAGGAAAACGTCTGTTGTTGATTTATGGTTTATGTATTTTTATTTCAAACATATATTTAATCAAATGTTTTTTTAGTTTTTTTACATTCTTCCACTAACTTAGATATATATTATACATCACCTTAGAAACCCAATAATAGTTTTAGAGACAGTATATTATCATTTAATTTGAAATTAAGTATTTCAAATGATGAAGTGGTATGACATACTTAATGACATGATATATTATAATTGGTGGAATTGAATGGATTGTATAGATCTCTTAAATTCCCATTGGCTAGCATGAAATATTTTATGATAAGAGAAATCATAAATGATGGATCAATCATGTCATAAGACATTGAATTTCATCATTGGTTACACCATTTTAATCCATTGGTTATTATAATGTTTTATGTTATAATATAGTATATTAAAGTATACAATATAGTTTTTTTTGATAACCAATATAAATAATCATAACATCAATACAATATTGATGAATATAAATCATTTATAGTGTATGGTCTACACAAAATCCACTATATATAATATCTTTTGTATCACATATTATGATGGATTTGAGTTTTTCATTTATTCATTTATAAATTTATATATACTTTATAAAATATTTTTAAAATGATAGAAAATGGTATCTGAGACATTGATGTTGTTTCCAATATTTTTAAAAATTAATTTTAAATTAAAAATTCATCACATGTAGTTATTAATTCTTATAAAATAAAATTAATAAATAAATATCATTATTTTAAATTTTTCTTATTAGAACACATATTTTACATGATATTAAATCGTAAATATAAAATAAAATATTTTTATTAAAATATTTAGATAATACATAATGTTTTTATAAATTATAAAACAAGGTTAATTTTAACGAGTTTATATTAATTTATGATGTTTTCATAAATAATAGTATGAAATTTTCAAATTAAAAGGCCTTATTTTGAATATTATTTAAACCTTTAAAAAAAATATGTTTTAGTGTAAATGAATAAGGATTAAATGAATTAAAATATGTGATATTTAAATTAATTAGAATGATTCCATGAAAAAAATTTCATATAGAATATAAAATATTTATATTTCATATATATCATATTTATTTATATATAATGGAGTTCATAATGAATAAAGATAAAAAAATATAATATCAATGAACTTATATTTATGTAAATCATATAGATTTTTTTATTAATTTTTAAATGTTAATAAAGATTGAATAATTTTATGTAATTTTTAATTTTTAATTTTTTAAATGTTTATTCATTTACATATTCCCTTCTTTGTTTAATTCATGAAAATATATTGTTTATTTTATTCATGAAGGTGTGATTTAGTTTGAATATTTTAAACCATTTTTTATAAATTAAACACCATATTTAAAAGCAGATACATTCAAGGCACGATATATGATTTAGATACATTCTATGAGGACTATGATTGGTTTTTGTGTTATGATCATAATATTAAAGGTTACCTATAATTATTACATATTAGGTTTTATGATTTTATTTTAATTATGTTAACTTATATATATATATATATATTATAAAAATTGCCTTAATGTTATTTTTGGGTTGTGTTGTTATGGGAATATTTATAGATGGTACATCCAAAACAGCTTTCAGAATACATATAGAAGGTTGTAGTAATTTATTATAAAATATAGGAGTTGTTTTCTAGAAGTGAGAAGTAACATTGTGACCACATGGGTCACACTGTGACCACATCGGCTGTGTTGTGACATGTGAAGTAATTATTTTTTTAGAAAAATTTTATTTATGTATGATTCACCCAGATTTTCATTAAGTTATTATTACAATAATGTAAGGTTAGTTCTCAAAATTATTGGATTCATCCCTTTATTATTTCTCTGGAGATCCTCTATCATGCCATGATATATACATCACACCATGATATAAGTTATGAATGATTTTTGTGGTTCTTCTAATTTAGAAAGGTCTATGTCGTGAAGTTATTACATACAAAAGCAATTTTATTATTAATTTCAAAGAATTGCGACATGGATTCCACATCAATATGTTGAATAAGGAATTTTTAATGATTCTATAATTATATGTTACACACTAAAACAACATAATTCATTCCTTTAAGGTGATCAGTTATATTTCAGTGATTTGAGACAATTGATGCTCGTGTTGTGAAGCATATGAATTATCATAAGATGTTTTTTTATTCCTGGAGATAAATGGAGCTCACTATGTCAGATATGGATCATTTCATGGAGAAATTATAGGGGAATTTGGATCATTCTTTTGGAATAGAAATGGTTATGCTATTAGGATATCACCACATCCTGATTAGTCTGGATGAGTTTTGGGAGTTCTTACTAGGTGAATTTCCTCACATCAGGAAATAAAGAGCATATCATGACCCTTTTTAGGATCACAAAATATTAGAGTAACTCACCTTGAATTTTTAGTGGTTAAATATTAATATATTTTGTGGATTTTTTGGTTATAAACATTGGATTAAAATCACATCATCACATAAGGTTCCATTCCATGAAATGACATAAATAAGTCCATGTCACACCATAAAGGTTAATTTTCATCATGAATTAGTTTCTAAATTAATATAAAAGATAATTCAAGGAATAATCAAAAGATATATAGAATGTAAAATAAAAGGGAGATCTGATGTACTAAAGGATATGTCCCAGTCTTCTGTTGGAAGTTCAAATAAAGTGGGAAGGAATTCTAGGAGATTATCTTGCTATATGTTCAGGAAGATTGTTACACTATTATATATGAAACTTTTATAATTTTTTCATGGAGAAGACATGTTCATGAAGATAATTTATTTATATCTTGTAGGAAGAGTAATGAGTTATTTATATTCTTGCGAGGGTTGTAAACATAGAGTTCCAGTATGACCACTTCAAACTACAAGACAAGTAGTACACTTATTGTATCATGTGAATTGATGCACCATTGTTGCTTGCTCCTTGTAGTATCTTTTTTCGGGTGATCTAGGTAAATCACGTGTGTCTCCCTATTTAATTATTTAATAATTTATATCTATAATGATAGATGTATTATTCCTGATAAAAAGGGAACAAGATAATTGTCATGGAGTTTTGGAAGAATTTTAAAAACCCTAAATCACCCCACACAAGGAATTAAACCTTTTGTGAAACAAACAAGTGGAATAAAGGATATGTTTTATACAAAAAAAATTATTCTCTCATAAGAAAGGGATTGAGTGGTTATTCATAAGATAATTCATTTCTTTGAAGGAAATAATTTTTAGGTGTGGGAAAAAATGTAATACTATTTACAATAATTGTTAATGTATGTTTATACAACATACATACATGGGATCTCATCTTTCATAGAGATAATTATTAAGAAAATATCACAGATATCCATATATCAATTCCAATATGTTTTATGCCTTAGTTGGAGCTTCATACAACAATATTTAAAAAGATCATAATTTTGTGTAAAACTTCTCAAGCCAAGGGGGAAACGATCCTCATCATTTATGATGGAAATTCCAATGCTTGAGAGGAAATGATGAAGGTTTTATAGAATAAGTGTGAACACTTAAGGATGTACACAAATTAATGGGTTAATGAATTATTTTATTGTCTAAACATTCTTCAAAAATACATTCATAGACTTGGAGATGTTCTTATCGATGTTAAAATCATTAATAGAATATTATAAGGTTACCACCATGATTCAATGAAATATTATGGGTTCTTGATGAAAAATAACCAAACTAAGTGATGTTGGATGACATTTATTGTATGATTGTTCATATGAAATGAGAAATAATGACAATGACGATTTTAATAATGAAAATTCTTAGTAATTTTTATTGATTGTGGTGAAGAAACTTTTGTTGATGGGTGATCACATGTATGTGGATGTTGAAGATATGATGTCCTTTATTTCCTCAAATCGTAAAATGGGAAAATATAAATTTAAGGAAAATCTTCCAGTCAAATTTTAATGACGTGTCCAAGATCATCACCTTGTTAATAGTTTTTCTAAGAATATTTTGGGTGATAATGATGTAGAAAAAATTTCCTCTAAATATGGAAATAAAGAATATGAATGGTAAGAGGAATTACTAGAGAAATTATTCAAAATAAATAACATACTATCCCAAAAAGATAAAAGAATGAAAGAAAAGAAAAGTAAAGCAGGTTTGGGGATATAAATACCTCAGGGAGTAAGTCCTTTTGTCTATTTTTTAAAATCTATAAGAAGATGAAAATGATGATGATGGTGCGAGAATCATGGTAAGGGATAATATTGAAATGAAACTCAAAGATTCTTTAGAAGAAATTTATATTTATAGGGATAAAACGAATATTGATAATTTTGTTGTATGTGACTCTAAACATTATATAAAAAAACAAGTATGGGATAGGTTATAATTCATTTTGGATATTTAATGACACAAATATGAAAATTCTAGTAACACAGAGATAGAGTTTGAGATCATGTTTAAAATCAAAAAACATGTAACACCCCAGGTAAATAAAGAATATGAAATTTTTATATTTATCCCTATTTGTGAATAAAATGTTAATATTAATTTAAAGGGAACACTATTCTTGATGGCTTACCCAATACGCAACAACGAGTTCCTTTGAAATCTTACGTTGCACTCTAATAATAAAATAATATTATTTTAAATGTTAGTTAACATGTAGTCGTTGTATTGGAGGGAATGAATAGAAATAACTAAAATATGATTATATATGTTTGTTAAATGTTTTTACATTTATCCAATAAAGGATAAAGGCTTAAAATATGAAAAGAATTCAATTTTAGGCATATATACTGTAATTTTCACTAAAGGTCCACTTATCAACTTTTGATGGTGAACCATCATTAAATATAGTTCTGGTCACTCTTATACATTCTATTGGAACAAATAAAACTCTTCTTTATAATCGGGACATCAAAATTCACTTTGCGTAAATTTTTGGTATTTTTCTGATAAAGATCATTTTTTTAATGAATAATGAAAAATGTTGTATTTTAATTCAAAAAATCTTTTTAATATAAATTATTTATATGATTATATTATCTTTTGAATTGTTTTTAAAGTGAAATTTGATTATATTTTTACCATTTAATCCAATAGTGGTTGTTGTAATTAATTTCACTTTGAAATCAGACTTAAACTAGTGTCAATCTTTTGATACATTTTGTTTCATAAAAACACGCTTTTTGTTTTGACAGCGGGAATTAATTATTAAATTAATTAATGCAACTTATATGTTTTGAATTTTTTAAAATAGAAATAATTTTTTAATTTGGAATATCAAATATAGATTAGGGTGAAGATTTGGTATTTTTCTGAAAAACTTCAATTTTTGATGAATAGTGAAACTACGAAGTGGTACTTAAAAAACTGATTTTTTCATTTAAATGAAATTTTACCACATTTTTGTTTTGAATTTAAAAAATCTGACATACATGGTTATCATTAAGAAGTAAAATGTGGTTCAATGGAATTAAAATAATTTTTTGGTGAATAGTAACTTTTAAGTTTTTAATCGCGATTAGAGGTAATTAGTGTAGTTTAAGGTAAAAATAATGTTTTAATAATATTAAATGAACTTGACACATGTCCTAACCTTATTTGATGTGTCATGTCCGACCAAGAAAATCCATGGGTCAACTTGGGGACCCCATGGAGCCACTTTGGTAGGAAAATGACATTAATATCTTTTTATTTAATGTTAAAATAAAAATGTCACAAACATGAGTTGTTTTACTAAAACCATTTTTAAATGGGGTTATACAAGTCATATTTTTTACTATAAATATTCATTGGAAATATAAAAATATTTCCTACATCATAGTATTTTTTTATAATTTTTAGACATTATCTAAATAAAATTATTTATGACACCATGATGATGCAGCGATTACCTCATTATTTAATGATTTAAATCAAATGGAAAGATAATGTAAAATATAAGACCTAAAAAAGTCCAAAACCTATTGTATGGGTGTATTTATAACCCTTATCACATTATCCTCTAAACACATCAATGTGGGACCATTAAAATCCGAAACGCATTCTAAAATAAAGTAACATTTCCTTACTTTCCAAGAGTGCCCCTCCTCTCCTCTTATAAAAGGCCCCCACCTCTACCTCCTTAACCACACCTCTAAAGCCTTTGGCTCGGCCAAAACCTGCCCATTTTGTCTCTCCACATCCCTCTATTACTCCTAGAAGCCTCACTTTGGGAAGATATCTTCCCACGGAAGCCTTTGAGCTCAAATCAAAAAGAGTTACCCGATTTAAAGGTAGTTCCTTCTCTTGTGTTCTTTTGTTTTATTTCGCTTATCCAACACCCTAAACTCTTTTAATTAATTTATTTTGAAAAAACACCAGTATCCTCAATATACTAAGATGTTTTTATAAGAATTAATCGAGCTACACTTACACACACCTTCATTTAATGGTTAAAGAACATATTGTTTCTGTGGATGTCGAATTTCTGCCTCACGAAACGATGATTGTTCAACACTCATATAACACCTTCAAAGGTGGCCATTAACATGAAACTATATTTATATATATGATATATAATATGTTTATGTTTTAATTAAGCTTCTGTATTTTTCATTTGTGGAATAACTTTATGGTTTCCATTGTGGGTAAACACGATAATTTCATTTTAGGAAGTGCGGACTATCGCCCCCTCAAAGTGATTTGATTCATTAATGCCATATGTGGGATGTATAAAGGATGGATTTAAAGTTATTATATATGATTTTATACTGTAATTATAATATACCTTTATATAATTATTATTTTCTTTCCATTAAAGTATGAGATAGAAATGAAAGTAGTGTTCATGCATACGTACGACTTACCGTCTCCATGAACGGTGCATTTCATTTCTTATCCCCAAATGTAATGTACTATTATAAGTACATATATATAATGGATATATATGATGTATGTACATATAAATTATTAATATAATTATAGAATTAAAATATACATATCTCTCATTTAGTTTTAATTCCATTAATATGACATAGAAATGAAAGTAGTGTTCATGCGTACGTACGGCTTACCGTCTCCATGAACGGTGCATTTCATTTCTTACCTCTAAATGATTATGTAATATTATAAATAAATAAATATTATGGATATATATGATATATATTATATCCAAATAATGAATATAATTCTGGATATAATGAACCTTTGACCACACGAACAACTTGTAATTGTAAGAAGTCCACTTTCGACTTAAGAACCAAATATCGACAAAACAAACATTATTAAATTAAATGATTACATAATGTTTATAACATGGTAATAAGTGATATAAAATTAATAAAGAAATTAAAAAAATTTCTTAATCAAGTATAAATTAACTCAAGTTTATTATTCAGGACTTTAATGAACGATCGAGTCAAGTCGGACCCGAGGTAAGGGATCCTACCTCTCTCATTCTTTTTAAGTACTCTATTTTATGTCATTTATTTTAAGCTCATATTTCATATGTTTGGGGATGTTATTTTATATTCCTAATTCTGTAATTTTTATGTTCATATCATGATAGACCCTATTTGATCTCAACAATCCATTTTTTGAAGTTTTAAGTGGCGCTGTTAGGCTGCTGAGTTTTCATAAGGGATTTTTCATCTCACTTTTATTCCTCTGACATTTATGCTACGTTTTCCACTATTGCCTTTGAGTGGTGTATGTACTCCCCATTATTATACTCTTTGTGTAGTATAATTTCATTTATGGGTATTTAAATCTTCATTGTATGACCCTTCTTCCCTGGTGTGTGTGTTTCAAAAGTTACACAACTCGGTAAGGGGACCTTTAACCCTCCTCTTTTTTAAAGACTACTTTGTTATGTCTTTTAATTTACATTTTATTATGTTGGGATCTGTTATTCTATATCCTTATTTATTTAAAGTTCATGTCCAAGTGATGAGATACCATTCACTCTCTCATCGAATAATTTTATGAATGTTGAAGTGACGCCATTAGGCTGTCGAAATTTTACAAGGGACCATCTTAACCTAATTTTGATTTCTTTGGGTTCAACTTGTACTTCTTGAACATGTCATCCTATGAATATGTGTGAATTAACTCTCATTGTTTCACACTTAATATCCACTTATATTGGGTGTATTTTTATTTCTCACACATAATTATGTGATAGATTTATCCTTAATTTAAGGATACCATCTTTATAATGGATTCCATCTCAATTTACATTTCCATTGAGACATCATTGTTGTTATGCACCAATTCACTCTTATATGGTGTGTATATTGTCCTTTAACATATTATATCATGAATCCCTTTATTCTCATGATATTATAAAGTTTGTATTAAATGTTATTCCACAATTATTTGTATTCAAGAGTCTCTCATTTTGTTAAAAACTCTTTAACAAAAAATATCGTTTTAAATGTTTTAAAGATTTATTATTCTAAATCTTTATCTTTAATGTCCATGTTTTCAAAATGGTTTTCAGTATTTATTTATATGGACATTAATGTTTTAAAATTGTAATTCCATTAAATGATTCAAATTGGTATGGGACACTTTGATTCAAAAATCTCTTTTAATTGGTTTTTGAAAATGGATTGATTAATTCAATATCTTGGAATTACTTATTGTGATTAAAAATGAAATGTTGTTATTGAAATGTTTATATTTTCAATATTTTATGTGTAATGATGTTACTTGGTCATTTTAAGGTGGTTACGTGATAAACCATATGACGGGTGGTGCTGTGAATACCAGGATGGGTGGTTACATTATAACCTCCAATGCATTGGGTTTGGAAGTCGGCTGTATGGCTATTCCATTAAGTGATATGTGTGGAAGTCGACCATATGGCTATTCCATTTAAGTATGCTTATTTACCAAGTAACCTTTATATGTTATGTGTTATCTCTATGGGTTTTATGGTAATATTTTTGTTACAAAAGGGTATGTATTTATATTTTATTTAGTGAAGAGTTTTTACTACTTCCTAAAGGTGAAAGGTATTAATCTGATAAAGTATACATGGTTTACTTATTGTTATGAAAAAATAACAGTTTTCATTCTTTGTGTATCCCTTACTGAGCTTTTTATGCTCACCCCATGTTTTTTTGAAATGTTTTTCATAGGACTTAATGTGGAATAGGGTCAAGGATGGGATCAAGGGAAAGTCATGCTATCTAAAACATGGAACTAGACATGTTTCTTTTTAAGAGTTTTTAATTTATTGAAATTTAGTAGAAGTGACTACTTTGTAATCTTTTGAGATGTAATAGTTATGTCCTAATTCTCTAAAACTCTAAACTTGAAAAGATCCTCAATGTGAATTATTCATTTAATTCAATATTAAGTAAGGTTTAAGGTTGGGGCCTTATAGTTGGTATCAGAGGTCGGTTTAGATAACATTAGAGGTTAGGGTATTCTCTAAGAATAAGTGACATTACCATAATGGTTAGGATTTATGAAAGAGTCCTAGTTTTAGATAAAGTGAATCAGTATGTATATCTTAGTGTTTATCTTCCTATTTAGTACATGATGGTTTTGTTGATATGCTCACACTGACCTTGTTGGTTTTAGAAAATGGATAGATCTAGAAGGCACCAAAGTAACAGTGGATGTGAAGGAATCTATGATAGTTTTCTTAGAGGGAAACTAAATTATATGGGAGCTGCAATGAGAACTCTTGTGTTTATCCTCAACCAACTATCTGGAGTCATGATTGACCACCTAAACCTTGGTGATTTTTCTAACTCATCATATATGCGAGAAACAAATCCCTATGGAACTACAGGTAATAATCATAAAGGTAAGTGTGTTCAAAAACCTATGTGTCAATGATGTGGAAAGAAACACCTAGGAAAATGTTTCAAAGGGACATAAATATGCTATAGATGTGGAAATGTAGGTCATAAAGTAAGAACCTACCATGGAAAAAGGAAGCATCCAGTTGACTCAAGGAAAGGGAAAGAAGTTCTTTCTGAGGGATCAATTGAATGTTTTAAATGTGGTGTGCATGGTCATTATGCAAACACATGTCCTATGAAGAAGTTTCGGGAATGGGATCACCAAGATCGTACAAATATTTGTTTACCAATACCTAATTCCATTCCAATTGAGGATGAAGAAACTAACAATGACCAGTCAAAGGTATGGATTATTTCTTAACTTTTGTTTTCCTATTTTGGAATCATAGGATATGATTCATGATTTTGTTTGTAGGAAAGAATTATTTCAGAATAAGTTGGAAAGGAATGGTTAATGGATCATGAAGAATGTTGAATGAGTAAGAAGTCAACGTATAAGGAATTCAAGAGTTATGGTGAAATTATTAAGAGTATTAAGTCTCTTTTGTTGATGGGGTTACATTAGAAGACTTTTTATAGTATGTGTAACCTTAATGTTTGATATATGAAAATTTTATTCAAGGAATAGTTATCTATTATTTTGTGGACATAGTTATAAAAGAACCATTTGGGTTTATATGATCCTTACTTTTGAGGTAATTATGGGTTACTATATGTTATGATTGAAAGTGAAAGGCATGAGATAAAATTGAGGTTAAATTATGTTATGTTTATTTTTGCAGATTTTATCTCGTTGTTGGGGAATGTTTTAAGAATTATATAGTTTTGGAAAAAGTACAACATGCAGACCGTGTGACAACCCATCACATCGGACAAATCTGCAGGAATCAAATCCACAACCAAAGTGAAACTGGTATTTATCACCTACCACTGGACTACATGAAGTCTATAGTTAGTTTGACTAATTCTTTTTAGTTAGATGATTTTATAAATTAAGAGTAAGTTGATTTTGGGTTATCAATGTAAATTTATTAACCTATCATGGGGGATATGTGATTAGGTTAATTACTTTTCAATATGAGACTTTAAGAGCAACTGATGTTGTTTGGAGATAAATGTTACGATTTAACTTGGAATACTATGTGACTAAATACTTTATTTAGGTTTCAATCTTAGTTTGGTTTACTTTGAATAATTTCATGGAAAATTGTTTATCAAATGGTCCTCTTTGAACTTTGGGTTTTGTTGGATAAATTTTGGAGATTAAGTATAGATTTTCTTTTTATAAAGGGTTATCCTTTTCTGGATTATCTGATCATGTACTAACCTTTTTTGGTTTTGGTTTTGGTTAGAATCTAAAGACATAGAAAGTATATAGTTATCTTTTGTGGATTAGGTGATTCTCTAGAAGTTTATTATAGTACTCTTAATGTGAACAAGTCTTCCTAAATACTCATCTTTTGGAGAAAATATGAGTTTGTGTAAGAAATCTAATAAAAGTTGAAAGTCAATAAGATAAGTAATTATGTTTCCTTATGAATAAATTCCTCAATAAAAATTAACTTAAAACAAAAATGTTGTCTATTAACTTTTCCTACTGGGGAATCAAATACCGTTTAGCCCATGACAAGTTTGTGATTTTCTTGTGGTTAACTTTCTCCTAAACATGTTTTATATCACTCTCCATCAGAACATGACCCTATGTTTTCTCCTCCATTTCCATGTTTTCTAACATGGAATCCTAGTATGGGTTAACTCGGGTGACCTCTGTACTTCTCTTTCTTTATTTTAAAGTGATTGTTTTACCGACTCTTGTTCCGATGTGGGACTTTCAAGGATGTTTTCAAGCCCAATTTTAAAATTGCGAGGACGCAATTCCCAAAAGGGGGGAAGGATGTAACACCCCAGGTAAATAAAGAATATTACATTTTTATATTTATCCCTATTTGTGAATAAAATGTTAATATTAATTTAAAGGGAACACTATGCTTGATGGATTACCCAATACGCAACAACGAGTTCCTTTGAAATCTTACGTTGCACTCTAATAATAAAATAATATTATTTTAAATGTTAGTTAACACGTAGCCGTTTTATTGGAGGGAATGAATATAAATAACTAAAATATGATTATATATGTTTGTTAAATGTTTTTACATTTATCCAATATAGTATAAAGGCTTAAAATATAAAAAGAATTCAATTTTAGGCATATATACTCTAATTTTCACTAGAGGTACACTTATCAACTTTTGATGGTGAACTGTCATTAAATATGGTTCTGGTCACTCTTATACATTCTATTGGACCAAGTAAAACTCTTCTTTAGAATCGGGACATCAAAATTCATTTTGTGTAAATTTTTGGTATTTTTCCGATAAAGATCATTTTTTTAATGAATAATGAAAAATGTTGTATTTTAATTCAAAACCTCTTTTTAATCTAATTTATTTATATGATTAGATTATATTTTGAATTGGTTTTAAAGTTAAATTAGATTATATTTTTACCATTTAATCCAATAGTGGTCATTGTAATTAATTTCCCTTTGAAATCGGACTTAAACTAGTGTCAATCTTTTGATACATTTTGTTTCATAAAAACACACTATTTGTTTTGACAACGGGAATTAATTATTAAATTAATTAATGCAACTTATATGTTTTGAATTTTGTAAAATAGACATCATTATTGAATTCGGAATATCAAATATATCTTAGGGTGAAGTTTTGGAATTTTTCTGAAAAACTTCAATTTTTGATGAATAGTGAAACTACTAAGTGGTACTTAAAAAACTGATTTTTTTTTCATTTAAATGAAATTTTACCACATTTGTGTTTTGAATTTAAAAAATCTGACATACATGGTTTTCATTAAGAAGTAAAATGTGGTTCAGTGGGATTAAAATAATTTTTTGGTGAATAGTAACTTTTAAGTTTTTAATTGCGATTAGAGGTAATTAGTGCAGTTTTAGGTAAAAATAATTTTTTAATAATATGAAATAAACTTTAAACATGTCCTACACTTATTGGATGTGTCATGGACGACCAATACAATCCATGGGTCAACTTGAGGACCCCATGGAGCCACTTTGGTAGGAAAATGACATTAATATCTTTTTATTTAATGTTAAAATAAAAATGTCACAAACATGAGTTGTTTTACTAAAACAATTATTACATGGGGTTATACAACTCATATTTTTGGATATAAATATTCATTGGAAAGATAAAACTATTTCCTACATCATATTAGTTTTTTTTGTAATTTTTAGACATTAAATAAATTAAATTATTTATGACACCATGATGATGGAGCGATTACCTCATTATTTAACGATTTAAATAAAATAGAAAGATAATGTATAATATAAGACCTAAACATTTCCAAAACCAATTGTATGGGTTTATTTCTAACCCTTATCACATTATCCTTGAAAAAAATCAATGTTGGACCATTAAAATCCGAAACGCATTCTAAAATAAAGTAACATTTCCTTACTTCTCAAGAGTGCCCCTCCTCTCCTCTTATAAAAGGCCCCCACCACTACCTCCTTACCCACACCTCTCAAGACTTTTTCTAGGCCAAACCCTGCCCATTTTGTCTCTCCACATATCTATATTACACATAGAAGCCTCACATTGGTCATATTTCTTAACAAGGAAGCCTTTGAGCTCAAATCAAAAAGAGTTACCCAATTTAAAGGTAGTGTCTTCTCTTGTGTTATTTTGTTTTATTTTGCTTCTCCAACACCCTAAAATATTTTCATTCATTTATTTTGCAACAAAACCAGTATCCTAAATATGCTATTATGTTGTTATAAGAAGGAATCGAGATACACTTACACACACATTCATTTAATGGTTAAAGAACATACCATTTCTGTGGATGGTGAATTTCTGCCTCACAAAACGATGATTGTTCAACAATCATATAACACCTTCAAAGGTGGCCATTAAGATGACACTATATTTATATATGATATATAATATTTTTATGTTTTACTTAATCTTCTGTATTTTTCATTTTTTTCATACCTTTATGGTTTCCATTGTGGGTAAACCCAATAATTTTATTTTTGGAAGTGCGGACTACCACCCCCTCAAAGTGATTTGATTCGTTAATTCCATATGTGGGACGTATAAACGATGGATTTAAAGTTATTATATGTGATTTTATACTGTAATTATAATATACCTTAATATAATTATTATTTTCTTTCCATTAAAGTATGAGATAGAAATGAAAGTAGCGTTCATGTGTACGTACGGCTTACCGTCTCCAAGAACGGTGCATTTCATTTCTTATCCCCAAATGTAATGTACTATTATAAGTACATATATATAATGGATATATATGATGTATGTTACATCTAAATGATTAATATAATTCTATAATTAAAATATAAATATCTCTCATTTAGTTTTAATTCCATTAATATGACATAGAAATGAAAGTAGCGTTCATGCGTACGTACGGCTTACCGTCTCCATGAATGGTGCATTTCATTTATTACCTCTAAATGATTATGTAATATTATAAATACATGTATATTCTGGATATATATGATATATATGATATCCAAATCATGAATATCATTCTGGATACAGTGAACCTTTGACCACACGAACAACATGTAATTGTAAGAAGTCCACTTTCGACTTAAGAACCAAATATCGACAAATCAAACATTATTAACTTAAATGATTACATAAAGTTAATAACATGGTAATAAGTGATATAAAAGTAATAATGAACTTGAAAAAGGTTCTTAAGAAAGTATAAATTAACTCAATTTTATTATTGAGGATGTTAAAGAATGATCGAGTCATGTCGGACTCGAGGTAAGGGATCCTACCTCTCTCATTCTTTTTAAGTACTCTCTTTTATGTCATTTATTTTAAGCTCATATTTAATTTGTTTGGGTATGTTGTTTGATATTCCTAATTCTGTAATTTTTATGTTCATATCATGAGAGACCCTATTTGATCTCAATAATCCATTTTTGGATGTTTTATGTGGCGCTGTTAGGCTGCCGAGTTTTCGTAAGGGATTTTTCATCTCACTTTTATTCATGTGACATTTATGCTACGTTTTCCACTATTTCCATTGAGCGGTGTATATACTGTCCATTATTATACTATTTGTGTAGTATAATTTCATTTATGGGTATTTAAATCTTTATTTTATGACCCTTCTTCCCTGGGGTGTACGTTTCGAAAGTTACCCAACTCGGTAAGGGGACCTTTCACCCTCCTCTTTTTAAAAGACTTGTTTTGTTAGGTCTTTTAATTTACATCTTATTATGTTGGGATATGTTCTTCTATATCCTTATTGATTTAAAGTTCATGTACAAGTGATGAGATACCATTCACTCTCTCATCAACTAATTTTATGAATTTTTAAGTGACGCCATTATGCTGTCGAATTTTTACAAGGGAACATCTTAACCCAATTTTGATTTCTTTGGGTTCAACTTGTACTTCTTGAACATGTCATCCTATGAATATGTGTGAATGACCTATGATTTTTTCACACTTAATATCCACTTATATTGGGTGTATTTGTATTTCTCACACATAATTATGTGATATATTTATCCTTAATTTAAGGATACCATCTTTATAATGGATTCCATATTAATTTACATTTCCATTGAGACGTCATTGTTGTTATGCACCAATTCACTCTTATATGGTGTGTATACTGTCATTTGACATATTATATCATGAATACCTTTATTCTCATGATATTATAATGTTAGGATTAAATGTTATTCCGCAATTATTTGTATTCAAGAGTCTCTCATTTTGTTAAAAACTCTTTAACAAAAAATATCGTTTTAAATGTTTTAAAGATTTATTATTCTAAATCTTTATCTTTAATGTCCATGTTTTCAAAATGGTTTTCAGTATTTCTTTATATTTACATTAATGTTTTAAAATTGTAATTCCATTAAAAGCTTCAAAGTGGTATGGGACACTTTGATTCAAAAATCTCTTTTAATTGGTTTTTGAAAATGGATTGATTAATTCAATATCTTGGAATTACTTATTGTGATTGCAAATGAAATTTTGTTATTGAAATGTTTATATTTTCAATATTTTATGTGTAATGATGGTACTTGGACATTTTACGTGTGGTTACGTGATAAACCATATGATGGGTGGTGCCGTGAATACCAGGACGAGTGGTTACGTTATAACCTCCAATGCATTGGGTATGGAAGTCAGTCGTATGGATATTCCATTAAGTGATATGTGTGGAAGTCAACCGTATGGTTATTCCATTTAAGTATGTTTATATCCCAAGTTACCTTTATATGTTATGTGTTCTTTATATGGGTTTTATGGTAATATTTTGGTTACAAAAGGGTATGTAATAATATTTTATTCAGTGAAGAGTTTTTACTACTTCCTAAAGGTGAAATGTATTACTCTGATAAAGTATATATGGTTTACTTGTCGTTTTGAAAAACTAATAGATTTCATTCTTTGTGTATCCCTTATTGAGCTTTTTATGCTCACCCCAAGTTTTTCTGAAATGTTTTTCACGGGACTTAATGTGGAATAGGGTCAAGGATGGGATCAAGGGAAAGTCATGCTATCTAAAACATAGAACCAGACATGTTTCTTTTTAAGAGTTTTTATTTTATGGAAATTTAGTAGAAGTGACTACTTTGTAATCTTTTGAGATGTAATAGTTATGTCCTAATTCTCTAAAACTCTAAACCTAAAAATATCCTCAATGTTAATTATTCATTTAATTCAATATTAAGTAAGTTTTAAGGCTGTGGCCTTATAGAACATGTCCAAATCATTTATGGAATAACTAATTAAGTTAAATAATGGGTAAAAATAATTAAATAACTAGAAAGTGAATTCATAATGTTATTAAAAATGTGTGATTATCAAGAGATACATCTTACTCGTGGAATGACATTGGGTGGTTTGAGTAAATTGGACTTTAAAAATGTTAATGTAGTGTTCGGGGAATCTTTTGAAAATACTGGGTCCAGACCAAAAATTTAGTATTTGTAATCTAAATAAAAATATGTTATGATTCTTGATCAAAATAGGAAATAATTTTTAAAGTTTATACACCCCAAGAGAATGTTTATTTTCTTAGAACACAAATAGGTCAAAAAAGTATTATTAATACAATAAAAGAACAAATGAATACCATAAGAATCTAGTGATCTTATTGCTAAAATATGGGTAACACCCAATACATGTGATCCATAACACAAATATATTTTTTGGAAAAATGATAAAATGATAGTAAATCATAATTACTCAATTACTATATGCTTTGGATGGTTATTTATTTCTTCTTGAGGTCTGTTAAGACAAGGAAATAAATTTTTCTTCTATGGGGTAAAGAAATTTTCCAATGGAGACCTAAGGATGAATATTACCAAAACTAGAGGTATCATCATGAATGCTAAAAACCCATAACATATATGTTATCATGAAATATATGGATGAATTAATGGAAATCGTAGTCATATACATTCCTTAATAGTCAGCAAAAGTGAACCAATGGTCATGGGTCAATAATGGTAAAGTGGATATGGCCAATATTGATGACATTTATTTGAAAGCATTAGATAGATCCAGAACATGGATTATAGAAAATGAGTGTATATCCCCTATGATGGGAAATAAATACCTTGTAATATGAAAAAAATATAAATGGGGTGGAAACATTTATTTTGTAAATGATTATGGGATAAAGATCATTATCCCTAGAGAGAACAAAATTTGTGGGAAAGACTTCATATGCATATATGTTTTTTGGTTGAATTAGTCAATCAAAACTTACTATATTCAATTCAATTGTGTGTCATAAGACATGATGTGATGTTTTTTTAAAGAACCTTTTTTATCAAATAATGATACGGGTTAATTGGTTTTCAATGAAGTCATTTCAAAGGAATGATCTTCCTAATTTTTTAAGATGACAGGAGCATACAATTCAAATAATAAGAAAATAAATTGTTATAGAAGTGGATATTCCATTCGACATTAAATTTTATAGGGATCTTTGTGAAAAATAGTGGCGATTGAAATATTCAAAATATCACATGTGATTGGACTCATGGGGGTGATATTTGTGAATCAAATGGATGATTTTTCTATAGTATTATAATCCAAAGAAGAATAAATCAACAAATTTCCCCGATTAGGTGTATATTAATGTGTGTGGGCGTATGATACCTAAATCCATAGGCCAAAATATATAATTTTTTCATATTTATTTTTCTTTATAGTAGTATGGTATAGATGTTGATAATTACCCACAAATATATTGTGCTAAAATTAATTACCTATTATCAGATGTTAGCATATAAAATCATCAGACTGTAAATTAATATGTTCAAAATCGATAATGATTTAAAATTATTAAAAAATATAATAGAAGAGTATCTTAAAAAAAATAATATATGGAATCATATATTAGTGATGAAGACTTTTTAAAAACAAATTCATCATGGGGATAACCTAAATTATTAATATCACAACTTGAAAAATGATCATTGAAAATAATTAGTCAAATAAATATTCAAAATTAGTGGTGTTTGTAATATTGTACATAAAATATAGTTATTTTTTATTAAAATTAAGAAAATACCCCCAATAAAAAATGGTATGAAAAGAAGCATACCCTCAAATATTTTTGGGTGTTAATAAACAAATTATTAACTTTCAACAAAGAGAATAACCAAAAGTTCGAAACTAATGGTCTTGAAGGTATTTTACTTTTTTATTCATCCAAAATCAAGATGGGAAATTTATATAATTAAATTCTTGTAAAAATAATAGATATTCAATATGTAACTATTGTAGAGAACAATAAAATTTTGAAAACCAATTAGAAGGTTTTTCAATAAATTAAGGATGTTTTTTTTATTTAGAAAGTGTTGTTTAAGTAAGTGGTTTAAGGGTTCAGTATAGGGATATAGATGAAATGTAAAAAATAATGATAACGACACAAATTAATTAGGGCTATTTGTAATAGTAATGAGAACTATCAGGGATGAAATTAGTTGTAACAATATATTTCGGGACCATATAACTCTTTTTCACACTCAAAGAATAAAGGCCAAATGATAAACTTCTAATCTATATAAAGAAGATACTGTTAATTTTTAAGGGGATTACAAGGATGATAATGGCTTCAATGGTATCCCTAAATAACATTACAATATTGTGACGATTCAGAAATGGGAAATTGTTATAATCCTATAAGATAATAATTTCATAGGAACTAAGTAGGTATTCTAAAATAATCTCAAATAATAAAGAAATGTAACATAGAAAAAATCATGACAAGTGTAAAAAATATATATTCCCAAATTTATGGTATTTATGTTGATGATAGATTTTCAAATTTGGATAACATAAAAATAATATGATTTGTTTTTTATGAAAGTGTAGAAAAGGATTCAAAGTATATAAAAATTATGTTAAATCATCATTATTTAATAATTTTCTTTAGGAGGATATATACATATAAAAATAAGATGTATTTATTTTAGATTAATATGAATGTAATGCATATCGGTTTAAAAAGGAGTTTTACTGATTAAAAAATGATTCACAATCTTTGTACAAATGGAAAGACTATTATTTGAAAAAATTGGTTTCTAAAGAGGATTATTTTTTATAAAACTATACATCAAGAAGGAAATTGATCAATGGGTGTTTGGGATTATCTATGTGGATAATATCATTTTTGGAGGATATTATGAGGCATAGTGTAATCTATTTTAATAATACCTATGGTGTGAATTTTAAATGTATTTGATTTGAAATATTGTGATGCCTCATACCCCCTCTCCAAGATCTAACACTTTTAAACAAAAACATTACATATTGGATTCGATACCAACTATATATTATCAGGCATAAAAATCCCTTAATTACATGATATAATGAAAATATAACATCAAATACATTCCTAAAACCATTTAGGTTTAGATATTTAGTTGATTAAGATAAAACATAAACTAAAAAAATCCATGTCACTTTTTCAATTAACGTAGTTTTTTCATCCAATAATAAGAAACTAATTAATCCATTATAAGTCTTCAAAATATCCCACAATTCTTTATATAAGCGATCATGTTTGACATATCATGTGTAATTATTTTATTTATAACCTGGGGAAATGGAAACATAAGAAGGGGTGAGACCAAATGCCAATTTAGGGAAAACCTAAAACATAAGAAATCGTGGTATAAACATTGAATAAATATTATTAAAGGATTAAGTAATCATAATAATTCCATAATCAAATAAAATTGAGAGAATAATATATCCATGAACCACAGTGAAAATAAATAGATCATATGGATGACAATAACTGAATTTTTGGTGATGGAATTCATAATATTGATCATATTGAGCATTCTAAAAAGGCCTCACCTAAGAAATCATTATTTCCATCATGACCATATCCAAAACATCAATATTTTCATCCAGACCATAGGTAAGATATATTTCTAAAATGTGGAAGCATACACCAAACACCCAAATAAGTTTGTCTCATAAGTCCTATCAATGCATCATGGGGATATATAATATTGATGTTCACTCTTCACATTTTGAATTCCAATGCCTTCATCTTATGAAAGAATGAATAAAAAAATCAGAATAAATATTTCCAATAATCATTCGTATAAGAATAAAAACATACAGAACACCAATACTTTTTCCCATGTTAATGAAAGGTATGAAAATATCATAACCTTTTCTGATAAATAATAGTGATGGTTAAAAAATACATACTCAACTTAATAGATTAATCAATAAAAATCCATATTTTCAAAAAAAATATTCAAAATTTTAGTAGTTCTCCAATAAATAAAGATAATAACTTTCTATGTATGAATCCCTTAAAATAACATGAAATAGACCAAGGAGTATATGGTTAAGTAAATAATTTACTTAATCAATTAATTTATGGAATCTTGGTGAACCACCTCAATTAGTGAAATTGAAAACAAGTTCATCATAAAGTAAATGTTTTGATAGAAAAGTTATTCCTATTCATGATGGATAGTTAAGAATGAAAAAGGCGTTAATGGATAATTATTCTAATAAAAATGAAGATTTAGTAAGACATCCAGATAAATAAGGTGGATGGTTGAAAAATATCATATCCCCAATATAAATAAGGTAAATTAGAATGATATTTACATATATGAAAAACATACATTCAAAAGAATTTTTCGAATTGTTTTAGACAAGAAGAGGTCAAGAATCAAATTTTGTACACCATAGGTTCAATCCCACAAATTATATATATATATATATATATTAGGGGATAAATTATGAAACATAAATCCCATGAGTGTAAATACTTATAAATATGAAATTATAAATGGTGTTGAAAACATAAAAGATCTTTTATAAAACATTTTTGACATTAATTAAAAATAAAGGCATACATGTCATATTCAAAAGAAAAATTTGGATAGGTGAAACGGTATATTTGAGATAATTTTATTTTTAAAATTAATCTCTAATAATGGATCCTTGAAAATGATGATTTTTTTAAAGGAAATATTTTCAATTTAATAACTTATTTTAATGTTTTATTGAATTTAATTTCCATTCTTTATTTGTTTTTGGGGTCTCTCATGCATTTTGGTGGAAATGGTGGGTTTTCAAAATTTCGGCCAAACAGTGAGATAATTTCCAAATTTAAAAACTAATTTTATTTCATTTATAAATCCATACATTTTCATACTTTTTCATCCATTACAATTCCTAATTGGACTACCCTAACCTATTAACACCACCATGTTAATTTATAGCCTTTAGAAATCCATAATCTTTGTGTATTGGAGTTTTTTATTAACTTATTGGGCTTGACCTTAAGCCCATTTTTTTCTTTAAATGTTTTTTTAGTTCTTTAATATCTCCTTCATTTTTTATTTTTTTCAGATATTTCACATCCCTATCTAAGAAAATATCCCTAGGATCACACCATTTATAGGTTTTGCATTTTTGGATCTCATTTGTACCGTGAATTAGGGAAAATCATTTTAGGGTTTCTCAAACCATCCAGATTTGAGAGGGTAACTTGATTCCTTCATTAATCATTCATTTTTCACTCTTCTCCCCCTATATCAGTTCCCAGATGACCTCCCCAGCCTCAGTAGAGCATTAGGATATGGTTTTTTTGCTTGGATATTCAATATTTGGTTGATTTGGGGTGATTTCGTCAAATTCTCTTCAAGTAAGTGGTTCTCTATTTGATTTATTCCATTTCGTTTGGGTTTCCTCCCTATTTATTGATTTTATAAAATTTCCAGAAGTTAGGTTTCTAATTGAGGGTTTTATATTGTGTCTTTTGGGTTTAATATTGATTTTTAGTTTCCTCTTCATTTCTTAGAGGTGCGTCGGTGGTTCAGTTGATGATTCACACCAAGATTTGACAGATTCGACACTTTCATAGGTGGTACCATGTGTAAGCAGTTATTGATGAGTTAGTTTTCTGTATTTACTCATTTTTCATATTCATAATATGTTGTTTGTGGTGCAAAAATATTTCATGATATATTTTGTTAAGAGTTAAATTTTATAGTTGCATTTTAGCTTGAAATTGGGTGTTTTTCATGTGTAACACTTGGAGTATTAGTTGGGTCTATTTTAGAACATATGAAACTGGTTTAATAAATCTTTTATGGGATGGAACTTCTTATTTTTTAGTTTCTTGGTGTGCCATTGGGTTTCAAATTGGGTTTCTGAATGGGTTTATGGTGTAAAACCATTTTGTACTTCTTGAAAGAGAATTTGGAAACGTGAGTTTTTCATTTGGATCTTTTGTGGTATTGTTTGAGGTATTTGTATAACACTTGGGGTGGTTTATTAAATGACTTTGGGGATTCCAATTCTATTTTGAATTTGTATTACTATGATTTAATCCTTGAAAGATGGGTTTGAAATGGGTTTTATGTGAAAACATTGGCTACACTCATTAGAATTGTTTTATGGCAGTTTTGAATAGTTTAATGATTTATGTAAGAGGTGAATCTATATTGAAAAACTATTTAGGTGTGTGTACATTTTTAAATGGTACATTTTAATTGTGAAATGGGTTGTTTTGTAATGTGTTTCATCTTGGAAATGTTTTATAAATTTGATTAAAGGATTCACTAAAGTGTATAAGAGATGTGAAAGTGATGTGGGATGTTTTGTGTGTTTGTGTTCTAAAAATGAATTTTGGTTATGAAAATGGTATTATGTAAACTTTTCGTTGGTTTTTATATTAGTTATAATATCTTGTAATGGGTTTATAAGAAAATTAATGTTTTTTTGAAAGTGTTAAAGAAATGTGAAAAGTGTTGTGGGCTATTTTAGTGAGTCAGATATGAAAATCAATTTGAATGAAAAGTGAACATTTGTGACTTGGGTGGTATACATGAGGGATGTTTGGTGAATTTGTAATGTGAAAATTATATTTTTATGTTAAAAGTTTGTTTCTTGACTTGTTGAACTTTTTTGAGAACATGGAGAAAAACTGGATATCTAGGTGGGTGGATGTGTACTAGTATGCTAGTGAATGCATGGGGTTTGACATCAGTTTAATATTGTAATATTGATGGTTACATATCTAACTAAACTATGATGATTATTATTATGGACCAATAGGTTATGTGTATATTCCCTACTAGTGTCTTTTTAATGAGAACATATATTTTTTATGGTTACTCTCACCGAGATATGAGGTATCTTGTACTCACAGCTAGCTAGTGCCTAGGGGTTATTTCCTATTGATTGTGCTCATTAGACCCTTAATACTTACATTTAGCCTACTGTATATTAGGATAGAAAATTAAATTACATTGTAATTTATTTTAAATGTGTTGATTCATTAAATTAGACCACACGAAAACTATTTTAATTTTTAAGTAGCATCTTTTATAAATTGTAACTTGCATTTTATGTTTATGAAAACATGCATGCTTTTTGTATTTGAATGTTTACCACATGGAATCTCTTAGTGGTGGTATCATACTGATAATTTCTCACAACCTACTTATGCAGTTGGGTGTATGTAGACATGGTTATTTTTGTTGTCATTGTTTTGGTACGGTTTTTAGTTCTAGTGGTTTGGGTTTCTAGCAAGTCCTTGGAAGTGATGTCATGTGGAGATGCCTTGAGGGTGGTGTGCCTTGAATTGAGGTGGTTTTGGACTATTTATTTTTAGTTATATACCTTTCTTATCATCTTTTTGAGTTATTTTAAACTATTTAATTGAATTATGAATTTTTATAAAATATTGTAGGGTTTGAAAATCTAGATTTGTTTTACTGGGTTCATTTGTTTTTTTATGTTTATAAACTTGGGAAAATCATTCCCAATATTCTATTTATGACACTCGGGCACTTGTGCCAGCCCATGGGGACCGGTAACATCCTTTAGGACTTGTCACGAATGGGTTTGGTGCTAGTTTCAATTGCGTTCATATTTGGTTCATGACAACATGGTATCAAATGAGGTTTATGTTAACTGTTTGGGTCATGTTATTTAGGAAACAGTCGGGATAGTCTGGAGTTAGGATTGTCGGGACATAGAATTCTAGTTATGGGTAGTGTTCTTAATCACCACACCTCATGACGGGATTCATGTCACCATGGGAGGTCGGAAGTTATCTAATTCCATTGGTTTTTTTGTTTTAATGATGATTAGGTGAAATAAAAAGTGAGTTGGGTAATGGACTCAGTGAGCACGCAGGGCCTGTAAATCCATGTGGAGCCAGGGTTATTTCCCAAAAACACTATCTATAATGGTGAAGTGATTGGGGTATAGCCGCCAACCATATTTCCAAGTCACCCACCAAAACTAGTTTTCTCTCGCATTGTCTTATGTCCTTTAGTTTTGAAATCTTGTAAGATCAGTTTTAAAGCAAAAATGACATGGTTTTAAGATGTGAATTGTTTTTGTGAAATTATCTTCCAGTAAAGAGGGAATGGTAAGATTTTTAAAATGGTATAACTAAATTTTATGAATTATTTTGAAATGTAAAATGGTGTGTTTACACCTCTTTTTAATGTTGGAACTATATTAATGTTGGTTTGGAAAAAGTGTATCCAACAGAGTTTTCTAAACTATTGAAAGGTGTCTTAATTAGATCAGATGTTTTGAAATTGATGTTAATAACTTGAAATTGAGTTCTTATTTGAATGGTTGTGACCTTATGAAATGTTTTTAAGCTGTAAATTGGGTTTGATCTTGTGGTTAGTAGTCTTGAAAAAAAGGAAGTATCGGTTTACTATTTTGGTTTTGAAAAGGGGAATGAATTTTTATTTTAACGTTTGGTATTTTAATAAATGACCGCCTGAATGGGGTTACATGGGATGGTGGATGGTTGATGTAATGACTGGATGAGTGTTAGGATGGATATGAGGAGGGTTCCCCGTGGCACGAAAACATGCATGTCTGAGGCCCATGGGGTACCACTGGTGGATATGCTAACCATGGAACCATTTTTTTTTCAAAGAAATGTTTTTAAAGTAAATCATGTTATCTTGATAACTGATTTTTTTATGGTGTGTATTATGTATTTTGAAAGTGCTGATGTAGTGGGATTTTTTGGCTCCAAGAACCCCTCATGTTTGAACCGTGTTTTGGGTTTGTGTTTGGTCGGTAAGCTGGGTAGAAGGACTGGTTAGTAGTCTCTTATGATATATGTTTTGGGACACCTTTATGGTGGTTCCCTTCATGTGTTTGTATTTGGTTTTTGGCATGTTTTAACTAATGGACCTGCTATGTTAGGTCATTGGGTTCTCTCGTTGGATAATGTATGTCCCCATTAAGGGTTAATGCACAACTAAAGTGTAACCCGGACTGTTTTGTCGTAGGAAAATCTTCAAGTTGATCAATGTAAGGAATCTTTTATTGAGCTTTCTAGTAAGAGTATACACCATTTCTTTTTTAGATCCTATTTTAGTGGGAGAGTTCTCATGGAATTTTGAAAGAGACCATAGTTTCTTAAGCTATTCAATTTGTCGAAGGTGAATGTTTTCTGGGGTTGTCAGTGTGGATGGTGTCTAAGAGGGCCTTTGAGTCCTTCGTAGTCTCTTTGAAGGAAGGGTTTATGTTAAACCACCAGTGTGGGAGATATGGTCATGAGAAGCTATTATGGCCAATTTTTGTAATTGTGTGTTGTTCTGGGACTCCACATAAGGTCCATTTCTATGTATTGTTTCTATCAGTTGCAATGGTCATGTTTGGTGATGCCTTGTGATGTGGTGTGATTTTTTAACTGTAAAGGTGATGGTTGTGAAATCCTCTAGGATTATCTATTATTTTGGGATTTTGTATTCCTTGTAAAACCATTAAAATACTCTGTTTTAAAGGAAGGTTTTTATATGTTTCCTTTCCTACCATTGATTCTTATTGGAAGAAAAAAGGTGTTATGTTTGTGCATCTTTTAAGACCTTATACCTGTGAAATGTCATGTTTCAGTAAAGTGAGTTCTGGAATGTTTTATGATAGTGTAAAACCATCGGGGTATGTGGCGTAGTTGTTTGTGGTACTAAAATAATAATTTCCATACAGGGGTTTCAAAATCATAACTGTGAGGCCGAAGATGGTTCAATCTTTTGAGCTCTAGCCATTGGTCTTGGAGAGATGCTGGTGCGTAGTCAGGGGAAATCCCAGGATCATTTAAACACTTGTACAAGTAATACCCTCGGTATTAATGATAGGAATAGTTTGAACATCTTTTTTCATTATCATTCTTGTATTATTCTTGTTCTATGGAAAGAGGTGGAGGGCCTCGTGCCCATGTTTGTCCCCTAATGTCTTTCTTTCCCCCATTGGCTTCCATTGAGTATTTTGAGAAAGGTTTAAAATTTCTCTAGATAGGTTGAGAGCATAGTTTTGACATTGTGAGTGTTAGTTTATCCCCATAAAACCGTGAAGATATATAAGGATCCCCATGGTTAGTGCACGGTTTCACAAACAATCCCAACTAACCATGCAGTTGTCCCAACTCTTTGAGTTTTGGGGTCTTTCTGTGTCAGCCCATATTGGCCGGTTAAGATGGTTGATTATTATGGTGGGGAGAGGCACCATGGGTTTCATGTATGTTCTTTTGGAAATTTCTAATGGAATTATACTCCTTGTACTAGGGATTCCATTTGGTCCTCCCCCTATTACTGACTCTATTCTATCTTAGGAAAAATTTAAGTTGTCTCTTATGGTGGGGAGGCCATTTGTGTCTCCTTATACCAGTAATGCAGTTTTTCCTTGATCTTGGCTTGGAAGTGGGTACTCTCATTCATAACCATTTAAATACATACATCTTCCTTGGGTATAAGTTGGGATTGGAGAGTTACCAATGGTTAATTATATCACGGTATGTGTAACCTTGTTTGATGTTGTTGTTTATTTGGGTAAATATCTTGAGCCTTATTCGAACAGTGTTTGAGGATTTTTTTTGGGATAAATCCTGAATGTACTTGGTTTTTTTAGTAAAGTGGTTTATGTTTTGGTTGTGACATATTCCTTCCTCAATTGATCACTGTATGTGTTTTGGCCTTTGGGGGCGAAGCCCAGCAAAGGAGTCCATTTTGGTCTTTTGGTTGAGTTTAGTTTTTTCTTTTGGCCTTGCTGTGGATTTCTGAGGGTGGAATGTTTTATAGTTGGGATAAGTTTCACAAACATGACTTATTTTAATGTTATTTTTTATTTTAATTATATTCTTGCTTTTTTGGGGGTTTCTCAAGCATTTTGGTGGAAATTGTGTGTTTTCAAAATTTGGGCAAAACCGTGAGCCCATTTTCAGATTTAAAAACCAATTTTGTTTCTTTCATAACTCCTTAATTTTTCAACATTTTTCTTCCATTCTAATTCCTATATGTCCTACCCATACCTATTAACACCACTACATCAATTTAGATCCATTATAAATACATAATAATTTTGTATTGTGGTTTTTATTAAGTAATTGGGCATGCCCAAGCCCATTTTCTTCTTTAAATGTTTTTTTAATTCTTTAATATATCCTTAATTTGTTATTTTTTTCTATGATTATACCTCCCTCTCAAATCAAGTATCCCTAGGATCACCCCCATTATTAGTTTCTCATTTTTTGACCACATTTGAACCACGAATTAGGGAGAATATTTTTAGGGATTCTCAAACCTTCTAGATTTGAGAGGGTAATTTTCTTCCATCATAAATAATTCATTTTTCACTATTTTTCATACATTTTAGTATTCACATGTCATCCTTAGCCTCATTAGAGCCTCACTATCAGGTTTTTTTTGCTTAGAGACTCATCATTTGGCTGATTTGGTGTGATATCTTCAACTTCTCTTCATGTAAGTGTTTCTCTATTTGACTTCTTCCATTTCCTTAGGGTTTCTTCCCTCTTTATTGATGTTATAAAATGTCCATAAGTTAGAGTTTGATCCTAGGGTTTGATTTGGTGTCTGTTTTGTGTAATATTGAGGTTTTAGGTTCCTCTTAACTTCTTTTTGGTGCGGTGTTGGTGTGTTTGATGTTTCGCACCTTGATTTGAGGGATTCGACACTTTAGGTAGGTGGTTCCATGTGTAAACAATTATTTATGAGTTAGTTTTATGGATTTACTTATTCTAAATATTCCTAATATATTTTTTTGTAGTGAAATAAGTTTTCATGACTGATTTGGTTAAGATTTTAATTTTATAGTTGGATTTAAACTTGAAATTGGTTGTTTTTCATGAATAACACTTGGAGTATTATTTGGGTGTATTTTAGAACATATGATATTGGTTTACTAAATCATGTTTGGGATGAAAATTATACTTTGGTAGGGTCTTGGTGGGCCATATGGTTTCAAATAGTATTTTTTATGGGTTTAATATGTAAAACCGTGTTGTACAACTTCAAAGTGATTTTGAAAACACGTGTTTTCTATATGGATATTTTGTGGTATTGTTGGAGATATTTTTATAACACTTGAAGGTGGTTTAATAAATGTTTTTGGGGATGAAAAATATATTTTTAATTTTCATTAGATTGATTTTGTTATTAAAGGATGGTTTTGAAATGGGTTTTATGTGAACAGCTTGGGTACACTCTTTGTAATTGTTTTATGAATCTTTTGAATGGTTTAATTATTTAGGTAAGAAGTGAAACTAAATTGGAAAACTATTTTGGTGTGTGTATATTTTTAAATGGTAAATTTTAAATTTGAAAGGGAATATTTTTTTATGCATTCTATATTGGCAATGTTTTATAAAAAAATTTAAAGGATTACTAAAGTGTTTAAGATATGTGAAGGTGATGTGGGAAGTTTTGTGTGAGTGTGATGTGAAAAATGGATTTTGGTTATGAAAATGGTATTATGTGAAATTTTAGTGGGAAGTTATGTTAGTTGGAATATCTTGGAATGGTTTTATAAATTTTTTAAATGTTTTTGAGGATGTTTTTAAGAAATTTGAAATGTGTTGTGGGCTATTTTAGTGTGAGTCGGATATCAAAATCAATTTCAATGAAATGTGCACCTTTGTGACTTGTGTGGTATAAATGTAGGAAGTTTGGTGAATTTTTTATGTGGGAATGATTTTTTTATTTGAAAATTATATTAATTGACTTGTTGACCTTTTTTGAGCACTTGGGGAAAACCCAGGTATCTAGGTGGGTGGACGTGTACTAGTATGCTAGTGAATCTGTGGGGTTTGGCCACAGTTTAACTTAGAAAAATTTATTCTTACCACTCTAACTAAATAATGATGATGATGATTGGGGAATACTATGGTATGGGTATGTTCCCTACTAGTGGCTCGTGCATGAGAACAAATATTTGTGATGGTTACTCTCACTGAGATGTGAGGTACCTAGGACCCACAGCTAGCTAGTGCCTAGGGGTTATTTCCTATTTCTTGTGCTCATTATATCCTTTATACATACCATAATAATACTGTATGTTAGACTAGAAAATTCAGTATCTTTGGAATTTATTTTAAATTTGTCTATTATTTAAATATTCCCACATGAAAACTGTTTTAATTTTTAATTTGCATCTTTTAAAAATTCTAACTTTCATTTCTTGTTTATGAAAACGTTATTTATTTTTGTTTTTTAATGTTTATTATGGGGAATATCATAGTGGTGGTATCCTTCTTGGCATTGTATCACACCCTACTTACACCCTTGGGTGTAAGTAGACTTCGTTATTTTTGTTTTCGACGGTTTGGTACAGTTTTTACTTCCAGTAGTTCGGGTTTCTAGCAGGTCCTTAGTAGTGATGTCTCACGGAGATGGCTTTAGGGTGTTCCCCTTTCCATGAGGTAGTTTTTGGGTTATTTAATTTTGGTTTTTTACCTTTTTATAGTCCTTTTGTGTTTTTTTAATCTATGTAATTCAATTCTGAATTTTTGTAAAAAATTGTTTGGTTTGAAAAATCTAGATTCGTTTTATTGGGTTCATTTGTTGTATTAAGTTTATAAACAAGGAAAAATCATTCCGAATTTTCATTTTATGATACCCAGGAACATGTGCTAGCCCATGGGGATTGGGAACGTCCTTTGGGACTTGTCACATGCTGGGTTTGGCTTCGGTTTCAATGGCGGTCACATTTGGTTCATGAAAAATATGGAGCTAAAAGATAAAACATTTGATTATTAAAGGTAATTTTTAAATACTTTAAAATAACGTTTTTTAACCCAATATTATAGAAGAGTAAGTATAATTTATTTGTATTAAATAAAAATTTTCAAAAAGGGGATTATAAAATATCATATGATAAAATATTAGTGTGGAGAACCCAATTATATGAGGACAATGTTCATGAAAAAATATTAGAACTCAAAGAAATGAGATTTTGTTATCAATGTTCCTTATAAGAAACATACTCCATCAAGCATGAAATATGTAAAAAGGGGTTAATGTGGTAAAAATTTAAATGACAATAGAATTTTAAATATTAAAATATAATTATATAATGAACCTAACATATATGATGTAAGTACAATAGTGTTGATCATAACTCAATGAATGAAAACCCTGTTACTAAAAATCCTTACAACTAGGTAACAACTGATTCAAAAGGCACTTGTTAAAAAGAAACTAATTTGGATTAGTATTTCCCATGATTGAAAAATATATATGATAATGATACATGCATGGTTAGTGAATAGATCAGTAAAATTAAAATATGGTGTATAACATCAAAATGTATTAAGGAATTATTGTTTGAGACCAAGAATCATTGTAGCTTGAGTAATAGTATAATTAAAACCAATTTAAATAGAGGTATTGTAATTGTACATAAAAACATAATTAAAACAAAATTAATTATATTTTATCTAAAATAGGAACTATATATTCCACATATATGAAATTAGATACATAATACCAAACATGTCTCAAAGAGAGGAATTTTAGATGAAAAACATTACCTCGATCCTAATTCATTTTGAACATGTACCAAACATTCAGGATAATAAAATTAAGTTAATTAAATACATAACCAAGAATTTTATTCATAAATATAAAAATTTATAATCCTAATTTATAAATATATATATATATATATTAGATATTTTTTACTCATCTTCAACATTGGGTGTAAGTAGTCTCTACCACATTGAAATATTTTCATTATTACGGTTTCATTATCAATTATTTTCTCATATTATGTAATTATTAAATAATATAGTGTATTGTGATATATTTTTCAAGATATTTTATAATTATATAGTCTCATTCCCTATAATTTTTTGTTATGATCGAAGAGGTTGATATTGGCGATGAACATGTTTCACTGATTCATAATGGACAGAGGGTGATTCATAAATTAATGATTTAAATATTAATATAACCATAAAAACAATAAAAAATAATCATATACATATTTAAATAATATTATTCAAATAATTATTTTCTCAATGTCTTCCATGATACAATTTCATAATATTGTTCAAATAGGTTGTTAAACCGACCCAAATCAAAACATGCCATGATTAATGGATGATTATGAAGTAATCTAGTTGTATATCATTATAATAGAAGAATAATTATATTATTTAGTTTTTATTAATGTGACATGTCATAATTGTAAATAATATGAAATATAATATAACCAATACACAGTCAATACATAAAATGAAGAAATCATTTTTTCTCATGGATTTCTCATTTGAATGGTTGAATTTACCGCGATTGCTTCTTGATTATATTATTAATAAGATGTAAAAATTTTCATTAAATAGATTTAATTATTTCATAGGAGTTATATTTATACATTTAACTAATTATATATATCATCCATAATAAGTGATGATGAAAGAAGGAAATAAATAATTTAATGGAGGTGGTAGTCCACACATACGTTTGGATGACGATTTCATTATCCATAGAAAGGGGAAAATAAGTAATGTAGTTTTTCATTTAATAATATAAAAATATTTCATAAATTTGAAATAATATATATTAAATTCCCTATTATGAAAATCATTGTTGTTGGTGAATTAAAACAAAACATGTTGTGTTGTGTTTGCGACAATCCGCACAACACACAAATAAAAGATTTGTTTTTATCAATTTAAAAGGGAAAGGAGGTTAATTAATATAACATAATTATAAAAACATACCATTATAACAATGTTACATATGTGATTATTAAACTAAGGTGTAATTTAATTTTTGGAAGAATAAGTGTGCATAATGAAATAGAATAAGGAAACCATGATTCAAAATTTATACCTCATTTCTTGGATTATCTCTTTTTTCAAAGGGGTTAATCCTTTGAGGGGGGATATTTTGATAAGACAAAACATATTTAAGGGGTGTAATACTATTTAGGATAGGTTTTTCCAGTTCATTGGTAAAACCATGTGGGTTTTTGTGTGAGTGGTAGTGAAGAGGCAAGTTCCCCATTTATAAATGAGAAGGGATGGCCTTTTAGGTAAATACCCCAAATGTTTCAATAATGTGAAGTCAATATCAACAAATTTGGAACCGAAATTGATTCAAAATGGGTAGGGGAAGTGGTAAAGTCAATAATGGCCTCATATACCCTTTCTCACACATTTTTTAAATAAGTTCTTGGTCTTTCCCTCTCGGTTAAACTATTTTTACCTCCATTTTTTTACCACGGTTACGAGTTTTTACCAAATTAATTTATCCTCTATATATGAAAATATAATAGTCATTTTTATATAATTTTGACCTAATTATTCCAAATTATAAATCCATTTAATAATATTATGTCTCTAAAAGTGATAAAAAATAGTTTTAATATAATCAATGTATGATATATTAAATTTAATTTTTTAAAAAATATAACATAAGTTATAAAATTTAAAATATGTGTATGTAAATTGAAAAAAAAATTCATCAAAATAATAATTTCAACAATACAATAAATATTTTTCCTAATAAAAATGAGTCACAAATTTAAAATTAATACTTATATAATAATAATGTCATAGTAATATTATTATTTATACAAATGGTATTTTCACTATTCACTTAAAATCAATATTTTTATAAAAATACCAAAAATTCGTCTAAATATATTACTACATTAATTTAAAAATTCAATTTTTAAAATAAAAATTGTAAAATTGTAAAATTTATCTTTTAAATGAGAGGATGAGTTCTAATGAAAAATTATTTCTATTGGAAAATTACTTTTTTATAATATTAACTATTATTATTAATATTTCCAATCATTTACTTGTTAAATTACTATTGACCAATTTTTCTTAAAAAATGTATTTTATCACCATTAGTCAAAAAATTTGTGAAATATAAATTCACATATTATAACAAGTAAATATTTAGATAAATACATTTCTAAATATAAAATTATTGTTTTAGTGATATTAGCTATACTAATTGAATTAATTCATTAATATTAAAATAATCCATTATTTGTTTGTGTAGATATTTAAAAAGTCTATTACTCTTATTCATGGATAATAATTACATTTATAGGTATTAATGATCATACACTAATATTTATATTTAATTTAAATATATAGTGGTTTGTTTTATGTAATATGTTGTGGGTGAAGAAAACTATCAAACACATTGACTTATTTAAAGGTAATAATATATTAAAATATTAGGGATCTATATTGTACCCAACTTAAGTAAATATTACCATCAAAATTTTATTTATTACTCACTAATGAATGTAGGTGAGTGTATACTTAACATATTCAACATTCAGGATATAAACTCTAATAAGACATCAACTATACTCTATTTGGTAATATCGAGTTACTTATCTTTCCATAAACAAAATTAATAATTCATTAAATTATATACTAAAGTATTTATATACCTTTGAAATATATTCTCCATTAAATTCCATTCCCAAAACCATTTGAATCTCTAAGACATTAGACCATAGTAAAATCATATATTCCTTTAAAACATAACTCTTCTCTTCAACAAATAGTTCATTAAATCACACACTAGTCAGTATATATCATAATAATAATATGAGAAAACAATCACCAAAAATATCATAGATTACATTTTTGTTAAATAAATTATAAATTCCATGGCTATAAATACTATCTAACTCTCTTTTCTCAAAATCAATCATCCCATTATTTTCTCAAAATTATGCATATATTAAAACTAAGAGTTATCTAAACTCAATCATGCGTTCTTTAATAGTTATCCCAAAATGATAAAAAATACCATTTAAAATTTATTGATACCATTTTATATATTTTTAAAATCCATTAACAAAAAAATATTGGAGAAAAAACATTAGATATAGTAACAAAATCCTTTTACACACATTATTATAAGATTTTAAGAATACTTATCCACAAAATAAAAACCACATGTCGTAAGATCTAGTGCATTTGGAAGAATATGTACATAATTAGAAAGCATGAAACCAAATATTAAAAAATAGATTATATTTATTATACATAATAATCTCTTCACTTATTTTTAGTTCTTACATCTTCATAAGATAGCCTAGGTAATACATGAACAAATGGATGAGACAAAAATCCCAGTAAGGGAATAAACCTGGAAATAAAGAATATCATGTGAGTGAAAAAAAATAACATGAGAAAATAAAATGAAATGTGACATGAAAAAAATATGGAATAATATTTTATTGAACATGTGATCATGTAGTCATGGAAACGTAGTAATGTGGAAGAAACATATAACCTAACATAAATATGAGTTAAGACTGACTACAAAGAAGTCACATAATGGATTAGGTTTACTCCCTATCCCATCATAATATCTAATGAGAATTAGAATTAACCAAATAATTGGAGGATTATCTTGGTTCACCCATCATAATATTTTCATGCATATGTGTGACACATGAGTAATCAAGCATAAAGGATAAACATAAGGGTTACTAATAGATAAAAATGGGTATCATAATCATGTCATTAGGCATAACAAATGGAAATATCATAAATTTTTCCATGAAATAATAAATTTAAATATTAATTGATCATTAATAATGTAATGTAGTTATATATAATGATAAATTATGTCAAAATATAGTGAAATCATGAAAAATTAGTGTTTACGAAACATTAGAAATGGGACACTTTCATGCAGTTTAAAGAAAATATTAAAGTGTATGTAAACAAAACAAAGATATACTTGTTTGTATAAAAATTGAACTAATCTAAGATATTTTATCATGATAAAATTCACAACTTTATAATAATATTGGTGTATAAAAATATTTTATGGAGTGTACATAAAAATGGGTAAGAAATTGGGATGGTCCACTTAATTGGGCTTTCTTATTCGAATGATTTGAGTAGGGAACCTTTTAAGACATGTATTTACACATAAAAAAAGAATAATTGAGATAGGTAAATTTGTTTAAAACGAAAAACAATTAATTTTTTAGGGGTAAATAAAAATAATTAATAATTAAATTGGGGTAAAAAAGAGAGAAATAATACCATAAAGGAAAAAGTGGAGGTTTGATGAGAATCCATTACCTTATGTCTTAATTGTTATGTACTTTCACATAATGTTATGAATAATACAATTGGATTAATTAACAATTATTTCCTAACCGCTTCAATATATATTTTATTTATTAAAATTTTATTAATTTCACTTATGATAATTTTTATGCATTATAATGTTTAATTTCATTTTTCTATGTGGGTTCATTTAATGATTATTGGATCAGTTTCCCTGATTTTAATTATAGGTGTTCATATAAAATTGAATCAAAACTAAATAATTAAAATCATATTATATTTATATTCTTACATAAATTTAAATTATCCAATATATCATTTTTCAGTAATGATATTTGTTTATTACATAAAATGTAAATGAAAAATTATTAGTTTATTTTGGAACTTTTTCGATCATCACAGACTATAATCATTTTATTTAATATTATGATTATATATTGGTTCCATAATATTTAATAATTTATGATACACATATTGTAATATTTTATAATATTTATAATGATTTATGACTAGCCATTAAGGTGGAAATAAAAAACAAAAAAATATTATCCATGGAGGTGGTGAATTGACACCCCACAGATGATGTTTACCTTTTATGAATAAAAGAAGAAGAGAAGATAATTGATAATGGATATTATATTAACATATGAAAATTATATTATATGTATTATAATGGATATATCAATTAACTTTTTATTGTGGATTAAAGGATAAGGTAGAATGAAGAAATAATTTAAAATAGAAAGGAGGAAAATTTTACAACTTGTATATCATCCCCTTGACAACCTACTTAAAGAAGCAGGGTATGATATTTTGTTAAGACTAGAAGATCATTGATGTGGGTGAGTAGTTTTTAAGGAAATTTAGAATAATTTAAACATGATTCAAGGCTTTGAGGTTCTAGGATTAGGGTTAGTGAGGGGCAGTACTTAATGGGGTGGGGAGTGGTGTTTTTTATTACATCCATTAGTTTATTATTTTGGATCAAGACTATCAATAGTGTCGATTATTGTGACTATTTACAGTAAAGGGTTCATGAGAGTTTTAACCAATGGGTTATTAATTCATCCATGAATCAACCATGACTCAATAATTCATGTATTTTTTAAATATCAAAAATTATTATATATCACTATTCACAAAAATTCAACTATTTTAGAAAAAATTGAAAAAATTCATCCCAATTTTTTTGATGTGTGGATTTCAAAAAATGGACTCCATTTTATTAAAATAATTATCTAAATATTTTAAGTTTAGTTTTTAATTAAAGTCATCATTTATTTGAAAAATACCTATTTAAATATAATAACTGATTTTATGAGACTTTGAAAAATTATTTATGGTCTCATAAAATTATCTTATAATCATAAGACAAAAATATATTTATCTATTAATATATTTATGAAAAAAAATTAAAAAAACATTATATTAGTTATAAAATTATAAATAAACATTTATATTTCACAAAAATACCAACACTCAATTTATCATTTAAAAAACATTTATTTTCTTATGTCAGGATATAAATATATCGTATTTTCATTTATAATATGCTTGAAATTTTGTTATATATTAATAGGTGATGTTACTATTCTATTGGCTGGTTTACTATTCTTAAGGGTCATATTACTATTCCAATGTTCAGGTTAATATTCCATCGGTATATGTTCTTTAATTTCTGTAAATACATCTTATTTCATTCAAAATTTATGATAATAATATTTTTATTGGGTTATCTATGTTATGTATGTGTTTTATAAAATATAACATAATTATAAGAATAAAATTTTCTTTGATAAAATTTTGGGTTGTTACATTCCTCCACAATTACGAAATTTCACCCTCAATGTTTCATTTTACATACTATGGAGAAAATATGTGAGGGTATTTATCCTTCATCCCTTCCTCCAGTTTCCATTTTACCTATTTATACTTATGGATCCGCCATGGTTATTTGATCAGGTGAGTAGTCTTGTTATGTAGAACATTATATTTATGGTCCCAAATCATTACTCACTTCTCTCCATACTAGAGGTTGTTCTAAAATTGTACCACCTCCAGATTCAATACATGGGAGGGGTGAGTTATTTACTTTCTTAGGAGAGATACATGGAACACCTAATGCACATGAACCATATTTTGTGGAAGTGAAAGATGGTAGGCCCCTAATCCTATATTATCAATGATATCAAAGGGGATAATGTACATTGGGATAAGAATCCCATTCATTGCAACAAGCATGACTCTCTTCCATGGTGATATTCCAAGGAAGACACTATCTCCAACATTGAACTGTAAATCCCTTCAATGGTCATCATAATAGCTCTTTTTTGACACTAAATAGATTTGATATAAATTTTTATTGGTTAGAAATAATCCTTAATCAAAATCACAATATTATGTCATAGAAACATTAATTTTCTAACTTCATCCCTACAGGTTATAGTTCTATATTGCTTTCCATATAGAGCCATCTGAATACTCAAGTAGAAATTTTTATTATAGGAGAACTAAACCAATGGGAGATGCAGATACCTTAAATATTTAAATTTAATTGATAAGGCTCTTAGAATTTCCTAGAGCCTTTGAATAGTAATTTTGGATTTGGGATTAGTTTTGGGTGACAGACCATGAAGAAACTTAATTCAGTACTCAATGCATGTTGGTGGATTATTTAGAAATTATATATGAACCATGGATCATGACAAATTATTATCAAAAGATTTACCCCATTAATCCTCACAAATTTATTCACATATAACATATAAATTTTTTTAAGGGAGAAATATAATGTAATATAAATGAAGTGGGTGGTCTTGGTGAGTCAATCCAAAAAAAACTGTATCACATTTTTTCCTTCGAATGTTTTAAGGTGACCATTGACAAAGTCTATAGTGAAATTATCCCATTCTTGTGTGGGTATAGTAAATGGTTGCATCATACCATTTGAAATTTTCTTTCCATCATTCACAATTTTTCATACAAGGGGAATTGATATATATATTCATCGATCTCCTTCTTCAAATCACTTTTCCAATAATTATCTTGATGCCCATCTCTTTCACATTTTAATCATCTCCTGGTTCCCTTTAGACCATTCCTAGGATTCTTATTGCTGCACTTTTGACACAATGGATGTTGGGTTTTCTTTCTGTCATGGTATTTATCTATTGATCATCTCATATTATACTATATTTTCTTATTTTTATCTTTGGGCCCACAAAACAATTAAGATACTCTGATCTCTATATGAACCTTATGGGAATAATAGAAAATCAACTAATAGCTATCAAAGTATTGAGTCACCAAGGATTTCTGTAGACTTATATTTATTCCAATAATAAATAGATATACCTTAATTTCAATGATCATAACAAAGCTAGAGGCATATCGTGCATGTATTGGGAAGCAATCATTATATGCCTCTTGTGAATCATCTTCCTTTAGTTTTAGTCTAAGGAACTCCTTATCCATTTTAATATGGAGTGTTCAAGGAATATATTTAATGAAAAATATTTTTCAAGAATGCTTCCCATTACATGGAATCAATTTCCTTCTTGGACTTTGTGATTTTGATCAGTGTCCATCCCTGATCAGTGTCCCCATCAAAATGATAGTCTTCCATAAAAACATTATCTTCTTCCAAACATTAGAGGACAGAGAATGTCTTCTCATTAGAGTTAATCCATTATTTTGTGATGAGGGTATTATTAGATCCATTAAATATGGTAGGAATTTTTTTCTATAAATGATTCAACCAAAACTATCTAGTTTTTAGGAGGAGAAAATTCCACACAATTCTAGTCATTATTCATAACTTGAACCAGTTTTTCAAGTACTATCAAGAAGTTTTGAGTACCTATTCTCATAAGATTTAGAATTTCATTAGAGAAATAAACAAATTTACTATCACATTGATTGTTTTTAATAGTTATCCTACATCCATCAATTAAATATTAAAAACAAAGTGAAATTAGTTGGTACTGAATACTTAACTAATAAGTATAAATGGAATCATTGATCATTAAAGGATAAACTTTTAAATTAAAATTATATCCTAACATGTGATTTTCTATGTTTCAATATAGGTTATCCATGGTGATAGAATGATCCCTATAGTTATTCATAAAGTGTTCTATTCCTAATCTATAAAAATAACTCGACCATCCTTTGATACCAACTATAGACACACATGAATTTTACACACATTATTACATGATTTTAAGTGTAATTATCCATCAAATACATACCAATGATCATAATTGCAAGTGTCCTTTAAAGAATAGGTACATAATTAGAAATCAAGAAACAAAAAAAAAAATTTCATTTAGTCTTTATAATGAGATAAGATCTTTTTCCTGATCTTACATCTATATAGGATAACCTGGGGAATACATGAGTGAAGGGATTAGCTAAAAATCCTAGTAATGGAATAAAAATTGTAATAAAGCATAACACATGAGTTAGAAGGCCTAACATGATGAAATAAAAAATCTTAGAAGATGAATAAACCTATAGATTCGTAATATATAGAACATGTTATAATGTAATATTAGAAATATTTGAATTTGGAAACAATATATTACATTACATAAGCACGATTCAATGCTAACTTCCACTACTAGAAAGTCAGCCTATACCAACACTTTTTCCCCAGCGGTTTGAATAAACTCTTGGGATAAAGAAGATATACCAATGGTTCTATAGAACCATTGGTAAAGGTAAATATATGTTGGTTTTTCCCAATGTTTTTGTAAAAATGATGGGAAAGACCAATATTACCTACGGTTTTTATTAAACTTTGGGGAAAAAGTCACTCAATTTCATGTTTTAAGGCTCCATACTGATTTTGCATCCATGAGTGAACCCTCCCTAACCTCCTCCTCCTGACCCTCTCCTCCCCTCCCCAACCTCGACCTCCACAACCTCCCATCCACCGCCTCCTCCTCCCGAAACCCATATCCTCTCGTGTCCCTCTCCTCTAGTGACATTCCCCCTTCCCCTCTCGGCTCCCACTTCGACGACAATGTCCCCCTCCCCTCTCAACTCTTGGAGATGTTACCCCATCCCATATCAGCTCCATATTTTGGAGACATCCCTCATGCCCACTTGACTCCCTCTCCTCTAATGAAATCCCCTGGCCCCCTCGCCAGTCATAAGAGAAACCCCCCCCCCATGGACAGACACCCTATCTGACGTCCCCCCCTCTATCCTCCCTCTACAATAGCCATTTATTCAAAATTAATTGAGGTTTATTGATCAGTACTTCCAGGTAAGAATTAGTCTTCTTTTTTTAAAAATGTGGAAACAATTAATGCACTGTTAGGTTCAAAGTTAGGATTACCATTCATATTAATCATGCATTTTATAGAGTTTTGGGTAGTAACCAACTCATGGTGTGGTGAATTATTGGTAAAATTATGCATTTTTTCAAAATAGAGTCTTCCAAAACTGTAGGGTTATATTCACAGCTTTTAATCCATTCATTTTAATAATGCATTAAATAAAAAGTTTATGATTTTTTAAAAACCTCATATTTTCTTCTATAGACCCCTATTAGACCTGATATTGTGTTTGATTTTGTTTAATCATGATATATATGTGATGAGGTTGTATCAATATTAATACGTGAAATGATGTGGGTTAATTGGAGTTGAGTGATGATATATGAGATTTTATGTGTTTTTGTGAGGATTATCTTTCCCTTTGAATGATTGGTTCATAAAACATAAGTTGGTGCTGAATATATTAAGTAATTGGAATTGGTAAAGCAAAATGTTTGTCTTGGATTTTTTGTTTGGTTATTTGGATGGTATTCTCTATCAAAATTGGGTATGTCTCTATTGACTATGGTTGTATTTTCCAATTGACCAATTTATTTATTAAACTGACCATGAAATAAACATTTCCCATAATACGGAATCACCACAGAAATCATACGTAGACATTACACACCACAAGACACCCATGGAAGACACCCCATGACATCTACTGATAGTTAAGGGGCTATTAAATTAGGAACTGAAGTCCATTGGCACTCAACCAGTGAGAAATTTCCATTTCTGGTAGAAAAGATACCAACACCTTTATTCTTTGTATAGTATAATGAAATGGTTTACACCCCCATGACCAAGTAGACCATATAATTCATGGACCAATGCTTGACCATTTTCAAGAGTAAGATCAACTACTAAACATTGATTATGGTCCATGGAAGGTACTTTCCATAGATAAGAGGGATACGTGCACAATCTTCAACTCAAGTAATGTATAAAATGTGCATATTCATTGGATAAGTGTACTAGTCTATTGTTTCCAACAACGTTATATATATAGAAAATAATGAAAAATGAAGAAATTTCTAAATTGAATTGTTTCCCCCTTGCTTGTAGGAACATGATTTGACCTATGGGGCATTGTAGTTCCTATTAGGGGGTGAAATTTATAGTCCCAAGATACAGGTATTATTTTATTTAGTTTTTATTTTATTTTCATTATCGAATTGTCCACATAGGCCTTTTACTACTTTCTACGGACAAAGGGTAGTGACACTATACTGACTAGTGGATGTAGATTGCTTGTATATTGTAATACAATGAGGTGTGAGTGTGAGGAAACATTGGAAGCTAGAGTTTCCTTGGGGTCTTCCATGAGAATGAATTTTTCTTCAAAAACATTGTGTGGGAACATTTCTGGAGTATGTTGGATTCATGAAATAACTCCCAGTGTCTCCAAGAGATAGCATAAATAAACCAAATAATCTCCAAGTGTCTCCATACATCGTATCATCCAAGAATGGTTTGGCCACTCACCCAATCCTAACATACATATCTTAGTCTATCCTCTCTGTCACATAGTCTAGACTCATCTCTCAAGGATTATATCATTCCTCGATGCACATATCCTCATCCAAATAGACAAATAGGATTATTCACCTCAAGATTTTCCTAGTCACAAAAGCACACCATGTTGAACCCATATAAATTCTTATCTCATCGACATGGGAATCCTCTAGGGTCCCTCCAACCAATCCTAGCCAATAATCACTAACCATAATCCTCATCCCATACACTATAGTCTTATCTCATCATTTCAACCATTCCATAATTTTATTCTCAATAATCCGACCAAGAACCTAATCAAAATCTTGTCTTATAACCTATCCCAACTAACCAGGTTCCATCCTATGAAAAATCACACCAAGACTCTTGGAATTATAACGCCAATCTATCTAAAAATACCCAACAACCACTCTACCATCTCATCCTGTATCACTTTAGTTTAACTCTTGAATAATTAAATGGTGTTAAATATTTCATAATACATTTTATAGACTCGAGACCATCCCACTCTAAGAACCCACCAAGATTCCAATCCATCCACATAAGTATTTCCTCATAAAACTATAGATGTAAAATTGTTACACCTATCACTACAAGGACCAATCCTCTTAGGAATATTTTACTTGATCTAAACCATCATCTAGTCCACCCACATATCCTCCCAATTTTAAAACATATGTTAGAACACACATATCCTAATCGATATCTTATCCACTTGGAGACCTAGTGACATGGTGATTTCTTTTCCATAAAGTAACTGAGGAAATTTCTATAAAACTAGGTGGTTTTTGAACACCCTATCTATAGATATACTATATTAATCTATATCCTTTAATTTGTTGTCCTTAGAGTCCAAGACTCCCATATAACATATTTATAATCGATCCCTTGGAAATCTGTGACCGAATAATCATGTTAGTTTTTAGGGGTCTATAGAGACTCTTAATACATTCTTTATACATGAAGAGATAATTAAGAAATTTGATGATTAAAGTCAAAAAACACACCAGACTTTGTCACATCCAACAAAAGGGTATTAATTACCGACATAACCAATTCCTGTACTGACCCACTGAGCGTCAATATACATCCATTGCATAGAGAGACTATATAGTTTCTATCAAGGAAAATCTCACCATATGATACATAATACCGTTAATTAGAAGTAATATTATTTTCAACTATGTAGAATACTTCTAATAAGTTATATAGAAAAACACCATATATGGGTTTTTTTAAATTTAAACAGTTGATCCCTCATCGTTAGTGACATCAATCAGATTAAATAAAAAAAACTATCAACTAAACCCTAAATTCCATGAATTATTCATATGGATAGGTCCCATGCCAACAGGCTAGGAACTATAGACATAAATAATAATTGAAAATACTTGCATCATCTCTAAATAAATATCTCATCTATAAACATAAAAACCAACAATAATAAGACCTCATCTATGGTATCGAACAAAACCAAACTAAGAAAAAACTAAATCCAAGATGACTATAAACCATTAATAGGAAGATTAATTGTTAATTAATAGGAATGTACTATATGATAGAATCATTTTGAAACATGGATCTGTTTTCCCCTTACTTGCATGAACATGATTTGACCCATGGGTCATTGTGGTTCTTATATGTTGGGTGGTGAAGTCTATAGTCATATGAGATAGGTATGTTTTATTTTACTTTTTATTTTATTTTCTTTATCGCATTGGCCACTTAGGTGTTTAATAGCTTTCTATGGATAAAGGGTAGTTATATTCTGCCAAGGGGGCCAAAATGGGTTCAGATTGTTTCAATCCATTGGATTTGATCTGAGGTAAGATTCAGTTGTTACTACTTGTCTCGAACCTCATGTATTTGGGGATTTTAGTGTTTTTGACTCTATATTATGTTTTCAGTAGGGCATTGGATCATTTCGTGTTTAATCAGGTGGATTTGGTTCTCCACTTCCAATCGAGGTAAGACATTAATGTCGTTGGTTGGTTTCTCACTTATTATATATCATTCTTCATGTGTTTTAGGGTTCCTAATATCCTTTGTGTAGTGTGTTGATCCCTTATCAATGGATTCTAGTCCCCATGTTAAGGGATACTCGCCTACATGTGCATAGGTAAGTAAGTATACGAATGTGGGTTCCCCAATTATGTGTACAGTCAACCATGGAAGTGATTATGCATGTATGGTTCTAGGTGTTCAATTGTATATATATATATATATATATATATAAATTCATACATAGGTGAGTTTATACTGGTATATGCATATAAGAATATGTGCAAGGATCCATGTGCACATGCTCATGGCCATGAAAGTGTGGGAATAGGGGCTAGATATCCTAGCATTTATGTAAATGTGTGTATACCCGATGGGGGAGCAATAACTTTTAGTTAGAAAGCTCCATGATTTGAAGTGGACAGCATGGTCCCACCTTGAGGTTGGGTCCCTATCCTAGCCTCTTTAATTCAAGATTTCTTTGAATTGAATTTAGCTTATTTCTTAATTTTTCTTAATTATTTTGAATTTCATATCTTGAAATACTATTCTTTGATATAATTTTTTAATTTGATAAATAAAGTCATGTTTTTATATAAAGACCTCTCCAATGGAGGTGTGTTATCTTCAAAAACACACATTCATAGTTATGTTGATCTATTTTCTTAAAAAAATGCATTTTATTGGGGATGAATGAGTTTTAGAATAAATGATAAATATAATTAAATGAATTCTTTGATAAATAAATTCCATGATTTTATAATGAAACCCCTCCAACGGAGGTGCGCTATCTTCTAAACCAAAGACTGGTGATGGTTATTTGTATCATGTTTAGATTTGGATTGAGATTTCCATATGTCTTTTTTGGTGTTTGTTTTGGGGATAGTTAGTTTTTTTCTTTTAATAATATAAATTGTGTTATCAAACTCGTTTATCTCAAATGACATTGTCCTTTCAACACCTTATCACTCAAGGTGTTTTCATTCCTTAAGATATATCACTATACTTGTAATAATTTTTCATCCAACATGTGTATGAAATAACAAAAAGGGCATTTGGTCTATATCATAGCTCACCAGATAGGTACAATGTTCTAGTAAATAGGGACCTATACCCCAATCTCAAAAATGTCTCACCATCCAAGTTCAAAATCGAAGACCTCTTGGTACTCATATATCTTACACCAGGGAATCCACTAGAGTACTTGTGACTTCAAAGAGTCTCATACCCAAAAAAGAAATAATTACCACATGATAACCTCAAATACTATATTATATTCTTGTAAATTTACATGAATCTCAGTCTCCCTATGCTTATAATACCACACCACCACACTAACTCAGGTACCAAGTTCTATCAGTATCAGAAGAGCTCTCAAGACCACTTGTTGAAGGGAAATCATATTTATCACAACATTTTTATTCCTTGAGAAATAATTCGACCTATTTTAAACATCATATGTCATTCCACCCTTAGGAGTGTGATTCCTTCCCTAGATGACAGGATAAATTTTTTTCATGTGACTTGTTTTTTTATCATTCATAATATTTTTAAAGTGATTATTTCTAGAAATTTGTTGCATTGTGTGTAAGAACAAATCCACTATGATAAACAATGTTCCTTCTGATCCTATTCATAACATATAACTAATCAAACATGACTTTAAATCCTACATATTGAGGTATCCTTTATTGAATGGGAAACATTCCGAAATTATATGTTTTTAATTAATAAAAATTTTTTAATGAAAAGTTAGAAACCAATAGAGTACATGGATAGATAGTCAGACAACATGATATGAAATAGCTGAATCAATGATTTTTCTACAAGTGGATCTAGATCCATTATATAATTTATGTCCACCTTCTTGGAAACCTTCTGAGTGATCTTATCTTTGGTTGAGAATCTAGTGACATGAGGGCTGGGTAAGTAGCAGTAGAATTTTTTCTTATGAAGCCTTCGAGAGTGATTGATGTACCCCTCCAAGTCAATGATGGTGTTCTTTAATTTCTTTGATGAGACTCTAATATAATCCTTTGCAAGTTCCACTTATCTGGGGCTCGATAGGTGAATCAGAATCAGAATCCCTATCCTCTTGAGAAACCGCCAGTGGCAAAGGTCCATCAATCATCCTATTTACCATTATTAGTAATCTATGGATTGATGGTAAAATGAATTTACCGAAGATACATATTGGTAATATACCTAAATAGGGTCATGAATGAAGCCAAATTTATTACATGTGTCAGAGTTTCCATGGAAAAAGAGTTTTTACATGGTTCATAAACCATTTTTATCATTTGGTGAATCTTTGAAATTCAACACATGTGATACTGTAATTGATATTATAATATTATTATATAAATGAAAAATGGATGAATTAGAAATATGTTCCCAAACTCAAATTACAAGAGTGATCTAAATGAAAATAAATATGTAATTAAATATTCTACCTCCTCCTCACATGTCTCTATGTTCTCTCTTCTACTCCATGAAGTAATACTCAATGACAATTTTCCATGAATAAAAATATTTCACTATATTTTTGACAAGTTTAGCAAAGTCTTATTATAACATATTACTATAATTGGGTTTAAATATTCACCCTGTTTTTTTACATATATGAATTCTCCCATAATATTTCTATTGCATCTTGAGATGTTAAAACATATTCAAATTCTATTGTGCTCAATGTGACTGATGTTTTATTAGTAGAGTTCCAAGAAATTTATATACATTTGATAAGTAATAAACATGTATAATTTTAATCTTAATCAGTATTGTCAACTAATTAGTACAACTTTTAAAAACAATGAATATAAAATATATTACTTTATCATACAACAATCCCAAATCATGATTCTATTTTTTATATCATAAGATCAGTTTCTATAATGATAAAGACAAAAAGAAAGGATTTATATGGAATCCTATATAAAGAATAATCAAAAATTTTATATATAGTATAGACATTGGTATGTAGAATATATTTTCAATAATACATAAAAACATCGTTTGATCACTAGTCCTCCCCACTTCATGCCATGACCACATGGTTCTATGTGCTATAAGAGTCGAGACCTATCCTGATTTTTCAATTCTAGGGACTCACTAATTGCATAAGAAATTATATAACATGATTGATAAAAATAAGAATAAAATCTATTATACTAAAATATGATTAATTAACATTCTCAACAAAGAGTTGATGATGCCATTTATCTATGATTTTTTATTTTGTACATGTCCTTCATAGTTTGATATTTTTATGATCTAGATGATTTGATGAGTGTTTTGACCCATATAGAGAAAATGATTTTACATTATCATATTTTCAGTGTGAGAATAATAAATAACACACACCTCATATAGTGTAGTTGGATCTTCCTATAACAATTGGGAATCTCATGGATGATCAGATATGTGATATTATAACATGAGTATTTTTATCATTGTTGAGATTGTATAATCGCAATTTCCCTTCGATGTATGATACCAAGATAGAGATTTAGATACATTACCAACCAATAGTTAATGGGAAGGGAGTCCCACACATAGAAAATCTCTTGATTGAGTCTCAGGAAAATATTTCATCACCTGTAGAAAATATTGGAGATTAGGGTGAATCATGATACTTGTATTCTAAAAGAAAAATCCAACTGCTCAAGGGACATAATAGTACATGTTGGAAAATAAGAAGACTTGGGAATACTTGTATAATGATTTTTGTATTTGGAAAAGTGTATAAAATGTTTTGGATTTAAAATGATAACTTATTTTTGGAAATTTTGTCAATTCCGTTAGAAAAAGGGATAATGTTATTTATTTTTATGGTTTTAAAGTGATATTAATAAAGAATAATTAGAATATTTTAAAGTATTTAATCTGAATGTACCTTTAAAATAGATTCCATTGAACTATTTGAATGTTAGAAATGTTTTACCAAAATATATAATTTGGTTTAAATGGATTCATAAACAATTAACATTTCTCTTTTTTAAATGAGTTTTTCAAAACCTCATGGGTAAAAATGATGTTTTAATTAATGAATGTTCTTTTTGAAATAATTTTTTAATAAAAACATGTTGGGATAAATAGGATAATTTTATAAGGACCTGGACCTAAACATTACATAATTTTTAATTAAATGAATAATTCACATTGAGTATCTTTTTAGGTTTAGAGTTTTATAGAATTAGGACATAACTATTACATATCAAAAGATTACAAAGTAGACACTTGTACTCAGTTTCCATTTTTTTAATAATATAAAAACTCTTAAAAATAGTCTTGTCTAGTTCTAAGTTTTAGACAGCTTGAATTTTCCATGATCTCATCCTTGACCCTATTCCACATTATGTCCTATGAAAAACATTTCAAAAAACATGGGATGAGCATAAGACACTCAGTAAGGGATACACAAAGATGGAAAATTTTTAGTTTTTTAAAAAAACATGTAAAACAGAAATACTTTAACATAAGTAATACTTTTCACCTTTTATATAGTAGTAAATATTGTCCACTAAATTAAAGATCACTACTTACCCTTTTTTAACCAAAATATTACCATAAAACCCATATAAAAAACACATAATATATAAAGGTAACTTGGGATATAAACATACTTCAATGGAATAACCATACGGTCGACTTCCACACATATAACTAAATGGAATAGCCATATGGACAACTTCCATACCCAATGAATTGGAGGTTATAATGTAACCACCCATCCTGGTTTTCACAGCACCACCCATCATTTGGTTTAACACATAACCACCCATCAAATGTCCAAGTACCATTATAAAATCTTAACAAATAAAATATTTCAAATATAAAAATTTCACTAATAACATTTCATTTTCAATATCAAGAAATTATTTCAAGATATTGAAATAATAAATCCCTTTTAAAAACCATTTTCAATACCAAAACACCCAAGAACAAAATAAGGGATTTCCTTTTCATTTTAGAAAACATTAAGGGTTTTAGAGGAATCCAAATATCGATTACGATAGCAGAGAGGTCATTATCGCCACAAATGTTAAAAACAATCTATTTTTCATTTAGTAAAATGCTTTGTAGAAAAATATTCCCTTTGAATGAATGTAAAATTCAAAGGTTTTTACTATAAACTGTTTAAAATAAGAAGGTATATATATTATCGAAATATGCCTCAATGAAAGGAGATTGAGATGAAGTCCCTTACCTCATGTCTAACATGAATCGATTGTTCTTTAATCTCATGAATAATAAACTAAATTTAATTTATACTTGCTTAAGAACCTTTTTCAAGTTTATAATTCTTTTCATATCACATATTACGATTTTATAGACATTATGTAATCATTCAAGTTAATAATGGTCGTTTTGTCGATATTTAGTACTTGAGTAAAAAATGAACACCTTATATTTACAAGTTGTCCATGTGTTCTATAGTCCATTATATCCAGAATGATATTCATGATTTAGATATCACATATATCATATATATCCAGTATATACTTGTATTTATAATAGTACATAACATTTGGAGGTAAGAAATGAAATGTACCGTTCATGGAGACGGTAACTCGTACGTACGCATGAACGCTACTTTCATTTCTATTTATTATTTTAATGGAATTAAAACATAATGATAAATAGTTATATTATAATTCTAGTATAATATCCTATATAATATCAATAAATTTATCCTTTATACATCCCACATATGGCATTAACGATTCATATCACTTTGAGGGTGTGGTAGTCCATACTTCCTCAAATGAAATTATTTCGTTTACCCATAATGGAAACCATAAAGGTATGATATAAAAGAAAAATACAGAAGAATTAAGAAAACATAAACATAATATATATCATATATAAATACATTTCCATCATAATGGCCACCATGAGAGGTGGTAGGAGGTAATTGAACAATCATTGTTTCGTGAGACGTTAGTTTTCCATCCACAGAAACATTAAGTTCTTAACCCATTAAATGGAGGTGTGTATAAGTGTAGTTAGAATCCTTCCCCTAAAAACATCCTAGTATATTTGGGATACTGTTTTTGCTATAAAATAATGTAATAAAAAGAGTTTAGGAGTTGGAGATGTAAAATAAAAGAAAATATGTTAAGAGAAACCATTACCTTTAATTAGGGTAACTTCATTTGGTTTGAACCAAAATTGTTTCATGAAGTGCCTTATGCCTAAGGTAAGGCTTACAGGTCAAAGAGAGTGATGTAGGGATCTTAATTGGGCAGAGGTTGGACAAGGAAAAAGGCTCGAGAGGTGTGAGTAATTGGTTAGAAATGGTCTCCTTTTATAAGAGGGAGGAGGGGCTCTTTAGGAAAGTGTGAAAATATTATTTTATTATATAATGAAATTCAGTTTCTAAAGGTCCAGAAATCATTAAAGTAGAAGATAAGTTGACTCATAGTATAAATAAATTCATCCAATAGGAATTGGATAGGTTTTGGAAAATATTTTAATCATTATAATCGTATTAATTTAAATCAATTATTAATGAGGTAAATAATCCATCATTATTGTGTCCTAAATAATTTAATTTATTTGATGTCTAAAAATTATAAAAAAACTACTATAATGTTTGAAATATTCTTATCTTTTCAAAGAATATTTATAGTAAAAAATACGGCTTATATAACACCATATAAAAATTAATTTACTAAAAAAAATATGTTTTGTCATTTTTGCCTTTAATTTAACTTAATTAATTTAAAGTGTCATTATCATTCATAAATGGATAAATGGGGTCCCAAAATAGACACAAAGATGGACATGGTCGGCCATTACTCATCCAATAAGGTTAGGACAATTGTTAAGGTAATTTTTAATTATTATAATATTCTTTTTACCTTGAATTACCTTATTTACCTTTAACCGTAGTAAAAAAAAGTCAAAAGTTACTATTCACCAGAAATTATTTCCATATTATTGAACCACATTTTACTTAATAATAAAAACCATGTATGTTGGATTTTTTAAATTCAATTTGCAGAAGTGGTAAAATTTCATTTAAAAGAAACATTTAGTTTTTTTAACTACTACTAAGTGGTTTCACTATTCATCAAAAATTGATGTTTTTCAGAAAAATAAAAAACATTCAGCCTAAGATTTATTTGATATTTAGAATTCAAAAATGATGTTTATTTTTTCAAATTCAAACAATAAAAGTTGCATTAATTATTTTTAAAATTAATTCACATTGTTAAAATAGATAGCGTGTTTTTAAGAAACAATAACTATCAAAAGATTGAGACTTGTTTATGTCCAATTTCAAAGTGAAATTAATTCCAATGACCAATATTGGATTAAATGGTAAAAATATTTTGTAATTAAACATTAAAAACAATTAAAAATATAATCTAACCATATAAATAAATTATATTAAAACACAGTTTTGAATTATAATACAATATTTTTCACTATTCATTAAAAAATGAACTTTCTCGGAAAAATTCAAAAAATTTACAAAAAGTAAATTTTAATGTCCCCATTATAAATAAGGATTTTATTTGGTCAAATATAATGTGTTAAAGTGACAAAAACTATATTTAAAGAGGGTTCTCCATTAAAAGGTGGTAAATCGACCTTTTAATGTAAATTATGCTTAAAATTTGATTCATTAAAATTTTAAACCTCTAATTTTTTATTGGATAAATGTAAATACATTTAAAAAACTTGTATAATCATATTATAGTTAGTTTTGTTCATTCCTGACAATACAATGGCTAGGAGTTAACTACCATTTAAAATAATAATATTATATTATTAGTGTGCAACGTAAGATCTCAAAAAACCCATTATTGCATATCGAGTAAGCTATCGAACATATCAACCCTTTTAAAGTAAAATTAATATTTAATTCACAAATATTAATAAATATGAAGTATTTGTTGTTCTTTATTTACCTGGGATATTACATCCTTCCTCCCTTTTAGAAATTTCATCCTCACAATTTTACTTATCAAAATATGTGGGCGTATTTATCCCTCATAGAATTTTCAGATTCCCACGTTGTATCTTCAACCATATGGTTTTTTCAAAAAACCATTACCTGGTAAATTACCTTATTCTGCAACACTTACTCTCTTCGGTCAAGAATCTAAACAGATTGTTCTTCATAAGAGAGATTCTCTTCCCACTGAACTACCTCTGGGCCCAAAATTTGAGATGGATCTGGCATATAATTTTTCAACATTGAAACATGAAAAACATTGTGTACCTGGGATAAAAATAGAGGTAAACCCACTTTGTACACAACTGATCTAACTTTATCCAGGATTTCATAAGGTCCAATGAACCTTGGTCTCAACTTTCCCTTCTTACCAAAACACATCACACTTTTCCATGGAGAAACTTTGAGAAAGACATGATCACCTACCTCAAAAGAAATATCCTTCCTTCAGTTATCCGCATAACTTTTCTATCTACTCTAATCTATTCTCATGTGCTTTTGAATGAACTGAAGTTATTCTACCATCTCTTCTACCAATTTTGGTCCCATCAGCTTCCTTCTACCTACTTCATCCCAAAAAAGATGGAGTTTGACAATGATTTCCATATAATGCCTCAAATGGAGCCATCTGTATACTGGAATGAAAACTGTTATTATATGAAAATTCAACCAAAAAATAAATTGGTCCCAACTTCCATGGTAATCTAGTGAACAATCATGTAGCATATCCTCCAATGTCTGAATTGTTTGTTCTGACTGTCCATCTGATTGAGGATGAAAATATGTACTAAAATTTAATTCAGAACCCAACAAATTCTAAAGGCCTTTCCAAAAGTTAGACGTAAATCTGGGATCAAGATCAGATACAATGGAGAGGGGAACATCATGCAACCTGACTATCTCTTTAACATAAAACCAAGCAAGTTGATCTAGGGACAATGTATCTTGAATAGGAAGGAAATGGGAAGATTTAGTCAATTGATCAACAATAAACCAGATTGCATTATTACCTTATGATGTCTTCGGTAATCCCACAATGAGGTCCATGGAAATATTTTCCTATTTCCACTTTGGCACCGATAAAGGCTGAAGCATCCCTTTTGGTAACTTCCAATCTTCTTTAACATGCTAACAAGTCAAAAACTTCACTGTAAAATCAGAAATATCTATTTTCATTCCATCCCACTAGTAATACTCCCGAAGATCATTGTACATCTTAGTACTTCCAGGATGAATTGAAAAAGGGGAACTATGAGCTTCACATAACAACTCATTCTTCTACTATGAATCACAAGGCACACATAATCTCATTCCAATTATCAAAACATAATCATTATCAATGTTAAAATCAAGAAACTTACCCTTCTAAACCAACTCTTCTTTTTTTGTAACTCACTATCTTCTTTCTGTACTTGCTTAATTCTATCTGATAGAGATGATCTCACTCACACCTGATACAAAACAGAAGAATTTTCTACACCAACAAATTCCATGCCAAAATTTTATCAAATCAAAAACCAAAGGATCTTGTTCCAAACATAACATGGTTAATGAAGCATTACTTTTTCGACTCAAATCATCAGCCACTTTATTTTCTTTTCCAGGATGGTAATGGATCATGCAATCATAGTCTTTTATTAATTCCAACCATATCCTCTGTCTCATGTTCAATTATTTTTGGGTGAATATATACTTTAATCTTTTGTGATCAGTGTATATTTCACATTTTACTCCATACAAATGATTCCACAAAATTTTTAGAGCAAAAAAACATCAGCTAATTCCAAATCATGTGTAGGGTAATTTAATTCATGTAGTTTCCACTGACATGAAGCATAAGCAATTACCTGATCATTCTGCATGAGGACACAACCATGTCCTTTCAATGAAGCATCACTGTAAATAACAAACTCACTATTTCTGGAAGGCAGTGCTAAAACTGGATCATTCACCAATATTCTATTCAATCCCTAAAAACAATCACCGCATTCTTTGGTCCAGATGAACTTAACACCTTTTAGAGTTAATTAGTCATTGAACTAGATACCCATGAAATACTTTCAACAAACCTCTGGTAATAAACTACCAAACCTAGAAAACTATGAATCTTGGTTACATATGTGGGTCTTGGAAACTCTTCAACAACTTTTGTTTTGGAAAGATCAATAGTAATTCCATTTTTTGAAATAATGTGACCAAGGAAAGGAATTTGTTGTAAACAAAACTCACACTTTCCGAATTTCCCAAATAGTTTATTTTTTTTATGGTTTTCTAGACAACCCTTAAATGAATTTCATGTTCCTATTTAATTTTGAAATAAACCAAAATGTCATAAATAAACCCAACCACAATTTATCACCTGAGTCAATGGATCCATCATTGAAAAAAACTGTTCAATTCTGATTTTGACCATCTCAGGTTGATGATTTAGAAGGTCATTTCTCTCTGTATGACTTCCCGACAAAGCTAACATGTTTTCTATGTGGAAAACCATTCTTAACACATAAATATCTTAGGAGAAGCAACATGGTAATCTGAAAATGTTATATCATTTCATTCATAACATAAATTAATTATGGATATTAATTTAATAATACCCTAACTCGTAATGTTGTCTAAACTGACCTCTGATACCAACTATAAGGACCCAGCCTTAAACATTACATAATATTGAATTAAATGAATAATTCACATTGGGGATCTTTTCAGGTTTAGAGTTTTAGAGAATTACGATAGAACTATTACATCTCAAAGGATTACAAAGTAGACACTTATACTCAGTTTCCATTTTTTCATAACATAAAAACTCTTAAAAAAAGAGTCATGTCTAGTTACATGTTTTAGATAGAATGGTTTTTCCTTGATCCCATAATTTACCCCATTCCACATTATGTCCTGTGAAAAACATTTCAAAAAACTTGGGATGTGCATAAAAATCTCAGTAAGGGATACACAAAGAAGGAAAACTCTTAGTTTTTCAAAACAACTAGTAAACCATGAATACGTTAACATAAGTAATACTTTTAACCATTTATGAAGTAGTAAATAATCTTCACTGAATTAATGATCACTAATTACCCTTTTGTAACCAAAATATTACCATAAAACCCATATAAAGAACACATAACATATAAAAGTAACTTGGGACATAAACATTCTTAAATGGAATAACCATACGGTCGACTTCCACACATATCACTAAATGGAATAGCCATACGGCCAACTTCCATACCCAATGAATTGAAGGTTATAATGTAACCACCCATCCTAGTTTTCAAAGTACCACCCGTCATTGGTTGATCACGTAACCACCCATCAAATGTCCAAGTACCATTATAAAATCATAACAAATAAAATATTGTAAATATAAACATTTTACTAATAACATTTAATTTGAAATCACAAGAAATAATTTAAAGATATTGAAATAATCAATTCCTTTAAAAAACCATTTTCAATACCAAAAACCCCAAAAATAGAATAATGTATTTCCTTTTCATTTTAGAAAACATTAAGTCTTATAGAGGAATCCAAATAACGATTACAGCGACGGAGAGGTCATTGTCGCCGAAAACGTTAAAAACATTTCATTTGTTGTTTAGTAAAATGCTTTGTAGAAAAATATTCTCTTTAAATGAAAGTAAAATTCAAATGGTTTTATTATACACCATGTAAAATAAGAAGGTATATATATTATCAAAATATGCCTCAATGAAAGGAGATTGAGAGAAGTCCCTTAACTCCTGTCCTACTCGACTTATCGTTCTTTAATCCCATGAATAATAAATTAAAGTTAATTTCTATTTGATTAAGAACATTTTTAAAGTTTATTATTCCTTTTATATCACTTATTACCATGTTATAAAAATTAATTAATCATTTATGTTAATAATGGTCATTTTGACTATATTCAGTACTTGAGTCAAAAATGAACACTTTATATTTACAAGTTGTCCATGTGGTCAATAATATATTATAACCAGATTGATATTCACAATTTAGATATCATATATATCATATATATCTAGTATATACATGTATTTATAATAGTACATAACATTTGGAGGTAATAAATGAAATGAACCGTTAATGGAGACGGTAAGTCGTACGTATGCATGAACGCTACTTTCATTTCTAGTTATTATTTTAATGGAACTCAAACATAATGATACAAAAGTATATTATAATTCCAGTATAATATCATATATAATATCATTAACCCCATACTTTATATGTCCCACATATGTTATTAACGAGTCATATCACTTTGAGGGTTCGGTAGTCTGCATTTTCTCAAATAAAATTATCGTGTTTACCCATAATGAAAACCATAAAGGTATGATATAAATAAAAAATATAGAAGCATGAAGAAAACATAAAAATAATATATATCATATATAAATATAGTTCCATCATATTGTCCACCATTAAAGTCGGTAGGAGGTAATTTAACAGTCATTGTTTCGTGAGGCATTAGTTTTCCATCCATAGAAACATTTTGTTCTTCACCCATTAGATGGAGGTGTGCGTAAGTGTAGTTTGAATCCTTCTCAGAACAAAATCCTAGTATATTTAGGATACTTTTGTTTCTATAAATGAAAGTAATAAAAATATTTTAGGTGTCGGAGAAGTAAAATAAAATAAAAGAAGTTAATAGAAACCATTACCTTTAATTTGGGTAACTTCCATTGGTTTGAACCAAAATGGTTTGTTGAAGTGCCTTCTTCCTAAGGTAAGGCTTCTAGATGGAAGATATGGATGTAGGGAGATTAATCGGGTAGATTTGGGATGATCCAAAAGGCATTATATGTGTGAGTAATTTGGATAGAAATGGTCTCCTTTTATAAGGGGGAGGTGGGGCTCTTTAGGAAAGTGTGAAAATGTTATTTTATTATATAATGATATTTTGTTTCTAAATATCCAAAAATAATTAAAGTAGAATATAAGATGACTGATATTCTAAATAAAATAATACAATAGTAATTGGAGAGGTTTTGGATAATATTTTAATAATTATAAGCTTATTTATTTATATCATTTATTAATGAGGTAAATATTAACTCATTATTGTGTCATAAATAATTTAATTTATTAGATGTCTAAAAATTATAAAAAAAATACTAACATGTGGGAAATCGTTTTATCTTTCTAAATAATATTTATAGTCGAAACTATGACTTATATAACACCATATAAAAATTAATTCACTAAAATATTGTTGTTTTTGTCATTTTTGCCTTTACTTTAAATTAATTAATCTAAATTGTCATTATCATTCATAAGTGGCTCCATGGTGTCCCAAAATAGACCCAAGGATTCACATGGTCTCCATTACTCATCCAATAAGGTTATGACAAGTTTTAATGTAATTTTGAAATGTTATAATATTCTTTTTACCTGGAATTACCCTATCTACCTTTAACCGCAGTAAAAAAAAAGACAAAAGTTACTATTCACTAGAAATTATTTTCATCTTATTGAACCAAAATTTACTTAATAATAACAACCATGTATGTTGTATTTTTAAAATTCAATTCTTATAAGTGGTAAATTTTCATTTAAATGAAACATTTAGTTTTTCTAACTACTATTAAGTGGTTTTACTATTCATCAAAAATTGAAGTTTTTCAAAATAATACTAAAAATTCAGCCTATGATTTATTTGATATTTAGAATTACAAAATGATGTTTCTTTTTCCAAATTAAAACCATAAAATTGGTATTAATTAATTTTAAAATTAATTCATGTTGTTAAAACATATAGTGTGTTTTTAAGAAACAATAACTATCAAAAGATTGAGACTTGTTTATGTCCAATTTCAAAGTGAAATTAATTCCAATGACCAATATTGGATTAAATGGTAAAAATATTTTCTAACGAAACTTTAAAAGCAATTAAAAATATAATCAAACCATATAAATAAATTAGATTAAAACATAGTTTTGAATTAAAATACAATATTTTTTACTGTTCATTAAAAAAATGAACTTTATCGGAAAAATTCCAAAAATTTACAAAAAGTAAATTTTGATGTCCTAATTCTAAAGATGGATTTAATTTGGTAAAATATAATGTATTAAAGTGACCAAAACTATATTTAAAGAGGGTTTTCTATTAAAAGGTGTTAAATCAACCTTTTAATGTAAATTATGTTTAAAATTAGATTCATTAATATTTTAAGCCTCTAACTTTTTATTGGATAAATGTAAATACATTTAACAAACATATATAATCATATTGTAGTTAGTTTTGTTCATTCCTTCCAATGAAACAGCTAAGAGTTAACTACTATTTAAAATAATAATATTATAATATTAGTGTGCAACGTAAGATTTCAAAGAAACCCATTGTTGCGTATCGTGTACGCTATTAAACCTAGAAACCATTTTAAAGTAAAATTAATATTTTTTTCAAGAATATTAATAAATATGAAATATGTCTTATTATTTATTTACCTGGGATGTTACAAATTTGTATCACTTATTCAATGAAATAAAATTCCATATTGTTGGATTTTTATAAATTTAAAAATTATTGGACTTTAGCATTATTTAAATGATGTATTGAGATAACATATTGATATATTTTATGTCTCATGGGGATGGTGTTTTGAAGTCTATTTTGATGGTGTTTGTGTTTCTTGTTTTAGAGTATATCCCCATTTGGATTTAAATGATTCTTTGGTTGATCAAGATCTTCTTGGGATGGTTGTTTTGTTTTCTTTAGTCTTAGAGCTTGTTGTTTTTCCTCTCTTTTCCTAATGTGAGAATTATTTATGAGTCCTAAAACTTGAATCCTCCTCATTTCACTAGGTAACAAGATTCTTATGATGAATTGGTTTTGATACTGAAGGTTGAGGATATTTTTATCTAGCTTTAGATTTGTGGGTATCTTAAGGTTATTTTTGTATCCATCCTACTAGAGGTTCTGAGTTATAAGTGGTGGAAGTCTATTATTCACACTAAGCTGGACAAAGAATATTCTTGGAAAAGTTTCAAGGCATGGTTCATTTAACATTATTTCATAATGAAGTGATGGTTCTGATGGCTATAGAATTTTATAGGATCCATTAAATATATGAAATTGTGTTCGAATACACAAATCATTTTATCTAGTTGGTTCCATATATTTCTAATCTTGACATGGATGATTCCATAATGGATTGGTGGTTTGAGTAAAGTCTTTGATGACTTTTCACTACCTGTTTCTTCCTTTGGACTCCACTTCTATAGAGTGGTTGTGGAATAAGATATCAATGTTGACATTAGTAGTATCACTAGAGGTATTTCATGTTTCTTCTATTCCCTTTTCTTCTATTTCTGGGTGTAGTTGAGGAATCTCCAATAAGGGAAAATGGAAGTGCTATGTCAAACCCTATAAGTGGTGGTTTAAAAACTATATTTTTTCTCACCAGTTTCTTCGAGAATAAAATAATTGGTTTTATATCAGTTCCAAAAAGTGGTACATAAGAAACTTTGTTGGTAGGATCACAAGAGGTATTTTTTTAGACTACGAGATAGAGTCTAAACAATGAAAATATATTGGTTTACATGAATCAATTTAGACTACAAGATAAAGTATTTGGGATAATAAATCCATTTAGTTGATTCATTTTTTTGTTATATTGGTTAATTTCTTAACTCTCTAGAATGAAATTTTGGATGTAATGGGAAAACAGGAAGGATGTTGTGTACTGGCTCGAAGCCTGGGGCTATCCATGAAGTGTTCGGGGGGGTTCTGTAGGGATGGGGGAGGGTGTAGAAGGGGTGTCTAAGAGTGGCTGTTAGAGGGGGTCTAAGGTATGTTCAGGTGGGGGTTCTGGGGGTCTGTAGGGAAAGGAGGGAGGGTGCAGGTGGGGTGTCTAGGAGGGGTTGTCTCGTATGTGTCCAAGGGATATCCGGTGGGAAGGGGTGATGGAGTGGTCTTGCAGGGCAGGGGAGGGTGCTGGTGGGATGTCTAGGAGGGGGTGTCCATGAGGGAGGGGGTGTCTAGGGGGTCTAAATTGTAGGGGAGGGGTTTAATGGGGTTGTCTAGGGGGAGCGGTGTCTAGGGGGTTCAAGGGGGCTGTCTAGGGGAGTGTAGGGGGGTCTACAGTGCAGGGAGAAGGTGCAGGTGGGGTGTCTAGGAGGGGTTGTCTTGGAGAGTGACCAAGGGTTATGGGAGGTGCAGGGTAGTGGGGAGGGTGCAGGTGGGGTGTCTGGGTGGGTGGTATGAGGGGGTCTAGGGGGTCTCCAAGGCAGTGGGAGGGTTGTTTAGGGGGGTGTCTAGGGGGGTGTCTAGTGGGGGTGCAAGGGGGCTATCCAGGGGGTGAAAGGGGGCTGTCCAAGGGGGGTGCAGGGGGGTATACATGGTAGGGGGAAGGTGAATGTGGGGTGTCTATGAGGGCAATATAAGGGATTTCCAAGGGGTCATTAGGGTAGGGGGAGGGAGCAAGTGGGGTTTATAGTAAGGGGTGACTAGGGGGTTTAGGGGGTGTCTAGGGGGAGGGGTGTCCTGGGGTGTTCAGGGGGGTGTCTAAGGGAGGGGGTGTCCAGTGGGGGTGCAAGGGGGGTTGTCCACTGCTGTGCAAGGGGGCTATCCTAGGGGTGCAGGGGGGGTCATGGGGGATGTCGGGGTTTTTTTTTATGAAATGGGAAGGCCTATAAATCACCACAGAACCATTAAATACATTTCATGTGTTTTTTGGAATTTTGTACATTGTACTGTCTGCATGAGTGTTTTTTTAAATTCTATATTATCAGGTATGGTATTCATCATTGTATATTGATTATTAGTGTTTTATTATTCATCATTATTTTTCAGGTTTGTACTATAATTCTATAGTGTGGTAGTGAAATTTTTCTTATTGGAATTGTATTACTGAAATTAGAGAGGGGAGGTTGTTTTATGATGCTTATTGTAGAGTGGAGGTCCCAATTTGCTGGTTCTTTCTAGTAGATGGATTGGATGGAATAGGTGCGTTCCATTTTTTTGTGGAGAATATCAAATAAAAATGATTATATGAACCATTGGTATATATATTTTGCAGTATATACCAATGGTTCTCAAACCATTGATATACCTATATCTCAACAGTTTCAATGAAACTATTGGGAGCAGTGTGTTTTAGGTTGTATACTAACGGTTTAACAATCATTGGTGTCTTCCATTTTAGCCCAACTTATGGAAATAGTTCACTAGGAACCATTGCAATTGGTGTATACCAATGGTTAAAAACCATTGGTCAAGTTGTATAAAACTACAGTTATTAACTATTGGGATATAAATTTACCAACGGTAAATAGTAAACTGTTGGTGTTTTGAAAATCTATCCAAAATATCCCCATAGATCACAACCCAATGGTTCAGTGAACTATTGGGATATAATTTCCCAATAGTTGTAGGGGTTTTACAAATGTTTTGTAACTATTGGTAAAATTTTATTTTATTGTAGTGTTCCAAGACAATATCACATGGTTGACAAATTCCCATAATGGATTAGGTTTACTCACTATCCCAACATAAAGTATCATGAGATTAAATAAAACATGATGAATTGAATTGATATCTGGGCACACCCAACATATCATTTTCATGAATATGTGTTCCATAATTAGAATCAAACATAATAGATAAAAAATGTTTACCCATGGATGGAAATGGGTATTGCAATATTGTCATTAGGCATAAAAATGGGAATATCATAAAGGTGTCCATGAAAGAATGAATTTAAATCATACTTGAACATTCATAAGGGAAAATAGGCGTTGATCATGATTAATGAGGTCTATAAAAATTGAAAACATATAAAAGGAGTGTTGAAGAAACACTAAAAATGAGACACTTTAGTGTAGTTTATGGAGAATATTAAAGAGTATTTAAAGATGAAAAGGGAATAATTATTTTTATATTATAAAAAATGAACTACAATATTTTTTTATGATAAAATTAGTTGTTTTAGTTAAATATTGGTGGCCTAAAATATTTTATGGAGTTTACTTGAAAATGGGTAAAAATTGGGATGTTCCTTTAAATAAAGGCATGATTATCATAAGGATTTTAGAAGTGAACCTTATAAGAAATGTATGTCCCCATAATATAAAGAATAATTGATCTATATACAAATTTTTATAACATAAAAAAAATAATATTGGAGGATTAAATAATAATAATTAAGAATTACATTGGGGTAAAAAAGATAGAAATCATAACCTGATGAAAAAAGGGAGGTTCAGAGAGAATTAATTAACTTATGTCTGAAGGGGTTATTCACTTTAGCTTATTGTCCTAGATAATAAAATTAGATTAATTAATAATTTAATTCAGAAACTCTTCATCAAATATTTTATTTACTACTACTTTAAGAAGTTCACTTATAATAATTTTGATGGGTTATATCGTTTAATTTTGTTATTCTAGGTGTGTGTGTTTCATGGTTTTATGATCGGTTCCCTTGTGTTTAATTTTAGGAGTTCATTTAAAATGTAAGAATAACCATAGAAGATGAATTATATGATACTGATATGCTTATATAATTGTAAATGATATCATATATCATTTTTATTTCAGATATGAAAATGATTCATTGGAAAAAATGTGAATGAAAAATGATTAGTTAATTTTAGTGGTTTTTCAATCATCACAAACTACAATAATTTTATTTAATATTATGTTTATATACTAGATCTATAAAAATAAATAAGTTATAATATATATATTATAAAATTTTCTAATATTTATAATGGTTTTATGACCATATATGAAGGAATTAATGGAAAATGAAAAATCAACATCCACAAAGGTTGTAAATTGACACCCCACAGATGATGTTTTCATTTTTAGAATAAAAGGAGAAGAGAAGATATTTGATTATGGATATTAAATTAAAACAATAAAATTAATGTATATGAATTCTACTGGATTTACCATGTAGCTTCTGATTATGTAGGAAATTATGAGTAGAAGAAAGGAAGAATTTAAAAGAAAATGATGAAATATTTTATTTCCGGTATATCATCTCCTTGATAACCTCATTAAGGCACTAGGGTTTGGTATTATGTTGATAACATAAGATAATAAACAATGGGACAAGGCTTGTAATGTAATTGAAAAAAAATTATTCATGTTCCAAGGCTTTGGTGGTGTGAGGATAAGGGGTGGTTAGGGGTTGTATTTATAGGGGAGGATAGGGGTGTTTTTTATTTTATCCATTAGTTGATTATTTTGGCTCAATAGTATAAATTGTGTATATTATTCTAACTAAATACAGTAAAAGGTTCAGGAGGGTTAAAAACAATGGATTATTTCCACACTCATAAATAATTCATCACTCTATAATTCATGTATTCGATAAATTCAATAAATTATCGTATTTCACATATCACCAAAAAATCAATTATTTTCAAAAAATCCAAAAAATAACCCCAGACATTTTTCAATGTGTAGATTTCAATAATGAAATCCATTTTATTAAAATATATATTTTCTAAATATTATTAATTTAATAATTACTTAAAATCATAATTTTTTTGAAAAATATCGATATTAATATTTTAATAGGATTTATGACACATGGAAAAATTAATTAAAGTCTCATAAAATTATATTATAATCATAAGAAATAAAATTAATTGATAAATATATTTATGAAAATAAATTTTCATTTAAATAATTATATTAATTATGGAATTTTAAATAAATATTTACATTTCACAAAAATACAAACTCTTTATTTTATATGTTTTGAACATTTATTTACTTATTCCAAGATATAAATATATCATATTTTTATTTATAATTCTCCTAAATTTTATTTATTCATTTATAAGTGAGGTTAAAATTCTATTTCTTAGGATACTATTCTTAATTTTTTATTATAATTATAACGGTCATATTACTATTCCATCGGTATAGGTTTATTAATTTCAATAAATACCTCTTATTTTGATCTTAATTTATGAAAATAAAATTTTTATTGTGTTCTCTATGTGATTTATGTGTTCTATACTAAATAAAATAATTATAATAAGTGAATTTTCATTGATAAAATTTTGGGTTGTTACATTAGATGTCTCTCAGAATTCACATAACTTTTAGAATATATAAGAATATCATCGAAAAATATCAATCACTAATGAAAATAACTAAGAGTATTGAGAATTAATTTATATTATTAAATCAACCTCACTAACTCAATAATGACTAGGAAACTCAAACTTTCTTCATAATAGGAATATACCATGATTATCAGATATTTATGTATGATCTGTTAATCAATTATAATATTTTAGTTGTTTCTAGATATAAAACCTTTTCATCTTCATTTTTATGATATTGTTTTAAAAAAATAATAAAAACAAAATAGATTATATATAAAATAATAGTATGAGATTATAAAAATAAGAAAACTCATTCCCAACATAATCTCTCTAATTTCACCTTCATTTCATTTATTGAAACTTTTAATTCAATATATATTTTTTTATATTAGGTTCCCTTATGCTTCATAACATAATCCCTTATAGTAATATAGAAATAAATCAATCATAGTAGTTCATCAAAATAGCGTGATAAACAAATGCATATCCCATTGGAGTTTCTAGTCCAGTGTCTATTTTTAGACCCACTCATTGTAAATTAAAGTGATCATCAATTCAATGCTCATCCAATTATTTTTAGGGTTGTTTACCCTATGTGCATAGGTTTTATATCCACATAGACATTCAAGTTTCAAGATAGGGATATATTTCTAGAAAACCCAACTAATCATGGCTTCACTAATATTTTAGGATATCATTATATTCTTAGTTTCATTTCTAGTTTTTTCACTATGTTTATCCTACCCTAATCCCCGAATTAAATGTGAAATATTACCTTGACATTAAATCATATAATTACACAAATGGGTTATGAATTCCCTTGAAATTATAATCATCCTTAACAAACTAACCATTAAATTATTCTCAATAAGCATCTTGATCTCTAATATTATCTAAACCCTACTCTAATACCAACTGTGACACCCCAGACTCGTGCTCTAGGATCCAGTGCTCATAAACACATATTTATATACCGGATTCAATACCAAATTTATATTCTAGTATATAATTATCACTTAATTACATGTCATAAATAAAATAATGCATCACATACATTCCTAATACCTTTGGGGTTAATAGATTTAAATAATTAGAAAAAAACATAAATAATAAAAATCATGTCTTTTTTGAAAAATTAAAATTTTCCTTCAACTATATAAGAAACAACTGAATCCATAATGACTCTGTAAGATCTACCATAATTATCCAAACAAGTTAATTTTTTAAACATTTCATGAACAACTATTTTAAATATATCCTTGGGAAATAGAAACAAAAAAACTGATGAACTCAAATGCTAAGTAAGGGAAAATATATAACTAATTAAATCACAAAATAAATATTATGTAAGAGGTAAGTAATCATGATAATGCTATAATCAATTGAAACTAAGAGCATAATATGTCCATGGATATTAATGAAAATAAATATATCACATGGTTGAAAATAACTAAATTCATGGTGATGGAATACATAATTCCATACATCTGGACCCTATCATCATGGACTCAACCAATATATCTTTCTTTTCATCAAAATCATAGCCAATAAATCATTATTTTCGTCAATATCATAGTTAATACATCTTTCAGAAATTGGAAGGCATACAAAAAATACCCAAACATGTTTGTTTCATTATACCAACCAATTCATTGAGGGGATATTTAATGTCAAGACCCACCATCAACTTGTTTAATCTTAATGAATTTATCATATGAGAAAATGAATAAAAAATCATAAACATAATCACCAATAATCATATGTATGTGAATAATAATATATGGAATGTCAATAATTTTCTCTATACTAAGAAATGGATAACTTTATCATACCCCATCAAAAGAAAGAATGTGGATAGATAAAAAATATGAAGTTTGATTTCTGGGGTAATCAATAAACATCAAAATCATAATAAGAAATATATGTATTTTCAATAGTTCCCCGATAAAGAAATGAAATATACTTTTATGTAATTATCCCTCAAACTAACATAGTTAGGGAAATGGGTATGTAGTTAAATTAAAATTTTACCCAATGAATCTATGTATGTAATATAGGTGAACACCCTTTAGTCAAGGAAATGGAAAATACATTATTCAAAATGTAACTACATTGGAATTGAAGATAGTTCTATTCACATTGGATGGTTAGGAAATTCAAGGGATTTGATGGATCATTCTTTTAATAGAAAATAATATTTAATAATCCATCAAGGAAAAAAAGTTGGATGGTTTCAAATGAACATATACCATGTTAAATACCCCAAATAATATACCTATATATATATATAATAGGATAAATAATTTAACATAAATCCCATTAGAGTAAATCCTTTAGAATATGAAAAGGGAAATAGTGGTTAAAACATAAAGGAGATTTTCAAATACATTTTTTTCATTGATAAAAAATGAAAACTTACAAGTCAACTTAAAATTTAACTTTTAATAAAAGTAATTTGGGTGCTTTAAACAGATTTTGATTTTAAAAATAATCTCTAATAATATATCCTTGAAGATGATATAAATTTTTCTATAGTAAATTTGGTTTATATGTTGAAAAAGTAAACCATGATATTATTCCACATTATAAAATAAATGGTCAAAATGTACAAAAATAATATAAAATAAGTACAAGCTAAACAATCATAACTCAATGATTGACATTTGAGTTACAAAAATCCTTAAATATGTGTAATAACTTAGCTAAAAAATAATTGCTGAAAAGGAACCGATTTCGATTATTATTTATCATGAATAAAAAAGTATATGATAAAGATAAATAGAGTTATTTGGTCCTTGTACCAAGGCATCATCATTTTTAATAAAATATGATAAAGATAAGTACATGGGTAGTGAATAAAATTTTTAAATTAAAACATGTTGTGTAACATAAAATGCCCCATTATTAGCGTTTGAGGCAATGAACGCATGTATATTGAGTAAATGTTTAATAAAAACTTATTGAAAGTGTGGTCTTGTAATTAAACATAAAATTCCATTATTAAAAAATAATTCATGATATTTTATAAAAAATATGATGCACATAAATAACACAAAATTAATTAGGCTAATAATATCAAACTATTCTCAAAGAGATGACTTTGAGATGAAAACCCATACCTCGGTCTTGATTCATTCTGTACTTGCACCAAACATCCATTATAATTAAATTATGTCGATTAAGTACTTAACAAAAACCTTATTCATAACTATAACCTTTTATACTCCTTATTTATAATAATTATTTATATATATACATTAGTTAGTTTTTACCTGTCTTTATCACCAGGTGTAAGAAATATATATTTCTTGATCTAATTTCATAAAAGCAGTGTGGGTATATATTATTTTCAAAAATTACGTAATTATTAGGTCATCTAAGTTAGTGTAATATATTTTTCAATATATTTTATAAATCTATAATCTCATTTCATGGATGTTTTGTTGATGATTCATGAGGTTGAAATCGATGACACACATATTTCAGTGTTTATTAATGAAAGAATGGTAGTTTATTAATTGATGTGTTAAATATTCATATAACCTCTAATGAATAAAATAAAATAATTATATATATATATATATCTGTGTGTGTGTGTGGGTGTCATCTTATACCAGTAATTATGTTCCCATAGTCATCCATGATATAAATTCAAAACATTTTTCAAATAGGTTGTTAAACTGACCCAAACAAGAGCATGGCATAATTAATGGATTATTATGAATTTATTTAGTTGTAATATCATAATGAAAGGAAACATAATTATCTTATATAGTGTTTATTAGTTTGACATAAGATAATTTTAAATAATTATAAAAAGTATATAATGACCCCGAACGCAAAACACAGGAATGATGATTTCATTTTTTTAATAGAAAAAAGATATGTGGTTACTGATTCTACCTGTCATGACCCCCTACCAAAAAAGATACCTTAATGAAGGGAAAGTGATAATGACCCAGAATTCCTTCCTCTAGTACGCCTCAGGTTGGAGAATGGCACCTCGGGTATAAAAATCTCAAAAAAATTAGGCATTAACCTCTATGTAAAATCTTGATCAGGAGATAAGATTAATCAACCATAACAAATTTCATGAAATAATATAAAAAGGAAAACAAAACAATCCCAGAATTCATCTTTATATAAAAAATATAAAGGTAAAATTATCTAAAGTAAATACACAATATAAAAGCTAAAGTAGTGACATATAATCTACTCTGAGGTCCGAGCAAGTAATTTCTAGGATTTTCCTTATAATCCTCTTAGAAACCTAAAAAATATTTTTATATATTGGGTGAGAGTATAGGTAAACTTAGTAGGAAAACCAATGTATCTCGTGCACTTGTGAAAAAAGCATACGAATTCACTCTTGAGAAAATAGTAGAACCAAACTACACCTATGTAGATAAACTATCCCAGATCATCCTCACCATGGAACAATCACTAAATAATGAAATCCAAGATAATAACAAAATATTAATCATATCTATAAAGGGTAACCCACACAAATCTCCCACTAATTTTACACTCTTACACCCCAATTTTTTTATGTCTTACTACTTCCATTTCTTTTGAATAACATATTATACTTACCCACAACACATTCACATCACATCATGACTGTAGACACCTAGGCCACCCCCCATAGAATAGTACCAACTGGTCTCACTTAAAGAACACTGAGCTATCAAATCACAACAATAACTTGAGTATTGTGGTATCATGTACATGGAGGATATAATCTGTATTCCCTATTCATACCATAAAAAACGCCCACCATAAACCACCCCATAACATGATCACATCACATCTTGCCTGAATTCACCTAGGATATCACCATGTTCACTATCAGACCACGAAACCATCTTAGCATGTTCATATTTACAAATATAGAAGAGAGATAAAGAAATGTTAGGTATCCATCCATCTATCCTTGTCATGAAGATATTATGAAAAACAACCCCATATAGATAAATGTGTGTCAGTGCATATTGGTCAACATGGGTGGGGTGAGTATAGTAATCAAAAGGATCATAAAATGTATATATATAACCACACACACAGTCCCAACTATTTGTAAAAAACAAGAAATAACGAACTCTCAACATCTCCACCTTCATTTCCACCTCTAAGAGAAAAAAACCACATGGAAAACTTAATCCACAAGACACTTCCAACATTTTTTACAAGCCATGCCAATTTTATTTAAACACTCCATTCCTTTAATAATTTAACAACAAATACATTTAATCACATAACACATTATTAATTTTTTCATCCAGCAATTTTTTCCCATTAACCAAACTAACCCATGACATTTCAATTTGAAATTTTCATTTAATTCCAATATTACCTGGGTATCTAGCACAATGCAAACATTATTTTCTCATCTTCCACATAATGAAACTACACATCACTATCCCGAATCATAACCACAAATCTCCTCCCCATTGAACGACATTAGAAAACCTTTACATTGTCTCCCAACAGTATGACCTCACAAAACCATCCCATCAACTCCCCACAACATGACCTCATAAACCAGTCACATCACCACCCCATAGCATAACCTCACAAACCCATAACCTCACAGTCCCACATCATTTCCTCACAACCACCTTATCCCCACATGCCACAACAATACTTCACTTTCCCATAGCACATCCACTCATAGAAACACATCTCAAAACATTTTACAAATTTGAAAAGGGTCTTTTTATCTCTTTCAACATATTTATTTAGGATATTTTAAGACAATCCATAATCTAGGGGAATCAAATTTATTTGAAAAATATTTGTTGTTAACTAATTTCCATTTTAGGGAAACCTCAAAAAAATCAAAATAATCAATGTTCCAAAAAACATACCAAATCCACAAAAAAATCTACCAATTACTATAATTTTTAGTGAGGTATTATGCCCATAAAAACACAACATTACCATAATATCGAAGCTATAAAATCATGTGAATAAAACCCATTTTCTATTAAATTTAAATTGATCTGCTTAATTATACTTTTTAACACTATTAAAACCATTTTACAAATGATAAAAAAGAGAAAAACCATCCTGATTGATAAATAAAAATGAGAAATAGGGGATTCTCTACCTCAAATATTCTTTGTCAACTTACTGCACACCTATGGGTGAAGAAGGAAATTCTTGAAACCACAATCATAAGAAAAACTAACTGATCAACCCAAACTGAATGCAATTATCATAAAAAATGCATCCCAAACACACCCCAAACAAAAAAATATAACTCTAAATAGGATCTATGAGGGAGGAATAAGAAAAAACTACCATGACAAGGTGAAGAACATACCACCGATCGTCAATGGGAATCCACTGAATCTGATATATGAATGAGGGGTAAAGAGGGTTAGAAGATCCTTCAAAATCACATAGGATTACTCAAAAAATGATAGGGTGAGGGATGTGTTTGGATAGAAAATAATTTACTGATCATTCCTTTTTACAACCTAGATCCTGAAGGTTTCACATCATGTATTCCTTTCAAGACATGAGTTACACGGGTTTTAGTTTATAATGAAAATTAAATAACCTCCTCTTTGATTTAATAACATTTCAAGGATTCTCTTTTCATGATATAAATTAGGTTAATCAAACCACCTCTTATCCCTCACATAAGTAGTGAAACCAGCTAGATACATAATCTGTGAAATAATGTCTCATGATGTGAATGTAGTTCTTGTCATGAACCACAACCTATAGTACTTCTATGGCTCTAGCTCCATTGATCCCCTAAGATCTCATTCAAATGCCTCTAACTGCCCCAAAAGAATATTAATAGGGTGGGAAGGAAAATATGTTACAAAATATATCTCTCAAATTATTCTCATCCTCAAGAATCAAAACCAAACTTAGGGAATAAAATGCGTATGAACATCAACCCCTCAAGATTCATTTTAAATTTCTCATCATAAATCAAATGCTTCCACTATCTATTCTCACTAACCTAAATACCCAAAAACACATCTAACAACCACATCATCCCATATCCATATCACCACCTCTCATTAGGCATAAAACCACATCATTCTATACCAGCTATAGACCACTTCCTCTCACACAACCATGCCACTATCCTCAAAACCATACAAAGTCAATATAACCCAAATAAACAACTTTTATAACCAAAAAACAAACTTCCCCAAATATAAAAATCATTTAATTTATCCTCAATGTCAAGATATCATCAGCTATGGGTAGGACTGACTTTACCATATGGGTTTAATCGCAACATAGTATAATGTGTCTTGATTAGGAATCAGATCCTCCTGTTTTCATATGATAAAACATTATCACACATCACACAACAATAAAATAATTCAATAAAAAAACACATCTCATAGAACTATAAGATCTAAAGATTACAAATAAAAATATAGAAAAAATATGTCAGAAAAACTCAATGTATTAAAAATGCATCGATGTCTCATGATATGAAGTTCTCTCCTCTAGGCCGTTATGCCTCCATAATGCATGAAATGAGGGAATGGTCAACCCATTCAACAACTTCTCTCAATGATCATAACTCTCTATTGGACAATCCACATAATTCACAGCATCCTCGATATATAGATCTCCCTATCCAATAATATGGTTTTCATCCAGAATGTACTGATGAAGATGAGGTACATGGATGTCTTTGTGTATCCTCTTCATCCGTGGTGACAAGGCAGACCGATACACCACATCACCAACTCATTCCAACACCTCCAAGGGCCTAGTAAACCTAGGATAAATCTTACTTCCCATACCTAACCTTTTCTACCCACACCAAGGGGAATGATTTAGAAACACATGGTTTCCAAAATCAAACTCCAGGGTCCTGCTATTGAGATAATCACAAGACATATGATGGTCCTATGTTACATTCATCCCATCTCAAAAAATATGAAACTTTTTTGTTTTTGTTTTTACTACATTGGGACCATGAAATGATGCCTCCCCAACCACCATCCATCGCATTAGAGGATGACATAGTATCCGGAAAATCTACCCAAATGAAGTCAAGCCAATAGAAAAGTGATAGTTGATATTATATGTAAATATAACCAAGATAATGTGTCCTGACTATGATCCTAGATTCAGGCACGAAATGTGGCCTCTATTTTCTAAATAGTACATTCCATATTCCTATTAGTTTGAGGGTTGAAAGATGACATGAGGTATAACTGAGTGAAAAAATCATACCACAATACTATCTAGACTTGTGAGGTGAAGCTTGAATCCCAGCCTAAGACAATGGACCTCATAACTACATGCAACCACACCACTTCATCTGCATACCACATAGCCATAGGATCCACAACACTTGAATCCATTATTTCTATGAAGTTGTCTAATTTCATCAATTGATCCACAATTACCCAAACTATGTTACAACCTCTTTGAGATCAAGGTAACCTGATGACAAAGTCCATTGGTATGTTATCTAGTTTTAATGAGAGAATATATATGGTCTACAACATACCACCAATAACACAATGCATAGCATTTACCTTCTTAAAAACTAAACACCTCACAAAAAACTCCACCACTTCCCTTTTCATCTTGGGCCACCAAAATTGTGTCCTTTAGACCTGGAACATACTGGATACTCTAGGGTGTATTGAAAAGGTGAGATATGAAAATAATTAAGGGAACCCTCGTGAATCACTATCAGAATAAAAAATCTATCATGAAATAAAATCTGGTTCTGACCATCCTATGGACATCATTCCAAAGAATACCCATAGCCAACATAATTGCACATAACCTCTACCCCAAATTCTCCCAACTAATAATCCTACACATGTTGTATTATAAAAGGTTTCACTATCATCTAAAACAAACAACCTCTACCATATACCTCCCTTACATCCAGGTGTAGGGGCTCTAAGTCCTATATCACTCTCCAAGCATCTCTAGAATCCTAAACAATATCCTTTAATGACTTCCTGATCAAATCATGGACCACATAATTTCCCATTCCTATGGAGTAATATATCAAAAAATCATAATCCAAAAGAACTATCATCCACATTTGATATCACAGATTCTGATAACTTTGGTAAAATATGTACCTCAAGATATTTTAATATGTGAAGACCAAAATGTTCTCCCAAATGAGGTAATGCCACTACAAGATCGACACATACACAACCACTTCTAAAAATATATCAAGAGTGACATAGTTAGTTTTTATGGATAAAACTGCCTATACCCAAAAGAGATCATTTTCTTCCACTACATTTACATGCATCCAAATCCTATATGGGAAGCATCATAGAAAAAATCAAACATCATGTCTCCCTCCATCAAATGATGTTGTGGAGCACTGACTAACTTCTACTTAAGGTAATCGAATGCTGCATGACACTAATCAATCCACAAAAAATCCTAGTCATTCCTTCTCAAAGATATTAATAGTGATGATACTTGAGATAATCTAGGTACAAACATCTGATAATAGCTTAACAGACTAAGGAAATTATGAACCTCCGCTACATTCTTGGGATATTTCTAGGAAAAAGCTATCTCAACCCTAAAAGGGTCTACCACCACACCTTGTTTAGAAACTATATGCCCAAGGAAACATGCCTCTCACTTTGATAACATACACCTGGATAAATTTTCATGGTGCTGGTGCCATCAAAGAACCAGAGGAATCTATGAGATTATTAGCACAGTCCTCATTTGACTTCAAGTAGATCAATATGTCATCAATGAACGCGACTATGAACTAGTTGAGAAATTCATAGAACACATAGTTCATGAGACCTATAGCCATTAATGGGGTATTCGTGACACTGAATGGCATGACTAAAAACTCAAAGTTCTCATACCAACATCTGAATATTTTCCTAGGGATATCATTCTCATTTAAAATAAACTAGAGATATCCAGACTATATATCAATCATAGAAACCAGCGACCCCCTCTCAACTATTGGAAATTATCATATATCCTTGAAAGAGATAAAATATTATTGATTTTTACCAACTCCAAACTCCAGTAGTCTATAAAAAACCATGTAGTACAATACATATTCTTGTTGAAAAAAACTAGACCACCCCATGGTGAAATAGTGGACTTAATAAAAACCCTCTTCGTTAAATCATCCACATATAACCTCAAACTGCGTAACTCTATATGGACTATTTGATAGAGATCCATTGAAATCAGAGACACGTGTAGTAGTAACACTATTCCAAGAATAATGTTTCATCAAGATGATAGGTTCAAATCCTATACTATTAAACAATCAACTAATTTCATAAACAACTCAACCATCATGAATAGAAGGGGATCCACATTCATACGTCCCACCTGAAAAAACAGGTCACCAAAAAAACCACATGATGGTTATCCACATCCGAGAACATGTCTCTCCCCGACAAGAAATCAATAACAGAACACACCAAATAAAACCTGTTGATGACAATAATGATATTATATGATTTCACATGAAGAAAAAATTGTTTCACATGTGAATGATGTTCCTACATCGTTATTATAGACCCTAACAAACATCAAACAAGATGGTCTAGCCTCTGACTGGTGTAGTCAAAACCAAGGGAAATAAAAACCTATATACTTTTATCCCAAATAATAGACTAGAGTGGGTGAATTAATGGAGTATTAATCACCAAATAAATCAAGTAATAAAAAAGAGTCAATGATAAAATAAACACATCCCAAACAATCCCCTTCCACTATGGCACCACTTTTTCTACTATGTGTAACTGACCACACCAATCTAGTATACCTATATACTAATATACACCTCTAAAAACACACTCATATCAATGTCCCTAATCTTGAGGATCATCTTGAGGTTAGCCTTTACGTGCTCCATATCCCCATCATGGGGGATAATACTATTGTTCTTACTTCTAAAATGGCCTCACTGGTAATTTCTACTAAGGATGGAATTGAACCTTACTTCCAACAACAAACTGAGCCCAAATAACCATAGATAACTGGTTCTGGTGATGTCCAAAATCAAAATATTCAAAACACACTGATCTCAATCTCTTAGGAAAGGCATGAAAACCACTGTTTTTAGATGGTTATAAAGGATGCTATTGAATTTGTCTCTCTATTAGTTGAAACCTTGAAGGTCCTCGCACTTGAGACCTAACACTAAAAACCCTTCTCACCATGGAACCCAATAGGCTCCCCTCTCATGGTAAACATGCTCAGGAGTGTATCTAATCTATCACCTACAACTTATTATAAACCTCCAAATGCATCAGCAATGTTAACAGTGTTTCCGCATTGTTGATTGAAGGATGGATCACCTAATCAAGACATCTCACGTAAGACTACTCATCTCGAAAATGTTCAGGGGGAAATGAAATAGGCCCTTAAACCTGATCCCTATCTCCCACATAAACATACTCCCCTATTGAATAAAAATATCCTTATACTTATTAACTACATTCATGGTCGATGAAAGGAACTCTTCCCAAAACTCTATCTAAATTTCGACCCGTGGAAAATCTTCCATCTTCGTATCACCCAAAAATAGTAACCATCACTAACATGTATCTCCTCACATCTAACTATTTTTCAAATGGATATTGTTCTCCACCAAGGCTTGGATCAATATAATAGAAATATTAAGAACCTACAACCAACCTTATATATCTATATAGTAAATGATACCCCCACACTTCCCCACATCTTATCATTAAAATTGAAAAACATCATCTTCCACTGATCATCCTTCTCAACCAGGCCAACCCTCCAGAAATCAATTGGATCATCCAGATGATCCTCCAATACCTATACCACACATGGATGAAGAAAATGATCCATATCTAACAGAATAGAAAATGATTTCCTAATCCCTTGTAGTATATAATTTTATCAATATTTGTTTAATTTATTTTACATCATTTTACCTTATTATTAACTTCCTAGAACAACCCAATTCAAATAAGAAAAAAAAAATCATCATGATACATGTAACAGTCATAGGTATCTACCCTATAGAAAAATAAACCTCAATTAGTAATTTAATATGCTTATATCCCATGAATTGGATTATGGGGGCCCTAAAATACAGCTTCCTTGAAGGTCACCCTATCTAATGTCACACACCAAGGTCAACTAGAACCGTTTATATATATTAATCCAGGAAATAATCATTATTCCTAACCCCAAACACTATCCTATCTCTCAAGCATTAGGATTCAATACCACTCTATCATGAACCCATCTAGGAAAATATATTGTAATGAAGGGAACGAGGTAATGAATTCCCCATGTATCGCCTCCAGTAGGCCCTAAGTTGGAGACTATCACCGAGGGCATAAAAATTTCATAAAATGGGAAGCATTATCAACTATGTAAAAACAACATTAGAGATAAGATGAATCAACTAAAAGAAAATATATGAAATAATATAAAAATGAAACTAAAACCATCCCACAATGAATGAAAATAATCAAAAATATATAGATAAAAGTCTCTAAATTAAATACCCAAAAGAAAAATCTATAACAGAAAAACAAAAATTATCTACAAGTCCAATATAGTAATTTCCATCACTATCCATGAAATCCTCATATAAACTTGAAAAAAGTTTTATATACATAGGGTGAGCATACAAGTACATTCAATAGGAAATCCAATGTCTCTCATTCACATGTTAAAGAATCATAATAATTCACATGTGGGAAAACAACAGAACCAAACAACACTTAAAGAGGTCAACTAGCCAAGCCCATCCTCACCATGGAACACTAACTAAATAACACAAGCCATGTATAATATTATAATATTAATCATATCAATAATGGGAAACCCTTATAACTTTTCCATTGATTTTCCACTCTCACACCCCAACATCATATATCTTGGTGGTTCTATATCTTTCGTAGGACATATATAATATCCCCTGAGCAGGGTCACATCACATCATGCCAGTAGACCCCTTGGACATTTCTGCACAATACACATCTCTCCATAAGAAACCTGGTTCAACACAACATAACCATAACAAGAGTAGTAGGGTATCATGAACATGAAGAACATCAACCTTTTTCACTCCACATACCATGCATGACCCCACTATAATTCTCTCCAAAGAATGATAAAATCTCATCCTACTGAAAAACATCTTGGTTATCACCTATGGGCATATAAATTTGGCCACCATAGCTTGTACATATCTAATCACCTAAAAGATATAGTGGGAGAGAGTAGGTATCCAACCATCTATCCTCTTCTTTAGGATGTTTGAAAAAAAACACCTATATAAATGTATGGGTGTCGATACATAGTGCTCAACATGGGTGGGGTGCATGTAGAAATCAAAAGAAACATACAAGGTATATATATTTCCACACACATGATTCCAAAATATTGGTACACAATAATGAAATAACCAACTAAAAACATACTCACCTTTACTACCACCTCTAAATAGAGAAAACCGTCTAAAAAACCAACCACTTCCCACATCCCACTTATCACTTCCAACTTCCCACATTTTTGTAAAAGCTAATCCAATATCATCTAAACATCCCATTACTTTAATAATTTATTAATAACTATATTTAACCACATAATCCATTATTAGTTTTTTTAATTTACCAATTTTATCTCATTAACCAAACCGACCCATTTCATTTCAATTTTAATGTCTCATTTGATTCCAATACTACCCAAGATACTAGCACAACACAACCATTCTCATCTCATCCACCACATAACACGTCTACACATCATCATCCCACATCACGACCACATATTACCACCCCATAAAAAAGTCTCAAAAACCCATCACATCATCACCCCACAACACATCCTCACAAACCAATCACAATACCACCCCACAACTCGACCTCAAAAACCTATCACATCACCGGCACACAATATGACTTCACAAACCTATCTGAACCACATTCCATCTATATAACAACCCATGATTCTAATATATAGATAATATTTATTTTTATATTAATATAAAACATATTACAAAAAAAATCCTTAGGACTGTAATAGTTTAGTGTCTTTGGAGACTAGGTACTAAATCTTCTATTTTGGTGACCAATATTCCATGTTTCCCAAAAATTATTATCATTTTGTACTCATAATAGAAATTCCAAACATAAATAATTTATTAATATACTAGTTAAAACAAATATAAAAAACATTGAGGTTAAATGATCAATAAAGGTAAACAAGGGAGATATGTCAGCATAACATGAACATAAGGGTATTGGAACATGATAATAACATTTTGAAACTATACCCTTCATATCATATATCATAATATTGAATCATGGTATAATGATTGGTAGTCTATAATACATGATTTATTAGATATCAAGGAAAATGAGTGGTGTGAGCATAACATTGAAACAAGACAGGGAATTTTTGTATACATGTAATTATAGAAAATCATTTCCTTAGTAGTAAAGGATAATTACCAAAATATATCCAGGCACTCCCTAGGTGGATATACATCCTGAGTGGAATACACCGCCATCCCCAATAGAAACTCTTTCCTTATAATTGAATGAGTTCAATCCAAAACCATCATAGTATTCAAGGTTCACTCCCAAGACCATCATAGTAGTCAAATTCCATCACTCAACCAATATCACTCCCCACTCCAGTCCTATCTTTCCCATGAGATATAAATCCTTACACAATTCATTAAATAATGATACAGGTCTCACCAATATTAGGCTATAATGTAACCACCATCCTTTTTTATAATGAAACCATCATCACATAATAAAAATCATACATATGTGTTCCACAAGATCATAACAAATTAATCATATTAGAACCCATGAAATCAAATGGGATTCATAAATATTTTATCATAACATAAAATGTGAAAAAAATAAATAATAATTTATTTATTTCATGAAATCATAAAATTTTTAAAAATAATCAGGTTTAATAATAATTTTATAATGGTATAACCTGTGAAAGATAAATGGGTTTGAAAAAAATATTACTACAATAAATATAAACTATTCATATAAATAATGATAATGGTATCCTTTTATAATATCTCTATTTATGAATAAGAAACATAAAAATATTTATTTTTATATAGAAAACTATTTTGAATGATTACTTTGAACATTTATTGAGGAAAATAGCATGTCCTATTTGAAAAAAATCTTTTTAAAATGAAAAATATTTTCAAAATCATTTTCTTTGAAAATAACCTTTTAAACTTATATAGGAATCTATAGAAATCATTTAAAACATTTCATAAGAAAAATATCCTTTATTAATTAGAAAAAAACTATTTAAAAAATTATTATTTTTTAAAATAATTTTATTTTATAATATAATTATAATATATAGTTAAATTATTAAATATTTTTTAGGTCATTTTAGTGTAAAACTATGTACATTCCATACACATTAAAATAATGACTCCATTCACATTTTCAGTAAAATCTAAATGGGCATTGTTTGAAAAAAAGTCATGAAGATTCCTTTCAAATCATTTTGCAAAAAGTCAAAAAAGAGAAAAAAATTGTTAACAAATCATTTGAAGAACGTTAAAACCATTTTTTATTTTTATTTTAAACAATGTTTTCTATGAAAAAATATTTCCAACATAAGAGAGAAATAATGTCATATTTTCTTAAAAAAATTCTCAACTATTTTATGTAAAAGTGATTGGGAAAATGGTACTATTACATGAAAATATCATGAATAATTATAATAGAATAAAATTCATGAGTTTATTGATATTTTAATCATAACATTTCATTGTTGTAAACATAATCATAAATAATCCCATTTAACAATGAGATTATAGAATAAAACACATAAAATATTGGTAACATTGAACAATAATCCCCCTAAATGAATTACATTAAATGAAACATATAATATCATTAAAAGAAAAGTATTCATGATATAAAATTCTATTTGGGAGTATATACACTTAATAGAAAAAGATAGGTTAATAATGATACATATGTCTCAAAGGAAGTAAATTGAGACAAAAATCTCTTATCACTTTGATAATTTTTTAACAGTAAACCCCTTGAAAGATAAATCCAAAAATAGATATTCACATACCAATATGTTTTCGTATTATCTTTATAAAACACATTCATCTGAATTATATACACCACATAAAACAAATATTTAAGAATATGGATTAAATCTCACAGAAATAAAAGTGAGATGAGAAAACCCTTGCCATAAGTCTCTAATTTCTTCACACACTGCCAAAACTCCAATATATTAAATATAATTTTATTATAATCCTATTAAATAACCATGAATATATATTTCATACCATATATTATTTAATTATGTCTTTTTATCACTCATTTATTAATAATTACATGTTAGAATCATGTTTCGGGTAATAACTGCTTTGTTTATCGTATATGTTTTGGTTTGTTATTTTTGGTCCTTTTAATTTGATCATGGTAAATTAATTTTTAGAATAATATTAATGAAATAATTATAATATTTATACACCTATTATACTTTTATTACCAATCAAGAAATATGGTGTTGAGAAATGAAGTATGTTACAGTTAGGGAGATGGTAGGCTATACATATTCCTGGGGACCATTTCCATTTTTCAATAATAATTATGGAAAGGAGGTAAGTAATATTTTATATTTTAATAATGATAATAATATAATAAATAAAATATTATATATCTAAATATACTGATTCATATCATCCATGTGGTGTGGTGATGAAAAGAGAGAGATTAACATCGCTTCGTGAATGTTGTAGTCCACATGTACACGAATGACATTATTATTTTTCACTGAGGGAAAATGTAAGAAATAATTTGATATAATATCATTTAATAATGATAAATATTTCATTTATCTGATAAATATCCCATTTATATTATATATATTTATTATATTTATCATTGCTATCTTCTATGTAAAGGGTTGGTCAAAAATAATAACATCATTTCAGGAGGCGGTAGTCTGTTGTACACACAAGCAATGTTATTGTATCGACAAATGAAATAGAAAGAAAAAAGGTTTTATAAGACATAATGATTATAGATATATAATTATTTTATAAATATCATATATATATATATATATTATATCCATCATTATACCCATCCGTGAGAGGTGGTAATGGAAAAATGAATGACATCTGTTCATGAGGCAGTGGTTCATTATACACACGAATGATTGTTTCATAACCCATTTGATGGAAGAATATATGGTTTTAGGTCATTCATGTAATGTAAAAATATAATTGTATTAATTATATTGAGGTTATTATTTCATCATGTTGTAATAATAATTGATGTGGGTGGAAGAATAAATAATATAAAAATGCTTGTTGAAAAATGTTACCTCTTCTTCAAGTATCCTCATTAAGTTTGCAGCCAAATCCTTCCTAGGATGGATTTACGTACAAAATAATACTTCTATAATTAGAGGGATCTTTTTAATTTTTTTTTTTAGGAATTTTTCAAATAAAAATGTTTTGACGGTTTGAAGAAGAGCATAGAGTTTTTGGCATTTTATAAGTGAGGTGAGTGGAACAATAGTAATTGTTTTTGTAAAAAAGGTGTACCCGCATATTTATCATGTATAAAGGATCAAAAATGAGGGTTTATATATAATTATACATTATAGTGTCTAAATATTTTCATCCAATATATTTGATACAATTTTATAGGTCATTTTAACAGATATATTTTTATTTTAACCCGTGATAAATCAATTTTTATCTTAACCTGGGTAAATAATTTTTACTATTTTTACTATTCATTTTGGTCAAAAATTAAATTTATGTTATTATATAATATAAAATTTTATTATTATAAATATTAAATCCTTTAATCTAAAATACATTAAAATAAGTTTAAAAAATAATTTTAAAATTAAACTCGTTGATGCGACTAAGAAGCAGGTTTTTAAAAAGAAAATAATCAAAAGTTTACAAAGTTTTTATATCAAATTTCAATATGAAATTGATTAAAATAAAATAAATTTGATTAATATATATATATATATTTGAAATAATTTTTCATTAAAACCAATTTAAATATAATATATCTTTATAAATAATTTTATCGAAATTTGTTTTTTCAATTAAATTTCAGTATTTTTCTCTATTCAACAAAAAAATAATTTTTTCAGAAAATTATCATAATTTCTCCATAAGATAATTATTAAATGAGGATTTCAAAAATTAATATTATTTTAAAAACTTAATTTGATATGTGATTCAAAAATTAATTTTAATATAAGGGCATCAATGGTGAAAAGCTATTATTTTGGAAAATATCATTTTTAAGAATAATATTAGATTAATGCATATTACTTATCTAGAAAACACATAATATGAATGTTAAATAGTTAATTTAATATATATAATATATAAATTTAATTAAATAATTGACTAATTTTTTTAATTTATTATGTTAAAATATATTTGTGTTCATAAAATGGTTTTTCAGAAAAATATTCCCTTTATTTTCAAACAGTTTTTAGTTTAATTTCTAATTAATTAGTCACCAAATAATTAATTATATATATAAATTTATAAACCATATATTTTCATAATTTAGTTAATATTATTCAAACCCATTATTCCAAGGGATAGGATATAACAAGCATATTAAATAATAATATTTTAATTTTATCTCACTTTTCGCTTAAACTCGATGTTGCGTATAACACAAGAAGAACATATTGTTTCATTTAACACAATCCAAAATAATTTTTGAATATAAAAAAGTATCTAAAATATAAAAATTATAATAGGTAAAAATAATTCATAAAATCTCGTGGTGTTACGTTCTACCAACCTTAAAATGAATTTCACCCTCAAAATTCATCTTGGTATTTAGACGTTGGAGATTTGAAAATTTCTTAATAGAAACCCACATCCTAAAAAGGGTTAATAAAACATCCACATGAAAAAGTGGAATATATTTTCTTAATTGTTCTTCCATAACACATATTAGGTTTCCAAATAGAATAAGATAAGTGGGACGTAAAAACATTGCCATAGATGAGAAAAACTAACAACCAAATACTTATCAAGAGTGATAGAGAGCATGGTAAAAATAAAGTCAATGACCATAAAATCATAAACTAAAGAGGGATGAAAAATTCAATGATATCCTAAAAAATGATGACAGTATGACAAATTTTAATTTAATGATCATTATAAAAAATAATTGGGATTTTTCACGAGAGTATATGCTTACTTTATTTTATTCCATTTCATAAGAACAATATTATCCTTTGGTTATAAATTTATTAATTAACAATTCATCTCTTACTCTCTGAAATAACGATGAATTTTTTATTCTTGAAGTATTAAATGGATCAAAATATACATAATATAATGATAAGTCATTCCGTATAATTTTAAGAATAATCACAATAAAATGTTTATCATAAGTTATCCACTATACATAAATCTTCATATACATTAATCTCTAAAACCTCTTCCAAATATCAACTTAAAAAATTTAATAGATAGTTAACCTTATGACCCTTATACAAGATTAAAATCCAATAATTTATGAATATGGTCACTAAATTTCTTAAAATTAATTCCCCATATATCATATTTAAAATCTTTGTTGTCACATACCAAACTTGTTAATAACTTCATCAGGTATTCTATTGAAACATGTTAAAAACCCGAATTTCCATAAAACCTTATTAAAACTGAAAGAGCACTGTCGTGGGTGCCCTCAAATGATTAGTGTGATTTTGGGTACTTAGGTGCAGCAGAGTGGCTGACCAAGGTCATCTCTCAAATGAGGAAGTGAATTTAACAACTTATTAGAGGTATTCTAAAAATAAAATAAAAGAGAATAAAATAAAAACACTACTTTAAAGGATTGGGCTTTTTATATTTTATGAATCTAGAAGAAGTTTGCTGGAAGAAGATTGTATATTTTTTTGTTTTTAGTTTTGAAATGAATTTTGATTAAAATGACACAACAAGAAGATGTTTTTTTGACAATATTTAAAAGGCGCAATTGATCTAACTCTACCTATTCACTTTATTATTAATCATTATCATTTAGATTAAAATTCACTTAATTATGATCCCTTAATTTGTTAAATCCCGAACCCTACGAGAATTAACTTTACCACAAAGATGATGTGAATTTAACCCTAGGCTAACTTCGGAACATGAAATCGGAGCACCCTGCTTTGATTGATGTTCTAAGATTAGCTTATGTTCAGTGGTAAATTAACGCCCATATCAATTCTAGAAATGTGGATGAATTGTGTTTAGGAATTATATTTGAACTATACAAATTTATCCTGTGAGGTCTTGTATTACCGATTAAGATCGCGCTCTAACAATTTACACAAAATCCCGACCTCGCGTGTTTTTCTGTTAATTGTTCAATTGCTTGCTTAGTTTCTTACAATTTAAAAACACAATTCATGGATCATATTAATTGAATTACAGTAGCTCAATGATTCAAAATAATTAAATGAATAGGGTAGAAAATAGATCGATTATTAAAAGACTACTTTTCCATGGGTGGTGTAATCATCGTAGAAGCGTTTTTCATGTGCAAAGGTTTATAATGGGTATAACCCAATAACGCTTCTACAAAATAATTCCTGCCCAAATAGGAAGATTAATAGAAGAATAAATTTAAATAAAACAGAAGAAAAGAGAAGAAATAAAAGAAGAACAAAGAAGTTTATTACACAAACAAAATCATTACGACATGAAGGAGAAGAAAAAGGCTTCGTCGAAGGGATCCTTGCTTCAAGAGATACCCTTATTGAAATGGTTGGAGAATTGGAGTGGATCCACTTCTCATCTGCCCTAAACTTACCAATACAAGTCTCAACCCCTCCAAATGATAAAAAATCCAATTTATAGAGGGTAGGGGAGGATAGGTTACAAGTGGTTTCAAGTGTGAATGTGGAAATTCGGCCAAATATTTTAATGAAAATTGCACCGCCCATTTCACCACCAAAACGCGTGAATTTGCTGGTCGTCCAGAAGGATCAAATGTGCGTATATGGGTCCTCTAGCATTTATACATTTTTGGGCTCAATAAAATCCCATATGTAGAAGTTATGGCCTAAATACATAAGCTTATCCATTCTGGAGAGTCTAGCCCAGCTTTGTCTTTATGGACCAATTACTCCATTAAAATGCATTCTTTTGAACTAATATCCTGAATAAAAGTTGTAGATAATTAAGTTATGAACACTTTTGAAAAACTTAAAATTCAAATTATAAATATAAAAATATTTATCTTCGAAATACTACAGTGAACTATAAAGGGTAAAACTGGAATTTTCATCAAATATTCAAATGAATGATCTAATCCCAAATATTTTATAAATAAACATATTTAACACAATTTGAGGAAATTATATCATTTATTATCAATACAATATTCAATAAAATGGTGTTTTATCAACTCCCCCACACTTACCCTTTTGCACACCTGGGCAAAACCTCATATCAAGTAAACATCAATATCAAATCAAAACCAATTTTAAAACACATATCCTTAAGATCAATCAATTTCACACCAAGAATCAAAAGATATCATGCCTCATAAAAAACCTTATTTCAAGTTCTCCATTTATATCATTCAATATATTTCCACTTCATTTATCCTCCCATGCACAAAACACTTACCTCGCTTGAATTTTCTCTCACCACTCAAATAGAAATTTTTTTTGCAATGTCTTTCTCATCCAAACACATACAAGGGTCACCATAGGCTTGATAGATTCCTACATCGCTACCCGATGTGAGTCAAGGACATATGTTTATCCTGAGGACTTTTCAGGGTTGTTCTGTGGCTTTCGGTTGGTAGGATTAAGATGTGAAAAACTCTGAGGCTGAATGAGGAGGGCTTAACTCTTTTGAAGCAAAATTGCATTAATCTAATTTTCACTTAAATATGGTCTTCTCTTCAATCCCCATAGTATCAATTCAGCTCCATCATCATGAAAAGTAATGAAAGGTTTACACCATTCATCATTTCAGCATAAAAAATGTCAATCTTCTCAAACATGGTTTTCTTGAAAGCTCCAGATGGGCACAGCTTTCCACCTCAATTAGAAGCTCCAGAAAAGGCACAACTTCACATGTAATGAAAGCTCCAGAAAAGGAACAGCTTTTAATATAATGACTTTCTTTAGAAGCAAACACATCTCTTCAGAATTTAATTTTCCACCAAAAGTATCACAGAATGTGGTGGCAAAACCTAAGACAACTTCCCCCACACATAAGCTCAACTAGATTATGCAATTTCACTTCAAGAGTTGGTTGGATAGGGAAAATTGGCTTGTAATGTGGCTAACCTAACAGACTATGCATGGATTCTAAGGGCTAAAAGGATTAAATATTCAAGGTAGGCCATTATAAAAAAGGATTCTTTGAAATATGGGCTTTAATACCAAACAAATGCCTCAATCATTTAAACATAAGTACCTCAAACCCTCAAGTTTTGACAGGAATAGATCAAATTCTGATTAAATCAAGTATGGTTTTGTTCTCTCAAGAAGTGAGTTGAATGTAAAGAATATGAATATAATGGTTTAGAAGCCTCACAGGAAAGTGATTTCAAATATAAAGACAGTGAGATTGGCATGGGATTCAAAATTCAGCGTACTTTTCATGAAATTACTAAATATTTTAACTTGAAACAAAGTCATTTCAGCATTCATTTAAGCTTAGTTTCAAGGGGTAAATTGTTTCACTTATTGACGTGGATTTAAAAATGGTGATGAGAATCATTTAGCTCAAAATGTTTCCAAAAACACAGAAAATTGTAAAATAAACACACAAAATTTGAAAAACACACAATTTTTTTTTGAAAAACACACAATTTTTTTTGGTTTTTTTTAAACATGAAAACAATTGAAATTACTAAACTAAACGGTTACCTCCTCCACACTTAAAATATTGCATTGTCCTCAATGTGAACCCGTGAGATGATATATGCACATGAAATGCAGAATTTTTAAATAGGACAAATAATATAAAAGTGAAAGGGTTAGGAACAGCCTAATGTGATCAAGTGATGATGGGGTCATGCAGTGTGATAAAATCCACTACATCAGTAGGATGTCCCTCAATGTATCTCTTCAAACGTTTCCCATTGAATGCAAATCACCTTCCAGTGTCCTCTTGTGTGATCTCCACTACACCATAAGGAAAAACATTAGACACAATATAAGGACCTAACCATCTGGAACGCAAGTTACCAGGCATCAACTTCAGTCGGGAACTATAGAGAAGGACTTTCTCTCCAACATGAAACTCCCTTTGTTGGATCATTTTGTCATGAGCTGCTTTTGATCTTTCCTTGTAGAGCCTTGAGTTCTCATATGATGACAGTCGAATCTCCTCAAGCTCTTGAATTTGCAACTTCCTTTGAATTCCAGCTTGGTCCAAATCCATGTTGCATTTCTTTATAGCCCAATATGCCCGATGCTCGACTTCCACTGGGAGATGACATTATTTCCCAAAAACAATCCGAAATGGGGACATACCAATGGGGGTCTTGTATGCTGTTCTATAAGCCCACAATGCATCATCCAAGCGCTTGCTCTAATCCTTCCTATTTGGCTGCACAGTTTTCTCCAAGATTTGTTTCAACTCACGATTTGAAACCTCAGACTGGCCATTTGTTTAGGGGTGGTATGGTGTTGATGTTTTGTGAGTCACCCCATACTTTAGAAGGAGGGAAGAAGAATTCCTATTTCAAAAGTGTGTCCCTTGGTCACTGATGATGGACTTTAGTACTCGAAACCAGCAGAAAATTTGAGCCTTGACAAAATTCACTACAACATGAGAATCGTCAGTCCTGGTGGCCTTGGCCTCCACCCATTTACTCACATAATCAACAGCAACCAAAATATACAAAAATCCAAATGAACTAGGAAAAGGACCCATAAAATCAATTCCCCATACATCAAAAATCTCACAGAATAGTATGGGTTGTTGGGGCATCTCATGTATCTTAGAAATGTTCCCAGTGTGTTGGCAACGAGAGCATGACTTACAAAACACATGGGCATCATGGAATAATCTAGGCCAATATAATCCAGAGTCCAAATCCTTCCTAGCTGTCCGTTGGGGTCCAAAGTGTCCACCACAAGAAAGTGTATGACAAAAATGCAAAACAGACTCAAACTCATGATCGGGAACACACCTCCTAATGACTTGGTCACTACACATGCGCCATAAGTATGGATCATCCCAAACATAAAATCTTGACTCACTCTTTAATTTTTGGACTTGATGTTTCTTTAAATTTGTTGGGATTTCAGAAGCAACAAGGTAGTTAACTAAATCAGCATACCAAGGATGCGTACTTGAGATGGTATATAGATTCTCATCAGGGAAGGTGTCCCGAAGTGGTACCTGATCCAAGGTTTCATCCTCTAGTGTGTGAGTAAGCCTAATCATGTGGTCTGCCACCAAGTTTTCTGACCCCTTTTTGTCCTTTATCTCGATGTCAAACTCTTGAAGAAGGAGCATCCAACGGATAAGTCATGTCTTTGCATATGGCTTCTTCAGGAGGTACCTCAAAGCTGCATGGTCAGAAAAAACAACTACTTTGGAGCCTAATAAACATGAACGGAATTTATCTAAAGAAAATATGACAGCAAGAAACTCCTTTTCCGTGGTTTTGTAGTTTGATTGGGATGAATCCAATGACCTTGATGCATAGGCAATCATATGTGAACGTCCTTCCACCCTCTGAGATAAGACAGCTCCAACCGCGAATTTGGAGGCGTCACACATAAGCTCAAATGGAAGGTCCCACCGTGGGGGCTGTATAATAGGTGGAGTGGTCAGACACTTCTTTAGCTTATCAAAGGAAGTTCTACAATAATCATCAAACACAAACTCAGAATCTTTTTGAAGTAATCGTGACATAGGAAGAGCGATCTTACTACAATCTTTGATGAAGCACCGATAAAATCCTGCATGCCCTAGGAAAGATCTAACATCACGGACACATGAAGGATAGGGTAAGGATGAAATAATGTCTACCTTAGATCTATCAACCTCTATCCCATGTTTTGACACAACATTCCCTAAGACAATGCCATGCTCTACCATAAAATGACACTTTTCAAAGTTCAGGACCAGATTCTTCTCAATACAATGATTCAACACCTTTCCCAAACTCTTTAGACATTCATCAAATGAGGATCCATACACTGTAAAATCATCCATAAATACCTCCATGAAGGTCTCAATAAAATCAGAAAAAATACTCACCATGCATCTCTGGAAGGTACCTGGGGCGTTGCAAAGTCCAAATGGCATCCTTCGGTAGGCAAAGGTACCGAATGGGCAGGTGAATGTCATCTTCTCCTGGTCCTCCGGAGCTATAGGAACCTGAAAATATCCAGAAAATCCATCCAAGAAACAATAGCGTGTCTTCCCAGCTAGTCTCTCAAGCATATGATCAATAAATGGGAGGGGGAAATGGTCCTTGCGAGTGGACTGATTTAGTTTCCTATAATCAATACACACACGCCAACTATTTTGCACCCTCATTGGAACTAAATCATCTTTCTCATTTTTAACAATAGTAACACCACTTTTTTTAGGCACAACCTGAATAGGACTTACCCACTGAGAATCTGAAATGGGAAATATTATACCTGCCTCGAGCAATTTCTCAACTTCCTTTTTAACAACATTCAGGAGGGTGGGATTGAGTCTCCTTTGTGGTTGTCTCACCAGTTTAGCCCCATCTTCCAAGAGAATCCTATGCATGAAAATGGAGGGGCTAATACCTGATATGTCAGCCAAGGTCCACCCAATCGCCCTGATGTTCTCCCTCAAAATATTCAAAATCTTTTCTTCATGTTCAAAAGGGAGATTGTTAGCAATGATAACAGGTAATCTTTCACCATTCAACAAGTATGAGTATTTCAGATTTGGTGGCAATGGCTTGAGTTCTAATGAAGGAGGGTTTAGTATGGATGGAGACATTGAAGGAACTGAAATATGTGCACAAAGAGCATCAGTATCAGAATATACATCATCAAAATCATAGAATAAAGCATCAAATCCATCATCATACTCAATAGCTATTTCATAATCAGAGTGAACATGATCAAAATCAGAATATGAATCCACATCAAAATCAAATCCAAGATAGGATTGTGTATCATCAACATGTGCGGAAGTGCTCTTAGACATCAAACTCGAACCAATACTCATAATCTCCCTAAGCATAGGACAATAAAATTCTATGGAGTTTTTATTTGGTTGTTCAAAATGGGAGATAACAAAAGCAGAATGGTCCTCTGAGGGGTACTTCATGGAATCCATAACATTAAATATCACAACTTCATCTCCAAAATCCATGGAAAGTGTACCCACATTGACATTTATGATAGTTTTTGCAGTCTTGAGGAAGGGCCTACCTAAGATAATGGGGGCATGAGAACTTACCTGATCATCCTCCATGTTAAGCACATAGAAGTCTGCTGCAACGATCATGTCTCTTACCCGAACAAGTACATCCTCAAGAACTCCCGCTAGATATGTCATAGATCTATTTGCCAACTGCACCACTACTCTTGTCGGCTTCAACTCACCAACCTGCAAGGAAGAGAATACAGAGTGAGGCATCACATTTATGGAAGCTCCCAAATCACAAAGAGAATCATAGAAGTGCAACTCCCCTATGGTACATGGGATGGTGAATGTCCTGGGATCCTTGCACTTTGTTGGCATTGCTAGAGTTGGTGTAATGAGTGTTGATACATTCCTTCCAAGGTTGATCCTCTCATTCCCCTTGATCCCTCTTCGATTGGTGCAGAGTTCTTTTAATAATTTGGCATACCTTGGGATTTGCTTAATGGCTTCAAGTAGTGGAATGTTGATCTCCACGCGCTTGAATGTGTCCAAAACCTACTTTTGCATTGCTTCTTCAGCCATCTTCTTGGTTTGAACAATCCTGTTTGGAAAAGGAAGGGGTTTAGGAGGAACATCATCAATATTTTTCTTACATTTATCTTTCTCCTTGGATTTCTCATTAGTTGGTTCGGAATGCGGCTTCTCTGGAGTTGAGGTGAATCCTGGTGGAATGGTAGGTACAGATGTATCGTTCATTTGCTTCCCACTTCTCAATGTGATGGAACTAACATTCCCCTTTGGATTTGGAGTGGGTTGGGAAGGTAGATTTCCGGAATTCTTACTTAAAAGTTCATGGAGGGCGGTGGCAATCTGGATCATTTGAGTCTTCAACTCCCTCAGCTCCGAACATTGACTCTTCATCTCATTCTGTTGATTAAGAAAAATTTGCTTCGAAAGATCATCAGTATTAGAATCTACCTTTGGTGGAGGATTCCCTTGTTGCTGGCTTGCTGATGCTTGGGCTTCAAATCTCCTTTGGGGTTGTTGGAAACCCTGCTGGTAAGGCGGAGGCTGCTGGAAGTTTTATTGAAAGGGTGGCCTTTGCTGTTGTCCAGAGCCATACCTCATATCTGGTTGACCTTTCCACCCTTGGTTGTATGTTGGAGCAAATGAATCAAACTTATTTTGGGGATATGGTTGTTGTTGCTGCTGAAATGGTCTCCCTAGGAATACTGCTGCACAATCATCTATCTCTTGTAGTTGTGGACAACAGTCAGTTGGGTGGCTTGTCTCAGTGCAAATGCCACAAGGCCTCGAAGGAGGGGGTTGAGATGTCTTTTGTTCCAAAGCAATTTGCCTCACCATATTTGTCAATTCATCTAAATTGGTATCAATCAAATGACTCTCAAGAGAATAAGGACTTACCTGATGTACTCCCCTGATATGTGGTGTACCTCGATCACCAAATTGTTGGGAGTTTTGGGCCATCTTGTCGATCAACGCACGTGCAGCTACTGGTGTCTTGTCCACCAATGCTCCTCCAGCTGCAGCATCTATCATGCTCCTCTCCATTGGTGTGAGTCCTTTATAGAAGTATTGAATGAGTAATTGCTCACTGATTTGGTGATGTGGGCAGCTTGCACACAACTTCTTGAATCGCTCCCAGTACTCATACATTGACTCCCCTTGTGCTTGCTTGATCCCCGATATCTCCTTTAGAATGGAAGTGGTCATTGATGCTGGAAAAAATCCCTGCAATAAAAGACGTTTCAAATCGTTCCAACAAGTTACATCTTTGGGTTGTAAATAATACATCCAGTCTTTTGCAGCTCCATCAAGTGAGAATGGGAATGCACTTAATTTAATTTGATCTTCAGAAACATTTCTTGGTTTTAATTTTGAGAAAACCACATTAAATTCTTTCAAATGTTTATTGGGATCCTCACCAGAGAGGCCATGAAACTTTGGAAGTAAGTGAATTAACCCAGATTTTAGTTCAAAGTCCGATTCGAGATTTGGGTATGCAATACAATTTGGTTGATAGTTAACATCAGGTGCAGCCAATTCTCGAATGGTTCTATTAATTTCATTTCCATTGTTTCCAACCATTGGTTCCTCTTTTATGTTTGAATTTGAATTACATCCAATTTCAATGTTTCCAAAAGAGAGGAATTCACCAACTGGTTGAATATTGAAACTTCCCGTAGACTGAGAATTTTTGATTCGAGCCCTAAGGCTACATTCAATCTCAGGGTCAAGATCTAAGAGATCTTCAGGATTAGTTCGTGTCAAAGGTCAAATAAAAATGAAAAGAAAGAAATTGGACCATAGTAAAATAAAAATGAAAAGTTTGAGTTGATGGTCCAAAAAGAAAAGAAGAGGATGAAAAAAAATGAAAACTTGAGAAAGGGTAAAGATGAAAGAGAGAGGTGAAGAAAATAATAGAATGAAAAATAAAAGAAATACCTATAAATGGTTGAATAAATTACTTGCCTCCCCGGAAATGGAGCCAATTTGAAAGAGCGCTGGCGTGGGCGCCCTCAAATGATTAGTGTGATTTGGGGTACTTAGGTGCAGCAGAGTGGCTGACCAAGGTCATCTCTCAAAGGAGGAAGTGAATTTAACAACTTATTAGAGGTATTCTAAAAATAAAATAAAAGATAATAAAATAAAAACACTACTTTAAAGGATTGGGTTTTTTATAGTTTATGAATCTAGAAGAAGTTTGCTGGAAGAAGATTGTATATTTTTTTGTTTTTAGTTTTGAAATGAATTTCGATTAAAATGACACAACAAGAAGATGTTTTTTAGACAATATTTAAAAGGTGTAATCGATCTAAATCTACCTCTTCACTTTATTATTAATCATTATCATGTAGATTAAAATTCACTTAATTATGATCCCTTAATTTGTTAAATCCCGAACCCTACGAGAATTAACTTTACCACAAAGATGATGTGAATTTAACCCTAGTCTAACTTCGGAATATGCAATCACAGCACCCTATTTTGATTGATGTTCTAAGATTAGCTTATGGTCAGAGGTAAATTAAGGCTCATATCCATTCTGGAAATGATGATGAATTTTGTTTAGGGATTATATTTGAACTCTACAAATTTATCCTGTGTGGTCTTGTATTACTGATTAAGATCGCGCTCTCACAATTTACACAAAATCCCGACCTCGCGTGTTTTTGTGTTAATTGTTCAATTTCTTGCTTAGTTTATTAAAATTTAAAAACACAATTCATGGATCATATTAATTGAATTACAGTAGCTCAATGATTCAAAATAATTAAATGCAGAGGGTAGAAGATAGATCGATTACTAAAAGACTACTCTTCCATGGGTGGCGTAATCATCGTAGAAGCGTTTTGCATGTGCAAAGGTTTATAATGGGTATAACCCAATAACGCTTCTACTCAAGAATTCTAGCCCAAATAGGAATATTAAGAGAAGAATAAATTTAAATAAAACAGAAGAAAAGAGATGAAATAAAATAAGAACAAAGAAATTTATTACACAAACAAAATCATTACAACATGAAGGAGAAGAAAAAGGCTTCGTCGAAGGGATCCTTACTTCAAGAGCTACCCTTATTGAAATGGTTGGATAATTGGAGTGGATCCACTTCCCCTCTGCCCTAAACTTCCCAATACACATCCCAACCCCTCCAAATGAGAAAAACTCCAATTTATAGAGGGGAGGGGAGGATAGGTTACAAGTGGTTTCAAGTGTGAATGTGGAAATTCGTCCAAATATTTTAATGAAAATTGAACCGCCCATTTGACCACCAAAAAGCGTGAATTGGCCGGCCTTCCAGAAGGATAAAATGTTTGGATATCGGTCCTCTATCTCCGCTTCAAATATGGGCTCAATATAAGCCTATATGGAGGAGTTAAGGACGAAATAAAGAAGCTTATCCATTCTGGAGAGTCCAGCCCAGCTTTGTCTTTATGGCCCAATTACTCCATTAAAATGCAATTTTGTGATCTAGTATCCTGAATAAAAGTTGTCGATACTTAAGTTAGGAACACGTTTACAAAATTTCAAATTCAAATAATAAATATAAAAATAGTTATCTTCGAAATACTACAGTAAACTATAAATGGTAAAACTAGAATTTTCATCAAATATTCAAATGAATGATCTAATCCCAAATATTTTATAAATAAACGTATTTAACACAATATGAGGAAATTATATCATTTATTATCAATTAAATATTCAATAAAATGGTGTTTTATCAAAAAACATACATTCTTCTTTATTATTAAGATAAAAACAGCATATTTGTTGTATTCCTTATATCCAAATTTTTTTTAAACCCCATAAATGATATCATAAACCACATTTTAATTTAATCAATAGTCAATTATAAATAAATCAATATTGTAAAATTTAATTTTTCTATAACAATCATCTATTCTTCAAAACAAAACACCATTTTCTCAAAATCTATAATATTATAAGGGTTACCTTACCTTAATCAAAATATCACCTTTCAATTAAATCAATTTTCTAGGTCATCTACACTATTCAACACATTTTTAAGAATCCTTAACAAAAAACTTATACCAAAAAATCCTTACATATTTAATGATATTCATATAACATATTTCTATAATTCAGACACATAAACACTTAAATGATCCCACTTCATTCTCAAATCATTAACTGGGATACATTAATTTATTCCTTAATACATTATTCATTTTATAAGTAATTCATTATATCTTAATCATTAATAGAAAAACCATTTCTCATACAACCTTTCTAAGTCTCTTCTCAAGATTTCCCATTAAAACATAGATTGGAATAATTCATATACATTCCACATTTAAAACATTCAATAGCCAATGATATCATAGGGAGGCCATTATTCTCATCCAATTTATTAACAAAACCTTTCATTTTTCCTTTTTTGTAACATTCTTTGTGTACTTATTTTAAACATCCAAATCATATTTTTGTTCATCTAAAATACTTCCTTGAGTAATTCTTCCCAAATTGATAACATATAGAAAATTGAATCTTCATTTCCCCATTGTCTCTACTACCCAAACTCTGAGAAAACAATATACATATCATCTTTATTGAGTTTGATATTTGGTTAAGGTGAACATTTTTAATCATGTTCTATGAAAAATAATTTGGTATAATCACAATTTTCTTTACACTAGTCAACATCTCAATTTCTTGATCAACATAAAATTTTCCATCACTTTTAGTGTTATTAATGTTTCCTTAGGTTTTGTCTACTGACTAAAAGTAAAAATAATAGTCTTAATAACCTTAATCAAAGTGAGAAACCAAATAATAATGAACTATCACTTATAATATATCTAAATCATGAAACCTTATTTTAAATCTATGACACCTTAGGATTTAAATAGGTTATCCATAATCATCATCTATTTAAATCTGTCACAATTGTTTGTAAAGAGTTTTTGAATTTCTAAATAGTATACCACAAGAGTGTCATTATAAGTGTGAATTAAGGCCTATTTTCATGTACTAGGTGGTGATCAAGTATAGCTCATTGTGACCTTTCTGAAGTTATCACACCTAGGTACTTCTATTCTGGATCCACATCCACTTATATTATCCATAGAGGGATTTAATTTTGTATAACACACTTTCTCTATACTTTATAAAAATGAGAATACATTTTATTACACACTCTCTCATCCATAGACTTATCCTAAGACATATACCTTGAAATATCATTTTAAATATCCCTATATTTCTCACTAAAGATTTGTCATCTTATTTTGCAAGTTTATGAATACATTTCCTCTAATACCAAATTTTACTACCTAGGATTCTCCTAAAAATATATTACATCTTTTGAGATTAATATACAATAAATTAAACAAACTCATGCCTGAGGACCATTAGAGTTTAGTGTATTTTAAAACTAGGTAAAAAATCATCTAATTTTCTGAAAAATCTTCAATGTTTCCCATAAATTTCTTTCAATTTTTTAATATTCATATGCATAATTTACTTAATTCCTTTCATCATAACACAGGGAAAGGAAACCTAAGAATGGGTGATCTGAAATTCTCATTAATAGTAATCATGTAAAATTACATAATTTTAACATAAATATAAGGGTATGAGAACATGAGCATTACATTTGAAAACCATGACTTTGATATTAAAGATCATCATCTTGAGTCATGGAATAATTATTGGTAGTTAAAAATAAATGAATCATAAGGAAATAAAAAAACATGTGTTTTGATAATATAACAACGTAATAAGGCATAAAATTTTTAATATATATTAGTACATAAAATCATTTCCTTAGTAGTTAAGTCGCATTGCAAAAAGAAATCAGGGAACTCTATGGGATACTACAGCCCCTAGGCAAGACACCCCACCTACTCCAATGGCATCCCATTATTTTTATTGTAATGGGTTCACTACCCAAACCATAATAGTAGTGAAAGTTCACTCCCAAGACCATCATAGTAGACAAAGTCCCTTATTGAAATAGGTTGAACCCCCATTCAAGTCATATTTATATCATGAGATTTATATTTTTACCCAATTAATTGGATGGAGATATAGGTCCCAGCCATATTTGGTTATAAAATAACAATCGTCATCATTTATAACACTACCTCCATCCTTAATTATAATTTAACCACAATCATATAATCAAAATCACATATATTTTTTCTATAATATCATAAAACATTAATCAAATCATAACCCATTAGATGAAAGGGGTTTCATAAATATTTGATCGTAACATAACCCACATAAAAGAAATATGTTTCACAATCATTTCTTTTTTAATAAAATAATAACCAATTGAAGAATAAGTGGGTCTCATAATAATTAATCATTGTATAACCCATGTAAAATAAATGGGTTTCATAAACTTATTATTATCATAAATATAAAATATTCAGAGAACTAATAATAATGGAATCCTTGGATTATATCCCCATCAATGAATAAGTAAAATCAAAGGATGTAATCATAGAAGAAAATTGATTTTAAAATTATAGTTGAGACATTTATTATGGAAAATATCCTTTAAATTTTGAAAAAAATTAAATATTTTCAAATTTTTTGATATGAAAATATTTATTTAAACTTATACAAGACACGTTGAAATTCTATTTAAACATTTACTGAGGAAAATATCATTTGTTATTTGAAAAAAACATTAAGACATAAAAATATTTGAAAATATATTTCTCTAAAAACCACCATAAAAACATATAAATGAATCATTAAATCATTTTGTGGTAATGATGGTATAAAATTTTATACATGTTATAACTGTTAAAAAATATTTCATTCCCATTTACATTAAAATCCAAAAAACATTAATTAGAATATGATGAGAATATTCCATTAAAACAAATTTTTTGAAAATTAAAACATGGGTAAAATATATATTTAATAAATAATTTTAATGACAAAAAAAACTTTTTATAAAACATGTTTTTGGAAGGAAATGTATTTCCAACCGACGAGAGAAATAAAGTCAGATTTTCTTAAAAACAACAGCCAATAATTATTAGTACCCAAATGTTTAAAATTATATTATTAATTAAAAATATCATTAAAAAAAATGAATAATAAAATTAAAATGTTTCTTGAGAGATATATCATAATATTTCCTCATTGTAAACATAATAATAAATCATCTCAATAAATGATGGATTGAACCACAAAACTTATTCCACATTGGTAACTTTGAATCGCAATCCCCATAAAATAATAACATTAAATAAAATATATAACATCATTAAAATAATTGTATTAATGATATAAAATTCCATATGGTTATTATATACACCTTACAGAATAATATAGGTTCATAATGTAACATATTTCTCAAATAACGGAAATTAAAACAAAAAAATACCTTACTGCTTTGGTAACTTTTGAATTGAAAACCCCATGAAATAGAGATCCTAAAATAGATATTTATATCCAAATAATTTTTATTATAATCATCATAAAATATATCCATATTCAGTATTTACACAATATAACAAAAATTAGTGGGGAATATAGAATAAATCTTACAAAAATAAATGTAATATTGGAAAATCAATACCCTACATTTCATATTATTTCATACATGTTCAAACCTCTTTTATAATAAATATAATATTATTATAAAATATTTATATAACCATATAAATATATATATATTATCATATATTATTAAATTATTTTCTTCTATTACATGTTTATTAACAATTCCATGTTAATGTCATGATTCAGGTAATAACGGTTTTTTTTCACATATGTTTTGATTTATTATTTTTTATACTACTATTATGATCATGGTTACATAATTTACTAGATAATAATCATGAAATAATTATCATATTTATACATCAATTATAATTTTAATACCAATATTTAATTATGGTTTTGAGAAAAGAAGTATGTTATACTCTTAAAGATGGTAGGCCGCACCTATGTATGAGTAATGTTTTCATTTTTTAATAATCATTACGGAAAGGAGGTAAATAATATTTTATATTTTCATACTGATAATAATATCATAAATTAAAAGTTATTTAGTTAAATATAATTATATATCATCATAAATATTTTTTGGTGATGAAAACAAAGAGAGTCACATCACTTCGTGAAGGCAGTAGTCCACACATACACGAACAACATTACCATCATTCAGTGAGAGAAAATGTAATAATTAAAATGATATATTATATTTTGATATTGATAAATAATTTATTAATTTAATAATTATTTCAGGTATATCATATATATTTATTAAATTTATCATTATAATCTTCAATATAATGAATTAGTGATAACGAATCACATCGCTTCGCGAGGCGGTAGTTCTCCGTACACATGAGCACTGTTATCGTATCGCCAAAATAATGGAAATTGAAAAGGTATATATGATTTAATGACTCCAAAGATATAATTATATTAAAAATATAATATATATAAATATATACTTTATACACGTCATCATACCAAACTATGAGTGGTGGTAATGTCAAATCAAATGACATTGGTTTATGAGGTTATAGTTTTCAATATACATGAATGATGATTTAGTAACCAATTTGATGGAAGAGGAGATGTTTGTAGGTAAATAACTGAACATAAAAACAAATAATTATATGAAAAATATTGATATTATTATATTACCAAATTATAATTATAATTTAAAGTGTTTTAGGAAGAAACAAAATAAAAATGATCGTTGAAGAATGTTACCTCTTTTTTGGGAACCCTCCTTAGGTTTGCTCCAAAATTCAACAAAGGATGAATTTATTTAAAAAATAATTATTCTAAGAGTATATTAGGAAATATTAGAAGTTATTTTTTTAGGTATTTTCTAATAAAAAAATTTCTAAGTCATGATTAAGAGAGGGGAGTTGAGGGCCATTTATAAATGAGGATAGCGGCACAATCATAATTTTTTGAAAACAAAAGGTGTACCCACATTTTTTACAATTAAAAAGGTATAAATATTGAATATTATAGATACAAAGACGTTATATGGTCAAATTATTTCCATAAATTAGTTTTCATACAAATTTATAGGTCATTTTAACACTTATATTTTTAGTTTAAACACTAGGTAAATCCATTTTTACATTATCCAAAAATTTTTTTTTTACTATTTTTAATATAAATATTGATAAAAAGTTAAGATAACTATATTATATTATATAAATTATTATTATTAGAAACATGGAATAAATATTCCAAATTCCATTCATATAAATTCAAAATTTTCATTTAAAATTAATCATGTGGACACTACAAGAAAGCAGGTTTTTTAAGAGAAACTGTTTAAATGTATAAAACAATTTATATCCAATTTCAGTATAAAATTGATTATAGTTACTTAAACTGGATTAATATATATATATATATGTAATTGAAATAATTTTACTTAAAAATAATTTAAAATATAATTTGATTTTAAAAATTATTTAAATGAATATGAAGTTTTCAATTAAAAGTCATTATTTCTCACCATTCATCAAAAGATTAATCTTTTCAAAAAATAATTCAAAAATTCACCCCAAGATAATTTTGAAATTATTATTTATAAAATTATTTATATTTTATATGAGTCTTTTTCTAAAATTGTTACTTTTTATAAACAACTGCACTAATAAAGACAAAATTACTATTTAGAATAATATACTTTTTAAAAATAAAATTGGATTTATTCTTATCTCTTGAATATGATTAAAATAAGAAGAATGATATACTATATTAATTTAATAAAGATAATTCATATAAATTAGATTTTTTAATTTATGGAGATAAAACATGTTTTTTTGTGTTAAATTATTTTTTTAGAAATTGATTCCCTTAATTTTCAAATGGTATTTATTTTAATTTTTAATTAATTAGTCACTAAATAATTAATTTTATATATACATGTGTGAACCATATAATTATATATTTTAGTTAATCCTATACATACCCATCATTACAACAACTAGGTGATAACTACCATATTAAATAGTAATATTTTCATAGTATGTTATATTTTATTTAAACTCAGTGTTGCATGTAACACAAGATAAACATAGTTTTGTGTGTAACACAAGATAAACTCAGTGTTTCATAAAACCCATTATATGAAAAATAATAAATTTTTAATAGAAAAAAAATATTTCACAAATTCTTAATGTGTTAAAATAACCACACACAATTTCCCCACAACATGACCACACATCCTAACACATCAAAATAGGTTTACCAATTTAGTAAGGGGATTTTAATCACATTCCACTTATTTATTTAGGGAATTCACACAAAATCCCTAATCCATGGAAACTATTTTATTAGAAAAATATATGTGGTTAAAAAATTCTATTTTATAGTGATTTTAAATAAATCACAACAAGAAAAGGTTCCTCTACTCATGAAAAATTAGCATAAAAATCAGAAACTTCTATATTTATTATCAAGGAATTCAACACATATAAGAACAACATCACAATAATAACAATGTTGTAAAATCGTGTTAATAAAACCCCTTACCCCATAAATTTGAATTAAACTAGTTATTTATCTTTATTAATCTGGTGAAACCCATCTTCCAAAGAATAAACTAGATAAACCCCTCCCTCATGATACAAAAAACTAAGAAATGAGGGATTCCCTACCTCAATAAATCTTTATGAACTCACTGTACATCATAAGGAATATAACAAATGCCTATAAACAACAATCATAATAAAGTCCCACCAATCAACCTACACTACACCCAAGGATCATCAATAATGCATCCCACAAATACCCCAAACAAAAAATTCACCACTATAGTAGATCTCTAATAGATGAAAATGAGAAAACCACCATGAAAAGTAGAATAACTTACCACTAATGAAAAATTGGTATCCTCCGAAACTAATGGATCAAGGAGAGTGAATGAGGGTTGGAAGATCCTTCAAAAACACCTAGGGTTTCTCCAAAAAATGATGGGAATAGTGATATGTCCAAATGAAAAAAAAATCAACTTATCCAAAAATTTACAATCTAGATCACATAGGTTTCACATCATGTATTCCTTTCACAACATGAATTAAGCGGTTTATGGTTTCTTATGAATATTTAATTTCCTCACCTTTGATTTAATTACACATTTTGAATTCTATTTTCATGATGTGATTTCATTTCATGCACTCCCCCTTATCCCTCATAAAAACCATGAAACTATCCATCTACACAATCCATGAAAAACCATCTCACAAAATAAATCCAGTTCATATCTCAAACAACCAACAATAGTACATCTATTGTTCCTACTCCACTTAGCCATCTTTTCCACTTCCTAACACATATAACTTCTAAAATAACAAAGTAACGAGCCTATAAGGCATAGTCCATTACAATACCATTATTATAATAAATTACTACTATACTAATGATACTAATGTTATAATTGTATGATGGTGTAATATAATTTTAGGAATTATAAGTGCACTTAAAGAAATAGAAAAGGAATGGACAGTTACAAATTTAAACATCACTTCTTGGATTATATGATTTTAATAGGGGTTAATCCATTATGGGAGAGTCGTATGAGAAGACCACAACAAAGTGAATGTGTGTATTAATTTTTAGCAGTGTTTCAGGTTGATTATCAGCCAAAATAAATGGGTTTTAGTGTGTGGGGAAGTGAAGATAAGAGGTCACTTTTTATAAGTTAAACAGGGTGATATTTTTGTAGATTCCTAAAATATTTGAGTAATGGGAAATCAAACATAAGTAATGTGGCTCAAAAATTAATAAATAGTGAAGATGGTAAGGGATAAGGTTTATAAAGGCCTCAACCGTCCATTACCAAACATTTTTTAAACATGTTTATCGGTTTTTCCACATGGATAAACCCTTTTTCCCCCTCTTATTTTTACCAAGGTAACTAAGATTTACTAAAGTATTTTATCATTTATTGTTGAAAATAATGTTTTTCTCTTCCAAAAATTGAACATAATGATTATAAATTTAAAATCTATTTAATATTATTAGATTTTAAAATTTTAAAAAAATAAATTATAAAATAAAAAATATATCATGTATTATTTTTTTGGAACAATTACAAATTTGGATATAATTTAAAATTATAAATTCATTTATAAAATACCTATTTTATCTTATAAATTTATTCCATGTATTTACAATTCATAATTTTATAATAAATATGTCATAAAATTCATGTTATTTATAAAAACAACATTGTGTAATATTCATAGAAGACAAAATATTTAGGAAAATAAAAAAATTAATTATACTGAAATATTAATATAATTAATCCATAAATAATTTTCAGTTTATAAAATTAAAAGTCTAAGATTTATAAATTTAATTATTAAATAAAAATGTGACATATAATGAAAAAAAAATTATAAGAAAAAAAGTTTTCTCAGATTATTAACCATTTTGATTCAAATTTCCTAACCTTTAATTAAAAACATTAGTATTATTAATTTATTTATATAAAATATATATTATCATCATTAATTAAAAGTTTCCCAAAATATACATGTATTTCGAATAAAAAAGAAATTTTTAGGAACTTAAATTTTCTATATAAAAAATTATCATATTAGTCAATTTAGTTAAACCAATTAAGATTAATTTAAATTAAAATTATAATTTATTTTAATTATAATAATTTTTTATAAATAAGTTACTTCAATTCATTACCACTAATTCAATGGATGAATTTTAATGGTCATATTTAGATATCTATATTTTATCTATGTATATCACAGTTTCATTTATATTCTATGTTTCTTATAGAGAATGATTTTAAACACATTGAATTATTTAAATGTAATCATATATTAAAATATTAGTGTGATACATTATTAACCCATTAATTAAATTTTTTTGTGAAATTTTAATTATTATTCACTGATGAAAGTGCTTGAGTTTATTTTTAACATATTCATCATTCAAGGTATAAGCTGTATTATAAAATACACTTTACTCTCTTCTGTTATATCATTTTATTTATCTTTCCTCAAAAAACATTAATCATTCATAAAATCATATAATAAAGAATGTATATACCCTAATCATATATTCTCCATTAAATTTGATTCCCAAAACTATTTCCATGACATTAAACCATATAAAATTATTATATTCCTTAAAAAATGAAGTCTTATCTTCTACTACTAGATCATAAAATTTCAAACGTGTAAATATATTTCATTATCCCAAAAAAATCATATAAACTTCACCAAAAATATCATGGTTTACTTTTTCATTAAATCAATAACATATTCTATGGTTATCAACACTATCTAACTCACTTTTCAAAAATCAATCAACCTTTTATTATCACAAAAAAAAGCATATATTAGACCTAAGGGTTACTTATACATCAATAATGTGTTATCTAAAAGTTCTTCCAAAAATATTAAATTTTGAAAAAATCACATATCAAGGAATTTAATACCATTTTATATATTTTTACAATCCTTTAAGTAAAAATTATTGGATAAATTTTTTCAATGTTTCACAAATCTCTCATATCATTTATAGTATTCTATAATATCATCAGTAAATATAACTCACAAATGAAAATGTATAATATTATTAAGTATTAATTATTATTATGTTATCTATGTAACTATATAATTTAATATTTGGAAACTCATATTTTACATCATAACATGAAAACACTTGGACTCTCAACCAATTATGTATGCTCTCTTATTTGGATATATGACGTCGTAGTTTCTAGATACATACGTTTTCCGCTTAATTTATATTACATCTTTGAACCAAATATGAAAAATAAAAATGGTTATTAATAAAATCAATGAAAATGATTCCTTGAATATGAAAACACAATCATGATTTTTCTTCTTTATTGAAACATTCATATCACCCTTTGATACTTTAGTTAATTTTTTATTGCTTTATTTTTTTGTTTCCTTATACCTATTAACCCAATCCCATAATGTAATAGGAAAATAAATCCTTCATAGTGGTTCATAAAATGAATATAATCAACCAAATCAAATCCCTCTGGAGTTTCTATCTAGGGGTGTAGTCATATTCCCACCCATTTTTCACTATAGTGTTGATCGAGTCAATCTCAACCAACCATTTTTTAGGTGATTAAACCTAGACACAATTATGACCTAGTCGCATCCAATTTATAGTATCTAAATATGAATTTATTTCTAGGAAAACTAAAAATTAATACTCTAACAATATTTTTAGATATCATCCTATACTTAGACTCATCGACAGGTTTTTCATGTAAGATTTATAACACAATGAACAAAAAAAATGCACATTATTATCCTAACATTAAATCATATACTTATCCCAAAGGTTTATAAATACCCATGAAATTATTATCAAACATAAATTAAAAAACCTTAAATTATAATAAAAAACATCTTAATCTCAAAAGTTATATAAACCATTCTTCAATACCAACTTGACAACATAAACTCATTCTCTTAGATCCATTGCTTATAAAAGCATATTTTACTTATAGGATTCGATACCAACTATAGATTCACACACATAGATATCCCATTATTACATTACATAAATAAAATATTTTTTTACATACATTATTTAGGCCTTTTAGGTTTATATATTTAGATAATTAGAAAAAAACATACAATACTTGTGTCGTTTTTCAAATAAAGGACATTTTCCTTCCACAGTATAAGGAACTAATTAATCCATAATAAGTATTTAGTATCTCATACAATTCTCCACACATGTTATCATATTTGACTGATATTTTTTAATGTATTTATTTATAAAATGGGGAAATGGAAACATCATAAGGGGTGAGCTAAAATTATCAATAAGAAAAAACAAAAAAAACTGAGGCAATAATTGTTTGAAAATTGAATAAATAATATAGAAATAGTACATAATAATTATAATTCTATAATCAAATAAAATTTGGAGCATAATATATCTATGGATAAAAATTAAAATAAATATATCACATGGATAAAAAATAGAATTATTAGTGATGGATTGAATAATGTTGGACTATGTGAGTTTGCCATAAATTATATAACCAAGACATCATTTTTTCCATCAAGTTTGTAGCCAATACATCATTCTAGTTGTTAACATAGTAGTCAAGAAATATTTCTGAAAGGGGTTGGCATACACTAAATCCTAACACATTACTCTATCATGAAACCTAGAAATTCATTGAGGGGATATATAATGTTGGTCCCAATAAGTCACCTGTTTATGCCAAATGAATCCATTATATGAGAAAATTAATAAACAAATCATAATGAATATCACTAATAATCATCTATATGGGAATTACAACATATAGAACACCATTAATTTTTCCCATGTCAATAAAAGTTATAACATGATCATAACCCATCTAGAGAAAGAAGGTGGATGATAAATAATGCATAGTCAACTTTATTAATTAATCAATAAAAATCCATAATGGAATAACAAATATATAGATTTTCAATAGTTTTACAATCAATAAATGGAATATATTTCTATGTAAGAATCCCCCAAAATAGAACCGTATAGAGAAATGGGTATATGGTTAATTAAATAATTTCCTTAATTAATTGATTTATAGAATATTGGTGAACACACTTTAATAAATGAAATTAAAAACATGGTATTCAAAAAGTAATTTAATTTGAATAAAATATATGTCAATTCATGGTGGATGATTAGGCATGAATCAAGGTGCGATGAATCATTATTATAATATAAAATAAAATTTAATAATTAATCTAGAAAAATAAGGTGGGTAGTTATAAAAAATATCCTCAGTGTAAAAATTTAATCTCATAAAGATTTTGAAATAGATGAAAAAATTCCTTGTAAAAGTGTGATTCAAATAGTATCAGAATAACTATGTTAAGAATCTATTTTCTGATACTTCATGTTCAATATTATAAATTAAAAATATATATATTTATTATAGTATAAATCATGTAAGATAAATCCCATGAGTTTAAATAATTTTTATTTATAAATTTAAATGGAGGTGGAAACTTAAAAGGACTTTTATAAAATATTTTTGTCATTGATGATGAATAAAAATATACATGTCACCTTTAAAAGAAAATTTTGAATATGTGAAGTGATAAATTTTGAAAAAATTAATTTTAAAAAGAATATTGAATAATGGATCTAGGAAAGTGTTGTAATGAATTATATATGACATGTGAAATCAGAATATAAAACATTTGATTATGAATGGAACATTTTTAATACTTTGAAATTACCTTTGTTGAAACTCCCCAATTGTAAATGAGTTATAAAACTGTCATTGAATGAAAAAAATTCCAAAAGAGGATTAAAAAATACAATAGAATTAAATATTTGTTTTGTAGAATCCAGGAATCTAAGAAAAAATTTCATAATAAAACTTTTTAACTCACATAAAAGAGATTTCAGTTATCAATGTCCCTTATAGGAAACATGATACATAAAGAATAAAATATTTGAAAAGGGGTTTTGTGGTAAAAATGTAAAAATGAGATAATGAAAGATAATGTAATCAAAGATTAAAATGTACCCAATATATATCTAATAAGTACAATATAAACAATCATTACTCAATTTTTCTTTTTTGAAAGGTAGTGTTCAGGTCAATGACCAAAACACCAAAATTTATTGATAAAAAAGAGATAACATAAGTTTGAAATATGGAATTTTGTTAACATCCCTAACATAGAGAGGGAGTAACTCAGGAGGAATATCATCCCTCCAAATCATAGCATGAGAAACACCCATATTGGAAATCCCATCAGCAATCCTGTTAGCTTCCTAGTAGGTTTGAGTGGTTATGAAGTTGATCTTAGAAAGAAAGTTGAAACAGTCAATCTAGAGAGCAGTGAGTGGCCAAGAAAGATGAATGGTACCACTCCTGATGGCTTGGACAATATTAGTGGAGTCACTCTCGATCTAGATGTTTTTTAAATTGTGGTGCCTTACAAAAGAGATAGCATGGATAACACTCATCATCTTTGCTTCCGGCGCAGAGGTAGTGCCACAACCTCCATAAAAACATCCAAGAGTCTGATCTAGGTGATTATTGAAAATATCACCACAACCCACTGGGCTGGGGTTCCCTTTTGAGTCACCATCGACATTAAATTTAATCCTTCTTGGGGTAGGAGGAAGCCAGAACACTTCAAAGGTAAACTTTGGATGAGGATATTTTCCATTCACAATAATCTGATGAAGGATCCCTAAATCGCGAACCGAGTTGCTACATTGATCCTTTTTAATCAAGGTCGCCTCACAGATGGCCATAAGAATTTTAATTTTACCTGAATTAAGCTAGAATGATTTATTTCGAAAAATAAAATCGTTTCAACCATACCAGATTACATAAAGAAGCTCTTCCTTGGCTGTTAGGAGAAGATTTTTGATATGTTGGGAGTCAGAAATGTCCATGCACCATTTAATCTGCAATGTAATAGAACTATCCAGCAACCATCTGCACTCAAAGATGTCAGAAATATAATTCCATAGAGAAGTTACCATATCACATGAAAGGAAAATATGATTAATATCCTCTCTATATTGATTACACATTTGACATTTTGAGCAATGAATAATCCCAATTGTTTGTGAGCAAACATCTGTGGGGATTCTAAAATGAGCAATTCCCCAAATTAATGTGAATCTTGAATGTTTAATCTAGGGTTTATTAAAGATTTTAATCCAGGAAAGATTGTTGTTTTTATTGATAAACAAATTATTGTAGTAGTTTTTTGAATCAAGCATTCCATTGTGAGTAGCTTCCCAAATCAGCAAATCATTAGTGTTAGTGAAGGGGTAACTCTCAACAATTTGTTTTATTTCATTAGGAATGTCAGGATTAGGAATGCTCATTACATTCTTTATGGTATCAATATTGAGAAAAGTAGGGTGGTTATTGGACATCAAGGAGAACAAGGGAGCGCCAGTCTAATTTTCCAACCAAAATATTAAATTAGAGTCCTTACTAGCCATCCATATGGAATTTTCCATAATATAATTGAACTTGTTTTTAATATCAGGACAAATAGTGGAAGTAAGAAAGTGGCACTGATTATTTATGAGTTTACTGAGAAATATAGATCTAAGAAAATTCGTAGAGGGAGAGTCGTTATGAATTAGGTTCCAGGTAAGCTTAGCTTAGAGAGGTTCATTGAACTTATCAAGATTCTTAATACCAACACCTCCTTTATCAATTGGTTTACAACATTTATCCCAAGGGACAGTAACCAATTTCCTCTCCAAGGTACTTCCAGTCCAAATTTTTTTTTTAATGGTGACATTGATGTGATTTAACAAACCTTTTGGCTATTTATAAATCATCATAGAGTGGAACAATTTGGAAACAATAGTAGATTTAACCATAAAAATTCCCCAGTCATCGAAATATTTGAGCCCTTCCAGGAGGAAAGCTGTCTAAGCATTTGATCAATGATAGGAACAAAATAATATGATTTTGGTCTACCCCCAGAAAATAGGACTCCAAGGTATGTGAAGGGTAGAGAACCCACTTTTACCCCTAAGAAATTAGAAGTGTTTAGTTTTCTACCAGAGGAAAAGTCTTTACTGATATATATGTAATATTTATTCAAATTGATGTGTTGACCAGACACTTCTTGATAATGGATGAGGATGTTTTTAAGATTATTGATGTTCTTTTTTTCTCCTTGAATAGAAATAATTATACTTTCAGTATAAAGAAGGTGTGTGGGGGAGGTCAAGTTTCTAACAGTCGTGATAGGTTTGATAATTTGATTTTCTATAGATTGGATGAGCAACCTACTGAGGTAGTCTTCCGCAATAGAGAAAATAATAGCCAAAAGAGGTTAACCTTGTCTAACACCCTTAGAACATTTAAAATAACCTCTAGGTGAGCCATTAATGAGATTGAAAATATGAGATGAATTAAAAAAGAGTTTAAACCCTATTAATGAAAGTTTCATTGAATCCAAACTGCCTAAGGACCTAAAACATGAAGTTCCAGTCAATGGTATCAAAAGCCATAGTAATATCTATATTAATAGCAACATTACCACCTCTATTTTCCCTGTTTAAAAGGTTAGTGGACTCAAATTCAAGATAGATACAGTATTGGATGGATATTCACTTGATGAATCCAAATTGGTTCCAAGAGACTATTCTGTTGATAATCACAGAAATTCTGTTGGCAATCAATTTAGTAATGATCATGAAGAGATATTTTATGAGATAAATGGGTCTGAAGAGGTGAATTTCATTAGAATTATTAGTTTTTGGGATAAGGAAAAGAAATTGAGTATTATGGCCCTGAGAAAGAGTGCCATTATCAAAGAATGTTTTCTCCATTCAGAAAACATCATCCTGAATAACATCCCAGTGCTTTTGGTAAAATCCATTATTAAAGTTGTCTGGTCTAGGGGCACCATCCTCTCTTAGACAAAAGACCATGTCTTTGATTTCATTATCAAGAGGGGTGCTATTAAGCAACAAGTTATCCTCATCAGTAACCTAGGACGGAATAACTTCTGGCATGATGTCCCTGTCTATATCAGTTCCACTAAAGATATTGTAAATGTGCGAGACAACGTGGTTAATGATGCTTTCCTCAAAATCAAGAATATGTTCTCCATATCTAAGGTAGGAAAGGTGTCTAGAATCTTTCCTCACTCTTTTAAGGGCATTTAGAATTTAGTATTACTATCCCCATCATTTATCCATTTGGCATTAAAGAGTTTATTTTTAAGATTATCCTTAAAATCAAGTAGAATTATAAGATTAGAGGAAATATTTGTTTCATTCTGAATATCGTGATCAAAGTTGGAATATAAATTCTAGTTTTGAAATAGATTAAGTTTATTTTCCAAAGAGTTGATATCGTTATCGATTTCATTAGATTTTTCTTTTCACTAGTTTTTTAGGACTTGTTTCAGTATTTTCAATTTCACCAGACAAGAAAAAGCATCATTTTGATCGTGAATATTATCCCAAGTGCTTTTAATGATATCCCAATAGTCAGGGTTAGATGAAAATGTAGCATTAAATCTGAAAGGATCCCTGTGCTTACTTAGGTTATGTAAAAAACTAACTAGAATATGGTGGTGATCAGAGGCAATATTCTCTAGGGTAATACTGGAGATATTATCCCATTTATCAAGCGCATGGTCATTAGTAAACGCCCTATCATGTTTTCTAGTGATGATCCTATTATAATGTTTACAAAACCAAGTAAATTTAGCACCCATTAAGTTAATTTTTGTAATGTTATTAAGTTCAATACAAGATCTGAATTCCCTAGAGGTGATGGAGTCATGAGGAGGGCCAACTTTTTCACTCGGAGCCAGAATATCATTGAAGTCCCTGACTAAAAACCAAGGGTTATGGATTGTGATAAATAGCTAGTAGATATCATTCTAAAGAGCTCGTCTATCTTGATATCTATTGTAGGAATAAACAAAGGTAGTGTAGACATGGGTATTCTCAAAGAAGTAATCATATGTAGTGGACTAGTTAGTAATATTGTAGATATTAACATTTTGAATAGAGGAGTGAAGAAAAATCCATAAAGATACACAAGATATCCCATTATTACAAGCCCCTGGAAAGAAATAACCAAAGGGGGAAGCATGCTGAAATATAGAGGCATAATTTATTTTAGGTTCAGAAATAAAAAATAGTCTAGGGGTATCAGTGGTGACAAATCTCCTAAGAACATTAAAAGTATCAAGGTTAGTGATCCCTTGAGATTTCCAATATAAAATATTCATTTATACCTTTTTTTTTGTTGGGGTTGTCCCCCCTTTTTTTGAGACTGTGGCCTTTGAACTAGTTGAAACCCCAGAAGTAGTCTAATTTGAGGTAATATTCTATTTACACTACAAATCCATATGTGTGTCAAAGGGGGTTCATACTCTTTATTTAAGTCCATCATGTTAGAAGCTTGGGAAATGAGATTGTCAGGGAAATTAACATGAGGAGAATTATTCATCTCTTCATATTTAAATTGGGAGGTGTCACTAATTTACTTCCTTAAATCCATTCTAGAAGGTGATGATAAGAGGGCAACCTTATAATGAAGTCCCCCCTTTTTTTGTTGATCACAGTATTAGTCGATTGATGTGAAACTGTGTCATCAGCAGTGATAAGTGCATCGTGTGAGGGGTGTTTAGGGGAAGAGGCCTACAACTTCTGCATCTTATAACCTAAATCAGTAGGACTTGAGTTTGTATCCTTAAGATTAGGGATCAAAGGGGCAGTGGTTTCAGGGGGAAGGTCAACAAAATCAGTGTCATGCAGAGGGTGTGAAAAAATGTAATGGATTTTCTCTTCAATATCATTTTTAATGTCCTGTTCAGTTTTTTCAACATCCTCTTACTCAACCAGTACAACCCATGGATTACCATTGTTAGAGACTAAAAGTACAAAGGAATTGGACTTTAAAACCCATTTTCCCTCTCCCTTTTTTGAAGTTTTAGGTTTCTCTACCTTGGGCTCTTTCACTCTTCTATTTCCTTTAGTTTCAGTCCAGCCAGAATTGCTTGGCTGTGGAGGCCGCTTGTGGACTTTCCAGCAATTGTGAATGGAATTCCCAACAAGCTTACAAAATTCACAATATGGAGGGAGCCTCTCATATTCCAACTTCAAAATTGTTTTGTAATCCTTAGTAGAGAAGGTAATGGATTGAGGAGGTTTTGTTTCCAAATTAAACTCAATCAGTACTCTAGCATATAGACCAAGGTCACAATTAAGATTCCTATGGTGAATTTTTAGAGGGGTACCAATGCAAGCAGCATGTCATTAAGGATTTGAGGGTGCCAAAAAACCAGTTCAGATTGAAAAACCTAAACCAAACTTGTGCAATGTTATTTATTTTCAGGTTAGGATTAAATTCAAAGTCCTATTCTAAGTGTCTGAGGAGACATGGTTTTAGTTTTAGGTTACCCACATTCCATACTCTGTCCAAATCAGATTGTAAAGATAACAAAATATAGAAGTACCCTTTCCCGACTGAAACAAGTTTCCAGTTATTAAAACCCCTGCAAGCCCCAATTCTAACTTTCAAATCATCAAAGGACCATGGTTTATCCCCCTTAAGATATGTAATGTGGCCCATAATAGATAACATACATAGTTGAGTTCACTTTTGGATCGCGGTTGGGTCTGCTTCCACGCAAAATCCACCATCCTCCAATTTCTTGATCCTGCTAGATTTCATCGATGGTGGTTTGGAGAGATCAGAGCCCATCAGTGATTCCATGAATGAGATACCCTTAACTCTTACATTTGGAGGTAGTGACATTTCATTTCATTCTATATTCTCTATTTCTTTCAAGTGCAGATCCCATATAAGGTCCACAATCGCCATTGCGAGCGTAGATCGGGTGATAGGATCTAGTTCTGATTGAGCTTCAGAGAGCTAGGGTTTTGATAAATCATCATCGCGAGATCCGATTGCAGCATTTTTTCTGCACATTCACAATCATTACTCAATAAATGAAAGTTTTCTTACCAAAAAGCCATACAACTGAGCTAAAAACTAAGTCAAAAGACATTTTATAAAATTGAAAAAAAAATTATTACTTACCATGAATAAAAAAATATATAAGATAAATATAAATCAATAGGTAGTGAATAATCCAATAAAAGTAAAAGAAATTTTCATAATATAAACATGTCTTAAAGAATTAATTTTTTTGACAAATAACCCATGTGGGTTGAGTAACATGTTAATCAAAACCCATTGAAAGACATGGGTATTAATTGAACATAAAATAACTTGATTAAATTATAATTAATTATATTTTATATAAAATAGGTATTATATACACCTCAGAAATGAAATTATGTGCATAATACCCAACTTTTCTTATGGAGAGGAGTTTCACAGGAAAACCCTTACCTCGGTCCTGATTCATTCTTCACTTACACCAAACATCCTGAATAATTAAATCAAGTCTATTAAATACATACCCAAGAAAATTATTCTTAAAAATAATCATTTGATCTTAAATTTATATTAATTCTATACATACCAAAACACACACACACACACACACACACATATATATATATATATATTTGTTAATTTTTACTTATCTTTAACACCTGGTGTAAATAGTCTTTATCTATTTAAACTAGTTTTTTCAAAGTGTTGTTGGTATCAATTATTATTCCAAATTTCATAATTATTAGATACAAAATGGTACCATAATAGATTTTACTAGATAGTTTAAACAATTATAATCTCATTTCATGGTAGTTTTGGTTCTGATCTATGAGGTTGAAATAAGAGATGTGCATGATTCCCTAATTCATAATGAATAGAGGATGATTTATTAGTTAATGAGTTAAATATTCGTATTACCATACCATAACAAAAATAAAATCATTATATACTTATTTATATCATATTATACCACAAATTAGGTTGACATTTCCATTCATGATATAAATTCATTACATTATTCAAGTAGGTGATTTAACATACCCAAACAATAACATTCCATACTTAGTGGATTAATATTAACTGATTAAGATGTAATAAAATTATACCATATAAACAATGACCTTATACAGTGTTAATTAGTGTGATATATCATAATTATAAAGAAGTATAAAAGGATGAGAACCAATATTAAGAAATAATTTTTCCCATAAAATTCTCATTAAGATGGTTGAACATACCAATTTTTCTATCAATTATAATGTTAATTTTTTTCATTTTATCTTTTTAGGACAATAATCATTTCATAAACATAATATTTATCCATGCATACATATGGATGATGATTTTTTTCCTTAGAATATGGAAAAGTATTTATATGGTTTATCATTTAACAATATAAAATATTACATAAATATAATAATAATATATTTAATTCCCTATTAGGAAAAACCTTGTAATGTTGTTAAGGAAAAAAACACATTGCGTCATGCAAGCAATGGTTCACACAATGCATTAATGTGGATTTTATTTTTTTTAACATAAAATAAAAATGTGGTTAGTAATTATTCCATAAATATAATAACAAAAAAGTATAATAATGAGACATATTTTATTATTTTAAATTTATTTAATGGAATTTTAGGAGTAGTAAGTGCACATAACGAAATAGAAAAATAAAGGATCGGTTGTAAATTTATACCCCAGTTCTGTGATCATCTCCATTTAAAAGGGGCCAAGCCTTTGAGGGAGAGTATTTGGAGAATACCTAAACCAATTTAATATTTTTAATAATTTTTAATTGATTTTTTGGTATAGGTTATTCTGAACTAAATGGTTTGTGGTGTGAGGGGAAGTGAGGAGACGAGATTCCCTTTTATAAGTGAAAAGTGACACATTATTTAAATACACCTTAATTTTCAATAATGTGTATTCACTCTCAAGTAAAGTTGCTATGAAATTGATAAATAATGGATACAATAAGGGATAATTTAAATAAAGTTCCCAACCAATGATTCCCACAAATTTTTTAAATATTTTTTGTGGTATTTTCCTTTTGGTTTAACTATTTTTGGATACTTTAATTTGTACCAAGGTAACTAGTTTTTATGAAAGTAATTTATCCTATATGCCGAAAAATAAAATGGTCACTTTTATATAACTATGATCTACTAATTCAAAATTTCAAATCAATTTAAAAATAATAAATTTCTAAAATTTGTAAAAAAATTTAAAAATAATAAATGAATATTAATTTTTTTCGAAAAATATAACTTATGTTTTAAAGTATCAAATATGGATTTGTAAATTAAAAAAATAAAACAATAAATTCACTTATAAAATAAATATTTATTCTTAGAAAAATGTTTCATGAGCATCCAATGCATACTTATAAACTAATAATTTCATAAAAGTAATGTTATTTGTAAAAATCATATTTTCCACTGATCACCTAAAATTCGATGTTTTATAAATATCCCACTAATTATTCATAAGAAAATATTAATATTATGAATCCAATAATAATTTTCACTTTTTAAAATTCTAATTATATAAATTAAAAATATATCTTTTAAATGAAAAGATATGATATAATGAAAAACTATTTTTAAACGAAAATTACTTTTTCAAATATTAACCATTATCATTAATATATTATATCATTTTATAATTTAATTATTTTAGATAAATTATTCATATAAAATATATTTTATCATTATTTGTCACATGTTTCTTGAAATATAAATTCCCATTCTATAAAACTATAATGTTTAGGAAGATACATTTCTAAGTATAAAATGATTGTATTAATCACTTTAGTTATACAAATTGAATTTTATTCACATTAAAATGTTCATTTATTTTCATTATATAAATATTTCATAATGTGGTTCCTCGTATTCATTACTTCTAATTCAATGACTTTGTTTTAATGATCATACTAAAATATTTTTATTGTATATAGATATATCATGGATTTATTTACATTCTATATTGTGTATAGAGATACATATCAAACTCATTTACTTATTTTAAGGTAACTATAAAGTAAAATATCAGGTTTATATGGAGAATAAAATTTTAATTGTATTTTAGATAATTGTTTGGAAATAATGGCACATTAATTTCTCAAATAATATTCCATGGAAGTGATCAAATAGATCCAAATAGAGGATTCAATGCCAATGAAAACTCGAGAGGTTACCCAAATGACGTTTTAAAAGGATAAAAAGGGAAATGAGGTCAATTATACTAAGTATATATTAATTGTTTTGAGGTTTTTATATTGCATAACCCCACAATCAAATAGAGTTTATTCCACATGCAATGATGCTCACTATCAAAGTTGTCCCAAAGAAATTCACATTCTTACTATGAAAAGCATACATTTATGTGTTAATAATATAGTATAACATTGGACATTTTATAATATAACATAATACTAGGATTTAGTATCATATACATACAATGATTTGGTAGGTTGGGCTGATGATTATGAGTCAACTTCATGTGGTCCATTCTCTCTTGGATGTTATTTCATTTCATGGCCTATTTAGAAGCACTATTGTATTTCCTTATTCACTGTAGAGGTTGATTACATGGAGGTCTCTCAATCATGTTCCCAATTAATATATATGAAGTAATACTTTAAATAATTGAGTGTGTAAGTAAAATATACTATTTTAATAATGTGAGAAATCTGAATTTCTATCCATCAAATGAAAAATACCATTCCTAACTTAAGGGAAAAAACACATAAAGATTAAATATAATTTCACCAAGAATATGGTTGGACAAGGCATGGAAAAAATTGGATTTATTATCAAAAATATATTATAAAATTTATAGCATGATAAAATAACTTCCCAAAGATAATTTGAGTGACATTAGTTTTCACTTTGTGTTTAAATAAATTCATTTACTTTGACTGTGTTAAAAAGTGACCCCAGATCCCACATGGAAATTTATACTCTTAAAAAAGTATGGTAGCACTTAAATTAAATATTTTAATTTCTAATACTCTTTTTTCGTCATTTTTGGAAGTTATTTCTTGGTTCATTTATAATTTAGGAGAATAATTCATTAATCACTATTTGGGAGAATCTATTTATAGGTTTTGATATGATGAAGAAAGAATGTGATTTCTTTTATATTTTCAAATTAGGATCTATCATGGGTTATTTTGAACAAAGAGGGAGAGTATTTAATTACCAAATTAGGGGATATGTTTCATGAAATCTTCAATAGGTTAAATAATTATAAGGTGTTTTAATGAGGAACTTTTAACTTAACTATTTTTTATGATAATGAGCTAGACTCATGTGAGAACAGATTTTACGATTAGTGAATCATTGACATACTTTCTGGAAGATTTTATTTGTAGGATGAGGTTGTAATAAACACAAAAAAAATTTAAATGGTAGGAGATAATACTATGTTTTATTTGAACCTATCTTAAGAAAACATAATGGGGTGATTGTTAGAAGAAAATCAATATGTGTTATTTTTTGGGGTGTTTGTTGAAAAACCTATTGTAGGGACTTCTAATGAAGCTTTAAAAAATCATATAGAAGTTTTGAGTTATTTGGATGCTGTTTTAGGTGTTTTTTTATTGAAGGTAGATGTAATGACATGAATATATGGGTTACGCTATGGGTCACACTCTGACATTTTAAGAAATGTTGAATTTTTTGAAATGTACAATTTATGTTAGATTCATCTAGTTTTTTATAAGGTGAACGTTTGAAAAAATATAAGGTGAATTATTATATTCATAGGGTTCAAACCTTTATTATTTTTTAAGATATCCTTTTCTATTTTGTGAAAAAATTTCCATATATCGCCATAAGGATGAAAAGGTTTTATGGTTATTCATGTTTTTAAAGGTACAACTGCTAAGTAAATCCATCCATTATTAGTAGATTATTTTTCCTAAGACATGGATTTTATATCCTAATGTTGAATAAGTAATTTTCAACAATTATATAATTATGTGGTACATTCCATAACATCATAGGTTATTTTTTGAAGGTGTTCATTCAAATTCCAGTGATTCTAATAGTTGGATTCAAGTGTTGTGAAATATATACCATGATGTAAGATGAGTTTGTATTCTCGCAGCTGAATGGAGTTAACATTGTGAGAGAAGGTCATGCCGTAGAGAAATTTGAGGAAAATTTAAATGGTACATCAAAAATGGAGGTGGCCACTTCTCAAGAAGGTCATCATATTTTGATTATTATATATGTGTTCTATGAGTTCTTCCAAGGTAAAAGGTCTCACACGGTAAAGCACAAATTTTTACATGACCCATTTAGGATAAAGAAATATTTTAGTATCTCACTATAGTTTTTAGGTGATGAAATATAAAGAATTTATGTAGATTTTTTGGATCTGAACATTGATTCAGAATCATGTTATGAAAGATGGTGTCACTTCTAGGAATGAATTAAATTTATTCATGTTAAATTATGAAGAATATAGTCACACCATGAAGATTTTTCCAAATTATTTTAAAAGATGAATTGTAGAAATATTCAATGATACAAAAAAAGTATATAATATATTGATATTAGAAATTAAAGGAGAAGTTTTATACCTATTATGATAACCAATATCTTATATACACTATTCCATTACCTATTGCACTAAGATAAACAGAAAAAATAAATAAAATTTTGAGTGGACTATAGTTTTTGGTAAATTAGATACATATAATAAATTAATTAAATAGGGATAAAGTTACATTATTTAAAACTCCATAACATTCCCTTAAACCTCCATTGATCTTCTAAAACTGCATGGGATATCCTGGGGACATACATAAAAATGAGGGGAAATTATAAAGCCTAGTAATGGGATAATCATAGAATAGCATAAATTAAAGCAATAGAAGGGGGTCAAGAGGAATTAAATAATGACATAGAAAGGTGATTATCATAATCATGAATATAGAAGCATTCCATAAGATGATAACATCACAGAATCATAGGAATGTGGCAACAACATAAAACCCAACATCCTAAGAATAAGTTAAGGCCAACTGCTAAGACATCAAAACATGGTTAAATTAGGACAACTTCTCATGTGCTATATAGGGCATATGATGAGATAAAAACATCACCCAATACATTAGAGGGAAATATAATTCTAGGACCAACTGTCACATTCAAATTATGTAAATGTATTTTTGAGTTATATGGATCATAAAATATAAGAATGGAATTCATCACATTTAATCATATTATTAAAGAGAGTCTCTAAAATACAAGGAATTACCCAATAAATTATGTATATGTATAAATTTGTGAATACCATTGAATGGAAGTTACGAAGGATATTCACAACTAAAATGTTTGGCACAAAACATCAGGGTATAATTTTAGAAGTATAAAAAGTGTATAGAAAGGTTCATGGAATAGTTTAATGATGTTTAAAGGGGGTATATCATTACTTTATTATTGTCAGGATATTAATGGGATATTTAATAACCATTACAATGTGAGTTATTGGAAATAAAAAGGCACTGTACAAATAATGTACTTGAATAAAAAGGAGAGGAGAGAAACCCTTACCTTAAGATGGTGCTTCTAAAAGATCAGGAAGAGATTCTTTTGAGATTTGAAACACATTGAGAGGGGTTTAGAGAAGTATAAGGATATGAACATCATGGTAAATGGCTTTTGAGTTATGTGTAATGGGATTTGGGTTTGGTATTTATATAAAAAGAGGGTGTCTTCTTTATTAATTTCTAAACATTAGTTTTGGACTCTAAGGGATAAAATAAGCAAACCATAAAAATTACCATGGGTTTTCCATGATTTTTGATAAATATGAATGGTTTACAATATTTTATTAGGTGAATAATAAAACCCATTAATATTATAAAATTCATTATATAAATTTGAATCAAGTTCATAATAATTTTTTAACACCATAAAATATAATATAAGTAGGGAGGATTCATTATAGGCTTGTAAAATTAATCAAAATAAAATCAAAAACACATAATTTAAATGGGAAATATATTTTTAGTCATGGATTACTCTAATATTATTTTTAAATTACTTTTGAGTCATGATGATGTCATAATACATGTTGTATATTTATAACGTATTTAATTTTTACCCAAAAATATGAATGCCTAGAGAAATTGTGAAAAATAACCATTTGTTAATTTCACTATAATGATTTCAAAAATGATATTTACTTTTCCAAAATAATCATATAAATAGGATAACATACATTTAAAAAATAATATTTATTAAAAAATTGTTTTTACATTGAAAACAACTTTTTGAACCTTATAAAAGTTACAATGGATGTCATTAAATTATTTTATAATTTATATTTAAATAAATATTATTTAATTGAAATATTTCATTAACATAAAATTTACTTCTGTTTAATTGAAACTAAATATTTCCAATAAAACACAATTCTGGTTTCTTTTCATCGAAATATAATTTTTTTCAAATTCATTATATAATCATATATATATATATATATATTAATAATGAAAAGTGATAAATATAATAATAATTTTATTAAATAAAAATATAAAAATCATAAAACTATGGTCTACATACATAACTTCTTATTACACCAGTTTAAAACCTAAGGGTAAGGTGTTAAATATTAGTACTTTATTTGGGTTCTTTAGAAAATTTTATTTGGGTCGTGATATATATCAGCCTAAACACATCGTATAAGTGGTTTCAATAATGTTTCATTTATTGAATACTTTCTTGGGATTAGTTAATGGAAAAGTATAGTGATTTCATATCCCATCGAATCTATAATAAATGGGATTGATAGGGTATGATCCTACTAGTTTAGGCCATCACATCTTCCTTATATGTCAAATAAATCGTATCATAACCTATAATATAAACTAATCTTAATAGGTGCTATATAACAACTATATTATCAATGGTTAGGATGCTTAAAAATATTATAAGTGCATCATACATTTAGTTCTATATTTTATAATGGTACAAAATAACAAATTAATTATAGTGGATGTGTTTTCTATAACAACATTACATAATAATGAATTTATTAATTCAAAAGGGAATATCATTTATAAAATTTTGGATTGTTAAATTCTCTCCCTATTCAGAAATTCCACCATAAAAATGTCATTTTATACAATAAAACATATGAGGGTACATCAATTTCATTGCCACTTCTATTTCTCACGTTTCCTCCACAAATTGTTTTTAACTATACTACATTGACTAGGTGATTTGTCATCTTTTTTATAACTTTGTCTTTATGACATAAGATCATCATGAGTTTCTACTTGAATAAAATATCATTATCTAAAGTTACCACCACTAGATTCAATACATGTGAGGGGTCTGGTATGTACTTCATTACGAGGGATACATAAAACACATCATGTAATAGAGATGGATTAGGTGGGAGTTTTAGTTAATAGGATACACCTCCAATATTATCAAGGATCTCAAAGGGGATGAAGTATCGTGGACTAAGATTTCTCTTCTTCTCGATCCTGATGACTTTCTTCCATGGTGATATGTAATAAACAACTTATCTATGTCCTCAAACTCTAGGTCTGGTTGTTGATTGAAATCATAGATTTTTTTGTAAAATTTAGGTTTATTTCAAGTGATGTTGATTTTTTTGGAACTTTTTCTATTATCACTGGGACAAGATTAGGTCCTATAAGTTTCAATTATCCTGATTTATCCTATCATGTTGGGGTGTGACACCATTTCTCTTGAAGAGCCTCATAAGGTTTCATTTGATTGATATCATGGAATTTTTTATTATATGAGAACTCCACTAAGGTAATGTGTTGATCCCAATATCCTTGTAAATCCATTCAATAAGTTCTCAAAATAACATCTAGATTTTGAATGGTTCTTTTAGATTGAACAATCATCTGAGGGTTTTATGTAGTACTGAAACATAGCTTTGTATCCAAGGATTTCTAAAGGATTCAATAGAACCTTAAAGTTAAACATGAATATTGGTCAGATATAATAGATAGTGGTAATACTTGCAGTCTTAACACTTCTATTCAAGATATCTTATAAAAATTTATAAGAGAGGAATATTCCTTGATAGTAATTAAACACATTTACATTGTTAAGAGATCGACTACCACAAAAATAGTGTTATTAACTTTACTTGTCCATGGGATTAAAATGAAAAAATATATGGTTATGTTTTTCCATTCCCATATAGGTAAAGAAATTGTTTTCATCATAAAATAATACTTATATCATTCATCGTTGACATGTTGGCATGTAAGAATTAAGATGAAAATTCTATAATCTCCCAATTAATGTTATACCACCATTTTGTTTTCTTCATATCTTTATACATCTTAGTGATTCATAGATGAATAAGGAATAATTGGATATGAACATCATCCAGAAGAGTCCTCTTAGATTCAACTTTTAATGGGACTTATATTTATATTCTAACCTTAAAACTCCATATCTACAAAAGTTGAATTTTAGAATATTCACTAGCTTTTTTTGTAGCTCCTTATCATGTTTTTGGGCCTCCTTGATCACGTAAAGAGTGGATGGTTGAACATTTATTTGATCAAGATAGGGTGATGCTCCTTTTAGGATCCCTATTTACATCTATTTTTTCCAAAGAATATTTGATCCCATTCAATTTTAAGCATATATAGGGTTCTAGAATCATTTCTAATAAGATTATCTTTCACTTAATTCACCTTATTGAGATGGTAATAGATTAAATAGACATAATCATTGATCATCTCAAACAACCTTTATTGGTTCATATTGAGCTTTTTTTTATGATTATATATACTACATAATTTTATTATCAAAATATATGTCACATTTATCTCCATGTAGATAATGTTTTCAAATCTTCATTGTGAAGACCAATTCAACCATTTATAGATCATGTGTTATGTAGTTCTACTCATGGATATTTAATTGGAAGGAGGTATAAACAATTAATAAGTCATTTTTCATGAGTACACATTTGAATCCATTTTTCGACACATCAACATAGATCAAAAATAATTCCCCAATGGAGGCTAATGTCAGCATAGGGGAAATGATTTTCCTCTTCATTAACTAGTTAAATCTCTACTCACATTTATCAATCTATAAAAAATTATCTTCCTTCTGATTAATATTGTTTTATGGGTATTAAAATCATTAGAAGTTTCTCAAAAATAAATTATTGTATCCAGCTAATCCATGGAAAATATATTACTTCTTCATGGAATTTATTTGTATCAATACTTCAATTACCTCTATATTTTAAGGATCCATATATATCCCTTTGTTGGTGATAAAAATCCCTATGAATGTTACTTTACCTATTCAAAAATCATATTATTATACATCAAATATAATTTTTCCTTTCACAAGGTCATCAATAAAACATTTATATTCTCCTTATATTCCTTTTTTTAGAGTGGGAAATAATTTCATCAATAAAGGTGTAACGAACTGGCCTAGGTGCCACACATCATTTCCCCAAGTTGGTTCGCCACATGATCTCAAAAACGCCTCCTCATATGCTAGAGGTAGCTGACTAGAATCAAGGGTCTTGTATATTATTCATGGGGATATTATACCCTCTTTTATCTGAGTAATACACTAGAAGAAATAATAAATAATATTAGAAGCAATATGTATCAATCAACAATAACAATATCTGATGATCGTCAAAGAACAAAATAAAATATCCCACTATAACTGAAAAAATATCTGATAAAGTAAGTGTCAGGTGTCTTAAATGAAAAATAAAAATAAATAAACAAAATACTCTAAAGTAGGTCTCGAACCATGTTTGGTTCCCTCATCCAAGCTCCATCCCCAATCAGCAATCTAACCTAGGTTATTTCCCCTTAACCTGTCCAGCAATAATAAATTCTATTTAGGTACCGATCAGGAAACCCATGTAGGGTGTGAGTGTAACATAATAGACCACCACCAACGGTGTCTAAATTAGATCTATTCAAAAAATGTGTATGCAGTTCTGTAAATATGTAAACTAAATGTATAAATAAAATTTTTATCACGTTATTAATTATTCTCTATTAAGCCACATAAACCCTCAAGTTCTTGAGGACACCCTAACCTCAATAACTTCTTCAGACCATGCTGAATTTTGTACCATTTCACATAAAATGTACTAAAATAATTGGCTTTCACTATCCATTTCAATTTAATTCGTATTACAGATAATTGGAACCATATTACAATTCCAATGTTTAGAGTCTTGGTTGTCTTGCTTAGGTCCCCAGGGGTTTTGGAAATAGAATACTATGTCCCACAAGGATTTCCCACTAATGGATTCAGATCCAGTCGAATATGTCCCACTCGGATGGGATTCTAAAATAATACACCATGTCCCACACATATTTTTCAACAACTATCACTACGGGGTTTGAAATTTGTAAACTATGTCTCACTCATGTGGGGTTTGGAAATAGCATACCATGTCTCACACTCATATATCAAACACTCGTATAACACACACACATACAGATATATATATATATATAATTATTACAAATAGAAGCATATCAAATCTGTCAATATTAATCAACATTAATACTCTTATCCCAATAATTATAATTAATTAATCAAACAATTAATTAAACTAATTTCATAAGATACAATATGTCATAATTAATTTTTTTCACATAATTATTCATTTTATAACATCTATGTCACATAGTAAATTCTGCAATTAATTAACTCAAATAATAATATCAATATTTTATCATTAATTTCACAATTAATTATTCCAAAATCCGCTAATTTCAAAATTCTATCATTAATTAATTCACCATAATTAATTAATTTAATCAGGAAATTCAGTTTCTAAGAAACCCTATAAATTCTAAAATTTGAATACATGTAATAAAAATCACGACTATGGGGTTTTAATATTAGACCACCAAACTTGATTCATTGATAGTTAATAACCCAAAAAACCTCAAAATTGAGCCACAAAATGGAGTAGATCGGATTCATATTTGAAACCCTAAATCATGATTGAACAATTCAAGATGTATTAGATCTAGATATAGACCCACAAGCCTAGATCTAGATACATACAATAAATATCTAGTTCTAGAAAAAAAATCACACCAAATAAATGAGAGAACTAATGAGAATGAATGAGAAATTAATGGGAGAAGATCCACTTATGGGGATAGAAACAAAACATTGTTATAGGATTTGAATCATGAATTATAAAGGTTGGATGGAATTGGAAATCGTCTGGAGAACTCCAAAAACAGGAAATACCACTTATGGTCAAATGGGGGTAGAAATAAGTGAGTCTCATGGTTTCATGGAAATTGAAAAATAATTTTTAGGAATAATCAATTCCCATGCACAACTTCCTACACATGGGAACACAGTTTGTCTGAACCATGCACCAACCATGTTCCTATTTTTTAGGGTTTAACGGTTTCTTCTTTTTTGGAGCACAATTAGAAAAACTAGGCTCCATTCATGCAAACCCTCACTATCAATTGTTTCATAATTTCCTAGACTAGGGTATAAGATTTACTCTAATAGTGCTCCAACCATGTACAACCCCTTTTTCTTCTCTTTTTCTCAACATTATCCCAAAAACACCGCAATGTACCTCCATAAAAAAATTACATAGATTTAATTTAAATAGTACCGGTAAAAAAGTTTGAGACAACTCCAACAAAGGTCGGGATTATACAGTCTCCCCACCATATAACAGACCATCCTTGATTTTTACTCCCATGATTTTCAAAGAATCAGAGCCAAAAAGATCAGAAAATTGTGTCTGCATATTTTCATCTCTCTCCCTTGTTTCTTAATTCACACATCCATGTTTCTATATCACATGAACTATCAACATAATATTTCTCTATATCACATTCTCATTGTGATCCAACACACAAATCAGATTCTCCTCAAATGAAGCATCTATTTCAAGATCAAAATCATACACATCAATCACATGAGAAGGTTAGGGATGATAATATTGTAGTATTGACACCTCAAAAATGTCAATCGATCCAACGAACCCAGGTGCCATCTTTACCTGCTTCCATATCATTCAGTGACCCAACCTTGGTAACGCCCAAAGGAATATGCCATCACCATATGTAAACTCAATGGGTCTCCCCCATCTATCCTCATACAACATTTTCCTCTAATGAGTATTGGCTTTATGTTTCTGAATTAGCGGAACCTACTAATATGTTTCCTTCCTGAGACTCTGTCCAAAAAAAAATATAAATCACCTACCTCCATTCAGCATAGCAGTAATCTGCATGACTTACAATAAATAGCCTTATATGGTTCCATTTGTATAGTTTCATGAAAACTAGTGTTATATAAAACTACATTAAAGAAAAGTGTTTCTCCAAAGACCCACTGATGATTTGGACACACACATACAACATTTACTCAAGTAAATATATGGTACACTCTGACTGCCCATCAATCTATGGGTGGAAGAAGTACTCAATAACACCAGTGTACCAAGAACATTCGAAAATCCCTAGAAGAAGTGTTAATTGAATCCTAAGAAATGATATGAAACTATTGTTTTTGGCACCCAATGTAGATGGACTATTTCCTAAACGTACATTTCTCCAAACTACTCTACTGAGAAGGTTTCCCAAATATGTAAGAAATGTCCTAATTTTGTCAGTCGAACCACAATAACCCAGAGAGTGAAAATCTTCCAAGGATTACTCAGGTGAGTCACTATGAAATCCAAAGTCATGTCTTCCCATGTCCTGTCCAAAATGGAAAACAGTTGTAGGAAATCTCAAGGTCATTGATGCTTGTCCTTCACCTACTAACAGGTGTAGCATAGTGTCACAAACCATGCTATCTCTTTTTTTCATTATCAGGTAACAAAACTGTCATTATAGGTCATGATACATTTTGGTCACACATAGATGCATCTCTCACTTCAAGGAATGAAATTACCATATCATATCCACTAGCATGCTCGTATGCACAACAATTTAATTCTTGACATAGTTGATCTCATCCTCATATATTCCCTAATCTTAAGGTGTCTCCCCACCTTCATAGATTTCCCTCAAGGTTAAATACTTGTTATCATCATATTATTTGTCCCTAATCATTCTTAAAAGTTTAGATTCCACTAAAAATGACAGAAAATTAATCTGATCCAAAACCTCTTGAACCACAACATTCATCTCAGCTAGAATGTTCATCATCTTCCACTCTGCACTACACTCCTATATCTCTTGGTTCTAATTTCTCATAATCAAAGAATCAGAAAAACTATTCCAGTTTATGATAATAGATGCGGGCTCAAAATCAAAATACATCATATACTCCACCGATATCCAATGTCATAGATTTAAATATCATTGGAAAAAGATGTACCTTAAACACTTATGATCCATATACACTATAAAAATAACTCATAATAGATAATTCGTCCATCACATTAAATCATAAACCAATATAGATTACTCAAGATCATGTGTAGGGTATTTCCATTCATGAGGCCTCATCTTCCTGGACACATATTCTATAACGTGATCTCTATGAATCAACATAGCTCTGAGTTCAATCCAAGAAGTGTTATAATGCACCATGTACTCCTCAACTAGATCATGTAGGATCAATATTTGTTCCTAATTCAAATTCTTCATCAACTCTAGGAAGTAATTATCATAAACTTATGACCATTAAAACTTTACCCCATTTTTTTCAAACATGTAACGGCTCAACCAAATAGGAAAATTACTAGATGAACCTCCTGTAATATCAAACAAAACCCATAAAGATACATACATAGAACACAATCTTGGGATGCTCTCAAGGAACCACTACCTCAACCTTCCCTAGGTCCAAGGACACACCTTCCTCTGATATGATGTTCCCGAATATGTTTACCTGGATATTCTGAAACTGACACATAGATATCTTGGAATATATCTAATTCTCACTCAATGTACTCAATATGATGTCAAGCTGTTGTGAATGTTCTTCATGAGTCTTGGAGTACACCATAATTTCATCCAAAAAAACTAATAGAAAATAATCTAGGTATGGATGGAAGATCCTATTCATCAAGGCCATAAAAACTGATGGTGCATTCTTCAACCCAAACAGCATTATGATGAACTCATCTTGTCATACCTACTTCTGAATGATTTCCTCAGTATGTTAGATGTTTTTACTCTAAGCTAATGATATCCAAATGTCATATCAAACTTCTAAAAAAACACAAGCTCTATTCAAATGGTCATATAGTTCATTGATAAACATATGTGGATGCCAATTCATTACAACCATCTTGTTCCATTTTTTGTTATTGACACATAAGCACAAACTCCTATTAGAATTAATTGAAATCAAAATGGGTGATCTCCAAGGGAATGTCATTAGAAGGATAAACCGTTTAGCCTTCAATTAATTCAGCTGAGTCTCGAGATATTGATGCTCTATCTATTCCATTCTGTATGATGGAATAGATACTATCTCAGTTCTTGGAATGATCTCAATATTGAATTCCACATCTCTCTCATGTGGCAGAACTCACAATCCTTCAGGAAAGACATCCTGATGAAATTCTACTACTGGTGGAAGGAAATCATTTGTAACACCACCATTATCCAAAAATAGACTTGAAACCTGGGTTGTGAGCTCTCATAGTTGCTGAGTAATTGGAATTGATCGTCCCTATTGGATATCCCACTCTCCCAGATTAATTTAATGTAAAACAATAGGAGATATAAATGTAACTCTTTGTGGTAAAAATATATGTGATCTTTGTTTGTGACTAGCTTGTCCATACCCATAGTTGGGTTGAAGCGTGTCCAATTAAAAATATAGAGATCCTAGATAAAATGATGCACTTTGATCATGAGAGAACATCCTCTGCACAAATTGATATCTCTTGATCATGCTCCCAATGATGTATCTATCATCATTACCCCACTCACAAAATACCCCTCCATGAAGAAATCATTAACATTTTTTTTGTAGATATAAGGGAATTATAGGAAGTAGTATCAAATAATGCAATAGATAATGTAGAAACTAAAAGGATAGTACCTCTCGTTGTTGATGGTCCAGCCTTCCTATCCAAAAGTGTAGTCTTCATTGAATGTATCTATCCTTCCCCTCTTCCCTGTGATTCCTTTTGACACCCATTAGTTTCATAACTCAGCTAATATGGGAGAAAGATCCCAGAAGAACCACATCCACTGCCTCTACCACCTCATCTAGTAAAACTCCAGCTTCCATACGGATAGGGTGTAGAAGTTCCTCTCCACACATCGTGGCTCGATCTAGATCCTTCATCACTAACTATTGGTCTTCTGTTTCTGCACAACTTTTGTAGATATCCCATCTTCTCGTAGCTTCATCATTCCACTGGTGGTTTCTGAAAATGTTTCCATTATTGTCAATTCAAACCACATTGGTGAAAAAAAACACATTGTTATGTTCTTATGAAACTGATTTATCTTCCTATGTATTCTGCTTCCCACTGCTCTGGATAACATTTTCATAGTGACTCTTCATGCACTAATAAGTTCTACCCCTGTACATATATAAAATAACCACCTTCCCGACACTAGAATCCTTCCTCATGTTCCCCTTCGTAATGATAGCCTGATCCACCACCTCATAAAACATATTTAACTGAAAAAAGGTTAACTTGGGACTTAATCTCACACTTTAGTCTATACTGAAAATTTTTTCTCATATTTGACTCATATCCTAACAATGATAGAGAAAACCATTGAAAATATATGAAGCATCCATCATAGTCCCCCACATACATTCTCACTTGAGTCAATCTCAAGAACTCTTCTACTCTCTCATATCTCCGCATCTTTTTATAGAACGTCTCCAGATTCATTTCTAAAAAGTAATTCCACAGCATTCCACCATCATATTTAGTCCATGCATGAATTTAAAATTAGTGATTCACTGATCCACATAGAATATAAGTAGAAAACTTGAACCTTTTCACACCAGGAGTCCCTATATGGTCATATATCATCTCGATGGATTCAACACAGAACTCAACTCCCTCAGATCCACCCTCTCCCACAAAAGTCAGAGGGTGCTACAACTGAAACTCCTTTATCAGATCAAACATTCTCTTCTCAGCTCGTCTTAGTCCCCTTTCCAAGAATTTCACGACGTGATCAAATTTCTCTTATAACTACTTCATTGATTCCTCACCCGACACTTTTAGTGCCTCGGGTTCCACTACTGGTGTATCATCCACCATCATGTCCTCTCACCATCCTCTCAACAAGTGTTGTCATGGAGGGAAAAATATACAACACCAAACATGAACCTTATAACATTTTTTACTTACTTATACATTTAATATAAATAATAATTCACAATACCTCACAATAAGTCATTCCCCCATTTCTCTCCACATGATCCAAACCAAGGTGATATCACTACTCTTAACCATCACTACTCCTAAGTCTTGGTTATCTATGGGAATTATCATTTTTCTATTATTCTCATCCTAAAACTATATTATTAACTTCATGAATCATTTTAAAATTAATTCCATTTAAAGAATAATTTCAATTCAATTTAACTGTAAATAATAATAGTTCAAGTTCATCAAATTAACCATAACCTGTTTTACCTTGTGTGCCTAAAAAGATGAATGTCACAAAATAATCCTAAGAACCTAGAATCATTCATGTTGACTCAAATATCATGCCATTTTTAGTCACAATTATATTCATTGAAAATCTAAAAACAATTTTTGCTTAAAAAAACAATTATGTCACCCAAGGTGAAATAATATTCAACTATAAAAGAAAACAACAATAACAATAATCCAACCCTGGGTACTTGGGGGTTTCCCCTATACATGGGTTTAAAAATACAATGAACGATCTCATGTACAATACCCAACACCTCCTAGTCTCTTTCATACCTTTCCTAAATAGTAATACAAAATAAGAATAAAATAAAATTGGACCTCCAATACCACTTTGTAAAGTCCTAGCCTGGGTTCCACGCACTGATGCCCCGATCCGCTTCGCCACATAACTTCATACATGCCTACCAATATTATTGAGGCAACCAACTAGTATCAAGGGTCCGGTATGTCAATAATGGGGAGATTATACCCTCATTTATCATAGTAATACACTAGAAGAAATTATAAACAATAGCAGAATCAATATATATCAATAAATAAAACTAATATCTGATGAGGGAAAAATTAAGAAATACAATATCCAACTAGAGATAAAAAAATTCCTTGATAAAGAAATATTCAAGTGTATAAAATGAAAATTGAAAATAATTACACCAAAGACTCATAAGCAGGTCCCAGACCATGTTTGGTTCCCTCATTGAAGCTCCATCCACAATTAGAAATATAACCTAGGGCCTTTTCCATTAAACTGTCCTATAATAATGAAGTCTATTTGGGTACCTATTAGAAAGCCCATGTAGGATTGGAGTACGGCTCAATAGGGTACCCATAATAGTTTCTAAAATAGATCCAATCAACAATATTGTATGAAGTTATTTAATGATTTAAAAATAATGAATAATTAAATAGTTTGTCACATTATTAAATATTATCCATTATACAACATAAAACATTAGGTTCCCAAAGACACCCAAAACTCAATACCTGCTTTGCCCAATGATAGATTATGAACCATTCCACACAATCAATTTACAATTCACTAAAACAATGGGATTTCATTATCCATTTCAATTAAATTCATATTATGGATATTTGGAATTGTAGTCAAATGAAAACAATTATGGTCTAGGTCATCTTTCCTATGACCCAGAGGGCTTTGAAAATAGAAGTATGTTTCCTCCACAGATTTATCACCAAGGGCTTCAGAACTAGTATATCATGACTCACTCACATGGGATTTTGAAACAGTAGACCCTGTCCCCCCCCAAAATTATCAACAATTATTATTATGGGCTTTGGAATTTTCAGACCATGTCCCACTCATGTGGGCATTGGAAGCAACAGACCATGACCTACACTCATTTATCAAACATTTATATAACACACAGACACACAAAGATATATATATATATATCACCAATTATCACAAAAATATTTACATCACATCATTCAAAATTATTCAAAAATAGTCCTCTTATCAGAATCATTCTCATTAATTATTCAGACAATTAATTAAACCAATTTCAGAAGAAACAATATATCATAATTAATTACACCAATTAATTAGGAATTTCATAACATTAACATCATGTAATAAATTCAACAATTAATTATCTCAAATAAGAATCTCAATATAAAATTATTAATTTCATAATTAATTATTCCAAGATCACATAATTTCAAAATTATGAAATTAATTAATTAACCCTATTTAGTTAATTTAATTAGGAACTAGAATTGATAATAAACCCTAGATATTAAACCATTTTGAAACACATAATCAAAATCCTGACTATGTGATTTGAACATTAGACCATCTGACATTAATCATTGACTTTTAATCACCCAATGTACATCCCCAAAATTGACCAGTACAACAATGTAGATCAAATCTGGATCTATAACCCCAAATCATGATTAAACAATTAATGATATATTAAATCTTGATATAAATCCACATCCAAATATATATCTAGATCTATCAATAATATAGGAATACATCTAACCAAATAAAAGAGGGAATAATAGAAGATGAATGGGAAATTAATTAGAGAATATCCACTCACCGAGAGAGATAAGGATCTTCATTCTAGTCTTCTACTTATGAATAAAGGAAGTTGGATGACACTAAAATTTGTGAAAAGAGGTTTAAAATCATGAAATGCCTCTTAAAGTCAAATGGGTGTCAAAATAGGTGAGTCCTTGGGGTTTGGGTAATTTTTAAAATAATTTTCAGGCATAATAAATTCCAAGACAGGGTTTGCTGCACAAGGGCACACGATTTACCCTAAATATGTTCTAACTATGTGTCAATTGTTTTAGGGTTTCATAGTCTCTCCTTTTAGGGGGGATATTTTTGAAAAATAGTGTGCTGGCTAAGGAAACTCTTATTTTCCATTATTGGATGGTTTCCTGGGCTGAGGTACACCATCTTCTTTAACCATGCACCAACCATGCACAACCCCCTTTTCATCCAATTTTCTCAAAATCATCCAAAACACACCCCAATGTACCACCTGAACAAAAATTACTAAAATTTAAACAAAATAGTACTTTTTAACATGTTCAAGAAAACTCTAGAAATGGTCAGGATCAAACAAAACTCTACCACAAATTTATAAAGGTAATCCCAATATACACTATTCATTAATTCCATATATATTAGTGGAGCATTAGAGATTCTAAATGGAATCACCATAAAATCATTATACCAACTCCTTATATGAAAATTAGTATTGGGGATATCATCCATGTTCACATTTACATGATAATATCCCAATCAAAGATCCATATTTGAGGGTACTTACTCTTTATCATGATCTTGTTGAACTCAGAATACTCAATGAAAAGGAACATTAACCCATCCTTATTCATGATGAAAATGATTATTAAACCCCATTGTGAAGAACATGGGTGTATCAAATCTTTATTAATATTTTACTTTACTTTCTTCTTTAGCTCTTGAATTTAAATATTTATCTATTCCACATGGATCCTTGTATATTAAAAGGTTTTGGTTATATTTTTTTTAAGAAATCAACCTCTAGTCTAAGAGTAATATCAAGAAATTTTTCAAGGAACTCATAAATATATTCTATTACAATGGGAGTATCATCAAAGATGATCTTTTCCTTAGTCTCAATCATTTATGTTAGATATGATTTCACCTATGGAAACAATATCTATGCTTGAGAGTATCATTCCAAATAAGATCAATCATCCTCCTTATAATTGTATAGAACCATAGGGTTAATTCTCCAGATAATTTATGTGGGCTCAATATAAGGAAAACCATTCTATACCTAGTATTGAATTTAATTCCACTAAAAGGGGTATTGCAAGGTTCACTGGGAAATTCATCCCATAAATATTTATAAGGGAGATGTACTTGGGAAAAAATAATTGAACTATATTTTATTTTCAACAATAACTCGAATTCCACATTTTTAGGCGGTATTTTGAATAGTTCTACTAAATATGTATTATATAAAAACTTGTATAAAAATATAATAAAATAGTATTTTCTCTATTATTTAATAAAAAACTAGAATACCTATCACCACTTCACTTTTAAGATCCACCAAAGTAGTTTTTATGTAATATACTCACCCTTTCTCCCTAGGAATTGGATTTTGTTTTATCTTGTTACCTTCAACAACCCTTGGAATAGTGAATTGGTTTACATAGCATCTATGTTTTTTGAAATTGAAACATTTGACTATTGGATGAGTATTTATTTGAACATTATTTTATTTCGTCACATCAGTGGGTTTCTCCCATTGACATTCACTATCTCGATACCCCTCTTTCCCAAACCTAAATCATTTCCTTATCCCATTTCAGAAATTTTTGGGATGCTTTTTCCTGAACGTTTTATAAGTGGTATGTTATAATTTCTTATCACTATAAGATTTCTCGAATTATTATCTGGAATTAAACTTCATTCTCTTCTTCATTTTTCTAGACCCTTCATACTGTTGAGATTCTCTAGTCTCTATTTTTTCTTTAAGGGAACATTAGACAAATATTTGTTATCTATAAATGTATCAAATTTCAAAATCCTTTCATAGATTCGGTTTATCTAACCAAATAATTTGAATAATTTTCATTCACCGTTAATGAAAAAGTTAAAGGTGTATCATGAATGTCTTACGATGTTTTCCTCAAACATCGTGATATATTTTTCCTCTTTTTCATGAGGAAAATAACTCCCTATCCATTCTAATTTGAAGAGTGCAATGAGAATATGAATTAAAAAAATTAAAGAAATCATTTCACTATATCACTTATATATATTGCTCGGGCTATTTATTTTTTATCAATGACCAACAATGATCTGCATCACCCTCCATGTGATAAACAACCATCACCACATTCTCTTTCTCAAAACATTTATGTACAGTGAATATATTTTAGAAAGATTTTTTCCATTTTTTATGGTTAAGGGATCATAGGATCCACTAATTATTGGAGAAACTTTTCATTTAAAGTATGAATTACAACTAGATCTTTCATAGAGTGATGGGGTTGTTCCTCATGATTCAATTTTTTATTTAAAAGTTCTGTTAATTTTGTCATGAAATTATTAACACCAACTCCCATTAGTTTAAACCTCACATTTTAGTTTTCATCACATTTCCCATCGCATTAATTCTTGAAAATTTTCCTCCGATTTCCATCCATATACTAAAATAAATTAAAACTACCAATAAGATGTTTTAAACTATAAAATATATAAAATTGAAACTATGAACATTGAAGAGAGAACTCATAAATGGAATTTATTCCTTAACCTATGAATTTCTAGGTTTAACTCTATGTTGTCCACGATCTTTTTTTTAATATAAATCAGTATAAGAAATTTTTATTCCCTTCGTAATGGTTTGTAGATAGATTCTATATTTACCAAATAATATCACTCAGAGAGTTTCAAACTAGGTGTCCAGTGTGGACTTTTTTCATGATTTAAGTATATGTTTAGTTAATACCCAATGGTACCTTTTGAGGGTAATACCCCTAGGTACTTCTATTATAAGTCAACATCCACTTGTAGTATCCTTTCATTTATTTAGTTTCATGGAAAAAACATTCATCATAATTTACCAAAATTTCAAGATTTTTTAAATTTTTAGTCTTATCTATAAGGATTAATAATCCTAATCTGCAAAAATAACTAAGCCTTACTCTGATACCAACTTTGAAAAACCATGCCTTTTATACACTTTCTTTAATAATCTATGACATTAAGATACACATAACACAATCCCAAAATATACAGAAGCCAATTTTCTCTGGGTAATTAGGTACATATCATAATAACTATAAATAAGGATACAAGGATGTTATTTAACACTCCATAACATGCCCTTAAAATTATTTTGATCTTATAAAACAACATGACTATCTTAGAGACATACATAAGAATGGGGTGGGAAAACAATGAATATTAAGAAAATAATAAAAGTATAACATTAATTAAAGAAGTAAATTTGAGTCAAGTGGCCCAACATGATAACATAGAATGGTGAGATTCATAATCATGAAAATCAAAGCATGGTATAATATGAAAACATCAAGTCATCATAGGAATGTAGCGATAACATAAAACATTACATCATAAGAATAATTCAAGGATATCCAATGTGGAATCATAACATTGTGTTCTTAGTCTAACGACCCATGCACTATACATGTTATATCATAATATAAAAAAAATTACCTAATGCATTTGAGGGATATATAATTCTAAGACCACTAGTCATAGTCGTATTATGTACACATATTTTTCTTCCACATAGATCATATGATATAAGAACATAATTCATCAATTTTAGTCCCATAAATAAAGAGCTTTGGTTACAAACAAGGAATTCCCCAATAAATTAAGTGTATGTATATCTAGTTTAATACCCTTGAATGTATTTGGGGATGTGTATTCACAACAAAATAGATTGGTATGGAAAATCATTGGCTAATTTTGACATTATAATAGGTGTAGATAAAGGTTCATGGAAGGGTCTAATGAAAGTTAATGTTTTTGTATCATTACATAAGATTAAAAATTGTAATATCATGCATCTTTAAAATTAATGATTGTATATGATAGGCTACAAAATATGCAAGACTGAGTGTAAACGAACCGTGAAATATTAGTATTTAAATGTAACTATTAAAACCTAGTTGTTAAACTAGTAGGTATCAATGGGATTAACTAATTTTTAATATATATATATATATTTTATAATAAATAAAAATTTACTAATTAATTATTTGGGGAAATATAACTCAATTGACTGAAAATTCTTTTTATTCTTAAAAAATATTTTATCTTTAAAAAATATTTTTATTGATTTTTTTGGGTGAATATTATAATTAATTTTTGAAAATTTATAATATTTTATTTTCTAAAATAAATTTTATTTTTTCAAATAATAATATAAGAATTATAGTTTTGGAATTTTTTTCATTTTTTCAAAAAATGATGATTTTTCAATGAATAGTGATAAATATTGATTTTTATTGAAAATGATATTTTCTTTTAAAGTATTTAGAATATAAATTTATATATTATATTAGTTTAAAATTTTCATTAGTTCATTTTTATTTAATATAATAAAATTATGTTTTTGAATGAATTTTATACTTGGATTTAGTATAAACACATTTTATATTTAAAAAATTCTTTTCTTAGAAAAAACTTTTTTTCGTTAGTTTTTTCTAGTTTGATTTTAAATTAAAATTTTCCAATTCAGTGCTTTGAATTTTGAGAAAATAGATTCAATGTGTTTAATTGTGAGTTCTAAATTTGTTAAATAATTTCTATTTATTTTTTCCAATATGAATAGTAACCATAGTAATTTTGGTTACCACGGTAAAGGGTAAATAAGGTAATTAAGGTTTATAAATAATTTGATAAGAACCAAAAAATAAACCTAACACTTGTATTAATTTTATTGGATGATTAAATTTCATACATAAACATCAAATATTCAGTTATATAACCTTTTTCCATTTTTATGTGATTGTAACCCTTAAAAAAATTTATGTAAAAACCCAAAAAATGTCACCATCTTATTTTTAATAATTATTATATTTTTAACATTGGAAAAAAGATTATGATCGGTTATAAATATTCATTTGAAATATAATTTTTTTATCCTTATAATTATAATTTATTTTTATGTTTTATTAAAGAAATATTTATCATAAAATCATACGCAATGCTGACATAGTAATTGTTCAATTAAGGGAAAAATTAAATAATTATAAATATTTAAATAAATATAATTGGAGATAATTAATGTGATTCATGAATTTTATATATTGATATAATATGTTCTAGATATAATAAAATATTCTGTTCAAATTTCATTTTTTGTATAAATGTTATTAAAATCAAAGTATTGAATAGTTCTAAAAATAGATATTAATGATATTTTATAGTAAATAATATTTTATTAAATTATATAAAAATACTAAAAATTATAGATTCATCTATATTATTTGGATATGGTTATACTATCAACCATGATTCATTTATGGGACCTTTTCCAACTTATTATTTCTATATTAATCCCTTAAGAGTAAAAAAATATATCACTATAATTGTCAAAAGGGTTAATGAAGAGTTAAAAAAATATAAGGGTAAAAATGTGCCATAATAATTTCTAAAAAATATTTTATGAGAGTATCAAGAATAATAAAAATATTATATTTTAATATTATCAATTCATAAATATTTTGACCTCAAAATTAATTTATATTAAATAATTATTTTAAAAAATTCCATGTGTGCCCCTCCTCTATCTTATAAAAGGGAATCTCTTATTCCATTTACCAAACACTAAAAACTACTTTTTGACTTATATATCTTAAAATACCTTCCTAACATCCCTTCCCATGTTATAGAGGTATTAGTTATGGAAACACACCACCCTTAGTGGTCTTAAGGTGTAGCAAAGAAGGTTTTTTGAAGAAGATGTATCGTTCTTAGCTGAGAATTTCTGCTTTATTTATTATTATATGTCATTAAAATATATCTTAAACAATATTATATAATAAAATAGATATATTATATATAATTATATTTTATTATGTTTATTTCATAACCTATATCCTTCTCCAACCTCCATCAAATGAGAAATGAATTCATCGTTCATTTTTATAGCAGACTACCTCTTAACAGACTAATATAATTTATTTTCCATCACCACCTCTAATGAATGGTTATAATAATGGAATTGATGTTTTATATATGAGATTAATTAAATAATTATAATTCATAAAATATAATATATCATTTAACATCTATTGTTTCCATTCATTGAAAAATGATAACATTGTTTGTGCGTATGAGTGGGATACCACTCCACGAAACGACGTGATTCATTTTTCATCACCACATCACATGGATGATATATAAAAGTAAATTTTTAGATTTAATATTATTATTATGATATAATTATCACTGTTAAAATATAAAAAAAATACTCACCTTCTTCATTAATGACAGATGAAAAATGGGAATGTTACTCATGCGTGTGTACGACCTACCATATTCAAGAATGTAAAACTGTTACTTAATGATAAAAATATTTCATCATGGGATTTAAAATAAAAATTTATTTTAAAAAGTATAATTTTTTCAGGATTAATTTTTTTAATATTGTGTAATAATGACCTCATTAACCTCATTCAACATACATAATTAATATTGAACTTATTAACCGAACATCCCCAAAACACATAATGTAGAATTAACCGATTAAGTAATTAACTATATAATTAATACAAATGAATGAAATGGATTAAGGATAAGTTACAAATACTATAAAATATAATTAAAAAAACACATAATTTATATGAGTTTATTGTACTTGATTTAAAGGACATATATAGAAATTCTAGGCAATAGGTAAGGGATTTCGTCTCAATTTCCTTTATTTGAGATATATTTTATATTTATGATCCTTATTCATTTTATATGGAGAAGTTTTTAACCTTATAAAATTAATATCATGAATCCTTCAATTTTCATGGTATTTTAAATTTCAATTTGAATTACTTTATTCAATTGTATTTGAATTGAAAACTAACATGTGGTTAAAGGAATATTAACTGAATTTAATTATTTTGGGTTATAACTCTTTTTCATTGACATTATTATTCCATTATTATTTTTTAATTGATATCAAAAATATTTTATGATATATTTATACTTTATTTATTTTTATTTACATTTATTACACATAATATCTCCATTTGTTAATTCAAAATCCAATTATATGATCTTTGTAAGGGTTACACGTCCCGAATTCCCTTTCTATGGGAAATATGGTTATAATGAACACATATACAATTTTATAAAGTGTATATACTTCCCATGTTACATAATATATAATAACTCTCTTTATTTTCATGATAATTAACGTATTATTTGACATTATTCATTCTCGGGTGTATGATTGAAGAGTAACTAATGTGGAAATGGATATATGTTGCAATATATTTTCTTTTCAGCATTGTTTAGTTCAAGATAATTTTGGGGGAATAATAATACCTATTTTCTTAAACCACAACTATTTTGTTCTCCACTAGTTATGAATGTGGTTTATAAATTTAATTTTTTTTAATCCCTTATTGATTAAAGAGACAAAAATAATGTCATTTGTATGTGATACTGATCTTATATCTTCTTCTAGACCAGGAATATTTTTTTCCATATCTATTTTTTCTAAAATTAATTCCAAAATGTTATTTTATAAAAATAATTTTTTTCCTAAAGATATTTTACATGGTCTTTTACCTTCTTTCAAAAAAAATTAAATGCATATTTCATAACATTTCGCATATGGGTCGTTTTTTAGTCCCTTTTCTAAATGTTTGAAATGAATTTTTAATTTTAAATGTTCACAACTTGTATGAATTTTCATGACATCATGAACATTATTTAAATTGAATAGTTAATTATAATTTTCCATGTTTATTTTAAAAGAAATTGATTTTCACAATATTTTTTGATTTTTTAGATTATAAAATCAATTTTTAATATAAAAAAATAATTTTCCTCAAGAATTATTTTTATAATATTTTAATCATATTCCCATTCATCAATGTCAATAAATATTTATTTTTTTATGATCAACTAGTAATATTTCGTAGTGATACCATGCAAATTCTTTTCCTATATAGTTTTTTATTATTTCACATTTATTTTTAGGAATTTAGTTTCTTTTTCATGGGTTAATCACATTATCAAAGTTATAATGGAGATTTCTATAAGTTTTATAATGAATTGAAAGCTCTGTTTACTTTATTCATGTTATGGTTCTTGAAAATTATTTTTGATGATGAGAGGTTCCATTATGTTTCGATAGAGGGTGGGCCCATTATAGCTCTTCAATGCATTGGGTAATGTAATAGATCTAATTGATTAGGTTTATCCTAAGAGATTATTGGATTATACTATGATATTAATTCAAATTATAACTGTTATGGTAAATTTATGGGTCATAATGATGGTTATTATAATTGTAACCATTACTGTAATTCAATTTTTGATTGTGATATGAAAATTTAATGAGATACAAACACATTTTTGTTATAATTCATATGAGTTTTAATGTTTCCTTTGATAAAGATTATCATCACATGGCTCATAATTATTGATTCCTCTAACTCTAATCTTATGTTAAAACATTATTCCATGATTCATGATTTATGATCCCAGTATTTATGGGTATGAGTTCTCTTGTGTTATGCTCACACACTTTGATTATATCATCTTACCTTTATACACATCTTATGCTCATTGATTTCATTCAGTTGTTAATTCTTATTATTACCCTTGCTCGGAATTTGATCATACCCATCATATGTTTCATATTCCCTAGGTTTTAATGGAATTTTTTACGTATTTTATTCCTAATAAGTTTACTAGATGTGAATAATGTAGTGGGATATGATGTGGATATTTATAAACTAGTTTTTTATATATCGAAGTAGTTATGTAACAGTTTATCTTAATTCTAGAAAACTATGAACCTAAAAGGTCAGGTGGGTATTTAAGTGATCCTATTTTTCATTTTGATTTTGTTAGTTTTTGATGGAAAAAATTGGCCACATTTATTGATATCAAATCAAGAAATGCATTGTTTATGTTTTTTGTATTGAATATGAGAGTTCAGGTTCATGACAGTTATAGATGGTATTATATAAGGGTTTAGATAACTTTGGAAATTATTATGTTTTCAAATGGTTTTATATTTAGAGTTAAGGATAAAATCAGGGTTTTATAAGTTTGAGGTTTATCATGAGTTCAATGTTTTAGACATCCCTTTTTTAAGTTTTAAGTGATGGTATTTTAAGGTTTCAAGTTATTTTTTGGAGATGTTTTATTCGCTTGAGGTATATAAAATGATTAGGTTTAACATAAATTATTAATTTATATGTCAATTTTAAATTATATTTTGTAAGAATATTGGATCATAATGTCTATTTATAGTTATTTTTGTATATTATATGATTAGGACGTATACCTTTTGGGTATGTTACTTCATGCATGAGTAATGTTATTAAGAGATAAATTATAAATTTATCTTCAAAGAATGTGTGATCAAATACATATATTTTTTTGTTTTCAATATTATTTTGGAATATGCTGAACAATTTTATGTAAATTTTTTTATGGAATGATTTAGTTTGAAATTTTGTTATTAGTGTTTAATCATTATGATTAATGTGTTATTTCTTCATATGAAATTTTTCTAATTCTGGGGAATTATCTTATCTTTTTATAACCATTATTATTTTTTTGATATAAAATGACAATGTAAATGTATTATTATCCTTTTTTAGAAATATATGATCTGATATAAGTTCTTCATGCATAAAAAAAATCATCTGAAATATTCAACGTTTAGAGAAAAATGGTATTGTGGTGGAAATTAACTAAATGATGATGTTTTACATTTTAGAAAAGTATATTTCCTTATGTTCATTATATAATATGATAATGGAATTCCTGAACTATAGGATAAAATTATTTAAATAAAAATGTTATCAGTTTAATTTTATTACAAATAAATGGATGATCTTTTAACTCATCATAGATTTAAGGTTTTATGAGGGTTAAATTTCTAATAACCATGTTCTCTATTAATATCTATTAATCATTGAGAATAGTTTTCTATTATATGTCTAAATATTCACTTCGTGTTGATTTTATCATATTTGTGAACCCAGTTTTGGGTTATTTAATATGACCTTCATACTTCCCTTTCTATCTTTTAAACTAGAATTTTTATTAACACTTTTTTCCTATGGGATATTAAACAATGTATTTAAAATTTTAACCCGTTGATTAAAGAGAACGAGTTAAAATTTTGAGGTTGAAATTCATTAAATAGATAGAGAATTTGATATCTTAAAATTTTAAAAATAATGACTATTCTATAAAGAGTACAAAGTACATAACATTGTGTGTGAATAAACCAAAAAATATTATTATTATAATGTAACCATTATAACGTTACTATAAAATTAGAGGGTATGAATAAAATTAAATTATTTTTAAAATATATATAAATTTTATAATCAATAAATCATTCTTAATTAATTATTATTAAATACACACTCAATTTTTCTTAATGTCATTTTATTCTTCAAAAAAAATCAATGAGGATTTTGTTGTTTTTTGTGAGTGACTATTATAATTATTTTTTTTTTGGAATTTAAGAAATTTTATTTGATAAAATATGTATTATTTTTTAAATCATTAAATAAAAATTATTTTTGGGTTATGTTATTGTATTTTATGAAAATATTGATTTTTCAGTGAATAATAAAAAATAAAAATAATTATTGACAAATGTATATTATTTTGGAGTATTTGAAAAGTAAAATTATATTCTTTCTTATATTTTAATTTTTTTTATTTTGATTTAAAATAATCCAATTATGATTTTTAAATGATTTTTGTGCTTGAATTTAGTATAAATACATTTTATATTTAAAATGGATTTTTATGAAAATTCATTTTCGTCGCATTTTTCCTATTTTATTTTAAGATAAATTCTTCCACTTCTCTACTTAGAATTTTGAAAAATTAATTTCATATTTATAAAAAAGTTGTATAATTTTTCAAAATATGTCTTTTTATTTTTTTTCATTATTAATAGTTATCGTAGTTGTTTTTGTTACTATTATAAAGCGAAAATCATGTAATTATGGTTTAAAAATAATATAATATGGACTATAAAATGACCCCAAAAATTGTACTAATCATAATTGATGAGTCCATTTCATACATAACCATCCAACATTTGGTTATGAGACCTTATGTTACCATTTTTATATGATTATAACCATTATAATATTTTATCTAATGAAAAGTGAAAATTTCCACTCTTATTTTTAATGACTATATTATTTTTAAAATAAGGTTAAAAATTTGATATTTTTACTTATAAAAATTAATTTGAATTATAAATGATTTATATTCATCATTATAATATATTTTTAATATTTAGTTAATTAATAATTACCTTAAATTCTTACACAAAGAAAATGCAACAATTATTCAATTAATAGAAAAACAAATAAATGATATCAAAAATATTAAAAGAATTATAATATTAGAAATGTAATGTGATCCATGAATTTTATAAATGGATATAATATTTTTGATATGTAATCAAATATTTTGTTCGAATTTCAATTATTTTCACGATGTTAATAAAATCATAGTAATGAATTATCCAAAAATTAACTATAATGATATTTTATAATAAAAAATATTTTATAAAATGATTTAAAATTCGTAAAAAATATTAGATTAAGACAAGTTGTGACACCCAAACCCATATTCCACTCAATAATACCCCAAGCCTAGTTGTCCACATGGCCTCAAGAATATCTCCCCAAATTCTTTAGGATTCCGACTAGTAGTGAGGGACTTGGTTGTGTCGGTGTGGAGACTATGCGCTCATTACCAAAGTAACACATAGGTACAACCCTTAGATAAATAGTAAAAGTATTATATAAACCAATAAATAATAATCAATAGGTAACTAGATAATATAAAAAAGAAAGATAACACATTTCATGTATCAAATAAGAAAGGAAAAATTAATACGACATTAAGAAACGGTACTATAAAAAATGATACAAAATGGAAAAAAAGTCTATCCAACATCCCAATGTCTATCCTAGTCATCTTGAACAAGGTACATCATTTGTCAAGAATGAAGTCATTGATTCATAATAGTATGCTTTCCCTTATCTATACCAGCAAGGATGTGTTCTTTTTAGGTACCCAACGGTGGCCCAAATACGGTGTGAGATACAATCCCATTTGGTAACCACTGAAAGGTATATAACTATATAGTCTTGTAAACAATATCGAAGTGTGTAGATTCAATGTCAAAACCTATAATAACAACTTTAAATGGGTCAGATCTAGTTTCTAAAAGAAATCCATGTGGACATTACCTGTTTTTTTATGTGTCGGAATATCTTTGAATATCGTATCAAGGGCCAAAATGTCTATTATCACATTTATGCAGTATTCCATTCCCAATATCACAATAGTATCACAAGATACATCAATTATATATCATAAGGGACTTTATGATAGTATCACATGGTATTCCATGCATAATTCAAAATAGTTTAACAATAGTATTAAAAGAAACTCCATGCCTATATAACAAGGGATGCCATTCCCATATCACAAGGGATGACATACCCATATCAAATTAGTATCAAATGGGATGACATTCCCATTTATATAAAATTATTATTTCCATGCCCATTTATATTTTTAATTCTACATGGAAACCATTTCCATTTATATACATACATCATAGGGGTCATCAGGCCCATTTGGTTTAATAAACACAAAAGGGTCATCATGTCCATTCAATGTAATTCACAATGGTCCCCATTACCATTCCTTATAATTAGTAAGGGTCTCTATGCCCGGATAACATTTTTATAATTCAATTCCATTTTATTATAAATGATCCAAGCTATAATTCATAATTCATTTACATATATAATCAATAAAGGCGTGTCCCATTTCTAATCCAAGAAAGTGATGTGGGATCACCACTCACATCAATTCATTTCATTTAATTATAATTTCCAAATTCACTATCCATGATATTCTATTAATAATATTTCACAAAACATCACCATTTAATTATAAGTTCAAACACTCCATTATATATTTTGGGAGTAAGATCCTGAAATACTTTTAATAATATTATAAGTCACACCCAATGTGATGGATCTATATGCGGTATTGAATTCCATGAGGTATATTAAGTTTATTAGGTTCCAAACATGGAAACCAATTTAATAAATATCCAATTTAGGGAAAAAAAGTTGAAAAGTAGTGTGTGGAATAATGAAACAATTTATAAAACATCAAATCTTGGGGAATAATTCAAAGACAACCCACCTCATACTCATATGAATCACTTAATCCAATATCATCCTTTGGTTATTCCTAGAATGGACGAGATCTGAAGAACATCCCATTTCCCTAAAAATAGGGAATATGGGACTGCACCTTAATAACATTATTGAGGAGAATAGAAATATATAATGGATAAAAATGAATCAATATCTTACCAATTTATATATAATGAGACAAATAATGGTTTGATCTTACTCAAGATGGATGAACGAGATCAAATGATATCTTAGAGATTCAAATGAGCTTAAAAATGAAAAATGGAACCCCTGATATCTACTAAAGAGGAAAATGAGTTAAAGGATGAATTAAACATATAATTTTTGGAATTTTGGTAAATTTTTCCAAGAAATAGGGCTCACACATTTTGTACAAACCCTGCCCCAACCATACACCTTATACTGTAGGGAGGGGGAACCTCCATAGTTAGGCCGTATGGTTAGGGAAACCAAATGCCAACCATGAAAGTCACCTCTACAACATGTATGCAGTTTTAGGAATGGTTGTGCAACCAATGTCACATCTTTAGTGAAAAGTGTGCATCCTATATGACACCATTATCCTACTCCTCACTCTTAGAAGTATTTGTGCAGCTAGCTCACATGGTTTCTCTTAATCATGTAGCGAGCCTATTTTTCATATCTTCTATGGTTCCACGCATCGAAAAATCCCCAATAACCCCCCCCCATAACCTCTAAAACCACATTAGGTATCCATATTAGGACTATAAAAATTAATTAGACCAAAATTAAAAGGATATATACCTAAGATAAAAAACAGTTTCTAATATTCTTCCCCCATTAAAGGAACTCACCCCCGAGTTCACAATCAAAGTGTGATGAAACACTATCTAAGAAAAACTCTAGCCACTGGTAACGTACATCGACCTCCCGCTCCCATGTCCCTTCCTATACCAGGTCGTGCTTCCATAAAACCCATACTAATGGGACATAACAACCTCAGAGAGAATTGCTGATCTGGTCAATGATGTGTATGGGTTACTCCTCAATGGAAGAATCATTATCTAGATGAAAATCTCCTGGATCAAAAGTATAAGATGATTCGAGATGATATTGGTGAAGCTGTGAAATGCTAAATATTTTTTGCATGGAATGGTACTTATGAGGTAATTTCATCTAACAAGATATCATCCCAACTCTTTCTATAATCTCAAATGGCCCCAAAAATTGTAGTGGTATCTTACCTTGCCTCAATATCAGTCTATGATCAAGTATGTGTGATAACCATAAGAAGACCCAATCCTAAACCTCAAATTCTAGATGTCATTGATGATGATCAACACAACATTTATGTTTAGAATGATCATTAGATATCTTCTTCCTGATTAGAAAAACATGATCTGAAGTATCCTGAATGAGATGAAGACATAGTAACACTACCTTTCCCGCATCTATTTAACACAGGGGTGAATAGCATGACCTACCATATAGATACTGATAAGGATCCACATGAATTTTCACATGATAATTGTTATTATAGGTGAATTAAACATGAGAAATATTCTTCTTCCATGATCCATCGAAATCAAGGACACATGAATAGAGCATGTCCTCTAAAACCTGTATAGTTTGTTCCGACTGACCATCAGTCTGTGGGTGAAAGAATGTTCTTCGATAAACCTGTGTACCTATATACTTTTTCAACCTCTTCCATAACCTCAAAGTGAAATGGGAACCCCTATTAGAAATTATAGTATAAGGGTCCCCATGTAGCTGTATGATCTCACAAACATACAATATTATGAGCTCATCAACTAAGAAAGCCTCCCGAATAAGAAGAAAGTGGGATACTATCACCATTTGATAGAAGACTACCTAGACGAAATTGCTAACTAAAGGAGACCATGGTAATCTGACAACTATGTCTATCAAAACATCCTCCCATTTCCATTCGAGGACCGGTAATAGTTGTAGGAGGCATACAATTCATTTATTATATGCCTTCACCTAATGATAGGCGGAACACCTAGTGATAGAACTTTCTATTTGATGCTTCGTTTGTGGCCACCAATACTATCATCACATATCACAATACATCTTGGAGATACCCAGGTGAACTTTCCACTGTGATGCATGTGACTCACACATCACCTCATCTCTCATATCTATAGAAACCTAGATATTCCCATGTATACATAGGATGTCCTCATCATCAATAGTCTAATCCAGAGGCGGGTCCCCATCATCACTACTATATCATAGGACCAAGACATATAGATTATAACTCATCCTCATCGTACCTTCTCCAGAAGTAAAGATATCAATTATATCAATGTAAGTACAAACTATATCTGATGGTCCTCAAAATCAATGTACGTATCAAAAAATAAATCTATAAACTACCATTCACTACTGGCCTCCTGAACTACCTGTGTCTAATTCCTCCCAATCAGAGCATTGAAAATAAAATTTCCCTTCTTATTCATAATTTCATGATCAAATCAAAGTACTATAGATATTCAACCCACATTATCTACCTAAGAATTGTGCCATGATATTTAAATGCATTCATGAGGCTATTATGGGTTGTAAACGCCACAAAATACTCTCCTAGTAAATAATTCATCTATTTCACCCAAAATCTTTTGTCCAAGGTCTGTAGTGAAATTTTCTGAGGGGGAAGGGGTGGTATTTCCTTTTAATATTGTGAAGGAGGTGACATAGTCATATTTTTTACATTGGGTTACCATATTGTTTTCAACAAAGGATTTTTTTCTGGCCTGAATGTTTAATTTTAGGTTTTTGAAAGGTGTGCAATCACTAATGTTAGATACAAGGTCTTCACACAGTCTCCAACATGTTTTTTTCGTGGATCCAGAAACCTTCAACAGCTCTTATATCCATGATTCATGGACATAAATTCCAATGGAAGTCACACGTTGGGTAACTTGGCTAATGAAGCTTATGAAATCGCATTGGTTGATAGGATGGGAATTTGGGATCAACACACCCTTTGGAGGGGACAATTTCCTACTCTGGGAATCTCAAATAGATTTAAGTCATGTTCATCTGCTCACAAATCCTTGGCTCGTTCCTAAGCATTTGTCTGTGGATTACCCCTAGGTTGTGACTGATCATGAATACACATGGGTTTATACTCATCAGTTTTTGTCTAAGATTCTCCATCAATATAGGGATTTGTATGTATCTAAGGTTCTAAATTTTAACATTTAGTAGACAAATAATATATATCTTTGGTCGTTTGTTGGGACGTCGTAAGTTTTAAGCCACATTATGGGTGCTATGGAGTTTACCGTCATCCATGGGGATAGAAGTCATGTTTTTAACACCCCAATCTTCTATAGTACACTTCTCTTTGAAGAATACATTAGCATGTGTTGTACGCAACTTTGAGTTCTAACACACCACAACCAATCAAACTAGCCATTACGAATAGTAATACCCATTTTATAATTTTTTTAAATTTTATCTTTCAAAATGGAATTCATTTTTGGATTCAAAATATCAAAATTATATTAGGGTGAATTTTTGATACTTTTATGATTACTTTCATATTTGGATGAATAGTGAAAATTTCTAAATTTTAGTTAAAAACAACTTTTTTAATAAAAATAATTAGTAGTGATAAATTATAAATTTGAGTGATTTTAAAATATATTTTGAATATATTTTTTACCATTTAATAAAATTTTGGTCATTTGATATAATTTCAAATTTAAACCGGACATAAACAAGTGTCAATCTTTTAATAGTTATTATTTCATAAAAACACTCTTTTTGTTTTGACAGCAGGAATTAATTTTAAATTAATTTCCGCCACTTATGTGTTTTGAATTTAGAAAAATGGATTCCATATTTAGAATCAGGAGTTCTAAATTGTGTAAATAGGTAAATTTTATTTTTATACATTTTGAATAATTACATCGGTAAATATTTTATTTACCATGGTTTAAGGGTAAATTCAGTAAATAAGGGTAAAAAATATTATTATAAAAATAATAAATTACCCTAAAACGTGTCCTAACCCTATTGGTTGATACATTTCCGACCATTTTCATATTTGGGTCGATTTTGGGACCCCATGGATTCACTTGTAAGTGATAATTAGACTTTATATTAATTAAGTTAAAGTAGATAAAAAATGACTTAAGCATATATCTTATAGAAAAACAATTTTTACATAGAGTTATATATGTTATATTTTCAACTATAAATATTCATTAGAAATATGAAAATATTTCATACATAATGGTATTTTATTTATAATTTTTAGACATTGAATAATTAAATTTATTTATGAAACAATAATGATGTCGTATTTTTCTTATTAATGAAATAATGAAATAATTAGTATTATAAATGTTAAAATAAATATAATTTTAAAGTTTTTATGAAATCCATGAATTTTATTGGTTACTATGACATATTAGGATTTCTTAAATTAATTTTTTTTGAATTAATAAATTTGTTAAGACTTTAACAAAAATCAATTATTATATATTGTCAAGATTGACATAAATGAGTTTTAAAAACATATATTATATTATTAATTGATATTCTATTCCTAAAAATATAAGGTTCAGCCAAAGGACTTGTATAATGATTTTTTTATCATTAATGGACCACTTTGGGTCCCTTGGATGTATATAGTAGGTTTATTAACTATATAATATAAAAACACAAAGAGACATGGTAAATGTCAAACTAATTAACTAAGAGTTAAAACTAAAAGATAAGGTTAATAAAGTGACCCAAACCTGTCTAAAACCTATTGGTTGAGTGGTTTTCGACCTATACCCACCTTAAAATTTAAATAATCCACTTTGGAGCCATTGGAAACCGAATATTAATTTATTATAAAATAATATTTCTAGCTTTTCCTAAGGTGCCCCTCACCCCTCTTATAAAAAGGGCACTCCCCCTTCTCTAAAATTCATACCTTTAAAGCCTTTTTGATCGGCCAAACTCTGCCCAAATATTTTCTCAGCTTCCCTCACTTCAACCTAGAGGCCTTATTTTTATCAGAAATCCAATTTATGGAGCCCTTTTGATCAAATCAAAAGGAAGAACCCGAAGAAGAGGTAATGTTTTCACCACCCTCTTTCAAGTTCCTTTCTTCTTCCACTTCTTCTTTATTTGTTATTTCCATTATAAAATAAGAAATCCAGTATCTTCTATATACTGTGATATTATTATAAATATTTCAAAACTATATTCATTATTTTATCCATCTTATGAATGATAATGTCACCATGCGTGCGTGCGTACGGCTTACCGTCTCCACGCCATGGTGTAATTTGTTATTCAACACTATGTTATTTGGATGGATATAATGATGAGTAATATGTATATAAATAATGAAAATAACATGATAATGTCTCTGTAAAATTAATATACCATCCAATTCTACACATTTAAGGAAATGATATTCTCGCTCCTGCGTACGTACGGATTACCGTCTCCACGACGCGATGAGATTAATTTCCACAATCACCATTCATCAACGATTATAAAAATATATATTACTAATAAGTATGTAATATATAACATAATAATTATACTAGAGATATATATATATATTTACATATATCTTATTCACTTAGTTCTGTTCAATATGATATTAAAATGGAAACATCGTTTATGTTTATGTACGGACTACTGTCTCCATAAACGGTGTTTTTCATTTCATATATATATATATATATTATACATATTTATATTCTAAATATATATGATATATAAATAATGTTTTATATTCTGTAATAATTTAAATCTTGATCTAAGTGAAACAATCAAGAGTAACAAGTTAAAACACGTACGATAAAGAAAGCGATTATTACCCAAAATATTAATTTAACATGGAAATTATTATTAAATGGGTAGTATAAAGTCATAAATGAATCATGTATGGTATCATAAATATTAATATGGTTCTTTTATAATTTAATAACATACTACGATTTTCATACAATAGGTTAAATGTACCCTCAACTAATGGAAAGTGCAAGGTAAGGGTTAATTCATCAATCTCATTATTATCTGAGATTGTTTATGTGTAAGTATTTACTAGGACATTTTTATCATCCATGTACATTTTTCAAAAAAATTATTTCAAAATGAATATTTTAATGATTTTTGAAAGGTACTATTTATCAAGATCATAGTTTTAAATGTTTTAAAGATTTATCTTTCTAAATATTTTTAGTTAATGTACATGTTTTCAAAATGATTTTAAGGATTTTTTTATATGGACATGAATGTTTTGAAATGATAACTATTTTAAAAAGTTTCAAAGTTGTATGGGACACTTTTATTCAAAAATATCTTTTAAATAACTTCCTTTATAAATGTGTGAATTTTAAATGATTTTACAAAAATGATATTTCTCTCAAAAAAATTTACTCATCATTTTCAACTATGTCAACATCCTTTACTGCATATTATTTTTGATTTAGTTTGATTTATTATAATACAATCTTCCATGTTGAATTGAATGAGTTATGATATGTTTGACTGTGAATGTTCTATTTTTATACCATTCAGTGTTTATGGGTAAAGTATTGACTTTTTGTAGGCCAATTTTAATACGAATGTTTATGTTATGTTTAAACGTGTCCATATGAGGAATGAATTGGACTTAGTAAGTGATGGGTGGTGCCCACTATAGCTCCTCAATGCATCGGTAGGTATCATGAGACAAACTAGTGTCTTGGAACAAGGCCTTGACAAAATATTATTTTTAGTCTTGGCACAAGGCCTTGACTATGAGGTTATGATAGTCTGGCATTATGTATTACATCATTATTAATGTGGTTAGTGATATTTCATGTGATTATTCGACTAGTGGAATATCCATGTGAATAAGTAAATGACATTACTTCATTTTATTTTTTCCATATTATGTTGAATTTTGAGTTTAAAAGGATTTTGTTTTAGTTATACATTGCCTTAAATGTTTATGCATATTTATGAAAGTTTATGTTGTATTGTTATCCTTACTGAGCATCTTAGCTCACCCATTTCTATGTTTTATTTTTCCCAGGAATCCAAGAGGTGTATTATGATTGATATGAAGGGTTAAGCCAAAGGAATAGTGGTGTTCATAAAGGATTATTTATGTTGTTTTTTATGTTATAAAGTGTAATGTAACATTCATGTATGTAATCTATTTTCCCAGACTGCTAAACCGATCTATCCTTCAGGACTTGATTCCTTATAATCATGACAATGTATTAAAATAATGCACCGACTCTGGGTAACTAGGGTAGGGGCATTACAGTTAGTATCATAGGAAGTTTATCAATAACCATGGAAAGTAGATTTAGAAAAACTCTAATTAGAGCACATTACCCTAAGATATACATTGAGGATTAGCATAGAAGAACTTCCTAGAATTTTGGTACTGTAGAAATTTTGTGAGTTCTCTAAGCAAATACATCCCTGTCTGGATACGATCTAGTAGAGGCAACTCTGGCATAGATGTACCTAAGGGTAAAACCTGAAAACACCACTTGAAGATAGACTCAAACGGGAACTGGTGCACGACTACGGGCCTTTCTTCACTCTTGGTTACGACACTCTCAGGGGATATGCTTAGGGTAATTCTTGTTTTCTTTACAAATAATTATGAAGGGTTTATGAGTATATAATTCCTCAATGAAAACATCTTTATGATTATAGATTATATCCATAAACCATTCAATTTATGTTATATATTTTACAAGTTTGTAATTATTCATTTCAATTCATAAACTGACCTAGTTTATGCCATTGTATAGAAATGGTGCCCAGTAGAAGGAATGTGAACTCCAGCAATACGTATGATCCAAAGAGTAAGAAGGATCATATATTTCATGGTATTAAGCCAACATTTAGAAGGTAAATAGTCTCCCATGTATTCTAAACATATGAAGAAATACTATCATGTGTTAATAAGAAAGTAAATAATTCTCTGAGTCCTATGTATTTAAAGGGAAGCAAGAGAAGAAAAGGATGGAAGAGAGAATGATGGATAAAGGGAAGAGGGAAAAAGAAGGATTTTCCAATATGTGATAAATGTGGAATGAATCACCTTGGTAAATTCCTAAAGGGAATGGGAGTTTGTTATAAGTTCAGAGAAAAAGGACACCATGTACGTGACTGCAAGGGTAAGAAAAAGGTTTCAAATGTACAATGCTTCATCTGCAAGGAGTTGGGACACTACGCGAACCAATGTCCAAATCATCAGAGTATGCCCCAAATGATGTTATTAGACAATAATAAAGTTACGATACTACCACATATGATGAGTAATGATTATATTTCGTATGTTTTTATTAGAGAATTATATCATTTGAGTGTTGTATCAACAATGTACTGGTTATAATAATTATGGAGTATATAAGGATTGTACTGCAGTACTATTTCATTAAGGACTTGAGATTGTGTGGAACCAAGAAAAGTGACTCAATATCAGGCTAAATTTTTGAAAAATATATGGTTGAGATAAAGATAAACCATAATATGGTTCTAATACTGAGGTAGTGATTTTGGAATAATACATGATTGATTTGGATAAATTATATTGGATATTCTTGACTACCTTGAAACTGATTAATGATTTTTATATTCCACCATTGTTGGAGTTTACAACATTTTTTGATAAAATCAGTATATCCGGTATTCTATAAAGAATAAGGGATCATTAATGTAATCGATAAGGTTTTATGGTAATTTAGGATGTTGCAGTGTTTTAAAAGAATACATGATGAAGGTGTTCACATGTTATTACACGGAAAAAAGGATCATTATTGTGTTTACCTTTTTTATAAATTTTGGACTGTGAGTTTGGATGGAAGTATTTTCGATAATTCTAGTTTGATATTATTTTTGTATTGCCATAAAAGGATAACTCTGAGGTTAGGTAGCAACCTGTCGTGTCCGGCAAGGCCGTGAGACTAGAACCTACAACTGAAAGGAGACAAGGGTGTATCAACTACCATTGGCCCATGTGATGTCCTGGATTGAATAATGTAGTCCTTTTTAAAAACAAAAATCTGGTAGATGAATTATAAATTCATTTTTTTAAACCCTATATGAATAGGATAAATAGAATATTATTTTTAAGTTCTATTAACTTTTAGTGTGAAAGAAGAGTTTGTGGTAAAAATTATTTAAAGGATAGGACTCTACTTGTCAAGTATGTATTTTTCTTCTTCTCTTATTCTATAAAGAAATTAATTATTATACTTTAGTGAAGGGATCATAAAACCAAAAATGTGTTATCCTAATACCATATGTTTTGTTAAACCGATGGTATTTTAAATCATCATATATTGATGAATTTAAGGCTCCCAATTTTACAATTGTTTGTGATTGATGACCTCAATCACTACCTATAAATATTTACATTTTTCTTCCAATTATATGTCTCTAATTGCCACCAATGTTCTCCTAATTGAGATCATAATTTGGTGGTGACCCTTTCATTTTCCTTTTCTTCTTATTAAGACTAAATTTTATTAACCTAATTTCTGATGTGGGTTTTCCTAAAGGTATTTTCTATTTTCAACCTTTTATTTTTGAAAAATAATATCAAATTTCAAGTATGAAATTTATTTAAGGAGGGGAGAATATAACACCCCAAGATTCCACAGTACGCTTCTCTTTGAATAATAAAGTAGTGTGTGTTGTACGCAACTTCGAGTTCAAACACACCACACCCAATCAAACTAGCAATTATGAATAGTAATACCCAGTTTTTAAAATTTTATAAATTTTATCATTCAAAATGGACTTCGTTTTTGGATTCTCAATATCAAAATTAGCTTAGGGTGATTTTTTTGGTACTTTTCTGATAACTTTCATATTTTTATGAATAGTGAAAATTACTAAATTTTAATTAAAAACAACTTTTTTAATCGAAATAATTAATAGTGATAAAATATGAATTTGATTGATTTTAAAGTATATTTAGAATATATTTTTACCATTTAATACAATTTTTTTCATTGGACGTAATTTCAAATTTAAACCGGACATAAACAAGTGTCAATATTTTGATGGTTATTATTTATTAAAAACACGCTTTTTGTTTTGACAGGGGGAATTAATTTTAAATTAATTTCTGCCAATTCTGTGTTGTGAATTTAGAAAAATGGATTCAATATTTAGAATCAGTAGATCCAAATTTTGTAAATAGGTATCTTTTATTTTTATACATTTTGAATAATTACTTCGGTAAATATTTTATTTACCATGGTTTAAGGGTAAATCTGGAAATAAGGGTAAAAAATAATATTATATTAATAATAAATTACCATAAAACGTGTCCTAACCCTATTTTTTGGTACATGTCCAAACATGGGCATCTTTGGGTCGATTTGGGGACCCCATGGATCCACTTTTAAGTGATAATGACACTTTATATTAATTAAGTTAAAGTAAATACAAAAATGACTTAAGAATATATCTTTTAGAAAAACAATTTTTACATAGGGTTATTTATGTTATATTTTATACTATAAATATCAATTATAAATATAAAAATATTTCCTATATAATGGTATTTTATTTATAATTTTTATACATTTAATAATTAAATTTATTTATGACACAATAATGATGAAGTATTTTTTTTATTAATGAAGGAATCAAATAATTATTATGATAAATGTTAAAATAAATATAATTTGAAAGTTTTGATTCCATAAAAGAATTTTATTGGTTACTATGACATTTTAAGATTTCTTAAATTAATTTTTTGTCAATTAATAAAGTTTTTAAGGCTTTAACAAAAATCAATGATTAAATATTGTCAAAATTGGCATAATTGAGTTTTTAAAACAAATATTATATTATTAATTGACATTCAATTCATAAAAATATAAATGTTTTCCAAAGTAATTATATCCTGATAGGTGTATCATTAATGGACTATTTAGGGGTCTCTTGGATGTATATAGTACGTTTATTAACTATATAATATAAAAATACAAAGAGACATGGTAAATGTCCAACTAATTAACTAAGAGTTAAAACTAAAAGATAAGGTTAATAAAGTTATCAAAACCTGTATAAAACCTATTGTTTGAGTGTTTTTCAACCTATAACCACCTTAAATTTAAATAATCCACTTTGGAGCCATTAGAAACAGAATATGAATTTATTATAAAATAATATTTCTAGCTTTTCCTAAGGTGCCCCTCACCCCTCTTATAAAAAGGTCACTCCCACTTCTCTCAAATTCATACCTTCAAAGACTTTTGGCTCGGCCAACCTCTTCCCAAATATTCTACAAACTTCCCTCAATTCAACCTAGAGGCCATATTTTGATCATAATGCCAACCTAAGGAGCCCTTTTGATCAAATCAAAAGGAAGAACTCGAAAAAGATGTAATGTTTTCACCACCCTCTTTCAAGTTCCTTTCTTCTTCCACTTCTTCTTTATTTGTTATTTCCATTATAAAATAATAAATCCAATATCTTATATATATTGTGATTTTATTATAAATATTTCACAACTACATTCATTATTTGATCCATCTTATGAATGATAATGTCACCATGCATGCGTACGTACGGTTTACCGTCTCCACATTGTGGTATAATTTGTTATACAACAATATATTATATGAATGGATATAATGATGAGTAATATGTATATAAATAATAAAAATAACATTATAATTTCTCTGTAAAATTAATATACCATCCAATTCCACACATTTAAGAAAATGATATTGTCGCTCGTGCGTACGTACGGATTACCGTCTCCACGATATGTTAAGATTCATTTCCACGATCACCATTCATCAACGATTATAAATATATATATATTACTAATAAGTATTTAATATATGACATAATAATGCTACTGAAGATATATATATATGTACTTACATATATCTTATTCACTTAGTTCTGTTCAATACGATATGAAAACGGAAACATCGTTTATGCGTATGTACGGACTACCGTCTCCATATACGGTGTTTTTCATTTCATATATATATATATATATATTATACATATTTATATTATAAATATATATGATATATAAATCATGTTTTATATTCTTTAATAATTTAAATCTTGGTCTAAATGATACAATCAAGAGTAACAAGTTAAAACACATACGATAAAGAAAGCGATTATTACCCGAAATATTAATTTAACATGGAAATTATTATTAAATGGGTAGTATAAAGTCATAAATGAATCATGTATGATATAATAAATATTAATATGGTTTTGGTATAATTAAATAACATACTATGATCTTCATACAAGAGGTTAAACATACCCTCGACTAAAAGAAAGTGCAAGGTAAGGGTTAATTTCTCAATCTCATTATTATTCGAGATTGTTTATGTGTAAGTATTTATTAGGAAATTTTTATAATTCATGTCCATTTTTCATAAAAATGATTTCAAAATGAATATTTTAAAGATTTGTGAAAGTTACTCTTTATCAAGATCAGAATTTTAGATGTTTTAAAGATTTATCTTTCTAAATCTTTTTAATTAATGTCCATGTTTTCAAAATGATTTTAAGGATTTATTTATATGGACATGAATGTTTTGAAATGATAATTATTTTTAAAAGTTTCAAATTGGTATGGGACACTTTGATTCAAAAATATATTTTAAATTACTTCCTCTATAAATCTGTTACTTTTAAATGATTTTACAAAAATTATATTTCTCTCAAAAAGTTTTACTCATCATTTTCAACTATGTCAGTATCATTTACTGGATATTATTTTTTATTGAGGTTGATTTATTATAATAAAATCTTAAATGTTGTATTGAATGAGTTATGATATATTTGACTGTGGATGTTCTATTTTTATACCATTCATGGTTTATGGGAAAATTGTTGACTTTTTGTATGCCAGTTTTAATACGAATATTAATGTTATGTTTAAACCAGTTCATATGAGGATTGAATTGGACTTAGTAAGTGACGGGTTGAGCCCGCTATAGATCCTAGATTTATTGGTAGGTATCATGAGACAAACTAGTGTCTTTGAACATGGCCTTGAAAAAATCTTATTTTTCGTCTTGGCACAAGGCCTTGAATATTTGGTTATGATAGTCTGACATTATGTATTCCATCATTATAAAAGTGGTTAGTGATGTTGCATGTGATTATTAGACTAGTAGAATATCCATGTGAATAATTAAATGACATTACATCATTTTATTTTTTCCATATTATGCTAAAGTTCAAGTTTAAAAGGCTTTTGTTTTAGTTATACATTGCCTTAAATTTTTACGCATATTTATGAAAGTTCCCACTGTATTGTTATCCTTACTGAGCATCTGAGCTCACCCCTTTCTATGTTTTATTTTTACCAGGAATCCAATAAGTGTATTGTGATTGATATGTAGGGTTAATCCAAGGGAATAATGGCGTTCATAAAGGATTATTTATGTTGTTTTTTATGTTTTAAATTGTAATGTAACATTAATGTATGTAGTCTATTTTCCAAGACTGCTAAACTGATCGGTCCTTCAGGACTTGATTCCTTGTAATCATGCCAATGTATTAAAATTATGCACCAACTCTGGGTAACTGGGGTCGGAGTGTTACAGTGTTGATGTCGGGATCAAACCCATGAAATGGGTTTCCTATGTATCCCCATTAGAGGAATCAGAAGCCACCTAGTTCGGTGATGTTTAACTAAACACATCACCTTTTAAGGTCATGGGATGAGGACCAAACCATTTAGTTTAACCTTATGAGACAAGGAAGTCTATGAGAAAGTTTCCTAGTCAAGTTTAAATATAGGACTTATGCTATGGTGGCCCAAGAGACCTAGAAGAGATGTGAACTTTAGGACAGTCATGACCCAACCGTGGATATTCCTTGAGAATATTAGGGTGGATTTGTATGCTCATTTTTTTCCTCAAGGAGGCTTCTTAAATACCCTATTTTTTTTGGAATCAAAAACAATGTAGTTCAGTTTTATATGGGACATACATATTGGAGGAGGACCATTTAGGGGGCATGATTGGGGCATACACATAGGAGATTTCCATTTGAGGTGATTTGATTTGGGATTATACATTAAGGATGACCTTTTAGATTGAAGTTATGGATTATATATATGGAGAAGGCATGTTTGTGTTACTTCGGGATCATAAAGATGTCCCGATCACCACCATCCTCTTAGACCGTGTGATTCATGCTCGGTATTAGAAATAAGAGGAGGGAGTGGTTTTGAATATCGCATGTCCCACTCCGTCTAATGATGGATGCTGCTGGAGACCAAATGTAAAGAGAGAGATAGATTTTATAATTCTTGTATACTCTTCTATTTTGGTAAATAGGATATCCACATTTTTTAATATGTCTGGCTATGCCTTGGGATAAGACTAAGAGGAGAAGTAAGTTCCACCTCCCACAAGAAAGGCCATGGGATTACCTTAGGATGAGTGCCCTAAAATTAGGTTTGGGAGATGAAGTAGTACTCCAAAATGGAATTCCTCAAAGGGAATGGCCAGTAGTTCCTCTCAATCCCTAGAACACTTAGTTTCAAATGAGTATCTAATTTCATTATCAAGCACATCAAATTAGTTTTTTTCTTTTTACTATAATTTCTATCATTTGGTAGGAACCCTAGTCCATCTCTCGACAGATCCTTGGATCATTAATTAATAAAATATGGGTTTCATTATTAAAATAAGTGGAGAATGGGGTTTGTAAAATATTGTATTTATTATTAAATATTACAATAGAAAATGGAAAGTGGTAAAACAATGTAGAAATGAATAAAATTAATTGAGTGTGATCAACCTCGGGAAATATCATGATTCCAATACTTCATCACTTCAAGAGACAGGGTTATGATTTTTTGATCCCTGGTTCATAAAAACTATAAATAGAATATTAATGTGTTTACACTAGGATAACTCCTTGTTTTTTGTCTAAAACACAAAATGATTCACTAGTTACCACCTATGATGGAGTGATTTGTGTTCAACTTCAAAACTGAAACCCACCAGGGAAACACAGAAAGAACTCAATGTGCTATCCAGGTTTGAGTTTTATTATTTGTGTTATAATGACATGAAATTATATTTCCCTAAAAATGTTTTTTAGGTTCAATTGACTAATATGAACCACAAAAACACCACAATTAAAAGGGTAATGAAAAAGGGATGAACAGTGTGTGAAACATCACATTAAAGAGAACCCCCAAACATGATCATGTGAGTTAGGATCTCTCACTGGTAAATCATTTGACTCATGGCCTCTTTTGATCCAGCATTGGAGAGCTATTTCGTCTCAAATTCTGCTCAAACAAAATAAAGAAAAATACTGGATACGAATGGTTCCGGACAAGAGACCAATGTAAAACCTGGGGGTATTTCCTTCCTCAAAGTGATGAATGGTTTGGATCCATCCAAATCAATACTAATGAAACCTCTGATGTTCAAAAAAATTGATGATAGAGGATTCTCTATGAAGGCTGATCCCAAAGTGATTCAACAGAAAACTAAAATGTGCAATTTCTCTGTCATGGGTTTCATTTCATACATAAAATAGGGTAAACCTTTTTTGTATCTTGATATTAAACCTCTCGCTACTCAATGTTGGGGTTTTACTAACTGAAAACTAGTCCCACTAGGTAAGGGTTATTTCCAAATTTTGTTCTCCTTGTAGGAAGACCTATATAGGATATGGAAGATAGGTAATCGTCAATTCAAACCTGGACTTTTTCATATCTCTAAATGGGAATTTTCTTTTAATCCGAACAAACACAGAAATAACATGGCTCAGGTATGGGTTAGACTGCATAACATCAACTGGTTGTTTTAGCATCCAAAGATCCTAAATGACTTAACCTCTTGTATTGGTACCCCCTGAAGATCGATCAAATAACTTTAAATGGTGTGATAGGATTAATTGAAATATTTATCGTACAAGTGAGCCTAGAAACTAAACTGCTACACTCTATTGCCTTTAATGCTAAGGATTATAAGGCTTAACTAAGGATTGAATAAGAGAGAAATCCCCCTTTCTATGATAACTATAAATCATAGGTCACTCAATAATAAATTGTAGGGTAGTTCACAAACAGGCCTCATGAACTAGTGGTATTGAATGGACTGAGACAAAAAATACAAAGAAAGATAGAGGTCCCTCTTTTGATAAAACTGAAACTTCCAAGAAGAACACTGAAAAGTGGGTTATCAAACCCAAGGCCTTGATTCCATTAGGGGTTTAAGAGGGAAAATCATGGGTTGAATTAGTAGAGGAACATGAAAATGAAGCTAGATATCAATGTATAACTCATGAAATTCAAACAATGGTTCTGGAAATACTTAACCACTCTCACTCAAATACAAAAGCTACAATTTTGGAACCCAATCCTAGACATACTAGAAAACAGGTGAAGGAGTGTGATCCTATACAGACCCCTATAATGTAGGAAAGTATTTCACATACTCAATTATTAGCCACTGGAATTTCAAACCACATGCATGTTGACCCCCTTAAAAACTCATATGGTGAAGAAAATGATATATCTGTCAACAACTCTGTCCAACCAAAACTCAATAGACCTCCCCCTGATTCACTATTATTGAAAATTCCAATACTGACTTGTTTATTCAGGATAATGGTAGCGATAATCATCCTAAAAATAAACTCAAATCTTGTGCCTCAAGTCCTATGATGTATGGGGAACCAAATTTAAATACTAACATTTCTCCCTATACATGTTTTAAAAATAGTAGCACCACCTCGGTGGTTCAAGAACCTGTATGCAACATGTAGTCTGAAGAGGACTACAATTCTCCTGACTTAGCCCAGTTCAGGTAAATACAGCATTCTGAACTCTAACTCTGACCATGGAAAGTAGTAGGTCACTGGTGAGAACACACACCATGCTTCTAATGCAAATGACACTTTTAAAATAGAACTGGATGGACATAAGGAGTTACCATTGACTACTCCAAACAGTTAATCGGTTCCACCTTCAATCACTATGATGAGTGATACAACACCTTTGGCCACAAAATATATAGGTACTACTTCTACCTTTATAACTCAGTCTGCAGGTATTTCTCATTCTGTCATTCATAATTGTATTCTGGTGAATTTTGGAAATATGATTAATTCTCATGATGTGGTTCATACTAACACCTCCACTAGGAAAACTATAGATTCAATTATGAATACCTTTCTACATGACTTGTCCATGAATAATTCTAAGGGTATATCAATATTCAACCCCTTGGCTACTTAAAATAATATACAGAAGCAGAACACTAGTCCAAGAAATGATAAAAAACCTAGAGGATCTTCAAGGCATAAGGATAAAGTGAACAAAAAAAGTGAGTTCTAGCTCCAAGAATAGGTATAAATGAATATTCTCTTTTGTACTTTCCAGGGTATTGAAAACTCTGACACTCTTATCATATTAAAAATAATTATCAACACTCATTTTCCAATATTTTCTGTTGTTGCTGAACCCAAAATAAATTATTCAACTAATTATTCCCACTTATTCAAACATGACTATTCTTTTCTAGGTGCAACCAAAAATTCCTCCAATGCTAAAACCCTTTGGGTTTCTTCACACACATCTCTTCAAAATTTCAATGTATTTAATGTCTCTAAGAAACTACTTACTAGTGACTTTGTAATTGATGGAACTCACTCCTGCTGGTCCTTTATTTATGCTAAAAATAGATACCAAGATAGAAGACCCCTATGGAATTACATTACATATTCAGGTACCAATATCAATACTCCTTGGTTTTTGATTGGGGATTTTAATTCCATTTTAAACACAACTGAGAAACTTAGTCCAACTCATGGTACTATTTCCATGATAGAATTTAAAAATTCTATAGAAGACAACAATATCATTGAAATTAATCTTATTAGTGCCAAGTTCACTTGGTATAGGAGGCACTAAAATTGGGTGGTTGCCTGAAAATTGGGCAAAGCCTTCGCAAACTTCCCTACCTTGGATAAATTGGACTCTATCACCATCATCAATCTCTATAAGCTCCACACTAACCATTATCCCATTCTTTTCAATGTCTCCACCAAAAATATGAAACCCTCACTTCATTTTATATTTTATAATGTGTGGTTTTCCAATGATTATTTCACTGACACCATAAAAAATATTTGGTCTTTTATGTCTCAATTCAATGATACCTTTTCTAATCCTGTTAAATTAAAAAATCTCAAACAGATACTCAAAAGTTGGTGTAGTTCCACTACCAAACAGTTTAACAATGACATTCCTATTCTAGAGGATGAGCTTACTCAACTTCAGAACAATAACACTATCTCTGATTTCAACACTAATACGACTCAAGAACACAATCTTTTAGTTAAACTAAACACTTTTCTCAACTTTAAAGAAAACATGAGGAAAAAAAATTTCAAAGTTAAATGGTTATTCGATGGTGACAAGAACATGAAGTTCTATAACTAACTTTATAGAGTCAGGAAAGTTTACAGAACTCTATCTCTATTAAAAGATAGTTACAACCTCTTAGGCAATGAGGCTGATATTGCTAATCATATTGTCTTTTACTTTGAATCCAAATTCAATGGTCCTGATGAGAACAAAGACCTCATTCCTGAGGTCCTTCCAAAAGTGGTAAATGATGATGATAATGCCTTCCCTCTAATATTACCACTTGATCATTAAATTAAAGACATTGTCTTTAGTTTGAATCCTGATAGTGCTTTGGGCCTTTATGGTTTTAATAATTGGTTCTTTTAGCATTATTGGGATGTCATTCATTTGGATGTTTGTAAACTTTTCAAATCTTTATTCTCTAATGGTATCCTTCCTCAGGGTCTGAATGCTCAAATCCTTTGTTTGATTCCTAAAGTGGAAAATGCTTTTGAGATTAAACTTTTATGACCCAGTTCTCTCATTATCACCCTCTTTAAAATCATCACCAAAATCACTTCTAATAGGATTTCAACTATCATGGAAAAAATTGTTTCTTGGAACCAATTTTTATTTATTAAAGGTATATCCATACAAGATTGTATATGTCTTGCATCTGAGTGCGTCAACACTTTTAACAAAGTTAACATAGGGGGTAATATCGCTATTAAGCTGTAAATCAAAAAATATTTTGATACCATGGACAGGAGTTTCATATTCAAGGTTCTACAGGGATTTGGTTTTGATGACTCTTTTATTGCTACAATCATAACCCTTTTTTAACTCAGCCTCTATTTATATCCTGATCAATGGTTATACAAAGGGATACTTTAAATGCACCAAAGGTGTAAGGAAAGGTGACCCCTATCTTCCATTATTTTCTCTATTTCAGAGGTTTATTTAAATGATCTCCTCAATCGTCTTGAAGAACATACTAAAATTAAACCCATTCATGTTTCTAGGAATGTCACGGCTCCCACTCACCTTCTATATGTCGATGACATCATCCTTTTTTTTCAAGGTGATAAAATAAATATTCAAAACCTAAAAAATTCCCTATATCACTATGAAATAGTTTCTGGTCAAACCATTAGCTTGAACAAATCTTTTATCTTCTTTGGAAAAAGCTTCCCCTCTAGCCGGAAAGGTACCATTATTAGTGACTTAGGAATTAAATAGGTTTCCTTTCCTTTTACTTACATTGGTGTTCCAATTTTTTTGGGGCAGACCCAAATCTTCTCCCTTTTCTAACATAATTCACCAAATTTGTAACCAAATTTCCACTTAGAAAGGGAAATACCATTCATTAGTAAGAGGAATATGCCTGGTCAAATACACTATTGTCTCCAAACTGTTTTACTCTATGATGGTTTATAAATGGCCTATTGGGCTCATCCAAAAAATGAACACCTTAATCAAAAATTTCATCTGGACTAGTAGAATGTTGGAAATAAATCATGTGACTATCCCTTGGTTGACTTGTTGCAAACCTACTGATAAGGGTTGGATTGGCATAAAAAATCATAGATTCTTTAATGAGTCCCATCAATCTAGACTCACATGGAACCCTTTTTATAGCAATTCAGATTCTGTCTCTTTTCTGAAAAATAGATTTCTTTGAATAATCAAGGAAGGAAAATTGAGTTTCATAAACTCCTCTATCTGGACTTCAATTAAGAAATAATTTCCCACCATCATGAATGATTCCAGATGGATGGTTACCAAGGAGTCCCCCACAAATTTTTGGTTGGACAACTGGACTGGAACCCCTCTTATTTCGATGAATCAGCATGACCAATCCTCTAAAAACACTATTCAACTCTATGGAACTATATTTTTGACATTTTTAACTATAGATGGTTGATTCATGACTCAGTTAACACTTAACTAAAGAGATGTGTGGAAATGGAAAACTCTCAGCAAATTAAGAAACACTTCCTTGTTGTTGTTGTTGAGCTTCAGCATGTGATCTGGTATAATAGAAATACTATTACTTTTAACAAGTTCTCACTCAATCATAATACAGGTCGGATGCGGTTGCTTATTTTCAAACGTGAACCTGCTTTGATTCAAAAGGGTCACTACAACAACACAGCTCGTGACTTTATGATTCTGTGACTTCTTCAAATTAAAGGAATGTTTTGTTAGCCACGTCATACCTTTGAAGTGTTTTTGTGTTCTCCCTTTCCTGGTTAGATCATGGTCAATATTGATGGTGCCTCAAAAGAAAATCTAGGTCTGGAAGGTTTGGGTGCTATCTTTAGGAATCAACTTGGTTAGATCCTTGGATGCTTCCTTAGGAACTATGGAACTTCCTATTCTCTGGAGGCTGAAATGATGGGCATGATACATGTTGTTTCTTTTGCTGGAAATCTTGGTTGGAAAAATCTATGGTTCGAAAGAGATTAGACCACTATGGTACAAAATATTTGGAACAATGTGACACACCTTGCATGGTCGATCACAACTTGATGTATGGATTGCATTCGCTCACTTCTTGACATCAACTTCATTATCACTCATATCATTCATGAAGCTAATATGGTTCTTGAAAGCCTTACTAAAAAAGGAGTAAATCAAGACATTACTTGGCTTGATGATCTTCCCGCTGATCTTATCCATATTCCTAATAAAGATTGTAATATGATCCTATCCTTTAGACTCATGTAATATTTCTCTTTTATTTAAATTGTTCTGGCCTTTAAAAAAACATAAAAACCTAGAATTAAAAATACCATTCAAATATTAAAAACATGAGTCTTTGGATTTAAAACATGTTCCTCCCCAGGTAATCACGGGGAGATTAGAACCCCATGAGAGGGAAGGAAGACAATGATGATGAAGTAACACTTACCATGGCCTCCAGAAAATCTATTATAGAGTATAGGACTATATTGGTACTCTAATCTAATGTCTACTTGCCTCCTTGTAGAACTCCAAAATTAGGTGCCCAAGGATTTCTTTTATTGCCAAAATAGGGGTTGGTTTTGGGAACCCTGATTTCAAGAACCTAATTGGCCCATGGTTTTGGGACACTATATGATATTATATTTTTTTCCATAAAACTAATTACTTGTTTAAAACATCAATTCATTATATGTAGAAAATTTGGAGGCCATATACTATATATAATAAGATAAAATTTTAAAATAAAGAGGAAAACTTTTGACTATTTGAAGATTTCTTTAATTGCATAGATCAGTTCATACAGTCCTCTCATTGGATTAATTTGGCTTAGGTTCATTCATGAAAGTTTTATCCAACTGAATTTTAGAGCACGGAAAAAAATTCATCCTAATTGGACTCACATATTTGTAGAAACATGTGTTTGAGTCCATATATGCTCTTGGATTCCTGTGCAATTTGACCCATTTTTCATCAACTCTATCTTGGGCCTTCCAAATCACCTACACATATAACAAAAACATAAAAGAAGTGAAATGTATCTTTTTAACTGTGATAATAATTAAATAAATGAAACAAACATGAAGTAAATTTTTTTTACACTTGTAATTTTCAATGTAAAACCAGTTTAATAAATTGGTATAAGGGTGAAATAAAATAGTAAATTGTGGTACGACCACACCCTCATACCTAAACCTTTATACTCCTGGGAAAATTCTAACATCTTAATCATGTACCATTCCTAAATAAAAGGATTGAAAACTTCCATGATTATTTTTAAATGGAATTCATCATGTCTCCTTTATGGAAAAATTTTCCTATCATTTTTCTTCACTCACATTCGAATTTTTTAAACATCATTTTTTCAACCATGCATCATGTCTCAACCTATCTAACCTATAAATATTTACTCATCACTCAAGGAACATATTAAATTGGATTTATTCTCTATTCCAAAATTTTATTTAATCTTACCATATTCCTACCAGGATTCTAAGATCTCTACTGGTAGAAACTATTGTGATACTCAAGAAGACAACCAATGAGTTTCTCTGAGGTTCATGGGTTGGTAAGATTAAATATTCAAAAATCAAAGACAGAATAGGAGTGTTTAATCTATAACGTACAAAACATGTCAAAATTAATTAATTTTTCACAATGAATATACACACTCAATCCATCAAAAATTGTGTCATCTTCAACTCACTAACCCTATTGTAAATTTGTGTGGGTCCCAACCAAGCAGTGAGCAATAATGAGTTAAAATCCTCTTTTATCAATTTTTTCTTTTGTTCTATTTTTTTCAATGTACTGAACTAGATTTTTTATATATTGTTTTTTTAGATAAAGTGGGAAACATGTCTAAAAAATGAGCCAATATGGATTTTGAACCCACAACCCAAGGAAAAGGTTAAAACCCTTAATATCAACACATAACAATTATTATCTCCCCATAATTCACATAGAAACCCCTAATCCCCCAGACTTATTGAAAATAAAAAAAGATTATATAGAAGAGATGGGTCGGTAGGGGAAAATTACCTTGTTATTTTGCTACTTAACAATAATTTCATGGTCTCTAAGTCTTAAGAAGGGTAAAATGTCAAGGTGGCCAAAAAATATTTTAATTGTACAAAGGTTTTTTCAATGAAAAATTACTACTATCATGAATGTAGCATAGTCATATCTTATGAAGTCTAATTGAATCAAGGTAACTTCTAGTTTCTCTACATGACCCGAGACACTGAAAAATGGTATTAAAAGGAAGAATATGCAATAAAGATATGAGAATATATCTTGGGTAAGGAATTAAAATATTGGTCAGTGGTAATGAGTCATGGGATTAAAAAATCAATAAGACAACTAATAATGATTTAAAAATAAAAATTCTTGAATAAAATTCCATATTAAAATTACTCTTTAAAAAAAATTAAAAAATAATGTAATTTTACACACAACAGACTCAATAATGAAAATGCATGTTGGACATTATTATAAACATCAATTATTATCTACAAAAAAATAACATCAAAATTGAAAAAAGGAAAAAAAATTAAAATTCTTTCCTAACTATGACATTCCACCCACCCCCACACCTAAAAAATACATTCTCCTTAATGAAATTATTTTAAATAAATAGACAAGTAAATAAAGGTAGGGAGAAGGGATAGTCAGCTATGTGGTGTCATATGTGGCATCCATTAGTTGGATTTCTTCTACAATATGTTTTAGAAAATCCTTGTAGAATTTTTTGAGCATCTTCTCATTAATAGTAAACCACTAACCACTCATCTCATAAAAAGCATGTATAGAAACAAAAGGGTAAATATTAGTAACAATATAAGGATTGAGCCATTGGGAACAAAGAATACCTGGGTGTAGCTTTTTCCTGTAATTATTCATGAGGACCTTCTCACCAATATGAAATTTTCTCTAATGAAGCATCCCATCATGGACTGCATTTGTTTCCTCTTTTTTGATTTAAGAGTTTTCATATGCATCACGTTGAATTTCTTTGAACTCCTGAATCTACAACTTCTTATACGCACCATCAACTAAAAGATTCATATTACATTTCCTCACATCCCAATAAGCACTATGGTCTACCTCTATCAAGGGTGAAAAGCCTTTCCAAACACCATCTTATATAATAACATTCTGATTGGGGTTTTAAAAACTATACAGTACATGCAAAGTACATCATTAAGCAAAAACTCCAATATTTTCTATTGGGTAGTACCCAAATTTCCATGATTTTGTTAACTTCTCGATTTGATATTTCTTCTTGTCCCTTAGTTTGGGGGTGATATGCAGTGGATACTTTATGAACAATCCCATACTTATAGAGAATGTTTTTTATGTTATGATTGCTACAATATGAACCCTGGTGACTAATGATGAATCTTGGAAAACCAAGCCTACTGAAAATCTATGACCTCACAAAATCTATAACCACTCGAGAGTCATCGGTCCTAGTATCCTTTTCTTCCACCAATTTAGAGACATAGTCAATAGCCAATAAGATCTACACAAATCCAAAAAAATTTATAAAATCCTTCATAAATTAAATACCCCATGAATCAAAGATATAAAAAATATCATGGGTTGTTGGGGCATTTCATTCCTATTGGACACATTTCCTATGAATTGACATTGAGTCCATGACTGAAAAAATTGATTGGAATCTCTACAAAAAGTTGTCCAACAATGTCTCGAGTGAAGGACTTTTGGAGTTTTATGTTGAGATTCAAAGTGGCCCCCATAAGACAAAGTGTGGTAGAATGTAAATATAGAGGTGAACTCATAGTCAAGGACACACTAGTGAACAACTTGGTCTCTAAAAATTCTCCAAAAGTAAGGTTCATCCCAAATGTACCAACATGAAACATGCTTATGTATCAAGGATTGTGATGTTATAAAATTAGTGGGGACCCTATATATTGCTAGAAAATTCACAATGAACACATACTACGGGTAAAGTCCTCAAAATTATAGAGTTTCTCGTGAGGGAATAAATCTCCAATGGGGAGGGGTGAGTCAAAATAGTGGTCTAGTAGTGGGGAAATCCTACTAATGTTTCTAGATAAAACTTTTTACACTCCTCTCTTATATAGAATCTCAAGGAAAAACTTCTAGAGGAGGAGCACCCACTGAATGAGGTGGGGCTTTGCTTTAGGTTTCATTATGATAAATAAAGGGCATCATGATCAGATAAGATAATGATTTTGACCCAATAAGATATGGAAAAAAAATCCAAGGGAAAACATTAAAATGAAGTTATTTTTCAGTGGTTTTGAATTTCTCTTGGGTAGGGTCAAGGGTATGTGAGGCATTCACAAATCTAGGATGAGACTTCTCAACCCATTGTGATAAAACATCCCTAACTACAGCATTAGAGGCATCACATATAAGCTCAATGGGAAGATCCCACCATGGTGGTTCGATGATGGGAGGTGATGTGAGAATCCTATTTTAGTGAATTGAAAGCATCCTCACACCTTTTATAAAAAAAATTAAAATCTGTCTTGCAATAATCGAGACAGGGGAAGTGTGATCTTACTAAACCATTTAATGAATCGGTAGTAAAAACTAGCATAACCCAGGAATGATTTCACCTCACAAACACATTTTTTATATGGAAGGGATGATATTAATTTAATTTTTTATTTATCCACTTGAATTCCTTCATTATAAATAATATTCCCATGAAATATCCCCTACTCTAACATGAAATGGACTTTATATTAATTTAATACAAGATATTTTTCTATGCAACAATGAAGGATAGAACCTAGTTGTGCCAAACAGTCATCAAAGGAAGTGACATAAACAGTGAAATCATTCATAAAAACATCAATGAAATTATCAAGGTACTTCTAAAAGATACTCAACCAACATCACTGAAAAGAACCAATATCATTACATATACCGAAAGGCATTCTTATATATGAAAATATTCCAAATGGATAGTTAAATGTTGTCTTTTCTTGATCCTTAGGGGCTATATGGAGTTTGAAGTAACACAAATAGTCATCAAGGAAATAATAATGGGACATATAGAAAATATTTCTAACATTTGGTCGATGAAAGGTAGAGGAATGTGGTCCTTTCAAGTTGATTGGTTCAGTCGACGGTAGTCAATACAGACTCACCAACTATTTTTCACACATGTTGGAACCAATTAATTCTATTCATTTGACACAACCATTATTCTAGTTTTAGGTACAATTTTCATTGGGATAACCCATTTACTATCAGATATAGGATAAATGATCCCAATAGTAAGTAATTTACTGAATTTCAATTTTTTAACTTTATGGAGATAAGGATTTAAATTACATGGATCTTTCCTTATGAGCATAGTTTCGTCATCTAAAAGTGTATGTTTCATACAAATAGATGAGATAATCCCAGAAATATCAACCAATTTCCATCAATTTTCTTTTTTACACTCTCCCAATTGGTCATGCAGTATTGATTCCTACTATAGATAGGGTTTATTGACAATAATGATGGGAACTTAGTCACTACCCTCAATATAGGCATAATTTAAATTTTATGGAATTGGTCTTAATTCCATCACCAGTGGTTTTTGGATTGAGGGGGGGTATTAGGTGGAGAGATGTACATGAAATTGTTTATCATCTCATGTTTATTCTCTAAGGATAGATAATATATTCAAATTATATTTTTAGAATCATCAACTGTCATGGGTACCTTGGAATGAACACCCTCATCAATTAATGCACAAAATTTACCCTTTTTAGGACCCACACGACACTCAAAACAAGAATCAAAATTCAAATCATGCAGAGGTGAAGAATATGAAAATAAATCCTAGAATGGTTCAAGGGGGGAATTGTGTGTGTGTATAATTTGAGAGAACTTCCATTTAATAGAAAAAAAGAGTGGAGTTCTTTTCAAATAGGTGTTTAATATCCTCAAGGATGTTACAACTAACCTTTTCTACACTGAACTCCATGGAATGTGTACCGTTATGGAAATTGATGATCTTATTTTTTGTTTTCAAGAATGGCCTTCCAAATATGGGAGTGGAATTTCTTTTGATTCGGGTATCCTCCATCTCAAGAATGTAGATTTTAGCAAGGGAAATTAGATTCTTAAATTTGACAAGGAATAACTCGACCACTCTTGATGGGTGTGTTGTGATTCATTTGGAAAGTTTCACTATTATGCCTATTGGTTGAATCTCTCCAACCTTCAAATAAGTGTACACCTATTAAGGAATTACATTAATTGAAGTACCTAAGTTAGGCATAGAAACTGAAAGTAATGTCTCCTCTACAGTGCAAGGTATCATGAAAGATATCAGATCCTTGCATTTAGTTGGAATTTCTAGTTGAATCAATGCTGAGACATTCTTTCCCAGGTTGACTCTATCATTCCCCTTCATCCTCTATCTATGAGTGCAAAGCTCATTAAGAAATTTGGCATATTGAGGGATTCATTTAACTGTACCCAATAATAGAATGTTAACTTTCACCTTTTGAAATTTATCCATTATTTCATTATCAATGTCATTATCAAAATTATTCATTGATTTAGAGAGTCTTCGGGGGAATGCAAGAGGAATGTAGTGGTCATGGAAATACTCAATGATAATTGGTTTACCCTTTTCTTTTGGTTTTTCATTGTTAGAGTCTTTCATGGGAGGAGAATGAGTGTTTTCAAGAGGGTGACTTACATGTTTTATATAATCATGGGATGAAGAGACTTCTTTACAACCAAGATGTGTGATTGAAGAAACATTAACTTTGTCTCTTTTTATTGGAAATGGTTTGGGATGGTATTTTTTCGTTAACCTTTCATCTTAATCACACCAATAGTGTTTCCCAGTATTCCAACTTGAGTTTATAGGTCTTGGATTGTTGATTGTGGAGTCTATTGAAACTGGAGGTTCTGGGTTTCCATTTTCTCCACCTTATCCCCAAGGCATGGTTCAGATTTTTGAGGAGGAATATTGTTTTGATATATTGAGGGAAATAATGTTGAATACCTTGGCCTTGTTGATTCCAATTATTCTTAGGGTAGCTTTGGTTTCTTTCTTATATGTATTTTAGTTTTACTTGCCACCCTGGGTTTGGACTTGGAATAAATGGCTCTTTCATGAATGGTGTTTCCTGTTGGAGTGTACATTCTGGGAATACTAATGTATAGGACTTAGATGAAACTTAATGTTACCATAATTGGTCAGAAAATTGAGTGTTATCGGAATAAATATCATAATGTAATGGAATAGGGGGAGAGTGTAAATTTCCATGTAAATTAGATAATTTCCCTATAAGGGAATGTATCTAATGAAGTTTATTATCTACCTTTTGTACTAGGTATGAATGAATTACCTCATGAACTCCTCAGGTTGGTGAAATTTCTCATGTACCAAATTGTTGTGAATTTTGAGACATGTTGGATGTTAAGTCACATGTAGTAGAAGATGTTTTATAAACAAGGGGACCACTTGGTGAAACATCTATCATTCCATGATTGATGGGGATAAGTTTCTCATATAATTAGTGGATTAATATTTGTTTACTAATTTGGTGGTGGGGAAACCTTAATCAATCTATTTTGAATCTATCCATGTATTCATGAAGGGTCTCTCCTTGTGAATTACTAATGCCACAAATTTCTTTTCTAATTGATGTAGTTCAAAAGGTAGGGAAAAACTTCTTTAAAAATAGTCTTTTTAGGTCTTTCTATCCCCCAATTATGGTAGGAAGATATTATTGTTATTCTTGGCCTACAGCATCAAGGGAGAATGAGAAATACCTAAACATAATTAGGTCATCAGACATAGTTTTGGGGTTTTATTGAGGAGCACTGTATGTAAAAATATTTCAGATGTTTGTGAGGTTCCTCGCTAAGAAGGCTGGGGAATTTAAGTAGGAGATGGATGAGGCCTGATTTCAGCTCAATGTTGGATACTTCATCTGGATATTTGATGTACGCATCTCGGTACTCTACATCCGAGGGGGAAATTTCTATTAATGTTTTGTTATTTGTAGCCATGTTATCTTAGGTTTGATTTGGTTCAATTTTAAACTTATTTGGGACCACTTTAGTTTCCACAAGTGGTTCCTATTTATTACCTGAATTTCCTACTCAAGACGACCTTATTTTTTAGTGAAGTGACTTCCCAATTTCTAGGTCAAATTCATGTAGTGTTTATTTTCCAAATATTTAAATGCAACAACGATTTCTAGTTTGATTGATTGGGTGTATATGGTTTTTTTAAATTTTCTTAAGAAGAATGAAATAAAAACACTAATTAAATAAAATGATAGAACAAAAGAGAATTTTTTTCCACATAATTATATAGATAGAGGGATAAAATAAAAATACAAAAAACAAAAAAAATCAAATGGGGTGGGGGATATTGAAAGGAGTAATAATAAATATGTAAATCACAATAAAAAAATGAATGAAAGAGAGAGATAAATGATATTTTCTCCATTAAATGGTTAAAAAATTTGGTTGTGTTATCGATCATGTCATATTAGTTGTTTAGTGTTTACTAGAATTTATGCAGTACAGCAGGAACCCTCAGTCATCTATCAACGGATCCTTGGATCATTAATTAAAATAATAATAATTTTGATTATTAAAATTAAATGGGAATAGGTTTTTTTAAAATATCGTATTTGATGATTAAATCAGAAAATAGAAAAATGAATGTCATAAAACAAAGTAGAAATGAACAAGATTAATTGAGTGTGATCAACTTGGGGAAATATCATGATGATAATCCATTATTGCTTCAAGAGATAGGGTTATTTTCTTTTAATCCATAGTTTTTAACACCTATAAATATAATATTATAGATTTTAATCAAGTATACCTCCTATGGTTGAGTTTAAAACACCAAATAATTCACTGTTTACCAGTGATGATTGAGTAATTTGTGTTCGAATTCATAACTGAAACTCACCAGGGAAAAACAAAAATAACTCATTGTGTTGTCCAGGTTATTATGTTATTTATTTGAGTTATCATGACATGAATATACATGTACATTATATTGTTTATGTGAGTTCAATTGACCCATATGAACCATACATACACCATAATTGAAAGGATGAAGAAAAAGGAATGAATTGTGTGTGAAGCATCACATGGAAGGGTACTCCCAAACACGATCATATGATATGAGAATGACATAAAAGAACATAAATTAATAAAATAATAATATAATTTGAATAAAATAAACATAAAACATGGAAATAAAAATACCATTCAAATATTACAAACATGAATATCAGGATTTACTAGATATTCCTCCTCGAGAGATCACGAGGAGTTTAGAACTCCATGGGAGGGGAGGAAGACAATGATGATGAATTATCACTTATCATTCCCACCATAACATCTAGGATTGAGTATAGGAATCCACTGGGACTACAAAATTGATGCACCTTTCCTTTTGTTCAATCACATAAATGATGTTCCTAAGGTGTTCTTTTATAGCCAAAATGGGATGTGGTTTTGGGCACCCTGATTTTGAGATACCACTTGACCCATAGTTTTTGGCCACAATAAAATATTATATCTCTCTATAAAAAATTAATTAATTGTAGAAGGACATCTTGGATTTATTTATTTCAAATTTGGTGGGTAGATATTCTATATAATAAGAGATATTACCACAAAACAGAGGCAAACGTTTGACTCCATGCAGATAACTTTGATTGGATAGATTAGTTAATATGAGTATATTAATGGATAATTTGTTTTGTATTACATAATTAAAGATGTATCCCACTGAATTTAAGATCACCACACAAACTTTCAGCCAAATTTAATGACCATATCAATAGAATTATTTGGTTGAGTCCATAGATTTTCTTGGACTCCTGCACTATTTGGCCCATTTTTCATCAACTCCATCTTGAGCCTTCAAAATCACCTAAACCTATAAAAAGTCATAAAAAAGGTAAATATATATTTATAAAAATTATAATAATTAAATCATTGAAACAAACATGATATTAAAATTGTTATTACGCTTGTAATTTTCAATACAAAAGTAGTTTAATACGTTGGTATAATGTTGAAATAAAATAGTGAATCATGGCATGATCACACAACCACACCTAATCCTTTATACTCAATGGAAATGTCTAATATCCTGTTCATGTATAATTCCTAAATTGAAGTTATGAAAACATAAAATATTCTTGTGAAATTATATTCATCATGTCTTATTTATGGATTCATTTTCCTATCATTTTTCTTCTCTCAAATATGATTTTTTTTAAAATTCATTTGTTCACTCATACAACATGTCACAACCTACCTCACCTAGAAATTTTCCCACTACACTCAAGAAATATATTAAAGTGTATTTATGCTCTATTCATAGAGTTCATGTGATCTTACCATATTCATTATAAGATTCAAATTTCTCTACCAGTAGAAACTACAATGCTACTTAAGAGGAATTCAAACAAGTTGTTCTGAGGTTCATGGGTTTGTATGATTTAATGTTTAAAAATATAATTTAATGTCCCGGGCCCATATGACACTTAACGAATCCCCCAATACCAGTGGCATACATGGACACAAGAGCATCTTATTGAATGCTACAGTCTTCCGACTAACAGTGAGGTCCTAGGGTGTGTGAATAAGAAGATTCTTCCCTTATTAGATGAGTGTAGAATAGTATAAGGGATATAATTGAATAGTAAACAACAAAAGAAATATAAATAAACCCTGGAAGCAAACTAATGCAATAGACAAGTTAAAATAACAATAACTATACCGACTAGAAAAGTGATGATGTAATGTCATGTCAGTAGAAAACTATAAAATAGGGTTACAAAATAATAGGAATAACATGTTCCATAAGGTAAAAGAAAACGAGGACTACTCCAAGAATCCCAAGATCATACTCGATCTTCTGCTATCAAGATCCATCCTAATCATAAAGCAATCAATGGTTAGAATACATATGCTTCCCTTGTTTTTACCTTCAACCATGTAATCTTCTTCGAGTTCCAAACATTTCTTAGAGAGGGTGTGAGATAAATCTTAGTGTGACATAACCAATGGTGTAAATAACATCTGGCTCGTATAATTGAATATAGTAGTGTGTATGAATGCATATATGATGTAATGAAAGAATTTCAATATAACTAAATACCAATGTACCTGCTTCATCCCTTGGCTAGTGTCTGAACATGTAACCAGTTCAATAATTATGAAATTATTATTTAATTTTAATAGGTCATGTGATCCATAGCTAGAACAGACATCACCTCATGATAGAATAAGTAGTGAAGTTCTAAAGATGTAACAAGGCAACTGGAAAAAGACATCTGGTGAGGGTGTTCTTGGAGAATAATCAAGGTAATGTAAATATCTTGGAACTCTAGCTCAGTATTATCTAAGTCTAGATAAGGTTTAAGAGTGTAATCAAAAGATCTTAATCTATATAATTCCATGATAAGGTTCCTACTGAGTCCAACGTGATCGACTAAGGTAAAACAGGGATATGCAAAGACAGGGCCCTACGTGCTTTCACCTTGGAACCTTATAGTCAATGATATATCCAAGGATTGTATCCACTGTATCCTGTAATAATGAAAATGACACAACGGTAGTATACCGATCATCTAAGGAATAGAAAAAGAATGGATGTCTAGGTGGGAATCAACCTAAGAAAACCACATCCTTGAATCAGAATGGGTTTCCCAAGTCCCAAGGTATTCTCCTATCAGAACCCAAGGTGATCTTGAGTCATTTCACTCTTATTTTATTTTTTAATCAGTTAATAATTCATTTGGTTTAAGTCTTGACTTCCATTAGTGTTGATAATTCTTGTATAGTTGCAACTATTTATTTTCTCATACAAGCATGGTCTTCTATTAGTGTGGATAGTCCATATAGAATTTCAACCATTTAATCAATTCTTAATTAAACATTAAGGAATAATCAATTATAGAGTGTCATTATTCTACCATCCATTAACATGGAAAGGGGAGATACATACATGTAAACTTTATTCAGTCTCATTTTTTAAGGCCAAGTTATATACTTAGTATACTTTCCATTTCACATTTCTCATTTAATAATCATTTGGAGTCACTTACCTCAGGTGGGTAAAGTGGTGAGAATACATGGTCTATTACATTATGAAATTATCATTAAACAAAAAACCATTCATTATAGGAAGTCTCACCTTTAAGAAGTTCAATCAAGGGAATATAAAAATGGTGTCTCAAACGTGCCTAAACACAAAAAACCCAATTATGTTATAACCTTCAACATGAGGAGGATTGAGTAGTATGTTTAAAAACTAACAAATAATCACATATTTGGAAGGATCATAACCAAATTATTCTATCATGTAAAATCAAGACATGTAAATTTAATAAACAGTTCCCAATGAATTTGGTGGTCCCCATATGAACATTCCACAATCAATGAACATTTTTTATAAGTTAAAGACTACCCACCTTAGGGTAGTATGATTCTTCTCCTTCGGTATCAGACATTGATTTTCCTCATATCGAATTAGATCTAAGAAAATGTGAAAACATTCAGGGGATGATATCTAGGTCGAGAGTGAAAGAGAAGAATAACGGCTAAAGAGGACTCTAGAACTTACCATTGCGCATATGACTTGATGAATAAAAGCACTATCAGATGTTGTATGATGGATATATCTTGATTCTAATATTAGATCTTCAAAAACCCCAAACTGAGTGATAAATTGGTCAATCCTGCATCAACATCAATTAGGTAGGAAGGGTGGATTTATTAGATCATTAAGGGGGAAAATGAATGTTTACCCAGAAATTATAGCATGTGCGTGGTTTGTTCACAAGGTTTGTCAAACCGTGTGAAAATTATGTGAGTTGATTCTTCTCGAACAGTTTGGTCCACATGGTTTGTTAAACCATGCGCAACCCATGCACAATTACCTATGGAAAAGGGGGCACTCTCACTGTTATTCCACATGGCCCTGTGCAAACCATGCAAGGTGGCTCTATCCGAAACAACACCGTCAGTACAATTTACTCTAAATCGTGCACCAAGTCTATTTTCTCCAAAAAGATGGGTTCTAGGAACCAAACCACTCCAATACACCTTGAGAAACTTTACTAACTCATTAGGAATCCATGTTTCAACCAAAGCAAAGATTTAGACAAAAAATTAAAAGAGCCTTACCTGAGTGAAAATTGGGTTCTTATATTCTTCCCTAATTAAATGAACTCACCCCTGATTTCTACATACAAGGGTAAAGAAACATTGTCTGAATACAAATCTGGCCATTGGGAACATACATCGGCATCCCATTTCCAAGTGTTATCCTATACTCAGCCATGCAGCCATAGCACCCATATGAGAGGGACATACTTGCCTTGATGATATTTTTTCTTTGGTCAACGATGTGTATTGGATATTCATCAAATGTAGTAGGAGAATCTAACTCAACATCCTTGGGATCAAAGTTATGATATTGTTCAGCATGATATTGGAGAAGCTGTGAGACATGAAAGAATTCATGCATAGAATGGTTCCTCAGAGGTATTAGAAACTGATTGGCTACCAACCCAACTCTCTATAGAATTTCAAATTTCCCAATGTAACAAGGTGACAACTCTCCTTGTTTCCTTAACCATCTATTCCATATCCTGGGTGATACCTGAAGAAATACATGATCCCCAACCTCAAACTAAATATGTCATTGATGGATATTGACATAATATTTCTATCTAGAATGAGTAGTATTCATATGCTTACTGGTCAGCTAGACCTATTCTGAAGTCCCCTATACAAGATGAGAACCTTTTAGGGCTGCCTCACCTGCCTCTAGCCAACACAAGGGTGAATGGAATGGCCTACCATACATGGCCTCAAAATGATTCATCTGAATCATCACCTAAAACTAGGATTATAAGAGAACTCAACGAGAGGGATATGCTTCTCATAATAACCATTGATATCAAGGAAAAATGCTAGGATCATATCTCCTAGAACCTATATTGTCTATTTCAATCATCCATCGGTCTTAGGGTGAAAAGCTATGCTTACAAGCACTTAATGTTCTATATCATTCTGCAAACCCTTCCAAAACTGTGAAGTGAAACGAGAGTCCCAATCTAAAAATATAGTACATGGATTATTGTGTAGTCTTATGATCTCATAGACATACAGTCTTTCTAGATCATAAATTAAGAATGTATCTCAAATAAGAATGAAGTGGGGTGATTTCATTAGTAGGAGAATGACTTCCTAGATAGCATCACTTCTCCTTGGTGACATAGGTAATCTGACTATAAAATCCATAGCAACATACTCTCATATCCATTCTGGGACATGAAGCACTTGTAACAAGAATGCAGGTGTTTGGTTCTCTGCCTTCACCTTCTAACTAGTTTAACATCTAGTGATGAAGCCTGAAATCTTATGTTTCTTTCCGGGCCACCAATATTGGTGTCTCATATCTCAATACATATTCGAGATGCGTGGATGATCTACCCTCTAAGAAGCGTGGTACTCTTTCATCAACTCTTATCTCATGTCTGAAGCAACCCAGATATGTTCACATAGACACAGGATTTCATCTCCGTCCATAGACCAATCTAGAGGTGGGTTATCTCCTAATATACTCTCACGAAGAACCAAAACATTTGGATCAAAATATTTCCTAATCTTCACCTTCTAATGGTGGGAATATGCAACTGTTAAGGATGAGATTTAAGACTACTCGTGACTATCATGAAAGTCCAGATGAATTTTAGAAAATAGGTCCATTAACGTCCATTCATCACTAGCTTCATGTATTGCCTTTGTTTGAGTTTTCTGACTCAATGCATATGTGACCACATTTCCCTTTGCATGCCTAGAGGAAATATCAAAATCAAAGGATTGTAGATATTTTACCCATCTTCATTGTATGAGTTTCAATTCATGCTGAGAAATGATAAAATTTAGACACTTGTGATATGTAGACACAACAAACCACTCACCTAACAGATAATGCCTCTAGCAATGTAAGGCATGGACACTTAATATTAGTTCAAGGTCATGTGTTGAGTAATTTCTCTCATGAGGGCTCAACTGCTAAGATTTTTACAAAAAATATTTGTCTTCATGTATCAAAAATGATCCTAGTCCAATTATTGAGGCATTATAGAAGACGATATAACCTTTACCAGGTTCTAGAAGAATCATAATCGTTGTCGATAAAAGCCTCCCTTTCAGTTCCTGAAATGCTTTCTCCCATGCTTATGACCATAGGAACTTGGAACCTTTCTTTCTATGTCCAGTAAAAGGTGAAGAAAGATGTGAAATTTCATGCATGAAACACCTGTAATACCCGGAGATCCCTAAAAAACACTTAATATCAATCCCATTTTTGGGTTACTCTAATGAAACTACATCACTAACTATTTCAAGGTCCATAGATACTCCTAATTCTAAAATAATATGACCCAAGAAGTGGACCTTGTTGATCCGAAAGATGCACTTAGAAATCTTGGCAAAAATATGATGCTATCTAAGTGTACTCAGAACGATCTCAAGTTATTTGGCATAGTCTTTATGAGTATGAGAATACACCAAGATCTCATCCACAAAACCCATGGAAAAAGAGTCCAAATAGGGGTAGAAACACCTATTCATCAGATCTGTGAAAATGGTATTCACGTTCGTAAGACCAAAATTCATAACATAATACTCATAAAGGCCATCCCTGATATATAATGTTGTATGAAGTATTTCTGATGGTCTGACTCACACCTAATGAAAACATGATCTCAGTTCAATCTTAGAGAACACATTTGCTCCTTGAAGTTGGTCAAAGAGATCATCTATTAGAGGTAGTGGATACCAATTCATGACTATAATCTGGTTCATCTTTATGTAATTCATGCGTAAATGAATAGTTCTATCCTATTTATTAGAAGAAAGAATGGTTGAACCCCAATAGGATGTACTAGTTCATATAAATACTTTGTCCTCTAGGTCCTCTATCTACTGGTTGAGCTCCTGAATCTCAGTAGGTTTCATCATATATGGAGGAATGGACACTTGAGCTACTTCAGGAACAAGATCAATTGTAAACTCTACCAATATCGTAGGAGGAAATCCAGAAAAGTAATCATGAAAGACTTCCCTAAAATGATCAACTACTGGAGGGAAATCAGTTTGAAGAAAACCATGATCCTCAATGAAATGATGAGAAATTTTGGTGGTCACTTCACCTGGCCCATGATCCATTGGTCCAGCACTCCCAAGCTGGAAATCCCACTCACCTTTGAAAAGAAAACTTCTACCTTCTGGTGATGTAAAAGAAACTCTGTGGTGATAACAATTTAAAAAGGTGTGATAGTGGACTAACCAGTCCATCCTCATAATGAAATCAATTCCCATTATTTCCAGAAAAAAGATATTCCACAAGAAAGATTAACTGCCAACATCAAGGGGATAGTTCTTGTGTTGGTGTATGCCTTCTTTTTGTATTCCTAATGGTGTACCAAGGGTCATTACACCATAGTTATACCATGTCTATATTCAGAGACATTCCAAGATATATACATAAATAAAAGAGTTTGAAGCTTCTATATAAAACAAAGAAGAGACAATTGAGGAGGCTTCAAGAATAGTACCTTGTACTATAGATGGTTTCATAACCTGATCCTTTGGTATCAGCTATAAATCATGCAACTTACTTGATCCAAAACCCAGTAAAAAAGATGAACTACCGCGATCATGATTGCTCTGTTGGCATTTTTTGTGATCTGGGGTCAGACTACCACAACCATGACCTCCTTGTCAGCCAGACCTGCCAGTGTTACTCCAACACCCTGCCAAACATTGTGAAAAATAACTCACTCCTGAAGCTAGATTGGATGCGGATTATTTTCCACTCAAATATAGTGGAATGGTCTTGAAGAAACGCTTAAGATAACCCATACATCCACAATCTCGTCACTCTATAGGGTCTCTGTCACATTACAGCTTCTTATTCCCTAGTATTCCACACAGATGTCACACCACAGAGCTATCAAACTGGATACTCTGGCTGGAACTTCCACAATGAAAAACCATGAGGGAATGTTTCCTGCGACTAGAAGAACTACTGGATTGATGTGGCACTGATCATTTAAATCTGTTAGTTGCGATGTCCCTCATGATACACTCAATGATAGGGGCTTGGTCAACTATTACAGAAAAGGTAGGAAGGAGAAAAAATTCACCTGAGTCTGGATGGAATACTAGATCCCATCCCCAAAACATCTAGCACATGAAATCTCATCATTGTCTAGAAGAGGTGAAAATCACTGTAAATTAGTTAAACATGATGAATATTCCAAAACTATAATAGAACCCTACTCGAGATGCATGAAATATCTGGCTCTGTTAGCTCTCAATTCCTGAAGAAAGATCTGATCATAGAAGGTGGTCTGGAAATCTACCCATAACATGCCCTGATGAAAACCATCATGGGTAACCACATCCCACCAATTCTTGACAGAATACTGAAGAATAGATGTATCAAGATTGACTCTCCCCTCTATATGTGCTTCCACATGCTCAATGATAGACAGTATGGCCTCTATCCAAAACATAGTAGCCTGAGAACCACCATCCCCTAAAAAGTTATGAGGATTCTGGTACTAGAACTCACTGGTCAGATCATCCATCGTAGGTGCAAACCATGGAGCACCTTGCATGGACTCTATCAGATGTAAGAAACTATCACATACTTGGGAATCAGTGTTTGGATCAAGTATAGTAGTCAGTGCCTCAAGTGGCACTCCTATAAGTAAGACTGGCGGCTCAAGGCCCATCATGTCTGGAGCATGGTCATCACCACCCTCCTTGCGAACGACACAAGGTCGTCATGGAAGCATTGGTCTACAAATGCCAATAAAACACCTCATAAAATATTAGAAGCATATGATAGAATCACTGATGGAATTTGAATGTATGAAAACACACTGCCAACGGTATACTACCCAAACTACCCACTTAGATTTTCAGGCATTGGTAAGTTCTCAGGTATAAGTTTCATGTCATTTTGCAATTAACTTCCATGTTCACTCCTTTACCTTTTATAGACTTGAAAAGGTGGTATAATGATGTGAAATAAATTCATTTTATTGTCTGATATTCTTTTCATAATGGATATCCATTTCCAACGAATCATTCCCCACACACCTATCACCAGAAAGAATACCCACTTACTTATATCATAACATCTCGACATGGTAAATTACTCATCCCATCCCATGAGGGCCCATACACCTCATGAATTGAGACACGAAATCGCTCAATTGTATACAATGTAATACAAGTACAAGTAAACTATCACAACATCCCTCATCAATCATAAGAATATCTAGCAATTCAATGAAGTGAAATGCACCTATATGGCATGGAAATATGCATGACAAGTAAATTCTAGGTGCCTATAATGATGCATGTATCAATGATCCTTACCCTCATATCATTAGGAAAAGGATGAAATAAATTCTCAAACAATGTAATAATCAATAACACCCCACGTCATGTGGTTCACGCAGTAATTAAATAATATCAACTGTAATAAGAAAAAGAATAATAACAATTATAATTTAGGAAATTTGGTTCTTACCCTGAACATGGGTTCGTGACACCCAAGTGTATCTTATGACCATGTTCAAAGTGTTCCTATTATCTAATATATTGTCTTAAAATAGTAATGCAAGAAAATAAACCACCTATGATACAACTTTTTGATGTCTCAAACCTGAATTCCACTTAACGGGTGCCCCGAGCCCAGTGGTCCACATAGCCTCAAGCACATCTTCCTGAATGCTAGAGAATACCGACTAGTAGTGAGGGACTAGGGTGTGTCCATGGGAGGACTATTAACTCATTAGCAGAGTGTAGCACAATGAATGGGATATAAATGAATAGTAAATAGAGGAAGTAATATAATTAAATAGTAGAAGCAAACTAATCCAATAGACAAGCCAAAATACCAAAAACTATATCAACTGGAAATGTGATGATGTAATGTAATGTCACTAGAAAAAAAACATGGTTACAAAACAATAGGCTTAACATGTTCCACAATGTAAAAAAACAAAGACTACTCCAAGCATCCTGAGATCCAAATTGTTCATCTGCTATCAAATTCTATCCTAATCAGCAAGAAATCATGTGTTGGAAGCTGTATGCTTACCTTTTCTAATACCTGAAACCATGTAATCTACTCCAGGTACCAAACGGCGCTCGAATAGGGTGTGAGATAAATCTCATTCGGCCACCACCAATGATTTCTCTAACATCTGGCCTGTACAATGAAATATAGTAGTGTGTAGGCTTTCATATATGACTTAAAGCAAGTAGTACAATATAACTAAATAACGAAGTACCTTTTTCAACCCTTGGATGATGTGTGAACATGTCATCAGTTCATTAATTAAGAAATTTCTATTTAATTTTAAAAGGTAACATGAGGCATATCCAACCCTGACTTCACCTCATGATAGTATATGTAGTAAAGGACCCAAAATGTAATAAGGAAACCTAACAAAGATATCCAGTGAGGGAGTTCCAGGGTGATAACCAATGTAACATAAATCTCACGGAATGCTCACTCATTAGTATATGAGTCTAGATAAGGGGTAAGAGTTTAATACATGGAGTGTAATCCAAGGAATTCAACAATAAGGTGCCTACTAAGTCCAAGGTGATCGAACAAGGTAAAATGGGGCTAAGAAAAGGTAGGGCCCTATGGGCTTTCACCATGGCACTTACATTTCAATGTTGGATCAAAGGATTGTATCTGAGGTATCCTATAATAATTAAAAGGACCCTACAGTAGTATACCGAGAATCTAAGGAATAGGTAAGAACCGATGTCTGGGTGGGTGTCAACCTAAGAAAACTGAATCCTTTAATCAGAATGGGGTTCCCAAGTCCCAATGTATTCTCCTCTCAGAATCCATGGTGAGCACGAGTCAGTCCACTATTATTTGATATTTTAATCATGTAATAATTAATTTGGTTCAATTCTTGCCTTCTATTAATGTTGATAGGTCAAGTAGAGTTGCAACCATTTTTTATTGGTCGAATCCTTGTCCTCTATTAGTGTGGATGGTCCAAGTAGCATTGCAACAATTTAATCATGTATTAATTAACCATTAAGGCATATTCAATCAGATATTTTTTCCCTCTACCTTCCATTAACATGGAAAGGGGTACTACGGGCATTTAACCTTTATTCAATATCATTTTTATGTCCAATTTATATAAATTGTATAATTTCCATTTCACATTTATCATTTAATAATCATTTTGAAGCACTAACCTTAGATGGGTAAAGTGGTGAGCATACATGGTAAAATCCATTATGAAATTATCATTAATCAATAAACCACTTAATATAGGAAGGCTCGTATTTTGTAAGGTCAAGAAAGGGACACACAAACGGTGTCTCAAACGTTTAAAAACACTAAAAACCCAATAATGGTATAACCTTAGACATGAGGTGGATTGAGTTTTGGTTGTAACCACAAAAAATTAATCAAATATTTGGAAAGAGAATAACCATGCGATTCTATCAAGTATAATCATGAAATTTAAATTTATGAAACAGTTCCCAATGAAACTGGTGTGGCCCACATGAACATTACAAAATCAACGACCTTTAGGGATATGTTAAAGACTACCCAGCTTAGGTTTGTGTGATCCTTCTCCTCCTGTATCAGACCTTGATTTGCCTCATATTGGAGTTGATCTAATAAAAGACAAAAAATTCTCACATGGTTATTTATAGGTTGAGAGTGAAATAGAAGAACATCTAAAGAGGACTTGATTACGTACCAATTTGCATACAACGTGATAAACAAAAGCTCAATCGGAGGTCAGATGGCGGAGATCTCTTGATTCCATGTTTAGATCTTAAAATAAAAAAAAATTGAGAGAGAAATATGTCAATATAACTTAAACCCGGATTAGGGAGGATGGTGTGGATTAATTAGACCATTTAGGGAAAAACTAAGAATTTACCTAGAAAAAATAGATTGTGTGTGGTTTGTATGAAAAGTTTTTCAAACCATGTGCAAACCGTGTAGGATAGCTCTGCCCGAACAATTTGGTCCGCATGGGTCAAACTGTGTGCAAACCATGCATGGGTACCTAGGGAAAAAGGTGAGTTCACATAGTTAGACCACACATCCATGAGAAAACTGTGCGAGGTGGTTCTTTCTGAAAATACACCATCTACCCGATTTTAAAAATTGTGTGGAATTCTGCATGGTTTACTCTAAACTATGTTCCATGTCTATTTCCTCAAAAAATATGGGTTTTGGGGCTTGAAAAATCCTCACACACCCTCATAACCTTTACAAACTCATTAAGAATCCATTTTAGGTTCAAATTAATGATTTAGAGAAAAAATTAAAGGATCCATACCTGAGTGAAAAACCATGTTCTTACATCTAAGGAACCAGAAGAGTGTTTAATCCCATATATATAAAAAATTCAAAATTCAACAAGTGTTCACAATGAATGTACACAATAAAACCATCACAATGTGTATCACCTCAAAATCACTATGCCCATTGTCAATTTATGTGGGTCGTTAATAAGAAGTGAGTAATAATGAGTAAACATCCTCTTTTCTACATTTTTTCTTTTGATCTATTTTTTCAATATACAGAACTATATTTTTATATATATAGTTTTTTAGAGATAAAGAGGGAAACATTTTTAAAACAATGATGAGATATTTCTTGTGAACCCACCAACCAAGGAAAATTTAGGAACCCTTAAAATCAACCCATAACAAATATTATCTCCCAATAATTCCAATGGAAGCACCAACTCCCCCACACATTCTGAAAATAAAACAAGATTATAAATAAGATATGGGTAGGTAGGAATAAATTGGATTGTAATGTGGCTACCTAATATGAATTTCATGGTATCAAAGGCATAAGAAGGGTAAAATTTCATGGTGGCTGAAAATAAAGGTTAATTATACAAAGGTGTATTCAATGAATAATTTACTCTATCATGAATGTGGCATACACAAATCTTATAGATTCACAATGAATCAATGAAACTTATAGTTTCACTACTGTTGTAACTGGGCATGCAATGAAAGCCCCAAACATGTGTGTTTAAAAAAATTTCCACCGAATATCGACATAAAATTTTCGACGTTGGTGAATAGAAGCCCAATTAAAACTAATGATCTCGTGTGAAGGGTATTAATCATAAATATAAACCGTAAAAATACATGGTTTATTTCTGAAGTCATGCATGAAGTCTATTCATTTTTGGAGATCACTACTCAAATAATCCGAAGTCAAATTCATCTATATCATCCACACATGCTTCAAGGAATATGTGGGAGTGTCGTTCTCCATAATCCGGGTGTTAGCACAGAATTGCGACGACGCCTTTGACACTCCAATGATCACTGAACCACTTTGCTAGTGATTCTTGAGAGAGTGCTTGATCCATTCTCCTTGGATCCCAAGCATATCTCTCTAGATTAATGAGGATAGGAGAGGAGATAGAATCTCAATGAATAGTACTTGTCAAAATCCCCTCATCTTCTATTTATAGTGGTTAATTGTAATACCCGTTATCACCTCACCAGCCCTAAATAATTAACACACTATCAGTGACATTTTATGACAACTAAATTGGGCCATAAATATTATTATCATTCACATTTAATATATTAAAATATATTACATGATAATAATCAAGTCATTAACTCGACTCGTCATTCCCATAAATATTAATTGAACCTTGAATAATTTAATATTCTTTAATTAATATTTTTTTAGGTATCTACTTAAAACTCATAAATACATTTAATAAATAAATTCAATAATCATTATTCTAAAATCAAATAATATGAATTCATTTATTACATTGGTGATCTCTTTACCTTGGACAAATCTCGGACCCCTGTGTTGGGTCCCACCATGTCCAAAACTCATATTCAACAGAATAGGGAAGATTCTTGAATACGCTATTGTGTGTGACCCTCTAGGCCCTTATCTCAATAGTAGTGAAGAGTATTCACAGACCATGAGCGGGATCTAGCAACCCATCATGGCCCTTGAAGAAATAAAGATTGTCACTTCAACGAAAACCAACCTATGAACATGTAATGTGTTATATAATCTCATTGTCTGTAATATCTCATAAAGCCATAAGCACTCAACTGTCATCTCCATTGTCTTGCTTTATTATTTGTTGATGTAAATGCAAGGATTTACCCTTGACTTTCATGGACATGGTCTTATAAAGCTATTGTCATCCATATCAACATGGTCTAAGATATATTACTTCCATGACTCAGAAGCGACAAATCCTTTCTTGACCATTCAACCAATGTCATTCCACCAATGACACACCCAACACAAACTACCTCACCACAACTTTATTGTCGTGGTTTTCATCTTGAATCAAAGTTCACAATCAAATGACATAAACTGGTAATGATCTCAAGTTAGGAGACCATTACACATGATTTTAGATAGGAACATCCAATGACACCCGAAACATGTGGTGTTCCAATTGGCAGGCATGTCCTCATGATCTCACCACTAGAGGTCACCAAGTGCAAACTTCATAGGAAAAATCTCAATGATTATGATCCCCTATCACCTGATAGTCAAACATCTAGTGTGTCCAATCAGTAAAATGTATCTAGACTATATAACATATATTTAAGATAAATGGCATAATATCTAGAGGTTCTCATTATAGCCTTGGAACTGCTATAACCTTTCGATACGATAATTAATCTTTGGACATTACCATTTCAATAGTGGACATAGAAAATTATAAACTATAATGGTAAGATGAAATCATGTATAGATAATTATATACATGATATGTTAATCAAAATCACTGAATAGTTGGGTCTAGGGAACCCACTATTTCGACACTCCCACTTGCACTAGAGCCAACTTGCTAACCAAATTTGTTAGCCACTCACATGATGAACATCCTATTTCTATTGAGTAATGACTTTAGCTACTGGGTCCACCACGATTCCACTACGTGGCTATGATGCTATAGCGACCTCATCTCCTTGATTAATACTACTCAAGAGATTGAAGCCTGAGTATATTCCTCTTGTCCACTATCGATACTTCAAATCTTGGATAGTAAGAATATCATAATTTACATTATGATAGTACTTTTCTTACGAGGTGTGATTCAAAGAACTGGAACAAAGCATTTCATTTAACTACTTCTTAGATATCTTAGAAGCAACTACGTACTCAGTCTTTGTAGGTATCGCTACCACTGGCTTACTTGATCTTGACTCGCTCATCTTCTTTAACCTAACTACGAAATAATATCACATTGATCTATGGAATACTATTTTGTATCCCCGAAAAAAATTATCCTTTATTATCCACTTACCAGGTACATATCTTTTTCACTTCCAAAGTACAATTAGATAGTTCTGACTACATCCCTTGCAGTGCTCCTGGATATAACTGATATCTATCCAATATACCTTGGCAATATCAGTTCTTGTACATATCTTGGAATGGATGATTGATCCATCGCTCTAATGTATGGATCTCAACTCACCATGTTTATCTCTTCCCATGGCACAGACAGGTCAACATTGAGAGATTATGCCCTTTGACATAGAGAACAATTATTCTCTTGAAATGTTCTAACTTATATTTTTCAATAAATTGCCACTATATGTACAATTGACTAGGGCCAAGCAACCTATTCATCAACCTTAGTAGGTCATGTTCCCTAGAACATAGGCTGCTACTTTTAGTAAATCACTGGAGAGTAAATTTTATCTTGGTCTTAACTAAATATGAGACCAATGTCTGTTTTCCATAAGTTTCTGAATATATTTTGTTTGGAAAACATTGATAATCCCACTAATATCTCATAGACACATGGAAAGCATTTGTTTCAAATGTATATTCTATGATCATGTTGCTTACTTTGATCCTAAACTAGATTTCAGTAACTTTCATCCTTTATTAGCATTATAGGACATGACCATCGGTTTTTGGTTGCATCGTATAGACACCATCCACGATTGGTTTTCATGACATCCAATGCTAAATAATTTGAACATAGATATTAGTTATGATATGTAATATTCTAAATAATTTAGTAATAACAACTTGGTGAAACCAATTGAGCCTTATTGGTACTATACTTGTACCATCCATATATCAACTCGCTTGAATACCCACCGCAGTATTCAAAATAATAATCCCCCTTTTCACTTTGATACATGGAACCTGTTAATTGAATTTTAGTTGGTCTTATCAATTTTAGCTAATTTCAATATACTGCTTACTTTTATGAAATATTAATCATATTGAATAATATATCACCGATCGTGGTGAATATAAAAACCATCAACATGATTTTTTCCTTCCTACACAGTTTGTGCTCTAGAACATACTCTATTCCACATGCTCTTATGGAACTAGTTCCTATGCCAACTATTTGTTCATTTTAAACATTGTCTAAAAACTATACAATATAGATACCACTATCTTAAATAAATATATACACCCTATTATAGAAATACAATCTATAACTTGACTATATATTTTCTATTATAGGGATTTTTGTAATATCTTAATCAGTTGTTCGGATTAATATACTAAATGCATAATGTGTTTGTCTTGATACACATTTGTTTGTATCCAAACAAAATATTTGTATAAAGACACATGTCCTTATGAAATAATGGATTTTCATCATACTATGACTCATATGATATCAATTTGTCACTTTAGTTGGAATATGTTTGTTTGATATCACTGTTATTTGAAAATCATTTCATAAAATATAATGGACGTTTCTGCTAGTTGCAACATTGATACTACCTACATCAAATTTTTGATGCCTAAGATCTGTGTTTAGAAATTACATCACACTACATGTTTGTTGATAAATTTTGATATGTATGACTTTATCATCAATCCTTCTCATTAACATCAATGTCGTGATGTCGATATGGTAATGTGCATTTAGGAATTACTCCATGCTACATTATCATGATTGACGAATGCTTTGTCGAGATATTCTTTGTTATCTCAACTCGAAGAAACTTATATCTCTTGACCATTCATATACTTTACTTTGTTATTAATTAATTATATAAAGTATTCTTATGAAGTATATTTACATCTAGCTTATACTTTGAATAGTTCACATTTACTAGTTGAACTATTTCCAAAATCTTTGTGACATACCTTTTTTTTCTAAAGGCTCCTTTGTCCAAACTAAATACATCAATAATACCAAAAGTATTTAGTTGTGCCGATCCTAAATACCATACTAGGTATATTAATGATGTCTACTTTTAGTATTAATTTAAAAATAATTATATTGTCCCAACTGGGTATAAGTATTACATTTATATTCATCACTAATTGCCTATGATACATGTATTATTAAACTAGTGATTAAGTTTATCAAAAAACAACATTCATTGCAGAACCTGGAATAATGTATCCTTGAATCCAAGGACACATGAGATTAATGTTTTTGGTTCTACACAATAATATCTCAACACAATCCTTACACTTGGAAATTAAAGAAGTCGTGTACTTCTCATCACTGGCCTAGGTATCACCCTTTTGCAACCACTTAGAGAATACCCCTGACTTCTAGTAATATTTCTATACATACTTGGTAACTGTATTTAAATACACATATGTAAAAACATATAGTATTAAATATCCATGTAGTAAAAGGAAACATTACATTGATGAATATTCTTAACTTATAATATGGAAATTTCTTCTTTATATGAGGTTATTGCTTTTAAACTTCCATAGTAATATTTTATAATATGCAATCCAAACAATATTTGTTAATACATCATTAATTTAAGAACATTGTGAATGTGTCATTGGAAATAAATTCCTTTGAACTTTCCACATTTTCATTCAATTTATTTTCCATAAGAATTAAAGATAATAGTACTTGAATTCTTATTCACTTAGAAAACCTTACCTGGAATGGTAATGAAGGAATTACCCGATATATGTTCGTTTTGTGACTTAAAACAAAACTTGAGAAAAGTGGTAAATTTGATATGAGAAAGGGATGCATTTAAAGATCATGATCGATATTTTCAATTTCCACATGCCAGATTAAGACCACATTATTCGTATAATTACTTCGCTCTCTCCTTAAAAATATCTCGGAGATGAGACTTTATGTTATATCATCTATGTCTTGGTGTAGTGACCACAACTAACATCAGATGTTGATGGAAACATAATGATATAATCATAATATGCTTTGTAAATTAGTCTCCTGAAATAATTTTTCACCCTTCATTCTTAAGGTAGTTTAACAGTGTTGGGGACACTGGCACCTTGAGTTTCCTATATCATAGTACTATGCACACGCGCCTGTACTATTCATGGATACTCATGTCAGTGTGTACATTTACTTTGTCCAATATTTATTACAGTTTCTACTTTTGGTATAACTTTCAATTTATCTACAAAAATGTATTTTATCATATTAGTTTCTTTTAACTAGATTATCAGTTTAGACATTTTTTATTAATTACTTCAATCTTTTAATGTCTCACACTATTTTAATGGATTCTATGAACCCTCTATGCTAGAATAAGAATACTCCATCGCTATAGTATTCTAGTGGAAAGGATCCCAGAACAACCCCTCATAGTATACAAGATATGGTTATGAACCTACTTGGAGGGTTCTAGGTGGGATTTTGGATGGAAGACAACATTAACTTGCGGCTCCTCGATCTATTGAGTGAAGTCTCATATTTTTAAAATCAGAACTTTATTTACTCAAAAAATTCCTCTAAAATTATAAAAAGCTAGCTATGGCTATTTATTTGCTTCAATTTTTGTTAATTCAACCCATCATTCTTATAAAAACTCCCTGGTAGTAAGAGGAACCCTTAGCTATGGCATGATCAGCACCTCAAAAAGCTGGTTTTTTCCAAACATGAATGATGGAAGGCTGTTATGACTTAATATATTTTTGAGGGTTTTATTATTTTTAGTGTGACGAATGAAATCCTTTTCTATTTTTATAAGCACATAATATGTGATCACACTCACAACAGACCATGCAAGAAATAGAAAAATCATCATGTCACATGTTCATTTTATCTTTCATGCTTGTTTTTTATTCTATGTGACCTCCCTATAAATTACACATACACAAAAATAATAAACCATGCAAAAAAATGAATGCCTGTACATGAGCCGGTATTATTGGTTGATCCATTGAGTGAATAATGTACCAACCAAAACCCTAGGGGTATGTACCTTTAGTCTCGTGGCTTGAAACTTTAATATAAATGTCTTCTCATCCAATGCATTCAACTCCTATTTGGTGTGTCGCCGTCACTTGGCGCAAAGTGCGTTATTTGTCGTCTTGTCATTATACAACATTACTCGCACACATGTGAGGGGACCTTAGGGAGTAAAAAGTACAACTCGGAGAAGTGGACACACAGGTCCTTATACATATATTGAAACTGAGACAATATGTAGGTCTCCTTTAAATTAATTAAACTAATTACTATAATACCGTTAAATAATTAAATAAATTAATTAAATAAACACACAAAACATACATTGTTAGGTTTGCAGCTCATGATCAGTATACGCTTTAACTCTCATGTATACAAAATAAATGCAGAATAAAATTAAACTTTCATTAAAAATATACTTGAGGGTACTTTATTGAATTAAAAACATCACTCTTGTTTTTAATTCAATTTAACGCTGTTCGGACATGATTAATTAATTTCATTTTAGAACTAAAAATTTAATTATTTAATTAACTTAATTAATCCCCCAATTAAATCAATTAATTCGCATAAAATATAAACTAAAATTATTATTTAATTAATTTAATTATGGACCAAAATTATATTAATTATATTAATTAATTTTGATTCAAGTAAATTACCCAAGCCCCATAAACCTAGGGAAGGGATTGTGTAGGTCGGGGCGAACCTGCGCAGGCCCATCCCAGTCTGTGCCGACCCTTTACATGGGCGTTATGGGACGGAAAGGTCCGCCCAAGTCTATTTCTGGAAAAGCAGACCTACCCGAACCTATTTCAGGTTGGAAGTGGTCAAACCTCACAAAAATGGGTTACCTCACAGTTGTCTTACTATAGAGCATATGGTAGGAAACCCAACTGAGGAGGCGGAAGCGTCCGTGGGACCAATAAGGCTTAGGCGGTCGTGTGGAAGCATCAGCGAGCACCTAGCCTGTTGGGGAAAACCGGCCTTTGGCCGATCTGGGGTGTCCACACAAGGGGAGTAGGTCTGCAGTAGGGTAGGTAATTGTCACGGGGTGGGTACGCTGGGTTGACGGGCTGGACAACGTGTGGTGTGCCTGTCACTGCAGTAGGGAGGTGGTGGCGGTCTAGCTGGGAGGGTATGGAGGAGGGAGAGGGGCAGCCTGGGGTTTCACTAGCAGGAGCCAGCACCTGCCTTGGGAGGCTCTGTGTAGTGGTTCCACAAGGAAGACCACTCAAGAGGAGGGTCCTCGGTGTTGTTCGGGAGAGGGTTGGAAGCTTGAGGGTGCTGGCTGGGACGGGGTCGGTCCAAACAATGGTCGGCACATCAAGAGATGGAGGTCTCCATTAGGTATCTGCATCGCGGTGAGAGGGAAGCACAAGACTAGAATGATGGCTCCCGGTTTGACGAGTCAGGAGCGGTGGCTGCTGCTAGAGGAGGGAGGAGGCAGATGGCCAGTGCAGAGAGGGCATGGGGTGTCGCTATAGCCTATTTGTCAGCCTGGTTCGAAAGAGGGAGCCGCACTTTGCGACTCCATAGGGATTTTTTTGTTTTTTTTTTGTTTTTTTACGTGACATGGTATATGCCCCCTTACTTTAAAAATAATCTCACAACCTACACATGAAGGTTATTTCCCCCCACCCTTACTCCATTTTTTTGATTGACTTTCAAAAGCAGGTCTTCTCCCCTTATTTATTTATTTTTTATAAACTTGACCTACTTGGGTCAAGGTCAACCCACCCCCCCTTTTATCTAAAGCCTATCTAGTAGGATTGAGAAAATTATATTAATATTTTGTTATAATAATTTTATCATTATGATAAAGTAAATAATATTATCATAATAAGATATTTTAATAATACTATTTTATTATAATAAAATTATTATAATGATAATAATAATTAATATTTTTATGAAAATTCCGGTCCCAGAAATCACTATTTTGGGGATCGGAATTCCATCAGTGTGAAGGAGCTCTTCCAATTTTAAACTTCAGATGGCCACAAATTGGTTGTCCGATATTGGATTTAGATGCGTTATATGGCATTAGAACCAGAAAGATTCCCTCTTCATTAATTAATGAAAATTTAATTTATTTGGCTTCAAATCGACACACATCCCTCAGATACCACTTGTTGGAACCAGGCGTGCAACGGAAGCCCCAAATATGTGTGTTTTAAAAACTATTCCACCGAAGATCGATGTAGACTTGTCGACATCGGTGGATAGCAGCCCGATTAAAACTAAGGATCTCACGTGAAGGGTTTTAAGCAAAAATTTAAACAGTAAAAATAACTGGTTTATTTATGAAGTCACGGACAACGTCTGCTTGCCATTGGTGATTGATGCCTGAAGAATCCAAAGTCGAATTCCTCTAGATCATCCACACACACTTCAAGGAATCCATGGGAGCACCGTTCACTGTAATCTGGGTGCTAGCTCGGAATTGTGACGACGCCTTCAATGCTCCAACGATCATTGCACCGCTTCACTAGCGATGCCTCCAAGAGTGGTTGATACATGCTCCTTGTATCCAAAGCATCTATCTATAGATTATGGGAGAGATGAGAGGAGAGAGAAGATCCATGAATAGTACTTCATAAAGACCCTCCTCTTCTATTTATAGTGGTTAATTATAATACCCGGTATAGCCTCACCGGCCCTAAATAATTAACGCACTATCAATGACTTTTTATGACAACTAAACTGAGCCATAAATATTATTATCATTCACTTTTAATATATTAAAATATATTTCATGATAATAATTATTTCATTAACTTGACTAGTCATTCCCATAAATATTAATTGAACCTTAATAATTTAATATTAGTCAATTAATATTTTTTCAAGTAATTACTTAAAACTCGTAAATACATTTAATAAATAAATTCGATACTCATTATTCTAAACTCGAATAAAATGAATTCATTTATTTCATTAGTGATCGCTTTACCTTGGACAAATCCCCGACCCCTGTGGTGGGGTCCACCATGTTAAAAACTCGTCTTCAACTGAATAGGGAATATTCTTGAATATTCTATTTTGTGTGACCCTCTAGTCCCTTATCTCAATATTATTGAATAGTATTCACAGACCCAGAGTGAGATATAGCAACCCATCATGGCCCCTGAAGAAATAAGGATTGTCACAACAGTGACAACCAATCTACGAACACGTACTGTGCAATATAATCTGTTTTTTCTGTAATATCTCATAAATCAGGACGCACTCACATTTCATCACCTTTTTCTTACTTTATTATTTTTTGATGTAACTGTACAGATTTACCCTTTAATACCATGTCCATGGTCTTATAAAGGTAATGCCATCCATATTAACATGGCCTGAGGTATGTTAATTCATTGAAAAGGAAGTGACAAATCCTTTCTTGACCATTCAACCAATTCCATGCCACCAAGGACACACCCAACACAAACTACCTCACCATGAATTCATTTCCATGGTTTTCATCTTGCATCAATTTGCACAATAAAATGAAAAAACGTATCAATGCTTATGAACCCCCATCACCTGATTTTCAAACATCTACTGTTTCCAATCATTAAGATGAATCTAGACAATAGAACACATATTTAAGATTAATGTCAAAGTATCTAGAGGTTCTAATTATATATTAGGAACTGTTATAACCTTTCGATGCGATAATTATTATTTGGACATTACCATTTGAATAGTGGATCTAGAAAAGTCTACAATATAATGATAAGACGAAATCATGTATAGATAACTATATACACGATATGGTAATCAAAAGCACTGAATAGTTGGGTCTATGGAACCCACTATATCAACAACTACATGACCTGACACTCTCAAGAATTTGATTAAAATGAATAATATTAATTAAATGGCTGAGAATTTATCTCATGTAAGAGCTTAAAATATTAGTTAGTGATACTGAGACATGGGATTTAAAATCTCATTAAACAGCTACGAATGATTTGAAAATACTAATTCTAGAAAAGGATTCCATATCAACATTCATTTTAAAAGAATTTTTTTCAATAATATTGGAATTTTACACACAATAGATTTAAGAACAAAAATATTTATTTGGATATTATTTTTAAAATCAATTTTTTTCTAAAAACACAAAATAGAGAAAAATAAATAAAAAATGGAAACACTTCTTTTTTATTTTTCCAAACTATGACATTTCACCATCCCAGACAGCTAAAAATTACATTGTTCTCAATGAAAATATTTTATATAAACTGATAAATATATAAAGTTAAGGAGAAGGGACAATCTATTTTGTGGTGTCATATGTGGCATCCATTAGTTGGATTTCCTCTATGAGATGATTTGTAAAATCCTCATAGATGTGTTGGAGCCTCTTCCCACTTAATGTAAACCTCTTGCCACTCTTCTCATTAAAAACCTATGTTGAACCGCAATGGTAACATAAGTAACAGTATAAGGACCGATCCATCAGGAATGAAGTTTACCTGGGTGGAACTTTAGCTTGGAATTATACATGAGGACCTTCTCACCAATATAAAACTTTCATTGATGAATCATCCCATCATGGGTTGCCTTTTTTCTCTTTATATGTTTAGCCATTCTCATATACATCATGTCGAATTTCTTCCAAGTCCAAAATCTACAACATTCTATGATCACCTATATCTAAGAGATTCATATTACATCGTTTTAGAGCCCAATATGCATGTTTATATACTTCCATTGGGAGATAATAAGCCTTTCCAAACACAATCATATATGATGAAATTCCAATTGGGGTTTTAAAAGTTTTAAGGTATGTCGAAGGTGAATCATCCAAGAGAGAGCTCCAATCTATCCTGTTGGGTTGTACCATATTTTCCAAGATTTGAATATCTTCCTAATTTGATATTTCTACTTGTCCGTTAGTTTGGGGGTGATATTCTATGGATAATTTATGAAAAACCCCATACTTACGGAGCAGGTTCTTCATGTTATAATTGAAAAAATGTGAACCCTAGTCACTAATGATAAATCTTGGAAAACCTAGCCTACTAAAAATAAGAGACCTCACAAAATCAACCAACACTTAAGAGTCATTGGTACTTATAGCCTTTTCTTCCACCCATTTAGAGACGTGGACAACTACTAATAATGTACCCACAAATCCAAATGAATTTGGAAAAGGTCCTAAGAATCTAATTCCCCATTCATCAATGATCTGACAAAATAACATGGGTTGTTTGGGAATTTCATTCCTCTTGGATACATTTCCTTTGAATTGACATTGAGTACATGACATACAAATCCTATGGGAATATATATAAAATGTTGGATAATAATATCACATTTCAAGGAACATTCGAGGTGTATGTTGAGATCTAGATAGTCCCCTATAAGCCAAAGTGTGATAGATGGTCAAAAAAGTTGTGAACTAATGGTCAAGGACACAACAACGAACAACATTGTCACTAAAACTCTCCACAAGTAAGGTTCAACCCAAATATACCATCTTAAATAATTCATAAGTCTTTGGGATTGTAAAGTGCTAAAATCAGTCGGGACACTAGATTATTCTAGAAAAATCACAATGTTCGCATAACAGGGATATGTTCCACAACATCATAAAGGGTCTCATGATGGAAGAATTATCTAATAGAGAGGGGTGAGTCAAGACCGTGGTCCAGTGGTTGGTAAATTATACAAATGTAATAAGCTATAACATTTTCCATTCCTCTCTTATCTCTAATCTCACTGTCAAAATCATGGAGGAGGAGCATCCACAGCATTAGGCAGGACTTTGCTTTAGTTTTCTTTAGGAGGAAATGAAGGGCATCATGATTAGAAAAGACATTGATTTTGGACCTCATAATATATGAATAGAATTTGGTCAAGAAAAACACTGTAGAAAGAATTTCTTTTTAGGTCATTTTGTATTTTCTTCTATGTAGTTTCAATGGTACGTGAGGCATACTAAATGACATGAAGATCCTTCTTAACCCTTTATGATAAAACTTCCCCAACTACAATGTTAGAGGCATCAAACATATGCTCAGTGGGAATATCTAACCTTGGTGGTTGGATGATGGGAGGAGTTGTGAGAATAATTTTTAGTTAATTGAAAGAAACCTCAAAACTTTTATAAAAAACAAATTCATAATCCTTTATTAACAATCGATAAAGGGGAATTGTGATCTTACCAATGTCTTTAATGAATTGGTAGAAAAAAAATAGCATGACCCATGAATGATCACAACTCAAGAATACATTTTATATATAAAATGGGTGAAATTAATTCAATTTTTTATTTATCTACAAGAATTAATTCATTTTAAATACCATTCCCAATAATTATCCCCCTCTCAACCATGAAATGTAATTTCTCGTAATTTAATAAAAGATCTCATTCTATAGAAAAATGGAGGATAGAACCTAGCTATGCTAAATAGTTATCAAAAGAAGTTCCATAAACTATGAAATCATCCATAAAAAATTCCATGAAATTCTCAAGGCACTCTGAAAAAACACTCAACAAACATGTCTGAAAATTACTAGGATAATTACATTGACCAAAAGGCATTATTCTGATTGAAAATGTGCCAAATGGACATCTAAATATTTTATTTTCTTAATCCTTAGGGGCTATATAGATATGTAAATAACCCAAATATACATCAAGTAAAATATAATGGGACTTACCATCCAACCTTTCTAACATGTGGTCAATGAAAGGTAGAGGAATGTGGTCCTTTCCCATGGCTTGGTTAAGTTGACGATAGTTAATACGGACTCACCAATAGTTTGGCACATGTTTTGGAACAAATTAACCCAATAAATTGACACAACCATTATTTTAGTTTTCTTAGGAACAATTTTCACTAGTATGACCCATTTAATATCAGATTTATGATAAATGATACCATCAGTGTGTAATTTACTGACTTCCAATTTTACCACTTTAAGAAAAGTGGGATTTAACTGGCATGGAGATTGGATTATGGGGTTAGCTTCATAATCTAAAAGTATATGGTGTATTAAAATAGATGGTATAATCCTAATAATATCAGTCAATTTCCATCAAATTTCCTTTTTTACACTCTCTCCAAAGGTTGAGCAGTTTTGATTGTTGTTGTAGAGAGAGGTTGTTGGAAATAATAATGGGAAATTGGTCAGTACCTTTAAGATTTTAATATTTTAAATTATATGGAAGTGTTTTTAATTCCAAAACTGGTGGTTTTTTTTGGATTAAGGGATGGGATTTAGGAGGAGTGAGGTCCATGAAACTATATATCTTTTCATGTTTATTTTCTAAGGATAGAGAATCTATTGAACTAAGATTTGTATAATATATGATGATCATGGGTACCATATAATGAACACATTCATCAATTAAATAATATAATTTACCTATTTTCGGACTCACACAATAGTCAAAAAATGAATCAAAACACAAATCATCCAGTGGTGAAGAATATGAAAATAAATTAGAGTATGGGTTGTGGAGAGAATTGGGTGTGTGCAATGCTCTTTATGAAATTTATAATATTGATGCATTTTTTTAACCACATACAATAATTTAATTTTAACTTGAAACATTTTAAATGTATCCACTATTTATTTATCAATGACATTATCAAACGTCTTCATATATTTAGAGAGTATTTAGGGGATAGGAAGAGGAATAGATTGTTCATGGGAATCATTAATGATAATTGTTTTACCCTTTCTGTTTTGTTTTTCTTATCTTTTACGGTTGGGGAAATATGGTTTTTAAGTTGGGGATCTAAATATTATATAGAATCACTAGAATAAGTAACTTACTAACCACTGAGAATTGTGACTGATCGAACATGACATATATCTTTTTATTGGAAACTGTTTGGGATGTTTGTTGTTTGGAACCCTACATCTTGATCTCACCAATGGTGTTTTCCATTTGTCCCAATAGAGTTCGTATGTCTTGAATTGATGATTGTGTAGTCTGTTGAAACTAGAGGTTATGGGTTTCCATTTTCATCACTATGTCCTCAATTCTTGGTTTAAATTTGGGAGTAGGAGGATTTTTTTTTGAGATGTTGAGGGATAATAATCTTTCATACCATGTCCTTTTTTATACCAATTATTCTTGGGGTAGCTTGGTTTTACTCCTTGTTTTTATTGTGGTTGTGGTTTCCACCTGGGGTTTGGAGTTTTCTTGAATGGTAATTGCATTAAGGGTGGTTCTTTTTGGAATGGACTTCCATGGAATAATGTTTCACAGGACATAGATGAATCCTAAAGTTGTGGGCATTAGTCAGAAAAATGAGTGTTATCTGAACAAATACCACAATGTAATGGAATAGGAGGAGAGTGTGAATTACCTTGTACTAGATCTAATTTCATTATAAGGGTATGCATATCCTCATGTTTAATATCTATCTTTTATTATATGCATGAATTAATTACCTCATGGACAACTTAGTTTGGCGTAATTGCTCGTGTACCAAATTGTTGTGCATTTTGGGCCATGTTGGCTAGTAAGTCATGAGCAGCAGAATCAGACTTATCAAAAAGAAAACCACTAGCTACAACATGTATCATTCCACATTAAATGGGGGTAATTACTTCATAGATGTACTGTATTAATAATTTCTCACTAATATGGTGGTGGGGGCTGCTTGAGAAAAATATTTTGAATCTCTCTTAGTATTCATGAAAGGTCTCTCCTTCTGATTTCCTAATACCACAGATTTCGTTTCTAATTGATGCAGTTTTGGGCGGAAGTGATTAAATTATATAAAAAGAGACTTTTTATGAAATTATATCCCCCAATTGTGGTATAAAGATATTATATCCCATCATTGGATGCACCATAAAGGGAGAAATGGAATTCCCCAAACTTAATTAGGTCCTTAGACACATTTTTTGTTTCATGGAAAAGCACACTCTATGAAACTCTTTCAAATGATTGTGAGGATCATCACCAGGATGACCATGGAATTTAGGAAGGAGGTGGATGAGTCCTAATATCATATCAATGTTGGCTTCTTCCTCAGGATATTTCATGTACCCAGGTTGGTACTAAACATTTGGGGTGGTTAGTTCTTTTAAAGTTTGATTATTTGCATCCATGTTTTATTGGGTTGCATTTAGTTCAATTTTTGACTTATTTTGGAATAGTTGAGGTTCCATAGATGGTTAATAGATATTAATTAATTTCCTACTCATGATGAACTAATTTTTGAGTGAAGTAACTTTTATATTTCCTGATCAAATTCAAGTATTTTTTCTTTTCCAGATTTTTTTCATGCAACAATAATATCCAGTTTGAATGACTGATTGTTTGTGGGTTTTTTTAATTTATTTATAATGAATGAAATAAAAAAACTTATTAAGTTAAATTAGAGAAGAAAATATAATGTTATACTATATAATTATTGAGATATAGAATGACAAAAATCACAAAAAAACAAAACAATGAAATATAATAAGGGATGGTGGATATTGAAAGGTGTAATAATCAAGATGTAAAACATGAAAATAAAAGGAATGAAAGAGAGAGAAATTATCTTGGCTCCCTGGTAATGGAACCAAAATTTGATTGTGTTTTCAAGCACGTCAAATTCGTTGTTCATTTTTTACTATAATTTCTGTAGTATAATAGGAACCCTAGGTGGTCTCCCAATAGAGCCATGGATCATTAATAAAAAAGATATTTTTAATTATTAAAATTAATGGGGAATTTAACATAGGAAAATATGAGATTTTATGATTAAATATTTCAATAGAAAAAGTAATGTGGTAAACCAAAGTAGAAATAAACAAGATTAATTGAGCGCGATCAACCTGGGGAAATATCAGGATGCTTGTCCTTAATCACTTCAAGATATAGGGTTATTATATTTTAATACCAGGTTGGTAACACCTATAAATAGAATATTACTAAGTTTACAATAGGATACCTCCAAGGATTCAGTAAAAAACATAAAAATATTCACCGGTTACCTCCGATGATTGAGTGATTTGTGTTCGACTTCATAATTGAAACTCATTAAAGCAACATAAAAAAGAACTCAATATGTTGTATAGGTTTGTATATTAATTATTTTTGTTAACATGGAATGAAATTACATGTCCATGATAGTGTTTATGTGAGTTCAATTGACCAATATTAATTGAACAAACACCACAATTTAAAGGGGAATAAAAAGGGATGAATGGTGTTTGAAACATCACATGAAAGGGTACCCCCAAACATGATCATACAAGTTTATAATGAAATTACAGAACATATATCAATAAAATAAGAATAAAAGATAAATAAAAACGACATAAAACCATGGAATTAAAAATACCATCCATATATTACAAACATGAATCTTGGGATTTACAACATATTCCTCCTTGGTTGATCATGAGGAGTTTATAACTCCATGGGAGGAGAGGAAGACAGTAAATATGAAGTAGAACATCAAATTGCATCAAGAAAATATAATTTTGAGTAGAGAACCCATTTGGGACTCCAAAATGGATATACCATGACTCTAGATCTAAATCCTAAATGAGGTTCCCAATTTTTTCTTTTATAGGTAAAATGGGAGGTCATTTTAGTCACCCTAATTTTGAGAAACCAATTAGCCTAGGGTTTTCATCCACTAGGAAATATTATTTCACATTCCTAAAAACTAATGACTTGTTATCTGACATCTTGTATTTCTATATATAATATTTGGTGGCCTTATATGGTATATAATAATAGATATTTCCTATATATAGAGTCAAACTTTTGACTCTATGAAGATCCCTTTAATTTGACAGATCAAGTTGGATGGACCTCTTAATAGACGAATTTGGCATGGGTTCCTTAATAAAAGTTGTATAAATCTCATTTTTGGGCCACCACACAAAATATTATCCCAATTTTAGACACATAATATTGGAATCATGCGGTTGAGTTCCTAGATGTTCTTGGATTCATATGCAATTTGTCCAAGTTTTCATCAACTTCATCTTGGGCCATCCAAATCACATCCACCTATAACAAAATCATAAAAACAAGTGAAATATATCTTGTTAACAGTGATAATAATTAAATTATTGAAAAAAATGCATTGAATTTTGTTATTATACTTGAATTTTCAATACAAAATCAGTTTAATACATTGGTATAAGTGTGAAATAAAACAATGAATCCTGGTAAAATCACACCCTCACACCTAAACCTTTGTAATCCTAGAAAATGGCTAATACCCTAATCATGTACCATTACTAAATAAAAGGTGTGAAAACTTCCAAGATACTTTTGATATGAAATTCATCATGTCTTGTTTATGGAATAAATTTTTTTATCAATTTCATCTATCACATTTGAATTTGTTCAACTTCATTTGTTCAATCGTGCAACATGTTGCAATATACCTCACTTAGAAATTTTCCATATTCACTCAAGGACTATATTAATGTTGATTTATGCTCTATTACTAGAGTTCATGTGATTTTACCATATGCCTAAATTGATTCTAAATTCTCTATTGATAGAACTAGTGTGCTACTCAAAAGGACTTCCAATAGGTTGTTCTGAGGTTCAAGAGTTAGTAGGATTTAATGTTTAAAAATATAAGGCATAAGAGGATTATTTAATATCTTTCATACAAAACATGTAAAAAAATTAGAAAGTATCGACAATGAATGTACACACTCAACCAATCACAAAGTGTATCACCTCTAACTCACAATCCCCATTGTCAATTTTTGTGGTTCACAACCAAGTAGTGAGTAATAATGAGTAAACATCCTCTTTTATCCATTTTTTTATTTTTTATATTTTTTAGATTTATATAACTATATTTATGTTATATATAGTTTTTTGGAGATAAAGGGGGAAACATGTGTAAAAAATGATACAACATTGATTTTGAACACACTAGCCAAGGAAAATGTTGTCACCATTAATATGAACACATAACTATTATTATCTCACCAAAATTCCCATAAAACACTCACTCCCCCATACCTTCTGAAAATAAAAAAAATATTATACACAATAGATGGGTAGATAGGGATAAATTAGATTGTAATGTGAGTACTTAATATGAAATACATTGTCTCTAAGTCTTAAGAATTTTTAAATTACATGGTGGTTGAAAATAGAGGTTAATTGTATAAATAGATTATCAATGAATGATTTCCTCTGTCATGAATGTATCACACTTGAATCGCAGGGATTTAAACAGAATCAAGGCAAGTTATAGTTTCTCTACATGACCCAATACATATAATAATTTGATTAAAAGGAAGAATATACAATAAAGGGCTAATAATGTATCTCAGAAAAGGGAATAAAATATAGGTTAAGGCTAATGAGTCATGGGATTCAAGAATCCCTTAAACACATAAGAATTATTTTTAAATACAAATTCTAGAAAATTAATCTTTATCAACATTCATTTAAAAAAATTCTCAAAAATAATGGAATTTTCTACATGAGAGACTCAATAATGAAAAATGATTTTAGATATTTCTTTGAAGCTCAATTGTTATCTAAAAACACAAAATACATAAAAATAAATCAAAATTGAAAAAAGTAAAAAAATTTCTTATCTATGACATGTCACCCTCACCCACACCTCAAAATTACATTTCCCTCAATGAAGGTGTTTTAAATAAATATACCAGTAAATAAAGGTTGGGAGAATGGACAACATGCTAATTAGATTTATATGTGGCATCCATAATTTGGATTTCAACCATAAGATGATTTGGAAAATCCTCATTGAAGTTTTTCAGCCTCTCCTTATATACAGTAAACCGCTTCGCACTCCTCTCAGGAAAAACTTGTATAGTACCAAAAGGGTAAACATCAGTAAAAGTATAAGGACCGAGCCATGAGGAATGAATCCAACCTGGGTGGAGCACTAGCCTTGAATTATACATGAGGACCTTATCACCAATATGAATCTTTTTCTAATGAATCTTCCCATCATGTATTTCCTTTTTTATCTTTATAGATTTAGGAGTTCTCATATGAATCACATCTAATTTCTTCCAACTCTTGAATCTGTAACTTCCTATGCTCACCTACACCTGAGAGAATCATATTACATTGTTTCACAACCCAATATGCATCATTTTCTACCTCCACCAGGAGGTGAAAAGCCTTTCCGAACACAATCCTATATGGTGAAATTCTGATCGGGGTTATAAAGGTTGTACGGTACGCCCAAAGTGCAACATTCAAACTCAAACTTCAATATTTCTTGTTGGGTTGTACTATTTTTTCAAATATTTAATTAACTTCCCAATTGTAGATTTCTCCTTGTTCGCTAGTTTTGGGGTGATATGCAATTAATAAATTATAAACAACCCCATAATTATGGAGCCTGTTTTTCATCTAACAATTGAAAAAATGTATACCTTGGTCTTGAATGATGAATCTTGGCAAACCAAGCGTACTAAAAAATGTGTACCCTGGTCACTAATGATAAATCTTCAAAACCCACACCTACTAAAAATTTGGGACCTCAAAAAATCAATAACTACTCAAGAGTCATCTATCCAGGTAGCCTTTTCTTCCACCCATTTAGAAACATAGTCAATAACCAATTAGATGTACACAAATCCAAATGAATATGGGAAAGGACACATGCAATAAATGCACCATGCATCAAAGATCTCACAAAATAATATGGCTTTTTGGTTTATTTCATTCCCCTTTGAGACATTTCGTGTTAATTTACATTGATTACATGAATTACAAAATAAATGGGAATCTCTATACAATGTTGGCCAATAAATTCTTCTGTGAAGAACCTTTCATGTTGTACGTTGGGAGAAAAAATGGCCCTCATAAGCCAACGTGGGGAAGAAGGTAAAAATAGATCTGAACTCATGGTCAAATACACACCAATGAACAAATTGGTCACTAAAAATTCTCCCCATGTACGGTTCATCCACAATGTACAATCTGGAATCCTTCTTAATTCTCTTGGATTGTGAAGTTCTGAAATCTGTTGGGACATTAGATGTTGCTAGAAAATTTACAATGTCTTCATAACCAGGGTTAAGGTCTACAAAATCACAAAGTTTATCATGAGAGAATAATTCTCCAATGGTGAGAGGTGGGTCAAGATGGTGGTCTAGGGGTTGGGAAATCCTACTAATGTGGTCAGGTACAAAATTTTCCACTCCTCACTTATCTCAAATCCCAATGTCATACTCTTGGAGGAGGAGCATACCTCGAATGAGGATTTGATTTTCATCAAGTTTCTTTAGGAGGAAACTAAGGGTATCATGATCAAAAAAGGAAATGATTTTTGACCGAATTAGATATGAATGGAATTTTTACAAGGAAGAAACTATAGAGATATGTTATTTTTTAGTTGTTGTGTAGTTTACCTAGGTAGGGTCAAGGCCACGTGAGGCATACATAATGACATGAGGAACCTTCTTAACCCTTTGTGATAAAACTACCCTAACTAAAATGTTATAGGAATAACACATAATCTCAAAAGGGAGATCCCACCTAGGTGGTTGGATGATGAGAGGTGATGTGAGACTCCATTGTAAGAAATTGAAAGAATCCTCATAAATTTTATCAAAAAAATTATGAATCCTTTTGAAACAGTCAAGATAGGGGTAGAGAGATATTACTAAAGTCTTTAATGAATTAGTCATAAAAACCAGCATGACCCAATAACGGTCACAACTCACTTACACATTTTGGATATGTAAGGCATGAAATCAATTTATTTTTTGATTTAACCACTTTAATTACTTAATTTGAAATAACATGACCAAGAAATATCCCCCAACCAATAATGAAATGGAATTTCTCATAATTTATGATGAGAGAGTTTTCTATACAACGACGGAGGATAGAACCTAGGTGTGCCAAACAGTAATCCAAGGAAGTTCCATAAACTGTGAAATCATCTAGAAAACATCCATGAAATTGTCAAGGTTCCTTGACAAATTTCTCATAATACATTGCATAAAATTACCCAGATCATTACATAGACCAAAAGTTATTATTTTGTATGAAAATGTGCTGAATAGATAGCTAAATGTTGTCTTTAATTAATCCTGAGGGGCTATATGGATTTGGAAATAACCTGAATATCAATAAAATAAAACAATATTGGGACTTACCAACAAATATTTCTAACATTTGGTCAATGAAAGGTTGAGGAAAGTGTTCCTTTTTTGTGGCTTGGTTTTATCGATAGTAGTCAATACATACTCACCAACTGTTTTTCACATGTGTTGGAACCAATTAATTATTTTCATTTGACACAACCATTATTCGAGTTTTTTTAGGTGTAATTTACACTGGGTTAACCCATTTACTATTAAATATAGGATAAATGATCCCAGAAGAAAGTAATTTACTGAATCCCAATTTTACCACTTCACAGAGAGTAGGATTTAACTATCATAGAGAATTCCTTATAGGCTTAGCCTCGTCATCTAAACATTTATGGTGTATACGCATATATGGTATTATCCTTGGAATATCATCCAATGTCCATCCAATTTCCTTATATCACTCTCCCAAATGGTCGATAAAATTTGATTACTGTTATAGAGAGAGTTTATTGTAAATAATGATGCTAAATTGGTCAATACCCTCAAGATAGGTATATTTTAAATTAGATGGGAGTGGTTTTAATTCCAACACCACTGGTTTTTGGATTGAGGGAGGGAATTTAGGGGGAGTGAGTTCTATGAAATTGTCTATCTTCTCATGTTTATTCTATAAGGATATAAAATCTATTGAAATGAGATTTCCATAATCATCGATGGTCATGGGTACTTCAAAATGAATAGAATCATCAATTATAGCACTGAATTTACACTTTTCGAGACCAACACAACACTCAAAATATGAATTAAAACTCAAATCATCCAGAGGTGAAGAATATCAAAAATGAATCAAAGTATGGGTCTACGAGAGAATTTTGTGTGTGTGTTTCATTTGAGAAAACTTCCCTCAAACAGACAAGAATATTGGATTTCACTTCAATGGGGTGTTTCATAGCCTCATGGATGTTAAAACATACCTTTTCTCAACCAAACTCCTGGGAAATAGTGCCGTTTTGGACATTGATGATCATTTTTTCTATTTTCTAGAATTTCCTTCCATGTATGAGAGGGGAATGTCATTGTGTTCGGGTATCCTATATATCATGAATGTATAATTAGGTGGGGAAAATGATATTCTTCACTTTTATGAGGACGTCATTGACTTGTCCTGATGGGTGTGTAATGCTACGACTCGAAAGTTGAACTATCATGCCTGTTACTTGAAGCACTCCAACCTGAAAAGAAGTGTACACAGGTTAATGAATTACAATAATTAAATCAAAAAATTATAGCATAAAATCTAAAAATAATGTCCCCACTATGGTCCAAGGTATCTTGAAAGTTCTTAGATCCTTGCATTTCATTGGAAAATCTAGTTGAATCAATATCAAGACATTCCTTACCAGGTTGACTCTTTCCTTCCCCTTCAGCCTTCATCTATTAGTGATAATATCTTTAATAAATTTTTCATATTGAGAGATTTTTAACTACATCTAATAAATGAATGTTAACTTAAACATTATTAAGTGTATCAATTATTTCTTTATCATTGTCATTATAAAAATTCTTCATAGATTTAGTGAGTCTTTGGGGGAAAGGAAGAGGAATGGATTTTTCATGATAATCGTCAATGATAATTGGTTTACTTTTTTGTTTTTTTTCTTCATGGGAATATTTTATGGGTGGATAAAGAGTGTTTTAAAGAGGGGGTATACCTATTTCATAGAATCATTAGACAAAGAAAAATCCTTACCACTACGAATTCTGATTGAACAAATATTACCTTTTTTATTTTTTGTTGGGAATATATTGGTATGGTAGTTGTCTAAACCCTTTCTTATTAATCTCACTAATGATGTTTTATAGTTTTCCCAAATGAGTTCATATGTCTTGAATAGCCTATTGTGTAGTTTGTTGGCACTAGAGGATCTGGGTTTCCATTTTTTCCACCATGTCCTTGAGTCTTAGTTCAGATTGGGGAGTAGGAGGATTGTTTTGAGATTTTGAGGGATAAGAAGGTTGCATACCTTGTCCTTATTGATACCAATTATGCTTGGGGTAGCTTGGGTTTATTCCTTGTCAGTATTGTTGTTATTCTTGTCACCTGAGCTTTAGATTTGGACTGAATAGTTCTTTCTTGACAAGTGGTTCATATGGGAATGGACGTCTCGGTAATACTGTTTCACATAACTCAGATGAATCTTAAAGTTGCAGGCACTGGTCAGAAAAATTATTTTTATCAGAACAAATATGAAGATGTAATTAAATAGGAAGAGAGATTGAATTACCTTGTACTTTACCTAATTTTCTTATAATTTTATGCATCTCATCAATTTATTATCTACCTTTTGTTCTAGGGATGAATGATTTTCTTCATGAACTCCTCGGGTTGGTGTAATTTATCATGTACCAAATTGTTGTCCATTTTGATCCATGTTCGCTATTATGTAATGTGCATAAAATGAGTTTTATCAATAAGGGAACCCCCAGTTAAAACATTTAGAATTTCATTATCCATAGGGATAATTCCCTCATAGAAGAATTGGATTAACATTTTTTCACTAATCTAGTGGTGGGGGTATCTTGAGAAAAGTGTTTTGAGTCTCTCATAGTATTCATGAAGGTTCTATCCTTGCGATTGTCTAATGTCGCATATTTATTTCCTAATTGACGTAGTTCTTGAGGCAGGGAAGAACATCTATAGAAAGTGTCTTTTTAGGTCATTCTAGACACCAATTGTGTTAGGAGGATTGTATATCTAGTCTTTGGCTATTCCATCAAGGGGAAAGGGAAATATCTAAACTTAATTATGTCCTCATACACATTTTGGTGTTTCTTAGTAGAGAACAGTATGTGAAATTCTTTTAGATGTTTGTGAGGGTCCTCACTAGGAAGGCCAGGGAATTTAGGATGTTTGTGTATGGGGCATGATCTCAGCTCAATGTTGGCTACTTCCTTCGGATATTAGATGTGTGTAGCTTGGTACTCCATATTCGGGGTGGTTAGTTCTTTTGAAATTTTGTTATTTGTACCCATGTTTTCTTGGGTTTGACGTAGTACAGTTTTTGTTTGGTTTGTGACCACGTGTGGTTCCACAATGGGTTCCTCAGTATTACATTAATTTATTATTCTATATGACCTAATTTTTTATTGATGTGACTTTTTAATTTTATGTTCAAATTGAAATAGTGTTTATTTCCCATATCCTTCCATGAAACAACGATGTCCATTTTGATTGACTGATTTTTTGTGGTTTTTTAAATATTTTTTAAAGATGAATGAAATAAAAACACAAAATAAATGAATGTATAGAATAAAATATAATGTTCTACTATAGAATAAGAGAGAGATAGAGAGAGAGGAAAAACATAAAAAATAAACAAAAATAAAAACTAAAACTAAAACAATCAAAAGGAATGGGGGAATATTAAAAGGAGTGATAATAAATAAGTAAAACATATAAATAAAAGGAATTAAAGAGAGGAAAAAATGATCTAGGATCCCTATAAATGGTGCAAAAATATGATCGCATTGTTGATCATGTCAAATTAGTTGTTTACTTTTTACTATAATTTATGCAGTATAACAGGAACCCTAGGTCGTCTATCAATGAAGCTTTGGATCATTAATTAAAAAAATATGATTTTGATTATTAAAATTAAATAGTAATGGGGTTTTTGAAAATAAGGGATTTGATGATTAAAGATGATAATTTAAAAAGGAAAGCAATAAAATAAAGTATAAATGATCAAGATTAATTAAGCATTATCAACCTGAGGAAATCCCATGATGCCCATCCTTCATCACATCAAGAGATAGGATTATTATAATTTAATTCCGAGTTTTAAAACCTATAACTAGTATATTAATGATTTTACACTAGGATATCTCCTAAAGTTCTGTCAAAAACAAAAAATGATTCACAAGTTACCACCGATGAATGAGTGATTTGTGTTCGACACCATAACCGAAACTCGGTAGGGAACACCAAAAGAACTTGATGTGTTGTCCAAGATTGTATATTATATATTATTGTAATATAGAAATGAAGGTACATGGACATTAATGTGTTTATGTGGGTTTTATTGACCAATATGAACCACACATACACCACAATAGAAAGGGTAAAGAACAAGGGATGAACAGTGTGTGAAACATCACATGAAAGGGTACCGCCAAACATTATCATATGAGTTTAGCATGACATACCAAAATACTAATAAATAAAATAATAAAATAATATAAATAAAAAAACATAAAATCCAAGAATTAAAAATACCATTCAAATATTACAAACATGAATCTCGGGATTTACAACATGTTCCTCACCTAGTGATCAGGAGGAGTTTAAAACTCCATGGGGGTGGGGGGAGGAAAACAATGATGATGAATTATAATTTCTCATGGCCTATATAACTTATTGTATTCAGTGGATGACTCCACTGGGACTTTAAAATGGTATCACCTTTCCACCAGGTCAAACTCCAAAATAAGGTGTTAAAGGTGTTCTTTTATAGGCAAAATGGGAGATCGTTTTGGGCACCCTGATTTCAAGAAACCACATAGACCATGGTTTTATGCCACTAGAAAATATTTTCCCTATTTACAAACTATTTAATTGTTTTACAACATATTTTATTTATATTTATAAAATTTGGAGGCCATATAAGGTATATAATACGAGATATTTTTAAAATACAGAGGCTGACGTTTGACTCCGTGCAGATTACATTTATTGGTCAGATCTATTCGGATGGGCCTTTTAATATACGAATAAGAATTGGGATCCTTCATAAAAGTTTTGGACCAATTAATTTTGGATCATCACAAAAAATATCTTCTCAATTGTACAAACATATATATAGAAGCATGCTATTAAGTCTGTAGATGTTCATGGATTCCTACACAATTTGGACCGTTTTTCATCAACTATATCCTAGGCCATCCAAATCACCTCCACCTATAAAAAAAACATAAAAACCAGAGAAATATCACTTTTTAACAGTTATAATAATGAAATTATTGAATTGAAAATGAAGTGAAATTTGTTATTGTACTTGGAATTTTTAATACAAAACAAATTTAATACACTAGAATAAGGGTGAAATAAAATAGTAAATCATTGTAAAATCACACCCACAAACCTAAACCATTGTTCTCATGGGAAAATTATAATATCTTAATCATGTACCATTCCTAAATAAATGTTTTGAAAACTTCCAAGATTCTTATAATATAAAATTTATCATTTCTCCTTTATGGAATCTATTTTCTTATCATTTTTATTCTCTAACATTCAAATTCGTTGAACTACACTTGTTCAATCGTGCGACATGTCGCAACCTAACTCACCTAGAAATTTTCCCTCTTCACTCAAGGAACATATTAATGTGGATTTTGGCTCTATTCTTGTATTTCATGTGATCTTACCATATGTATGAAATGATTCTAAGTTCACTACCAATAGAACAATTGTTCTACTCAAGAGGACTTCCAATAGGTTGTTTGGAGGGTCAAGGGTTAGTAGGACTTAATGTTTAAAAATATGAGTTAGAAGAGGAGTGTTTAATATCTTATGTACAAAACATTTAAAAATTCAGAAAGTTTTCATAATGAATTTATACACTCAACCCATCAGAAAGTGTATCACCTCCAACTAACTATCCCCATTGTAAAATTGTGTGGGTCACAACCAAGTAGTGTGTAATAATGAGTAAACATCCTATTTTTTATTTTTTATTTTCTCCAATTTTTTCTATGTACAGAACTATATGTTTTCATATATGGTTTTTTGGAGATAAAGAGGGAAACATTTGTAAAACAATAATGAAATATGGCTTGTGATCCCACTACCCAAGGAAAATGTAGGTACCCTTAATATCAACCTAAAATAATTATAATCTCCCCAAAATTCACTTTGAAACAACTACTCACCCACACTTTATGAAAATAAAATGATATTATACACAATATATTGGTAGGTAGGGATAAATTAGCATGTAATGTGATGACCTAACAAAAATTTCCTGGTCTCTGAGGCTTAAGAAGGGTAAAATGTCAAGGTATCTGAAAATAGATGTTAATTGTAAAATGGGATTTTCAATGAATAGTTTCCTCTATCATGAATATAGCTTACTCAAATATTATGGATTAAAATAGAATCTCTTCAAGTTCTAGATTCTCTATGTGACCTGAGACTCTCAAGAAATTGATTAAATGTAAGAATTTGCAACAAAGGGATGATAATGTCTCTCAGGTAAGGGATTATAATATTGGTTAGTTATAATGATTCATGGGATTCAAAAATCCATTAAATACCTATGAATGGTTTCAAAATACAAATTCTAGAAAAATATTCCATATCAATATTATTTTGAAAAAAAATTCAAAAATAATGGATTTTTCCACACAATAGACTCAAGCATGAAAAATGATTTGGGGTATTTTTTTAAAATGAATTTTTATCTAAAAACAATAAATATAGTAAAATAAATCTAAAATGAAAACACACAATTTATTTTGTTTTGTTTTTATAACAATGACATGTAACCCTCCCCCACAAGTAAAAATTTCATTGTCCTTAATGAAAGTATTTTAAATAAATATACAATTAAATAAAGGTAGTGAGAAGGGACAACCTACTAAGTCATGTCATTTGTGGCATCCATCAATTATATTTTCCCCATCATATGCATTGGTAAATCCTAATAGAAGATTTTGAGCCTCTGTACATTGATAGTAATCCTCATCCAACTCTTCTCATGAAAAACCTATATAGCACCAAATGGGTAAACATCAGTAATATTATAAGTACCAAGCCATCAGAAAAAAAGCCTACCGGGGTGGAGCTTTAGTATTGAATTATACATGAGGACCTTCTCACAAATATGAAACTTTAGGTGATGAATCATCCAATCATGTATTTCCTTTGTTTTCTCTTTATAGATTCAGTAGTTCTCATATGTATCACATTGAATTTCTTCTAACTCCAGAATCTATAAATTCATATTCTCACCTATATATGAAACATTCAAATTACATTGCTTCACAACCAAATATGCCTAGAACTCTACCTCCACTAGGAGGTGATACACCTTTCCAAACAAAATCCTATCTGGTAAAATTCCGATCAGTGTTTTAAATTCTCTATGGTACTCCCAAAGTGAATCATTCAAATGAAAACTCTAATCTTTCTTTTTGGGTACCATTTTCCAATATTTTCATAACTTCCCGATTTAAGTTTTTTCATGTCCATTAGTTTGGGGGTGATATGCAGTGGATACTTTTTGAATAACCCCATACTTATGGAGCATGTTTTTCATGTAACTATTGAAAAAATGTGAACCCTGGTCACTAATTATGAATCTTGGAAAACGAAACCTACTGCAAATTTGGCACCTCGCAAAGTCAAAAACCAATCAAGAGTCATCATTCCTGGTAGCCTTTTCTTCCACCCATTTAGAGATATATTCAACATCCAATAATATAGGCACAAATCTAAATGAATTTTTAAAATACCACATGAAATAAATTCCCCATGCATCATAGATCTCCCAAAATAACGTGGATTTTTGGGGCATTTAGTTCCTCTTAGAGACATTTCCTGTAAATTGACATTGAGTACAAGACTTACAAAAATGATGGGAATATCTATAAAATGATGGCCAACAAAATCCCAAGTGAAGGACCTTTCTATTATTATGTTGAGACAAAAAGTGGCCCACACAACCCAATGTGTGGTAGAAGGTCAAAATAGATATGAACTTATGGTCAGGGACACACAGATGAACAATTTGTTCACTATATATTCTCCACAAGTAAGTTTCATCCCAAATATACCATCTTAAATCATGCTTAAGTCATGGGGATTGTGAATTGCTGAAATCAGTGGGGACCCTAAAGGTTTCTAGAAAATTTACAATGTTTGTATACCATGGGGTAAGTTCTACAACATCAAAAAAGTACTCATGAGGGATGAATTCTCCAATGCGAAGTGGTGAGTCAAGATAGTGGCCCATTGGTAGGGAAATCCTACTAATATACTCAGCTACAACATTTTACAATCCTCTCTTATCTCGAATCTCTAGGTCAAACTCTTGTTAAAGGATCATCTACCGAATGGGGTGGGGCTTTGCATCATGTTTGTTTAGGAGGAAATGAAGTGTAACATGATAAGAAAAGACAATTATTTTTCAATAAATAATACATGAAGAGAATGTTTCTTAGTTAAATACAATTGATAAAAGTTATTTTTTAGTGTTTTGTGGTTTACCTCGATAGGGTCAAGGGTACGTGAGGCATAAACAATGACATGAGGAGCCTTCCCAGCCCTTTGTGATAAAACTTCCCCAACTACAAAGATAGAGGAATAACACATAAGATCAAAGGGAATAACCAACCATGGTGGTTAGATGATGGTTGGTGATGTGAGAATACTTTTTACTAAATTGAAAGCATCCTCAAACATTTATCAAAAGAAAATTCAGAATTCTTGTACAATAATCAAGATAAGGGTAGTAGGATCTTACACATGTTTTTATTGAATAGGAGGTAAAACCCATCATGACCAAATAATAATCACACCTCAAGAACACATTTTTGATATGGAAGAGATGAAATTAATTCAATTTTTGATATATCCACTTGAATTACTTCATTTCAATCAACATTCCCAAGAAATGTCCCACGATCAACCATGAAATGATATTTCATGTAATTTTATACAAGATCTTTTCAATGAAACAATAGAGGATATGACCTAGGTGTTCCAAAAATCCATCAAATTAAGTGTTATAAACTGTGAAATCCTCCATAAAAACTTCCATGAAATTCTAAAGGTTCTCTTATATCATCTCTAAATTTTACCAGGAGAAATACATAGACCAAAATGAATTCTTCTGTATGAAAATGTGTTGAATTCATAAGTAAATGTTGTTTTTAATTGATCCTATGGGGAAATATGGATTTGGAAATAACCCAAATAGCCATCAAAGAAATAATAATGGGTCTTACCAGCCAATCATTCTAACATTTGTCCAATGAATGGTAGAGGAAAGTTGTCCTTTTTTGTGTTTTGGTTCAGCTGATGGTAGTCAATATAGCCTCACCTACTATTTTGCACATATATTGGAACCAATTCATTCTATTCATTTGAAAAAACTTTTATTCCATTTTAATTGGAAAAAATTTCATTTATCTAACTCATTTACTATCATATATAGGAAAAATGATCCCAGCGGTAATTAATTTATTGAATTTCAATTTTACTACATCATGAAGAGTGGGATTTAACCGGCATTGAACTTTCCTTATGAGATTAGACTCATCATCTAAAAGTATATGGTGCATGAAAATTGATGGGATAATCCCTTGAATATCATCCAAGGTCCATCCAATTTCCTTTTTACACTCTCTTAAAAAGTTCAAGTAGTCTTGATTATTTCTGTAGAGAGTGGTTATTGGAAATAATGACAATAAATTGGTCAATACCCTCATATATGCATATTTTAAATTATATTTAAGTGTTTTAATTCCAACACCGGTAGTTTTTGGATTAAGGGAGAGGATTTAGGGGGAGTGAGGTCCATCAAACTGTCTATCTACTCAGGTTTATTCTCTAAGGATAGATAATATATTGAGATTAGATTTGAAGAATCATTGATGGTTAGGGGTACCTCAAAATGAACACACTCCTCAATTAAAGCACAAAATTTACACTTTTGAGGACCCACAAAACTCTCAAAACATGAATCAAAACTCAAATCATCTAGGGGTGAAGAACATAAAAATGAATCATATTGTGGGATGAGGGGGGATTGTGTGTGTGTATCATTTCTGAAAATATAAATCAAATATAAAGGAAGAGTGGAGTGCACTTCAATGGTGTGTTTCGTAGCCTCATGGATGTTAAAAATTACCGTTTCTCCAACAAACTCCATTGAAGGTTTACTATTATGGACATTGATGTTCGTCTTTGTTGTTTTCAAGAGTGGCCTTCCATGTATGTGAGGGTAATATCCTTGGTTCCGGGTATCTTCCATCTTAATAATGTAGTAGATGATGGGAAAAATGAGATTAGTCACTTTTACAAGGCCTTCCTCGACAACTTTTGATGGGCGTGTTGTTCTCCAGTTGGAAAGTTGAACTATGATGACTATTGGTTGAAGCTCTTAAATATGAAAATAAGTGTAAAATGAGTAAGGAATTACATTAATTAAAGCTCCTAATTATAGTGTGAATCTAAAAATAATGTCTCTTATATGGTTTATGGTATCTTGAATGTTCCTGGATCCATGCATTTGGTTGGAATTTATGGTTTAATAAATGTTGAGACATCCCTTCCTTGGTTGAATCTCTAATTACTCTTCATCCAAAATATATGGGTGAAAATATCATTATTAAATTTTTCATATCAAGGGATTTTTTTAATTGTATACAATAAAAAAATGTTAACTTGAACATTATTTAATGTTTCCATTATTTCTTTGTCAAAGAAATTATAAAAATTCTTCTTCGATTTAGAGAGTATTTGGGGGAAATTAAGAGGAATGTATCATTAATGGTAATTCTCAATATTGGTTTACCAATTTTTTCTACTTAATTGGAATATTTTATGGCTGTTTAAAAAAAATTAGGAGGGGGCATACCTGTTTCATAGAATCAAGGGATGAAGAAAGTTCCTTACCATTATAAGGTGTGATTAAATAGACATTTAATTTTTCTTTTTAATTGAAAATAGGTTGGTATGGTAGTTTTCTAGAACCTTGCATATTAATCTCACCAATGGTATTTTCAAGTTTCCTTGCTTGAGTTTGAAGGTCTTGAATTATCAATTGTGTAGTCTTTTGGAACCAGAGGTTATGGGTTTCCATTTTTTGCAACATGTCCTCAAGGATTGGTTCTGATTTGGGAGGAGGATGATTGTTTTGAGATGTTTAGGGATAAAAAGGTTTCATACCTTGTCTGTGTTGATTCTAATTCTTCATGGGGTATCTTGGGTTTCCATCTTGTTTGTATTGTGGTTGTGCTTTCCACTTGGGGATTGGATTTGGCCTGAATGGATCTTTATTTAAGGGTGGTATATATTAGAATAGACATCTAGGGAATATTGATGCACAGGACTTAGATTAATCCTGAATTTGCGAGAACAGGTCAAAAAAATTAGTGTTAACAAATCAAGAACCACAATGTAATGGAATAAGAGGGCAGTGTGAATTACCATGTTTATTAGATAATTTCAATAGAAGGGTATTCATATCATCCTGTTTATTATCAAACATTTTTTTTCTAGGGATGAATGACTTACCTCATGAAATCCTTAGGTTGGTGAAATTTCTCATGTACCAAGTTGTTTTTCATTTTGAGCCATGTTGGATACTAAGTCACAAGAAACATAAAGAGTTTTATAAACAAGGTAACCACTTGTTGTAGCATCTATCATTCCATGGGCTAGAGGGATAAGTCCTTAATATAATTTTTAGATGATAATTATAAACTATTTTAGTGGTGGAGGGAATTTTTAGCAAAGTGTTTTGAATATCTCCTAGTATTCATGAAGGGTTTCTCCTTATGATTACCTAATGCCACGAATTTCTTTCCTAATTAATGAATTTTTTGTGGTTGGGAATAATTTATATAGAAAGGGTCTTTTCAGGTCATTCCATCCTCCAATTATGGTTGGAAGATAGTATAGCCAGTCTTTGGCTACATCGTCATGGGAGAAAGAGAAATCCCCAAACTTAATAAGTTCCTCAGACACATTTTGGGGTTTCCAAATAGATCACACTATGTGAAACTCTTTTTATATGTTTCTGTGGGTATTCAATTTCAAGGAAATATAATTTTGGAAGGATGTTGATGAGGATTTATCGTAGCTCAATGTTGGATTCTTCCTTAGGATATTGGATTTACATTGGTTGGTACTCCACTTCCTGGGTGGCTAGTTCTTTTAATGTTCGTTTATTTGTAGTCATGTTTTCTTAGATTTTATTTGGTTCAAAGTTTGACTAATTTGGGACCTCTTTGGGTTCCAAAAGGGGTCCCTCAGTATTAATTGAATTTCATACTATTGATTAACTAATTTTTAAGTGAATTTAATTTTCAATTTTAGGGTCAAATTGAAGTAGTGCTTCTTTGCTAGATCATGTCATGCTACAATGAAGTACAGTTTCATTGATTTATTGTTTATGATTTTATTTAAAAAATATAGATGAATGAAATAAAAACCCTTAAGAAATTAATGTATAGAAGAAAATATATTTTTATACAACAAAATTAGAGAGAGAGAGAGAGATAAAGAGTAAAAACACAAAAAATGATGAAAAAAAAAGAAACAATCAAAAGGAATGGGGGGGTATTTAAAAGAGTACTAATAAAGTGGTAAAACATAGAAATAAAATGAATGAAAGATATATAGAAATGATCTTGGATCCCCTTTAATGATTCCAAAATATGATCTCATAGTCGAGTGGGTTAAATTAGTTTTTTAGCTATTACTATAATTTCATCATTATAATAGGAACCGTAGGTCGTCTCTCGATAGGGTCATGGATCATTAATTTAAAAAATATGGTTTTGATTATTAAAATTAAAGGGTAATTGGGTTTTGGAAAATATGGTATTTGATGGTTCAATATGACAATAGAAAAAAGAAATCAATAAAACAAATTAAAAATGACGAAGATTAGTTGATCATGATCGACTAGGGGAAATCTCATGATCTTCATCCTTCATCACATCAAGAGATAGGGTTATGATATTTGAATATGTGTTTCATAACACCTATAACTATAATATTACATATTTTACACTAGGATTTCTCATAGTTTTCATTCAAAAACACAACACTAAATTCTTCACAAGTTACCACAGATGATTGAGTGATTTGTGTTCGACTGTATAACTGAAACTCAACAGGGCAACGTAAAAAGAACTCATTATGATTTGAATATTTGTATGTTATTTATTTTTTATACCATGACATGAATTTACAAGGTAATTACAGTTTTTTTGTGAGTTCAATTGACCAATATCAACCACAAAAACACCATAATTTAAATGGGGAGAAAAAGGGATGAACAATGTGTAAAACATCACATGAAATGGTACCCCCAAACATGATCATATGAGTTTAGCATGACATACTAGAACATAAATCAATAATATAAGAATACAAGATGAATAAAAACAAAATTTAATACTATAATTAAAAATTACTTTCAAATATTATAGACATGAATATCGAGATTTAAAACATTTCCCTCCCTAGGTGATCCTGAGGAGTTTAAAACTCTATGAGAGGGGAGGAAGAAAATGATTAAGAAGTAGAACATTCCATGGCCTACAGAAAATCCAAGATTGAGTATAGGACTCCATTGGAACTCCAAAATGGAATCACCTATCCTCCTGGGTCCCCTTCATGTCCCCTCTTTTTTTCATGTCCTAATATATATTAAAAAATTATATTCTAGGGGGTTTTCCCCCTGGACCCCCCTTTTCTCTTTATATGGTATCGACTATGGGGGTTCCATCCTGGTCCCGCCATAAAGGGGGGACTAGGGGAAACCCCATAATAATAGAATTCCTTAATATATATCAAGACATAGAAAAATGAGGGGACACAAAAGGGACCTGGGATCTGACTGGAGAGCACAGTAGCTTCTACTGGGGTCGGAAAGAGGAAACTAGGGAATCTAAGAGGATCGAGGATAAAAAAATACATTATAGTAAAGGATCGCTAACAGTGAGATCTCTATGAATTACAAGGATGTGATTTTGCTACCCAGTATGAAAGACTACACTCCTAGACCAGAGTAGAAACATGACAGGAATCCACTAATGTGTTCTTTTATATCCAAAATAAAATGTCGTTTTGGGCACGCTGATTTTGAGAAACCACTTGGCCTACTGTTTTCGAATACTAGACAACATTATCTCACTTTCCAAAAAAACTAATGAATTTTTGACTGGCATATTTTATTTATCTCTATTGAATTTTTTGGCCATATATGGTGTATAATAATATATATTTCCAAAATACAGAGGCATAATTTTGACTCCATGAAAAAAAAAATTATTGGATAGATCGGTTTGGATGGTCCTATTAATAGACAAATTTGGGATGGGATCCTTCATCAAAGTTTTATCCCAAGGTATATAGGATTTCCACACAAAAAATTATCCCAATTCAACTCATGGATTAGTATAATAATTCCATTGAGTCCATATATGTTCTTGGATTCCTACGAATTTGGCCCATTTTTTATCAACCCTATCATGGGCCTTCCAAATATCCTCCATCTATGACAAAAACATAAAAACAAGTGAAATATCTTTTTAAAAGTAATAATAATTAATTTATTGAATGAAACATGATGTAATATTTTGTATTACAAATTGAATTTTAATTCAAAACCAGTTTAATACATTGGTTTAAGGGTGAAATAAAATAGTGAATCATGATGAAATCATACCCCCACACTGAACGCTTTGTACTCCGAGTAAAATTTTAATATCCTAATAATTTCCCATTCTTAATAAAAGGTGTGAAAACATCCAAGATTATTTTCAAATGAAATTCATCATGTCTCATTAATGTAATCAATTTCCTCTCATTTTTCATCTCACACATTTTAATTTTCTCAACTTCATTTGTTCACCCATGAAACATGTTGTAGCCTACCTCACCTAGATCTTTTCCCTCTTCACTCAGGGAACATATTAAAGTGTATTTATTCTCTATTCCCAGAGTTTATGTGATTATAAAATATTCATGAAAATATTCTATGTTATCTACTGATAGAACTAGTCTTCTACTCAAGAGGACTTCCACCAGGTTGTTCTGAGAATCAAGGGTCAGTATGATTTAATGTTTAAAAATATGAGGCAAAAGATAAGTGTTTAATCTTTTACATAAAAAATTTCAAAATTAATCAATGGTTCCCAATGAATTTACACACTCAACCCATCATAATGTGTATCACCTCCAACTCTCTATCCCCATTGTTAATTTATGTGGGTCACAACCTGAAAGTGAGTAATAATGAGTAAACATCCTATTTTCTCCATTCATTTCTTTTTTGATGTTTTTTTATGTACTGAAAAATATTTTTTTATATAAATTTTTTAGATAAATAGGGAAGCATGTGTAAATCAATTATGCAATATGGTTTGTGAACCCACTACATAAGGAATACTTAGGCACCCTCAATATCAACCCATTAAAATTAGTCTCTCCCTATAATTCCCATTGAAACAATGACTCCCCCACACTTTCTGAAAATAAAACAATATTATACCTAATAAATGGGTGGGTAAGGATAATTTAGCTATTAATATGACTACATAACTAGAATATCATTTTTTCTAAGGATTAAGATGGGTAAATGTCAAGGTGGCTAAAAATTGAGGTTAATTGTTCAAAGTGATTTTCAATAAATGATTACCTCTATGATGAATGTAACATACTTGAATTTTATGGCATCAAATTGAATCAATCCAAGTTATAGTTTCTATATATGGCCCCAAACTCTCAAGAATTTTATTTAATGGATGAATATGCAATAAAGGTATGAGAATGTCTCTGAGGTAAAGGATTAAAATATTTTTCAATGTTAATGAGTCATGGGATTCAAAAATCCATTTAAAACCTAAGAATGATTTGAAAATACAAATTCTGGAAAATGATTCCATATCAAAATTCATTTGAAAAAACCTTTTTTTCAAAATATATTGGAATTTTTCACAAAATAGACTTAAGCATGAAAACTGATTTTGGATAATTTTTTAAGATCAGTTGTTATCTATAAACACAAAAAAAAATCAAAAATGAAAATAAACAAATATTTTTTTGTTTTTTCCATAAATATGACATGTCACCCTCCCCCACACCCAAAAATTACATTGACCTCAATTAAATTATTTAAAATAAATAGAAAATTATATAAAGTTAGGAAGAAGGGATAACCTGCTAAGTGGTGTCATGTGGGGAATTCCTTAGTTAGATTTCCTCTATGAGATGATTTGGAAAATCCTCATAGAAGTGTTTGAGCCTCTTCCATTGATATTAAACCTCTTCCAAATCTTCTCATGAAAAACATGTATAACACTAAAAGGGTAAACATAAATAATAGTATAAGGATCAAGCCATCAGGAACAAAGCATACCTATATGAAGCATTATCCTGGAATTATTCATGAGGACCTTCTCACCAATATGAAAATTTTGTTGATGAATCATAAAATCATGGATTTCCTTTGTTTTCTCTTTATAAATTCAGGATTTATGATGTTCATCATGTCAAATTTCTTCCAACTCCTGAATATGAAACTTCCTACGATCACTTACATCTAAGAGATTCATATTATATTATTTCAAATCCCAATATTCATGGTTCTCTAACAACACCAGAAGGATACATTCCTTTCCAAACACAATCCTAAGTGGTTACATTCTGATCGGGGTTTCAAAAGTTGTATGGTACACCCATAGTTCATCATACAAGTGCAAACTTTGATCTTTCTAGCTGGGTTGTACCATTTTTCCATGATTTAATGAACTTCTCGATTTTAGATTTCTACTTGGACATTAGTTTGGGGTTGATATGTAGTGGGTACTTTATGAACAAACCCATACTTTTATAGAATGTTTTTCATGTTAATATTCCAAAAATGCGAACCCTATTCACTAATGATGAATCTTAGCAAACCAAACCTACTGAAAATATGAGACCTCGCAAAATCAACATCCACTCGAGAGTCATCAGTCCTCGTAGCCTTTTCTTCCACCCATTTAGATACATAGTCAACAACTAAAAATTTGTATAGAAATACAAATGAATTTTGAAAACTTCCCATGAAATCAATGCCCCATGAATCAAACATCTCCGAAAATAACATGGGTTTTTGGGGCATTTCATTCCTCTTGGAGAAATTTCTTATGAATTGACTTCGAATACATGACATAAAACCCAACGGAGATATCTATAAAATTTTTTCCAATAAATTCCCAATTCAATGGCCTTTTGAGATTTACATTGAGATCCAAAGTGTCCCCCATAAGACAAAGTGTGTTAGAATGTCAAAATAGAAGTGAACTCATGGTCAGGGACACACCAACGAACAACTTGGTCACTACAAATTCTTCAAAAGTAAGGATCATACCAAATGTACCATATTGAATCATGCTTAATACTCTAGTATTTTGAAGTGATAAAATAAATGGGTACCCTATTTGTTGTTATAAAATTCATAATGTCTACATACTAGGGGTTATGGTCCACAACATCAAAAATGCTCTCATTATGGATGAATTCTCCAATAGGGAGGGGTGAGTCAATATAGGGATCTATTAGTGTAGAAATCCTACTAATGTGGTTAGCTAAAACATTTTAAACTCCTCTGTTATCTCTAATCTCAGGGTAAAACTTCTATAGTATGGTCATAGACCGAATGCGGTTGGAGTTTGCTTCAGGTTTCTTTAGGAAGAAATGAAGGGCCTTGTGAACAGAGAAGACAATTTTTTTACACAATAAGATATGAACATAAATATTTCAAGTAAAACACAATAGAAATATGTTCTTTTTCTGTGGTAGTAATGTTTTCTAGGTAAGGATCATGGTTACATGAGGAATACATAATGAAATGAGGAGCCTCCTCATCCCTTTGTGATAAAACTGCCCCAACTAAAAAGTTAGAGGCATCACACATAAGCTCAAAGGGAATATCACATATTAGTGGTTGTATGATGGGAGGTGATGTGAGACACCTTTTTAATGAATTGAAACCATCCTCACAATATTTATCAAAAACAAATTCAGAATCCTTTTTGAATAATCAATATAAGAGAAGTGCAATCTTACTGAAGTCTTTAATGAATCGGTGGTAAAAACCAGCATGAACCAAGAATGATCACACCTCACAAACACATTCTGGATATGTAAGGGAATAAATTAATTTAATTATTTATTTATCCACTTGAATTAATTAATTGAAAATAACATTACCAAGAACTATCCCCAATCTAGCCATGAAATGACCTTTCTCGTAATTTAATACAAGATCTTTTTTCTATGTAATGGTAAAGGACAGAACCTAGGTGTACTAAAAATTAATCAAATGAAGTGCCATAAACTATGAAATCTTCCATTAAATCTTCCATTCAATTATCAAGGTACTCTGAAAAATACTCAACATACATCCCTGAAAAGTATCAGGAGCATTACATAGAACAAAGGCATTCCTCTTTATGAAAATGTACTAAATAGATAAGTAAATATTTATTTTTCTTGATCCTAAATTTTTATAGAAATTTGGAAATAACCTGAATATCCATAAAAGAAACAATAATGGGACTTCTTGACCAATATTTCTATCATTTGGTCAATGACTAGTAGAGAAATGTGGTCCTTTCTCGTGACATGGTTCAGTCTACAATAGTTAATACAGGCTCGCTAACTATTTTTCACACATTTTGGAACCAATTCATTCTGTTCATTTAACACAACCATTATTCTAGTTATTTAGGCACAATTTTCACTAGGCTAAGACATCTACTATCAGATTTATGATAAATTATCCTTGTAGAAAGTAATTTATTGAATTCCAATTTTACTAATTCTAGGACAGTGGGATTTAACTGGTGTTGAGCTTGCCTAAAGGGCTTAGCCTCATCATCTAAAAGTTTATGGTGCATAAAAACAAAAAATATTATATTTGGAATATCATCCAATGTCCATCCAATTAGCTTTTTACACTCTCTCAAAAGGTTGAGTAGTTTGGATTCTTATTGTAGACATAGGATATTGGAAATAATGATGGGAAATTGGTCAATACCCTCAAGATAAGAAAATTTTATATTAGAAGGAAGTGGTTTTAATTACAACAGTAGTGGATTTTTGATTTTGGTAGGGGATTTATAGGGCGTGAGGTCCATAAAACTGTATATCTTCTCATGGATATTATCTAAGAAAAGATAATCCCTTGAAATGAGATTTTCATAATCATTAACGGTCAACAGTAACTCATAATTAACACACTCATCAATTAATGCACAGAATTTACACATTTTATGACCCACATAACACTCATAACATGAATCAAGACTCCAATAATCTAGGGGTATAGAAGAGGAAAATGAATCATATTATGGATCTAGGAGATAATTTTGTTTGTGAATTATTTGAGATCACTTCCATCGAATAGTTAGGAAGAGTGGAGTGCTCTTCAACGAGGTGTTTCATAGCATCAAGGATGTTAATACTTAACTTTTCTCCACTAAACATCCTAAAAAGTGTACCATTATGGGCATTGATGATCGTCCTTTCTATTTTCATGAATGGAATTCCAATTATGATAGGGTAATGTCCTTGGTTTCAGGTATACTCCATATCAAAAATGTAGAAGTCCATAGGGAAAATGAGAATCTTTGATTTTACAAGGATTCCCTCGACAACTCCTAATGGGTTTGTTATACTCTAGTTGGAAAGTTTTTCTATGATTCCTATTGGTTGACGATCTCTAACCTAAAAAGTAGTGTACACAGATTAAGGCATTACATTAATTGAATCGACTGTGTCTATCATAGTATCTAAAAGGAATGTCTCCCCTATGGTGCAAGGAATCATGAAACTTCCAAGATCCTTGAATTGGTATGGGATTATTGGTTGAATCAATGTCAAAAAATTTCTTCCTAGGTTGACCCTAACATTCCTATCCAACCTGTTTCTATGTGTGAAAATCCCTATAATAGATTTGGCATATCGAGGTATTTGTTTAACTGCATATAATAAAGTAATATTAACGTGAAGCTTTTTAAATGTATCCATTATTTCTTAATCAATATCATTATCAAAATTATTCTTATATTTAGAGAGTCTTTTAGGGGAAGGAAGAATAATTTATTGTTCATGGTAATCCTCAGTAAGAATTGGATTACCCTTTTTGTTTTTTTTTATTAATTAAGATATTTTACAGGTGGAGAAAGAGTGATTTCAATAAGGGGGAAAACATGCTGTGTAGAATAATTGGACAAATAAACATCCCTACCAATATGTAGTGTGATTGAAAAAACACTACCTTTTTTCTTTTTATTGGAAATAGGTTGGGATTTTAGTTGTCCAGAACCATGCATCTTAATCCCACCAATGGTGTTTCCCAGCTATCCCAATTGATTTTTTAGGTCTTGAAATGCCGATTGTGCAGTTTTTTGGAACTGGAGGTTTTAGGTTTCCATTTTCTTCACCATGTCTTTGAGGCTTGGTTCATATTTGAGAGGTGGAGGATTTTTTTTGAGGTGTTGAGGGATAATAAGGTTGCATAACTTGGCCTTGTTGATACTAATTCTACATGGGGTAGCATGGGTTTGTTTTCCTTTATTTTGGTTATGCTTGTAACCTAGGTCTTGGATTTGGAATAAATGGTTCTTTCATGAAGGTTGGTGCTTGTTAGAAAGGACGTCCCAGAAATACTACTTCACATGACTCATAGGAATCCTAATGTTTCCTGTACTAGTTAGAAAAATGAGTGTAATAAAAAAATACCCCAATATAATAGAATTGGATGAGATTTTGAATTAGGTTGTACATGATCAAATGGCCTTATAAGGGTATGAATGTCATCATGTTTATTATCTACATTTTTTCATGGATGAATGAATTACCTCATGAACTCCTCGGGTAGGTGCAATTTCTCGTGTACTAAATTTTGGTGAATTTGGAGCCATGTTGGTTATTAAGTCATGAAAAGAAGAAACAGTTTTATCAACATGGGAACCACCATCTGCAACATCTATCATCCCACTATCCATGGGGATAAGTTTCTCATAGATGTATTGGATTAATAGTTGTTAACTAATCTGTTGGTGGGGGCATCTTGAGCAATGTATTTTGAATCTTTTAAACTATTTATGAAGGGTCTCTTCCTGTGATTTCCTAATGCCACATATTTCATTCCTAATTGATACAGTTTTGATGTTAGGGAAGAACATAACTAAAAATAGTGTTTTCAGTTCATTCTAGATTCCAAATATGGTAGGAAGATAATATAACTAGTCTTTGGATACAACATCAAGGGATAAAGGGAAATCTCAAAACTTAATTTGGTTCTAAGACACATTTTGGTGGTTTATGGTGGATCACACTATGTGAAAATCTTTTAGATATTTGTGAGGGTCCTCACCAGGAATGAAATGAAATTTAGTATGGAGAAATATGAGGCCTGATCTCATCTCACATTTGGATACTTCCTCAGGATATTGGATGTACGTAGTTTGGTAATCCACATTTTGGGTGGTAAATTCTTTTAAAGTTCAATTATTTTCATCCATGTTTTTTGGGTTTTATTTGGTTCAATTTTTGACTGATATTGTATCAAATGATGTTTCAAAAGGGTTTCCTTAGTATTACTTGAATTTCTTACTCTAGATTACTGAATTAGTGAGTGTAGTGACTTTTCTATTTTAGAGTCAAATTCAAGTAGTGTTTCTTTGTCGTACCTTTTCATACAATAACGATGAGTTTGATTGATTAATTTTTTTTGTTTTTTATATTTTATTTGGAAGATGAATGAAATTAAAACCCTTAATAAATTAAAGTAGAGAATAAAAGATAAATTTATACTACCTAATTAGAGATATAGAGTGATGAAAACCACAAAAAAATGACAAAAAAAATCAAAAGGGATGGGGGATGTTGAAAGGAGTACTAAAAAAGAAGTAAAAAATTAAAATAAAAGGAATGAAATAGAGATAGAAATGATCTTGGATCCCCATAAATGATGCCAAAATTTGATCACATTATAGAGCACATAAAATTAGTTGATTAGTATTTATTTTAATTCCCGCAGTATAGTAGGAACCCTAGGTCGTCTCTCGATAGAGCCTTGGATAAATAATTAAAAAAATGGTATTTATTATTAATATTAAATGGGAATGGTGTTTTTTAAAATATGGTATTTTATGATTAAAAATGACAATATAAAAATAAAATTGAGAAAACAAAGTAGAAATGAACAAGATTAGTTGAGCGTGATCACCCAGGGGAAATCGCATGATGCTCATCCTTCATCGCTTCAAGAGATAGGGTTATGCTCATTTATTCCCAGATTTTTAACACCTATAACAATAATATTACTTATTTTACACTAGGATACCTCCTATGGTTCAATCAAAAACACAAAATGATTCATCAGTTACCACCGATGGTTGTGTGATTTGTGTTTGACTTCATAACCGAAACTCTCTAAGGAAACACAAAAAGAACTCAATGTGATATCTAGTTTTGTATGTTATTGATTTATGTTACCATAAAATAATATTTCATGTCCATAATAGTGTTTTTTTAATTCAATTGTCTAATATGAACCACACAAACACCATAATTGAAAGGGGGTGAAAAAGGGATGAATAGTGTGCGAAACATACCATTAAAGGGTACCCTCAAACATGATCATATGAGTTGACCATGACATAACAGAACATAAATCAATAAAATAATAATAAAATTTGAATAAAAATTACATTCATACCTAGAATTAAAAATAAAATTCAAATATTAAATACATGAAGATCGGGATTTACAACATGTTCCTCCCCTGATGATCACAAAGAGTTCAGAACTCAATGGGAGAAAGGAATACAATGACGATGAAGTAGCACATCCCATAGCCTCCTATTCTTCTAATATTGAATATTGGACTCCTTTTAGAATCCAAAATGTTATCACATTGTCTTATTATTGATCTCCTAAATGTGGTTCCCAAGGGTTTCTTTTATAGCCAAAATGTGAGGTGGTTTTGGGCACCCTGATTCTATGAAACCACTTGGCCAATTGATTTCGGCCAATACATAATATTATCTAGCCTTAAGCAAAAATAATTTCTACTTAGCGGAAATATTCCATTTCTATATATCATATTTGGTGGCCATATATGGTATATAATAAGATATATTTCCAAAATATAGAGGCATTTTTTGACCCCATGAAGATTCCTTTTGATGGAAAAATCAGTTTGGGTGAGCCACTTAATGGATAAATTTTTATTGTATTCATTCATGAAATATGTATCCCACTGAATTTTGTATCACTATACAAAAATTTAGCCAAATTTAACCCACATATCAGTAGAGGTATGTAGCTGAGTTCATAAATGTTCTTGAATACCTATGCAATTTGGCCCATTTTTCATTAACTCCATATTGGGTCTTCCAAATCACCTCCATCTATAACAAAAACATAAAAACAAGTCAAATAAGGATTTTTAATAGTGAAAATAATTAAATTATTTAAACAAAAATTAAGTGAAATTTGTTATTATACATTGAATTTTCAAAACAAACCCAGTTTAATACATTGTTATAAGGGTGAAACAAAACAATGAATCATTGTATGATTAGTATCATGATGGTATAACATGAATTACCATGGGAATGTAAAATTTTGTGAACTATAAGGGTCTTATTCTTAGAAAATATTAACCACATGACTCTACATACCATGGGTATGTAAACTCAAAAGGGAACACTAATGTTCCTATTAACTTTATCATAAATGTTCGGGGGATTTGGAAGATTCCTTGGCCTGATGTCATTGGATTGGTTTGTGGTAGGTTTATCGCGGGTGCCTATGAAATGATAGAAGGGGGTGATTAGAGATTGAAAGTGGAACACCCTTAGATAAACCTTTCTACATAGCATGTTCTTATATGGGATGGTTTTCCCTCCATGTAGCATGGTGCTTTGTGGGTAAGGTGGAAATCAACATACCATTGTGTTATGCGTCCATGAGTTTGGTACATATAGTGTTTTTTACATGGGGCAAGGTTCCGGCCACATATCATGATTCTACGTGGGATCGAGTTCCTCCCATGTAGTGATTTTATATTTGGGTCATGGTTCTAGATGTGTAGAATGGTGATATGCAGGATGCCTGGTTACAATGGTGTCATTGGTTCTATGCCTTGTGGGAAGTATTCCCATAAAGTATATTGAGTTCATGGAATACCAATTGATTATATTTTTAACCCCATTAATACTATGTTTATGAGGGTCCTCTCCAGGAAAGCTATGGAATTTAGGAAGGAGATGGATGAGGTCTGATATCATCTTGAAGTCCATATTTTTTGGATTTTTCAATCTCTAGGGGAATGGGGTCATCATTTATATGGTAGAAATCACTACCTTCATCATGTGAATGAATTTGTTTCATTCACGAGGAACCAATGATATCTCCTTTCCCAAAACCCACATTATTTTTTGAGAGAGCATCATTTTCAAGGGGGAAGTCTCCTACTTCTTCCCACAGATGGTTTTTGTTTCTTTTGGGGAAGCTAGCATCCCCATCTCCATCCTGTGAACAATTTAGTTTATGCGTTCTTCAAGAAGTAGATCTATATGATGAGTGGTGATCAGTGAAGGATTTATGCTTCACAACATCATTTCTTAATTCACCATTTTTTCTCCATTAATCAACTTTCCTCCAATATTCCTTCTAGAAAAATTCCATTATTTTCCAATTTTGAATGGATTACATCGATTTCTTTTACAAATTTTTAGGTGCCAAAAAATTCCCCCCATCAGAATGGGTTTCGATCAGGAGGTGAAGAGGAGCCTATTCCAATATAGAAATCTGTCCAATTTTGAACTATTTTGTGTTATTAGAGTGGAACCATAGTATGGGACCATGCCTATATATTGGGGTCCAAATCATTTTTCATTTACTATATTTCTCGGTGAACTCAGTACTCCCATGAATATCTCTTGATCTTATTTATTATATGGATTTCTTCCTTTCTGGACTGGCTTGTCCGTGTACTGAGTTTTTTCACCCAAAAACTAAAAAACATCAGCTGGGATTGGTGAGTTTCATCTCCCATGTAGAGAGGAGTGGTTTGCAGTCTAAAAAATATGTGAAAATTTGATTTTATGGTCAATTATTCATGAGCTATCACTTCAAAGACCCCCATGAACTATTGATTCATGGATGGTTCCATTGTGATCTAATGATTTGTGGGCCTATTTCTTTGGGACTAATAGTTTCCTTTTCCAAATTTTATATCAAATAACTCCATTTATGGTCCTTGGATTGATAATAATGGATTTCATTCTCACATAAATGAATGAACCTAGAAGAAGGGTGGTTATGGATGAGAATATTGTTGATGATATCTGATTGTGTGTTATTTCTCAGGATATTACTCTGAAAGATCTCCTTTCACTGAAGCTTTTTGGCTACCCACTATCTAGTTGATTTCCATTTTATAACGTCTGACCCCATGATGAAGCCACTCTACCACTGGTTGATTAGAAAATCCCTACCATTCATCTTGAGATGTATCAGGGGTGAGAATGAGAAAATGTTTCTTCTATGAGGGAGATCATATATGATTTGGGTTAAAAGGGCATGTTTGTTTGGAGTAGATCCATGTGTATTAAAAGTAATAGATATAGCCATGATACATCCATGGAATCAATCATATATGGTTACCATCCTGTTTTCAACCTTTTGTGAGATAATCCTAATGGATGGTGGCTCTCTAAATGGGATATGTAGTCTTCATGGTGCTTCTTTGAGGAATTTACTTGGTCATTCTAGGTATACCAAAATTTATTTGACTTTCTTGAATAGTTAGAGGCTATAAATTTGTACCAAGTTATATGATTTTCTCATTATTCAACTTATTCACTAGGTGACATGCTTTATAAACTACTCAATCATTTGTATTCAAGCACCTACACCTTCCAAATATATCTTTGTGAAGTGGGAATTAGATTTTGGGATATCTATCAGATAGAGGTACTTCCTATCCTTGAAAAAATGTATGAAGAGTTACTACTGGTAGCCAATACATGGGAGAACATTGAGAAAGTATCCCCACTGGTGAGAGGATTGTTGATCATGACATAGATATTTCCTGGTCAACTCCTCAATGATCACAACATCATTTCATTTAAATATTGTATTGTAATGGGTTTATAGGTGAATGGACCGAGGCCAAAAGTTCTTTGTGGATGAACTAATCCCACTGGTTGTTCATGATGAATTCTAGGTGCATACTATGAAACCCTTGAATAAGGTCAATACACCACATGGGGTTATGAGATCTAATTTAATGTATCATCATATATTAGACTAGTGGGATTCATTACCATGTTCCCAGGAGGTTAGATTTTCCCTTCCCATTACATCTACACATGTGTTAGAGTTTTCACTATGATAATGAAAACTATGTTGGTATAAAGAAAACATATCAACTTAGCCATCTCCACCATTACCGATATTTATGAATTATTGTGTAAGATACAAGAAGTAAGATGTATGCATCATCTTAGTGGGCAATTTCAATTTTTGTATTGATGGATGGAAGAGCATTTCTTCTATTATGAGTATCAAAAAATTGAAAAGTTTCATCATTCTGATTTCTCTTTGACCCTACTCAACATTACTCTTATCATTCCCAAATATTTGAGTGTCGATAACATGATTTAATTATTGCGTTATTATTCTCTATTTTTTTTTGAGTCTCACCCTAAGCATTATGGGGAAGTGGAAGATGATGGAAGCGGCACTCTAGAGTATATTTCATATATCATTAATATGTGATATATAATCTTAACAGCTCATATATAATAAATAACCATATGCAAACCTTACACTCTTTGTACATTTTCCAAGAAATTTGGATGCCTGTAGAAATTCATATTTCTTCCAGTTACCATGGTTAATAGGGAATATCATCCATCAATCCTTCACCAATTATGGTTGATGATGATTCATGAATAATCCAATATGAAAGTCCTTATTCCCCCATCACGACTTTGACTTACTTATTGTGAGAGTATGCTCCATTTTGGTTGGCATTCTATACTGATGGAGTATTGGAAAGTTAGTTCAATGATTACATAGACCATTGGATGCTTCCACTACCATACCAACTGCACCATATCCTTAAATTACTATTGTACGAAGGAATTCTTTTCACCATCACATGCATTCAAAGGGGACTCTGTCTTCATATCCTACTATTTGTGGGGAGTGAATTAGTCCTTATATCATTGACTGACTTTGTCAGCGGTCCGAATGAGGCCAGACCAATTGAAATATCAATAGGAATTCTTGGAATGGAAGCTAACCTCATGTGTTTAACCTCCAAAATTGAACCACCCATATAGATGAAAGACTTCTCTTCTTGGGTAACTCATCTTAAGATGACTCCATCTACTATAATCACACTTCCAGATTATATATCTATTGTAGGGGACGAAACAAATCGAGGTCATAATGCTATTAGAGGTCACTAGGCTATTCGTAGATGGGAATGACATCAAATATGCACTATCATCGTAGAAACCCCATGACATAATTTGCTGATAAGGAGGACACCCTCAATGGTTATTCATTGATTTGGGCTCAGGTGAATTTAACTATTGACACATGGACCTTCTCTTATTCCAAATTGTAATAGCTCGAGAGGAACTAGATGCTAATGATGGAGAACATGCTCAATTAAAATTCTAACATCATTATACAGATTCCTTATATGATATTACCACTGAGGTGCATCATTTGGTGGATAAGGAAGAAAAATATTATGACCAAGTGGTTGCACAAACTACGATGTGGGAGGAATTAGAGGCTCATGTATCAAGGTCAGAGGTGTAGCTTTGATCAACAACTAAAAATCATGAGGCCTTCAGGAAGATTGGTCGAGACCTTAGAACCATCATTATATAAATGCACCCAGCAGCAAAACATTAGGCCGGATAGAGGATGGCCATAGAATGGGACCTTAATGGCCTACATCAGATGGTGGTCAATTTTTTGAATAGAGTGGGAACGGCTCTGTTGCAAACTTTTTGGAATCCCTGTGTCTCTTTTCTTTTTATACTATACAACATTGGGTAAAGACTCCAGTATGTGGATTCTCTTCTATTTCCATTTAATGAAAAGAAAACCTTTTTCCCTTCATTTATTTCCCTTATATATTTTCCTAAAATATCAATCAGTTATTGTTGATTGCATTTTGATTAATAATATCCACTGGATAATGAATTAAATTAGGATCTGGGATGAAAATTTTGAAATGATCATATAATACACTAATTTTTTGTTGAATCAAGGGACTTAGTGAGCATAGTTTGACTATTGCTGGGGTCATTAGAAAAACTCTACGAACTTTGTGTCTTTTCTGTTATCAGACTAATTTTTCCCTAAGTCCCCTATGACGTGGGATTAGAAAGTATAACTTCACTTTTTCTTAGGCCTCCCATTTCAATTTTTCAACCTAAGAATCTTTTTTTCTCTTTATTTCTTGATTGCTCAATATTTTTCCTAAACCATAAAAATTATATGTCTAGTGAGCTAATACTCAACTTTTACCTTGGATTCCCTTGGAATTTTTTCATCCTGGTGAGTTTTTTTTTTCTCTTTTAATGGAAATATTAATGTATTTCAAACCCAAACTGACATTATTTATGTTTAAGCTCAAAAATATTTGACCATTACTGATGTCTTAGGTCAAAAAACATTGACCATAAATTAAGGGGCAAGTGCCCCAATAAGGATTATCATCCGAGAATGTCATAATATTTTCTAGACATGACTGAGGGATTTTTGTTGACTCCAGTTCATAACATAAGGATGTGAGACATAATATGGGGAGTGGAAGGCATTGAGGCATATAGATGTAGGAAAGGCCTCTCCTATGGTTGAATTTTCCTTTAGTTGATAGGACATTTTTTTGTGAGAAACTTATGAAGATCCACCGAGGCATATTGTGTATAGTCAAAAAATTGTTTCATCGGGAAACTAGCCCTCCATTTCTGATGGCCCACTGATTTTATGGGAATTCAGATTTTTATTTGATTTTTTTTGTAAGACCAACATGGGAGGCCTATCAAGGAAATGATGTCTGAAATCTATGAGGATATCTGTATCGGCTTTGAATAGAGGACTGATACCACATGTATTTGGAATGTTTAATGGACTATTGAGTAATAGCATAATTTATCATTATTCCATTAGGAAATTGGTGGTACAATTTAATGTCTTAATGTCAGGATGTTCAGAATTTACCAATATACTATAATGAAAGTTGTAAACAATTCATCCTTTTCATGGTAATATGAACATTAATGTTCTATCATATTTAATCATGAAGGGGAATAAATTTTGTAAAATTTAATATGATGGATTTTTGGATCCAAGGGGTGATATTGGATGTGAACATCCTAGGGTGTAAAGAGACAAGAAGAGCCTTTCCTGATGAAGAATTTGTTTCTGGTTGACCAGATTTTTTTGTTGGAAACTTATGTAGAGCCACAAGGGAATATGGTGCATAGTCATATAGAGGTGTCCTCATCACACTAGATCATTATATCTGATGGTCGGGGAAGGTTATGTGGATTAAGAACTTTCTAGACATAGAGTTTGGTCTATGGAAGGAGCATACATGAGGATGAAAGGGGAATTTCAAGAAATAATTTCCCAATAAATGTATAGAGATATTTTTCTTACACTAGTGTTAGGGGGTTTCCTATATAGTTCTGGACCATGTAAATGGAGAGACATTAGACACATAGATTAACATCTTGTGGTGAGGAAATTTTCTCATAGAGTTCTATCCCATACACAAAAAAGGAGACAATGTTATCTCACGGATAGACCTATGATACGAGGCTTGAGTGTCACTAAATCTCTAATGATAGAAGGAATCAGGCTGGATGTATTTTTCTAGAGGTTTCTTTCATTTTCGGGTAAAATTCACCCATATAGGTGGGGTATTCTTTGTCTTGTATACAAGATCACAAATGGATAGATTCAAATATTGGACTTTCCTATGAGGATTTATTTCATGAAAAGAAACATAGGGGGTATTCTTTATTATGTCCAAAAACATTCTGAATAGGTATGATCCATACACCGGGAAGGATCATTTTTTGATGTGGCATGTTATATGACTAATACCAGGGAAAATATCCTCTAAGATGAGGGAATCATGGTGGTTTTTGGTAATTTATCATCCTATAACTAGGATGGTGGTAGTACAGTTTAACATCATACTGCGAGGATAAAGTGAAAGTGTTCTAATGGGAGGTTAAAGGGGTGGCTGCTATATCCTAACATGAATGAGGAACTAAGAGGCCTTATGTCTTACTACACACTCTTAAAGGAAACACAGGACATGAGGCCATATGGTTGAATGGATTTGTGGTTGGGCCTAAAGAATAAATGTTTATACATTACTACATATATCAAATGGATGGGAATCATGAAAATATATAGTTAGTGAGAAAAATACCTACATGGGTTTGGTTCGTACATAGAGAGAGGGGTATTTTTAAATCGGTGGTGGCTAGATCATGATGTAGAATATGGGAATCACTACATATCTTATTTTTATAGTAATCAATCTATAAATAGTTCTTGAGAAACAGAATAGTTAACATTGGTAAGGATGTTTTATCAGTGGAATAATGAATGAAATGGGGTATAATTAAACCAGGTTTTTCTTACAATATCCAGATGTGAATGGGGAAGATAGTGTAAACCATGACCCTGAGGATTCTTGGATCAGGGTAAATAGTATAGGGAATGGAAGTCATTGGGGCATACAGAGGTAAGAAAATCTCGTCCTGGGGATGAGTTTCCCTATGGTTTATAGGAATTTTTTTGGAAACTTATGCAGATCCACTAAGACATATTGTGAATAGTCAAAAAGAGGTGTTCTCATGCCACTAGCATTCCATTTTGGATAGTTGTTGGAGGATTTTAAAAATTCAAAATTACTTTGGACACTTAGTCCGATATATGGAAACGATGATTCAAAATAAAAAAGAAACATAAAACCCCTAATTTTCCATAAAGTATGAATCACCCTACATAGATTATAATCATACCAAGGGGTAACTTTTATTTTCTGATAGATCCTTGATGTGGAATCCAAATTTCAAAACTTCTACACAGATATGTATTTTTTTCGTATAAGATGAAGGCATTTTCCTTTGTTTTTCTATGCCACTAGTACTTGGATTCAATGTTTAGGAATCACGATGTATCTCTCAAAAATGGGAATCAATCCACATGTATTTATTGATTTACAATGAATTTTAGTGCCATGATGTAATTACTTTAGTGTTCCTTTTTAGGTCTTACAACCATGACCATGGAAACCCCGCTGTAGATTGATATTCCTTGACCATGTAGAGAATCCCCTACCAAAACTCATAATCCCACATGAGATGTTCTTGGTGTGAGGAAAAAGGGGTGAAAAGGCTTATTCCACCACACAGGGGTGATATAAAAATGGATACAAATATTTATTTTTTTGGTGGTTGGGCTCAGGATATAGGATCCTAAAATCACTAAAAACCCCATTGACATGAGGATCAATCCAAATGTATTCTTATAAATTTCCTCATGCATATCTGGTTTATACATGTAGGGATATCTTGTGATTTTTTATTGTTTTTTGGACTATGTTGTAGAATACAGGTGTTACTATTTATCTTGAAAGGGTGGGAATCAAGATACGTGTAGTTTTAAATGGGAAGGCTCCCCGCCTAGGTCAAACCCTTAAGTAGGGATTGAAAATTTATTCTTAAGATGGTCATTCATATAGGACCTATTTGGGAGTACCCTATACTAAAATGGATTGTATTCAAGGGATGTGGGGTTTTTTATGTGTTTTGCATTTGGGCCAGAAACATAGGATCCAGACATCACTATATATCATGTAAATGAGAATTAATCCATATACAGTTCCTTATAGGAATTCTCCCCATGTAAGTCAAGCCCATATATGGGGAGGAGAAATTTTTCACTTCTAGATTGGTTGGTCCATGATGTGAAATCAAGGTGTCTCTACACATCCTATGTGGATAGGAATCTAGTCATACATATTTATTGATGTTCCCTACACCAGTATGAACCATGTATAGCGGGAATGAGGCATTTTTAACTATTACTTGGGGGTATATGGACAATGATGTGAAAATTAGGTGTCACTATGTATCATATGTTGACTAGAATCAATTCATATATAATTCTTGAAAAAGAGTCATCCTACATGAATCTGACTCTCACATTGGAGTGAGGTCATTTCATACTTCTACACCACAGATCTGGCTCATGTGCAAGGAATTGTTGACTGAACCAGTAATCACCATGAAATTTAACATTGTGCATCTAGGAAAAGTTATCCTATAATTTATTCTCATGAAATAATGATATTGGTATCATAGTTTAATGTTATGTTGTGGGGATGAAAACCATACTATTTAATGTCATGTGGTTAGTTTGGTTTGTGACATGTATTTTAATCCCATACAGTGAGGACATTAGCCATGCAATTTATCATCATTTGGTTAGGATGACAATGATGATTTCTATACAGTTTATCATCATGCAATTAGGATTATTTTTTCATACTTACATGAAATATTTCTTTTTTAACTTTGTGTTGGTGGGAGCCGTAGTGAGCTTCCCATCCATTAAAATCAATAAAAAGTCTCCAGTAGAGAAGATCTTATATGTTGAATACAATCCCAACCATTTTTTCTCCATCATTAGAGGTTTATTTTTTAGTATCATTTGTGTCCTGAGAACCAAAAACTTTCCTCAATTGAGAAAATATTGGATTAGAACCTTTTTTCTAAAATATCATGCAATCAAATTTTTATAAATCTTATAATTCTATTAGTTATGAAATATCTATTAATAGAGTCACTCCATTTCATCTAAACATTTTTGGGATTACTCATACATGGATAATTAGTAACATATAGAAATACAGAGCGATGGAAATTGAACATCAATGGCCAGGACCACCTATTTCTCATATACTAATGAGTATGGGATTTCCTAAGTGGAAGGGCATGTCTTGCTTAGGTAGGCCCACTGATAGTGGAGGAGTTTGTCCGGCTATGATTTATTATCCTTGTCAACCATTTTTGATAGTATATTGGTTAGGGACATGTTGATGTCATCTATCTTCCCATTAGATGATGCATGATGTTGTGATGAACTATTGGTCCTAATACCATACCCCTTGTATAATTTACCCCTCTTTGTAGAATATAAATTAGTGCCATTGTCCACCATTATGGTGTGAGGGACACCAAATCTAGTTATTATGTTGGATTTCATGAATCTGAAAATGTTTCTTACACTAAATCCATTGAGGGTTATGTCTTATTCCTTTTTGGAAAAGAATTCAGTTTTTGTGAGAATGTACTTGAACTATTTGGTTTTAGGGGGAGGATGTGGTCCCATGATGTCCATTCCACATATAGTGAAGGGCCAAAAGTATTTGGCTATGTGAAGTAACTATGGTGGTTAGTGGATGAAATTATCATGAATAGTGAAGGAATGAAACTTCTTTGTAAATTTAGTGCAGTCTTGTGTTAGAGTGGGCTAGTAGTATCCAAGCCTTATTATTTTATGAGAATTCTTGGATCCTGAATAGAAGGCTTCTAATGGGTGGGCCCTACAATCACCATCATGTAATTCCTTCATGACCACGATGGTCTCTTCTCCATAAATGCATCGAATAATTACCCCACCAAGGAATCATTTGGAGAGTTATTTTTTATTGTTAGTTCCTTCATAGAGAAAAATGTTAATTTATTTTATTTAGATCTATTCCCTTATAGATCTATTCAATTTGATCTCTCCTTTTTGAAGGTATTAGATAATGGGTGGATCCATCCGGTGATAGGACCAATTTTTTTAGGGATGAGTAATATATCATCGATCTCCTATGTGTTGGATTGAACGAATGGTAAGACCATCTAGTGAGGTGCAATGTTGATGTCTCTTTCATCTCGATCTAGATCAACTAGACCCACTGGTGCATTTTCAAATGTGTCAGATTACACATTATGTGATTAAGGGAAAATAGTCAATTTCTATTTTGAGGTGAATCCTTCCATTATTTATCCAGAAAGGTATAGTATGGGTACGAGTTCTTCCCTTTTGATGGCATAATCATTATTGACCTACTTGATGACCAGTTCTGAACCACTTTTTATCTTCTAGTGTTTCACCTATACTTGAAGTGCTACTTCTATACCTTCAATGAGATCATGGAATTATGATTCATTATCCATGCACCCCTTTGATTGTATGAAGAAGTAAGGTAAGATTACCTTTACTAGATATATAAGAATGTATCTCAACCCCACTTTGTTAAGCTTGAGTTCTATCCATTTCACTATTAGACATCTAGATGCACTGTCGAAATGCATCTATTAGATCATGGGGTCTTCTTTAATTGAGAAAAAAACATTCATTAGGTAGTTTGAAATACAATGAATTCATTTCTGATGAGGGGTGATCGGCCAAAAATATTCTAATTCCTAGACATTGATAGGTTTCTAAGGCACAAAATGGATATCAAACTGATGTAGGATGACCGCCCACCATGAAAAACATCCAATTAGCATTGGACGACTGAGAATGTACTTGAGAGTGTTAGTAAGAGAGATCAAATGACCCTCATAATGTTGTAGGTAGTACCTTAATTTTTGGACTAAAAATATCAATGCCAAATAGAACTTTTTGATACTTGAGTAATGATTCTCAGCATCGATCATGGTTCTATCGATATAATAAAGGTTGTTTTCACTACCATTATCATTCTTATGTGAGAGGAAGGAACCTAGGGATCTCTCCTGAGAAGTCACATACAAAATGAATGGGCTTCCATCGACGGGCAGCATTAACACTGGAAGACTTAATAGATATATATATTTTTAATGTCTAATTCTTTCTCTCAATCATCATTCCATTGATATTAAACCCCTTTTCTCATCAACCTGGTAAAGGGAATAAATTTTCCTACAAGGTTGATGATGACACGTTGAATATAGGCTATGTGTCCTTCAATTCCCCTTAACTAGGTGAGGCTATGAGGAGATGAAACCCCAAGGATAGGCTTTGTATTTTTAGGGTCCACTTTAATGACTTGATGGTGTACAATAATGCCAAGGAATTCCCCTATGGTAACACTGAATGAATATTTTAAGGGGTTCATTTTTAGACCGTATTATTTCAATTTTTTGAATACTATTTTATGTTCTGATAGGTGGACTGATCATTATTGTTATTTAACAACCAGTTCATAAATATAGCATTATAAAATCATTCCCAATATGGGTTTGAAGATGTGATGCATGGCACGTTATTATGTGCTGACGACATTCTATAAACCAAAGGGCATCACTAGATAAAACAAATACTCTATGGGGGATGTAAAGGCTATGGATTCTTTATCTTCTTAGTTCATTTGGATTTGGTTGTATCCTAAAAAAGAAATCTATGAAAGATATATCATAATATTCATCTATTTGATTGATCAATAGTTATATAATTGGGACTGAGAAATCAACTTTCGATCAGTGCCCATTGAGATATCTAAAATTAATGAAAAACTTGATTTTTTTGTTTTTTCTTTTTTATAAGGACAATTTTGGCCATCCATATGGGGTATTAGTCCTTCTGGATGAAGTTGGATCTAATGATCTTTTCCAACTCAACCTCTATCTAGGGATCATGTGTCGGGTGTGTCTTTTTTATACTAGATTATATACTTAATGATCTTTTGAAAATCCCAGTTGTTTAGTGGACACTTTGGGATCGAGCCCTGGTATTTTTGAGTAGTTCTAGGAAAATACATCTTGATGTTTCTATAATAAAGAGGTATGTACCTATTTTATTTAGAGGAAATGTCTTCACTAATTAGGGTAGTCCATGGATCTCCTTATATACCCAGGTTTATTTCACTATGTTCATCAATGGGTGTGGGGGCACCCACCTCGAATACTAGAGGGGAATCCCTAAGGTCCTCTTCTACCTCTTCTTCATTATCTTAATCTTATTCCCCTTTTTATGATGGAGATACAATTCTTGAGATGAGAACTTTAGGATTGGTAGACAATCCAAGATTGTGGTATTTTTAAGATAATGTATCTTCTTAATAACTAGATAAAATTGTGTAATTTTCTAGAGAGAATGGAGTGAGGGATGGAGGAATTGATTATTCCTCTTCTTCCTCAATGAGTGGGGAATGTGTATCTCAGATCTTTGAGGATAGCTTGAGGGAATTTAAATATGAAAATTCAGAATTATATTAAAGGTTAGTTCATTTTTATACATTGTTAGACTTGGTGGCATTGACTGAAATCATGATAATTATTGAATACACATCGATTCTTAGAATCACACACCCAAGATAGTTAATGGGTAGAAATTATTATTCACCAAGAAGTTTTATGGGGTCAGCCGAGTCATCATCAAACCATTTTGGGTGGTGACCCAATCATTACCATCGACCATGGGTTTCTTCTCTTTCTGGTATTAGAATCGTTCATCAATATAATGTGAATCTCATGATTTAAATGGGGCCTTATCAGCGTAAAATGACCTATTTTTTAGAATAGTGAAATATTTTACACACATGGGGTATGATGAAGGAATCACTGTGTATTGATGAAACCAAGGCCTTTGTAGTAGGACAGTGAAGTCTATGTTTTGATGAACCACCAGAAATTATAAATCAGCTATGTGGTCCCCAAATTGAGTTTTGAGAATGATTTGGGATAATATTTTATACTCACTTTCTTTATATCCCAACAGGGTAGTGGTAGAGGGTGTTAGGTTATCCACATTGTGGCCCAGTGGATGAAGTGTTTGCAATAATGTGAGATTAACTCTAGATCCATTTGTTAATGAATAATTTTTAGGTATCAAAACCATTTATCACACTGAGCACATATATGGGTCTAATGTGTACCTATATATTAGAGTCTCCACCTTCATCTATGAATGATATAAATGTATATAATTATTAATAATTAGTCTTTGTCTGTTAAACCTTGGTGGTGGACACTTCAGATGAAAAATCATTGGGTCTTAGAAAAGCTTCTATGATAACTTCTATGAGGCATGTTGATAGATTTAGGGTATCCATGACTGATAGCATGGATTGGAGAAAGGATTAATATTTCATGAAAACATATTTTTTATACAAATATCAGCACTTCCAAGTGATGGGATTCTCTTCCATAGGGGATTTAGGGGATTGAGCTTTGGATGTGGACAGACCGGCCCCTAAGACCGGATCTGGTGTTTTTTTTCATTTTTAGATCAGGCTAGGTTGGTCTACCTACATGCCAAGGGTGGTTAGATAACATCTCCTATACTGATGGTTATTCTAGAATGATTGGGATAGAGTGTATTTTTGTTGGTATATAGGGATTTTCCTATTCCTTATAGGTCCACTGAAGGTCTCTTCTGTGAGTTTCATCAAAATTAATGGTTTGAGAGGGGGTATGATCATATGTCTAATTTCATCCGTGGATACATTTTCCCCAATATAATTCATTTATGTGGACTCTTACTCCTGATCCCTGATTGGGTGTGGGTTACTTGGGTTCTATATCCACAAAAATCATTGGATGAGGGATCCATTAAGTGAATGAAATTAATGGAGATGAAGATCAGCTCCTCATCTGATAGTGAATCTTCATGATTAACTATTTCTTGTGGTTATATTTGTCAGGGGTGGTGCCTATGCTTTCAGATCTGATGGTACAAAATCTGAGAGGTTTAAGGATGATTTTGGCCATGCTACAAGGTCTTCTTTCTGTGCATTATCCATAACTTTATTTTCAAACTTTCTTATGGACAGTCAACTTCTATAGGTTTGTAGGGATGAGGATGTTGTATTTTCTATAGAAGGAGATATTGGGGGAATATCCAGTTTCATCATGTAGTTTAGAGTATTCCATGAGACTGGATGAATATTATTTGAGTCTTCCAACTATCTAACCTATGGTCCCTTTTGAGAAAAAATTATTTTCACTGCTCTACATTATTAGGGTCAACTGTGGAACCATATTCCACTTGTACTAGCAGTGGTCCTAGTTCGAATTCCCTAGAATCTGTCATTCTTTATAGGAGTTCATAAAGACAAAAAATTTCTTAATCGTGTGTCCCAGTATCAGGTGATAGGAACAATAATTTATCCGGTTGTCAAGACCAAATTCTTCAACTCTTTTCAGATTTGGCCGAAGTAGTAAATTTTAGTTCATAGAAGTTATAAAAAAACCACCGACATTATCATCTTGGAATGAGTAATTTTTATTCCTTCCCTTATCAAAATGGTTTCTCCTAGGTCCCCTATGCTCATCATGTTGAGGTGCAGGCTACTATTGGCATACAAGGGGCCCTTTGTGATATGGTGTAGGGATCGGAGCTGGGTTAGGTATATAGGATATCTTAAGTGTGGCAGATGACACTTCATCTTTTCCCTTCCTTTTTCTCAGGACCGATGGGGATACCTAGGACTTGAGTTTAGTTTTTTATAAGGATTCATCAATCCTTTGGGAAATGGAGGAAAAATACTTAAACACACTCATATACTTTACCAATATTAGTTGGGTTCATATCTCATTACAGAGGATATCGATGCACATATAAATCATCTCATCTTGAGAAATTGTCCAGTTCAAAGAGTAGGATATCCCTTTCCCCCTAGAAATAATGTCTAAGACTCTCATTCAACCTCTATTTCAATTTTAAGAGTTCACTTACTATTGTATTTGGAAGCATTGGGTCTAACTAGAAGTGGAACTGTTGATGGCTATTATCCCATCCAGATATTGACCAAGCTGATAGACTACTGTACCAAATGAAGGCTGACCCTTTTAGGGTTCTCACGAATCATGTGATTTTCACTTCTTCTTGTTGCTACGGGGTTCCCATCACAGGGCAACACTAGCATGAAAAGTGAATCATATGTTTCTCTGGGTCATCTGATCCATTGAATTCTGGAAATACGGGTCTCCCAAAATTTGGTGGAGGTGGAGAGTTGCTCACCCAATCGGGGTAAGTTTTATATTCCATCTATACTAACACTTCCCACTCCTCTATGGATTCCAATCGAGTTTCCAGTGAATTTATGGTTTAAATTATCCCTTGAGGTGTTTCCTATAGAACTTATTATTTGATGGGATCATCAGGGGGAAATATTTGATGTGTCTGTTTCGCTGGAACTTGAGGTGGGTGTTTGATCTGGAGCATCTTTAGAGGATTTACCTTCACCTGTTCCTATTGTTTCCTTAATGGGGGTAATATTAATATCTATCCATGACCAGGAATAGTTAGGTTGATTAACCAAGTGTAGTGTTGGGCATATGTCTTGGCCTTCATTCATTTTTTGGGTTAAATACTTTTGGTTGAGGTACACCTACTAGGAGTGTACATTGAGCCTCTACCTAAGGAGCATATTCTATAAGATGGCTTCCTTGGATCATTTCATCATTAATTCATCTCAACTCTTTCATTTATTCCTCCCACCGATATAATATTTCCTCATGTGTAAGGGGCTCATTTTTATTATGTGGAGGCAGTAGGTCATGTGCGACCATGATTTTTTTCTTCCCACTTCTAGGAATTTAATGAAGAGGTGGTAAATGATTGACCAGGGGAACACTCAAATTCAAGGCAACCCACTGGTTATGAGTATGGAAGCCTTCATTCTCAGTATGGATCTAATTCCATATGGAACCATATTCTACTTGATCATCTTCATTTTTTTCATTTCCTTTGTTTCTCGTAGGATTGTTGTCCATGAAAATTTTTAATGCATAACACATTGTGTGTGGTATACTAGTTACTGAATGGTAGGTTCATTCACTTCACTTATTTGATCATTTACTACCATTCTATGATATTCTTTGATCCTCTTGGAGAAGGGTAACTCCAAGGGACCCTATGTAGGACATCACTATAAGTATATCTTCTTGAGGGAATGAGTCATGAAGTAGGAGGGAATGAGATACATATCTATTTCTCAACCTTCCAAAATAGAAAAATATTGATTTCTATTGGTTGGGTGGTTAAGGTCAAAATACCCCCAGCCAAACAAACTCAGGTTGCTCATGTTGTTGCACCTTGTTTTAGATTTTCTGGCCTTACAGAGGAATTTTGTATTAAAAATTCCTCCATCTCTGTAGGGTGTGGCTGACCTCATACTACGATGATCACTACTACTATCAAAACATTCTTGATCTTGAACATTCCCATTTAGGTGTGAGTAAGATCTAGTGTTGGGTTTACACATGAATTATTTTTTATTTAGGACATTAACAATGTTTGATGTTAAGATTCCCTTGGGTAAGAAGCCTTCAAAATGTTCTTCATTGCCTAATTACTGGGTTTTTAAATGGTTCTCTCTTGTTGGGAATGCCTCTTTTGATACTAACTCAATTATAGTTCTTATCAAGAATACCACCTTTTTGGAATAAGGATATAAGTTGATAAACATATTTGGATAATGACAATGTAAAATTTTATTTCTAATGGGTTCCCCTGGATAGGGTGTGGGGTGAAATGAAAATCTCCATGCTCTCCCCATCCCCAGATATGAATTTCATATGAAGCATCATTGATTAGATGACAGAACTTATGTTTTTCATTGAGGGTGTTCATTTCAATATCTTTATTTCGCCTCTTTGATTGTGGTCTTCAAATAGATAGAAGGTCTTCCAAGTCGGTCTGATAATGAAGCTCTCTAAATATTTTGACATGGTATGCATACCAATTTTTTGCCATGAATTTTTCATTCAACTGGTGTAGAGCTATGTAGTGATTGAGAAAACTGTTATGTATGCATTCCTATGAAATCTCTCATGGTATGTCAAAAAAAGGATTGGATGTGGTCCAAATCATAACTAGTATTTCATCCATGAATAATTTTCATATCATGAGAAACATGTCATTTTGTTCATCCACTAGGGTCTCTACTAATTGATCATACCAAATTTAATCTTAATTTATGATTTTATTTCAAGTAGTGGTGCTGGTGGGGGTCTCGTTGGTATGTGAAAAGTTCAAAGGTGCTTCAGAAGATGAGCATATCCCCAGTCTGTCTCACGGTTGAGAAAGGATATCTCTTATTATTGATAGAGTATCTTACATTCTTGACCACATCCTTTCAAGTTCCTCAGCATATGGAGGCTTTTATGAATTTAGTTCGAAAATAGGAGGAACATCCTACCAATTTAGAATTTTATTATGGGGAGGACCTTTATAGATGGTTCTAAAATGGAGAGGGATACCATAATAGTTTTTTCCCAACTATGAGTATAATTTTTGTTGTGTATACCCTTGGGAGGACCATCAGGAATGATGTAAATAAAGGGAGGTCCTTTTTGCTGATTTGTGACATCACTTTGGGGAGGACCTTCATAGTTGTTGTTATCATGATGGGGACTACCATCACAACTTTATGTCCAACTGCAAATAGAGTATTTGTATAATATACCATGGGGAGGACTATTAAGGTGGACAATAAAAATGGGAGGATGTTTTTTTGTTCGATATTCTCTTCATGAAGAGGGATACCATGATGCTCATTAGGGGTTAATCTTTAATAATTTATCATTTTCCTAGGAAAAAACCCTTCAGGGGGCGTACACTGAGGAGGACATGCAAAGTAGCTGGTAACAATATTTTTGGGAGGACCTTTGAAACTTCTATAATCACTTCCATAATTTGTAATAGATTGATAGTATCCTTAACTTCTTGAGATAAGTGTTTGATGGAATCAATAACACCGTCTTCCAGTAGGGTAGGGTCTGGAATATGCTATTCATTTTCTATCTTCCTTTGGCATGATTTATTTGTGGGTGCTCTCTTATGAGCAACTGGGGTCACTTGTTGGGGGTGATGACCTTCATATATGGAAACCTATTTGAGTGACTCCTGTAGTGATATTAGGATATGTAGGATATCGTCTTGTGTTCTATAAGAGATATGTGCCTTCCCTGGAACATCCACCATGGTAAACCAGTGTCCGCCGGTCGAAATGACTATTTGTGCCTGATTTGTTTTTCCATTTAGCAAGGAATATGGCTGAAGACCCTCCTATAAGAGAGTAAGGATTCATGTATGATCCAAAGTGACCATACTATTGTGTGAATAAGTCATACCACTTGGGGTGGTGGGATTGTGGGCCTGAATCATTTCTATTACCATGGTCGCGATTACATCTTGACAATTCTACAGTATATGGTTAGGAATTGATGTAGGATCCTCTATCATTTAGAGTATGTGTTAAGAGACGTCCTTGGATGGAATGAGAATAAATTCATATTCCAATATTGGAGCAGTAATATGTTCCTACTCTTATCCTCCATGTTCAGTCAATGGATTCTAATAGTTCTCCCATTTTGAGGTAGAGGAATGAGATTGTCCTGGGTTTATAGCTGGGATATTACATCTATTTTCTCTTTTTTCTATTGCATTAGACTAATGGGATTCATATTCATCAGCATAGAGTTTTGTATACTAATTTTCATTATATTTTTCTGGAATTATTGATATGAATACTGAAGAATTTGACTCTACCTGTATTTTACTGCCACTCTATTTAACTAGTAGGATTCATATTTAAGAGTAGTGACTTTCATCTACACATTCGATTCCATATTCAGATGATGGGCATCGTAGGTGGTAGAAGTAAATTGTACCTACTCATATCCAATTTTCATCCAATGTGGTTGATGATATTCATAAGCATTGGTAGGGATTTTCATCTGCCTATAATTTTCCACCATATTTTCATGGTGGGTATGGATAGAATTGGAAGAAATTTGTTCTTTCTCATAGTGTACCACCAAATTTACATGTTGGGCTTCAGAAGAGGGGGGAGGAATATATATCTGATCATAGTGTGTTTTCATATTTTTTTGATGGGTCTCTTCCTTAGGAACCAGGGTGATGAATTGTTCCTGATTATATGTTCATCACCCTTAGCATGAATCCTGGGGGTCCTATGTCTGTTTGCCTTCAACAAGGACCTTGAAATAATATCCTCCTCAGTGTGTGGATACTGGGCAACATAGCATTGGGAAAGACATATTACAATAATGTGCCTTGAGCATGAACCCTTTATATCAAGGAAAAAGTCTTGACTACCTAAGATAAGGGAGGTACTAATTCTCATGTTCGAAGGACAATCTCTCAAAATAATTAAAGGTGGATAGTGGAGCAGCCTGGTTCTGGGCCGTCAGCCACTACTAAGTGGGTGGATGGTGGGATTTCAATAATTTTAAGGCCTATCTTTCTGCCTCTACTGATGGGAGAGTACTGTTCTGATGGTACTCTGAGATCAGTGCATTTGAGACCTGTCTTTAAAGACTCTAGGTGGGAAATGGTGTCCTATACATTGTAGAGGACTCTTCCAATGTGTTGGTTGACATGTGTGCCTGTGAGAACTTCTAGGATTCTATTAGATTGAGGGAAGCTCTATAGAATTTATGCAATGAATGCAACATGTATAGACAACAAAACCAATTCAAATTATTATCTCATGAACACATTTGTAATTGATGATATTATCTCGACCTCTTACTGTTTAGATGCGAAATGCCTCTGATATTGGGTAACACTGCCACCTCAGTTACAGATTCATGTCAGGTTCACTATTTTTGTTCCACATTATATCCATGATCTAAGGACATGATTAAAATGGTCAGATTGGGACTAGGCATTATATCCATTTTATATTGTGATGGAGGTACTGTAGTCAGGTTTCTTACATCAGGTTACCATTTAGTTTTCACTAAAGGTGTTTTTTGGCCAGAATGGCTGATTGTCGGGGCTGAATGGTGTGAAATCATAGATGTTAGATACAAGGTCTCTAGATGGTCTCAAATTGGTTTTTTTCATGGATCCAGAAATGTCCAATGACTCTTATATCACTCATTATGTCATATCATATGTCCACAAATCCTTGGTTCATTCCCCATCATGTTTCCATGGATTACCCCTAGGTCATGGCTGATCATTAATACACATGAGTTCAGAATCATCTATATTTATTTGAGGTTCTCCATCAATAGATGGATTTTTATGTATCTGTGATTCTCCATCGTTGTTACCCTTTAGTGAAAAACCAATGATTCATTGGTTTTTTGTTCAGATGATGTTGGTTTTAGGTCGCATGATGGGGTGATATGGAGGCTTCCATCGTCTTGGGGGATATAAGTTTTGTTGATTTCAAGACTAAACCCATGAATTAGGCCTCCTATATATTCTCCTATTAAGAATCAAAACCCATGAATTTTAGTGCCTCTTAACTAGACACATCACCTTTTAGGGTCATGTGATGAGGACCCAAAAATGTAGTTTAACGTCATGTGGTAAATAAATATAGAAAAAAGGTTCCTAGTAATGATATGGTGTTGTACATATATCTACGAAGCCCAAGGAACCTAGAAGGGATGAGGTGTTCTGGGTGTACATGACCCAACTTGGGATATGCCTAGAGAACACTCAGGTCAGTTTGGGAGCTCAGTTTAGACCTCAATGATGCTTCCTATATACCCCATTTTTTTGGAATCAAAGACCATGATTTTTTGTTTGAGCTGGGTCTTACACTTTGGAGGAGGCCAATTAAGAGAGCAAGATTGGGGTTTACGAATGGGATCATCCCATTTAATTTGATTTCATTAGGGGTTATACCTTTAATGATGCCCATTTAGAATGGTGTTGGGATTACAAATGTGGAGAAGGCCAGAATGAGTTACTTTAGGGTCATGTGGACTTCATGATTTATACTGACCTCTAATCCCACAAAATTCATGATTGGTGTGAGAAACAATAGGTGGCAGTGGATCTGAGGATTACACATCCCTCTCCTTTCATTGATGGATGATGCTGAATCCTAAGGGGAAAGAGAGAGAGAGATGGTTTTTGAGTGTTCTTGTCGCCTCTTATATTTTGGTAAAAAGGATATTTGGGTTTGTTAATATATCTAGATACATCACAAATGTGAAGAATCAAAGAAGAAAATTCCGCATCTATCATGAATGGCTAGGGGATTACCTTAGGATGAGTTATCCCAAATTTGTTCTTGGAGAGGAGGGATTACTCAGCATAGGTCCTCCTTGAAAGAAAAGGCCACTAGTTCCTCGAAATCCCAATAACAGTGAGTTTCACATGTTTATATTGCGTTTTGAATCCACGATACCACTAGAATGTAAACTTGGGGAATTTTGAAGGTCATCTTCTAGGAGAATATTACCCATGTGACTCTTCTTGAAATCGGTATGTAAACTCAAAAGGAAATTTTCTTATCCCTAATGATCTTATCATAAATGTCTGGTGGCTTTTGAGTTGGGCATGGCCTAATGCCGTTGGACTAGTTCATAGAGGGGCCATCATGGGGCCCAAAGACATGATGAATGGGGTGATCGGAGCCCAAGAGTGGAAGGCCCTTGGATACCCCATTCTTTATAGCATGTTCTTATATGGTATAGGATTCCCTCCACGTAGCATGCTGCTTGGAAGGTAAATGGTCATCTGCATACCATTGTGGTATGTATAATGACCCATACTTTACATACATTGTTATTACTTCATAATTTAAGCATAATTATTACAACATATAACAAAACCATGATAGGACCTTATAGGTATAGTGTGTTTAAAAACTGGAAAATATAAACAACTGGTTCATAAAGCATCTACATTGTCTCCCATTTATTTCATCATATCTAGAGTCCATTTTGGCATATCCTACTTAATACCCTTCTTCCTGGCCTGGGGAAAATAAAACATACAAAAGGTTGAGCTCAAATTCTCAGTAAGGGTAAGAAAAGGAAATATCAATAATATCATATTCATAAGAACAGATCATTTTGAAAATCTTAACCTGAAAAGGAGATCATTATATCATAATATGGGATAAACCATAGTAGTGAAATGTAATCCCAATAATACTAACATAAAACATGAAACATTGTGGCATACACACATAATCATAGGAAATAATTTAATATTATTCAAGACTCATTGCCAATACTATCATAGCGTACAAAGTCCATTTCTGAACCGAGATCACTTCTCGTTCCAGTCCTGTATCACTGAACCGGATTAACTTTCTGTTCCAGCCATGTCTATCTCATGAGAAATAAATCATTACTCAATGAATTGTAGGGAGATATAGGTCCCACCCATCTCATAGTGAAACCATTATTATGTGATCTACAAAATCATAAATCATACATCATATCATAACCTATTTAACAAAAATGGGATTATTAAACATCATGAAATCATAACATAATCCATATAAGATAAAAGGACTTCAAAAAAATAATTCCATCATAACATAATCAAATTAATGTAAAAATAGGGATAGAAACGGAACCCTATATTATCTTAGATGGAAAATAATTTTGATAAAACACTTGAACTCCATTTTTGAGGAAAATATCCTTTCTACTTCAAAAACATTTTTCATTTATTAACATGTCATACAATTTTAAACTAAAAGATTTTAATTGAAAATAAACTTTAAAACTTGTAAAGGAATCTTCATGGAAATAATGTTCTATTAAATCATAAAAATCCATTCATGCCATATAAGTTCAAAAAAGCATTCTTCTTATACTTTGGCCGGAAAAGTCAAAAAGTATCTCGTACTGAAAACGACAAAAGATTCCTTTCATATCTTTTACTAAAATTCACCAATAGGTAAAATTGGATCTAAAAAATTGTAGGAGGATAGAAATAATATTACATATTAAGGAAACATGTATGTGGATGACAAATATTCCCTAGTAAATTTTTATGTATAAACAATCTCGGATAAAAATGAGATTGTGAGATTTTCTTTTACCTTAGGTATGATATGCTTCATACGTATCCAAACCTACTGTATAATGATTTAAATAATGTCATTGACTTGTTACAGAATCATATTCATTGTTATGATATCAAATATGTTCATATTCTTATCTTCTTATTAGTAATATTTCATTTCTACTTGTTATTGGGGTGTTCATTGCTTTATGCTTTTATGCATGTTTGGTCGAATAAATTCTTATTCCTATTTTTAATTTATAGATAACTCATTAAAAGAATGGTATTAGTGTAATATATATCATATATATTTATTCAATTCATTTATATAATCATTATTCAATGAAGATCATGTAGAACGAATCGCATCACATCCTGGAGACGGTAGGCCGTATGTACGCATGAGCGATGATATCGTTCCCATAATTATATGAATGGAATTGGATTTGATGATATATTATCTCAAAATTAGTATCATGTTATAATAATTATATATAGTTATTATTTACACCATTATACCCATTCAAGTAAGGCAGTGGTGGAAAAACAGATTACACCACGGCGTGGAGACGGTATTACGTACATACGCACACGCGTTGATTTCGTTTTCTTTAGGATGGAGAGAAGGTGAAATATGGTTGTTTCATTTTTATAATAACATATCATTATATGAGTGATACTGATGTTATTACTTTATAATGAAACAAATAAATACGAGGATGTAGAAGAAGAAATAAATGTGAAATAATCGGTAAAGTATATTACCTCTTCTTCGACGCGCCTCTTCTAAACCTCCTCTTAGGACACTAAAGTTGGTCTTTAAAGAAGACCAGAACCTCTAGTATGTTTCTCGGAAAGTGGATAAGGTAAATTGATAGGGTTTGGCTGATCTTGAAGGATTAAAATGTTGTAAAGTGGAGAGGGAGTAGGTTCCCTTTTATAAGGGAGGAGAGGGGCACCTTAGGAAAAACTTAAAATATTATTTTATAATAAAGTCATATTCGGTATATAATGGCTCCGAAGTGACTTATTTATAGGATAGAGTGTGGATGGGTATAAATACTCTCAACCAATAGGTTTTAGAAAATTTTAGGTTACCATTTTAACCTTATCATTTAGATTTAACTCTAAGTTAAATAATTTAACTTTTACGGTGTCTTCTTGTATTCTTACACTTTATGGTTAATAAAATTACTATAAACTTCCAATAGAACCCCAATCGGTTCATTATTTTCATATATAGTATTATTTAAGTCTTTTTTTCAGACCTTAGATTTTTAGAAATAGAATAAAAATTAATAATATAATATTTGTTTTAAAAACGCTTTTATGTCAATTTGAACACTATTTGGTATTTTGTTTTTGTTAAATTTATTACAGAATTATTACTTAGAAACAAATTCATATAAATAACCCTAATATGTTATTTTAACTTATAAAATTAGTTTAAATCATAAAAAGTCTCAAATTACATTTATTTTGGTATTTATAACATCAATTATGTTAATATTTCATTAATAAGGTAATAACTGCATCATCATTGTGTCATAAATGACTTAAATTATATAATGTCTAAAAATTATAAATAAAATATAATTATGTATAAAATATTTTTAGTTTTCTAATGAATATTTATAGTATAATTTATCTTATTTATAACCCTATATTAAAAATGTTTTCGTTATTAAATTTTGATTTTAACTCTTTTAACTCTTCTTTGAATTAAATAATAATAAATGTCCTAACTAATCCAAGTGGACCTAAAGGGTCATATTTTATTCCTAAGTTTAATTTTGGTCGAATTAAACTTATCCAATAGAATTAGTACATGTTTTTGGGTAATAATAATATCATTTTTACCCTTAATTACCCTATTTACTTTTAACCGTGGTAAATAAAAGTAAAAAGTTAATATTCACAAAAAATTATTTTTATCTTATTGAACCACATTTTTTTACTGATATCAACCGTTTCTTTCATATTTTTGAAATTCCACTCATAGCAGTGGTAAAATTATCTTTTATGTAAATTTTCAAATTCTATTAGGAGGTGGGTAAAAGACGGTTAAAAGTTCAATAAGATTTTTATATATCTAAAATTATTATAAAATGACTCCAATGAATTACATTGAACTTATATAGGTATTATGTTCTATTTTGGCCTAAAATAAATTAAAATAAAATAAATAATTATTTAAATAAAAATTCGTTTTTAAACTATAATTCAATGTTTTTCACTATTCATCAAAAATTGAAAGTTTTCAGAAAAATACTAAAAATTCACCCTAAGATAATTTCGTTATTCCGAATCGAAAAATTAAGTCCATTTTGAAAGATAAAATTTATAAAATTTCAAAAAGTCGGTATTACTATTCATAACGGCTAGTTTATATCATGTTTTAATAACATATCATTGTTTAGTGAAACTCGGTATTGCGTACAACACAAGCTATCGAGGAAGGTTTCTCTTGCGTGCAACGCAAGCCAAGACAGTGTTGTATATAATGAAATATTCCTTTGGTGTTGCGTATAACATAATATATAAAAACAAAATATTTCTCATAAAATCTCGGGGTGTTACATTCTACCCCCCTTAAAAAAATTCCGCCCTCAAAATTCATCACTTCGTAACAAACCGATGAGGATACCTCTCCCTCATCATATCCTCAAGTTCCCATGTAGCTTCTTCTAATTGTTGGTTCCTCCATAAAACTTTAACCAAGTGAATGGTCTTGTTTCATAGAACTTTTTCGCATCAATCCAGAATCTATATCGGCTATTCTTTATAATAAAAATCTTGCTCTAGCGGTACAACTTCTGAGCTTAGTACATGTGAAGGATCAGGTATGTACTTTCTTAGGAGAGATACATGGAACACATCACAAAATTGATAGAGATTAAGTGGAAGCACTATTCGGTAAGCTACCTTCCCAACACGATCCAGTATTTCAAAAGGACAAATATACCTAGGGCTCATCTTTCCCTTCTTTCCAAATCTCATTACTCTCATCCAAGGAGATATTCGTAAGAAGACTTTATCACCCACTTCAAACTCTATGACTTTTCTTCGAGTGTCAGCATATCTTTTGTGTCGACTCTAAGCTGTTCTTATGTGTTGTTGAATAGATCTGACCTTTTCTTCTATATCATCAACAAGATCAGGTCCTAATAGCTTTCTTTCCCCAACTTCATTTCAGAAAGTTGTAGTTATGCATTTCTTTCCATAGAGAGCTTCATAAGGAGCCATCTGAATACTAGAGTGAAAGATATTATTATAAGAAAATTCCACCAAAGGTAGGTGTTGATCCCAACAACCTTTGAAATCCATAGAGCAATCTCTCAACATGTCTTCTAGAGTTTGAATTGTCCTCTCAGAATAACCATCTATCAGAGGATGATAAGCAGTGCTGAAACTCAACTCTGTATCTAGAGTTTTTTTAAGACTTCACCAAAACTTCTAGGTAAACCTTAGATCCCGATTAGATATAATGGAAAGTGGTACTCCATGCAATTTTACCACTTCCTTCACATATATCCTGGCAATCTGATCAAGAGAGAAATATTCTCTAATAGAAATGAATTTTGTCGACTTCGTAAGACGATCAACTATAACATAGATATCATTATTGCCTTTGGATGTTTTAGGAAGTCCAGTGACAAATTCCATAGTGATCTTTTCTCATTTCCATTCTGGTATGGGTAATGGTTGTAACATCCCCTTATACTTCTGTCTCTCAGTTTTAACTTGCTGACAAACCAAGAATCGAGAGACATATTCAGCAACATATCTTTTCATGCCATCCCACTAGAAGTACTCCTTATGGTCCCTATATATATTCGTGATTCCAATGTGAATAGAGAATGAAGAACTATGAGCTTCATCCAATATTTCCTTCTTTAATTCTGGGATGGGAGGAACACAAACCTGATTCCTGAACTTTATTATTTCATCATAATAAATGTGGAATTTAGGAACATTTCTCACCTTCTTTTGTAACTCTACATTTTTTTCTGTGCCTCTTTAATCTTCACATGTATATATGGTTGAAAATTCATTTGAGAAAGATACGATTTTTTCCCTTCCATTATAATTCCAAGATCCATCCTTTTTAAATCCATAAATATTGGATCTTTTTTATCCTCATCATGGATAATCTAGCATGGTCTTATTGACTTAATGAATTTTCCACCTTATTTTCTTTCCCAGGGTGGTAATGAATTGAGCAGTTGTAATCCTTAATCAGCTCCAACCATCTTCTTTGGCGCATATTCAGATATTATTGTGTGAAAATATACTTTAAACTTTTATGATCAGTATAAATATCACACCTTTCATTATAAAGATAATACCTCTAAATCTTTAATGAAAAGATTACCGCAGCTAATTTCAAATCATGAGTTGGGTAATTTTGTTCATGGATTTTCAACTATCGTGAGGCATAAGCTATCACCATGTCGTTTTTCTTGAGAACACACCCCAATCCCTTCTTGGATGCATCACTATAGATCACAAAACTTTCTCCACTACAAGGCAGTGTGAGCACAGGTGCACTAAATAATCTTCTTTTTAACTCCTTGAAATTCTCTTTACACTCCTCTATCCAAACGAACTTAACTCCTTTTCGAGTCAACCTGGTGAGTGTATTAGATAATCATGAAAAATATTTCACAAAACGTCGATAATATCCATCCAAACCAAGAAAACTTTGGATCTCAGTTACTGTTGTTGGTCTCGACAATTTTTTGATAACCTCTGTTTTTTCTAGATCCACAGATACCCCCTCTTTTGAGATTATGTGACCCAAAAATGAAACTTTTTGAATCCAAAATTCACACTTGGTAAATTTGACATAAATATTCTCCTTTATCAGGGTCTTTAATACAATTATCAAGTGATCTTCATGTTCTTCCTTGATCTTTGAATAGACAAGAATATTTTCTATAAAGACTACCAAAAACTGATCAAGATAGTCTCTAAAGACTCTATTCATTAGATCCATGAAGATAGCAGGGGAATTAGTAAGACCAAATGGCATCACTATAAATTTAGAGTGTCCATACCTTGTACAAAAAGTTGTCTTTTGTATATCCTCCCTTTTGAACCTTAATTGATGATACCCAGAATGAAGATCAATCTTGGAAAAGTATTGAGCTCTGCGTAGTTGGTCAAATAAGTCATCAATGCATGGGAGAGGATATTTTTTCTTGATATTAATCTTGTTAAGTTCTTGATAATCAATTCAAAGTTTCATTGATCCATCTTTCTTCTTAACAAACTGAACATGTGCTCCCCATAGTGATGCACTAGGGTGTATGAATACCTTAACAATATTCTCTTGGAGTTGCTTCTTCATTTCTTGCAACTCAATTGGGCCATTCTATAAGGTGTCTTTGAAATGGGTGTAGCACCCGGTATGAGTTCTATTGAAATATCAACTTCACTATTTGGTGGAAGACCTAGTAATTCCTCTGGAAGGACAACATCAAACTCCCATACAATGGGAATATTCTTAATCATGAGTTTCACTCCAACCATTTGAGATAAATAACCTTCATTTATTGGAATCAAGACCCATAAGATGGAAGAAATTTCCACTGGAAGGTTATATTCATCCTTACATCGATAGATGATCATAGATTGATCAGGAATATGAAATGTGACTTCCCTTCTTTGGAAATTGATATGATCTCCATATAAGGAAAGTCAATCCATGCCAAGATCACATCAAATTCCACTATAGGAAGGATCACAAGATTTTTAGGAAGCAATTTCCCACAAACGTCAATTGGAGAAGAATTATAAACTTGTGATGCAACCGTTGTGCCATTAGGAGTTGTCACAACTAACTCAATAGCTAATTATTGAGGTAGTATTGTGATACCCTTAGAAAATTCTTCAGAAATAAAATAGTGGGTGGATCCATAATCAAATAAAACATTTTCTACTTTAGAGTGGATAGTAATTGTACCTTTCACCACTTCGTTATCATACTCCACATCGCTGATAGAAATTCCATGTGAATTTCCTTTGTATTTGGCCTTAAGAGTTTGTTGACATCGATCATCATCAACAACCCTTGGATTAGGGCATTGATTATCATAATTCCCCATTTCCTTGCACTTGTAACATTGAAGTGTAGGAGGTTCATTCTCTGTAACCTTTTCTTTGTTCGCATCACTAGACATATTTTTCCCATCATTACGACATTCAAATGCCCGATGACCTTCTTTTCCACATTTTAAACATTTACTTGTCCCTTTAAGGAAATTTCCTCCATGTTTCTTTTCACACACTGAGCATAAGGGAAAACTCATCTTCTTTTCAGTGTGGTATTTATATTTCCCTTTGAATTCCATTTTCCTCTTCTTATCAAACCCATATGACTGATGGGTTACTCCAATATCCATCTCAACCTTGAGAACACATTGAACAATTTCCTCATAGATATTGAAGTTCCTTAAGGCTAACGCCATTCGAAGACTTGGTTTTAAGACACTAAAAAATCAATCGATCTTACTCTCAGGTTGAATAATTGTTCTGGAAGCATACCTTACAAGTCTTGTAAAATTTCCTTCGTAGGTACCAACAGATACATCATCCTTTATCTTTAGTTCAAGAAACTCCTTCTCCATATTTGTTTGAAGAATACGAGGGAAGTACTTATTGAAAAATATGTTCTTGAACTCATCCCATTCCAAGGACTCAATTTTGTCTCTTTTCCTTGTATTCTTTATAAGATTCCACCATTGATCAGCTTCACCTTCTAAACGATATACTGCAAAGATGAATTTATCATGTTCATAACATTGAAGAACTGAGAATATCTTTTCATTGGTATTGATCCATTGTTCATCCACTAATGGATCAGTAGACCCGCTGAATGAGGGTCGACGCTACCTCATGAAGGATTCAACAGAATGTTTCTCCTTTCTTTTCTTGTTTGAAAGTCCTTCATGATTCATAGTTTGAGAAAGTTGTATGAGAATGAATACAAGATTTTTCATTCCAGCTCCCATAATGTTTTGTTTCTCAGGGGGACAATCATTGCATTGCCTGTCGCATTCAGCATTAACGTGGTTCCTTTGGGTTCCATCCATTGACTAAAACCTATAAGCATAGTGTGAGAAACACTAATCATAATAGGAAAACCACATAATCAAGAAAAAAAATTCACACTTAGTGTCTTATCATAGGTTATTCATGGCCATTTCTAAAACACTAATATTGTGTTCTATGCTTAGACATATCCTTAGGGTTCTTACTAAGGCTTTCACATCCTAGTTTCTAAAGGTTGACTATACCCTCCCTCTGATACCAACTATAACGACCCATACTTTACATACATTGTTATTTCTTCATAATTGAAGCATACTTATTACAACATATAAAAAACCATGATAGGACCATATAGGTAAAGTGTCTTTAGAAACAGGGAAATATAAACTGGTTCATAAAGTATCCACATTGTCTCCTGTTTATTTCATCATATCTAGAGTCCCTTATGGAATATCCTACTTAATACCCTTCTTCCTAACCTGGGGAAAAGAAAACACACAAAAGGGTGATCTCAAATGCTCAGTAAGGGTTAAAAAAAGGAAATATCAATCATATCATATTCATAAGAATATATCATTTTGAAAATATTAACCTGCAAAAGAGATCATAATATCATAACATGGGATAAACCATAGTAGTGAAATGTAATCCCAATAATCCTAACATAAAACATGAAACATTGTGGAATACAAACATAATCATTGGAAATCATTTCATATTAGTCAAGAATCATTTCCAAGACTATCATAGTGGACAAAGTCCATTTCTGAACCGAGTTCACTCCTCATTCCAGTCTTATATCACTGAACTAGATTAACTTGTCGTTCCAGCCATGTCTATATCATGAGATATAAATATTTACCCAATGCATTGGAGGGAGATATAGGTCCCACCCATCTCATAATAAAACTGTTCTTATGTGTGCCACAAAATCATAAATCATACATCATAGCATAACCTATGTAATAAAAATAGGATTCTTAAACATCATGCAATCATAACATAATACATATAAGATAAAAGGACTTAACAAAAATAATTCCATCATAACATAGTAAAATTAATGTAATAATAGGGATAGAAATAGAACCCTATATTATCTTAGATGGAAAATAATTTTGATAAAACACTTGAACTCCATTCTTGAAAAAAATATCCTTTCTACTTCAAAAACATTTTTCCTTTCTTAAAATGTCATACAATTTTAAACTAAAATAAGTTAATTAAAAATAAAATTTAAAACTTTTAAAGTAATATTCATATAAATAATGTTCTATTAAATCATAAAAATCCATTCATGTTTTATAAGTTAAAAATACATTCTTCTCATACTTTGGTCGGAAAAGTCAAAAAGTATCTTGTACTGAAAATGACAAAAGATTCCTTTCATATCTTTTACTAAAATTCACCAATAGGTAAAATTGGATCTAAAAAATTGTAGGAGGATAGATATAATATTACATATTGAGGAAACAAGGATGTGGATGATAAATATCCCCTAGTAAATTCTAAAGTATAAACAATCTCGGATAAAAATAAGATTGCGAGATTTTCCCTTACCTTAGGTATGATATGCTTCATACGTATCTGGACCTCCTGTATAATGATTTAAATAATTTAATTGACTAATTAAATAATAATATTAATTGTTATGATATCAAATATGGTCATATTATTATCTTCTTATTAGTAATATTTCATTACTACTTGTTATTCGGGTGTTCATTACTTTATGTTCTTATGCATGTTTTGTCGAATAAATTCTTATTCCTATTTTTAGGTTATAGATAACTCATTTACAGAATGGTATTAGTTTAATGTATATCTTATATATTCATTCAATTCATTTATATAATCATTATTAAATGAATATCATGTAGAACGAGTCGCATCACATTGTGGAGATGGTAGGTCGTACGTATGCACGAGCAATGATATTGTTCCCATAATTATATGAATGGAATTTGAGTTGATGGTATATTATCTCAGAATTAGTATCATGTTATAATAATCATATATAGTTATTCTTTATGCAATTATACCCATCCAAGTAAGGCGGTGGTGGAAAAACATATTACACCACGGCGTGGAGACGGTATTTCGTACTTACGCATGCGCGGTGATTTCATTTTCCATAGGATGGAGAGACGGTGAAATATGGTTGTTAAATTTTTATAATAACATATTAGTATATTATTGAAACTTATGTTATTACTTTATAATGAAACAAATAAAGAAGATGAAGTAGAAGATGAAATAAATGTGAAATAATCGGTAAAGCATATTACCTCTTCTTCGACGCGCCTCTTCTAAACCTCCTCTTAGGACACTAATGTTGGTCTTTGAAGAATACCATAACCTATAGTATGTTTCTAGGGAAGTGGATAAGGTAAATTGATAGGGTTTGGCCAATATTGAGGCTCAAAATGTTGGAAGGTGGAGAGTGAAGAGGTGCCCTTTTATAAGGGAGGAGAGGGGCACCTTAGGAAAAACTTAAAATATTATTTTATAATAAAGTCATATTCGGTTTATAATGGATCAAAAGTGACTTATTTAGAGTCTAGGGTGAGGATGGGTCGAAAGCCTCTCAACCAATAGATTTTATACAAGTTTAGGTCACCATTTTAACCTTATCATCTAGATTTAACTCTAAGTTAAATAATTTAGCTTTTACTGTGTCTTCTTGTGTTCTTACACTATATGGTTAATAAACTTAATATAAACTTACAATAGAACCCCAATTGGTTCATTAATTCCATATATATTGTTATATAAGTCTTTTGGACGAACCTTAGATTTTTAGGAATATAATAACAATTAATAATATAATATTTGTTTTAAAAACTCTTTTATGTCAATTTTGACACTATTTGGTATTTTGTTTTTGTTAAATTCATAAAAGCATTATTACTTAAAACAATTCATCTAACTAACCATAATATGTTATATTAACGTATAAAATTAGTTTAATTCATAAAAATTCTCAAATTACATTTATTTAGGTATTTATAACATCAATTATGCTAATATTTCATTAATAAGGTAATTAATACATCAACATTGTGTCATAAATCACTGAAATTATTTAATGTCTAAAAATTATATATAAAATATAATTATGTAGGAAATCTCTTTAAAATTATAATTAATATTTATAGTCAAATTTATCTTATGTATAAACCTATATTAAAAAAAATTATTTATTAAATTTTGATTTTAACACTTTTAACTCTTCATTGAATTAAATAATAATAAATGTCCTAATCAAATCCAAGTGAACCTAAAGGGTAATATTTTATTCCTAAGGGTTTTTTATCTAATTACACTTATCCAATAGAATTAGGACATGTGTTTGGGTAATAATAATATCATTTTTACCCTTAATTTCCCTATTTACTTTTAACCATGGTAAATAAAAGTAAAACGTTACTATTCACCAAAAATTATTTTTATCTTATTGGAACACATTTTTATTACTGATATCAACTGTGTCTCCCAGATTTTTGAAATTTCACTCATTGAATCAGTAAAATTAAAATTTATGTAAATTTGCAAATTCTCATAAGAGGTGGGTAAAAGACGATCAAAAGTTCAATAAGGGTTTTATATATCTAAAATTATTATAAAATGAATCCAATGAATTAAATTGAACTCATATAGGTATTATGTTTTTATTTTTTCCAAAAAATAAATTTAAATAAAATAAATAATTGTTTAAATAAAAATTCGGTTTTATACTATAACTCAGTGTTTTTCACTATTCATCAAAAATTGAAAGTTTTTAGAAAAATACCAAAAATTCACCCTAAGCTAATTTCAATATTCTGAATCCAAAAATAATGTCCATTTTTAAAGATAAAATTTATAAAATTTCAAAAATTGGGTATTACTATTCATAACAGCTAGTTTATATCATATTTTAATAACATATCTTTGTTTAGTGAAACTCGGTATTCCGTACAATGCAAGCTATCGATGAAGGTTGCTCCTACGTGCAACACAAGCCAAGACAGTGTTGTTTGTAGTGAAATATTCCTTTGGTGTTGTGTATAACATAATACATCAAAACAAAATATTTCTCATAAAATCTCAGGGTGTTATAGTATGTGGACTGGAGTTTGGTTCATATAGCACTTTTTTATGTGGGGAAGGGTTCCAACCATGTAGCATGGTGCTACATGGTACCGAGTTCCACCCATGTAGTGATTTTTTACATGGTTATGGGTTCCAGCTATGTACCATGGTGCTATGCGGGTCACCTTGTTGCAAAGGGGCTATTGGTTCTGCACCTAGTGATAAGTATGCCTACAAAGGTTGTTCAGTTCTAATATTTCCAACTGATTATATTCTTATCATCATTAATGCTATGTGTGGGTTTTCTTAAAGGAAATCGTCAAATGAGTCTCTCTTATACAGAGATTTCAATATCTCATTTGATCACACCATCTATTGATGTATTGATTCCTCAATCCCCTCTTATGTTTTCCTTAGGTTTTATTTATAGAGATGTAGTGGAATTGGATACCAGCATGGTTGATCATCTATAATGAGTACATGATCCCTCTTTTCCAGATGCTCATAGGAGATACCTGGCCCACATATGACTTATTCAGTGGGGGAACAAGATAATCCTTTTTAGGGAGGAAATCACCACATCTGTCCCATGAACATCTTTGTTTTCTTCATGGGTAGCTAACGATACCACCAATCCCGCGAACCCCTTTTGTTCACAGGAGAGCATCATCTGTTGGGGCGTAGTCTCTACATTTATCCTGTATATTATTAAAGATTTTTTTGTGAAAGCTTGCATCATCATCTACATCCCATGAACTATATATTTCGTGAGTGCCTCACGAAGTGGATCACCATGTGGAGTCGCGATCCATGGAGTATTTTTGCTTTGCATCGTCCATTCTTCCTTCACCATTGTTTCTGTATTAAAAATTTTTTCTTCAATATACCTTAATTTTTTTTAATTCCTTTTCCAATATTGAAGGGGTTATTTTTATTTCCATTTAAATGTTTTAAAAATTCAATAGCCTCCAACAATATAAGGCATGTACAATAGCTAATAACTTCAGATTGTAGGTTAGGTAATTTTACTCATGAGGCCTCAACTACCATGACCCATACACAACGACTCTAAATTCCTAAATCCAAAATGATCATATCGTGATAACTAATTCTTCAAAATAGTTTGTATAGATCACATCCATATCAATGAAAATTAGGATCAGTGTTGACATCAACCTCCCCTTCAGATCGAAAAAAGATGTATTACACACCTCTGACATCATGAACTGCACACCCTTCTCTATAAGACTAGTCATACATGTAGAAAGGCACAAGAAGTCATGTAAATAAATCTGGTAATATCCAGATATCCCCAAGAAACACCATATATCAAAGATGTTTTTAGGCATCTCCCAGGTAACCACAACTCTCACCTTTTCTGGGTCAACTAAAACTCATTCCTTAGAGATAATGTGCATATGAATTGTACCTTATCAATTCTGAACTAAAATTTATTGATATTATCATACAAATGGTTCTCTAATAGTTTAGTCAAAATGATCTCAAGATGAGTGGCATGTTCTCTTCGAGTGTTAGAATAAAAAAATATTTCATCTAACAATTCCTCAATAATGAAATCCAGATAGGGATGTAAAATTCTTATTCATTAAGTCCATGAATATGGAAAGTGTCTTCATAAGACATAACGAAATCACAGGATACTCATGTAAATTTTACTAACTATGTAAAGTCATACATAGAATATTTGAGTTTTCAACTCAAACATAATGATAGCCTGATCTCAGGTCGATCATTAAGAATACCATTACTCCTTTGAGATTTTAAAAAAGATCATCTATGTGAGGAAAAGGATACCAATTTCACTATAAGTTGATTTACCTTCTGGAAATACTTTAAAATCCAAATGGTTCTATCTAAATTATTGGATAAAAGGACCGGTGATCCATAGAGAGATGTACTAGGTTGTATAAAACCTTTGGCCTCCAAGTCCTATAGCTACCTATTAAGCTCCTTCAACTCATTAGTGGCCATATTTAAGAGGAATGGATACTGGTATATCTCTAGGTACTTTCTCATTAGTAAACTCTTACTATCCCTTAAGAGACCTTCCTAAAAAACCACAAGGGAATACATTCCTAATTTGATCAAATACAGGAGGAAACTCAATCTAATGTAGTCCATGAATAATCATGTAAAGGCCAACAATTTGGTGGATCACTCCACTTTGGCCCATGATGCTCTAGTCTAGATATACCCTCCTAGATGTCCCAATGAAATTTTTAATATATGTTCCACCCTATAGTGATGTAAATGACACCCTTTAGTGATAATAGTAGATATAGTAATGATAAGAAACCTACCAATCCTTCTTGAGAATGAATTCAAAGTCGATCATCTCGAGGATAAAGAGGTTCTCTAGGAAACTGTGGCTTCCAAAGACAAGAGGACAGTCCCTGCACTGGTGTACGTTATCTTATCACATACTCAATGGTATATATAGTTTCATTATGTGAAAAAAAGTACTCAATATGATGTTTGATAATATACAAAATAGAGAAATATATGAAGGAATATTATGCTTCTTTATCAAATAAGGATGAAACGATAGTGGAAGATAATAGAAGAATGCCTCGAATAGTAACTATATGTTTGTATAAACTAGGTACTTGGGCCTTTAATTCCTAGGATTCTCACACTGATGATAACCCATGTAACTATATTTGGGTGTAAACTAGCTACCTCTTCTTACATGTGTAGTCTTAATGTGTTTTTTCTAACCACTGGTAGAACCACTTCTCTTCCTGGGTTCTAAATCACCCAGGCTCACACCATCTACTTCCCTCGGGTTCCACTCTATGAAACAAACTTGGTTCACTATATCAGATATGATAGCTGACATGAAAAATTTTACCTGAGAAGGAATAGGATTCCTAAGACCTTCCTCAAATTGTCTCATTTTGACTAGCTCATAAGCATTATATATATGAGAAAATACCTGAATCTCCATAAAATGGGATGAATATTACATCACTACCATCGAACCCCACTAAAGGTTTCATAATTCTATATCAGGATTAACCCTTAGAGTCTTAGGGACCAAATAATTGAATAAGCTCTCCTGGAAGTCCCTCCACATTTCTTACCAATACTGACTAGCCAGATTCAGTATATCCCACCATCATTTTATGGATCCTTATAGAAATAAGTAGAATATTTCAATCTCCCCTTATAAGGGTTCTCCAAATGATTTAATATATACTTGAGTGTCTTTATCCCTAACTCTGTATCATGTGGTCCACCATCACATGAAAACATGGTCAGATTCTACTTATCGAACCCACTGGCCAAATATTCATTTGAAGGGGTAGAGCATAGAGCTCTTTGATTTGACTCTATAAGTCATAGGAAATATCCTCGAAACTAGGAATCATCGCCCACGTAAGGAAAAATAATAGGTACCACTACTAGAGGTATAGTTGGCTACTCACAACCCACCATCTCTAGGTAATGGTTGTCACTTCCCTCCTGGTGTATGACTAGAAGAAGTTAGTGTGTCATTGCTCTAAAAATTCAAATCACATGCCTTAGATAGTTTGATAATTGCTTAAGGCGTGATATTGAAATATAATAGGTACATGGCCTTTCTATGTTATTTTTCCACCCCACTTCTAGCACAAAGAGTCAGTTCTGGGTTATAAGACACATATATTGAACCACATAGACACTACCATGTTCCCACTACTAAGGATGGGACTGGTTCAAGATCAATGTTTTTACAAATTTCAATTTAATTTTAACTCATAATTACATTTCAATTCAATTTAAATGGTGGAACCAAATACTTCATCACTTCTGATTCATAAGGGATCATACACCTTATGAATCCAAATGTGATTGAAAGTTAATCCTTACCATTACATGTTTCAGTCCATTTTACCGATGATCCATCATTCAACGTTCTATAGTTGACTGCATAGGGTGTCTATTGTATCCTATGTAGGAAAAAACTGTTAGGTTATAATAGGAACTCAAAGTATCCACTATTTTTTCTCAGTAACCAGAAAGAATCATAGGATGATGATAATTCTATTAATCTCAATCAATGAAATCATGAAAATCATTGGCTATGAAAACACACAATGAACCTATATGGCACGGAATATGCATGGCATGATAATCTTGTACTGGGTACCCAGTACAATGCATGATCAATGCATTCTTTCGATCATCACATAATTCTATGGATATAAAAAAATCTAAATTGAATCATTACTAATATCACAATTTATGATTATCACCTAATTGTGGAATCATGTCAAATGTAATAATGACACTAAAGAAATTAAAATTTTCCATTTGAGGAAATTTTGATTTTCTTTATACATAGAATAGTTGCGTCCATTACTAAACTCCATAACATTCCAAATATCCTGACTAATATCTCAAAATAATAAGGCATCAAATGAAAAGGGATCTGATACCACTTTGTGACATCCCTAACTCGGATTTCACTCAATAGTTCCCTGAGATCGATTGGTAACATTGCCTCAAGAGCATCTCCCCAAATGCTACAGGCTTCTGATTTGTAGTGAGGGCCTTTGGTATGTCTATGGGGAGACTATTCCCTTATTACCATAGTATCACAACACTATAATCATCAGATAAATTGCAAAAGAAGTATGAAAACCAAGAAACAATAATAAACTAATAATTAGATCATATACTGAATGATGATAATGAATGTCATTTATCTAATAATAATGAAAACATGATTAGAACAGAAACCAGTAGTATGATACAAAATTGTACAAAATCGGAATGAATTCTATCTTGCATCTCGAGCTCCATCTCGGTCATCTGCTATTAGATCAATCATATTTCAAGAAAGAAGTCACACATATGTAATTAGACGCACACCCTTATCTATACTTACAAGATTTCAGTGTTTTTGGGTACCCAATGACATCCCAAAAAGGGTGTGTGATACTATCCCAGTAAGTAACTACCGAAAGTTATATAACTATAAAGTCATGCATACAATATGGAAGTGTGTAGATACAATAAGTAATGTAGTAATAACAACTATAAATGGGTCATATCTAGTTTCTAAAAGGAATGCAAGATGAGACTACATACTTCCTCCCATGCAGGAATATCTCTTAATATAACATCAAGGGTTACAATGCTCATTATCGCATTTATATGGGATTCTATTCCCAATATCATTATAGTATCTCAAGGGAATACATGCCCATGTCACAAGGGAATCCATGCCCATATGACAAGGGACACCATGCTCGTATCACAATAGTATCAAAAGGGACACCATAGCCATATCACAAGGGTCACCAATCCCATATTAGAATTGGATCATAAGGGATGTCATTCCCATATCACAATAGTACCATAATAGTATCACAAGGGACTCCATGCCCATATCACAGGGGATTCCATGCCCGTATCAGAATAGCATCACAAGAGACATTATACCAATTTAAATACAATTAGGGTTTCCATGTATATTTGTATTTATAAAATAAAAGGGATGTCATGCCAAATTATATAAATACATCATAGGGGCCATGAACCAACTGTCATTGAATTCGGTCAATGTTTAAAATTTATTTTCCTACTAAATACTACATATGTGGAAAGTATGGTCGAACCAACAAAGAAGCAAATTATGACAACTATTCTTCTAAAAAACATTTAAAAAGACCCCATTGTTGTCATTAGTGTGGTAGACTCCCTATTTTTTAACATTATTTATATTTTTAATGTTTTTCATAAGGAAGTAAGGTAACTATACTTATTTTATTTTTGTTCTAAACTATAATGAAACAGGAAAATGACTGACAGAAAGTAACAGAGATATTAAATGCCGGTAAAAAACAATCAAAGAAAGATGTGAGAGGAAAAACAGTATTCTACTGGTTGTTAAAGTATTCATATTCACTAAATAGATGATGCAATATACTACTGTAGAAAACAATGACTCGGTTCCCTCACCAGTAATAACCTTATTATGTATAATCAATCTTGGAGTTCCCCACTCTAAAATTGACAACATTGAAAAAAATTATTTGAAAATGACAATAGAACAAAATCATCATAAGTTCTGAAGTGTTCTAAATAAATTATCTTTCAAAAGATGTATCCATGATCTATCTCTCCGAATGATTATGAAATTTAGAAATTAAGTGGAAGTGGTATGATACAATTGAATTTATTCTGAATTGATCTCACTGATCAATTATGAATACATTGAATTGATAAAGTGAAAAGGAAGTAAAGATACCAGTAGAAATTTTGTAATTCCCCAAAACTTTAAGTTTTAGCTAACTATCTTGATCATTATCTTGTTAACAAAAAACATACAATTATAGTAAAATAAAATGAAATGAAATAGAGGAGAAGACTCCTTTATGAACTAAGGTACGGCCTGATCCACTCCTTGGATCTCCAGGAAATGGTTGTCTAGGATCTCCTCGAGGTGCTGCTGGATTCTGTTCTCCCTATAATATGTGTCGTGAGTGAATGTGTGAATGTCTGTCACTTCCCCCAAGTGCTGCTCTACATTCTTTTAAAATTCCTATCATCTACTACATTTCACCATAGCCTTTCATAGACTTAGGTTGGCTCCTCAAGTTTCGTACGATACACGTGCATTTTTTCAGTCAAAGTCACATCGTTTAATCTTTTCCCTTATAAAAAGCTCCGGTAATTTTGTGGTGTGATCCTTGACAGGATTACATTTCCCGTTTGAACCTAAAAAATAGAGGTAAAGACAAAACAATTAAAAAATGAAGAAAAATTAATAATAATTTTATTTTTATGTTAATTCTTAAATTACATATTAAAAAGTTAATGTCAATTGATAAATATTTAAGATGAGTTATTATTTTCTTTTATATTATTTATAAAATTACTCATTTAATATTATTATGATAAAACATAAGATTATTAAAAAGTCATTAAGTTAATTATGTAAATAAATGTAATTATTAATTTATTACGTTTATAATTTTTAACAAGATTATAAAATTATAATTAAACATTATAAGTAATTAAATATTATAATATTTTATAAATTAGATTAATTAATTCATTTTATTTTATTAAGTATATTATAATAATAATAATTATTTCATTAATTAAAAAGATAAATTATTATATTTATTAACATATATTTATTTATTAGCTTATTTATATGAGTTAATGTTTTAATAATAATTAATATGTTAGTTTTAAATATATATTCTTTTAATTAATATATATTATAGTTTATTAAATTATTATGAGTAATTATTTATTTATATTATTAACATTAAATTTATTTATTATAATTATTTATTATTTTTATTATTTTGGTTAGGTCTTCTTCCCCCCATTTTGGCGCAACAAGTGGTGATTCTTTGGGTTCTTCTCCACGATGGAAGTGCAGGTGGTGGCTCCTCCAGATCTATGGAAATGGCCTCATTAGGTCGGCCTTACAGGGACGATCGACTCCTCCTTCAATCAGGAAAGATCTGAGCTTCGACGACGGCACAACTCTGCTCCCTCGCGGCTCATCCCCTCTAGTGGCGGTGAACAAGTCTCAAGTGGCACGACTCAGACCAGTGGAAACCTCCTGTAGCAATAGATTGCACGACAGTTCTAATCGAGGGCTTTAGATCTCCACTCATCCTCTGCTCACGACGGAGCATGACAGATGGATGTGTCTGTTGGGCGCCTTCTTGGTTGGTGCGCCGTGTAATTTTTTTTAATTTATTGTCAGGATCAATTTTCCTCAACCCTAGCTCCATTTGGGCCCAACACATAGGCCCTTTTGGGGTTCCATCCTAAAACCCATGGGTGATAGGAGGAATTTCCCATCCAAGCTTATATGTGAGTCATCATCCTTTCGTGGGAATCGATGTGGGATTGGGTTTGCACCCAAAAATCCTCCCCTCATACCAAAGACCACACAGGCCTCCCCTTCAATGATAATCCATCAGATCCAACCATCTTGCACCGCAGTTTTATCATCACCGGGACTCGCCGCCTGACCATCAATTATCAGGAAGACTTTCGACACAAGGCACCATGGATTCACATGCTTCAAATGAGCAACTTTTATCGTTGTCAAACCGGTTTTTGGGAAATACCCTACATCACATCTGGGCTGCAACCTCCCGTTGATACCAATTGTCAGGATCAATTTTCGATGTGGGATTGGGTGTGCACCCAACAGTGTCGACACCAAGATTGGCAGTGGATTCTCAAGGACAGCGAACTTAGGACCAGTGGCTTGTGACAGATCTGGTTTGAGTTTTGGATATTCCCAAAATTTCAACCTATGGATCACGGGTTCTTAGTATCTCTAACTATGGAACAAAACTTCCTCTCGAAGATGACCTATAGTGAGGTAGCTTGCAACAATGAATCAGCTTGGCCAGATTATCCGAGTTTATCTGATTACGTGATTCTTGAATTGTGTACTGCATTGTGTTTTGGTCTTACAATTCATGATATCTCAGTTGGAATTGGGATTTTTCTGGTTTGATTCTGTGTGTGACAGTGGAAAGGATTCAGAGGCTAAGTGCGAAACAGGGGTTCTGGGAAGGGTTGTGTTTAAAGAGAGCTGAAACCGTGATGGGATTACAGAAGTGGGAAACGTTGCAAAGATGGCTATGGTGGCATCATAAATGTGGAAGAAAAACAGTGATGCAGATGATGCGGAGCCAGTGGGAAGATGAAAAGACTGTGCGAGAGAAATTGCACCAAGGGAGAGTTTTTTTTATATGGTTTTAAAAAAAAATTTAAAAACGGTCAGATTAATTTTTTTTGTCAAAATGGCCCTCAAAGGCGGCATCGCCGATGCCGCCTTTGCGTTTCGGGGCAAAGGCGGCATCGGCGGTGCCGCCTTTGGCCTTTACCCGAAAGGCGGCATCCGCGATGCCTCCTTTCCCCTATATATATTTTTTTTTAAATTTATTATTTTTATTTTGTTTTTGTTTTTGTTTATATATATATATATATATATATATATATAAACAAAACAAAATTTTTCAGCAGAATTTCTCTACTACTAAATATCCAACGGTACTGTCATTACAGTAGTCTAGATTCTGTCAGAAACCCTCACCCAGACCTCCCTTTTATAAGATAGGTTGTTCTAAATCCATTCTGCATTTCCGATGCGGAATTCAAGTTTTTCCTTTCCTGCGCATTATATTCTGCATTTCTGATGTGCGATTGTGTTTCAAGTACGTGATTTTGAAAGACAATAAAATATATACTATGAAACGAATATAACTGGAACATTAAACATTGATTAAACATATAATAAACATTTAAAAACAAAATGAATGTCCAAAAAATGTTATTGAAAACTAATCTATAAGCTTTCAAAAGCGCCTACTTGAAACTAAAAAATGGTTCAGGTACGTGACTTTGAAAGACTATAAAATATATACTATGAAACGAATATAACTGGAACTTTAAACATTGATTATTCATATAATAAATAGTTCAAAACAAAATGAATTTCCAAAAAAATGTTATTGAAAACTAATCTATAAGCTTTCAAAAGTGCCTACTTGAAACTTAAAAATGGTTCAAGTACGTGACTTTGAAAGACTATAAAATATAAACTATGAAACGAATATAAATGAAACTTTAAACATTGGTTAAACATATAATAAATAGTTGAAAACAAAACGAATTTTCAAAAAAATGTTACTGAAAAGTAATGTATAAGCTTTCAAAACTGCCTACTTGAAACTTAAAAATGGTTCAAGTACCTGACTTTGAAAGACTATAAAATATAAACTATGAAACGAATATACATTAAACATTAAACATTGATTAAAAATATAATAAATAGTTGAAAACAAAAGGAATTTCCAAAAAATGTTAGTGAAAAGTAATCTAGAAGCTTTCAAAACCGCATACTTGAAACTTAAAAATAGTTCTAGTACGTGACTTTGAAATACTATAAAATATAAACTATGAAACAAATATATATGAAACATTAAACATTGATTAAAAATATAATAAATAGTTTAAAACAAAAGGAATTTCCAAAAAAAAGTTAGTGAAAAGTAATCTATATGCTTTCAAAACTGCCTATTTGAAACTTAAAAATGGTTCAAGTACGTGACTTTGAAAGACTATAAAATATAAACTATGAAACTAATATAAATGAAACTTTAAACATTGTTTAAACATATAATAAATAGTTGAAAACAAAAGGAATTTCCAAAAAAAATGTTAGTCAAAAGTAATCTATAACTTTTCAAAACCGCCTACTTGAAACTTAAAAATGGTTCAAATACGTGACTTTGAAAGACTATAAAATATAAACTATGAAACGAATATAAATGAAACTTTAAATATAGGTTTAACATATAATAAATAGTTGAAAACAAAAGGAATTTCCAAAAAAAATTTAGTGAAAAGTAATGTATAAGCTTTTAAAACCGCCTACTTGAAACTTAAAAATGGTTCAAGTACATGACTTTGAAAGACTATAAAATATAAACTACGAAACGAATATAAATGAAACTTTAAACATTGATTGAAAATATAATAAATAGTTGAAAACAAAAGGAATTTCCAAAATAATGTTAGTGAAAAGTAATCTATAAGCTTTCAAAACCGCCTACATGAAATATAAAAATGGTTCAAGTACGTGACTTTGAAAGACTATAAAATATAAACTATGAAACGAATATAAATGAAACTTTAAACATTGATTAAACATATAATAAATATTTGAAAACAAAATAAATTTCAAGTACGTGATTTATAAAGTCTATAAAATGAATATACTATTGTTACTATGAGCTGTTCTTATATGGTTATCCAGTATTTCAGTTTTTATTTATATTTTAGGCATAGTTTATATTTGATACCTTTCAAAGTCGAATTCTTGAAAGATATCATTAATTATTAAATTTAGAATTAATAACTTTAAAAGCATATAAAATATACAGTATAAAATTAGATATGCAATTCACGGTAAGAAAGAACACAAGGTCCAAAAATGGTGTGTTTATGTGGAGCTTCTGGTATTTGTTGCAGTGAATTGGATATCAAAATCAATAATGCATATCAAGAAAGGTTGAATCCGCATTTCGTTTTGCATGAAACACCACCGTAGTGTCTTAAATGCATCTTAAATGTTCAATTTAGTTTCATTAAATCTGGACAACCCCTCGTTTTTACCGAAATATCGGTCACATATCCAAATTAACCCTCCAATTCTGACACCCCTGGGTTCATACCGTTCGATGGGGGAGAGACGTCCATGGTAAACCTCCAAGTGAGAGTGAAGGAAGACACACTTACTGTTTTAGATAAAACCCTTCTACTGACATGAAAATTAATCAGGAACTCACATTTCTAATGTCATTGACATTTTTTATCTATTATAACAGGTTTTATTTACATATATGATATATATTTTATACCTTATTATTTAACTTAGGAATATTGTTTATTTTTTAAAGTTATGCTGACTTTAACAGAATAATTGATTATATTCTGACTTCTTTATGAGGGACACCTCTGATATTGTTAATGATTCTATATTTATTTATTTCTTGAATGTGTTTCATCTCCATCGGTATCCATAATTCATCGGAAGTCATATGAGTTCTCAAAACAAATGTCAACTATCCTACAAGTTTGTTTTGCCTCGATCTTTCAGGTTTGATTACCTGGAAAACTTTATTGGTTTTTATGCCTTTATAGTATACTTGTATGTGAGTGTTTAGAATGAATAGATCAATGAGGTCCTACAGAAGGCTTTTGAAGATGATGAAGGATAACGATTTGGTGATGAAGAGTTCGATGATCTATGTGGAATCGTTGGTGTTTTCATCTGATCAAATTGTTTCCAGTTGATCAGATGAAAACACCAACGATTCCACATAGCTCATCGAACTCTTCAACGCCAAATCTTTATCCTTCATCATCTTCAAAAGCCTTTTATAGGTCCTCATTGATCTATTCATTCTAAACACTCACATACAAGTATACTATAAAGGCATAAAAACCAATAATGTTTTCCAGGTATTCAAACCTGAAAGATCGAGGTAAATCAAACTTGTAGGACAATAGACATTTGTTTTGAGAACTCATATGCCTTCCGATGAATTCTAGATAACGATGGAGATGAAAAACGTTCACGAAATAAATAAATGTAGAATCATTAACAATATCAGAGGTGTCCCTCATAAAGAAGTCATAATATAAACAATTATTCTGTTAAAGTCAGCATAACTTTAAAAAATAGACAATATTCCTATCTTAAATAATAAGGTATAAAATATATATCATATATGTAAATAAAACCTGTTATAATAGATAAAAAATGTCAATGACATTAGAAATGTGAGTTCCTGATTAATTGTCATGTCAGTAGAAGGGTTTTATCTAAAATAGTAAGTGTGTCTTCCATCACTCTCACTCGGAGGTTTACCATGGACGTCTCTCCCCCATCGAACGGTATGAACCCAGGGGCGTCAGATTTGGAGGGTTAATTTGGATATGTGACTGATATTTCGGTAAAAACAAGTGGTTGTCCAGATTTAATGAAACTAAATTGAACACTTAAGCTGCATTTAAGACACTGCGGTGGTGTTTCCCGCAAAACGAAATGCGGATTCCACCTTTCTTGATATCCAGTATTGATTTTGATATCCAATTCACTGCAACAAATACCAGAAGCTCCACATAAACACACCATTTTTGGACCTTGTGTTCTTTCTTACTATGAATTTTATATCTAATTTTATACTGTATATTTTATATGCTTTTAAAGTTATTAATTTTAAATTTAATAATTAATGATATCATTCAAGAAGTCGACTTTGAAAGGTATCAAATAAAAACTATGCCTAAAATATAAATAAAAACTGAAATACTGGATAACCATATAAGAACAGCTCATAGTAATAATAGTATATTAATTTTATAGTCTTTCTAAATCACGAACTTGAAATTAATTTTGTTTTCAACTATTTATTATATGTTTAATCAATGTTTAAAGTTTCATTTATATTCGTTTCATAGTTTATATTTTATAGTCTTTCAAAGTCACGTACTTGAACCATTTTTATGTTTCAAGTAGCTTATATATTCTTTTTCATTTCCATAGACATTAAACATATAAATGAACATAAACAATCAATGTCTATGTCTACGGTGAGGAGAGCATGTCCCACATGATGGTCTAATAATAGGACGTCCACGGCGAGATCTCTGAGGAATCTGATGACCTGGAGAAGGATGGTACTCAGGCACTGGAACATCGACCGTCATATCCTCCACCTTTGTGCCAGTGGGAGAAAATGTCAACTCTAGCTCGTACTGCCCTCCAGATCCTTCTCCCACCTCAGTGGTAGAAGGACCCGACATCATCGTAGTGGGGAATGAATCATGTGGTGGAACTATACCCGAACTCTGTGATGGGTCTAGAGGCCAAGGTTGTGATGACTCTGCACCAAAAGTATGCAATCCATATAGAGTCCAAGATGGAGAAAACTGAGGATATCCCGTCAGAAAAGATGGATCCCATGATAGCTGAGGCATATCCTGCGTCGGCTCAGACTGAACTACTAGAGGGCCGACCTCTGCCTGTGGAACTGGTGAGGCCTGACATGCAGGACGATGTGGTTTACGTCCTCGTGGTCGTGGCTCCTCAGCAGCAGGTGCTACAGGAACTTCCTCTGCGTCAGGAACCTGCTGTCTCCATGCCGGATGCTAGAAGAGGCTCTCGGTAAAAGCCTGGACATATGCCCTCAGGTCCAGCGCTTCAGCATGAACGACCTCCCGACTGAATACTCGGTCCTCAGCCTCATCGCTAATATGAATAAGACTGTATGCACGAATCTCCTGTAAAAATATTAAAAATGAATTAGAAAATAACTCAATAAACATAGTAATATAGTTTAATTGACTTACAATCATATGCTTCTCTCTGCCGGCTCGGGTAAGATATAGTATAGACTTCACTCTATACCATGGCTCATACTCATGCTGCGCTGAAAGAGAAAACTGCATCGTAGGAACTCCATGAATACGAAACTCTACGCGTCTGCTCCAATAGTCAATAAATACAGCATGTACTCGATGCCAGTCGTCATCCTGCCTCCCCGTCAGCTTCATCCCATGAAGCCGATCTGTCTGCCGCGGCAGTGATGGAATCCGCTGAGTCAAGAGAAACTGGCGCATGAATCTGTCAGGCTGGTGCCACTCAAAAATATGAAAGTGAATGAGTTGCACTATAGCCGTAACATCGTCAAGGCCAACCGTGCAATATGATGGCAACTGCTCTATAATAGACCAGTATGGAACCCATGAAATCTGAAATAACATATTACCCTAGTTATAAAAAATCTAAACTAAAAAGATAATGATATTAAAGTTGTTAAACAGATATATGATATATATAGATACCTGATGGGGTAAGATAAAGTCCAACTCTAGACAATATACGGCCAAATCGTGTCTCGGCACCGCAGTGAAATTGTGTCACTGACACCACCTGTAAAATACAACATCAATAGTGATAAATAATGAGAAATTAAAGTCAATAACTAGCATCATAAGCGAATAGAAATGAGTGATCATACCAGCGTCCACGCGGAGCGTCATGCAACACCTCCATCTCAACCGGCGGACCAGCAAGATCAGGGCATAATCTGGAGAAGTGCTCTCATTCCCACATCTGAATAAGGATGACACATCCCCCGAGCCCTATGCGCTGGCTGTCGGATATCCTGCATAATGCTCGGTATGTGTATGCCAAGCAGGAGGATCCCCAACTGTACATCCCTGCCTGATCAAAGTCCTCCAACAAAGGTAGATACATCATGTTCACGTGCATCCCTGAATGATCTGTACACATGGTCCCTCCAATAAGTCGTAATATATATGCACAAGCATAACACATCACCGTCTGCTCGTCAGCATCATCAGCTAAATGCGGAATCTGTGCCTCCAACCAAGACATGGATATGGATTCTCCATCGGTAGCTCTACGATCAGACAAAATATCAACGCCTAACAAGCGCTGAGCCAGATCGGGCCAAGAATCCTGAGTCGATCCAATAACGGGTCTCCCCTGAATAGGAAGACCAAGAAGCACAGCTACATAATGAAGGGTGATGGTCATCTCTCCCTCAGGCAGGTGGAATGTGTGTGTCTCTGGTCTTCACCTCTCCACGAGTGCAACTATTAGGTGATGATCTATAAATGTAAAATCTGATACAGAAAGACCATAGAAGCCAGCCCGACGCAAATACGGTCTAATGGAAATAGGAGGCTTCGTGTGATGAAAATGATGCGCTCGACGCACCCTGATCAATCGATATGGACCACCATCTATCACAACCTGTGAACAATGGGTAGCCTGTTGACTGAGTAGTACGATATCATTCATCTGCATATAAACAAATGAAATAAGTTGTAAGTGTAAACTGTAAATATAACATCATGATCAGTAAAATATTGTGATTTGTCGAATTCAAGACATGTCATATTTATTCACAACGTTTTATGAAGTTTTTTTTACCAAAATAAGTCATGTTCTTCAAAGCATATTAATAAGATATGCTTTTATCTAGAATTGAGTGATTTGTAATATATGGTTTTATATATTTACATATATAAGACATTTGTCTATGTTATATAGATGTTTATTATAAAGGGATGTGATTTATAATTTATATATGATTTCTCACATTATGGTATGTTTCATATTTATTGTCTCAGTCTCATTGTAATGGCTCGGACCTCTCCGGTCCATTACTTTGTGAAAATGTGGTGTTGGAGGTGTTCCGGGAGGTCAAGGTGACTTATCCCCAACACTTTGCCTAATTTCTAGTTCTCTAAATAGTGTTTCCAGTTTTATGAACTGTATCGGTAGGTGAGCAGTGTTTCTATCGGTGAGGTTCAGTGAACAGTGTTTCTATCGGTGAGGTTCTATCGGTGGACTTCTATCGGTAGACTTGAACAATGTTTCTATCGATGGACTTCTATCGATAGATTTGAACAGTGTTTCTATCGGTGAGGTTCTAACAGTGGAATTCTATCGGTAGACTTGAACAGTGTTTCTATCGGTGAGGTTCTATCGGTGGACTTCTATCGGTAGACTTGAACAGTGTTTCTATCGGTGGACTTCTATCGATAGAATTGAACAGTGTTTCTATCGGTGAGGTTCTAACAGTGGACTTCTATCGGTAGACTTGAACAGTGTTTCTATCGGTGAGGTTCTATCGGTAAACTTGAACAGTGTTTCTATCGGTGAGGTTCTATCAGTGAGGTTTTATTGGTAGACTTGAACAGTGTTTCTATCAGTGGACTTCTATCGATATACTTGAACAGTATTTCTATCGGTGAAGTTCTATCGGTAGACTTGAACAGTGTTTCTATCGGTGGACTTCTATCGGTCGACTTGGCATAGTAAGCATGTTAAACCTTTTGTGACAGCTTAATGATTAGTTTAATATGGATTAATGAATCCGTTGTTTGATAATTTCTAAAAGGGTTCTGAGTTACCCTCTTCTTTGTTAAAGGGCTAAGAGCCCATGGATGTGATTGTTGTTTGCCTGGTGCTTGTGTTGAGCCTCCTTTGTGTTTAGTAGCATAGGATGATTTTGTATAATGCCTGATAATATGGGAAAGTATTTCTGTAATGAAAGTTTGATTAAATGGTGAAAATCCATGGGGATGGAGATACTAGATTTTAAAGGTGATGTGAATTTTAAAAGGAGCAGTTGATTTTTCTTATGTGATGTCTTTTTAGTTTAATGTGGAATTATTCATGATTAGTTAATGTTTAAATAATTAATTAACGTACAGTGGAACTAGTAAAATGAGAATGGAGTAATATATTAAAGCTCTTCAAATGTTTGGGTACTTTTAGTTCCCCCTTTCAGTTGTAGTACTTTTGCATGACATTTCATATATGTACTTGGGTTTTTTTTATATTTCAGTTTTGAGTTGGAGTTGATTGGTGTCTATGTTATCTTTCTCTTCTGCATGTGTTCTCTTAGAGGGTAATGCCTCCCATTTGTGTGTTTATTATACCCTCGGTGCTAGTCGCCAACCCGGGGCCTACTGGAGGCGGGACTCGGGGGTCATTATCTCTCTTCTCACATTGCCGGCCAAGGAGGGGTACACTTTGTGGGGAGGGGGTCGTGACACACATTATGTTTTAAAAACCAAGATAAAAGGAAGATATAAGAACAAATTTATAATATAACAATCTACAAATAACAACAATACATCATTGGGCCTTAGAGTGTGAAGTTGACCCAACAATGTTAGGACATCATTTCTGATTATGACCTTCTTGATGACATATGATGCATCTCATACTCTGTCTTGGTTCTTAAGGCCATTCTATCTCATTTCGCATCCTACTGGCCTTCGGTCTCCCACAGGGACGCAATCGATTCTTATCAGGTACCACTATCGCCTTACCTTCAAGCATTGGGAAATAACGAAACTCGCCAATAGGTGTCCATGGCGCAGCATAACAGTTAGCAATGGTGTCCATCCGGTACACTAGATCAACATATTATTCCCATGATATGTTAATAGAGGCACATGCTACGATGGCGTGTGATCATGGAAACCGTAAAGCCTGAAAGTTCCGACATTGGCATTGCCTCGTTCCTAGTAATACCACCATTTTTTCACCAACGCTATTTGTGATGGGGTTCGACTTCTCTTAAACTTCAAATCGAGAGTCTTCTCACCAAAATAGACTGACATGATAACCAGAAGCTTCTTCAATGTTCTTTTCAATCTCTCGTTGAAAATGTCTTCCGTACGTTAGCCCCTGGTGTATTCCATCTGATACTAGTTTTTGTCTATCAAAAAATTACTTCACGCAACGATATAATCTCTCCTAAACTAGGGCAGTTATAGGTAGCTTGCGCAGCCCTTTGAAGACACCATTGACGCACTCTAAAATGTTGGTGGTCATGTGTCTGTACCTCTTCCCCCCATCATATTCCAATGTCCATTTTTCTTTTGGAATCTGCATCATATAATCGTAAACTTCTTCATTAACCTGGCATATTTGTTCGAAACGTTCTTCAAATCGTCGTTGATCCAACTCATATGTTATATAGAATAGACGATATTTCACAAATTTTGACTTTATTTTTACGTTGATATAAAAAAACAAATAAAATACATACCAAGTCTGGTGATTGCCTTCCTCATCGGTTCGTTGTGAAATTTCTTATGCAAGTTGCTAGCAATATGTCTAATACAGAACCGATGATGTGCATTTGGATAACCCCATGTATCACGATCCGTATTGATTGCCTCATTAATTTCCAGATGTCGATCAGATATCAAACAAACACCATGAATGTTAGGAAAATGATTACTGATACATGCCAAAAACCAACCCCATGATTCATAGTTTTCTTTCTCTACAATGGAAAAGGCAAGCGGGAGAGGTGAACGATTTCCATCTTGGGTTGCCGCAATCAACAATACACCCTTGTATTTTCCTTATAAAAACGTTCCATCAATCTAAATGAAGTGTTTATTAAAACGAAATGCGGAGATACATGGTAGGAATGCCCAAAACAGTCGATGAAATCGAACACGAGATGGATCAAGTCTGTTATCATGAGACGCATATTCGTTTGTATCAAGATGGAATACAACTTGGTTATGATGACTCAGTATAGCAAGCAATTACGGAAATACTCTATATGAGTCATCCCAATCACCATAAACCTTCACAATTGCTTTTTGATTCGCCTTTCATGCCTTATTATACGAAATCTTATAACCAAATGTATGTTGTATCCTCTCTTGCACAAGGGCTATCGGAACATCTTGACATGTCCTAATCATCTCAACAACAATGGATGACACAAATTCTGCATCCAATGAAGCATGATCTTGTGTCAGGCTTGGATGAACGCATGTATGGGTTGCCTCAATCTTCGAGATTCTCCAACCTCCAAATGCAATGTCCGGAATCACCCTCAATTGAAATCTACAATCATCCCCATGTTTCTCACATCGTATGACATATCTTCTATGATCTGATTCGTAAAATACATAGTTGCAGTGCCTCTCAATGTGAAATCTCTTTAACGTATTTTTTAATGCATCTTTACTTGAAAAATTTCTTCCAACAGATAACGTTTTGTCAAGATCACTAAACCTATCTCGTATAACTTCAGGAAACTCTGTTGCCAGTGTAAGAACATTATCTTCAAATTCAGGGACAGGTGTCATTGCTTCTGACCGAGATGCAAAAAGTGGTGGATGATTTATTGTAGGTCGAGTTTGTTGTACAACTACTTCATTTCTCAAAAATTCTGTTGTTCCTTCCTCATCACCACTATTACCATCATCTGTTTCGTTATTACGAAACTCCTCATCAGAAGTGGGGTTAACATGTATATCCGAGAGATCAAGTAGCTTGTCCTCTTCTTCATCATTTAGAATAGTCTCAACTTCATGAGGTGGACTATCTTCAATGACCCTTCTAAGTCTATGTCTATGTACAATTGGATGTTGTTGTTGTACATCAGAAACATCAACATATAAATCCATAATCGTACCATCCGATCGTTGAGAAAACAAATTAATTACTTGCATCCCGTGCGCATCATCAACCAATGGACAAGCTATATGCCACAATGTTGACGGGAACTACAAATGTCTATAACTCATTGCCATGATATTTTGATCGGGTCATAGATTTAATGAGCCAGTAATTCTGTCTTGAAGGTCACTTAGGGTTACACAATCACTTGTATTAACCACTGTTACTGGTTGGGTACTATAAGAAGCTCCTTGCTCAGTTTGAATAAACTCCCCATAGCAGTACACACAAGAAAACATTATGCTCTACGTAAAAAAAGGTTTTTGATCAAGATTCTGATAATTTAAGTGACATTGATGGTTAACAATATAATATTATTAATCCAAATTATTTTTAATACGTTGACTGATTTTTTATATTCAAAAAAACATTCAAAAATCAAAAGTTTTTATACTGTGAATATTTAATAAAACTATCTTATATCTTAAACTTGAATATTTCTACACTTCATCATTCTTCAATCATTAGTTATTTCTTACAAAATTAATAATTTGTTAGTAGAGTAAAAAAATAAAGAACATGTCGTGAAAATATAAAGAACACAATATTTCGAGCTTCTGGCCTTTATTTCAACGAATTGGATATCAAAATTTCAGAACAGGTTTTCTGAAATTTTGATACTCAATCCGTTACAATAAAATCCAGAAACTCGAAATATTGTGTTTTTTATATTTTCACGATATGTTCTTTATTTTTTTAATTCATTTCTAATTAATCATTCCTAATATTTTTTGTTTCACTCCGTTTTTTGAGTTAGTGTTATTTTTAACGCTTATTTATTAATCATATCATTAATTTATTAATTAATTTCTACTTAATCATTAATTTATTAATTAATTTCTACTTAATCATTAATTTATTAATTAATTTATACTTAATCATTAATTTATTAATTAATTTCTACTTAATCATTATTTTATTAATTAATTTCTACTTAATCATTAATTTATTAATTAATTTATACTTAATCATTAATTTATTAATTAATTTCTACTTAATCATTAATTTATTAATTAATTTCTACTTAATCATTAATTTATTAATTAATTTCTACTTAATCATTAATTTACTAATTATTTTCTACTTAATCATTAATTTATTAATTATTTTCTACTTAATCATTAATTTATTAATTAATTTCTACTTAATCATTAATTTATTAATTATTTTCCACTTAATCATTATTTTATTAATTAATTTCTACTTAATCATTAATTTATTAATTATTTTCAACTTAATCATAAATTTATTAATTATTTTCTACTTAATCATTAATTTATTAATTATTTTCTACTTAATCATTAATTTATTAATTATTTTTTACTTAATCATTAATTTATTAATTATTTTCTACTTAATCATTAATTTATTAATTAATTTCTACTTAATCATTACATTATTAATTAATTTCTACTTAATCATTAATTTATTAATAAATTTCTACTTAATCATTAATTTATTAATTATTTTCTACTTAATCCTAATTAATCATTTATTTATTAATTAATTTCAGAATATTCAATCTAATTAAATAATAACTATTAAGATCATTACGAAGCTAATAATAACAACTATAAAGATAGTACTCAATGTGTGTTTTTTTAATATATCTTTGTTTTCTCAGATATTTTAGTAGTTTATAAAGAAATATGACTTTCTTAAGCAATCCCCTGGGTGTGTCAAACCAGAATGCAGCAAGGCCCATTGTCGTGCACCAGTTCCCGTTCAAGTATAGCTCAAATCGGTGTTTTCAGGTTTTACCCCTATGTACATCTGTGCCAGAGCCACATTCACTTGTTTGTATCCAGACAAGGATTTCGCTTAGAAAACATAATCTTTATGCTACCAAAATATCATATTTAAAACTAACAAAGTAATTGCACAATCTAATCTACTAAAAAATTTAATATTTACAACTAAAAATAATTCAACTAAAAACACATTAAATTAAATAAAATTATACCTCTAAATGATGCTTTGGAAAAAAAGCCCACAACCTTCACCGCACAAGAAAAATTAGAGATTCTAGATAGAAAATGAGAGGGAATGGAAGTTTGGAAGTGAGAAGAAGGGGGGGGGGGGCTTCCCTTTTATAGGGCGAGAGGGTAGAGGTGGCACCCGTGGTGCCGCCTTTCGAGATGACGTCATGCGAAAGGCGGCATGCGCGGTGTCGCCTTTCCAATGACGCATCTCGAAAGGCGGCACCGCGGGTGCCGCCTCTGCCACGTCAAAGATCTGGGCAAAAGGCGGCATCCACGGTGCCACCTTTTTCCGGTGGTGGAAAGGCGGAATCCGCGATGCCGCCTTTGCCCCGAAACGCAAAGGCGGCAGCGCGGATGCCGCCGTTAAGGGGCATTTTGAAAAACAAATTTAACCTGACCGTTTTAAATATTTTTTTTTAAAAAACCGTATAAAAAAAACTCCACTAAGGGATATAAATGGTTACATAGATGTGATATGGTGGTAAGTGAAACGGTGGCAGGATACTGTAACTGGTGTGAGGAAACACCATAAACGATGAAATCGTGAAGAATGGAAACAGGTCCACTGTGAGACAACAACTTGTGCAACAGTAAAAAACACCTAACCCTCTTCACGGTTTCACTGCAACAAAAATAAAATAAATTAACAACATAAACTAAAATAAAATATAATTATTTGAAAACAAAAATCAATTAAAGCAATTAAGAATAATTTAAAAAACTTAAATAAAAATATGCAACAAATAAATCATTAATTAAATTATTATTAATTTCAAACTATAAACTATTTTTTGTTGAATAAGTGAGTAAAATTAAAACTCTAAATTAAAATATCTACTGAATGTTAGAAATTTTATAATTTTAAATTTATAATTAACAAATTCTTAAAAGACAACTAATAATTAGACTATGTTTTTTTAAATTGAACAATATTTACTACATGAATTGTTAAATTAGAAACTACATTATTTATGTTCTAAAGAAATATTAATTAATTAATTAATTAAAAGGTAAAATTATTAAATATGAAGGCTAAGACACTAAAAGAAATAAAATATTATTAGACTAAAATTAATGCAAGACATAAATTATTTATTTAAAGTTAAAAATATAATTTTAATTACCAAAACTGATTAAATAACATATTTAATTCTAAAAAATTCAAATGTGCACTTATTTAGAAAAATTTGTAATAATAATTAAATAAATCAACAAAAAAATAATTAAAAAGATATGAAAAAACTATGTAAATTAAGGCCACATCAAATTCCCCCACACCTAAACATTATTTGTCATCAAAAAATCTCATTTTGTATTATTATTCGAAAAGAGAAGTATATTATTCATGATACTGTTCAAAATGTAACATGTTTAGAAATTTCAAATTGAGGATGTCAAGACATTCAATAGGCTCTTGAAGAGATGGATTAAAATCAAGTCTTGCCTTATGAAATCTCGTTAAAAACAATCTAGAGTGCAATAAGTCATTAATAAATGAAGATGTCACACCTCGTATATGATATTATTTAATGAATCATTTCAATCCAATCTCAAGATCTAAATCCAAGAGTGACAAGTTGAAAATATCAGTGGAATTAAAAAATTAACCATAGAAGATTTGTACTTTGACTTATCACCTTAGTTCAAAAAATATATTTTTTCACCTTACTGATTCAACCTAAATGACTCCAATATAAAACAATTGAACCCTTTTTCATTTTGCGTTCATCATTCCCCTCACCTTAATAAACTTGTTTTTGACCCTAGAAACTTTATTTAATTTTTCCTGAGCCACGTATCATGTTTTTATCACTGTGCAATGAACATATTCAAGGTGTACAGAGGGATTATAATTAATAGAAACACACCAAGCATCTGGGGTATCAGATATTCATCATGGGATCCTAGATGCTGAAACTACTCCATTTTCAAAAGATTTATATAAAAATCATTTATATTGTCTCACTAAGGTAAACAATTTAATAATTAAATGAAAAATTAGACCCCAGGGATCAATATCAAAATTCCAATTCCAAGGGTTTTGATCATAACTCCACTAACAGGTTACCCAAATCACTTTCAAAAGTAGTTATTAAACCAAAATTTCAGTAAACCACTAAACATGTTCACTTAGCAATCATCCACTATAAAAAATTTCAGATTCAATGTAGTTATTAACTATTAAAAATGCATAATGCTAAGGCAAGACCCAATTGGGTACATTGTAAATCCTAAAAATATGAATGAATTTTGAAAAGGTTTAACAATTTTTAACAAAAAGATTGATGTTATAGTGGGAATTGATGTAATTTTCATTAAACACTGTCTAGCTCAATCAAGAAATGGCCCCCTCACCCACACATAAAACCCTACTATGTCCCCAAAGATGAATTCTAATGTGAAGAAGAACAATTTTACAAATAGATTTCCAATTAGGTTTTCAATTAAGTAGATTTAACATGTTTTAAGGGTCACATTAATGTTAAAAAATGTATTTTTCCACAATAATTAATTAACAGTAGGTTTGAAAACAAGTACACACAATTACATTTAAGTCCAGTGAAAAAGATTATCCATTGATGTTCAAACATGGCATGTAACTTGTGGGTACAGAATTAATTGGGTGTAAGAAAATTTAGAAAATATGATTCAATTGGATATCCAATTAAGCATAATGAAATCATTCATAACACCCTAGAGCCTAAGTAGTTTCGATGAAAAACACAACAATCAGTAAGCATGTACCCCCCCACACACACACTTAGTTTCAAGTAGTGGAATTATTTTTACACCATTGAAATTAAATTTTTCCATGAGGAGTAACATGAAGAATTATTTTATTCAACTTACTGACAAGCTACAACAAAATATTATGAATGACATGCATGATATTTTCTAGAAAACATGTAGCATAATTTCTAATAGAAGAAGAATTTTTAAAGTAACAGTCACTGTCTCACCGATAGTACCATCAATGGGTCACCCACAATAGCACCAGTAAGTCACTAATAGTATCGATGGCTCAGGTACATCGGTGAGTAAATGAATCACCAATAGTAGTAACTGTAACTTAGTAGTGAATTTTATTATATTGAACATGGAGCTGAAAAATAAATGTAAACTAACGAATAGAGTACTTCCATGAATCAACCATTATCATTAAAGCATTAGCAAGGGAATCCCACTCCTTCATCGACACAACACCATCATCTTTATAACCATGAAACAGAACCAAGGGACCAAAAACAAGCAGTAACAAGAACTTCCCAAAAACAGAGAATATGAGTAGCACATTATTCAAGGATAAAAATTAAATAATGTAAAGAAAAAAAGAACCATGGGTTGTCTCCCATGCAGCACTATGTTTTAAAATTTTTATCCAGAATTTATTCAAGAATAGTTCTCAAGCACAGTGAAGGTAGCCAAGCCCTTCGGTTGTCCCTCAAAATAAAGCTTCACTCTCTGCCCATTAACAAACATGGGTTTGTTTTCATCACAAATAATTTCAATAGACCCATTATTCACCACTCTCACAATATTAAATGGTCTAGACCACTTGGAAATAAGATTTCTAGGAAAGTGTTTGAGTCTAGAGTTAAAGTGGAGGACCTTCTGTCTAGGTTTAAATTCTTTGGTATTTATTATATAATCGTGAAAGATTTTAGTCCTATTATTATAAATCCTTTAATTATCATAACTCTATCTCTTAATCTCATATAGTTCACTTAACTCAAGTGATTATCTCTCACGACCACTCTTAATGTCAAAATTCAGAGAACTAACTGCCCAATAAAACTTGTGTTGCAACTCCACAGGGAAATGACAGCATTTCCCAAACAATATCCTAAATAGAGACATACCTTTTGGGGTCTTGAAAGAATTTATATATTCCCAAAAAGAATCGCCCAATTTAAGAGACCAGTCCTTACTATAATTTGGCACAGTTTTCTCATGTATTTGTTTTATTTCTCTATTTGAAACTCCCACTTATCCACTAGAATGTGCATGATAAGAAGTTATATTTTTATGAACACAACCCTAATTTTTCATCAAAGCCTTAAATTTATAGTTCTTCAAGTGTGTTCCATTATCATTGATAAATGATTTTGGGACTCCAAATCTTGAAAAGTTGTTCTTTTTCACCAGTTTTATTAGATATTTTGATCGAAAGTTGGTATATACCACTGCCTCAACCCACATTGACTCATAATCTACAACAACAAAAATATACTCTTTTGCATGAGATGATAGAAATGGACAAATGAAATCTAAACCCCATACATAAAAATTTCTACTTATAAAATACCTTTTGTGGTAAATCTGGTTTCCTACCAATATTACCTAATCTCAGATACTTTTCACAACCAACTACATAGATCATAGTATCCTAAAAAAAGTGGGCCAATAGATACTAGATTGTATGATTTTTTGATCTTTCCTTTCACCCCCATAGTGACCTCCCTAAGGGGAGGAGTGAAAAATCTATAAGATAGAAATAATTTATTCATTAGGCACACACCTCCTCAGAATACCATCAACACATCTCATACACATCAAGAGATCATCCCAAATATAGTATTTAAGTTCAAAAATGAGTTTCTTCCGTTGGTTATTTGACATATTTTTGGGAAAGAATCCTACTATAAGGAAGTTGGCAAAATCTGCATTCCATGAAGATTGCCTGATAGAAATAGAGAGTAGTTATTCATCTGTAAAAGAAGTGTTTTTTTCTCTTGGATCTTCATATTGATTAAGAGTAAGCCTAGAAAGATGGTCAAGAACTAAATTTTTAGCTCCCTGTTTATCCCAAATATCTAAATCAAACTCTTGTAGTAATATACTTCATCTAATTAGCTTGGGTTATATTTAATTCTTAGATAGAAAGTACCTTAAAGTTGAAAGATTAGTAAAAATGGTGACTTTTAAGCCTAAAAAATACTATCTAATCTTATCTAGAACAAAAACAACAGCTAGAAATTCTTTTTCAGTAGTGGTATAATTATTTTGGGAATCATCTAGAAGTCTACTAGAATAATACACCTCATGTAATTTCCTATCATTCCTCTATCTAAGGACAGATCCTATAACAATGTCAATAACATCACACATAACTCCAAAAGGTAGTTTCTAATCAGGTGTAGTGATAGTGGGTGATGTATTGAGTTTTTATTTTAATAGATTAAAGCAATTTAAATAGTTTTCACCAAATTTGAAAGGAAAATACTTAACAAGAAAAGAACAGAAGGTCTTAGTTATTTTGGAAAAGTCTTTTATGAATCTCCAGTAGAAACTAGCATGACCAAGGAAACTTCTAATACCTTTATCATTTTCAAGTGGTGGTAGTTTTTTAATGACTTCTACTTTAGCAGTATCAACTTCCAGACCTCTCTTTGACACTTTATGACCTAAAACAATACCTTTTGTGACCATGAATTAACACTTCTCCAAATTAATAACTAGGTTGGTTTCTATTCATCTTTCTATGAATAACTCATGATTTCGAAGACATGTATCAAAAGTGCTACCCACAATGAAGCAATAAACCATGAAAACCTCATTGATTCTTTCAATAATATTTGAAAAGATATCCATCATACAACTTTTAATGGTGGGTAGATCTACACACAACCCAAAAGGAATTTACCTGTAAGAAAATGTCCCAAAGGGGCATGTGAAAGTGGTCTATTTCGGATCCTTTAGAGCTATAGGAATCTGGTTCTACCTAGAATACCTATCCAAGAAATAGAAAAATTCATTTCCAGTAAGCCTCTCAATAATTTGATCATAAAAATGGAATTATAAAATGGTAATTCCTAGGGGTTGTATTAAACATCCTATAATCAATACAGACTCTCCATTTTGTGGCTTTCTTAATTTGGATGTTTTCATTATTTTCATTTTTAAAAATAGTGAATCCTCCCTTTTTGGGGGAAACCTGGACAGGGTTAACTGAATAACTATCATAAATAGGATATATGTTACCGATGTCTAAGTGTTTTCTCACTTCCTCTCTCACAACCTCTTCCGTGTTTGGGTTCATCCTTCTTTGACACTCTACCCTAGGATTATGGTCAGTCTCAATAGGTATTTTTTATAAACAGAATGAGGGACTAATACATTTAATATCAGATATTTTCCAGCCTATGAAATATTTAAACTTCTTTAACACACTCAATAATATTTCTTCTTGATTTTCATTTAGTTCAGTAGAAATTATGATTGGAAAAGTAGAATTCTGAACCAAAAATGAATATTTCAAATAACCATTGAATGGTTTAAGTTTAAGTGTGGGTGGTTATACACTTGAAGGAAGAATATTAGTCTTGGGAGATCTAATATCATCAATATATATCTTGTAAGGAGTTTTAAATTTTGACTTATTTTTAATTTCATGTTCAGTTTTAAACTTAACATTGTTATTGTCCAAAGTGGACAACATACTGTCCCGATTTTTCGGATCATAACATAATGAATTTATCAATGCAGAATCATCATGTTGTCTCAAAAGCTCCCCCTAAAGATCATCAATATATTCAGTAGTGTCGTTGTTAAAATAATCAACCTATAATTCACTCAAAAATATCATAAGTTCAAAAACATAGGACTCTACTACTATAGAAACTGGACAATTGTCCAGATCTGAAAAATTTTCCAGATTCGATTTTTGAGTAGAATTTTCAACTTCTAAAACATGTAAGTCATGATTTTCAACTTCCAAATGAGTTTATTTAACAAATTATTGATTTTCAGATTCTTCAGAGTTTTCAGTTGAGTTATCATCTTCTAAGGACTCTACCATTGAACAGTTTTCTGAAAAAGTTGCTCCTTTAACATTTTTTAACACATTGAATTATTATTGTTGTTATCTATTTTTAAAAATAAGCTGACCTTTAGAAACATCAATAACTGCACCACCTATGGCCAAGAAGGTTCTACCCATGATTATAGGCACTTCTTGATCACACTCAATATCTATAACTAGAAAATCAGCAGGAAAAATTATCTTCCCAACTCCAACTAACATGTCATCTATCATACCCACAGGATGAGTGAATGTTCTATCAGTTAACTGTAGTATGATTGTGGTGGGTTGGAGGTCACCCAACCTAAAATGTCAAAATAGTGATTATGGGATCAGGTTAATACTAGAAACTAAATCACAAAAACCATTGACCTGATCATAATTTCCTAAGTTACATAGGATAACAAAACTACCAAGGTCTTTCAATTTGGGTCGGATTTTCTTTTGAAGCACAATAATACACTCTTCAATGAGGATACATGTACCAAATGCTTCAAGTTTCATTTTTTTTGAAACAATCTTATTGGAATATTAAAAGTAATATGGGATTTGAATTAAGGCTTGGATGAATGGAATGTTCACTTTTATATTGGTAAGAAGCCCATGCAACTGAAAATGTTCATCCTTGGTGTTACTTTGAGGTTTCAGATTCTTATGGAAAGGGATGGGTGGGGAAATATTTTTAATGATGGTAGGTATATCCCTCATCTCTTCATAATATTTATCTTTTACTTTATTATTTTGATAATTAGATGAATTTCCAGCTTGAATATCAGGTGACAAATGGATATTCATATCATTCTCTGGAGATTTCTGTGAATTTCCAGAATGTGAACAGAGCAAATTTTTTGTTCCAGATTCAATCAGATTTTCATTTTGGTTATTTTCAAGGCCTTTTTCAGTAGTATTTTGAGTATTTAACACATATATAGTGACAATATCAATGTCATTCTCTCTAGGGTTAAGTTCAATTGAGCTAGTCTGCCTTTTTCCCTAGATGAAAAATCTATAGAAAGTTGTCCAAGTTGTGTTTCCATGTTTTTCATTATTATATCATTTATCATTTTATCTGAATCATATTGATTTTTATGTTTTGTTAGATGAGTCATGTATCTTTCCTATTGAGAGTTAATTCTGTTCAAAATTAGATCAAGTATAGAAGACATCTGGTTATCATTATTTCCTTGTGCATTTGAAGACTCACCCATTTGTTGATTTCGAAAATTTGGTCTTGTTTGGATCTGATAGTTATGAGTTCTAGATTCTTTAATTAGGACTTTATCTTTCCAGGACATGTTTGGATGGTTCCTATAGCCTTGGTTGTAGTTATTTGAAAAAGGGTAATCCATAGGAGGCATTTAAGTACCATAATTGACAAAGATAGAATTATCTTGTTGTCGTGATGGCATATCAAAGTTAGGACAGTAGTTTTCAGTATGCCTAAACATACCACACTGGACACACTATTACCTTAAATATTGGATGTTATTTTGATAGCTCAATTGATTAATAGTTTGTTTTGAATTTTGGTTCATAAAATATTGAAGTTGGTTGGTGATTTCAGTACGTTGGGATTGAGTTTCATTCATTGAACCTGTAGTGTCATTAGAATTTATGATCACTCTTTTTCTTCGTAAATTATTTTGTTCAGAGTTTAGGTCCAAGTTGATAATGATTTGTATCAACTCTTCATCAGTCATTTCATTGTAATTACCCCTAGTAGCCTGATTAACTAGATTCTACTTATAGTAGGAAAACCCTTCAAATAAGGTGTCCATAAGAAGGTGGGATAAGAGTTGATTATGGGGACACTACCTATGTAGGTCCCTGAATCTATCCCAAGTTTCATGGAAAGATTCTCCATCCTCTTGATAAAATCCGGTGATCTTTGTTCCCAGATCACCTTTCAGTATTTAGGAATAAAATTTCATTATAAAGGAATTGTATACGTGATACCAGTTTTCAAAAATGTTCTCATCTAGGCTTAGAAACCAGTTCCTTGCATTCCTTTTAAGGAAAAGGAAAAAACTCTCATCATATGTACATTTTCTGTAAGTCCTATAAGAGATAATTGTTGCACAGAGATATAGAAGTCTCTAATGAAGGTAAGAGAGTCCTCATTAGAGAGTCCATTAAAGGCAGAAAAACAATGAAATGTGGGATTGTTTATGCTCATAATTTCTGGCTCTAGGAGATAACCTAATGGAAGATGGATTTCTTGAAACTTGAGGAATTTGTAACTCCATCATCCTAGACTGATCATTTTCTTATAACATTTCATGTGGATGATTTTGGAATTCATTGGGTATAGGAACCCTATCACTTATGTTCCCCATTTCTATTTTTTGTATCTTTCTAAGTGTAGTCAAATGTTTTTCTATTTCTATGTTTAGGGAAACTAGACTAAAAACATAGTGTCTTGTGCTCTTGAAATAAGTTATAAAAAGATAAATTCGGCACAATAATAATAAAAAAAGCTCTACAATATGGAAAATAGTAGCAAATTAGTCGAAAATGAAGTAGATTTTTTATACAGTTTTTAATATTTTTTAAAAAAAATTGGTGTTTTTTAATGGTAACTTTTTAAAATTTTTTATAAAATGAATGGCTCTTGCCTTCGCTAGGAATGGTGACAAAAACATTAACCAACCATCTTTGAATTCGACCAAATATTAAAATTTACTTTCCAACTAACTATAATATATGTGGCTAGTAGTGTCGAACCCACAAAGAAGGAAATTATGACCACAATTCTTCTAAAAAACATTCAAAAAGACCCCATTGTTATCAGTAGTGGGGTAGACTCCATATTTCTTTATTTTTTTATATTTTTTTATTTTATTCATAAGTCAATAAAGTAAATACATTTTTTTGTTCTAAAATATAATAAAATAGGAAACATATTGGAATATAGTAACAGAGATATTAAATGCTGATAAACAAACAATCAAAGAAAGATGTCTTGGGAAAACTTTACTATACTGGTTTTCAAAGTATTCCTATTAACATAAAAGTTGATGCAATATACCACTATAAAATAGAATGACTCACTTCCCTTGCTAGGAATAAAGTCATAACGATTGATCGATCTTGTTGTTCGCTATTCCATGACTAACAATAATGAAAATTTTGATTTGAAAAATGACAACAGAACGAACTCATCGTATGTTATGTAGTTTTATGAATTAATTATCTTTTGAAATATGTATCCATGATCAGTCTCTCCAAATGATTTTGGAAAATATAAATTAAGTGCTAGGGGTACGATTCAGTTAAATGTATTCAAAATTGATATCATTGATCAATTATGAATACATTGAATAGATAAAGTGAAATGGAAGTAAAGATACCAGTAGAAATTTTGTAATTCCCCGAAATCAAAGAATCATCTAACTATCTTGATCATTATCATATAAACTGAAAACAAATAATTATATTAAAATAAAATGAAAATAAACATAGGAGAAGACTCCCCTACGAACTATGGTACTGCCTAATCTTCTCCTTGGACCTCTAGGAAATGGTTCTCTAGGATCTCCTCTAGGTGCTTCTAGATTCTATTCTCTCTGTCGTATGTGTCATGAGTGAATATGTGAATGTTCGTCACTTCCCCTAGGTGTTTTTTTCATTCTTCTAAACATCATGTCATCTATCACATGTCACCACAACCTTCCACTGAGTTAGGGTGGCTCCACACATTTTCACAATACACATGTGTTTTCTCAATCAAACTCTCATTGATTAATGTTTTCCCTTATAACATACTCTAGTAATTTTGTTGTGTGAACCTAGATGGGATTGCATTTCCTGTATGAAACTACAAAACAGTGGAAAAGAAAAAAACAATTAAAAACATAATGAAAAATTAATATTTTTTTTAATAGTTAATTCTTGAAATAATTATTAAAAATATCATGTTAATTAAAAAATATTTATGTTTATAATTATTATTTACTTTTAGATTATTTATAAAATTACTCTTTTAATATTATTATGATAAAATATAAGTTTATTAAAAATTTATTAATTTGTTTAAGTTAATAAATAAAATTATTATTTTATTAAGTTTATAATTATTAAATAGATTATAAGAATTATAATTAAACGTTATAAGTAATTAAATAATAAAATATTTTGTTGAACCCTCTGGGAGAATTAGTTGAACTCATATTTTTATAATCCCAATTATGCTCAATTATAGTTTGATAATCTCTATATTGATTAATGGTTAATTACTTATTTCTGGGATAATTAGTTGAACTCATATTTTGATAATCCCAATTATGCTCAATTATAGTTTGATAATCCCTATATTGATTGGTGGTTAATTACTTATTTCAGTATTTCTATACACCATGCACATATTCAAATATTATAATATTTATATTATCTTTAGAGAATTCAGTTACTGGATGGATATATATTCTAACTTAACCCATTCTTCCAATTGATTTCTTAAACTGACAAGTGGTCACCGTTATAGAACAATGCCTACCGATACAGACAAGTCACCGTTATGCAATCCTACCGATATAGACAAGTCACCATTATGCAAGACTACTGATACAGACAAGTCACCGTTATGAAAGCCTACTGATACAGACAAGTCACCCTTATGCAAGCCTACCATTACACGAAAAGTCACTGGTACATTAAGTCTACCGCTACCAATCAAGTCTACCGACAGACATGAAGTCTACCGAATAGAAAGGCTACTGTTACACAAGAGGTTACCGATACACAAGGCTACCGTTACACAAGAGTTCACCGATACACAAGGATACCGATATCCAAATCTACTGTTCCAGAGAATCCGACGCTGCCTTAATTTCTTTATCTTTGTTTAATCTAACCAACGGTCATATTAGGTATATTTTAATGCTCTGTCATTTATTTAATGAAGGTTGTTGGATGTCAGGGAACTGTACCTCGTACCTGCAAAAAGAAATAATTTCTTTTTCCGGAGCTCGTGCTATAAATATAAGTAGTCCCTGTTGTTGCAAGATAGATACAAGGGAAATACAGAAGTGATCTACAAGTGACATACACAAGAAGAGATCATACAGATATACATACACTACCAAGAAGACACAGAAGCTCATACACACTCACGCTTAAGAATAGCTCTGTACTATTTGAAAATCATTAGGTTAGTTTCAAAAGCCAATCTGATCTTCTGAGTAGATTAACTAGGAATTAATCAATCCCTTGAGAACCTAACTGAAAGTTTTTTTTAGTTCAAATTCACTACAATTCAATTAGTATTTTAAATTGGGGGATTTTAGTAAAGGATTTAGGTATAAATTTTAATTGGAACTCAATTCACCCCCCTCTTGAGTGTCCACTCCGACCAACATTTGGTATTAGAGGATTAAAATATTTTCTGAAGTACTCTTTTTTTCAACTGTGATTTTAGTTGTATATTAAATTTCTTAGAATTTTTGTTATTTCTAAATTTGTATCTCTTTAATTTTTTTTGTTTTAACCTACTTATCATGGATAACAGACTTGAAGGTGTTGCTACTAATAGACCACCATTTTTTAATGGAAACAACTATGCTCAGTGGAAGATTAAGAAGAAAATTTATTTATAAAGCATGGGTTTTGATATTTGGACTTTCATAGAATCATAATATAAAATTCCCACTACTGTTAGATCTAATTGGAATGAAGATACTAAGACATCTTACAATAATAATTGCAAAGCTATGAATGCTCTGTATTATGCTTTAGGAGATGAGGAATTTAATAGAATATCTGCTTGTAAGACTACATATGAAATTTGGGATACTTTAAGTGTTTCTCATGAAGGAACAACTAATGTTAAGGAAATGAGATTGAAAACCTATACTATTAAATATGATAATTTTAAGATGAATCTTGATGAACCCATATCTGATATGCATCTCAGGTTTAACAAAATTGTCAATACAATGATCTCACTGGGAAAGGATGTTCCATCAAAGGAGCAGATCATGAGAATTTTGAGATGCCTACTTGATAGATGGAGAGGCACTTCTGTTTCAATTAGAGAATCTTGTTATATTGGTGAAATGCCAGTCAAGGAACTTATTAGTAAGTTAATGATGTACGAAGAATAGCTTAAGGTAAACAAAGAAGAATAATATGAACTAAAAAGGAAGTTAGTTGCTTTCAAGACATCAACTTCAAAAAATAAGGATAAAGAGAAAATTCAGACCATGAGTGATAGCTCAAGCTGTGATGAAATTGCATCTGACAGTGATGCAGAAATGGCTCACATAGCCAAAATAATTAAGAAGTTTTATAGGAAGAAGAAGTTTTTTAGAAAATCAAATTAGAAAGGTAAGTATGACAACAAGGGACACTGGAAAAAGGACTGGAAGAAATCTGACAAATCTGATGAAGTTGTCTTCTATGAATGCAAAAGAAAAGGACATATAAAAGAAGACTGTCCAAAGCTGAAATACAAGAAGAAGTATGAGTATAAGGACAATAAGTATAATAAAGCCATGAAGGCTACATGGAGTGCTTCTGAGGATAGCTCCAGTGAATCTGAAGTTTCTGAGACTGAAAGCAGAAATAAGGGAAACATGTGTTTTATGAAAAACACTTCTGAGGTAACATCTGAAACTCCTTCTTTATATTCTTATTATTCTGGAGATGATTCTGATTCTGAAAATATGTCAAAATCTGAACTATTTGAATATTGTGATATTTTGGAAGAAACCTGTAATGAGCTAAAAGACAAATACAAAGGTTTAAAGAAACAGTATGCTTTAACTATTAAACATAAATCTGATCTTGACATATAAATGGAAAGGAATGCTCAGTTACTTAAAGAAAACACTGAACTGAAATTGTCAAATGAGCAACTTAGGAAGGATTTAGAAAAATTCACAAATGGAAAATATACTCTTACTCAAATTCTGGGTAAGTAGATTGAACTTAGATATACTACTGGTATAGGATACCAACCTGGACAAAGAAAAATTACCAAAACTAGATTTATTCCTAAATCTGGACAGAATGTAGATAGTTCTAGTTCTAGAAGTTCATATTCTTCAACTAGTTATATTCATAGTTACAGATCCAATAAGGATTATCTTTCAAAATCTGTTGATTCTAAAAAATTTATGAGACCCATAAGACAAATTTGGGTACCTAAATTTTTATTGGCTAACCTGTCTAGACCCAAGAAAATCTGGGTACCAAAATCATTTCCTATCTGAATCTATTTTGTACGGAACCTGCTTAAAGAGCTCCTGTAGAAAGACTTGGTACGTGGACAGTGGATGTTCAAGACATATTTCAGGAGACTTCTCATGCTTTAAAAGCTTAGTCAGATTTGATGGAGGTTTTGTCACCTTTGGTGATAATTCTAAAGGGAAAATCATTGGCTTAGGCCAGATTAGTAACACTAACTCAGTATTAATTTCTAAAGTTCTATTTGTTGATGGGCTTAAGTATAATTTACTAAGTATTTCTCAGTTATGTGATGATGATTTTAATGTTAAATTTGAAAATGATTCTTGCAATGTTTTTAATTCTAAAAATGCTTTAGTATTTTCTTCCTTACGAAATGAAAATGTCTATGTAGTTGATTTAACTTCTTTAGCTATGCAAAATATTACTTGTTTAAATGCTTTTCATAAAGAGTCCTGGCTTTGGCATAGAAGATTAGGACACTGCAATATACAGTCACTTAGAAAACTTACTAGGAAGAACTTAGTTAGAGACCTACCAAAACTTGAATTCCCAGCAGATAAAGTTTGTAATACCTGTCAAAAGGGAAAGCAACATAATGTTTCTTTCAAATCAAAGAAAAAAGTGCCAACTTCTCAACCTCTCGAATTGGTTCACATGGATTTGTTTGGACCTACTAGAGTTTCTAGTTTAAATGGTAAGTACTATGTCTATGTTTTAGTAGATGACCATTCTAGGTATACTTGGTTATATTTTCTAGCTCACAAAAGTGAAGATTGTTCTCACTTTGTTAAATATTCCAAGTCTGTAGAGAACCTTAGTGAACTTAAGATTAAAACCTTGAGAAGTGATCATGGCTTTGAGTCTGATAATCATGAGTTTGAATCCTATTACTCACACAATGGCTATAGTCACAACTTCTCTGCCCCTAGGACACCTCAACAAAATGGTGTATTAGAAAGGAGGAATAGAACCCTTCAGGAAATTAACAGAACCATGCTCAATGAGTATGACCTACCTATTTATTTTTGGGCTGAAGCTGTCAATACAGCTTGTTATATTATCAATAGAGTCTTGATTAGACCTGTTCTTAAGAAGACCCCATATGAGTTATGGAACCATAGGAAACCTAAGGTTAACTACTTCAGAGTTTTTGGTTGCAAAGTCTTTATTCCTAATACCAAAGACAATCTTGAAAAGTTTTCATCCAATAGTGATGAAGGAATTTTCCTAGGTTACTCTATTTGTAGTAAATCCTATAGAGTTTTCAATAAGAGAACCAAATGTGTGGAGGAATCTGTTCACACAAAATTTGATGAAAATGATCCACATGAACCTAAGAACTCTCTTGAAAATCTTGAAGATGATCTCTCTATTTTGAACCTTAATTATAAAGATAGTGGACCTATAGTTAAAACATCTAGTTTTGGAAATTTTCCAGAACCTGCTTCTGTTGATTCCCAACCTGTTAATGAACCTGAAATCTCTAGCCCTACCTTTTCGAGACCAACTAGGATTCTAAAGAACCATCCTTTAGGTGTTGTTGTAGGTAATCTAGATAGAGGAACACATACTAGAGATTCTCTAATAAATCAGGTTTAACATCAAGCCTTTCCTTCACAGTTAGAACCTAAAAATATCAATGATGCTATCAATGATGAATTTTGGGTAATGGATATGCAAGAAGAACTAAATCAATTTGAAAGAAATAAAGTCTGGGAATTAGTAGAAATACATAAGGACGCTTTAACCATAGGCACAAAGTGGGTGTTTAGAAACAAAGTTGATGAATCTGGAAACATCATTAAAAAAATGCTAGACTAGTTGCACATGGTTACAATCAAGAAGAAGGAATTGACTATGAGGAAACCTTTGCACCTGTAGCTAGAATAGAGGCAATTAGGATCTTACATGCCTTTGCATCACATCTGAATTTCAAGTTATATCAAATGGATGTGAAAAGTGCTTTTCTAAATGGTTTTATTGTTGAATATATTTTTGTAGTACAACCACCTGGTTTCTCAAATCCTCACTTTAAAAATCATGTTTTTAAACTTTCTAAAGCATTATATGGTTTAAAACAAGCTCCAAGAGCTTGGTATGAAAGACTTACAAATTTTCTTATTTCAAAAGGATTTACAAAAGGAATTTCTGATCCCACTCTTTTTATAAAAATAATTTCAAAAGTTATTTTAATAGTACAAATCTATGTTGATGATATTATTTTTGGATCTTCTAAAAATTCTTTATGTACTGATTTTTCAAAGGTTATGCAAAGTGAGTTTGAAATGAGCTTAATGGGAGAGCTTAAATACTTTCTTGGATTACAAATCTTTCAAACTAAAGATGGTATTATTTTGAATTAGAGTAAATATACTAAGGATTTATTAAAACATTTTGGTTTGGATAGTATTAAGGGAAGTGATACACCTATGAGTACCACCTGTTAATTGGATATTGATGAAACTAGGAAACCAGTGGATCAAAATAATTACAGAGGTATGATTGGGAGTTTACTTTATCTTAATTCTAGTCAACCTGATATTATGTTTAGTGTATGTATGTGTGCTAGATTTCAAGCAAACCCTAAAGAGTCACACTTACTTGATGTTAAAAAGATTTTCAAATATCTTAAATATACTGCTAATTTGGGACTGTTTTACCCAAAAGGACAATCATTTGATTTAATAAGTTATTTAGATGCTGACTTTGTTGGATGCAAGTTAGATAGAAAGATCACATCTGGAACATGTCATTTTCTTGGAAAGTCCCAAGTATCATGGTGTAGTAATAAACAGAACTCAGTTTCATTATCTACTGCTGAAGCAGAGTATATAGCTGCTGGTAGTTACTGTGCACAGATTCTGTGGATAAAACACACTTTATTGGACTATGGATTTGATTTTAAACATGTTTCAATTAACTGTGATAACACTAGTGCGATCAACATCTCTAAGAACCTTGTATCTCACTCTAGGACCAAACACATTGATGTTAGACACCACTTTATAAGAGATCATTATCAAAGAGGTGATATAACTCTTGAATTTATAGGCACTGAACTCCAATTAGCTGATATTTTCACTAAGCCTTTAGGTTCAGAAAGATTAAGTTTCATTAGATACGAATTAGGAATGATAACTTACTCTTAAACCGTTAGGATAAACCTCACCGTTAGGATAGACCTCATCGTTAGGATAAACCTCACCGTTAGGATAAACCTTACCGTTTGGATAGAACTCACTGTTAGGATAGACCTCACCATTAGGATAGACCTCACCGTTAGGATAAACCTCCCCATTAGGATATACCTCACTATTAGGATAAACCTCACCATTAGGATAGACCTCACCGTTAGGATAAACCTCACTGTTAGGATAAACCTCACCGTTTAAGGACACCTCACCGATACATTTCTCACACTATTTTAAAATTTTCGTATTAAGGCCAAGACTTCGAACCATTTTTAATATGAGATTTATTTTTTTTGTGAATCTTAAATGATATTAAACTCAACTCCAGACTTCACTCAATCACCGTGAACCCGTCTGTTCAAATCCCTCCTACCTAAACCTCTCAAGCTCACAAAACCCTAAGCCTCAGAATCTGAAATGGCCCATGTGAAGCAACCCTCAGTGGATGAAGGGAGTGATGCGCCGAAAGCTAAGAAGTAGAAAGTAACCAAGTCTGGTGCTAGTGGAAACAGTAGAGGTGTTGTTCGAAGGAATCCTGTGAATCTGCATTTATCAAAGCAAGAAATTGTAGTGGAAAAGGAGTTGTGTGAGAAATGGATATTGGAAAGTAAGTCCCTGATTATGAAGATTTTACAAGAGCAAGGATGGCTCGAATGCTTCATGAACAATAATGGACCATATTATCTAGTACTGGTAAAATAGTTCTATGAGTTTGTCTGTTTTGAAACTTCAGAAGAGGATAATAGGATGATTTCCTTTGTGAATGGTCAAAAGTTTTCGTTTTCATCTGTTGAATGGGCAGAGAACCTTAGAGTTCCTCATAGAGGTGATTATGGATTTTATTCAAAATCCATACCTACTGCTAGTGAATTTTTCAAATATGAGGATGCCTTGTTATAATTGATATGAAATGGAACTCCTAGAATGGTCAATGCTGCAGAGATGGCAGGGGGGATAAACTACTTTTTAAGTTCATTCAGCACATGATTAGTCCAAGGAGAAGAGATTTTGCTACCCTCAGATTTCAGGATATTTATTTGTTGTATCTGTTAAAGCATGGAGTAATGGTGAATTTGTATAGATTGATAATGATTCAGATTGAGGATATGAATATATAGAAGTCTAAGTCTAATGCACTATTCTTTTCTAAGTTTATTTCTATTCTGTTGAAGGCAAAGGTGGTAGATGGACCTCAGGATAAAACTTTTGTGGTTAAGGATAATTTTTGCATCACCAAGACTGTTTGTAAGTTTATGAAAGTTAGCTGGAACCCTTGGAAGAAATCATGGGTTAATGATGAAGGTAAAATCTATGACAAGTACACTCTTGTGGACCATCCTTCTAGACCAAAGGATGTGAGGGATCCTGGTCTTGGACCAGATGAGCCATAACCGGTCTATAGTGATGATGAGGCAAAAACAGAGGAGGAAGAGACTTTAGTTGAGGAAGGAGGAGACTGAGATTTACCTCCTAGTCCTGTGCGCCAAAATATTTCCTACATAGAAACTAGCCCTCCAAAAGAACTACGAAGGAGAGAAACTATTCTGAAGGACAGTGATACTGAGTCCACTGAAGAAGAAGAAGAAGAAGCATATCGGATTGTTGTCAAGGACACCTCTAAAGAGGATGAGGCAAATGATGAGGAAAATAAAGAAGAACCGCTCAGTTTGAGCCCTCTAATAGATAGTACAATCAAGATAGTGCTCGATCAGGAAGCAGGAGTGGCACCTACTGCCATTATTGAGGGAGTCATTGTAGACTCAGAAAAGGATAGGACTCACCCCACTATTGAACTATCAGAGCAAATGGTTATTGAATTTTCTGAAGTTGTAGAGGAGGTTGTGGAGTTACCACGAGTAGAACAGTTAGAGGAGATTCCTCAGGAGAATGCTATAAGTGAGGGGGAGCATCTTGGTTCAGTTTCTGTGTTGTATGACATCAAAGGCTGGTCATCAGATCCAAGATATATGGTACTTGTACTCAATTATGGAGATTCTGATGTGGAAGACCAGCCCCAAAGGGATTCATTTATCCTACCTGTTGTGGCTTACAATTTAGCAACCAAGGAGGACCTTGATTCCTTGAAGGCTGAAATTAAAGAAGCATTGAGAGATTCAGTGACAGATTTGAAGAAAAGCCTGGTTGAAGAGATGAGGAGTGTGGAGCAATCCATGGAGCTATCTCTGGGATGTGCTATGTCTAGTCCAGTGAAATAAATGATGGATGAAGTTAAATTATGCCATACTCAAATTGAGAGTTGGACAGGAGTTGTGGTTGCTCTAAGACAATAGATTGCTTCATTGACTGCCATGAACAGTTCTCAAACCCAAGTGAATACTGATATCATATATATCAAAGAAGTAGTCAAGCATTTTTTGGAAGTATTTGATGATTTTAAGACATCAGTAAAAGTACATTTGAAAAGTCAAGATGCACTTTTTCAGAAGGTGGTTAGTAATTTGACACAGTCTTTCAAAGAGACAATAGCTTTCTCGGTAAAACCCCTTCCCTCATCCAACTCCACTGTGAACATTGACCAAATCAGAACTGTGATCCAAGAAGAGTTGGATAAGGCCTATACCAGTGGCACCTCGGATACTCAGATCCTTTCTACCACTAGGGAAGTTAGCATTCTTGTCTGTGATCACCTACGGGAAGCTACTGCTTCTCAAGAGGCCATTAAGAATAAGGTGGATGCTTACTTTGAGAAGGTCTATACCAAGTATCAAATGACCAACCATTTCAAGATCTTGATAGAGAATATAAAGTTGCCTCCAGTAACTCAAGCTTTCAGAGAGAAGGTTAGTAAGCTCAGGGAGCTTACTCCTGCCTTGGATAAATTCATTGAAAATCAAGATGATTTTGTGTCAGAAATGGAGAGAGGAGGTAGTATTACTATGGATTTCAGGAACCTCTTGCTACCATTCTTTCATGTGGATGCCAGACCTGTGATTGTACCTCCTGCTCTTCCTGCCTCTGCCTCTAGGATTACACCTCAGTTAACTCTAGTTCATGATATTCAAAGCTTGACACCTATGATCCCACAGAGGAGTACATATTTAAGATCTGATACAGTTTCAGTGGCTGACCCTCCAGTTGTTCTTTCAGCTATTCCCAAGCCATCTACTTAATCTAAACCTGCACCCTCTTCTGATCCTAAGGGAAAGACTAATGTTCAAGAGGAAGATTGAGTGATTCTAGATTTTTTTATAGTCTTCACTTGTATTTTTGTAATACTGACTTTATCAGTTTGTACCTTTTTTGGATTAATGGAAATTTACTCTTACATTCTCCAATTTACTATGTTTATGTTTCTTTGCAATCTGTTCTCTTTTTGTCTCTACATTTCTCTGATTCTACCCTTCTTTTTGTTAATCAAAAAGGAGTATAAAATGAAACAAATGAGAACTGGGAGTGCAATTGAAAGGGGGAGAAAAATGAGAACTTTGTTTTAAAGTTTTTTTTATGAAATTTTTCCTCTGACACCATTTTAATTTTCTTAATACTTTGGCATAAGTTGTGATTATCAAAAAGGGGGAGATTGTTGAACCCTCTAGGAGAATTATTTGAACTCATATTTTGATAATCCCAATTATGCTCAATTATATTTTGATAATCCCTATATTGATTAATGGTTAATTACTTATTTCTGGGAGAATTAGTTAAACTCATATTTTGATAATCCCAATTATGCTCAATTATAGTTCAACAATCCCTATATTGATTGATGGTTAATTACTTATTTTATTATTTATGTAAACCATGCACATATTCATATATTATAATATTTATATTATCTTCATAGAATTCGGTTACTGGATGGATATATATTCTAACTTAACCCATTCTGCCAATGGATTACTTAAACAGACAAGTGGTCACCGTTACAGAACAAATCCTACTGATACAGACAAGTCACCGTTATGCAAGACTACCGATACAGACAAGTCACCGTTATGCAATCCTAATTATACAGACAAGTCACCGTTATACAAGCCTACCGATACAGACAAGTCACCGTTATGCAAGCCTACTATTACACGAAAAGACACCGGTACATTAAGTCTACCGCTACCGATCAAGTCTACTGACAAACATGAAGTCTACCGAATATAAAGGCTACCGTTACACAAGAGGTTACGGATACACACGGCTACCATTACACAAGAGGTTACCGATACACAAGGCTACCGATATCCCAAGCTACCATTCTAGAGAATCTGACGCTGCCTTAATTTCTTTATCATTCTTTAATCTAACCAACGGTCATATTAGGTATATTTTAATGCTCTGTCATTTGTTTAATGAAGGTTGTTGGATGTCAGGGAACTGTACCTCGTACCTGCAAAAAGAAATAATTTCTTTTTCCGGATCTCATGCTATAAATATAAGAAGTCCCTGTTGCTGCAAGATAGATACAAGGGAAATACAGAAGTGATATACAAGTTACATACACAATAAGAGCTCATACAGATATACATACACTACCAAGAAGACACAAAATCTCATACACACTCATGCTTACTCAAGAAGAGCTCTATAATTTCACTAAGATTTTTGAAGAACTTCCTCATCTATTTTTTCACTATCTCTAAACCTGGATGTCAAGCAGACGACACTCTGTTTTCCAGACAAAAACCAGAAGACGACTCAGAACCATTTCTGATCAATTCGAAGGAGTCCAGAGCTACACTACAATCACTAGAGCCATTCTAAACACTATATCTTTCTCAGTGATTTATTATTTACATTACGAGCACTATGTGTCATCAGTTTTAATTTACACACACACTGTCTCCTGAACCTTAACTGGAGGATCTGTAAATCCTCATTCAAACTCCTTACATCTTCTATTTCCCATTGTGGATAGTGGTAGAGGTCGTGTGTGACCTAGACATCTATATTTACTGTTGTTTTTGTTTCCCACATAGAACTGTGGTAGAGGTCTTTGACCTAGACAGTTGTAAACTGTTGTGAACCCCGATCCAGGGTGTGGATCAAATTTATATAAATTGTTAAAAGAACTAAGTCGCATCTTGAGACTGAACCTCTTAGTTATATCTGTTGTGCTTTATTTAGTTTTATCTAAAACCTTTTTATTCCGCTGCTAAGTGATTTAAAATTTAAACTGTTTTTCAAAGTTACTCTGATAATTTAATTAGGAAGTGTTTCTATTATTTTCAAATCATTAGGTTGGTTTCAAAAGCTAATCTGATCTTCTGATTAGATTAACTAGGAATTAATCAATCCCTTGAGAACCTAACTGAAAGTTTGCTTTAGTTCAAATTCACTACAATTCAATTAGTATTTTAAATTGGGGGATTTTAGTAAAGGATTTTAAAAAGAAATTTTAATTGGAACTCAATCCACCCCCCTCTTGAGTGTCCACTCCGACCAACGTATTTTATAAATTAGATTAATTAATACGTATTATTTTATCAATTATATTATTATTATAATTATTATTATTTCATTATTTAAAAAGAAAAATTATTATATTTATTTATTAGTTTATTTATTTTACTTAAAAATATAATAAGAATTAATATATTAGTTTTAAATATATATTATTTTAATTAGTATATTTTATTATTTATTAAATTAGTATGATTAATTAATTATTCATATTATTAATACTACATTTTTTTATTATTGTTATTTATTATAGATATTATTTTAATTAGGTTAGGTCTTATTCCCCCCATTTCAGTGCAATAATGGGGGATTATTCGCCTTCGTCTCCATGATGGCGGTGCAAGTGGTGGATCCTCTAGATATGCGGCAATAACCTCCTCAGGTCGACCTTGTAGTGGCTATCAGCTCCTCCTTCTATTAGGTGAGATCTGAGCTTCGATGATGGAACAACTCCCCTCCCTCACGGCTCATCCACTACAGCGGTGGTGATCAAGTCTTGGGTGGCGCAACTCAGACCAGTTGAAACCTCCTATAGCAGTAGAATGTGTGGCAACTCAAATCGATGGCTATAGATCTCCACTCATCCTCTGCTCATGAAGACACATAATTAAAGGATGTCGTAACACCAAATATTGGTGGTGGATTCTCAAGGACGGAGAACATAGGACCAGTGGCTTGTGATAGATCATGTTCGAGTTTCAAATCTTCCCAAAATGTCAACCTAGGGCTCACGGGTTCTTGGAATCTCCAACTACAACGCGGAACTTCAGCTCGGAGATGACATGCGGTGAGGTAGATCGCAGTAATAAATCATCTTGGCTAGATTCAATAAATTTATCTAATGAAGTGATTCTTGAATTGTGTTCTAAAATATGTTATGGTCTCAGATTTCTTGAGATCTCGGTTTGAGTTGGGATTGTTCTAGTTTGAGTCTATGTGTGACGGTGGAATGGATTTAGGGGATGAGTGAGAAATATGGGTGCTACGAAGGATTGTAGTGGAGGCGAGTTGAAATCATGATGGGATTATGGAAGTCAGACTCAGTGAAAGGAGGATTATGGATGCACTGTAAATGTGGAAGAAAAATAGTCTTGTGGATGATGCGATGCCAATGGGAAAAAGAAGAGACTATGCAAGAGGAATTGCACCAAGGGGTAGAAACAATGCCTTATATGTGATATAGTTGTAAGATAAATAGTGGTAGGAGACTGGAACTGGTGTGAGTAAACACCGTAAAGGATGAAACCATGAAGGATGGTTACAGTTCCACCATGAGACTAAATCCAATGAAATAGTAAAAAAACACCAAGCATCGTAACTGTTTTCACGGTTTCATTGCAAAAAAAATAAAATAAATTAAAAACTTCAACTAAAATAAAAACTAAATAATTAGTTGATAAATAAAATCAATTAAAAAATTAAAGAATAATTTACAAAAACATTAATAAAAATATGCAACAAAATAATCTTTAATTAAATTATTATTAATTTCAAACTATAAACTTTTTGTTATTGAATAAGTGGGTAAAATTAATACATTAAATTAAAAATATTTAATTAATGTTAAAAATTTTATAATCTTAAATTTATAATTATAAAATTGTTAAAAGGCAACTAATAATTAGATTATGTTATTCTAAATTGAGAAATATTTACTACATGAATTGTTAAATTAAAAACTACAATATTTATGTGCGAAATCACGATTAATTAATTAATAAATAAAAAAGTAAAATTATTAAATATGAAGGATAAGACACTAAACTAAATAAAAATTTATTATCCAGAAATTAAAGTAAGATATAAATGAATTATTTAAATTCTAAAAATTAAATTTTAATTAAAAAAATTGATTAAATAACATATTTAATTATAAAAAATGAAAATGTTCACATATTAAGAAAAAAAGGTGTAATTATAATTAACTAAATCAATAAAAAAATTAATTAAAAAGATGTGGAAAATCTATGTAAAATAAGGCCACATGAGGCCACCATGACTTTTTGGTTTAATAATCATAGAAGGGGCATCATTCCCATTCACTTTAACTCACAAGGGCCATCATTCCCATTCTTTATAATTAATAAGGGTCACCATTCCCTAATATCATGTCATTGATTTAAGATCATTTTCTTAATAATGATCCAAGGTATAATTCTTAATTCATTGACATTTACAGTCAACAATGGTGTTACCCTAGTCAAATTCAAGTAAGTGAAATGGGATCACCACTCACTTTACTTGGATTCAATTATTTTTAATTTCCAATGGAATTAGAAAAGCTATTCCATTACATGAATGTCAAACAATATCACCATTTAATTATAAGGATAAACACACCATTCAGTGTTTTTGGTGTAAGATATTGAAATACATTTAATCATATAAGGGGACACACCCAAAGGGATGGATCCTTCTATGTTATTCGATTCAAAGGGGTCTAATAATTCACTTAGGTTCAAAACATGGAAAATATTTTAAGGAAGATTCAATTTAGGGTAAATACATGGATAATATCTGTTTTAGACACATCGACATATAATATAAATCATAAACACTTGAGCAATAATTCATAGACCACCTACCTCATACACATATGACTCTCCTTATCCATTATAAGCCTCTGATTCAGCATTGATTGGAAGATATCTAAATAATGGTCTAATTTCAAAAAAATTGGACATATTGGTCAGAACCAAAATAACCTAATTGGGGATAAGGGAAAAAAATAATGACTAGAAATGAATTAATATCTTTTCAATATAGATCTAATGAGATGGATGATGCTTTAATCGGACTATGGAAGGTCGAAAAGAATCAAAATATATCTTATAGCTTCAAATGAGATCAAAAAGGAAGAAGAGAGCCCCTACTATCTTCTAGAGTGTAAAATTGGCAGAATGGTTTAATTAAAAATATCATTAAGGGAATTTTTGTAAATTTTCATCAGAAACAGGTGTTGCATGGTTTGGCCGCAAGGTTTGAAAAACATGCACCAGTTGTACATCATCTAATATTTAGAGGGGAAACCAAAATATTTAGGATATATGGTTAAATAAAATATTCCCCAACAATGAAAATAACCATTATGTAATGTCTCTATTTTCTTGTATGGTCGTGCGACCCTTGTGCACGGTTAGGGAAAACAATGTTCCCTATATCATACCACAATCTAGATCTACACTTCTATAAGTAATCATAAATCTTGGATCACATTATTTATACTAACCATGTGGCTAGTCTAATTTTCATATTAGATGGGCTTACAAGATATGAACAAGCCCCAGACACCCTGGTAACCTCTGCAACCTCATTATGCTATCATATTAGATCCATATGAAGGAATTAGACAAAAATTTATAGGATCTATACGAGATATAAAAATAATGTTCTTATACATGTGATTATGACATGGTTTATACAATAAATCATGGAAAATTTATGGGTTATTCTTTCAAATATAGTAATTATATTAACTCCTTGATAATAAAAAACATTGATATAACTGTCATTTTCAAAAGGGTTAATGAAGGTTAAAAATAGATAAAGGTAAAAATGTGAATTAAACATTTCAAAAAAATTATTTTATGGGATAATTCAGACTCATGACCATTTTATATTCTCATAATATCAATTTGGATCCTTTTTTACCTCCATTTTATATTAAATTCATATTTTAATAAATTCCAACAGTACCCCTCCCCTCTCTTATAAAAGAAAATCTCTTCTTCTCATTACTTCACACTTAAAAAACCAATATTTTGGAAATTATCTACCAAAATAACTTCTAATATCACTCCCCACATTCTATATACCTTATTTATAACATAATACCAACGTTATTGTTCTTAAGCTGTAGCAAAGGGGGTCGTCCAAAGAAGTGGATTCATTCTTAACTGAGTGTTTCTGTTTTATTTCTTCTCCCGTGATCTTCAAATATTCAATAACCATGATTATATAATAACATCAGTATATTAAATATACTAATTTTTTATTATTTTAATTTAATAACCTCTATCGATCTCTAATCCCCTTAAAATAGGAATGAAATTCTTTGTTCAGGTGTACGATAGACTACCACCTTGCGAATTGATCAAATTCATCTTCCACAAAAACCTATTTTTCTTGGGTAAAATGATGGAATTAATTTTTATATATGATATTAATGACATATTTTTAATTCCTAAAATAAATATAACATATAAATTTTTACCTTTCCATTCACTGAAAAAAGATAACGTTAATCATGCATACGTGTGGCCAAGACCGTTGTGAAGCGATGTGATTCGTTTTTCATCACCACATCACATGAATGATATATATATATAGGTAATATCATATGTATTATATGATGATGATTATTAAATATAAAATAATACTTCCCTTCATTCCATAATAATTGTTAAAAAATGGAAACATTACTCCTAGGTATGTACGACCTACTGTCTCCATGAATGTAACATAATTCATTTTTCATAACAGTATTTCATGATCGATTTTAAAATTATAATTTAGTTTTAAAAATTATAATAATTTTATGATTATTATTTTTGGATATGATATAATAAAGACCTATTTGGCCTTAGTCAACCTACAGAAGTCATTTTGAGCTTACGAACTGAACATCATCAAAACCCATGATGTGGACTTAACTGATTATATACGTAAACATGTCATTAAAATAAATGAAAAAAATTATTTAAGGGAAAATTATTAAACTTATAATATTTTATTAATAAATAATGTAATTTATATTATTTTATTATATAAGTGTTAAAGGAAATGCATTGAAAGTCTGAACTTGAGGTAAGGGATTTCATCTCAATTTGTTATCGTTGATGCATGTTTTATTATTATACTCCTATTTCAATTTAAATGGTGTAAATTATGACTTTTTATATTTTATATCATTAATACATAATATTTCATGGTATTTTAAATTTCAATTTCAATTACTTCATCCAAGTGTATTTGACATGAATTTTACCATGTGGTAAAATGAATCCTAACTTAATTTCTTTACGATGGGTTGTAACTCTTTTTATTGATATTTTTATTCCATTATTATATGTGAATTGATCTATAGATTGTTTTATTATATATTTTATAATTATTTTTTTGGATTTATGTTTGTTACACATAATCTCTCCATTGATTTATTCTCAATTCAATGATTTTATTTTTAAGGGTTATTCATCTTAAATTAACTTTCCTTGGGATATATGTTTATGATGTTCACCTATCATATTTTCTAAAGTTTATATACAGAAATTTTTAAATAATATATATAGAATCTTTAAATTTTCATGAAATTTAATTTTTTATTTGATGTTATTCTTTCATAGTCTTCCGATTAATGAGTTACTAAATTTAAAAATGTGTTATGTTGTGCTATCTTTTCTATTCAGGATATGTTTATGTTCAAGGATCCTTGGGGAGAAATAATAAGATTTATTTTTCATAAAAAATATATCATTTATTATTCACTTGTTTTGAATTTGGTTTACGTGTTTAATTTCTATTTATTCCTTTCTTGATTAATAAAACATCAACAATTTTGTTTGTAAGTGATGTTGATCTTGTATATTCATTTAGATATAGAATATTTCTCTTCTATATCAATGTTTTTGAATTTTTTATAAAAAATATTCTTTTCTAAAAATAATTTTTTTACAAAATCTATTTTACATTGTCTTTTACCTTCTTCTAAATGGCTTTAAATGTAAATTTATTAACATTTTCCAAATGGGTCATTTCTAACTCCATTTTTAAAATGATTGAAAAGAATTAGTTATTTTATATGTTTACAATATGAATGTATTTTATTAATTTCATGAAAATTATTTTCCCTAAAACAACATTTATAAGTTTCTAAGGTTATTTTCAAAATAATAGGATTTTCATGATATTTAGTGATTTTTTACTTTTAAAAAAAAATCAATGTAAAAAGGTAATTTTCATCAATAATGTTTTTAATGATATTTTAATGGTATTTCTATTCATCAACATAAATATACATTTATATTAATTATTCTCCCCTAAGGATATTTTGTAATGATATTATCGTTATTCATACTTGGGTTAGATTATGCTTGTTTCAAAGTGATATTCAAAAAACAGTGTAATTTTCCACAGGTTTATAAACTAATGAAATAATGGTTGTTTTTATATGTTTTATGATAAAATAAAATATTAATATACATTGTTTGTTTTATGTTTCATGGAAATTTTTTATGATTATGGTTGGTTCTAATATAATCATAGGGCGGTTGGGCCTGATATAGCTCTCCAATACATTCGGTAAAGGTAGGTAGTTAATATATTAGGGATCTCCTCAGAGTTCATGGGAATATACTGTGATAGTTATTCCAATTATAATTGTGATTGTTATTTTATGTGTAAACTTAAAGGTTGTTCTAAGTGTAAAAGTTAAGGTTACACCGTGTTTAGAAGTGATATAAAAATTTACCAAGATACCAGTATGTTTTCATTATTCTTTTTATAGGTTTTAATGTTTCCTTTAATAAACATTATCTTCACATGGCTCATGATTATTGATTATTATAAAAATTATCTTATACTAACTCTTTATTCCTTGTTTCATGATTTACGGTGCAAGTATTGATACTTATGAGTTCCCTTATGTTATTCTCACACACTTTTATTATGTAATATTACACTTATTCTCATCATACACACATTTATGATATGTAATTATTAATGTGTATGTTTACCATTTTTGAGTATTTGACCTCACCCTTTTTATTTTAATTATTCAACAGGTTATGAATAATATTTTTATGTATCTTATGAATAAGAAGGTGACTAGATGTGAAGAAATATTTGGGAGATTATGTAGATCATTATGAACCAATTGTTTATGTATTGAGTATTTCATGTATGATTTTGTACTCATTCTCTAAATCTATAAAACAAAAAGGTCCTTGGGTGTGTAATTGATCATATATTTCCTTATGATGTTTGTAGTATTGGATGAAAAAAATTGGGTCACAATTATTGGTATCAAAATCATAAATATAATGTTGATGTTTTTTTCATGAGATCTAGGAGTGAGGCTTCAGGGATGTCATAATAAGGATAGTAATGGGATGTGTAATAAGAAATTATAATAGGAACAATTAGAAATAAAAAGTTACAGTAAAAATAATTTACATTAATAAAAATTAATATGATATAATCCCTTACCATGAAACGGTTCTCCAAAAATATTTAGAGGTTCTTCTTAAGTTCCTGTGAAAAACGTAAGAAGGATCTAGAGAGGAAGAGGGAGAGAAATATATGATTAGCATGGTCCGATTAATAATTAATGGAATTTTGGGTGGCTAGTTATAGAAAAATGGAGGGGAATTCATTATTCATTTCTAAACATTACTTTTTAACTCTAAGTGATAAAATAATCAAAACCGTAAGCCTTCCAATGGGTTTTATCCACTGTTTATTCCAAATAGGAGTTGGTACCTATATTTTATTTGGTTAAGAACTGAACTCATTTAAATAATAGCATTCATGATGTGAAAGTGAGATGTGTTTATAAATAATTTATTTTATAAACCTTAAAATTTATTATAGGTTTGGGGGGATTTATTATAGGTTTGTAGAATTAATAATATAAAATTAAACACCTCATTTTAAATGGGAGATATTTTTTCATGGATTACTTTTATAGAATTATTATATAACTTTTGGGCTGTTATGATTTCCTAATACATATCATATATTAATACTATATTTAATTTGTACTAATAAAATCAATTATCTTAGAAATTTATGAAAAATTAACGATTGGTTAAATTAGATGTGATGAATTCAGAAATTATATTTATTTTACCAATATGGTTTTCTAAATATGATAATATACACTTTTAAATAAAAATATTAATTTACTAAAAAATATTTTTTTTTGATGCAACCAACTTTCTAACACTTTTTAAAATTACCTTAGAATTCATTAAATTATATTTTCATTTATATTTAAATAAATATTATTTAATAAAACTAATTCATTAATATAAATTTTATTTCAAAATTATTGAATTTATCAAAAAGAGTGTTTTAATTGAAACTAAGTATTTCCCAAAAATATATTTTTTGGTTTTTCATATCCAAATCTAATATTATAGAACACATTATATATTCATATATATATAAATAATAAAAAATGAAAAAATATAATATTAATTTATAAAAAATAATATATAAAAAATATACTACAAGGGCTAGATAGACACCCCCTTATTATATAGACGTAAACACTAAGGGTAATGTGTGTGATGATATTACATTCATAGGGTGATTTGATGAAAATGTGTTGGGAAGTGATCTATATAAGTTTGAAATTCCACCATAAATGGTTTTTCTCATAATTATTTTGTTGAATATCTGCATCATCATGGTCATGGAAAAATCCCAGTGATTCTGCTTCCCTCATAAAATCAAATAAATGGGCTTTAATGGGTATGATAATACTATCTAAGGCCATTTCTACTTCCTTCTATGTCAATTTGATCTTATCATAACCCTAAATATAATCAAATCATAACATTAAGTATATAACTATTGTATTATCAATAGTTATGATTCTCATTGGTATATTATTCCCATCAGATAATTATGGCTATATTTTATAATAGCTCAAAATAATAACAGAAATATAATGTATTGTTTTTTCCATAACTAAATTACTTAATAAAGAATTTATTCATTGAAAATTTAATTTAATTTATAAATTTTGGGATCAATAAACCTTTACTAGATGGTCGTAAAATGTGTGAAGGTAGTCTATGTGTTTATGTCGCTAAATGTTTTACTATATTGATACACCATTCTAGGTATAACATATATCCCTTGTTTATAGATAATAAATTTTTAGGAGGATTAGTGAGTTCCATATTATAGTAACAGTAGTTATTTCATCATATTATTTGGTGGGTTATAAAACTATAGGTTTAGTGTGACTTCTCTAGATTGTAACATACGATGCGTGATCACTGTCTCAAGTGAATAATCATATCATCATTTCATGTTCTTAGATTACCCTAGTTTGGGTGACCTAAATAAATCACACTTTTCCCTATCATTAATACATTAATGATTTATATAATCTTAAAGAGAGATAATGTTTCTTATAATGAAGGAACAATATTTTTAAGGTATGTTGGGATAATTTACAATGCCCGGACTCATCCCCTCTCCCTCTAAAGGTATTCATCCTTGTTTATGTCCAAATTGATCTATGGATAGTCAGATATTCAGTTATATTTATCCCTATTTTTTGAAATTACACTCATCCTATAGAATTATAGTCTGGACACTTATCATTCCATATATAAAATCATGGTTATTTTAGTTTCACACGATTCTAAATAATTTCACGAAAGTGTTAACATATCTTTTTTATAAGATACATATGGATATTTTTAATAAAATATTATTTTTGGATAAGTGATATAAATCATTAGTTATATAATGTTGCACACATTGATACATTGTGAATATATTAATTTTTATTAATTTCTTATGACATAAAATAAAAATATGAATGCATGAATACATGAATGGAAAACATTAGATAAGATGGTATAATATTAAAATCCCTTTAAAATATTAATTTTTATATTTATTCAAATGTAAAAACTTTTCATGACCTCCATTAACCAAATGGTAATGTTCAATACCAAAAATGGTTGCCCATGGATTATCTTATATAAGGAAAAAAGTATATGGGTGACCATAAATAGATTAGGTAATCATATATATTATATGACTTTTTGTACGTTGTTGGGAAATAATAAAAGTAAGGATTAAAGAGGAATAGAGTTGGGATATATTATATAATAGATTTGGTCATGTAGTGTCAACTCGGCTATCTATTAGTCCAGAATGTGTGTTGGTTTCATTTTTTCAATATGTCAATATGTTTTTGTAGAAGAATTTACTTTGAATAGTTTTTGGAAAATATTTGTTTTTTAGTTTACAACAACATTATAGAGTTAGTAAATGATTTACTGATCTTCAATGAACAAAAAATTATAAATATATTGATTATTATTTCTAATTTTGTGCAATGGTTGACGTTTTTCAAACATGATTTTTTAGACTAGTGTTACTGGATTGAAAAGGCTGGTATTATCTCATTTAGTTAAATCTATTCAATGTTTAAGTAATAGAGATACTTTAAAGTTTAATTTATTAATTCATGGAGTTATGGATAAAATATTTTTGGGGTAAAATTTTCAAGATGAATGAGTTATGCTATATGGATAGAATTATGATGTATACTGGAAAAAGAGAGATGATGATCACCAAATGATGTTCTATTTGAAAAATTATTTAATGATTCTTTAGATAGAAAAAACCATTCTTCATATAGATCATATTAGATAGAGAATTTACACACTATATGAATGTTTGAATATATTAAGAAAAAATAATAATGTCCTTCAATTTGATGATACAATGATATTCATTTGAAAACAAAAAATCAATCCAATATTTAAGGAAGTCTAAAGAGATCAGTGAAACTGATATTTCAGGATTCATTGACGAATAATGTTTATTTCAATGTTTCTTAATATTTTAAGGGAGTCAAGGAATGTTGAGTTTAGAAGGACATTCAAATTAAATCCCACATATCTTCCATGATTTTCAGAGTAGGTATGCCTATATAAAGTCATAGAGGATCATTATGAAATATTTATTTCTTTTGTTGAAATAGGTAGGGATGTAATGATGTTTTTAAGAGAGAGGAAAACATGTGTTTCTAAACAAGATTACACTTGGTTCATGAGGATAAGTATATAATATAATCATTTCTAATAGAAATCTCTCAGTTAGAGAAGTACTAGACATACAGAGTACCGAATAAAGAAGGTGAATAAGATAGTGGTTCATCAGAAGAGTGATCATTAGATTGAATATTATTGAGCCCAATAATACCAAACTGAGGAACATTCGACAAATAATATTAGATAAATTATTTCTATAAGAACTTTTTATGAAGAAAATTTTTGGAAAAACTTTTCAAAATTTATAGTTTGAGAAGATCCCAATTATTCTAAAATAAGGAGGATTTTCAAGAATATAATTATCTTTATTGATTTATTTAAGACCATTAAGTGATTTTATACAAGAAAATGTGATACAAAACTCTTGTAGAGGAATAAAATATAATTAAAATAAATTCCTAAAGTGGATCGATGATGAAGAAGGAAGATCTAGTAGCTGGGGGTATAACCAATGGATGAAAAGGCTTAGGGGTGGGGGAATAACTAGTTAAGAAGTAAGAGGAGACAAGAAGGATAATTGGGGGGTATAACTATATGTTATTGGAGAGTTGGTTACTGGGGGTAAAACTAGAGTCAACTAGAGGAATGATTATTGGGGTATAAAATCTATCACTACTTGTAAATTTCTAATCATGAATGAAGTTAGTTAAAAATCATGTTTTTTGGGATAAAAAACATTAAAAGGAGTATGTATTTGTACTAAACCCTGAAAATATCATGTTATAATCTTTTTATTTATATTTATTATATAAAATTTTAGTTTCATATATATATTTGAGTGAAAAAACTATAATAAGTTTTATAGGTTGAGTTATAAGAAGAATTAATAAAATAAAATTATCCCTAATTCAGCTCTCCCCCTCACAGTGGTCTCACACTATTCTGGGAACATCAATTGGTATATTAGAAAAGGTTACCTTTGAAATATCCAAAAATCTACTAAGTAAAGATAATATAAATTCATTGAGAAACACTTGTATTTCTATATTTCATGGAAATACCTTTCACAATTGGGGGAATATGATTTTTTTACACTTTATATATCTTACTATAGAAGTGAGTCACACTAAAATAATGGTATTTACTCCCATTAATTAGGTTTCTAATATATCTATTAATATAAAAATTATCAAAGTTTATAGAAAATCTCAAAAATAAATTTTTATAGATCTCTTAGAGAAAGTTTGTATAAAAATTATGGGTCATCCAACTATTAATGAAAAGTGGGATAAGTTGATAATTAGCTATTAAGGAAATGTGAAAGTCAACAAGGTTCTGTTAAAAATATAGTAGAAAATACTTGAACCTAAAAAGATAGATGATGATGGGAAAATTTATGATTACTTTACAAGGTTCAATGGTAATGTTAGCAATATCATAGGTTTTGGTAATATGTTGGAAGATTCTACTAGTTTTTTAAAATTAATGAGAACCTTTCTAGTAATTTTTGATTCCAAGGTTCCAACTCTAGAATATCAATAGGATTTATCTCTGGATGAACATCAGAACATTCTTATAGTATCTGAAGTGAGAAAAGAAATGGTATTTATGAAGTATAAGGAACAAATATATTACGAAACTATATTAGAATATAAATTTAGAGATAAATAAATATAAAAACAATCAAGTGATTTAGATTCTAATTAAATCAACAATTTCATTTCTAGTATTTATATGAGATACAAAATGGGAAATTGGGAATGAAAAGGTAAAAAAATATCTTATGTGATGTAATTGTGATGACAATGTCAATTTTGTACATTTCTTTCAATATTATCAGATCAAATATTCTATTATTGAAGAATAAGACATTATTTTCTATAAATAAGTATTTAAGAAAAATAATATTGAGTTATCTATCTTGGAGAATATTTTATTGAGTATAAGAGATAAGGATGATTCAGTATCCAATAATAAATCTAATGCTGAAGTCAACTTCTCAGACTGTATTAAATAGGAACATTTTTTATCATGTATTGATGATGATGAAGAAATGAAAAAATGAATAGAAATTATTTTAAAATTACATTTGGATGCATCTCTTGACCATATATCACAACTCAAGAAGGATATGAGAATGTTGATGAAAGATATTAAGATGATAACATTTGAAAATTATGAGAGTATCAAAAAGGATATGAAACTCCTAAATTATATTAGAGTATATAAACTAAATGTGACTAAGCTAGAAAAGAATATGAAATATCATGAATAAAATATATCTAAACAATATATTATTAATAAGGAATAAAGAACACTTGTTGAGGTAAGTAAGAAGAACTGATTGAAGTTAACTAAATTTTATAAGATAGTAAGAGATACTAAAGAAATATTTTTGATAAAATATGAAGAGTTATCTGAGACACAATAAATGTTTGATACCACAAAATTTGAGTTAAATAATATTATAGAAGACTTTACCAATATATTTTAGGTTAAAGGTGACTCTTATTACATTGGGGAAAAGAAGTGTCCACATAGGTAGGTTGATTCTTTCCCCAAAAAATCTCAATATAAATATGTCTTTACTAATAATGTAGCTTGAAATCATATGATTCAATATTATAGGGTTATGAATATTAGTGATAAATAATCTTCTTTAAATAAATACTATAATACTTCAAGAATATTTCACCTAAACAAATATTCCCACCATCTATAAAGAGAAAAATACAACAAATATCCAAGACGAAATACTATCACTCAAAAAGGCCAATATTCAGAGGTCATTGTTGTTATTTTTGTTTCATATTAGATCATAAATACTACTCATATTAATACAACTTGTCTCTACAAAGAAATATTTATAAATAAAGAGTGGCTATGATGAGTAGAAAAGAATAAAATTTTAATTAAATAAATATGAGGATGGAACGAAATTTTAGAAGAAGAATAATTTTAATGTTTCATGTGAATAAACCAATAAATTTAACAATTAAAAGAAAGTTGGATTAGTTATTTTTAGACATCAAATAACCTTGGTTAAAAAGATTAATGAACCACAAAATCCTGATTAAGAAGAAGGTAAGAAACATGCATCAAAAGATGAGAATAAATTTTATGATAATATACCTACGATGTTTGGTTTGTAGATCCAAAATAAATACATGATGTGTGATCATGAGTGGCATAGTTCTTAAAATTTTATGACTATAAAACCTACCAAAGATGAAGGAATGAAACAGATGTATCAAACTGGAGGGAGTGAAGATATTTTGAACACTGAAAAGAAGATGACATATTCATCTAATGACTCAATATATGATAATAAATCCATTAAAAATCATTGATGGATGACCATAAGGAAGAAATAAAATCTATTGATAATTTAATGAATAATAATAAGAAGTAGTCTATATTGAGATAAGTCTATTATTTTAAATGTTACTTTTAATGAATATGGTTATTCTACCATATTTCCATTATTTTAGTTTATATTAACTAACTTATAGGGAATTAAAGGAGAATAAGTAGTGGAGATGGCTTAGTATTGTAGTGGTTTCATAGAAATAAGATACATCCATTATGGAACATTACGATCTCTATGATAAAGTATGGTGTGCTACCCTTATTGGGGAGAAAATATGAATATGTGGTATATCTATGACACTTTCCTTAGTTGTATAAAAAAGATCTTTAAGGAGGAGTAATAATGTGTGAGAAAATAATATGTATGGGGAGTTGTGTTTAGGCACATGAATTTTTTTGATGCGTTTGTTGAGATGGGTGTATGTATTATCCTAAAACATACTCAGATATCCCCTGTTATAAATATGATGAAATTAAATTTTTGAAATATTACATAAAAAATATTTTGAACAACATCAATAACCATGATTATTCACTATTGTTTTCAACATCGAGTTCGACCAAATATGCTTAGATTTTTATGATTAAAGGATCTTTGTTTAGAGATATTTGTGACAATATTATTCCTCTAATGAAAGATTTCAAAATTATGAAATAAATAATATGAGTTGAGATGGACCCTAATTTTCCCTTTTCATTATATTATCAATAAGAAGAATGAAAATCCATACATATATATAAGGGGGAAAGATTAGATTACACATATTGAATTTAAAGCTGTGTACGAATATTGAAAAACAAAAATGGTTATATTATTATTCCAAAGTGTTTTGTTTTCATTTATTCCCAATATTTTAATATATTTTTTATAAGAATATACTTTTAAGGATATTAAGGAATATCTGGTTCTTAGTTTATAGAAATAATAAAAAGTCAGAGGATGAATTAGTGATCTTTAAAGAACCAAACATCCTGAAAATATTCATTATTTGAGTTGTGTTTGTGAAAAGGTTTAGATTGTAAAAATCTGAGTTTCTAGACTGATTTGACCAGATAAACTAGACTGATATTATCAGAAAGAGGTGTTTTTGTAAACGTTTATGTAATAAAGACTATACAAAGTTCACGTTAGGAAGAAATGTTGTTATACATGTATAAAAGTTGAGTTAACAAAAGTTAAATATTAATTTTATTAGTACCAGAAGAAGATAAGTTAGAAGTCTACTAGATAGATATAGATGATTTTAACCAAATAATGTTCTATTAGATAGAATATAAAAAGATCCATAATGTTGTGAAAACCATTCATCTGATAGATGACATTATATAGAGAATTTTTAAACTATATGGAGGATTGAATACACTTATAAAACATTTTATGTTAATTCACCATGAAGATGATGATATGTACATTAAAATAAAAAAATCTAGATTATATTTATGAAATATTGATGATATCATTATCACTGAGATTTGAGTAATCTTTAATAAAGAATATTGAGTCTAAATATTTAAAATATTTGAAGGTGGTCAACAAATGTTGAGTTTAGCAAGAAATTTAAATCATAACATGTTCTTCATCCAAATTTAGTAGCAAAAGTATTCCTATATAAAGGGGTGTAGGATCCTTAAGAGGTAGTTTTTTTTTATTGAAAAAGGATTGCAAGTGTTGATGTTTATGAGAGAGAGAATAATGTGAGTTTCTGGCCAAGATTCAACATAATTGAGGATGATTACTATCATATGGAATAGTTCCTAGTAGAAAAATTCACAAAAAAAATTATTAATGAATTAATAGTGTACCAGATGAAGGAGGAGAATTAAGATAAGGTGCATTAGACAATAGAGATTCAGACCAAGGTTCATCGAATGTAGGCATATCAAATTGAGGAGCATCAGACAAAGCATACCAGACAAAGTATTATCAGATGGAATACAGCTAAGGAAGGTTTCTAGAAAATGTTCTGGAAATTCATGTTTTTAGAAGATCCAGTGCCTTTTATTGTAAGAACCCAGGTTTTGGGACTCTGAGACTTTGAAAAATTTCTTGATGTCATTCCAGAGTAGGCCGTTCAGACAGCGTGCAATTCCGAGGTCCAGTGTGCCTGTAATTAATTATATAAAAATGTTAAGTGTTTTTATATTATGCACATGTGGTTAACTAAAGAAAATGTGATATCACTTAGATGGTTGATCGGATAAAAAATCTGAGACCACATTTGGGTCTAGAACGCGGTGTTTACCTTAGGTGAAACAAAAAATGAGTCGGCGCGGGACGTTCGGACCCCTCGCTCATTAGCAGTGTGTTAAATGGATAAATTAAATTAAATTATTCATTTAATAGCTCAAACCTGAGTAACTCCTAAATGGCTGCTCGGATGGTAAAACTGAGGGCACCGTTGAGTCCAGTGCATGCCGTTTACCCTAGGCGGGGTGTAAAATTTGCGGGCGCGGGCTTGCTGTGACAAATGTCACCCAGGGAAAAAATGGTCATTTCAGAATGTTCACTTAGTTATTTTTATCACTAGTGTTCCTTTCAAATAACTTTGAAACCAAGTATCAGAATGGAAATCTGATACTTCTGTTGAGTTTGAAATGGGGTGTTTTTCCTATGTGTGATATAAAATGAGAGGGCGCGGTGATTTCAGATTCCGTGCCAAGCGGGTTTCCTATAAATAGGAAAATAGGAGTTGGGGTTCTCCCTTCTCTCTCCTAGTTCTCTCTCTCATTCACTCTCTCTATATATATCTCTCTGGTTCTTCAGCGTTCTTCTCCGTTCTTCTCCATTCTTCGATGGATCAAGGAGCGATCTCCGCCAGAGCCTTGGCGGATCGGAGCGGAAGCGTTGTGGACGCGTCGCCAATGACGAACGAGCGATCTGAGGTAGGAATCTTGATTAAATTTCTGCACCTATGTCAATTTTTTCGTTCAAATTCTTTAATTCTGGAATTGGGATGATGTCCAAATGAACACGGCCATCGTCCGAGCCCCGTTCTAAAACCCGTTCTAAAACCCGTTCTTGGGCATTCTTCGTCCAAAATATCAGATGCCCCAAATTTCATCAGATCGACGAATAGAGGCAAGCGTTCTGAAGGCCTTGTCCCAAGGATTCCATACCCGCATTCGGTTTTGAAATTGGGCCACCGGAGCGGTGGTGATGACCGTTGGATGTCCCGACTCCGGTAAGGGCGGTGGCCGGAGGACGGGCGTCGGGCAATGGGTGCGGCCGGGGGTTCAGAAGAGGCGGAGACGACGAGCCAGGAGAAGCCGGAGTTGCGGGCTCATGTGGGTGCGGCAGAGCGGCCGACGACGGTGTGCAGATGCCGCGGTATGTCGAGTGTCCAGAGGTCGCGACGGAGGCCGGGGCAGAGCTCGGGGATTTGGGTCAGCCAAGTTGGGTGCGGACGACGTGGACAAGCAGTTGCCGGGAGTCGGGCTGGCCAGGGGCGGTGGCGGAGCAGAGGAGATGGTGCGAGCACTGGCTACATTGGAGCAGGCAGGCCACAAGGTGCCGGTGGTGAGCAGGGAGCGCAGGGCGCCGACCTGTCGCGCTCAGCGGAGTAACTCGAGGCGCTGACCGCCGCGGGTGTGCGGCGTGGACACGGACCCACCGAACGCGGATCCTGCGGGAGGCGACGAAGACTGGCCTTTTGGCTAGTCTGCTAGGTAGAACGTGACCCGAGGGGTTCGGTGCGGCTAAAGAGAGCTGCGGCCAGTGGGCCGCAGCGGTCCGGACCGGGCTGGCAGCCCGGACCGGCCTATTTTGGGCCCCCTTGCATTCGGGGGGCCGTACCTTCTAAACGACGCGTCCGTTTGACGCGTTGTCTGTGGCTACAGGATCGTGTAGGAAAGGAGGTCCGTAATGGACGCACTTCACAAGCCGGACGTCCATTTGACGTGCCGTCTGAGGCACGGTGGCCCCAGAGCTGAGACGGACCTTCTGAAGATCGCTCAGAACCTTTGCGGTTTGGTTTCTTTGCTCGGTAGCATGAAATGCTAAATGTGAGGAATTAATTAATTAATTAATTAATTAATTGTTACGTCGGACATAACCCCTGCTTGGAATGTCCGATTGACGCGCCGTCAGCGGCAGCATGATCCCAGTCCTCGTGCAGACTTTTTGAGATTATTTCGGAAGCGTTTGGGTTGGAGATAAGGTGTGGGCCCCACAGGGCCTAGTTCGCACGTTTTACGGTGAAATGCCACTTTTCACCTGACACTCGTTTGGGGTGTTTGAGTACTCATTTATGAGTGTTTTTCCGAGGGAATTGCAATGGTGCAATCCACCCAGCTAAATTCTGACTTGAGGTGTGGGCCCCACAGGGCCCCGTTTGCGTGTGACGCGGGAAGTTGCAGCTTCTGCATCCGGAGTCTGTTTTAGGCGCCGTCAGCGACATTGTGACCCTAACATCGAGACGAGGTTGACCAGAGTGGTCTTAGGTGATGAAGACGGAGTTGAGGCGTGGTCCCCACGGGCCGTCTTTTGAGCCGTGTGCAGCGTACTGTGACCTTTTCATCGGACGTCTATTCGGGGTGAATTAATAGACATTTTGATGTGGTTTTCCGAGAGCATCGTGATGGAGTAGTTCTACCATCCTTTTTTGGGATCGTGGTGTGGGCCCCACTTGGGCTAGCTATGGTGAATATTACCTTTTTTACCGGGAGCTCGTTTTCAGCGAGTAAGTAGTCTATCTCACGTGTTTTTCCTTGAGGATTATAACGGTGTAATCTGTTCAGGTGAGAAGAGCCTCTTACATGATCTTATTAAATGTGGAAGCATGGAACAACGATGGACGGAGGTTCCTTTGACGCACTCCAAACCTACGCATGATAGGGGTGCTAGTGAAACCTAGTGATGGCACGGGCGCTAAACCTCTACTATGTGATTTGTTCTTGAGTTGGGTGGTTGCGCGATACCCACTCCGTGTTCTATTTCCCAGGGTTGTACCATCCACTAGGGATGGCCTGAGTAGTTCCGAGTTTACCCTCCAGTAGAGCTGGGCAGTGGGTCGCCTGTCGACATATTCTGGGTCTACCCTCCGGTAGGGCTGGGCAGTGGGTCACCTGTCGACGTATTCTGGGTCTACCCTCTAGTAGGGCTGGGAAGTGGGTCGGCTGTCGACATATTCCAGGTCTACCCTCCAGAAGGGCTGGGAAGTGGGTTGCCTATTGACGTATTTCGAGTTTAAACTCCAGCAGGGCTGGGCAATGGGTCGCCTGTCGATGTATTCCGGGTCTGCCCTCCAACAGGGATAGGTAGTGCGTCGTCTGTCGACTTATTCCGGGTCTACCCTCCAGCAGGGCTGGGAAGTGGGTAACTTGATGTGTTATCAAGGTTTACCCTCCAGCCGGGTTGGGCAGTGGGTCACCTGTTGGCATTTCAGACTCAGGCCTTCTTATGAAGCTAGTCGGTGAATTTTTCTTCGTGACTACCGGAGCGGGACCCTTGGTCGTAAGGGTTAGTTATGTGACATCTTTGACGTGACCATAGGACATACGAGGACAAGGGGTGCTTTTCCCACCGATACGCATCCTTGCGATGCGACTTAAAAGCCGTGCGGGCGAGTCAGTGCTGCCCAAAGAGGATAGTATCGAGTTACAGTGATTGAGCCCATTTGACTTGTACCTCCTTGGTTGACGTGCGAGAAGTTTGGGTTCAATGTTGTATACATTTTGAACTGTTGTCGACTCTTCTTGGGCTGAGCTTGCAGATAGAGATCCCCTTATATACACATTTGGGTTTCTCGTTGAGCATATATATACGCATCCTATTGTTGTTCTCACTCCTTGGGTTCGGTTACTCTCCTTCTAGGAGGGGTGAAGACACACAGGTTATGCCACGTGCTTTTCGTGTCTAGCTCCTCTTGGTTGGACAAGTCTACTCTCCTGCTATAGGTAGCGAAGACACGATGAGAAGATCATCTTCTCACCATCTCTTGCTCCTTGCGTCTGGACGAGTCTGCTTCCTTTCTCTTGTTGGGTTGAGCTGCACTCTCTCTCTATTTTGTAATCTTATATTGTTCTTTACTCTGTCTACTGCTCCCTATCTCAGTACCTCCCTTTTTGATCCCTCAAGATTTCGGGTCATCCTATTGAGTATTTTTATACTCACCCTTGCTTGGGCTTTGCCCGCACTTAGTGTGCCGTTGTAGATGATAGACAGGTCGTTCGACACTACAGAGGAGCGTAGAGGACACAAGAGCATGGGATGCATTCAGTGGCTATAGTAGGACTTCCTGGGTGTGAGAATCACCAGCGGTTTACCTTTGTTTTACCTGTTGTCGGGTTGTGGCACCTTTCTGGATGGGCGTGTGTTTTTTCCCTTTTAATATTCAGTTTACTTGTCAGTACTTTACAACACTTTTCTTGTACTGGTTAGAGGTCGATACATGTATGTTGGTTCCCCTTTTGTAGCATTATTGTATCTTCCTTTCCTTTCTTTTAACTTTGGCATCGAGTTGGTTGCATGTGTGTGTACATTTTTTTAGGCAAAGGTCTCCCCTATTTTATTGTGCCTTCGGCACTAGTCACCAACCCCTGGCCTATGGAGGTGGGCTTGGGGTACTTGAGACATGAGCCCCAGTACGGCTCAGGTTGTGAAAAAGTTGTATCAATGGTGGTTCGTTCCTTGGGGAGATGTTCGGACGTCCCTAAAAAGAAATTGGTTGAGTTTTGGGGAAATAGTGTCAATGTGTCTCGAGAGAAGATCCCAGGCTAGGGAGTCCAGTGATGGTGCGGCGAGCGAAATATCCATTCACAAGGACCCTGATAACCTGCTTGTCGACTCACCACCCTGAGACACTTGTTGCAGGGAATTTTATTCATGCATCATATAGGATTGAGTCCTTGATTGTCCTTCTTGAGTTAGCTCCCCATCATTGTTGATATATATATGCTCATTTGACTGTGGTTCTCTTTGATCGGGTTTAGGATGTCTCCATGATGATAGCCAGCCAGGATACTAGCTCTGGTTTGTGATGAAGATTCTGTGAGCGAAGAGGCCTCAATTCAAGTTCCATCATATGATTACCCTTTCTCCAGGAGGACAGGCAGTAGCGCCTCCACCTATGGAGTAGCGGATAGTACCGGCAGCGAGGGCCGATGATGTGTGCAGGTTGGGCGCACAACGTGAGTTCTAGCATCAGAGACCACTGAGGTTCCACGGCGAGCCATACCCTTAGACAGTGAATGGTTGGCTAGAGTCGGTGGTCTGCCTCTTCAGGCTTGTTCAGACACTGACGTGTTAGATGGTGTCTTTGATAGCCATTCTTTTTCCATCGAGTAGTTTGGCTCTAGTAGAGCCAGGGTTACTCAGATACACAATGATTCGGTACTCTCGTGGGATGAATTCTAGCAGCTATTTCGTGAGGAGTTCTACCCCTCTTACTTATGCTTTTTATGGTTTTGGGAACAGCTGGAGCTTCAGCGAGGAGTGATGGTAGTGGTTGGGTACGCGACTGGGTTCGCAGACCATACTCGGTACTCTTTGGACGTGGTCCATGATGGAAACTTCCGAGCACAGAAGCTTGAATGAGATCTATGTAGAGAAGATTTGTGCCAACATAGTGCCCTTGTGCATCCTCACCCTTATCAGGGTACTGGAGCGGGCACTGGTGATAGAGAAATTTCTGGTAGAGGGACGTCGATTAGCAGGGCCTCGATGTCGGAGTTTTCCCCGTGATGAGACTCAGACACATGGTCGGGGGCAACGTAGAGCACCGAGATAGCCCAGGTAGAACTAGTGCTATGTTTGTGATGTGTGATATCACGTGGCGTGAGACTAATCGACCAAATGTACTGAGTCTTCCAGATAGTTGGTAGATGCACCGCCACGACAGAGGTAGTGTCGTGATAAGAAAACTCCGAGGTTAGGACAGGGTGGTCCCCAGGGAGGTGGTTTTTGAAGAAATAAGGAAGAACCGTGGTTGGTGGATGATGTTTTGAGGTCCTTCCACCACCACTTGTTGGCCCATGTTAGTCTTAGGGAGCTGGAAGACGGGGCCACGGGCGGCTGTGTGCTGTGGTTGTTTACAATCCTGCAGTGCAAGAGATGATAAGAGATACACTCTATGTCCTTTTCTAATTTTATTAGTAGAACTTGTTAGACACTGTGTGAGGTACTCTTTCTTCTAACTCCTTGCTCAAGGGGTTACCGAGGGTGACGCGGGGCGTCGGTATACCCTGTGTTGGTGCTGGTGGTGGTAGTTTTTTTCCAAAGAATGTGGAGACACTATCTTCAGGAAGATCACTTTTTGGTTTGCTCAGACCACCAGTTTCTAAGGTGTGTCCCCACACAGAGAGACTTGAACCAGGGACGATGGTGATATATGAAGTTTATGCAAGTGGGTGCAGGTTGTCTGTAGTTGATGATGTCGACTCCTTTGCTGGTTGAGTGTGGAAGAGAGTCTCGGTTGTGATGCACCGACTGTGAAAACTTGTGTGATCGGATATCCTTGGGTGTTTCACCAGATGGGTATTCTGGAGGAGGGAATCACAAGATCATGTTCCAAGAACAAACCGTGATTTTTGTCGTGACTTGGAAAGTAGAGGTGCGGCCAGGAAAGACCCCAAAGTTTCTTTGGGCCGTTTGAGAATCGTGAAAACGGTTGAAAGGTTGCCTACCATCTTGCACTACCCTCCCAACAGTAGGAGTGGGTGCACGATGTCTTCCATGTTTCACAACGGATGAGGTGCATGCATATTCCTACGCATGTCCTCGAGAGTAAAAGGCCATAAAATAACCATCCCTTTGGTTCGCGTGTTGTGTTAGCATGGTGATATGCAAGTTTTCTTGGGTGCGGGAGAGCTAGGTGTGAGCTCTGTATCCCGAGTTGTCTTTTTTCCCAGTTTTTCTTTTTGGGGACAAAAATCCTGAAGGATGGAATGATGTAAGAACCCAGGTTTTGGGACTCTGAGACTTTGAAAATTTTCTTGATGTCATTCCAGAGTAGGGCATTTAGACGGCGTGTAATTCCGAGGACCGGTGTGCCTGGAATTAATTATATAAAAATGTTATGTGTTTTTATATTATGAAAACATGGTTAACTAAAGAAAATATGATATCTCTTATATGGTTGATCGGATCAAAAATTTGAGACCACAGTTGGGTCCGGAACGCGGTGTTTACCTAAGGCGCAACATAAAATGAGTTGGCGTGGGACGTTCGGACCCCTCACTCGTTAGTAGTGTGTTAAATGGATAAATTAAATTAAATTATTCATTTAATAGCTCATACCTGAGTAACTCCTAAACGTTTGCTCAGATGGGAAAAATGAGGGCATCATTGAGTCTGGAGCATGTCGTTTACCCTAGGCGTGGTGTAAAATTTGCGGGCACGTGTAACACCCTGAGATTTTATGAAAAATATTCCTTTTAATTTCATTGATGTCTTTTGTTGTATGACACACCAAAATGATATTTCACTACACGCATCCCTGACTTGGCTTGCATTACATGCAATCATGACCTTCCACGATAGCGTATGGTGTACGCAATACCGAGTTTCACTAAACAACGATATGTTATATAAACTAGCCGTTATGAATAGTAATACCCACTTTTTGAAATTTGATAAATTTTATTTTTCAAAATGGACTTCATTTTTCGATTCAGAATATCGAAATTAGCCTAGGGTGAATTTTTGGTATTTTTCTGAAAACTTTCAATTTTTGATGAATAGTGAAAACACTGGGTTACTATTTAAAAACTGAATTTTTATTTAAATAATTATTTATTTTATTTAAATTTATTTTAGGTCAAAATGGATACATAATACATATATAAGTTCAATGTAATTCATTTGAGTCATTTTATAATAATTTTAGATACATAAAAATTATATTGAACTTTTCACCATCTTTTACCCACCTCCTAGGAGAATTTGAAAAATTACATAAAACTTAATTTTACCACTTCTATGAGTGGAATTTCAAAAATACAAGAGACATGGTTGATGTCCATAAGTAAAATGTGGTTCAATGAGATGAAAATAATTTTTGGTGAATAGTAATTTTTCACTTTTATTTACCACAGTTAAAAGTAAATAGGGTAATTAAGGGTAAAAATGATATTATTATTACCCTCACACAAGTCATAATTCTATTGTATAAGTGTAATTATACCAAAAACTACCTTAGAGATAAAATATTACCCTTTAGGTCCACCTGGATTAGATTAGGACATTTATTATTATTTTATTTAAAGAAGAGTTAAAAGAGTTAAAATCAAAGTTTAATAACTAATTTTTTTTAATATAGGGTTATACATAAGATAAATTCAACTATAAATATTAATTTGAAAGATAAAAATATTCCCTACATAATGTTATTTTATTTATAATTTTTATACATTAAATAATTTAATTTATTTATGACACAATGATGATGCAGTAATTACCTTATTAATGAAATATTAACATAATTGATGTTAAAAATACCAAAATAAATGTAATTTTATAATTTTTATGAATTAAACTAATTTTATAGGCTAATATTACATGTTAGTATTGATTTAAATAACTTTTTTCTAACTAATAATTCTGTTATGATATTCAAAAAAATCAAGTACCAGATAGTGTCAAAATTGACATAAAATAGTTTTTAAAACAAATATTATATTTTTAATTGTTATTATATTCCTAAAAATCTAAGGTTCAGACAAATGAATTAGATAATGATACATATATTAATAATTAACCAATTGGGGTTCGTTTGGCTTGTTATAGTAAGTTTATTAACCATATAGTGTAAGAAAAGAAGAAGACACGGTAAAAGTTAAATTATTTAACTTAGAGTTAAATCTAAATGATAAGGATAAAATAGTAACCTAAACTTGTCTAAAACCTATTTTTTGAGAGTATTTAGACCCATCCCCACCGTATATTTGAAATAAATCAATTTGGATCTATTAAAAACTGAATATTACTTTATTATAAAATAATATTTTAAGTTTTCCTAAGGTACCCCTCTCCTCCCTTATAAAAAGGGCACCCCTTCCCACTTCTCTTTACACACTTTTGAGCCTTGAAGCTAGTCCAACCCCTACCAATTACTCTTATTAACCTCTCTAGTTATATCATAGAGTTTCTGGTATTCTCAAAATACCAACTCTAGTGCCCGAAGAATAATTTTAAAGGAGGTCTGTCGAGGAAGAGGTAATCTCTTCTACCGACTCTTTCAAGTTTCTTTCTTCTTCTACTTCCTATTATTTAGTTGTTTCATTATAAATTAATAACATAAGTATTAATTATATACTGATATGTTATTATAAATATTAAACAACCCCATTTCACCTTCTATTCATCCTACGGAAAACGAAATCACCGCGCGTGCGTACGTACGGAGTACCGTCTCCACGCCGTGGTGTAATCTATTTTTCCACCACCACCCAAGTTGGATGGGTATAATGGTGTAAAGAATAACTATATATGATTATTATAACATCATACTGATTCTAAGATATTATATCATCCACTCCAATTCCATTCAATAATTATGGGAACGATATCATCGCTCGTGCGTACGTACGGATTACCGTCTCCACGACGCGATGAGATTCATTTTCCATGATAACAATTCAAGAATGATTATAAAGTATATATAATAAGTAATAATGAAATATATTACATAATAATTATACTGGATCTATGTATATATATATGTATTTCATCTACTTAATTCCATTCAATTCAATAAGGAAACGAAAACAGCGTTTATGCGTACGTATGGCCTACCGTCTCCATGAACGGTGTATTTCTTTCCATTTATCGATCTATTATGTATATGTATATTATGAATATATATTATATATAAATCATGTTTTGTATTCTGAAATTAAGTAATCATGATCTATGTAATGATATTAATAAATACAAGTCAAAACATGTACGATATATGAAACGATTTTACCCAAAACGCTGCTTTAACATGGAATTTACAAAAGAACGGGTATTATAAAGTCATAATTGAACCATATATGATATCATAACAATGAATATGATTCTGTAATAAGTCAATTACATTATTAAAATAATTATACAGGACGTTCAGATATGTACGAAGCATATCGGACCAAAGGTAAGGGATAATTATTCCAATCTCATTCTTATCTGAGATTGTTTATTCGTAAGTATTTACTGGGGTTATGTTTATCATCCTTGTCCTTTTTTCTAAAAATGTTTTAATAAAATGTTTATTATTATTCCATGTATTTTTAAAGTCATTTATACCCTTTTATGACTTTTACCACAAGGTTTGGAAGGAATCTTTCTTTTGTTTACCATACGAGGTACTTTTTGACTTTTCATTAAAAGTATGAGGAGAATGTTTTCTTTAACTTATAAGACATGAATGGATTTTTAATGTTTTATAACACCTTATTTTCATGAAGCTTAATATAAAATATTTCATTACTATTTTCAACAAAATCCTTTTCTTTTAAAATTGCATGGAATTTTGTGAAAAGAAAATGATTTTGAATAAGAAATGATATTGTCCTCAAGAATTAATTTCAAGTGTTTTATCAAAACCATTTTCCATATAAAATGGAATTATTTGACTGTTTCAAGTATAATTTCTCCATTATTTACATGGTTCCACTTTTCTTATGATGAAATGATATCCATTTGTTTTATATGGATTATGTGATGATGGGATGATGTTTATGAAACCCATTTTATTCTTTGGGTTATGATGAATGATTTATGTATATTTTGTGGCACAAGTAAGAATGATTTCATTATGAGATGGGTGGGACCTATATCTCCCTCAAATGAATTGGGTAAAGATTTATATCTCATGATATAGACATGGATGGAACGGTAAGTAAATCTGGTTCAGTGTTACAGGACTGGAATGAGGAGTGAACTCAATTCAGAAATGGACTTTGTCCACTAAGATGGTCTTGGAAGCAATTCCTTGGATACTATGGAAATCATATCGCATGCTTAATGGTTTTCCATAATTATATGTTTTATTCCCATTCTGTTTTATCATGATTGATATTCCATTATGATATATTCCTTACATACTTCCAAGATTTATGTCTTTGATCATGATTTTGATGTTTAAATTTTATGTTCAAGTTTTTTATTTCAAATGTTTATGGATTGTTTTATGTTCTCTATGTTTCCCTTACTGAGCATTTGAGCTCACCCTTTTTATGTTTTCTTTTCCCCAGTATATAAAGATAGGTTTTAGGTAAGAAAAAAAATGAATATCTTTATGGGAGATATTGAAGATCTTTCACCAAGATTAGAAGATTATATTCCGAGTTTCCATAGACACTAAACTGTTACAGTCCTTTGGTGTGTATTTTTGTTATGTATTAAGTATTTTGAAAAAGTATTGTAATGTCCATGTACATAAAACTTTGGGTCTCTACAGTTGGTATCAGAGGAAAGGTTTAGTCAACCTTTGGAAACTACGATGCGATAACTCTAGTGAGATCCCTAGAGAAATTTCTAAGGTATTTCTAAGGATGTCCCTAAGGTTAAGTATAAGTATAGTTTATAGTCATAGAATTATGGTAATGATATTATAATTAAACCTAGGATGTTATATATGGAAGGTACTCCTCCTTTATTATGTTGTTTTCCCTATCATGATTTTTTCCTCACACTATTCTTTTTGGGTTTTAGACGATGGATGGAACCCGAAGGAACCGTTTTGATCAATGTAATGGATGATGCAATGATTGTCCTATTGATCACACCAATGTTATGGGAGATGGAGTGAAAAATATTATTTCTATACTTACACAAGCTATAAATAATTTTGGACTTCCAAATGAGCAGAGAAAGGAGAAAAATTCTGTTGAATCCTTCATAAGGAAGCGTTCACCTTCATTCAGTGGGTCTACTGATCCATTAGTGGCTGAACAATGGATCAGTACCACGGAAAAGATATTTTCAGTCATGAAATGTTCTGAACATGATAAATTCATCTTAGCAGTATATCATTTGGAAGGTTAAGCTGATCAATGGTGGAATCTTATCAAGAATAAAAGGCCCCAAGATGAAATTGAAACTATGGAATGGGACGAGTTCAAGAACTTGTTTTTCAATAAGTACTTCCCTCATATTCTTCGAACAAAGATGGAAAAGGAGTTTCTTGAGCTTAAGAAAAAGGATGATTAATCTTTTGGTATATACGAGGAAAATTTTACAATACTTTCAAGTTATGCACCTAGATTTATCATTCAACCAGAAAGTAACGTTGATCGATTCGTCAGTGGCTTAAAACCAAGTCGTCGAAGGGCATTAGCTATAAGAGACTTCAATATCTATGAAGAAATTGTGAATTGTGCTATCAAGGTAGAACTGGAAATTGGTGTTACATATCCATCTCATGGTTTTGACAAGAAAAAAGATGGAGTTCATGGAAAAATCTCAGAACAATGGTGAAAAGAAGATGAATGATACTTTATGATCTAAGTTTGGAAAGAAACATGGTGGAGATTGTCTAAAAGGTACTAGAAAATGTTTCAAGTGTGGAAAAGAAGGTCATCGAGCAGTTGAGTGTCGAGGTAATGGGAAAAAGGTAGCTAATGATGTGAATAGAGAATAGACTATAGAGAACGCTCCACCAACACTTCAATGCTTCAAGTGCCAGGAAATGGGACATTATGATAATCAATGCCCTAATCCAAGGGTTAATGATGATCGACGTGAGCAACCTCTTAAGGAAAAGGATAAAGGGAAGTCACATGAAATCACTATTTGTGATGTTGAGTATGAAAACGATGTGGTTGAATGAATAAGTTTTTATGTAACAGGATTTCGAGATAATGTTTTGGAATCTCATTTAAAAGTATCGTGGAATATTGGAATATCAATGTATTGGATCATTGTGGTTTTTAATAATTTTATGGAACCGGTAACCATGAAAAGTGATTGAAATATTTTTGGAAAGAAAATTGAAATGCACATAATTAAGGGATAAGGAGAAAACAATATATATGATAGTATTCATGAGCTCATGATTGATATAAGGACAATGTGATATCATGGTTTTGAGTATATAAAAACTTTGGGATTTTAGTATGTGGAAAGAGTTAACTTTTGACAAAATTCATGTTTTTACTAAGGTTCTATGGTAATTTATGTTTCAAGATAATACATGATTAGGGTATTCACATGTTTGGAATGTGATCAACAAGATATATCTTATGATATATGGGAGATAAATAATGGTATTCACGTGCTTATTATGTGACCTTTCCAGAAATCGTTTTCTTTATACTATGAGATTGGATAGATGTATTTAGGATAAGTATAAAGATTGGAATGCATTAAGTTGGACATCAGATAGTATTGTTTAAGGCTATAAATATTGGATATTATTTCTGGAATTCTATAAGAGTATAGTTTTAGAAAAAGGACAACCCATAGTACGAGTGACAACCCATCATGTTAGACAAGGCTGTGGGAATTGAACCCACAACTAAAGTGCGACAGGCCTTTATCACCTACCACTAGCCTACAGTAAGTCCCTGGTCAGTAGAAACTAGTTTTATTATATTAAGAGGTATGATATATTAAGTATAATTCCATTCTTGGAGCCATATATGTTTAATATCTCCATATATGGACTTATGTATATTGAATAACTTTCTCTAACCTTTCATTTGAGAAAGACGGAATGACCCGTCATTCTATCACATGATCTACTAACACTTCATGGAAGACAAATTCAACTTCATTTCTTTAAGTGATGAAGTGGAAATTGTTGAAGGCACAAACAATAGTAAGATTGTACCAAAAATCAGGTAAGTATTTCTTTTAATTCAATAATTCTTCAACTTTAGGGAAATCATCTTGAAAACCAAAAATGTTTGCCTAGTGCCCTTATATCTGATGAATCAGATGGTACCTTAGATCATCACTATTCTATGGATTTGTGATTGTTGGATTTTTCATAGCCATGTTCTCTACCACTCTCCATCAAGAACTTGATGGTTATATTTCTCTCCCATATCTATATTTTCACCTATGTTCTCTTATGTGGAAACCCAGTGATTAGTTAATTTGGGTAACCATTACGTTTCATAATTTAGTTTTTAAAGATAAGTTTTGGAATTCCTTTTTATGATGTGGGTTTCAATTAAAGAACTTTCGAGTAGTAAACCATTTATAACCCCAATGAATTTCAAGGGAAAAATTCATTTTAAGGGGGGTAGAATGTAACACCCTGAGATTTTATGAAAAATATTCTTTTTAATTTCATTGATGTCTTGTGTTATACGCCACACAAAAAGTAGCTTTTACTACACGTATCCATGACTTGTCTTTCATTACATGCAATCGCGACCTTCCACGATAGCGTATGTTGTACGCAATACTGAGTTTCACTAAACAACGATATGTTATATAAACTAGCCGTTATGAATAGTAATACCCACTTTTTGAAATTTTATAAATTTTATTTTTCAAAATGGACTTAATTTTTGGATTTGGAATATCGAAATTATCCTAGGGTGAATTTTTGGTATTTTTCAGAAAACTTTCAATTTTTGATGAATTGTGAAAATGCTGGGTTACTATTTAAAAACCGACTTTTTATTTAAATAATTATTTATTATATATATATATATTTTAGGTCAAAATTGATACATAATACCTATATAAGTTCAATGTAATTCATTTGAGTTATTTTATAATAATTTTAGATATATAAAAATTATATTGAACTTTTCAACGTCTTTTACCCACCTCCTAAGAGAATTTGAAAATTTATGAAAAACATAATTTTACCGCTTCTGTGAGTGGAATTTAAAAAATCCGAGAGACATGGTTGATGTCAGTAAGTAAAATTTGGTTCAATGACATGAAAATAATTTTTGGTGAATAATAACTTTTTACTTTTATTTACCACGGTTAAAATTAAATAGGGTAATTAAGGGTAAAAATGATATTATTATTACCCTAACACATGTTCTAATTATATTTAATAAGTGTAATTAGACCCAAAAAAACCTTAGAGATAAAATATTACCCTTTAGGTCCACTTGGATTAGATTAGGACATTTATTATTATTTTATTTAAAGAAGAGTTAAAAGAGTTAAAATCAATGTATAATAACTAAAAAAAATTTAATATAGAGTTATACATAAGATAAATTCGACTATAAATATTAATTAGAAATATAAAAATATTCCCTACATAATGGTATTTTATTTATAATTTTTAGACATTAAATAAGTTAATTTATTAATGACACAATGACGATGCAGTAATTACTTTATTAATGAAATATTAACATAATTGATATTAGAAATACCCAAATAAATGTGATTTTAGACTTTTTATGAATTCCACTAATTTTATAGGTTAATATGACATGTTATTATTGATTTAATTAACTTTTTTTGAACTAATCATGTTGTTATTATTTTCAAAAAAATCAAGTACCAAATAGTGTCAAAATTGACATAAAATAGTTTTTTTTAAAAATATTATATTATTAATTTTTATTTTATTCCTAAAAATATAAGGTTCAGCCAAATGACTTTTATAATGATAAATATATTAATAATAAACCACTTGGGATTCGTTTGGCTTGTTATAGTAAGTTTATTAACCATATAATGTAAGTAAACAAGAAGACATGGTAAAAGTTAAATTATTTAACTTAGAGTTAAATCTAAATTATAAGGATAAAATAGTAACCTAAACTTGTCTAAAACCTATTGGTTGAGAGTATTTCGACCCATACACACCTTATATTCTAATTAAATCAATTCTAAGCTATTAAAAACTGAATATGACTTTATTATAAAATAATATTTTAAGTTTTCCTAAGGTGCCCCTCTCCTCCCTTATAAAAAGGGCACCCCTTCCCACTTATATTTACACCCTTTTGAGCCTTGAATCTCCGCCAAACCCTTCAAATTACTATTATAAACATATTTAGTTATATCATAGAGGTTCTGGTCTTATCAAAAGGCCAACTCTAGTGCCCTAAGAAGAAGTTTAAAGGTGGTGCGTCGAGGAAGAGATAATCTCTTCTACCGACCCTTTCAAGTTTCATTCTTCTTCTAATTCCTATTATTTAGTTATTTCATTATAAATTAATAACATAAGTATTACTTATATACTGATATGTTATTATAAATATGAAACAATCCCATTTCACCTTCTATCCATCCTATGTAAAATGAAATCATCGCGTGTGCGTACGTATGGAGTATCGTCTCCACGTCGTGGTGTAATCTATTTTTCCACCACCACCCTAGTTGTATGGGTATAACGGTGTAAAGAATAACAATATATGATTATTATAACATCATAATGATTCTAAGATATTATATCATCCACTCCAATTCCATTCAATAAATATGGGAATGATATCATTGCTCGTGCGTACGTACGGATTACCGTCTCCATGACGCAATGAGATTCATTTTCCATGATAACAATTCAAGAATGATTATAAAGTATATATAATAAGTAATCATGAAGTATATGAAATAATAATTCTACAGGATTTATTTATATATATATATATGTATGTCATCTACTTAATTCCATTCAATTCAATAAGGAAACGAAAACAGCGTTCATGCATACGTACGGCCTACCGTCTTCATGAACGGTGTATTTCTTTCCATTTATCGATCTGTTATGTATATGTATATTCTGAATATATATTATATATAAATAATGTTTTATATTATGGAATTAATTAATCATGATCTATATAATGATATTAATAAATACAAGTTGAAACACATATGATATATGAAACGATTTTACCCAAAACGCTGATTTAACATGGAATTAACAAAAGAATGGGTATTATAAAGTCATAATTGAACCATATATGATATCCTAACAATGAATATGATTCTGTAATAAGTGAATGACATTATTAAAATCATTATATAGGAGGTTTGGATACGTACGAATCATATCGGACCAAAGTTAAGGGATAATTATTCCAATCTCATTCCTATCCGAGATTGTTTATTCGTAAGTATTTACTGGGGTTGTGTTTATCATCCATGTCCATGTTTTCTAAAAATGTTTTAATAAAATGTTTCTTATTATTCCATGTATTTTTAAATTCATTTATACCCTTTTATGAATTTTACCACAAGGTTTGGAAGGAATCTTTCTTTTGTTTACCATACGAGGTACTTTTTGACTTTTCGTTAAAAGTATGAGGAGAATATTTTATTTAACTTATACAGCATGAACAAAATTTTACAGTTTTATAACGCCTTATTTTCATGAAGCTTAATCTACAAGATTTCATGACTATTTTCAACAAAATACTTTTCTTTTAAAATTGCATCGCATTTTGTGAAAAGAAAATTATTTTGAATAAGAAACGATATTTTCCTCAAGAATTCATTTCAAGTGTTTTATCAAAACCATTTTCAATATAAGATGGAATTATTTGAATGTTTCAAGTATAATGTCTCTATGATTTACATGGTTTCACTTTTCTTATGATAAATGATATCCATTTATTTTATATGGATTATGTGATGATGGGATGATTTTTAAGAAACCCGTTTTATTCTTCGGGTTATGATGAATGATTTATAAATATTTTGTGGCACAAGTAAGAATGGTTTTATTATGAGATGGGTGGGACCTATATATCTCTCTAATGCATTGGGTAAAGATTTATATCTCATGATATAGACATGGCTGGAACGGTATGTTAATCCGATTCAGTTTTACTGGACTGGAACGAGGAGTGAACTCGATTCATAAAGGGACTTTGTCCAATAAGATGGTCTTGGCAGCAATCCCTTGGCTACTATGGAAATCATATCATGTGCTTAATGGTTTGACACAATTATATGTTTTATTCCTATTCTATTTTATCATGATTGATGTTCCATTATGATATATTCCTTACATACTTCCAAGATTTATGTCTTCTCTCCAGATTTTAATGTTTAAATTTTATGTTCAAGTTTTTTCTTTCAAATGTTTATGGATTGTTTTATGTTCTCTATGTTTTCCCTTACTGAGCATTTGAGCTCACCCTTTTTATGTTTTCCTTTCCCCAGGATATAAAGAAAGGTTTTAGGCAAGAAAAAAAGGAAGATCTTTATGGGAGATGTTGAAGATCTTTCACCAAGATTAGAAGATTATATTCCGTGTTTCCAAAGACACTAAAATATTACGGTCCTTTGGTGCCTGTTTTTGTTATGTATTAAGTATTCCACAAAAGTAATGTAATGCCCATGTATGTTAATCTTTGGGTCTCTACAGTGCGGGCCTGCTATGAGAAATGTCACCCAGGGGAAAAATGGTCATTTCAGAATGTTCACTTAGTTATTTTTATCACTGGTGTTCCTTTCAAATAACTTTTAAACCAAGTCTGGGAATGGAAATATGATACTTCCATTCAGTTCTAAATGTGGTGTTTTGCCTATGCGTGATATAAAATGAGAGGGCATAGTGATTTCAGATTCCGTGACAAGCGGGTTTCCTATAACTAGGAAAATAGGAGTTGGGGGTTCTCCCTTCTCTCTCCTATTTCTCTATCTCTTTCACTCTCTCTCCCTCTTTCCTTTTCTTCGGCATTCTTCGTTGTTCTTTACTGTTCTTCGATGGATCAAGGAGCTATCTCCGCCAGAGCCTTGGAGGATTGGAGCGGAAGCGTTGTTGACGCGTCACCAATGACCAACGAGCGATCTGAGGTAGGAATCTTGATTAAATTTCTACACCTACGTCAATTTTGTCGTTCAAATTCTTTAATTCTGGAATAGGGATTATGGCCGAACAAACACAACCATCCTCCGAGCCCAGTTCTAAAACCTGTTCTTGGGCGTTCATCGTCCAAAACTTTAGATGCGCCAAATCTCATCAGATCAACGAATGGTGGAAAGCGTTGTGAAGGCCTCGTCCCATGGATCCCGTACCCGCGTTCGGTTTTGAAATCGGGTCACCGGAGCAGTGGTGATGACCGTCAGAAGTCCCGGCTCCGGCAAGGGCGGTGGCCGAAGGACGGGCGTCGGGCAGCGGGTGCGGCTGGGGGTTTGAATGTGGCGGCGGTGGTGAGCCAGGAGAAGCCGGAGTTGCGGGCTCAGGTGGGTATGGCAGAGCATCCGGTGGCAGCCCGCAGAGGCTGTGGTATGTCGAGTGGCCGGAGGTCATGACGGAGGCCGGGGCGGAGCTCCGGAGTTTGGGTCAGCCGCGTTGGGTACAGACGGTGCGGATGAGCGGCTGCCGGGAACCGGGCTGGACAGCGGCAGAGGCAGAGCGGAGGAGCTGGCGTGGGCGCTAGCTACAGCAGAGCAGGGGGGCGACCTGGTTCGAGTGGCGAGCATGGATCGCAGGGCGCCGACCTATCACGCTCAGCGGAGTAACCTGAGGCACTGACCGCCTCAGGTGTGCGGTGTGGAAAAGGACCCGCCGAACGCGGGTCCTGCAGGAGGCGATGAAGACCGGTCTTTTGGCTGGTCTGATGGGGAGAACCAGACCCAAGGGGTCTGGTGCAGCTGGAGAGAGCTGTGGCCAGCGGGCCAGGGTGGTCCGGACTGAGCCGGCTGCCCAGACCGGGCCATTTTGGGCCCCTTGCATTCGGGGGGCCGTACCTTCTAAATGGCGTGTCCGTTTGACGCGCCGTCTGTGGCTGTGAGATCTTGTTGGCAAGGTCGTCTTTTTAAAGTGGTTTTCGGGGTTTTTGGAGTCCGTTCCTGAAGATTGGTGACCTGAAGAGCTTTAATTTAATAATAATAAATTATTAAATAAAGCCCACAATGGACGCACTTCGCAAGCCGGACGTCCGTTTGACGTGCCGTCAGAGGCACTGTGGACTCGGAGCCAAGACGGACCTTCCGAAAATCATTTGGAACCTTTGTGGGTTGGTTTCGTTTCTCGGTACCACAAAACGCTAAATGTGAGGAATTAATTAATTAATTAATTAATTAATTAATTGTTGTGTCGGACTTAACTCCTGCTTGGAATGTCCAATTGACACGTCGTCAGCTGCAGCATGACCCAAGTCCTCGTGCCGACTTTTTGAGATGCTTTATGAAGTGTTTGGGTTGGAGATAAGGTGTGGGCCCCATAGGGCTTACTTCGCACGTTTTACGGTGAAATGCCACTTTTTCACCTAACACCCATTTGGGGTGTTTGAGTACTCATTTATGAGTGTTTTCCAAGGGGATTACAATGGTGCAATCTGCCTGCCTAAATTCTGACTCGAGGTGTGGGCTCCACAGGGCCCCGTTTGTGTGTGATACGGGAAGTTGCAGTTTCTGCATTCAGAGTCTGTTTTAGGTGTTGTCAGTAGAATTGTGACCCTAACTTCGAGACGAGGTTGACTAGGGTGGTCTCAAGCGATGAAGCCAGAGTTGAGGCGTGGGCCCCATGGGTTGTCTTTTGAGCTGTGTGCATCGTACTGTGACTTTTTCATCAGACGTCCATTCGGGATGAATGAATAGTCTGTTTGATGTGGTTTTCTAAGAGCATCGCGATGGCGCAGTTCTCCCAACCTTTTTCAAGATCGTGGTGTGGGCCCCACTCAGGCTGGCTACGGTGAATATTAACTTTTTCACTGGGATCCCGTTTTCAGCGAGTAAGTAGTCTATCTCGCGTGTTTTTCCATGAGGATTACAACAGTGTAATCTGTTCAGGCGAGCAGAGCCTCTTACATGATCGTATTAAATGTGGAAACATGGAAGGGCGATGGCTGGAGGTTCGTTTGATGCTCTCCAAAGCTACGCATGGTAGGGGTGCTAGTGACACCCAGTGATGGAACGGGCGCTGAACCTCTACTATGTGATTTGTTCTCGAGTTGGGTGGTTGTGCGATACCCACTCCATGTTCTGTTTCCCAGGGTTGTACCATCCAGTAGGGATGGCCAGAGCAGTTCCGGGTTTACCCTCTAGTAGGGTTGGGCAGTGGGTCACCTGTCGACGTATTTTGGGTCTACCCTCCAACAGGGCTGGGCAGTGGGTCGCCTGTCAACATATTCCGGGTCTACCGTCCAGCAATACTAGGCAGTGGTTCACCTATCAATGTATTTTGGTTCTACCCTCCAGCAGGGCTGGGTAGTGGGTCGCCTGTCGACGTAATCTGGGTCTACCCTCCAGCAGGGCTGGGCAGTGGGTCACCTGTTGATGTATTCCGGGTCTACCCTCCAGCCGGGCTGGGAAGTGGGTCGCCTGTCAACTTATTCCAGGTCTACCCTCCAGTAGGGCTGGGAATTGGGTCACCCTATGTGTTATTAGGTTTTACCCTCTAGCCGGGTTGGGCAGTGGTTCACCCGTTGGCATTTCAAACTCAGGCCTTCTTATCAGGCTAGTCGGTGACATTTTCTCCGTGACTACCGGAACGGGACCCTTGGTCATACGGTTCAGTGATAAGATAGATTTGATGTGACCTTAGGACATACAAGGAAGAGGGGTGCTTTTCCCACCGAGACGTGTCCTTGCGACGCGACTTAAAAGCCATGCGGGTGAGTCAGTGCCGCCCAAGGCGGATAGTATCGGGGTGCGGTGATTGAGCCCCTTTGACTAGTACCTCCTAGGTTGATGTGTGGGATGTTTGGGTTCAGTGTTGGATACCCTTTGAACTATTGTAAACTCTTCTTGGGCTGATCTTGGAGATAGAGATCCCATTACATACTCATTTGGGTTTCTCGTTGAGCATATATATACGCATCCAATTGTTGTTCCCACTCCTTGGGTTCAGTTACTCTTCTTCTAGGAGGGGTGAAGACGCGTGGGGTATGCCACGTTATTTCTGTGTCTAGATCTTCTTGGTTGGATGATTCTACTCTCATGCTATAGGCAGTGAAGACTCGATTAGAAGTTCATATTCTCACCGTCTCTAGCTCCTTGCGTCTGGACGAGTCTGCTTCCTTTTTCTTATTGGGTTGAGCTGCACTCTCTCTCTCTTCTGTACTCTTACACTATTCTTTTCTCTGTATACTGCTCACCATCATAGTACCTCCCTTATTTCGCACTCAAGCTTTCGGGGGCATCCTACTGAGTATTTTTATACTCACCCCTGCTTGGGATTTTCCCGCACTTGGTGTGCCATTGCAGACGACGGCCAGGTCGGTCGAGACTACAGAGGACCGTAGAGGACACAAAATATTGGGCTATGTTCAATGGCCGTATTAGGACTTCCTGGGTGTGAGACTCACCAGTGGTTTACCATTGTTTTACCTGTTTTCGGGTTATGTCACCTTTCTAGATGGGTGCCTGTTTTTCCCCCTTTTACTTTTTAGTTTACTTGTCAGTAAATTACAACACTTTTCTTGTACTGGTTAGAGGTTGATGCATGTATGTTGGTTCCCCTTTTTTTGTAGTGTTGTGTCTTTATTTCCTTTATCTGCACTTTGGAATCGAGTTGGCTGCGTGTGTGTGTACAGTTTCTTAGGTAAAGGCCTCCCCTAGTTTATTGTGCCTTCGGTACTAGTCGCCAGCCCTTGGCCTATGGAGGCGGGCTTGGGGTAGTTGCGGCTCAAGCCCCGGTACGGGTCGGGTCGTGACATTTATGGTCATGATGATGTTTCGATACCAACAAAATCATCATATATCTATTGAAGATATTGAATAGGTTGTATATTGGAAATTAAATCCAAATTCTTGTGGAAGAAGAACATCTAAATAAGAAGATATTTCTATAGTGGATCAGTAAAGAAGAAGGTAGTGCTTATATTTGGGGGTATAAAAAATGATAAAAAGACTTATGGATGGGAAGTATAACTATTTGAGAGGGAATAGGATACTAAGAGGATAGTTGGGGGGTATAACCAATCTATTACGTAATAGTTGGTTTGAATGGGTTAAAATGGGTGTCAACTGGAGGAATAATTACTACGGTGTAGGACCAATTGATGGATGTACCTATATAATCTTGAAGGATGTTTGTAAAGAATATATGTTTATAGAATAAACAAAATGGAAAGGATTAGGTCTTTGTACTAAACCTGTTAAATATTTTCTATTGATCTCTCTATTTATATTGACTACATATGAGGTGAGGTTGAGATATATACACAATTAGATTGAAACTATAACATGTTTTAGTGGTTGAGTTCTAATATGAAATCAAATGTGAATTGGATCCATGATTCACCCCTCTACCTCTCATTTATCTCACACTGATATGGGAACTTCACTATTCAAGAATCATACATGACCAGATTAACATGATGTTCTACATAAATATCTATGAAATAAGAGAAATTTCAATGAGGATTCAATTTTTTATTTAAATTTTGATCATGCGGATCTTATGGATATAATGTAATTACAAAATGGATTCATCATTTTAGTGGGAGGCCATTAACAAAATTTATTTTCAAATAATTTTAATATATGATATAAATTTTATAAAAACTTATGTGATATATAAAAATGGTTTCATCATCAACTTTTTCAATGAGATTAATTATTGTAATAGAGAATATTAATATATGAATCTTATTAGATTTGTATATGAATATAATAATTTTTAAAATGAGTAATAAAATTCTATGTATTGTACTATATATTTTTTATGAAAGAACCTATTAATGAAGCCAACAATGAATTGAAAGATTATTATAGTAAATATAATAAATATATTATTAATGTATCCATATTTATTATTAATTTTGTATATCCCATTCTTAAAAATGTAACATGAAAATTTTTATTCTTTTAGGATAATTTAAAATATAAAGTTACTCCATCGAGGACAATATAAACATGAGAGATATAAAGTTTATAAAATATTATTTTTGTGTCGTTTGACTTAAGGTACTTTGGTCTTAACAAATGTTTCAAACATCATTAGGTTCCCAAAAACATTGAAAAACTAAGGACCCTACTAAGTCTTAATCTGTCTATGAGCTTTATTTTACAATCACTGTCAAAAATATTTTGACTACACATTGTGAACTATAATATAAATAAGTTCAATAAAGGTTTATATGATCTCTATAATATCAGAGTATTGTAGATAAATACATTTTTATTAAAATATCGTGTTCCTTTATCAGCATATAAAAAGGAAAGTATTGAAAATATTATAAGAACTAGAGGAATAAAGGTCATACAGATTCAACAACAACTTCTTTGAAATCGTAAAAGTGAGTTTGTAAAGATGAAAAATATTTCCATTATGGAAATAAAATAAATTTGAGCTAAAACATTCATGAATATCTAAGGGGTTTCTAAAAATATTCTTGGAGTTTTCATGTGTGATAGTAATGTTATGCATATCAATTATTCTTTTTGGAAATGTGTATTACATGAATATATATATTTTAATATTTCATTAAATATATAGAATTTCAAAATTGAGGGAGACAAAATGGATGGAGTTTGATGTTTTCATTCATGTAATATGGTAAAGGGTTCTTATATCAACTAGTTTTATAGAATACTTCCAAGATTGGTTGAATTTTATTAATTGAAGTGTAACATATCACATTTACATTCTACTATATTAAAACATATTCATTGAAAAAAGGGTTATTTTTCAATAAATGAGGTGATAATTTTTATGCACATAGTTTATGATTCATCCAATTATATAATATACTTTGAAAATAAATTATTAAATGACGTTTATCCAACATAGAAATATTTTATATTTTTTTAATACGAAGGAAGTAGTTCCTAAAAAAATCAATGTTATATATTAATAAAGAAGGATTTTTTCTTAAAAACAAAAATTAAAACATAAAAAATTATATTTGTGATGTGTATATCAACAATTTTTTTTATTAAATATTAAAACTAATGAAAATAAATGAGATTTACTAACATAAATGATTTAATATTTTAGAAAAATATTTTATGGAATATGTAATTTCTTAATGGATAGTGGGAGTAAATTGGGATTTAGATAAGTTCACCGTGTGATAGATAAATAATAATTCCAGTCTAATTAAAATATAATTCTTCTTGATATTATAAAAGAGTATAGAATATGTTATTAATGAAATATGTTAGTTTATATTTTAGTGTAAAATCGTCTCAATTTGTTTTTAAATTGATAAGTTACAATATGATAATTATATAAATCTGAGAAATAGTTCTATCTATTTTAATTCATATTGGTCATTAACAATATAAAAGTTCAATTTATGAAGTACTAAGGTATGAAAAATATGTTCAAATAGCTAGTTATATGGATTAAAAATCCAAATCTCACCATTATTCAATTAGTATATCTCCATATATGATAAACCATTAAATGAGTTTAGTGGGAGGATTTATCATATTATAATATAAATACATTAAAGGGATTACATAATGATATATTGATATTAAAAAACCTTATATATGAGGAAAACATGTGGTAATTGTTCTATTCTTTAACATGGAATAAGATTGGTCTCAAACCGATTTTAAGTTTTTGATAGTATATTATAGAAGGATACTAAGAATATATGTATGTATCATGCTATATAAATGGAATATTTTCAATAACATTATTTTAGGTTGGGTTCATATATTAAATAATTTGAATAGAAATTAACCTCTTAAAGTATGAATTTGAGTTATCGCCGATCCATTTTCACCATAGAGATTTATAGGTTGTGATAACAAATGATGATTGTTATGGGTTTGATTTAATGAGAAAATATAGAATTCACTACTAAGGAATAGAATGTTTTTTGAATTATGGATATCCCACCAACTAAACAACATGTTGTATCATTACTGAGACAAGAAAAAATTAATCTTTTGAGTTATTAAGATTTTGTGCTTTTTTTCTATGATGGATAAAATTGACATTTTACCATCCATAAAAGAAAATTTTGAAGTTATTATTAGATTTGAGATGAGTTGATTTCACCTGGTTTGTGTTTTAGTAATTTTCTAAGGTGATTCTAATTTTTTATAAATATTACATGTTTTTAGAATTTATTTATTTATTTATGGGATTTATATTTAATTGATTATATTTTAAAAATAATCAATGTGAATTATGGATATTTTTTATAGTGGCTGTGACACTGATTCAATGAATAAATTAATCTCATTTTTTTTGAATATTTTAGGATTCAAATTTTAATCAGTAAAATAATGAGGGATTTAATGATAATGGGAGTGAGGGAATACAAATAGAGGAAAATATGAATGGTTGTGAGTATTTATGTTAGGGGGAAATATGGTAGATTGGCTTTTTTTTATCTACTTTCACCACTAGGATCATTTCTTCAATATTATCCTTTTGTTATATATTATCTTATGAGATATTGTCTTGAGAATTTGTGGGTCTTAGTGAATTGGAGAGAGATAGAGAATGAAGGAGAATAAAAATTATTTGAGTAGATTGAGAACTATTGATCACTATGAAATCACAATTGGGGCTCAAAATTAATAAATTTTAAGTTATCAAAGTGAATCTATAATGCCTTTTCCTTTCATGATGGGTATATGATTTATAATATTCTAAGATAATGATTTGGATGTAAAATAGTAATATAAATGAAATAGAATAAAATTTATATCAATGGTTGAACATAAATTATTTATGAATGTGATATTAATGGAATAAATATTGAAGATAAATATTTGAAATTAATATAAACATTCATATTGATAATTATTTATGATAATTTTTAAATAGTTTAAATAAAATATAGAAAAATATGTGGAAAAGGTTTTCAATGGTAAATATTTTATTTTTTAATTATATTAAACTAATATGGGAATTTTTATCAAGTTTGATATGTGGTGAAAATATTTGAGGTATGGGATAATAATTAAAATGTTTGTATTATAGAAATTTGAAATGATATTTTTTATAAATAACTATAAATTAATTCATAAGTATCTATATTTGAATATAATCATGAAATGATAAATTATTGTGTATAATTTCATAAGAGGTGTTCTCAATAATTTTATAAATTTTGGCATAGATCATTTCAAATCATCCCAAGGGTAATTCCACTCTCCAAAAATGCTTTATAAATGGTGGTGATATTACAGGGAATGTAATCATGGTTTACATGGAGGTAATTCCACTTGTTCATAGTTCCATGCCACATTATACAGTATATATGATTTGGGTAGTTTTAATCATAATGTTAGTATAGATTCTACATGGGATATGCTATATTATGATGGGCTTATTTCAAATTTTGATCTAATCATACAGAATAATTCTTTCTTTCAATTTATTTATGTTGTTTGGTGGAGTACATGGGTAGATTTGATAATGGTGTTATGACATGAATATCTCATAAACCCCTAGATAATATAACATTTTATGTGTATTTATAAGTATGAATATAGATATATGAGGTGGGTGATGGGATCTATTGAAAAAAATGTGTATTTGATAGTAATGAGGTTTTAGAACTCTTTATATTACAGATATAAATGATTTTATTGATTTAGTTAATTTCACCATGGGATTTATTTATGGTAAACCTAGGAATTGGTGTTAAATATAAATATATAGTGTTTAACTTCCCTATAACCATTGTATGTTTGGTGTAATACTTAGAAGATAAAATGGATGGTGGGGGTTATGATTCATTTGCATTGTAACACCCCAAACTTCCACGGTACGCTTCTCTTTGATTAATACAATAGCATGTGTTGTATGCAACTTCGAGTTCTAACACACCACAACCAATCAATCTAGTCGTTATGAATATTAATACCCACATTTTCAAATTATAAAAAATTCATCTTTCAAAATGGACTTTGTTTTTGGATTTGGAATATCGAAATTAGCTTAGGGTGAATTTTTGGTATTTTTTTGAAAACGTTATATTTTTTATTAATAGTTAAAAACACTGAGTTATAGTTTAAAGCCAAAATTTTATTTAAATAATTATTTATTTTATTTAAATTTATTTTAGGTCAAAATAGATACATAATACCTATATAGGTTAAATGTAATTCGTTGGAGTTAGTTTATAATAATTTTAGATATATAAAAATTTTATTGAACTTTTTATCGTCTTTTACCCACCTCCTTGGAGCATTTTCAAATTTACATAAAACATAATTTTACCACTTCTGTGAGTAGAATTTAAAAAATCCTAAAAGACACGGTTGATATCAGCACGTAAAATGTGGTTCAATAAGATGAAAATAATTTTTGGTGAATAGTAACTTTTTACTTTAATTTACCACGGTTAAAAGTTAATAGGGTAATTAAGGGTACAAATGTTATTATTATTACCCTAACACATGTCCTAATTATATTTGATAAGTTTAATTCGACCAAAAACAACCTCAGTAATAAAATATGGTCCTTTAGGACCACTTGGATTAGATTAGGACATTTATTATTATTTAATTCAATGAAGAGTTAAAAGTGTTAAATTCAATGTTTAATAACTAAACCATTTTTTACTATATAGTTACACCTAAGATAAATTTATCTATAAATATTAATTAGAAATATAAAAAATATTTCCTACATAATGGTATTTTATTTATATTTTTTATACATTAAATAATTAATTTTATTTATGACACAATGATGATACAGTAATTACCGTAATAATGAAAGATTAAGATAATTGATATTATAAATATCCAAATAAATATAATTTGAGACTTTTTATGAATTGAAATAATTTTCTAGGTTATTATGACATATTATGGTTGGTTAGATGAATTGTTTTTGAACTAATAATGGTATTATGAACTTAGAATAAACAAAATACCAAATAGTGTCAAAATTGACATAAAAGAGTTTTTTAAAAAAAATTTATATTATTAATTGATATTCTATTCCTAAAAATCTAAGGTTCGGAAAAAAGACTTATTTAATGATATTTTTATCATTAATTAACCTCTTGGGGTTCTCTTGGAAGTATATAGTATGTTTATTACCCATATAATATAAAAATACAAATAGACATGGTAAATGTCAAACTATTTAACTAAGAGTTAAATCTAAAAGAAAAGGTAATATAGTGACAAAAACCTATCTAAAACCAATGTTTTGAGTGGTTTGAGACCCATCCCAAACTTAGACTTTAAATAATTCATTTTTGATCCATTAGAAACCTAAAATTATTTTATTATATTATAATATTTCTAGCTTTTCCTAAGGTGCCCATCACCCCTCTTATAAAGGGCACTCCCCCTTCTCTCTAATTCACACCTTCAAAACCATTTTGATTTTACAAACTCTACCCAAATACCCTCTCAAATATCCTTTCTTCATCCTAGAGGCTTTTTTAGTCAGAAATCAAACCTAAGGAGACCTTTGATCAAATCAAAAGGAAGAACCTGAAGAAGAGGTAAATATTTCATCACCTCTTTCAAGTTCCTTTATTCTTCCACTTCATTTTTCTTTGTTGTTTCCATTATAAAATAATAACTCAAGTATATTCTATATACTGTGATGTCATTATAAATATGGAACAACCAAATTAATTATTCTATCCATCCTTTGGATGACATGTCCCCATACGTGCGTGCGTACGGCTTACCGTCTCCACATCATGGTGTAATTGTTATTTAATACATTATTATTTGGATGGGTATAATTGCGATGTGTAATTCATGTAAATAATAAATATAACATGATAATTATTCTTTATATATTATATACCATCCAATTATATATATTTTTTATATCAAAAGAATGATATTGTCCCTCGTGCTTACGTACGGATTACTGTCTCTACAAATGCAATGAGATTCATTCCCCATCGTATCCATTCAAGACTAATTTTCATTAGATGATTAAAAATAATGTTTAAAGACTTAATATCATTGTGAATATGAATAAGATACATCCTATACATAAAAAACATTACTTATGTAACAAAGCATATAAAGGAAAATGAATCAGTTAACACCCGAAACGACGATAATACTAAGATATTATTAACAAAGAAATGTTAAAAGATCATATATGATATCATATTAAGGTATATGATTCTTGTATAATTTAATAACAATTATTTCACCATTATACAGGAGTTTAACCTACCATCTACCAAGGAAAAGTACAAGGAAAGGGTTAATTTCACAATCTCTTCATTATCTGAGATTGTTTATGCGTAATTATCTACTGGGACATCTTTATCATTCACATCCATGATTCTTAAAAATTATTTTTAAAATTTTTTTAGTATCTACTAGACTATTGGATAAAGTCATTTATGCCATTTTTTGACTTTTTATAATATGTTTTTTAAAGGAATCTTTCCATCATGTTCTAAACAAGGTACTTTATGACATTTTTGACAAAATTAAGGTAAGAATGTTTTTTTAACATATACGGTGGGTGCGGCTATTTTCTACCGTTATAACATCATCAAAGATTCCATTACAATATTATAAAAATATTTTCAAATATAAATGTTTTATTTTATAATAACCTGACTTTTAAATGATTTCAAAATAGAAAGAGATATTTCTCTAAAAAGAATTTCATTTCATCTATGTCAACATCCATTGATGGATTTAAAGTTTGTTTGAGTTTTATTTATTATGATACAAAACTTCTCTATTGTATTAAAGGTCTTTTGATATGTTTGACTATGGATTTTTTATTTTTACACCATTCATGGTTTATGGATAAATTATTGACATTTCGTATACTAATTTTAATACGAATGTTTATGTTATGTTTAAACGTTTTCATATGAGGAATGCATTGGACTTAGTAAGTGACAGGTGGAGCTCACTATAGCTCCTTGATGCATCGGTAGGTCTCATGAGATAAAATAGTGTCTTGGAACAAGGCCTTAACAAAATATTATTTGTATAATTAGCACAAGGCCTTGACTATGTGGTTATGAAATTTTGGCATTATGCATTTCATCCTTATGAAAGTTTCTATTGATATTTCATGTGATTATTCAACTAGTAGAATATCCATGTGAATAAGTAAATGGAATTATTTGATTTTTATCTTTGCCATATTATGTAGAAGTTCATGTTTAAAAGGATTTTTTTTAGTCATATACATTGCCTTAAATGTCATGACCCGTTCCCTGGGGCCCATGTCGTGACTACCCAAGCCCGCCTACCATAGGCCAGGGGCTGGAGACTAGCACTAAAGGCGTAAATCTCTAAAACTGGGAAGGCATTGCATTTATGTAGATTAACCTCTCACAACAGAGTACGAGTTGAAAGCAAAAAACTATGTAAAGATGTATACAAAAGAGTCTTGAAAAGTAAAGGGGGCTAGAAATAGAAGCCCGATAGGAAAGTACAATTGAAAAACAAGTATAACTTAAAAGAAGTAAAGTAGCCACAAGGTCTTTCTCTGGGGTTCCGAACTGAAGGGTAGGTATATATAGACTTCTCCTCACTCAAAATCCATCAGTCTCCTCCGTGCACCGACTCATCGTAAGGTCCACCTCCAGGTACCATCCAGTCCTACTACTCAGCCTTAGTCAGCATTGTCCGTCGTCTGCACCCAACACAACGTGTTGCGGGCATAGTGTAACACCCCATGTTTTTCTAAAAATAAGTAGAAATTCTTGGAACATTGTTTTAAGTATATATTTTTAATGATCCTTTAAAACATAACTTTTCTACTTCTATGTTTTGAATTTCAGGAAACTGTCATCTACAATTGTGTTCAGTATGTTATTTGGAGTCTATTGGAACCAACTTGTTTTTTTGGTGAATAGTAACATAACCTTATGAATAGTAATATGGATAGTAATATGACCCTAATGAATAGTAAATTTTATTATTATTTTATTTTATTAAGGATTTAAGATAATAGCATCTAGGTTAGTTTTTCATTGTGATATAGAAGTAGTTACAAAATTAAAATTGTTAATTTTTGAAGTAAGTATGATTTTATTTAAAAATTAAATTAATAATATTTAGAAAATTATTTTCGAAAAATGGACTTCATTTTTGAAATATACACTTCGATAAATGGTTAGGGTGAATTTTGGGAATTTTTCTGAAATAGTTGATTTTTCCATGAATATTAAAAAATACAGTTTTTAGTTTCAATGTGTTAATGACCTCATTAATGATATAACAATGATATCATAAATATGGTAGACTTATGTATAGTTAAATATTATGTGAGGTGTCCCATGTGGCTTATACCGTGGGTAAAGACCATGGGAAAGCCCATGGTTTTTCAAATACCACTCATGAGGCGTCCCTTGAAAATTATTAAAATAATCCGTCACTTTTTCTATAAATACCAACTCATCCTTTCATTTAATTCATTAAAAATTCTCCCTAAACGAATATATGGCCTACTTACCTTCATAGTATTCCTCCAAAATTTTCCTCAAGCCCCCAAGGTCTCAACCTTCATGTTCTAAGGGTTACTCTACAAGTTAAGAAAATTTTCAATTTCTTTATTTTTCCATTCAAGTTCTCTTTTATGTGGAATATCTTTCATATTTCCAAACCATGTTATTATTTCCTTATTATTATTGATCTATTATTTATTATGATTCATTTCTGGATGGGTTACCCTTGTCCCCTCTCTTCTTAATGTTTTCTAAAACTGTATCTCATAGCCATTGGGTTGCAGAATTTTTGTAAGAAATTTCCCACTTATTCTTTTATTTTGAGTTCCTTCCTTATTCTTTCTTAATATTTCCTTACAAAAGAGGCATGAAATAACTATAAGTAATTTATATTATGTATTTTATCATGTTTATGGAAAATTACTCATCATTATTATTCTCCTCTCCCACTTATTTAAAGAATAAAAACATTGTCCGTTTGTGTCGAATTATCGACATTGTAGACGATGTGATTTGAGTTTCCATTAATTCATTCATGTCTGGTCATGAAACAATTTATATAGTTTAACCAGGTTATAATATATGTTCTATGACTCACCCATGGTTATGGAATTCTTTTTTACTCATGGTTCTAATTTATAAGACAAAATGAGGTTGTTTATCAAAGAACCACTAAAATGATCTAAACGAACAACATTAATGTTATAACTTATGAATCATCCTCATGTAAGAATTAAAAATGATTAATGGAATAATTAATGATACTGTATATATTTAAATACTAATAAATTCCAATTCTTTAGTTTCACTTCCAATCGACATGAATGTCCACCATGAACAAATCATAGAAATCATGTAAAGAATTCACCCAAAAACAGTGGAAGGAGAAAAATACTGACAATTAAAGGTTGAAATAATGTTATGAAATGATCATATAAGATATTATAAACATGAAAAAAAAAATTAAAATATTAATAACACTATTTTAACCATTATATAGGAGGTTTAAACAAGTTGGAAGTAAGACAAACCCGAGGTAAGGGAATTCTTAACCCGATTTCCATTCTTTGGGTTAACCATCTACTTCATTATTCATGTGCTATTTAAATTGTTTGTGTGATGGGTTATATTTATATTAGGTTTTATTATGTGTATATACAGTATATATACATACTCCATCCACTCTATTAATTCTCTCTTCAATTTTATGATATTCATAAGGGACTTTTATTTAAAAATACTCTTTTTAAATTCGGTTTTATGAAATTACAAAGAAATGTTTTTATGTAATTATTCATGTTGTATGATTATGTTTTGAATCTTGGGAATTATTTATAATTAATGTTTGTACCTATATCTCCATCCAATTCATTGGGTATGATTAATTTGGAGGTCGTCCGTATGGTTACTCTAAGTGTAACTGTGATGGTTACACAAAGTAAGGTAGCCGTGTGGGTTACAAATTGTAAGGTAGACAAGAATGGTTACAAGATTATGTAAGTAATTCCACAAGATACCTTTATGATTATATTTATGTTCTCATGTTTTGTGTAGATCTTGTGTAAATACCATGTTACAAAAAGTAAGTATATATTGGTGACAAGAATGTCTTTTGAAAATGTTTTCATATATTACGAGTATTCATGGAATAATGTGATCTTCCTTCTTTTCCATCCCTTACTGAGATTTTGTTATCATCTTAAGTTTTTAAATTATTTTTTACAGGTTAATGGATGCTTAATACAAGGAATAAGTGATGTTAAATGTTTAAGAGTTGTCAGAGAGTCTTTTTTTATGTTTTAATTTTTATATTTTGAAAAAGGAAACTGTTTTTATGGTATCCACTCTATAATAACGTGTAATGTCAGGAATGTATTGTCCTAATTATCTAAAGTTCTAAACTTGAAAAGATCTAAAATTAAAAATTTAGTATTTTCTTGACTAAATTCAATATTATGTATGTAATAAGTCTGGGTCCTTATATTTGGTATCAGAGAAGGGTTTAGATAACTTTAGGGGTTAGGGTGATGTTATTAGAATACCATAAATGACTCTCACTCTATGTTTAATTTTATATGTTTTAGAATTTAAATAATACCATGTTTCTTCATCTAAGACATATTTTTTCAAAATGGGTGTCCGTAGAAGGAATAGGGATGCTAAAGAGGAGAGGCACCGACAGAATGACATCCTTCTGAAAATACAGCCCGGAATGGTAGGGATTGGAACCGAGCAGTTTGTGATAGTAATGTCTTAGATAACACGGGAAATAAGTGGTGGTGGAATCCATGAAAGAGAACCAATAGAGGTACCACAACAGAACATGATAGTAGTGGAACATTTTATGAGACAACATCCTCTTGAATTCAATGGATCTTCTGACCCAGTAGCAGCTGAAGGATGGATCAAAGCCCTTGAAAAGATATTCGATGTTATGGGATGTTCATAAAATCAAAAGGTAAGTCTTTCCATTTATCATTTTGAAGGGGAAGCTGATCAGTGGTGGTAAATGGTATGAAATATCAGGGGTAGATAGGATTTTGATTCCTTAGAGTGGGATGAATTTAAAAGTATTTTCCTTGAAAAATATTTTCCTAAGGTGGTGCGACTAAGAATGGAGAAGCAATTACTTGAATTGAAATAGAAGGAGGAAGATTCAGTGGATTTGTATGAAGCGAACTTTACTTGACTGGCGAGGTATGCTCCAAATCCTATTCTAGATCTTGATAGCAAAATCAACCGCTTTTACTTAGGATTGAATCCAAGGTATCGAAGGGCGTTGGCCTCTCATGGATTCAAAAGTTATGAGAAACTTGTATGATGTGCTGAGAGGGTAGATATGGAGTTTGCTGATGATCACGTGCATTTTGGAAACAAAGATATGCAGAGGTCTAGTTGGCAAGAAATGGGTAAGAATCAACCAAAGAAATCTGATGGTAAGAAAATCCAATTTCCAATTTGTGAAAAGTGTGGCAAGAAACACCCTGTGGAATGTCTTAGCAAAACTAGGAAGTGTTTTAAATGTTGTAAGTTTGGACATATGGCCTAAGATTTTAACAAAAATGATCCAAAGACTAATCCTGATAATCAGACTGTAAAGTGTTTTAAATGTGGTTAAATGGGTCATTATGCAAATAACTACCCAAAGAGAGATCTGAGTGATGCAAAGAAGCCAGACTACAGGCAGAAAGGTGTAGTGAGATCCTTTGCGACTACATCAGTAGATGTCGGGCCATCCAATGGTGTTGTATCAGGTACTTTATTTGTTCACTCAAATTTTGCTAATGTTTTGTTTGTTATGGGGTCTACACATTCCTTCATCTCTGAGAAATTTTCTGGTAAATTGGAAATATCACCTCAACAAATGAGACTCGAACTTGTTGTTAAAATACCAAGGGGAAATGTTATAGAAAAGAGGAATTATAATAATATTTCTATTGTGGTATGTGGAAAGCTTATACCTGAAAACCTTATTGTTTTACTCTTAGTTGAGTTTGATGTTATTCTGGGAATGGACTGGCTTTCTATTTATCATGCTAAGATTGACTGTAGAGCTAAAGAAGTTGTTTTTCAGAAAGAGTTTCAGTTTGTATACAGGAAAGAACCCATACAATTGATAACATATCAGAAATATGAGATACTATTGAAAGATGGAAATGAAAGTTATCTTGCTCATATTGTTGAAAACAAGGGAACTATTCAAATTAATGATTTTCAAGTGGTAAATTAATACTTTGATGTTTTTCTGGATGAGTTACCTGGTGTCATACCTGATCGAGAAGTCGAATTCACAATTGACTTAGTTCCTGATGCTAAGATAATTTCAAAACCCCAATATCCTATGGCTCCAATAAAACTTTTTGAATTGAAAAATCATTTGCAAGATTTTCTTGAAAATGGCTCCATTTGTCCTAGTACTTCACCTTGGGGAGCCCCTGTTTTGTTTGTTAAAAAGAAAGATGGTTTCATGATACTTTTCATTGATTATAGAGCTTTGAATAACATCACTGTTAAAAACAAGTATCCTTTGCCACATATCGATGACTTGATTGATCAGATCCAGGGAGATCAGTACTTTTCAAAGATTGACTTGAGATCTAGATACCATCAGTTGAAGGTGAAGGAGCATGACATTCCAAAAACAGCCTTTTTTACTAGATATGGGCATTATGAATTTGTTGTTATGCCGTTTGGATTAACTAATTCACCTGCTGTATTTATGAATGTTATGAATGGAGTATTTTATGAGTTCTTGAATATGTTTGTGGTTGAATTTATTGATTACATTCTGGTTTTTTTCTAAAAATAAAGTGGAGCACGAAAAACATATAAGGGTTGTTTTTCAAACTTTAAAAGAAAAGAAACTATATGGAAAATTCATCAAGTTTGATTATTGGTTGTAATAGATTTCTTTTCTTGGGAAAATTATAAATAAGGATGGAATAACAGTTGATCCTACCAAAACCAAAGTATTTGATGAATGTCCAAGACCCACTAATGTTACAGAGATTCATAGTTTTATTGGGTTAGCAGGTTATTACAGACGGTTTGTTAAGAACATTGAACGGTTATCTAGCCCGATAACTAAGTTAACACAGAAAGGGGTAAAATTTGTTTGGATAGAAGAATTTGATATTTTTTTCAGGAACTAAAGAAGATATTAGTGAATGATCTAGTTTTCGCCTTACCTTCTAGAAATGGTGAGATTGTCATCTACATTGATGCTTCTTCAAAGGGAAATGGTTGTGTTTTGATGTAGAATGATCAGGTAATTGCCTATGATTTGAGACAACTTAAAACTCATGAGCTAAATTATCCCACACATGATTTGGAATTGGTAGTTGTAGTTTTTTTCTTTGAAAATTTGGAGGCATCATCTATACGGAACCAAATGCCAAATATATACTGGCCATAAAAGTCTAACGTATATATTCACTCAGAAGGAATTAAACATGAGGCAAAGAAGATGGCTAGAACTGATAAAGGATTATGACTGTACGATCAATTACCATCCTGGAAAAGCAAAAAAAGTAGTGGATGCCTTATGTTAGAAAAATCATGCATCATTAACCATTTTACATTTGAAACATGATCCCTTGATTAATGACTTGATGAATTTTGGCTTAGAATTTGTTGGTGCATGGAATACCTATATTTTGTTTTAGGTTTCAGTGCAGTCTTCGTTGTCAGACAGAATTAAGCAAGCGCAGTAGGAAGACTGTGAGCTACAGAAAAAGGTAGAATTGGTTAAAATGGGTAAGTTTCTAGAATATAACCTTGAAAAAGATTGTTTTTAAGATTTGGAAAATGGTTCTTTGTGCCTAGTGATTCTCAGTTGAAGAATTATTTGTTGTGTGAAGCTCATAGTTCTCCATTTTTGGTTTATCCTAGTGGTATCAAGATGTACAGAGACCTTCGTGAGTATTATTAGTGGGATGGAATGAAAAGAGATATTGTTGATTTTACCATAAAATGTTTGACATGTCAACAGGTTAAAGCATAGTGGCAGTTACTGAAGGGGATGCTTCAGCCTTTTCCAGTGCCAGAGTGGAAATGAGAGAATGTATCTATAGACTTCATGGTGGGACTACCAAGGACTTCTCAAGGTAACAATGTGATTAGGGTTTTTGTTGATCGGCTAACAAAGTCTGCACATTTTCTTTCTATTCTAGATACAATAAATTTGGATCATCTTTCTCGATTGTACCTCAAGGAGATTTTCAGGTTACATGGATTTTCTCATTCCATTGTATCTGACCGAGATCCCAGGTTAACTTCTAACTTCTGGAAGGGACTTCAGAAGTCATTGGGCACAGAGTTAAATTTCAATACAACTTTTCATCCTCAATTAGATGCGTAGTCAGAATGAATGATTCAAAATTTGGAGGATATGCTTCGATATTGTTCAATGGATTATCAGGGAAGTTGGGATCAACATCTTTATTTAGCTGAGTTTTCTTATAATAAGAGTTTTCATTCTAGTATTCAAATGGAACCTTTTGAGGCCTTGTATGGGAAGTGGTGTTAGACTCCAGCTTTTTGGTATGAAGTCGGTTAAATAAAGATGATAGGGATAGAATTTGTTGAAGAAGTGGCTGAGAAAGTGAGGATGATCTAGAAGCACATGAGGACAGCTCAGAGCAGGCAGAAAAGTTATGCAGATAACAGATAGAAATACTTCTCTTTCAAGGTAGGTGACCATGTTTTCCTTAAAGTTTCTCCTTGGAAAAGTGTGATGCATTTTGGTAAGAAAAGAAAACTAAGTCCACGGTTCATCGGTTGTTTTGAAATCTTGGAGAAAGTTGGAACAGATTCATACCGCGTAGCTTTTCCTATGAGCTTTTTTCATGTACATAATTTTTTTCAGGTTTTGATGTTGAGAAAGTATGTTCCAGATTCATCACATGTCTTGTGACCAGAAGGAGTTCAATTGGAAGAGAACTGTTCTTATGAAGAGAAACTAGTTCAGATTCTTGATCGAAGGGAACATGTATTGTGGAATAAGGTAATATACCAGGTAAAGGTTTTATGGAGAAACCACATGGTTGAATAAGAAACATGGGAGTATGAAAATTATATGAGGGAAAAATACCCTCAGTTGTTTAATAAGTAAATAAAATTACGAGGATGCAATTTCAAGAAGTTGGTGATAATATAACACCCCATGTTTTTTAAAAATAAATATAAATGCTTGGAAATTTGTTTTAAGTAGATATTTTTAATTAACCTTTAAAACACAACTTTTCTACTTATATGTTCTAAATTTCAAGAAACTATCATCTACAATTGTGTTCAGTATGTTATTTGGAGTCTATTCGAACTAACTTGTTTTTTTGGAAAATAGTAACATACCCTTATGAATTGAAATATTAATAGTAATATGACCCTAATGAATAGAAATTTTATTATTATTTTATTTTATTAAGGCTTTAAGATAATATCATCTAGGTTAATTTTTCATTGTGATATAGAAATAGTTACAGAATTAGAATTGTTAATTTTTGAATGAAGTATAATTTTATTTAAAAATTAAATTAATAATATTTAGAAAATTATTTTCGAAAAATTGACTTCATTTTTGAAATCTACACGTTGATAAATGGTTAGGGTGAATTTTGGGAATTTTTCTGAAACTGTTAATTTTTCGGTGAATAATAAAAAAGTACAGTTTTTAGTTTCGGTGTGTTAATGACATCATTTATGACATAAAAATGATTTAATAAATCTGTTTGACCTATGTATAGTTAAATAAGATGTGAGGTGTCCCAAGTGGCTTATACCCTGGGAAAATACCATGGGAAATCCCATGGTTTTGCAAATACCACTCATGAGGTGTCCCTTGAAAAGTATTAAAATAATCTCTCACTTTTCCTATAAATAGTAACTCTTCCCTTCATTGAATTCATTCCCAATTATCCATAAATGAATCTCTGGACTCCTTACCTTCATTGTAGTCCTCCCAAGGTTTCCTCAAGCCCCCAAGGTCCCAACCTTCAAGTTCTATGGGTTACTCTACAAGGTAAGAAAATTTTCAATTTCTTTCTTTTTCCATTCAAGTTCACTTTTATGTGGTATATCTTTTAAGTTTCCATACCATGTTATTATATACTTATTATTCTTGATCTATTATTTATTGTGATTTATTTCTGGATGGGTGACCCTTGTCCCCTCTCTTCTTAATGTTTTCTAAAACCCTATCGCATAGCCGTTGGGTTGCCAATTTTTTGTAAGAAATTTCTCAGTTATTCTTTTATTTTGAGTTCCTTCCTTATTCTTTCTTCATATATACTTACCCTAGAGGCATGAAATCTCCAGAAATAATTTATAATCTATATGTTATCATGTTTATGGAAAATTACTCATCATTATTCTTCTCCTCTCTCACTTATTTAAATTATAAAATTTTTGTCCGTTTGTGTCGAATTATCGACATCGTGGACGATGTGATTTCAGTTTCCATTAATTATTTCAAGTCTGGTCATGAAACCATTTATATGGTTGAACCAGGTTATAATATATCTTTTATGACTCACCCATGGTTCTTTAATTCTTTTGTACTCATGGTTCTAATTTATAAGACAAAATGAGGTTGTTTATCAAAGAACCACTAAAATGATCTAAACAAACATCATTAATGTTCTAACTTATGAATCATCCTCATGTAAGATTTAAAAATAATGAATGGAATAATTTATGTTACTAGATATATGTAAATACTACTCCATTACAATTCTTGATTTTCACTTCCAATCTATAGGAATTTCCACCATGAACCAATCATAGAAATCATGTAAAGAATTTACCCAAAAACAGTGCAAGGATAAAAATACTGACAATTAATGGTTGAAATGATGATATGAAATGATGATATAAGATATTATAAACATTAAAATGTTTCTGTAAAATATTAATAACACTCTTTTAACCATTATACAGGAGTTTTAAACAAGTTTTAAATAAGACAAACCTAAGGTAAGGGAATTCTTAACCCGATTTCCATTCTTTGGGTTAACCTTCTACTTCATTATTTATGTGCTATTTAAATTGTTTGTGTGATGGGTTATGTTTATATTAGGTTTTATTATGTGTATTTACAATATATATACATACTCCATCCACTCTATTAAGTCTCTCTTAAATTGTATGATATTCATAAGGGGATTTTCTTTAAAAATCCTCTTTTTAAATTCTGTTTTACGAAATTCCAAAGCAATGTTTTTATGTAATTATTCATGTTGTATGATTATGTTTTGGTTCTTGGTAATTATTTATGATGAAGGTTGGGACCTATATCTCCATTCAATTCATTGGGTATGTGTATGTTTGAGGTCTGCCATATGGTTACTCCAAGTGTAACTGCGATGGTTACACAAAGTAAGGTAGCTGTGGGGGTTACAAATTATAAGGTATCCAAGAATGGTTATAAGATAATATAAGTAATGCCCCGAGATACCTTTATGATTATGTTAATGTTCTCATGTTTTTTGTAGATCCTTTTTAAATCTCATGTTACACAAAGTAAGTATATACGTGTGACAAGAATGTCTTTTGAAAATGCTTTCATATATTATGAGTATTCATGGAATAATGTGATCTTCCTTCTTTTCCATACCTTACTGATCTTTTTTGCTCACCCCAACTTTTTAAATGATTTTTCACAGGTTAATGGATGTGTAATACAAGTAAGTAAGCCATGGTAAATGTTTAAGACTTTTCAAGGAGTCTTTGTTTTATATTTTAATGTTTTATATTTTGAAAAAGGAAAATGTTTTTATTGTATCCACTCTGTAATAATGTGTAATGTCATGAATGTATTGTCCTGATTCTCTAAATCTCTAAGCATGAAAATATCTTCAATGTAAAAGGAAGTATTTTCTTGAAAAAATTAAAGATTATATATGAAATAAGGCTAGGTACTTATACATATCCCGTGCAGGGGTGAGTATAACAATACTCAGTAGGGACCCCGAGACTGTCAAGGTCTCACAAAGTACAACAAGGAAAAACCACAAAGTATGAAATCGACAGATAGCCCCAATTAGGTTTTTGTCCATACATATACCTAAGTTATCATGTAATCCATCTCAATCATGAAGAAACACAAGAGTTACTGACTCAGCTCACACACATAGACGACATATGTAGAGAGATATAGATGGTTAGATATAACCACTTAATCATCAGAGTTGTCAGACCAACACATGATCCAGGACCAACTATTATGTTAGAACAACACATGATCTAGGAACTGAAGTTAGAACTGTCAGATAAACACATGATCTAGGAACAGTCTTCAGAGATATCAGACCAACACATGATCGAGGACCAGCTATTCTGTCAGATCAAGACATGATCCGGGAACACAAGTCAGAACTGTCGGACAAACACATGATCCATGAACAGTCGTCAGTGCATAGCCAGCCACATGTTTTCCACAATTCAGGCTTGATTCCTGGTGGGTCTTCTCCTTAATCCTAGTTTCAACATGTCAACTGCCACCATGTTCCACGAGGAAGTATCTCAAAGGTCTGTCTCATTATAGGGGTCTCAATGCAATAGAAGGCACGTCAATCAGACGCCCGGTCTGTGAGTTATTATATTTTTAGTCTAAGGGGCTCGGTTGGATTCGTGTACGATCCAACCTGACCATCTCTCAAAATTACCCCAAACACCAGTGGGGTATACTCAAAGGTATAGTCTTGTTCCAAGAAAAACAGCACCACTGAAGGTTCGTCAAGTGGTCGTATGGTGCCAAAGATATGACCAAAGGAAGTAATAGGGTCGGTAATGGGCCTGGTCCTAGTCCGACCCAGTTGACTGACTCGGCCCCACCCAGACTGGGCTGACCTAGTCTAGGTCGACCTAGTCAGACCCGCTGGGTCTCACCTGACCAGCTGGGCGGGTCAACCTGCTAGGTTCGTCCCGGTCCGCTGGGCTTGGTCCAGCAGACTACAGGGGCAGTTTGGCCCGAAGGTCGCCGCATAGGCGGCTTGGCCCGAAGGCTAGGGATGATTCATTCAGCACCACGTGGGGCGCGGCTCATGCGACTCAACCTGGAATGCCAAGCCGGTTCGGCCAGTGACACTGCGAAGGACGTTGTGGGCCGGATCGGGTGGCCGGAACGGCTCGGCCGGTTCGGCCGAGAGTCGGGGCGCAGGTAGGTGGTGCAGGGTGCTGGGGAGGGCGCGGGTAGGGCGCACGGGGCACAGTCAAGATTTTAGGGTGGGCGAGCAGAGCGTGGGAAGGCCGCGGGGTACTGGGCAGGGTATGGTTAGGCCAGCGGGGCCCGGGCAGCACGCGAACAGGCCGACAGGGTGCGCGGCCAGCAGGCAGGTAGGCTAGCAGGGTGCATGGGCAGTGATCTGGGAGGCCTGCGGGGCACCGAGCAACACGTGGGTAGGCAGGCCGGCGGCCGGTGGCAGTCGGGCAGACCGGTTTAGCGCGGCTCGAGAGAGCGCGGGCCAGTGGTGTTCGGCTGAAAACACCGGTGGGCTACACGGGTGACGCGGTTCACGGAGGTCGCGGGTAGAATGACCTTTGTTGTTGGCACCTTCGTCGCCTTATTTCTGCTTCGTCTCCATTCTGAAAGAAACTTTACAAAGAGATCAGCAGAGGGAGTCGGGCCATGTTTGTTTGGCATGCACCCTCCACGTTTAAGGATGATAAGAATTGGTTCAACAAAGAGGAAGAAATTTGAACAACAATTGTTTACAATACAACACATCGATTCCTTTTAAATGAAGATGAGAAGAAGGAAAGGAATAATACTCAAGTTTAACCTCTACCTTCGATCTTTGCTCGATGATGATGTCACGGGAAGAAGACAATGTGGACTTCGTTCATCACGTCTACCACGCACTTCCAATCCAAGCGCGCGCGTCGGTTTGTTGATGACGATGAGGAGGGAAGATCATTCGAAGACATCCCTCGTCGAAGGGGGTTCTAAGGAAGAATGTCGAGGAAGATCGTTCTTTGTTTTCTATGGTGTTCTTCATTGGAAGTGTTTTTCATTGGGAGCCTTCTCCCAATATTTCTCCCAAGTTCCTTCATTCTCTCCACTCCACCCAAAATGAAATCATAGCCAATAATAGATTAGGATCTATTATGTTCGTTGGTATAAATTCAAATTGACTGATTTAATTAAATGAGTTGAATCATTTAATTAATGGGGTGGAGTTGTCATAACAATTCAAAATGGAGATTTAAATTAAGTGGCTCCACTTAATTAATTCTTGAGAGGTGGAACAAATTAAATTAAAGGGGATTTGGGTCCATTAAGGTGAAGAAGGTTGAGGGGTTTCTCCCCATTTAATGGGGAGTTGAGGAGGTTTTACCCTCTTCTATTAATAGGAGTTAATCCTCATGTGGTCCCCACATCATAACCTCTCATGGGATGTTATTCTCGGGTGAGCCCCACAACCCTAACCTCCCAAGGGAGGTTAAGGTGTTGTGGTACCCCCTCCAACTCCCATGAGTAGGTTTTAACCACCCAACCTCCACATGGCGGTTAAAAATAAAATAAAGATTACTTTATTTTATTTCTTCACACGAAAACCCAAAATCTAACCTTTATCCTCGACTCACTACTGTCAAAGTGAAAGTCTTCTTAAGTGAATACCGGTACTGTGTGTCCAATGGTGCTCTTTGATTTCAATTCCAAGCACCGGTTCAAAATATATAAAAACCTTCTCATAAGTTTACTGAAAGTACCTGAAAAAAACTTCAGAAATTGATTCCGGGCACACAGGGCCTCAGAATCAAGCGCCTACAGTTTTTGCAGACTAGTAAAAAAATCCCATGTATTAAAAAAAATTCCACAGGATTTCTGAGTCTTTGCATTCTCCCCACCTTAGGGATTTATGTCCCCATAAGCTACAACATGAACTAAGGGAACAAATGGGTGTATTGAGCATACATATAAGCCTCCCACTCCCAGGTGCTCTCCTAGAGGTTCTCGTACTGCTAGCGAACGCACACCAGAGGCATAGACCATCCAAGTAGGACCTGATCCCATCCATCCTCAATATCCACTGGAACCTTCGGGAAAGTCACCCCATCATCGATGTCCAGCTCTCCATGGTCTATGATGTGAGAAGATTCATGCACGTATCCCCTTAGCTGGGATACGTGGAAGACGTCGTGCACTCGGTGCAACTGAGGTGGAAGAGCCACGTGTTAAGCCACCTCACCTACTTTGCTGAGGACCTGGAAAGGTCTGATGAATCTCGTAGATAACTTTCTTCCTCGGCCAAACCTCTGTAGACCTCGTCAAGGTGAGACCCCTAGAAAGACGTGGTCCCCATCCTCGAACTCTGGAGGTCTCCATCTCCTGTTGGCATATGACTTATGCCTGCTCTATGTAGTCTTCAACCGCTCCTAGATGATCTGCACCTTCTCTGTGGTAGCTCGTACCATCTCTGGTCCTAGGAGTTCTGACTCCATAGGTTCTGTCCAGCACAAGGGTAATATACAAGGTCACTCGTACAATGCTTCAAAAGGTGTCATCTCTATGGTGGAGTGATAGCTGTTATTGTATACAAACTCCACCAAAGGTAAGTGGTCCTCCCAACAACGACAAAAGTCAAGGACACAAGGATGTAGCTTGTCCTCGAGGGTCTAAATTGTCTGCTCAGTCTGACCATCTGTTTGAGGATGGAAGGCGATGCTCAGATGAAGTTGTGTCCCAACAGCTTCCTGTAATGCCTTCCATAGCTAGGAAGTAAAGAGTGCATCACGATCGGAGACAATTGTCAAAGGTATACCATGAAAACGCACAATCTTTTGCACATAGAGGTATCCCAATCTATATACTGAACCCTGCTATCTGATCAGTAGGAAGTGGTCTGACTTGGTGAGTCAGACGATGATCACCTAAATCGAGTCGTGACCCCTAGATGTACGTGGAAGACCCGTCACAAAGTCCATGGATATCCCATCCCACATCCACTCTGGGACCTCTAAAGGATAAACCAAGCCTGCTGGTACATGGTGCTCCGCCTTCACTTGCTGACAAGTGAGGCATCGTGAGACAAACTCTGCTACGACCTTCTTTATAACTAGCCACCAGTGTTGTTATCTGAGGTCCTGATACATCTTCTCCACACCTGGATCTACCACTAGAGGGGATCTGTGGAACTCCCTCAACAATTATTCCTAAAGTGAAATCAGTACCATAGTATGTACTCTGAAGAGGTTAACATGCTCCCCACCTTCAGAAAAATAATCAGGTGCCTACCCTGTGGATATATGAGAATGTCGCGTCTCGCAGTCTGCGTCTCCATGTTGTGCTTCCCTGACTCACTGAAGAAGTGGGGGAGTGACTGTAAGAGGCTGTAGAGAGGCTACTCCATCCCTATCCACAAAGGATATATGTACGGAAGCTAGGTGCTCTGTCACCTCTCCTAGTAGCTGTATACTAGATCTCCTGCTGAGAGCATCCGCAACAACATTCCCCTTCCCAAAAGTATAGACTATCTCAATGTCATAGTCCTGAAGGAACTCAAGCCAATGTCACTGTCTCAGGTTCAGGTCCTTCAGATAGAAGATAAACATGAGACTTTTGTGATCAGAGTACATGGTAAAACGTTTACCCGTAATATAGTTTCGCCACATCTTCAAGGCGAAGACCACTGATGCTAACTTTAGGTCATGGGTAGCATAGTTCTTCTCATGCTGTCTCAACTGAAGAGAACCATAAGCGATCACTGCTCGCTCCTGCATCAGGACACACTCGAGTCTGGTCCCTGATGCGTTGCAGTAGACTACCTACCATATACCTTTGTCTAGAAGCCTCAAGATGGAGGCCCTAGTTAGCCTCTGCCTTAGATGCTGAAAGCTCTACTAGCATCTCTCCGACCACATGAAGGGTTTCCTCTTCTTCTTCAAGGATAATAGTGGTGCTGCAACTCTGGAGAAGTCTAGTACGAACCTTCGATAGTGACCAGCCAAACCCAGGAAACTCTGTACCTCCATCAAACTCGTAGGTGGCTCCCAACAAAGTACGTCCTTGATCTTCACTGGATCCACTACAACTCTAGCCTCTGAGATGACATATCCCAAAAATTGAACCTCTCAGATCCAAAACTAGCACTTCGAGAGCTTTCCATAAAACTGGTGCTCTTGGAGTGTGTCTAGTACTACCCACAAATGGTAGGCATACACCTCCTCAGTTGTTGAGTAGATCAGAATGTCATCAATAAAGACTACAACTAATCGATTGAGGTATGGTTGGAAGATCATGTTCATGATTCCCATGAACTCTACTGGAGAGTTGGTTACGCCGAAGGGTATAACCAAGAACTCATAGTGGTCATACCGACACCTGATGGTCATCTTCTACACATCCTTGTCTCGAACTCTGAGCTTGTGATAGCCAGATCTGAGGTCTATCTTCGAGAACCATCGTGCTCCGTTCAACTGATCAAAGAGATCTTCGATCATCGGGAGTGGGTACATGTTCTTCACGGTCATATAATTCAGGCGACGGTAGTCAACACAAAGCCTCAAGCTCCCATCGGCCTCTTTGGAAAATAGAATTGGGGCTCCCCAGGGAGAAACACTGGTTCAGATGAATCCATTCCCCTATAAGTCCTCTAGTTGTACCCTCATCTCATGAAACTCAGTGGGAGCCATCCGATATGATTGTGTAGATATCAGTGTCGTCCCGGGGTATAGGTCAATGTAGAATTCAACCTCTCTAGGAGGAGGTAGTCCTGGAATATCATCAGGGAAAATATCAATGTACTGGTCCACCACTATAGGATAGCTCGGACTCTCCACATCTACTACTCTGAGGGTAAGGCAGGACAAATGATGAGTGATTGCCTACACCCTCCTCCGAGTAAGTCCTTCCTATGATAGAAAGGCTTCCATCTCGCCAGTGAAGCTGAACCTGGTCCCATCCGTGTAGACACACTGCACTTTGTGCCTAATACAGTCAATCTGAGCATGGACTGTAGATAACCACTCCATACCCAAGATGACGTCATAAGGCCTCAACGCCACTATGAGGATATCCCAACCAAATCTCTCACCTCCTAGAGTAATCTAACACTGTTGGAACAAGTGTGTGATCATCGAGTCTACTCTTGTAGGAGTCTCTAGCCATAAGTATCGAGCCAACGGCTCCGTCAGAATCTCTGAGCTCCGAATGAGGGCAGTGGCAATGAAAGAGTTATCGACACCTGTTTCTATAAGAACTACAACTATGGTTGAGTAGACACTAATCGTATCTCGAATCATCTCCAGAGTTTTGTGATCATAGGCCTTAGTTTCCTGGAGCAGAGCTCTCCCCTATCCACCTGCTCCCTATGGTCGGTGTGGTCCTCCTGGTGGTGGTGGTGGTGGTGGTGGTAACACCTCAAAAAATCATCCACCACCACCTGCACGGCCATCTCCTCTCCCACATCTTCCTAATCCCTGAGGACCGCCTCGATCAAATCTCTACCTCTACCTGGGAGGTCCCTCAACTTTCTTCTGATCATTAGTACGGTGGGTCGGACAGTCACGAGCCATGTGACCCTACCCGCCGCAAGAGTATCATTGTCCGCTCCTGGAATGATTGGCTCTGTCTCGTGTGCCCCGCACAACTGAACCTGTGTCCTGAGGTCGTCCACTGGATTGTCTGGTCTGCTTGGACCTCTGTGACATATGTCTACTACCAATTGTAGAAGAATCCGATGCATGTCGACTAGTGATGTGTCACACTGCTGGTGACTATTTAGTAAGGAAACACTTCTATAGGAGGGCTCTCTCTAACACCCCCTCCTACATCATGATGCTGAGGGAGATCATTGAAGCTATGATCTCTCACCTAATCCACTGCATGAAGGTCTGGGCCCTCAAGAATCAGCCCAACACCATATCTGTGGAGTAACGTGAGAGTTCGGTGAACCTCGCATAGTATTGTGACACCGTCATGCTACCCTTTTATAGATGTAGTAGTTCCTATATTTGCACCTCATGTAGGGTGGTTGGTACAAACTTCACCCGAAATAGGATCTCGAAGTCTTCCCAGAGTAGTGTTGCCTCGTCATGCACCCAGAGCATCAAGATCCACCATCTACCTACTTCTTCCTAAAGGATACTCATGACAAGGATCACCATAAGGTCGGCTGGTGTCCCTACCAGTCTGAAGACTCACCACAACCTCTAGCCAATCCTCAGCTGCCTACGGGTCCGTCTCTCCCCTAAACCTGAGTGGCCTCTAGCACTGGAACTTGTGCAATGAACTTAGGCAGCATGCACTCTCTGCTGCTGGGGATCGTGGCATCAGTGGCCCAACGGGTAGTGGTACTGTTGGTGCCTCCGCTGTAATGGGGGCCTACACTGAGGCCTCGTCGCTCGGTGGGATATCCATACACACAACTCTCGAAACCATGGATGGTTGTCTGTGTGGAGCATCCTAACAAGAAACCGGTGCTCCATGGACAATAAGTTATACCTGGTAAGCTGACTCAAGATATCAAAAATAAACCTCTTGAAAAACACACACACAATAAGTGTTTTCATGTACTGAGTTGGAAGTTAGAAGTTAGAGTCATGTTGTAAAGATACGTTGGCCACCGCACCAACACCGGACTCCCTGAACTAGAAACCACACTAAATACCATTAACACTCTTGCTTCATAGAAAATAAAGATTAGAGTCCTCAGTTCTGCGGTAGAACTGACCCTTCTGATACCAATTTGTCACGACCCATTCCCTGGGGCCCGTGCCGTGACTTCCCCAAGCCCGCCTTCCATAGGCCAGGGGCTGTTGACTAGCACCAAAGGCATAAATCTCTAAAACTGGGAAGGCATTGCCTTTATGTAGAGTAACCACTCATAATAGAGTACGAGTTGAAAGAAAAACACTAAGTAAAGCTGTATACAGAAGAGTGCTGAAAAGTAAAGGGGTCTGGAAATACAAGCCCAACATGAAAGTAAAATTGAAAAACAAGTACAACTGAAGAAAAGTTAAGTAGCCACAGGGTCATCCTCTGAGGTTCCTACCTGAAGGGTAGGTATAGATGGCCTCCTTATAATTCCACATCCTTCAGTCTCCTTTGTGCACTGACTCGTCGTAAGGCCCACCTCTGGGTACCGTCCAGTCCTACAACTCAGCCTCAGTTAGCATTGTCCGTCATTTGCAACCAACACAACATGGTGATGGCATAGACCGTGTAGGGGTGAGTATAACAATACTCATTAGGGACCCTGAGACCCTCAAGTTGTCACAAAATCCAATAAGGATAAACCACAATGTATGAAATCAATAGATAACCCCACATAGGTATATGCCCATACATATACCTAAGTTATCAAGTAATCCATCTCAATCACGAGGAAATACAAGATTTACTGACTCAGCTCACACAGGTATACAACTTATGTAGAGAGATAGATATGATCAGATATAGCCACTGAATCATCAAAGCTGTCGGACCAAGATATGATCTCAGACCAGCTATTTTGTCGGACCAACACATGATCCAGGAACAAAAGTCAGAACTGTCGGACCAACACATGATCCAACAATAGTCATTAGAGCTGTCAGACCAACACATGATCTAGGACCAGCTATTCTGTCAGACCAACACATGATCCAGGAACAGAAGTCAGAACTGTCGTACCAACACATGATCCACGAACAGTCATCAATGCACATCAAGCAACAGGGTTTCCACATAGAACGCTTGATTTTGGGAGGGTATGCTCCTCAAGTGTCGACACATCAACTGCCACTAAGTACCACAAGGAAGTATCTCAAAGGTCCATCTCGTCACAGGGGTCTCAATGCAATAGACGGCGCGTCAATCAAACCCCTAGTCTTTGAGTTATTATCTTTTTAGTCCCGAGGGCCTGGTTGGATTCATGTATGATCCAACCTGACCGTATCTAAACATTACCCCAAACTCTAGTGGGATATACTCAAAGGGATTGTCGTGCTCCAAGAAAACCAGCGCCTCTAACAGTTTTTCAAACGGTCATCTGGTGCGAAAGATACGGCCAAAGGAATTAACAGGGTTGGTAATGGGCCTAGGCCCGGTCCGACCTGGTCAGAACGACTCATCCAAACCGAGATTGGACCAACCTAGTCATACCTGCTAGGTCTGACTCGGCCCGCCGGGCGGGTCAGCCCGCTTGGTTCGGCCCGGTCCACTGGGCTCGGCCCAGCGGACTGCAGGGGCGGTTCGGCTCGAAGGTCTCCGCATAGACGGCTTGGCCTGGAGGCTGGGGCCAATTCAGCTAGCAACACGTGGTGCGCGACTCAGGCAGCTCGACCCAGAAAGCTGAGCTGGTTCGGCCAGCTACGTCATGAAGGACTCAGCGGGCCGGCTCCGGTGGCCGGCCCAGCTCGGCCGGATCGGTCAGGAGCTGGGGCACGGGCAGGCTGTGTGGGACACTGGGCAAGGTGCGGTTAGGCCGGTGGGGTGCGGGCAGCGCGCGTGGAGGCTAGAGGGGCGCGCGCGGGCAGGCCGCGGGGAGCACGGGTAGCACGCAGGGCGAGCGGGCAGCGCACGGGCATGACGTTTCGGTGTGGCCCGGGCTGGCAGGGGCCGAAAGTGTTCATCCAGAAACACCGGTGTGCCGCGGGGGCAACACGGTTCCTGGAGGCTATGGGTAGTGTGGCCTTTGTCGTTGGCACCTTCATCACCTCATTTCGGCTTCGTCGCCATGCCGAAAGAAACTTCACAAAGAGATCGGTAGAGGGAGTCGAGCCATTTTAGTTTGGCCCACACCCTCCACATTTAGGGATGATAACAATTGGTTCAACAAAGAGAATAATGTTGAACAATAATTGTTTACAATACATTGCAATGATTCCTTCTAAATGAAGATGAGAAGAAGGAAAGGAATAATACTCAAGGTAAACCCCCTACCTTTGATCATTGCTCAACAATGAAGTCGCGGGAAGAAGACGATGTTGTTGTCGTTCATCACGTCTGCCACGCACTTCCAATCCAAGCTCGTGTGTTAGTTGTTGAGGACGATGAGGAGGGAAGATTAGTTGAAGATGTCCCCGGTCGAAGGGGGTTCCAAGGAAGAATGTTGAGGAAGATCCTTCTTCGTTTTCGAAGGTGTTCATCGTTGGAAGCGTTCTTCATTAGGAGCCTTCTCCCAATATTTCTCCCATGTTCCTCCTTTCACTCCACTCCACCCAAAATGAAATCTTAGCCAAATAATTGATTAGGATCTATTTTGTTCGTTGGTGTAAATTCAAATTGAGTGATTTAATTAAATGAGTTGACTCATTTAATTAATGGGGTGGGGTTGGAAAAACAATTCAAATTGGAGACTTAAATTAAGTGGATCCACCTAATTAATGCTTGAGTGGTGGAACAAATTAAATTAAAGGGATTTGGCTCCATTAAGTTGAAGAAGGTCAAGGGGTTTCTCTACATTTAATGGGGAGTTGAGGAGGTTTTACCCACCTCCATTAATTGGGGTTAAGCCTCTTGTGGTCCCCACGTCATAACCTCTCACGGGAGGTTATTCTAGAGTGGGCCCCACCACCATAACTTCCTAAGGGAGGTTAAGGTGTGGTGGTCCCACATCCAACTCCAATGATGAGGTTTTAACTTCCCAACCTCCACATGGCGGTTAAAAATAAAATAAAGTGAGCTTACTCTATTTTATTACTTCATAGAAACCCAAAAACTAACTTTTATCCTCGACTGACTGCCATCGAAGTGAAAGTCTTCTTAAGTGAATATCGGCACTGCGAGTTCAACGGTGCTGTTGGATTTCAATTTTGAGCACCGGTTCAAAAGTTATAAAAACTCGCTCGTAGGTTTACTGAACGTACCTGAACAAAAATTTAGAAATTTATTACGGGCACAGTGGTCCTCATAATCAAGCACCGTCAGCTTTTGTGGACTTGTAAAAAAAATCCCATGTATTAAAAAAAATCGACCAGATTTATGGGTCTTTAAATTAAATTTTTATACTTATTTATGAAAGTTTCTTCTATATTGTTATCCTTACTGAGCATCTAAGCTCACCCATTTCTATGTTTCATTTTTTCCAGGATGCAAATAATTATATTATGACTGACCAGCAGGGATAGTCTTTGAGATCTTAGTGTTGTCTATGGAAACAATATTGTTGTAGTTTTCCATTTTATGATGTAATGTAAACCTTATGAATGTATCTAGTACTTCCAAGGATACTAAACTAATTGGTCTTTCGATATTTGATCTTTTGTGATCCTGGCAAGGTTATGTAATAATGTACTGACTCTGGGTAACTAGGGTTGGGGTGTTATAGATGGTAACATAGGAAGTTTAGTAAAAATGTTAGAAACTAGATTTAGATAAACTATGATTAGAGCACATATCCCTAAGATAGACTTTTAGGATTAGTATAGAATAACTTCCTAGAATTTTGGTATTGTAGTGATTTTGTGAATTTTCCAAGCAATACATACCTATCTAGATACAAGCAGGTAGAGGCAGCTCTAGCACAAATGTACCTAGGGGTAAAACCCAAAAACACCACTTTGAGCTAGACTCGAACGGGAACTTGTGCATGACAACGGGCCTTGCTTCACTCTTGGTTATGACATTCCAGAGGGATATGCTTATGATAATTCTCATTTTCTATACAAACCATTATGAAGGGTTTATGAGTATATACTTCTTCATAGACTTTTTTTTATGATTATGGATTATATCCATAAACTGTTCAGTTTATGTTAAGTGTTTTACAAGTTTGGATTTATGTATTTCGATTCATAAACTAATCTAGTTTATGCCATTGTTTAGAAATGGATCCTAGTGTATGGAATGGAAACTGTATCAATGCACATAATCTATGTAGGGATTTCCCTCCTACTCAAGATAATTATAGTGGAGCTGGTGATGCAACTGGTGTTGATCATCTTATCCCCATACTGGGACAACTCACTCAGGTTATGAATAATAACCTTACCCGTATGGAGCATCCTGATCCATAGCATGGAGGATCAATGTTAGATCTCTTCATGAGGAAAAAACAACCAAAATTAAATGGGGGTACAAATCCACTAGTAGCTAAGAACTAGATAAATTCATTAGATAAAATATTCCATGCCTTGGGGAGTAGTGAAAGAGAAAAATTTGTCATGGATGTTTACCGTCTCAGTGGAGATTCTGATCAATGGTGGTCATTGATTCAAAACACAAAGGAAGATGATGAAGTATCAAATATGTAATGGAGGGAGTTTAAATATATTTTCATAGAAAAATACTTTCCTCATGACCATCGAGCAGATATGGAAAGCCAATTTCTGAGTCTGAGGATAAAAGGAGGATGTGAATGTCGCGATGTATGAGGCTAACTTTACAAGGTTAGCGATGCATACTGCAGATTTTATATGTAACCCAAGATATAAGATTTATAATTTCATTCATGGGTTAAAATAATTTCTCCGTTGAGCATTAGTCTCACAATCCTTCTCGTCATACAAAGATATTGTCTCATGTGCTGTCAAGAAAGAAAAATATTTCTCTAAGTCTTATGACTTTAAAGTAAAGCAAGAGAAGAAGAGATCTGCTGAACACTCTAGAAATGGAAAAAAGGGGAAGAAGGGAAAAGTTTAATATCCATCCTGCAGTAAATGTTAGAAGAAACACTTTGATACTTGCCTAAAGGGAATGAGAGTATTTTACAAGTGTGGTGAAAAATGCCACCAAACTCGTGATTGCAAGGGGAAGAAAGAGGTTGTCGATGTTGAATGTTATAATTGTAGAGAAATGGGAATTATGCAAATGAATATCCAAAGCATCATGGGAAATTACATCATAAAAGGCCAAGGGATCAAGGCTAATCTTATGTTATCACTACTGCTGAGGTTGAAGCTCCAAAAGGCGCAGTGGCAGGTAATTTAATGGCTTCCTAAAGTTTAGCCAATGCTTTATTTGATTCTGGATCATCGCATTGTTTCATATCTTCACAGTTTTTTAAGAAAATTAGATATTTCAAATTTGATTTAACAATAGAGTTGTCAGTCAAATATCCTATGGGAAGTATCATTGCAACAATGTTTTGTGAATCGGTCCCTATTAGGGAATATAAATGTTCTTTATCTGATGATCTCAACGTGATACCCATGATTGAATTTGAGATAATCCTCGGAGTGGATTAGCTTTCAGACCATGATGCAAAAATTTATTGTAAGAAGAAGGAGGTTACTATTTTCGATGACAATGATTAAGAACACCTTATCTTTATAGAATAATCATCACCACCTAATTCTTATGTAGATCCACCCCCAACAGCTCAACTAAATTCAATTATTGGGGAGGAAGAGAATGGAATAACTGTGGGTGAGGAAAGATGATCTGGCCGGAGGTCATCACATCCCTCAAAATTACATTTATTACTTCTACACTAGTACAACAGTGCAGGGTCGATCCACAGAGAAGGAAGATGAGTGATTTCTAAGGTTTTTGAATTTTAAATCCCCACTATTGTCAGCAGTGGGGAAAATAACTTTTTACTTTTTATATTTTTTATTTTATTTATGAAATGGAAACCGGATGAGGGAACAAGATTCTCTACAAAGAAAATAAAATTTAAACTAAGTACTGTCAAACTAAAGTATTAAAGAAAACTAACATTTAACACAAAAGACAAAGGAGCTCAAATCAACCAAAGTCACTCTGTAAATCTAATCTTCTGGTTAAAATAATTGACTCTTCACAACTTTTATTGAATCACTCCTCCAGAACATGTTGAAGAATCCCCCTCACCAAGAAATTCAATAGGCAGGAGATTAGGTTTTGGAGTTCGCCACACCAAAACATAATCGAACTGCTAAGAAGTTTTAAAAAGATTAAATTTGGAAATAAACTCGCCATAAATTTCCAAAATTAATGACAATAGTGTTCTGAAAGAAGCATTAAAAAACAACCTCACCAGTCAAAATTGAATTATTAATTTTGAAATCAATTGAGAGGTGAATCAACTGAACAAAGAATCATAATTCTATCTCACCGATAGATGATGATTCTGAAAAATATAAAGTAATTGATGAAGTCTGAAATATAAACCCGTAGAATTGAATTCCAAATCTAAGAAAATATTAACCTATGATCATCTTGATAAAATAAATGAAAAAAATCCAACACAGAGTACAAAAATTAAAGACAAAGGGAAGAAGAACTCCCCAAATACAACTCTGCTCTCGGGCTCCTTGCGTCCGTGTCTTCTCTATCATCTCCTAGGAGTCTTTGCTCTCGAAATGTATGGTGTGGAATCAGAATGAGAGTCCCCACTCTCATCTGATGTGATCGTGGAATGAATGAGCGTCCCTTGAATTTCGGCTGCCACTCTACTTAAGTATCCTACTGTCATAAGCTGCATGTCACTCCTCAACTTCCATTAACTTGGAATGTCCTTCATGAGTGCACCGCACACGTGCATTTTTTTCGTGACCGACATGTCGCACTAGCTTTTCCCTCTTAACTAACCTTCATTAAGTTTGTCATATGTATTTATAAATATACATGTCTCTTGAATGAAACTGCACCAATAGAATAGAAAAGTAAATAAACGAGAACGCAAATAACAAAAAATAGTTATTTTTTTAAGTTAAGAGTTATATTACTCATTAATAGTTAACTAAAGTTAATCAATAAATATATTAATTGATAATTATTATTTACATTTATATTAATAATGTTATTCACTTGTTAGTACTATGGTAATACATAAATTAATTAAAAAGTTGTTAATTAAATTATGTTAATAGTTATAGTTACAAAGTTATAATTTTTAATTAAGTTATTAAAATTTTACATCATTAGTAAAGATGTAATCAATTTATAACTTAGATTTTATTGGTTAATATTATTTACTACATTAATTATTATTATTGTAATTACTATTTATGAAATTAAATTGTTAGATTAATTTAAGTAAAAATAAATTTATTAATTAGTTTGTTTTAATTTAATAAATTAGAATTAATACTTAAGTTGTAAATATTTTTTACTTAATAAATATATTTTATAGTTTATTTATAATTATTATTAATTATATATTTATACTATTAATATTATTTTAATTTATTATTAATTTTTATTATTAATTTGGTTTTATATTTTAATTTATGATTTATTAATTTATTAATATTATAATTGTTTTAAAACTATAACTTTTATAAATTCTATTCTATTTTTTTGACTTATTAAAGTTAACTTTAACTTTAACCTTACTTTACTTTTTATTACTTTTTGTTTTATATTCCTCTTACTATTTTACTTGTTTATTTAATTTTTTAAATCTCTTCTTCCTCCCCCTCTTCTCCATGGTGCAAGGGAGGAGGTCTTCTTCCGGCAAATTTTGCCGGATGGGGGGTTTTTTTTAATGGGTCAAACGTTTAATTAATTAGGTAAGTGGGTCTCTTGAGCGCCAGACCACGTGGCGCTCAAGAGTTTTGGAATTGGAGCGCCACTTCAAGTGGCGCTCCACCAATTTGGCGGAAGAAGAGTGCAGCGCCACATGAAGTGGCGCTGAACAAATAAATGCAAACCGTGCAGCGCCACTTGAAGTGGCGCTGCACCCTTCTTCCCAATCAATTCGGCGCCACTTGAAGTGGCGCCGAAACACCCCCCATCCTATAAATAGGACCCTCGCCCCCCACCCCATTCCTCACTTCCTACCTCACCCACCCCCATTCCTCCCTCCCTATCCCTTCCTCTCTCTCTCTCAAACTTTTTTCTTGCGTTCTTCGGTTACGGTGAAGCCTTGCCTCTTCGGTTGCTCTGCCTATGTACCTACGTTGTCACAAATTTGAGGTAAATCTTTCTTTAAATTTATTTAATAGTTTTATTTAATAATTTAGTTGTTTAATTTATAGAATTAGTATATAATGTTTGTATTTTATAAATAGTATGGTTTTTTTAAATGTAATTAGATAATGAAATGATTAGTTAGTTAAATAATTAATCATAATTAGTTGATTAATCAATGATAATTAAGTTATTAATTAATCATAATTAGGTAAATAGTTAAATGTAATTAGATTATTAATTAATGATTATTAGCTAATTAATTAATCATAATTAGCAAATTAATTAATCATAATTATTTAATTAATGAATCATAATTAGTTAATTAATTCATTATAATTAGGTTATTAATTAATGGTAAGTAGGTAATAAATAATCATAATTAGTTAATTAAATAATCATAATTAGTTAATATCATAACTAATTAATTAATTAATAATAACTAGTTAATTAATTAATCATAATTAGTTAATTAATTAATCATAATTAGTTAAGTAATTAATCGTAATTAGTTAATTAATTAATCATCGTAATTAGTTAATTAATTAAGCATAATTAGTTATGTAATTAATCATTAATAGTAAATTAATTAATCATAATTAGTTAAGTAATTAATCATAATTAGTTAAGTAATTAATCATAATTAGTAAATTAATTAATCATAATTAGGTTATTAATTAATCATAATTAGGTTATTAATTAATCATAATTAGTTAATTAATTAATCATTAGTAGTTAATTAATTAATCATAATTAGGTTATTAATTAACCTTAATTAGGTTATTAATTAATCCTAATTAGTTAATTAATTATTCATAATTAGGTAATTAATTAATCATAATTAGGTAATTAATTAATCCTAATTAGGCTATTAATTAATCCTAATTAGGTTATTAATTAATCGTAATTAGGTTATTAATTAGTCATAATTAGGTAATTAATTAATCCTAATTAGGTTATTAATTAATCATAATTAGGTTATTAATTAATCATAATTAGGTAATTAATTAATCCTAATTAAGTAATTAATGAAACATAATAGGTTATTAATTAATCATAATTAGCTTATTAATTATTCATCATTAGGTAATTAATGAAACATATTTAGTTAATTAATTAATCATAATTAGGTAATTAATTAATCATAATTAGGTAATTAAATAATCGTAATTAGGTAATTAATTAAGCATAATTAATTATTTAATTAATCATAATTAGGTAATTAATTAATCATAATTAGTTAATTAATTAATCATAATTAGTTAATTAATTAATCATTAGTAGTTAATTAATTAATCATAATTAGGTTATTAATTAATCCTATTTAGGTTATTAATTAATCATAATTAGTTAATTAATTAATCTTAATTAGGTTATTAATTAATCATAATTAGGTTATTAATTAATCATAATTAGGTTATTAATTAATCATAATTAGGTTATTAATTAATCATAATTAGGTTATTAATATATCCTAATTAGGTTATTAATTAATCCTAATTAGGTTATTAATTAATCATAATTAGGTTATTAATTAATCCTAATTAGGTAATTAATAAATCATAATTAGGTTATTAATGAAACATAATAGGTTATTAATTAATCATAATTAGCTAATTAATTAATCATAATTAGGTAATTAATGAAACATAATTAGTTAATTAATTAATCATAATTAGGTATTTAATTAATCATAATTAGGTAATTAAATAATTGTAATTAGGTTATTAATCAATCATTACTTGCTAATTAATCAATCATCACTTGCTAATTAATTAATCCTAATTAGTTAATTAATCAATCATAATTAGTTAATTAAGTAATCATAATTAGCTAATTAAGTAATCATAATTAGCTAATTAATTAATCATAATTAGTTAATTAATTAAGCATAATTAGTTAATTAATTAATCATAATTAGTTAATTAATTAAGCATAATTAGTTAATTAAGTAATCATAATTAGGTAATTAATTAACCATAATTAGGTAATTAGTTAACCATAATTAGGTAATTACTTAACCATAATTAGGTAATTAGTTAACCATAATTAGGTAATTAGTTAACCATAATTAGATAATTAGTTAACCATAATTAGGTAATTATTTAATCATAATTAGGTAATTAGTTAACCATAATTATGTAATTAGTTAAGCATAATTAGGTAATTAGTTAACCATAATTAGGTAATTAGTTAACCATAATTAGGTTATTAGTTAATCATAATTAGGTAATTAGTTAACCATAATTAGGTAATTAATTTATCACAATTATGTTATTAGCGAAGTAGTTATATTATTCAGCGAAGTAGTTATATTAATCAGCGAAGTAGTTATATCAATTAGAGAAGTAGTTATATTAATTAGCCAAGTAGTAGTAAATTGCCTATGGAATATACCTTTGCATTACATTCTAGGAATGATAATGGATTTAGTTTTCAATCTACCTTGACCTCGGTTTGTAATTGAAGTTATGAACTTGAATTTAGTAGTTCAATATATTTTTTGCATATTAAGTGTTAGAGTTATCATGAAATGATTGCTCTCTTGAGTAAAGTATCCCCGGGTAGAGGGGCTTTGGGTCGGACCACCTACTTTCCTGGAGGCTTGCCTTGTCTAGGAAAGTGAATGGGGTTGGCTATCTGTCGCTCCAGGCTTACTGATGTGGAGACTTTCAATTTCATATAACTCTATGCTTTTACATGACATGTTCGTGTACCTCATGCATATAATGCATGTGGATATGTATAAATATATTTGACTTCTATTTTTGGGTAAGTAACACAAACTTGTGGGTTGTGTAAATAGTTACACATCAATATGGTTTGAACATATTGATTTGGTGGAGGGATTAGGATTCCAACCTAAATTACTAGAAGCATGCATACATAAATTGATTCTTTAATCAGATTTAATTAAAAACAGTGGTTTCTTTTAGATAAAAAAGATGGTCGCCGCTTATATTTATTGCAACGGTCAAATAATTGAGACAGAACAAGGATCCAGTTATAGTATACATCCAGAAGCTGTTGTGATGCTTGGAGGATGTACTACTTTGGAAGCTGTGCAAAGGAAAATTCATCGGAGGTTAAAACTCGCGAGGAATCAAGTAATAGAGTCCATTATATTCAGACATCTTCAATTTATAGATAGGTTTTGGCATGTGCCCTATCCGGTAAATGATGATGATGATTGAGAATATATACTTTCATTGGTTAAGTATATACCTGAGAATCAAATGATGGAGTTGTATGTCACTATAGCTACAATGGAGGTTCCATCGACATTGGAAGTTGACCCATCTCAAATTCATGAAACTATGTCATATGCTCCTTCACATCAAGACGTTACTCATATGTTGTAGAAGAGTCAAAGAGATCTTATTATTTGATCCGTTGTGACAAATCTGAATCGAACTGTCCAATGCGTCTGCGAGCTATTATTGATAACACTTTTCACAGCTGGCGCATCACTAGATTTACTCCACACACATGTGTGAACCCAAGCATGGCACAGGAACACTCTTCATTAGATGTTGAGTTTTTTTCAACTATTATTGTTGAAATTATTAGAGCATGTCAAGATGTCCCCGTGGTTCTGGTCATTGAGCGAATCAAACAGCTTTTTGGGTATCGAATCTCTTACTAGAAGGCATGGGCAGCACGGCAAAAGGCTATTGTGAAAGTGTATGGTGATTGGGATGACTCTTATCGAGTTCTACCACAACTTTTGGAGCTTCTACGCCACAATAATCAAATAGTCTATCGGTTACATACAGTTGAATATGTTAACCAACAGAACCAACTTGACCGCTCAATGGTTGTGTTTGATAGATTATTTTGGACATTTTTACCATGTGTGGCGGCTTTTAGACATTGCAAGCAGTTCATACAAATTGATGGCACATTTCTGTATGGAAAGTATACTGGAACTTTATTGATTGCCGCCACACAAGATGGAAGTCGAGCCCCTCTGCCTATAGCATTTGCAATTGTGGAGAAAGAGAACTTCTCATCATGGAGCTGTTTTCTGGCATGTCTCCGAGAGTTTGTTACGGATGCAGAAGGGATTTGTCTTATTTCTGATCACCACCATGCAATCAAGGAGGCGATACAGTCTGAGGGTCTTTCGTGGAGACCACTATATGCCCATCATCGATACTGTATTCGACACATTGCCAGCAATTTGCGAAAGAAGTTCAAGAATGAGTCGATGAAAAAGGCAATCATAAAAATTGGTATGAACATCCTTTTCTGTTTAAAATGTTTTTGTCGTAGTTATTTTCATAACTGTTCAGATGACTGTCTGTATGATAGAATATGAGCCTCAACAACAAAGGATGGAGGAGCGTCTTCAAGATATCCACAGAGTAAATCCAGAAGTGTATGATTACATGATGCAAATTCCAAAGCAGAAATGGTCGTTGGCATATGATGATGGGAGGAGATATGGTCATATGACGACCAACATCGTAGAATGTATAAATGGAGTTTTCAAGGGTGTTCGAAAACTACCTATCACATGTAAATACGAATATTTCAATATATGTTACTCAGAAGAGTTACTATTATAATATAATATTTGTATAATGTCGTAAATCTAAATTTCAGGGTTGGTACAAGAGACCTTCGATCGTAGTGTAAAGTACTTTCTGGAACGAGGAAAGCAAGCTGAAGAGGGCTTGAATAGAGGAATGCGCTATAGAGACCATTTCCAATGCGAGCTAGTACAGTTCTTCAGGAGGCCGCAACTTACCGTGTAACTGCATTTAATCGTCCAGAGCAACGATTTGAGGTCGCTGAGCCCGGTGATGCTATGGCATGTAGCAATGGTCGTGTGCGAGTTGTTTTATTGGAGAAGCGTTACTGTGATTGTGGCAACTTTCAGGCACTAAGATATCCCTGCGGCCATGTGATTGCTCTATGTGCTTACGTACACGTATCATGGGAGCAGTTCGTTGATCCAGCTTATCGACTTGAGAGCATCAACTCCTGCTACAATACTCCGTGGATGCCAATCGGGGAATATCAGAATTTTCAGCTGCCTGATGGTGCACCCACGCTTCTACCGAACAGCAACAGACTTCGACCTAAAGGGAGGCCAAAGTCGACTCGTATTCGGAATGAGATGGTTTGGCCTAGTGAACATCCAGCTGGACGGCGGTGCAGCATATGCCGCCAGGAAGGTCATACGAAGACACGTTTCCCTAGACACATAGGGCAATCATCTAATGGTTAAAATGAATCATGTACTCTATCAGTTACTGTAAAACATTGTACATGTAATTATTTTTATCATTTCACCGTTTTTAATCATATTTGTCTTACTTGTAAATAGGGTAATTTTTTGAAAATGTACCACGATTTCACGTGACATTTTTTGTCGAACGATCAACATTACATGAGTATCTTTAAACAAACAACACCAACTCAAAAAAAAGGAATATACCTGTATAAGAAAACAAAACCATTTTAAGGGAGGTATTATACCATCAGGAAGAGAGATTCTAGAAATGTGCAATGTTATGACAAACCTTTAGATGAAATGTGTCAGTTCCCCACTAGATGTGCATGTTTCTTCTAGAAATGTGCAATGTTATGGAGTCGCTATGTGTGACTTCAAGACCATCGACCATCATTTGATAGCTGCATTGGTTGAGAGATGGCGGCCAGAGACACACACATTTCATCTCCCAGAGGGGGAGATGACTATTACATTAGAGGACGTCACCTACATGCTGGGGTTACCTATCCATGGAGATGCAGTTACGGGGGCCAGTACCGGCGATTGGGTTGCAGTCATATAGAGGCTGCTAGGCATTGACGTCATCGGCGCACGAGGTGTCCTTCAGGGTTCGCTCTTGCGAATGAGGTGGCTCGATCAGCATTTCGACGTCATTCCAGATGATGCAGACGAGGAGACGCTTCTTCAGCACACATGTGCATACATTTTGCGGCTGCTCGGAGGCATGTTGTGCGTCGACTACTCCACCGCTTTGGTACACATGATGTACCTCCCATTACTTGAGGATCTGGATCAGACTGCGACATACAGTTGGGGATCCGCTGTATTAGCACATCTGTACAGATCTCTCTGCACCAGTTGTCAGGCCGATTCACATCAGATTGCAGGTTGCATGGTGTTAGTACAGATGTGGGCCTGGGAGCATTTTCCATGCATCGCTCCTCGAGTTGTCGCACCACTTGCACCAGAGCTACTTCAGGACTGTCCTCGGGGACGATGGTATGTCTACGTCATTAATTTCGGTTATTTAGTACTTTTGTTATTGTTTTTTATAAACTTACCGTAGGTTACTCTTTTTTCACCAGGTGGAGTCAGTCTCAGAAGTTTGCACATACTCCGAGACATAGTGTGCACAGCTTCAGACAGATATTTGATGCTATAGTGCCGGCTGATGTAAGTTAAACAGTACTTTTTTTTGTAGGAAAATTTGTTTTTTTATCACTATTTTAAGTTATTTCAATATAATCTCAGTAAAATTATCATTCTACTATATGACTTATTTTTTGAGTTTACATTTCAGGTTTCATGGACTCCTTATACAGGTTATGTCTACGCATCACTTCCACTATATTGCACATCTTTGGCTGGAGATCGTGCTGCAGTAGTACCACTCATTCACTTCCACATCGTTGAGTGGCACCAGCCAGACCTGGTCATGCGCCAGTTCGGTTTTATACAGCATATCCCCTTGGCACCACGACAGTCTACCGAGTTACATTCGATTGTGCTTATAGGTAGACAGACGACAGACTGGCAGTGACATCATGCATCTTATATCCAGCATTGGGACAAGCGTGCCCGATTCAGTATCTTTCCACAGGGATATATCACATCACACTCTCACTTATCTGATCAGGTGGATTATGCACACTGGTATCGACGACATACCATCATGTACCTTACACGTCAGGGGATTGGAATTCAGCGATTGGTATGTTTACTAAGATTTATTAATTTTGTTTAACTCATTTTTGATATTAATTTGATTGTCATTTCATTTGCAGGCAGACGCCATTGGTCTGCTTGCACATTCCACGCAGCCTCAGGAGCATGCATATATTCTGCGGGAGGTAGTTCATCGGGATGTGGTGGATCTATTGGATCATCTCCGGTTGATACATGACAATTTTTTTGATGAGGATCCACAGATATATCCTGATCCATATCTTCAGGCAGAAGCACCTGAGGATGACGATGTCCCTGCTATGCCTGCTGAGGAGGATGCACCGCCACCGCCGGCGCCAGCTGGACGACAGAGACGAGCACATCCGGGGGGGCAGAGGCGACCACATCGACATCCGAGAGCAGCTCCTGCAGATGTCGGCGTACCACAGACAGACGATCTCGCCCAGCCGACTGATGATTTTGCACAGCAGGGAGACATTTATATACCGCATATGGCGTCTCCGCAGACTACTATGGACTTTGATCTGGGTGCAGTCACACAGCTTATGGCGGCCCCCTCTCCTCCCGACGAGGCCTTCTTCAGTACCCCATTTCTACCATTTATAGGAGTTTCAGAGCCATATGTCACCCCATATGGTTTTGGGGCATCCTCACATGATTTTGGGGAGTCCTCACATGATTTTGGTCAGTCCTCTACACATCATCATGAGGAGGCACCAGAAGCACCGGAAGAGGAGGAACCTGTAGAGAGGACACCAGAGCGACATGGACGTCGGACGCGGAGAGGACGTGACATTCAGACACCGCGTTGTGGTACCGGGGGGCATCATCGTTGATGTTTTTGTATGTAATGTTGTATATATTAAAAAACTTATTCACTATGATAAGTAACTGTTGTTTAAGTCAAATAACAAGAAAATAAAAAATCTATTAAATACAAACTTATTTCAATTAACTATTAAATTATAAAGTACAGGTACAATATAAATAAAATTTGTCACAGCGAGTTAAACATTAATAATTAATAATTATAATGAAAAATAATAATTAATAATTATATTACTAACTAATTAATTATTGTATATAAAATAATAATATTTTATAGACGTTTAAAGTCACATAGTTGAAACATTTTTAAGTTACAACTAGGTGGTTTTGAAAGCCTATAAAATATTTTCTATCGACATTTTTTACGTAATTTTTTTATTTTCATCTATTCAGTATATGTTTAATCCAAGTTTCAAGTTTCATTCATATTGGTCATATGGATTATGTTTTATAGACGTTTAAAGTCACATAGTTGAAACATTTTTAAGTTATAACTAGGTGGTTTTGAAAGCCTATAAAATAGTTTCTATCGATATTTTTTACGTATTTTTTTTATTTTCATCTATTTAGTATATGTTTAATCCATATTTCAAGTTTCATTAATATTGGTCATATGGATTATGTTTTATAGACGTTCAAAGTCACATAGTTGAAACATTTTTAAGTTACAACTAGGTGGTTTTGAAAGCCTATAAAATATTTTCTATCGACATTTTTTACGTAATTTTTTTATTTTCATCTATTCAGTATATGTTTAATCCAAGTTTTAAGTTTCATTCATATTGGTCATATGAATTATGTTTTATAGACATTCAAAGTCACATAGTTGAAACATTTTTAAGTTACAACTAGGTGGTTTTAAAAGCCTATAAAATATTTTCTATCGACATTTTTTACGTAATTTTTTTATTTTTATCTATTTAGTATATTTTTAATACATGTTTTAAGTTTCATTCATATTGGTCATTTAGATTATATTTTATAGGCTTTCAAAGTCACATACTTGAAACATTTTTAAGTTTCAAGTAGGTGGTATTGAAAGACTATATGTTTAACAATATTTCAATTTTTTTTATAAATAGTTACTTATAACTATGTAAATATATACATGTATAAATATATAATTATACATATACAAGTATAACTATAATTACAATATAATTCTAAATATAATTATAAATATAATTCTACACACACACATACACACACACACATATATATATTTATATATGAATATTAAATATATTTATAAATAAATTTTAAATATATATGTAACAATATTTTCATAATTATATATTTTAAATATATTCATATTCATATAATTATAAATATTTATATTTAAAGATTAGTTTATAATTATATAATTACAAATATATTTTTTATTTAAAAAATATATATAAATAGATTTATATTTATAAATATTTATTTTTAATTATATATATACATAATTATATTTATACACACACATATAATTATATATATACATAAATATAATTTCATAATTATATAATTATAAATATAATAAAAATTAATTTAGCATTTTTAAATACATATTTATAAGATTATTTTTATAATTTTATTTATTTATTTTGAAATTATTTATTAAAAAGAGATGAGGTGGAAAAAAACTAAAACAAAAAAAAAAGAAAACAAAATTTTATTTATTTATTTTGAAATTATTTATTAAAAAGAGATGAGGTGAAAAACAATTAAAAAAAAGAAATAAAACAAAACCAGAAAAAAAAGGGTGGCAAAGCGCCACTTGAAGTGGCACTAGCCACCAGAGTTGTTGAGCGCCACTTGAAGTGGCGCTCAACAAACCCTTTTACCTAATTAATCTAAACCTAGACCCATTTTAATAAAATAAAAAAAAACCCATCCGGCCAAATTCTCCTCTTCTTCCTCTTGGAAACTGGCGGCGACTCTCCTCTTCAGATCACACAGCAACGCAGCAGGGCAACGACCCCTCAGTACCAGTGGAGTGTCCTGCTTTCCCTCGGCTTACAGCGGCTGCGCGAGTTCCTCAAGCGGCATCACCAGTAAGTACGACATCCCGGCTCCTTGCAGTGGCGGAAAGCAGCGCGACGGTCTTCTCCACTCTAGTCATGGTGTGAGGGAGGGTCTTCTTCAGCAAACTCCCGCAGCACATGTTAGGGCAGGTTGGCGGGTTGCTCCGTCTTCGTTCATCAGCAACGGTAGGGTCTTCACCAGGTGGCGCGGTACCCCGGGTGGAGGCGGCTGAAATCCAGACGTGGATGGACTCTTTGCACAACGGGTCCAAGATGGATTTGATCTCAATTTTCCAGATTTTTAATGTTTGATCAAAGTTTCAGATCGGGGATTTTATTTTGATTCTGCATTTTTTATAAAATGTATCTGGTTCAATTTGGTAAAATGAGTGGTGATGAAGGGTGAGGAATGGTTTTCTACTATAGTGAATCAACGGTAGGGTTTAGTTGGGTCAGTAGGAGGAAGGAAACGAGGTGGAAGAGAAACGGTGAGGAGGAAAACGCCTAACAGTGAGGTTGGAGTAAATGCAACGGTGAGGTGAAGAGAGGATGTCTATCAGTGAAGGAGCTACTGATAGAGGGAAATAATAGTGAACTGCCACAGATGAAATCTAAGTGATAAAGAGAGGAAAGCAATGGTGAGGTGGTCACTGTTAGGGACAAAAAATCTCACCGTTAGAGTGAAATAAAAGATCACTGATGGAATAAAATGAAGATCAATGTTACGCAACAAAAATAAATAAGTCACAGGTACAAATTAATTAAAAGGTTATCGGTACAACGAAAATGAAGGTTACCGGTAGAAATGAAATTAATGTACTCATGGTGACATTCAAAAATTAAAAAAACACACAGATTAAACTTAAAATTAAAACATAAGTAAACTAAATAAAAGAATGAAAATAATTAATTAAAAGAAAGCTAAACGCCATTAATTTAAAACAATATTTTTATTAAACTACAGAATATTAAAACCACAACTAATATTAATTTACAAAACTTAAGCTAATAACTGAATAATTAATAAACTAAAATGATAACATAATTAAATTAAAATTACTATATAACTTAATTACAGGGTAGCAGTGATAAATTAAAATTAGCATCGGTGACCCAAATAAATCACCGCGAGCTCTTATCTACCTCATCGGTAGAATAAAATCAAAATTTGGTGATATAATAAATAATCTGCATACATAAAATCATATAATTAATGTTTAGAAACTCTTAATTAATTAATTAATTAACTCTTTGAATAAATAAAATTAAAACGCGAACTACTTAATTTAATTAAAAACACAAATTATTTACTTAAATGACTGGAAGGATGACTAAACTTATAAATTAATATAGTTAAATTATTCTAATATAAATTAATTAAAAGATAAAAAATTTTAATAAAGAGTAACTTAATTAAATAGAATTATTATGATTAAATAGTTGCTTAAAATATATATTAACTAACATAAAAGTCAAGCAGATTTAATATAACCAAACTAAATACTCACCATTATTTAATTAAAATAAAATGGTCACTGCTACTGATAAATTTAAAAGCTCACTGGTAGGAAAGAATAACGGTGAAAAAGGTTATTGGTATAAACAATGTCACCATTACATCTCAAAACTAGCTACCGCTAGAGAAAAAACAATGCAGGTCACTGTTAGTTAGTAACGGTAACCTGGTTACTGCTAGAGCAAAAGTAACCCGGCTATCGGTAGCTTGGCTACCGATAAATAAGTTTTTAGATGTGTAAACTTTTAAAATTAAAAGTAAATAATTAGAAAACTCAATAATTATTAAAAATGAAAAAATTAAATAAAATAAAAAGATAAAAATTAGGTAAAAAATTAAAAATAAGTTCTATTAAAAAAATGAAAGAATAAATCAACTATTTTATAGTCCATGATTATATAAATTGTTATAAAAATGAATATTTGGCAAATTTAATTATATAAATACATAAAATGCATTTATTTAATAAAAAGTGTAAAAATAGTTAATTAAATCATTAAAAATTAATAAAAAGGATGTGGAAAACTATGTAAAAATAAGGCCACATTAAATTCCCCCACACTTATGTATTGTTTGTCCTCAAACAATCCCATGTTTTATTTTCTTTGAAAAATAGTAAAATGTATTAATGATTATGATCACACTATAACATGTCCAGCACTCAAAACAGAGGACAAAACATAACATCAGGCTTTAAGAAAATGATTTACTGATATGAATTTTTCCTATAACAAATACTCAAAGGTCATTAAGAACGCAAAGACCATTCATCAAAGAAGAGATCATGCCTTATATGTAATACTACTTAATAACTTACTTCAATCCAATCTCAGGTTCTAAGTCAAGGAATGACAGGAGATAAAATATAAATGGAACTAAGATTTTGACCATGTAACTTTGTACTTTGACTGAATCCTAGGTTCCAAAAATATTTTTTTTTGTGAATAACCTCAATGATAAAACCTAAATGATTCCCATATAAACCAATTGATCCCTTCTTCATCTGGAGTTCATCATTCCCCTCACCTTAATGAACTCATTTTTGACCCTAGACACTCTATTTATTTTTCCAAAGCCATGTTTCATTGTGTTAAGCACTATGCAATATGCACTTATTCAAAGTACATAGGGCTTAATGTTAACAGAAACACACCCAGTACCCAGGGCCTCAGAGAATCACTATGGGATCCCAGATACCCAAATTACTCTAGTTTCAAAATATTTATAACAAATATCATTTACATTGACTCATTAAAGAAATAACTTTTAACAATTAAAAGATAAAATAATGAGGCCCCTATAATTAGAATCAAACTTTCAGTTCCAAGGGTATGATCATAGTTCCATTAAAAGGTTGCCCATATAACATTTATAAGTAGACTCTAAATCGAATTTCCATCAAATCACTAAGTAAGATCACTCAGAAGTCATCCATTATCATCAATTTCAGACTCTATGTAGTTCTTAACTACCATCAAGGAACTTGTCCTAGGGAAGACCCAATTGAGTACAGTGTGAAGCCAAAAATTATGCAAGAATTTTGAGAAGTTTTATCCATTTTTTATAAAAAGTTTGAAGTTGCAGTGGGAATTGATGGGCTTTCATTTAAAGCATAGTTTATCACAGTCAATAATTGACCCCCTCCCGCACACTTAAAACCCAACTTTGTCCCCAAAGTTGACTTCTAAATATGGAGAAGAACACCTAATCAATTAAGGTTCAAAACAGATTTTCAAATAAGTAGATTTATGACATGTATATAGGGTCTCAATAAAGTACACCAATATTGTTTTCCATAATGAATAAATAATCTACAGGCTCATTAGAAAGTATATGGATTACCAATGATATCCAGTGACAAAATTTTTCCATTAATGTTCAAACAAGGCATGCAACTTGTGGGTGCACAATGAACTGGGTGTAAGCATTTTAAACGATTGAGTTCATTAATATATAACATAGAGCAGATAAATGAATTCTAAAAACACCCCAACCTTAATTAGATTTAAAATAACAGTATCATGTACTCCCCTACACTTAGTTTCAAGCAGTGAAATGATTTTAATAACAATGCAATTCAGTTGTTCAGCAAGGAGGAACATGCAAAATTTATGCACAACATAGTGACATGTAGCTGGATTTTCTAATGTAAGCAGAATTTTTTTAGTAAGTAGAATTTTATTAGTAAAACAAGAGCAGAAATAAATGCAGAAAATTGAAATACTTCCCTAACTAGGTTTTCAATTACTCCTTCAGCATGGGAATTCCACTCCTTAAATGACACAACAACATCATCCTAGAAACACAAAGCATTTAAACCAGGAATAAATAACCAACATAGATAGTACATACAGAAGGCAACATGGAAGTACTTTATTCAACACAAAATAGTAAAAAAGTGAAAACAAAGAAAGCGCATGGGTTGACTCTCATGAAGCACTGAGTTTAAAGTCTTCAGTTAGACGTTATTTAATCACAATTTTTTTATTTATTAACACAACAAAAACCATGGGTTGCCTCCCATGCAGTGCTAGTTTTATAGTCCCCATCAATACTCACCTAGAAACTATCCTAAGTCCCTAGTTGGATGTGGTTTCCTTAATAGGAACCACCACATGTGTTTGGCCCAAATATTTGTAACATAAAGATGAAATTTGTGGGCACCAATACTTAACACAATAAAAAATAAATTCAAATAACCTAAAATAACCCCTAAGTAGCACCCTCTAATAACTGTGAGCATAATGCTGAACACTTCCAGTTTTGTTTCAGATTTTTAAAGATTTGAATTCACATGAAGGGACAACATAAAAATAGGTTCTTTAAAAGATGTGGCATTATTCTCATGGCTATCCCTATCAGCTTCATCATTAATGGATTCAAATTCAAGGGTGAAAATGGGTAATTTATTATTAGTAGATTCAAGAGGGAATTCAATAGATTTATGAATAGAATTATGAACAATGGAATTCAAGACTGATTCTCCCTCTGGACTACTATCAGTATCATGAAAAGTATCAGCACCCTTCATAGATGAGGATGGAAGTGATAGGCAAGGAAGAGAATTTATTTTACCACCAACAGATTCGGGTTTAACAATGTTATAAATCTCTTCCAAAATATCCTCATTTGTTAACTCACTCTGAACATCTACTGCTTATAACAATTCAGTTCTGCAACCATCATCTAATGTGTGTTAAACATCTCTTTCAAGTTGAAGTTCAAAAGGCAAAATTTCTAAAACCATGTCATTTGAGTGTTACATAAATTTTAAATCAAGAGGAGTAATGTCCAATTCAGCATCAATAAATTCAGTTTCTAGAATGTTCAAATTAAGACAATTCTCTTTAAGTTGGCCAAAACTGATTTTCATTTCATTATAAAAAGTTTTCGAAAAGTCATTACTATGAGAATAGGGAATTGGGAACTCATCAGTTAGTCTTTTTTCATATATCATTCACTTATTCTCATCATCATACAACATCATTTCAGAAGTAGATGGGTTTACAGTTTCAAAACATGGATAAGAAGTGTTCAGTTTAAGTTCAAAAATTTCAGATTCAATATTTTCTAGCTGAAGGTTCTATTCCAAAGTGTTCCCAATATCATGTCCTGCCTCAATGTTCACAAAGTCAGAAAAATTGGGTGAAGAGTTTTTAACATTTAGGTTTTCAGTTTTAAGTTTCTCTTCTACCTGAGTGACTTATTTTTCAAAACTCATAAATAGTGATTTTTCTCCAATGTTGGAATTATGAAAATAACTGAGCTATCTTTTTCAATCTATTTTAATTCATCTTAAAAGTTATCCAAATCAACACCATTAAATCTCTTTGTGAGTTTTTCAATATTATTGGCTTGACTCGGTGAGTTGATTATTTCCAGATTTAGTTTAAAAGAATCATATTTTTTAGAGTAAATGGTTTCTTTTCCAGTTTCACAGTCACTCTCTTCTTCCACTTGCTTTTTAAACCTTTTGTAAACATTTTATTTTTCATTTTCGTCAAATTATTTTTGATCTTTAACCCTATTTTGTAATTCCAAGATCATGGTTTCTAATCATTTCAGTCTTTGATCTCACTCTTTAGAATCACTAAGTTGAATTTCATGGGTTTTAGATAACCAATTATTCCAATTATTCTCTATAGCATCCAGTTTGGTTTCAATTAATTCTAGTTTAGCTAGGAATTCAGGATCAGATTCACAATTTTCATCTTCTTCAATGTAAACATCTTGTTGTGGCTGGTTATAGACACACTACAGGGCAGTGTGCCCATAATCTCTAGAACAAACACAGTAAGGTCCTGGTTGATTCAAGTTTTGATGCTCTTATATTTCCTTTAAAGTAAAAAAAATGATTTTAAACACACAAGGTTTCATAGTTGAGAAATTTTTTTCCCACAAAACAACAAAATCAGCAGATACAGTACAAAGTAGTTTTCTTAATCAGATTTTTTTAAATGTTTTTTTAAATGTTTTTTTAAACCCTAGACTCTCAGTGTGTGCCTTCTGCGGAAACGGAGCCAAAAACTTGACCTAAACTGTCATTGAAGAAAGAAAAAGTTTGAAAAATTATATTCTTACTAACTACTGTATATGTGGAAAGCAGGGTCGAACCCATAGGGAAGGCTGTTTTTGGCCACTACTCAACTAAAAACATGGAAAACTCCACTGTTGTCAGTAGTGGAGTGGTTTTTCTAATTTTTAATTTTACATTTTTTATCTTTTAATATATTTTTTATTTTTTCCAAAAAATTGTAAATAAAAACCACACAACTCCCATAAAACTGTTCTAACCTATACTGAAATAGAGATCAAATGAGAAAAATAAGTAACAAAGAAAATAAAAATGCTGATAAAAGATAACAGAAAAGTACACTCTGGGATTACTCTAGTCTACTGGTTCAAATTGTTTATCCTAATCATGTAAGTATAATGCATTTTACCACTGCATATGAGAGAATTTATTCCTTCACGAAGAATTAAGTCATAGAAATTGTACAACTTAGAGTTCACCACTCCAAGGAAGTACAACTTCAAAAAGATGAATTAAATGGAAAATAGTACAAACTCGCCGTAAGTACTATAGTTTTCATTATGAGTTGATTGTTTAAAAGATGAATCCATAATCAATCTCGCCAAATGATTACAGAGTTTTGAAAAATTTCCATGTTGTGGTATGAAGTAGAAATATGTGATTAGAATCGATCTCGTCGATCAAATCTAATCACAGAAGAAATAGTTAATGAAAAGGATAAAAATGATCACCATCAGATTAAGAAATCTCCCCAAACTAAAAATTTATCTCAATAATATATTTTTCATTATCACTAACTTGAATACTAAATCCATTCAATTATAGAGAAAGAGACTTGGACGAAAACATAGGAAGAAAACTCCCTCTGCTCGCATCAATTACTGCTGCTCCTGGCCCTCATAACTCTGAAGAGCGGCTCTTTGAGAAGTGCTCCAAGTACTTTGCTCGGCTCCAAGACTGGTGTGTTCATCAAATGAGTACCTGTCCTCCAAAATTATACTACTTTCTCTGCTTAAAATACAACCTGTCATCTGCTACACATCACTGCATGCTTCCACCGACTTCAAAGTCTCCTTCACAAACGCACTGCAAGATGTGCATTTTTTCGTGACAAGCACATCACGCTAGAATTTCTCACATAACTAACTTTCGTTGAGTTAGTTTCATGCACCTGGATGTGTACTTGTCTCTTGAGTGAACCTGCACATAAAAAAATGAAAATGAAAAGAAAGAAAAATAGTTATTATATTTTTTCAAAGTTAAGAGTTATATTAATCATTACAAGATAACTTAATTTAATTAATAAAAATATCAATTGATTATTATTATTTACTTTTATTTTATTTATAAAATTATCTACTTAATAATGATATTGTAAAACATAAGTTTATAAAAAAAGTTTTTAATTTAATTAAGCTAATAAAAACTATTTTTTTTAGTTTAACATTAAAATTTGACAGCTTGAGTAAATAAGTAATTGAAAATTTGATATTTTAGAATGTATTAATAATTTTATTATCACTATTTAAGAAATTAAATTGTTAGATTAATTCATTAATTTGATTAATTTTAATTAAATAATTAGAATTAATACTTAAGGTTTAAATTTTTTTAAATTATTAAGTATATATTTTTTTAGTTTACTTATAGTTATTATAAATTATATATTTATACTATTAATAGTGTATTAATTTATTATTTAAATTTATTATTAATTTTGTTTTAAATTTTAATTTACAATTTATCTATGTATTTATATTATAATTGATTAAAATTATAACTTTTATAAATTTAATTATATTAATTTTTCTTTTAAAAGTTTACTTTAATTTAAATTTTACTTTTTTTCTTTTTCTTTTTACTTTACTTTTATTATACTTTCATTATTATATTTTTTTATTTATTTTTTTATCTTCCCCCTCCCCCAAATTGGCACAATAAAGGGGGAGGGTTTCTTCCTCCTTTGACCCTGGTGTAAGGAAGGGTTTGTCTTCTTCAATGGCAGGCGCTGCACAGGTCTCCTCCTCGGCGGACAGCGGCTTCAGCAGAGTGTAGCAACGATTCCCCCTACGACGCCTCATATCGACCCGACCCCTCTTCTCAGCTCCTCCTCCTATTCAGCTTCGATGGCATGGAATATTCTTAAGTAGCAGTGGCTCAGCCTCCTCTCGGCTACTTCGCTGCAGTGGTCCAGCGGTGATGCGGTCTCCTCCTCGGCTTCAAGTAGGGCAGTGGCGGTGAACCTCCTCTGCTACACCAAGAGAACAATGGTCTTCCAACTAAATCATTTTTTATTGCACATGGGATGGAGCGGTTTTATTCCAGATACCCAAAAGGATGAATTAGAAGATGTCCGAGCAACCCCTCTCCCGTGGTATTCGAGAACTCAGCCTTTGAAATTTGAAAACCCTAGGATTAAGAGAACTGTATGGTACTGAAGGAATTCAGAAAATTTAAAAATAAACACAACTCCTGGCGCGTCGTTGTAAAGTTTGCTTCGTGCGCTACTCTTGATAGACGGACCTTCCCCGCGCCTGACTACGTGCTCGATTTCATAAGAACGGAGAATGTGAGCATGGGGGGTTTTGGGGACTATTCACAAAGGGAAGTGCATGAGGAAAAGGGGAAGGTGGGTATCGGTGAGGGGGTTACATATATAAACGTGTCTATGGGAGATATCAGTGAGGTAAGAGTAAAGCGGTGAGGAAGGAAGGAGAAATGTGAGAGGGAGTATAATGGCGAGGTGCGGACCAGTACCAAGGATACTGATAGAAGAGGCTGTAATGGTGAGGAAAGGCAGCGGCATGGGTCACCGCTAAAAAAAATTAAAATAAAAAGGGGTCACCGGTATATAATTAAAAATCACTGGTAATTAAAATTAAAGGCTACCGATACAAAGCCAAACCGCAGGTCAGGGATCACCGTTACATTAAAAAAAACTAACGGTGAGGCAGGTCATTACTAGTATAAATTAAATAACTAATAGTAACCCTAAAAAAACTTAAAATTAAATGTTAAATAAAAATACTGAAAACAATTGATTAAAATAATGTTAAATACCATAAATTTAAAACAATATTTTTATTAAACTACAAAATATTAAAACCACAGCTAAGATTATTAATTTAAAAAACTAAAGCTAATAATTGAATAATTAACAAAATAAAATGATAACAGAATTAAATTAAAATTACTATATAAATTAATTACAGGGTAGTAGTGATAAATGAAAATTAGCATCGGTGACCCAAAGAAATCATAGAGAGCTCTTATCTACCTCACTGGTAGAAAAAAATCAAAATTTGGTGACTTAATAAATAATTTGCATACATAAAATAATATAATTAATGTTTAAAAACTCTTAATTAATTAATTAATTAACTATGTGAATAAATAAAATTAAAAATAAAAATACTTAATTTAATTTAAAACACAAATTATTTACTTAAATGATTGGCAGGACGAATAAACTTATAAATTAATATAGTTAACTTATTCTAAGGTAACTTAATTAAAATAGAAAAAATTAAAATAAAATTAACTTAATTAAATAGAATTATGTTGATTAAATAGTTGCTTAAAATATATATTAACTAACAGAAAAGTCAAGTAGATTCAACATAACCAAACTAAATACTCACCGTTATTAAATTAAAATAAATGGGTCACCACTACTAGAAAAATTAATGGCTCACCGGTAGGAAAGAATAACGGCGAAAAAGGATACCAGTATAAACAAGGTCACCGTTACATCTCAAAACTAGCTACCTCTAGAGAAAAAAGAATGCAGGTCACCGTTAGTCAGTAATGGTAACCTGGTTACTGCTAGAGAAAAAGTAACCCTGCTATCGATATCTTGGCTACCGGTAACTAAGTTTATGGATGTGTAAACTTTTAAAATTAAAATTAAATAATTAGGAAACAAAATAATTATTAAAAATTAAAAATTTAAATAAAATAAATAGATAAAAATTAGGTAAAAAAATTAAAAATAAGTTATATTAAAAACAAATAAATAATAAATCAAATATTTTATAGTCCATGATTACATAAATTATTATAAAAAATGAATATTTGAAAAATTTAATTATAGAAATACATAAAATGCATTTATTTAATTAAAATTGTAAAAATAGTTAATTAAATAATTAAAAATTAATAAAAAGGATGTGGAAAACTATGTAAAAATAAGGCCTCATCAAAAGGAATGTTCAAATAGAGGATGTACCTATTGTGAAAGAATATGTTGATGTGTTTCCAGAAGATTTACCTGGACATCCTCCAGAACGAGAAATTGATTTTTCCATTGACTTAATTCCTGGATCAAGGCCCATATCAAAGACCCCTTATATAATGGACACTATGGAATTAGTGTAACTAATGAAACAACTAGAGGAATTGAGTAATAAGGTATTTATTCTCACTAGTGTTTCTCCATGGGGAGCCCCTATCGTTTTTGTTAAGAAGAATGATGGACCTATGAGGTTGGGCATTGACTACTAGGAGATCAATGCTATAACAATAATGAACAAGTATCCCCTACCTCGCATTGATGATTTATTAGACCAACTTTATGGAGGTCAATACTTTTCAAAGATTGACCTTCGATCTGGATTTCATCAGTTGTGTGTGAAGCAGGAAGACATTCCAAAGATAGAATTTAGAACTAGGTATGGGCATTACGAGTTTACAGTAATGCCTTTTGGATTGACTAATGCACCCTTTGTATTCATGGATCGAATGAAAAGGGTTTTCAAGGAATATCATGATGTCTTTGTAGTGGTATTTATTGATGATATCTTGGTATACTCTAAATGCTATGAAGATCATTAAAATAACGTGAGCATTATCCTAAAGACTCTTAGAAGAAATGAATTATATGGGATGTTTAGCAAGAGTGAATTCCAGGTTCAAGAGATTTCTTTTCTTGTCCATATTGTCTCTATGTATGGAATATATGTTGATCCTTCAAAGACCAAGGCAATCCAAAAATGGACAACACTGACGAGTTCAACTGAGGTACGTAGTTTTATAGGTTTAGAAGGTTATTATCGACGCTTCGTCTAGAATATTTCCCAGTTGGCTAACCCATTAACAAAGCTCACACGTAAAGGGGTTAAATTTGTTTGGACAAAAGAGTGTGAATAATGTTTTTAAGAACTGAAGATAAGATTATTCAATGCTCATATATTGACTCTACCATCGAGGAATGATGGGTTTGTTATTTATAGTGATGCATAAAAGAAAAGACTTGGTTGTTTCCTTATGCAAAATGATAGAGTTATTGCCTATGCATCACGACTGCTAAAAATTCATGAGAAAAACTATCCTACTCATGATCCTGAGTTAGAAGCTGTAATCATTGCTTTGAATATATGGAGACATTATCTCTATGCTGAAAAATGTGAGATATATACCGATCACAAGAGTTTGAAGTATATTTTCTCACAGAAAGAACTCAACATGAGACAAAGGTGATGGCTTAAACTAATCAACGATAATGATTGTACTATACACTACCACTCGGGGAAGGAAAATAAGGTGGAAGATTCTTTGAGTAGAAAGTATCATGGAGTTTTGAACAAGATGAGAGTTGAAAAGGATCCTATATACATGGATCTAGTAAATATGGATATGAGAATCACCATGGAAGGTGAAACATCAATACTTTTTCAAATGGTTGAAATAACATATTTACTAGAAAGGATAAAGAGTTCTAAGACCAGTGATGAAGAGTTTCAAAAGAAGATTAAAGATGTGAATGATGGGAGATTGAGTGAATTTGTGTATGAAGATGGAATTTTGAAATTTGGGAAGAGACTTTGTGTTCCCGATATACCTGATCTAAAAATGGAATTGTTCTATGATGATCATAGTTCTAATTTCTCTATACACCAATGTAGCACTAAGATATATAGAGATTTGAAGGAACATTTTTGGTGGGACATCATGAAGAGGGATATTGCTGATTTTGTGTCAAGATTTATGGTTTTTCAACAAGTGAATGCTGGAAGGAAACAACCCGGAGGAGTCATGAAACCTCTTCCCATACCTGAGTGTAAATAGAATAATATTACAATAGACTTTGTCATGGGACTAACAAAGACTTCTAGAAGGAACAATGTAATGTCGGTCATTTTTGATCATTTTACCAAGTCAACCCATTTTCTTGCTATAATAGAAGATTTAACACTTGAACATCTAGTAAGACTATATATTAATGAAGTTGTAAGACATCATGGAGTAACCCTATTGATTATTTATGATCATGATCCAAATTTTACATCAAGATTATAGAAAATTCGTCAGAAAACCTTGGATATTGAACTTCTTTTGAGAACTACCTACCACCCCCAAACTGATGGACAATTAGAACAGACTATTCAAACCTTAGAAAACATGTTGAGATCATGCTCACTTGACTTTCAAGGTATGTTGGATCATTATTTACCTCTGGTAGAATTTTCTTATAATAATAGCTTCCATTAAAGTATTCATATGGCACCATATGAAGTGTTATATGGAAAGAGATGTTGCACACCATCCTATTGGGATGATGTGGGTGAAAGAAAACTCGTAGGCCCAAAACTTGTGGAGGAAATGATGGAAAATGTGAAGGTAATCCAAACCCACATAAAAGCAGCTCAAAGTAGGTAGAAGATCTATGCTGATAACCGAAGGAAGGATTTGGAATTTCAGGCAGGAGATCATGTTTTCATAAAGGTATCTCTATGGAAGGGTGTTATACATTTTGGTAAGAAGGTAAAATTGACTCCCTTTTACATCGGACCTTTAGAAATTCTAGAACGAATTGGGGCTGTAGAATACCATTTGGAAATGATTCAAAGTCTCTCCAAAGTTCATGATGTGTTCCACATATCACTGTTGAGAAAATACATGACTGACCCAACGTATGTACATACCTATGGGGAATTAGAACTAGAACCCAATATGTCTTATTACGAAGAGCCTGTCAAGGTTCTTGATACAAGAGAACAAGTGCTGAGAAACCAGACGACTCATCTAGTAAAAGTTATATGGAGAAACCATAAGATGGAAGATGCAACGTGGGAACCCGAGGAACTTATGATGAAGAACCACCCGAGTCATTTTACGCAGTAATACTCTAGAAATTTCGAGGACAAAATTATTTGAAGGAGGGGAGAATGTAACACCCCAAGCTTCCATAGTATGCTTCTCTTTGAATAATACAATAGCATGTGTTGTATGGAACTTCGAGTTCTATTACACCACAACCAATCAAACTAGTCGTTATGAATAATAATGCCCAATTTTTGAAATTTTATAAATTTTATCTTTCAAAATGGAATTCATTTTTGGATTCGGAATATCGAAATTAGCTTAGGGTGAATTTTTGGTATTTTTCTGAAAACATTAAATTTTTGGTGAATAGTGAAAAACACTGATTTATAGTTTAAAACCAAATTTTTATTTAAATAATTATTTATTTAATTTAAATTTATTTTAGGTCAAAATATATACATAATACCTATATAGGTTCAATGTAATTCATTTGAGTCAGTTTATAATAATATTAGATATATAAAATTTTTATTGAACTTTTTACTATCATTTACCCACCCCCTAGGAGAATATGCAAATTTACATAAAACATAATTTTACCACTTTTATGAGTTGAATTTCAAAAATCTGAAAGACACGGTTGATATAATTAAGTAAAATGTGGTTCAATAAGATGAAAATAATTTTTGGTGAATAGTAGCTTTTTACTTTTATTTACCACGGTTAAAAGAAAATAGGGTAATTAAGGGTAAAAATGATATTATTATTACCCTAAAACATGTCCTAATTCTATTGGATAAGTGTAATTCAACCTAAAAGAACATTAGGAATAAAATATGATCCTTTAGGACCACTTGGATTGGATTAGGACATTTATTATTATTTAATTCAAAGAAGAGTTAAAAGTGTCAAATTCAATGTTTAATAACTAAAACATTTTTCATATTAGGGTACACATAATATAAATTCAACTATAAATATTAATTAGAAATATAAAAATATTTCTTACATAAGGGTGTTTTATTTATATTTTTTAAACATTAAATAATTAAATTTATTTATGACATAATGATGATGTAGTAATTACCGTAATAATGAAAGATTAAAATAATTGATATTATAAATATCGAAATTAATGTAATTTGAGACTTTTTATGGATTAAACTAATTTAATAGGTTAATATTACATATTGGGGTTGGTTAGATGAATTATGTTCGAACTAATAATGTTGTTATGAATTTAGAAACAAAAATACCAAATAGTGTCAAAATTGACATAAAAGAGTTTTTAAAACAAATATTATATTATTAATTGATATTATATTCCTAAAAATCTAAGGTTCGGCCAAAAGACTTATGTAATGATAGGTGTATCATTAATAAACCACTTTGGGTTCTCTTGGAAGTATATAGTATCTTTATTAACCCTATAATATATAAATACAAAGAGACATGGTAAATGTCAAACTATTTAACTATCAGTTAAATTTAAAAGATAAGGTTAATTTAGTGACCCAAACCAATCGAAAACAAATTGGTTGATTGGTTTTAGACCCATCCCCACATTATCATATAAATAATTCAATTTTGAGCCATTAGAAACTGAAAAATATTTTATTATAAAATAATATTTCTAACTTTTCCTAAGGTGACCCTCACCCCTCTTATAAAAGGGACCTCCCCCTTATCTTTAATTCAAACCCTTAAAGCCATTTGGCTCGTCCAGCCTCTGCAAAAATACCCTCTCAACTGTCATACCTTCATCCTAGAGGTCTTACATTAGTCATAAAGCCATCCTAAAGATCCCTTTTGATCAAATCAAAAGGAAGAACCCGAATAAGAAGTAAATATTTCATCACCTCTTTCAAGTTCCTTTCTTCTTCCTCTTCCTTTTTCTTTTTTGTTTCCATTCTAAAATAATAAATCAATAATCTTATATATACTGTGATGTTATTATAAATATTATACACCCAAATTCATTAATCTATCCATCCTTTGGATGACATGTCACCATACGTGCGTACGTACGGCTTACCGTCTCCACATCGTGGTGTAATTGTTATTTAATACATTATTATTTGGATGGGTATAATAATGATGTTTAATTGATGTAAATAATAAATATAACATGATAATTATTATTTATATATGATATAATATCCAATTATATATTATTTTAATATCAAATGAATGATATCGTCGCTCGTGCGTACGTACGGATTACCGTCTCCATGAACGCGATGAGATTCATTCCCCATCGTATCCATTCAAGAATAATTTTCATTACATGATTAAAAATAATGTTTAAATACTCAATATAATTCTGAAAATGAATAATATACATACTATCCATAAAAAACATTACTTATGTAACAAATCATATAAAAGAAAATGAATCAGTTAACACCCGAAATGACGATAATAATAAGATATTATTAACAAAGCAATGTTAAATGATCATATATGATATCATATTAATGTATATGATAATTGTATAATTTAATAAAAAAAATTCACCATTATACAGGAGGTTAAAATTCCTTCAACCAAGTAAAAGTACAAGCCAAGGGTTAATTTCACAATCTCTTCATTAATTATCTACTGGGACCACTTTATCATTTACATCCGTGCTTCTTAAAAATATTTTTTTGAAACATTTTTACTATTTAATATACTATGAGATAAAGTCATTTATACACTTGTTTTACTTTTTATATGTTTTTTTTGAAAGGAATCTTTCCATCATTTTTCAAACAAGCTATTTTATGACCTTTTCGACAAAATTAAGGTAAGAATGTTTTTTTAACTTATACAGAGGGTGCAGCTATTTTACGCCATTATAACATTATAAAGCCTCCCTTACAATATTATAAGAACATTTTCTAATATAAATGTTTTATTTTATAGTTATTTTACTTTTAAATGATTTCAAAATAGAAAGAAATATTTCTCTAAAAAGATTTTGATTTCATATATGTCAACATCCTTTAATGGATTTTAAGTTTGTTTGAGTTTGATATATTATGATACAAAACTTCCATATTTTATTGATGGTTTTGTGATATGTTTGACTCGGGATGTGTTATTTTTATACCATTCATGGTTTATGGATAAAGTATTGACATTTCATATGCTAGTTTTAATACGAATGTTTATGTTCTAGTTAAACCGTTTCATATGAGAAATGTATTGGACTTAGTATGTGACGAGTGGATATTGCTATAGCTCCTAGATACATAGGTAGGTCTCATGAGAAAAACTAGTGTCTTGGAACAAGGCCTTGAAAAAATCTTATTTGTAGTCTTGGAACAAGTCCTGGACTATGTGGTTATGAAAGTCTGGCATTATTCATTCCATCGTTATGAAAGTGGCTATTGATATTGCATGTGATTATTGGACTAATAGAATATACATGTAAATAAGTAAATAGAATTATTTGATTTTTATCCTTTCCATATTATGTTGAAGTTCAAGTTTAAAAGGATTTTGTTTTAGTCTTATACATTGCCTTAAATTTTTATTCCTATTTATGAAAGTTTTTGCTATATTGTTATCCTTACTGAGCATCTGAGCTCAAACCTTTCTATGTTTTATCTGTCCTAGGATGAAAAGAAGTATATTATGGATAACCTGTAGGGATAGTCTCTGGGATCTTAGTGTATTATATGGAAATAATGTTGTTATAGTTTTCCATTTTATGATCTAATGTAAACCTTATGAATGTATCCAGTACCTCCATGGATACTAAACTAATCGGTTTTTCGATATTTGACCTTTTGTGATCAGGGAAATGTTATGTAATAATGAAATAACTCTGGGTAACTAGGTTCAGGGTGTTACATGCGCTACAAGATGATGATGTTGTTGATGGTGGTCACGGTGGTGGTGTGGATGATTTGGTTGGTTATAATGGATATGTGATGTATGATGGTAGTGATTCCAGTTCCTGAGGGTATAAAAATGAATTATGGAAGATATATAATACCATGAGTGTCCCTATGGATGGAAATAAGCTCTAAAAATGTAGGTTGTAATGTGGGAGAGTCCACATACATAGAAAACTAGGAAATTGGGGGAATTATTATGGATGGACAATAACCCAAACAATGGATATATTATAGTGTGATCCCAATGAATTGATAGCTACATGAATATATTAATTCTATGTCCCTATGGGTTCAATGAAACATGGTTTTGGTTATTTCACTTTCAGGTCCATGTGGTGAGAAAACTATAAGATATTAAAATATAGTTTAGATGCCTTTTGACTTGTATAAGTTTTATGTGGTTCTCTTTCATAAAATTGAGTTGATTATGATGGAAAAAATGGATTGGTTTGGATTTTTATCTATAAGTTATAGATGTTTGGCTAGTATATTTTATTATTTCATACATGGATGTAATATAATTCACCATTCACATGGACATATAAGAGTTTTGGGGATGAACCTATTGTTTATATGTATCTTCACACCCTTATTTCATATAGATTATTTTTTTGATTATCAAGATAAATTTTTTGGTAGTGTTAGGAATCCTAATCTCTAGAAATGAGATACATTTTAGAGGGCGTAGATAGTGGTATAACTCACAAGAGGTATAGAGTAGATGATATAATTTTTTGTTGACTTTACATTTTTTACTTTGTTTTATATGACATTTCATATATATTATATGAATTATTTAAATATTTTGGTTAGTAAATGAATTTATATTACTAATAATATTGTAGTGATTAATTTCAAATGGTAAATTCATCTATATGTGAGTGAGAATACACCCATGATACCAGTCACAAAATAGGTGGCCCTCAGGGGTTAATCTCACACTCATTGTTGAATTTAGAGGTGTCACAATAAGGTTGGGTTGTGATGTTCATACATTATGTATTTGGTATATTATGTGTGAATTACTTATATTTAATCCCCATTACCTAAGGTTGAAAATATACAAAATATGGAAACTTTTATTCTTCAGTTCCTTTCTAACACCAGCCTTAAGGATAAGTTGCTCAAAGGTTTTTAGATATATTATTATACTTTCCATTAGTGTAATTTTAGAAAACATCATATTTTCCCTCTCTTATAATGAGATTGTTATTTTGTACCTCAACTGAGATAGAGCACATGAATTGTTCAAAATATGGAATGATGTTTTCTATAGTTTGATTTTTGGATAAAAGTACTTATTAATGTTATTGATTAATGAATTTGTAATTGTTTTTAATGGAATATGAAACTATTTGGTTACACATAGTGGTTATGTTAATAATGATTTTGTTTTTTTATAAACTATATGTAAAAAACACTGACAGTTACTCTTAAAATGTTATAAAGAAAATTGAAAATAATTTCTAACATTGTCCCTTGGAGAACATAATAAAAAACATTCAACATTATGACATAATAAAAAAACATTCAACCTTATCCTGGCCAGATAAAGTAATAAAATAAAAATAATAAGATGGACATAGTTATTTTTTAGATATGGTCAATTGACCTATTTATGGGGAACAATCATCCAGGGATTCAAAATAAAAAGTATAATAGTATAATAAAAAATAAATACTTATCTTCGCAATAAAAATTTTTCATTCTGTTGGAATTAATTTTTTTTATATATCTTTTTGATTAGCATGGTTGTTGTTCTACTGGATATTTATGTTTCATGAATTATAGAATGTATTTTTTACATGTTTTATTTTATATATGTTATTTATTAGGTAATTTATTTAATTTTTACAACATTTATTTTCAAATTTAATGGGTTGTGATATTATTTGGTTTCACAATTTGGGGCTATTGATCATCCTTTGTCCAATAACTCATCATGTGTCATTTTGTGTTTTCTTGGTGTTAGTTTCCAATCTCATAGGTTTTTTGAATCCTTATTTTACATATGTGGCCTATAATGTGTTGTTGAGTTTCTGAAAAATCTAGTTCATGTTTGGTTATATGAATGACCATTTAGATCAAGTTTCGTAGTGTGTTGCACATTCCACATGGTCACCTATCATTTCAACTAACTCATCCCAACGTCATATTTTATTCTTTATTTACATTTTTTTCATTGGAAAATATCCGAAGATCATTTGTAATATATTTTAGAAATTAATAGATAAACTAATGATTTCCCTTTGTGATATCTCTAGAGTTTGGAGGAGAACATTGGAGTTGATCCCTGTTATTGATCACCTAGCATATGAAATTCCTTTCCCCTATAACCGAGTTACCTATATGGTAGAAAATTGTGAGTATGATTGATACTATTAGAGTTAGACCTTCTCCACATTGATTTTTATTGAAGTGGACAACTTCTTCTACCAAATTCACAAAAATATATTTATAAAGTAGATTTAGATATATAAGTTTTTTTGTTTTCATTACATGTTTTTGTATTATATATGATATTTGGTGTGTGAGTGAGTCCATCCAAGAATGTATAATTCTAACTCTAGGTAATATAATCCATCACCATAATCAGGTTTAGTAGTAAGGACTTACTCAAATAGTTTCTCTTATCTTTTATTACACTCACATCTTGTATTTTTATACTTTCTTTTAGTAATATAGCATTCCTATGGTGATGTTCTTGTCATAAACATAGGTTTAATGTGAACTAAAACACATTATAACTTTTTTTAATTATTTATATTTTTATTCACGTAATAAATCTCATTGGTCTATGTATAAGATTTATTTAAATGTTTCCATAATAACAATTAAATGAATTCTATATTCAATTTGTAATCTATATAAATATAAATCTATTTATCCAAGTCATTCTTATGACTTCCACAATTACACTATAATCAAAAATTTATATGAGAGGGATATAATTTATAATTAATGGGTTTAATGAAATATTAGATAGTTCATTTCTATAAAAAAAGGATTTTAATCTCTAGAGACTTAAGATAATTGCATCTCCTTATCACAAAAAGATTTAATATTAACTTAGTGGTCACAAAAATAAAGTCACAATCACATAATTTTATGGAAAATATATGATTCCCAATATTAAATTATCTACTAATATCCTTCAAAAATACCGTATCTTTATGTTCTTGTTGATAGGTAGTAGATTTCATCTAGAAGTTGCATACGAGTCCACATATACTAAAATATGGTCTAAATTGAAAGATTTATACAGAACAAATATTTAGTAGGGATATTTTTTATGAAATAAAGATTCTAAACTTTTAAAATGCTCATTTTTTATAGTTAGGTCCCATATTATAGATATTAAAATAATCAGGTTCAATCAATCATTTATAGATGTTTAAATAGGTGATGAGGACTAAGTTATAATTATTTTAATATATTTTTTTGAGTCCATTAGTTTTTTTAAAGACCTGATAATGTATGATTGGGACTCTATTATGCTTGAAGAGGTTAAATAATATCTATTATCCAATGGAATTCAAAATAGAGGAATTATTAATAATGGGGATGAAATATTAAATGTGAGAAGTGGGAATAAAAATTAGGGTTGGTGGGGGGAGAGAGAGAATTAAGTCTTGGAATAATAGTTATATGTCTAAGAATATGGAGATTAATTTATTTAAATTTAAAAAACCTATATATATAAACCTAATATTTCATAATAGTAATAAAAATTGTTAATAAAATAGTAATGATCATTATTTTTTAGTATAATATGATTTAAACATTACTGATTTGTAGAATATGTTTGATTTTCCATATTTGAGGAGTTGATACTAGATTCGAGATTCTCCTTTCTCATGTATACTAAAAGAGTTTACATCAATGAATTAAGGAATTTAGAGTTGTGAGATGTTTTTTCGGTGGAATAAAAAGTTTTTTATATCATGGTGATAGGTTTTATTTCTCTAGAACTTCATAATGGTATGGTTATGTCTCTAAAGAGGTAAGGCAGGTACTCAAACTAATGAGAAATCGTATTTCCATAAAAAATCTTAATCAATAGAGTTATAAATTTTTATGATGTTTTCATATTTTAAGAATTTCCCATGGAAACCTCATAGTGATAAAGGGATATCCCTTGAATAGTATTTATGTGTTAGATGGTATATCTCTAATGAACTAAATGAATACCTCTCATTTACAAGTGAGTGATAAAAAGACCGTATGGAATATATGTATTGGGGTTGTGACTATGATAAGCCTAGATGAATATATTATACATGGACTATTGATCAATATACTTCATATTAGTCTTATTTTATATAAGGATTTTATATATGGTAAGTCGAAGAATGTGGGTTTCAATATGTCAGCATACAAAGAAAAAACCCCTCTTTAGTTCAACCATTCGGATCTTTGGAGTCCCTTTAGGACTGATTCCAATGGTAGAGGATATTAATTTTTCAATTTTATTGATGATTACTTCTGGATGTCTAGGTTTTAAATATTTAACCATAAGTTTGATACATTTCATACTTTTATGAACATGAAAAATAGTGTAGAGAAACATACTGGTAGGAAGTTGAAGATCCTTAAAATTGATAACAATTAACAGTATTGGTATAATGATTTTATTTAATTGTTTAGCTCCAAATGGATCCAAATAAATTAGACTATTAGGAAAACTCCACAAAATAATTGATTATATATATATATACGTGAATATGATCATCTAAGAGTGCGTGAGATTCATTCTCTCGCACTTTGGTTTGCATTAATCCTTTTGGGATGAATCTTCCACTGTGATTGTGTGTATCATAAATCATTTCCACTCTTAATCTCATACCTTTAAGACACCTAAAGAATTAAATATAAGTAAAACACATAGTCTTGAATACCATATATTGTTTGGATCTATATATTATGATCATACTATGAATTATAAGCTTGAACCTAGGGTATTTAGGATTTATTTTGGTTTATCTGGCATGTATCAAGGGATATTGACTATAGATAAATAAACATAGTTACAAGAAGTGAATTATAAGTTATGATGTGATATTTAATGAGTTTTTTAAATCTTTCATGAGGTCTTTTGATCCTAAAAATATTTGAAAACCCCGACTTTTGGGAGTTGAGGTTTCTTTGGGGCCTCAAGACCATCCTAAACCTATGTCTATCTCTTTTGATCCTCCCCCTTAGACTCAAAGTAAGTCTAAAATTCATTTTGAACATGATTAAAAGTGAATATATAATATTATTTATTATGAGTTGAACCAAGATATAGTTAAGGGGATGATTATACACCCTGATTGGTTAAGTCATGTCGATGAGGGTGCGTATGCATTTAATATTTCTATATATATAAACTGTGATGAACTAAAAACCATTAAGAAATCAATAGAATATAAAGTGTATATATAGTTGATTGATTCTATGAATAATGAAATGAATTTCTTTCCTAAAAAAAGATTTGGGTTATTTTAATGAAACCAAAAAACATGGAAGATAATTTGTTGCAAATGGATCTTTAATTAGAAGAAAGTTAACACTGGGGAGTTAACAATTAAATAAAAATATTTTTTTGTATCCAAATTATTCCTTTAATGGGAAATAACATATTATAGTGAAATATTTACCCCTACCGTAGAACACTTAATTATTTTGATTATTCTTTTTAATGTTTCTATCTATGATTTCTATATAGAAATGTTAGATGTTAAAACTACATTTTTTAATTTTTAATTAGATAAAGGAATTCATAGAAAGCATCATGAGGAATTTTCAAAAGAATTTAATCCTAATCAAATTTATTTTTTTAAAAATCCTTATAAAGGATTACACATTCATCTTGATGGCAATATAATGTTTTTTATTCTTTTATGATTTAAAATGGTATTAATTGAAATAAATATGTTTTATCTATTTATTATAGGCATGTTAAGAATGATATGATTTAATTGATTTTATAAGTTCATGAAATACTACTTAGATGTAAAGAAATGATATTTATAAATCATGTTAAAATCCATCTAAATTCTATTTTAGAGATGAAAAATTTGGTAAATGAAAAACAAATTCTTGTAATGGGAATCATTAGAAATAGAGATTCTAGAACCATTTATTTGTGGTATAATTCTTATGATAAAATAGTTTTAAAATATAATCTATTTGGGAAGTTTAAATCCATAGGTATTCATTTGGGTCACCACATTATGTTTTCCCTTATTTAGTCCCCACATTATTTGACTAATGTAGCCTTTATGAATAATTTTTTTGTATATTATCATTGATGGGAGTATTTTTTATGGTATACTAAATTTATAATCAAATATTACCTTTTTTTGTGTGTACTCTATGTGTGTTAATAAGAAAACACAGGAAAATACCATATAATTCTTTTAAATGGATCCTTATTTATGTGCCCATGTACAAATATTTAGGCATTTGATATAAAAAATAGTAATTATTCTACTGATGTTGTTAGGTTCGTTCATTATGACAATAATTCCAATGTTGATACTCATAAATCTCTAACTAGATTTTTTTTTCTTTCATACTGTATACATATATATTGTTTGTGTAAAATTAAATCCAATGTGGATTTATCCAATGATAAAGAAGAATATGATACTTTAATTGAAAGAATAACCGAGGTTATATGGATAAAGGGGAAGATAAACGAACTGTATTTATCTATTACTACAATAGTGGTGCATTTAGATAGGAAAATTTCCATTAATTTGTCTAAGAATTGTATTTTACATTATACATCAAATCTTATAGATATTATAATTAACTTTTATAGGGAAAATATTTAATATAGGTCAGTGTGTATCATGTAGATGCACACTATTGATAATATGATCGATAGTCTATCTATAGTTGTTCTATTGTCAAATTATATAAATTACATACGATTAATTAATACATTTATAATCAAATAGTGTATGTTGAGAGAAAACCATCAATTATTATCATTTTTTTTAATGTGTAGATTTATAAAAAAATTATTTTCCATTTGGTTGATATTAAATTTTTTCCCTGCATATTTTTTCATTGGCATGATTGTTGTTGTAATGGATATTTTTTCATGAATGATGTGCATGAATTTGTTATGTGTAGTGATTTTTGGATTTTATTTGTTATGAAATTTAAATGATTTATGTGGTATATATTTCCTTATTTAGTTGGTTGTGGTATTTGGGGTCATTGATCAACCTTAATCCAATGACACACCGTGTGTTTATGGATTTTTTTTCTAGATTTTCTTTTCATGTCTTGTATCTTTTAAAGATATTTATTTTACTTGTGTATCCAATTATTTGTTCTTATGAGTCCCCACTTTCTAGTGTGTGTTTAGCAATGTGAATGGAAAATTTGATAATTTTAATTTTCATGTCATTCATCCGATATCCTCACATTATATTCTTGTCACTTCACCTAGGCTTTATCATTTCCTTAGGATTGATATTTTTTTCATTGGAAAAGAGGGTACAATATTTCAATATGGTTTTTTATGAGCCATCGAGAAAATAATGGTTTCCCTTTGAAATAACATGAGCGTTTTGAAGAAATATCTGGACATGAGAACTATTATTACTTTACTGACATCGGGAACTCTATTCCACTAAAACCATAGTACCTATCTAGTGGAGTTTAGTGGAGATGATTAGTGATGTCAGAATTGGGACTTATTAACACATAGTTTGATCAAAGGAAATAGTTTAATCCAAAAATTTCATAACCAAATTTCTCTAAAGGAGATATAGATTTTTAATAGATTTCCCTTTTAAATTATTATTGTTCTATCCTTTATTATCAAGGGTAAGTGTGTGAGACCATGTAAGAATGGTTGGTTCAATCTCTATGTGAGGAAGTTCGTCACCCCCACCAAGATTAGCAGGACCTAATTCCCCATATTTTTTCTCTAGTCTATTCCTGATTTTATGTCTTTTATCTCACATATTTATTTTTTTAAATAATAATTTCCTAGGGTGGTGTTCATTGGGTGAGGTTTTGGTAATCATGAACTAAAACACGTTACATGAAGTGTTATTTCTTTCTATTTTTTTATTCTTAAAAGTGTACTCGTCTATTTTTACATATCTAATTTATCTTATAGTTTTAATAAAAATAATAAAATAAATTCTCTATACCATTCATAATCAATATAAATATAAATCATCAGATATTTTCAATTATTATAGACAACCATAGCTATTCTTACCAAAATATAAGTAAACTAGACAACATAAGACATTTAAAAAATGATTTTCATTCCACACTAGGACTCTTGTCAACATTGATCCAAGGATATTACATATATGTCCAAATATGGATGGATAGACCCACACACAAGATGATTATAATCTTTATTGTGATAGGTACATGAAACTAGAAGAAGCAAGATGAATGCTCAATAGAATAAAAATCTAACAAAGGTTCGATATCACATATTTTTGATAAAATCATGTCTTATATTCTCTAAAATAATATCATTGGAGCTATAGAGTAATTTTCATTCTCTTCCCATTTCATATGAAATGAACTCGCCTTATCACATGACAAAAATGAACTACGGGTACACTATTTGCATGTACAAGAGAGATTTTAGTAAGGTACGAGCTCTAATCATGTTCACTAACTTGAACCTAGTGGTGAGTTGTTTTCTCTATTCTATCACCCATTCATTTTTCTTCAAAGAAATAGAAATGGAACATGAGTTTACCTCTCATTTTATCCACCTCAGGGAGCCAAGGAGAAGACTAGGTAAAAAGTACTTTGAGAATATCAATATTACTATAATGAGAACCAAGAAATTATGGAGGATAACTCAGGCATGAGGTGATGAATATGATTTAGTTTGAAACATAATGAATGTACAGTTCACAAGGCATAGGTGGATGATTGAGAGAAAGTGGGAAATTCATAATCATAGGTTTACATTAGAAAATATTAGACGTGTGGGACAATGATAATGGTTATCATTGATAGAAAAAGAAACTAACCACCACCATTAGTAAATAAATTGAACATAAAAACACCTGGTTGGACAAGGGAATACACTAGATCATGTTTATCTCTGATAGATAAAAACACCAAGGGAAATACATGGATTAATGATGCTAAAAGGATATAACAAAAAGCCAAGTCGTTAGGAAAATAAAATTTTCTAGAAGATTAAATATATAACACCCCAATATTTTATGCTATGAATAATCTCAATTCATTAGATATATTATAATACATGAACACTGATTCTTTATGAAACATCACTTGGTTATAGGAGATTGTTATAAACTAGCCTATAAACATAATTTTTCCACTTCTGTGATTTAATTTTTGAGAAAACTAACATACACAGTTGCATTCAGTAAGATATTTTATGACTAATAAGGAAATCATATTTTTTGATGAATACTAATGTTCCCTTATTAATAGTAACATGAATAGTAATACACCCTTATGAATAGTAACATGACCCTTATGAATAGTAATGTACTTTTATGAAAAGTAACATGATCCATATAAATAGAAATATATGCTTCTGAATAGTAAAATGAATAGTAATGTACCCATAGGAATAGTAACATACCCTTAGGGATAGTAATATAAATCTTATGAAGGGTATCCATACCCATGGAAGTATAAATTAATTTAGGCTCCTTAAAAATGAAGGAAAAAATTATATGTGCTTTTATTTTTCAATTAAACAGTGACTTAAATTAAAAATTAAATTTCTAATATTTAGAAAGTTACTTTCTTAAAAGGCTATTTGTTTTTGGATTATACATGTCAAAAAATGTTTGGACGAATTTCTGGGATTTTTATGAAATAGTTTAATTTTTGTTGAATAATTAAAAAATATTTTTTTTCTAAAAATACAGAATTTTTCATGACATCATCATGAAATTATTATGATATAAAAATTAATTTAAACTATTTATTAACTAAATAATTATATTACATGTATAATATTGTATAGAATTATTTTTGAACATGAAATGTATATTTTTCATGATAAGTGTAAAAATCATTGTCAATGCTGATGGAGTGTCAACACAACGCTAACAAATTCAAAATTAGTAATTTATATACAATAATTGAGTGGTTAAAAAATTTCATGGATTATTTATTAAATATTATGTATTTTTTATGTATTTTATTATAAATTTTAATGTTAGTGTTATATAACAAGAGTATTATCCAAATGAATGTGCAATGCTTATACAGGGAAATAAAAGGAAAAATAACAAATTCAAGAAGATATCTTCTAATGTATAAGAGCTAAAATACTTGATGAAGAGATTTAAACTCTTATTTTAAACCAGATTAATTTATTTTATGACAGTAATTTTTTTAAATTTTAAATATTGAATAATTAACATTAATGATTTTGAAACGCAGATAGAGTACTTGTGCTAGAATAAGAAAAAATAAATAAAATGTTTTTAATTGAGATTAAAATAATTATTATATGGCCCATATTTTTGCTAAAACATACTATATATGTAATGTTAAACGATAATATATTTTTGATTCTATTTGGGGGCACTTTGGACCCATAAGAATCACTTTACGTCCTTTAGAATATTTTATTTAAAAGTAAGGAAAGTGTTCACACTATAAATTTTAGATTTCATAACATTTTTTATGTAAGTTTTTTTAAGATTTTTTCAAAAAAAAAATTATTTGTAATCCTAATTAGATTATATTTCTCATATAAGTTTATTTTAAATTTTTATACAGGAAATAAATACAATAATGGCTTCTATAAAGATGAGGTGGTATTAATTTATTTATTGAATAAATCAAATAAATGATATTAAAAATAATAAAAGAAATATAATTTTATATTTTTAAGATAATTCATGGATTCTATATATGAATATGACATTTATATTATTTAATATAAATTTTTATTCAATTTTGAATTTTTTTTATGTGTTTAAAGCCTCATTTATTAATAGTTTTTATATTGAGAAAAATGTTTTTCATGAATAAACATTGTATTAAATTATTTAAAAATACCAAAATTATTGAAAAAGACCCAGAATGGTAATATTCATTTGACAGTGTTATAACATTTATTTTAAGGAATTTTTGGATGTCTTTATACCTTTAATATATTTATTATAATTTATTAATTTTAATAATTCATAAGTTACCATCCATCTCACTTATAAATGGATACTATTTCTTTCTAAAACTATTAATCACCTTAATCCTTATTAATTATCCAACCATTGCCAAATTACATCCTCCATATCCCATAAACTTTCTTGTGCTTCAGTTCTAACAAAAAGAAAACTCCCTAGGGCCTTAAGGAGGTTTTAAATGTTATATTTTCTAGAGGAAAGATTTCTTCTTCTCTTTAAAATTCTTTCTCACTAAAAAATTATCCCTCCCTATAATAGAATGATTCTTGAAAACTCCATTGTTATATATATATGAGAATTTTATTTTCTTAGTGGTATATGAATCATAATATCTTCTATTTTCTTCATTTATTCTTAAATAATAAAATCGGCGTCAGTGGTGTGTCAAATAACCTCTTTTGTGGATGATGCGTTTTTATTTCACATTACCAAAATCATGGGAAGTTTTAAATCACATGTAATTGTTTAAAATGAAATATATATATATATATATATATGTGTGTGTGTGTGTGTGTGTGTTATCAATTTGTGATTATTGTTTCTTTTTACAAGGAATTCCATAAAAAATCGGGCTTTGAAACCATGAGATGAACTTACCCGAAGCAATGGAAAAAAATATTATTAATAAATGTTTGGAAAATGGTATAAGAAAATTATGTGTGATATTAACATTATTTTAGTTATGTGATAATTTAATAACACTATTCAAACCATATTACATGTTGTTTTAACAAATTTTAATGAAGTTAAACCTGAGGTAAGAGATATCTTAACTCAATTTCCATTCGTTGAGTTAAACATCAATGTCATTGGGTTTGTCTTTCTGAGAATACATGTGAATGACCTATAATTATTTTATAATATATATCAAATTATATATTTTAGTTTTTTATTTTTCACACATAAATATTTCATTGATTTATCCTCACACTAAGGATACAATCTTTGTAAGGTACCCTCTTACTTACTTTTATTTAAGAATTCCTCTTATGTTGTGTCCTTTTATTTTTAATTCCTAATGATAGGGTATATTTTAACACCACCCCCATATTACCCGTATGATATATAAATTATGGTATACCCCTTTACTTCTATTTAGGCCCTCATAAGAACACTCGTTTCCATGCCAAAATGTTTGTAAGGGGTTTCTCATCTCACTTTCATTTCTGTGAGATTTTTATTGTTCTCCACTTATTTCTCTTAAGTGGTGTATGTGTACTTCTATTTGTCATATAATGTCATGATTGTATTTATAGTCATGGTATTAAATTATTAGTTTGATTGTTTTTTATGTTTTGGCCATATGATTCAATTGATTACAATATAGTAAGGGACTTTGTCTAAATTTCCATTTCATTGAGACCTTCTTGGTATTGTGAAACTAATCTCTCTTTTGTGGTGTATCTACTGCCCATTTGAGATATTTTTTTATTTTAAAATTTAAATATATTTTATAGATATATTTTTTGTCATGGATATGAGTATTGTCTTTCGTCAAATACCCTTTTACATAAGGTGGTATTTGGAATGTTGTTTTAAATATAGAAAAATTAATGAATCTGTATCCTCTACTCTATACAGATACTGATAAGGTAGATTGTACATGTATTAAATCTATGTATAAAGAATAATTTGGAATTTTAGTGGTTGGTGGGTCCCTCTATAGCTCCTCAATGCATCAACATGTCTCATGATACAAATCAGTTGGCGACAAACCCTTCGAGTTTGTTTCCAAAAATCATATGGGTTTCTACACATAGACATAAACAGTTTTGACTGTATTGTAGTATCTTATGCTAGATACATGAAATTCAATTAATAATGATTCTATTTATTCATTTTCACTTATTACTATCCATGAATTTTCCACTATGAAAAAAATCTATGGATACAGTTTAATTCTCATTTTATTAATGGCATTTGTTTTTCCTTTATTCACCATGCCATATTGAGTATCCCATGTTGTTTATGATTTATTTATTATTGATTTCTGCTTCTGCTATTTTTAGCCCTCACTAATAATTTGAGATAATCCCTTTCATTTGTTTACCTCCAACATTTTATGAAGAGGAGACTATTTATTGAGTTCTTATGGATGAAATTTATCAGTTTTTGATATGTATTGTACTTTGTTAACATTCCCAATGTAATTTGAGTTACATATATATATCAGGATTCTTTAAGACAACTAAACTGATTGTTCCATCGGGATTTCATCCTTCTCAAAATGCCAATGTAATTAGTAATGCACCGACACTAGTTTAGAGGGGTTGGGTTTTTATAGTTGGTATCAAATGAAGTTTAGTCGAAACCTTGGGAACTAGATTTATAAATAATAGTTCATGGAACATAACCCTAAGATAGACTTATAGGACAAGAATAGAAGAAACACCCACATCTATTTTTGAGGGAATTAAACATGAAAAAATTTTAGGATGAAATATTTGAAGGTGGGAATAATATAACCCCACCCCCAATATTTTATTGTATGTATAATTTCAATTCATTAGATAACTCATTACACATAAAACACTGATTCTCTGTGAAACAACACTTGGTTATATGAGATAGAGAAAAACTATAGAGAAAATATAATTTTTCCAAATCTGTAATTTGATTTATGAAAAAACTGACATACACTGTTGTGTTCAGTAAGATATTTAGAGTCTGATAAGGAAAAAATATTTTTTAGTGAACAGTAATATACCCTTAGGAATAGTATATTGAATAGTAATGTGCCCTTATGAATAGTAACATGACCCTTATGAATAGTAATATACCCTTACAAATAGTAACTTGACCCTTAAAAATATTAATATACCCTCTAGAATAGTACATAAATAGTAATGTACCTTTAGGAATAGTAACATACCCTTATAAATAGTAATATGAATAATATGAATTGTATCCATACCAATGGAAGTACAAATAAATTTAGTCACCTTACAAATGAAGATAAATATTTTATGTGTGAGTATTTTTCGATTAAATAATGATTTAAATTAAAAATTAAATTTCTCATACATAGAAATTTATTTTCTTAAAATGGATTCCCTTTTTTTTATACACATAAAAAATGTTTGGATGAATTTTTGGGATTTTTATGAAATATTTTAATTTTTGTTGAATAATTAAAGAATACTGTTTTTATAAAATATGACATTTTCTGTGACATCATCATGAAATTATTTTGATATAAAAATTTATTTACAATATTTAATAAATAATTAATTATATTACAAGTATAATAATGTATAGAAATAATTTATTACATGAAATGTATATTTTTCATGATAAGCATAAAAATCATTGTTATTGTCGGCGCAATGCCTGCACAGCGCTAACATAATTTAAATTGGTAATTTTTATATAACAATTGCGTGAAAAAATTATTTTCCTCGATTATTTATTATTTATTTTATTAATTATTTATAATTATAGTGTCATATAACCTTATTATTATCCAAATGTTTGTGCAATGCTGGCCCATGGCAAGAAAAGGAAAAATAAAAAATTTAAGAAGATCTCTAATTATGTATAAGATTAAACATACATTATGAAAGAATTTAGACTTTTATTTTAAACCTAATTAATTTATTTTAGTGATAGAAATTTATTTTAAAATTTTAAATTGGGAATAATTAACATTAGTGCTTATGATACAGTGATTTAGTACTAGTGAAAGAATATGAAAATTAAATAAAATGTTTTTTATTAAAATTAAAATAATTCTTAAATGACACATATTTTGGATAAAACATAATATAGATATAATATTAGACAATTATATATTTTTGATTCTATTTGGGGACACTTTAGACCCACTACAACCACTTTAATTCCCTTAGAATACTTTATTTTAAAGTAAGGAAAAGTGTTCACACTATAAAGTTTATTTTTAATAACATTGTTATTGTAACGGTTTTCTGGTGTTTTATTTGAAAATAATTATTATTTGGAAACCTAATATAATTATATTTCTCATAGAATTTTATTTTTAATTTTTATAGATGAAATAAATACAATAATGTCTTCCCAAATGATGATGCAGTGTTAATTTAATTAATTAATAAATCAAATAAAATATATTAAAAATAATAAAATAAATATAATTTTATATTTTAAGCTAAGTAATGGATTCCAATGATAAATATGACATTTATATTATATAATATAAATTTTTTTCGATTTTTAAACTTTTTTTGATGTGTTTAAAGTCTCATTTATGAATTGTTTTATTTCGAATTTTTTTCATGAATAAAATATTGTATTAAATTATTTAAAAATACCAAAATTATTGAAAATGTCTCAAAATGATAATATTCATTCTATAATGTAATATCCTTGTGTTTTAGACCTTTTTTTAAGTGTTGAAACCTATAATATATTTATTATGATTTAATAATTTTTCGTAATTCGTAAGTTACCCTCCACAACACTTGTAAAAGGAGACTATTTCTTTCACAAATATTAATCACATTAATATTTCTCATTCGGACAAGATCTACCAATTTCCAACCTCCATATCACTTAACACATTCTTCTTCCTCTACTATAACCAACATACCACTCCCAAGATCCTTGAGGAGGTTTTAAAAGAGATATTTTCAAGAGGTAAGATTCCTTCTTCTTCTCTTTCAAATTTTTTCTCACTTATAACGTATCCCTTCCTAATATCCAATGATTCATGAAAAATAAATTGTTATATACATAATGTAATATAGTTTTGTTAATGGTATATTAATCCTAAAATCTATTATTTTTTTCTTTTATTCTTAAATAACAAAATCGTCGTCCGGGGGGGGGTGTCAATTAATTGCCTTTGTGGATGGTGTGTTTTCGTTTAACTTTACCACAATCATGGAAAGTTTCAAATCACATGTAATTATTTAAAATGAAATATATATAAATATGTTATCAATTATGGATTATTATTTCTTCTTACATGGAATTCCATAATAAACAGACTATTGGAACCATGAGAAGAACTTACCCGAAACAATTGGAAAAACATAATATTGTTAATAAATGGTTGGAAAATGGTACAAGAAAATTATTTATGGCATTATAAACACCAGTTTAGTTATGTAATAATTTATTAATACTATTAAAACCTTATTATAGGAGGTTTGAAGAGATTTTAATAATATTGAACCTGAGGTAAGGGATATCTTAACTCAATTTCCATTCATTGTGTTGAACATCAATGTCATTGGATTTGTCTTTCCCAGAATATATGTGAATGACATATAATTTTTTAATAATATATATCAACATATATTTTGTGGATTTTTATGTTTCAAAAATAAATATTTCATTGATTTATCCTCACTTTAATGAAACAATCTTTGTAAGGGATCATCTTACTCACTTTTATTCCAGAATTCCCCCTATGTTGTGTTATTTTTTTTAATTCCTAATGACGGGGTATGTTTTTGATCTTCCCATATAATTTTATTATGATATATATATGATGGGATACCCCTTTAACATTCATTAATACCTCATAAGAACACTCGTTACCATACCATAATGTTTGTAAGGGGTTTCTCATCTCACTTTCATTTCCGTGAGATTTCCATTGTTCTCCACTTATTTCTTGTATTTGGTGTATGTGTACTTCCATTTTTCATATAATATCATGTTTATATTTATATTCCTGGTATTAAATGATTCATTTTATGTTTGTTAAGTTTTATTCATATGATTCAATTGATTACAATATGGTATGGGACATTGTATCAATTTTCAATTTCCTTGAGACCTTCTAGGTATTGTGAAACTAATATTTATTATGTGGTGTATCTACTACCCATTTTAGATCATTTTTCATTTTAAATTTTAAATATATTATATATACATATTTTGGTTTCATGGATATGAGTATTTTTTTAAGTTGTATAACCTTTTACATACGATTTTATTTGGAATGCTGTTTTAACTATTGAAATATTGATGAATCTGTATCATATACTCTATAAGAATATTATTAAAGAAGATTATACTTGTATTAAATCCATGTATAAAGAACAATTTGGACTTGAAGCAGTGGGTTGGGCCCTCTATAGATCCTCAATGCATAGACAGGTCTCATGAGACAAATCAATTGGTGAGAATGCCTTGGAGTTTGTTTCAAAAAATCAGATGGGTTTCTATGTATAGACTTAAACTGTTTCGATGGTATTTTGGTATAATGTGACAGATATATGACATCTAATTAATATGAATTCTATTTATTTGTTTTTAGTTATTACTATCTATGAGCTTTTCACTATGACAAAATCCATGGATGCAGTTTCATTCATAGTTTATTAATGGCATGTGTCTTTCATTTATTCACCATGCCATATTGACTATGCCATGTTGTTTATGATTAAGTTATTATTGGTTCATGTTTCCACTATTTTTAACCCTTAATGAGAATTTGAGCTCACCCCTTTCATTTTTTTACTTTCAATATCTTACGAAGAGGAGAGTATTTTTTTTTATTTCTTTTTGATGCAGTTTATTAGTATTTGTTATATGTTATACTTTTTTACCTTTCCTAATGTAATTTGAGTTAGATCTATGTATCTAGTTTCTTCTAGACTATTAAATATACCATTACATAGATATTTCATTCCTTCTAACCATGCCAATGTAATTAGTAATTCATTAGCTCTATTTTAGAGGGGTCAGGGTGTTACAATGTATAGATCGAGGTCTAATGGGTGAAGGCCCACAAATGATGTTTATAATCCTAACATAAAATTAAACTGAACCATAATAATCTCCAAAAACATATATTAAAAATCTAATATTTAAATTTCAAATTCTGAAAATTTAACTCAATAAAATCACCCCATAATGAATTAATATTATATCTAATTAAAATAAATTAAAAATGATATTTAATTAAAAAATAAGATAATTAAAAACTCTTCCCCATATAAATTAAATTTAAATACATATTTAATGTATAATTAATGGTGAAAAAAATTCACAAATATTTTCCTTTTAAATTAAAAAACTAAACCTATAATGTTTATTTACCTCGTAATAATTTATGGTCCTATCCATGATAATAACCAAATTATAAATTCACAGATATGATAATGTTCTAGGAATATTCAAACTCTTGTCCACATGATCCTCATTGTGTACCAATGCAACAAACACTTGTCCTCAATAAATCCATTCAACTATTACTCAAAAATTAATTAGATTAAATTTAATTACTAAGTAAAATAATAATATAACATTTATATATTTACTTATATTACCTCTAAGATAAATCCATCGAGGGTATACTAGAACCAATTTGTAGTACCTACAAAATAGAAACAAATAAAGTGTTACCACATCCTTCAATAAATTATCGTAGAAAAAAATATAGTGATTTTTAAATAAAATATTATTCAGTAAGAAAATATAAGTATTCAATTAATAGAAAAATAAAAAATATAATGAAAACACCAAAAATATTATAATATATTGTCATCCTAAATTATAAAGGGAAGGATCCAAACATCTCATAACATTGAATATATCCTGGTACACACCTATCAAAACACAAATGAATATAAAATTAGTTTTTCCATAAAATAAATCCATTCTAAAAGTGTTGGATTCTAAATCATTATGTATGGTAATGATTTTTCCTAAACCTACTCCAATCGAGATGATCCAAAATTAACATAGAAGTGATATATTTCATATTCACCCCCAATGTCTTAGGGAAAAACTCATAATAATGTGATAAAACTAGTGATCCAAGGATAAAATGAAATTGTATAGAGAAATCTAATCCTAGTGTATCTTCCTAATGGTATAAGGATCTTAATTCAAAGGTAACCTATTCTATATTGTTTAATAGTTTTCCACCAATTCCCTATTTGATTTTAGTTATCAGTGAACGTATTCTTATGAATAAATACTCTAATTAACATAAAACGAAGATATCATCTCATATCTAGTTACATCATGAGAAAAAATCCACTTAAAGGAAAAAAATAATTATATAAAAACCTATTCTGAAGAGGTTGGCTTAACCCATAATGTAGGCAAGGTGGATAAGGAGAAACCAACTCCCATACTCTCACAAACCAGCTCGAATACCTTGGTACCCTAACACCCAATATTATCCTAACATGGCCTGAAGGTTGTTTTCGATTCCCATGGGATGGAAACTTGCACCTCACATCATACAATTTAAAATAGGGAAGATTTTTTTCCTAAAAAACAATGAATGATAATGAAACAAGTTAGTATAATCAATACTACAAAATAGATAATGTACTAGAAAGTTAAAAATTTATATCAAAACCCAAAATAATACATCATCAAAAGTACACAGAATCTGACAAGATAAAGAAAACTAGGTCTCAATGAACACTACAATACAAGACCAAGGGGTTAAAAAATCCACCACATACAAGTGGAACTTTCCCATTTCTCGATCCTAGTAGAATGAAATATAAAAATTCCTAAAGGAAATGTTAGGGCATGAGCTAAAATATCAATACGATCTCACAATGTTTTTCATAATAATATTCAATAATAATAAACCAAGTAATTATTTCAATTATAAATAAAACAGTAATGGAATTATAATTTTATATTTAAAACAAAACATGAATTTTATTTCAAATGACCGAAATATTTCAAACAATACCTTAAGTAAACATTTTATATAATTTTTTTTATAAATTACTAAGCATGGGGAAAATAGTTTCATAAACTGTGGAATGTATATATCAATTTAATCATAACATGAAACATGTTCATCTACCATATGTTATGATAGGTCCAAATTATTAGATACTCAAACACCCATGTCATTAATCACAAAAACACCCACTCCCACATAATTGTAAATTACAGTCATCTACTACAACTAAAAGGAAAATTACTAGCCGAACAAGGATTAGTTATTGTTTATATAATCAATATATTTATAGGGAAATATCCTCCTAGAATTCCTGTACTAAATAAACCACTAACTATACATGATTTCATTTGATCAATTAATCAATCAATAATCATAAAATTATTTCAAATCTGTTTCAAATACAATCACCCCATTTCTAATTCCAATATGCTAATTCAACTTTAAAAATAAAAACATGAGTTTTTAATCAATTCATTACGTTTTCAAGATAAAAAAATCATATATTCACATAAAAACAATTTAATCCATTTTCTAAAATCATTTCTCAAATCAATTTCACAAATTTCATCAAATTTAAATTGCACCCCAATTTTCAATTCCATTGGAATTGGGTGGTTTTTCTAAAAATTCATGCAAATCCAATTTTAGATTCCAATTCAAACTGAATTGGATTTTCATAATTTAATTAAAATAAATTTGATTTTATAATGAAATTAAAGTGTTTATTTAATGGAAAATCTCAATGGAAGCACCTACCTTTAATCACTGTATCATGAAACTCAACACCCGCAATGGGAATTTCCATTGACGAATGACGACGACAGAGATCAAGAAATATAACCAAGATTTAAGATCCAAGACAAAGAAGTTTAGATACATCAAACATATTATGATTTTAAAACCCTATAGTTTAAATATAGAGAGAGAGTGTGAGAGAAAGAACAAGATACAATCACTTACCAGAAAGGGATTGAATAAGGATCAATACACATCGATCCACATAGAAAGGGGTTTTTAGGTGCCAAAAATGATTCTCGAGAGAATCCAAGATGTAGGAATTTATGCTATAAGGATTTCAGGTTGAGTGGGGGATAAAAAGGGGGTTTGGGAATTTTTTTATTCATTTTTTGAAATAATAATTCTTGTGTGCACAGTTAGCTGGGCATGCCTATACAGTTAGACAAAAGGTGTGTCCTAATCGTGCATCCCTCTAATGAGGTTCATGGTTTATACTTGGTGGGTGAATGGGTTTTGATACCATTTCCCCAACATGAAACCACAATAGTCTATTTTTTAAAAGTTTACACTAAGTGGGTGCACAGTTTGGGAAAACCACTGAAAAACTATATATATCACAAAATTTTCAAAAAAAAATTAAAATTTCATCCGATGAAACCCAAGATAAACCCCAATAAAAACATGATAAATGATAAGGGTCGAGGAGTACCTGAAAATAGTAACATTATTTTATAACCTCCCAACCATAGAAACATTATGTTCCTAGAAATACAATCAAGATGTTTCTATATCCAAAAAATGATTCCACAACTCTCTCATTAGTGCCTCTCTCCCCCACGTCTCATACGAAGCAGAACTATGCTTCCACAACACTCAGAATAAAGGTATCATCCAACCACAAATTACATTTTTATTGAATCAACTATCCTGACTGGATTATTAATCACTAATAAATCAATCTAAAAATTCCGTTCACTATTATAAGAATATGAGATGGATCATAATTATATTTCCACAACTATAATACATGTAATGCATTATGTATCAATGTCTACTATGGAAGAACTTCTAAATGGTAAGAAAATTTTACCACCTCTTAAAAAACATAAAATGTTACCAAAAATGATTAAAAATATTTATTAGCATCCCATTCCATTTTTGACCCAATCATGGTGAAGCTTTCAATAATACCAATTTACCAACTGAAAAAAAACAACAGTCTGCGAAAATGATCAGCATAAGATTTGTACCCGATCTATGCCATCAACATCATATGATGAATAAACTAAATATTTTCTATTTTCTCCTAGACCATGATCGATAAAACCATGGAAAATTCACCAATATCCAACCAACATAATGGATATTTATAAGGTCTCTAATACATGGCCTCAAAAAGATACATTTTAAACATGGACTCGTAACTATTTTTATAAGAAAGCTCAACTAGTCCAAAATGTCCATCCCAAACTCTATAAAAATATAGGAAAATGAGACAAATAATATCCTAAAGAATATTTATAACTATCTTAGTTTATCCATCCGTCTATGGATGGTATTCTATACACAAATGATCATGATATCCCAATGCCTCCTTGAGGATTATATAATAGGAAGAAGTAAAATGGGGATCTATATCAGAGACTATAACTAATATAACTCTGTGAAAATAAAAAATATATTTTACCTAGAGATTTCCTATCTACTTAGATTTATTTGTATCATGAATGGGTATAAAGTGATCTAATTTGGCTAGCTTATTAATAACAACCCATATCACATTCTTCTTTCATCATGTACGTGGAAACCTTATAACATTTTCTATAGAGATCTTATCCTACATCCAATTAATAACTTGAATTGGATGAAGAAAACCTAAATCTATTTGATGCTCATCCTTGACCTGTTGGTAAGTATAACAATGAGAGAAAAAATCAGCGATGTCACATCTCATACCTACCCACCAGAATCCTCTCTGCATGTCTTAAAACATATTTTTTTATTGGGTGAACAACCCACATGGAATTATAAAAACCTTCGATCATATCATTCCTCATAGATAAAGGAATATAAAAATCTACTCTAAATGCATATAATACCCACTATGGAGGACAACCACTCAAAAACGGTTTCCCTTCCATAAACAGAGTCTTTAATGCATTAAAACTCATCGGGATGTTGTTGCTCCTAAAGAATTATCTTAAGAAGAGAATAGGTCAAGTGAACATCACAGAAAACAAACTCAACCCTTGTTTTCTATAATCCTAAATGAAACTATGAAATGAGAGTTCTCATGCTCCACTCTTCTGATTATTCTTTCATGTCCTAAGTTAGATGTTTCATAATCAACACATCATAACCACATTCCATTTCCTCGAATAATGTGAATTGTTAAAGTCAAAAGCCTATAGGTACTCCACCCAATGACACTTGTAGAGATTCAAATATTTTTTAGAGAATATACGACTGAAGATATTATAATCATAATACATTGAAAACCATTATAATCAATACCTATTTCCACATGATTTATATAAGTAAAATTGAACTTTTATTCCACTTAGATCACCATAAAACTCGACCTTTCTCATATTAGGTGGGTCATGAAACTCACCAAAGTTGAGATTATTGATAATATTATAAGATTGCTGATTAGTCATAATAATGATTTTTCCCTACCAAATCCCGTTTAATTTGGTTTCTTGTGAGGGATGTTATTTCATTTTCCATTATATTCTCCATTGAAAGGAATCCTATTGTTTTGAGCCATTTTCTAAAACTGAAAAATGAAATGTGTGAGTGGGAATAATAATAATAGAAAAACCACATAATCAAGGTAAAAAAACTCAATCTATAACATATTAGGATTAATCCTATGTTATCCATGATCATTACCAAAATTTTAGGACTGTAACCTAAAATTATACATATCCTTAGGACATCCCTAGACATACCTTAGAACTATATCTAGGGTTCTCACTAATTTTTTATCATCCTAGTTTCTAATGGTTAACTAAACCATCACTCTGATACCAACTATAGAAACCCAATCCTGAGGTATATGATAATTACATTACTTTTTCATCATACATAATACATGACACCAACAGAAACCCAAATACCATATTAGTTTAGTGTATTTGGAAACTCGTAAACATAAAAAACTTTTTCATAAAACATCTACATCATATCTTTATTTTTCCTTCATAACCAGAACCCCTTTTGACACATATTACTTACTACACTTCTTCATATCTTGGGGGAAAACATAAAAAATTATGAGCTCAAAATTATCAGTAAGGGTAAACATGGAAAATATCAAAAAAAAATCAAGAATATAAAAACTTGAACATAAATTTCGAAAATCATACCATCTATAAAAAATATCAAAATCTATAGTCATGAAATAAATTTTTGTAGTACATAAGGAATAAATCATAATGAAACAAGATCCATAAGAAAATAGCATTGGCACAAAACTTGGAATAGTATAAAACAAATAATAATTAAAAATCATTTCTATATTATCCAAGGATCATTTCGAAAACTATCATAGTGGATAAATTAGATTACAAAACTTATTTTACATTTTGTTCTCCCCTATATATCTCAACCATATTTACTTGTCATTTCAGCCCTGTATTTCTATACTAGATTTAAATTTTTGTTTTATTCATGTATATCTCATCAGATATAAATATTTAACCAATTCATTAGAGGGATATATAGTTCCCACCCACCACATAATGAAAACCATACATATGTGCGCCATGAAAACATAAATAATTTATCATAACATAACCTCGATGTATTAAATGAGATTCTTCAACACCATTATATCATAGAATAATCTAGTTTAAATAAATGAATTTCACAAATATAATTCCATAAAAAACATAATCAATCATAGAAAATAGTGATATTAAACATTAAAAATATCATCAATCTTAGAAGGAAAATAATTTTGATAAACACTTGAAATTAATTCTTGAGGAAAATATCATTTCTTATTTAAAAACATTTTCCTTTCTTAAAACACCGCGAAATTTTAAAATTAATGAATTTCATTGAAAATAAAATAGAAAAATAATAATAGAATATTTATAGAAATAAGGTTTTATGATAGCATAAAAATATATCTATGTTGTAGAAGTTGAAAATACATTTATCCCATAATTTCTAGAAATGACAAAAAGATCCACATCCAGAAATGAAAATAAATATTACTTCCAAAACATGTAGTAAAAGTAAAAAATTGGTAATAATGAAATTAAAAATACATATTATAATATTAAAAATTTGATGAATTTTATTATAAATCCTATACAAGGATGATAAATATACCCTAGTAAATAATTAGGTATAATCAATCTCAGATAATAATTAAATTTCTAAATTATCCCTTATTAATTTATAATCACAGGAATATTATGCCTCATAAAATAAATAATATTATATACATATGTAAATATCATAACCTTCATAGTAAGAATAATGAAAACATTCATTGGAAACATAAATAGCACATAAAATAAGTTGGTGGTGTATAAGGCATGTGTCCCTCATAAATAAAAGTGAGAAAAAATAAACCCTTACCTTATGTCCCATATCATTTGTATGTATCTTAACCTCCTATATAATGATTTAAATAATTTAATTGACTTATTATAGAGTCATATTAATTTTTATAATATCATATATGATCATATTATCATCCATTTTGTAATAACTTATCATTATTACTCCATATTATGGTATAAACTACTTCATTTTCATATGCATGATTTGTCAAATAAGTTATAGTTCTCTTAATTAGGTTATATTTATATACTTAATAATGATAATAACAAAATATATATCACATTTATTCATTCTATACATTCATATAGTCATGTTTTAACGGATATAATGTAGAATGAATCGCGTCACATTGTGGAGATGCTAAGTCGTACATACGCAAGAGCGATGATATCATTCCTTTAATTATTAACTGGTATTAAATTGAATGGTATATGTGTCTTTTAATAATCAATATTATGTTTTTATAATCATATATAGTTATTATTTTCAGAATTATATCCATCCAACTAAGATGGTGGTGGAAACAGATTACAGCACGGCGTGGAGACGGTAAGTAGTATGTATATAGGTGTGGTGATTTTATTTTTCTTAGGATGGATAAAATATGAAATATGGTTGTTCCATAACAATAATAAAATCTCATCATATAATTTATACTATATTTCATCCTTTATAATTTAAAAAACTCATGAATATGAAATATAAGAAGAAACAATTTGAAAGAATAGTTAGAGGAGATTACCTCTTCTTCGACGTGCTCCCCCTAAATATCCTCTTAAAGGTACTATAGTTTGTCTGTTGAGAATACCATAAAGTCTATAATGTAACTAGGTAATTTTTTGATGGAAATGGTAAGGGTGTGGATGATATTTAATGATCAATGTGAAGTGAATAGGTGGGGGAGGATGTTCCCTTTTATAATTGAGGTGAGGGGAACTTTTGAAATCTCCAAAAGTATATATTTAAAATAAAAAAACCACATACCAAAACAAAAAAAATGTCCTAATTTAGAAGTTGATATGTGAAAAAGTTGTAATATCATAAAACAATAAATTGTATATAATTCTCTCTATCCATTTAATCCTTATCATTTTAATTTATCACTTAGCTATTCTATTTCATTTTAAATAGGGTAACAAATATTTTGATATTAAAAGGGTTAAATATTTATTTATTTGATGTAAATTAAATAATAAATAAATAATTTATGACATTTTAGACCTTTTAATGTTTATTCTATATTTTATAAAATGTTTTATGTATTTTAAATAATTTAATAACACATTATTTTGAAAAAATAACAATAGTGACAATTTTGACAATATTCAATTCATGGTTTTTTAAAATTACCAGGACAAGATTTTATCCTCTAAAAAAATTAATATATAAATATGGTGTCAGGGTAGTCTAGAAAATTAATTATATAATTTAATTATACAAATTTATATTTATTTTATTATTTTTAATAACAAATATTTTATATTTCCGTTCATAAAATAATTTCGACATTCGTTTTTTGTAATTATTTTATAAACATATTTGTTGAATTAAAATAAAAAATAAAATACAATGAGGAAGATAAATCTACAAGGTTTTGTAATAATAATTTTAGTGAAATATATATTTTGGAAAATCTTTCATTAAAAAGGTTATAGTTATTCAAACATTAATGTGACAAGTTTAACATCACTTTAAATAAAATAATATATGTGTCATAATCACTTAAATAAGGCTGAAATGATCAATAAATCGACCCTTGGATGATTATGGTCGATATATACTTTAAAAATAATATTTTTTAACTATTTCTATCATTTAATAGTTATTATCATTTTAATAAAAAAGTTATTTGTTTTTCATCAATTAAATATTTTCTTCATAATCAATATATATACCTTTAAAGTAATTATTTATTTCTTAAAAATTACCAATAAATTACCCTGATAAATAAAAAATTTAATATTTCAATTTATTATTTTTAATCTAATTTACCTTCTATATAACCTTATATTAAGAACGATTTAGTTATTAAAATTTGAGTAAGGTATATTTAAATCTTCTTTAAATAAAATATATTAAATGTCCTAATCTCATCCATGTGGATTCACAAGGGTATAATTTGGACCCAAGGGTGGTTAATATAGAAAATAACCAATCCAATCACATTATTAAAAGTGTTATGGTCGTTTTATAATATTATATTTAACCTTAATTACTCGATTTACCTTTTTATCGTGTTAATAAAAATTACTGAAGTTACTATACATAAGGCCTAAAAATAAAAAGAATGATATTTAAATAATTGGGACCTATTAATTCCAAATATGGAATCCATTTTATAAAATTTAAAACCCATAATTTTCTATAATTAATTTAAAATTAATCCTGTTGTCAAAAGGAAATACTGGTTTTAAAAGTTAAAACATTACAAAAGATTCAAATATTTTTACATCAAAATTCAATTTATAATTAATGCCAATGTCAAAAATTATATTTACTGATAAAAATATATTCTATCTATACTTTAAAACAATTCAATAATATATATTAATGATATCAATTATTTTTATGAAAAAGGTTGTTTTCAATTACAATTTATTGTATTTTTACTATTCATCAGAACGTGAAATAATTAAAAAATATCAAAAAATCATAAAAAGTAAATTTATTTTTCCCACTACTAAAGAAAATTTTTCTTTTTTTTTAGAATATATAATTGTTTCAGAAACTAGATTTAAAATGGGGGCTCCTTCAAAAGGTGAAAAAATTGCCTTTTTTATAATTACTTCTTTTATCCGAAAAATTAAATTTGTTCTTATATCATATATACAAAATTTATAAGATTAATTTTAAACATTATATTAAATACATTAAACATAAATTTCATTAATAAAATATTTCAATAGTGATTTTGTTATTTTTTTAAACTCACTTATATTCATTTAAATAGTTTTTCAAAAGAAAGTTAATACTATTCATACCTGCCATTATAACGACTTGGTTATAAGGTATAATAATAATATTTAGTTGTTAACTTATACATGGTATCTCATGAAATGAATTAAATAAAAATAACTTGAAGTTGTTTTTAACACAAGACAAGCATATTTTTCCATATGTAAGCTAATATGGTATTGCGTAGTGTGCAAGCCTATCTTTATGTAGCGTACAACACAAGACATAAAAAAAATTAAAAAACTATATCTCATAAAAATATCAGGGAGTTAGAAACATGATCATCGTGCAACACAACCCAAACCCAAACTTGATACCTCACAGAAGACCACATAACAAAGACTTACCACTTGGAGAGTCAACACCGATGCAATAATCCAATGATGATTCATATCAACAAAATAAATATGACATTTATCATATGAAGATAACTTTACTGACCAACAAGTTAGAGAAGTCATCATATAATCCATGTTTTATAAATCCATTACAAAAAATGATAATATCAACCTAAACCCAATAAGCTCTGAATCTCAAAATCATTACGTAGTTTCTCTCATGTTATAACAGATTTCAACTTCTCTGCATAAACTAGGATACCATGTTTCAGAACCACATATCCCAAGAATTTTACCTTATAAATCTATAAATTACAATTAAAAAACTTGTAATAATGTTAATTATTTCTTAAAAATTACATCACTTATCACAAATTACTCACATGATCTTCCTCAGACATAGAGTAATCTGGGATTTCATCCACAATGAAAACCATGAATTTATCATGATAATCACGCAATATCCTATTTATAAAATCCAAAAAGTCTATAATAGAATTGGTTATATAAAATGGAATGAAACAGTAATCATAACGGACATACATTCTCTCAGAATGTGGTCTTATAAATGTCATATTATTTTATTCTCAACTAAGGATAACAAAATCGAAGATCAATCCTTGAGAACCACTTCACCCACTTGAAACTATCAAATAGATCATTAATCGGTGGTAACAGATACTTGTTCTTTACTATAACTCAGTTTAGTTTCTAGTAGTCAACACATAGGTGAAGTTTCCCATAAAAATTCTCATTAATTTGAATGGGATCCATCCTAGGTGACACACTTAGGCATATAAATTATTTCACTAATAGATCATCCAATTGATTATTTAACTATTTCATTTTCATTGGTTCCATACAGAAAGAATGGATGGATACTAATTTAGTACCAAGAACTAAATCGATACTAAACTATACCTTCCTTATAGGTGGGAAACTAGATATGTCATCAGGAAAAATGTTGATAAACTTAATGAAAACTGTGGGGAGATCATCAATCTAAGAGTATCTCTCAAGGTATAAAAGAAACTCTGATATTAGTTTACCAGAATCTAGATAAGAGGTTTTTGTTATAATCGACCTTAGGTCCCATTCTCCCTATAAGAAATAGCGCATCCCATCAAGTGAAATAAATTAGAGTCATCAAAGATAAAAATCAATTCATAATTTATCAACAACAAATCAATCCATCCTGAAAATGGAATCTAGAGGATTCATATCGAGAAATAGAGAATCCCAAGTAAGATAAATCTATGATAAATAGAATATCTAGGTGGCCCAACATAGACCCAACACTCCCTTCATTCTGATAGGTGCTGTAAGATTCATCTTATAAGACAAAATCTCCATAGGAATATTTATAAGATTCAAAATAAGAGTCAAAAAGAATTAATGAGATGCCCTAATATCAAATAAAACAACCACTAAAGATGAATAAATAGTGATGATACCACTCACAGTCACTGGACTTGTATCTTCTTCCTCTAGAGACTCTTCCATTGTATGAAAAATCTTCATTTTGGATGCATATGGCTGGAATCCATTATATATTGAAGCATATGATTACATCATAGTGTATTTAGGCATTAATGATCCAATTCCATAATGTGGAGAATAAAATATATGATATAACTTCTTTAAGTGAATTAAGAATCTATAAGAACCACATATATTGGGTGCCTCACTGCAAAATCATTTTGTGTGCATAGGCTTTCCAAATTGGAATAAAGTGAAAGGTCTTCTTCCAGGAACTTGTAGAGGTATATAAGAACACTTCTATCAAAAACCACTATGAGACACATCATAATTTTCACTTTATATCGACTCATAGAACTGCCAATGGGATAGAATGAAACTCCTTTCAACCATGACTTACCATCCAGATCAAGATCATCCATCAAAGCTCTATACAAAACCTCCATATAATAAGAGAGAATCAAAAATAAAACCAAAGAAATAATATTATATTGAAGACCCATATCTAACCATCGAGTCTTAATCCTCTCATTTGTTACAATATCATGTTAAAATTTAATAAGCATAGAGAATCGATTCACTTACTCTGTCATGGTCCTGTCATCCTACTCGAGTTTGAAAAACTAAATAGATTTATCTAAAACAATAATATCTAGATATAAATGGTTAGTGAAAAGAAAATTAATTTATTTCCATTACATACCATCATTCTTAGTTTCTATAACCGTCTAGTCCCACCATCTCCTTCTAGGACTCTCTATAATAAATTTATAACACTTTACAATAATAGTTTTGTAGTTTCCAAGTAATTGAATAGAATCTCTATATTACTCACCCAATCCTCAGCCTCTTGAGGATTATTGGAGCCTTGAAAATCATGTGATTTATAAAAAAGTAACTCATGAGAATGATTCAAATATTAATCACCCTGTGGTTCCACAACTAGAGCATGAATGAGAAAGGGTGCATGTCCTTATCCTAGAGCATAGATAACATGCACAATAATCTTAATGAGATTATAGTCCATGGGAGGATTCTATCACTTTGGTTCATCAACAGTTTCCTCTTATATCATATTCAAACATCTTCTCAGAGGAATGATTCTATAAAACATTATCAATAAAAATTGAATATGTTAGAAGATTACTCAGAGGATCACTAAAATAAGAGAAATAGTTAAATTAATCCCATCAGATATGGAAACAAGAATGGGATTTCTACCTATCCAAATCTAAATAAGGGAAAATACAAGAAATAATAATACAGATAACTTTCCCAAACCAACTATGGTAACAAAATTGATGAAATTATGAGATCTAGCAAAGAAGTCACTCATAACTACCTGCTATAGTCTGAAAATATATATCAAATGCATACTGAAATCAAAGAAAGATTCTCCCCCTGCAACTTTAATAAAAAATTATCACAAACCAGACCAGATACCCTAGTAACCTAACCCTAAGCTAATATTGACATGAACCAATGGGAATTTCTGATACACATGGGTTGGAGACTAGAACTTGGCATCGTATAATGTAAAATAGGTAATATTTTTCCCATAAAATAGAGGATTATAAAGGAACAAGGAATATTATGTGCACTCCAAAATAGATAAAGTACAAAAAATTCAATATGTTATGTGAAAACATAAAATAGTAAAACATAAAAAGTAAATAAAATCAGACAATATAAACAATGCAAGTCCAAATGTACATAGCGCTCCAATCCCAATGGATCAGTAACAATAACCACATCTAAGTGGCATATTCCCCTTGATCAAACTTGGCAGATGGAAATCTAAAAAATCTCATTAGAAAAGATATGTCATGAGCTAAAAACCCAGTAGGGTTTCACCGCTTGTTCAAAAATAAGATTCCATAATAAAAAACAAGGTCATGATTTCATGTTTAAATAAAATAGGCATGGCATAATAATTTCATATTAAAAAAATAATTTTCATTTAAAATGATGGAATTTTTTTAAATCAATGGATTATGTAAACAATTTATACAAAAAATTTATATAAATAACTAGGAATGAGTAAAATAGTTTCAAAATCAATGTAATATAAATATATGTGTGTGTGTGTGTGAAAGAAAGAATAATAACCAACATGGTAATCTTCCCTACAGTATGATATTTCTCAGTTATAGGATCCTCACACTCTCATGTTAATAATCATGAAAATTCCCAATCCCATATATGGCCAAATTACAATTATCCACACCCATATAAAAAAATTACTATATGAAAAAGGTTTATTTTCTGTTTTCATCATCAATATGTTGCTAGGGAATTACACTCCTCAAGTGATTTTTTGAAATAACCGCTATAAATGACTAGGATAACATGTGCTCAATCAATCAATCAATCAATCAGTACATGTTAAATTATTTCAAATCAGTTTAAAATACAATCATCTCATTTTCTGTTTCAATATTCCAATTTCACTTTAAAAATAAAAATAGAAGTTTTTAATCAATTCCTACATTTTTCAAGATAAAAAAAATAATAGGTTCCTATCAAATCAATTTAAAAAAAATTAAAATAAATTCTCCAATCTATTTCTCAAATTCCATAAAATTCAAATCACAAGCCAACTTCCAATTCCATTAGAATTTAGGGTTTTTCCAAAAAATCATTCCAATCCACTTTCAAATTCCAACTCTCGACAAATTGGGTTTTCATAATTTAATTGAATGAAAGATAAATAAATTAAGAAAATCACGGGTTTATTAAATGGAAAATCTCTCTGGAACCAAAATCCTTTAGTATCAGTATCATGAAACTAAACACTCATAGTAGGAACCTTCAATGATGAATGACAACAATGAAGATAAAAAAATCCAACCAAAATTAAAGATCCAAAACAATTGAATTTAGATCCATCAAATTCATGATGATCTAATAAACCCTATGGTGTAAAGAAAGAGAGAGATAGAGAGAAGGAATAAGAGGATATCACCTACCAAAAATGGATCGAATGAGGTATTCCACACTTCTATCCCCATAGTAAGGGGTTCAGAGAAGCTAAAAATGGTTCTTGATATCTTCCATGGCCTATGATTTCGATTTATGAAGAGTTTGGGTAGTGTGGGAGGTAAAAATGGGGTTTTAAATTTTTTTTTTCAGATATATAAATTACTATGTGCATGATTATCTGGGTGGAGATGCAAGGTTAGAAAAACCATGAACCCTTCTAATAGGGTTCTTGGTTTCTACTATGTGGGAACATTTTATTGTTAAAAAATTCACCAACAATTAAAATCCATAATTTTTAAAAAAATTTAAATGATCACTCAAAGAAACCACAGATGAAACCCAACTAAGTCCTAATAAAAAATAGGGGTGGATGTGTATCAAAAATTAATAATAAGATTCTATATGGATATATCCTTCAAATTCTCACTATAGTTTATTTACAAATATCAATACTAGAAAACATCACATTGAACCCTCCTACCCTGGAATCCATGAAATTGAACTAGCCCATACCCAAGCACACCTAATGGTCACTTAAAAGGAAAAAAGTACGGGGAAATATATCATTGAAACTCTACTCATATAAAAATATATAAACTTGTAATAAATTTAAACCACATAGAGACTGAAAAAATTGATTAGAAGCAGCATGATGTAAAATATTCCACAAAAAATCATTTAAACAAAAAATATTCCTATTTAAAATTTTATTTATTACATTACTAGAGAATTATATTTAATACCAACTTCTATAGGTGATTCAACTATTTTTAGTAGTATATTCATATATAATAGTCTAAAAGAATAATGATTATTTTAATAGATTATTAAAACACATAAAATAAGAAATCAAAATGTTTAATATGCATGTTTCAAATAAACAAAAATAATATAAAAGAATAACTTCATATTTAATTCCAATAAACCAATAATGATATAATCTTTTAAATAGTGAGAAAAAAGATTGAAAAATGGAAAAAACATGAAAGAATCAAGCTTGTATAATAATTATTGAATATAATAATGTTTCCGACTCTTTCACCTGGGCGCACGCGTCCGTCTCTTTCAGGGATGAGGGGGAACAATTTTTGTTACCCTGTATTTCTACTTTCCAAAGGCTGGCATCATCCACTCCTTATTCAGGGAAATCTACTCCTTGATCGAAACAGGATGATGGGATGTGAGTTCTTCCTTCTATGGATTCCTTCTCAGAACTCATCACCTAGTCTGGGTCTCCCTCATAGACTTAAGACGTTGTTCATGAAACTCTTTATGGTGCCATATCTTCATGGAAACTAGTTAATTATGTTTCTTCTGTCAGGACATTCCAAGGGGTCCGGTCCGGGAAGCAACCATAGGTTAGGGGAGTAGTAACATGGGGCATCACTGGTGTGTCTGGATGCTGGGGGATTGGCATGTATGTCTTTTGTCCCTTATTATAGGGCTTATCAAGGGTGCAGAAGCCCGAGGCATCCCAAATCGAACGCGAGGAATATTATGGCATGGTCATGTATCTGAGGTTTTCCTCAGCTTCCTATGTTTAACACAGGGTGTGGCGCAAGTTTAACATCTAGCAGAGATAGATCAGGCTGATCAGAACACTGACTAGAGTGGGTCAGATGGAGGAACCCCCTAGAGGGAATGCTGATATTGGGTCAAACATGTGGGTGGCTTCTCGAATGACATTAGTGGGAGTGGGGAATGGAGTGTCATGATACCACTGGGATGTTCCGGCCCGGGTAAGAATCAAGATGTATGGTGGAGGGTTGAATGGAGTGGAGGGGTATGAGATGGAACCATTATAAGGATAACGGTGGTTTTGGCCTTGAGACTCAAAGAGACTTCCTACATATCCCCATGGTATGGAATCAATGACCACATAGTTTATATGATGACAGCTTACCGCCATTTGGGAGTTTCAATGGATTACCGTCAGTTGACGTCGCAACGACTTACCGCTGGATGGGGTCGGAATGGATTACCACTGATTGAGGTCAAAACGACTTATTGCTGGATGGGGCTGTCATGAGGGACGGGGGAGAACCGATGTGAAGGAGGACCTGGGGTCCAATAATGGTGGGATTGAACCTCATGGAGGCATCCTATATTCCATGCCTTGACATGGATCAAAGTCCTTGTAGTTCAGGTGGAAAGGGTCTTGGCACACCAACACGGAGACGATCGAGGCCAATGGTTGTTGGGCTTGAACCTTGTAGAGGCTTCCTACTTACTTTGCATTGACATGGATCAAAGTCGTCCTAGTTAGGGTGGATTGGGGCTTACACTCTGAGGTGGCCCAAGGTGTTTGGATCTTGAACCTCATAAGGATTCCTACATACCATCCCTTGACATGGATCAAAGTCTTTGTAGTTCAGGATTGATTGTGGCTTACACTCTGAGGCGGACCAAGGTGTTTGGGGCTTGAACCTTGTGAGGCATCCTACATTCCATTCCTTGACATGGATCAAATTCCACGTAGTTTAGGATGGATGGGTGTGGGGATTATACTCTAGGTTGCCCAAGGTGTTAGTGAACCAACGTGAAGATGGTCGGAATGACTCGTGTTGTGGTATTGAACCTCGTGAGGCTTCCTACGTACCTTGCATTGTCCAGGATCAAAGAGCACATAGTTCAAGTTGGATTGGGGTGTACACTTTGAGGCAGCCCAAGGTGTTTGGGGCTTGAACCTCATGAGGATTCCAACGTACCATGCCTTGACATGGATCAAAATCGATGTAGTTTAGTATGGATGGGTGTGGGGCTTATACTCAAGGTTTCCCAAGGTGTTTGGAGCTTGAACCTTATGAGGATTCCTACGTACCATGACTTGACATGGATCAAAGTCCATGTAGTTCAGGATGGATGGGTGTGGGGCTTACACTCTAGGATGCCCAAGGTATTGGTGAACTGACTTGAAGATGGTCGGAACGACTGGTGTTGGTGGGATTGAACCTCATGAGGCTTCCTACGTACCTTAACCTAGCAAGGATCAAATACCACGTAGTTCAGGTTGGATTGAGGCTTACACTCTGAGGCGGTCCAAGGTGTTTGGGTCTTGAACCTCGTGAGGCTTCCTACGTACCATGCCTTGACATGGATCAAAGTCCATGTAGTTCAAGATGGATTGGGGCTTACACTCTGAGGTGGCCCAAGGTTTTTGGGGCTTCAACCACGTGGAGGTTTCCTACGTAGCACGACTTGACATGGATGAAAGTCCCTATAGTTTGGTATGGATTGGGTATTACACTCTGAGGTGGCCTAAGGTGTTTGTCATGATCAGTGCTTGATCTAAGATCATGTGAGTCATGCTCGGTGTGAGAAGCAAGAGATAGCAGAGACCTGACGATCACGTCGTGAAAGATGCGTCAATGGGAAGTGGGGTGGGGCTTATTCATGGAGTGGCCTAAAGAGGAAACATGGGCTTATTCATGGTTAGTATCCCAAGAAGTTGGGGCTTAATCCAGGATGGAGGCCTGAGGTGACAAAGCATAGTGGAAGAGGGAAGAAAGGAGAAGCACCCTTACCTACCACGCCCTTCGCTGGCCCTGGGGAACGAAGATGAAAAGAGGAGTAAGGATGCTACCTCCTGTAAGATAAGATAGGGGCTTACACCAAGGTGGATACCCTCTCCCCACAGATAAACGCCACTCCAATAAAGAGGATATCATCCCCTATTAGGGGTGATCCCATCCCAGTGAAGACAAGTGGGCATGTAGAATGTCCAAGGCGGGGGAACCCTGTGTGCGAGGCACGGGGTGAGGTCACAGTTTAATGTCGTGTGCTGAGGATGATGGTGCATGGAATTCTAACGTCCGGTAGCTCGGATGAATTTGGGTTTCTCCACACCCCTAGGATTTACATAACCAGTACCCACTTCTCCTTGTGGAAGGGAAGGTATCCGCAATGCTGTGATGAGGGGGTGTCATGGAGCAAACCATCAAGGGGCGCATGTTAGCATGGCTATACGAAGAATCAATACCCATTAGCGTGCCTATGAGAAGAAGCATAAGGTGAAGAAACACAACAGGCAGTATCATCCAGGGTACTTTGAAGTCACATCGTGCAATTATGGAGGTTCGCATGGGAAAAGGAATTTCTAAACAGTGGGGTTCATAGGTAGGGGCCTTGTGAAGTTCTGTTGCTCTATGATGAGGAGGGAACTTGCGAAGGGGTGTGCTTCGTGAATTGGGGTGCCTTAGCCTAGGGCAGAGGTGCATATGGGAGGTTCCTCATGAAGTGGAAACACTTTCAAAGAGCATAGCCTCGTGGAGTAAGGGTTCCTCATGAAGCAATGTGTCGGGAAGCAATGTTCTTTTAAAAGTATAATGACCCTACCTTATAATGTGAATCATGTGTACATGAAGGGTGTTTTTTGAAGTATAAATGCTTTGAGATGTCATGGGTCCCCATGTGGATCCCCTTATTTCACAAAGGCCCTTAGGCCTTGTGAAAGGCATCCCTCTCATAAGAGGGGTTCAAAACAAGACATGGGGGAGCCACTTCGGGGAGCAGAAGTCCCTCGCACAGCTCATAGTTCACAGAGCAGAAGAATGCTTCGCTATTCAGGAGCTGGGAAGTCGAAAGGTCAGATTGTCCATCCTTTGGGATTAGGGGGAGCCCGATATTTATAGGAAAGAGGTGCCGTAAAGCAGAGCTCACGTGGCACAAAGAGGGACTTGGTTGATATGCGGCGGGTCTTGAATGTCAAATGCAGTCGCAGAGCATCCCACCTCCTTTCTTCGCAGTGGGCTCGCGAATGTCAAATGTTTTCGTAGAGCGTCCCGCCTAATTGCTTCACGGCAGGATCATGAATGTCAAATTTGTTTGTGGAGCATCCCGCCTCATTTCTTTGCAGCAGCCACGGTGTTGGGGGCACTCCACTAAGTGTCTTCGTGATTCCATCAATGGGGCCTTAATTTGGGCTTCTTCTCTATCCCGAATTTTGGCGCTAACAAATATAAAACAGTGTAATTATCATGAGAATAAAAAATTAATTCACATAAATGCATTCCTATAATCAGTAAAATATATTCATTCATATAAATCATCAATTCTACGATGCATGATATATAAAAAGTATTATCAAGTTACTGATTAAAAAAAATTGACATTAAAGAAATATCAAGTACATGTTTAAAGAAAATAAATATGATTCTTCAACATGATCATAATACATAATATAAGCATAAACCAATATTAATACAATATAAAAACATGAAACAAAAGAATCCCAAATCTGGAATTAGTGAATTAAAATAATCCATCATTCAAAATGTAAATAAACCCATAATAGAAAAATAATAAAATAGACACAATGATTTATGTACTACATTTTTTTATTGAATCACTAACCACAACATGATGAAAGTCACAACACTATAGAAAGTGTTTTCATCTAGTATACAATACAATGTAACAGATATTTTTTAGAATAAAAAGTGATATCATTAAAATTGAATCCCAATGTGATTATCCTATTACTCCAACTATTAACACATCAATAGACGATGTGAAAATACATCATTTATTTTAATATAAGTTTGAAAAACATATTAATAAATGAGGTTAATGTTGTAAAGTGTTACAACATTGTGTAATCATTTTAGAAAATAAAAATATTGGGATTATAATAGCCTTGATCATTTAATTATGTAAGATTATTTAAAATAATTCATGGACATAATTTGACACATTGGAGATCATTATTCTAGTAAAAAAACTATCTATATTTATTTATGATTCAGTTTACTTAGATGAGAAGGTTATAGAAATCTATTTAGAGAATTTAGGTTCTAATGAAGAATTTTGTGATTCCAGTTGATGATGGATATTTTTAGAAAAAACAACCCATTATGTTTTCTTTAGGGAACTCAAATAAACTCATTTAAAAAAAAATTGAAATCTTGGACAATGAGGTACATTCATTTTATGTTTTCTTTTTTAAATTTTAATAATAAAGATTCCAATATTGAAGGTAATCACAAAATTCTGAAACTATTTCACAATTCATATACTATTACTTTATCATTATAATATAAATAATCCATAATAATACTTTAATGTAAAATTTTCAATGAAATTTCCTTATAATCAGTGTGTATATAATTTTTATGGTAAACTATTTTCTAGATTACGTATATAAAAGATAATTCCCTTAATTAGAAGAATAATATCTTATTTTTTATTTTTAGAACAATAAATAATTTATTATCAGTGATAAAATAAATAATAGATATAAAAAATAAAAATTTAATCACCAGTAAAGATGGAAATTGTTTTTATTCTAACTAATTATGGAATAAGCAATGTTTGAGTGGTATTACCTGATAGCCTCTACATCTAAGAGACCCATGTTTGATTATTTGTATCCCTTGGGGTGATTTATGTGTAATGACATAGGAAGTATGTGATGTAGGCATTGACATAGTATAGCAGTGAGGCAAGATGATGCAGGTATGTTGATACATCAATGGGGATAGACATTGTTCAACACTGACAAAATATATGGCCTTTTGTCTATGTAATGGTATTTCAAGTCCACCATACCATCATGACACTCTATATAATAAAATGCGTTGTTATATGTTTTATACATGGGGTTATAACCTATCCTTCAAGTCTATATGTGTGTGTATGCTTGTTTATTTATATTGTACCCCTAATAACCTCCATATTATTCTAAATAAATTATTTTTCCATGTATTTTATGGTTTTATTTAAAAGTAAAAATTTAAAATTTTAGAATATTAATTTGATAAAATAAAATTTATTTTTTGATTCATCATATCAAAATTATCTTAGTTTGTTTTTTTCCGTAATTTTTCTAAATAAGTTGGTTTTTGGTTGAATAGTGAAAAATATTGTTTTTATGAATACCAAAGATTTTATGAAATCATTATTATATAAGTATTGATTAAAAGTTTATAAACTTTTTTTTTCTAGACCATGTTTTTATTTTAGGATTAAAAAATAATTTCAAAATATTATTTTGAAGTTATATACTTATTTTTGAAATTTGGAAGCCTAATTTATATTTTATTTAATCAAAAACTATTTTTTGATTCCATACCTTTAATGTGGTGGTTCAATGATTAAATTCATCATTGTCATGGTTCTAATGTCAATTAATATTACTTTTTTAATAATAACCAAAAATATTTTATTGAATCATTAAAAATCAAAACTATTATGCATAAATGATAAAATAAATAATATTTATACTCTAAAACACCTCCCTTCTCAAGTAAAAATACCTACACTCCTTTAATTTGATAAATGATTTCTATTCACTTTATTTCAACCATCCATACCCAAATATATCCCCAACACCCACGTACTCTTCCTAGTGGTTTTAGTCATCCCAAAAGATCAATCTATGAAGCTTTAAAATTTTTACTAATAGAGGTTATCCATGGAGGATGTGTTTATTCTAACCAAGTTCATTCATGTTTCTTTGTTCTTGAACAGTCTCCAAATATTCTATAACCATCTTAAAACAACTACATTATTATCATTATCTTAATGAAATATTATTATGTTGATGTAAAAACCATTTTCTATCTTCATTCAATCCATTAATAAAATGAAAATGTTGGTAGTGTTTACATGAGGACTACCACTTCTATGGATGACTTATTTAATTTTTTATTACGAACATACATATATGGTTCAGAAAATTGATTAAATGAATATATATTATTTTTATGACAAGAATAATTTTTTTAAAAAGTTATTTGGTCATATATAATAAACATTTTCTTAATCATTCAACCATTATAACGTGCTCTTGTTTTTTTAGTTTTACCACCCACAAGAACATTAATATAATGTTTATTTCATCAAAAATTAAAAAATTATATGTACTATAAATATTGCACAATAATTATATAGTTAGGATGTTTTAACAATTCATAAATGTTATATATATAACAACCCCTCAGTCTGCCTAACTGCCCTCACAAGCCCAAAGCACTACCAATATCAGCCATAACCTAGGAACATGCCTATAACAAAAAGCTGTTATTGTACCATGCCATACTTGGTTACATATTCACCCTTAATTACTCCAACCCGTTACCTATATCATAATATCATACTAGGAAGAAATACGAATACCACTGAACCATTGTCCCAGTGCTACTCATAATGATTCCCAGGTTTCTATTATACTAGAGGTCACGAGTTTGAGTTGTGAGGGAAGTGATTAAAAACCAGGTACAGTATAGGATATTAATTTTAATGTGTTAAAGGTTAAGGGCCTTGATCATGGTCGAAACTAGTAGGGATTTAGGTACTCGAGGGAAATTGGGCTGACCGGGGGTCGTTATATAAAATTAAACCTTTTATATAATGACACACCATGTTAGACCTACTTCCCTCATGGGACCAATGCTATACCAGTTTCATCGAAAACCCTGCCCACAACCTATAACACAATAAATTTATTGTTCCCTATTATATGGGCTTTTTACTCACCTCCTGCTAAACTCAAACCCAATACCTCTTGTATATAATCTAACTAGGACTTTTTTTGAGTACCACAAGGCCAGTTTCATATTGGTACTCATAATGATTCTTAGTTGGCTATTATGCAATAGGTTGTGATTTTGAGTTGTGTGGTGGGGAGGGGGAATAAAAAATTCTATATAGAAGGGGCCACACCAAACACATTTTACAAGTTGTGGTCCTAGGCCATAGTCGGAATGGGTCGGGCTTTATACTAGTAAAGTGAATTAGACTAATAGGGCGAGTATTTACAATATATATATATTTATTTTCTAATAAATCAACTCCTTTTATTGAATCAAAATTTATAAAAAAAGGATAATGTTGATTCTTTCAAAGTAAATTGTCACCATAAGTTCCAGGGAATGACCATGGGACTTTTAAACAACATAATAAAAAATTTCTACACCTTAATTAATATTCTATAGATGATGAAACCCCAACCAAGGTGTATGTACTATAACTAATGAACTAAAACAGACATGGAAAATGGTACATTTTTTCCAAAAATATTGATTTCAATAATGAATTATTAATAAATGGTTAATAATAAATTATAATTGAATGAAATCTAGAGATATAAATAATAAAATTGTTCTGATATAGATTTATAGAAAGTTTTAATTTTTTATATTGGTGACTGGAATATGGCTGACCAAGAGAAAGTCTGAAGGGTTTATTTTAAAATATCTTTTTTATTTGGGATTTTTTATGTTTAAATTTTAAATTGGAGAAATTTTATACTATATATCTCTTAAAACACATATATTTTATAATCCTCCCATTATTATTTGGTTTTACATGTTTTATCATCTATTTCTCCTTTGGTACAAAAATCACCTCATAGAATGTTTATAAACTAATCCAACCTTATTTCTAATTATTTTTAATAAAAAACTCTATTATATACCAGTAATCATTATACTATTTAAATAATGTTACTATATTTTATATAATTATTTTTTAATATCATTTTCATATATTTCTTACTTTTCATACAAATTTTTATAAGGAACCATCTTAAAAATTTCTGTATGGGAAATATTTTAGATTCATTAAAAAAGTTTGATATTAAAATTTTTAACATTTTCATCTCAACCTCATTTTTCTACAGTCATTACTATTTTTTATTATGATTAATTTACATGATTTAATTTTTTTTGAAATAAAATAATCTTCCCTTTATTCTTTGAGTTTTTTGTTTTTTAAAAAATCACCAAAAGAAAAAATGATAATTATTTCTAATTTTCAATGAAAATTTCTAATTACTTTATAAATATGTTTTTAATCCATGTCAATATTCTTTTAAGATTATTATGATTCAATAGGTAGATAAAATAATTAAACAAACCACATTATTTATCAATATGTATTATGATCTTGTTTTTTCTATTTGTTGACACGGGAAAATATTTAAATTTCAAATAATAGTTTTCTGATAAAATTTTTTATTACAAAGGTATATTGACTATGTATTTTATTTCTTACTCATTCTTTCATATGATGAATTTATTGGACTTATTTAGTGATTATTGGGTGCCAAAATTAGATATCCTCTCAATGTATCAGGTATTAAGACCAACCAGATAAGTATGATCATAATCAGGAATTTTCTTTTATTGTAAATGAAGTTGAAAGATAAATGGATATTTATAAAGCCAAAAAATCACCTCACATTTCTTTTGGTTAAAATAGGACTGACCGTAAAATTCCATAAAAGAAAAATCATACGGGATGAGAAATTATATCATATTGAGAAGTTTTTTTCTAGATAAAAAGGATCATCAGTCTCGCCTCGAGTCTAGACTGGAGGAAGAGATCATAATGGAGAGAAATGGAATTTTCATGACTATGACACAAATATGATGATGCCTTTCTGATCTTATAGTTATCATAAATCATAATTCTTATATAAATATTTTTATATAATTTTGATGAAGAAAATTGGTAGTGAAAGAGATGATAGTAATTGTATTAATGCTAATTATATTTAAAAAAATATCATTTAGGAGAATCGTATTCATGTAGTTCATATTCAAAATGATCAGAAAATAATGATTTTTTTAGGAATGGGAAGTTACAATAATTTCCATTAAAATTCATATGATTCTAAAATTTATATTCAATTAAACAAAATTTATGAAGGAATTCCTAATACAAACTGAAGTTTGCGAATGAATAAAGTAGGTGAAACTGATGTTCTCCAGTCTCAAGATCATTGTAATGAGTTTTCCGGATGTAGATATCTTTAAAGTATAAGACAGATGATCATTATGAACAAAATAAAAAACTTCCTAAAGTAAATTTTTTAGGATGATCCATCATATTTAGTATTTAAGCATATTAATTAGAGGAAAAATTGTTTGTGCAAGAAAATTCATTGGTGTCGTACTCAGAAGAGGGTGATGTTTTGGAAGTCAGATATGTTGATACTGATACATTGGACTCAGTATTCCATCATAATCATAATAGGATGAATTTTTTTGGGGCAATGAATGAAATTAATGGGATCAATATTATTTATATGTTTATGAATGTGCAGTAAAGGGGGAGATTGATGTTAGAATAAGATGTTTGTTTCCATTATTTGGTATATATCAACATAATGATTAAATCATATTAGGAAATAATAATGGCGTATCATTATTCTTAAACTCTATTGGTACAAGGAATAAAATTTAAGGAATCATATTTAATAAATTGATATCAAACTTGTGTTTGTGATGAAAGTAAGAAGAGAGCATAGGTGGGTGTAATATTTGATAAGGATCTGGAAGAAATGAGAAGAGTTGAGAAGCATTAAAGAGGTCAAGATGCACCCAAAATTCAAGGAAATAAGAAAATTCAGGGAAATTGGTTGATATTGATTTTTTTTAAATCCCAACAAAACCACAATTTGATAAAGTATAAAATGAAAAAAAATTTATTTTACTTTTCATATTTAAGTATTGATCATTATAGGTAGAGAGAATGCAGAGCGCTAAAGAAATTATAGAGAGAAGAAGTGGTTTCTAGATTTTTTATCTTGAAGAAATTGTGTCAGATAGAAATTAAAGGTGAATGGAATAGATTTTTATTTATTACATTAATCATCATATTTAGTTTATTATCATATTCAGATGGTGATCATATTGGGCCAAATTATAATAGATAAGTGGTTATCATTTTGGAAAGAATTATCATATTCAACTGGTTATTTTATTAGGCAGGATTATCGTATTGGAATTTTAGAACTAAAACATAAAGTGTTTATAATTGTCTCAATTTTATTCAATAGAGATATATTATCATATCGAGCAACCATATTAGGAAAAATTGGATTGGGAAATTGAACATAGTTTTACTAGAAATGTTTAAAATGTGATTTCTAGATTCTAGGTAAGAAGGTGAATAATTGATTTCAAAGTTTTTATTTGTGAAAGTTGATAAAGAATCATTATTATAAGATTTGTTAAAAAATTATATTACATCACTTGTGCTTAAAGGATTACACCCACTATTTAATTTTTGAAATAGTACAACACGAGTGAAAGGGAACACTATACTCATTATATTCCACTCAAAAAAGCTTTTTTCTTGCGGATTTTGTGGTATTGGATTATTTCCAAACAATACCAATGATGTAGATATTTTTATTGAATAGTTACCCTTATAAATTATTATGCTCCTATGGATGTGTTATTGAACTAATTTCAGTAGGGAAAGTTATCTTTAATTGGTGGTGAATTTTTTTTCATTTGTAAAGGAAACATAGAATAAAATATATTACTAATTCACCCTCTCCTCCTCTTATTGATACAATTATATTGATTGGACACTTAAAATTGGCATCAGAGGGAAGGTATCCTTCATTTATATTTGATGATGTTTTGAAAAGAAGATGATAGGGAATATGAAATTTGTGAATATTAAAGGTATTAATATTTTTTAATGGAATGAACTAACATATCTTATAGTATATAATGTTTCTTTATATTATTTTTATTAGTTACGATGTTCTTGAAGCTGAAAAATATGTATTTCCCCTGATTTATGACAAAGTTCCTCTTACATATGCTGATAAGAAAAATCTTGATAATGATGTAAAGGAAAGGAATGTTTTATTATTATCACATTCTGAAAGTGAGTTTCTATGGGTGAATGGTATTTTCATAGTCCAATGAATATGGGGAACATTGAACAACATATAAGAAAGAAATAAAAAATTGTAGAAGAAAAAATTAAAAATCACGAGGTCAAAGTATGAATATTTCAAAATGGGTAAGTATAAATCTATTTAGGAAATCTTTACTATGGTAAATGACATTTCCAACACTATCAGCTATCTTGGTGAAAATTTAGAAGATTCTACAATCATGGAAATTATTTTGAGAATAATTCCCAAAAAAATTTATGTTAATTTTTCATCATTAAAATATAGAGATCTTGAAACATTATCTATTGATGATTTTAATATCACTCTCATCAATTATGAAATGTGAAGGGTGAAATTTATTAAAATGAAAACAAAATTTGATAGAGAAATGACATTAAAGGCTTCCAAGAAAGAGAAGTCAAATATGATTCTTATTGAAGTAGAATATGGTGATTCTAATTCTAAAAATGTGGTATGTAATAATCTTTATGATATTTTATCCTTATTTTATGAAAATGTGATAAGAGGTAGAGGTAAATAAAATGGGAAACATCCCTTGAAATACATTGAGAGTGGATCCATCGGTAAATTTTTGGAAAAGATTCTATGATGAAAGAAAGAAGAAGATAGTGATGAAAATAAAGAAGGCCAATATGGTCATGGAATAAACATGGTAATAAAGATAAATTTTTTTCTAGCAAGAAAGATAATAATTTTTTAAAACCAAAAGAAAGAGTTTATTATATAAATATGATGAAAAAGAAGATAGTGAACCTGAATCTGAATATTATACTGAGTATGTTTGGTGAAAACATATTTATTTAAATAGTGAATGATAAAGTATTTAGAAGTAGTAATTTTGATGAAGAATAAACTCAACATTAATTTCATTTTAAATAAGAGTTGAATGAATATATAATAAATATTATATGGATTGAAAATAAAAACAAGAAGTTAGAAAATTAATCCTCCTCAATAAAAAATCATGAATTTTTTAGAAGAGAATAAAACGATTCTTGTGAAGAATGAAGTATTTAATAAATATATTGATGAAGAAAATAATTGTAATGAACATATTTACATGAATTTAAAGAGAAAAAGAAGGAGAGTTGGAAATTTTACAACAAGAACATTCTAAACATGTACATAAAGATACATATTTCAAAAACAATATCTCTGAATATAGTGAATGTTATTGGAAGGATAAACCTAATAAGGATCAACAATTAGCTTCAAATGATGAAAAAAAGTAGGAATTGTTTCTGAAAATTAGAATTCTAGAAAAGTTATGTATGTGGCCAAGAGTAAAAAGGTGGAGAATTCAAAAGTTTCTAAAAAACATGCGTCTAAAAATGTTTCAAAACATTATGAATCCATAAAAGTTTCTAATACTTGTGATTATGATAATTCTGAGAAGAAAAAATAGAGAAAAAAGAATATTCTGATTGATAATATATTGGTTAGTGGTTCTGATAAGAAACAAATTAAGGTTGTTGATAAACATGTCCACAACTGTGATCAGTATAAAAGTTTTAGAAGAAAATATTCTTTTTATGGTTTTTACTGGTATTGTGGTGGATTCAGATACATATAAAATATGTTTTGGTTTATCTTACAATATCACTATTATTCCAAGGGTTGTAGAAGACAATGTTTGAGGGGGAATAAATCACCTAAAAAAATAAATTAGGGAAGTTTAATTTTGTGGAATCCGTAGAAGGTTTAAGTAAAAATTAAAAATAAGATCCATCCCTTATAAACTATTAGTGAATGATTTGAACAACCTATATATATTTCTATGTGTTCCCTTGTTTTGTTATCGATGAACAAATATTTCTTAATAATTATCAAAAGCTGGAGGTGAATAAATAAAAGGTAGAATAAAAGTCTATTATTATTGAATCTGCTATGAAAGCTACCAAACAAGAACAATTATGGATTCATGATAGTGGGTGTTCTTCTCAAATGTTAGGAGACATATAGTTATTGGATAATGTGAAATACTTCAAGGATGTAATGGTGAAATTTTATAATGATTAATAATTGAAAATCAGAGGTGTTGATTCAACCGTTATGGGGAATGAAAATATGTAGTCTAAGAAATATTTATATTTTGATGGGATAAAACAAATCCTGCTAAGTGTTTCAAAACATTGTGATGAGGGTAATAAATTTATCTTTAGAAAATAAGGATTTTTTCTGAAAATTGATGAACATGCGAAGATAGTTATAAGAGGCCAAAATACAAAATAAAACTCTTTTCAAGTTGGTGAAATAAAAACTCTTGTTACTTATGTTTGGTAGAAGAAATTAAATTATGGAAGAAAACTCATGTAAACATCTATCAAAGAAACATGAGAAAGATAAAAAAGTTAGATAGTTCCTTATACATTCCTAATTTTCCTAGAATAAGATATAATTGTTTCAATATTTTTTATAAGGGAATGATTGAAAATTTTGTGCATAAGAATGTCGACATTTGTCCGAAATTTCCCCTAGAACTTATTTATTCTGAAATCTATGGGCTGATAAAAAAATAATCAAAAAATAAAAATAAGTATTTTATCACTTTTATTGATTTTTACACTCACATTACTTGGGTTATGTATATTAAACATAAATCAGATTCTTTCAAAATGTTTAAAAGTCTTAGGAGGAAAGCTGAGAAGGATTGTGAGTATTCATTAAAGAAGTTGATAACTAAAAATGGTGGTGTGTATAAAAATAAAGAATTTAAAATTTATCTTGAGAAGAATAGAATTTTTTAGGAGTATAGCTCCCCATACACTCCTTAAAAAAATGGGGTTAATGAAATAAAGAATTAATGTATGGGAGAAATGGGGGGAAATATGTTACTTGAATAAGGTCTTTCTCATTACTATTGTAGGTAAACCATCAGAAATGTTGTGTATATTTAAAACCGATGTTTCTATAGACCAAGTTCATATATTACTCCATAAGAATTTTTTATGGAAAAATCCATGTTTGAAATACTGAAGAGTTTTCAAAATTCCATGTATTATAAATAGAAAAAGTGGAAACATGAGAAAGTTTGAGCATAAAGGTGAAGAAATAATTTTTATTTTCTATTCTTTAGAAGAAAGAGGATACAATTTTTTCAACAAAGAAATGGGAACAATCGTTGATTCTGTTGATTTGAAATTTAAAGAAAAATACAAGAATGAAAAATAGACTCATGTAGATATTGAAGTTGATCATGATAAATGATGTTTTGTTATCAATTATGATAAAGATATTGACAATTGTAATCCTACTCAAGGAGGCGAAGAATTAGACTTATCTATTTCAAGTGATGAGGATGAATCATGAAAATCTCATCATCAAATGACGAGACAAGTGGATTAATATAAAATTATTGGTGATCAACACTAAAAGGTTCAAACAAGAATAAAAAATGCTAATACATATACTTCCATGTATTCAAATGTTGATTCAAATGATGTGAATAAAGCTTTTGAATATACCGAATGGGTTCAGGCTATGAATGAAGAGAAGGATCTAATAGAAAAGAATGATACATGTGAACTTTTTCCTAATATAGATAACAAAAATTTTATTGGTATAGAGTTGGTTTTTAGGAACAAGATTAGTGATGGAGGTGAAGTGATAAGAATCAAAGTAATATTAGTGTGAAAAGGTTACTCACAAATTTAAGCTATAGATTTTTGATGAATATCTTTCTCCGGTGTGAAGGTTAGAAACAATCCAAATTTTTCTTTCTATTTCTACACAAAAATGTTGATTTTTTTTTTCAAATTGATGTAAAGTATGAATTTCTAAATGGGGATTGTGATGAGGAAGTTTACATTTGAAAAAATTGTGGCATTGTTCTTGGGAAAGATGAAATTTACTTATGCATATTGAAGAAATCCTTTTTTAGGATCAAATAAAATCTGAGGGAATGGTATTACAAATTGGATACATGATTAAGGAATATAATTTTTAAGAAATAAAGAGTTGATTTCAATATTTACATCAATTAATGTTAGGATTATTCCCTCATTATAATTGTTTATCTTGATGACATTGTCTTTACTGGGAATGATGAAAGATAATGTGAAATATTTTTTGAAGAAATGAAAATTTTGTTTCACATGTTCATGTTAGGAGAAATGTAATACTTTATTGGGTTACAAATATTACAAAAGAAGAAACACATATTTCTTTATCAAGATAAGTATGCTAAGGAACTTCCTAGGAAGTTAGGCATGGAAAACACAAAAAACCTATTTTCACACCAATCTCTATGGGAATTTTTTCTCAAATGATGAAGAAAATAAGAAAGTTGATCATAATGAATTTAGAAATATTCATAGAAGTTTTATATATTTGAAAGCCACAATACCTGAAAATAATTATACTGATATCTTATGTGAAATATTTTAGAGTGATCTAAAAGAATCACATTTAATTTCTTGAAAATGTATTCTCAAATACATCAATGGCGTAACAAATTTTGTAATCTTGTATGATAGCTCACAAATTATTATTTTTTGCCATTCATAAGCCGATTAGGAATGGAATGTTGATGATAAAAGATCCCCGTCTGGTGGAGTATTATTTCTTGGAAAAATTTGTGTAAATTGGAATACAAAGAAATATAATTCAGTAACTCTTATCATGTACGAAGATGAGTATGTTGCTGCTACTCTAGCAGTTATCGAACTTATTTAGATGAAGACTTAGTTAGAATATTTACTTGTTGAAGTGAAGGTACTCATGCACTTGAATTTTCATAATAAAATGGTAACCAATCTCACTAATAATTGGGTTCTCCATTCTCATTCAAATCATATTGATATCAAATATCATATCATTAACAATCATGTGTATAATAATTATTTGAAGCTGGAGTATGTTCCTACATCGAAACAAGTTGCTGAAATTTTTATAAAACCTTTGTAAAATGAATACTTTTCTAATTTGAGGTTTAACATGGAAATCTACCCTCTTTCTCATCATGTTTGAGGTATTTTTTGTCCCCTCTCTCGTCATACCTTTGGATTTCATATTCATAAAGGATAATTTTTTCATAAATATATCCTCATGGAAGCATTTAAATAGGGGGAGTAATGGGAAAGCTGTGAATCCATCATTGTATGTGTGTGCACTATTCTAACTATTTGTTGGAGTCATTTAAGGAAAAAATTGAATTAATGGGAAGTTTGAGAAGTGAATAAATCTTAGTAATAAAGGCTGGTGAAGAAAATTGTGATGAAAATTTGAAGACATTACGTGATCGCTACTTTTGTCTAGAATGGTTTTTTTCAATATTTCTTGTTTATTATAATGAGGTATCTTGCGTATGATTAGAATTATTGATAATTAATCCATTTATTAATGATACAAATTTTATCCATTTATGAATATTGTTTTATAAAAAAATCGAATATGGGATACTGTTAGGACCATGATGATAAGGATCAGCATATTCTGGTGTTTTATTTAGATGTCAATGATGTTGAAAAAGTAAATGATGATTAAGAAGAAAATAAATCATTTAAAATTATTTTTGGTGAAAATTAGATTTGAAATCATATTTAACAAAATCAGACTCACAATGGGTTAGAAATTATATCATATTGAGAATTTGTTTTTTGTATAAAAAGGATTATTAAACTCACCTCAAGTTTGGATTGGAGAAAGCGATAGTAATTGGGAAGAATTGGAGTCTGCAAGACTATGTTTCAAATATAATTATTCATTAATGGTCTTAGAGTTATCATAAATAAAAATAAATATATAAAACATATTATAAAGGCTTGATGAAAGAATGTGAGAGTGAAATAGAGGTATCCCATCATATTCAAGCTTATTTTATTCTGGGAAATCGTATTCAGGATGATCATAAACATGTCAATCGTATTCTGAGTAAGCAAGAAAGAAATATGTTGTTTTAGGAATGGTAAGTTACAAAATATTCCAATAAAAGTTTTATGATGATAAATATGATCTTAAATATAATCAAAGTTTTGAAGGAAGTCATGATACAAGCTGATGTTTTTGAAAGAAGAAAGTTGGTGAAGCAGAATTTTTCTAGTCTCAAGATCATCAAATGAGTTTTCCGGATGCTGATTTTCTTAAAGGATGAGAAGGATGATATTTATGAAGAAAATAAATAATTTTATAAAGTATAATCTATTGATGATGGTACCTCATATTTAGTATTTAATTTTATTCATCATAGGCATAATTTTTTGTGATAAAAAGTCCATGGTATAATATTCATAAGTGAAATAAATTTTCGATGTTTGAACTAATAATACCAATATATTGGACTCGGTGTTACATTGTAATCCTGAAAGAATAATTTTTTTAGAATTATTAATGAAATGAATAATAATAATGTTATTTAGAGATTAATGGGTGTGTTGGAATGGGGGATCTTGAAGTTAGTAGAAGATGTTTGTTTTTGTCAGTTGGTATAGATCATCGTAATGAAGAAATCATTACTAGTACATAGAATGGTGTCTATTTTTTCATACATGAAAATGGTACATAGAATCTTATTGAAGGAATCTTATGGGGGAATTTAGTATCAAATTGGTGTTTGTGAATATATTTATAATAGAGATGAAGTGGTTAGAATATTGAAGAGGGATCGAGAAGAAACCAGAAGAGTTTGGAATCATTATGAGGTCACAATTTGTAAAGACCCGAAAATTTCAAGGAATTTTTTTTCTTAATTTCTTTGGAATTTTATGAGTCTGTGGATTTTGACAGCACTCGATTCCGAGGCATGGTGTGCCCGGAATTAATTTTCGAAGTTTAGCTCGGGTACGTTCAGTGAATGAATCAGTGGATTTTTCTATCTTTTGAACTGGTGCTCGAAATTGAAATCTGAGGGCACCGATGAACTCATAGCACCAATGTTCTCTTAAGATGACCTTTACCGTAGTTTCATTTTTATGGGAGAAGACGTTAATTTTCGGTTTTTTAAGGAATAAATAAAAATATGTGTTTGATATTTTTATTTGTGGAGGGTGGTTATTATCCCAGAAAAGGGGAGTTAGAGGTGGGTCCCACACCCACCTAACCACCCAATGGAGGTTTTAGTGTGGTGGGGACCACACGAGACCCTAACTCCCCACCTCCCCCTGAACTCCCTTAACCCCCCTTTATCACACCCCTTAAATTTTTTGTAAACTCTTCTTTAATTATGTAGCCTCTCCACATTCCTCTCCTCCATTAAAGTTTGCCTACACACATAATTAATGAATTGATTCTTTGAATTAATTTGAAATGGTTTGAATTTCTTTAAAATGGGAGAAGGATATCATAATATTTTCCTTGGAAAATAATTTGGAAGGGGAACCTCGGAAGAAATTAGAGGAGCTTCGTTCTCCATCCTTCCGATGAAGAACAACACTCTCTTCCACGAAAAGCGAGGACACACCTTCTATTATCTTCTCCATGACAAGTGAGGAGACGTCGCTTCAACCTCAGATGCACTCCAACATCGCTTATTAATCCTTTCCCCATGACGTCGTCTTCCACAACGCCCAACGTGCGACGACAATTATCGAGGTAGGGGTTAAGTTCAATTTTAATAGATTAAAATTATGCCACGGTTCGTTGTTGTATAATCTCATTTGTCCGACCTATTTCTATCGCTTAATGTGGTGGGTGTGGGCCGAAAAAAAACGGCCCGAAGAACCTCCTTTTGATCCTGTTTATTGATGGAATTGGCGATTAGAGGCGGAACACAGAAGAGGCCGGCGGCACAAGGGCCACCGTCGCACACGCTAAGAAAAGTCACAGCCAAGCGAACCGCGGCGGAGGAATCACGACACTGTCGCACCTTGCCGGGGATGTGGAGCCATGACCAGCAGACGCCACGGCGGAGGGAACCGGCGCCATCGCGCCGGCTATGCAGCGGGAATCGTGGCCCACTTTGAGGGCTGCTGCAGCGGAAGAACTGGTCGGCCCATCAGCCGGCTGGGAGAAGGGGAGCCACGGCGCCAGGACGGCGCCGCGCTGGAGAATCGGTCGGCCCATCGGTTGGCCAGGCGGAGCCAAACTGCGGCACCAGGAGGGCGTCGCGCTAAAGGAAACTGTGGTCAGCCTTGCAGGCCATGTGCACCGGAAGGCCGACCATCCTAACCGACCAGTTTGGGATGGCGGTGCCGTTTGGCGGCGCCGGTTCAGGCAGCCGGGGGCCGCGCCCCCGCCTCTGACCGCTTGGCCTTCGGGAAAAGCCAGTGAGGCCGCGCGCCCAGCCGGGCCGCGCCCAGTCAGGCTGCACCCCTTGGGCTAGGCTACGTGACTCACTAGGTCGATCCGACCCCTTTTTCGGGTCGGACCCGCCAAAACCGAGTCGACCCGACCCGTCAGCCCATCGGGCATAACAAACCGGGCCCTTTTTCACATAAATGTGAATTTGGTAAATACCACATGTCCGATCGACATGATCTCTATAGAACTAGGACTCTTGCGAAGAGGCAATCCTTTTGCGTTACTCTTAGTGAGTTTTGGACGACTTCGGAAAAGCGTCTGGGTTAGTTCGAACCCGAAACCAACCCGGCCCTTGTAGCGAAAATGCTTATAACTTGAGGACTGGATGTCTGATTGACATGTATTCGACTAAGTTGGATTCCCTTTGATGAGATTTTTCTTTTGGATTACTCTATGTGGGTTTCAGATGATATTGGAGTATGGTCGTGTTGGTTTTAGCATAAAAACTAACCTTGACCCTGAAATAGAAAAGCTAATAACTCACCGACCGGTCGTCCGATTGACGCGCCGTCTATTGCGTTGAGACCCCTACGAAGAGGCGGTCCTTTGTGATTACTTCTATGTCAGAATTCGTGAAACTTTTAAGTAACGATCAGTAGATCTTTGAGCGGACCCTCCTGGAGATGAGCGTACGGAGTGCGGAGACCTAGTAGCTGTAGACCTGATTACTGCATGACCGATTCGACTCGGAGTGATTCGATTAGCCCAGTGGACGGAGCGCCCAATATTTGGCAGCAGACCCACGACAGACGGAGCGCCTGGTAGTTGGTACCAGACCCACGGTATTTGATAGGAGGAGTACCTCTGAAGGCTATTAGGGGTAGCGCCCGGTATTTAGCGGCAGACCCACAACGGATGGAGCACTCGGTATTTGGCAGCAGACTCGCGGTACTCGACAAGAGGAGTACCTCAACAGTCTAAGGTTAGTGAGTAGTGCCTCAGAGTCATGATAGGGCCACTGTACTTGACAGAGGAGGAGTTTTCCAGCAGTTGTGGTTTCGATAATGAAAATTTTGGTTTGAGCTGAGTCAATGACCTTTGTTTTTTCCTCATGATTGAGATGGGTTACTTGATAACTTATGTATATGTATGAGAATATACCTAAGTAAAGGTTATCTGTTGAGATCTTTCTTTTTGGTTTATCCATGTTGGATTTAGTGAGACCTTGAGGGTCTTGGGGTCCCTAATAAGTGTCGTTATACTCACTTCTGCATGGGCTATGCCCGCACCTCGTTGTGTTGGATGCAGACGACGGACAGTGCTGACAGAGGCTGAGTGTACGAGGACTGGATAACACCTAGAGGTGGACCTCATGACGAGTTAGTACCTAGAGGTGGACCTCACGACGAGTTGGTACCCGGAGGAGGGTGACGGACGAGGGTGCTGAGGAGGCTATGTGTACCTACCCTTCAGGTAGGATACCAGGTAGACGATCTTGGAGCTGCACTATCTGTACATACCCTTCAGGTAGGATCCGCGGTGGACGAACCGGGTGCTTCTTGTTACCTTCCAGTTATTTTTCTTTTACCTTGTACTTTACAGGTGGGCTTGTATTTTCGGTCCCTTACTTTCAGCACTACTTTTGTCTTCAGTTTTACTTAGTGTTTGCTTCCGTTTGTACTCTGGTTGTGTGCGTTTATGTTTCATAATGCAATGCCTTCCCAATTATAGGGATTTACACATTTTGGTGCTAGTCTCCAGCCCCTGTCCTATAGAAGGTGGGCTTGGGGTAGTCATGGCACGGGCCCCGAGGACGGGTCGTGACACGATTCAACTAAAATTCAATGAAAAATGAAAATTTAGTGATTTTGGTTTAGTGGGAAAGATTTTAGAAATCCCACCTGAACCATAATTAGAGAGAGTATAAAAGGATAAAAGTAAATTGTACTTTTCTGACTAAAGTACTATTCATGAGAGGTAGAGAGAAGGAAAAGAAATAAAGAAATTATATGGAGAAGAAGTGGTTTCTAGATTTATTTTTCTTTAAGAAATCATTATGTATAGAATATAAATAAGATCCTAGATTTTGATGTATTAAAATGAACATCGTAATCAACTGATTATTGTATTTTTTAGTGATCGTATATGGAATTATAATCATAATCATCTTGTCATCGTATTGGGAAGAATTATTTTATTCATCTAGTTATTATATTAGGTAGGATTATCTTACTGTAATTTATAGACTAAAGTTTAAAATATTCATAATTGTCACAATTTTATTCTGCAATGATATATTATCATATTATGAAATCAGATTGTGAAAAATTGGACCGTGAAATTAGACTATGTTTTATTATAAAGTCATGGAAGTTCTTAGCAGCTTCTAGGTAAGAAAATAAAGAATTTATTTTAATGTATACATTTTTAAATGTTGACAAAGAAGCATTGTAACATGTTTTGATACAAAAACATTGTATTACATCATTTTTTCTAGAAGAAGCACTTGAACTATTGAATTGTTGACATGGTTCTACATGAGTGAAAGGGAATATGATTCTCATTGTATTCTACACAAAAGGATGGTTATCTAGTTTATTGTGTAGTATTGGATTATTTAAAAACCATACCAACGATGTAACTATTCTTATTGAATAGATAAACTTGTAAATTATATTTTTCCCTTGGATGTCTTAATTTTTTTATTTTGTAAAATAATCTTTAATAGGTGGAAAATGTTGTTTAATTTTCTAAGGAAATGTAAAAGAAAATATATCATTGATTCAACCCTCCCCCTAACTATGATAGAATTATCCTAACTAGGAACTTATATCAGATGGTCTCATGAGACAAACTAGCTTAGGTATTTGTCATATGCCTTACCTTTTTATCTAAAATGTTTTGGTGCAAGTCCTTGGCTATAAGATTATGATGTCTGACACTATGCATTTTATCACTAATAAACAAGTTATTATTATTCATGTGATTATTTATATTCCTATATTATACATGCATATATTCATCTTTGATGATATTAGTAATATGGTACATTTGATTGTTATTTTTCTTTATCATATTAGTCATGATTTATTAATTCTAGCATAGCTTCTTTGACGATTTTTTCTATACTGAGCATATAATAGAACCCTTTTATTTTTTTCTTATCCATAGGGTATCCATAAGTGAACTTTGAATTATTTTAAGGATGTTATAAAATAAATAATAAATTTCACTTTGGTATTTTTAGTTATTTTTAATTTCTTCATATATAATGTGATAATCATCTATATATCTAGTCTCGCAAGACTACTAATATATTTGACCCCATGGGATGAAATCTATTGTTTATTATCACAAAGTATTATAATAACAACTAGCTTCAAGTTATTATATTCGTGTTTATTTTAAATGGTATCAAATCCTTTTTGGTAGAATAATTGATAACTTAATATATAAGAGGGTAGTAAGAACATTATTATAATCCATTTTTTAATTCAATAAACACTTATAAAATTTTTTACTTACATATGAATCACATTTTATGATTCAAAATTCATAATGATATGAGATAATTCAGTATATCTGATAATTTTGAAATGATACCTAGTGAAAGGAATCAAAACTATACAAACACCTCTCTCCTATGCTAGGATTTCCCTCATGGTAAATTTTATGATTTATAGAGGTTAGTGTTGGTGTTGAGAAAATTATAATTATATTGGGGTAGTTGACTTCAGACATAACCAATAACCTTTCAAATATAGAGATACATGGTGATCCCTATAATGTGGTAATAATGTTGGACTTCTTCATATGATAACAATTACCATCATTCAATGGGACCAATAATCAATTAGTTGGTAAGTATTGGTTCAAGTACTTGTAGAAGACATTTATCTCATTAGTAAGTAGTGCAAGATAAAAGGTTATCATTTCAGTCATTCATCTAAATGAAGGTATTGATTAATGATAATCATTGATCCAGAACACTAAGGAGTTTAAGGAGATAAAGATAATAGAATTAATTACTTTTAAGGGTAGATACTTCAAAGAACACTTTACTCATGATCAATGATATGATATGGAAAGATGATTCCAAAATATAAAGAAAGTGGAGGAGGAACATGTTTCAAAATATAAAGTTGAATTTATAAGGTTAAAAACACATGTTGTCAATTATGTACGTAATCAAAAAATTAATTTTGAGCACTTCTTTTAAGGGGTAAATCCTAGATTTTTAAGGGAATTATAATTACAAATATATTTATCATATAATGATATAGTATCAAGTGCCTTCAAAATAGAGAAATAATTCTCCAAGACTTATGTTTTTGAAGAAATCAATAATGGAATAGGGCAGTTGAGCCCTCTATAAAGATGAATGTGTTGAATGAGAACAAAGAAAGGGTGGAATTTCCAACATTTAATGGTTGTGGAAATAAGCATCATGGAACATGATTAAATGGAATGGTTGTTATCATTTAGGGTGTATAGAAAGGCCATATGGCTCATTAATGTAAGGGATAGAGAGAATCTATTTATATATAATGCATCAAGTATAAGGATATGGGGCACTATTCAATTAGATGCCCCAAAACCAATGTAATTTACCTCAGAAAACATCAAAAAAAAAATTCTAAGCATATATGATCACTACAACTGAGGTTGAATTCTTAAATGATTTGATAATAGGTACATTGATCATAAACTCAAAGTTAACTAACTTTTTTTATTCCAGTTCTATGAACAATTTTATATCTTATATATTTTCTAAAAAAATTGAATTATCCCATAAAACTATAATAATGTAATTTTTAATAAATACACATTATGGGAATATTATTGCAACAAGTCTATATTGAGTATTTTTTACATAGATTCATAAATATTCCCTAATTTTAGACATGATTATCATATATTTTATTGAATTTTACATAATACTTGTCATGTTGTGTATTTAAATGTATAATTCAATAATTTATTTCTTAAGTAATGATATTATTGTTTATGAAGGGGGATAAAGTCCCTTGTTTTAAGGGAGATACTTCATTATTTTAATTTATTTTGGATCCACCAATAATAGCTCACCGTAATGAATGTTTTAGAGAATAAGGGACAAAATACTATATTTTAATTTAAAATATAATATTATGATATATGATGTTTTTATTTTAAATTAATATATTTATGTATATCATGAAGACTTATGAGGACATATTCATGAGTGTGAAGTTGAGTTTTCCAGTGAACTCATCCGAGATATAGAACATGTTTCAAAGACTCCATATAGAATTAAACTAGTGGAATTAGTATATTTAATGAAAAAATTATAGGACATGTGTGATAAGGGATTTATATACCCAATTTTATCACATTTGGATCAACTATCTAATCTATGAATTTTTTTTGGATCTATGAGGTTTTGGATTGATTATAAGGAAATATATTTCATTACATTAAAGAATAAATATATATTTCTATAAATTTATGGAAAGTGTGATCCACTTTAGAGAGATAAATATTTTTAAAAATTTTAACTTTACATTAGATATCATCAATTAAGGGTGAAGAGGGATGATATATCTAGGATTTCATTTTGTAAAAGTAATGAACATTATGAGTTTAAGACAATTCCCTCTGAATTAATTATTACACCTCCTATTTTTATAGATCTTATGAATAGAGTATTAATGTATTATCTGTATTACTTCATTATGGTATTAATTGATTAAATATTGATATTTTATAAAAATATAAAGATAATTAGAACTATCTATAAAAAATTCTTGACACCCACTGAGAAAAGAAATTTTATGGGATCTTTAGTAAGAATGAATTTTAGGTCCAAGAAGTTTTCCTTTCATGTGCATATTTCCTCCAAGGATATAATATTTATAGATACCTAAAATAAAAATCTATTCGAACAATGGATTTCATTGACGAATATAACTAAGATACGTAGTTTTCTTCATTTAGTAGGTTAATATATGCAGTTTGTTCAAAAACATTCCCTATTGACCCACCCAGTAACCATATTGACACATGAAGGGGTCAAATTAACATAGTCAAGGGAATATTACTATTTTTTAAGAGAGAAATAGGAGATTAAATAATTCACTAGTACTAATATTATCATTGTGGAAAGAGGGATTTGAAATATATTTTGATGTATTGAAGAAAGGACTGGATTATATCCTTATGCAAAATGATAGAGTGGTTTCTTATGAATTAATGAAATTAAGGATCCCCAAATAGAACTATCTAGATCATGATCTTGAGTGGGATGTTTTAATACTTACCATGAAGATATAGATGAATTATCTCTATAGTTAAATATGTGACATATATTCTAACCAAAAAAATTAGAGTACATTTTCTCTCAGAAAGAGATCAACACGAGGCAAAGAAGATGGTTGGAACTAATCAAGGACTATTATTTATCAATACACTATCATCCTGTCAAGGATAACAACATGGTTCATTTGTTAGGAGGTGTCATAGAGTTCTTTCCATGATGAGTATTAACAAGGATCCTATATTGGGATTTAATAACTTTGGATAAGTTAATTGTTATTCAAGGGGAAACATATTATATTTTCCATGAAATTATTAAAACATATTTACTAGAAAAGATAAAGAATATCTATTAGAATAATAAGGATTTATAAATGATTATTACATAGTAAAATAATGGTACATTAATATACATCATCTATAAATATTACATGTTGATATTTGGGAAGAGATTTTCTATTTCATCCATATTGAAGGTGAAGGGGGGGAAACTTGATGAATCACAGAGAATGAAATTATCTATACACACTATTAGAATAAATATGTATATGGATTTATGATAACATTTATGATGGGATGGTACGAAGTGTAAAATTTCAGACTATGTTTCTAGATGATTCATGTTATGATAGGTAATGGTTCAAATAAAACATCCTATGAGAGTAATGAAGCCACTACCTATGCCAATATTTAAGTGGGATAATGTCACAGAAGGCATTTTCACTATACTTCTAAATTCTCCCATGAGAAATTATTCTACATGGGTTGTTGTAGATCTAAATACCATGTCTAAACATTTCTTATAAGTAAGATAAGCTCTATACTTTGATATCCTTTCATTGATCTAAATTAATGATGTTATGAGACTTCATAGTGCACCTCTATGAATTTTATTTTATCATAATCCTCACTACAAAATTAAATTTCAAAAGAGTATTCATGAGGATGTCAACAATATGATACATTGGAGAACCTATTATCATCATCAAACTGATGGGTAGTCTGAATGGATTATTTAGATACTAGAAGGAATGGTGAGATCATGCACTCTTGGCATTCAAGTTATATGGGATTAATATATACCTATGGTGTAATTTTCATATAATAATATATTTTATTTATGAATCTAAATGGAATCATATAGATAATTGTATAGGAGGAGATTTCATACAACAACCTATTGGGATTAATCAGTAGAAAGTAAGTTAAAGGCCAAGAACTTATAGAGGAGAAAACTATGAAAGTGTGGACTATTCAAAATCATATCAAAGAAACTCAATGAAAAAAAGACCCACAAAAACAATCAGAGGAAGTTCATGGAAGATAATGTGAGGATCATGTATTTTTAAATTCATCTCCATAGAATGGAGTTATAATATATGGTAAAAATGGGAATTCAATCCCTTGGTAGAATGAGAATTTTTTAATTTTAGATAGAATTAATTTTTTTGGATTACCAATTGCTTATTACTATCAACCTCTCTAAATTGAGAAATATATTTCATGATTCATTTTTTACGGGAATAAATGTCATATCCAACGCATGTACTCAACTTTGAGGAAATATAGATAAAACCTAACTTGTATTATAATAAAGATCATATCCAAATTCATAACACAAGAGAATAAGTGTTTTAAAATTTGAAAACATGCCTGGTAAAATTTCTTTTGAGAAATTACAAACTATAGGAGGAAACTTGTGACCATGATAAAGATATGAGGAAGGATTACCCAAATTTAATTATGACTTGACATATATATCAATTTTAATGAATAATTTTTTTAAGGGTTAGAGAATGCAATAACTAATAATCTACTATAATGGGTAAACAATAAATCCATAACTATTTCCCATTGCCCATTATATTATTTTATCATTATAATATAAAAATTTCATGATTATATTTAAATGTAAAATTTCCATTAACATAGCACTGTAATCATGGTGTATAAAATCCGTTACACTAAATCCACTATCTATATTATGTATGTAAAATATAAATTCCACTTAATTAGAAGAATAATTTCATAACATGTAAATTTTTAAGAATAATAACTAATTAACTATCAAACATATGACAAATAAGAAATAAGAAAAAATATAAATGTAATCACTCATAATAAAAAATGTTTTCATTCAAAATAATTTTTTTTGATTGTAATATAATGTTTTATTTAAAAGGTAAATTTCTAAATTATAGAATTTTAAATTGATTAAATAAAATTCATTTCTTGAATCAATATATATAATTTTTATCTTAGTTTGTATTTTTAATATTTTTCTAATCATGATACATTTCAGGAGAATAGTGAAAAATATCATTTTTACAAAAACCACAGTTATTATTACATCATTAGGATGTATGTTGCAACCCCAACACTAGTACCCAAGAGAAAATGGTTTTTTTATTACATTGGTATGTAGATCAAAATACAGAAGACCCCAAAATTTAGTATCCTCATGAAGATAGATAAATAAATGATATTTATATTACATTTAAAATAAAAAATCTCAAATGAATACATGGAAAAAAATATTATTATCCATTAAAATAAATTTTTCTTATGCATCAATCTTTTCTTGTTTTTTGGGGAAATAGAAAATACAAAAATTAGGTGATCTCAAATGCTCGGTAAGGGGGTAGAATATAATATGAATGATTATTAATAAAACCTTATGGAATTAATAAATAAACATAGTTATGCCAAAATAAATGAAACTCAGGGAATACATAAATCTATAAACAACATAAAAATGAATAAATTTCAGGATAACAATAACTGATCATATATGGGTTGGAATATATATTGTCAGACATATTAAACATGTTGTAAAGGATTCATTCCAAGACATATTACACAAAAGGAAGTGACACTCCAATTACGCCAACTTAGTTGTCTCGTGATACCTACGAGTCCACTGAGGGGATATATAATTACAGACCCCACCCACCAGATAATATTATAGTGTATTACATAACATAAAAAATATATCACATGGAATAATTTTCCAGAATTTAATAATATAAATACTTATCCTAATAGCATAGTGAGGCGTATCTACAAATATTTTTCCATATAAAAAAATAATTATATAGTACAAAAATATTTTACCCATTCAAATATTTAGTAAATATAATTAGGTTAAATCCATACAAGACTAACTAGGGATTCAAAATGTATAAATAAACACTCTAACTAAGTAAAAGATACAGGATTTTGGTTATTGGGTGTTCAAAATGACTAATGTTTTAGGGTTTCTTGGAATCCAGTTACATGAATTTGAAATGGTAGGATACCAAAGAAAAAATAGACAATTCTTTCATAATAGTTTATAAATATCACAAATATTATCCAAGCATATCCCATGGGAGTTCTAAACTAGGTTCATGGTAAGGGCCCATTCAAATTTCCCAGGATGATGACTAGAATGTATCTGACCAACTCTTTTTAGGGTTATAAACCTTATAATCATCTAATCCAAAACTACATCCAACTTTAGAGACCAGATATGTGTTTTTTCTTGAAAAAAACCATATACACATTAATTTCCATAATTTAGGATTGTTTTATAGCTACAGGAACATTTGACTATTATAACGACATAGAAAAAGCAAATATTGGGAAGGAATAAATAATCTATAATAATAAATATATAAAATATAAGATAATTACATGTAAATAAAGGAATGATAATATTTTAAAAATAATTTAAAAGAATATTATAACAAAATTATTGTACTTGAAAATGAAAAAGGAGAATGGATGACCCTTACCTTAAGTGGATGCTTCTTAAAACTAGAGAGAGACTCTTTAAAACCATAGAACCACCATTAAGAGAGTCTTGATAGGGATATTCAGATATTATAAATGATCAATGATTTTTCTATAAAGAATGAGGAGGGAATGGGTGCGTGTTTATACATGATGAGGGGTGATTTTAAAAGATTAAATAATGATTATTTTGTTAATGGGTCTAAGCACTTTTTTGTGGAATTAATTTAAATGAATATTGTTAAAAATTGACATTGAAATTTATTGTTATGGATTTGAAACACCTCTACCACCCATTTAAAGTTATTATTATTTTTATCTAATGTATTTACCATTTAATGTTATCCTGGTATATTATTTTACATATACTGTGGTGACACATTTTTTACCATTGTTACTTTTTGGTGTCTAAAAAATAAATTACCCAATTTTCTGAATGGAACCTTTTAATTATAAATATGAAATAAATTTTAATTTATTTAATATACAAAATTTTTAAACATTAATTCTAATATGAAACACGTATAACACGTAATTTTTTTAGAAAGAGCCATAAAATTGGGGTTGAAAAACATAAAACATGTTTTTCTAAAATTAACCCATTATACATTATGTTATTCCTTAAATAAAATTTTGAACAAGAATAAAGGATAATAACATTTTTTAGGATCATATCATTATTATATTATAAATGTATTAGTATTTTCAGAAAATGGTATTTTCCCTTTTTACCCAATAAATTCACATTATCATAAAATTATCAATAATTCATTTTATGTTATTGTTTATATTATTATTAAAAAGCTGATAATTATTTCATAAAAATAACACTATATATATTATAATATTATCTTTTAAATAAAAAATTATATTTATTGAAAATTAATGATATTTATGGAATAATAAACATTCTGATAGTTATAAAAATTATTTAAAAGTTTTTTAAAATATATAATCATTTAAAAATTTAATTATAAGATTATTTCATGAAAATTACATTTATTTAAAACATATACATTTATCATAAAGAATTGTTTTACTGAAATATATATATAGCCTACAAAAATTATACAAAGTTGGTTATATTATAAAATAATCCTAATGTCCACTTAATTGCCTCAACATAACCAATAATAACAATGACCTACTATTTTGTTGACTAACAGTCAAAATTCTCATTTACCATATTAGTCAATAGTCATAATGTAAAATGACTCTATTTCTATATAATTACATCATCATTCTCACTTCATTACTCAAAAATTTTCTTATAATGGTTCTTTAGAATCTTTTTATAATGTCTATCATTTTCCTAATGCTCCACTTTATTTTTATAGTTATTATAGAAGGAGAGATCTTTATATGAAATTAAAACCAATGGAGTTCCTTTAAATGAAATTATTGTTATTCTATGTTCATATCCCTTTACTATTCCTATTTTTAGTAGATTATATCAACACATAATGTATAATGTTCTTAGTAAATGTAATAGTATTTTTGTGTGTGTTCCTATTGTAATCAAGGATAATTTTTTTTGATTTGATCATTCTGAAAATGTTTTGTTTTCAACTAATGAAATAAATAATTACTTAATTTTTATGATGGAATGTATTACATGTCCTTTAAAAAGGAAAATTTTACTGTATTATAACATGTAGATAGAATAAGAATAAATAAAAAAAATAGAAATTAAATTATCCATAATGTAAAATAGAAATGCATAATAACAAATTATTTACAATTAAACATTCATTTTATAATGTTTCAAAAAAAATACCACATGAAAGAACCAAAAATCGTTATATAATTAAATTTTATGATAATGAAAACATGCATCATAATTTTTTAACCACTAAATTACAATGACTTTTTTACCAAGAGGATATGAAAATAAAATTATTATTAAAATGAATATAGTTATCACGTGAATCTATATATTTATAAATATCCATATATGTAATAAAATAGATGTTTATATATAAATCATAGAATATGGAAGTGGGGAATCAGGTAGGCCGATGGTAGTCGTTGCACCCTTCTAATCCTTTGTTCAAGGGTTCAAGTCTCATGGCCATTCCAGCAGTGATGGGTTTTTGCTCCGATCACAAACCACCTTTTCTGCTAAAAATATTTTAATAAATAAATTTCAATTTTACTTGAAAAAAATTTAAACTGATAAATTATGTGATATATATTTGGTTTATTAAATGGGATAAATTTATTTAAAATTTGTATTTATATTTCAAAAATAAAATTTATGAAAACACTCATCAGAAATACAAAAATATTACATTCAATCCCTTAATGAAATTTCATCATTGACATTTTAATTATTTATTACTAATAAAACAACCTATATATATCTAAAAGGATATCAGGATTCAAGATATAGCTTCCAAATAGATAAAAATCACATTATATTAGGGAATACAAGGCAACATATATTTTCCCTCATAAAAAGAATATAATAATATTCCCAAAAATTTATTCCAAATGTGTTTTCTTATATAGTTATTATTTATAGGAGTTTCTTGGAGAATACCTTTTTAAAATTATGTATAAAAAGTACTCACATCTCATTATCACTTTTTGAGGCTCAATGGAGCATCACGTCACATCCATGAGTTAACCTATTGTATCATATGATTTCTAATATCACGACCCCACCCACATTGGTTCTTGAGTCGAAACTACCCTAATCCCTTCTCCATAGTCTAGGGGTGGTTAAAATCATTGAAGGCTTAACTTACTTGGGAGGACTTTTCTTGAGTTCCTAGACACAGACACACCCACACACACACACACACACACACATAGTCACCTTGATGAAAAAGAAAAGATAGAAAGAGTAAAAGATGTTACACTATTATAATGTAAACCAAGCATGATTGAACATCTAAACAAAACCAATGTAAGATAGTGAAATCTAAAAATTAAAGAGGAAAATTCAAGCCCAACCAGAAATATGTCCCAAACTGATAGTTTAATGGAAAAGTAAACTATTGAGAGAACCCGACACCAGAATCCGAAGCTACGACCGTCATATGTGGTACAAGCACCCAATATCCCTAAGCTCTTTATAGTCATGATCAACATGTATATATTTTGTACAAGTCATGACATTTGTGGGAAAAGACCATGCCTGGGTGAGTATATAAATACGAAGTAGGACACCCCAAAACTGAAGGGGGATAAATAAGAGATACAACAATAATAGAAAGGCATTATATGCAAAATATAGTCAGAGATAACATCTCAACCAAAAACTAGAGTGAAAGTAAGATTATCCAAACATAATTGGATAAAAGGATAGTGAGTAGATGAACTACCCATAGAGTCTCACCAATTATAGTAGGAGAGTAAACTCATCTGACCATGAGATGCTAAACACACAAAGCATATAGCATACCCTGTGTCTATAGGCCTCTCCTGTATGGAGAGTAACCAAATAAAAGGTGTGGATACAAAATAATATATATATATATATATATATATATATATATATATTCAGTCAAAGGAATCCCTAATGAGAGAGTAAGGATATATCTATCTCACAGCTCTACCCATGAATAATAGTTGCTGATACTTCCAAAATTCCATCAATGATTCCAAAAATCTCACTTGTCTGCCGAAAAGTAATTACCCAAGTATAAACATTACTAATATCTATGTCGCATAGTCAAGAGGAAACAAACTCAAAGTAACGTACCCAAGCCCTAGTGCGTCATGAAGTTACACTCTGTATGTCATTGGGGATTCCACTCCCAGCATTGTTAGAGGGTTAAATCAATATTTTTTGAGGACACCACTACTAATTTATGCTAGATTGTCAACTTGGTATCCATCTACGATTCCACAACCTAGAAATGATGGAGGGTCAACTTGGTATTGATTGAGGATTCCACTACCCATTTATGTTGGAGGTTCAACTTAGTATCCATCGAGGATTCCACTACCCATCTATGTTGTAGGGTCAAATTCATATCTATTGATGATGCCACTGACGAGATATACTAGAGGGTTTACTCGGTATCTATCAAGGACTTCATAGCCTAGATATATTGAAGGTTAAAATTGGTATCCATTAAGTATTACACTTACAAACTATTTTGGAGTGTCAACTTAGTATACATCAAGGATTACACTACCTGGCTATGCTGGTGGGTCAACTCGGTATGGTTCTGGTGATCATGCACAATCACTAGTGGCATTGGCCACTTCCTTATCAGGTTCCATTCCTAGAACCTTTCACATAGTATCTCAGAATCTACATCCAAGGGCTCCATCACAGTATACATATAAAACACTCCAGATATGATACTTGCAGACCAAAATATGAGTTCAAATGAGGGAGATATGGAACAATGAAGTTTCATGAAAACAAACCAAGGAATATACATCATGTAAGGGGACCTACACAATGTGTGGTCCCTCTCCACTACATGGTTGTGTCTCTATACAGTACGTGGATCCTTATCTATGTATTAGTACACGTCGTCTAGATGGACTACATGGTGTGTCCAGGATAACCATTATTGAGTTGAGCCATGATGTTCATTTCTTTATACCAGACCCTGTGTTCATGTACTTGAGTACACATCCATGTACCTAGCCATAAACATCCACAAAGCTTCCCACCCATGTGATCCACCACACGAGAAGTCAAACTGGGGAAAGGGTACATGGCTTGTATGAGGGATACATGTTGTGTAATCCTTAACAAATCTGAAACCCTAGCTGTCATCCCTGAGGGGGCTATATATCATGTGATCATCATTTAACATGGCTTGTAGTTGAGTTTTCACCAGATTTCATGATCCAGTCTTCTCACATTCAATAATGTTGTTCCATTGTATATCTTACCTAGAATATATCCCGGCTGAGTGGATCTGGTTGTGATATGCGCTCATTGGTTTTCATTCCTTGGAAATCGATTCTATTGGTCCACATGATTTACGTTATATATTCTGCATGTCGCTAGTTCTTATACGTTCTATCCGTTGAATGTAAATCATCAAAACAATCATCCATTCCCTGAAAAAATTGTATTTATATGATAGGATTTTTGATCTTCTCCTCACTTGAGTAGATGATTTGAATACGAATGTCCGATCTGACTTGGTACCACCCTGAAAACATTTAACTGGGACATCAATATCTAACTGGTGAAGAACATAAGTGACAATGAGAACAAGCATGAGACTAAAGGTTCAAAAAATGATTTCTAAGATTTATTAGACAATGATCAATAACAGGAAACTGTGTATAAGAAAAAATTTAGATAATCAAATTAATCGGTACTCGAGTGCCTTCCAAATTTTCAATTTGGTGCAAATCGATATAAGGGATTAACCCACTCAAACCATTTAACAAAAAGGGTATAAATCACAAAATTTATGAGTCCTACATGAATTTTGGTTTGATTATCATTGAAGAACATTCTCACCAATGATTGAGAGGAGTCATTGCATTTTTTCTTCTTGATCTGCTCTGATCTGGTGTTTCATCTTCATCTAAGGTGGTCTGCCAATTGAAGAAGGAAAGAGAGAATCGTTGGCGATTATAGGATTATGAGCCTAACCTTGGAAACATTTCCATGATGGTATATTTATAAAATTTATTCTATGTCAAAAATGATTGAAGTAATTAATTTAGTAATAAATTAACTCATTGAATGTACCACCAATGAGAAAGGAGTGTGAACGCTCCAAAACGACACATGTTAGGGTTCACATAAGGTAAAAACTATGTTACAAACTTAACTTTGGTGTAAAATTTCACATCCAAGCTACATTTTATGAGTTATCTAATTTTATTGAATAATATACATGTGTGAATATAAAATATATCTAATATTTATATAAAATTAATTCTGAGAACACCAGGCCTCAGAATCTCACGTCTTCTCATCGGATAGATCAAGAAATATATATTAAAATATTTCAATGTTATTAAAGGAAAAAACATAGGTCTATAAAACATTCCCTATTTTAATTTATTCATACCAGGAAATAAAAAAAGTATGAAACTAAATCTGGATACTGAGTGTGCACTTTTCTCTGTCATTCACAAGAACTCTCCTTCACATTTCTTTGCAACCACAATATGTAAACCCGGGGGATGGTCGAAACATATATCATCCTATCCTAATGATCCTCAATTTCCATTGGGTGCTCCATAAAAGTGGATCCATCCTTGATGTACAACATACCCCATTAGAATATGTTCATAAGGTAATGCACTTATCTCCTCTATGGAAGCATGTGGAAGACATCATGCACCCTACGAGTGTGGGGGTAGGGCGAGGTGGTAAGAATCCTCTCCCACTCATTGCACGATCTCAAACATCCCAATGAACCTCACATATAAGTTGCTTCCTTAGATGAACCTCCACAGTATTCATCAAGGGGAGACTCTTATGAAAACATGATCTCCCTGCTATAATTCCAAGGGCCAACAATGGTAATCTATATAAGATTTGTTTTTTACTCTGGGCTATACACACCCACTAAAAGATGACCTAGACTTTCTTTTTCATCACTTGAACCATCTATGGGCCTATAATAGATGTATCAATGATTTATATCAATCATAAGGAGACTTTAAGGGTTTCTCGCATATTGACTCAAAAGGTCACATGCTTATTTTATAGTGGTGGTTATTATTGTACACATACTTTACCAAGGGGAGGTGATCCTCCCAACTTCGGTCAAAGTATAACACGCACATGCTTATCATATCCTCCAACACCTAGATATTTCACTCATTATATCCATAAGTTTGGGGGTTAAAGGATGTACTCATCCTCTTTTGGGTCTCAAATTCCATATATATACCTCTCCCCAATCATGATGTAAACTACACATCATTATAAAACACAATTGTTTAGGGAACCCCATGAAGTAAAATGATCTCTCGTACATAAAACTACTACAAAATCTCCCTTGAGATCTACTCCCTGGTAACAAGAAAGTGTTATAACTTCATGATTCGGTCAACAATCACCCAAATAGTGTCTTGGGATTTTGTTGTGCATGTAATCCCAATCACAAATTTCATATATATATGTTTTTTCCATTTGTAGTCTAGGATCTCAAGGGGATCCAAAAAACATGCCAAAACATGGTTATCAACCTTCACCTGCTAAAAAAGTGCAGAACTGAGAGATGAACATAGTTATGATTCATCTCACTCTAGACCACCAAAACTCTCACTGAAGGTCCCTATACATCTTCTCCACACCTGTATGTACTGCTAGGGGAGTGGTGTGGAACTATCACATCACCTCCCGCCACAATGTGACTGGAACCACTATCCGCCCTTGAAACAAGATGAAATAATTATCTCCTTAGGAATATCCATATGTTGCATCACCTATGGATATATGATCACATAAGAAATTATAGTGATGTATACCATCTAGGAATCCCTCAAATGCTCAACAATATGAGGAGTCAATACCATCGACTACAAAAAAGATGTACCCTCCCACTCCACCAGGGTCAACTGCAAGGAGGATAACTGATTTGAAGCCTTCTGCACTAAGAGATATAGGGATTTCCTACTAAGAGAATCTGCTAAAAATTTTCCCATCCCTGGAGTAAAGACTATCTAGAATTCACTTCCCCCTAAGAACTCTAACCAGAATTGTTATCTCAGTTTTAAGTCTCCCTATGTGAGGATGTACATGAGATTATGGAGGTCTAAGTAAACCACCAAGTGCCCCCAAAGAATTTCATACCTCTACATCCTCCAAAAAAAGAATATCTCTATAACATCCAGATTTTTAAGAATGAAACACTATGTTCAATAGCTTACATTATATGCTACATTTTTCTTAAGTGAACAACTAAATATAATTATTTTAATGTTACCATTATAACCAAGTTGTTGGAATTGTGAGAATAAATAATATAAACTAAAATATAAAAATATGGTATAAAAATGTTTAAATAATTATTCATTGATAACTAAATATATTTTAAATGGAAATAAAAGTCAATTGAATAAAAAGAATGCGTTTTTTTGAAAACCTATTTTTAAAAAGAGAATAATTGTGTTTATTAAATCAAATCACCCATTGTGTATTTTTATTCAATAAAAAATATATGTTATATATTAAATGTAATGTTTTAAATTCATCTTTTATGTTTTCTAGATATGATATAAAAACAAATTCAAAATTTCAGATTAAATAAATATTTTTCTAAAAATGCAGTTTTAACGCATTTTGATGGCGAACCCTTTTTAAATTTATTTTTGGACACATTAATATGTCATATTTGGAAAAATAAACATCTTCTATAGAATTAGGATATCAAAATTTAGTTTAGTTAAATTTTTTGTAATTTTCGGATAAAGTTCATATTTTAATAAATAGTGAAAATACTACATTTTAATTCAAAACTTCTTTTTTATCTAATTTATTTGTATATTTATATTGTCATTTAAATAGGTTTTAAAATGTAATTGGATTGTAATTTTATTTTTTAATCATTTTTTGGTCGTTATAAGTGATTTAAATTTGAAATTTAACATAAGAACATGTCAATCTTTTGATAGTTTTTACTTCTTAAAAACACTCTTTCTGGTTTCGACAATGAGAATTATGTTTAAATTAATTTATTCCAATTCAGTGTTTTGAATTTAGAAAAAGGGATTACATATTTTTAATCATAAGGTAAAAATTGTGTAAATAGTTTCCTTTTATTTTTTGACATTATGAATAGTTTCATTAGTAATTATTTTTAATTACCATGGTTTAAAGGTAAATTATGTAAATAAGGGTAAAAAAATAATATTTTAATTATATAAAATTACCCTAAAAATTTATCTAATCCAATTGGATGAGGTATTTCAGTCCATGAGAATTATTATGCCGATACTTTGGCATTTGGAAGCCACTTGGGAATGATAATGACAAGTTCTATTAATTAATATAATGTAAAGAGAAAAATAACCTAAACATGTATCTTCTTACTAAAACAATTTTTATATGGGGATATATAATTGTTATATTAAAAAATAAATATTATATGTAAATATTAAAATCTCCTAAACATCATAGTATTTTATTTATAATTTTGGACATTAAATAAACATTGTTAATTATGACACAATGATGATACCTTGATTGCTTCATTAATAAAGGTTTCGAATAAATGAAATTAAAAATTTTAAAATAACTAATATTTAACATGATTAATGTCATAAAAGAATTTCCTTGGTTGATATGACTTTTTTAGGATGTATTAAATTCTTTTTCTTATGGAATCAAGTAGTTATGAATTTGTAAAAAGGTCATGTATGAATAGTGTCCCAAAATGACATAATTCATAAAATAAAATATAAAATAGTTTATTAATTGATATTAAAATCCTAAAAATATATTATTTGTCCCAATGTTTAAGAAATGACCAAATATTTCATAAATGTCTTTTTTGTGGGTCTTTTGACATGATATGTTAATTACATTAACCCACAGTATGGAAATAACATGATATCACTCTAAGATTAAAAAGGAAAAAATAAGTGTTGAACCAAAAAGGTAAAGATAAAAAACATTTAAAATTTGTCTAAAAATTATTTGAAGATAGTTATTCAAAATTAAATAATATTATCTTCCAATTAAATTAGTTTTTCACCTTTTTTAATTGAAATTTAATTTATAAAAAACTAATATTTTAAGACCTTTCTAAAGTGCCTCTCCTCTCTCTTATAAAAGGACACTACCCCTACCCACTTAATCACACCACTATAGCCCATTGGATCATCCAAATTATACTCAAATAATATCCCAAAATCCCTAAATTCCTCATATAAGCCTAACTTTTGGCATTAGTCAATTCAAGAAACCTTTTGGACAAAATCAAAAGAAGTTACCAAATTTAGTGGTAAATCTTCTCTCAAATTTTTTTCTTTTATTTTACTTATCTACTCCCAATGATCTTCTTATTCATTTATTACACATAAATAATAGTATCATCAATATACTAGTATTTGTTTTATGATACGTAGTTGAATTACACTTACACACACCTCCATCTAACATATGCGTACATATTGATTCTGTGAACAACGAACTACTGCCTCACGAAATGATGATTGTTCCATTTTCCACAACCACCACTTATGGTGGTCATTATGATTGAACTATATTTATATATGAAATATATAATATTTATATTGTGTATTTTCTTCTATAATTTTTATATAAAACATACCTATATGCTTTAAAAAATGTGTAAATTCGATAATTTCATTTAAGGAAGTGTGTACTACCACCCCCTCAAAGTGATATGAATCTTTCATGCCATACATGGAATGTATAGTGGATGGAGTTAATGAACTTATGTAACATATATAAAATATATATTATACAATAATTAAAATATACCTATGTATCATTTATTTTTCATTCTTTTAATATGAAGAAAAATGGAAGTAGCGTTCATGCTTACATATGAACTACCATCTCTAGGAATGGTGCATTTAGTATATTATCTCAAAATGTTATGAACTATTATAAATAAAAATATAATGGATATATATGATATTTAAATAATGAATAATATTCTTTATATGATGGAATTTTAACCACATTGATAATTCACCTCAAGCAAGTTCATTTTTTACTCCAATACCAAATATCACCAAAACGACCAATATGAACTTAAATAATTATTTAATTTTTATAACATAATAATAAGTAATATAAAATGAATAATTTAATATAAAAAGGTTATTATGAAATTAGAAATTAAATTATGTTTGCTATTTAGGAATATAAAGAACGAATGAGACAATTCAGACTCAAGGTAAGGTAACTTCTTAACCTGATTTCCATTATCTATGTTAAATTTCTAATTCTTGATTATATCATGCTATGATTCGATGTGAAATGAAATTTGTTTTAATATATTTTCATTATACATGAATTATATGTACTTATAGTCAATACACAAAATCAACCATTTTTATTTAAAAAATAATCTTTGTAAAGGAATTTCTAAACTCAATTTCCACTTATTGGGTTTTACACATACTCTATTTATTATATAATTATAAGATTATATATGGAATCATGGTTTATTTATTTTGTAACTTCCACTTAACTTTGTTTGGATATAAGTTTTCTACACATAATCACCCCACTAATAAATTCTTATGAATTTTTTAAGGTATATCTTAAAACAATCTACATTCTTTGAGTTAAATATCCATGTCAATGGTTTTGTTTTTCAAATAATATGTGTGAATATACTCTGATTTTTTTACAATGAATATCCACTTATATTGGGTGTGTTTTATTATCAAACATAATAATTTCATTGATTTATCCTTAATCTAATGATACTGTCTTTGTAAGTTACTTCATCTCAATCTCCTTTCATTGAGTTATATTTTGATAAAATACACCTTCTTTTATACGTTGTACAATAAACCCCTATGAATTTTAATTTCATTCAAAGGGTATCTTTTTTCTATGAAATGTTTTACTAAACAACAAAAAGGAATGTTTATAATGTATTTGGTGAAGAAAACTTCTCTACTACGTTAACCATTATTTGATATTTGGATTCCTCTATAAGACTTATTGTTTTTTAAAAAAGGAAATGAAATACCTTACTTATTTTTTGGGTGTTTTTTTATTGAAAATGGTTTTTGAAATGGATTTAATATTTCAATATCGTAAAATCATTTCTTGTGTTTGAAAATGAAACGTTATTAGTGAAATGTTTATATTTTCAATATTTTATGTTTTATTATTATTTAATGGTACTTAGACAATTGACAGGTGGTTACGTGATAAAACAATGATGGGTGGTTATGTAGTAAACCAAAGATGGATGGTTCAATGATAAAATATGGATGAGTGGTTATTTTATAACCTCCAATACATTGGGTATGGAATTCATCTATATGGATATTACATTTAGTGATATGTGTGGTAGTAGCCCATGTGGTTATTCTATTTAAGTATGTTTATGTCCCATGTTACCATATATGTGTTATATTTTTCATCTATACGGTTTATGGAAATAATTTGGTTTCAAAAGGGTAAGAAATGAGCTTATATTTATTGAATTATATTCACTACTTCTTAATGGTTGTTTTCATTTTTTCCAAGACTAACAGTTTTCCTTCTTTGTGTATCCCTTACTGGGATTTTTATGCACATCACATGTTTTGAAATGTTTATACTAGGAATGAAATAAGAATAGATTCATGTATGTTATCAATGAAAATTCATTCTATTTAAACATGGAATGAACCATGTTTCTTTTTAAAATGAATTTATCTTATAAAAAATGCTAGTGATTAGAAGTGTCTGTTTTGTAATAATCAAGTTGATATGTATTAGTTATGAACTAATTATCTATATGTCTAAACCAAAAAAGATCCTCAATGTGAATTAGTTCCAAATTAATGACGTATCTCATGATTATGTAATGTTTAATGCTAGAGCCTTATAATTGGTATCAAAGATCTGTTTAGACAAAATTATAGATTAGGAGTTTTGGATAACCATATGGTAATTCACTATGTCTATTATTTAAATTAAATCCTTGTTTTATAACATTTTTATATCAAGAAAAGATTGTTACAAATGGAAGTAGGAGGATCTCAAACATCATTCCTATCTCTTCCTAATGGCTTTCTTGCAATAATTATTGCAATGTCATCTTTGGATGATTGTGAAACTTTTTTTAACATACAACTCACTTGCAATAAGTTTTTTGATGTACCAAACACCTACACTATACCTAGATACCATTTTGGATCATGGGTTGTATTTAATCAAATCCTATTTTCTCAATATTCTAATATTTTCAGGAAAGTTAAATATTTTCCAGGAATTTTTAAATTTTTTACCTTGTCACAAGATTTTGAAGAATATTATAATTATTAAAAAGGTGCTAAATAAAGATACCATTAAACAACCTATTTATAATTTATTTTAAAATATAGTCATTATTAAAACACTTATGGTATTTTAAATGCACAATTTATTGAACGTTTTAACTCAAACTCAGTCAAACTCTTATAAAAATCAAGTTTTAACAGATGTTTTGAAATTATATGTCAAACATGAATATTTTATGAAACTATTTTTCTATGAACACCCGTATAACCCAAGTTTTACAATGTGTATTTGGATAAAATAATAAAATTCTTTTGAAGGATCACCAAATCAATTTTGAAATGCATGGACCTTCTATTTACATGAACAAGATGATGATGAAACAATGTGGACTCCATGATTAAGGTGTGGTTTTCTTTCTATTAGGAATAGTTTTATTTTATCATATAGAGGTGAAATAAAAAAATGTCAATATATATAAGTCTTCATGAACTAAGATGATGAAATAATTATGATTTTAGATGAAAATGAGAAGTATAAGTCAACCCTTGAGGTTAAAAATGTTAGGTTTTTTTAGTTTTATAAAAAGGGACAACCCACAAGATGGGTGAAAACCCATGTTGTCAGGAAAGGTTACGGGAATCAAGACAAAAAATGACGGGAATTAAGGGAGAATCACCTACCACAAGCCTACCTGAATTCCTTGGTCATTATGAATTACTATTTTTAGTTAAATAATTCAATGTATCAAGAATAAGTTGATTTTGGGAACTTTTGTTTTATCAAATGGGTATACTTATTATAGGAAAATGATTTGGTGATTAATTGATAAATGTCATATAAAAATATTTTGTCATTTTTGGGAACATTATATTTCTAAGGAAAATAAAATAATATGGTATTTTATTTAAGGATTAATGTTTGAATTTTTTCTTGGAAGAAACTATGTTTTTATTGTGAACATATAGTTATTTTGGTCATTTATAAAAATGATTAACCTATAATGGAGAAAATTTGATTAGGTTAATTACTTTTTAGTATGATAAATTAAGAGTGGTTGATGTTATTTAAAGATAAATTTTAACATTTATCTTAGAAAACATTGTGATCAATTACTTTTCTCTTTTGAATTTCAATATTAGTTGAATTATTTTGAGGAATTGTAAGGACTTTTGTTTGTTGAATGGTCTATGTAGAACATGGGTATTACTGTTAAATTTTGGAGATTAAAAGTAGTAATTATTCTTATGAAGTATTTTTATATTTGGGGTATTATCGGATATTGTACAAACCATTTTGGTTTTGGTTAAATATCTAAAGATAGGTTAATTATTTAGTAAATCTATTTTGGATAATATGATTCTCTATAAGTTTATTCTAGCACTTTAGGTGTGACCAAGTCATCTTGAATACTAATCATTTGGAGAAAAGATGAGTTTGTGGTAGATATTTATTAAAGTATGAAACTCTACTTTACTAGTAATTATGTTTCCTTATGTTCATATTCTATGTGGTAAAACAATTTATCAACATTATGAAAAAGACCATAAAACAAACACATTTCCCATTTAATTTTCCTACTAGGAAATCAAAGACTGTTTAACCCATCACAATTTTATTGTTTTGTGGTTATTAAATTTCTCCTAGTCATATTTTCTATTACTTTCCATCTGAAATTGACACATATTTTTCTTCCATATCCATGTTTTCCTACATGTAACCCTTGTATGCATTATCTATGGTGACCTTTTTACTTCTCTTTATTTCCATTAAAGTAGTAGTTTTATTAACCCTTTTTCTGATGTGGGATTTTTAATGAATTTATTGAGCCAAATTTTAAAATTATGGGGATGAAATTTTCAAAATGGGGTAATGATGTAACATCCCTATATTTAATAATTAAACACTATGTTCAATAATATATACGATACACTACATCGAGCTTAAACGAACAACTAAATATTATTATTCAAATGTTTCAATTATAACCTAGCCATTGGAGTGGAGAGATTGAATAGTATCAACATAACTGTGAAAATATGGTTTAAAAATGTTTAAATAATGAATCATTGGTTACCAAATTTATTACAAAAGGATATAAAACCAATTTAATATAAAGGATGTGTTTCGATGAAAACCTATTTTTTAAAAAAGATTAATTGTATTTATAAAATAATATCGCCCTTTATGAATTTTTATTAAATGAAAAATATTTCTTATATATCCTATCTAATTTTTTGAATTCATCTTATATGTTTTATATATACAGTATAATAAAAAATTCAATTTTACGGATAAAATAAGTATTTTTATAAAAATATAGTTTTATTGCCTTTTGATTACGAACCCCTTTCAAATTATGTGTTTGACAACTTTATATGTTATATTTGACAAAAATAATCTTCTTATATTGAATTGTGGAAGAAATATTTACTTTGGTTCATTTGATGGCAAGTTTCAGATAAAGGTCATTTTTAATGAATAACAAAAACACTGCATTTTAATTCAAAACAGCCTTTTTATCTAATTTTATTTATAGTTATATTGTCATTATTATTGGTTATAAGGTTTTATTGGATTTATTATTTATTATTTAGTACAATTTTGGTCTTTTTGAGTGACTTAACATTGAAATTGGACATAAACACATGTCATTATTTTGATAGTTTTTACTTCTTAAAACATGTTTTCTGGTTTGGAAAACGGGAATTAATTTCAAATTAATTTTTTCCAATACTATGATTTTAATTTGAAAAAAGGATTCCTTATTTTTATTCATAATTTCCAAATTGTGTAAACATATACCTTTCATTTTTGGATATTATGAATAGTAACTTCAATAATTATTTTTATTTACCATGGTTAAATGGTAAAATATGTAAATAATGGTAAAAAATAATATTTTAATAATATAAAACTACACTAAAACAAGTCCTGATACTATTTTATGATTTATTTCCGACCACGATCATCCATATTCCTAACCTTTGGCATTTGGAAGCTATGTGGGAGTGATAATGACATGTTATATTAATTAATTTAAAGTAAAGAGAAAAATAACAAAAACATGTATCTTCTTACTAAGACAATTTTCATATGGGAATATATGATTTATTATTAAACTATAAATAGTAATTAGAAATATGAAAATATTTCCTACATATATGTATTTTATTTATAATTTTTAGACATTAAATAAATAATGTTTATTATGACACAATGATGATGTAGTGATTACTTCATTAATAAAGGATTCAAATAAATGATATTATTAATATGAAAGTAAATATTTTTTCACATAATTAATGTCATCCGAGAATTTTCTAGGTGAATTTGATATTTTATGATTTATTCAATGTTTATTTCGATGGAATCATGTTTTTATGAATTTCTAAAAATTTCAATTATGAATAGTGTCCAAAATTCACATAATTCAATACATAAAATTTAAAATATTTTATTAAATGATATTAAATTCGTAAAAATATACGATTCATAAAAATTGTTAATGTAAGTTTAAATATTTCATAAATGACTTGTTAATGGGTCTTTTTAAATGATATGTTAGTTACATTAACCCACAATGTGTAAATAAGCTGATATTACTGAAAGATTAAAAAAGGTAAAATAAGGGTTAAACCAAAACAATAAGGATAACAAATATATTAAAAACATGTATAAAAATTATTTTATGAAGGTTATTCGAACCAAAATCTTCTTATCTTTTCATTTGATTATTTTTTGACATTTTTTAATGGAAATTCAATTTATAATAAATCAATATTTCAAGACCTTCCTAAACTGCCCCCTCCCTCTTATAAAAGGCCACCACCTCTACCCACACACTCAAAACTCTCAATCCCCTTGGATAACCAAAATTCTACTCAAATAATATTCCAACATACCTCCATTCCCCATAGAAGCCCTTTTTTGGGTATATTGAAATTCATGGAAGCCTTTTGGCCAAAATCAAAAGAAGTTACCTGATTTAGAGGTAACATCTTCTCTCAAGTTTCTGTCCTTATTTTCCTTATCCAATCTCTATGATATTCTTATTAATTAATTTAATAACAAAACTATTATCCTACATATACTAGGATATTTTTGTTATATTTATTATAACTACACTTACCAACACCTATACCTAATTGATATAAAGTTACTGTTTCTGTGTACGGTGAACTACGGCCTCACGAAAAAATGTTTGTTCAATTTTCCCCAATAACTTAGCATGGTATGAATTATGATGTAACTATTTTTATATATGATATTTATGATATTTATATTTCATATATTCTTATGTAATTTTTATTTAAAACATAACTTTATGATTTCCATAATGTGTAAATGCGATAATTTCATTTGAGGAAGTGCGGACTATCACCCCATCAAAGTGATATGACTCGTTCATGCCTTATAGGGTACATATAAAGGAATAAATTATTTAACATGTATAACATATATAAAATATATATTATTATGGAATTATAATATACCTATGTATAATTTATTTTTCATTCATTTAGTAAGAAAAAGAAATGAAAGTAGCATTCATGTGTACGTACACCCAACTGTCTCCATGAACAATGAATTTATGTTATTTTCTCAAAATGTTATGGACTATTATAAATAAATATTTAATTTATATATATGATATTTATATCAATAATAATACTATATATATGATTTACTTTTGACCGCATAGACAATTTACATCAAACGAGTTCATTTTCGACTCAAGTATAGAATATCGACAAAATGAACAATAAGAACATAAATAATTATGTAATATTTATAACATGATAATAAGTAATATAAAATTAGTAATTAACTTGAAAAATGTTCTGAATCAAGAATAAGTTAACCTATGTTTATTATTCAGGAATATAAAGAATGAATGAGACAAGTCAGACTCAATGTAAGGGAACTTCTTAACCCAATTTCTATTCTTTTAGTTAATCATCTACTTTAGGATTATGTCGTGCTATGATTATGTGAGAAATAAATTTTGATGTAGTATCTTTTTTTATAATTTATTTTTGTTTAATTATAATTAATACACATGATCGATCTATTTTATTGATAAAATGATCATGGTAAGGGAATTTCTAAATTCAATTTCCACTCATTGGGTTTTATGCATACTTAGATGATTATATTATGCCAAGATTATGTGTGGAATAAATATTTATTTATTTATGTTGTAATTTCCACTTAAATTTTTGTGGATATACTATTTCTATACATAATCATCCCATTAATAAATTATTATGATTTTTAAGGGAAATCTTAACTCAATCTCCATTAATTGAGTTAAATATACATGTCAAAGGTTTTGTTATTCAAAGAAAATGTGTGAATTTCCTCTGATTGTTTTAAACTGAATATCCACTTATATTGGGGTTATTTGTATTTTCACACATAATAATGTCATTGATTTATCCTTAATGCATTGGTACAATATTTTTTAGGGACTTCATCTCAATCTCCATTCAATGTGGCATGTTTTGATAAAATACACCTCCTTATTTTATACATTGTATAATAAATACCTTTCACTTTTAATTTCATTCAAAGGGAACCTTTTATCTATGAATCATTTTACTAAATGAGAAAACTGAATGTTTTTAACATATTCCTCAATAACGACACCACTAACATCGTAAATGTTAATTGATATTTGGAAACCTCTATAAGACTTGTCGTTTTATTAAAAAGGAAAAGAAATTCCATTCTTCCGTTTTGGTAGTTTTGGTATTGAAAATGTTTTTTGAAATGGATTAAATATTTCAATATCTTGAAATCATTTCTTGTGACTGCAAATAAAATTTTATTCGTGAAATGATGATATTTTCCTTATTTTATGAGTTATTATTATTTAATGGTACAAAGATATTTTATGGGTAGTTATATGATAAACCTATGACGGGTTGTTACATGATAAATCAAAGAGGGGTGGTTCTGTGATAAACCATGGATAGGTGGTTACGTTATAACCTCTAATGCACTGGTTATGGAAGTAAGTCATATGGCTACTCCATTTAGTGATACATGTTGAAGTCGACCATATGTTTATTCCATTTATGTATGTTTATGTATCATGTTACCTTATATGTGTATATGTTGCTTATATGGGCATATAATAATCTTTTGGTTCCAAAAAGGGTAAGAAATGAGATTATATTTAGTGAATTATATTCACTATTTCCTAAAGGTGAAATGTATTAATTTATGATAAAGTATCAATTTTTTTACTTTTTCCCAAGACTAACAGTTTACCTTCTTTGTGTATCCCTCACTAAGATTTTATTACTCATCCCACGTTTGGAAATGTTTTTCACATGACTTAAAGAAGAATAGGTTCAAGGATGGGATCAAGGAAAATCCATGATGTTTAAATAGGGAATAAACCATATTTCATTGAAACAAATCCTTTTATAAAAAAAATTACAGTGAGTAAAAGTGTCTACTATGTAACAATCAAGATTATTTGTATTAGTTATGACCTAATTCTCTAAATCTATAACCCTAAAAACATCCTCAATGTGAATTAAAGTCCACTTAATGAAATATATCATGATTAAATATTGTTTATGGATGGGGTCTTATAATCGCTATTAGATCTAGATCTTAATACTTGTAGTTCTTTTAATGGGGCCTAAACTTCCATGACTTGTATGCGATAAATACTTGTCACTGCATCAACACACAACAAATCCTAGATCTTGAGCCATCATATTACACTACGAAATCCACACCTTCCTCTATTAGTATCAAAAATATATCCCAATTCAACCTCAACCTAAACTCCTTGATTTCCCTCTGTAACTTCTCAAACGAGGTAAAAAAATATTATTTCAGTATTAGGGTTGTAAGAAGGGATATAATTCTGTATAATTCTACCTGAAACCTTATATAGTACCCTTCCAAGTTAAGAAATCTATAAACCTCGGACACACTCTTGGGTGGATCCCAATAAAGAATAAAATTGATCTTCAATGGATCCATGTATAATCCATTCTCAGAAATAAAATACCCCAAAAATGAACATCATGAATCTAGAACACGCACTCTGATATATTTCTATAAATCTAGTTCTATCGAAGAAAATCTCAGACCATCCTCATTTGATTTTCATGTTCCTCCTTTGATAGAGAGAAGTTGATTTTGTCATTAATGTAGAAGAAAACAATCTGGTCGACATGTTCCTGGAAAACCGGGTTCATCAAATTCCTAAATATGGAAGAGGCATTATTTACAACAAAGGAAATCACTAAGAACTCATTGTGTCTATACTGACATTAGAATGAAAACATTGGAATATCAACCTCATAAAACCAGAACTGGTTGTATATAGAACTGATATCGATCGTTTAGAATCATCTCTCACCTTACAACTAGTCAAAGAGGTCATAAATCCTCAGTAAGGGGTACTTTTTCTTTATCATGTCTTGGTTTAGGTGATGATAATCTATGAAAAGTTACAAGATCTTATCCAACTTTTTAGTGAATAAAACAAAAGATGCCTAGGGGGAAATAGGGTATGACAAACCCACTCTTTCAATGGTCCTAAAACTACAACTGATGCTCCTAGATCCTGGTTGGGGTCATCTAATATGGTGCAGAAGATATCAGAATCGTTTCTTGATGCAAGTCGACGCAAAGCTCTACCTCCCACCTTGGAAGAAGTCCTAGAATTTCCTTAGGGAAGAATTCCATGTAATATTCCACAGATAAAGAAACATTGATAAATTAATATCCTAATACAAAGAAAGACAAACTCACTAACAGTAGGTGATGGGAAACAACCTCCAACTCACATGACCCACTTATCCTACCATAAAATCTCTCTCACAAGAAAAGAAGAATCTCATCCCATTAGTACATTGGAATATGACTTGTTTGTAGTGATAGTCAATCTAGTATTAGACCATGTAAAACCAATACATACATAATATGACATCATTGGGTTCCATCGTGATGACCAAAAGGTCCCTCGTGAACCTCTTTCCACCAAGTGATAGCTCACACTATCTGTAAATCAAATATGTGGAGGAATTATTCCATGTAGGAACATAAATACGAATCTATTAGGACAGAACCTCAACTTGGATCTCTAGCCCTCACAAATACAGTATAAATTTAAAAAAATTACAGAAATTTGTTTCTACTAATACTAAGGTAAGAGTATATAACACACAATTCATACCTCTAATTATATCGTGAGTTGTGGGATCATAAATCTCCAAAGCCTATGACTATCCGCCTCCCTGGTTTCCAGCTCACTATGCCTGACATGGACCACTTGGTGGTGGTGGTGGAATAATATCATAGTTTGGTCCACCACCCATATCTCCTCCTACTCCTCTCCCAACTTTGTATCCTAGAGGACTAACCTGTTCTCAATTACGAGATCCTTGATCATGGTACTCCCTCTTCTATAGTGGTCCATCAACTATATTCGTATTATTCTCATCATGTTTTTTATGGGAATCATCACAGTATATGACCTCTCCCATCACAAGATAAGAAACACCCCTCTCTGGGATGTCCTAGTTTGTTGTGCTGTCTCAACACCACATGACCCCATGCCTCACCTGATCACAAAAGGGGTTTCTATGCCAATATTCTATCGAATGGAATATGCTAACTGTTGTCGATGACATAGCTTTATACTTCCCACTACAATATCCATATACCTAGTGCCTCTATAATAGAAAGATCTATATCACCAATGCTTGCTCCAGGAACTTGACATTGGTAGGGATGCACAAGGGCTCTATGCTGGCATAGATCTCCCTCCAGATTCCCCTCTCAAACATCAGTTCTTGGAAGAAACCATCATGGATCATGTCAAGGGAGTACCTAGTAATGTTTTTGAATCTATTTGCGTACTAATCCACTATCATCCCTCCCTAATGTAGCTATAGAATCTCACTAATCTAAATTGAGTACAAGTATGAGGGGTAGTACTCCTTGTGAAAGAGCTGCTAGAAGTTAGTCCACCAGTGTGTCGACTCATCATGCATCTACATAACAAGGCTCCCTTCATTCTTTGATGATCAATGGAAAAGGCTAGATACTGATGTAACCACCTAATCCATCAGGGTCTGAACATGTATGAACATATGTTCCACCAACTCCAGTAAATCCTTTAATGCCTGAGGATCCATCTCACCACGGAACCTCAGTAGTCTCTGATGCCAAAACTCTTGGAGAACACTAAGATCTCATGCTTCCTTAGCCTACTCTATGATAACAATATACTACTCTATAGGTGGAGGTGATACTACATTCACACATAGAGTAATAGGATTACAGGATGGACCCTAAACTAAGGGCTCATTTCTCATCGGATCATGTTTATGAACCGGAACTATTATCCTAGATGGTTGTTTTCATAGGGGAATATTAGGATTTATCAAGATGTACCAAGGATATATGATTATATATTAATATATCATCAATAATGGGGATATGAATCAAGAAGGATAGTAAAATATTCAATCCTATGTGATTCATGTACCATTTATTCTGACAATAAATGTCACGGCATGGTGAGTTGCCAAGCACGTGGTCAGGGTCTTAGTGAATGGATATGTTGATCACCACACAATCACTAGATTCCCTATCCTGAGATGCACTTGAGACGCTTCAACTATTATTTTCCTAAACCCAACCAAATCCTTTTAATGGGAGTTATCTAAATAACATTCCAAGTAATGAACTATCTTGGATACTAATCTATCATGACCCGGCCAATGGTGGTGCTCAAGACACAACTACACAAAGATCGCCCCCATTGCCCAAGGTGACGAAAGGTGCTAAATGATTAATGAAATCAAGGAGACCTTTTCTAGAGGACATATATACATAAAAAATTTCATCTCAATGAAATGTTGCAAAGGGAAAGAGTAAAAAATATAACACTTCTATAATGTAAACCAATCATGCATGAACCGCTAGATAGCACCAAAGTATGGTTGTGTAAACTGAAATGTAACGGGGAAAAATAAATTCAAAAAAATAAATATGTTCCAAACTAGAATGAAAATAGAAAATTAAACTATTGAGAGAGCCCCGAGTCTTCAATCCTAAACTATGACCATCATACGCAGTCCAAGATACCAGTTTCCATAAGCTCCTTTGTAGTCACGGTCAACCTATCCGTAATCTTCTTAAGACACAAAACATGTGGGAAAATACCATTTAGGGTGATTTAATTCATACCCAGTAGGACACCTCGAATGTTGAAGGGGGAGAAGTAAGAGACAAAATAGTAATAAAAAGATAGCTGACTGAAGATACATTCAAAGAGAATATCTCAACCCAAAACGAGAGTGAAAGTAAGCTCTTAAAAACACATGGGGATAAAAACATTAATTAAATGAACTACAATTCAAGTCTTTTCCACCTATATCAGGAGAGTTGACTCATCCAACCCTGAGAAGCTAAACAAGGAAAGATCATAGCATACCTTGTGTGTCTTTACCGCTCTTAGAAGGAGTGTAACCAAATATGAGGTGTAGATACAATATATATATATATATATATAATCTTAGTAAAAAGAATCCCAAATTAGAGATCATGGGGATATACATCTCATATCACAACCTAAGAAGATGAATAACCAACAGTTCCAAAATCTCATCAATGATTCCCAACATCTCACGCATCTTCCCAAAGTAACTGTCTACGTGTAACCATGCTTCTTCACTATGACACACAATCAAGGGGAAAAAACTCATAGTTGAGTACCCAGACCCTTTTATGTTCTAGGGATCTGCTCTGTAATCCATTGAGGATGCCACTTCCCAACTATGTTGGAGGGTTGACTCAGTATTTGTGGAGGACACCACTACGCATCTATGGTGGAGGGTTAACTCAGTATCTGTCGAGGATGCCACATCCCAGCTATGATGGGTGTTCAACTCGGTATCCATCAAGGATGCCACAACCTATCTATGGTGGAGGTTCAACTCCGTATCCATTTAGGATTCCAATGCCTAGCTATGCTGGATATTCATCTCAATATCTATTGAGGATTCCACTACCCTACTATGCTAGAGGGTCAACTCAGTATCTATCGAGGATACCAATAACCAACTAAGATGGAGGTCCAACTTAGAATCTTTCAAGGATTATTGTTACAATCTATGCTAGAGGGTCAACTCAGTATCCATCAAGGAATTAACTTCCCAACTATATTAGAGGTTTAACTCTATAAGGACCCAGTGATCCTGCATAATAATTGCTATCATCGGGAATCACCTTATCAAGTGTTATTCCCAGAACATTTCATATCACATCTATCAATCCAAAACCTATTAAATTATCACATTCTACATGAAAAAACACTCAAGACAGAATACTCATGGGAAAAAATCTATGTTTAAATGAATAAGATAATTAACATTATAGTTTCATGAAATAAACCAAGGGATGCACTGAGTGTGAGGGGACCCACATGATGTGTGGTCCTACTACACATTATTTCAATTTTTCTAGCTAGTACACATATCCCTTTCCATGTAGTAGCACATGCCAGGAAGGTTGAATACATATCATGTCCAAGCTAACTGGGACTGGGTCGTGTCTTGCTAGTTGTTCTTGGGCACTGGACCTTGTTTCTATGTATTGGAGTACATGACCATGTACTTCCACATGTATTCCCACCCATGTGATCCTCCACATGGGTTGTCTAATCAGGGAAGGGCTATGTGGAGTATAGGAGTGATACACATTGTTTCATCCTTAACTATTCTAAAACCCTTTCTACTATTATTGAGTATGCTACACACCATGTGTTCATCTTTGAACATGGGGTATAGTTAGGTTTTCACTATATTCCTATATCTGCTCTTCATGCCTATACATAGGTCATTCCATCAAATATCTCACCATGAATCCATCCGGTATGAAGAGATCTAGTCATGATGTGAAATCTCTTTCATCTGAACACTGGAAATTGCCTTTGTTAGTCTATTGTTGTTTCATCATTCATTACACGCCCCACCAATGCTTCTGCGTTAGATTCCTTGATCACAAATCCTCAAAATGATCATCCATTAATAAAAAAACTATATATCAATGCTAATATCATTGATACGCTCATATATCATGAAGGCTCTATGATTATGGGGGTCTGATTAGGCTTAGTATCACCTGAAAATTATCGAATCGGGACCATGGAGTCCAAATAGCGTCGAACGGGAAGAAACAATGGGGAAAATCAAAAAAAAAGGTTTAAGAAATTTTGGACAATATTTCTTGTCCTGCGATCAAGAATGGGAAACTAGGGTAAAAAAATTGAATAATCAAATTAATTGTTATCCAGGCACATGTAGAGGCTATAATTTGGCACAGATCAATAGAAGAGATCGATCTACTCAATTTTTTTATCAAAATAGTGTAAATCACCAAATTAAAAATTCATACATTGATTATGGATATATTTTTATTGAATAATTCATGTACTAATGATTGAGAGGATTCATTGCAATCGTTGTGTCATGATCTCCCCTAATCTAACATTTTTTCATTGTCTAAGGTGCTCTGCCAATGGAAGGAGGAATGGTACCATTTGTTGGTGATTTCAGGATTATGAGGATATCCTTATAAAATTTTCCATGATGATGTATTGATTAAATTTCAACTAGGTAAAAAATGAATGATTGAATGAAAATAATAATAAATTATCTCACTTATCGTATTGTTGATAAGCGTGGAGTCTGAACACCCATTGTCGACCCATTTTAGGTCACGCCTAGGGTAAACACCAGGTTCCAAAGACAAAAAGGGTCTCTAATTTAAAATCCAATCTTCTATTTATGATTTATCCCATTTTCTTTAAGTAGATGCACACAAGAATATAAAATATATTTAATTTTTTTGTAAAATTTATTCTGAGAACACTAGGTCTTAGAATCGAACACAATCTCAGCATTTATCTAAGAAATATATATAGAAATATTTCAATGTTTTACAAAGAAAAAATGGGTCTCTACATATGAATTCTCTAAATTATTATGCCTAATCCCATTGGTTACTTCCTTTTTGAAAAAATTGTGATCATTGAAAAAAGGGTTTATGTAGTTCTGGTTTTTTAATATTTAGTTTTCTAATTTCATTATGCACTTGACCTCTATAAAACATGAAGACATTATCTGACTGTAATAGTTAAAAACATGGGTAGTTGTAGAAATAATTAAAACATACTCTAATTTTTAAAATAATATCAGTATTTTTTTCTCAGAGATCCCCCACCTTTATGGTTTCATAGAGGATGGTATGCCCTTTTGTGGCACTAATAAGTATTGATATTGTTGTTTATGGTAGTTCTAAAATTGAGAAATATGAGAAATTGGTGTGATTAAATTATTAATAAATTCTTTTTAAGACCAATAATAATATATTAGAATATAAGGATATTTGGACATGTTTTAGATAAACATGAAAGTGATCTAAATTTTAGAAAATTTGGTAGGGTCACCCATACTTGATTTTTCAATTTTAATTGCAATCATATATGGGGGTTATATGATTCGTGTGAGATTTCCTTCTATCCATCCTGATAAAATACCTTTAATATATTGAAATGACATAAATAATACATGAAATTAAAAACATACCAAATAACATGAAGATAATTCACTACCATATATTCTCAGTCTTCAAATAATGTCTAAATAGTTAATAGTGAGTGATCAACAATATCTAAAGAGAATAAAAGTTTTTAAATTTTGAATACTCTATCTTATTAATGTCTATGGTATCCAAATTTCATGCTACTATAATTTTAATTCATCTATGGAACTCTGTGATAAATCTATTTTTCTTTAGGTTTTGTTTTCTCATACTCTCAACCTATTTCCTTAAATAATTTCCCCAAAATGATCATGCACATTCCTAAAAATCATTAAAATTTATTCTCTTCATCTAGAAACATTTCTAGAATATCTTAAGTGTTTCTCTTAGGATAAATGTTTTCTAACATTGTTATTCTAAATTTTGTTTTTATGTTTCTTATTGAACTTTCCTTTTATACCAACTATAATAACCCCAACTCCAGTAACTTCATTCCATTGTTTATTTTATTCAATTGGTAAATATATCAAAATATAGTGGAGCCCACAGTTTAGTAGTCTCAAGAAACTATAAACATAAATGAGTATTACATTACATTTAAAAAAATAAATCCTCTAAAAACACGTAAACATTTATCATTATCCTTTAAAATACATTTTTGTTATATATATAAATCTTCATGGTTTCTTGGGGAAATGGAAAACAATATAATGGAGTGATCACAGATCCTTAATAATTGGGTTGTGAATAGTGGGATCTATTATAATTATTACATTATGGAAGAGATAAATAAACTATGTAATTCAATAATAAGTGAAAATAAGGGAATAAATAAATCCATGGATAACATAATAAGGAATAAATTTTTGTATTACAATAAATGATCATATAAGGATGGAGATGTATAATGTTGGGAAAATTAAGCATTCTATAAGAACCTATATCTTCATTTCAGGTATGTCTTTCCTTTTTAGTTGTTTTTTAGAAAATAAAAGTTTCTAGAAATTTCTGGAGTACACGCCGTGTACTTTAAGTACACGATGTGTACTCAGTTGTCACAGGTGACTGTGTGCGGGCCATGTTATGGCCGGACACATGGTTGTGTATGGTGACCTAGAGACCGCGTAAAGTGGAGGCCAGAAATGGCAAGTAAATGCCATGTACTTTTAAAGAACATGAAGTGTAATTTCTTTTTTTGTTAAATAGACTGGGGTCATTTTTGATGGACAGAACCATCTTCTTCTTTGTTCGTCTCATCGAGGAGTGAATGCGACTATTGATTCTTCTCTGAGCCCCCGATTTGTCGTCCATTCTCCAAATCAAACTTCGTTGGTTGTGTTGGAATCACATTGGTCAGTTCTTCCTTCTTCTAGAACCTCATCTCCTAATTTCCCCTCTTTCATGAGATATTCTCAAGTGAACATTTTTAGCCTTTTTTTAGTTCTACGGTGTTATAGGTCAATTCATGGCCTTAGGTTCATGTATATCAATCTCATGACACCGAAGTAGGTTTTTTGTGACTTTCTGTAATTAGTCTTTGATTTTTATGTGAAAAAATTCCAATACACAAGAACGAGGTGTTGCATGTCTATGGTTTTAGCCCTATTATTAACTGTTATGACTTTTTTGTTTGGATGGAGATTAATTATTGTTAATAGGGTTAAATTTTCCATTCTAGGGATGTTTTCCCCATGTTTTCTCATTTTTTACTGTTTGGTCTAGCTTTTCTAGTCAGGATTTTGTTTTTCATTCCATGTCTACTATTGTTAGGATGGAGTGATTATAATCTATCATGAAATGATATATTATAGATTGTGTAGCCAAGTAATTATGGAGGTTTACTTTGGTCGCCATGTATTGTAGTGTATGATTTACTTATACAGGGCCCTGAAAACCTGGTGTAGTACACCATGGGGAGAATGGACGTTGAGAGCTTCTCCAAAGTGTCTATTTTACAGTTACATTGTGATACTATAGGGGGGATGGACTTTGTGAACCCTCAGAGTGTCTATAGTTTCCTCGATATGGGACAAAGGGGGAGTTGGATGTTGAGAACTTTCTCAGAGTGCCTATTAGTTACCAATACGTGACCATAGAGGGAATTGACGGTGAGTGGTTCCTCAGAGTGTCTATAATAAAGCTGAATAAGAGGGGTTAGACTGTGATTAATTCCCAGAGGGTTTCTTGTCTTTGTTTTGTTGAACCAGATGGGTTAGGCTATGAGTACTTCCCAGAGGGTTACTTGATTTATCTGCTTACATGATATATGAAAATTAATGCAAATTGTTACTATGTGTAATTCCTTGTTTACTGCTTCATTTTTTTATTGCCTTCCATATATATTCACTGACTGTTAGGCAAAGATCTTTGGGTGGTTTCCTGCTGGTATTAGTCTTACACCATGTTTGGGTCATTCTTTTGGGCCCAAAAAAATTATATTGTTATAGGTGTAGATAAGGGAAAGCGTCCATCTACTTTAGGTAATTGATTGTTGTGGAGCTAGGAAGCATGAGACCAAGATGAGGTTTGTGATGTTGTGGATCTGTTTAGTTTCTTTTCTATTGTATATTGGTGTTGAACTGTATTCCATCATTGTGATTTGTTTAGTTTCATTCCAAGACAAATTTATCACGCATCATTTATATATGTGTGCTCCAATTGTTTATTACATCTACTTTTTATTTATGGAATGTTTTACTGCATCTTCTATTGATATCTGTTTTAATTCCACTATGTTACTCTTCTAATGAGGGCATAGTTTCCCCACTATCACACCCAAGGCCCTCACCGCTAGTCGGAAGCCTCTGAAATTCAGGGAAATGTGCTTGAGGCCATGTGACCAACCAGGTATGGGGCACCTCTAGCTGGATGCCGAAATTGGGATGTTACAAAGTGGTATCAAAGGGAATTATTTTATTCTTGACTTACTAATTGGAGCCTATAGCCAAGGATAGGAAGGAATATGTACTTGGTAATAAGTTTTGTCTAAGAGTAGCTAAATCGTGTACAGGGAAATTCCAATCTACCCCATTATAGAATTTTGTCTAGTTGTTCAATTTTACAGTTTATTTGATTTTACCATTGGTTGATTCACATGTTTTTTGTTTTTATTATTGAAGTTATTGAGGTTCTACTTCTATTCCAACCTGATGAGATGAGGTTATTCCATATCATGCATCATATAGGCACTTGCTAGAGATCAAATGTCATGCATTCCTGCCATGGAATTAAGGGTGAATTACTGATTTCATGTTGTTTTGATAGATTTTGTGCTAGATATTCTTGTTATTGTAATATATGCCTTGATATAATACCTGCTTTTGATAGATTATTGGATTGTGTAAGTTTATTTTTTATGAACTCCAACCTTTGATTCTTGAGGTGTTATGGGCCCTCAGGGATCGGAATTTGGTGGATCATTGTATTTTTATTCCTTGTTCATGACATGTATAAAATGACAAGAATTGATTCGCAGAGATTATGGGCCCTCATGGATCGGAATTTGGCACTTTAATGTTTGTTTTAGTGGTTTATGGGTACCGAAGTAGTTTCTGAGGCTTACTGTCCAAAAGAACCCAAAATACACAGCATGTAATGATGAATACATGCCATGTGTCCTTTTGTTTGGTAAGTAACTATTTTTATTATGTACATGTCATGTACTATATGTACACGCCGTGTAGTCTCTAACTGTGTCACTAGCTATGTGGGAAGAGACACAGGGTTGGGAAATCTTGGTGGGACACGACGTGTACCGAAAGTACACACCGTGTTGTGAAGAACACATGTCCACATGTGTGACCAATGACACAGACGTATAAAACTTAAGTTATACACGTTGTGTCAATCTTGAACACGTCGTGTGGTGTAACCCATGTATCCAGCTGTGTAGAGAACAACACTAGTTGGTGAAATCCTATTAGTATACGCTGTGTCCATCTGGAACATGCCATATAGAGTGAGCTGTGTAACTGACCATGTAACTGACAACATGGGTCGGTGAAGTTCGTCTATTACATGTCGTGTCTGGCACTAAAACTCCATGAAGTATTTTTCTAGGGAAACCGTGTGGCCTATCCATGTAGAAGAACATAGGCAGGGAAAGAGGATTCAAGTACACGCTGTTGTTATGAAAATACACCATGTGTTTGTGGTGTTACATTACCTGGGTTGGAAAAAGAACACACCCAAGTGAAGGATTAAGAGAACACACCGTGTAGGCATTTTCCATTCCGTGTATCCATGTTTTTAAAAACATGAATTATTTCTTTATCTTGTTCCCTTCATACACTTCGAAGTTTCTATCCATGTTAATCTGGATCTAAGGTGTGCACTTGACCTTGCAGAGTCATGATTCAGAGACGTCCACCAGTTGTCTTCTAGTTTCAAGTTAGTGATCAAACACCAGATAAGGATGATCAGGGACTGCCAATAGATCCTCACATTATGCCAGTCTTGGCACCACATGTCATTCCAGACATAGGTGTTATGCACAATTCTGAGAGGTCTTTATGAGGTTCATGCAGACCTACTGAGGAGTACTGCATCATGACCCATCTATGGCATATTTGACTCAGGTTTTCTAGTAGCAACATCTTCCCACCTTCACAGAGGAAGGAGGACCTCAGTTTGAAGAGTCATGGTTAGAATCCATGCTATCTATCTTTGAGCATCTTGAGACGCCTCCAGAGAGTAGGGTGAATCTCTCTACATATATGTGTATGGATTCTTCCATGAGATGGTGGAATGTGATCACAAGGGTGGGATGGCATCAGGTTATGACTTTCAATGAGTTCCAATGTGAATTTTATGACTACTTCTACCCGATGGCATTGAGGGCCGATCGATCTAGAGATTTTATGAATCCGGAGTAAGGTTCTCTTTCTGTTATGGAGTATTCTTCTCACTTTACAGAGCTACAACGTTTCACTCCTATTCAATGAGGTGATGATTTATTCCTGGCAAGAAATTTTGTGGATGGTCTTAGGCACGACATCTGATATCAGGTGAACATCTTTAGGCTAACATCCGTCTCTTCTATAGTCAACCAGGCACTGATCACAGAGTGCAATCTGAGGGATTATGGAGTGGTGAGCCAGGGCAGTTCGACATCTAGAGTTGGAATCCCTCTTATTGACAGCAAGAACCACCCTAGGGACTCTATGTGTGGAGATCTTAGTATGAGAGATACATCTTCTGGTAGCCATGTGGTGTGCTACTAGTGCAGGAAGAGCGGGCATATGAGTCCACATTTCCCGAGAGACCTATTAGAGTGTCGATCTTGCAGAAAGATGGGTCATCTTCAGTGCTTCTGTCTGATCTTCTCACCAGTAGCTGGTGATAGGGGATCTTCTATGACTTCTTGGTCGAGAGTAGCACCACAAGTTTCTCATTATTCTAAGAACTAGGTCTATTCCGACCATTCGGTCCAAGGTGTAGGTCGTGGTCATGGAATCTAGTTTCCAGGATTTTAGTGTCAACAGTGTGGATCAACTCATGGAGGTCGGGTAGGGTTGTAGGGATGCAGTGCATGTCAGAAATTTGCAGTAGAGCAGAACCAACAGGGGCAGGATCCTAGACCCTCTACAGTTCGAGGTGCGATCCCAGTTTCCTCAGTTTTAGATTTTTCTATTTTCGAAATAAGGGCTTCCCATAGCTTTATATTTTTCACTATTGTGGAGATCCTTGGGATCTATATCATTTCTTCTATTGATATAATGGAATTATAAACTTCTTTGGGGAATAGAATATCTAGTTTATGTCAGTGCAAGGAGTTCCCTCTAGAGGTTTGTGGGTGCCACGTCTTATGGGACCTTTATGTCCTAGAGATCACGAGCAATGAAGCCATTCTCGGAATGGACTGGTTAGTTCCCATTCATGATGTTTTCAACTACTATCAATATATGGTGAGTTTCACATCACCATAGGGTAGATCATTTCTTCATAAGGGAGAATGGGATGTCTAGGTGGGGAGAGAAGGACCCAATCATCATGGGTTGGGAGGAGTTATAGCCCAGATTTTAAGACAATATTTAGATGACTAGAGGACTTCACAAATGTACTTTTTTATAGTGTTGGATTTTTTCAAGGATGTATTTCAGGAGTAATTTTTAGGTTTTCCTCCATAGCGAGATGTGGACTTTTCTATTGAGCTTATGCCAAGAGTAGCACCGGTGTCCATTCCTCCGTGTAGGATGGGTACACCTGAGTTGTAGGAGCTCAAGAAGTAGTTGGAGGAGACATAGGCTAAGGGAATCATCCAACCCAGTACTTCTTCAAGGGTTTCACCTGTCCTATTTGAAAATAAGGTGGAAAGTTCCCTCAAACTTTATGTGGATTATGGAAAGTTGAAATAGTTGATAGCCAAGAAATTATATCCCTTTTGGAGGATTGATGTTATCTTTGATCGAATTTGGGGAGCTTGGGTGTTCTATAATATTTACATGAGATCCGGTTACCATCATTTGCACGTTAGACCATCAGATATACCTCTTAGAGAGTTTTGGAGCTGCTAAGGTCTATAATTGTATGTGGTTATGTCATTCAGTCTCACGAAAGAGCCTGTAGTATTCATGGAACTGATGAACTGAGTGTTCCATCCATTTTTGGATTCTATCGTGGGGGTCGTTGTCGACTATATCATGGTGTACTCTCACACTCAGCATGACCATGCCACATATATTGAGATCATTTTTATTACATTGAGAGAGCATAAGTTATATGATATACTCCCATAATGCCACTTTTGGATGTACCATATTGACTTCTTGGGTCATGTTATCTCATAGACAGAAGTTTCAGTAGATCAAGAGAATGTGAGTGTTGTAGTTTCATGGGGGAAACTGAATAACCTCTTTGAATTAAGAAGTTTTCTAGGGCTGTATGGTTACTAAAAATGTTTCATACTGGACTTTTCACGCTTAGCAGTATCACTGATGGGCCTGACTGAGAAGGGTCTGAAGTACTAAGGAAGGTTGAATTCAGCACTGATACTAGTATTTCCAGAGCTTAGAAATAGCTATACTGTATAATGTGATGCATCATGTATCAGGATTGAAGCAGTTCTTATACAGGGAGAATGAGTCATTGCGTACGGGTCTCGACAGTTGAGGCCACATGAGAGTAACTACCTAATGCACCATCTCGAGCTAGCTATAGTTGTTCATGCATTATGATATTGGAGACATTATCTTCCGGGAGATCATTTTGTCTTTTTCACTGACCACAAGAGTCTCAAGTATATCTTAACTTAGCTCGATTTGAATTTGAGATGGCGATGGTGGGATGAGTACCTTCAGTCCTTTGATTTTGAGCTTGCCTACATTCCTAAGAAAGGAAACATTTTGGCTAATGCATTGAGTAGGAGGACTCAGATAAAGGCAGTTTAGGAGGCCAGCAGTGAGTGGATGCTTATGACTCTATTCTCTAAAATGAATTTGGAGGTGCACGACAGACAAGGGAAGATGTTTCTTTCTTTTGTGGTTGTTACCTATACTCTACTTGATCAAGTGCGAATGAGGAAGCTATAAGATTCTGAAGGCCTAGAAATATGGGATAGTTTTTCATGGAAGGACCCTATATATGTTTGGATAGTAGGCAAGGATAAGATCTTGGGTTCTTATGGATGCGTGTTGGTGCTAGCAGACATACGCGAGGTGCTGATGCGAGAATTTCATTCCTCAGTTTGGGCAGTTCATCTTGGTGTCACAAAGATGTATCGAGATCCGCACCATTATTATTGGGGGCCACTTATGAAGAGATATGTTGCTATTTTTTATGAGGTGTTCGACCTGTCATCAAATGAAGGTGGAGCATCAGTGACCAACATAGATTTTACTGCAGTTACCCATTCCCATGTGGGAGTGTAATGATGTTGCGATGGATTTCATAACAGGTTTTACAAGGTCATCTCAAGGGAATGATGTAGTATGGGTTGTCATTGACAGACTCATGATGGTTGTCCACTTCTTGTCAATTAAGGAGAACTTTAGTGTTGATGAGTTGAAAAGGTTGTACATCCAAGAGATTGTACATTTACATGGAGTTCTGCACTTAATTGTTTTAGACAGGGACACCTATTTTACTTCTCAGGTATGGTAGGGACTTCAAAGGGATTTTGGTACACAGGTACTTCAGAGTACAACTTACCATCCCCAAGAAGATGGCCAGTCCAACCATACAATTCAGGTGCTTGAGGACAAGAATCAAGCATGAATCTTGGATTTTGGAGGCTTGTGGGAGAAACACAAACCTCTTGTGGATTTTTCCTAAAATAATAGTTTTCAAGAAACTATTCAGATGGAACCTTTTAACCCTTTGTACGGTAGGCCATGCCAATCCACCTTAAACTGGATTGAGGTAGGAGAGGTAGCTATACTGGTACCTTGACTTGTCCAAGAGACCACATAGTAGATAGAGTTCATTTAGAAGAGGATGACTACGACACATTCACGATAGAAGTCTTATGTTGATCGATGGTGATGAAATTTGGAGTTTGATGCTGGAGATCAGGTTTTCCTATGTGCCACACCATGTTTGGGACACCAGAGGATTTGGAGATAGGGTAATATTTCACTGAGGTATGTCTGGCCATTTTTGGTTTTGGAGAGAGTCATAACAGTTGCTTATCAGCTACAGTTACCTCAGAGGTACCATGCTATGCACGACGTCTTCCACATTTCTTAGCTTCATTGTTACTTCTCATACCCATCTCATGTTTTCCAACCTGAGGAGGTTGAGAACGAGGAGGATTCCTCGTTCAAGGAGTGTCTTATCTAGATTGTTGATTGAAGTGTGAAGGTTCTCCATGGCCGATCTATTCCTCTAGTATGAGTGTTATTGTAGCACAAGAAAGTATAGGATGAGACCTAGGAGAGGGAGGCCGATGTACGATCATAGTGGCCAGATCTGTTCGAGGTTTCTTCTTCTACACCACCTTGCTAAGGAAATTTGGAGACAAATTTATTTAAGGGGGGAGGTTTGTAAGAACGCGAATATTATTTTCAGGTATGCATTTCCTTTTTAGTTGTTTTTGAGAAAACAGGAGTTTCTGTAAATTTCAGGAGTACATTCTATTTACTTTAAGTACACACTTTGTACCTGGTTTCTGCGGGTGACCGTGTGCGGGCTGTGTAACGGCCTGGCACATGGTAATATGTGGTGACCTGGAGACCACCTAAGGTGGAGGCTGGAAAAGGAAAGTGCACGCCATGTACTTTTAAATAACACATTGTTTACTTTATTTCCTTTATTAAATGGACTAGGGTTGCATATGATGGGAAGAACCATCTTCTTCTTTATCTGTCTCATTGAGGAGAGAACGAGACTGATGATTCTTGTCTGAGCCCCCGACTCGCCATCAGTTCTCCGAATCGAACTTCATCGGTTATGTTGGAATCGCATCGGTGAATTATTCTTTCTTCTAGAACCTTATCTATTTATTTCCCCTATTTCACGAGATATTCTCGGTTGAATGTTTTTAACGTTTTTGTAGATCTATGGAGTTCTTGGGTGATTAAATGCCTGAGGTTCACATATATCAATCTCACAATGCTGAGGTAGGTGGTCCATGCCTTTACGTAGTTAGTATTTGAATTTTATGTCCAAAAATGCCCAATACCCAAGAACAAGGTATTGCGTGTTTATGGTTTTAGCCCTGTTATTACCTTCTAGGCCATTTTTTTGGATAGAGGTTAATTATTGTGAATAGGGTTAACATTTCCATGCTAGGAATGTTTTTCCCATGTTTTCAAGTTTTTGACCATCTGGTCTAGATTTTCCTGTTAGGATGATACTTTGCTTTACATGCCTAGTATTGTTAGGATGGGGTGATTATTATCTATCATGATATGATATATTGTTGATTGATTAGCCAAGTAGTTCTTGAGGTTTACTTTTGCCACCATGTATCTTTGTTCACGATTGACATACACATGGCCATGAGAACCTGGTGTACTAGGCCATAGGGTTAATGGACGTTGAGGGCTAATCCAGAATGTCTATTATACAATTATGTTGCGAGACCATAAGGGTATGGACTTTGTTCTACCTCATAGTGTCTGTAGTTTCTTAAATACCGGCCACATGGGGATTTGTACATTGAGGGAGTCCTCAGAGTGCCAATTAGTTACTGATGCAGGACCACATGGGGAATTGATGGTGAGTGCTACCTCAGAGCGTCTTTTCTAAAGCTAAACCTGTAACACCCCAAGCTTCCACAGTACGTTTCCCTTTGAATAATGCAATGGCGTGCATTGTACGCAACTTCGAGATTCTAACACACCACAACCAATCAAACTAACCGTTATGAATATTAATACATACTTTTTGAAGTTTTATAAATTCTATCTCTCAAAATGGACTTCATTTTTGGATTCAGAATATCAAATTTATCCTAGGGTGAAATTTTGGAACTTTTCGGATAACACTTATATTTTGATGAATAGTGAAAATTACTAAATTTTAATTAAAAACAAATTTTTAAATCAAAATAATTTATAGTGATAAATTATATTATTGAGTGGTTTTAAAGTATAATTAGTATATATTTTTACCATTTTATCCAATGGTGTTCATTATAATTAATTTCACTTTGATATTGGACCTAAACAATTGTCAATTTTTTTGATATATATTGTTTCTTAAAAACACGCTATTTGTTGTGACAGCGGGAATTAATTATAAAATTAATTAATGAAATAGATATGTTTGGAATTTTGTAAAATAGACATCATTTTTGAATTTGGAATATCAATTATAGCTTAGGGTAAAATTTTGGCATTGTTCTGAAAAACTTCAATTTTTGATGAATAGTGAAACTACTAAGTGGTAGTTAAAAGACTGAATTTTTCATAAAACATAATTTTACGGCTTCTGTGAATGGAATTTCGAAAATCTGAGAGACATGGTTAATATCAATAAGTAAAATTTGGTTCAATGAGATGAAAATATTTTTTGGTGAATAGTACCTTTTTACTTTTATTTACCACGATTAAAAGTAAATAGGGTAATTAAGGGTAAAAATGATATGAATATTACCCTAAAACATGTCCTAATTCTATTGAACAATTTTATCTCGTCCAAAAACAACCTTAGGAATAAATTATTATCATTTAGGTCCACTTGGATTAGATTAGGACATTTATTATTATTTAATTCAAAGAAGAGTTAAAAGAGTTAAAATTAAAGTTTATTTACTAAAAAATTTTTAATATAGGGCTTTACATAAGATAAATTCTATTGTAAATATTTATTAGAAATATAATAATATTAAATAAATAATTATATTTTATTTATAATTTTTAGACATTAAATAATTTAATTTATTTATGACACAATGATGATGCAGTAATTACCATAATAGTGAAAAATTAAAATAATTGATATTATAAATACCCAAATAAAAATAATTTAAGACTTTTAATGAATTAAACTAATTTTATAAGATAATATGACATATTAGGATTGATTTAATTGACTTTGTTCAAAGTAATAATTCTGTTATGAGTTTCAAAATAATCAACTATTGAATAGTGTCAAAATTGACATAAAAGAGTTTTTTAAAGAAATATTATATTATTAATTGATATTAAATTCCTAAAAATCTAATATTCGGATAAGAGACTTATATCCTGATAGGTATATCATTAATGGACCACTTGGGGGTCTCTTAGATGTATATGATAAGTTTATTAACCATATAATATAAAAATACAAAGAGACATTGTAAAAGTGAAACTAATTAACTAAGAGTTAATACTTAAAGATAAGGTTAATATAATGACTCAAAACTGTCTAAATTCTATTGGTTGAGTGGTTTTTGTCCCATCCCCACCTTAACTTTTAAATAATAAACTTTGGATCCATTAGAAACCGAATATGAATTTATTATAAATCAATATTTCTAGCTTTTCCCAAGGTGCCCCTCACCACTCTTATAAAAGGGAACTCCTCCTTCTCATTACTTCACACCTTAAAAGCCTTTTGGTTCGGCCAACCTCTGCACAAATACTCTCTAAACTTCCCTCACTACAACCTAGAGGCCTTAGTTTTACCAGAAAGCCAACCTAAGGAGCCCTTTTGATCAAATCAAAAGGAAGAACCCGAAGAAGAGGTAATGTTTTCACCACCCTTTTTCAAATTCATTTCTTCTTCCACTTCTTCTTTCTTTATTATTACCATTATAAAATAATGAATCCAGTATCTCGTATATACTGTAATATTATTATAAATATGGTACAACCATATTCAGTATTCTATCCACCCTTTGAATAACATGTCACCCTACGTGCGTACGTATGGCTTACCGTCTCCACGTCGCGGTGTAATTGTTATTCAATAAATTATTATTTGGATGGGTATAATAATGATGCGTAATTCATGTAAATAATAAATATAACATGATAATTATTTTTTATATATGATATACCATCCAATTATATATTATTTTAATATTAAAAGAATGATATTGTCGCTCCTGCGTACGTACGGACTACCGTCTCCACGAACGCGATGAGATTCATTCTCTATCGTATCCATTCAAGTATAATTATCATTTGATGATTTAAAAATAATGTTTAAGGAATTGATATAATTCTGGATATGAATAAGATACAACCTATCCATGAAAACCATGACTTACGTAACAAAACATATAAAAGAAAACGAGTAAGTTAGCACCCGAAACGATGATAATTCTAAGATATTATTAACAAACCAATGTTAAAAGATCATATATTATATCATATTAATGTATATGATTATTTAATAATTTAATAACAATTATTTCACCATTATACAGGAGGTTAACCTACCCTCAAGCAAGGAAAAGTACAAGGTAAGGGATTTTCTTATCTCACTTTCAATTCCATGAGATTTCCATTGTTCGCCACTAAATTATTGAAAGTGGTGTATTGTGTACTGCCATTTGATATATATTATCATTATTCTCTTTATATTCATGTTATTCTGTAAATAATTTGGTGGTTATTAAATTTTGGTCATACGACTCAGTTGATTACAACATGGTAAGGGGTTTCTTATCTCACTTTTAATTCTGTGAGAATTCCATTATTCACCACTTATTTATTGCATGTGGTGTGTGTACTGCCCATGATTGTATTCATTGTGTAATATACTTTAATTTATGGATATTTATATCATCATGGTATGATCCTTATTTCATGGGATTATGTTTCGTAAGTTACCTAATCGATAAGGGAATTTGAAATTTCAATTTCCACTCATTTGGCTTTTTGCATATTTCATTGATTATATTAATCCAAGATTATGTATGGGATAACTATTAATTTTATTATGTCATAATTTCCACTCCCCTTCTTTTGGATATACTTTTGATACACATAATCACTCCATTGATAATTTCTCAAGTCATCGAAATGAATTTGATAAGAGTAATTTTAACTCATTCTCCATTTGTTGAGTTAAACATCCAATTCAATGGTGTTGCTTTTACAAGATTATGTGTGAATGTCCTTTGATTGTTTTACACTAAATATCCAATCATATTTAGTGTATTTATATTTTTCACACATAACTATGTCGTTGATTTATCCTTAACCAAAGGATACGGCCTTATGAGAGATTTCATCTTAATTTACATTCCATTGAGACTTCTTTGTTGTTATACACCAAATCACTTTTATGTGGTGTATATAATGTACTTTGACATAGTATATAATGAATTCCTTTATTCTCATGATATTAAAATGTTTTGATTACCTCAATTATTTGTATTCAAGTGTCCCTCTTTTGGTTAGAAACTCTAACTAAAATACCATTTTTAAATGTTTTAAAGATTTATTCTTCTAAATCTTTCTCATTAATGTACATGTTTTAAAAAATGGTTTTAAGGATTTATTTATATGTACATTAAAGTTTTAAAATTAAAACTCCTTTTAAAAGTTTCAAAGTGGTATGGGACACTTTGATTCAAGAATCTATTTATAAACGGCTTCTTGACAAATAGTGTGACTTTTAAATGTTTTCAAGAAAAGGGGGATATTTCTCTCAAATAGTTTTGATGGTTATTTTCATCTATGTCAATATCATTCATTATTATCGATTGAGGTAAAATACAATCTTCCATATTGTATTTAATGAGTTATGTTTGACTGTGGATGTGCTATTTTTATACCATTCATGGTTTGTGGTTAAAGTATTGACATTTCGTATGCTAGTTTTAATACGAATGTTTATGTTATGTTTAAACATGTTCATATGAGGAATGCATTGGACTTAATAAGTTACGGGTGGAGCCCGATATAGCTCCTCGATGCATCGGTAGGTCTCATGAGACAAACTAGTGTCTTGGCACAAGGCCTTAGAAAAATCTTATTTGTAGTCTTGGCACGAGGCCTTGGCTATGTGGTTATGATAGTCTGGCATTATGCATTCCATCATTATGAAAGTGGTTATTGATATTTTATGTGATCATTCGACTAGTAGAATATCCATGTGAGTAAGTAAATGGAATTATTTCTTTTTATCTTTTCCATTTTATGCTGATGTTCATGTTTAAAAGTCTTTTTTTAGTTATAAATTTCCTTAAGTGTTTATGCTTATATATGAAAGATTCTGCTATAATGTTATCCTTACTGAGCATCTGAGCTCACCCCTTTCAATGTTTTATTTTTCCAGGATTATGAAGAAATAATTTATGAATGACCTGCAGGGATATTATGAGGGGATATGAAGACAAGATTTTTTTTATAATGTAATGTAAAACATTATGATTGTATCTAGTGTTTCCAAGGATACTAAACTAATCAGTCTTTCGAGACTTGATCTTTCTTGTGATCATGCCAATGTTATGTAATAATGCACCGACTCTGGGTAACTGGGGTCCTGGCGTTACAGAACCAGAGGGGATAGACTGTGAGTACATCCCAGAGGGTTACTTGTTTTTATTTGGTTTAACCCGATGGGTTAGGCTATGTGTAATTCGCATAGGGTTATGTGCCTTTTATTAGCTTCTTACTTGATATATGAAAATTAATGCATTTGAATTTGTAGGACTGTTATTATGTGTACTTCCTTATTTGCTGTGTCATTTTGTTTCTTGCCTGAAATTTATATCCACTGACTGTTAGGAATTGATCATTGGGTGGGTTACCACTATTATTAGTCTCTCACCCTATTTGGGTCATGATTTTGAGCCCAAACAGATTATATTGTGGTAGATTTAGGTAAGGGAAAGTTCCCTTCGACTTCAGGTACTTAATTGTTGTGGAGCTGCGAAGCATGAGACTAAGCTGAGGCTTGCGATATTGTGGAGCTGTTTACTTGCTTTTCTTTTTTGAATTTTGTTTAGTACTATATTACATCATTGTGATTTGTTTGGATTATTTCCTAGACATATTTATCAGTCATCATTTATATTTGTGTGCTTTAGTTGTTTATTACTTCAGTTGTTTATTTATGGCATGTTTTAATGCTTTCTTTATTGCTATCTGTTTTAATTCTGTTGTGTTACTCTACCATTGAGGGTATAGTTTCCCCACAATCACACCCAAGGCCCTCAATGCTTGTTGGCAGCCTCTAGCATTCGGGGAAATTCTCCTGAGGCCATGTGACCAACCGGGTATGGGGCACCTCTGTGCGGCACCCGGAACCATGATGTTACACATACCTTTAAGACCCTGTGACATGAAATATTTAATAAAAGGTAAGGATTCTCCCATTATCCTAACCTAGTTGTCTCATGAAACTTATTGGTGTACTAAGTGGAAATAAAATTATAATCCCCACCCATCACATAATATTCTAACACATTTCATTATATAACAAAGTATTACACTGTATAATGTTTAAAAATGAACAACATAAATACTTATCACAATATCTAAATGAGTAATTCCTTACAAGATTTTATCATATAAATGAATGAATTATATAGTACAACAATATTTTACCCAATAAAAAAATCAATACAAATAACCATGTAAAATCCCATTAATGGGTGACTTGGGATTTCACAGTATACAAATAAACACTATTAACAAGTGAAGTATTTGAGATTGTAGAAATTGGGTGTTGAAAAGGAATAATGCATCAAGGTGTATCGGTAGAAATATAAATGAATTTGAAAATGAAGTATGCCAATGAAATGATATATAAATCCTTTATAATGGATTTTAAATAGGACGTAGATCATCAAAATATATCCCCTGGGAGTGTCAAATCATGCGTGTGGTAAGGTTTTATTCACCATGCACCAAGATTGTTATTAGGATATACCCAACCAACTCTTTTACGGGGTTATAACCCCATGATTAATTTTACTCAAAACTAATTCTACTTTTAACATCAGGAAAGGGATTCTATTTCTTTGGAAAAACCATACACAATTAATTTTACAAAATTTAGGATTGATTTTTGGATTTGGGAAATTTTCAGCGTTTTAATGGATTAGAAAAAGGCTATAATGATAGTAAATAAATAATATACCCATATAAATATATCAAATTTAAGAAAATAATATGTAAATAAATGAATCATAGTTTTTAAAAATAATTTAAATTTACATTATAAAAAAATATTGTACATAAAATTGAAACAGGAGGATGAAAGACCCTTTCCTTGGGAGGATGATTTGTAATGGTAAAGGAGACTCTTTAGACCATAGAACCTAAATGGATAGAGTATTTAGAGGTATGTTGAGATAGTATTTGTGCTCAATAGCTTTGGGGTATATAGTTAGTATGGAATCATTGGGTATTTATAAATGAGGAGGGGTGGTTTAATAGGATTAAATAGTTATAATTTTGTTATTAAGGCTGACGACTTTTGGGTGGAATTAATTTCAATGAATTTTGTTGATAATTAATGTTGTATAAGAATTACAGACATTAAACACTGCAACCATCCATTTAAATTTTTTTTTTTAGTTGTCTTATGTATTTACCTTTTAAGGTTTAACATTTTTTATTATTTTACAAATATTGCATTAACTCCTTTTTTAACATGATAATTTTTTGTGTCTAAAAATGAAATAATCCTTATTAAAAAATTTGAACCTTCTAATTACAAATATGAAATCCATTTTACATAATCATATTTTTAAAAATTATAAAAATTAATCCTAATATGATACAAATATAACATTTAAAAGCAGTTTTTTAGAAAGGATAAAATTGTGGTTCCAAATGCTAAGAATATGTTTCTAAATGTAACACATTTTTAAATATATTATTCTATAAATAAAATTATGACAATTAATAATTATTAACAAATTTTATTTCAATATCAAATCATTATTACAATATAAATTTTAAAATATTTGAAAAATGGTATTTTCACTTTTTACCCCAAAAATCGAAATTTTTAGAAAACTATTAATCAATTAATATTAAGTTAATTTTGAAATTTTTAGTCAAGAAAATATATTTTTTCTTAAAAAAAATTAGTATATTATAATTTTTACTTTTAAATAAAAATCCTCAGTTATTAAAAATTAATAATTTTTATATAAAAATAATCATTCTGACCGTTCGAAAAATTACTTAGGTCCTTGTTAAAATATATAATCATTAAAAAAAGTTTTTATAATATTATTTCATGAAAATAAATTTTATTTAAATAATATAAATTTGTCATAAAATATATTTTTAAAGGACTACAATTATAGTATCAAAAAAATTTTAATTTTGGTCACATCATAAAATAAACTCGATTTTCAGTTATATATATATAACCAACAATAATAATGACCAAATATCTTATTAACTAATGGTCAAAATTCCTAGTGACCATATTGGATTATAGTCGTAATGGAAAATAATAATATTTTCCTATAACTACATCAGTATTCTCTATTCATCACTCACTACTTCACTTTGAAAGGTTCTTACACATCCTTTGATAAAGTCTATAATTTTCATAATGATTCCCATTATTTTTACAGTTATTATTAAATGAGATAACTTTATGGGGGAATTTAATCCTATAGTGTAGTTAATTTATTATTCTAATATGTTTATATACCTTTATTATTTCTAGTTATAATATTCAATATCAAGATGTGATGTGTAATGTTCTTATGAAATGTAATAATCTTCTTATATGTCTACATGTTGTAATAGTGGGTATTTTATTTGATAGGATCATTAATTAAATATATTGTTCTCAATTAAGGAAATAAAAAATTATTGAATTATTATTATAAAACATGTTACTTAACCTTTTAAAATTAAACTCTTATAGTAAAAAATATATACACATAATAACATAAAATAAAAAATATTTAGAAATTTTATTTTTAATAATGTATAAAATAAATTCGTAATAAAATATTATTTATATTTAACCATTAATTTTATCATTTTTCACATAAATTTTCATATGATAGAACCTCTAATGATTATATATAGTAGTTTTATGATAATTAAAATATATATCATACTATGTTGACCATTAAATTGAAATTCCATGATTAGTAATATGATGTGAAAATAATAATATTATTAAAAGTAATGTAATTATTAAATAAAACCATTTATTTAAAAAGATTCATGTATTGAATAAAAGATATGGGTATATACATATAAATTAAGGAATAAAGAATTAGGTAAGCATGTAGTCTGACAATAAGGATCATTACCTTGTCATCCTTTTGTTATGGATTTGAGCTCTATATCCATATTATACATGATGGGTTGTCACCCAGCTTATGATCCTATATTTTTTAAAAATAAATTTTAATAAATAAATTTTAATTTTCCTTAAAAATTATTTAGATGAATAGGTAAGGTGATAAATATTTGGTTTATTAAAAGAAATAAATTTATTCTACATTTATATTTGTATTTCAAAAAGAAATTTTATAAAAATGTTCACTTGAAATATATAATATTACATTGGACCCCATTAGAGAAATTATGTTCTTGAAATTTTAATTATTACTTACTAATAAAAATATATATTTTTATCCAAAAGGTAATCATAACAAAATATATAGATTTTAAAGATAGAAAAACCATATAATATTTGGGAAGAAAAACTGACATATATTTTTCCTTATAAAAGCCATATACTGTGATTATCAACTGTTTATTCCGTATATGATTACTTATATGGTTATGATTCATAAGAGTTTCTTGATGAATCCCCTTTAAAAATTAATATTGTAACGCCCCAACCCTAGTTATCTTGAGTCAGTGCATTATTGCGTAACATTGGCATGATCAAAAAAGATCATGTCTCGAAAGACCAATTAGTTTAGTAGCCTTGTAATCACTAGATACATTCATAAACGTTACATTACATCATAAAGTAAAACAAAACTACAACAAATTCTTGTCTTCATATCCCCTCATACTATCCCTGTAGGTCATTCATAAAATACTTCTTCACATCCTGTAAAAATTAAAACATTGAAAGGGGTGAGATTAGATTCCCAGTAAGGATAACAATATAGCAGAAGATTTCATAAATAAACATAAACATGTAAGGTGATGTATAACTAAAACAAAATCCTTTTAAACTTGAACTTAAACATAATATGGAAAAAGTAAAATGGGATAATCTATTTACTTATTTACATGGATATTCTACTGGTCAAATAATCACATGCAATATCAATAACCACATTCACAATGATGGAATGCATAATGCTAGACTATCATAACCACGTATCCAAGGCATCGTTCCAAGACTAAAAATAATATTTTTTCAAGGCCTCATGCCAAGACACTAGTTTGTCTCATGAGAACTGCCGATGCATCGAGGAGCTATTGTGGGCTCCACCTGTCACTTATTAAGTACATTGCATTCCTCATATGAACAGGTTTAAACATATCATAAACCATAACATAATCGTATCACATAAATCATGCATAAAGGAAACATAACATTTCCACATTTCAATCACAAGATATCAATACAATATATTGATATAATAAAAAAAACTTTCAAAACCATTTTCAATAACAAAATAAAAGAAAATTAAAGCTTTGTATTTATTTTTCATTTAAAAAAAGTTATGGCTTGTAGAGGAAGCCGAAACTCAAATAATGGTCACAGCGGCAGAGAAGTCGTTGTCGCCAAATATGTAAGATAAAAAAATTCATTTTTTATTTAGTAAAACACTTCGTATAAAAATATTCCTTTTGAATAAAAGTAAAAGTCAAAATGGGTTTTATACACCGTATAAAATAAAGTTTTGTATAAAACAAAATATGCCTCAATGATTGGAGATTGAGCCAAAGTCCCTTAAAAATATCATTTTTTTTAAATAAAATAGATCTATTATGTGTATTAAATATAAGTACACATAATGAATGTATAAATAATATATAGGACATAATAATATCATGACATAATTTGAAAGTATAAGATAAACCCAAAGAACAGAAATTGGGTTAAGAAGTTCCCTTACCTCGTGTCCAACTTGACTCGATCGTTCTTTAATCTCCTGAATAATAAACTAGAGTTAATTTATACTTTATTAAGATCCTTTTTCAAGTTCATTTTTCCTTTTAAATCACTTATTACCATGTTATGAATATTATGTAATTATTTATGTTAATAACGGTCGTTTTGTCGATCTTTGGTACTTGAGTCAAAAATAAACTTATTATAATTACAAGTTGTCCATGTGGTAGAATATCCATTATATCCAGAATTATATTCATGATTTAGATATCATATATATCATACATACCCAGTATATACATTCATTTATAATATTACATAACATTTAGAGGTAAGAAATGAAATGCACCATTCATGGAGACGGTAAGCCATACGTACGCATGCACGCTACATTCATTTCTATTTCATATTTAATGAAATGAAATCATAATTATATAAAGGTATATTATAATTCCAGTATAATATCATATATAATATCATTTACTCCATCCTTTATACATCCCACATATGGCATTGACGATTCAAATCACTTTGAGGGGGCGGTAGTCCGCACTTCCTCAAATGAAATTATCGCATTTGCAAAACATGCAAAGCATAAATATGTTTTAAATGTAAAATACAGAAGCATAGAGAGGAAATAAATATAATATATATCATAAATAAATATAGTTCCATCATAATGGCCACCATGAGAGGTGGTAGGAGAAGATAGAAGAATCATCGTTTCATGAGGCAGTAATTCATTATCCACGGAAACAGTATGTTCTTTAACCATTAGAAGGAGGTGTGTGTAAGTGTAGCTCGAATAATTATCATAAAAACATAATAGTATATTGAAGATACTGTTTTAGTTACAAAAGAAAGGAATAAAAATAGTTTAAGGGGTTGGAGAAATAAAATAAAACAAAAGATGACAAGAGAAAATATTACCTTAAAATCGGGTAACTCTTTTTGATTAGAGCCAAAGGCTTACTTGGGAAGACTTCTGCCCAAAGTGAGGCTTCTAGGAGTAGTATAGGGAAGTTGAGAGAGTATTTGAGCAGATGTTGGCCGAGAAAAATGTCTTGATGGTTTGAATAAGGTGGTAGAGGTGGGGTCTTTTATAGGAGGAGAGGAGGGGCACTCTTGGAAAGTAATGAAATGTTACATTATTATGAAGTGCTTTTCAGATTTCAAAGGTCCAGAAATTATATATTTCGAGGATAAGGTGATAAGGGTTCAAAATATACTCATACAATATGTTTTTGACAAGTTTAAGTCTTATATTTTTCATTATCTATTCATTTTATTTAAATCGTTAATTAATGAGGTCATCGCTGCATCATCATGGTGTCATAAATAATTTAATTTATTTAATGTCTAAAAATTATAAACAAATTACCATGATGTATTAATTCTTTTTATATTTACAGTGAATATTTATAGTTGAAATGTTAACTTATATAACCCCATGTAATAATTGTTTTAGTAAAACAACACATGTTTGCGACAATTTTATTTTTACTTTAAATAAAAAGTTATTAATGTCATTTTCATACCCAAGTGGCTCCATGGGGTCCCCAGGTTGACCCATGGATTTTATTGGTCGGAAATGACTCATCCAATAATGGTAGGACAATTGTAAAGGTATTTTCATATTTTTACAATATCATTTTTACCTTAAATTTCACTAATTACCTTTAATCGCGATTAATAAAACTTAAAAGTTACTATTCACCAAAAATTATTTTAATCCCATTGAACCACATTTTACATCCTAATGAAAACCATGTATGTTGTATTTTTGAAATTCAATTCATAGAAGATGTAATGTTTCATTTAAACGAAAAATCAGTTTTTTAACTACCACTTAGTGGTTTCACTATTCATCAAAAATTGAAGTTTTTCAGAACAATGCCAAAAAATTCCCCCTAAGATATAATTGATATTCTAAATTCAAAAATGATGTCTATTTTACAAAATTCCAAACATATAATTTGAATTAATTACTTTTATAATTAATTCCCACTGTCACAAGAAATAACATTTTTTAAGAAACAATATATATCAAAAGATTGACAATTGTTTATGTCCAATTTCAAACTGAAATTAATTCTAATGAACACCATTGGATAAAATGGTAAAAATATATTCTAATTATAATTTAAAACCACTCAATAGTATAATTTATCACTATAAATTATTTTTATTAAAAAAGTTGTTTTTAAGTATTGTTCACTATTCATAAAAAATTGTAAGTTCTCAGAAAATTATAAAAAATTCAACTTATGATAATTTTGATATTCCAAATACAAAAATGAATTCCATTTTGAAATATAAAATTTATATAATTTCAAAAGGTGGGTATTACTATTCATAACAGCTACTTTTATTGGTCACGGTGTGTTAGAATCTCGAACTTGCATACAATGCAAGCTATTGCATTATTGAAAGAGAAGCGTACTGTGAAAGCTTGGGGTGTTACATTCTCCCCTCCTTCAATAAATTGAATCCTCGTAATTTGAAAATGTTCTTCGAAAATAAAAGGTTGAATATAGAAAATACCTTTGTGAAAAAACCACATCAGAAATTAGGCTTATAAAATTATAACTTTAAAAGAAAGAAAGAGAAGTAAAATGGTCACCCGAGATAGCCCATACTAGTATTCTATGAAAATATGGATATGGAAGAAAAACAAACAGTCAAGGTCTGAAGGAGAGTTGTATAAAACAGGATTAGGAGAAAGTTAACCACAAGAAATTCACAAACGTGTGATTGGTTAAACGATCATTGATTCCCCAGTAGGAAAAGATTACCGACAACATTTTTGTTTTAAGTTACCTTTCATAAAGTTGAGGAATTTATTTCTGAGATTTACTAAAAACGTAAGGAAATATACATACTTTTCATGTAGACTTTCATTCTTTAATAAATTTTTACCACAAACCCATCTTTCACTCAAAAAGATAATAGAACTCAAAAATATTATATTTATCCTAATCGTACAAGGTTACAAATATTAACACATATCATTTAGATTACGAAAACTATTATGTAATAACCAGGGACTTCCTATAGGCTAGTTTTAGGTAATAAAGGCCTGTCGCACTATATTTGTGGTTTCGATTCCTACAGCTTTGTCCGACGCGACGGGTTATCCCCCAACCTGCAGGTTGTCCTTTTCCTAAAACTATAGTATTATAATATTCCAAAAATACTCTTCATAAATGTTTTAACCTTAAACAATACTATCCAAAGCTCAAATTAATCCATTCCAACCTTTATAGTTATCCAAAATACCTCTTTCCAGACTTTCCCTAAAAGGTCTCTAAATTCCAAAATCAATTGTATCATCAGATTCCTCAAACAAAGTAATGTTTCTATTATTGTCACATACAAAAATATGATTACCTTCATCATATTAAAACCTTAATGAAAACAACAAGTACTACAGTACAATCCTTATATATATCACATTATTCTTATAACCAGAATATAATCCTTGAGTCCAAAAGCACCAATAAATTAATTATTCCACTTCAACTGTAGTAACAACATAATATTGGCCTTGATCCCTTGGCCTTTTCTGAGGTAAGTTTCCCTGACGCATAGGACATTCATTTGCATAATGCCCCATTTCCCTACAATTGTAGCACTCAACATTGATAGCTTCTTTCTTTCCCTGGAAATCACGAGCCTAGTGACCTTTTTCTCCACATTTATAACAAACTCCCATTCCTTTTAGGCAAGTACCAGGGTGATTCTTCTCACAATTATCACATAATGGAAAATACTTCTTTCCCTTTTCCCCTTTATTTGTCTCTTGTTCTACCGTTCTCTTCTTCTCTTGATTTACTTGATTGTAATAAGATTTAGAGAATTCCTTTTTTGTCTTGATAGCACATCAGACAATATCTTCAGACGAACACTAGTGGAAATACGGGTTTTAGCGTCGTCGTAATAACTTCGGTTTTTTAAAAACCGACGTGAATAGTATGTGCGGGGAATTTATGGCATCGGTTCTACAAAAAACCGACGCCAATAATATTAGTAAACATATTTTCCGCATCGGTTTTTGTCAAAACCGATGCGAAAAATAATTAAAAAGGAATTTCGGCGTCAGTTTTCAAAAAAACCGACGCGGAAGATTTTTTTTTTAGTTTCGGTATCGGTTTTGAGGAAAACCGACGTGGAAAACCGACGCAGAAAACCGACGCCGAAACAAAAAAAAACATATTCGGCGTCGGTTTTGAGGACAACAGACGCAGGAGATAGTTTTAAAAAAAACGTTTGGCGTCGGTTTTCCAGAAAACCGATGCCATAAGTTATATATTCGGTGTCGGTTTTCTTAAAAACCGACGCTGAAACTAAAAAAAACATATTCCGCGTCGGTTTTCCTAAAAATCGGCATCAAAATGTTTTTTTAAATTTTCGGCGTCGGTTTTCCTTAAAACTGACGCGAAAATTCTTTTAAAATTATTCGGGGTCCGAAACCCTCATTTCGTTCGATCGTCGAAATCAAGCTCCACTGCGGCCGAAACCCTCATTTTGTTCGATCGTCGAAATCAAGCTCCGCTGCGGCACTTCAGACTCCCGATGACCTTCGAACCTGATTTACGATCTTGGACGGGCATTGTTGAAGGTTTTTTGTCGTTTGCATGATTTCTGGTATGCGTTCTTCCTCTTTATCTCCTATTTCATCTCCTATTGTTTGTTTCTTCTTCAAGAACCCTATTTAAGTAGTAATTAATGTTCAGTCAGATGTGTTATGAGTTTTTGTAGTCCTAATATCGACACTGCTTTCAAATTTGAGCTCTGTTATGTATGGTTGTAGTAAAAATAGGATCATAATAAAACTACAGGTATGTTCTAGTTTTATCTCTATCATCATCTTAGCTTATCTTTCAAAGTTATTTTATTATTATTTTTATTTGATCTACATAAATTGTGAATCAACAATTTTTAAGAATTGGTTTTTAACTTCTGTAGGTTTTTAGTAAACATATTTGTACCGAACTGAGTCTGTGTTTGTGGTTGAAAGAATTTTTGAAATTGGTATGAATTTTTGACCCTGGTGGTATCAAAAAGTTGTCATTAGGAAATTTTATATTATCTAATATTTAATTCTTGGTATAGATCCTTTACAAGTTGCACTTGATAGCTTTCTTTATGACTTCCTCTTCTGGTATAAGATCTCCTTCATCAGTGAATTTGAATTAAATGTGATTGAAGTTATAAAATTACATTACACCCATTTTGATTAATATCTTACATTTTAAAACAACCATTTATATTTTTTACTTTCAATAAAGAATTGAGATTTATTAATAATTTATACATATTTCCATGTACTCTCACATTTCACTTATTGCTTCCTTTAAATTAATGAAATAATAAATTTTAAAATAATGATATTATAATTAAATTATAATATCAATATAACACACATGTATATAATATGAAAATAAATTGTTTACTCTATTTGTAAACGTGTTTCATATCTGATGTCTTTTATCTAATTATCAATAGTTTTTATGGAATATGTTTTTTTTTACAATTTATCTGATAGATATTTAAATGTTTATATGTTTTAATATATTCATCAATTATATTGTTATATCAGGTATTAATGGATCATAATTGGATTTATTTACGAAGAACTACTAGTGAATATGAAAAAGGAGTTGATAATTTTTTGGAATTTTCCAAACGACATAATCAAAATATTGATTTGATTTTCTGTCCATTTGTGAAGTGTGTAAATATGAGAAAGTTAAACTCCAGAGAAATCAAGGATCATCTCATTTGTTATGGTTTTAGCCTTAATTATACACGTTGGATCTTGCATGGTGAAAGAACTGAAAATTCAACATCCAATGTTGATGAAAATATTCATAATGAGGCAGAGGATCGTATTGAAGAATTAATTCATGATTTAGGTGTTGAAACCATGTAAAAAACACCAACTGTTGAACGATTGTATGGAGATTCTAAGAAACCATTATTCCCAGGTTGCAGTAAATATAAAGTGTTATCAGCAGTTTTGAGATTAGTTAACTTAAAAGAAAAAAATGGATGGAGTGATAAAAGTTTCTCCAGTTTATTTTAGCTTTTAAAAGAGCTTCTTCCAGAAGGCAATGGACTTCCAGATTCCAATTATGAGGCGAAGAAAATATTATGCCCAATGGAATTGGGGTATAAAAAGATACATGCTTTCCCTAATGATTGTGTACTGTATAGGAAAGAAAATGAACATTTATCAAGTTGTCCTACATGTGGAACATCGCGCTATAAGATGGATGAGAAAGTGAACTCATATTCATTTTCAGGTTATGTCATGTAACATTATGAAAAATCAATTTTTTTACTTTCCAATGATATCATCCAATATTTTTTCAAACAATTCTGATAAATCAATTCTGATTTATTTTTAGGTACCAGAATCAAAACTCCAGCTAAAGCAATTTGGTACCTTCCAATTATTCCTCGTTTGAAGCGTCTATTTTCAAATTCAATTGATGAAAAAAGGTTAAGATGGCATTCAGATGAGCGCATCTCTGATGGTAACTTACGTCACCCTGCCGATTCACCACAGTGGAAGAGTTTTGATAAAAAATTTCATGATTTTGGAAGTGAAGTTAGAAATATCAGAATGGGATTGTGTACTGATGGAATGAATCCATATCGGAGCCTCAGTAGCCAACATAGTTCATGGCATGTTTTTCTGGTACTTTACAACTTGTCCCCACATCTATGTAGGAAGAAAAAATATGTTATGATGAGCTTGATGATTTCTGGACCAAAACAACCAGGAAATGATATTTATGTGTATCTTACACCATTGATTGAGGATTTAAAACTGCTATGGGAGAAAGGTGTTACAGTTTTCGATGCATACAAGAAAGAGTATTTTCTTTTGCGTGCTATGATAATGTTCACTATAAACGACTTTCCTGCATATGGAAACTTATCTGGATATAGTGTTAAGGGACATAAAGCATGTCCAATTTGTGAAGAACAAACTTCATATTATCAATTGCAGAATGGAAGAAAGACAGTGTACATGGGACATCGAAGATTTTTGCGAATTGATCATCCTTATCGTAGATTGAAAAAATCATTTAACGGTTTACAAGAATACAACCTCCCCCCTCAACCATTGTCAGCTGAAGAATATTATGACAGAGTGAAAGATAGTGATTCGACATTTGGAAAGAGAAAAAGTTCTGGTTTACAAAAACATATCTGGAAGAAGCAGTCTATTTTTTTTCGAACTACCTTATTTGAGATTTTTAGAGATAAAACATAACATTGATGTTATGCATGTTGAGAAAAACATATGTGATAGTTTGATTGGAGCTTTGTTAGACATAAAAGGAAATACAAAAGATGGATTACATTATAGATTGGACTTGATATTAATGTGAATACGTTTGGAGTTAGCTCCCACTGTGAAAGGAAACAGAACATATTTACCTCCGGCTTGTCACACATTAAGCAAGATTGAAAAGATGAATTTTTGTCAGTGTCTTCATGGTATTAAAGTACCCAGCGGTTTTTCTTCAAATGTGAATAATTTTGTGTCATTGAAGGATTGTAAATTAATAGGTATGAAATCAAATTATTTCCATGTGTTGATGCAACAAATTCTACCAGTAGCAGTGTGTGGTATATTACCGAAAGCTTTCAGAAAGACAATCATCAGGTTATGTAATTTCTTTAAATCCATTTGTAGAAAAGTCATTGATCCAAATTTGTTAGATGTGTTGGAGAATGAAGCAACTCTTATTCTTTGTCAACTAGAAATGTATTTCCCACCCACATTTTTTGATATAATGGTTCATCTATTGATTCATTTGGTGCGTGAGATAAGAATATGTGGGCCTATTTATTTAAGATGGATGTATCCTTTTGAAAGATATATGAAAATTTTGAAAGGATATGTTAAAAATCCTTATCGACTAGAGGCCTCTATTGTTCAAAAATATGTATCAGAAGAGGTGATTGAGTTATGTACTGATTATTTGAATGAGGTGGAGCATATTGGTCTCCCTGTATCTCGACATATGACAGTTGATAGAGAAGGTAGAGGGGTTCGAGGCTTAAAGGTAAAGTTCATTCCACGTGATGATGTGATGCAAGCACATTTATACATTTTGAACAACACAAATGAGGTTCAACCATATATATCCTCACATATTGCTGAGTTAAAGTTACGATATCAGAAAAGAAATGAAAAGTGGTTGATGATTGAGCATAAGAAGACATTTGTTTCATGGTTTAAAGAGAAAGTCACCCCAGATATATCTGTATCAGAAACATTGAAGTGGTTAGCAGGGGGACCATCTATTAATGTGATCACTTGGTCTGGTTTTGATATAAATGGCTACACATTTTACACAAAAAACTTGGATGACAAGAGTACCGTTCGGAATAGTGGTCTGATGGTATTCGCTGAAGCAGTGCATTTTTCGAGTGCCAAAGATAAAAACCCAATTTCTGCATCAACGTAATATTTTGGAGTTATTGAAGACATATGGGAAATTGATTATATTAAATTTTGAGTCACTGTTTTTAAGTGCAATTGGGTAGATAGTAATAGTGGCATGAAACATGATGAATATGGGTTTAAAATGGTTGATTTTAAAAGATTTAATCACAATGAGGAACCATTTATCTTGGAGACACATGCAAAACAAGTATTGTATGTCATTGATCCGTCGAATGATCACTGGTCAGTTGTTTTTCAAGGGAAAAGATAGAATTTTGGTGATGAGGATGATTCTCATGATGCTAGTGATTTACATGAGCCTTATTCATCTATTACGCAATTTTTAGATGATTACAATGAATATAAGACAGACATAGTGCATGCAGTACGTACCAATCATGATGAAGGGATGTGGAAAAACACTAAATTAGTCTCCTAAATTTTCTGGTAAATATTTATATTTTGTGTCTCTTTTTAAAACTTACAAATGCATGCCTCTATTTTTACATATTTATTTTTGTCTTCCTTGTTTCTAATTATTCAGTTTTCTAATGATATGCAGGTACACAAAATTTCATTACACTTTATAGTAGAAATTTCAGATACAGATAGAGAGGAGCAGTTACCGAGGTATAACTATTTTGACATATTATTAAATATTCAGTAATATACTTATTTAATGAAATAAAACTGTTAATTTACAAAAAAAATTGCAGGACTACTGATGCGTCCTCGGCGGAGGAGACTTCTCCAGTTACTACTCAAAAATCAAGTTCTCTAGTTGGTAAACGTGGTATTACACGTTTACCAAAACTATCACTTGCTCGTGATGATAACAAAGAACACATCTGTTTTGATGATAATAATAATGCAGTTGGCCCAAATGCAGTTCAGTTTGTCAGTTATATAGTGATGCAGAGCCGTTGCAGGATTAGTATTTTTTATCCTGATTGGAAGTCAGTGGACAGGACGGCGAAGCAACAGCTTTGGGAGTCCGTGACGGTAAAATATCTTTATTTATTTATTTTATCTCATTTTTTTAATATTATACAGTTTAAATGACATATTTAATTTTTTCAATTACAGATGACATTCAATTTTCAGGAAACCAAAGAAATTATGAAAAGACATCTCTCTTTAGCGGAGGTTCGATGGAGAGATTTTAAAAACAAACTGAAGAAAAATTATGTTTTTGGAAAGAGAAGGTTTGAAAGCCCATGTCTTAAGTATCCATATATAGATGAGGAAACATGGAAGCGATTTGTTGACAGTCGTCATGAAGAGAAATTTCAGGTATTGTAATTGTTTTATTTTTTAAAATTTATGCTATATTTTCCTTATTACATAGTAATTTATTTTTATGTAACATGCCTCCAAGAGATCTCATCAGGAGATCTAGTTGAAAAACGTATACCCTCATACTTTATCACGTGGAGGGTACTCATATTTGGAGTAGAAAATGATTGAAGAAAAATTTGAAGCATTAAGAGATCGATCAAGTAGTGGTTCAAAAGAGGTCCAGTATGGTCCTCCATCTCCTCCCACTCGCTATGAGAAATGGAAACGAGAAAGAAGAAGAAAAAATGAACAATATCTTATAGACGAATCTCATCAAGTGGCTGATAGAATTGTAAGTAAATATTATTTCTTTGTTAACAATTTTATTTTTTTTATAATTTATAAAAACTAATATAATTTTTTTATTTTTCATCTCAGGATGAACTTCAGGAGAAAGAGACACAAGGCTCTTTTATCCCCGAGGGTAGGATGGATATCCTAGCCACTACTTTGGGAAAGGCAAAACACCCCGGCAGTGTTAGAGGATATCATGTGGGTGTTAGTATTCGGAAGGTTTTTGGTAAGAGTAAGCAATCAAGAGACCCAGAAATCAAATCCTTAAAAGAAGATCTGCAGGATATGAAATGGTCTATGGGTGATCAAATTCAAGCAGCAGAACAGAAGGATTTATTAGAACACTTGGCAAGACAGTCACAGTCTGCTCATCCTTCCGAGGTATATTATTTACTTGTTATCAATTTTTCTTTTCTATAAATTATAAACACTGATATAACTTTTTCATTTTTCAACATTCTCAGCCTACTCACTCGGACTACCCTGCCACATATGATTACCCAGCACCGTCTGGGAAGCGTTCCGAGGTATATTATTTACACGTCATCAATTTTTCTATTTTATAAATTATAAACACTGATATAACTTTTTCATTTTTCAACATTCTCAGCCTACTCACCTGGACTACCCTGCCCCATCTGCTTACCCTGCCCCGTCTGGGCAGCCTTCTGAGGTAAATTATTTTATTTAATTTTTAATCAATTTTTCTATGTTATAAATTTTAAACACTAATATACCCTTTTCATTTTTATGACTTCTCAGCATGCTCACCCTGACTACCCTGCCCCACCTGCAAACTTTGAGCCTCCACCTCCTCCCTCGGATCAAGCCTTATATTGTGAGTTGTTTACGGGAGATCCTCATGTACATATTGTTGCGTTAGGACAGGTGTATTTTTTGGGGGACTCAGTACATCATTAGCCTATGCAGATGGGCCAGGTTAGAGTATCAGTACTTGTTATTATAGATCCTACTGCTTTACTACCATTTCCTTCTGTGGAGATCACCAGTGTTGGGGAATGTATGGGCCATTTTTTACTTTGGCCAACTGCACTTCTTCGTTATATTTCACATGAGGTATGCGTTTTTTTAAATATTAATTAGAAATGATTCCAAATTATATATAATGTTTTCTAACATTTAACTTATATAGGATTATCTGAAAGCAAAATAAACTGTACAAATGCAACAAAATGTTCAGAAACAGTCGGCTGTAGGTACTTCTGATATTTTATATGGGTTGAAAAGATTATCTGAGTCCTCTTCTTCCTTGAATTTTATCTATGAGTTTCGGATGATGCTCGATATATGTGGAAGAAATTATAAATTGAGAAAATTTAAAGAAGATATCATGAATTTAGTTAATTTTGAAGAGATCGGGCTGAATGTGGTGCAGTTGTTTTCCATGTAAGTAAATTGACGTTTGAATTGCTATTTCTTTAAAAAAATATTGTTATGTCATTGACTAACTATATTTTCTTTTTAAATTAGGTATCTACATAGGATTCTTTTACAAAATGAAACTACCAGAATTTACAGCTTTATAGATCCAGAGTACATTTCCTTAGAAGTCAAACATGTGAAGAATGATGAAAGAGTTCAATATATATCCGAGAGATTATCACAAATAGAGATTCAGTGCTGGTTTTTTCCATTTCTTGATAATTAAGAACATCAACATAATTTTGAACTCATGATCATTATAATGTCATTAATTGTGAACTTTTTGTATTATAGGGGGCATTGGATGTTAGGAGTATTTTCCCTAAATGAATGCACCTTATATTGGTTTTTCTCTTTATTATGAAAAGTGTGTAAACCATTTTCCAACTTATTAAACAGGTAAGTTGTTTTTTTATTTTTATAAGTTTGTTATGTTTAATTTTAATTGTTTACACAAGTTTTATTAGTTCTTATATAAAAAAATGCAGTTCATGGAAACATTTTACAAAGGAAAAAAACCAACGAAAATCAAATATGTGGAAGTACAGGTAATTAGTTTTTATATTTTTGTTATATATTGGTTTTTATTATTAGTTAAATGTTTTATAACTGCAGTGTCATCGTCAAAATGGACATGTTTAATGTGGTTATTATATTCTACGATTTATGTATGAGATAATCACAACTGTGGAAACTACTGATTTTCATAAGGTTAGTTGTATTAATTTTTTTATATATTTTCTCCCACTTTCTTCTATTTATTAATTTAATATCATTCAATATTATTGTAGGTATTCAATGATTCACAGTCTTATTCCCAATCTGATATGATCCATATTCAATATACTTTTGCGGACTTTTTGTTAAGTCTGATTAAGATTTGAGGTATGTATATACTAATATTTTTAAATAATAATACATATGGGTTTAAAAAACTAACTGTTATGATATATTAGGTGTTTGAACCTAATAATAATCAAATGAATGCTTAAACAATAACCAACAATGATCATGTCGTATATTTCAGGTACATGTATTTTAATTCTGCTTTACTTTGATTTTTCTCAAGTGCCTCTGCAAAAACTGTTTTATTGAACCTACTAATAATCAAATGAATGCTTCAACAATAACCAAAAATGAGCTTGTCGTATATTTCAGGTACGTGTATTTTAATTCATAATTAGTTATTATATTTCTTTTCATTATTATTTCTGAAAATCATTTGTCTGTACAGTGACAGATCTGGAGGGTGGTACTTGGATCATGAACATAGAGATTCGTATAGCGAAATAACATTCACAAACACTAAAAATTGTCTCCCTTTCATGCACATCAATATCTTCTAGGCCTTTTTATTTTTTATGAAAATAAATATCAGAAAATGATTGCCGAGAAGCATATCACATAATCCCTGAAACAACTCTTAGTGGGTTTGCACAAAGATAAAATAGAAGGCGTCAATTTTTAAGGTATGTTTCTTTATGTCTCTTCAATCTACATTTGATTTCAATATTCTCACCTATTTTTTGCACTCAAACTTATTTCTTTGTTATTCCATAACTTAAACAAATAACAATAGTGAATGTATAATGCACGTCTATACAGATCAAATATAAAAACCTGAGGTTGGGGGTGGTGGGGATCCTACAGTGAAGAGACACCCCCAACATCTTCAGTGGGGGAGGTGAGGAAGAGGTTGCATCGGCTGAGTGTTCCTGGAATTTTGATCAGGGTCTTAACATATCATTTTGGTAATTTACGTTGTGAAAAAATGAATGATTGAAATAATTTACACATTTTTATTTAATGTTTATTCATTGCAGTAATATCTTGGATTGATTTTTTCACGCACATCTCCTTGGTTAGTTTCATTACTGTTTTGACAGAATTGGTGTTATCAATGGGAGGAAACTCACAATGATTGATAATGAGTATGGTTAGATCAAGAAAATGCACCATGCAGGTATGTTTAGTTGTGCTCAGTAAATACTACCATCATTCCAGCATCCAAAATTACCCGCTTGGTTATTTGATTAGAATCTTTCAGCAAAATTACTATGTGCTGAGGGAGATGTGATATACTAAGAAACTGAACTTGAACTCTACAAATGTATGATGAATATTTCCAGGTTTTTTTTATTGTGAAATTGAGGGATTCATTGGAGTAATAGATTCCTGGAAATGATTCATACTAGAAATTATTGTTTAAAGAGGAAATAGATTTAGTTTGTCAGTTCTGGCACAAACTATTATGGATTTTCTACCCACTATTATCAATTATGAATCATATATTCCATTATTAAAAATCTTTATTACTGCTTTTCATTGAAATAGGACGTCTGGATTACTGTTATTTAGTAATAGTGCATGACAATCAGTTCAAGTGATTTCATACCTAATAACCAACAATGATCATGTCGTATATTTTAGGTATGTGTATTTTAATTCTGCTTTACTTTGAGTTTTCTCAAGTGCCTCTGCAAAAACTGTTTTATTGTTTTTGTATACTCCGTTTTTTTCAGGGTTACGAGTTTTTTGGAGGAGAAATTATAAATATTTTATATTTTTTTTTTACGGCATCGGTTATTTTAAAAACCGACACCGAATATTTAAAAAAAATATTTACGGCATCGGTTTTTCCAATAACCGACACCGAAAGTTTTCTATGGAGTCAGTTTTTTATAAAACCGACACCGAAAACTTCTTGGACGGAGTTTTGGAGTCGGTTTTATAGAAAACCGACGTGGAAAACTCCGTCCAAGCAGTTTTCGGCATCGGTTTTATAAAAAACCAACGCTGAAAATCCTGTCTAAATGCAGTTTCGGCATCGGTTTTCCTGAAAACCAATGCATAAAATCGCATTTTCAGCATCGGTTTTCTATAAAACCGACGCCGAAAACCTAGTTGACTCAGTTTTCAGCGTCGGTTTTTTAAAACACCGACACCGAAAATCATGTCTAAATGTAGTTTCGGCGTCGGTTTTTTATAAAACCAATGCCGAAACCCATAAGAGAATTATTTTTCACGTTGGTTTCTAAAGAACCGAAGTGAAAAATATATTTTTAACGTCGCCTATAAAGACTTCGGTTTATAACTGACGTTAAAAATTAAAAAAAAACCGACGCTAAAAAGTGTTTTTGCACTAGTGGAAGAGAAAGATTATGAGACTAAGGCTCGACGGATAAACAGTTTTAACCCATAAAAGAAACGATCAATCTTACTTCTTGGGTTACGTATATAATCTACATCATACCTCACTAACCTTGTAAAGTTAGCCTCATACTTTGCAACATTCTCATCCTCCTTTTGCGTCAAACTCAGAAATTGCCTTTCTATATCTGCTCGATGGTCACAGGGAAAGTATTTTTCTAAGAAAAGATCTCTGAACTTCCTCCATTCTATATTTGATACTTCATCATCTTCCTTTATGTTTTGAATCAATGACCACCATTGATCAGCATCTCCAGTCAGGTGGTAAACTGTCATGATAACCTTTTCCCTTTCACTACTCCCCAAGGCATGGAATATTTTATCTAAGGAATTTATCCATTGCTCATCTACTAAGATATTTCTACTGCCATTGAATGTTTGTGGTTGTTTCCTCATGAAGCGGTCTAACATTGATCCTCCACGTTGCGGATCAGGGTGCTCCATACGAGTAAGGTTATTATTCATAACCTGAGTGAGTTGTCCCAGTATGGTGATAAGTTGATCAGCACCAGTTGTATCAACAGCTTCACTATAATTATCTTGAGCAGGAGGGAAATCCCTACATGGAGTGCATTCATTGATACAGTTTCCATTCCTTCCACTAGGATCCATTTCTAAATAATGGCATAAACTAGATTAGTTTATGAATCAAAATACATAATTCCATACTTGTAAAATACTTTACATAAATTGAACAGTTTATGGATATAATCCATAATCATAAAAATGTTTTCTTTGAGGAATTATATACTTATAAACCCTTAATAATGGTTTGTAAATAAAATGAGAATAATCCTAAGCATATCCCCTGGGAGTGTCGTAACCAAAGGTGCAACAAGTCCCATTGTCGTGAACCAGTTCCCGTTCGAGTCTAGCTCAAAGCAGTGTTTTTGGGTTTTACCAGTAGGTACATCTGTGCCAGAGCCGCCTCTACCTGCTCGTATCCAGACAGGGATGTATTGCTCGGAAAACTCACAAAAATATTTATAATACAAAAATTCTAGGAAGTTCTTCTATACTTATCCTCAAAGTCTATCTTAGGATTATGTGCTCTAATCAGAGTTTATCTAAATATAACTTCCAAGGATAGTACTAAACTGCCTCTCATACCAACTATAATGCCCCGGCCCCAGTTACCCGAAGTCGGTGCATTATTGTGTAACATTGGCATGATCACAAAAGATCAAGTCTCGAAAGAACGATTAGTTTAGTGGCCTTGGAATCACTATATACAATCATAAACGTTACATTACACCATAAAGTAAAACAAAACTGCAACAACTTCTTGTTTTCTTATCCCCTTATACTATCCCTGTAGGTCATTCATAAAATACTTCTTCACATCCTGGAAAAATTAAAACATTGAAAGGGGTTAGCTCAGATGCTCAGTAAGGATAACAATATAGTGGAAGCTTTCATAAATAAACATAAACATTTAAGGCAATGTATAACTAAAACAAAAGCCTATTAAACTTGAACTTCAACATGATATGGTAAAAGTAAAATGAGATAATGCCATTTACTTATTCACATGGATATTCTACTGGTTGAATAATCACATGCAATATCAATAACCACTTTCACAATGATGGAATGCATAATGGAAGACTATCATAACCACGTAGACAAGGCCTCGTGCCAAGACTACAAATAAGATTTTGTCAAGGCCTTATGCCAAGACACTAGTTTGTCTCATGAGACCTGCCGATGCATTGAGGAGCTATAGCGGGCTCCACCCATCACTTATTAAGTCCAACGCATTCCTCATATGAACAGGTTTAAACATATCATAAACCATAACATAATCGTGTCACATAAAACATGCATAAAGGAAAAAAAACATTTTCACATTTCAATCACAAGATATCAATACAAAATATTGATATAATAAAAAAAACACTTTCAAAACCATTTTCAATACCAAAATAAAAGAAAATTAAAGCTTTGTATTTATTTTTCAATTAAAAGAAGTTATGACCTGTAGAGGACGACGAAACTCAAATAATGGTCACAGCGACAGAGAAGTCATTGTCACTGCATACGTAAGACAAAAACATTCATTTTTTCATTTAGTAAAACACTTCGTATAAAAATATTCATTTTTAATAAAAGTAAAATTCAAAACGGGGTTTATACACCGTATAAAATAAAGTTGTGTATAAAAAAAATATGCCTGAATGATTGGAGATTGAGACGAAGTCTCTTACATATATCATTTTTTTAAATAAAATAGATCTATTATGTGTATTCAATATAAATACACATAAAGAAAGTATAAATAATATATAGTACATAATAATATCATGACATAATTTGAAAGTAGAAGATTAACCCAAAGAACGGAAATTGGGTTAAGAAGTTTCCTTACCTTGTGTCCGACTTGACTCAATCATTCTTTAATATCCTGAATAATAAACTAGAGTTAATTTCTACTTGATTAAGAAACTTTTTCAAGTTCATTATTCCTTTTATATCACTTATTACCATGTTATGAACATTATGTAATTATTTAAGTTAATAACGGTCATTTTGTCAATCTTTGGTACTTGAGTCAAAAATAAACTTATTATAATTACAAGTTGTTAATGTGGTAAACTATCCATTATATCCAGATTTATATTCATGATTTAGATATCATATATATCATACATATCCAGTATATACATTCATTTATAATATTACATAACATTTAGAGGTAAGAAATGAAATGCACCGTTCATGGAGACGGTAAGCCGTACGTACGCATGAACACTACTTTCATTTCTATTTCGTATTTAATGGAATGAAATCATAATTATATAAAGGTATATTATAATTCCAGTATAATATCATATATAATATCATATATAATATCATTTACTCAATCCTTTATAAATCCCACATATGGCATTGACGATTCAAATCACTTTGAGGGGGCGGTAGTCCGCACTTCCTCAACTGAAATTATCGCATTTGAACAACATGCAAAGCATAAAGATATGTTTTAAATGTAAAATACAAAAGAATAGAGAGGAATTAAATATAATATATATCATAAATAAATATAGTTCCATCATAATGTCCACCATGAGAGGTGGTAGGAGAAGATAGAACAATCATCGTTTCGTGAGGCAGTAATTCGCCATCCTCGGAAACAATATGTTCATTAATCATTAGATGGAGGTGTGTGTAAGTGTAGCTCGAATAAATATCATAAATATATCCTAGTATATTTAAGATACTGGTGTTTTTACAAAATAAAGAAATAAAAGGAGTTTAAGGGGTTGGAGAAGCAAAATAAAACAAAAGAGGATAAGAGAAGACATTACCTTAAAATCGGGTAACTCTTTTTGATTTGATCCAAAGGCTTCCTTGGGAAGACTTCTGCCCAAAGTGAGGCTTCTAGGAGTAGGAGAGGGCATTTTAGAGAGTATTTGATCAGATTTTGGCCAATCAAAATGGCTTGAAGGTGTGAATAAGGTGGTAGAGGTGGGGGACTTTTATAGGAGGAGAGGAGGGGCACTCTTGGAATGTAATGAAATGTTACATTATTATGAAGTGATTTTCGGATTTCAAAGGTCCAGAAATTATATATTTCTAGGCTAAGGTGATAAGGGTTCGAAATCTACTCATAAAATAGGTTTTTTACAAGTGTAAGTCTTAAATTTTACATTATCTTTTCATTTTATTTAAATCGTTAATTAATGCGGTCATCGCTGCATCAACATGGTGTCATAAATAATTTAATTTATTTAATTTCTAATAATATTAAAAAAATTACCATGATGTAGGAAATATTTTTATCTTTCCAATTAATATTTATAGTTTAAAAGTTAACTTATATAACCCCATGTAATAATTGTTTTAGTAAAACAACACATGTTTGTGACAATTTTATTTTTACATTAAATAAAAAGTTATTAATGTCATTTTCTTACCCAAGTGGCTCCATGGGGTCCCCAAGTTGACCCATGGATTTTCATGGTCTGAAATGACTCATAAAATATGGTTAGGACAAGTGTAAAGTTATTTTCATATTTTTATAATATCATTTTTACCTTAAATTTCACTAATTACCTTTAATCGCGATTAATAAAACATAAAAGTTACTATTCACCAAAAAGTATTTTAATCCCATTGAACCAAATTTTATATCCTAATGAAAACCATGTATGTCGGATTTTTGAAATTCAATTCATAGAAGCGGTAAAGTTTCATTTAAATGAAAAATCAGCTTTTTAACTACCACTTAGTGGTTTCACTATTCATAAAAAATTGATGTTTTTCAGAACAATGCCAAAAATTCACCCTAAGCTATAATTGATATTCTGAATTAAAAAATGATGTCTATTTTAAAAAATTCCAAACATATAATTTTCATTAATTAATTTTATAATTAATTCACGCTGTCACAACAAATAGCGTTTTTTGAGAAACAATATATATCAAAAGATTGATAATTGTTTATGTCCAATTTCAAACTGAAATTAATTCTAATGACCACCATTGGATAAAATGGTAAAAATATATTCTAATTATACTTTAAAACCACTAAATAGTATAATTTATCACTATAAATTATTTTGATTAAAAAAGTTGTTTTTAACTATTTTTCACTATTCATAAAAAATTAGAAGTTCTCAGAAAATTACAAAAAATTCAACTTAGGATAATTTCGATATTACAAATACAAAAATGAAGTCCATTTTGAAATATAAAATTTATATAATTTGAAAAAGTGGGTATTAATATTCATAACAGCTACTTTGATTGGTCGTGGTGTGTTAGAATCTCATACTTGCGTACAATGCAAGCTATTGAAGAGAAGCGTACCATGAAATCTTTGGGTGTTACAAATATCATCTGGTATTTCAATTCTATTGTCACCTATGGAGGCTCAATGGTGCATCAAGTCATATCAATGAGTTGACACAATGCATCATAAAGATTATAAATTATCAAAATTATTATTCTTAAGAACATAGGTGACATGATATTTGAAATGAGGGTGATCATAAAAAAACATTAGGTAGTTGTGGATTTTTAATATGTAGTTTTGAAATGTCAATTCTTACTTGAACACCATAAAACCCTCATACATGATCTGAGTAGAGTGGTTAAAAACATGGTTGGTAGAAAAAATTGGTAAAAATACATTAATTTTTAATATAAGATAGATATATGTTTCCCATAGAACAACCTCCTCTAAAACATTATAAAGGATTATAATACCTATTTTTAAATTTTCATGTATTTATAAAGCACCTTGTGGTAGTTAATTGAGTAATATGAGATAGTTGTGCCTTCAGAATATGGTTAATTTGTTTTAGAAGACCCATAAAAATATCTATGAACATGAGAAGTGGGGATGCCCAAATTTACCCTACAAGTAGTAGTTTTTATTGTAGTATAGGTAGGGATTGAATCCATAGGGACCATAGAAGTAACCTTGAGACTCTCAGATTTGATCAGAGGATTGGCTATGTAGTGGGAAACATTAGTGTTTATTTCATTTGGGAGAGACAATAAAAATAAAAATAAGATAATGTATTTAATTTAGGAATTTAACATCTAATTATTTTAATGGAATCAATTAATCTAGTTGGGTTTATCCAAGGTTGTTGTTAGGGCTGGAATGGATGTAATTGTTTTCATATGAAATCATAACTCACTAGTTAAAGAAGTATCCAATCAGCAGTATTTGTATAAATTATAATTAACATTTTTAATCCATACACAATTTCAATTATAATCACCAATTGTCTTAGAGAATCACTTTCATAATCACTCTAAGGAATTGTATTGTACTAGAACTCAAAATATGTAGTTGTTAAAGTTGGAGAAGATGAAAAATAAAAAAAATATGATGAAAGGAACCCTCAAACGATAAAACTAATTTCATAATTTAATAACATAAAATGTCATGAAATAAATCCACAATAAAGTACCTATAATAAAACCCCAAAATGGTTATTCTTACATTTATTCAAGGATCTCATTAGAAGGTGGAAGTCAAATTATAGAGGCAGAATTGATGAAATGAAAAACAAAGAAAAAATGAACACTCCAATAATGTGTGAGGATTTTTACAATTATTGGCATAGATAAATTAACACCTTTATTCAAAAATATCAATTTGATAAGAAATAAGATATAAAAATTTAATAATAATAATAATAATTTTCATAAGGAAACTAATGCAATTGAAAAATTTACATGATAAAAATGAAACATTTGATTACAAAATGTGAGTATAACATGACAATTGAAAGTGTAAAACAAATCTACCCCAATTTCATCACCACCATAGATTAAATATAATTTTTTGGGTCCTAGGTAAGATTCCCCATCAATAAATTCCACCTCATTTAATTAATATATAAAAATGTGGGTGAGAAATAAAATCAATTTGGACATTTCAATATTGAAAATTAAATTCAAACTAGATTCATCCCTCATGTTTTTCATGAAAATATGACATTAAAGAGATTAAAATATGGGACATACATAGACGATAAATATGTTGTTATAGGTTTCCTATAATATATTGAAAAATTCCAATCCATTTGGATGATCCATTCTGATTTTATGCTTGAAATAGTGGGTTGAATTTATAGGCCTAGAAATCTAGACGATAATTTAGTCTTCCAATTTTCTTCCCTATATATCGTTAAAAATCATAATTATATCTGGAAACAGTTGAATAAAATTATCCCCATAGTTTTATTTATCTATAGTTAAAATTATAGCACCATTGGTCTTGGAAAGTGGTTTTCAGTTTTATTTGATGTGCCTAAGTCCCAATATGCTTTGATAAAAAAATTCTGAAATAATGTAAAAAAATTCCCATCTTCCAATATGATTAATATATTGATCCTAAAATAAAAAATACTCCACCCAAAATTATTAATAATATATTAAAATATCAAATTGACTTAATCAAAAATAATAATTCCATAAGTTATTGAGTAATTAGTCAAAAATTCACACACTTAAGACATGAATTGCACAATGATATGAAATGAAGTTTAATTTATAAAATGCACTAAAACAGGGTTTTATTAAAATTGAAACTCATAAATATTAGAATATAAAATAATTAATATTCTCTTATTATAGTGGCTAATAACACAACTAAATTGATTTTTTCTAGTCCTAAGTACAAATTATCTCAAAAATTTGAAATTGAATTCTCTTTTTTCAAAAACATTTTAACACACATTTCTCACCAAAATACATCATGAAAAAATCATGAAACCTAAAAAATAATTTACAGAATATGGGTTCACAAGAATATCCCATGCCTAATCCCATTCCACTATTTAAATGCATCTCTAAATTTTATCCAATTTCAATTAATTATGATCATGTTTTGTGCATCAAAAAAGTCTTGGGGACCATTTTCTTATTCAAGGGGAACATAAGTACATGTGCTATGTGGGAATTATAATAAACCGTAATATGAGAATCCAATGTTTTTTTTGTTTTTTTGAACCATAATAGAGATGAAAAGAATAACTCTAGGAAATAATACAATGGATTCCTGATCTCCATGTTCCAGACGCCACACATTTTGTCAATTACATGCTCTATAATAGAGATTTAAAGCCTAACTCTAGTCAAGAAAAGTCTGGAGTCATGATCCCCAAGTGTTTGACGCTACATATTTGGACAAAACATTACTCTAAATTATATTTTTTTCCTTTTTTATTGGATACTCAAATTAAACTAAATGTAGTATCAAACACAATACTATGATTAAAGGGACATAAGAACTCAAACTTACACCCTAAATTCAATGGCCATTCATTGTGAACATTTGATTAAATAGATGAAAATGTAAATAGTACATATTAACATTACATGACCACACTATCCACAATTTAAGCTCATGAAATTGAACTAGTATAAGAAATAGAATCAAATAATTCAAAATCATTTTACATTCAGTTTTCATGTTTCAAAATACACATTATTGAATAAAAGGATAATGAATTTAAATTTCCCATAAAATATTTTTTATCTCAAATTTTTACTCTCCCCAACATAGAATAACACAACCTTCATTGTTTAAAGATAATAGAAGGGTGACTTTAGACATGGAAAAGAAGAGGGGGAGAATGTGATTTGAAATAAAATCATGGAACAAAATCACCGGGTTTTCAGTTGATGAACCACAAATAAGAAATTGATCACATTGGTATTACATCACTAGTATACTCCATTTGGATTATTAAAGGTTTGGTTTTATCTTTATAGGGAATGGGTTTCATTTTAAAATACTGAACTGCTTCAGCTACTAAATCTCACACACAATAAAAATTAGATCACATTGTAAATACCAAGTGATTCCCTCGACAAAAAACTAAAATCACAAAAAAAATTCCTAATTTGGGTTGACTCTTAGAAATATTTTATTTTAAAGTCAATATCTAAATTTAGACCCCCCCCCCAATACCCAATACCAACTTCCCACATTTTATAGATTTCATTTTTCATAACTTATAAAATATTGGATTGATTCTTTGTCTATAATTTTTTCATTTATATTCCTATGTTCTATAATGAGTGGAAAAAATAAGGAATATCAAAAATAGTTGATGTAGTTTATTATTTATTCTTTCTTAATAAATCAATAATAAATCCTACATTGTTAGTTTTAAGAGAAGAATGAATTTTGACTATAGGGTTTTGGTAATCACCCATCAAAGTAAACTTTATAGGGAAAGGAAGGAAAATACTTTTGACTTTGAGTTGATTGAAATTTATTAAATAATATTGAAAATGTAAATAAAAATAAATTTATTTCCCCCAAATATTTGAATCAATTGGTTCTATTAAAAAATATGTTTCAACACCATAATATTATATATCAATTTCAATGGTTGGTAAAAAATTATATTTCAATATTTTACCAAATTGTTTAGTGATTTGGGGTTCTAAAAAATCATTACTTGTGTAATATTCAGGATACTCAATCCATGATTTCAAATTTACATCATGTGAATAAAAAAAATTAGGTTCCTCCTAATTTAAAAAACCATTAACCAATTCCTTCATGCTCTTTAGGTCTATTAGATTCAAAGGTTGATTCATTATCATTTTCATTATAAGTTTTTTGTTTAATAAGATTCTTTTATCAATGATGAAGAAGGGACAACCTTAGTGGGAATGTGTTCTATAAATGTTCCAATGCATTGTAGGTAAAATATCAATGATGAGATATCAAATGTAATTCTCTCAATTTTATTATAAAATAATTCAATCAGTTTATGATGAATGGATTTTATATTAGGTTGACCATCCAATACTTCTCTATGATTGATCTCTTCAACCATCCTTTAGAGGATTTTAAATTTTTACTTTAAAAATTCATAATACCATTTATTCTTTGTTGGGTTTATGATTGATTGATTTTGATGATACTTCATAAGAGTAGACTGAAATTAAGAATTTTGATCCTTAGAAAATAAAAAAATAGACATGGAAGAAAATAATAGAAATGGATGTGAGATTAGAAAAGTTGGGGTGAGAAAAAATGAAATTATCTAAGATAACATAATTAGTTTCCCCGAAATGGAACCAAAATTTTGTGATGATCAATTTTACCCTATTATTAGAATCATTCATTTTAGTATATATAGGAATCAAATCAACAGGACTAAATAAGTAACCTTGAGACACTCAGATTTGATGGGAGGATTGGCTATAAAGTAGCCAACTTTGTTCTTGAATAAAATTGGGAGAGATGAATACTAAAGTATATAAGAGTATGGATTGAATTTAAGAATTAAAATTCCAATTATTGTAATTGAAATAATTAATGGATATGGGTTTATCCATGGTTTTTGTTATGGCTAGAATGTTTTTAATTGTTTTTGTATCAAATCTTAGCTCACTAGTTCATGAAGTATCCAATCAATGAGATATGTCCACAAAAAAATTTAAAGATATAATCCATACAAAATTACAAGGATAATCACAAATTCAATTATCCTATCACTTTCATGATCACTATAATGAATTGAAAAATACTAGAACTAAAAATACACAGTCATTAAAGTTGGAAAATATGAGGAAGAAACTAAATCAATGAAGGAATATCTCAAACAATAAAACAAATTTAACAATTTAATAACATAATATAAAAACCAATCCATCCCCAAGAAACTCCCTAGAATCAAACCATATGTGTTTTATCCTTTAATTGACGCAAGCCTCTCAATGCATGGTGGATGTCAACTTATAAAGGCAAAATTAATGAAATGAAAAACCACAAAAAAACGAAAACTCCACCACTGTGTAAGTAATATCACTATTTTTGATGTAAAAAAATTCAAACCATGATTTAGTGGTATCGACATGATAAAAAATGATATAAAAGTTTAATAATAATATGAATAATAACTTTTATTAAGAAAATATTGTGATTAAAAAATATTTCATTATAAAAAAAACATGTGATTATGAAAGGGGATTGTAACATTACAATTGAAAGGATAAAAAAAATCTACCCAACTACTTCACCAACACATCGTAAATATTCATTTTTGGTTCCTAGGTTCAATCCCTCATCAATAAATTCCATCCCTTTTAATTAGGATAGTAAAATGTGGGTGAGAGAAAAAATGAATTTTAACTTTTGAATGTTGAATAAAGAATTAAGATGAAGTACATCCCCCGTTTTGGTGCAAAAATATGACATTTAAGACGGAATAATATTGGATTTTCATAAATGAAAAATATCAGCTTCCATGTGTCCTCTAATATTAATCAAAATTTCATTCAAATTAGATTATCCATTCAGATTTTACGCTTGAAATGGTGGGATGATTTTATGGGACTCGAAATCCACCCCATAATTTAATCCTCAACTTTGTCCCCTTGGATCTCCTTTGAAACATCATAATTATCTTTGGAACCATTTGAATTAAATTATACCCTAAATATTCTATTTCAATAGTTAAAATTTGACCATAATTAGGATGGAAATATTGGCTCCACATTTTTTTTATGGGCCTAGGGCCCATTATGATTTAGTCATAAATTTATGCACCAATAGGAAAATACGTCCAACTTACATTATTATTAATCCATTGATTATAAAAGAAAAAATATTCCAATAAAAAATGATTAATCATGTGACAGAATATGAACATTAATAACCCGAAATCTAGATCCATAGATTCAAGGATTATTTTATTAGATAAATACATATATCAAAACATAGAGGATCGTAAATTTTAGTTGTCTTAGGAAAATACACACATAAATGAATTTTACATTTAATTGAGTCAAAATAATATCATTTGAAAACAAGGGAAAATTTGTTATCCAGCTTTTGATAAATATTTTCAGACTGTTGACGCTGAAATCCAGAGAAGGGCCACATCAAAAGAGTAAAAGAGCACCGAATGAATCTGGGATGAAAAAAAGGAGATCCAGGGGCCCGAGAGGTGGGAACACACAAGATTCGGAAGGCGAACACAAGAGGAGTTCCGGCGCGCAAGCCATTGCGCGCTGGTATTCCCTTCTATGCCCAAACTGTAGCCCTCTGTGTTGCGCCGCTCCCGCCCTGTTTTCATGCCCAAGACGACGTAGAACGGGGGTTTGTGCGCTCTGCACCATTTCCGCTCCCAGGCCTGCTTCCAATCTAGGCTCCATTTCTGTGCCCAAGGTGTTGTCGAACAAGAGTTTTGACACCCGACCCCGTTTCAGCACCCAAGGCGACATCAGACATCCGGTTGCACACCCGGCCCCATTTCCATGCCCAAGGTGACGTCGAACAGGGTTTGCGTGCCATGCTCTTGTGCGCCATTCTGAGAGCTCCAGCTATAAAATGAACTATATCCCCGCTCTATGGGAATGGTGACCGAAGACGAAGTGACGCTTTACTATGCGAAAATCCTATCTTTCGCAGCCTCAGGAAAAACCCATGGCCTTCATGTATTTGTTCTTGCGCGATTGTTCTCCCAGGGGTTCCTTCAGACGGGCCCTCAGATCCTTGTGAATTTTTTCCCCAAGTCGTTTTCACACAATGTGTCCCCTCTTTCATGCAATTCCCCTCTATTTTAGGTTCTCTTGTTCACATTCCATCCAAATTGTGTGAAAACCATCCATATTGCATGAAGCCCTTTCGCCTTGCGCGCCACTGGTCCCACTTGCATGCAACACGTCCAATTTGTGTGCCCCCAGTCCAACTTTCGTGCAACGCGTACATCATGCGTGTGAACCTACCATCTTGCGCTCCACCCGCACCTCTTGCTTGCAACCTCTTTATCTTGAGCACAAACCATCCCTCTTGAGCGAATACTTCCTGTTTTTCAACGGACCATCCTCTAACACGCACTCCATGTGGTGGCCTCACCTTGAGGCACTATGTTCTAGCCTCTCTTATGTGCGACACACCTGCATCACACACTCTTTTCTCTTGATACCCCTCAGGTTGGAATGTATCAATTTCAAAGTACATTGGAAAATACTTCCAGTTTTGTTACTTTGCCTCATGCTCCTTTGCATAGGCACGCTGACAGGTATTGCTTCTTCGCATAGCCATGCTAACTTGGACCCCCTAATGGTTCACTCCATAACACCCCCCAAACACGGAATTTTCGATCCCTTTGCTTAACCAGTGTGTAGAGGGTGCCGGTCATGTAATTCTTATAGGTGCGAAGTAAACCCACCTCTTCCGAGCTGCATGACGTTAAACTGCCAAGTACCATTGTCCTCATCACATGACATTAAACTGTGACCTCACCCTGTGTCGTGCACGTGGGGTGTCTCATCTCGGAAATTCTCTATTCCCACTGGTCTCTACAGGAGTGAGATCATTCCTTTCATGGAATGATATCCTATTTATCGGAGTGGCGTCCGTCCGTGGGCAAAGGGCAACCACCCTGATGGGAGCTCCTAGCTTTCCTTACCGGAGGTAGAACCTCTGATCCTCCTCTCTTCCTGGGTCCCAAATCCCTCTCCCACTAGGCTTTGTCACCACTCAGGGCTCCACCCTAGAGTAAGTCCCAATATCCATCTCCATGGGATGCTAACCGTGCATAATCCCTTATTTCCTCTTTGGGCCGCTAACCGCGCATGAGCCCTGCTTCACTTCCCACAGATTCACCATTCACGACGTGATCGACAGGTCATTGTTGTCTCTTGTTTCTCACACTGAGCATGAATCATGTGGGATTATAGCAAGCACTAACCATGAAATCCTCCCTAGGCAGCCTAGTGTGTAAGCCCCACACCCCACCTAAACTATGCGATCTTTGATCCTTGCCAAGGCGGGCTATGTAGGAAGCCTCCACGAGGTTCAAGCCCACCACCCAATTGTTCTGACCCCCTTCACGTCCGTTCCCACACCACCTAAACTATGAGCTATTTGATCATTTACAAGGTAGGATATGTAGGAATCCTCCCCAATGTTCAAGCCCACCATCTATATGGGACCCAATTCCTCCTTCACGTCGGTTCACCCCCATCCTGCATGATGTTAAACTGTGGACCTCAACAAGTGGTAAGCCATTGTTTCCCCAGTCAACAGTAAGTCATTGAACCCTACCTGAACTACGTGGTCTTTGATATTTTCCATGGCAAATTACATAGGATTCCACCCTAGGTTCTAAGGCCACCACCCATTAGTCATTCTGACCTCCTTCACGCTGGTTCACCAAATCCTCATGAACTACAGGGTCTTTGATCCTTGCCAAGCCACGGTACGTAGGAAGCCTTCCTAAAGTTCAAGCTCATCATCCATTGGTCCTGAACATCTTCACATTGGTTCCCACTCCTAGTGAACTATGTGGGCTTTGATCCTTATTTCCTAGAAAAGGTACATAGGAAGCCTCTCTAAGGTTCAATCCCATCCTGTTGTAAGTCGTTGTCGACACCAATCAGCGGTAAGTTGTTCTGCCTCCATTCAGGGGTAAGTCATTTCACCCATCTGAACTATGTGGTCTTTGATCCTTCTGAAGTCAAGGTACATAGGAAGCCTCCCATAGGTCCAATCCCAACACCCGGTCACTCCAACCTCTTTCACGTCGGTTTTCCCACTCCACGTGAACTACGAGGTCTCTGATCCCTACCAAGGCATGGTACGTAGGAAGTATCCACGAGGTTCAAGCCTAAAATCCATCTAAACTCCAGGTCCTCATTCACATTGGTCCACCAACCCCCATCCCATATAAACTATGTGGTTTTGATCTCTATCTTCTAGGAGGGTACATAGGAATCTTCCATGAAGATCAACCCAATCCAGCGGTAAGCCATTGTGACCTCAATCAGTGGTAATTCATTGCATTCCCTATTCAGTGTCAAGCCATTGAAATCCCTTTTGAAAGGACCCTCAGCTTTGGTCCATCCTAGTTTCTTTAGACCAACCTAGGCTGCTAACCATGCGTGATCCCTATACACATCATCGGCCTATCATCTTATGTGTATGCCCCAATTCAAGTCCATTGCCTGGTCTTCCCTCTGAGCCTATGTGTTTCGGGAAGGTCATGCCCTAACCTAGAGGTTACACTGCCTCTGAGTCCAATACATGTGTCCATTCTCATAGGCCACCTCCTTAGTCGTCCCTTCACCCTATCGAACTACGCGGAATTTGATTTCCAGCCACGAGGATACGTAGGAAGTCTCTTCGAGACTCAGGCCCAACATTATTGTCGTCCTCAGAGAGGTTCCATCCCATTCACCATCGATTTCATTCACACACTCCATCATCCATCCTAATTCTTACACGGGCCTCCACATCCTAGTGGGATCATGCCACCTCATTCCCTATTCCCCTTAATAACAATTGGGAAGCTAACCACACATTGGTCCCAACATCAGTGTTTCCTCTTGAGGTTGCACCCATTTGATCCACTCTAATAAGTGTTCTAATCAGTCTGATCTGTCTCTGCTAGATGTTAATCATGTGGCATACCCTATGTTAAACATGGTAAGCTAAGGAAAACCATAGATACATGCCTATGGAATATGATTCCCTGAATTTGAATTGGGATCCCTCGGGCTCCGGCACCCTCGAGAAGCCCTATAATAAGGGGAATAAACCCAGACGTGCCAGTGTCCCAGCATCCAGACACACCAGTGATGTCCAAAATGATTACTCCCCTGACTAAAGGTTTTTGACCTATCCGGAACCATTAGAATTTCCTCACAGAAGAAGTGTAATTAACTGCTGTCCATGGTGATATAGCACTAGGAATAGTTTCTCAAACAACGTCTTAAATCTATAAGGGAGACCCAGATTAGGTGACAAGTTTCTAGGAGGAATCCATGGAAGGAAGAACCGACATCCAATCATCCTGTTTTGATCAAGGAGTGAATATCCCTGAATAAGGAACAAATGTCACCTTCCTTTGGAAAGCGGGAATGTGGGGCAACAGAACCGCGTCTTTCACATCCTCCATAGACAGATGCCCGCGCCCCTGCGAAAGCCTAAAAAACATAGACGTATAAATATTCATTGTTTGTTTTTGAAATATATGTCAATATAATATTGTGAGATCAGGTTCTCAGTGAGGGGGTAGAGTATAGTAGGGAAAATTATAAATAAAACATTAAGTAATGAATTAATAAAATGGGTTATGAAATAAAATATTAAACTGAGTTCATAAATAAATCCATGGCCAATATAACATTGAATTAATTCTGATATAACAATATCTAATCCTCTATGGATTGGAATTCATAATGTCAAACATCTGAAACATTCCATCAAGGCCTTGTGAAAATACATCTATCATAAAAGGTAAGAATTCTCTCATTACCCAAACTTAGTTATCTCATTGATGGGACTATGTTCGATGGAGAAGTTTTTTTGAAGTATGAAGAAGTTAGTTTTACAAGTGGGTTGGATTTTCTTTTCAAATAAGATAAATCAATTCACATTGTAAAAGTTTAAAATCGGACTAACCATTGTATTCATGAAATAGGACTCACATTGCATAAGAATTTTCATCAGATTGGGAAGATGTTTTCTGAATGAAAAGATTCATTAGACTCGCACTGATTCTAGAATGAAAGAAAATCCATAATTATCTGTTGCTTCAGAGTCTTCCTGGCTTCGATGGAAATCTAATGTTGCTTTTATTTTTTTTAATTCACAAAAAACTCAGTTTTATAAAAATATGTGGTGATAGCTTGACGAAGGAAAGGGGGTGTTGTCAATAATTTTGGGTGTGGAAGGAATGAAATACGTTTCTAGGATAAAGGAAATTAATGATACTTCTCAATGGATGTCAAAATGATTCTATTATAATCCTTGAAATATTCAAAGACATCATACAAGATGAAGCTTGTTAAATAACATAGTTTGTATGGTCGAAATTGTATGGTCCCATTCCATCAGTATGAGATCATCAGACACAAATTTGTTTGAATATTGGGAAGGATGATCCTAATGAGAGAAGGTGAAGATGTTGTTTTCAGTTAGAACAAAATCCAAAATATTTAAATCCTCTGTGGAAGGAGTTTATTGGTATCATCATCATATAAGGAAAGAAGTTGTTGATACTGATCAATCAGGTTCGGTATGTAATAATAATCATCAAACGAAATAAAATCAGTGGGAGTTTTTGGGACCAATGAAATAGAAAATATTAAAATTTGATGGGGGCCGATGCAAAAAGAATGTCAGATACTGATCAACAATTTAGTTGACCATTTATCATGTTGAATTTTTTATCTCTCTTTTTGGTATACAAAATGTCAATAGAGAAAGAATAATTTCCTTGAAATGTTGGTCAAGAGAAAGGAATAATATGATGTGTTGGGTTTAGAGCCATTAGAATGGACGTGACACAGTTAACATGATCAAACATAGGATTATTCGTTTGATGAAAAGGAGAAGAACATTTCATGAAGAGTTTGATGAAGATTCATAGTAATTTTTAATGGGACATTTAATTTAAAAGAATATGTTTTTTAATGAGTTATATATAGAATCGTAATGAGAATACACATGATTTACATTTTCCACATTTGGTATAGTGGAAAATATTGAAGAATCTATTTTTCTCATTGTAATGGGGAAATCAGAATGGGAATATTAATCTTTCAAATGGTGTGTTGTAATGTAATCAAATATCTTATGTTCTGATTTATTTTCAACATGGTATAAACATCATATTGAGAATGTATCTATATCTACGCATATGAAATGTGTAAGGGATAATCATAAGGAAGAAACCCGAATGAATAAATTGAAATGAAGAAATCAGAATGAAGAATAAAAATATCACCGAAGAATATTAAGAAGTTTGAAGTGCGCTGATTTTTTAAGAATATTAAATAAGTTTCAAGAAGATTTGAGAATCACTGAATAAATAATAAATCCATAAATAATTCAAGGTAAATATAGATTTATTGAAATTTGACGAACCAGGAAAAAAAATATGAATCCCACCCAAACCATTTTGGGTTTCTTATAAATGGATAATGTACATTATACTTTTTCTGACATGAATTTACTATTTATAAAAAGTGATATATGCTCAAAATTTATAAGGATAATAATTTGTTAGATTGAGAATACATAAGAAAGTTTTAAGAAAAGAATAAGAAACAAGAATAGAGAATATAATAGTTAACTGATGTAACACTCCAACCCTAGTTACCCAGAGTCTGTGCAATATTTCATAACATTGGCATGATCACAATAGATCAAGTCTCAAACAACAGATTAGTTTTGTATCCTTGAATATACTAGATACATAAATAATTTTTACATTACATTATCAAATGAAAAACAACAATACTGTTTCTCCTTTAAATACTATGATATCCCTTAGCCAATTCCTGCAGGTCAGTCATAATATACTCCTTCGTATCCTGGGAAAAATAGAACATAAGAAAGGGGTGAGTTCAAATGCTCAGTAAGGACCAAAATATAGTAGAAACTATCATAAATAATCATAAACGTTTAAGGCAATGTATAATATTAAAACAAAATCCTTTTTAACATTAATTGAACATAATATGGAAAATATAAATCAAATAATTCCATTTACATATTCACATGGATATTCTACTAGTCGAATAATCACATGTACTATCAATAGCTAATTTCATAATGATGGAATGCATAATGACAGATATCATAACCACATAGTCAAGGCCTTGTTCTAAGAATACAAATAAAGATTTTTTCAAGGCCTTATGCCCAAACACTAGTTTGTCTAATGATATCTAACGATGCATCGAGGAGCTATAGCGGGCTCCACCCTTTACTTCCTAAGTCCAATGCATTCCTCATATAAAATGGTTGAAACATAATCTAAACATTTGTATTAAAATTTTCATATGAAATGTCAATATTTTAACCAAAAACCATTAATGGTATAAAAATAGCACATACACAATCAAACATAACTCATTTAATACAATATAGAATATTGTATCAACCTCAATCAAGAATAATGAAAGATATTGACATATATGAAAATAATCAGTAAAAATATTTGAGAGAAATATCCTCTTTTTCTGGAAACCATTTAAAAAGCCTCACTACTTATCAAGAAGCTGTTAAAAATAGATTTTTGAATCAAATTTTTCCCATACAATAGTTTGTCTCTTGATATCTAATGATGAATCGAGGAGCTATAGTGGGCTCCACCCACCACTTACTAAGTCCAATGCACTCCTCATATAAAATGGTTGAAACATAATCTAAATATTCGTACTAAAACTTTCATATGAAATGTCAATATTTTAACCAAAAACCATTAATGGTATAAAAATATCACATCCATAGTCAAACATAACTCATTAAATACAATATAGATGATTTTATCAACCTCAATGAAGAATAATGAAAGATATTGACATATATGAAAATAATCAGTAAAAATATTTGAGAGAAATATCCTCTTTTTCTGGAAACCATTTAAAAAGCCTCACTATTTATCAAGAATCTATTAAAAATAGATTTTTGAATCAAATAGTCCCATACCACTTTGAAACTTTTAAAATGAATTTTAATTTTAAAACATTCATGTCCATATAAATAAATCATTAACACCATTTTTAAAACAAGGACATTAATGAGAATGATTTAAAGGAATAAATCGTTAAAACATTTAAAATGATATTTTAGATAGAGTTCCAACCCAAATGAGAGCCACTTGAATACAAATAATTGAGGTAATAAAAACATTATAATATCATTAGAATAAAGGGATTCATGATATAATATGTCAAAGTACAGTATGTACACCATATAAAATTGAATTGGTGCACAACAACAAAGAAGTCTCAATGGAATGTAAATTAAGATGAAATCATTTATAATGACCGTAACCTTAGTTTAAGGATAAATCAATGAAATAATTATATGTGGAAAATATAAATACCCTCAATATGATTGTATATTCAGTGTAAATAAATCATAGGACATTCACATATATTCTTGTAAAAATAACACCAATGACTTGGATGTTTAACTCAATGAATGGAAATTGAGTTAAGATTACTCTTCGCAAGTTCATATCGATGAATTTTGAATTTATCAATGGAGTAATTATGTGTATAAAAGGTATATACACACAAAGGGGAGTGGAAATTGGTACCTAAAGAAATAAATAGTGATTTAACACAAAATCTTAGAGTAAAATAATCAATTAAGTTTTCTTAAAACTCAATGAGTGAAAATCAAGATTAGAAATTCACTTACCGATTTGGTAACGTAGAAAACATACACCCCATGAAATAAGTATAATACAATGATGACATAGATAAAAATAAATTAAATTATAGTACACAAATAATACAGTCATGGGAAGTACATACACCACACAAAAGGAAATAGTTGCAATATAACATGAATCTCACTGGAATAAGAAGTTTGATAAAAACCCATTACCTTGTACTTTTCCTTAGTTGAGGGTATGTTAACTTCCTGTATAATGGTGAAATAATTGTTATTAAATTATAATAGAACCATATACATAAATATGATATCATATATGATCTTTTAATATTGCATTGTTAATAATACTTCAGTAGTATCATTGTTTCTGATATTAATTGATTCATTTTTCTTTATATGTTTTTTATGTAAGTCATGTTTGTTTTGGATAGGTTTTATTTTATTTATATAATTAATGATATTATCTTATTAAAATTTATTTTTTAATCATAAATTTATATTTATTATTGAATGGTTATGATGGGCAATGAATCTCATCATGTTCATCGAGACGGTAATCCATACGTACGTATGAGTGACAATACCATTCTATTGATGATGAAATCGTATGTAATTGGATGGTATTTCATATGTAAAGAATCAATAACATGTTATATATTTTTATTTACATCAATGATACTCATTCTTATACCCATCCAAATAATTAGGTGTTGAATAACAAACTACACCACGATGCAGAGATGGAAAACCGTACGTACACACATATGATGACTTTTTCATTCAAATGATGGATAGAATAATGGATATGATTGTACCATATTTATAATAACATGAAAGTATGTATAAGGTACTGGAGTTATTATTTTTTCATGGAAACAAAAAATAAAGAGGAAGTGGAAGAAGAAAAGAACATTGAAAGAGGTGAGGAAATAATTAGCTCTTCTTCAGGTGCTTCCTTTTGATTTGATCAAAAGGGCTCCATAGGTTTACTTTTTGATCAATGCAATGCCTCTAGGTTTATGTAAGGGTATATGGGAGGATATTTGAGCAGGGTTTGTCTGAGCCAAATGGCTTTGGAGGTTTGATTTTGAGAGAAGGGGAAGTACCCTTTTATAAGAGAGGTGAGCGTCACTTTATGAAAACCTTGAAATATTATTTTATTATACAATTATATTCAGTTTATGATGGTTCCAAAAGAATTTATTTTTAGGATAAGTTAGAGATGGGTTGAAAAGCTCTCAACCAATAGGTTTTAGACAGGTTTATGTCACCATATTAACCTTATCTTTTTTATTTAACTTGTTGTTAAATAGTTTAACATTAACCATGTCTTACTGTATTTTCATATTATATGGTAAATAAACTTACTATAAAATGTCAAGAGAACATAAAATGGTTCATTAATGAGATATATATTATTATATAAGTCCTTTGGAAGAACTATATATTTTTAGGGATATTATATCATTTAATAATATATTATTTGTTTTTAAAACTCATTAATATCAATTTTGACATTATTTAGTATTTGGTTTTTTTGAAAGTCATAAAAATCTTATTTCTTTAAAAAAATAAAATGAACTAACCCTAACAAGTCATATTAATCTATAAAATTAGTGGAATGAATCAAAAGTATTAATTTACATTTATTTCGATATTTATAATATGAATTATTTTAATCTTCCATTAATAAGGTAATTATTGCATCATCGTTGTGTCAAAAATAAATTTAACTATTTAATGAATAAATATTATAAATAAAATACCATGTTGTAGGAACTATTTTTATACTTATAATTAATATTTATATGTGAATTTATCTTATGTATAACCCTATATTAAAATGTTTTAGTTATGAAAATTTGAATTTAACACTTTTAACTCTTCTTTAAATAAAATAATAATAAATGTCTTAATCTAATCAAAGTTGACCAAAGAGGATCGTATTTTATTCCTATGGTTGATTTTGGTCGAAAAACACTTATCAAATAGAATTAGGACATGTTTTAGGGTAATTATAATATCATTTTTACCTTTAATTGTCCTATTTTCATTTAACTGTGGTAAATAAAAGCCAAAATTTACTATTCACAAAAATTTATTTTCATCTTATTGAACCAACTTTTACTTAATAATATAAACTGTGTATCTTAGATTTTTTAAATTCAATTCAAAGAAGTGGTAAAATTAGGTTTTATGAAAATTTTCTAATGTGCCTAGAAGGTGGGTAAAAAAACATTAAAAAAATTCAATAAACTTTAATATATCTAATATTATAATAAAACGACTCCAAAAATTACATTGAACTAATATAGGTATTAAGTATATATTTTTATTTAAAATAAATTTAAATAAAATAAATAATTATTTAAATAAAAAGACGGTTTTTAAATAATAACACAGTGTTTTTCACTATTCATCAAAAATTGAATGTTTTCAGTAAAATACATAAAATTCACCCGAAAATAATTGTGATATTCCAAATCAAAAAATCATTCATATTTTATGAAATTAAAAACCTAAAAGTTCCATTAATTAATTTTAAATTAATTCCTATTTTCAAAACCAGAAAGCGGGTTTTTGGGAAGTAAAAACTATCAAAAGATTGATATGTGTTTTTGTATGGTTTAAAAGTGAAAATATTTCCAATGAATAAAATTGTATTTAACGATAAAATATAATAAAATTATACTTCAAAACCATTAAAATGTATAATTTAACACTATAAATTATTTTGATAAAAAAGTTGTTTTCAATTAAAATTTTTTATCTTTCACTATTCATTAAAATATGAAAGTTATCAGAAAAACACCAAAAAAATTTCCAAACTAACTTTTTATATCCTTCTTCTAAAGAAGAAATTAATTTCATAAAATTGAATATATAAATGTTAAAAATATTTTATTTAGAAAGGGTTCACCATTAAAAGGCAGAAAAACTGCATTTTTTTAAAAAAACTACTTTTATCTAATAAATTGAATTTGTCCTTAAATAATGTCTAAGAAAAAAAAAAGATAAATGTTAAAATTATATAAAATATATATAAAATAAAAAATGTGTTTATTATAATTCGTAACTTCTTTCTAAATGACTAGATTTATAGGTTGTGGTGTACTTGACTCATTGTTACGTACATCACATGCTGTTGTGTTATTCAAAGAGAAACGTACCGTGGAAGATCAGGGTGTTAAAAATGATTATCATATTGGGATGGATAATTAAACAAGTAAAATCTTATTTATATTTACATACTATGGATGAAGAAGTTAAAAATCATTTCAGTGATATTCTCACAATGTTATATTTCCATATTGGACAATCAAACTTAGAAATCAGACACAAAATGATTATGATGTCCAATAGAAGTTATTTCTATATAATAGGTAAGGAAGTGAATAATTATTTTGGATAACATATATGTGAAAGTTGATTAAGCATCATAATAACACTTTTTTTACAAAAAACACCTTACACCATTTCATGCTACTTAAATCACATTCACTATTGTATTGAACATAGTGTTCCATGATTGTAAGGGAATATCATACTCATTGTATTCCACCCGAAAGTATTATTTTATAGTGTATTGTTTGTTATTGAATTATTTACAAACTATACTATAGATGTATCTACTATTTCTATTTAGTAAACTATAAAAATTATTAAGTTTCTATGGATGTTTGATTAACGTGTTTTCAGCAGGGAAAAAATCATTAACGAGTGGTGAAGGTTTTTTCAAGAATAAAGAAACTTAAAAGAAAAAACTATAACTAATTCATCCATTCTTATCTTAGTGATACAAAAATACTAATTGGGAATTTATAAGTGGTATCACGTTAAGGTTCCCTTCATTTATTCTTGGTGAACATATGGAGGATTATATAGTTACTGAAAAGAGCTTAAGAATTATTCCTAATAATTTTGATGCTAAAGTCCCCTCATTGGAAGATAGGTATCCTAAAACTATATCTCAGGATGATATTCATATTAATCTCAATTATTATGAAAATATAAGGGAGAGAAGAATGAAAGGGAAAAAATCTGAGTGTGAATGTATTTCATATGTGAGAAGAAATAAAATTTTATAAAGGTTCTTGAGGAATATTATGTTTCTAAATCTAATTCAAAAAATGTGGTATGTAAAAATATTGATGAAATTTTATCATATTTTCTAAAAATGTGAGAATAGGCATAGGTAAAGATTAAAGTATAATTCCATTGAATTTTTTTGAATGTTGATTCATTGGGATCTTTGTGGTTTATTATCCTCAACTAAAGATAGAAGAGGATAGTGATAAATAATAAAAAAGTTAAAGAAGGTCATGGAAGAAGTAGTGTGATAAAAATAAATATTTCTCTAGAGTTAAACATAGACAATTTTCCTAATACCAAAGAAGAAGTTTCTTATCTAATGATGATGGAGAAGAATAAAATTAATCTGAACTTAATAAAAACTAATGATCATTCTGGTGATATTAATTTTATTTAAATAATGAATAATTATGATTATGGATGAAGCACTTCCAAAGAATAAGAAACCCAATTATAATTTCATCTTAAAGAAGAATTGAAAGAATTTATGAGGAAGATTGGGAGGGTTTAGATCTAAAATGTGAAAACTATCTAACAAAAAATCAAGAAGTATCTCCAAATAATAAAGTAAACCAAAATAAAGAAATTAATGACTCAAATAAATTTATTGACAAAGAAAATAATTATAATTAACATCTGGAAGTGAAGCTGAAGGAAGAAGAAGATGAGTTGGAACATTTCCAACAAAAAAATTATAAAGATTAATAGAGGTATATATTTTTTGAAAACACTATCTATGATGTTTTTGAAAGATATAGAAAGATAAGAACTAAGAAGGATCAAAATTTACCTTTAATAGTTGAGAATAATGTTTAATTTTTTCTCTATAAATAATAAATGTGAAATTGTTTCTATTAAGAAGAATGATGTGAATGGTATATATGTGACCATGACTATCAAAGTTAATAAATCATATGTTTCTAAAATAAATTATTCCAAAAAAATTTATATTACCTCTGGTTCTGATAAGATTGAAAAAAAATAATTTTAAAAAGAAGAATCTGATTGAGAACAGAGAGGTTGGTGGCTGAAAATGTTCTGAAAATAATTAAAAGAATGTTGTTGGGAAACATTTTCACAAATCCAATGAGTATAGAAAATTTACAGTAAAATATTAATTCTATAGATACAAAAAATATTATTGTGGACTCAGAAACATGAAAAATATGTGTTGGTTCAATACAAAAAATTATAACTATTCCCCAACTTTTAAAAATCAATGTTTGAGGGGGATTAAATCCCCACAAATGATGAATTCTGAGAAGGTTGTTGAGAAGAAACCTAATAAGGTTGGTATGGTAGTTGAAAATAGATTCAAATATTTGGAACATATTTGTAAAATATATGGAAAACCTAAACATATATTAAAAGGATTTCTTATTTTTTTACTGACATAACAAATTTTTGTTAACAATTTTTAGGAGATAATGGAATAAATTGGGGAGGAAAAATATCTTGTCGTTGAAACTGATCTCAAAGATCCTAAAGAAAAATGACTCTAGATTCTTGATATAGAGTTTTCTTATCATATTAAAGGATAAATAATATTTATAACTAATGTGAAGGACTTCAAAGATGGAATAGTGACATTTGGAAATGATGAATCTCTCAAAATTAAAGGTGTTAGATCAACTGTCATTGGGAAAAAATATTGAATTCCATGAAATATTTGCATGTTTATGGAATAATACACAACATTCTATGTGTTTAAAAACATTTTGATAAGGGAAAAAAAGTTATTTTTAAAAAATATATGTTTATTTGGAAAAGTGAGTAAGATGAAAATATTATTAAAAGAGGGCAACAAAAAAATGAATCTTTTTTCAAGTTGGTGAAATGAAAAACTCTTGTTACTTAAGAATGGTGGAATAGAATCATTTGTGGCATAAAGTTATTTTACATGAGTGTTAATGAAACATGACAAAATTATCAAAGTGAGACAGTGTCTATGTAATTCTTGATATTTCATGAAGAAGATACGAGTGTTTCACTATTTTTTATAATGTAAATATTAAAAATTATGTTTATAAGAATGTTTAGATTTGTTCAAAATGACCCTCATAAAGTATTCAGTTTAATTTTATTGGACCAATGAGAAAATAATATTCAAATGGAGATAATTACTTCATCACATTCATTGATTAATTTATTCACATTAATTATGCATTGTATATGAAACATAATTTAGATGCTCTATTTTTTTTTGAATTTTTTAGGGGAAAAGATGAGAAGTAATGTGAGTAGTTAGTGAAGAAATTGAAAAATGATAGAATTAGTGATTATAATAATTAAGAATTTGGAATTATAATTCAGAATTTTGGAATTTGGTATGAGTTTATTTCACAATAAAATCCTCAAAAATTGAGTTTCATAAAATAATAATAGAAGTCTGGTGGAAATGGGGAGTACTATGTCACTTGAACATAGTGTTTCTGATTATTATTGAAGGTAAACCCTGAGCAGTATTGTCTACATTCAAAACAAATATTTATATAGTAAAAATTAAAATGTTACTCCAAAATAAATTTTTTATGGAAAAAATCAATGTTTGAAACACTTAAGAGTTTTTGGGGTCTATGCATCATTAAGTAGAAAATTGAATGTCTTGGGAAGTTTGATCAGAGTGGTAAAGATGTAATTTTTCTGGGATATAATATGGAAGGGAGAGGATATAGATGATTGAATAAATAAATAGGAATAATTCTTGATTTCGTTAATGTGAAAATAATTAAAAGGTTAATAAAGATAAATAGACATGTGCTGATAAGGAAGTTGAGCAAGAAGAATGAATTTTTGGTGGGAATTCTAATGAGGATACTGAAAATAGTAATCCTACTCAAGAAGAAGAATCAGACTCATTTGTGCCAAGTGATGAGGAAGAATCTAAAAAATCCCATCCCAGACTGAGGAATACATTAGAGGCTTATAAATGTTTTGGTGACCATGATAAGAAGGTACAAATAAGAAGAACAATAAAAGTTGTTACACATACTTCTCTATATTCATAAGTTGAGTTGAAAGAGGTGAATAGTGATTTTTTAGCATCTAGATTGGGTTCATTCTATGAATGAAGAGCTTTATCAAATAGAAAATAATTATATATGAGAACTCATACCAAGGATAAATAACAAAAATATTGTTGGTAAAAATTGGGTTTTTATGAACATGTTGAATGAATAAGATGAATTGATAAGGAACAAGGGAATATTTGTTAGTATCGGTTACTCAAAAATTGAAGGCATTGATTTTTATGAGACATTTTCTCCGGTGGAAATTATATAGAAAATAAAAATCATTATTTTTATTTTTTCAGAATGGAGTTACAAAATCAATCAAATGTATGTGAAATTATCATTTTAAAATAGTGATCTTGATGAGGAATTTTACATTGAAAAACATGGGGGATTTGTTATAGAGGAAGATGAAAGTTTCCTATCTAAGATAAAGAAATCCTTATATGGGATAAAACAATCTATGAGAGTATGGTATTCCAAATTGGATTCTTGATCAGGGAAGAATAATTTTAAGAAAGGAATAGTTGATAATAATCTGTATATCATGAAAAATTAGGAGTTTTCCATAATCATAGTTTATTATGTTGATGAAATTATCTTTCCTTGGAATAACAAAAGATCTTGTGACAAATTTGTTAAAGATATGAAAAAAATTGATTTAGGTGTCCATGGTGAGGGAAATTAAATAATTTTTTGGGTTGAAAATATTAAAAAAGAATACATTTTTCCTTCTCAATAAAAATATGATAAGGAACTTATTAAGATGTTGGGAATGGAAAATTAAAACCTTGTTTCTATACCCATTTCATTGGGATCAAATATTTCTAAAGATAGAGAAGTAATGGATGTTCATCAGATAGAGTTTTGGAAGATGATTGTGATTTTAATGTATTTCACTACCAAAAGAACTAAAATTTTTAGTGTTTTAACCTTATATTCAAGGTTTCTGAGTTCTCATAAATAATCACATTTTCTTTTGGAAAAATAATTCTCAGATATATAAAAGGCATAATTTATTATGAATAAGGTATTATGGCTCAAAAATGATTCACTTTTTGGGTATTCAGATGACGATGGGGTAGGAAACGTTGATGATAGAAGATTAAAATTAGGTGGATCTTTCTTTCTAGGGAATATATGTGTTAGTTTTAATACAAAGAAAGAAAATTAAGAAACTCTTAGAATGATTGAATCTGAGTATGTTTCTTCTACTCAATCTGCTACCCTACTTATGTGGATGGATAATTAGTTGGATGTATTATTAAAGTAAAGTTATCCTTACTCTTAGGTTGTGATAATCAAAGTGAAATTATAATTATGAGTAATTTTTTTTCGCATTATTGTTAAAAACATATTGACATGAATTATCATTTCATTAAAGAGATCATGGAGAAGAATGAATTGAATCTTGAGTATGTACCTACATCAGAACATGTTGCTGACATTTTCACCAAAACATTATCTAAGGTAAAATTTTAAAAATTGTGGATGAACATGGGAATTCAAACTCCTTCTCATCAATATTTATTTATGTGTTTTTGTCCCCTCTCTCATCTATTCATTGGATAGTGTTGTCAAGAGGGAGAATTTTTTCATAAATCTAACCATATAGAATCATGTATAAAGGGGGAGTTATGGGTAAGTTCTTAATCCAACATATAAGTGTGTGAAATATTATAACTATTTATTGAAGTGGTTGTAGGAAAATTTTCATATAGAAAAATGGAAGAAGAAATAGATATGTGAAGAATAATTGAGGAAGTTTATGATCACTACTTTTGGACATCTTGGATTTTCTATCAATAAATCTTGTCTCATATAATGAGTTATCTTACAGAGGCTTATAATTATTGATAAGTAATCAATTTATTGAGGTAAAAATGTTTAGTGATTTGTGAATATTTCATGAAAAAGATCTAAATGGGATATTGGTGGGACCATGTTAGATGGATAGAGTTTTTGAAAGATGGAAGAAGTTTTTTTTTATAAGTTTGTTTTCTTATGTTTCAATGTAAGAAAATCAATTCAGATTATAAAATTTAAAAATTGGAATGACCATCATATTCATGAAATCAGACTCACATATCTTACAAACTTCCATTAGAATCAGAATATTTTTTGGGATAAAAGATTCATCAGAGTCACCTTAAGTCTGAAAAGAAAAAAATCATAATGAGGGTTTTCATTGGAGTCTGCCCAGCTATGATGACAATCTAATGTTGATTTTCAATTTTTTAATTCAAAAAATGAAATAAGTTTTCTAAAAACATCTAGTTCATGAATGATTAATGTAATGGGGAGTGCTTCAAATCATATTCGGTATTGAAAGGTAAGAAATATGTTTTTGGGATAATGGTAAGTTATGAGACCACTCTATGGAAATCAGACGATTCCATGGTGATCCTCAATGTATTCAATTTCAATAAACAAGATGAAGTTTCATTAGTTTTTACAAATAATTTTATTGAGAATACATATGTCTTTCATTTGTGACAATTGGTATAGATAAATTTATTAATGATTCTGTTGTCTTTCTCATAATGGGGAAATCTGAATGGGAATATTAATCTTTAAAATGGTGAATAGAAACATAATGGGAAGACTGAATCTCTATTTTTTTGTTATAGGTTCTTAAAATCATACTTAGAATCTATCTATTTCTTCATATCTGCAATGATGCGTATAAAATCATAATGAATATATCATATTGGTGAAATTGGAATTAAGAATCTGAATCAAAAAAAATACTATTAAGAAGTTTTAAGTATCTAATGTTTTAATAAGATTTGAGACTGTTTGAGAAGATTTGATAAGCAATAATGAAATCATAAATGCATCGTAAATTTAGGGGAAAACTAGATTTAGGGAAATTTGGCTAAGTGGGAAAAAATTTCATAATCTCACCCAAACCATTTTGGGTTGCCTATAAAAAGATAAATTACTTTGTAATTTTTATGAAATAGAAGTTTTCTTGAGAAAAAGAGATGGAATATATGAATTTATAGTGATAAGATGTTTTGAATGAGTGCACATGAGGAATTGTTTGAGACATAAGAATAAAGGAGAAGATACAACATCTTATTCATCTAATTATCATATTGGGCTTGATCATCAGACTAGGAAGATCGTACTATGATTTCCAAATTGAGTAATAAGTACATAATTGTATTAGTTTTATTCTAAAAAAAATTATTTCTGTATTGAGAAATTAGACTTGGAAATCAGATTGGGAAATTAGACTGAATATCATTATGATGTCCATAAGAAGTTCTTTAATTCTGGTGGGTAAGGAAGTGAAGAATTGTTTTCAATAACATATTTGTGAAAGTTGATCATGTAGAATTTTAACATGTTGGTTACAAAAATTATCTTACATAATTTCATGCTAATTAAAACACATGAACTTTTGTATTGATCATAGTGCTATACAAGTTTCAGGACATATCCTACTTATTGTATTCCAAAAGAAGGATTATTCTCTAGTGGATTTTTTGCTATTAGATTATTTCCAAACCATACCAAGGACGTAGCTACTCATGTTGAGTAGTGATACTTGTAAATTATTTTGTTCCTATAGATGTTTTTATGACTTTTTTATGGTAGGGAAATAAGTCTTTAATTGAAGGTGAAGGTTGTTTCATGAGTAAGGAAACATAAAAGATAAATTTATCACAAATTCACCCCTCCCCCTGTCAGTGATAAAACAACAGTGTCATGGAATTTATACTCATGAGATATACTAGTGCACTGAGGGTCTATATAATTCTTAGCCACACCCATCACATAATAGTTCAATATAGTAATCACATAATAGAATATTACATGGAATAATGTTAAAGGAATTAATAATCTAAATATATAGAACAATAAGTCAATGAGGCATATATAACATGATTTTCTCATATAAAAGAAATAATTTCATAGTATGGAAATATTTTTCCCAACCAAAGAATCAGTAAATACAACTTTTTGAAATCTGTTAATGGATAACTAGGGATTTCACAATGTAAAAATAAATTCCCTTTACAAGTGAAGGATAAGAGATTGTAGTCATTGGGAGTTCACAAATACTAATGATTCAAGGTTTCTAAGTAACAAGATACATGCATTTTAAAAGGTACTAGACCAATAAAATTACAGAAAACTCATTTATAATGGGTTTTGAATAGAATATAGATCATACAAGAATATCCTTGGGAATTCCAACTAGGTGTGTAGTAAGGACCAATTCACAATGCACTGTGATGATGATAAAGATATAACTAAACAAAAATTTTGGGGGTGTTAACCCACAGATTCGTATGATCAAAAACCATGTCCACTTGTATTATCTAAACATGTATTTCATGATTTAGAAACCCATACACACATTAATAAGCAAAATTTATGATTTTTTATGGTTATGTGAACATTTGAGCATTTTAACGGCATAGAAATAGATATAATGGGCTGAAATAAATATTATACCATTAAAAATATATTAAATATAAAATTACACCATGTAAATAAATTCAGGTGATTATTTGAAAAATAATTTAAATGTATATTATAAAAAAATTATTTTTCATGAAAATGAAAGAGGAAGATGGAGGACCCTTACCTTGGGAGGATGGTTCTTAAAGATAGGGAGAGACTCCTTAAAAACTTATAACTACCTTGGATAGTGTATTGAGATGAATATTAATATATTATATATGTTTAATGGATTTTGTGTGGGGAGTTAAGAGGTTATATATTGGTATTTAAACTTAGTGTGGGGTGGTATTATGGGATTAAATAATGATTATTTTTTATTATGGGAAACCACGTTTGGGTGCCATTAATTTTAATAAATATAGTGTATAATTAATTTTGGAAGGTTATATTGAAGACATGAAACATGTTAACCACCCATATAAAGTATTTTTTTGGTTTTCATATGTCTTTACTTTTTAATTTTAACATTTTACATTATTTTACCAATACTGTTGTAACACATTTTTTAAACAATAACTTTTTTGTGTCTAAAAATGAAAGTAACCTTATTACTTAATTTTATCCTTATAATTTAAAATATTATATACATTTTATAAGATTTAATTTATAAAATTTAGTATAATTAATTATAATTTGACACACATATAACACATAAATGTTGTTTTTCTAGAAAGAAAAAAATCATAGTTCCAAAATGTAAAGAATTTTTTTAAAGTAACTCATTGTAGAATTTTTTTTCGTAAATAATATTTTTACCATGAATATGGATTAATATATTTTAGTTTATGATACTATATTTATTACATTATAAGTTTTGTTTAATTAGATATACTGATATTTTCACTTTTAACCCCAAAGATCAACATTTTAAGAAAATTGCAAAAAAAAGTCATCCTAACATAATTTTGATATTCCATGTAAAAAAACTAATATTTATTTTTTATTTAAATAATCCACTATATGTGATAATTTAATTGTTTAAATAGAAATCCTTATTTTCTATAGAATAACAATTTTTATAGTGTAATAAACATTCTGATCATTATAAAAAATAATTTGGAATACAAAAAAATATATAGTCATTAAAAAAGTGTTTATAAGGTTATTTCATGAAAATAAATTTTATTGAAAACATAAAAATTCATCCTAATAAATTTTTCAATGGAACATATCTATTATCTCAAAAAAGAAATTTTTTTTATATCATAAAACAATCCTAATGATCACTTCATTGACTCTACATAACCAACAAAAATAATGACTAACTATCGTATTGAATAATAGTCATAATTTCCATCGACCATACTGGATTATAATAATAATGTAAAATAACTATATATACCTATAAATATAACATCATTCTCACTTCATGACCAACTACATTACTTACAAGGGTTTTTACACATCTTTTCATAAATTTGTATCATTTTCCTAATAGTTCTCTATATTTTTATAGTTATTATGGTAGGAATGATATTTATTGGTGAATTAAATCCTATAGTGTTTCTTTTAGTGAATATATTATTCATCTATATTTATATTCCTATTTTATTCCTAGTTGTAATAGTCTAAATCAAAACATGAAGTGTAATGTTCTTATGGATTTTAATTGTATTTATATGTGTCTACATGTTAAAAAAGTAGACATAATATTGGAAATGATTATTTAGTAATTTTATTATTCTCAATTAATGAAATAAATTATTATTCAATTTTTATTATAAAAAAATTTACTTGACATTTTAAACAGAAAAGTTCAATATAATAAAATTTATACAAAGAATAAGATAAAATAAAAATAATAAAAAATTAAAGAAACTATATCATATAAAATAAATTCATAATGATATAATTTTTATATTTAAGAATTCATTTTTTCATTTTTCATATTCAATTTAATGTGATAATACATCAAATTTTATTATGTTGTAATTTTATAATACTGAAATCCTGAACCATACATTATTAAACATTAAATTATAATGATATAATTACTAAAAGGATTTGGAAATAAATCTATTAGTAAAAGGAATATATATTTCAAATAAAACAATATATTTAAAAATAATAATTTACTTAATAAAAGTAATGTATATATATAAAATTGATGGGATATGTAAGTAGGAGAACACATAGGATGGTAGTAGGTGGTATACCCTTATCACCCTTTAGTCAAGGGTTCATGCCTCAGGTCCATGCCCCACATGATATGTTGTCACTTTGATTGTGATCCACCCATTTTTCTCAAACCATTTTATTAAATAAATTTACATTTTCCTTTAAAAATATTTAAATGTATAAATTTGGGAATAATTATTTTGTTTATTAAAATAAATAAATGTATTATGAATTTATATTTATATCTCTAAATGAAAATCTATAAAAATATTCATTATAAATGAAGGATTATAAAATGTAATCGTGAATTAAATTTTTTTTAAACCATATGATAGACCAATACTCACATCTTTAAAACCCATATATTCATTTTCATTAAATCTACTCCAAAACTATTTGGAAAAAACATTTAAAATTTTAAAAAGAAATACACCTTGATATCCCATTTTGAAAAATTGTATGAATGAAATTTAATATCGTACTTTATTTTTTTCTTAATTTAAAAAACATTCATAAACCCATTTCAAAAAACAAGAACAGAAAACAACACATAGAATGAATGAAGAAAAAAATTGGGAACCAATTTATCAAGTCACACTATGAGAATAAATAAATGAAGAAAACATAGGTCTCAAATAATAAATTGATAATCTGGGGATACAATCAACCCATAATGTTAATTTCATTAAAATGAACAAAATGTTACTGGGAATCATCCCTAGGCTCTAGTAATAAAATACTAGAACTGATGATAAGGAGCCCAGGTAAAAACTACTGAACCTATCTGCATCTCTAGAAGCCATATTTAACTACCTAGAAAGAAAGGTCTCTAGAATTCCTATTTTTATGAGAAAAAGGATGATGTTATACCTATAATGAATTATTCCATGAGATCAATTAAGATAATGTACATGGAATTCCATAATCCATAGGATCATATAAAAGGAAATGGCTAGCATAAGGGCATGTTACTCCTTCCGATCTAAGAATATCAAAGTGTTCAGACAATATTCCCTAGTTGACCCACTATCACCACTAGTGTTTTCCCTCACATAGGTTGTCAATTACATTCATTGGACACCCATGATATGTCAAACATAGCTGATCATAATCAGTACTCACATAGTTCAAATATAATGCATTTGAAAACTCACACACTTGACCACCCACACCCTCCTAAATAAGTATCTATATTTACATCATACATAAAAAACATATATAAACTCATCAGTAATAAACATACCATCATGGTATTAAAAGACACATGATATATAATAATTTCAAGGGGTCCAAGAGGGTAACCCATATTTTTTGAAAACTCATTCTCCATAAAATTCCAAATAGGTTCCCTCTTTTGAAATAAGACTTTTAATGCCAATCCATTTCACTATTCCAAAAAACCATCTCAATCTACTAATAAGACTAATTTTATTACATCTCCTTTTAAATACTTCAAATCAATAAATAGGTTTTAAAATATTATCCACATGGTATGACACACATTTTTTTAATCAAATAACTTATTTAGAAATCCAAAATCTTTTAAACACCTCAAAATGTTATTTCAGAATCAAATAAAATAACAGATTGGTTTTAAATATCACACAATGGTTAACACACCTCCTTTAAAATAAACCAACTCATGCTAAACATTTTAAATACATTCAAAAAAATGAATCATTTTCATTGAATTTTAATTGATATAATAACCTTTTTAAAAAACTACAATTTGGTTCTCAACACTAATTTTAAAACCAAAAGTATTCTTTAAAATACATTTAGTAATTTTCACAAACACTTGGAATGGAATCCAATCCCATGCCAATGTTAAAAATAACTTTAAATCACTTTGGATTCTCTTGGGTCATAAATATAAGCCTAATTTAAAAGGAATACTATTTTCAAACCATAAAAAATCTAAATGAATTTAATAGAATGCACAGAAAATGAAACTCCTACCTTGGTTCAATGGATATCATTCCAAAATTTATCACCTTCAATGGTGAGAACTACCAAAAGCTAAAGTGTTCCCTCTAATACCCCTATATAAGAATCTTTTAATGATTTATACCAATCCCCACCCAAAATTTGGTCAACATAGTGGTTATGGTTCGTAGGATAGAGAGAAATTAAGGGGAAAAAAATAAAATAGAGAAATGTGGCTATAGGGACTTTAAATGAAAATAACCACTTGAAATCAAGGTATTATCCCAATAAAAATATTGTATAAGAGGAGGAGAAATCTCTCATTGAGGAACCTAAATAATTCGGGTGATAGGGGAGATAAATAATTGGTGTAGTATGTAATTCAAGTTGGTTTAAAAGTTGGATTTCATATTTTAATGAATCCAGGCATGACACATGGTTTGGATGCATTGTTTTACAAAATATACATCAACTGTGAATAGGCCACTACTTAAGAAGAACAAACTCACATGGTTTACTAGGAGAACTTTTATGGTTAGAAAAACTATTCTCCAACCATTCTAAATGACATTGTCAAATTTACGAGGTGATTCACATGGTTTACCAGACCATGTGAAAGATGTGTGATACACCCCCAACTAACTAATGGTCCTATATGATTTCAGTTATGACTCTCATAGTTTTAACCAAACTATGTTCCACCCATACATAACAACCATGCATAGAAAAAAAATGTACAGAAAAACTATATGAATCCTCAAACAAAACATAACTTCTTCAAAAAACCTAATCAAGAACATATCAACAGCTGATCTAAGAGTGATTCTAAAGAGATAAATATCTATCATTTGTCTACCCACCATTAATAACTGAGATAAAGCAGTGAGATAATCAATTACCTATCATCTATATGATACGAGGGAAACACCATGATACTGAATCCACAAAATCTATAGAGTAACATTTCAAAATACCACGATCTATAAAAAACCACAAGAAATCTGATCAAAACTATAAGGAGTGTACTACTCTAAGAAACATCCCAAAGGATTACAAATGTGGATCACAAAACCATGTCATCCCAAAATGGATCACATTAATTAAAGACCTACATTCTAATTAAATGATACACCAATAACCTAAAGTTTATATCTATCATAAGGGTGTATTGTTATCCAGCTCCCCAAAATACCGTCCCATGGTGATTCAAATTGAGAACACAACCTAGTGGCATCCAAGTATCTACTTGAAAAATTCTTCACCCCCCAAAAGTTTATAAATAAACCATAGGTTCTTCCTATTTCCAATAAAATAAGAAAAACCATACCCATGGTCGACACTATAAAAGGGAAACATCAGACAATGTGACATAAACATCTCTAGTAGAACAACTTCTCATTACGAGAAAACCATAAAAACACTAGTAAAGGAATCCCTCATGACAAAACTGCTCTAATTTCCATAAGATCAAGCCCCAAAAAAGTTTTATTCCAAAAGAGACACATCTATGTCATGAAGGATCCATAGAATGGTTTCCACTCATCCATAAAACCTCAAAAATCTCTTAACATGATCATATAGGCATCCTAAAACAAAAACTCACACAGGGGACTCCATGAAGACCCATCATCGCGATTCTAACCATCATACCAAGGAACAAATGCCTAAATCACTAGACATAATAAAATTTAAAGAACTCCTGAGAGGGAAACCAAATCAGATAAATCCAATTTATACCTGATTAAGAAGAAAAAAATGAATTTAACTCCACTTGTTTCTTGGGATGTTTAAATTGATGTTGGAATTAACATATAGATTAATTTTCTAATTTTATAGAAGAAAATGTTTGTATGATTACATAAAAAATAGGATACATAGACCACCACAAGATCATGTCCCAAAAATCACTCTTATTTTTTACAAAACTCACACAAGGTTAAAATAAAAATACAAGATTTATTGATGACAACACAACACCATTTTATAACCACAGACCATTAACATGAGTGGAAAAATCCCATTTTGAAAAAAAAATGCATCATTAAAGTTGGGAATAATTTCCATAAAAAGATAAACATAAACCATTTTACAATTTCTAACCTCAAGCCCTACCTCAATGTGGTTAATTAAAAATTATTCCAAAATAAATATTAAAAGATGTTGTAAATAGTTTTAAAATCAAAACACCATTTTGGGTCTCTTAGTAAAACACAAACGTGTGTTTGAAACCACATCAAATCACTTTCCCATTTGAGAACACTCCAAAGTTAAATATCTAATTTGGAAATTGTTGATTTCCTTTAAAATATGAATCCAATCATTAAAAAAATTGTGTACACTTGATTATATAAATCATTCTCATCTAATTTTTTTTTCAATCATCGAAATGAAATCAACTATTTCAAAACATTTCATAAAACCAAATTCATTTAATAAAAAATACCTATGGTCTTTTTTTAAAACCCAAAACATTTTCATAATTGAAATACATCTTTAACAAACATAAAATAAATTTCACATCACATATCAAATTTCATAAATAATTACCAAACATAATACAGAAGAAAAACTCAATCCAACAATTCCAATATATCTCAAGAACCATCATGAAACGTTTCCCATTTCACTAACAAGTTATCCAATATAATGATTAAGAGGTCTAAATAGAAATATCAAGTGGGATTAAGAACCATAACTAACTTCACCAAATGGTTTATAGCCTCATTCCAGTCATGTGTTAGTCCCTAAAACATACTAGGGATTGTGTTTTTGGTTATTTTATGGTTTTATAATCCCCATAAGCCATCTTCTAGCTTTGAATCACTTTTCCATCTCTATCCCAAACATTAAACATGCTCCCCCATGTAAAAACAAGCTATACCAATATGATTAAAGGACCTCTTTCACCAGTATAGAACCATAATATGACAATACCTTTAAATAAAAAAAATCAATGAAAAAAACCCAACTCCCCATGGAAACTAGTGGTTTATGTGAGAAATAGTTGGTGACACTCTCCCCACACCTACCTATCGATTACTAAAAAACATATCTCCATCTAACTAACACCCTATGTAATAATAGTTCATTTCAAAACCTAGGCCTCCCTGAGAACCTAAGGCACTAATACCACTTTATAATGAATATATCAAGCATGTAATTTGAACTTACACCTGACTAAGTCTACCACATGGCTTGAAGCAAATTCCCAATCCCCAAGGGCTGGAAACTAGATCATGGGAATCATAGAATAAACCTTGAGTATTTTTTCACCCTCATAAAATAGTATTAATAACAAGTGGAAATAAATTCTATAAACATCTAACTAGAGATAAACAATCTAAACATATATATAGGATATAACCAATACATAAATAAATGAACCGTATAAAAATATATATACACTAAATAATAAAAATCAATGATCCAAATTGTGTATACCGAAAATTCAATGTTTAAGGACAACTAAAAATGAGCTCTAACAAGACTCCACATGTACCACAATCACTATCAAACCATATATTTCCCACATAAGATAAAAAGAGGAAAAACAAACTATAATGATCCTAAGCCTATAAAATTTAGGCATGATCTATATAGCCTATGAGGTCACAAAAACCAACAAAATCTAAGTATCCTCTTACATATTACATCCTATAAATTCTAGTTTCAAATAATATATAAAAATAATCATTTATCATAAGGATTTACAAATAAAATATCGATATATAAAAATTGTGTTAAAACTAATTTTACAAGATTATCATTAAATGAAAACAATAACATCAAAAATGTCATTACCGGATCAATAACTATAGGTGAAATCCTTATTTTAAAGTATCACATTAAATAATTTTTGAAACGTCCCTTTAACATGAAATACTATTTTCAAAACACAAATATGTTTCTAATTCCCAAATGGTTTTTCGAAACGTATTCCAAATTCACACTTTCCAAAAAATAGGTTATTTGGCCTAAAACCACATTTTAAAAACCCACACACACCCATTGTTTTTAAACAAGCTGCATATACTTTTCCTCTAAATCCCTTCCAAAAATCATAGAAAAAAAACATTCATCATTTTTAAAAGAAACACATATTTCAATCCAATTTTAAAAAGAGATTGAAACCGCATTAATATAATTATTTCTCTTCCATTATTCTAAAACATTTCAAAAAAACCTTTTTAAAACATTTAAAAATTAAACCACACATATAAGGAAGGAAGCACATAGTTAGGAACCAATATGAAAAGTCACAAAATGATAATCAATGAATGATAAGAACAACGGTTCCAAACAATAAATTGAGAAGTAGGGGATACTATCCACATAAAAAATAAAAATTCCGGAAAATGATCCTAAAATGATCATAGTGTTAGGGGAATTATCCATTATATATAGTAATAAAATACCTAAACTGGTGAAAACGAACCTAGGTCGGTTCTACTGAATATATCCACATCCTTGAAAGCCCTATTGAAATACCTATAAATAAATGTTCCTATAAAACCATTATCCAATAGATATAGGATGGTGCTTCACATTAATGATTTTATCCATAGAATTAGTCAAGATAATATTCCAAAAAAAAATTCATACATGGGATACTATAAATTTGAATTACTAGAATTAGGTCTTGGTACTCCTTACAGTCTAACCATCATAGTGTATCCACGCGATTCTTCCAATTAATCCCACTATATCTATAAGAGTTTTCTATCACACGGGTCATCAAATATATTCCTGGGACTCATTTAACAATTTAGATAGAGGTGAGCATAATCAATCCTCACATAGTTTAAATATAAAGAACGTTAAAACACACTCTTCACCTCTCATACCCTCCCAAATAAGAAACCCCATTTACATAAACCATAAACAACATATAAAATTGAATCAATTATTATAATCCCATCATGTGATCACATCCCACATGTAATAAAATAATAACAAGGGGTTCTAGAGGGTAACATATATTTTTTTTAAACTCATTATTCATAAAATTAAAAATTGAACTTCTCCTCTGAAAACACACATGGAATGCAAAGAAATTCCATTATTCATAAATAATTTATCAATATACTGTCAAGACCAATTTTATCAAATCATCATAGAAATATTTCAAATCTATAAATATGTTTAAAAAATAATATCCACATTAGATTACACTCCCTTTCGAAATCAACCAACTCATTTGGGAATCCCAAAAGTTTTAGATGCCTCCACTATTTATTTAGAAAAAATAATTGTTTTTTAAAAAATAGCACAAAAGGACTAACAAACCTCCTTCAAAATCAAACAACCAATTATAAAAATTTTAAGCTCATTTAAAACACCAAAAAATATATTTTGAAGTTAAATTGATACAAGAACCCTTTTATGAATCCCAATCCAATTACCTCGACTACTTCTAAAACCAAAAGAGTTCTTCAAAATCAATTTAGGAATTTTCAAAAAATACTTGGCATAGAACCCCATCTAGTTACAGAGTTTAAAATAACATTCTATCACGTTGGCCCATCATGGGTCATATTTGTAAGCATAATTTAAATAGAATAATATGTTCAAACAATTATTATTCTAAATTCATTCAATATAATGTAGTTAAAATGAAACACCATCCTTTGTTTAGTGGTGATCATGATGGAAATTGACACTTTCAATGGAGAACTATCCTAAAAGCCTATATATTCCCACTACAACCTCTAAAAAAGAAAATACACATGATTTGGAATAATCACTACATTGTAATCTTCTCTTATAGTGGTCGGGTTTATTAAAAGGGTTAAAAATCATGGTAAAATAAAGAATAAAAAAGATTAATAAGATTAATGGGACTTATAGTGAATGAAACCACATAAAATATAGATAGTAGACTACTTAAAATTGAGAAAGGTAAAGGTTGAAAGAACCCCTGGAGGAACTCGGTTCATTTGAGTGAGAGGGAGAGATAAATGATTGGTGGAAGCTTTAAGTTGATTATGGGTAATAGTGGAATTTACAAATTTAATCTCTATTGGAAGGCCACACTATTTGGACTCATAGTTTTCTAAACTGAGTGTCAATCGTCCACAAAGAATTTACTTTCCAAAAATGACGCAAACAGTTTAACTAGAGACCTACCATATGTTGAGAAACAATGCTAAGAAATTTCCAAATAGTACTTTCAAAATGAATAGGAAATTCACATTTTCTCACATAGTTTACCAGACTCTGTGCTATACTCTAGAATCACAAAATCTTTTGCATGATTCCTCTTGGGACTCACATGGGTTGGATTGAACTGTGCACCGCTCATTCAAACAAGTAGTGCATCAAAAAATAAATAAACTGAAAACTTGTTATTATGGGTAAATGACATGTTTTTCTTAAAATTTTGTTTTACAACAATAAACAAAATAAGAAACTCTAAATTTAGATGTTTCTATGTTTTAGGGTAAAATACAATACAAATTTCAAATAATTCTCAAACTCATAGAATAATATAAAATAAACTCTATAGGGACTTGGAAGGTGCTACTACCAATACCTACCCAAATAACTACACAAAAAACCGTATCCATGTCCAAGAGATTTTTTTATTCCTAAAATATAAATCTTTAGATCCTAAATTGGTTTATAAGAGGATTTTATCCAAGTAGGTGATATTTTTTTAACAATGTTATTTTAGTTTTATTTCATTACAAACATTTAATAAATATGATATATATATATTAAAATAATTAAATAAGTATCATTATATTATTCAAATGTTATTAGGTTAACAGATGATCCATTATCTTTCTTCATCCCATCTACTGAAATTTGAAAATGTTGTTTGTGTGTATGAGCCGACTACCACCCCCAAAAACAATGTATTTCATTTTCCATTACTGCCTTACATTGAATGTTCAAAAAATGAATTCAATAAATATATATGATTTTTATTAAATATAGAAATTTTAAGAAATTTATGTTTTCAATATACAACAAAAATGTTATTATTCATTCAACAACAATAATATTTCTTATTTTTATAATTTTAACCACCTATATGACCATTGATATAATGTTTATGTCACAGACAATTAAATAATGTTCTATAATTGAAATATTATGTCATAGAGATTTAGTTTATATATTTTAATGATTATATAATATTTATATACATATTTTTATTCAATAATAAAATAATGTCTTTTATATAATCATAATTTCTAAAAAATGAGATTTTTATCGCTCCCCACGAAAATCACCCCCATCAGTTCAAGGTAATGAACATGGGAACATGGAAAAGTACTGAAAAAATACCTTAAACCTTAATTAAAATTCTTGAAATGGTGAAATCATGATGAATGTGTAAGAAACCAAATCATTTAATTGAAATAAGCATGAAAAATAGAACATTTAACATAAAAATATTGATTTTAACAACGAATTGTTAATAAATGGGTAAAAATAAATTATAAATGATTGTTATAAAAAAAATATAAATCACAAGATAGTTTTTTTATATATGTATAATCATTATAAATTTATTATACATAATATTATATCATTTTTAACCAAACATAATTTTGGGATAAGTGTTTATTATACAATCTCATTATTATTTAGCATTTTTTATGTTTTAATTTTTTATTTGGTGAATTATATAATCTTTTTATCTTAAACATTTTATATTTTATTATTATCTAGTTATTATTTTGGTTTACATGACATATTCTCATTCCTTTAAATTCAGTTTCAAAAATAAATTGTGAGGATGTTTATAATAAAATCAGACGTTATTTATCCTTTTTTGGTTTCAAATATTTTTATTCTTGTCCATAATTTTTTCATGTTTAAATACTATTCTTATATTTTTTATAACGATTTTTTATCTTTAAATTTATTTTAAAAGGATTAAAAGGGGATTTATTAAAATCTCCCATATGGGTCCCATTTTAGTTTCATTATAGATATTTTTTAACATTTATTGCTCAACCACAATTTTCTTACATCATGATAATTATTTTTTATTAATATTACTTCAAATGTTTCCATGGATCAAAAAATAAATTACTTCTCTGATTATTTTATGAATCTTTCATTTTCACAAAAGTCACACAAAAAATGATATTTCTTCTTATTTACAAAGAAAATTTCTAATGTATTTGTAAATATTTTTTCAATATATGTCAACATATTTTAATGTTTATTATGCTTCAATAGAGATATTATGTGATGATACCATCCAAATTATTTCTCTGTGTGACTTATGGTCATGTTTTTCTATTTACTAACTAGAGAATTATTGACATTTCATAAATTAATTTTCCAATATTAATTTTTATTACAAGGATATGTTGATTATGTATTATATTTAATAATCATTATTTTATGTGATAAATTAATTGGAAATATTTAGTGATAGTTGGGTCCCAAAATTAGATGTCCTCTTAATGCATCTGTAATCCTCACTCTGAATAATATTTTTGGAATTTTGTGAATGCCTTACCTATTTATTGATGATGTCTTGAAACAAGGCCTTGTAGGTAATATTATTTTGTCTACAATTAGGCAATTTATTGATATGAAACTAGTTAATATTATCCATGTCATTATTTATATTATTATTTTATCAATGGATATATTCTTGTTTCATGATATTTGTTATATGGAACAATTTTTTGTTATTTATCTCTACTATTCTATTCATGCGTCGGTTATTCTATGATAGATTCCACTACATGCTTTCCCTTATTGAGAATATGTGTCATGATACCTAGCTAGGAAAAGACAATCCCACAATAACGACTGCCACTCACTACATCTAACAATGGAAAACCCACATTTCACAGCCGTTGTGGATATTTAATGTGTTTGATACTATCCCCTTCCCTTTAGGATTTTTAAATTTCATCCCCCCTAACATGAACCCATAAACATAGTATTAACAGCCAAATGGGAAGTGTAATCAATACCACTGAGCTTGTGGTATGCATATCACCTCCTAGTTGGTTGTTATACTTGATGTCCCATGTTCAAGATATAGGGGGTGAGAATTAATTTCTCACCAAGTATGGGATATAGGTGGTTAAAAGCAAATCGTGATAGACATAATTATATAAAAAATATCTTTTTATGTAATGATCCCTAGTAAGATTATATTTTAACCACCTATAACCCAAGGAACATAGGATACCAATATCGACATTATCTAAGACCTATTTTCATGAATCATGTGCCATGTACAATCCCCTACCCTAAGGGAATTTAATTCAACTCATTTATAGATAAAACCTTAGAGCTCAAGAATAATAGCCAACCAGGAAGAGGTATGAGTACCATTGGACCAATAAATCAATGTTACTCATAGAACATCCCATTTAGATGTTATTACTGACGTCCGTAGTTTAATTTTTGGGGGACCAAACTGAACAGCCATAGGGAAGGTGGTAATATCTTCCCCATGTCATGTGTATATGGTTTATGGTAGATACTAGTATAGGGATCTATCATTTCATGGGATGTAGGTGGTTAAAATCTAATTTGATCGAGGGCTGTTATAATCTAATCACACAATTTTATTTTTTTCTTTTCTCTAGGGAACAAAAAAATTAAATTTTAATGATTTTATGGATATACTAGAATAAATAATAAAGTTCTCATTGTAATGTCACATTATTTTTCATGTTTTCAACAATAATGTGAGAATCATGTATGTATCCAGTCTCTTATGGATAATAAACTATTCAGTTTTAATACCTCATGATTTTAGTTTATATTTTCATTAAAAAAATAAAACTATATTTGATATCATATAACACACGTAACACCGAACATAAACACAAAAAATGGAATAATATTATTTTAATATGGCCAATATAACCTAGATTTTTCGTAATAAGGTATGAATATGAATTAATATATTATGAAAAATATCTATAAATTTTTTATATAATGAAAATGTATTGATTAATTCATAATAAATATGTACTCAATTTTTAGCAACGTCACTTTTTACCTCAAAAATAAACTTTTCATCAAAAATGAATTTTATTGCATTTTGTCTGCTAATATTTTAATTAATTACTTCCAATTTTTGAAATTTCATTTGAAAAAATAGATATTCTTTTATAAATCATAATTTCATAATATTTGTTAGGATAATTTTTTGATATTTTTTAGAAAATAATTGTTTTTGAGTGAATAGTGAAAATGTCGATTTCAGAAAAAAATTGTCATTTCATTTATTTAAATCAAATAATTTAAATGTAAAATTAAGTTTTTTATTTAGTTTTAAAATGAAATTATATATATTTTTTAAAAGTAATCGAAATAATACTTTATTAATCTGTATTATATTTTATTTGGGTATAAGATCATTTTTATTCTTAAAACACTATTTTTTAAAAACTATTTTTCAGAGTGTCGTACGCATTTATATTAAAATTGATTTCCTCCACTTATATTAATTTAATCATGAAAAATGAATTCCATGTTTCTAATTAGTTGGTTAAAATTTGGTAACTATTTCAGTTTTATTTTGAATAATAATGTATAGTTATCATGGTACAATTGTATCATAAGAGTAATGGGTAAAGCATTTTTATTAAGGTTAAAACTATGGGATAAAGTCTCATAATCAACCCAAAACATTCCATTATTTATTTTTATGAGATTAATTATACCATATACATCAAAAATTTTAATTTATTGAAGTTTGGTTCCATTTTCCATTGATAATGAGATTCATATTATTTTATGTAAATAATAAATACAAAATTTCACTCTGTTTATTTTAATATCTATATTATATTTTCACTAGGATAAAATAATTAAAGATAAAACATTATATGAATAAAATATTTTTATAACATTAATTTCTTTTTAAATTTTAGTGATGATATAATTTCCTTAAACTCATACAAAACATTGATACGGTTCTTGTGTATGCAGTAGAAAAATCAAAGAAAATGATTATAAAAACTATAAAATTAATATTTTTTAGATTAATTGTGGAGTGTCATTAGTCTCATAGATAATTGTAATGTATTATTAATGTTATTTTTTTTAGATTCTAATTCAATTTCTATCTTGATGTCTTTTTTCACAACCCGATCTCATCGAGCCATGAACATGATCATATGATCCCATGTGTCTCTAGTAATAACATGGTTTCCTTCCTAGAACTTTGTTGGATATTCGTTATTAAGTTCACTTATCATTATAAGGACTTCCACCATAGGCCAACACATATCCTTTCAATGTGGTTTATCCTCACTCACACTATTTAATCCTGAAATTTTATAAAATATCTACTCTCAAATTAATTTATGTTCATTAATATATTGAGTTATACAATACATAGTTTATCTTGAATTACTCAAAACTCCATGTTTATCTTCTGTTTCATGAAACATCAAGTTTCTTTGATGACATACGTTACACACAAGACCGTGTCTAACCAAAAAATAATATACTATTAATATTATTATGATAGTTATCACCTAGACATTAGAATGGAAATAATGAATTTGATTATCTAAATTATGAAAATATATCTTACACATTTTTTTAAAAGTACTTCATTTGTTATAAACTTATTATATATTAAAATAATATCCAGTTGAATAAAATGGATGTGTTTTTATAAAATCCCTTTTTATAACAAAAAATGATGTTTTATCTTAATAAATTAAATTAATCACTATTAGTGAAAGATATTAATTAATTTTTCCAGATTAATATTTAATAAAATGTTAGTCATTTCATCCAAAAAAGTTTTATAGGGTTAAAATAATAATAAATCAAATTTTATGCATAAAAACTATATATTTTTTATAGGTGGTTTTACCATCTTTTAATTGAGAACAAATTTTAAATCTCATTTTTACACTCTTACAAATTTTACAGGAAAAAATAAAATTATTTTTTGTAATTGAAATATCAAAATTTACTTTGGTTGAAGTTTTGGTATTTTTCTTATAACATTAATATTTTGATTAATAGTGAATGACACTGAATTGTAATTAAAAACATTTTTTCATATTAATTTATACTATTAAATTATAAATTTTATTTTTTAAAATGAATAATTAGATAAATTTTATATCAATAAATCCAATTTTGGTCACTAGAATCATTTTAACAATGATTCAAGATATAACAACTTGTCAAACTTTTGACTAATTTCACTTTAATACATGTTGTGTTATCCCATATGTGGGATTAATTTTAAATTAATATCATACATTTATGTGATTTAAAATTAGAAAAATGAACTGAATATTTGTAATCATCATAATTTTAAATTTATAATAATTTAAATTAATTTTTTTACCAACAATATTTGGGAATGTGATTGAAATTAATTATAGTGATTATGGTAAAAAAGGTTTACTTAGTGGTTAAACATTAATCATAAGGGGCCAAATAACCTTTAAACATGTCCAAAAATAGTTTTACGTAAATTATTCATCCATATATCCTATTTTATATATTTATTATCTTTATTTTAGGCAGATGATGTAAGGGAGACCACCCAATAGTGTTTACCTTTTTATATTTACAAGAATGTCACTCCCGCTCCACTATAAAAAGCCACACACCCACCCCACTTATTCACACCTATAAATACCATTTCATTAACCATAACCTGAAAAAATAATTTCTAAAAGTCCATCCTCTCATCCTTGAATCCGTACTTTGGGAATACTATAATCCAACTAAGTCTTTTGTGGTAAACCAAAAGTAGTTAACCAAAAAAGAGGCAACATTATACAAAGATAACTTTTGTTTTATTTCTTTATATACCCATTATTTTATTATTATTACATGATTATATGAAAAACTTATTATTATAAATATAATTATATTTTTTATATTAAGGGTTATACCTATACCTACACACTCTTTCATCACATAGATAACGAAATCATCGTTCGCATGTACGGAGAATTACGACCTTAAGAAATGATGTCGTTCATTTTTCATTTACCACATATTATGGTTGGGATATGATATATATTATATTTATAATGTATTAATAATTATTTAATTTTTATATAACAAATACCTTCCTGCTTTAATTTTTTTTGGAAAATGATAACATCGTTTGTGGACTTATGGACTACCGCCTCCTCAAAGTGATGTTATACGTTCAACCTTTGCATGGATTATATGAAGGATGGTTTTAATAGAAATATATGATATAACTAACATATGTATTATATTAATGATAGAATTATATATTTTTACATATAAAATATCATTTTATTCTTTCCATTTCACAAACAGAAAAAGTAATAATGACGTTAGTGGACGAGTGGACTACCGCCTCCTCGAAGAGATGTGATTCGTTGTTTTTCATCATCACATAACCATAAATATAAATATATATAATTATAAATAATTAAATAATATTGTATTTGTGATATAATTTTAATAAATAAAATATAAACTTTACGTACCTTATTTTTATAATGATCATTGAAAGATGGTAATGTTACACATGCGTATGTACGCCCTACCGTCACCACGATCATAACTATATTTCATTTTTCATAACCATATTTCATGTATGTTTTTTAAAGTATGATTTATTTAAAAAAATTATAATTATTTCATGTTTATTATTTTGTAGATATATAAATAATGTCCATATTGGTCATAGTTCACCAATGAATGTCAGTTTTGACATACAAGGTGAATTTAGTCAAAACATCCAACAAAAACATCATTAATTTATAATAGTATTCAAATTTATTATAAGTGAAATAATATTAATAATAAATTTTTAAAAGGTTATGAATCATGAAAATAATTAAAAATTATTATTATTTTGGAATGTAGATTACAATAATGGAAAATCAAACTCAAGATATGGGATTTCTTAACTCATTTTCTGGTCATTGGGTTAAACTTTTATTTCATTATTTATGTTATTCCAATAATATATCTGAAATAAAATATTGTTTTTTCTAATTTACTTCAATTTTTATTGTATTTACATTTTAAAAAAAAATTCATTTATTTATTGTTACTCCAATGATATGATCTGTGTAAGGGATTTTTGTTTCACTTTTTACATCTGTCTGATAAATTCCATATTAACCACTTACTTATTTTTGGTGGTATATATACTTCCCAATTTGATATATTATAACATTAATTATTATATATTCTTGGTATTTAAATGTTTCATTTGATTATTATTAATTTATGTTTTTCCTGTACAGATGTTACCACTGTTGCAATGAGATTTCTAGTCTTACTTTTATTTCTATGAGGCATATTATAGATTCACCACTTATTATTGTTGTGTGGTGTATATAATTACCATTAATTTATTTAATAATTAATATCCTAATTTTTTTTAGTTTTACATATCACTTTTATGATCTCTATTTCATGGGTTTTATGGTTTCAAATCTACCAAAACGATAGTTGAATTTTTTCATAATTTACCTTCACTAAGATGTCTGTTATGTTATACACCTATCTTATATAATGATGTTTTTATAATTCTAAATAGATGTGTTATATCATAAATATAATTATTATCATGATACTCTAAGTTAGATTTTATTTTATTCCATTAATGGGTATTATGATTCAAACATTTAAATTTTGTATTGGGCACTTTGTAATGTTTAATGATTATTTGAATCATTAATGTTTTAATGATATATTGATGTCATTACCTTTAATAAATGTAAAAACCCCTTATTGATAATTATCCTCCACTTAGGATGTTTTATATTGATACCATTCTCATTATTTTAAGTATGAATTAAGATGGTTGTAAAGATATGGGTATGAAAGACATTTATTTTCCATAGGATAATCATGTTTTGAAGAGATTGTTCTAAAAAAAATTCTTTTACATGAGTTAAACATGTTTCAATGTGATTTTTTGGAACCCAATTATTTTCTATAGTTTAATCTTTTTCGAAAGATATTTTTATAGAACCCATTTCTTTTCACAGTGTTAATATTGTTTCAAATATATTTTTATTGATTCAATTTCTTTTCCATGGGATAATAATGTTCTAAATATATTTTTATTGAACAAATTTCCTTTACGTTTGTTAATTGTGTTCTAAAAATATTATAATGAAACCAATTTATTTTACAGGGGTTAATTATATTTCAAATATATTTTTACGAAAAATATTTCTCTTCCATGGGTCAATAATGTTCTAAATATATTGTTATTAAACCCATTTATTTCCCATGTGTTAATCATGTTTCTGAGATATTGAAAAGAAACCCATTTCTTTTCCATGGGCTGGTCAGTTTGTAAATGGGATAGTGGTTGTTTCTATGAGTTAAGTATGAAATTAAAGCTATTATGTGTTATGTAATTGTAATTGGACATTTTAACAAGTGGTTACGTGATAAACCAATTATGGGTGGTTCAGTGATAAACCAATGATGGGTGGTTCTATGATAAACCAATTCATGGGTGATTCTAGGATAAACAAATTATGGGTGGTTATATTATAAATCAAGTATGGGTGGGTTCTTGATATCCCTCCAATGTATTTGGTATGGAATTCAGTCTTATGGATATTACCTTTGTAAAAGAGACATGTATAAAAGTTGATCACATGGTAATTGCATTTTTAAGAATGAAAAGTATAATGATTTCCTAATATACCTTTATGTGTTTTATATGCATTATATGGGATTATAATTATTCTATTAATTGGTATTGATATCACATGAAACATTATTATTGATTATTATCACTATTTCCTTTAACATGTTTTCATATTTGATTATGTAGGTATTGATGGTTATGACTTTTTTTATGAATCACTCATGCCCTTTGATTACGTCATCATACTCTTATGCACTCTAATCTCTATTGATGAAATTCAATTGTTAATTATTATTTTATCGCTTACAGAGATTATAATCTCACCCTTTATATGATTCATATTCACCATGTTTTAAATAATGATGCTGACCAAGATATGTCTAGAATGTATTTCATATGGATGATGATATAGTAATATTGAAAATAAAATTTGGGTTCAGTGGGAGAAATGATCATTTAATGTTAGGTGAATTATTTTTATAGATTTTTTCCTAATTATCTAAAACTATAAACCTAAAAGGTCTGCATTTATAAGGGTTCCATGTTTTTAATTTGATTTTTTAAAATTTAGATAAAAAATTTGGGTCACAATTATCAACATCAAAGAAGGGAATATAAAGTTATGGATTTCAATAAAGGATCCAAGAGTGAGGTTTCTAGGATATTATAGTTGGTATTAGAGGTTAGTTTAGATAACTTTGGATATTTGGATTATTTCATATGTGGTTATTTTAAGAGTTATAGATACAATCACAACACTATAAGATTATGGTTGATTATAAGTTTGAAGATATAATACACCTCACTTGAGGGATTTATGCAGTTAAAATTTTGATTTCATCAATGACATTTTCAGAGATTTTGTATTGGGATCAAGTATTTGTAAAAATATGATATCATATAAAGTATTCATTTACATTTTTAAAAAATAGGTTTGAATGTTTTTATAACATTTTGGGTTTATATGATCTTTTATATTTAGTTAATTATGGGAACACAAGTAGTATCATATAGATAATTACATTATTGAGAAGTGATTTGGTGGCTAAGTGACAAATGTTACTGAAAAATATGGTATCCTACTTTTCATCTTGAAATCTGGAAGTTATGAGAAAAACCATTTGATTAATATACTCTTTAATTTTGATGTTCTTAAGGTAATTTAAGATATAGGTTTATGGAATAGTTTAGTTTTATTTTTGGGTATTACTATCAAATTTTAAATATTATTTTATAATGTGGATTTTTCTTCATTTTGGTAATTATCTTACCATGTTCTAACCATTTTTTGTTTTGGATAAGGTCTTAAGACTTGTAGAATATCATGACTAACCCTTGTATGGTAATGTGGTATTTAAAAGTTCAATTTAGTCCTTTAATAATTAAAAATTCATCTTGAATACTCATACTTTGGATGAAATAGGATATTTTTGTGTAAATTGAATAAAAGATGAAATTCTACTTATGAATTATGTATATTTTTTATGTTTTGAGTCAAAATGGTGAAATAAATCCGAAAAATTATGGAAAAGTATATTGAAATAAAATTTTATCCTATTTCCATATTTTCTAATGATATCAATGACCTTTTCCAAACATATTTGTTTTTTCATATTTTTTCATTGACTTCCTCTTGACCACATTCTATATCAATCTCTATTAATCCATGTGAATTTGTTTTTCCTTCCCAATCAATCATTTAATTACCCACTAATGTTATCCCTATATGTAATTCTAGTTATTTGTATCATCCAGTGACCTTTATGTTTCTCACATTACCTTTTTAACTTTATATTTTATTAACTCTTTGTATGATGTGGGTTTTAAGTAAGGAATTAAAAAATCCTTTGTTATATGAGATGAATTTCAAGCATGAAATTTATTTTATGGGGGTAAAATGTAACATCCTAAAATTTTGAGAAATATCTTCTTTAAAATTAATTTAAATTCATTAATATATTGAGTAACATAAAATAAATAGTTTATCTTGAATCACACTCAACACCAAATTTATATTGTGTTTCACATAACATCAAATTCCTTTGAAGACTTATGTTACACATAAGCCCGAGTCTTACGAGACAATAATATACTCTTACTATTTTTATAATGGTTATCACCTAGCTTTTTGAATGGTATGAATGAATGAGATTAACTAAATTATAAAAATATAACTTAATTTATTTTATAAAATTAATTAATTTGTCACCAATTAATTAGAAATGAAAATAATGTCCAATTGAATATATATGTTATGTTTTTATGAAAACCATATCTATGGATAGAATGAAATTTTATATTAATAAATTAAATTTGTTATTATTAGTGAAATATATCAATGAAATTTATATTTTATATGTTTAATAATTATTTTTTTCAAATTCATGCATCATGTTTTATAGGTTTTATATAAGAATAAATCTAATTTTAAGCATAAAGATTGTATATTTTTTAAAGGTTTTTTTATCACCTTTTAATGGTGACCCTATTTTAAATCTAATTTTGGAAACATTTTTTGATTTTATTTGAAAAAATAATCTTATTTTTTGAAATATTAATATCAAAATTTACTTTGTGTGATTTTTTTTTATTTTTTTGATGAATTTAATATTTTTATGAATAGTGAATGAAATCGAATTTTATTTAATATTTTTTTCTAATTTAAATAATTTATAATGTTAAATTATTTTTATAATTGGTTTTAAATTATTTTTATATCAATTATATATCATTTAATAGAATTTATTTCATTGAAATAATTCTAATAGTGATTAAATATATAAAAATAAAGCAAACATTTGAATAATTTAACTTTAAAAACATTCTTTATTGTCCTATTTATGAGATTTATTTTAAATTAAATTCTGACACCTTAATGACTGGAATTTGAAAAAATAGATTCAATATATTTAATTATAAAAATTCTTAAATTATAATAGGGTCAATATATTTTTTGACCAAAAATATTAGAGAAATAAATTGAAATTAGTTACAATGATTAATGTAAAAATGTGCTTACTTAGTTGTAAAACATTAATCATAAGAATCCAAATGACCTATACACATGTAAAAAAATAATTATATGGTCATTATTATACCATATAAAATATTTTACATAATTTGGATCATTATTGGTGGCACATTATTTAATAGATACATCCCAATAGTGTTTACATTTTTATATTTAAAAAAATGCTACTCCGACTCCACTATAAAAGGGAACTCACCCTCCCTACTTATTCACACCTCTCATGGACTTTTGGTTCATAAATATACTTAACTAGTAATCTCTCAAAATCCAACCTATCATAATATAATCCTCCCTTTTTTCAAAAATAAATCCATGGAAGTCTGTTGGTGTAAACCAAAAAGGAGTTACCTGAAAAAAGAGGTAACATTCTTCAATGATCACTTTTGTTTTATTTCATTCTCCATCCCTTAAATTTTTATTATTAAATAATTATATAATAAAAATAGAATAATAAATATTATAATATGATGATATGGTAATTTTTCTTCCAACTCCTACACACACATCCATGAAATGGGTTATGAAATCATTGTTTCTGTGTACTTTGAACTACCACCTCGTGAAATGACGACGTTACTTGTTTCTTTACCACCTATTATGTTTGGTAATTATGATGGAAATAACCTTTTTATATGGTATATATTATATATATAATTTATTTATATTTATTTAATTATTAAATAACATATAACTTCAAGATTTTTGTTTTGTGTTAACACGATAACATTGTTTGTGGACGTGTGGACTACCGCCTCCTCAAAGAAATGTAATACAATCTCCCTTTACATAGAATGTATTAAGGATTTTTTTAATAAAAATATATGAGATAAATAGTATATTTATGATATTCATGACAGTATAATATATTCATAAATATAAAATATCATTTTCGTCTTTCCATTTCACTCCCAGAAAAAGTGATAACATCGTTTATGGACATGTGGACTATGACAACATCAAAGCGATGTGATTCTCTATTTTTCCTCACCACATAACAATAATTATATATATATATATATAAATATATATAATTATATAATATTGTATTTATGATATAATGTTCATTATATAAATATAAACATCACTTACCTTCTTTCCAAAATGATCCTTGAAAAAATGGGAACGCTACTTATGTGTACGTATGGCCCATCGTCTCCATGATCGTAATGTTGGTTAATATTTAAAAACCATAATTAATTAGTGTTTTTGAAATTAAAATTTATTTAAAAAATTTATAATTATTTCATGGTTATTATTCTAGAGATATTTATATAATAAAATCATTGGTCATAGTCAACCTATCATAGTCAGTTTTAACACATAATCTGAATTTGGTCAAAACATCCAACTTAATCATTATCTATGAAGTAATTGTATTTAACTATTTTATAAGTGAAATAACATTAATAATAAACTTTCAAAAAAAGTTATGATGCATTTAAATAATTAATATAATATTAGTATTTAGGATGATAGAGGATAAACAAGATGAATCATACTCATGTTAATGGATTTCATAACTCAATTTCCATTTATTAGGATAAAATTATATGTAAATGTTTATATTATTACCAGAATTTATGTGTAATGACATATTATTGTTTTATAATGCATTTCCAATTTTATTTTTTGGATTTAAATTGATCACATATAATTATTTTATCGATTTATTCTGAACCCAATGATATGATCTTTGTAAGATATTTTCATCTCATTTTTTAGATTTGTGAGATAAATTTCATATTCTAAAATTAATTATTTTTTGTTGTGTACCTACTGAAACTTTTGTTATATTATATCATTAATTATTTTATCATTATGGTATTAAAATTATTTTTTTTATGATTACCACATTTTTAGTTTCTAGTTCAGATATTACCATAGTTATAAGGGGATTTCTAAACTCACTTTTATTTTTATAAGACATATGCCATATTCACCAATTATTTTTATTATGTGGTGTATATACTTACAATGAATTTATTTGATGATTATTATCAAAAACAATTGTTTTACATATCCATCTGAGGATCTATCTTTCATGTGGATTACAGTTTCAATGTTACCAAATCTATAATTGACTTTTGCCACAATTTACCTTATTTGATATGTCTGTTATGTTATACACCTATCATATGAAATTAGGTGCATATACTTCTCCTTTGACATGATATATCGAGAATATTATTATTCTCATTATATTCTATGTTTAATTTAATTTAATTTCATTCATGGGGATTATGATTCAAATGTTACAATATGGTATGGGACACTTTGGAATATTTAAATATTATTTCCCTAAAGAATGTTTTAATAATATTATAATAGTGTTTCAATTTATCAACATCAAAACCCCGTGTTTTTATTTATATTATACTATATATATTTTGTATTGTTAACATCCTAATTATTTTATAGATGGATCAAAATGGTTTCAATTAGATTTTTATGGAATCCTTTTCTTTTCCACATGCTAACCTTGTTTTGAAGAGATAGTTATAGAAACCATTTAATTTCAATGTATTAATCATTTAATAAATATATTGTTTTGGAACACCATTACTTTCCACAATTTAATAATGTCCTAAATATATTGTTAGGGAACCCATTTCTTTTCTAGGGGTTTATATTTTTTTAAGGAAATTATTATTAAAACCATTTCCATTCTATGGTTTAATCATGTTCTAAATATATTATTATAGAACCTAATTTTTGTAGGGGTTAATCATGTTCTAAAGATATTTTTATGGAACCCATTTAATTTACATGTGTTAATAGTGTTTCCAATATATTTCTATTTTAACCATTTTTCATGGGTTAATTATGGTATGAAGATATTTTTATTGAAAACATTTTTTTCATGGGATGATAATGTTTTGATGAGATAGTTTTTGTAACCATTTATTTTCAATGGGTTAATCAAGTTTCAATGATATTGAGAAGAAATCCAATTTCTTTTACATGTGTTAATCAAGTTATAAAAGGGATGAGGCTTGTTCTTATGATTTTATGATGAAATGTATGATTTTATTTGATATCTAATTATACATAGATATTTGATGAGTGGTTACGTAAAAATCCAATCATGGGTGGTTCTGTTATAAACTAATGATGGGTGGTTCTATGATAAACCAATTGACATGTGGTTTTGTGATAAACCAATGATAGTAGTGATGTCATAAATCATGTATGGGTCCATCTGTGATATCCCTCTAATGCATTGTATATTAAAGCTGGCCATATGGATATTCCATTTTATAGTAGTGACATGTATGGATGTCAACCACATGGTTTTTCTATATATAATAATGAAAAGAGTAATGATTTTCTGAGATACCTTTATGTGTTTTATATGATTGGTATGATTTTATAATGTTTCTAATGATCGATATTTATATCACATGGGTTATGATTATGGATTCTGATGACCATTTCGTTTTCCATGTTTTCATATTTGATGAACTATGTATTGATAGGTATGAGTTCTTTTTTGACTCTATCAAACACTTTGACTATGTCATCATACCATTATACATTGTTTTTCTCACTGATGATATTCAATTATAAATGATTATGTTTACCCTTAATAAGAATCTGATCTCACCCTTATTATGATTCATTTTCCATATGTTTTAAAGAGTTATATTGAAAAAGTTGTGTCTATAAGGGATTTTATACAAATGATGATGATGATATAATAATGTGACAAATAAAAGTTTGGTTAAGTGGAGGAAACTATCATTACAAGTCATGTGAACTGTTTATGTATGATTTTTTTCTAATTCTCCAAAAAAATTAAACCTAAAAGTTCCTCAAATATATATGTTATCTATGATTTCCTTTTGATGTTTTAATGTTGATAAGAAAATTTTGGGTCACAATTATCGGCATCATTTTCTAGAATTTAAAGTGGTGTATTTCAGAATAAGATATGGGAGTGTGGATTCTATGTAGTTATGCACACACACACAATAGTAAACATCCCTAGAAGTCACCCATCCTTATACTAATCTATTTGAATCACACGTGATTATGTATTTATAGTTAGGTAGACTCTTAAAAATATAGTTGTACCTTATTGACATGGGTAGTAACATTTATCCTTTTACATCTTGTTTTTTCCAATGATGTGACCCCCCCCCCCCCATAAATTACAAAGCCCTCATTTTAGACCCATACCTCAAACCTATGTAGTACCTCTACACATTAGGATACAAATTATCTCTAATACCGTTTTTCATGAACCGACCTACCTTGGTCATTAACCATAACATCTGCCACTGTGGGTCTTTTTAAATGCCCTAGTTTGCTTCCTATAACATCATATTATATTACCCACCAAGCCTTATTATCATACAGATGACATTCCCCATAGGCTAACACAAGTTCTTTCAATGTTATTTCCCCCCCCCCCACACACACGCAACATGGGATACTTCTCATGTGGTCATCCATCTAAAAAATATACTAGGAAAATAATACATAATTGTAGAGTTCAAATTATGTATGCTCCCAATAATAAAGTTTCAAAATTTTAAATTGTGTAGTAACATTTATCCATTTAATTTTCACTTTTACGTGGTTGTGACATCATTATTTTCAAATTAAATGAATAATCCAAAAATCACTTTAACGATATATTATGATAAATCATTTGTTAAAATGATTTAAAAATAAAATAAATTCGAAGAGTGGGATTATAAATGGTCTAAAATTTCATACATGTTACATTTTTTTAACATTCCATCTTATAAGTAAATTTATAACCCTTATATTCTAAAAAAATATTTTACCATTATTACGGTTAAAAAGACACAATAAGGGGTTAAACCAAAATATATAGTTTATTATAAAACATAAAAAATTCTAAATTTTATTGGTTAATGGTATTTCACCTTATATTTTCCTACCTTCTAAATTATTTTAATTTGGGGCCACTTGAAATGAGTGTGATATATATTATATTTTCATCTTTTTAGTAATTCTAAGTGTATCTTTTCCCACACTTATAAAATGAATCAAATTATCCTCTCTAATTTAGACCTATTGATCCAATTTGATCAAAATATCCATAAAAAATACATTCACATCGATCCTACCCATGACCTATAGGATCTCTTCACATCAAATGACTAACCTATAAGGCTAAAGGTGTAATCTAAAGGTGGTTTTTAGAAGAAGTGTTATTACTCCTAACTGAGTGTTTTCATTTTATTTTCACTTAAAAATCATTAACATTTTCAATGAACATGACAATATAATAACATATATATATTTAATATAATTGAATATTATTATACTAGAGAAAAAACCTGTATCCACCTCCTTTTTTTCCTCTAGAAAACAAAAACATAACTCAAGAGAATATATTACCTATCATCAATACGTAACAATTTTTTTCATCAACATTTTAATTATTTGGTTATAAAGGTTTAATTAATTAAATATATATGATATGTTTGAAATAATTATGATTATTTATATATAATATATCATATATATTCTTATACTTCCATCTATTGGAAAATGATAACATTGCACATGCATATGTGTGGACTACCACTTCCAAGAAATGACATGATTAATTTTTCTATTAACACCATTAATATATGATTCTATAATTGTATAGATTTAATAAAGATTATATTCATGAAATTATTAATATTATATAAATTATATAACATTTCATATCTCACCTGTCCTTGACCAATAAACATATGTAATTTTAGAGAGACTGACTGAACAACCTAAAAGTGGTCAAAATAGGTAAGAATTATTCAATGAATGGATTTACAATAATTATAAAAGGAAATTAAAAGTTTAATATAGTTTAACAAGTTTCTTTATCTAGTAAAAAATTTTAAATTCATTATATTGTATTATCAAACTTAGATGACTAAACTGTGATCCAAGGTAAGGGTAATTTTGTCTCATTTCCACTTCAATGTGAAATGACTATATTTTGAACCTAATTTAATTTATATGGTGTATATAATTACCATTTTAGATATTATATTGTTAATTAATATTTGTCAATGTTATTTATAGTTTTAATTCATTTTTACTCAGGCAGTGAGTTTTTACTCTAAATTTTTTAATGTCATAATGAATTTCTTTAATAGTCTCATTTTATTTCAGAAATTTTTACGTACACATTTTCTTTGGGGAAATTAAATTATCATAATATCATAACCACCATATATTTTCTTATAATATGGTTATTTTATGGTTTACATGTTTCTATTATATTTCTTTTATTTTTATATAAAGAATCAACATGTAATTTATATGTAGTGTATTTTCTTTTAAAAATTTTCTTAAAATGTTTTGATGATTCTTTTTCAATAAATGTTATACCATGTTAACGTTTTTGTTTCAAGAATTCTATTTTTTACACTTCCATATTTATTTTAATTAATTCTAAACCATATTTCAATTTATTTTCAATTTTTTAAAAGTAATCTTCTTGTTGTGTTTCATTATAATTTTTAATTTATATTTTCAAAGGAGATATTTTTATCAATATTCTGTGAATTTTTATTTAAAAGTTTTTCCAAATAAATTTCTATTATATTCATAATTGAATGAAAAGAAATTTGAAATGGATTTATTACTCCATTCGTATTAAAAGTTATAAAGGATTTATTTTATATTTTTTTGTACTAATTTATTTTCTAAACGATTGGTTTTATTATAATACATTAATTTTTTATGAATTTCTGGTTTTCTATTATCCTTTATTGATAATGAATAATACCTTATTTTTAGATCATTCACTTTATTATGGTCATGATCTCTATCACTCTCTATTATTCATTGATCCTTATTTTCCCCCTTAATTTACATATTTTAAATATCCTAGATGAATTAAATAATATTTATATTACATTAATGATGTTCCAATCATATTCCATTTATATATATGGTATCTATTGAAGGAATAAAGTTATTCCATTAACGTGGGACATATTCTGTATTCTTGATTCAATATGAATAAATATTCTTTTATAAATAATTTTTATAATTAATTATATTGATCATAAAATATATAAGGGATTCATAGTACATGAAGTTTAAGAGTGAGGAATAATTCTAGATACCCCATCGAGGAATCAACATGTCTCATGAGAAAAAACATGTGGCCAAATTTGATGGGTATTTGTTTTACACCAACCCATTTATTAAGAATGATGTACTGGTTGAGAGGATTTTATGGTAAGAAGCATGATAACATTGATGAGGACATATTGCAAAGAAAATAAACATCTGGATTTATTCATTTACTTTATTTGTAATTATGTTTATATTATCCATATTATTTCTAGGTTAATATATTCTATATAAGTTCATTTAACAAAAATTCTATATTGAAATGAATTTGTTTTGATTATCGAATCATACATATTGATTAGGCATTATTTTTGAAGAAATATTTTTTTATGTAACCTTTGATAACCATCTAATATCCACATATTTTTCCTTTTCCCATAATATGAAGAACGAATCCTTGAATGGTTTTTATGGATTAAAGTTATTTTTCAATATTGTTTTTTATATTTCTAATGTAATATGAAATTCATGTATATATCTAGTTTTCGAAGACTTCTAAATAGATCAATATTGGTTGGTGTGATTCCTTTTATATTTTTCTAATGTAATAAGAAAATAATAGATCTATGTTACTGGATTCAATGTGTCATAGTTGATATTAGATAATTTGTAGAAAAACCATTGGGAATTATTTTTTATATAATCATAGATAACATGAGAATAATGATAATTCCTTAGAGTATTTGAGAACATTTTAATACTTTTAATTTCATAGATAAGTGTTCATAATTAATTTTTAATAAAAAATTGAATGCCATTATTCATGAAGGACACCTAGAGGATGGAAGGTAATCATTACCTTATTAGTGAAACTGTCTCAAGTTATGACTGGTATCCTTACTCGTATAGAGAAAACCAATTTTTTGTAATTTATAATGAAGGATATTTTGATTATATATATTCAAATATCTCATGTTATGAGAAACAATATGAACTTAACTAAACCTAGTAACATTAGGTGAAAAGTGGAGTTTCGGGAATATTTAGGTGATAAAGGCTATGGAAGGAAAAGATTCAATATCACACATGTCGCAAATATGGGAGGAAGAACTCTGGTAAATAATAAAATGGAATGGGAGTTTTTCAGATGTATGGATAAAAGGAAATCATGATTATAATTTCAATGAAAATAAATAATTTATTATTTTCTAGTTCTTTAAGTGTAAAAATATAGGGCATTGTGAAAACCAATGACACCATCATCAAGGCTAACATTAATTATTTTTTTATTAAATATATCATTAAATTTTATAAATACTATGAATAACATGATAATAAATTGATAATCATTCATGAAGATTTTAATGAAAATGAGTTATATGGGAAATTTAGTAACTGTGAATTTTTATTTGATGAATTATCCTATATAGAAATTTTTTTATTTATTGAGGTAATATCTAATGATCATTCTAAGATGAAACATAATATAATAATAAACCTCTTGGATATATGTAACCATTAAATATTTAAATTATTGATATTTATGGTCAAATTGGTGAATATATGGTTAAGATATAGTGGTATTTATCAATGGTACATTAAATGAGGATTTAGAGAAAACATCTAATGATTTTTCTAATAATATTCAGTTGTATGGAAAATTTTAAAAATGTGAATTTTGGAAACATGTGATGAATAGCATCAATCACCCTAAAATCTGATTTTTAGGAAAATTTGAAATATTTTGATATTTTTATTGAAGAATTTAATCATAAAAATTTAGATTATTATGTGATATGATAAGGTGATACATGGAGAAGTTTATTGTATTTTTCTTGTTTATTTAGGAAAATAATGTTTTGGAATATATGATTAGGGCTTATACATATTTGATTATGTGACTATATAATTGATTAAGGTTGTTTGGTTATTAATTTTTATAAAGGTTTATTTATATTTGCTATTATTTTATCTTCTATTAACTATTTATGTTTTAAATAGTAGAAATAACTTTTTATCTTATGTTTGATGAAAACTTCAATTTAGTTCATCAGGTATGAAAAATTCATAATAATTATGTTGATTCCCTTTAAGGATAAAATTATGCATATAGATGGGATTAAATCATGTAAGTAAATTTTATCATATTTCTATTCCAATGGTAAAATAATTTCTCAAACTCACGAAAATTAAAGATAAATATATTAAGATTTATATGTAAAGAAACGCTTAAATACCAAGGTTTGTTTTAGAAACTCATTTGAATTTATTAGACTTATTGATAATCATGCATGAAAAGTTTCTTGGTCATCACCTATAAATTAATGTACCTAATAAAAACTATATCTTATTTTATTAATATCTTATATTATGTTTAGAAAAGATGAATTAAAATTTAGAGGATACAATATCTATAATGATGGTATAATATGATGCCTAATACTTTAGTTTATATTTTTTTAAATAACATTGTATTTGATAGTAGGTATCACACACAACACCAAGCTTAAGAAACCATGAAATAATATTATATAAATATTATTGTTATAACCTAGTTATTGGGTAGGCCGTAAGGAATATAAATAACCACATTTCGAAAAATATAATTAAATGTATTAAATAATGAAAATTCCTTGATTAATGTATAATAATTTAATACCCAATTTCCAGTAAAGTCATTTTATTCTAGAAAAAAACATTTTTCTTAAAAAATCATTTTATTTTATTTTGTGTGTGGATATTATAATTAATTACTACCAATTTTAGAAATTTTAATTGAAAAAAATCAAAAATAATTCTGAAATTATCATTTCATAAAATTATTAAGTCGAATTTTTGATATTTTTATAAAAAAAACTGATATCTGTGTGAAAAGTTAAAAATGATTTTTTTTAAATAATATCATTTGTTTTCATTAAATTGTGTATTTTAAAAAACTCATTTGATTGTTAATTTATTATGAAATTAATATAACCTAAATTTTATTAAAAATATTCTAAATAATACCAGGTTTATTAAAAGTATATTTTATTTTGGTATAAATTCATTTTGTGCATAATACAAAATTTTCTAAAAACCTATTTTTCATTTCTTTTTATGAATTTATATTGAAAAAAATTTCTCTTAATTATAGAAATTGAATCATAAAAAATTCATTCCATTTTATTAATTAGAATTTTTATGTTTTTTAAATATTTGAATTTTATTTTTGTCATAATGAATAGTTACCATGTTAAAGTTTATTACCATGGTAATGTGTAAAACTGGTTAAGTAAGGATAAAATATTGAGATAAGCTCTCAAAATTATCCCAAAACATAACATTATTTCATTATATGATGTTAGTCATTTTATATACAAAATAATTTAAAAAATATGGCATTTTATTTAAGTTTTCCTTTAATAATAACATTTATATTATTTTAAATAAAGAATAATTTAAAATTATCACTCTGTTTCTTAAAATATCTCTAATATATTTTCATTATGATAAAAAAGAAGAAAAATTTAGTTATAAGTGGTTATTTTTAATACTAATAAATTGTTTTTATAATATTAATCAATTTTTTATTTTTATTGATGATATAATTACCTTAAACACTTACGCAACAATAATACAATACTTCTGAAAGTATTAGAAAAATCGTGGTAAATGAATTTAAATATAATAAAATTAATATGTTTTGGATTAATTATATAATCCCCAAAATTTAATACATTATAATAAAATATATTTAATTATAATTATATTTATATTCTAATTTCATTTCATACATGATGTATTTGAAGTCAAATTAATTGAATAGTCCTAAAAATAACTATAATGATATTTTAAGAAAAAAATATTTTATTAAATGATTTTAATATATAAAAAATGAAAGACAGTCAATGGGATGGGAAATTGTATAAAATTTCATACATGGTCCATTTTGGAGCAACCTTAAACCATAGAAGAAAATTTATGACCCTTAATAGATAAAAAATGGGTTACCATGGATAAGGATAAAAAAATATAATGAGGGTTTATAATGAATTATATGATTTAAAATAAGACCTAAAAATGTGTAAATTTTATTATTTGAAGGTATTTAGAACTTATAATATCCTAAATTCAAAATTATAGCCATTTTCTGCCACTTTACATGATTATGATATATATTATGTATAAATATTTTAAATAGTGTTATGTGTTTCTTTTTTCTCACTTATAAAATGGAACCACTTCTCATCACTTATTCTCACATATTGAGCCATATATCTCAACCAAGACCTAAACAAATCTCTTCTCAACATTCTTATACATGACCCATGGGCACTATTGTCATCCAATTATAGACCTAGATGTCTTAAGTTGTATGCCAATGAAGACTTTTTGAAGAAGGGGTATAACTCTTAACCGAGTGTTTTTATTTTATTTCCTCTTCTAATTCCTTCAAATATTTTATAACCATGATCATATAATGACATAATTATCTTCCATATACTGAAATTTTATTATGATATTTTAATAACCCTTATTCACCTCATTTTCCATCCTATAAGATTATGAAACCACCACTTCTGCTTATGTATGACTTACCGTCCCCGTGTAGAGACATAATTCATTAATCATAGCTATTTTTCATGGATCATTATAAAGGTGGAATTAATGAAATATTTATGATATCTATGATGTAATTATTATTCTTTTAATATAATATATCATCTACATTCTTACCCTTACATCCGTTATAAAATGATAATGTTGCTCACGCATACGTGTGGACTAGCACCTCCATGAAGAGATATAATCATTTATTCTATTACCAACGTGAATGGTGGATTATAAAATTTTATATAATGAATAAAAATTATATTCCGTAAATTTATATCATTATATTCATGATGCATACACTTCATAAAACATTTATCAGAAAAAATATGTACCATAAATAAATTTTTAGAAAGTCACTGAACAACATTGAAGTGGTCGACATAAGGAATAATTATTCAATGAATGGATTTGAAATGATTATAAAAGGGACATGAAAAATGAAATATATATTAAATTATTTTGACCAATTATTTATTAAAATTTAAATTCATTAAATAGTAGGATCAATCATGTTCAACAAAGAAGAGACCCAATGTAAGGGTGATTTTGTCCCATTTCCACTTCTACTAAACAAGTTTAGATTATGCACCTTATTTAACTTATGTAGTGTATATAATAAATCTTTGAAATATTATATTAGAAATTACAATTTAGTCATGGTATTTAATTTTTAAATTAATTTTTTATCTTTTTAGTGGTCTTGATTCAAAAGTTATTAAATTTATTAGGTATTTCATTAAAAATCTCTTTTTATTTCGGGATTATTTGTGTACTAATTTTCTTTGGGGGAATGATTTGATAATAAAATTTTAAACCCATTATATCTTCTTATAATTCGGTTAGTTTTTGTGTTTACATGTTTATATTAAATTTATTATCTTATTAGGTCAAAAATCAATAAGTAAGTTTCATGTAAGGTAATTTCTTTTAAATCCATACCTAAATGTTTTGATGATTCTTCTTCAAATATTTTTCTTCCCTGTCCATGTTTTTTTTTCAAAAATGTTTTTAAATCTAATAATTATTTTAGACCATTTTCAACCATATTATAATTTATTAATAAATTTTTTAAAGGTATCTTTTTGTATTTTTTTAAATGATATACCTTTATAATTTTTACCAAAAGTTTGAAGGGAAATTTTTTTTAATGTTTATTGTACAAATGGAATTTCCCGCCATCATGAACATTCTATTCTTTGATAGTTACTTTATATTTTTTCATTATTCTTTTAAAAGAAAATATTTTTCTTAATATTCTGGGATTTTTAAAAAATATTTTATCAAAATAAAAAATTATTATTTTCCTAAATTATGGAAATGAATTTTGAATTTTATTTAGAACTCTATTCTTTTATATGGTTATAAGGAAGTTATTTTTTAATGTTTTTCTTATTTTTTAAAGGTTTTTTTACTAAAAAATCTTCATTTATGATGAATTTATATTCTTATATCATCCTAATTTTCAGTAATTAGTTATACCATATTTTGAGATCATTCACTTTCTTTTTATCATGATCTATATCACTATCCATTATTCATTAAGAACTATTTTCAAACTATATGTACACAGTTTAAATAAAATTGATTTATTAAATATAAATTTTGTTACATTGATTATTTTTTAATCATATACCATTTCTATATACAATATCAGTTAATGAAATAAATGTATTTTATTAACTAGGGAATATTCTCTATTAATGATTCAATATAGATAAATGTTGATTTATAATGAATTTTGATAATGAATTGTATTGGTTGTTCAATATATAAAAAATTAATAGGAAGGGAAAGTGATGGGGGAGGCATAATTATAGGTATCCCCTTAATTCATCGATAGGTCTCATTAGACAAAAGAGATGGACACATTATATGGTTATTTGGTTTACAAATATCCATTTATTAATAATGATATCTTTGTTGAGATACCTTGATGGTAAGATTCATGATAACTCATATGAACCCGTGTTAGAAAGATCTTGAAATTTTACATTTATGTATTTCCATTATTAATAATTAATTTTCAATTAATAATATTATTTCTATGATGTTATATTCTATGGATGTTCATTTAAATAACATAGTTCATTTAATGTAATGTATTTTAATTACCCACTCCGCTATATTAATTTTTCCTTATTTATTCATGATATATTTCATTGTACATTATCCTTACTGAGCATCAGATCTCACCCTTTATTTTTTTTCTTTCCCCAGAATATGAAGAAGGAAATATTGAATGTTTTAAGAAGATGCAAGTAATTTTTTTATGTTATTTTTAAAATTTTCAATGTTATTTTTATGTGATGTTTGTATTTGGATTTTTAATAATTCTAAATAGATCAGTATTGAGTTGTTTTATCCCTTATATCTTGTACCAATGTAATAAGTAAGAACTAGCTATGGGTTACTGGAGTCAGTTTGTTACAGTTACTATCACTATAAGATTTTGTGGACCATTGGGAACTACAATTTAGATTAACATAGCTAACCTGAGCATTATCATAATCCTTTAGGGTATTTGATATTTTTTTTAATAATTTCCATCCCATTGATTAATATTCATGATGAATTTAGGATAAATAAGTGAGTTATATTTTTTAGGGATGAAACCTATAAAAAGGAATGGGATCAACACCTATGGTCAATATATGGATTACCTTGTTTGATCATGCTAATACAAAAGATGTTGGAGATAAGGATATCATATAGATATTAGGGAAACGAACTCAGGTTATGATCAATATCTTCTCCTATGTGGAGAAAACCAATATGGGAGAGTCTAGAGTAAACTATCTTAAGATTATTACTAGTCAACCATATTGTGTTATGAAAAAAATATAAAGCTAATTTATCTTCCTAACATCATAAGGAATTTTGAGTTTCATGAAGGTTTGTGTGATAAAGGTAATGGATGGAAGAAATTCAGCATCCCATGTGTCAAGAATTTGGGGATAAGTACTTGGATAAATCATTAAATGGAATGGTAGTTCTTTATAAGTGTGTTGAAAAGGGCCATAAGGTTCATAATTTCAAATGAAAAAATAATAATATATTAATGTCAAATGGTTTAATTATAAGGATATAGGGCATTATTAAAACCAAAAACCAATGCATCCATTATAACCATAATAAATTTATTTATAGATGATATCCAAAAAATATTCTTATGATTATGATGATAATGACACTAAATTAATAATAATACAGGAATATTTTAGAGAAAAAAAATCTCGTGATAAATTTAATAAGTGTGAATGTTGGTTTTATGAAGTATCTTTTCATAGAAACATTATATCCATGGATATAAAATCTAATGGAATTTATTAGAAAAAAGAAAATCAATGAATAACCCTTATGGATGAATTTGACCTTTAAGGACATGAATTCAATGTAAATATGGTTAAATTATAGAATATATGATTATAATGTATTATTATTTATCAATGGTACATTGGTATGAGGATTAAGAGGAAACATCCCTAAATATTTCTAATAAAATTGTTTTTTAGTGAAAATTTAGAAAATTAGAATTATAGAAGCTTGTGATGAATGGTATAAATCACCCTGAAATATGATTTTTAGGAAAATATGTATCATGTAATTACCATATTTTAGTTCATTTTATCCCTTTGTTTGATCTTACTTGGTTTGGATCTTGTTTTGGTTTATTTTAAGATACTTTGAGAAATTTTTGGATTTATCTAGTTCATAGAAATATTGGTTCACTATTAGGTAATTTCTTGTGGGTTATCCTATGAATCTATGTGCTATATATTGTGGTTTTAGTTGGGGTTCACGGTTATTTGAAATTATGCAACTTTACCTTAAAACCTTTTGGTATTGGATAGTGGGGATTACATTCTTTATGGACAATTATCAACCAGTGTGGTTAAAACATGAACCTTTTTTCTAGTATCGAAGGTGTTAATGCATGATATGTGTATGTTTTATCAACCAATGGGTATAAATAGCAGGACTCTCAACAAAAACCTAGTAAGGGTATATAGTTAGGAACATAGTTAGTTCTAATATTGTGGCATAACCTAACAAACTATGTGATGAGATTTTAATCATCCAAAAATGTTAATTAAATTCCTAAAAACCATATTATAAATAATAACCTTCTCATAATTAAACCAGATTCAGCCCTTTGTCTTTTGGAAGCTCTATATAGAGGATTTTGGCTATATTAACCTCTTCTCTTTTAAGATTGATTTTTTGATGAATGAGATTGATCCCTCTCTGGTAAGTGTAATGTTATTGATTGGGATATATATATTTTTTCTATCACCTTATTTATGAGTAGGTAATCCTCTTATTATTTATGGTTTAAAACTATAATTTAATGAATTATAATTCAAGTTATTCTTATTTTAAATTCCTCACCTTCACGTCTCCATTGGTGGATCCCATTATTGGTGATTGATTGATCATGTGACTGAATCTTAGTGGTTGTATAAAGATTTTACCCACACATTAAACCTTAATTTATTTCTTAATTTAAAATTACTTTTTAATTCATTTCCAAATCATGATTTGATATTTTTTTCTATTTTGAAAGACATGGAAATGTAAAATAAAATCCTTTTTTCAAATGATTTAAAAATATTAATTTTTTTTGAAAATGTTGTATTGAAATTAAAGGTGATTTGATGAAATTATTTAATATTTATTCTAAAGGAATATGGACATAAATAAATAATTATTTTTAAAAGGCATGAACTTGATTGAAAACCATAACATATTTTTGAAATTGAAATGGAATGTTGAAACTCAAAATTGGTATTTTGAACTATGAATTGTGAAATAAATTTATTTCCCATGATTTACAAGTTTATTTATTGATTGAAATAACATGTGAGCCTGAATAGTTAGTGCATGAATAATTAATGTGTTATAGGACTTTGACCCCCAAGCAATGGATTAATAATTTCATCTCTAACTAAAACGAATTCAACATTATTTTTCTTTATGTGGTGTTGATTGATAATATCATAACAGATTGAGCCAGGAGGATGTGTGCATACCTCGATCCATGATTTATTGACTTTGTTTTATGAGTATCATAGATACAATAACTAATGAACTTCAATACATATGACCACTTTTATTTTTTTGATTTTATTGTTTTATGATTTTGTATATTAGAATATTTTCTTTATACCATTCTATTTTATTAAAATTATCATTTAAGACTATTTTGATATACTTTCTATCTAATTTATTTTAAATCTCTTTTGACTAAAAAGTTGAAAATGATTTTTCAGGCCTTCTTTTTATTAAAATTGAATCCTAAATTGTTTATTTATTTTGAAATTTCTTATAGAAAATTTGGTGAAATCTTATGGGGTTATTTTTATCACACCCTACCTTTTCCTTTGAGAATTTGTAGATTATGTTATTCCAAGTCCTTGAAAAAATAATGATAAACATAGATATGGTTGGTGAACTTGATGAGTGGGACCTTGGGTGATGGTGGTGACTATAAGAGATATGATTCACTTGTTACCCATGGATTTTGTGATATTATCTTGATGGAATTTCTATGTTTTATGGGATGATTTACCACTTATATCATTATCTATATAGTTCTGGAAATGTTTTCCTCATAGAGTGTTTTTGATACTCATTGTTCATTGATTAATCATCTGGTGTTCTATATCATTTGATATTTCTTCTAAAGAAATTGTTCCTTACGACTCTTTGTTGATGTACAAGCACTAGTCACCACCTTATGACTTTCTGGAACACCCTTTGGGTCATGTCAATGTCAACTCAGGTAATAGTGTAATTGGGTGTCCTAGTTGGTTCATGTAACAATATTATATTTTTTGGAGATAATTATTAAATAATATATAGATGACCTTTAATGTTATTATCTGATATGACAAAGAGATCATTATTTAATTTTTCAACATTTTGTTATTGTTTGTCAAGAGATAATTTTATTTTGGAAAGTGTTGTTAGGGTATATACATATTTGAGTATGTGACTAAATAAGTGATATTTTTTTGGGATTGATTTTTATTAAGGTTTATTCAAATTGGTTATTATTTTAGATTATTCTAACCATTTCAGTTTTATATAGGAGAAATAGATTTTATTCTTATAGTAGAATAAAATCTGATTTTAGTTCTTTATGTTTGAAAAAATCATCATGATCCTAATGATTCACATAGATAGATGAATTTTTTCTTATAGAATTGCAATAAATCATTTAATTAAATTTTATCATATTTTCTATCTCAATGGAAAATAAATTTCTAAAACTCAATAAAATTGAAGATAATTGGATCGGGTCATATGTGGAAAGTAAAACTCCTATAAAAAGGTATGTTTTTTGAATAAATTTTAAATGTTATATATATATTCATAATAATTTTCTTGGTAATAAAATAGAAATTAAATTTCATGATAAAATATGCAACGGTTTGTGCCTTATAAACTAGTTACATTGTCGGTTTTATAGTTAAAAATGTTTAAAGGATTCTCTTAGAGGGTTCGGTGGATTTGGAGATAAAATTTTTCTACAGCATGTAGTTCACAACACAAATATGTATTCATTTCATTAGAGGTTGATTCATATCTTCTAGAATAAAGATTCATGGCTTAAAAGTTTTGATGTGGGTCCTGTGTTTATTGAATTCAAAACCTGAAGGCATTTTTTATGATGTGAATTAATACCAGATTACAGCACCATGAAAATTGGAATATAATCATTGAGTTTATATTTTGAGAGATTCACATCCTAAATTTGTTTGTTAACTTTAATTGGAGGGCCCCACAAAAAATCATGATGTGAATCTTGATTTCATGTCTTGAATGTGCTGAGTTCCATCATGCTTATAAATATCAAACCCCCCAAATTTATTTTGTATATCTCAATTTTTGGGAAAACCCTAGAAATTTTTAGTGGATCTTACAACTGCTTCTATTCTTCTTTTATCCTTGGATTTCTGAGGTCTATCATTGGAAATGAAAGTGAGATCTCCTCTTTATCTTCCTGTTTCCTTCCATTCTTCTTTGAGGATTCTCAATAGTGAAGATGTTTTGATTAGGGTGAGTTTGCGATATTATTTTGATGATCTATTTGTGTGGTTTACATTGATCTATATTTTCCTGGTGAGTTTTTTATTTCCTTGTTGTTTATCTTTCACACTATTACATGTGAATAATAATAAAGCTTATTTGAGGATGGGTATCCTCATTATCTCATCCCATTTATGTACTTATGTGGGGATTTTAGGATTTTACCCTCCACTGGGTGTATAATAAGGGTTACATTAATTTAGATAATGAATTATCTTAATATAAAATTGTTGGGAATGGTGGTATTTCACATGTTTTACTAAATTGTTAGTATTCCGGATGAGATTATATAAGAGTGTTTCCATTTTATTAAATTACTATTTTTAGGGCCTTTTTTTGTATTTGATATGTCTACGAGACCCTTTCTGTGTTTATTTTTTGATAACACTCTAAATAAATGTCGAGGAATTTATACATGTAAAATGTATCGGTTCCCCAGGGAAATCTGTAATTTCTATTATAATTCCCATTCTAAATAATAAAGTAATGTAATGTAATCCATTAAACCTATTTTTTGAAACTCGAGATGTGATGATATGTGTGGTTTTAGATTTTTTGTTTCTATGTGATTTGGTTTGTTGTGAAATGATGGTGGTTAATGGATAGTTTTTGAAATGTGTTGGGGCATTCATATGATGGTTGGTTGGAAATAGATTTCTTGTGGGAAGTTGTGTGACAATAGTGTTGTTTAGTTGTTGTGTTGTAGGGTGGATTTGTTTCGGGGTGGTTGTATTATGTGGTGATTGATATGGGTGGTTTTTAGTGATATTTTTTGGCTGGTGATGTGTTCTAGGGATGGGTGATGTGAATTGTGAAAGTTGTTTTATTGTGTAGTTGTGCTAGTCACTTTGTTTTACATGTAGTAAATTGTAATGATAAATGAAATTACATAGGTTGGTAAATGAGTTCAAATGGACTAGAATTGTTGTGTGTTAATTGGAATGAATTTAATGATAATTGAATGGGTGGTGTAAATATTAAATGAAATGGAATAATAAATGGTAGTTAGAAAAAATCATTAAATTTGGAAAATGGTGATACCTATGATTGAAAGTGGGAAAGTGTGGCAGTGTGTGGTTGTTGTGTGGTGTGATGAACATAGTGGTGGAAGTGGTCATGATGAATGTTATATGGTGAAGTGGTAGTGACTTAGTGAACACTAGGGAAATTAATAGGAACCCACATGTTGGGTAATGTTTGTTATCAATATATCATGTATTTTATGTTATTTGTATACATTTCCCCAACCATGTTGGGTATCCTTAAAAATGACCAAATATTTTAGGTTCTAGGTGTTTTCCCCAACATTTAGGTTAGTGATGATATGGATGGATAAATACCCCATCTTCCCCACCCTTCCATTAGTTTGATGATATTTATTGGTGTTGGATATTACCTAGTAATGATATGGGATAATTTTGGAGACAACTAGATAATGATATATGATAGTGTTGGAGATTACCTAGTGATTATATGAGCTGTTGTTGGATATTAAACAGTGTTGATACAGTTTGGTGCTAAAGATAACCCTGTGATTATAGAGGTTGGTTTTGGATATTACCCAATGAAGAATCAGGTTAGTGTTAGAGATGACATAGTGGTGATGAGGATGTGATATTTAGTGGTTGGAATGTGTGGTGGGAGGAGGGAATGAGGTTTATTTCCCTCACAATCATGATACCCTACTAACCTAGAAATATGATAAGGTTTTGATGTGATTATTACTGATTCCAACAATAGATTATACACCCTACATAAGGTTGTTATAGGTTGTTATTCATCCCAACCCACATCATATATGGATAGATATATTATGTGATATGTATAGAGGGGGTGGGAGAACATGAAATTTGACGTTGGGGTATAAAATCTAAAAATTATTGAGAAAGTGGTTATGGTGCGCCTATGTTTTTTATTTTATTTGATATTATGTTTCTATATTGGACGCATGGTTTGGTGAGAATTATATAATGTAGCTGGGATTAGATAGTTGACTTATTAAGGAGCATGTTGGTTCAGCTATTTGTTCCATGGCACATTAGTTTTCTATTTTTACATATGCACTTGATTCCATGGGTATAATCATACTAAGTATATATATAATCTTTACCCTACATATAAAAACTATATTTTAAGTTCTAAAAGGAATTTATGGATTAAACAAGACATTACTAGCTTAGGATTTAGATCTTCTATTATGTCGCTGTCATAGAACTACTTTTTTTATTTACCTGGATACGTTTATTTGTATCTATTGACATTATTCATGAATTGTGGGATTGTTTTCAGTTTAAATTTATACCATGCATGGATTTTTTCAACTTATTTACCCTATCTTTCATTCCTTATTTTTATGGTGATTTCTTCTATTTGTGCGATTTCTATACCCTTTGGTTATTTTTTACAACTCGGATCATACTAGAAGATGGAATTGGGGGTAATTATCTATCATCCTTCTTTATCGGTTGAGGATGGGTACCTTTGGAGGGATAGGGTAGTGATAGAATGGTAGCAAATGTTTTGGATGACTGATATAAGGATTTTAGATATAGTCGCAGTGAGGATTTCATGGATTAGTTGGGAAATAGTTCCGAGTCATCTAGTTGCATGAAATAGGTTCAGTATACTATCTATGACATAAGATTTTAGGGTCATTCATTATCTAAAAAGGGGATTTGAGATTATTGAATGACTAAGTGAGGTGGATCTGTTTTTTGGGTAGTGACCTCAGAGAGGTTCATGTGTCATTCTCGGTTGTATTTATTTTTTAATTGGGTGATTTTTGGAATTAAAATGAATTAATTTAATGAACTTTGATAGAATTCCATGATACTAGGATTAGGGTTTCTCCTTGATTTTTAGTAATGGATTGTTGTTATCATCCATGAGTAGATCTGTCGATAGAGGTTGAAAAAGATAACTCAGTTGATCATCATATGATCAACCCTATAGAGGAGGATGAGGAATAGAAGAGGGCTTTGCATTCTTTTCAGTGGTACTGTGTGAGGAATAATGATGGTAGAGTCTCTGATCTGTAGAAAAATCATTGGTTAAAGAATCATAAAAATTCATTTCATTTGATTCGAGCATAGGTATGAGTTTCGGGTACTGTCTCCAATTATTCTTATTTGAGGAGTTTTGCATCAGTAGTGTACATTGTATCTTGGTGATATAAAGGATGAAGATGTGTTGTGTCCAGACATTTAGAATGAGTTCCTTTTAGAATTACTATAGAATGAAATCATAATTTACCCATAAAACATAAGCACTTTAACATACCTCATCAAATCATGAATAAATCATAGAAATCATAAGACATAAAGGTAACTTGAGGCATTTATAACATTATTACGTAGGGAGTAACCCTCTTGGTTACGTTTGGAAGACCCATCACAGTATATTACCTAAATCTCTTCGGAGAAACCTTAACGTTTCACTCCTTCACGTTAACCAATGCATTGGAGAGCTATATCAGGCTCACCCGCCCTTAGTCGATCGCAGAACCACCCGTCTTCATAATAATGCCCAAGAACCTCAACATAATTGTATCACATAAAACATGCATAAAGGAAACATAACATTTATACCTTTCAATCACAAGATATCAATACCACACATTGATATAAAAATATTATGAAAACCATTTTCAATACCAAAATAAAAGAAAAGTAAAACATGGTATTTATTTTTCTTTTAAAAATAAGGTATGGCTTGTAGAGGAAGCCGAAACTCAAATAATGGTCACGGCGGCGGAGAAGTCGTTGTCGCCTCATACGTACGACAAAAACATTCCCTTTTGTCGTTTAGTAAATGCTTCGTATAAAAAAGATTCCTTTTGAATAAACGTAAAAGTCAAAGGGGTTTATACATCGTATAAAAGAATGTTGTGTATAAAACAAAATATGCCTCAATGAAAGGAGATTGAGACGAAGTCCCATACCTCGGGTCCGACTTGACTCGGTCGTTCTTTAATCTCCTGAATAATAAACTTGAGTTAATTTATACTTGCTTAAGAACCTTTTTCAAGTTCATTATTCCTTTTATATCACTTATTTCCATGTCATGAACACTATGTAATTAGTTAAGTTAATAACGGTCGTTTTAAGGATCATTGGTACTTGAGTCAAAAATAAACCCTTTATAATTACAATTTGTTCATGTATCCATTATATCCAGAATGGTATTCATGATGTAGATATCATATATGTCATATGTATCCAGTACATGCATGCATTTATAATATTACATAATCATTTAGAGGTAAGAAATGAAATACACCGTTCATGGAGACGGTAAGCCGTACGTACGCATGAACGCTACTTTTATTTCTATTTCATATTTTATAGAATGGAATAATAATTATATAAAGGTATATTATAATTCCAGTATAATATCATATATAATATCATAGTTCCATCCTTTATACGTCCCACATATGGTATTTAACGAATCAAATCACTTTGAGGGGGCGGTAGTCCGCACTTCCTTAAATGAAGATATCGCGTTTAACCATAATGGAAACCATAAAGGTATGCCAAAAATGAAAAATACAGAAGCTTAAGGAAAACATAAACATATTATATATCATATATAAATATAGTGGCATCTTAATGGCCACCTTTGAAGGTGTTAAAAGAATGTTGAACAATCATCATTTCAGGAGGCATAAATTCACCATCCACAGAAACAGTATGTCCTTTAACCATTAGATGTAGGTGTGTGTAAGTGTAGCTTGAAACCTTATTATAAAAACATACTATTATATTGAAGATACTGGATTTGTTACAAAAGAAATGAATAAAAAGAGTTCAGGGTGTTGGAGAAGCAAAATAAAACAAAAGGACTCAAGTGAAGACATTACCTTAAAATCAGGTAACTCCCTTTGGTTTGAGCTCAAAGGCTTCCTTGGGAAGACTTCTGCCCAAAGTGAGGCTTCAAGGAGTAATAGAGAGAAGTTTAGAGACAAAATGGGTAGGTTTTGGCCGATCCAAAGGCTTTGGGAGTGTGGGTAAGGAGGTAGAGGTGGGGGCCTTTTATAAGAGGAGAAGAGGGGCACTCTTGTAAAGTTACAAAATGTTACTTTATTTTCAAAAGAGTTTCAGATTTTAAAGGTCCCACATTAATTTATTTCAAGGATAAGGTGATTGGGGTTCTAAATAAACTCATCCAATAGGTTTTGGACATGTGTAGGTCTTATATTTTACATTATCTTTCTATTTTATTTAAATCGTTAAATAATGAGGTTATCACTGCATCATCATGATTTCATAAATAATTTAATTTATTTAATATCTAAAAATTATAAAAAAACTACTATTATGTAGGAAATATTTTTATCTTTCCAATTACTATTTATAGTAAAAAATATGACTTGTATAACCCCATGTAAAAATTCTTTTAGTAAAACATCTCATGTTTCTGTCATTTTTACTTTAACATTAAATAAAAAGTTATTTATGTCATTTCAAAACCAAAGTGGCTCCATGGGGTACCCAAGTTGACCCATGGATTTTCTTGGTCGTCCATGACACATAAAATTAGGGTAGGACATGTTTCAATCTCATCTCAAATTATTAAAACATTATTTTTACCTTAAACTACAATAATTACCACTAATCGGGATTAAGAACTTAAAAGTTACTATTCACCAAAAAATTATTTTAATATCATTGAACCACATTTAACTTCTTAATGACAACCATGTATGTCGGATTTTTTTGAAATTCAAAACACAGAAGTGGTAAAATTTCATTTAAACGAAAAATCAGTTTTTACAAGTACCACTTAGTGGTTTCACTATTCATCAAAAATTGAAGTTTTTCAGAAAAATACCAAAACGTCACCCTAAGATATTTTTGATATTCCGAATTCAAAAATGATGTCTATTTTACAAAATTCAAAACATGTAAGTTGCGTAAATTAATTTAATAACTAATTCCCGCTGTCATGAAAAATAGCGTGTTTTTATGAAACAATAAGTATCAAAAGATTGACACTAGTTTAAGTCCAATTTCAAAGTAAAATTGATTCCAATGACCACCATTGGATAAAATGGTAAAAATATATTCTAATTTCACTTCAAAACCAATTCAAAAGATAATATAATCATATAAATAAATTAGATTAAAAAGAGGTTTTGAATTAAAATACAACATTTTTCACTATTCATTAAAAAAATGAACTTTATCAGAAAAATACCAAAAATTTACACAAGGTAAATTTTGATGTCTCAATAATAAATAATAAGTTTATTTTGACAAACATAGCTTATAAAATTTTCAAAATATAGATTTAAAAAGGGTTTTCCATCAAAAGGCAGTAAAACAATCTTTTAAGAATATTAGTGTATTCCATGCATAAGATTGTATTTATTTTCATTTTAAGCCTCTAAAACACTATCTTAATCATTAATAGACATAGATAAAAATATCTATGATTCATTACTTACTTGGGATGTTACATCCTTCCCCCCTTTAGAAAATTGTGTCCCCGTAATTTATTTACTTATCGAGTAAATGAGGGTACTTATCCCTCATTGCATTTTCAGATTCCCATGTTGCATCTTCCATCATGTGGTTTTTCCACAAAACCATTACCTGATTAATCACCTTATTTCGTAACACTTGCTCCCTGTGGTCATGAATCTGGACCGGTTGTTCCTCATAAGATAGGTTCTCTTCCAGCTGAACTACCTCTTGACTTAAAACATGAGATGGATCTAGCATATACTTTCTCAACATCGAAACGTGAAAAACATTGTGTACCTGAGATAAACTCGGAGGTAAATCCACCCGGTATGCAACTGATCCAACTCTCTCCAGAATTTAATATGGTCCAATGAACCTTGGACTCAGCTTTCCTTTCTTACCAAATTGCATCACACTTTTCCATGGTGATACTTTGAGAAAAACATGATCACCTACCTCAAAAGAGAGATCCTTCCTCCTGTTGTCTGCATAACTCTTCTGCCTGCTCTGAGCTGTTCTCATGTGTTTCTGTATCAGCTGATCTTTTTCTGCCAACTATTCTACCAATTCTGGTCCCATCAAATTCCTTTCACCCACTTCATTCCAGAAAGCTGGAGTTCGACACCGCTTCCTATATAATGCCTGAAATGGTGCCATCTATATACTGGAATGAAAACTGTTATTATATGAAAATTCGACCAAAGAAAGATGTTGGTCCCAACTTCCCTGATAATCCATCGAACAACTCGTAGCATATCCTCTAAGGTCTGAATTGTTCGTTCTGACTGCCCATCTGATTGAGGATGAAATGCTGTACTAAAATTTAATTCAGTACCCAACGACTTCTGAAGGCCTTTCCAAAAGTTAGAAGTGAACCTGGGATAACGATTAGATACAATGGAGAGGGTAACTCCATGTAACCTGACTATCTGTTTAAGATACAAACGGGAAAGTTGATCTAGGGAAAAAGTATCTCGTATAGCAAGGAAATGAGCAGATTTAGTCAAGCGATCAACAATAACCCAGATTGCATTATTACCTCGATATGTCTTCGGTAATCCCACAACAATGTCTGTGGATATATTCTCCCATTTCCACTCTGGCACTGGTAAAGGCTGAAGCATCCCTTTCGGTAACTCCGGCTCTGCTTTAACCTGTTGACATGTCAAACACTTCACAGTAAAATCAGCAATATCTCTTTTCATTCCATCCCACTAGTAATACTCCCACAGATCTATGTACATCTTAGTACTGCCAGGATGAACTGAAAACGGAGAACTATGAGCTTCACATAACAACTCTCTCTTCAACTGTGAATCACAGGGCACACACAATCTCTTCCCAAATCTCAAAACGCAATCATTATCAATGTTGAATTCATGCAACTTACCTTTCTGAACCAGCTCTACCTTTTTATGCAACTCGCTATCTTGCTTCTGTGCTTGCTTGATTCTGTCTGATAGAGATGATCTCACTGATACCTGAAACAAAATAGAAGAACATCCTGCACCAAAAACTTCTATGCCAAATTTCATCAAATCTTTAACCAAAGTATCACGTTCCAAATGCAACATTTCTAATGAAGCATTACTTTTTCGACATAAAGCATCAGCCACTTTATTTTCTTTTCCTGGATGGTAATGAATTGTACAATCGTAATCCATGATTAATTCTAGCCATCTCTTTTGTCTCATGTTCAACTCCTTCTGAGTGAATATATACTTTAAACTTTTGTGATCGGTAAATATTTCACACTTTACTCCATACAAATGATTCCTCCAAAATTTTAAAGCAAAAACAACAGTAGCTAATTCCAAATCATGTGTAGGGTAATTTACCTCATGAGTTTTCAACTGTCGTGAAGCATAAGAAATTACCTGATCATTCTGCATTAGGATGCAACCAAGTCCTTTCAATGAAGCATCACTGTATATAACAAACTCACCATTCCTGGAAGGTAGTGCCAAAACTGGAGCATTCAACAATATTCTTTTCAGTTCCTGAAAACACTCATCACATTCTTTTGTCCAGATAAACTTAACACCCTTCCGAGTTAGCTTAGTCATTGGACTAGATAACCGTGAAAAATTTCTGACAATCCTTTGGTAATAGCCTGCCAAACCAAGGAAACTACGAATCTCTATTACATTTGTGGGTCTTGTCCATTCTTCAACAACCTTTGTTTTTGCAGGATCAACAGTTATCCCATCTTTAGAAACAATATGACCAAGGAAAGAAATTTGTTTCAACCAAAACCCACACTTGCTGAATTTCCCATACAATTTCTTTTCTTTTATGGTTTGCAAGATAACCCTTAAATGTCTTTCATGTTCTTCATTACTTTTAGAAAACACCAAAATATCATCAATGAAAACCACCACAAACTTATCCAAGAACTCATGGAAAATTTTATTCATTAAGTCCATGAATACAGCAGGTTCATTGGTTAGCCCAAAAGTCATTACTACAAATTCATAATGGCCATATCTTGTACGAAACGTAGTCTTCGGAACATCTGCTTCCTTTACCTTTAGCTGATGGTACCCCGATCTCAGGTCAATCTTTGAAAAATACTGAGCTCCCTGGAGCTGATCAAACAAATCATCGATATGAGGCAAAGGATATTTTTTCTTAACAGTGATGTTATTCAAGGCTCTATAATCAATGCAAAGTCTCATTGAAAAAACTTTCTTTTTAACAAATAAAACAGGAGCACCCCATGGTGATGTGCTAGGTCGAATGAAACCTTTCACTAATAAATCTTGCAATTTCTCCTTCAACTCTAAAAGTTCAATTGGAGCCATTCGATAAGGGGGTTTTGAAATGGGCTTAGCATCGGGAACTAAGTCAACAGTAAACTCAACTTCCCGATCTGGTATTATTCCAGGCAACTCATCAGGAAAAACATCAGGATACTCATTTACCACTGACACATCATTAATCTGAATAGTTCCCTTGTTTTCAACAATGTGTTCAAGGTAACATTCATTTCCATCTTTTACAAGTTTCTTGGACTCTTGATTAGTTATCAACAGTAAGGGTTCATTCTTGTACAGAAACTGAAAGTCTTTCTGAAAAGAAACTTCTTTAGCTCTACAGTCAATCTTAGCAGGGTAAATATAGAGAAAATCCATACTCAGGATAACATCAAACTCTACTAGAGGTAGAACAATAATGTTTTCAAGTAGGTTCTTTCCACATATAAGGATAAGAAGATTCTTATAAATTCTTTTTGCCTCAACATTTCCCCCAGGTGTTTTTACCAAAAGTTCAGGAGTCATTTCTTGAGATGGTATTCCCATTTTACTAGAAAAGGTTTCAGAGATGAAAGAATGTGTAGACCCCGAATCAAACAACACACTGGAATAATCTGAAAAAACAAACAAAGTACCTGATACAACTTCATTTGAAGGCCCGACATCTGCTGAAGTAGTTGCAAATGATTTCACCACCCCTTTCTGCTTGTAGTCTAACTACTTCCCATCACACAAGCTCTTTTTCGGACACTCGTTTACATAGTGACCCATCTCATTGCACTTATAAAATTTCACGAACTGTAAATCAAATTTGGTCTTACCTTCACCTTGATCCTTTTCAGTGCAATCACGAGCCTTATGTCCCATCTTACCACATCGGTAGCACTTTTTAGAATTCAGAAGACATTCCCCAGCATGCCTTTTTCCACATTTATCACAAACTAGAAACTTAGTTTTCTTACCGTCAGACTTTTTTGACGAATTCTTACCTTTCTCCATCCACCTCGGTCTCTTCTTCTATTTGTTGTTATAGAACACTTGATCATCGAAAAACTCCATTTCCACCTTCTCAGCACATCGAACAAGATTTTCATAACTTTTAAACTCACGAGAAGCTAATTCCCTTTGATATTTTGGATTTAATCCTAAGTAAAAACGATTGATTTTACTATCAAGGTCTCGGATAAAATTTGGAGCATACCTTGCCAATAGAGTGAACCTTTCTTCATAAGTAGCCAGTGAGTCTTCCTCTTGCCCCAATTCCAAGAATTGCTTTCCCATCCTAAGTCGAATAGACTTAGGAAAATAATTTTCAATAAACATACCTTTGAATTCATCCCAGTCGAGAGCATCAATCTCATCAGCGTCCCTGATATTTTTAACCATCGACCACCACTGATCTGCTTCACCCTCCAAACGGTAAATAGCAAGACTAACCTTTTGATTGTCTGAACACCCCATGACATCGAAAATCATCTCCAGTGCTTTAATCCACCCTTCAGCTAGCACAGGGTCAGATGATCCCCTGAATGATGGGGGATGTTGCCTCATGAAATGTTCCACCACTGACATGTTCCTCTACGGTTGATCTGGCTGATCTCGTGCATGGATACCACCACCATTTATCGCTTGAGTCAACTGCACCATTACTGCAACAAACTGTTCAGTTCCAATTCCTACCATCTCAGGATGCTGATTTAGAAGGTTATTTCCTTCTGTATGCCTTCCTAGCACTGCTTCCCTGTTTCCTCTGCGGAAAACCATTCTGAACAAACATGTCTTAGATGAAGCAACATGGTAATCTTCAAATGCTATATCACTTCAATTTGACCATAAAAAAATATTTTTGGATAATCATTTAATATAATCCTAACTCCTAATGTTATCTAAACCGACCTCTGATACCAACTATAAGGCCCCAACCTTAAACCATACTTAATCTTGAGTTATTACAAGATTACACATTGAGGATCTTTTCAGGTTTAGAGTTTTAGAGAATTAGAACCTAAAAATTTCATTACATTCCACATATAAACAAAGTGGTTACATAAAGATAGTATTCTTCTTTCCCATCAATAGAAACATATTTAAAATAAAACATGGATTCTTTCTTGACAGTTCCTTGACACTATCATCATATCATGTACCTTTCCCTTGACCTGTGAAAAACATTTCAAAAAACTTGGGATGAGCATAAAAAGCTCAATAAGGGATATAAAAATATGGAAAGGAAACATGGGTACATATATACATAAGAATGAAATCATACTTTACCCATAAAACATAAGCACTTTAACATACCTCATCAAATCATGAATAAATCATAGAAATCATAAGACATAAAGGTAACTTGAGGCATTCATAACATTCTTACGTAGGGAGTAACCCTCTTGGTTACGTTTGGAATACCCATCACAGTATATTCCCTAAATCTCTTCAGAGAAACCTTATCGTTTCACTCCTTCACGTTACCCAATGCATTGGAGAGCTATATCGGGCTCACCCGCCCTTAGTCTGTCACAGAACCACCCGTCTTCATAATAATTCTCAAGAACCTCAACATAATTGTATCACATAAGACATGCATAAAAGAAACATAACATTTCCACCTTTCAATCACAAGATATAAATACCACACATTGATATAAAAATATTATGAAAACCATTTTCAATACCAAAATAAAAGAAAAGTAAAACATGGTATTTATTTTTCTTTTAAAAAAAGGTATGGCTTGTAGAGGAAGCTGAAACTCAAATAATGGTCACCGCGGCGGAGAAGTCATTGTCGCCGCATACGTACGACAAAAACATTCCCTTTTTTCGTTTAGTAAACACTTCTTTTAAAAAAGATTCCTTTTGAATAAACATATAAGTCAAATGGGTTTATACACCGTATAAAAGAAGGTTGTGTATAAAACAAAATATGACTCAATGAAAGGAGATTGAGACGAAGTCCCATACCTCGGGTCCGACTTGACTCGGTCGTTCTTTAATCTCCTGAATAATAAACTTGAGTTAATTTCTACTTGCTTAATAACCTTTTTAAAGTTCATTATTCCTTTTATATCACTTATTTCCATGTCGTGAACACTATGTAATTATTTAAGTCAATAACGGTCATTTTAAGGATCATTGGTACTTGAGTCAAAAATAAACCCTTTATAATTACAAGTTGTTCACGTATCCATTATATCCAGAATGGTATTCATGATGTAGATATCATATATGTCATATATATCCAGTACATTCATGCATTTATAATATTACATAATCATTTAGTGGTAACAAATGAAATGCACCGTTCATGGAGACGGCAAGCCGTACGTACGCATGAACGCTACTTTCATTTCTATTTCGTATTTTATAGAATGGAATCATAATGATATAAAGGAATATTATAATTCCAGTATAATATCATATATAATATCATAGTTCCATCCTTTATACGTCCCACATATGGTATTTAACGAATCAAATCACTTTGAGGGAGTGGTAGTCCGCACTTCCTTAAATGAAGATATCGCGTTTACCCATAATGGAAACCATAAAGGTATGCCCAAAATGAAAAATACAGAAGCTTAAGGAAAACATAAACATATTATATATCATATATAAATATAGTGACATCTTAATAGCCACCTTTGAAGGTGCTAAAAGAATGTTGAACAATCATCGTTTCGGGAGACATAAATTCACCATCCATGGAAACAGTATGTCCTTTATCCATTAGATGTAGGTGTCTGTAAGTGTAGCTCGAATACTTCTTATAAAAACATACTAGTATATTGAATATACTGGATTTGTTACAAAACAAACGAATAAAAAGAGTTTAGGGGGTTGGAGAATCAAAATAAAACAAAAGGACTCAAGTGAAGACATTACCTTAAAATCGAGTAACTCCCTTTGGTTTGAGCTCAAAGGCTTACTTGGGAAGCCTTATACCCAAAGTGAGGCTTCAAGGAGTAATAGAGGGAAGTGGGGAGACAAAATGGGCAGGGGTTGGCCGAGCCAAAGGCTTTGGGAGTATGGGTAAGGAGGTAGAGGTTGGGGCCTTTTATAAGAGGAGAGGAGGGGCACTCTTGTAAAGTTACAAAATGTTACGTTATTTTCAAAAGAGTTTCGGATTTTAAAGAGCCCACATTGATTTATTTCGAGGATAATGTGATTTGGGTTCTAAATCCACTCATCCAATAGGTTTTGGACATTTTTAGGTCATAGATTTTACATTATCATTCCATTTTATTTAAATCGTTAAATAATGAGTTCATCGCTGCATCATTATGACGTCATATATAATTTACTTTATTTAATGTCTAAAAATTTTAAAAAAACTACTATGATGTAGGAAATAGTTTTAGCTTTCCAATTACTATTTATAGTCAAAAATATGACTTTTATAACCCCATGTAAAAATTGTTTTAGTAAAACATCTCATGTTTGTGTCATTTTTACTTTAACATTAAATAAAAAGTTATTTATGTCATTTCCCAACCAAAGTGGCTCCATGGGGTCCCCAAGTTGACCCATGGATTTTCTTGGTCGGCCATGACACATCAAATGAGGGTAGGACATGTGTCAAGCTCATCTCATATTATTAAAACATTATTTTTACCTTAAACTACACTAATTACCACTAATCGCGATTGAGAACTTAAAAGTTACTATTCACCAAAAAAAATATTTTAATATCATTGAACCACATTTTACTTCTTAATGACAACCATGTATGTTGGATTTTTTGAAATTCAAAACACATAAGTGGTAAAATTTCATTTAAACGAAAAATCAGTTTTTATAAGTACCACTTAGTGGTTTCACTATTCATCAAAAATTGAAGTTTTTCAGAAAAATACGAAAACTTCACCCTAAGCTATATTTGATATTCCGAATTCAAAAATGATGTCTATTTTACAAAATTAAAAACATGTAAGTTTCATTAATTAATTTAATAACTAATTCCCGATGTCATGACAAATAGCGTGTTTTTATGAAACAATAAGTATCAAAAGATTGACACTAGTTTAAGTCCAATTTCAAAGTGAAATTTATTCCAATGACCACCATTGGATAAAATGGTAAAAATATATTCTAATTTCACTTCAAAACAAATTCAAAAGATAATATAATCATATAAATAAATTAGATTAAAAAGAGGTTTTGAATTAAAATACAACATTTTTCACTATTCATTAAAAAATGAACTTTATCAGAAAAATACCAAAAATTCACACAAGGTAAATTTTGATGTCGAAATAATAAATAATAAGTTTATTTTGACAAACATAGCTTATAAAATTTTCAAAATATAGATTTAAAAAGGGTTTTCCATCAAAAGGCAGTAAAACAATCTTTTAAGAATATTAGTGTATTCCATGCATAAGACTGTATTTATTTTCATTTTAAGCCTCTAAAACACTATCTTAATCATTAATAGACATAGATAAAAATATCTATTATTCATTACTTACTTGGGATGTTACAATTACTCCATATACTATAGGGAAGTTGAAGGTGTGAGTACCTCCTCTATCTCTCTTTCTATAGAAGATTCAAGTGGTGTGTAGTTTGGAGAAGTTCTCCCTCAACTGTGTGTAGTGGTGAGGGGTGGGACTCTTCACATGGGTATCTTAGATTATGTTGGGTGAAAGGAGGCAATTACCGGACCTTTGGTGCTAGAAACTAGAGATTTACCAAGTAACATGTTTTCAATAGATTATGTTCTCTCGAACATACTGTTAGGAATGGTACAATTTTTCCTGATGGAGTACATCTCTCTTATGAGTTCCATCTGAGATGGCTGGGCTCATGGATTGTGTCCCCCCAGTTTTAATGTTAATATTCAAGACTATGATGAGAATATTATTTCTAGACATGATGTTGGAACCTTATCATACATACTATTTAAAATGAGTATATCTAGATGTTATTGATATATGTGTTGTAGACATATATATATGTGGAGATGAATTTACTATTATTTATGGTATACTTCATGTATTTCATAGTGGTATCCCTTTGTTGTTTTGGGGTGACATACTGAGTATTATTTTACTCACCCATTCATAGGAATTTCCTGCACGTGTCGTGTCTTGTACACATGATCAACACTTTGATGGAGTCCTAGGTGGACCAGGATAGGGTGGTGATTAGAGAGATCAAATAGTCGAGGTGCACTTCTATGGATTTAGACAACTGTCCATGTACCCAACCATCAGGTAGGGTTTTCAGTGGATGAGTTTTAGGAACTTTTGTTTTCAATTTTACAGAATCATTCTTGGGTGGGATTGTATTCTAGACATGTTTACTTTCCAGCTTACTACTGTTGCACTCTGTTGTTGGTATCTTAGTGGTAAGTATGCTTGTTTACTTTATGTTTTTCATTTCATCATTTTGGTCTTGGTGATGTGTGTCTATTTCTACAGGTACATAGGAAAATGCCTTCCATTTTTGGGATATGTCTACTTGGTTTTAGTCTCCATCCCCTAGCATATTAGAGGTGGTCTTGGGGTAGCCCTGGAATAAGCGCCTCTAGGATGGGTCGTGACTTGAGAAATCCTGAAATTGCTCAAGAATAACCATTGAAGACCAACATAACAACCAATGTCTTCAATGGTTGTGTAAATATCCCACTATATCATTGTCTTGTTACCTTCAAAGAAATGACACATCAAAAGGATTACTAGACACATCTTCATTCAAAAGATCTACTAGCAATTTTCAAATGATCTTCCTTGTTTGAGTTTTTTCTACCTATAAGGAAATTTTTAACCAGAATTAACATGAATCTCCCCAAATTAGGAGTGCCCTTATTATTAGATTTGTTGGAATAGGGAACTAATCCCATGAAACATTCTCTAATGACCACCGGTTCTATGTCATAAATGTGATAAACACACTTTAATAGTGTTAAACAGAAGAGCTAAAAATATGATCTAGAATGTTCTAGATTAGATTTGATTTTTAATGTACACATGAAACTCCTTCAAAGTAACATCCACATCCAACATTCCATTAGGAATAATAGACACAACACATGAACCAATATTTCAAAACACCCACTCAACTTTGAAATTTCTTCTTGGGCATTGGGATGAGTTATATTTCCTTTAATTCCCATGTCACTTTACTTAAGAGATGGAGGATATTCAAAGTGTAAGAGATAAAGTCTTAAATGATTACCTTTGAACATAAATTGTTCCCAATAACATTTAAAAACTCAATGTTCACCATGAGTATCAACACATACTACACCAATATCTCATGAGAAAAATAGCACATCCATGATACTATTTATAGGCTTACCACACTATAAAAGCTAGTATTTGACAACCCATAAAAGATATTTAAAAAATATTTGTATTTACCCATATGAATGTTAATCTAGATGACTATGTATCGAGTCATTGATAAAAAATAAATAAGAATTGGGTCACATGGCTCACTAATTGCCCTAGGCATGTCTAACCTGTTGAAAATTTCCATTATATGATGCTCCCACCAGTAATAATGGTCAATATTTTGAAAGAAAACTCATCAAAAAGGGTTTAATTTAAGAATATAATATTTCTATGAGGTACAAATGACACCCAAATAGTACCACATAGTAGAAATCTCACAACCATAAATAAGGTTCTAGTATATTTTAGGGTTACACCTAGAATGGAATTTCCCCCAGCTAAGGTATAAAGCATTGAACCTCTAACTAAGCCACAACACAAAGTTCACTAGGCCCTACCACCTATCCCCTATGTTAGAAAGAGCCTATGGGAAAATATCACATTCCCATTTCAAGTTAAAACTCATGAAGGATTTAAACTATGATTATTCGAGGGTTAAAGCTATGAGTACCACTTAAGGATCGATTTTTAATTCATTAACTTAATTTATGTTTAATTCATTAAAATTCTAAAGGATATAATTAACATCAAGTACCAATTAGGATAATCATTTATACATGGTACTTTATTATTGAAATATACTATGCACACTAAATATTTTATCAAACATCATTTTGAAGAATTTATTTATCCATAAGATTTTCCAAAAATTGGGCATAGTTGAAGAAAATTCCAATTCTATTATATAGAGTAAAAATCCATTTAGGTTGAATTTGGAAATATAATTAACCAAATCCACATAATAATCATATCTCAAAAGAAAATAAAAGGTCTTTTATTAATTAAGGAGAGGACTGGTCAAGAAAGATTTGAATATATGTCTTTATGTGAACCCATGTAGTTAGATACATGAACATTTAATACCCATTCTTATATAGAATAAAAATACCCCCATGGGGTAAATTAATAATTAATAACATGTTAAGGTGACTTATGAGGGTCCCATCATATCCAATATGGGTCCATAAACCACAGTAGTTGATTTATTTGTTAAATCTTCAAAACACCCTTAGTGGTTTATATCATAGGGATAAAACTTCAAGACTAATATACCTGGTTTGAGTCGAGTCAAACACATAGAAACATTCCCCAAAATGACCTACCTTGGTCCATTTTTTCATTTATTAATTTCTTCACGTGGTTCTTCATGAGGAAGTGATAAAATTACAAGCCTTTATAAAGGAAAACATTTCATTTATGGTCAAAATTTTAATAGACGATATATTCAAAATAGTATCAATGTATAACATGCTTTTATATTTTTGTCATATCTTATGGGATTCCTTTTAATAATTTATAAGGCACACATACACTTTAGAGATTGAATATTAGATCTCATTTAATCTCAACCAATATGTTCTAGCACATACAGCCAATGGTCCATGGCTCAAACATGTCCAAATTTGTTAGATAAGGTGTCACCAGTAATCTATGTGGGAAAACACCATTTTGGTTAATATTGAGTCTTTAATAACCAAGTGGATATCATAATTATAACTAGGAAGGCTACCAAAATTTATAAATACCACAAGCATGGTAATCTACTGTGTAAGTAGGGAATCACCCAATCATGATATACAATCAATATTATAATAATATTAAAAATCATGTTGTACAAGAAACATAATAAATAAATCATTGAAGCATGGTATAACACTTAAGGAATATATCTCACGTATCAGACAATCTAAGAATGAAACCTACATGTCGTGACAAATGCATGGCATGTGAATCTCAATTTTCCTAGAATGATGCATGTAACACTACATCTTTGTCGTACTGAGTTAAGGTTGAATACTAAAATCCCATAAATCATTGAATAGAAAATTTACACCAATAACTCAGTGTGAAAACATAATCAAATGTAATTGTGAACAACTCGAACAATAATCCCATCCTGAGCCACTTGGACATTTCCCTATATTAGGGTTGATCACTCCCACACACAGATATTTACAAAGAACTGGCATATTCCTAATCCCTTTTCTACTGACCCAAAATAGTAAAACAAATGAAAAAAGAAAACTATTATAAAACTTTGTAATATCCCAGCCTGACTTACTATGAAACAAGTAGTAGGATCATTTTCCACATGGCCTGAAGCGCACTTCCAAATATTCTAGAGGCTAATGACTAGTAGTGAGGGTCTAATGGTCGTATGATGGAGAAACTTTACACTCATTATTATATTATCGTAGTGGTATATCATATGTAAATATTCATAGAAAATAATGAGATAATTATAAACAAGGAAAAATCAACGGAAGATAAATATAAGAACTAAATAAACATGGACAATGACAAAAAAATATTTCATTCATGTCCATAAGATTCTACAAGGTACAAAAAAAATACAACATGATGTACAACACAATAAAGAGAATAGAATCCCAAACCATAACACCACAAGAATCTTTAGTACTAGCTCACTATTGTGTTCCCAAATTTCCATGTATAATTCACGGTATAATAAATAAATCTATAGACCTGTAAACATGAGATATACTCTGGTAACCTAGTGTAATGGGAGCTTGAGAAGTTTGTGACATATACTTAGTAAGCCACCACAAATGGTGTCTAAATCAAAATACAGTCTATGATAATAAAATACAATAGTGTGAAAGTATATAATAAATGAAAGGTAAAAAATAATTAAAATCATTGATACTCTTCCTCATGGGATACCCATCTAAAACTACCTACTTTAGCGTAATTCATATAATCTTGGCAGGAAGGAAACCAATGTATACATAATATGATTGTAATAAGGTGGATCAGGTAACAAGTTTCAGGAGATGCATTGAACCCAAGAATAAGTTTTTTCTTGTCAGATGCATCCCCAGTAAATAGTAATTCATTATTGTCTTTTAATTTTTAAGTCACCATTAGAATTTAATAAGAGGTTCCCTGAGCCCTTCTGAGTTGATATGTAAATGCAATCCCAATCATCGCTCTAGATGAACAATAATTAACCATCACCATTGAAGTCTATCCAAGGTGATCTAGAAATTGAATCCCAAGTATCACTCCTAGAATGGTGTGAAGTCATCAACCTCTAAGTCTATCCCTAGTATCTCAAATAGGGGACGAAGTATCATTTGTGTCATGGTGTAACCATCTCACCACCAAGCGCATCCAAGGGTTCTCCCCTAGGAAATTAGTATCACTCAAAGAGGTAAGAATCACATAGAGAGCTCATCCAAGGCATACCAAGTATCACTCTAGGAATGTATACAAATCATGTTACCTATGAGACCATCCTTAGAATTCCATAAAAGGGGTCCTATGTGTCGCACAATACAAATATAATCTCTAACAATATATGATCACATCCAAGTCATTCCATAAAGAGGAACTTGAGTATCGGTCAAGTTGAAATTCATTTCATTTCATTATTTGAAAATTTACCTTCTATAAATAAGGGTAATCCAACCCATTAATCATTATAATTATAATATAAATTAGTCCATTCACCTAGACATTCCATTTAAACAAATCCATTTATAATGAAAATGGATGTCTGGTCTCATAGACATGCCATAACATAAACGAAAAGTCACCAAAAGAGGAACTTTCCAATTAATCATTTCAAGAATGGTATGGAATTCCATGAGGACAAGCAAGATATGAAATATGAATCATCTTTATTTTTATTTAAAATACCAGACACCTCAATGTAGGTTTTTATTAGATAACATCACATTGTTATAAAAAAATTTATTTAACCCAATTTAAGAAACCCTGTCAAGCGGAATAATTTAACACACCTTAATGGTGACCTAAGTACATGGTAGATAATGTAATTTTATATGAGTAATTAGGTGAACTCACCCTAAGGGTTAGTCTGGGTTGATTTCCTAACCTCTAAAAATCTCAAGGGGAGTCTAAAAACTATACAAGGTGTTCTAGGGTATTAATTAATTTAGATGTGACACACAAAAAATATGATCTGTAGCATAATATTTGTATTTTATAAAATGATGAATCATTTGGGGAAAATCTATAGACCATATACCTCATTCATAGGATGGTATGCGCATCTAATATTGAGTCTGGATTCACTTTGGTTCAAGAGAAATTGAAAAAATGTACAAACACCCTAAAAATAGGGTGAATTACCTCGCACCACGTTAGCATTAATTAAAGTAAGAGAAAAAAATAGAGGAGCTTAATGATTGATTCTCTTTCCAAGGGTTAAACAATGAGAATGGAAGAACTCAATTCAGACACATGATAAAGGAGAGACATTCATTCCTAGGTGAGGATAGGAGAGGAGAGGAGACCCACAAGTAGAGGGAGGCACTGCATGTGTGGGAGTATAATGTTGTGTAAGTTGTTAAAAATAAAAGAGGAAAAATAATATATTCTCCTATTTAATGAGGCACATGATTTTTCAATACAGTGAGCCAAAATTTGTGCCAAATTTTCTTGACCCACAACCTATGAAGGAGACCTTTGTGGTTTATGCATATGGTTTGTGAAATCATGTGCCAATCATGCATTTTCCCTATATAAAAAACCTATTGTTTAGTGCATGACCATGAATCTTATCTCACATGGTTAGAACATACCATGAGGGACATCTAGATCCACTAGATCACACACACAGTTTTACCTAGTGGTTTGCATGATTTCATAGAAAACATGCGCCCTTACCAGTTCTACCCAACTATGAGTTTTCAGAGCCTGATGATCTTGAAACTTGATGTATCACCCAAGGAACCCCTTTATGCTTTAAAAAAAGTATAAAAACACATTTAAGTGTTCCAAATCACAAAATTTCAATATGAATCTTGGTTTACAATTTAATCCATCCACCAAACTAAAAATTTAGGTTTCTTCAGAAAATTCCATCCAATCCAAGGCAAGATACACTACTACTATTAATCCAACCTCATCAAGACTCACTCACTAAATAACACACCCAATTTAGTTAAATAATGTGAATATAATATTGATAATGGTTCCCTGCATCAACTTCATCCTTTTATATTCCACTCTCACACCCCAACGTCAAATGTATTTTTCTCCCATCCCTTCCAATGTATATCAATCATGATGTATCACACTGTGTATGAATTGGGTCGGGTTACAACCCTACCTACCCTAGACTCCTATATGACCAAGCATCCAATTTTGCAATAACTCTATATCCACAAACCACATTCCACTACCATATCATCATTTACACCATCGCACATAAAACTAAATCTATGCAGCCAGGGAAATAAGGTTTCATGAATGTGAAGGAAATCAACCCCATTCCTTTATCATATCATGCCTGAACCCTAAAAAATCAAACATCCTCTCATATCCAAGTATCACCACCAACTGCATCGTCATTGGCAGGTACATTCCATAAAGCGGGAACTGCTTTCATGTACTATGGTCAAAGGTAGAGAGTGGAAGATGCGGGTAATTTGTCATCTATTCCCTCACCATCCTAGAAGTCAGGGAAAATACCCCCCAAAAAATTTTGTGGTTGATATTTATTACTCAATCTGTGTGGGATGAATATGGAAATAGCATGAAAATACAAGGATATATAGATTACACATAATAACTAACATAAGGGTTCATATCAAACAAAACTATTATAACCCTAAACACAAAAATGTCTCCCCAAAACATCCACCAACAACTATTTCCACTAATAAATGTTACTCTCCACAAAAAAAACACTAAAAAATAACCCATAGTTTCGTTCTTTCATTTCCAAATTCAACCAATTTCTTGATTATCATAGTACTAATCACTATTTGTTTATTTTTTTTAACACAAATAGGGACATGAATTGGTCGCCCAATTCATGTTCCCAGAATTTATTCAATCAAAAGGAGTACAATAGAAGCTCGAGGTTTAATGCATTTACAACAGCCCAAAAGTGAGAGCAAAACATGATGATATACCAAAGAAGTTTAATCACATCAAGAAACAAGTGCATCAACTCCAAGCAGGTTCCATGGAATTATACTCCTGCCCCAGCCTCTTGTTGAACAGTCATCTTTTGATATTAAGATAGGTCTGCACAGAAATTTCACCATTTATGAGCCGTTTGTAAGCTAATTAGTCTCTTTGTGCCAAACAGGATTCTGGATTATCATGCATCTCCTCAACATCTGGGACCACATACTTCCCTACTAGGTTAGAGAATTCTTTTTGTTTCATGTTCGGAGTTGCAATAGGAGGAGCAACCTCATGTTGTGAAGGAGCATCCGTATCCATTGATTTTAAGGCCCCAAATGTGTTCATGCACCAGTCAACCAAGATCGATGAGGTTGTAGATGTAGTGCCCTCCTTTTTAGAAGAATAAAGATACCTCCGGACAATAGTTCATTCCAGTTGAGAGTAGTCCCTACGTTTCATCGTTTTTTTGGGATTGTGAGTGATGAATCCATCTGCATCCACTATTTCTTTTTTCCCTTTTTGAGAGCTTGATTTGAGTATGTCTTCCTCAATTAGATCAGCTTTCTTATCAGCCTCCAGTAAGGAAGTACATTGTTTTGACCATGTGTCCAGATCAGATAGAGCAGGTGCATCCTTATTTTCCTCCGTAGTAGGGTCATTCTGAGGCTGATCTTTACCAGTCTTTTCAACATCTTTTATTTTCACACCAAAGGGTGCCTTAGTTCTAGAGGTTCCAGCAATTCTCAATGCTCTTGTGCATGCTGCTAAGTCAATCTTAATCTTTCCCTTCGCTACCCAGGTCTTGCGAGTAGGTGGGCAGATTGCCTTACAAAATCCACTATACGAGTGTCCAAGCTTAAAACATTCCGAACAATAAGAGGGCAAGCATTCATACATCACCTCTTGTAAGAATCCATGGCTGCCATTTTGAATCCAAATTTGATTTGGAAGAGGATTAGATACATCAATCTCGGTGTAGATTCTAGCAACTGAAGGGTGAGAGTGTTTCCTTGTTCCCATATTTATTGATAAACTATTATTTAAAATATCAATTTTTTACCTTTTAAATCCATCCCATAGTTTATTATAAAAATTCATTAATTCAATTGCAATATATGAATTTATAAGTTATAATTATTTAATTTCATCCCTTTCATTTTAAATTTCTTCATTAAAAATTCATTTTGTATATAAAAAGGAACTACCACTATGCCATCGCACAACCCATGCTCCCCATAAGAGAAACCATCTTATATCCTACCAAAAACATATTTGTAACCTAAACATCTCAAAAAACAATGTATCAACAACTACACTTCGTGAACTCAACACATACCACATACAAACCAGTCCCCAACATCCCTGTATAATCCCCATAAAATCCACAGAACAACAGGGAAAATGAAAAACACTATTGATTCAAATAAAAATAAGATTCATTTTTAGGTAAATACCCTAATTCATTTTAAGAGGGATTCCACAATATTCTATCATATCATGTATGTTAATTTTCACAAAAATTACAGATTTAGAGATAACCAATTCTTATCCATGTATACATGCTTAAAATTTTATAAAGGGTGAGTTCTAGAAATTAACATAAAAATGGATATCAAATTATAGAAATTACAACAACATATAAAAACTTATTTAAGGTTCAAGTAAAGGAACATAAATAGAAATAAAAAGTGAAAATTGGTAACCATATATGAATACACATATTTCACATTTTTGATTATTGTTGTTTTTCTTATATTAATTATTGAATTATTCCATCCACCCAAATAAAAATAATATCATGTCAATATTATAGATGAACCAAAAATATTTACAAAGAGAATAAGGATCCACATACTAGAGGGGTTGTATGTCACACTACACAAAAACAAAGAGAAGATATAGAAGATTTCATGGACCATAAATATAAATGAAAAGGGATGGTTCAAACACAAAACACTTGAAGGAGACAATTAATATAAGATAGGGTAAAACTCTTACCTCAAATGCTACATGATGCTACTAAAAATAGAGAGAGAGAGAGAGAGAATATGATGATCATTCCTTGAAATCATGAATAATAGGAGTTTAGGTCATTTTAATATGTATCTCAAGGATCAAGAATAATATTATGGATTATCAATAAATGAATTAAATACAGAAATATTTGGACAGAGGAAATCATACAATTTTAAAACATTGGATACAGATCTCTTGATATCTCCCAAAATAACACAATCAACATTCCGTTTAATCCATCTTTAATATAGATTAATTTAATTTCCTTGAAAATTATAATTTGAAACCCTAGTTATTATGAAATTTAGGGGAATTAATTATCTTAATTGATTTTAGTTTCAAAAACTCACAAATTAATTCTTTATTTCTATATTTATGGTAAAATGGTTTAATTACATCAAATTGGGAAAACTAGAAATTCTGGAATGTTTTCAAAGCATGAATGAATATGTGGATTGAAATTGCAAAGAGGACACTTGTATTAACTATATATAGGATACAAGAAACTGCAAAAACTTTCCAGATTAATGATCAAACACACAACCAATTATTTTGACAATGAAGGACCATATGTATGAGAAATGACCGAAAACATCACTAAATGGATCCACTCTATCAAGGAATTTATTGACTACATAAATGAAAAATAAATTATATTAAAAGTTGGATCGACCATAATAATTACTAACAGACTTCATAATGAAAAAAGATACAATATTTTCAGTAAATTGGACTCTTAAACAAACACAATTCACACAGTTAGTCAAGAAACTATTAGAATAATATTAGAAATTTCATAGGGGAAAGGAATATAAGCACTATCTTGAAACCTAAGGGGTTTGAAAAAAAAGGAAGGGTTTTATAAATATGGTAACTTACATCAGATACCTCTCAATCAATTCTAATACTAGATAATCAAAACAAATCCCAAAAACAAAAAGTAAATGGATCTAAAGAGCCACCCCATGGGATACCTCTTAAGAATCTCTATATGTCCAAAAAAACCACCAAATAAACACAAACAGTAAGAGAAATTATATACAAATAAATAAAATAAAATGGGTGATAAAAATACCACACCTACACCCGAAACCAAACCCTCATGAAAGATACCTCTCAAACAAGAATAATAATTTACAAACATTCTCCTAGGATGGATTGATACACAACACCAACTCTCTCATATAAATAAAGGAGACACTAGAGTCATAATCAGTAAGACAAAGACCTCCTAAATTATATTTTTCCATGCTAAAATAACTCATTCATTGATTTATGAAAATAAAAAACCACTCTAGGGGAATATTCATTCTACACTCAACACATTATACATAGAGATTATATCAAATTAATATACCACTCTAATAAGAAAAAACCCTTAAAACTAGAAAACAAGTGAGATACCTCTCAAACTAATACATTTTTAAGGAGGGATAAGACTAATGAATAATAAAGGATAACCACGCCAAATATTCTCTCTCACCTAAAAATCTTCGAGAACAGTATCGTGTCACCCATATACTACTCTACCCAACTAGTTCACCGGAAAAAAATCCACAAAACACTCTATTATCACACACATCCATCCAAAAAAAATAATACTATAATAAATTAACAAATTCCCAGGCCTACCATAACTACTGACCACAATAACCACTGATCATCACATACCACCACCCAAACCATCCAAAAAAATTTATTTATGGCCATATCTATCACAGTAATGTAAGAACAGTCAACCATGGTACACTAGTAACATGAAAAATACTTCAATCACATTTTCCCATTATTCTTCCAATAAAAAATATTTTTGTATAGAATGACTTCATTGTTAGTTTCTATATTTAAAAATAAATCTCTTTCATATTTTATTTAAATGATTTTCCTTTTTATTTAAGGTAATTTTATAACTATATCAATAAAAAATCATCATACCAAGCAACTTAGTAGTAAATAGTAAATTTATTCTAATTCTAATAAAATAACTCATCAATCTAGGGAAAAATTGTATTGGGGAAATAATTTAGGTTAACTATCCTTTAGAATGTGAATTTTTGGTTTAGGGAAACATATTTTCTATGTAACATAAAAATACTTAAATGAAGAAAATATTGAATAAATATTTTAAAAATGACATTATAATTCTACAAGTTATATTTTAGGAAAGTCAATATTTCATTAAACATTATTAATATTATGTAGACATGATTTGAAAATATAATTTAAAATCTACACATGAATAGTTCCATTAAATTATGTTTGAAAAGATCAATAAAATATTCCTCTATGAATTTTACCACATTGGTGATGTGATTTCAAATTTCCAAAATGGAAACCAGGAAGGATTTATTTTTCATGTTTTATGTTGGTGATGACCAATTTAAAGGTTCTATAATCAATCTAAGAATGGTTTATTTTTTCATGAGAGGTTGTAATGATATTACTTCACTATTTTACTATAACATTATCAATACATTTCATACATTTAAATATAATCACAATATTTCCCTAAAAATTCCCACAATCATTTCTATACTTTAGGCATGCTTCCAAATTTAATAATTCATGTATTACACTTATAGATGATCATATACATTTAAAAAATTTCATATGACATACCAACAATGCTTCATGAAATATTTAAATATCAAAAAACCTTACCCATAATTAAAGCGAAGAAATAGATCCATTAATGAAATGTTTTTCAAGTTCTTAATGGATCATGACTAAGTATGCTTCTCTTCTTCCCACAATTTTAGAATAATGAACTGAAATAAATCCTTGAAATAAGTTTTCAACACATGTTTATAATATTCCAAGTATAAAATTTAACACATGGTAATTAGAAATTAATATACTCCTCATTATGGCACCAAAAACAATTTATTTTAGTATATCAATTGGTAATTTAGAAAAGGAAAATCATTTTATAAGGGCTCAAAAAATAAAAAACATGGACAATTTAAGCATAATTTAATACCATAGTAGTATCTCAACATGTTTGGAATTCAAACAATGATAAGGGATTTTTATTTAAGGTAAAACATATAATTCGAATAATGGTATCACTAATTTATGTAATAAATTTAAACAATATCTTATAGTAGGTTCTCATATTAAGCTTCATCTTGTTCTTGTATAATTATCGCATGCTTATAATGATAACATCATAATATTGGAAATATATACCTTTATTTCTTACTTTATTATCATGATTTTAATTTATCAATAAATTCTTACACATTCCCTTTTTATGGATTATACCTAATCGGAACATAGCATAATTAATCATGGAGTAAATTTAATTTACAACATCTTGAACATTTCATGTTTAACATGGAATGAATAATATCTCATAAGTTGTAATTATTGTATAACAACTTTTTATAGTATTCATTAATAGTATTTATTACACAAATCCTCGATTTAAATCATGTGACATTAACTCCATTTTTAAATGTAATCTTCATTATACATGCATTATAGAAGTTAATAAATATTAATTCACAACTATTAAAATGAAATTTAATTAAATTAATCATAATTATATCTTATAGTCAGTTATATTAAATTTAGCTTGTCAAATGTATTGTTTATGGAAATCTAAAATCTAAATCATATTACTTAAAAGATAATTTCAAAACCAAATGTTCTCATCAAGGCTCATAAAATTAAGAAAAAGGATATGAGTATTGTTTTTTATAAAAATTGAAATATTTTATACATGATCCTTTGTTAATGAAAACCAATTAACAAAACACTTTTATAAATTTATAATTTCTATCAGGATTCTGTAATTGTTTTAATAAAAATTTTCAAATTTTAAAACTAACATGGTAGTTGAAAGAAAACTAATCATCCAATCATTTTTATAATTATAATGAAGCATGTTTTAACTAGTGTAAAAAAATTTAAAATGAATGCATCATAATTACATAGAACAAACAATATTAATACAATTTTAACATAAATAAGAACACTAAATAAATTCCAAAATAAAATCATAAATTTATTTATAGAGATGATCCATGTACCCTTAAAGGAAAACAAAATTAACTTTAGAGAATTTTCAACACATAAAGAGGGATTAAAAGACCTTAAACGAAAACACACCTTCTAAAACATGATTTTTTTTATACTCATGCATTTAAAACATTATAATTAATAAATATCATTTTAAACAATAATCCTCTTATTCATTGTTCAATGTTATTTTAATAAATTTTCTCAAATAATAATTTCAATCAAGAGGCTAAAAAAACATTCTATAAAACACCTTAAACTATTTACTAGATCATTTTCAAAATCATCATAACCATTGTTAAAAGAATCATATCACTTATTGAGGAATACGGCACTTCTTGATTCAAATAAATTCAAGCTTCCATTAATAAATATTTTAACCATATTAACTTATAATTTGATACAAGTTAATAATATTTCAACCATCACAAAATCAATTCATTAATCATCCTTTAAGATAAGGGTTGAAATAATTAACTTTATCGAGTTTGAAGATCCTCCATGTTATTAACATACCAATAATTACCCTAAAAACAAAAAATAGAATACTCAAAACTAAATATATCCACTACCATTTAGTATTTATGATTATCATTACATGCATGAGTTTTATATCAAAACCATATTTTTTTACCCAAAAAAATCGAGTTTTCATAAGCATACAAAACTAGAGGACCCATCCACAGCATCATGATGGTGTTCACTTTAGGTGGCCCTTACTCACTCACACGACATTAAAATGTCTCGTGAAAATAGGGCATCAAGGTGGTGTATGTTTCTCCCATCTTCATATACTTAAATTCCTAACATTAATTACATCACAAGACAAATCCATAATCATGACATCATGGAATTAAATCAAAGTTATTTATTTGGTTAATTTTAGTTTCCAAAATCACCCTATTGAATCACAAGAAAAAATAATAAAAACACATATACCTCTCCTAAGTATCTACCCTACATGATAGATGTAACACCCTGAGATTTTATGAAAAATATTATTTTAATTTCATTAATATCTTATGTTGTATTATACTCCAAGATTACCTTGCGCTATACGCAACACCGTATTAGCTTGCAGAATACGCAACACTATTCTTGGACCGTGTTACACACAATTTTGATAATAGTTATTCTACGCAACATTGAGTATATATATATATATATTAAATGTATAAATGAAATGTGGTTGGATTCTGTTATATGAAACAATGAAGGATTCTTTCACAACACGCAACCCTGACTTGGCTTGCATTACACGCAATCGCAACCTTCCTCGATAGCGTGTGTTGTACGCAATACCGGGTTTTAATAAACAATGATATATTATTATAATATTGTCATGAACTAGCCATTATGAATAGTATTAACTAAATTTTTAATTTTATAACATTATTATTCATCTTACACATTTTCTATAACATGGTATAAGAACAAAATAAATTTTTTGGGTAAAATAAGTATTTTTCAAAAAATGCAGTTTTGCCGCTTTTTGATGGCGCACCCACTTTAAATCTGGTTTTTGACATGTTTATATGTTCAATTTGACAAAATAAAATTCTTCTTTTGAATCAGGATGTAAAAATTTACATTATATAAGGTTTTGATATTTTTCCGATAACTTTCATATTTTAATGAATAGTAAAAACACGCTATATTTTAATTAAAAACAAATTTTTTCATCATAATATCTTATGTGGTTAAATTATAATATTGAATGGTTTTAAAGTATAAATAGAATATATTTTTACCATTTAATATAATGTATGCCATTAACATTGATTTTACCTGGAATTCATAGGTTAAATCAATTCAATCTTTTGCAATGTTTTAAACAAAAACACGTTTTTATTCGACAACGGGATTAATTTTAATTTAATTTCTGCAACTTCTGTGTATTGAATTTTAAAAAATGGATTCCATATTTGGAATAAGTGGGTCTAAATTATGTTAATAGGCAACTTTTTATTTTTGGAAATTATGAATAGTAACTACGGTAAATTTTATTTACCATAGTTAAAGGTAAATCGGGTAATTAAGGGTAAATATAATATTATAAAATTACCCTAACACATTCCAAAATTCTATTTGATGGCTAAAAGTAAACTCATATCAACTAAGGGTCGGATTAGATTCATTTTATGTACTTTTGACCATGAAAATAATTTAATTATTATTAAAACCAAAGAAAGTGACAACATGTCACTTTCTTATATCTTATAAGTATAATAATTTTAACTTAGTTATAAACATCATAAAACATCGAACATGAATAGTATACAGAAAGCTAACAAAATTATCTACATCATGAGAATTTATTTATAATTTTTTGGGACTAAATAGTTATGATTAATTGTGACGCAATAGTGATGCAGAAATTATTTATCTAGTGAAAAATCAAGAATATAGTTTTTATTAAACTAATAGTGACTATAAAAGGCACAAAACCCTGACCAAAACTTATTGGTCATGTAAATTGAAACTATAAGCGTCCAATGGTCGAATATTTGACCATTTGGAGTCTTATACAAGCAATTATGACACTTATATTATTTTATTTTAAATGATGCCAAAGTTGTCACCTTCATAATTTAATAAATATGACAATTTAAATATTGTGATTTTAAGATGATAAATTCGAGTAAAAGTATTATTGTGAAAGCTAATATATTTATCGGCATTATAGGATTTTATTTTAAATTTTTATGCAACAAATAAGTATATTAAATAATTATACAAAAATGATGTAGTAATTATTTTATTAAGAGATAAACCAAATAAATGGTTTTAAAAATAATAAAATAAATATTATATGAACTATTTAATGTGATCCACTAATTTTAAACATACATATGACCTTTTATTAATATATTAGAGATTTTAGTTTGAACATATCTTCTGTATATATTTTATTTAAATTCAAATAAATGAATAGTGTCAAAATTGACACTATTGTTATTTTATAAAAATAACATATTATAAAATTGTTTAAAAATCACAAAAATATTTAAAAATTATAAATTTAAATTTATATGGTCTATAATTAATAAATTAAACAATTATGGAAAATTCACAACAAATAAGTAATTATTTGTTATAATTTAAAATTTAGAATTTTATTACCACAAATAAACTTAAATAGATTAAATAAGGATAAATCAAAATGATGAGGTTTAAAATAATATCCAAACATGTCTAAATTTGATTTTTTGATGAGATTACAACCCTATATCATCTAATCTTAGAATATGAGTCATTTTTGGAGGTTTTTAAGTGGGGTTAGATTTATTATAAATTAATATTTTTAAGAATTCCAAAGGTGCCCCTCTCCTCCCTTATAAAAGGTCACCTCCTCCCTCTCTTCCTCACACAACTTTGAGCCTTCAAGCTCGTCCAAACCCGGAAAAATTCTCTTCTACATTTCCCTAGAAACATACTAGAGGTTCTGGTCTTCCTCAAAGACCAATTTTAGTGCCCTAAGAGGAGGTCTCAAAAAGGCGCTTCAAAGAAGAGGTAATTTCCGTTACCGATTCTTTCACCTTTATTTCTTCTTCCACTTATTCTTCTTAGGTTGTTTCATTATGAAGTAATAACATAAGTATCACTCATATACTGATATTTTATTATAAGTATGAAACAATCCTAATTCACCATTTATCCATCCTACGGAAAATGAAATCACCGCGCGTGCGTACGTACGGAATACCGTCTGCACGCCGTGGTGTAATCTGTTTTTCCACCAACACCTTACATGGATGGGTATTATGGTGTAAAGAATAACTATACATAGTTATTATAACATCATAATGATTATGATATATTGTATCATCCACTCCAATTCAATTCAATAATTATGTAAATGATATCATCGCTCGTGCGTACGTACGGACTACCGTCTCCAAGACGCGATGAGATTTATTCTCCATGTTAACCATTTAAGAATGATTATAAAGTATATATAAGAAATAATAATGAAATATATGAAATTATAAAGCTACTGGATTTATGTATATATATATATATGTCATCTACTTAATTCCATTCAACTCAATAAGGAAACGAAAACAGCGTTCCTGCGTACGTACGGCCTACCATCTCCATGAACGGTGTATTTCTTTCCATTTATCGATCCATTATATATATGTATATTCTGAATATATATTATATATAAATCATGTTTTATATTCTGTAATTAAGTAATCATGATCTAAGTAATCATATGAATAATTACAAGTTAAAACACGAACGACAAGTGAGACGATTTTACCCAAAACGCTACTTTAACATGAATTTACAAAAGAACGGGTAATATAAAGTCATAAGTGAACCATATATTATATAATAACAATGAATATGATTCTGTAATAAGTCAATAACATTATTTAAATCATTATACAGGAGGTTCGGACACTTACAAAGCATGTCGGACCTAAAGTAAGGGAAATATCACAATCTCATTTTTATCTGAGATTGTTTATACTTTGGTATTTACTGGGGTGTATTTTATCATCCACATCAATGTTTCCTCAATATGTAATATTATTTCCATCCACCTACAATTTTTTAAATCCAATTTTACCCTTCGGTATGTTTTTAGTAAAAGATATGAAAGGAATCTTTTGTCGTTTTTCGTACGAGGTACTTTTTGACTTTTCCGACAAAAGTACGAAGAATGTTTTTTTTAACTTATACGACATGAATAGATTTTTAAAACATTATTTCCAAGAAGCATACTTTACAAGTTTTCAAGTTTATTTTTAATCAACTTCTTTTAGTTTAAATTTGTATGACATGTTAAGAAAGGAAAAATGTTTTTGAAGAAGAAAGGATATTTTCCTCATGAATGGAGTTCAAGTGTTTTATCAAAATTATTTTCCATCTAAGATAATAAAGGGTTCTGTTTCTATTCCTATTATTACATGGATTTGATTATGTTGTGATGGAAATATTTTTATGAATTCTTTTATCTTATAGGAATTGTTTTATGATGTCACGATGTTTAAAGATTCCCATTTTTATTACATGGGTTATGCAAGGATGTATGATTTATGATTTTGTGGCACACATAAGAATGGTATCATTATGAGATGGGTGGGACCTATATATCCCTCCAATGCATTGGGTAAAGATTTTATATCTCATGAGATAGACATGGCTGGAATGGTAGGTTATACCGGTTCAGTGAAACAGGACTGAAACGAGGGTGACTCGGTTCAGAAAGGGACTTTGTCCACTAAGATAGTCTTGGCAATGAGTCTTGACTAATAAGATATGATTCTTTATGATTATGTGTGTATGACACAAAGTTTCATGTTTTAAGTTATGATTATTGTGATTACATTTCACTGCCATGAGTTATCCCAGGTTATGAAATTATGATCTCTTTTACAGGTTAAGATTTCCAAAAGTTATGTACTTATGTATATGATGTGATTGATATTTCTTTTGTTTACCCTTACTGAGCATTTGAGCTCACCATTTTATGTTTTCTTTTCCCCAGGATATAAAGAAAGGTTTTAGGTATAAAAAAGAAGATCTTTATGGGAGATGTTGAAGATTTTTCACCAGGGTTAGAAGATTATATTCCGAGTTTCCAAAGACACTAAACTATTACGATCCTTGTGTGTGTGTTTTTGTTATGTACTAAGTATTCCATAAATGTAATGTAATGTCAATGTACGTCAAGATTCGGGTCTCTACAGTTGGTATCAGAGGAAAGGTTTAGTCAACCTTTGGAAACTAGGACGCGAAAACGTTAGTGAGATCCCTAGAGATATTTCTAAGGTATGTCTAGGGATGTCCCTAAGGATAAGTATACATAAAGGATATAGTACTAGCACTACGGTAACAATCTTAGAATTAAACCTAAGAAGTTAGATATTGAAGTTAATTCCCCTTTATTATGTTGTTTTACCTATCATGATTTTTGTCACTCACACTATTTTTTTTGGGGTTTTAGAAAATGACTGGAAACAAGATGATTCACGATAATAGAGGATATGAGGGATTGTTATGAAGAAGTTGTTTATGTGTTCAGGTTTCCAAAGGTACTTGATTAAAAATATTATTGCATGGATTGTTATGTTTTGTAATGAATATTCATCTTTTGAAATATGATATTTATTTATGATATGTTTGGGTATTTATATTTTCTATCAGATAAAGGATTAATTAACCGTAGGAAAATAGGATGATAAAACTCTAGTGATATCCTTTGGGATATTTCTAAGGATAATTCTATGTATGGGAAAATATCCTGGAATATTGGCGAATGGTAGATTGAGTGGTTTCCAAGAAATTAAATTCCACTAGAGATACTACCAGTGGATTTGGATATGTTATAGATGTACTTAGGGGTAATAACATTGAAAAAATACATATTGGGTTTGACTCTAGCATTACCTGGTACATAAAAATAGTCCTTACTACACACCTACTTTGACACAACCAGGGGATATGCTTTGGAAATTCAAAAACTCTTTATGAACCATCTTGAAGGATTTGAATTAATAATAACCATGAATGGACTAGGTTGAAGATAAGTTTTCATTGATTGAAAATAATATTTCATGATTTAGTAATCCTATGGATTATTCTTCATGATTATGATTATTATTTCTTATACTATGTTTTTTGGCTTTATTCGACGGTTGAAACCTGATGGACCCATGTTAATACAAAATGTGATGGAAAATTAAATTATTTACCTCTTAAGAAACCAAATTTTATTGGATCTATAATGAAAAATCATACTTCTATACTCACACAACATTATCAAGTTATTCATCTTGTTGAACTTCTAAATTATAACATGGGGGAACAACATTATGTTGAGTCCTTCATGATGCTACATCCACCATCTTTTAGTGGTTCCACTAATCCTCTATTTGTTGAGTAATGGATCAGTACCACTGAAAAGATATTTTCTATTCTCTAGTGCTTAGAACATGAAAAATTCATTTTTTTGTTTATCATTTGGAAGTGGAAGCAGATCAATGGTAGATTCTTATCAAGAATATGAGGCAACAAGTTGAAATTGACTCTATGGATGGGAATGAGGTTAAGATATTGTTTTTCAATATGAATCTGTAGAAGTATTTCCTTGATTTATAAAATCACTATGAGAAAATAGGCATTTAGCAGTGGGGTTTCTTTCATTTTGCGGTGCTTTAAACTGTCGCTAAATCATTCCACAATGGTTTTGGAAAACCATTGATAAATCATGCATCGACTTTTAATTAGCTGTGATTTTTCAAAACCATCATATAATGATTTAGCAGTGGTTTTTTGAAATCATTACAATCAATTAGTGGTTGTTTAAACCACTAATAAATCATTTTGTGGCAGTTTTTTATTTTATTTTCTATTTTTCTTAAATATTTTGGTTTATTTTTTTACTAATTTATAATTTTATAATTCACATAGTTAATTTATTATTTATTTATTTATTATTTATTATTGTTATTATTATTTATTATTATTATTATTATTGTCTATTATTATTTATTATTTATTAATTATTAATTATTAATTATTATTTTTATACTCTTATATTATTATTTTGGGAATTAATTATTAGTTATTATTTTGTTGTTATTATTTTATTATTGTTATTTTATTATTATTATTATTATTATTATTTTATTATCCTCGTTATTATTTTATTTTTATTTATTAATAATTATTTTAATACTTTATTATTATTTTATTATTGTTTCATTACTATTTTATTATTTTTTTTAATTTTTGTTAACTTTTGAATTCTCATAATTAATTTATTTTTTATTTTTTATTAATTAATATGAACATGAACATGTCATATATAGAAATTCTGCATAAGTGAGATTTGAGCCCCTTTTTTAAATGTTAGGGATAAATTACCTTTTATTATAAAACAAGGAAACAATTAAAATGAGATATGGGGTCAGACAAGGAAACACTAGCCACATCAAAAATAGTCGCATACCATGATTTTTCCATTTTTTTCCAAATCATGCATTATTCTTCCTGCAAGGTGTTCCAATTAATTCCTCGACCACATTCACATCCATGACCCCTATTATAATTCTATATTACTCTTTCTATCTAATTTAGTTGTCTTTATATGTTAGAACCTTATAAATCAATATCATATGGATGTGATGTATCCTTCTTAGCTTCCCAATCAGCATGACCACATCCTCTTCCATGACTTTTTGGATGACGTCCCCAATTCCATGACTTGACTTGCTACCAAATCCCTTATGTTTCATCCTCATCTCTTTCATTTTCCTTTTACATTGGAGTCATCTCATTAGATGAAGAGACACCATAAATGTTTAAATTTCCTGAAATTTGATTATAGTTAGAAAGAATTTGCTGTAAATTAGTCCTCTCATCAACTTGATCATGAGTGCAAGGTTGCTTATTCATATCTATCTATTCCACCAACGGATAGTCTATGAAACTAGCTAACTGAGGAGGGTAAACACCACCATTGAATTTATCTACTCACCCTACATTATCATCATGAAAATCAAGAACTTCAAATGAGTGTGAAGTTGTCCCCTGTACATTATTTAATCAAACCAAAGCATCCAAGTATGGCACAATGGGTGGAACATTAACCAACATTACACCATATTCTGAGTTTTTTCTATTAATTTCCTATTTTTATGAGTCTTGCATAAGATCCAAATGGATACTATAGGCTACTTCCCCTTTGTTTCTAGCCTTCATAGTGTAATAAAATTCCCGAACTTTTTTGCCTTTACGATTTCTTGAGGAAATCACTTGCTCATGAAGTATATGATCATCCTCCATATTCTGACCAAAATATATTTTTTATTATTAAAATCACATTAAACAAAAAATTAGGAATACATTCAAGTACACAATCATACAATCAATAAACACCATAACTAATATCTAAATCATTGAATTGCATTTTATGCCTTTTGGAAACCTTACCTCTATGGAGACTCTATTGTAGAGTGGTAACCTTTTTGCCTGAATAATCATTGAGGAGGTCTTCAATAGTATACTCCATCTTGTACCATGTTTGGTTGAACTATTATATAGTAATATTCTTTTCATTGTATCCACATTTCAATATTTCAAGTTATTTTTGGATCCTGTAACCCTACTCCTTGTTAAAGTTTACATGAATACGCATCCCATCCATCTTGTCAAACTCCTCTTGCGTAGTATTGACCACTAGATCCTTATATAAGAATTATTCACTGTAATTGATGATGGGTTCCCAATAATCACTCTCTACCATTTCTATTCCCCTCAGAGGGGATATTAGATTCAGCAACCTCATTTTCTACATTATTTATATCATTGATTGGTGATTCCCATGCTTGTATTTCTAACCCCATAGTGGTATATGCCTCCACATGCTTAAGGGAGACAATATTATTTATCATGGAGTTATTGTCTAAATTATTTTAAACCATCGGAGGGAGTTTGACTTTACTTCAGTATCTAGTGATATGAGGACTCGGTAAATAACAATAGTCTTTTTTTTCTTCACATCCATCATGTGTGATTAATAAATCCATCTGAATCAATGATAGTTTTCTTTCCATTCCTTGAAAAGTATCTAAGATATTACTCCACATTTTCCACTTCCTTGGACTCAGCAAGGAATTATAAAGCAGAATCTATATCTCCTTGAGAAAATTCTAGCCTCATAGGGGGTTCCCTTTATGGGTAGCCTCCACTTATTTTTCTTCATCGAAAGAATGAAACTCTTTTTCTCCCAGAATGGCCAACTGATTTTTGGAATTATAACGCCCAACCAATCCCTCTCATACTCAGTAGCCTTCAATTGGGAAAAACATCCAACCGGTTTCACAATCTCTGTAAAGGAGGAGGGATCCTAGGAGAATCATAGAACATCTACCTTCTAACCACATCCCTATAAAGTATTCTTGATACCCAAATTGGGTCTAAATAAATCAAAAACCACCAAAATCATGGGATTTATGTGACTCATATTCAAATACTTCTATAGATATGAAGTAAAACTAGCATCTCTGGGGCACAATAGTTCCCCCTCATCTAGAGGAATCAGAGGTGGGACACCCCAATAGTGCACTGAGACACCTCAGAGGCATCAGGTAGCCTCATGACTCAAACGATTGTAACTTGAATAGAATAGAACCCAAGAATCAAAGAATATTTATTAGTTCCACTGAAGATCTCCCTTAACGTCAATATAGATGGAGTCCAAAGGATCCTTCAGCGCATCCACTTCAACCCAAAATCCTCAAATCTATGGGATGGCGAACATAATGGGTATGAGAATTGGTGAAAAGAAAATGACTGGCCATATTATTAATTAAGTAGAGAATCTCTTAGTTCTGGAAAGTTGATGGAAGACGAGGGAGAGTAATCCATAACATCATGGTTGAAGAGTAATCCATATGCCGGTTGTCATTATAATTTTTAATTTTTACATACAAGGTATTCATATTTTTTATGATCACTAAAGCATTTAGATCATTGGTTTCACAAGGTAGAGTGGTCTTTTGTTCGATGAAATCTGAATCCATATTTTCCTCATCAATAATTTCAAACCATAGTTTTTCGTTGCTTGATTAATAGTCCAAATAGGTGGTAGACTACTGAGCATTATGATTGGAGTGATTTGGTAAATCCTTCACAGCTCTATTCACTGTATTTGCCAAAAATGATGCATTATAAACTATTATAGCATCATTAAAAAGAATCAAATATTCCCTTCTGGTGTCATTGACATCCTTTCTTGAAGAGACAACATCATGTCCAAGATTAGTTTCATCAAAGATCTTTCCCAACTAGTTATTTTCTTGATCAGGCTAAATATAATCATACCGATTCTTGAATCATGAGGTAACATTTTGTCCATGAATTGAGAAATACTCACAAATAATTGATCTGTTACAATAGGATATCTCATGTCCTATTACCTTACAGTTAAAAAACATCAAAATTCTCTCATAAATAATTCTCAATTCAATTTCTTTTTCATCTATGGAGTGCATAACTCGATTAGCAAGAGTATATGTAATATCAACCTCAACAAGTAATCAATAAAAGTGTTCAAATGTGGACACTTCCATTTCCTTATCCATTTTTATTGGGACACCAATTAACATGGAAATGTCAAAAAATATCATGGGGTTCCAAAAAACACAACTAAGACCATAAACATTAAACCAAAGTAGAGAAGAGGAGTTACCTACTTCAAGAGGATTGAATTTCTAGTCTCGTTCCTTGATGTGAAGAAAACCAAGATTGAGGGAGATTGAGATGAAGCCCCATGCTCGTGACTTTAGATATTCTAAATGAAAGATGTCGCGACCCAGAGTCACGCACTTCCAATTTGACAATCTCCAGATCATTGAAAGATGCTCCACCAGCTCCCCAATCTTCAATAGGTTGGATCCTATAGGCAAGATCATTCGAGCAATGATGGAGTGAACCCTCATTTCTAAATATTCTAAAACTGTAGTGGGGTCCTCCCTAATGTGATTGGTGTTTCCTTTCTGTTGAATGGCACTCAGAGCTGATCCCATATAAAGAGAGAAGGAATACTTACCCTCTCCTTCATCAACTACCAGGGATACCCCATGATTAAGAATCAGAGGCTCCAATCCATTTCAAGTGGCATTGTGTGAGTCAAATCGACCCTTTATGAGAAAGGTTTTGGCCAATGTGAGAGGATGTGTATCCACAGTACGGGACCCTAAACTCCATTTTTAGGAGAGAGAAGCTCTATCACATGATCGTCTCATCCCAAAATAAAACCCTTTTAACCTCTTACCTCTGACTTATTCTTTGAAGACATTACCAGTCCAGAAAGCTCATCATGTTGTAAATTAATAGAATTTTATATATGTATATATATATATATTGATGTATAAATAATAAACAAATAATAAATAAATAATGATAAATAAATATGAAAAAAATAATACAATAATAATGAAAACTAAATAATAAATAATCCTTTAATAATAAATTAATAAAAAAATAATAGTAAATTAATAATAAAATATCAATAAATTAAAAATAAATTAATAACTAATGTATACACATTAATTAAATAATAAATAAGGAAAAAATAAATGAAAAATTAATAATATATATAATAAAATAATTGAATAATAATGAAAAATAAAAAATTTAATATTAGATAAATATTAAATATTAAATAACAAGTATATAATAAATAATAACTAATAATTAAATAAATAAATAATAAATAATAAATAAAATAATAAATAAATAAGTAAGTAAATGATAAATAATAAATAAATAATTAACTAAAAATAATTAATAATTAATTAATTAATTAATAATTAATAATAATTAATTAATTAATAATTAAATAATAAATAATTAATTAAAAAATAAAAAATAAATGAATAATAAATAAATACTAACTAATTAATAAATAAATAATTAATAAATAATTAATAAATAATTAATACATTATTAATAAATAATTAATAAATAATCAATAAATAATGTATTAATAAATAATACATAATGAATAAATAAAAAATGAACAATAAATTCATAATAAATAAATAATGACGAAATAATGAACTAATAATAAATAATAAATACTAAAAAAATTCTAAAATGGTTATTTAACTATAATTTAATAATTGAAATAAATCAATAAATAAAAAATCAATAATAAAAGAATATTAAAAAAATAAATAAAATAATAAATAAATAATTATAATAATTGAATAAATAATAAATAATAAATGATAGATAATTATTAAATAATTTATAAAAAAATTATAAATATTTAATAATTAAAGAATAAAGAATAAATATTTATATAATAAATAAATAAATTAACAATAAATTAATAATAAATGAATAATAAATAAATATTAAATAATTAGTAAATAAATATAAAATTGTTATTTAATAATAATTTAATACTAAAAATAAATCAATAAATAATAAATCAGTAATAAATAAATATTAAAATAGTAAATAGTAATTAATATATTTTAAATAATAATTAATAATTGAATAAATAAAAATAATAAAAATAAAATAATAAATTAATATATGTATATAAATATCTATAAATATATATACATATAAAAAATTACATAAATATATATACACTCACATTTATGTTACAAAAATATATATAAACACACTCAGATATATAATTGTACATGAATATATATATATATATATAAACGTAAGTAAATATAAATATATCTATATATATTTACACATATATGATATAAACAAATATAACCATAATATGTATAAATATTTTCAAATGTATATAAATATACACAAGTATTCATTAATTCATATAAACAGATATATATATATATATATATATATATTTGACAATAAATTACCAAAATAGGGGAAAGCACAATAATTGCAACACCATAAAATCAATATGAATGTAATTCAATGGAACAAATCATAAATGACATTAAAAGTATATGAAGACACTGTTAAACGAAGATGAAATCTCATCGAATGTGTATAATATATATATATTTAAATTTATTTAAATATATTTTATTTTTATTTTTATTTTTATATATTAGAATATAAATATAAACATAAATATATATCTATTTATCAATACACACGAATATATATATATTAACATTATTTATATACTATATTTAATGATAGTGATATATTTATATAAAAATACATTTATATATGATGTATACACCCAATCTTATTGACACAAAACAAAGTATTTATATTTCTCAGATACACACACAAATACTTACATATATATTAATTTAATTACATTTATTAGAATATACAAAAATATTTATTTTTTTAATAATACACACATGTTTATATATAAACATTACTTGTATAGGTATATATATTCAAATTAATGCATTTTTATAAGGGAAATAAAATTAATATTTTTTTTATTTTAAATTAAATGAATAAAAAATATCTATTTCCATTTGGTTTATATGTTTAAAAATACATTTTTATATAAATATGTATTTATACAAGTAATTTATTATGGGAAAATATAAGGAAAGAGGTATATATTTAATTATAAATAAAATGATAATGTAAAAAATGATAAAATATGAAACCCATAATATCAATATGAATGTAATCCATTGGAATAAATTCATTCCCCACTAGAAAAGACAATAATACCCCCTTTAATGAGGTTAAAATTCCCTTTAATTTTAAAAAACCGAGATACTATGACTAAAAACTCAGTTTTAGATTCCTTCTAGATGTTTTTGGACACAAAGAACATGACTAGGTTATCTTAGGGGACTAGTTCTTAGATATCATTGTAGGCTTAGATCTGACATGTGGTAAAACCCAAAAAGACACCCAGATCAAAATTTATGGTCATTTGAAGTTCAAGTTTGACTTCCTACTTTTCATAAAATTATAAAAAAATTATTCTTTTAATTATTACAAAATTTAAATCGAAATTTCTTTTAGTTCATTTCATAAGATTCAATTTGACTAACTATGAAGCAAAAACAGACTCTCATACCAAAAGTTATGGTCATTTGTTGTCGAAGTCTTATTTTCAACATATTGAGGATTCTTTTTAAGTTTCAAATTATTTTTAACTAAAAAATATAAATATTTATTAATTAAAACATTATAATCAATTAAAATTATAAATAGTAATCTATACATGATAGTAAATAATAAATAAATAATCATAAATAAAATTTTTATTTTTAAAATTTTTCCTTTTAATTTAGGAGTTGTATTTTTAAAACAACCACTAAAAATAAATTTATATTTTTTTGAAAAAAAATTAAAAAAAATTAAAAATATTTTAGTTATGGTTTTTAAAACCACTACTAACATTTTTTAGGGAAAATATTTAGTGTCGGTTTTCAGAACCCCCGTGAAGAATCCTCCTCTAAATGGGTTTTTTCTATAGTGAAAAAAATGATCAATTTAATGGTACCTATGAAGAAAATTTTACAAGGCTTGTGAGGTATGCATCTGGTATTAAAATATAACCTGAAAGTATTGTTGATTGATTCTTTAGTATCTTAAAACTGAATCTTCAAAGGGTGCTATCCATAAGGGACATTAGTAGATATGATGAAGTTATTCATTGTGATATCTAGGTGGAAATGGATATTGGAGTTACCCATTAATCTCATGGGTTTCATAAGAAAAGAAAGATGTAATTTAATGAAGACTCTAAAAACAATGGAGAGAAGATAAGGGATTTCCTTTATTCTTGAAGTGTAGAAGGAAACATATAGAAAATTGTCTTAAGGGTTTTATTAAATGTTCTCTGTGTGTAAAGGAATGTCATCAAGCAATTGAATGCTGAAATGATTAGATAAAGTTAAATAATTATGTGAATAGAGAGAAATCAGTATAGAATACCCCACCTACACACTATTATTTGAAATTTATGGTGTATGTTCATTATTAAAATCAATTCCCCAATCCAAAGGCTAATGAGGATGATAAGACACAATAACCTCTTAAGACTAATTATAATGGGAAATATTATTCATTCACAACAGTTTATGTGAATCATGATAATTAGGGAATACTTATCAACCACTCCTTTGTTGGGAAATTAAAGTTTGATTTAGTATGAATGATCCCTATGAAACTATTATTGAAATTTTATGCGATTTTGTGCATTGATTATCTTCTTCTTCAAGGATTCTAGAATAATGAAACCACATTTGATATTATATCGATTTAAGGATGAACCCAAGATTCCATTAGAAATTTTTTAAAGAGTAAGGGGTGATTTATATTTCAGAATAATATATTTCCCCATGTAAGATTAACTTAATAGTTATGGACACCATCATGGGTTAATGGGTATAAGGTTTTTCATAAGTTCAAAGTCTTACACATCCCTTTTTAGGTTTTCTATGATGGTTTTTTGTCAACATTAAGCATATTTTGGGAGACATTTATGGTAGTAAACCCATTTTTTTTATATGTCTTAATGGAAAATATTATTTGAGGAGGAATGCATTTACATTTTTTAGGCATATAATTAAATTTATTAGTAACCATTAGGGTTCATCTTATATTTTATGTTAAGGTAATTTTGGGTTATTGAAATTTCAAAATGTTTAAGGAACTATATTAATATAGTTTTGGAAAATGGATAACCCACAAGTGGGGTAGAAACATGTTTCATTTGGAAAGGTTGAGCGGATCAAACCCACAACTGAAGGGTGACACGAGGATAATGCCTACCAAGGGTTGACATGAAAGAATATTTCCAGTGGGAAAATATGAAAATATATTTTGATGAGTTTGTATCTGCTTGGTATGTAAAAATGTTAATTTGGATAGATAAATGTTTAAGGGGATGGTACAACCATTATCCATTCCATAATAGAAATGGAAAAACATCACTATGGTTTTTGTTATCGGACTCCCAAAAAATCTAAAAGGAATAATGTTATGTGTGTTGTAATCAATATACTTGATAGTTCCACACACATAATCTCTATAAGAGAATATTTCTGATTGGATAGTCTTCCAAGGATATATATTAAGTAAGTGGTAAGTTTTCATGGAGTACAACATTCTATTGTATCTGATCAGGATATGGGGTTTACCACAATGTTCTAGTGAATCCTTCAATTGGGCCTAAATACATAGATATGTTTTAGCACTATTTATCATCCTAAAAAATATGGTCAGATTGATAGAACAATTCATACCCTAAAGGATATGATAATATTTTTTTCTATGTATTTTAACGGTGGTTGGGACTAACACTTTCCTCCAGTTGAGTTTTCTTAGAATAATAGATTTTACTTGAGCATTCATATGTCTTATTATGAAGCCATTTATTTAAATAAGGGTATAAATACAACCTATGGTGATGAATTTGGAGAATGAAAGCTAGTCGGACCACATTTGGATGAAGATATAGAAGAAAAGGTTAGATCCATTTAGCTGTAAACAAGGGTAACACAAAGTTGATGAGAAGGTCTTTCTAATAATCACCAGTGTGATCTGGAATTTGAAGTTGGTGAAATGGTGTTTCTAATAATTTATACATGAAATAAGGTAATGATATTTAAAAATAAGGGTAAACTATAACTTACGTATATCATCCCCTTTAAAATTCTTAATCATATAAGGATTGTATCTTATCGCTTGAAGCTTCCACTGAACATCTCTTTGGTTCCTGATGTGTTCCATGTATCTCTCCTAAGGAAGTATATTAATGATACAATTTAAACTCAAATTTCAAACCACTAGATCATTATATTTATTATAAGTAAAAAACTATTGGAGATTTTAGATCTTATGGAGAATGTGCTATGAAATAAGACCACTCATCTAGTCAATGTTTTGTGGTGAAACCACCAGCTTGAGGGAGCTATGTGGGAACCTGATGATGTAATGAGGCAAAAGAATCCTCATTTTTTATACCAAAGTTATAGAATTTCAAGGGTTAAATTCATTTCAATGGGGATAGAATATCATAACCAAATATTTTATGAAATATTTTTTTAAAATAAATTTCATTTCATCAATAACTTGTGTTACACACAACACTGAGTTTTAATGAACCATGAAAAATTATTAATGTAATTATTTAAACACTTAAATTATTAAATAGGAGTTAAAATTGGAATCATTAATAGTAAAACCCAAATATAATATATTAATTATAATTTTTTATATAAGGAAATTATATTCATAAAGAAGCACTAAATTTTTAGTAGTGTCCTTATATGCTTCGAAAAATAATTTTTTAACAAAATATGATTTATATTTTTTTGTGAGAAAATATTATATTTAATTTTAGAACATTTAGAAAATTTATTAGAAAAAAATGAACATATATTTTGGAATCAACGTGTAAAAAATTTATTAGGGTGAATTTTTTGGATTTTTTGAAACGATTAATTTCATGACAAATAGTGAAAAATAATGGTTTTTATTGAAAAAAACATTTCCATTAGAGACATTATAAGGATAAATTTTATTTTAAAATTTTCTAGAAAGTAGAATTATCTGAATTGTATTATAATTAATCCAATATAGTTCATTGTAATCAATTTCATATTCTATTTTGATATAAATTTTTAAAACATTTTCAAATTTTCTCTTTTGAAAACCTCTTTTTCACCGCATCTAAGGGTTTAATTTAAAATTAAATTTTAGCACATATATTAATAAAATTTGTAGGAATTAATTAAATATTTATAATAATAATAATTAATATTATGTAATAAGTTCAAGTTAATTTCTTTTTCCAAATTAATAGTAAAAATAGTAAAAATTAATTATCACGGTTGTGGTTTAAACTATTTTTCTATGGGTTAAAGTAAATTTATAAGGGTTAAAATGACTTAAAATTTTTTCCTAACCCATTTTATGGAAATATTTAGACATTATAACCTCTATTTTGTTTGTGACCCATTTTTTTATGCCTTTTGGTATGTGAAAAATGTGATTACACTTTATTCTTTTCAAAAATTCCACATGTATCCTCACCTCCTCTTATAAAGGGCCACACCCTCCATCTACTCTTCATGCTTCAAAATAAATCATCCAAAAACTAACCAAATATGATAAATATTTCTCTATCCACCACCTAGATGAATTTTTTTAATTATAAAACCCTTCTAATAAGGTTTTAGATATAAACCTAAAGAGGTTCTCCAAAGAATAGTTAAAATTCTAAACCCTATATTTTGTTATATTTCTTCTTATTCCTCCTTAAAATATACTTAAATTGTGTTTATATTATAAAAAAAGTATAAAAAATATAATTAGATTATATTATTTTATTTACATGACCAATGTTCTTCTCTTTTTCTATCAAATGGGAAACCAAACCATCGATCATGTGTAAGGCGGACTAACATCTCGTGAACTGATGTTATAATTTTTTATAACCACCAATAATGGATGGATATAATGATTTATTTCATGTTTATATACTATATTTATTATATTATTATACATATGGATTTATAATACCACTTCTACTTTCACACCTCCCAACCAGTTGGAAAATAATATTGTCGCTCGTGTGTACAGTGAACTACCACCTTGCAAACCGATGTGATGTGGTTTTAGTTTATATTTTACAAGGATGGTAATAAGGATATATTAAATTAATATATATTATATTTTAAACATGATCATACTTTGGTAATTATTGTGTCTCATATACCTTAATATTTATATTTTTTGGGGGCACGATAATGTCGCACATGTGTATGGCGGACTATAGCCAAAAAAAGTGATGTGATTTGTTTTTTATTAAAGGTTTGAATTGAAGGTAATAATGTATAATTAATTAATATATGTGATATATATGAAATTAAAATTATTATTTAAATATAATATATTATTTGTCTTTGTTTCGTTTCATACGTTGAGAAAATGGAAACAATATTCATATGTATATATGGCTCACCATATCCAAGATGGGTGTCATTCATTTTCTATATCTAAATTTATTGGATTACTATAAATAATTATATAATTAATATAAGTGATATTTATATAATGTTTAAAATTCTATATATGATGGAACCATGATCAAACTGTAAGGACTGAAGATACCAAACCAAAACCAACATGAAAAATTAAACAGTTTTGTCTTGAAAAGTGATTTTAATAAGGAATTCATAATAAATGTGTAATAAAAAGTTATTCATAAATAATATATGGTATGATAAATATTTTTATGGTTATTTAATATATTTATAATAAATTTATATTTAATATATAGTAGGTTTTAACATCTACAAAATAAGTTAAGGTGTAAGGTAAGGTATTTTTGTCACAATTTGTCTTCATTGGGACATATGTTATGTTATGTACCAATATTATTTTATGAGGTGTATAAATATCCCCATTTAAATATTATATAATAAAATTATTTATTCTAATTATATGTGATGTTTCATTTAAATTCATTCTTTCATAGGGCTTACAAGTCAAAAATTACCAAGCGATAATGGATTTTTGTCTCACTTTTATTTATGGGGGACACAAACCATACACACCGCTGGTTTATTTTTTTGGGTGTATATACTAACCATGAATGAATTTTATTATAATTATCTTGATAATTATAAGATATAAATTTTCATATAATTTTATTACTTTTAGGGGACTTATGATTCAAATGATACCGAAGTGGTAGAGGTTTATGTTTTAATCTCATTGTTTATCAGGATTGTTTGTGGATATGCATACGATATAGAAATATTAAGATATTACTCTAAATAAACTCATATATATTTTTCTAATATGATAATTTCTTAAGAATACATGTTTCCCATCATTATCCACTCTTTAATAACTAAATAAACCAAATAATGTTTTTTTATGAAAACCAGTTTTATTTCTCTCTCTGATCAGAAACCCTTTTCAACCATATCCATGTTCATAAAAATGTTTTCAATAATGTTTTTAATGTTACTAGATGATTATTTAATGCCACTTTTACAATTTGTTTCTTTTTTTTTAAATTTTTTTAATTGGATTCTTCATGTCGTTTTCAAAACATGGACCATTTGGCTTTTCTTGAAAATTGGAAAGGAATATTTGTTTTTATGTGTATGGAAATTATGATATTTCTCAACATCATAACCACTCAATTTTTTAAATCTTGATTTATATTTTTTCTGATTTATTTTCAAATAAAATAATTTAAATAATATTTTAGGAAAATCTTATTTCAAAAATGCAGTTTTAAAAGAAATATTATTTTCCTAAAGAAATGTTCCAAGTGGTATTTCAAAATAATTTTCCTTGTAAGATGAAATAATTTGATGTTACCTAATATTTACTAGGAATATGATACAATTATACCATCCTTATTCTTTCTCTATATGGTTTATGATTATGATTAGGATATGATTATGAAACACATTCCTTTTCCCTTAGTTGGGTTATGATGAATTGATGAGATGATTGTATATGAAACCCATTTCCTTTTTATAGGTTATGCTACGATGAAATGTTTATAAAACCCATTTAATTTATATGAGTTATTATATGATGAAATGTTTTCAAAAATAATTTACTTTATATGGGTTATGATATGATAAATTTTTTATGATCTTATGTCATGAAAATTTATAGATTATGTGATGGGTGGGACCTATATCTTCCTATAATTAATTAGTTATTGATCCATTTTATAAGAGATAAAATGGTATATAATAGGTTATCCCAAGATCTAAGTAGGTATATGGGTAGTTAACCCAAGCCTATCAAGTGATGAATGTCTTTATGGATATCCCTAATATAAGATTTTTTGCACTTATGTTTATTCCAAAAAACAATATCTTATGTAAATGTTAGGATATCATGGATAATTATATTTAATTCCTTTATGATTCATGTCTTATGAACTTCCAAGATTTATTCCCTGGCTCGTTTTTTTGATCTATGATATAAAAGGTGTATTTTTTTCAAATTTTATTCTCATGTTTGATACCCTTATGCTCTTGTTATGATAATATCTCCCATGTTTACCCTTAAAAAACATCTGAGATTACCTTTTCTTATGTTTAATTTCTCCAAGATATGAATAAAGATATTATTTGTGATACGTATAAGAATTATTTTGGATATAAAGTGACTTGTGAGAGATAGAATATCTCCCTTATGGACCAGTTGTTTATGTGTCCATGTTTTTGAAGGCACTAGACCTAAATGATTATGGAATGGATCTTTATGTTATGTAATTATATTCATCTATTGATATGTAATAATTATTTATGAGAATTTTGGGTCTTTACATCATTGAACTCCCTTTTTTCATTACATGTTGAATGGATTTTTCTCTTCTATCGAGTCTCCAAATCCCCTCCTTGTGGTCCCCTGTAATGTATAAGACAATGTTTACATTGAGACCACCCTAAAATGAGTTTGATATCCAATTGAATGGGTCATACTAAATTTAATTTTCATCTGATCCTACAGTTTCTTTAGTCACCTAAAAATAATTGAACAATTATTTCTTATTGGATCTAGGACATGAAATAATTTCACTGATTCTGATTCCATTATGAATGGATCATACTTATACCCTTTCACACTCAAATACACCTTCATGTGGCCCAATTCATCAAATTTTACTATACTTTTGTTGAAACCAATTTAAAATAGAAAAATGACACTTGAAATTTTTTATAATATAAAGTTTATATGTATTCAATGATATCAAAATATGACATATTTTTATAAATTTGATTTGTATCCTTTGAAATGGATACATAAATTACTTTTGATACAATAATAAATACATTATTTTTCATCACACAATATTAATCTTGTTCCATTGTATAAAACATATAGTCTTTAATTACAAGACCAGTATAAGATATAACATTTACATTTAGTCCTCTGGCTAGATATTAAGGTCATTTGGAAATTGAATTTAGATTTATAGATTACCGATTATAGATATGATCTCAGAACCATACTATAAACTATTAATTATTTGTATTTGATATCCATCCTTTATCCCTTTATATATTCAAATGTATAATAATTTTCTTATGCGATTCTACATGGGGATAAACCTTATCAATTTTATGTAAAATGTAAATGTTACCTTCCTACAACTTTGTAATAGTAATTATAACAAAATATTTTCTAGATATCCCTAAACCCATAAGGAATCCACTATGATGAGATTTTTAGAGACCAATGCAATCAATGAATGATAGGTAATCATTAAAAAATTCAGCATCTTCTTCAACAATATATCGATTTTCAATTAAACCTTCTACCCAACTATAATTATATACATACCCTTTCAAAATATCTATATACCATTCAATAGGTTACATCAATCTGTAATGGGCAAGCCCACATAGTTAAATAACTTTAACCAATGGAACCATAATTCAGACCATAATATCAAATAATGATAGTGGGAAGAACATATATGATTCATATAATACGACTACAATATTTTTATTCATGATTGAAAAAATATATTTTGTTTAGAAATTTACTACATATGGATTTGAAAGAGAATAATTCTAGTTGATGTATGTGATTCATTTTTAGGAAAAATGAAACATAAATAAAAATTCATCTAATGTTTCATCAAAACATTAAATTCCTATGATTTTATACCAAGTAACATCAAATTAGACATTGAAACAAGATTATTTATATTTTATAACTACCCGTCTAGAACTTTTACACCATTAAGGATGTTTTAAAACTGAAAATTTTCTTATCTAGATTGAGTATAAGCTTCTAGAGGAATAAAATTTAAATTTATCCCTTTATCGGTGCCAACGCTAACCTTATCCACATGTAAATAATTTCCAACTAATCCTTTATACCATCTATTTTTTAACTAGTGCATTTAGTAACATGATAATAACACTACCAAATACATTTTTTCTATATGTATGACATCAAGAAAATGATTGATGTACCGATATTTTCAGTGTAGTAATATAATGAAAATTGATCACTTTTTATAAACTAATTTCTTATGGTCTTTTCAAAAAGTATTACAAAAAATATTGTTAATATATTTTACTTTCCTGAAGAGTTGATTAACCCTAGTGAATATGGTATTACAACTTGTTATATATTTCAATATAACTATTTATCTAGGATGTGTAATTATGTAAATGGGGTAAAAAATTATAATTTCCTAAAAAGATGTTCTTTTATGAATGTTTCAGCCTAATAGGGTGTGTTAATTCTTTAAAAATGGGACACCCAAACATTCCTTTAAGGTTTTCTCTTAACAAATTTCTATAATCAAGAAATTCATTTATCTTCTCATAAAATATAGATCTCAATGTTCCTTCTCAAAATCTATAAGAATCATATAATGTAACACCTATATCCCCCCTGAATTTTATATTTTCAATCAATTGATCCAAATATACATCAATGTCATTTCAGGGTTGCTTTGTTAAAGATATAAGCTAAGACAACATAATGTATTTGTGATTCATGGATAACAATGGTGAAAAGTTATAATTTACCAACATAACGGGTCATGTAATTTTAGTACTACTCTACACACAAAAAGAATTTATTCCATCTATAGATATTTCCAAATGAAGCATTCTCATCTCATTTTAAAATTTAGGATACTCATAATCAATTTGTTTTCCACTAAGATGTGATAATTGGGTGACATTGTTTCTCATCTTCAATTCTTGTATCTATATCCCAAGTCAATTATCTAGTAGTTTAATGAAATCCATATAGAAATTAAACCCTTTAATGATAGTAATGTACCATATAAATTTCAAAGTACATTATTCCTCTATTTTTTATCGATCCACACAATACGTATGACATTTTTTGAGTGATTTGTGGTCCTTGAAAAAAATAGAAACCATTTGGACATGCGTGTATTTTCTAAGAGGACATACAAATTGAACATAGAATTCATTTAGAATCATATGTTTGACCATGAATCTCATTTTATTATGGTAGAATATCATTTAGTATATCAAGTAATTCTATAAGGGGTTTTTATCCTTCTTTCATAGTGTATCAAATTATATAACATTAATATAGAAAAAAATGTTATATTTTTATTACAACAAATATATAATCATATATTCACACAACTATTAAAAATATCAAATTATAAGGACCCAACCTTAAACCTCACTTAATATTGAGTTAAATTAATAATTCACAGTGAGGAACTTTTCAGGTTTAGAGTTTTAGAGAATGAGATCATAACTATTACATCTCAAAAGATTACACAGTAGACACTTCTACAAAGTCTCCTTTTTTACAAAACATGAACTCTTAAAAAAAGAGCCATGTCTAGTTCCATGTTTAATATAGCATGAATTTTCCTTGATCCCATAATTGACCCTATTCCTCATTATGTCCTGTGAAAAGAATTTCAAAAAAACTTTCGGTGAGCATAAAAAGCTTAGTAAGGGGTACACAAAGAAGGAAAATTGTTAGTTTTTCAAAACATCAAGTAAACCATGAATACTTTATCAAAGTAATAAATTTCACCTTTATCAAGTAGTAAATACTCTTCACTGAATAAAAGATCATTACTTACCCTTTTGTAACCAAAAGATTACCATAAAACCCATATAAAGACCGCATAACATATAAAGGTAACATGGGACATAAACAAACATAAATGGAATAACCATACGGTCGACTTCCACCCATATCACGTAATGGAATAGCAATACGGCCGAATTCCATACCCAATGAATTTGAGTTTATAACGTAACCACCCATCCTGGTATTCACGGCACCACCCGTCATATGGTTTATCACGTAACCACCTGTCAAATGTCCAAATACCATTATAAAATCATAAGACATAAAACAAATATAATGGAAAGAATAAATTTCCACATTTTGATCACAATATATAACTTAAATATATTGACATAATAAATCCATTATGAAAACCATTTTCAATAACAAAATACATAAAATATTATACATTATTTATTTCATTTTAAAAAACATTACATCTTGTTGAGGAAGCCAAAGACCAAATAATACTCGCGGCGACGGAAAAGGTCGTTGTCATCGTGTACATTAAAAGAAACATTCCTTTTGGTCATTTAGTAAAATTCTTCGTAGAAAAATATTCCCTTTCAATGAATTTAAAATTCAAAGGTATTTTATACAGCGTATAAAAAAAATTCTTGTATTAAAACAAAATATGCCTCAATGAAAGGAGATTGAGACGAAGTCCCTTACCTCGTGTCTTACTTGACTCGACCTCTCTTTAATCTCCTGAATAATAAACTAAAGTTAATTTACACTTTCTTAAGAACCTTTTTCAAGTTTATTATTTCTTTTAAATAACTTATTTCCATGTTATAAAAATTATGTAATCATTTAAGTTAATAAAGTTCATTTGTCGATATTTGGTACTTAAGTCAAAAATGGACTTCTTATAATTACATGTTGTTCATGTGGTCAAAGGTTAATTATATCCAGAATGATATTAATGATTTGGATATCATATATATAATATATATCTAGCATATACATTTATTTATAATAGTATATAACATTTAGAGGTAATAAATGAAATGCATTTTTCATGGAGACAGTAAGTTGTACATACGCATGAATGCTACTTTCATTTCTATTTCGTATTTAATGGAGTGAAATCATAATTATATAAAGGTATATTATAATTCCAGTATAATATCATATATAATATCATTAACTCCATCCTTTACACATCCCACATATGGAATTAACGAATCAAATTACTTTGAGGGGGTAGTAGTCTGCACTTCCTAAAATGAAATTATCGTGTTTACCCATAGTGGAAACCATAAACGTATCCCATAAATGAAAAATAAAGAAGCATAAAGAAAACATAAAAATAATATATATCATATTAAAATATAGTGACATTTTAATTTCCACCATGAAAGGTGTTAAAATAAGATTGAACAGTCATCGTTTCGTGAGGCAGAAATTCGCCAACCACAGAAACAGTATGTTCTTTAACCATTAGACGGAGGTGTGTGTAAGTGTAAATAAAATACTTCTCATAAAAACATCCTATTATATTTAAGATACTGGTTTTGTTACAAAATAAAGGAATAAAAAGATTTTTATGGGGTTGGAGAAGCAAAATAAAACAAAAGAACACAAGTGAAGACATTACCTTTAAATCGGGTAACTCCTCTTGGTTTGAACCAAAAGGGTTTCTTAAAGAGATTTCTGCCTAAGTTAAGGCTTCTAGAATTAGGAGAGGGATTTCGAGAGATAAAATTAGCAGAGCTTGGCCGAGCCAGTGGCTTGAGAGGTGTGGGTAAGGTGGTAGAGGTGGGGGCCTTTTATAAGAAGAAGGGGAGGGGCACTCTAGGAAAGTTATAAAATGTTACTTTATTATATAATGAGTTTTGAATTTTAAAGGTCCCACAATTATATATTTCGAGGATAAGGTGATAAAAGTTATAAATACACCCATCTAATAGGTTTTTTACAAGTTTAGGTCTTAGATTTTACATTATTCTTTCATTTTATTTAAATCGTTAAATAATGAGGTAATCACTGCATCATCATGGTGTCATAAATAATTTAATTTATTTAATGTCTAAAAATTATAAAAAAATCATGATTTAGGAAATAATTTTAGAATTATAATTAATATTTATAGTAAAAAATATTACTTGTATAATCCCATGTAAATTTTTTTTAGTAAAAAAATACATGTTTGTGACATTTTTATTTTAACATTAAATAAAAAGTTATTAATGTAATGTTCTTACCCAAGTGGCTCCATGGGGTCCCCAAGTTGACCCATGGATTTTCTTGGACGGCCATGACACATAAAATAATGGTAGGACATGTGTCAAGGTAATTTCATATTTTTATAACATTATTTTTACCTTAAATTACACTAATTACCTTTAATCGCGATTAATAAAACTTAAAAGTTACTATTCACCAAAAATTATTTTCATCCCATTGAACCACATTTTACACACTAATGACAACCATGTATGTAAGAATTTTTAAATTCAATTAACAAAAGTGGTTAAGTTTCATTTAAACAAAAAATCAATTTTTTAACTACCACTTAGTGGTTTCACTATTCATCAAAATTGAAGTTTTTCAGAAAAAGACCAAAAATTCACCCTAAGCTATATTTGATATTCCAAATTCAAAAATGATTTATATTTTAAAAAATTCAAAACATATAAGTTTCATTAATTAATTTAATAATTAATTCCCGTTGTCAAAACAAATAGCGTGTTTTTATGAAACAATATATATCAAAAGATTGACACTAGTTTAAGTCCAATTTCAATGTGAAATTAATTCCAATGACCACCATTGGATTAAATGGTAAAAATATATTCTTAAAGCACTTTAAAACCAATTGAGAAGATAATCTAATCATATAAATAAATTAGATTAAAAAGTGGTTTTGAATTAAAATACAACATTTTTCACTATTCATTAAAAATGAACTTTATCGGAAAAATACCAAAATTTTACACAAAGTAAATTTTGATGTCTCGATTCTAAAGAAGAATTTTATTTGGTTGAATATAATGTATAAGAGTGACCAAAACTATATTTAAAGAGGCTTCTCCATCAAAAGGTGATAAGTCGACCTTTTAGTGAATATTAGAGTATCTATGCCTAAAATTTAATTCTTTTCTTATTTTAAGACTTTATCTTTTATTGTATAAATGTAAAAACATTTAACATATATGATCATATTTTAGTTATTTTTATTCATTCCCTCTACTGCAACGATTACATGCTAACTTCCATTTAAAATAATATTATTATATTACTAGTGTGCAATGTAAGATTTCCAAGAAACTTGTTGTTGCGTATCGGGTACGCTATCGAACATAGAAACCCCTTTAAAGTAAAATTAATATTTAATTCAAAAATATTAATAAATATGAAAATGTATTATTCTTTATTTACCTGGGATGTTACATCCTTCCCCCTTTTGGGAATTGCGTCCTCGTAATTTTATTCTCTTATCAAAATAAGTTGGGGTATTTATCCCTCATAGAATTTTCAGATTCTCAAGTTGTCTCTTCTACCATATGGTTTTTCCATAAAACCGTCACCTAATAAATTACCTTATTTCACAACACTTGCTCTCTTCGGTCAAGAATCTGGACTGGTTGTTCTTCATAAGAGAGATTCTTTTCCAACTGAACTACATCTGGGTGAAAAACATGAGATGGATCTGGTATATACTTTCTCAACACCGAAACATGAAAACATTGTGTACCTGGGACAAACTTGGTGGTAAAGCCACTCGGTAAGAAACTGATCCAACTTTCTCCAGAATTTCATATGGTCCAATGAACCTTGGAATCAACTTTCCCTTCTTACCAAAAAGTATCACATTGTTCCATGGAGAAACACTGAGAAAGACATGATCACTATCCTCGAAAGATAGATCCTTCCTCCGGTTATTCGCATAACTTTTCTGCCTGCTCTGAGCTGTTCTAATGTGTTTCTGAATCAAATGAACTTCTTCTGCCATCTCTTCTACCAATTCTGGTCCCATCAGCTTCCTTTCCCCTACTACATCCCAAAAAGGTGTAGTTCGACACCGTTTACCATATAATGCTTCTAACAGATCCATCTGTATACTAGAATAAAAACTGTTATTATATAAAAATTCAACCAAAGAAAGATGTTGGTTCCAACATCCCTGATAATTCATCGAGCAAGCACGTAGCATATCCTCCAAGGTCTGAATTGCTCGTTCTGACTACCCATCTGATTGTAGATGAAAATATGTAGTAAAATTTAATTCAGAACCCAATGAATTCTGAAGGCCTTTCCAAAAGTTATAAGTGAACCTGTGATCACAACCGGATACAATAGAGAGGGGAACTCCATGAAACCTGACTATCTCTTTAACATATAATTGAGAATGTTGATCTAAAGGAAAATTATATCGAATAGGAAGGAAATGAGCAGATTTAGTCAATCGATCAACAATAACCCAGATTGCATTATTACCTCGGGGTGTCTTTGGTAATCCCACAACAAAGTCCACAGATATATTTTCCCATTTCCACTCTGGCACCGGTAATGAATGAAGCATCCCTTTCTGTAACTGTCACTCTACTTTAACCTGCTGACAAGTCAAACACTTCACAGTAAAATTAGCAATATCTCTTTTCATTCCATCCCACTAGTAATACTCCCGCAGATCTTTGTACATCTTAGTACTGCCAGGATGAACTGAAAACAGGGAATTATGAGCCTCACATAACAACTCATTCTTCAACTGTGAATCACAAGGCACACATAATCTATTCCCAAACCTCAAAACACAATCATTATCAATGTTATATTTGGGCAACTTACCCTTCTGAAGCAGTTCTACCTTTTTCTGAAACCCAGTGTCTTTCTTCTGTACTTGCTTAATTCTGTCTGATAGAGATGATCTCACTGACACCTGAAACAAAACATAAGAACTTCCTGCACCAATAACTTCTATGCCAAAGTTCATCAAATCCTTAACCAAAGTATCACATTCCAAAAGCAACCTGGTTAATGAAGCATTACTTTTCCTACTCAAAGAATCAACCACTTTATTTGCTTTTCCCAGATGGTAATGAATTATACAATCACAATCCTTGATTAATTCCAGCCATCTCCTCTGTCTCATGTTCAATTCTCTCAGAGTGAATATATACTTTAAAATATTGTGATCAGTATATATTCCGCACTTTACTCCATACAAATGATGCCTCCAAATTTTTAGAGCAAAAACAATAGCAGCTAATTCCAAATCATCTGTAGGGTAATTTACCTCAGGAGTTTTAAACTGATGTGAAGCATAAGCAATTAACTAATCATTCTGCATAAGGACACAACCAAGTCCCTTCAACAAAACATCACTGTAAATAACAAACTCACCATTCCTGGAAGAATGTGCCAAAACTGGAGCATTCACCAATATTCTTTTCAACTCCTGAAAACAATCATCACTTTCTTTTATCCAGATAAAATTAACACCCTTCCGAGTTAGCTTAGTCATTGGACTAGATAACCATGAAAAATTTTCAAGAATCCTGCGGTATTAACCTTCCAAACCAAGAAAAATATGTATCTTGGTTACATTTGTGGGTCTTGGCCATTCTTCAACAACTTTTGTTTTAGCAGAATCAATAGTTATGCTATTTTTTGAAACAATGTGACCAAAGAAATAAATTTATTATAACCAAAACTCACACTTGCTGAATTTTTCATACAGTTTCTTTTCTTTTAAGGTTTGAAAGATAATCCTTAAATGACTTTCATGCTCCTCTTTAATTTTAGAAAATACCAAAATATCATCAATGAAAACAACCACAAACTTATCAAATAAATCATGGAAAATTCTATTCATAAGATCCATGAATACAGCAGTTGGATTGGTTAACCCAAAAGGCATAACTACAAATTCATAATGGCCATATCTAGTACGAAACACAGTCTTCGGAATGTCTTCTTCTTTTACTTTCAACTGATGGTACCGAACTCAACTCAATATTCGAAAAATACTGAGATCCCTGGAGCTGATCAGACAAATCATCAATATGAGGCAAATGATACATGTTCTTAACAGTGATGTTATTCAAGGCTCTATAATCAATGCAAAGTCTCATTGAACCATCTTTCTTTTTAAAAAACAAGACAGGAACACCCCATGGTGATGTGCTAGGTTGAATGAAACCTTTATCTAATAAATCCTGTAATTTGTTCTTTAAATCTAAAAGTTCAACTTGAGCCATTCGATAAGGGGGTTTTGAAAATGTCTAAGAATCAGGAACTAAGTCAACAGTAAATTCAACTTCCTGATCATGAATAATACTAGGAAACTCATTAGGAAAAAAATCAAGATACTCATTTAACACTGGAACATCATTAATATGAATAGTTCCTTTATTTTCAACAATATGTGCAAGGTAACATTCATTTCCATATTTTACTAGCTTCTCAACTTCCTGATATGTTATCAAAAGCAAGGGTTCATTCTTGTACAAAAACTGAAAATATTTCATAAAAGAAACCTCTTTAGCTCTGCATTCAATCTTATCATGATAAATAGAATGCCAATGCATGCCCAAAATAACATCAAAATCTACTAGAGGTAAAACAATAATGTTTGCAAGTAGATTCTTTCCGCACAAAAGGATAGGAAGGTTCTTATAATTTCTCTTTGTCTCAACGTTCCCTCTGAGTGTTTTTACCATAAGTTTAGGATTCATATCTTGAGATGGAATTCCCAATTTACTAGAAAACTTCTCAAAAATGAAGGAATGTGTAAACCCTGAATCAAACAACACATTGGCATAATCTGAACAAACAAACAATGTACCTGATACTACTTCATTTGATGGCCCAACATCGTCTGAAGTAGTTGCAAAGGATTTCACCACCACTTTCTTCTTGTAGTCTGGCTTCTTTGCCTTAGTTGAGTTCTTCTTTAGACACTCATTTTCATAATGACCCATTTCTTTACACTTAAAACATCTTATCACTGGATTTTCATTGCCTTCTTGATCATATTCCTTACAGTTACGAGCAATATGACTAGACTTACCACAGCGAAAGCACTTTCCAGACGTGGATAAACATTCTCCAGGATGCATTTTACAACACTTCTCACAGGATGGATATTTGTTTTTCTTACCTCCTTGCTTCTTTGATTAATTATTCCCCTTTTCCTGCCAACTGGACCTCTTATTCTGTTGTTTGTCAAAGAACAACTGATCATCGGTAAACTCCATTTCCACCTTCTCCACACATAGAACAAGTTTTTCATAACTTTTGAACTCATGAGAAGCTAAAGACCTTCAATACTTTGGATTTAACCCTGAGTAAAAATGGTTGATTTTACTATCAAGATATCTTACGATGTTTGGAGCATACCTTGCCAGTCGAGTGAACTTTGCTTCATAAGCAGCCACCGAGTCATCCTCCTGCCTCAATTATAGGAATTGTTTTTCCATCCTAAGACAAACCACCTTAGAAAAATATTTCTAAAGAAACATACCATTGAATTCATCCCACTGAAGATCATAAATCTCATCACTATCCCTGATAGTTTTCATCATTGACCACCACTGATCAGCTTCCCCTTCAAAACGGAAAACAGTAAGACTAACCTTTTGATGTTCTGAACACCCCATGACATCAAAAATCTTCTTCAGTGCTTTAATCAACCCTTCTACTAACACCGGGTTAGATGATCCTCTGAATGATGGGGGTTTTTGCCTCATGAAATGTTCCTCCACGGGCATGTTCCTCTGTGGTTGATCTGGATGATCTCGTGCATGGATACCACAACCATTTATAGCCTGATTCAACTGTGTCATCACTCCAACAAACTGCTCAGTTCTGATTCTGACCATCTCAGGTTGCTAATTTGGAAGTTTGTCTTCCTCCTGATGATGTCCCAACATAGGTTCCTTGTCTCCTCTGCGGAAAAGCATTCTAAAAAAAGAAATATATTAGGTGAAACAACATGGTAATCTTTAAATTCTATATCATTTCAATCGTACCATAAATTAATATATAAATTTAACAATTTTCTAACTCCTAAAGTTGTCTAAACCGACCTCTAATACCAACTATAAGGACCTGGACTTAAACCTCACTTAATAATGAATTAAATGAATAATTCACATTGAGTATATTTTCAGGTTTAGAGTTTTAGATAATTAGATCATAACTATTACATCTTAATAGATTACATAGTAGACACTTCTACAAAGTCTCCTTTTTTTACAAAACATGAACTCTTAAAAAAAGAGTCATGTCTAGTTACATGTTCAAGATATCATGACTTTTACTTGATCCAATCATTGACCCTATTCCTTATTATATCCTATGAAAAAAATTTCAAAAAAACTTGGGGTGAGCATAAAAAGCTCAATAAGGGATACAGAAAGAAGGAAAAATGTTAGTTTTTTAAAACATCAAGTAAACCATGAATACTTTATCAAAGTAATACTTTTCGCCTTTATGAAGTAGTAAATACTCTTCAATAAATAAAATATCATTACTTACCCTTTTTAACCAAAATATTACCATAAAACCCATATAAATAACACATAACATATAAAGGTAACTTGGGACATAAACATACTTAAATGGAATAACCATATGGTCGACTTCCACCCATATCACTTAATGGAATAGCCATACGGCTAACTAACATACCCAATGCATTAGAGGATATAACGTAACCACCCATCCTGGTATTCACGGCACCACCCATCATATGGTTTTTCAGGTAACCACCTGTCAAATGTCCAAGTACCATTATAAAATCATAATACATAAAACAAATATAATGGAAAGAATACATTTCCACATTTTGATCACAATGTATAACATAAATATATTGACAAAAAAATCCATTATAAAAACCATTTCCAATACCAAAATACATAAAAGAGTATACAGTTTTTATTTCATTTTAAAAAACATTACAGCTTGTTGAGGAAGCCAAAGACCAAATAATACTCCTGGCGGTGGAAAAGGTCGTTGTCACTGCGTACCAAGAAACATTCCTTTTTGTCGTTTAGTAAAACACTTATTTGAAAAAGATTCCCTTTGAATGAAATTAAAATTCAAAGGTATTTTATACAGCTTATAAAATAAAGTCTTGTATTAGAACAAAATATGCCTCAATGAAAGGAGATTGAGACGAAGTCCCTTACCTCGTGTCTGACTTGACTCGATCGCTCTTTAATCTCCTGAATAATAAACTAAAGTTAATTTCTACTTGATTAAGAACCTTTTTCAATTTTATTATTACTTTTATGTAACTTATTTCCATGTTATAAATATTATGTAATCATTTAAGTTAATAAAGTTCATTTTGTCGATATTTAGTACTTAAGTCAAAAATGGACTTCTTACAATTACTTGTTTTCCATGTGGTCAAAGGATCATTATATCCAGAATGATATTCATGATTTGTATATCATATATATCATATATATCCCGCATATACATGTATTTATAATAGTATATAACATTTAGAGATATGAAATGAAATGTACCCTTCATGGAGAGGGTAATCAGTACGTACGCATGAACGCTACTTTCATTTCTATTTCATATTTAATGGAGTGAAATAATAATGATATAAAGGTGTATTATAATTCCAGTATATGATAATATATAATATCATTAACTCTATCCTTTATACGTCCCACATATGGCATTAACGAATCAAATCACTTTGAGGGGGTGGTAGTCCGCACTTCCTAAAATGAAATTATCGCGTTCACCCATAATGGAAATCATAAAGGTATACCATAAATGAAAAATTGAGAAGCCTAAAGAAAACATAAAAATAATATATATCATATATAAATATACTGACATCTTAATTGCCACCATGAAATGTGTTAAAAGAATATTTAACAATCATCGTTTCGTGAGGTAGAAATTCGCCAACCATAGAAACAGTGGGTTCTTTAACCATTAGATGGAGGTTTGTGTAAGTGTAAATAAACTATTTTTCATAAAAACATCTTAGTATTTTTAATATACTGGTGTTGTTACAAAATAAAGGAATAAAAATATTTTAGGGGGTTGGATAAGAAAAATAAAACAAAAGAACACAAGTGAAGACATTACCTTTAAATCGGGTAACTCCTCTTGGTTTGAAACAAAAGGGTTTCTTGAAGAGCTTTCTGCCTAAGGTAAGGCTTCTAGGATGATGAGAGGGATGTGGAGAGATAAAATGAGTAGATATTGGCTGATCCAATGGATTGAGAGGTGTGGGTAAGGTGGTAGAAGTGGGGGCCTTTTATAAGAGGAGAGGAGGGGCACTCTTGGAAATTTATAAAATGTTACTTTATTATATAATGAGTTTCGGATTTTAAAGGTCCCAAAATTATATATTTAGAGTATAAGGTGATAAGAGTACGAAATCCACCCATCCAATAGGTTTTTTACAAGTTTAGGTCTTATATTTTACATTATCTTTGCATTTAGTTTAAATCATTAAATAATGAGTTAATCGCTGCATCATCATGGTGTCATAAATAATTCAATTTATTTAATGTCTAAAAATTATAAAAAAAATATCATGATGTAGGAAATATGTTTAGATTTATAATGAATATTTATAGTAAAAAATATAAATTTTATAACCCCATGTAAAAATTGTTTTTGTAAAACAATACATGCTTGTGACATTTATATTTTAACTTTAAATAAAAAAGTTATTTATGTCATTTTCTTACCCAAGTGGCTCCATGGGGTTCCCAAGTTGACCCATGGATTTTATTGGTCGTCCATGAAACATCCAATAAGGTTAGGACATGTTTCATGGTAATTTCATATTTTTATAACAATATTTTTACCATAAATTACACTAATTACCTTTAATCGTGATTAATAAAACTTAAAAGTTACTATTCACTGAAAATTATTTTCATCCCATTGAACCACATTTTACACACTAATGACAACCATGTATGTATGATTTTTGAAATTCAATTAAAAAAAGTGGTAATGTTTCATTTAAATGAAAAATCAGTTTTTTAACTACCACTTAGTGGTTTCACAATTCATCAAAAATTTATGTTTTTCAGAAAAATACCAAAAAATCACCCTATGCTATATTTGATATTCTGAATTCAAAAATGATTTCTATTTTAAAAAATTCAAACCATATAAGTTTCATTAATTAATTTAATAATTAATTCCCGTTGTCAAAACAAATAGCGTGTTTTTATGAAACAATATATATCAAAAAATTGACACTAGTTTAAGTCCAATTTCAACGTGAAATTAATTCCAGTGACCACCATTGGATTAAATGGTAAAAATATAATCTAATTTCACTCTAAAATCTATTCAAATGATAATATAATCATATAAATAAATTATATTAAAAAGATATTTTGAATTAAAATACCACATTTTCACTATTCATTAAAAAATGAACTTTATCGGAAAAATACCAAAAATTTACACAAAGTAAATTTTGATGTCCTGATTCTAAAGAAGAATTTTATTTGATCCAATAGAATGTATAAGAGTCACCAAAAATATATTTAAAGAGGGTTCAACATCAAAAGGTGATAAGTTGACCTTTTAGTGAATATTAGAGTATCTATGCCTAAAATTGAATTCTTTCCTTATTTTAAGACTTAATTTTTATTTGATAAATGTAAAAACATTTAACATATATAATCATATTTTAGTTATTTTTATTCATTCCCTTCAATACAATGTCTACGTTCTAACTACCATTTAAAATAATATTATTATATTACTAGTTTGCAACGTAAGATTTCAAAGAAACGTGTTGTTGTATATCGGGTACGCTATCGAACATAGCAACCCCTTTAAAGTAAAATTAATATTTAATTCGAAAATATTAATAACTATGAAAATTTATTATTCTTTATTTACCTGGGATGTTACACAAATAACTTTAGAAAGTACTGAAATTGATCTTCAATTTCCATTATCATTTCATTAATACAATCACTACCATCATTTACAGAAGTATTCATATCATATTATATAAGAATTATAGTATTATACCAATCATTATGTACAATCAGTTTCTCCCTGTGTTTAGTCCCACATTTATAGCTACAATCTATTCCATGGGAAATTAAATGTTCTTTCAACTCTTCTATATGTATTTTTCTTAACTAAAAACACAATAAACATGGAAAAATGATTTTTTAATGGTTATATGGTTTCTCTATTGAAAACCTTTTCAACTCCATCCTCATACTATTTTGTCATACAATTAGAATCCATCCATTTTTATTCATACCCATCCTATTAGTATTAAAAAATATTAATTTAAAAAAAATAAAGAAATACAAATAATTTAATCATAATTAAAGGAGAAAGTTATAGATACTTCTAAAAATTGTGATTATTTTCAAAAGGAAAAAATCGTACTCAATTTTGGACACTCCAAGAAGTTATAAAAAATTGATATGAAAAAAATGATACAATATATTAAAATATTAATGTTATAATCCTTATTATAAGAAAGTTCCACATTAATAAACTCCTCATGTAACAAGAATTTTGTGTGTTTGAAACTAAATAGGATGGTGTGTGGTAGCATTAAATTAGAAAATTGATAATGTATGAATGATTTGAAGTAGATAGGTTAAGGATGAAGTTAAATTATAATAAGGGTAACCCAATATTTGAATTTTATTAGTGATTATTCTTAACAATAAATCATTTTACCCAATTGTAACTTATAAAGAAGAAACCTATGGTAAACATGTGGTGGTTGGTATGGGTTCTTGATTTGATATTTTATGGAAAAAGGTAGTAATTCAAGGATGGTTTTTATAACATTTCTTGGTGGGGGTCCAAAAAGAGGGAGGTTTTCATGTTTATTCATTTATTTACTTTGTACATAGTTGTTCAGGTGGTGTTTCAGTGAAAGAGTGCTTAAGAACCAATGTTTATGATTTATTTCAAATGATGAAAATGTTAATAGGGCATGATCATCTGATCTTGATAACACAAAATTTCAAGAAAAACCTGAATTTAAATCCAACGAATTATAACTCTCAGGTATGGGTTAACAAGATACCAGAAATATCAAAGAACAATCTAATTAGGGATCAAAAAATGATTCAAATTTAAACAATTCATGTGGTTTTGATAAAGGGTCAATGAAAAATAATTAAAATTATTCATAGGATTTTAAAGGAATAATAAAATTGAACACAAGTTGATGAAATTTACTAGTGAGATCCAGAAAAAAGGCTCATATCATACTAATGATTGGATTAGAACCTAATTACCTGGGATCACCTAAAAAAATTAAACCTTATTGGAAGTAACAAAGAGAAAAAACTCTGTAAAAATGTCATATTAGCATCTAGGAGCAAGGTTTAAATAAGTAAGATGTTTTTATGGATGTTTTGAATGCTGGTCATTATTCCAATTTTAGGAGTGAAAGCTGGTATGAGTGGTTGTTTAAAGTGATTTATGGTAGTCCCCAAAACTAACACCAGGGTTTAAATAATACATGGGGACTATATCAATGGTATGAACCAACAATGATGACTAAAAAGATCAAAATGATAAGTTATTGAAATTCAATGTTTTTTAGAATGAATACAAGTGGGTCCATGAGAAAAAACATAATAAAATAAAAGACCCGCTTACTAATTGGTTCTAAGGTTGGAATGAAAATGGATGTAATCCCCAATGGGGCTATAAAGGGTATGAAAATATTATGATTTAATGTTAATAGAACTAGGGAAATCTAAATGAAAAAGATGGTGAATTATGTTAACATGAAAATTTTCATACTATGAGTTCTCCAAATACAAATTGTAAAAATAAAATCTAACCCACATCTCATTGGAAACACCAAACTAGATTACCCTTCATGAAGGGTCATGAGATGATTCATGTGGTTTGGGTGCTTCATCTAATGTTAGGGATAATAAAAATAGGCCATGTCCAATGAGGGAATTAAACTATGGTATGGGATTTGGGGAGGTATGTTTCACAGTGAAATAATTAAAAATATTGAATATTAAGTTGAACCTCTTTCAATCTTCTTGGTGGAGATACATGCATGCGTGTAGTTTCCCAATTTTTCAAAATACTCAATGAACTAACTCAATTTATTAAAACAATATCTATAAAACCTATTTAAAAAAATTATCACCCATGATATTTTCCTCCTCTCTCTCCATGGAATACTGATTAATATCAATGTTAATTGTGATTTTTTATAATCTTCCAAAATGATTTTTTAAAGTTGGTCAAGCATGGGATCTATTTAATACAAGAATCCTTAATTAATGATAAAAAACATAGCAATGAAATATCCCATATTACACTAAATTCATGAGGCCTTATGGGGCTCATGAGATTTGGATGATTGGTTCAAATATCATCTAGGTATATGAAGTGCAAGGAGATGAGACCCATATTGATAAAGTAAGGATTTTTTTGTGTAAAGGTGTTACCGAAATTAAAGATATACTAAAGAGGAGTATAAATAATTACATACATTAGGTTTAGTGAGGGTTTATCCATCTGAGAAGTGTGAGGGGAGAGGCCGTAGATTCCATATACTGTAAAATCTTAAATGGTGTGAAGAACTGAATTTTGTTATGGTAGAATTCATAATATTAGCAAGGGTTTTATTAGTTCTTCCCAAAAAAGTGTAGATAAATATGTATTTTATCAGTGATAAAATAAGAAGCACTAATAAAATATATCTTTATCTGTGATAGAATTTGATTTCTGATAAATAAATGTTATATCAGGGGTTCTTATTTAGGCACAAATAAAACCAATCTTTATCAATTATTTTTGCAAAAAAACTGATAAATTTTTTTAAAATAAAGTAAAAAAATATTAAACAAATTTATATGAAAAATATTTTTTTATGAAAAAAATAATTATCATTATGAATGAACTTGTAATGTTAAATGCATAAATGATAAAAATGAGTGAAATTGAATAATTAAAAATGAACACTTCAAAAATATTAAAAAATATATAAGATTAATTAATTATATAAATTATTTAAAAAAATAAAAATGAATATATATTAAAAAAATACATATTAAAAAATTAATTGTTAATGAATAAATATAAATAAATAAATATTTAAAATTAATAAATTACAAAAAAAATGTAAAAAAAATATACTATAAGTGAATAAATAATATTAAATGAATGAGTATTAAACAAGAGTAAAAATTAATAATTAAAGAATAAAAAGATTGAAAGAATATGAAAATTTTGAACAAGTGCTTTTTATTATAAAGATTATTTAAAAAATTAAAAATGAATAAGTGTGAAAATAAAAATGAATACATATTAAATATATAAATAACACATAACATATTACAAACATAAATGGTAATGAATATAAATTTATAACTTATAAAAATGATTAAATCAAAAAAATATTTAAATATAATTAATGTCGTTAATGAATAAATAATATTAGAAATAAATAAACTGTAAAAAATATGAAATAGTAATGAATAGAATATATTAAAAAATATATAAAAAGTAAAAAAAAAATTACCATTTTAATACATAATATATTAAATATATTATTTTACTAAATGAAATTATAAAATGAATATTTTTTAAACAATATAGGGATGTATCCTCTTTATTAATGACCAGAAAAAACAAAAGCGAAAAGGATATGGTGAGACAAGGAAAAACTAACCTAATCAAATATAGACATGAAATAAAAAATAACAAAATTCACAAGTCATGATCTTTTTTTATATTAAACTTTATGTGAAGAAACTCAATATCATATTCCCCCCAATAAATCTACCCATGTCCACACCCTTGACCTCTTAGGTTACAAACCCTTCGCTATGTTTTTTCAAGTTTCTAGGGACCATCAGAATCACTTGAGTTCAAGAAATCTTTAGAGTCAATTCCCATGATATCTGCATGAGCCTTTCCTACCTTTGAGAAGTCACTAGATAATTCCACATTACTGTTATTGAAAATCTCCATGGGGTCCCCTTCATACTATACCAAAAGGATATCTTTGGAACCAAAGGTATCATCCTCATAAGGTAGATATGAAAAAATGTTAGAATTAGTGATTAAAAAGGAACATTGATGTGGTATTTCCTGTCAACCTAGCTAACTTTACCCTATAGAGAAGAAGCATAAACATTATTTTCTATGGAACGAACAGATATGTCATTATTTGATCTAGTTCCCTTATTCAACTATGAGGATCATGATAGGTTCTTGTAAAAATAAGAAATCTACATCATTGATTTACTATTTCATCCCCTAACTACTACTAGGATATTCTCATACATCAATTATTGATCTATATCATCATGGACTACTTATTCCAAAAAAACTCGATCCTACTCGTTATTAATATGAGGAGTATCGCTCACAATATCATCACATTACACGTTCATCCTTTAAAAAACCTATCCAGATTTCTCCAATTCAACATTAGAAAGAGTCATCACCTGGGATCCATCAATGATCCCTTGAGATGCTAATCTTGGGTGAGGTGAAACCTCATAATATTCACTACTAAGATAAGATACATTTAGATCATACAGAGGTAGATTAACATATCCAACAACATCATCAAGGATTTTATAAAGAACATCCTGAAAGGAAACTCTGGCAGAATGAGTTTCCTTTTCCTTTAGAGGTTCAACCCTACTTTAATCCTACTATATAGAAAAAGATCTCTATAGATTACATTAGAGGTTCAACCCTATACTCTATCATAAACAGCATCCAGGAAGATATATCATTTCTCCTCTAATCCCAGAGGATGTATTTATGTATCCAGCTGATAACATAGAACCTCTAAAACAGCATAAAACCATTCATCTTGGGGATTAATATTCTTTCTATTATAGGTCTTCAAACCTTTTTTAAAACACCTACTTTCATCATGTCAATGAATAGAACATAAAAGAACATATAAAAAACTTCTTCCAATTTATATTATCAAACCCAATAACCTAAAATCCATGAAAAATGGGGGGGGGTTCTCCCATACTCAATTCTCATCTCAAACTCATCATTATTTTTTGATAGAAAAACTCTATTAATTAAAGGAGTATGTAAATAAACTTCAACTTATAAATGAACATAATAACCATACCTAGAAATATTTATTTTCTTATCCATCTTTACAGGATTGTTAGCGGGCAAATTAATATCATGTAGAATCCTGGGATGCCAAAGATTCTATTTCAATCCAAATATGTTAACCTATAATATCCTAGAGAAATTAGTATCCTCTACCTGACTAAATTTATAATCTCATTCCCAAATATGAATGAAACCAAGATTTAAGGAGATAGAGCCAAAGCTGCATTCCCATATCTTGGTTTCTTTAGTGGGAAAAATAAGGTGGATGTAATAGCATCCCATTGAGAGACATTTCCAAATGGAGAATCCCCAAATAGAATGAAGGTGATGAAAAAAATCCCCAACTTACCAAGGCATATAACCCATCTATAAAAAGTGATGTGCAATAATTGATTTCTTACATATTTCCAATTATTCCAAGATTGCATCCTTGTCTGTCCTCACATGAGAAATACATCATTCTCATCTAAGTACGCTAAATCCCTATCCCTTTTCTTTAATAAAGGATCATTTGGTTTCAAGGGATGAATCATTTAGAACAAATCCACAATGAGTATCTGTGTTCCCTTATTTATTTCTTGCGACCTCAAATCTATGGTCTTCAAAATGCCCTTCCATGAGAAAATATTCATCCAGAATTGAACTTGGTGTAGGGGCAATCCTTATTGAACCCTATAAGACATCATCAAACTCATGATCTATGTGGAGAGATAAAACTACACAAGCCATCCATATTTAATTCTAAATTGAATATTTAAAATTGAATAAATTACAAAAATAGTGTGTGTGTGTGTTTTATATAAAATTTCACTAATTATGTATATGTGTGTGTGAAATTAATGTATATATATAACAAAAGTATGATATATGTTAAATTTAACAAACAAATAATGAAATTATATATTATGTAACTTCTAAATCACAATACTAATTAATCAATATTCTTAATTAATAATTTTTTTTATTTATAAACTATTTTTAACTAGATATAAGTCTTTTTAAATATAAATACATTTTTGGTATATAAATCACATTTAAAGAAACAATACACACACACAGATGTATATATATATATATATAAATATACATATATATTAAAAATATTTAATATATTGATGAATAAATATGTATAAATATATTAAAAATGAATAAATTGAAAAACTAATCAACCGAATAAATATAAAAAATGTAAAACAAAGATAACGTTATTCATGAATGTATAATATTAAATGAATGAATGTTAAAAATGAGTTAAATTTAATTAAAAAATAATATATACAAAATATATTAAAAGAATAAATAATAGTTATTAATTATATAAAATTTTAAAAAATTTAAAAAAAAAATTAAAATCAAAACGAATACATATATTAATTATGAAAATTACAATATTATTAAAAAACTTAAATTTTAATCAGAAAATATTTATAAATAAATATAAAAAATTAATACAATTACAAAAAAATAAGCTAATATAAATTAAAAATGAATACATTTAAAAAAATAGAAAAAAATTATTAGTGAAATAAAAAAATAAAATAAATAAATAAAAAAATTAACATGTGTTTTTAATTATATATATTATTAAAAAAAATAAAAATGAATATATGTTAAAATGAAAATGAACACATATTAATTATATAAATTACCACAATATTAAAAACATTAAATGTTAATGAATAAACATATAAAAATAAATACTAAAATGGATAAAATAATAAAAATATTAAACAAAGAAATATTGAAAATGAATAGATTACAAAAATATTAAAAAAATAATTAATATTATGAATGAATAAATATTATTAAAATTGAAAAAATTTGAAAAAATATTAAAAACTTTTAAATAGTATATATTTAATAAAAATATAATAAATTTATAAATTTTTTTGATTAAAACGTAATATATATATATATAGTTTTGTTAAGGCAAGAACAAAGTCCCTTAAATTGAAAGGAAAGAAAATAAGACCACAAAAGGAGAGGATGTGGTCAAACATAGCATCACTGCCCTCATCAAAAAATCAGAGACCAGGTTTTTTCTTAATATTAGATCCAATCCTTCTCTCTCCCCACGTATGTCATTCCAATTTATACCTCTACCACACCCATGACCATGGCCTCCAGAAAGAATTTATTCTTATATTTTTCTGGTTGTAAGAGGCTTTCAATTTCAGTTTCATCAGGATAAAAATTTTCCATTGGTTGTAATTCTTCTTAATTAGTATTCTAATCCATATACCCTCGTCCTCGATCATGACTCTGAGGATTCCAACCCTGCTTCCATGTTTTTGTTTGATGCCAAGACCCTTCTAGTTCTTCCTTTTCTGAGTAAGTTGTGTCATTAGCTTTGAGATTCATCCCCTTATATTCATGTTTATATTTTCTCATCAATGTGTCATTACTTTCCTCCGTTATTTCATGGAAATTCTTACTATCATCCTGATTTACATGAGGTGAAGTTGCATTATACTTTAAAGTCAAATGAAAATCCCTACAAGTTGCAACAACATCAACATTGGAGGTCTGTTGAGTTTCTTCTATTTCATTTTCCTCTGAACTATAAAATGCAGATATATAGAAAGATGATACCTTCTCTAATAAATTAGAAACTATGTTTTCATGGTGGACAGGACTCATGCTTGTTTAATCCGGGATTAATTTTTTTGATTCATCTGCAACTGCAACCTCATTTTTTTCTATAGAATCCATAATGGCAGGATGCATAGGAGGATCCTAAACCTCCCGGTTGTTGGGCTTTAAATTCCTTGAAAGGACCATCTAAAATATATCACCATCAACCAACTTGGCCTGGCCTTTTTCCTTTTTAATTAAAAATAAGTGCTTTCCTCATTTTCATATCCAATAATTATTGGATTTTAGCCTCTATATTATCTTTATACTCCTCATCTAATGCAATCTTAGTCTATGAGGTGGGATCCAAATAATGAGAACCTTCTGTAGCTTTATTCTGATCAGTAGTAGGATCATGAGAGATCTAATTATCCGTAGCTATCCCACTCGTTTCCCCTCTCCCGGTCCCCTCTAGACAATATATGTAATTAAGAAACTAATAAAATTTTGATCATAAGTATATATAAAAGATGATAATAAATAAAATTCTAAAATGAATAATACAAATTGAAATAATTTAATAAAATATTATGTTTATGTGTGTGTTTCTATATTAATTACATATATGTGTGTAAAATTAATGTAACACAAGTTTGATATATGTAAATTAAAATTTTATTTAAGAAATTAAATTAAAATTAATAAATATAAACAAATATTAAAAATTTATAAAATTATAAAAATATTAAAAAAAATATTAATGTAATAAATGATAATATATATGAATAAATTAATATATATATATATATATATTAATTAAAAATTGATAAATAGTATGAACAATAAATATAAACAATAAGTAAAACTTAATAATTAAAAAAATAATATATTAAATATTAAATATTAATAAATAAAAATCTAAAATTATAATATTATCATTTTATTATTTTTGTATGTTTTTGTCTTTATAAAATTAAATTAATTTTGTATATGTATGTGTGAAATTATTGCTTGAAATATTAAGTGTAACATATTTATTCAATTTTTTAATTAATAACTAAATATTTATTATTTGATATATATTTCCAACTGAAAAAACAAATGAATTTTTTAAAATGAAATATTTTTAAATTTCTATTAATATTAATTCATTAATAGTTTTAATTAATATTATTTTTAAATTAAATTATGGAGCATTTTTCACGAAATATATGAAATAAAAATATGAGTTATAATACATTATTACTATAAAAATAATATTTAAGAAAATTATATATATCAATATATATTTCAATATGAAATAAAAATTTTCATAATAATTTTTTTATTTTATATGCCATTTTTATTTAAATATTTTATATATCAAATGTAAATGTGTATTTAGTCATATATAAATCATGTTTAATAATATATATTATATTTTTTTCAATATAAACATATTTATATATTAATATAATATTTTTGATGATATATTTTATTATGATATGTACCTTTTGTCAACTCTTTTTGAGTGCTGATAAATGCCACCATTGATAAGTGTTGATAAAGTCACCTTTTATCAATGCTAAAAAACACAATCATAAAGAGACCCTATATCCAGGATTTGTTCAGTGATCATAATGGATACTTTTATCAATGATTGTGTCCAACACTAATAAAGGGTTTTGTTGTTTATCACAAGTTCTATAACAGTGCATCATCTTGGTGTGATGTATGGTTAGAATGATTGAAAACACATGTTTTTAGTTTAAAGGTCAATTTTTTGTTTAAAATAGAAATGATATGATCAGTTATGTGCATCTATGTTTATGTTGTCATTAGATTCTTGGAAAATAATCTTTGATACATTTTTGGATTATAAAAATGAATCAACATTTCGAACTGGCTAGAATGATTGAAAATGTGTGTTAATATAAAAGTCAAATTTTAGATCAAAAAATGAATCACATAATCAATTTTTAATTGAGGTGAACCAATAAGCTCTAGTGTTTACTTTAGATACATGCCACCCCTAGGAGAGATAAATGGAGAAAGAAATAGATAACCATTCACTAAAGCAATGTTCTGGTAAATAAATGGTTAAAAGTCTAATAATTATATAGGAGACTAGATAATTTTTTAATTTTTTATTATAGTGGAAAACTATATGGATTGGATATTCAACTTTCAAAAAATGACTTCAATTTATTTAGGAATATTCTATAAAAAATTAATAGAAACATTCTTTTAAATTCAATAAAAATTTGAACTCAAATAAAAAAAATTGTTCCTAAATTAAACTATATTGCATAATTAATATATTTCATAAATAATTTCATATAATAATGCCTTTATTTTAACTTGGGAATTTTATTCCTAAATGACTAAAATAAAATCATTAATGACTTTAACTCTGAAAAAATAAAGTTATGATAGAAGAGGTATTGTTTGGGTGTTTTTTAATGATTGTTATGATCTAAAAAAATGGAATATGGTAGATTTTGTTTCAAAAAATGGTTCTAAGGAGGCATGAACACTATCCATTACCCCAATTCCATCACTAAATCATGGAACTCATTCACCCATCCTTTATAAAGTTTTCAATGGAGTCATGAACGAGGTTCAGCCCTCCCATTGAGAAATTTTATAAATGGAGAGTCTCCCCTAATCTATTTAATTTACTCCCACACTATAATTTGTAGTGAAGATCTGATAGATTTCTTTCTCAACATATATCTTTAGATTTTGAGAAGGTAAAGTTTCTATTTAAAAATATTAACTGTCTAATTTCTTTTTTTGTTTTGTTTGCATGGCTTATTTATTTAATATGTTTAGTAATATGAATGTATGAATTAATTTTCTTATTATGATTTAAATTTTATATGAATTATTTTTATTTTCATGATTTAAATTATATTTAATGATTTAGAAAATTTAAATATGGTGCTTTCATAATTTAAATTGTATAAAATAATAAAATTTATATTTAGAAAAAATTTATTGTTTAAAAAATGTATAAATTAGTAATTTAAATTGTGATTAATTAGATTTTATTATATTTATTCGAATATATTATATTATATAGTATATTTAAAGTAAAATTAATTTAAAATATAATATTTTATATAGATAGATAAATACAGTGAATATGCTTAAATATTTTATAAAAATTATTAATAGTAATTATCTATAAAAACTGTTATTAACATTATTTAAATATTATTATTTATGTGTGTGTTATATTATGTGTTATATTTAAATTTTTTAAAATATAAAATATATTGTTAGATGTATGTATATAAATAATATATTTTTTATTAAAAAAACTAAACAGGTTTATTAATAATAAAAATTTTAAAATTATATGAATTATAAATTCTTATTATTCCAAATAATAATGTATGTAATATTATTATTTAAAATTTTCAATGTTTAATTACTTTAAAAAATTTATATATAATTACATAATTTTATTATATTAAATTTATCATAAGTTTCAAATATTTTAATTGTTATCTAAATGAAAATTATATTACTTTTGTTAATTAAATTTAACAAAATTTACTATTAATAATATTTTGGGTAGTTATGTATAAATTAATAATATTGTTATTTTGGAAACTATATCTGTTTACAAAAATAAACATAATAATAATTTAAAATATTATTAATTATTTTTAAAAAAATTTAAATGTGTGTGTATATATATAGTATATTGAAATTTAAATAAATGTTCAATATATTATTGGATTCGTAGATAAATAAAATTATTGTTCTTAATTATTTTTAAAAAATATGTTAAAAATAATCATTACATACAAACATGTATATCATAAATTAATTAAAAATTAATATCCTTACTGTGTTAATATATGTTATTTTGTTTGAATATAATATTTGAAAAATAATATTAGTCGTATATAAAACCATCATTAAATACAAAAAATGCATACATATATGTATATTGATATTTAAAAAAATTTATTATAAATTGATGTATATATATATGTAGAAATTTATTATTTATTAAATATATATATAGGTAAATTTATAATATAAAGAACATAAAAATTATCCAAAAAATGTAAAGATTATTTTTGATGATTGATCTTGAGATAACTGATAAATGTATGGTTTAAATTGAATATTGTATTTTTTATACAGTTGTATAATTTGTAATAATTGTATTTTTTTTCCTCATTGATGGCCTATATGTCATCCCACTTTCTATATATGTAAGGTGTTGTGTGTCCATATAAAAATTTTATGTATCCCAAAACCCTGAACACCCTCATTTTCTTGTGAGTACTTTTATAATAAAAGGGCATTTGATATGAGGTGTTATAGTATGAAGTTTGATTTTTTACACTAGGATTTAAAGAATACAAATGGTTGCTAAAATATGAGATAATAGAGGCTCCAATAGCTCCGCCTAGGTTTGTTTGGTTTAACAAATAATGGTAAACAAATCCATAAAAAAAATTTCAAGTATAATTCATACTTATTTAATCATAACTAGTTAAAACATGTTAAACATATCATGGTGTATTTTAAAATGTTTGAATAAAAAAAAATTATAATCATTGCAGCATCATTATACATCAATAGTGTGGTTATTTATATCTATTGAGGTTTTAGTTATAGTTTTCCACCTATAAAAGTGGAAAATCTTCCGGAAAGATCAAATATAAATACATGTTTATATATATAAATAATATGTATTATTGATTAGATATAGTTTTTAGTAAAGCTCAAATTTATGGAACATAATATTTATCTAAAAAATTATTTTATCACTATTGAATAATGATTGATCTTTATATGTCCAATCAATGTATAATTTAAATTGAATGTCATTTTTTTGTTTCTGGTTATTTAATTTATAATAAATTACTGATATGAATATTATAGTACAGTGTATGATTGAAATCGCACACCGTGTTTTTTGTATATAGTTATATAATTTTTATAATTTCAATTTTTTCCTCATTGATGAATTGTGTTCCATCCCTCTATCTATTTATGTGAAGACATTCATTTTTGTTTAAAAAGGTTATGTATCCCAAACTCGTAGACCCCCTCACATTCATGTGAGTAACATCGTAATAAAAGGGGATTTGACAAAAGTAATTTTTGTTTGAAGATGGATATTTATACGACAGCTTAATGGAAACTAATGGTTTCTAAATTGAAAGATAATATAGACTCATGGAGTTCCCCTTAGGTTTTAGTTTGTTTATCAATAAATGATAAACTAATCCATAGAAATAGTATCAAGATCAAGCCACATTTATTTAATCATAACTAATCAAAACATGTCAAATATTTGATGATATGTTATATGATTTTTTAATAAAATAATTATAGGTAATCATATATGTGTCAATATACTTCAATGGTGAGGTAATTTATACAGATCATGGTTTTAGCTATAGTTTTATACCTACAAGAGTGGTGAATCTTCATGAATGTGTGATATTGATTCATAGTCTCTTAAAACAATGGGTTAATCATTAAATTACATCAATTACATATCTAAATCTTCAATATCCTAAACACCTATAGCACATTGAGTATACTCTTCTTGATGATGAGGATTGGGTGGATGCATCATCATTGTTTAGGAAATAGTAAAGTATTGGTTTAATGGAATTGTATATGGTTATTTTCTAATATTGATGAGGAGGGACCAGTTATTATAAAACCATGTTATGGGAGATATTTTTAAGTGAATCCATTACAAAATTCTCATTTATTTTCTTCTCATATGAATCAATTAATAAAAACAAATTATGAAGAAGTTAATCAGAATATGGAATGAATTATAAGGGATATTCTCATTGAGACCAAAATTTAATGAATGAATCTTTATCTAGTGAGAAAGTATCTGATGATGTAAAAAGAGATGAAATATGTGAGGATGTGTGGGGAATGAATCTTGTGATTCTCCTTTGATAGATAAGAAACAACCAGTTAATGGTAATTATCCTACATTGTTGAATTATTTAGTCTAAGGAATGTTATGTACATATCATTTTTATTGGGATGTCATTACGCCAACAACTAAATTCCCTAGAATCATAGAGAACACATAGGCATAAAAGGATAACACCATATATGATGGAAAATAGTTTGAATGTAACAATACATTGAAAAATGTACTAAATAAATAGTGAAAAGAGTGGATTTTTTCGTTTTTGGTTGAAGATTCCAAGAACGAAAAATACCTCATACAATGTGACAAATATGAGACACAATGTAAATTTCGAATGCGGTTAATATATGATAATTTTTTCTCATGATGTAAGATAACTAAGTTGTAAGGGCCACATACTTTTGTATATCCAAGCTTTTTATAGGATCACTCTTCACATGATACAGATTTTACATCAACTATTATTGTATAGATGATACAAATATGCTAGGATGATCATGTGTCTTTTACCCAGGAATGAATACCAAAATTCTTAAAATATAATATATCCAATGGAAAATCATGGATTTGAAAAAAAAATCTGTGTGTAAAATTTTATGGTGATTGGGATAAATCATATGTAGTTTTTTCATACTTAATTCAATTTTTATCTCTCAATAATCAGGTTATTTATCATTTGGATGGTGTTGATTATGTCTCCCCAGATCACCAAGTTGAACGAAAAAAGGTAAAGTTCCATAGGCTATTTTGGGAATTCATGACACGTATCTTTGATTTTTCTAATTGTAAAGAATTCATTCAAGTTGATAAAGATTTTCTTTATTGAAAATATACTATTGTTCTACTTATTTAATCCACACATGATGGTAATCATACACCTCTAAAAATTTCGTTTTATATTATTAAAAGATAATTTTGAATCCTGGAGTTGGTTTTTGGCATGTATAGGAATTCATGTTATAAAAATCCAAGGAGTGTGTTTGATATTTGATCACCATCAAGAGATTATAGAGGTCATTAATAGTGATAGAGTTTCATTGTATGAAATGAATGATTATTATTGATATTGCGTTATACATATTTCCAGTAATGTGAATAATTAATTTAGATATGGGGAAATAAATAAATTGATCATCAAGTTGGTTATTTTTTCAAAAACATATATTTTTTAGAAAAAAAATCATATCTTTTTAAATACATTGTTCTCTTCATGTTTTTTCTAATGATCACCAATAAGGAATGTTTGATCAATATCTTGAAGAAAAATGATGGGTCAAAAAATATGTATATGATTATATGATATGTATTTCCAAGGAAAAATGTTCATCTGCATATGATGGTGGAAAGAGATATGGAAATATGATCACTATTATTGTGGAGTACAAAAATGGGGTCTTTAAGGGTGTTAGTAAACTTCTAGTCAAAGGGTCAGTGTAGGATACATTTTATAGATGTGTGAAGTACTTTTTGGAATGGCCCTAATAGGCTTATCAAAGGATGAAACATTGAATATATTTCAACTAGAATTTACAATGGTGCATTTATAATATATTATAGGATGAATCATCATTTCAAATTTGAACCTTTTACTGGTAAGAGGGTTTCATTAAGTTAATAGAGATCTATGACCCCATTATGGGAAAGAGTTGTTGAGTACAGGAGGTCATACTATAAAAAAGGTACTATGATTGTGGATCTTTCTAAGAATTAAGATAACAATGTTTATATATAGTTTAAACTTTCAAATTAATGAACATATCATGGAAATATTATATTGGCCCAGTGTATCACATGATCACTCTAGTTGAATATTATTGTACACCTTGGATGTCTGTTTATATTTTTCTACTATTACCCTATTGGCGATTCTCTGAATATGGTCCCTAATATTACCAAGTTTCATATTTTGGATTTTTCATTTATTGATTCTCTAATTTATATATTTTTTTCATTTCTGTCTTGTTACTTTGGTGCCTGATATTACCAAGTTGTTCCCTTGGGGAAAACAAAAGTAAACTCATTCCAGAAATGAGATAGACTTGCCTTGAGAATGGGTAGTGGGACTACAATGCAGAATTGGTCACATAGAAGAGAATAATCATAATATATTTATCCATGTGGTAGAAATGGGATCCACTTCATAGAATCTTTGATCTATTTTATGTATTTTATAATGAATTTATATATTAGTTTCATATTCAATCTTTTTCATTTATGGGTCCTTTTATTTGTGAATTTTTTTAATTCTTTGTTGTTTCATATTTCACTTATTTCATTTCTAGTTTCAATTAAGAATAATTTTGTGATATTTTAAATATAATGAAATTAAACACATGTTAGAAATGAATAACAAGAGGTTCAACCTCTAAACGAATTATTTTTATGTTTATCCTCGAAATCACATGGTCGATAGAATATATCATGCAGTTTCTTGTACTGTGTGGGATTTTTATCATGGCTGATATGCATAAAATTATTTTGAAATATATTAAACATGATTGTAGATCATTAACATAATAAATTTTTATAATAATTTAACAAAATATGTCAGAACTATTTTTTAAAACATATTTCATCATAATCCATAATAGTAAATGAAAATTGTCTACCTAATTTTTCTTCTTTTAGATTTTTAAAAAATTATTAAAAAAATATATTTAATTAACTATGAAAAGAAATTATGATATCAAATATAGTGATGAGTAACCTCTATTGATCACATTTAAGTACATACATGTTTCATGGATAGTTATATAGGGATGTTCGGTTCCTAGTTTGGTTTTATAGTAGTCTCATCATTTCTATCATGTTGCACCACCTTCAACCATTGTACCTCATTTTCTCATGCTAGGTTCTATGACATAGTGATGTAAATATTGATATTCAAGGATCATTAGATGATTTTTTTCCTTAGGAGAGGGATAGAGGCCAGTGATACATACATTTCATTTTCCAAGGGGAGAGATTATTATTACACTTGAGGATGTGTCCATTATGTTGGGCCTCCCGATCAGTAGTGTGGCTATGACAACATGAGTTTGTGTGGATTGGTTTGATTTAGTTCACATACTACTTGGAATTGAGGTCCATGATGATGGTGGTTCTATCATTCAAATTCAATTATGCATCCCTTGGATAAACAATCACTTCTCTCATCTAGTCGATGATGCAGATAAATCATCATGATGATATTTTTAGGTTAATACATTCTAAGACATATTAGTGACATTATTTTCATTGATTATTCGTCTAAATTTTTCCACTTGATGTTTTTACCAAAACGGGAGGATTTGGACCAGACAGGGAGGTATATTTGGGGATTTGTATGTCTTTGATATGCATACAGAGCAATATGTAGTGCATGTCACATCGATAAGATGCTGATAATATGATGTGCTAATCTTATCTAGAATGTGTATATGGTACCCCATCCCTCTCTTAGCTTCACATGCTCATGTGCCATTTCCTGTTGATATTTTAAGGGAGTCCTCACATAGATGATGGTTTATTTTTCTTTCCTTTTTATGTGAATATAAAATGTATAACTTTATTAAGTATAAAAATTTTATCCATGGGTGGATTAAGGTTTATCGATATTCAGATACATCTAGAAATGATGTCTATGCTTACATACTTTTGTTGGAAAATATTCGACCAGAATATATACATGTTTATTAATTATATATTTAAATTATTATTGTTTATAGTACATGAATTCATTTATTAATTACTTATTAATTTATTTAATACAGTTTTTATGGATTTCATATAATGAGTATGTTATCAAAATTCTCCCACCTTACTATACAATGATTCTTGATGCCATCTCATGCATTGAACCTATAATTCATTTTCCATTATTGAGTGGAATGTAACAACCCCTCCCCTCCAAAGATGATGCAATGAGGGGAGATAGATAATGACCCCTGAGTCCCACCTCCAGTATCCCTAAAGTTGTTAACTTGCACTAAGGGTATAAAAATATAATGTATGGGAGGCAATACCCTCTATAATAATGAAGGATTAAGAGATAAGATGAATCATCCACAATAAACACCCTAGAATAACATAAAAGGAATCAAAATGCATCCCCCGATGAATGTATAAATAAAAACAATATAGAAAAAAATATCCAAAGTTAAATACCCAAAAAAATCTAAGACAGTGACCTAGAAACTGTCAAAGGTTCAACCTAGTAATTTCCAGCATGATCAAAGTCCTCCAAGAAACCTAAAAATAGTTTTATATATGTTGGGTGAGCATACAAGTATACTTAGTAGAAAAACCAAAGTCTCTTGTTCAAATGTTAAAAGAGAAAACTAATTCACCAGTGTGAAATTAGTAGAACCAAAACGCACCTATACAGGTATACTATCTAAAATCCCAACCTCACCAAGGACCACTCACCAAATAAGGAATCCATGTATAATAATATAATATAAATCACATTGATGATAGGGTACCCCCAAGTTCTTTCCCACTAATTTTCAACTCCCACACCCCAATATCATATCTCTTGGCACTACCACCTCTTTCGAATAACATCATGTCATATCACATCCATCTGACACACACCCGGTCCACTACATCACCTTACATCTCATAACCAGGGTATTAGGGTACTGTGAACATAAAGTCCATCATCCTCATGCCCTCCTCCTACCACACATGACCCCCACCATAGTTGATCCCACCACATCTTTCCTAAACAAGCTTGGGTCATCATATATCCTTAAATAAAAACTTTACAATGGAAATTTTGACTTTTTTCCATCACAACCCATGTAGGTTCTTCTCTTCTCCTAGAAGAAGTAGAGTGAATTATTGGGTATCCAGTCATCTATACACCCATTGGGATGTTAGGAAGAACACCACCACGTGACTATGCAAGTTTCATCACATAGTGATCGATGAGGGTGCAGTTTATATAGAAATCACAAGAATATATAGGGTATATACATATTGAGTTATAGCATACAAGCTCTATCCTACGGGATAACAGAGGTATAAAACATCCCACATGAACCTTCACTTCCACGGTCTAAACTAAAATTAATACCCCCATAAGAAAAAAACTTTCAACTATTCTTATTTCAATTTTTAATTATCATTAATCCATTTTCCAGATTCTCTATTACCAATACATTCCATTAAAACACTCACTTTTCTTGGTATTTGCATGCCCTCATTCATGTATAAATGTTAAAAATTTAATCCACACATTTTTTTGTAAATTTATTCATTAAACATGCCGAATATTATAATTTATTTCTCATCCATTTAAAATTGGGAAACTAACAAAAAAATCACACAACAAGAAGAATAGTAAAACAACCCAACAACCACATCTAGTTCCACCTTCTATCATAGCCCCACTGCGTAACCACATCACAACTTCCATTACATCCACTCCCACCTACATCACCATAAAGACGCTACCATTTCATCACATCATTACAGCCAAACTAAAATTCACAAATGCATCCACAAACACATTACAACGCATACCACAATATTTTCTAGATTACGCACAGAGGCTTTTACTCAATTCCAAAAATTTTATTTAAGGGTTTTATCCCACAATCTATAAGTTCTAGGACATCAAATTAATTACCTGACTATATGTGATTATCCAATTATAGTTTAAGTGTTTTTATAATCACACAACAATTATAAAACAATTCACAGCATTACATCATAAGAATAAACCCCCAATGGCCATTATTTTCAATAATAATTTATCCCATACAATTCACAACATCAAAAAATGACAAAAAAATATATTAGATCATGATTCACATTCCCCTGCCTCTTTTTATTTAATTTAAACCAATTCATTCATATTTCATTATTCGAATGCAACCATATTCACCAAAGATAACAATAATAATACCATCCCACATTATAAACATAAATTTAAATGAATGTATTTCTACTTGGAAGAATATTCTTCTCCTAAATATGATGCACCAAAATAGAAGGTGTATGTACAAGAGGAAACCTCTTCAAGGGAACTCAATCCAACTGAATCTATAAGGTTCTACGACTCTAATGTAAGAAGTTTTTAACCCCCCCCCCCCAATCCCAAATTAAAGTAATTCTGAAGGAAATAATGAATGGTATTCTATTTAGAATGAGAATCTAAAATACTAGGGGAATTGGATATAGTTTTAGCTAGCCCTTAAAATCATATCTTCTTAATCTACATGGTTTAACCATATGAAAGGTCTCTAGAATTTTTAGAAACTAAATATATTATTAACATACTTTGAAATGATTTTAAATCCCCTTAATTATGGAATTAATCATTTTTCATCATAAAAGATGTCTAAATGAAAACTCTATAATTTTTTGAAAAAAAATCAGAATCATTGTTCACGTGTCACTGCCAAAAATGACTCATCACAAAAAATGACATACTGCTAGAATGACACACTACTAGAATGAATCCCCACCAGAAATAACCTTCCTCTAGAATGAATGACTAACTGAAATGACCTATTGCTGAAATGAATCACTACTATAAATGACCTACCACTAGAATGAATCACCACTAGAAATGACCTACAACTATAATGACTCTCTTTCAGAATGAATCATAGCTAGAAATGACTTATTTCCAGAATGAATCGCCAAAAAAAATTAACTACTACTAGAATTCCTGACCACTATAATGACTCATATCCCAAAAAGACCAACCTAAAGAATAAATCACTACAAAAAATGACCAATCACTATAATGATTCACTCCCAGAAATGAGCTAACATATGAATAACTCACCGCCATAATTGACCAACCACCAGAATGACACCCTACTAGAATGAATCATCAGTACAAATGACCTATCTCCAGAATGAATCACCTCCAAAATGACCTACATCCAAAATTACTCACCACCACAATGAATAACATCTACAAATGTCTTACTAATTGAATGAATCACCCCAAATTGACCCAAAATCAAAATTAATCACTGCCAGAAACAAACTACCACATGAATGACTCACCACCAGAATAACTCACTTCTATAAATGACCTACATCTAAAATAACTCACCAAAAAATAAGACACCATTAGAATTAACTACCACTAGAATTAACCATAATTAGAAATTTCTAAATCTCTAAAAAATACCTGGAACTTTCCCCAGACACCTCAGTCATCGGTTTTTTGTAAAATTAATGAGTTAGAAGGTCAAGTCCATTACATGGAGTCATGCTTGTAGAGTTATGAGTTAATTTATCATCTATTATCACATTCATGAATCAACTAGTTAGTCTCATTCACTTCATTACTTGATGTTTTTAGGAAACTAAGACTTTGGTTGGTGGTGATATTGTGCACGCTATATTGAGATGTGGGATATATGGAATAGGTCTGGATTGTGAGGGGTAGGCAATATATGTATGCATCTATCAGATCAGTTAGATTATGGGTCCTGATATTACATTTCCCTAGCGAGATATCAAACAAAACATATGTATAGTTATCATGAGTTGGAAATAATTCTTTCTTCAATTATTTAACAATTTTTTATTAAATTTAGTTAACTTTTTAAATTGTTTTTTTGAGATATTTGTATCACCCAACTTATTCACATCTATGATCCTATAGAGGGAGGTGCATTTGACCAAGACTGTTTTCATAGATCAGTGATAGAGTATATTCTTCCCATGGATGAGATTTATCATGGTATTTTATTTGATGTGTTAGGTGATGCAAGGGTGTTGATCCAAATGTACATGTGTCAGGGTGATGAGTCTGTTATGGATGCATATGTGGCACTCAAGGAGGACATTCAACCTGGACATCTATATGATCCTTCAATTCCTATGGTATCCACGTACATGTCAATATTTTATTCATATAAAGGGATCTTACACATCATTTTCTATTAGTATGGAATATTTTTCTACAACGATAGATGCTAACTAGTTTCTATTGCAATATTTATTTTCCTCAAATATATATATATACACTACATGGTAGTCATATTCTTCACATGATGTGGATAGTTCCATTCATTAGACACTATCCTTGTAGTTAGCACAAGGTATACACATGTATACTTTAGATCCATCACCTATCTCATAGGATAATATTGTTGTAGGTGTTGTAGAGGCTAAATAGGAGGTGTATAATCCAGAGCATAGACATTGACATGCATAGTGTGGATTCATTATCTATACACCTTTTTGTAGCATAGAGGAGCACCCAAGAATAATTTATAAATTTCTTTTGGTTGGGACTCAGATGAGGAATGTTTTATTTAATGGAAAAAAATTCTAATATAATAATTCTGAAAGATTGGTAAGGGGAAAGGCCAATTGTAGGCATCGACCAGAATGTATCCAATTTGTATTTTTTGAAAATAAATATTTGTTCCTTCATCATGGAGATGAATGTACTTGGTTTAAATGACTATATAGTGGTATAAAAGTTTTTATCTATAAACCTTAAAGATGTTCTTCAATCCAATATGGAATTGGACTTTCGTGATCATTCATGGGAATTCAGGATCTATTCTAGTATGGGAGGTTCATCTGAATCATCTTCAGATAAAGATTTTGAGGCTCCAAAAATGGTAAATACTTAGATAATAGAGAAAAAACAAATGTTAGAGTAAGATTTCATAGAAATTTGGGATCTATAAGGGTTTGAATGACTATTTAGGAGGCCTCATTTATTTTGATAAGTGCTTTATGACTTTTTTGACTTGTTTCTCTCTTCCTTTGTATGATTTTATTTTATTATTAAACATTGGAGTCATGGTTTTGGTTCAAAATCAATGAATGATCCATTTTTGGTACTAATAATTATATAAAATATCACAAATATTTATAGAAAAAAAATTAAAATTTTACTTATTAACTAATACTACAAAAGTAAATTGCATGGGTGTGTGAGTGCATTTGACAGAACTATTACTGAGTTGAGAATAATAACCCCTATTTATGATTCTGTGTAAAAATAATAGACATAAAAGGGGTTCACATCTCTTAAGACCCATTTTTAAAATATAGAGAGCCCTATCCATTTTTTACTCTTTTTCATATCATAAAACTCATTAAAAACTATTTTTTTGGTGACCAACTATAGATTTAGATTAAAATATTACCTTAGTGAGGATAAAAATTATAATCTAAATTATAAATAGATTCATAAAAATGAATGGATTTGATGATATTAAAAAACCAATAGAAGGAATAAGGGGAATATAAGTTAACATCACTATAGCACATGTCCATCACTTTCAATTCAATGATATTTATCCCAGGGGAGAATGGGTTATGCTCACAATTTTCATAAATGAAATATAAACTTTTATTTAAATTTGAAATCATTTATATTTTTGAAGCATACCCAAAAAAATTGATGTTTAGGATGATCAAAAATAAAATCACATAGATTCTATGTAATTCACCTATAAAATATTAACATATGGAATGGTTAAAAGAGAAACTTTGTAAAATCAATATTAGGAGAATGTGTCAGGTAGTGGTGTTATTAGTGTCTATTGGGTTGTCTGTAAGAGGGGTAGTTAGTAGTTGGTGTATTTGTTTAAAGGGGTGACATTATACTTCATCTTTATTAGTTTTCAGGGGTGTTGGCTAACTGAGTAGACCATTAATTAGGGTTTCATCCATGTGTGGGGGGTCATTTTTGGATTTTAGTAAGGATATTAGGAGCTTATATTTTGGGATATTCCTTCTCTCTCTTAGAGAGTGGTCTTCTTCTGGGGTACCTCTCTCTTCTTCCCACTCCTCTACTTCCTATTCCCCTGTGGTAAATATTTTTTCATACACCTATTTATGGTTATATAATTGTTGTTTTGTTTTTCATTACACATATACCACATAAATAATATTGTACAATATACTTGTGATCTAGAGTTCTAACATTTGATGCTCTCATTGAGAGACTATTGAATCTTTGTGAGTTGTGATTTCTAGAAGGTGGCGTTCTATGTAGCCAAAAATTTAGTGCAAGTTGTGATATCTTTTTTCATTGTTCTTTTTCAATAGGTGAAGACAACTAAATCTTTGAGCTACAAACATGGATGAATTTTTATAGGTGATAATATGAACATATTTTGATAACCACCAAGTTTGATGTTTATTTTGAGGAGTAAAATAAAAAAAATAAAAAAATAAAAAACAGTTGATTCTAGGGTTGATTATAGACGAACTGCCTATATGAATGGCCCAAAGGCGTTATTTTTTATTGAATTTTGATAAAACCCTTTAAAGAGATGAGGGAGAACCCTTTGAAGGCCCGTAGACTTAGATATTACATTGCTCATAGGCTTTAGAGACATTACAGGACCTGTAGGTTGTAAGGAAATCATACAGACTATGACTACCTGAAACCACCTCTCCCCAGAATCTGCATCGTGATCATATCTCCACCATTGCATGGCTGTTCAGCTAGATATCATGTGCAGAGATGCAAAAGTCTGATACCTATGGAAATTACATACCCTATAATTCTTTCAAATCTGTTTAGCCCATCTCTGGTGAATGTTCTCTGCTCTTGAATCCTCCTATAGAGCTGGTTGCCTATAGAATTTGTCTGGTCATATATATATTAAGTGGCCCTAAAGCCATTTTGAGGTGGCCTGAAGGCCTTAAAGGTGGCCCAAAATCCTTACTGACCCAATGTCATGGGTGGACTAACAGTCTTAAGAACTTTAATCCCAAACCGGTGGCCTAAGGTGAATAGTTCTAGATGCTACAACACTGAACAGTACCAACTACAGTAACTGCTATAGTTCATGATACAGTACGTGCACAGTACTGCTAATGTATAAGGACCTGACCTTAAACCTTACTTAATCCTGAATTAAATTGAATAATTCACATTGAGGATCATTTCAGGTTTAGAGTTATAGAGAATTAGGACATAACTATTACAAATCAAAGATTATAAAGTAGAAAAATCTACTCAGTTTCCATTTTTTCCACAAAATAAAAACTCTTGAACAAAAGAGTCATGTCTAGTTCCTTGTTTTAGACAGCCTGACATTTCCTTGATCCCATCCATGACCCTATTGAACTTTATGTCCTGTGAAAACATTTCAAAAAATTGGGATGATAATAAAAAGCTCAGTAAGGGTTATAACAGTATGGAAAGAAAACATCAATCCATATATACATAAGAATCAATTAAATCATACTTTACTCAAAAAACATAAGAAATTTAACATACCTCATGAAATCAAAATATTTATGCATAACTCAATAGAAATCATAAGGCACAAAGGTAACTTGAGGAATTCATAACATTCTTACGTAGGGAGTAACCCTCATGGTTATGTTTGGAATACCCATCACAGTATATTCACTAAATCTCTTTGGAGAAACCTTAACGTTTAACCCCTTCACGTTACCCAATGCATTGGAGAGCTATATTGGGCTCACCCACCCTTAGTTTATCACGGAACCACCCATCTTCATAAACAATGCCCAAGAACCATAAAAAAATCATAAAACATAACTTAAGCATAAAGTAAATACAAAATTCCCAAATTTCAATAACAATATAACATTGAAATAATGAATCCATTCTAAAATCTATTTTCAAAACCATTTAAAACATTTAATAAAGTGATTTTTGAATCAAACTGTCCCATACCACTTTGAAGATTTAAATATTTAAAAGAATTAATATACATATAAATAAATCCTTAAAACCATTTTGAAAACATGGATATTAATGAGAAATATTTATAAGAATAAATCATTAAAATATTTAAAATTGGGTTAAGTAGTTCCCTTGATAAATTTCGACAGCCTAACGACGTCACTTTAAAATTCATAAAATTAGTTGATGAGAGAGAAAATGGCATCTCATCACTTGGACATAAAATTTACATTAATAAGGATATATAATAACATATCTCAACATAAAAAGATGTAAATTAAAAGTTATAACAAAATAAGTCTTTTAAAAAGAGGACGGTGAAAGATTGCCTTACTGATTTGGGTAACTTTCGAAACGTACACCTCATGAAAGAAGGGTCATACAATGAAGATGTAATTAACCATAAATTAGATTATATTAAACAAATAATAAAATATTGGGAATTGCATACACCACACAAAAGGAAATAGTGGCAAATGTAGCATGAGTCTCACGGGAATAAAAGTGATATGAAAAATCACCTTATGAAAATTCAGCAGCCTAACGACGCCACTTAAAACATCCAAAAATGGATTGAAGATATAAATTAGGTTTGGTCATCATATGAACATGAAATTTACAATAATGGTAATGCATAATAACATCCCCCAACATAAGAAAAAGGAGCTTAAAATAAGTGACATAAAAGAGAGTACTTAAAAAGAAAGAGAGAGGTTGGACCCCTTACCTCAACTCCGACTTGTCTTGTTCGTTTCTTTATATTCCTGAATAATAAACTTTTTTCAATTTATAATTTCTTAAGGACCTCCTTTAATGATTATTATTCAGTTCATATCACATATTATAATTTTATAATAATTGGTTAATAATGTGAGTTTATATCAGACGTTTTTGTCGATGTTTGGTACATGAGTCAAAAATGAACTTGTTTGAAAAGAATCGTCCATGTAGTTATAATTACATCAGATCCAGAACAGTATTAATTATTTAAATATCATATATATCCGGTACATATTCATTTTATACTATTCCATAACATTTGGAGACAAAAATAAATGAAATGCACCGTTCATGGAGACGGTAGGCCGTACGTACGCATGAACGTTACTTTCATTTCTTTGTCGTATTAATGGAATTAAAAATAATTGAGAGATATATATATTATAATTCCAGTATAATATACATGTTATATAGGTCACATAATTTCATTAATTTCATTCTTTATACATTCCATATATTGTATGAACGAGTCACATCACTTGAGGGGGCGGTAGTCCGCACTTCCTCATATTAAATTATTGCATTTGAACAACATGAAAAGAGTAAAGGTATGTTTTAAATATAAAATACAGAAGCATATATAAAACATAAATACCATATATATCATATATAAATTACAGTGACATCATAATGGCCACCTTTAAAGGTGTTAAAAGAATATTGAACAATCATCATTTCGTGAGGCAGTATTTTCGCCATCCACAGAAACAGTATGTTATTTAAACATTAGACGGATGTGTGTGTAATTTTAGCTCGAATACTTCTTATAAAAACATCCTAGTATATTTAATATACTGTTTTTGTCACAAAAGAAAGTAATAAAAAGAGTTTAGGGGGATGGAGAAGCAGAATAAAACAAAATAACATAAGAGAAGACATTACCTTTAAATCGGGTAACTCCTTTTGGTTTGAACCAAAAGGGTTTCTTGAAAAGATTTCTGCCTAAGGTGAGGCTTCAATGATGAAGATATGGATGTGGAGAGATGAAATGGGCGGGGTTTGGCTGAGACAAAGGCTTTAGAGGTGTGGGTAAGGAGGTAGAGGTGGGGGCCTTTTATAAGAGGAGAGGAGGGGCACTCATGGAAAGTCAAGAAATGTTACTTTATTTTAAAAAGAGTTTCGGATTTTAAAGGTCCCACATTGATATATTTCTAGGATAAGGTGATAGGTTTCTAAATATACTCTTCCAATAGGTTTTTTCCAAGTTCAAGTCTTAGATTTTACATTATATTTTCTTTTTATTTAAATAGTTCATTAATGAGGTAATCGCAGCATTATCATGATGTCATAAATAATTTAATTTATTTAATGCATAAAAATTATAAAAAAAATACTATGATGTAGGAAATATTTTTATATTTCCAATTAATATTTATAGTCAATGATATCATTTACACATGCAAAACTAAAATTGTTTTACTTGGGTGATACAAACTTTTGTTATATTTTCCTTTTTTTTAAATAAAATGAAAAAGTGTCACTATCACACAAAAGTGATTCCATGGGGTCCCATATATTGGAACAAGGAATACAATGGTCGGCCATGACACAACCAGTAGAATTCGGACACATTTTGGGGTCATTTTTTATTATTATGATATTATTTTATTATCCTTATGTACCCGATTACTAATTAACCACGATAATTAAAGATAATTACCATCGTTACTATTCATAATGTCCAAAAGCATAAGTGTCTTAATTACATAATTTGGAACTTATGATTCCGAATATGGAATACATTTTACCAATTTACAAACACATAAATTTCAGTAATTAATTTAAAAATATTTCCCGTTGTCAAAACAAATAGCGGGTTTTTTAAGCAATATCTATGAAAAGTTTGGCACTTGTTTATGTCCATTTTAAAAGTGAAATTAATTCTAATGACCACCATTGAATTAAATGTTAAAAATATATTCTAATTAAACTTTAAAACCAATTATTTTACCAATTTACAAACACATAAATTTCAATAATTAATTTAAAAATATTTCCCGTTGTCAAAACAAATAGCGGGTTTTTTAAGCAATATCTATGAAAAGTTTGGCACTTGTTTATGTCCATTTTAAAAGTGAAATTAATTATAATGACCACCATTGAATTAAATGTTAATAATAAATTCTAATTAAACTTTAAAACCAATTAAAAATATAATCTAACCATATATTTAAATTATATGAAAAGGAAGTTTTGATGTAAAATGCAGTATTTTTTCACTATTCATTAAAAAAATGAACAATGTCAGAAACATACCAAAAATTTAACCAAAGTAAATTTCAATGTCCCAATCATAAAGAATAAGTTTATTTTGACAAATAGAGCTTATAAAATTGTCAAAAGTTAGATTTAAAAAAGGTTCACCATCAAAAGATGGTAAAACAATCTTTAAAAAAAAATATTAGAGTATTTGTTCTTAAAATTGGATTCATTTGGATTTTAAGCCTCTAACATTTATTGGATAAATGTAAAAATATTTAACAAAAATATGTAATCATATTTTAGTTATTTCTATTCATTCCCACCATTACAACGGCTGGGCCTTAACTATTATAATATTATTATATTATTAGTGTGCAACGTAAGATTTCAAAGAAACTCGTTGTTGTGTATTGGGTACGCCATCTAGCATAGCATTCCCTATAAAGTAATATTAACATTTTATTCACAAATATTGATAAACCTTAGAATGTAATATTATTTATTTACCTAGTATGTTACATCCTTCCCCCCTTTTAGGAATTGCGTCCTTGCAATTTCAAAATTGGGCTTGGAAACTTCATTGAAAGTCCCACATCGGAACAAGAGTCAGTAAAACTATCACTTTAAAAGAAAGGGAGAGAAGTACAATGGTCACCCGAGTTAACCCATACTAGGATTACAAGTAGGAAAATATGGATATGGAGGAGAAAAAAAAGGGTCATGTTCTGATGTAGAGTGATAGTAAACATGTCTAGGAGAAAGTTAACCACAAGAAAATCACAAACTTGTAATGGGTTAAACGGTATTCGATTCCCCAGTAAGAAAAGTTAGCAGAAAATATTTTTGTTTTAAGTTACTTTTCATTGAGGAATTTATTTTTGAGATTAACTAAATTATAATGAAACATACTTAATTGTCATGTAGACTTTCAACTTTTACTAGATTCCTTAATCAAACTCATATTTTCTTCAAAAGATGAGTATTTAGGAAGACTTGTTCGCATTAAGAGTACTATAATCAACTTCTTGAGAATCACCTAATCCACAAAAGAGAACTATATATTTCCCATGTCTTTAGATCTCAACCAAAACCAAACCAAAAAGTTTAGTACAAGATCAGATAATACCCAAAAATGATTTTTTTTTACAAAAAGAAAAACTACTCCCAATATCCAAAATTTGTCAAACAAACCCCAAAGTTCAACAAAGACCATTCAATAAACATCTATCCATAAAATTCTTCAAAGTAAAACAAATTAAGACTAAAACCCAAATCTCTGAAGGATTTAATCACATAGTCTCCTAAGATAAATCTTAACATTTTTCTCTAAAATAACATCAATTACTCTTACAGTCTCATACTAAAAAGTAATTAACCTAATCACATATCCTCCATGATAGGCTAATCATTTCCATTGATAACCCAAAATCAACTTACTCTTAATTCATAAAATAATATAACTAAAAAAATCATTCAAACTAACGAGGGACTTCACGTAGTCCAGTGGTAGGTGATAAATACCAGTTGCACTTTGGTTGTGGGTTCAATTCCCGCAGCTTCGTCTGACGCGACGGGTTGTCACACGGTCTGCATGTTGTCCTTTTTCCAAAACTATATAATTCTTAAAAAATACCCCAAAAGATATAAATCTTCAAAAATAACCATAACATATTTTAACCACAAAGGTTATATAATAACTTCCATTTTGCAACCCAAAATTTATTAACCAGTAATTGCCTCAAATTTAAGGATCATATAAACCCAAATGGTTCTTTATGACTATATCCACAAAATATAGGATAATTATTCCTTGAATAAAATTTTTGTATATCAAACATCAGGGTTACATATACTATAAAAAGTCTTCTAATGTAAACCCATCATCAAAAGAGACTTAATACATCTAAGAATTTTACCATCCTAAAATCTACCATAACTCTTGAATCCCTTATATGTTGACTTCTTACTCATTCAACATTCTTCATGATCCATTAACCATTCCTTTTAAACTTATTCTGAGATACTTCTTTCCTAAAAAAAATCATGAATCATATCCTAAGATTACAATAATAATAAAACATATGTTAAGAAATAATACATACCTTTCAATGGTCATTATCAGTTTCTTCATCCTCAATCGGAATGGAATTAGGTATTGGTAAATGAATATTTGTACGATCTTGGTGACCCCATTCCCAAAACATCTTCAAAGGACATGTGTTTTCATAATGACCATTCACACCACATTTAAAACATTCAATTGATCCTTCAGAAAGAACTTCTTTCCCTTTCCTAGAGTCAACTAGATGCTTCCTTTTTCCATGGCAGGTTCTTAATTTATGACCTTCATTTCCACATCTATAGAATCTTTCTATCCCTTTGAAACATTTTCCTATGTCTTTCTTTCCACATCTTTAAAACATAGGTTTTTGAACATACTTACCTTTATGATTATTACCTGAACTTCTGTAGGGATTTGTTTCTCACATATACGATGCCTTATAAAAATCACTAAGGTTCAGGTGGTCAATCATGACTCCTGATATTTGGTTGAGGATAACCACAAGAGTTCTCATTGTAGATCTTATATCATTCAGTTTTTCTTTCATAAAACCATCACAGTTTTCTTCAAATCCACTGTTACTTTGGTTCCTGCTAGATCTAGCCATTTACTAAAACCAAAAAGGTCAGTGTGAGTATATCAATAAAATCATCATATAATAAATAGGAAGATAAACACCAAGATATACTTATCCAAGTTATCAAAAACTCATTCTAAGTTTCAAAAAAACAATGACTCCATCTAATATACTAACCATTGTGGTTATACACAACTTGTCACTTTTTCTTAAACAACACTCTAACCTCTAAAGTTATCTAAACCAACCTCTGATACCAACTATAAGGACCCGACCTTAAACCTTACTTAATCTTGAATTAAATTGAATAATTCACATTGAGGATCTTTTCAGTTTTAGAGTTTTAGAGAATTAGAACATAACTATTACATCTCAAAGATTACAAAGTAGACAAATCTACTCAGTTTCCATTTTTTCCAAAAAATAAAAACTCTTGAACAAAAGAGTCATGTCTAGTTCCTTGTTTTAGACAGCCTGACATTTCCTTGATCCCATCCTTGACCCTATTCAACTTTATGTCCTGTAAAAACATTTCAAAAACTTGGGATGAGCATAAAAAGCTCAGTAAGGGTTATAACAGTACGAAAAGAAAACATCAGTCCATGTATACATAAGAATCAATGAAATCATACTTTACTCATAAAACATAATCAATTTAACATACCTCATGAAATCATAAGATTTATGCATAACTCAAAAGAAATCATAAGGAATAAAGGTAACTTGAGGAATTCATAACATTCTTACGTAGGGAGTAACCCTCATGGTTACGTTTGGAATACCCATTACAGTATATTCCCTAAATCTCTTCGGAGAAACCTTAACGTTTAACCCCTTCATGTTACCCAATGCATTGGAGAGCTATATTGGGCTCACCCGCCCTTAGTTTATCATGGAACCACCCATTTTCATAAACAATGCCCAAGAACCGTAACATAATCATAACACAAAACTTAAGCATAAAGGAAATAAAACATTACCAAATTGCAATAACAATATAACATTGAAATAATGAATCCATTCTAAAATCCATTTTCAAAACCATTTAAAACATTTAATAAATAGATTTTTGAATCAAAGTGTCACATACCACTTTGAAGCTTTTAACATTTTAAAGCATTAATATAAATATAAATAAATCCTTAAAACCATTTTGAAAACATGGATATTAATGAGAAATATCTATAAGAATAAATCATTAAAACATTTAAAATGATATTTTAGTTAAAGGGGTTTTAAAAAAATGAGAGACACTTGAATACAATAATTGAGGAATAACATTTAATAATAACTTTATAATATCATGAGAATAAAGGGATTCATGGTATAATATTCCAAAAGACTTTATATACACCATATAAGAGTTAATTGGTGCATAACAACAATGAAGTCTCAATAGAAATGTAAAATGAGATGAAATCCCTTATGAAGAAGGTATCATTAAATTAATGATTAATCAATCTCATAATTATGTGTGACAAATATATATACACCCAATATAAGTGGATATTAAGTGTAAAACAATAAAATTTCATTCAAACATATTCAAAGGATGACATATTCAATAACTACATGTTGAACCCAAAGAAATCGAAATTGGGTTAAGCAGTTCCCTTGGTAAAATTCGACAGCCTAACGACGTCACATTAAAATTCATAAAATTATTTTATGAGAGAGAAAATGGTATCTCATCACATGGACATAAAATTTAAATCAATAAGGATATATAAGAACATATCTCAACATAAAATGAAGTAAATTAAAAGACATAACAAAAAAAGTCTTTTAAAAAGAGGAGGGTGAAAGATTCCCTTACTAATTTGGGTAACTTTCGAAACGTACACCTCATGAAAGAATGGTCATACAATTAAGATGCAATTACCCATAAATTAGATTATATTACACAAATAATACAATCATGTGCAGTACATAAACCACACAAAAGGAAATAGTGGCAAATGTAGCATGAATCTCCCAGGAATAAAAGTGAGATGAAAAACCCCCTTATGAAAATTTGGTAGCCTAACAGCGCCACTTAAAACTTCCAAAAAATGGATTGAAGATATCAATTAGGGTCGCTCATCATATTAACATAAAAATTACAGTAATGGCAATGTAGAATAACATCCCCCAACATAAGAAAGAGGAGCTTAAAATAAGTGACATAAAAGAGAGTACTTAAAAATAAAGAGAGAGGTTGGATCCCTTACCTCAAGTCCGACTTGTCTTGTTCGTTTCTTTATATTCCTGAATAATAACCTTTTTTCAATTTATAATTTCTTAAGGAACTCCTTTAAATATTATTATTCAGTTCATATCACATATTATAATGTTATAATAATTGGTTAATAATGTGAGTTTATAGCAGACGTTTTTGTTGATGTTTGGTACATGAGTCAAAAATGAACTTGTTTGAAAATAATTGTCCATGTAGTTATAATTACATAATATCCAGAATAGTATTAATGATTTAAATATCATATATATCCAGTAAATATTCATTTTATACTATTCCAGAACATTTAGAGATAAAAAGAAATGAAAGGCACCGTTCATGGAGACGGTAGGTCGTACGTACGCATGAACGCTACTTTCATTTCTTTGTCGTATTAATGGAATTAAAAATAATTGAAAGATATATATATTATAATTCCATTATAATATACATGTTATATATGTCACATAAGTTCATTAATTTCATTCTTTATACATTCCATGTATTTCATGAACGAGTCACATCACTTGAGGGGGTGGTAGTCCGCACTTCCTCATATGAAATGATCGCATTTGAACAACATGCAAAGAATAAAGTTATGTTTTAAATATAAAATACAGAAGAATATATAAAACATAAATACCATATATATCATATATAAAATACATTGACATCATAATGTCCACCTTTAAAGGTATTAAAAGAATATTGAACAATCATCGATTCGTGAGGCAGTAATTCGCCATCCACAGAAACAGTATGTTATTTAACCATTAGACAAATGTGTGTGTAAGTGTAGCTCTAATAATTATTATAAAAATATCCTAGTATATTTAAGATAATGTTTTTGTTACAAAATAAAGGAATAAAAAGATTTTAGGGGGTTGGAGAAGCAAAATAAAACAAAATAACATAATAGAAGACATTACCTTTAAATCAGGTAACTCCTTTTGGTTTGAACCAAAAGGGTTTCTTGAAAAGATTTTTTACTAAGGTGAGGCTTCAATGATGAATATATGGATGTGGAGAGATTAAATGGGCTGGGGTTGGCCAAGACAAAGGCTTGAGAGGTGTGGGTAAGGAGGTAGAGGTGGGGGCCTTTTATAAGAGGAGAGGAGGGGAACTCATGGAAAGTCAAGAAATGTTACTTTATTTTAAAAATATTTTAGGATTTTAAAGGTCCCACCTTCATATATTTCTAGTATTAGGTGATAGGGTTCTAAATATACTCATCCAATAGGTTTTTTCCAAGTGTAAGTCTTATATTTTACATTATCTTTTTATTTTATTTAAATCGTCCATTAATGAGGTAATCGTTTCATTGTTATGATGTCATAAATAATTTAATTTATTTAATGTATAAAAATTATAAAAAAATAATATGATGTAGCTAATATTTTTATATTTCCAATGAATTTTTATAGTCAATTATATCATTGACACATACAAAACTAAAAGTGTTTTACTTGGGTGATACATACTTATGTTATATTTTCCTTTCTTTAAAAATAAAATGATAAAGTGTCACTATCAAACAAAAGTGATTACATGGGGTCCCAAAGTTTGGGACAAGGAATACCATGGTCGGCCATGACACAAAAAGTAGAATTAGGACACATTTTGGGGTAATTTTTTATTATTATTATATTATTTTATTATCCTTAACTACCCGATTACTAATTAATCACGATAATTAAAGATAATTACCATCGTTACTATTCATAATGTCCAAAAACAAAAGAGTCTTAATTACATAATTCGGACCTTCTGATTCCAAATATATAATCCATTTTACCAAATTACAAACACATAAATTGCAATAATTAATTTAAAAATATTTCTCGTTGTCAAAACAAATAGTGGGTTTTTTTCAAGCAATATCTATGAAAAGTTTGGCACTTGTTTATGTCCATTTTCAAAGTGAAATTAATTCTAATGACCACCATTGAATTAAATTTTAAAAATATATTCTAATTACACTTTAAAACCAATTAAAAATATAATATAACCATATATTTAAATTAGATGAAAAAGTAGTTTTGATGTAAAATTCAGTATTTTTTCACTATTCATTAAAAAAATGAATAGTGTCAGAAACATAGCAAAAATTTAACCAAAGTAAATTTGAATGTCCCAATCATAAATAATAAGTTTATTTTGACAAATACATCTTATAAAATTATAAAAATTTATATTTAAAAAGGTTCGCCATCAAAAGGCGGTAAAACAATCTTTAAAAAAATGTTAGAGTATTTATTCTTAAAATTGGATTCATTTGGATTTTAAGCCTCTAACATTTATTGGATAAATGTAAAAATATTTAACAAAAATATGTAATAATTTTTTAGTTATTTCTTTTCATTCCCATCATTACAACGGCTAGGCATTAACTATTATAATATTATTATATTATTAGTGTGCAATGTAAGATTTCAAAGAAACTCGTTGTTGCGTATTGGATACCCCATCGAGCATAGAATTACCTTTAAAGTAATATTAACATTTTATTCACAAATATTGATAAACCTTAGAATTTAATATTATTTATTTACCTAATATGTTACATAATGTGCCTAATATAGTACTTCTACAGTTACCTAGAATTATGCCTCTGCCTAGTTTCAAACCTGGTTCTCATAGATTCACTTAGAGAGACCTCACCAACTGGGCTGAGTCTCATGTGTGATTATAGAATAACTCTTTTTTCCATGATTTTCAGGATTTAACAGAGCTATACTATCATCAAGAGTGAAACTACTATCAATACCTTCAGTTTTAGATTAATATTATGAGTGGTGGTGTCTTTTGGATGAATGCAGAGTTGTGTTCTAGTTGTTTGTAACATAGAAAAGTGGGGTTACTGACGATGATGACTTAAGTTAATTAAATTTCAAGTGATCATGTTGGTATGCATGAAAATGAGTGTAGATAACTATCTTCATACCATTTAAATTATTTTATAAAATTTTATGTGGAGGCATGAGAAGAAAGAGGATGTTTGTGGGCTAATACTGATGTCTATGAAATATGGAACAAAATTGTTTGATGTGTAGTCCTTGGGGAAGTATTTGGAACACAAGATTCATGCAAGGCATGGATTGGAAAATATAAAATACTGTTTAAAAACTCTAGTGTTTCCATGTTTTAGTAGGAACTATCTTACTAAGGATAGCTAGAAACATGTAGGAAGCTTCACTTCTATAAATGATGCTCTGGAAAATGGTTTAAGGAGTGTGTCAGAGAAGGAATAATTACTAATGTGTACCCGAAAAGATCGATTAGGATATATCAATATTGTTGAAAGTTGTTTCCCATTTTTTCAAACATTAATGTACTTGAGGTTTCCTTATTCATAGAAATGCATGGAGTACATGGTTATCACTAGTTTTTCACTCTACGGTGTGATAATCCTCATTGGAATGGATGTTTTTGATGATTACATTGAGATAGATAGTTGGTATCATTAAGGAGAAGCATATGGAATCTAGTTAGAAATGGATTTTTGAGGTAGTCAATAACATTCAAACCAATTTTGTTAAGAAGGGAATGTCTGTCAAAGAATAATACCTTGTTTAAGGTTCAAGTTTGAGAAATCTAGTGCTAGACGATGCTAGTTCATCTATTCTGAGTGGCTAGGACTAGTTAGTGGATGGTTCAGATTTTTTAGAAAATCATATTGAAATAGTATATCATTATGAGATGGTTGATATAATAGGAATATCAATGTGAGACCATATTTGTTAGGGAAGGATAAAAGGTTAGTTTGATGAGTAGTGGGACTCCACTTTGGTTTGGTTGGAAGTGGAAATTTTATCATAATCTCCTCAAGATACTTTATATTTCAATATTACTAATGGGCTATCAAATGGTATGAAATTTATAGTAGAAGTTGAAGTCTTGTTTCAGTAACCTCATCCATGTTCTATCAATTTTCTTTTTTTTTTGACCCAATATCTTTACCAGCAATTTGATGGATAGTCTATCCATTTTGGAAACATATTAGAGGAAAATTTTATGACTGAGATGTGATCAAATTTTTTTACTAATATGTTTTACCTTAAATAAATTTATTGAACTAGAAAAAAAATATTCCACTATATTTCAGGTCTAGGTATGGTCATCCACTTTTTAGTTGGTAAGGGAGTAGAGAATTCCAACATGAGCTCATAGTTTCTTATAGTTTTTATGGTATGCACTTTCATGAAGTTAAATTAGAGGTTTTTGGTAATAGAGATGGAAAAGTTGAGATATAATATAAATTTTTTCATCCTAAATTAACTGATGATCCTGTAGTGTAGCATTCCCAAGAATTACAACATTTACTGAGTAATGGATTGTTAAATAGGTTGTGGGAGGATTCAAAGTATTTCGAGATAGTCTCCCTTATTTCTATTCTTTTTCCTATGAATAAGGAAACACTTCAATTATGGGTCCTACTAATAAGAAAAATATTATTATACTATGTATAAGTTTATAAAATAGAAAATATTTTTCAGTTTAAAACTCCAAAATATGAAATAATATGGTTTAGGTTTCCTTGTAGCAGGCATTAAGGGCTTGGGAGAATCCTGTGTGTGTGGTATTTTTTCATGGGAAAATAAGGCGGAACCCATCATTAAATTAAAAAATGAAATATGTGATGAAATGAAACATATTTATGGAATTTTTAACAAATTTGAATGATATAAGTCCTTAATTCAGTTACTTAACAATATATATAGATTTGAAATAATTCATATAATTTATATTCTAATAACAACTAATTCATCTGACTTCATGGACCTTTCACTTCATCATACAATGAGTTTTTAATTATGTGGTTGATAATATGAGTAGAAGAGTAGACTTGGTTTCATTAAAAATATATGGTCCTACTAAAGTTGATAACGGAGACTTGGAATTTTCTACTTTTTCTACGAAGGTGTCACTGGAAATATCAAATGGAGCAATTTCAGAGGGCATATCTACAAAAAATAAATATAGTATGGGAGTTGTTCATAAAGATTGATTATTTTACATAGTCACACCATTGAAATATTCTACAGTTTCTATTCCATATTCATTGCATAAATATGGTGTATTAGAAATGAAATTCAAGCTTGTACAGGCTATGAAATCTTTTTGGGCTACTGTGGTTCTGTTTTTTGAGCCTATTTCATTTCCTTCAATGAATATTGCATGGAGAAGCTCAGTTTTTGTGTTTAAAAATGGTTTTTTATCAAGGGTGGGATCTCTATTAATTACCTTATGATTCAAGTTAGTTTATTTGGGAAACTTTATGTTTCTAACATGGTTGGACTTGTTGTTATTGTACCAACATAGCCAACATAATTTGGTTATTGTGCCTTATAATAGAGTGATAGGTACTAGGATTTTTCCTTCAGGAAATGGTTTTTCAAGAGTGAAACAAAATATTCATGAACAATATTTGTGAGGGATGAATTTAACTAGTAGTTTCTTTCAATTGATTTTGGTGTTTGTGTATGGCTGGATTTTATATCATTTGGGCATCCAATGTAGCTTAAAGAAGTGAAAAATTAAAGATGAGGTGTTGGCCAAAATTTAAGGTGAATTGGGGGATTGTTTTTCTATGAGATGATGGAGTTCACGGGGCATGTTATTTGGGACCAAATAGAAGAAAACTAGGATGAATAACCACCACATTGGAATGAATTTCATCATATTCCATAACTAAGGGAAGGTCGTGTTGTTTTACTACATTGACCATAGCCAAAACCACTACCAGAGAGTTTGGTTCTAGTGATAATGTAGTGTGAAATTTCTCTTCTATTCAAGGAATTGAGATATTTTAGGGTTCCACTATAACACCTCATGATTTTTTAAAATGTATTCCTTAATTAATTTAATCTTTTTGATTTTTTTCAATTCACACAACACTAAATATAGCTTTTTTATATGAAGGAAATAAGTTTGTATGGCATTATTTGTTACCCCAAGTTAATATTTCACTAAAAAGAACACTTAGTTTAAAATTAAGTATAATAAATAATTTTTTTGGATTGTGTTATACACAATGTCGAGTTCCTTTGATAGCTTGTGTTACACACAAGGTTGAGTTTTACCGAACTAAAATACACTATTAATATTGTTTTTAAAATATTATTATAGTTACCACCAATCCATTGGAATGGAATCTGTGAATAATATTATCTAAAGTGTGAAAATATTATTTACATGTGTATATAAAATGAGTCCTTTGGTTATCAATTATATATAAATAAAATAAATAAATATTTGAAAATAAAGAAATTATTTTTCTAAGAAAACTATTTCTCTATGTACAAACACCATTTTATCCCAATAAATTAAACATATCAAGTTTTGATTATTTTTTTAATAAAATTTATATATTATGTATTCAATCAATTTTTTTGATACACATCCAGTATTTATTATAGGTATAATATAATAATAAATCCAATTATATGAATAAAATGATGTATTTTTTCAAAAAGTTAATTCTACCACCTTTTAATAGAGAATCTATTTAAATGATAATTTATGAACTTTTATCATTTTTATTTAAAAAATTAATCCATGTTTTTAAAATTTTAATATAAAATATTATTTTGGGTTAATTGTTAGAATTTTTCTAGGTAGTTTCTTTTTTTGATGATTAATGAAATGCATTGAATTTTATTTGAAAACTGAATTTTCATATAAGTTTTTTATATAGTTTAATTAATTTTTAAATTTGTTTTAAAGATTATTGAGATATATTAAAAATATATCCATACAATTGAGGTCATTTGAATAAATTTCACAATCAAATTATATATATAAACAATTTTAACTTTTGGACATTTTCACTTTAAAAACCTGTTGTTGTATCCCTTTTGCAGAACTATTTTTAAATTAATTTCATCTAGTTATATGATTATAATTTAAAAAATGGATTCCATATTTTAAAATAGGCTAATTTATAATTTCAAATATTATCAAATTAGTTTTGGACCAAATTTTTTAGTGAAATTAATTAAAATTAATTATACTGATTAAGGTAAAAACGTGTTTACTTAGTGGTTAAACATTAACATAAGGGACTAAATACCCTAAAAATGTAAAAAATACATTTAATGACTTATTTTAGACCATGTAATACCTTTTATAAATATGGAAAATTATTGGTGCCTTATGATGTAAGGGAGACCTCTCAATGGTGTTTACTTTTTATATTTATAAGAAAGACACTCCTCCTCCACTGTAAAAGGGCACTCACCCCCTTACTTATTCACACATCTCTAGCCCTTTGTATCATCCAAATCCTAACCATATAATCTCAAAAATTCAATCCTATAATCCTATAAGCCTAACTTTTTTTAGAAATGAAAATAAGTTCGCCTTTTGGGGCAAACCAAAAGAAATTACCTAGAGAAGAGGTAACATCCTTCAATAAAAACATTCATTTCATTTTATTTCTTCACAAAAAAAATTATTCTTATTACATCATTATATAATTAAGTAAGTATCCTAAATATACTTTTTTGTTTTTATGTTATGGTTTTGACATAAACTAACACACACTTCCATCAAATGGGATACACAATCATCATTCATGTGTAAAACAGACTACTACCTCACGAATCGATGTCCTTCATTCTTCCATTACCGCCAGTCAAGGTTGAAAATAACGGTGTAAATTATATTTTTATATTTTATTTGTGATATTTATGATGTATTTGTTTTTCTTTCACTTTTGTATAACACATACCTTCATGATTTCTATTTTCTGGGAATGCAATAACTTCGTTTGTGAATGTGTGGACTACTGCCTCCTCAAAGCGATGTGATTCATTCAAACATTATATGGAATGTATTAAGGATGGGTTTAGTAAATGTATATGATGTATATAAAATAATAATTCTTCTATAATGAATATATATATATATATTTCATTTACTTTGATTCATTCTATATGACAATAAAATGGCAACAGTGTTCATGCATACGTACGGCCTACCGTCTCCATGAACGTTGTATTCCATTTCATATTTCTATATTTCATAGAGTATTATAAATATATATACCCTAAATATATATGATATTTATATCATTTTTATCATTATTTAGGTTATTAAATCAGGATATTAGTAATATAATAAAAAATATAACAAATCAAAACATATGGGAAAAACAAAGCGGTTATTACCCAAAATGTAACATTAACATAGAATTTTAATAAATAGATAATATAAAGTCATTGAAAAAATTAATATGGTATTTTATATTAAAATTTGAAACTATTGTATACTTATAATAATATTATATTTATTATATAGGATATTTGAAATTGTGTGAGGAATATCAAGACTTAATAGAAGGGTTTTCTAGTCTCACTTTGATTTCTTTGAGATATATTCTATATTCGCCACATTATTCTTGTTGTGTGGTGTATATACTAACCTATGAAATGTTATATAATTAATTTAATTTATTTGATGATATTATAAGGTTTAATTGACGTTATTATTTTAGGGGGATCATGATTCAAAAGTTACTCATGTTGTAAGGGAATTTTATCTCACATTCTTGTATTTGTGATATACACGCCATATTCACCACCCATTTCTTTTGTATGGTGTTTATACTGCCAATAAATTTATTATATTATTATTTTCATTAAATTTATGGGTATTAAAATAACTATTTTATTATCTTTATTTCTTGGGTTTTATTGTTCAAAAGTTACCAAATCAACAAATTAATTTTTACTTAATTTCCCTTCATTGAGATGCATGTCATGTTAGGCCCCTATATTCTTTAAAAAAGTGAATATACTTCCATTTTATGTGTTTTATAATGAATATAAATATTTTCTTGATATTTTAAGTTTCATGTAATCTTATTCTTTCATTAGTATTATGATTCAAAGTTACAAATGTTGTAAGATTTCATTACTACAATCTCATCATTTATCATGATTGCTTATGAATATGCGTCCATTCATGAAATATTATGATCCATCTATAAAGAATAATCATAATTTTATTAAAATTTGATTTTTAATTATACCTTTATTTATTGGTACCATTTTTATACTATTTATTACTTAAGATACCTAAGAAAAAGTTTTTAAGAAAACCAGACTTTATTTTTCTTATGTCACAAATATATTTTATTAAAAACCCATGTTTTAGAAAAATGTTTTCAAAAATGTTTTAAATTATAATTTAATATAATTTTCATATTAATTAATTTTAAAAATTTATTATGTTTTAAAAAGGTGTTAAAAATGGTTTTCAAATCTTTCTTTATATTTTTTCAAGGTTATGGTCAAAGAAAAAGGTTTTCAAAAATGTTTTATTTTTTAAAAATAATTTTTCAAATTTGAAAGGATATTTTCATAAAGAAATGTTTTAAATTATATGAAATATTACATTATATGTTTTTAATGTTTTTTTCAAATAAAAGGATTTTGAATATGTGTTATGTTTTAAAATTTTAATTTTAAAGAATTGTTATTTTTCTTAAGAAATACTCCATGTGATCTTTCAAAATCCTTTTCCAAATATGATGGGATCCTTTTATATAGTTTATCATTTATTGGGGATATGATAAAATAATATTTTTTAAATTATTTCATTAATAGTTTATGTTTTGATGGATTGATGTTTATGATACTCATTTCTCTTCCACAGATTTTACCATGATAAAATGCTTATGATACCCACTTCCTATCACAGATTATTCTGTGATGAAATGATTATGAAACTTGTTTATTTTACACATGTTATAATAGAATTCAATTTTTATGATAAAAATTCAGTTAAATGGGTTATGATATAATGTTTATAAAACCCATCAATTTTTATGGGTTATGATATGATGAATGTTTTATTATCATGTGGCACAAATATGTATGATTTCATTATATTACAGGTGGGACCAATATTTCCCTCCAATGCATTGACTAATGATTTATATATCATTAGATTATGATAGGAAAAATCTATGGGATTTATCCACAATGGGAAATAGGTGTGTCCTGATCCAAAATTGTAAATAGGTGTGTCCTGATCCAAAATGGGAAATAGGTGTGATCGGAACAACAATAGGAAACTAGTGTGTCCTGATCCAAAATGGGAAATAGATATGTCATGACCCACTATATTTATTTTCTTGGTATCTAAACATGACACATGAAATGGTTTTCTAGATTTATTATATTTCCATTGTTATATTACATGGGATAATGGTTCATGATTGATTTTTGATGATTTATCACCCTTATGACTAATGTCTTTTTAACTGTATATCTTTATGACATGACTTATGTGTATGATCTTTGATATATATGGTAGGATAACAAAATTATATTATCATGTTCACTTATTATTATACTAATGATTATTATTACATATATCATTTTTTACCCTTACTGAGCATCTGATCTCACCCCTTTCTTGTGTTTCTTTTCCCCAGGTTATGAAGAAAGGTTTTAAGTAGGATTACTAAAGGGGAATATATTTACGGGATATGTTGATGATATTTTACCAAATTATAATAATATGTTCCTTGTTTCCATAGACACTAAAATATTATGGTCCTTGGGCATGTAATTTTGTAATGAGATGAATATTTTTCTAAAATGATCTAATATCCATGTATGTTAATCCTGTATTGTTATAGTAGGTAACAAAGGAAATGTTTAGTCAAACTTTGGAAACATTAATGAGAAATATTAAATTATTTATATAAGGATATTTATAACTATATTTCTAGGTATATTTTTAAGTATAATCCTAAGGTGTCATATATTTAAAAAAATATTTCATGATTTAGGCATCATATAAGTAATTGTTCATGATTATGTGGTTTTCTGTTATGACAAGTGTTGCTAACACTATGCTTTTTGGTCTTATTTAATAGTGGGAAATAGAAGGAACTGGGTTAAAATTTAATTTTTTATATGTGGAATGTATAAGAATCATAAACATATATATCCTATATAGAATATCATGAAGAGAATCAGGAAGGTGATATGAGTATCGGTTATACTACTGAAGATAAAGAGACCGAAAATTAAATGGGAAAGTTATGAGATGTTTTAACTGTATTTTTTAAATTAAACTGATAAAGTATGATTAGATTGAGGTCGAGGAACCATATGACATGATTCATATTTTATATTATAGGAAATGGGTTTTAAGTAATAAGATGATGAAGCCTGAGTAATGGTTTCATAATAAAGTTGGATGATTGAAGTGTTTGTGTTTTGGAATTAAAAAATTATGTTATAGGAATCATGAAATATATAATCATTTTCAGTATAATATTTTAATTATGGACTAAAAATGATATTTCAAATGGTACGAAAGACTTAGAAAAGTTATTTAATGGAAATGTGATATTTTGATTACGTTTAGGCAACCATTAATGGGTTCCCAAGGATGAGAAAATGATATTTAGAATGGATAAAGAGATGATGATAGAGATAAAGTAAATTAGATAGTATTTATGACCTCATAACTAATAAAGGATTTATTGAATATGTGGTTTTCACTATCATGGATAGAGATTACGTAATTTAAGGAATATATCCAATGATCTATGGAATAAGAAAGTACGAATGTTTTGAATAAGGATATATTGTCATTCATATTATTACCATGTTTCAAGAGAATACATGATAAATGTATTCACATTTTTGGAATGTGAAAACTAACATCTACGTTAGGATATATGGGGATCAATTTTGAGCTGATATTGATAAATTTAGTGACCTTATTTATAATTTTTTTGGATTTTCATATTTTGTAAGGGTTACATAGTTAACTATTTATGGAATGGTTTATTTTAATCATCAAATGAGGTTTTAGAGATTAAAGTATTATCTCTACATATGTGGATTTATTCATATTTGATAATTTTTGCTAAACATTTTTATTTGATGTTAACTAAGGATATATTGAATTACTTACCATTCTATTTATAGGTCTCATGATATATTAGATAATCAAGAATGAAAAATTCACCTTTATAGATCTCAGGATATCCTAATACCTTCATTTATATTGAACCAATGTTCTTATAAATATTTACATATTTATTGTTTTGAGTCCATTAACATTCCATTCACCATTCACTTGCTTCTGATCAATGATTTTTATCACTCTCTATAACTATTTTCAGTTTTATTTCGTGTCCAATATTCACTCCCAACCTATGTTCTCATATATGAAAACCTATTTATGAGTTACATAGGTTAACGATTATGGTCCAAAATTTTCCATTTTTAAAATAATTTTTAGTATTCATTTTTATTATGTGAGCTTCTAAGAAAAGAAATTTAAATTGTTAAAAATTTGATAACCCATATGAATTTCAAGAGAAAAAATAATTTTAAAGGGAGTATAATGTAACACCCCGATATTTTGTGAAATATTTTTTTGAATTAATTTAATCTCTTTTATTTTTTTAATTTCACACATCACTGAATATTTAATTTTTTAAATGAAAGCACTATATTTAGATGTCATTATATGAAAAAACAATTTAAGCATGCACTACACACAATATTTAAATTAACTTTTGGTACACACAAAACTAGTTTTTTTCTTGTGTTACACATAATTATGAGATCCTCCGATAGCTATCATTACACGCAAGGGTGAGTTTTACCGAACTACAATACACTATTAATATTTTTTTTTAAATATTATTACAGAACAACCTAGTCATTGGAATGGAATTTGAGAATAAAATTAACTAAATAGTGAAAATATTATATACACATGTATATAAAAATATTTATTTATTTATTAATTAATTATAAATGATAGTAATAACTATTTGAAAATAAAAAAAATCTTTCCTACGAAAAATACTTTTATATGTAAAAACACTCTTTTATATCAAATAATTAAACTAACCAATTATAACTAATTTTTTTAATAAAAATATATATTATATATTTAATTATTTTTGTTAAACTCATCCAATATATTTTATAGGCATAAGATAGAAATAATTCTAAATATATGAATTAAAAGAAGTATTTTTCTAAAAAGTAATTTTACTCATTTTAATAGTGAACATATATTAAATATAATTTTTGAAACATTTATAATTTTTATGTGAAAATTAAAATTCTATTTTTAAATTATAATATCAAAATTTACTTTGGGTGAATTTTTTGTATCTTTCTGATAAGTTTCATTTTTTTATGAATAGTGAAAACTTTGAATTTTAATTGAAAACTAATTTTTCATATAATTTTTTAATATATTTAAATTATATTTTAAATTAGTTTTAATGTATATTAATTTCAATTATATATATATTAATACACTTTACTTCATTAGAATCAATTTCACATTGACATTTGATATAAAAACAACTCGAACTTTTGAACATTTTCACTTTAAAAATGTTTTCTTTCATCCCGCCAACGAGATTATTTTTAAATTAATTTATGTCACTTATAAGATTATAAATTGAAAAAAATGATTAAATATATGGTATAATAATAATATTTAATTTATAATAATTTCAAAATATATTTTTACAAAAATATTATTGAAAGTCATCAAAATTAACTACAGTGGTCAAAGTAAAAAAATGAGTTTACTTATTGGTTAAACGTTAACATAAGGGGAAAAATAACCTAGAAACATATCCAAAATATATTTTCATTACATATTTAGACCATATAATCCCTTTTATCTAAAATGTAAAATTATTTGTGTCACGTGATGTAAGGGAGACATCTCAATAGTGTTTACCTTTTTATATTTATAAGAATGTCACTACACTTCAACTATAAAAGGGAAATCACCCCTCACTTATTCACACCTATCAGGAACTTTGTCTCGTTAAAAAATAGAAAATTTAATCTCCCAAAATTACCTCCTATAATCATAGAAACCTCACTTTTTTCAAAAATTAAACCAAGCTATTCCTTTGGTGAAAACCAAAAGAAATACCCAAAGAAAAGTCTGCATCCATCAATAAGTACATTTGTTTTATTTTATTTCTCCACCCCATAAATTATTATTATAACATGATTATATAAAAATATCAGTATCATAAATATACAGAGATTTTTTATGTTATTTTTTTTTTACACTCACACATACTTCTATAAAATGGGATACACAATCATCTTTGATGTGTACGGTAGACTACCGCCTTACAAAACGATGTCGTTGGTTCCTCCATTAACACCTAACAAGGATGGAAATAATCATATAAATTCTTTTTTATATGATTAATATGATATTTGTTATTTAATTATGCCTATTTAATTATTATATAACACATACATTAATGATTTCTATTTTTTTGGAATATGATAACTTCATTTATGGATGTGTGGACTACCGCCTCCTCTAAGTGATGTGATTCATTCACAGATTTAAAAAAATGTATTAAGGATAGTTTTAGTAAATATATAAGAAATATATGAAATACTTATTCTACTATAATTATAATATATATATATACATATATGTCATTTACTTTCTTTCAATATGATAAGAAAATAGAAACAGCGTTCATGCGTACATACGACCTACTGTCACAATGAATGGTGTATTCCATTTCATATTTATATCATTCATGGATTATTATAAATACATATATAATAAATATATATGATATGTATATCATGGTTAAAAATATGGAGGTAATGATATCATGATATAAGTAAGAGGATAAAAAAATATTACAAATAAAAACACATGTAAAAAACAAAGCTATTATTACCTGAAACGTAACTTTTACATGGAATTGTTAACAATCATGTAATATAAATTAATAATAAAATAATTTATGGTATTATATATAATAATATGGTTTTTTTCTTATTTATAACAAAATTATATTTATTATACATGATATTTGAACATGTATGTGGAAAGTCAATACATAAGGTAAGTGTTTTCTCGTCTCACTTTCATTTATGTTAGATATATGCTATATTCACCACTTATTCTTATTGTGTGGTGTACATAATGACCTATGAAATTTTATATCTTGAATTTATTTTATTTAATGATATTAAAAGTTTTAATTTATGTTATTCTTTCATGGGGGTTACAATTCAAAAGTTACTCATGTAGTAGGGGAATTTTATCTCACTTTCTTATATTCATGAGATACATGCCATATTCCCCACCCATTTCCCTTGAATGGTGTGTATATGACCCATTAATTTATTCAATGATTTATATCCTTAAATTTAGGGATTTTTAAATATCAATTTTATTATCTATCTTTAATGGGGTTTTTTGTTCAAAATTTACCAAATCGGTAAAGTAATTTTTTCTCAATTTGCCTTCATTGAGGCTCGTGTTCTGTTATGCAACTATATTATTCTAAGAGGTGTATATACTGCTCTTTTACATGTAATATCATGAATATAAATTTTTTTGATGAAATTTTATGTTTTATTTAATGTCATTATTTCGTAGGTATTATGATTTAAACATACCGAAGTGGTAACATTATATTTCTATAATATCAGCGTTTATCCGGATTGTTTATGAATACGCTTCCTTTCATGAAATATTATGATCCATATTTCAATAAGACTAATTATTTTATTATCACCTGTATTTTTATGATATATTCACATATTTTTACCATTTATTCACTATTTAGTTCAAAATATAATTAAAAAAATGTTTTTAAGAAAATATGAATATTTCTCTTTAGTAAAAAATCTTCCTTTTACCATGTTTTTGAAAAATGTTTTCAAAAGGGTTTTAAATGATATTTTATGTTAATTTTCAAGGAAAATTATTTTAAAACTATTTTATGACTTAAAATATGTATAAAATGGTTTTAAAATATTTATATATATGTTTTAAAGTTTATTTTCAAATAAAAAGGTTTCCATAAAGTATTGGGTTTTAATAATATTTTTTCTAAGTGGAAAGGCTATTTTTTCAAGAAATGTTTCAAATGATTTTGAATATTACTTTAAATATTTTTACTTTGTTTTTTTCAAATAAAATTATTTTGAATATGTGCTATTTTTTAAAAATTAAATTTCAGAGAAAGGTTATTTCTTTAAGAAATGCTCAAAGAAATCTTTACAAATCCATATCCATCTAAGATAGAATCATTTGATATAAATTAATCATATTTTGGGACATTATCATAGAATTAAACTCATATTATTTTTTGAATGGTTTAATTTTTCATGTCACGATGTTTACGAAACCCATAGCTTTTTATGGGTCATGGTATGATGAATTTTTTATTATCTTGTGGCGTACATATGTATGAATTCCTTATGTGATGTGTGGGACTTATATCACCCTCTAATTGATTGGGTAAATATTTATCTCTCATGATATAATGATAAGAAACATGTGTATGGTCTTGATCCACAATGAGGAATAGGTGTATCCTGATCCATAATGGGGAAAAGGTGTGTCCTGGTCCAAAATAGGAAACAGGTGTGTCCTAATCCACTATGTTGATGGTCATGGTAGTTAACCATTACACCTGAAATGGTTTTACATAGTTATGATGGTTCCACACTTATATGACATGATATTATAGTTCATGAATGATTTATGATGATTTATCACCCTTATGATTCATGTTGTATGAACTGTCAATCTTTACGTCATGAATCATGTGTGTGATCATTGATATGTCGGGTATGATTTTCAAATGTTATTCTCATGTTATCATATACTTATGATCAGGATTTTTCATACATATCTCCTTGATTACCCTTACAGAGAATCTAACCTCACCCATTTCTCATGATTCATTTTCCCTAGTTATGAATAAATATTTTATGTAGGGGTAATAATGGTGAAGATCTTTATGGGAGATGTTGAAGATATTTTTCCAAATTAAAAGAATGCATTCCAAGTGTCAAAAGATACTAAACAATTATGGTCCTCAAGAATGTACTTTTGTAATGTCCGGAATATTCATCTAAAATTATGTAATATCCATGTATGTTAATCCTCGGTCGCTATATCCACCATCAAGACAAGGTGGATTTTAAGTTGGGGAAAATGTTAGGTAATAGGGTTATTAGTGTGAAGTGGGTTATTTATAAGAGGGGTAATTAGAAGTAAGTTTAGGGTAACATTCTATTTCTTAAATATTTATTAGTAGTTGTGGGTGGTTAGTTAGTTGAGTGGGCTATCATATAGGGGGTCATCCATGTTTGTAGGGGAGAGACCATTTTGGATTTCAAGAAGGTCGTTGGGGGCATGGATGTTGGGATATTCTGACCGACTCTCAAAGAGTGGTCTTCTCCTAGGGTACCTTTATCTCTTATTCACAGTCCTCTACTTCTTAAACTATGCAAAAATAGTCATTTAGAGGTAGTTTCAACTTCCACTAAATTATTTCCTAACAGTTTTGAGTAAATAGAATTAAATATACTTATATTTATATACATACATATATATATATATAGAGATAGAAAAAACAAGCAATACATAACAAATAGTTATGATATAAATAATTAATAATTAATAATTAATAATTAATTAATAAAATATAAATAAATAATAAATAAATAGGTATGTAATATGGTAATAAATGGTAAATACAAAATAAAAAATAATAATTAATGAATAATGAGTAATCATTAATAATTACTAATTAATAATTAATAATTAATAATTAATAAAAAAACTAAATAATATAAAAATAATGAAATAATAATGAAAATAAATAAATAATAAATTAGTAATTAGTAATAAATAAACAAACAAATAAATAAATAAATAAATAACAAATATTAGAAAATGAAAAATAGATAAATAACTAATAAGTAATAAATAAAGAATTAAATAAAAGATAATAAAAAATAAATAAAAAATAAAAAATTATAAATAAGTAAATTATAAATAATGAATAAATAATAAATAAGTACAAAATAAATAATTATAAAATAAATAAATAATAAATAACACATAAGTAATAAAAAATAGATTGATAAAAAATATTAAATAATAAATACTAAATAATAAATAATAAATAATATAAAAATAATAAAATAATAATGAAAATAAATAAAAAATAATTAATAAATAAGTAGTAAATAAATAATAAGTAAATAATAAATAACTATTAATAAATAATAAATTATAAATTATAAATGGATATATATCAATAAATATATATACCTATAATGACATTTACATAAATATATAAAAAGAGACATTTATGTTATATAAATATATATAAACACACTTAGATATATAATTGTATTTAATATATATATATATAAACACAACTGAATATAAATATCTCTATATATATTAACACATATATGATATAAAAATATATAAATATAAACATGTTCAAATATTTACTAATGTTTATAAATATACACAAATATTCATAAATAGTTATAAACAGATATATATATATATATATATATATATATAATTGATAATTAATCACACAAAGAGGGTGACCACAATAATTTCATCACCATAAAATCAATAAATATTTTCAAATTTATATAAATATACACAACTATTCCTAAATACATGTAAATTGATATATATAATTGATAGTAAATCACCAAAAGAGGGGAAACCATAATTATCAAATCACCGTAAAATCAATATGAAGGTAAATAAATGGAAGAAAATCATAAAGGACATAAAAATAATATGAATAAAAATATTTACATTCATATGGTTTTTATGTTTAAAAATAAATTTATATGTAAATATGTATTTATACAATTAATTTTCTAGAAGAAAATATAAGAATATATGCATATATTTAATAATAAAGAAAACTAAATTATGAAAAATGATAAAACATAAAAAACTATTAAATATATATAAATATAATACCAAGGAATAAATTCAGTTCCCATTGAAAAAATACAATAATACCCCCTAAAATGAGTCTAAAATTACATATAATGTTAAAAATTTAGGATACCCCAACTAAAAACCTAGTTTTAGTGGCCTTTTGGGCCTTTTTTACCTCAAAAATGTGACTTGGGATACTATGGATCATTAGTGTGTATATATGTTTATAGTATTTGATTTGATATGTGGTAGAGACCAAACAAACACCTGATTTCAAATTTATGATTGTTTGAAGTTGATGTTGGATTTCCAACTTTTCTTAAAACTATAATAAATTTAATTTTTTTAAATTATTACTAAATTATTATATAGTTTGGTTTTATTTCTTTTTATAAGATTTTATTTTACTAGTATTTGAGCTAAAATGGTCTCCCTAATCAAAATATATTGTCATATAATGTCGAAGTCATATTTTCATGTTTTTGAAGAATTATTTTAACATTCAAATTATTGTTAACAAATAATTATAAATATTAATTAATCAATACATTATAATTAATTAATATTATAATTAGTAAAAAATATATGATATGAAATAATAAATAATAAATTAATATTTTATATTTCATATTTCATATTTCATATTTTTTCGATTAATTTAGCTGCTCTTTCTAGAAAATGGCTACTAAATAGCAGCAGTTTTCTAGAAAATACGGCTAAAAAAATTTAATAATCTAAAAAAACTATAAAAATATAAAAATTAAAAAACTAAAACATATTTATCGGTACTTTTTAAAACAACCTCTAAAAAACTACTGCTAAATTTTTTTCTCTAAAAAAATTTAGTGAAGGTTTTGAAAACCACTACTAAAAAATAGCCTCCAAATTTGTTTTTCCCTGTAGAGTTATTTCCCTATTATATATTTGTTTCATAATCCTATTTTGATTATATCAATTTTTTGAGTGAAATATGTTATGATTCTACTATTAAAATTCTACTCTACGTTATACTTGTTACAAAGAGTACTAATACGAAGAGATTGAAAATTACTTTATTCTGAGGATCAAACTCCCAAATAAAAATTCTTAAAGAAGAACTGTAGAAATACATAACAAAAAGGAATTTTACATATTGTAGTATAAAGACAATTGTGAGAGAGTATGGGTTAATATACTAGAGATATAGGGGTAAAAAAGGGAAATAAGGTGATTTGACAAAACTAATAGGAATTTTGCTTGTATCCTGAATCATCAAGTACCCCATTCAAACTTTAAATGAGTATAATTATTTTAGATAAACCATGAAGAGGTTTTCTGGTTGAGGGGTGTGAAATAAGGTACATCATGACCTCTAGGGGTCTGAATTTTTTGGTTTTGATTGTTTCCAAACTCAAAATGGAAAAACATTATGTAGTTAATGTGTTTATTGAATCATTTTTCTCTTGAAGAGGATTATATATATCATTTTTCCAAATCATCTGTACATGTGTCATAGATACTTGGTCTTACCCAAATTGATTTAGTTATATTCCCATACATCTAAACCTGGTTTGGATCAGGATCATGTATTCAATAAACTACATGATTATAATCAGGTCAGATTGTTATACATATTATAGGGTACATGAACTCAAATATATTTTTTAAAAATAAAAATAAACAATTGTTTACCATTGTATTTAATGAATAATCATATTTAATATCCATATATTTTTTCAATACACAAGTTTCAAAATTCCTAATGCATTAAATATTTGATTCATTTTTTACTTTCAAACCCCACCTCAAATACTATTATATACATACCCCTCCCTAGTGTCATTTTATAATTATTTCAGGCTATAATCAAAAGAATGATGTGAAAAGGCAACAAAAAATTAAATTTTTATTGAATTCATCATTTATATCCCCTGTTACAATGATAACACACACTCTTTGATCTAGCATTTCATATTTATATAGTTTTTTAATAATTTGAAAATATTTTTAAATATTATAAATTACAATTAGTTGTAATATTAGTTGCTGGAGAAGAAAACATGTAACACCCCAGTATAAAACTATGTATCTCATGTAAATTAAGTACTTGTAGTGAATGACTCATTTAAAATGGGATGAATAGTCAACATAATAAAAAATGAGAAAAAAATACAATAAAACTAAAAGGTCATAGATATTTAATGTGGTTCAGTACTATTTTGGTCTTACTCCATAACAAGAACACCATCCCACACTACCTTTTATTAAAATGATGAAAAAATAGACTACAAAAATGTGAGAGTTCACCCTGAAGGAAACTTGAAAGAATATTATGTTTTAATAATGAAAATATTCATGAAAAATAAGAACAAAACAATGATTATTCTAATAGTCAGATTTTTCAACCAACCAATGTGAATTCTCTTCAGGTAACGTCAACTACATTGATGAATGAGAAGGAGACTGCCTCTCGATCAGTATTATGATCTCCACTAGAACACAACAGCAAGAAACTAAGATCTTTAATAGAGGGTTGTGATTTTAATTTCAATATGAAACATCCTCTTCAATTCTACCATTTCTATATATGTGTTTGTTTCTTCTTCATTCATAAATAGTCAATTAATTTTATCATCAAATTTTACTTACGGTAATCGTTATTATCGGGATGATTGTTTTTTAGTCTATACCCTAGCTGGGTTGATTTACTTATATGTTGGGCCCTGTGTGAGACCCTTTACTTATTTTGGTGGGCCTCTACATGTACTTTCCATTTCATTAAACCATCATAATTTTTTGAGGGCGTACCTGAGCCTTGGATCCTTTACCTCCCCCCCCCTAATTTGAAACACATACGTGGTTGGACCCCTGCAGATGTCCTTTCTGTGAGGAATGATTCTATTATCATCTCAACTCCCTCAAGCTCACTACCACAAATAGGAATAAGGGAATCATATGATTTTATCAATGCTAAACAGAAAACACTGATAAAAGCCTCCCCTTTATCAATGCTAGCTAAAAGTGATGATAAAGGTTGATCTGTATCTGTGTTATTATTTGCACTAATAAAACTTTTTAATAAAAAAATATTAATAGTATATATAAAATTATTATATTTATATTCAAAAATAATTTTTATTTATATACATTAATTAAAAAATTCATGTTGATAATTAATATAAATATTATATATTACTAAATAATTTTTAATAATTTAAATATATATATATAATGTTTTAAAAAAGTATTTATATGATTAAAAATAAATATATATATATATATAAATAATTATAAAATTATAATAATTTTTAAAAAATAATAAATACATTTATTATATTTATAATTATATATTTATAATCACATATAAATATTTTTTTAATATATTTATTTGTAACTATAATTATACATATAAATATATATTTATTTGTTTAAATAAACATTTACCTCTAATGAATCGGTTCAATAAATAAATAAATATATATATATATATCATGAGATAATTATGATATTCATGGACATGTTTATGTTCATATATTGACATGTGAGTATAGTTGGCACTAGCTATGATCATAATTTTATTGGTGGACATGATTGGGCCTATGGGCCACAAATGGCATTCAGGCCATCAAAGGGGGAGGTGACACGGACATGATGGGAAAGAAATGATGTATAAATGATGCAATTGGGGCCTTTGGGCCATCTAATGGGGTCCTATGATCTATGTAATGGGATTCATGCCCTATGAACCTTCGATCCAAAAAAATTAATAAATTAACAGCTAGTTGGATTTGTTATCCCATAGTGGTCTAGGACTTACCTTTCCGACAAGTGTGTGGGGTAGAGAGAGGTGGTGTGTGTTTTATTGTAATTGAACTTCAAGCACCTAATATAATAAAAAATTATAATAAATATATTTAAATAATAAATATTGTTATTACATTTGTAATTATATATATTTATGTATTGATATATAAATATATAATTATATAAATATGTCAAAGTAGTGCAGTTTATGAGGTATAATTATATATATATATATATATAATTATATAGAAATATAATAAAATATATTAATATATAAATATATAAATAAATTTATGCCAATGAGCATATACCCGAGTGGTTCAGATTCATACATGGAATCCAGGAGTTCTTAGGTTCATGCCCACTTGGGCATAAGTACTATTACAGTATTATGTAGGTGATGAAGTAGACGATCACACAGGTAGGTGGTGATGCTGGTCAGGTGACGTTGGTAGGATGATGTAGGCATGATGATGCACTAATCTTTCGGGTCATGTAATGGAATTCATACCCATTGGGCCTATGGGCCATGAACTAAAAAAATAAGGCTTGATGGGTGGGCTATCCCCTTGGGGGGCTATGACCTAACATTCTAGCTTGTGTGTGTGGAGTATATGTATTTGAATGTAATTGTACCACCAGACACATAATATATATATATATATTTATAATTATAATTATATAGATATAGTTTTAATATATTTATTTCTATTTATAATTATATATATTAATAAAATTATAATAAATTCATTTATTATAATTTATAAATATATATATTTATATATTAATAAATGTATATATATATGTTAATAAGTGTATATATATAATTATATAAATATATATAACTATATACAAATATTTTCAAATATATTTATTTATAATTATAATTATAAATAAATATACTAATAAGGTTCATGAGGCAAGAAAGGACACTCCAAAAAAATTATTAGAAAAGTAAAAGACACAAATAAAGTATGGATTAAAATATAGAGACAAGCCCTCGTCCAAAATGAAGAGGATCAGAAAGAGAGTCTACAAATCAAGAATAGGTCCATAATTATGATCTGAGTCCTCATCATCATCAGTGGTTTCCCACTCTGACTATGAGTTCCTTTGATTGAATAGCACAACATACATGTCTCCAAGATTTTTCTTCTCTAGAGTGAGTCCCTTGGAAGAAGACTAGGACAACATATTTTTATCATGACCTCATGTACCAGACCAATCATCATAGATACGTCCTTGACCATGATTTTTTATGTCAACCTTGTTTCCAAAACATAGATTGTGGTCAATCCCCTCCCAACTCTTTCCTCTCTAAATCCAAAGTGTCTGTATCCATGAGGGTATCCTCCTTAACATGTATATATATATATATAATTATAAAATTATAGTGAATATATTTATTATATTTATAATTATATAACTATATATAATTATAAATATATTTATAATTATATGTAAATATTTATAAATATATTTATTTATAATTATAATTACAAAAAAATAAATTTATATTTATATATTAGTAAATAATTTTATATATAAAATATTATCAAATTTATATTAGTAAAAATATTAAATAGTTTATTTATATACATTGATTAAAAATATGTATATAATTAAAATAAAAATAATATTTAAATATTTTATTTAAAGGCTCCCATATAATTCTGCATCTGTCGAAGGTTCACATCTGAGTAGGAGAAAATTTCTATAGGTGTTGTTACAGTACTATATCAGATGATGACAGAGGCACGATGAATGATGCAGGCAGGTAGTGATGCAGGCATGACGCAGACTTGGCGACGCAAGAAGTGTGATGTAGCCATGATGATGCATTGGGACTTTGCGCCACTTTGTGGGCCTTTCAGCCAGTTAATGGGCTTCATTCCCACTAGGGCTTCAGGCCATGTATTGACTAAATAAGGCTTGATGGGTGGGATTTCCCTTGGGGGTGTTATGGCCTACCTTTCCACCCTGTGTGTGTAGTGTGCGTGTGTGTATTTAATGTAATTGTACCCCCAATCTCCTAATATGTATACTTTTTAAATATATTGATTTATAATTATAATTATAAATAAATAAATACATAATAAAATAATTATAAAATTAAAATAAATATATTTAAATAATAAACATATTCATTATATTTATAGTTATATATTTATAATTATATATATTTTTTCTTAAAATATATTTATTTATAATTATAAATATATATAATATTTATAATAATATAAATAAATTATTAAGAGTAGATCTTGATCAACACTTTTTTAGCACTGATAAAGATGTCCCTTTTCAATGCTAAAAATGTGCTGATAAAACTACTCTTTATCAGCGATAAAACTTTAATGCTGATAAAGACTAGTTTTTTCAATGCTTTCTATATTAATGATGAAAAAAATACTATTTATTAGCAATTTTTGGAAAGAATTGATAAATTAATTACCCATTTTTATAAAAACCTTAACATGAGGCTTCTTTCTCAAGCACCTTCAAGCTCTCATGGAACCCTACATCTACTGCACCTTTGCTCGCCATCACTCTCAATCTTCTGCTGCATCGCTACTCTCATCAGAACTCTCACTGATATTCTACCACACCAATACTTCTTCCTTATCTCCTCTCGATCTTTAGAAACTTCTATGATGAATCATTTCTCTCTAAATCTAAGGTATGTGATGAATCTCTACACCATATCACACCCTTGTATTGGGGTTCTTCCCACATGTTGATATCTTTTAGATTTAATTTTTTTTTTGAAATTCAAGATTCTTCCACTGTGTATCTACAAGAATGAGATTCAGGTGATATCTCATGATATATTTTATTAATATATTTTAGTATATCTATTTAAAAAATGATATATGGATTATAGAAGCCTATAAAAGGGAAAGGATCAACTTAATGAAGGAGACGATTTGGTGATGTGTGACAACCCAAGGAGAGAAGATACTTGAGTGATAGTTTCTGGGGGTGGGCAGTAGCGAGCATCGGAAAATTAGGATGTGCAACTCCATACTGTAACAATGCCACTAGTTCAGTTTTTATCTCTGAAGGGTGATTTTTGTCATCGACTATTATCAGAGAGGCGATAGAGACGTATCAGGGTGTGGTTTTTCACATTGGTTTTTACGTTGTATTTTCTATTCAAGCCTTAGGTTTTACATGGATTTTTGTACTGCCTGATTCATAATGAATTTTCTCGGATTTACCCCGTGTTTTTTTAAACCTTCTCAAGGAGTGTTTTTTCACGTTAATATTTTGAGTCCCCATTTGTTATTCTACTATTTGTTATTTTCTTCACTTAGGTTAGTGATTATCATAGTTATTATTTTTGCAATTGTTTCTTATTCAGGGGTCGACCCACTTTCAACCCAATATTTGGTATTAGAGGTGGTTATTCTTTTTTATTACTGATTAAATATGGGGGATTAATGTCATGGGATTTCTTCCCACATTGAACTATTTAACAAGAAAAATGATTTTACACTTTGGCAGCAAGGAGTTACAAATATTATGTTCTATGAGAAGATAGAGAATTCATTGAAGAAAAAAATTAGAGAAGCCGAAGATGATGATCATTGGTTATTGGATGGATATGTGAGAGTTTTTTATAAGCAAGTTTCAGAAGTATTTGGGTGATAATACACTATGGAAAGTGATGAATCTAACAGATCTCGAGGAGATCTGGGTGATGCTTTAAAGAATGTATAAATAAAAGTTCCTCACAAATCATTTATTTCTGAAAAATGGTTTTATGATTTGTGATTTCCAAATAATGGAGATTTAGGAAATCATCTAGACAGGTTCACCATACTTCTGACAGAGTTGTCTTCAGTGGCAGTCTAAACTGATGATAAGGGTAAGGCGGTTCCTGATGAGATAGAAGAGGAAGACTAGGTTTTGTTTCTTTTGAGTTCATTACTTGATTCATATGATAATATCATTACCACATTGATGTTTGGGAAAGACAAAATGAATTTTGATGATGTGATTTCATCATTTTTGATAAATGAGACTTGAAGAAAGACCAATGATGGTGAATACTCATTAATGGTGGAACTCTGGCTGTGATAGATGGAAATGGTATTCAAAGAGTTTGGTCGAATACATGAAGAATGTGTAAAGACCCTGAATTTTCATGTAATTTTTTTAATTAAATGGGAATTTTATGAGTCCGTGAAAATTTACAACGTAGGATTCTAAGGCCCAGAGTGCCCAGAATGAATTTTTGAACTTTTTTTCAGGTACGTTCAGTAAACATATGAGTGTTTTTTTTTAACTTTTGAACTAGTCCTCAAAATTGAAATCGGAGGGCACCGTTGAACTCGCAGCGCCGGTATTCACTTAAGGAGACCTTCACCTCGACCGCAGTAGGTTGAGGGTGGAAGTTAGATTTTCATATATTTGTGAAAGAATAAAAGAAAGAAAAAATTGTGTAAATTTTATTTTTATTTAATTTTGAAACTCCCATGTGGATGTTTCACAGGTGGGGACCACCTGAACTAAACCTCCCATGAGAGGTTATGGTGGTGGGGACCACCTGAGTCAAAAAAAACCCTTGAACTCCCCTCATTATGGAGAAAAACCTCTCAAATCCCTACTTAATTATTCCAAATCACCCCTTTAATTAATAAAGCCAACCCATAAATTAATTAATTAATTAAACCAATTTGAAATTATTCCAACCAAATCTATTAAGTTGGTGATTCCTCATTTTGGTGGAATTAGGGAAAACTCTTGGTAAAGGGGAGAAGCTTGGAGAATCAGGAGAAAGCTCTGCAATGAAGAACGCCAATGAAGAATGTCGACTTCGACTTTGACTTTGACTTCGACATTGAATTCTTCCTCAGGAAATTCATTGATGAGAAATGTCTTCAACATCAATGAACCGACAATCGATGAAATACCGACATCACCGATGTCCGTCTATCCCCAACGACGTCTTCTCCATCCTCGCGATTTCCATCGACGAATCAAATTATGTAGGGGTTGTTATTGAGTTCTTGAATTCTCTTGATAAATTTCCTCATTCTTGGACATCATGGTGAATGTGGATCAACAAAAATGAGTTGATCCACAATTTGAATTAAATTATTGACTTTTCGTTCTTGTTTCCTGATTCGATTAAAGCTGCTTACTACCACCCTAATGCGGAGGGTGTTGGCCAAACAAACATGGCCCGACCTCTCCATAGTTTATCTTGAGGTTTTTTGTGTTCCTTGAAATGGAAGAAAGTGGTGACTAGTGTCGGTGGTTGGCATCAGTGGAACCCGAGAACCACGACGATGGCGATGAGGGAGATGAATGCGACGAAGGTGATGAAGGCGACGAATGCAATGGCGTCGCCCCACGACCACCACCGCCCAAGGCTCTGCCATCTGCGGCCAACTCTGCCACCTGCAGCCTCCACGCTCCATCGCTTGCCTCTTGCTATACCACCCCATGGCCTTTCTGTGAATCCCCACGGCCTTGCCACCTTGCGGCCTGCCTTGCCACCCAGCAGCCCTTCGAGCAACCCCGCAGCCCTCCGTGCCACCCCGCAGCCCTCTGAGCCAACCTCGCAGCCTCTGCAGCCTCTACCACCCCATGGGACACTACCTAGTCTAGGCCGCGTAGTGTGGTCCAGACCGGTTCGGGCTGGGTCGGTCTGACCAGGTCAGACCGGGCCCGAACCCACTTTGACCCATTTATGCATTTTCAGCCATATCTTTGGCACCAAGCGTCTGTTTGATGAACCGTTTGCGGTGCCAGGAACCATGGTGCGAGACGGTCCCTTTGGTCTACCCTAATAAATATTTTGATAAATTTGGGGAATTTTCTGGTTGGATCGAGCACGAATCCAACCGGACCCTTGGGACTAAAAGGCTAATAATTTTCAGACTGGGCGTCCGATTGACACACCGTTGGTTGCATTGAGACCCCTATGACATGGTGGTCCTTTGAGATACTTCTTTATGGGACTTTTTGGTAGTTGTATTATCGACTAGTGGCTTGTGGAGCGGACCCTCCTGGAGAAAAACGAGCGTAGTGCGGAAACCCAGTAGTTGGCTATGATGTGAAGATGTACTAGGATCCTGTGTGGGTCTGATGATGTACTAAAGATGTACTAGGATTCGTTGTGGGTATGAAGATGTAATGGAGATTTACTAGGATCCTGTGTGGGCCTGACGATGTACTGAGTGATCCTGTGTGGGTCAGCACTGAGCGATCATGTGTGGGTCAGCACCTAGCGATCCTTTGTGATTCAGCACTGAGCGATCATGTGTGGGTCCACACCGAGTGATCCTATGTGGGTCAGAACCTAGTGATCATGTGTGGGTTAGCACCGAGCGATCCTGTGTGGGTCAGCACCGAGCAATCTTGTGCGGGTCAGCACCTAGCGATCCTGTGTGGGTCAGCACCTAGCAATCCTATGTGGATCAGCACCGAGCGATCCTCTGTGGGTGAGCACCGAGCGATCCTATGTGGGTCAGCACCAAGCGATCCTATGTAGGTCAGCAGTAGAGCTCCTTAACAGAGTAATATGATTTAGTATTTATATCTAATAATCTCTACTACTGTACTTAAGTTATACCTGGTGTGAGCTGGGTTTGTACCTGTGTGGTACTTTCCTTTGTGGCAATACCTTGGAGGTATTCTTCTATGTGGAGTACCTATGTGGTACTACCTTCGTTGTGTTCCTACCTTAGTGGAACAATTGAGCTTTGGGATTTTGAGTTGGACTATGTGATTCCCAATGGTTGAGATGGGTTTACTTGTTAACTTAGGTATATGTATGGGCTTATACCTAAGTAAGGTTGGCAGTTGACTACACGCTTTGTGGTTTATCCTTTGTGGATTTTGTGAGACCTTGAGGGTATCGAGGTCCCTACTGAGTATCGTTATACTCACCCCTGCACGAGCTATTCCGACACATTGTTGTGTTTGGTGCAGACGGTAGACAGTGTTGATCGAGGCTGAGGGTACCCGAACCGGACAGTTCCTAGAGAAGGAACATACAACAAGTCGATACATGGAGGAGAAAGGTGGGTGTGGAGGTGTGATGAGGCAATTTTTACCTACCCTTTAGGTTAGAACCCTGGAGGATGACCCATTGGCTGCTTTACTTTTTCTTCAATTGTATTGTATTCTGTTGTACTTGTACCTATACTATTGGGATTTTATTATGGCCCCTTTTACTTACTGCACTCACTCTATTTACTATTCAGTTTACTTGTGTTCACATCGTGCTTTGTGATTGGTTGCGTGTGCATATAGTTTATAAATCCAATTCCTTCCTATTTTTAGGGATTAAACCTTTCAGTGCTAGTCGCCAGCCCCTGGCCTATGGAAGGTGAGCTTGGGGTAGTTAGTTCCCGGGCCCCGGGGGATGGGTCATAACAAGTTGGTATCAGAGGATTCGGTTCTACCGTAGAACATAAGACTATGATATTTATTTTTAATGGTAATAGTGTTAAGTTTAGTGAGTGTGGTTATCAGTTTAGAGAATCCTGTATTGGTGCGGCAGCCGACGTATCAATACACCGGGACCTTGACTTTTGATTTCTGACTCAGTGCATGAAAACGCTGATTGCATGTCTATTTTCAAGAGTCTTCTTTTTTAACTCTTTGATTCATCTCACTAGGTATAACTAATTTACCATGGTGGACCTGTTTCTTTTTAGGATGCCTCTACGCAAACAGCCAGCTATAGTTCTGAGAGTAGTACCACTGATATCCCACTGAGCGATGAGGCCTCAGTGCAGGGACCTCTTCTAGTAGAGGCTCCAGTAGAGGCACCAGAGGTACCATTGCCCCTTGGGCCATCAATGCCACTAGCCCCAGTAGTAGAGAGTACACGTCGCTTGAGCGTGTTGCATGAGGTCCAGTGCTAGAGGCCACCTCGGTTTAGGGGAGAGACGGACCCACATGTAGCTTGGGATTGGATAGAGGTTTTAGTGAGAGTCTTTTGACTAGTTGTGATACCAGCTGATCTCATGGTGATCCTTGCTGCCAACCTTCTACAGGAAGCAGTAGGAAGATGGTGGAGCTTGATTCTTGAAGTTCACGATGAGGTGATTCTTATCTGGGAAGACTTCAAGAGCCTGTTTCGGGTAGAGTATGTTCCAGAGAATCTTCGTTTAGTGCGCATTTAGAAGCTACTTCATCTGCAGCAGGGCAGAATGACTGTGGATCAGTACTCAGGGAGGTTCACTGATCTCTCACGCTACTCCACTGATATGGTGTGGGTCCCATTCTTCAGGGCCCAAACCTTCGAGCAGGTGCTCAGGTGGGAGATCAGGGCTTCAAAGATCTCACTCATCATCCCGATGCAGGCGGGGGTGTGAGAGAAATCCCTTTTATTGGAGATTTTCCTTAATGAGCAGTCACCAACTGCGAGACACACCACCAGTCGTCACGTAGTGGATTCTTCTGTAGCTGGCATCAGATAGATGTCGTAGAGGTCCAAGAGGACCAGACCTATAGGTGGATGACTGCAGGATTCAGGGTTGGTTGTACAGGGCACCCGAGATAGATCCAGTCATTCCAGGAGTGGTCAGTGTTAGGCATCTGGTGGGCAGGGTCACATGGATCATGACGGTCTGACCCTATGTATGTATGATCAGCAGATGATTGAAGGACCTCCCAGGAAAAGATAGATATTTGACCGAGGAGATCCATAGGGAGAAAACGGGCATGGAATAGGAGTTGTTCATGCAGCTGGCGGTGGGCGAAAATTCATGATGTTACCACCACCACCACTAGGATATCCACCCTGACTGTAGCGAGTAGGAGGACAGCGGCGAGCTCAGCTCCAGGTAGCTGAGTCCTAAAATCACGGCACTCCAGAGATGATATGAGGTACGATATGTGTATACTCTACCTTAGCTTTAGTACTTATAAACATATATTCCAGTAATTATTTTATTTCCACTTCTCTCGTTCGGAGCTTGGAGATTCTAATGGGGTCGTTGGCTTGATCCTTATGGCTAGATACTCCTATGGGAGTGGATTCGATGATTACGCACTAGTGCCAGTAGTGTGATATTACTCTAGGAGGTGAGAACTTTGGCTGGGATCTCCTTGTAGTAGCATCGAGACCTTACGACCTCATCTTTGGTATGGACCGATTATCTACAGTCCATTCTTAGATTGATTGTATTAGGCACAATGTACGGTGTGTCCACATGAATGGGACCAGGTTTAACTTCACCGGTGATAAGGGAGCCATTGAAGCATAGGATGGTCTTACCCATATGAGGGTGCATCCGATTACTGATCAGTTGGCTAGCCTTACCCTCGGAGTGATTGATGTGTAGAGTCCAAGTTATCCAGTAGTGGTGGACCAGTATGCGGATGTCTTCCCTGATGATGTTCTGGGTGTTCCTCCACATAGATAGGTGGACTTTTACCTTGAATTATACCCCAGGACAGCACCAATATCTAGACCGGTGTATCAGAATGCTTCGGCTTAGCTTTGTGAGCTATGGGTACAACTGGAGGACTTACATGGGAAGGGATTCATTTGGCCCAGTGTTTCTCCTTTGGAAGCCTCGATTTTGTTCTCCAAGGAGGGGGATGGGAGCTTGAGGCTTTTTTTTACCATCAGGGCCTGAACCAGGTGACCGTGAAGAACAAGTACCAACTCCTGAGGATTGACAACCTCTTTGATCAGCTTAAGGGAGCATGGTGGTTCTCAAAGATAGACCTCAGATCAGGCTATCACTAGATCAGAGTACGATATGAGGATGTGCAGAAGACAACTTTTAGATGTTAGTATGACCACTATGAGTTCTTGGTTATGTCATCCGGTGTAACCAACACTCCAATAGTGTTCATGGGACTCATGAATATGATCTTTTAGCCATAACTTGATCGCTTTGTAGTAGTCTTCATCGATGACATACTGATCTACTCAGCTACTGAGGAGGAGCATGCCTATCATTTGCAGATAATTTTGGACACACTCTGAGAGTACCAACTTTATAGTAAGCTCTCGAAGTGCCAGTTCTGGATCTGAGAGGTTCACTTTCTGGGACACATCATATAATAGGCTGGAGTTGTAGTAGATCCAGTAAAGATTGTGGCAATGCTTGCTTCGGAGCCACCCATGAGTGTGATGTAGGTACGGAGTTTCTTGGGATTGGCTGGATACTACTGGAGGTTTGTGCCATATTTCTCTAGAGTTGTAGCACCACTTTCAGCTTTGACGAAGAAGGAATAACCCTTCATGTGGTCGGAGAGATGTCAGTGGAGTTTTCAGGAGCTGAGGCAGAGGCTGATTAGTGCCCCCATCTTGGGGCTTCCAGAGGAGGGAATAAGGTTCGTAGTATACTATGACACATCAAGGACCGAGCTCGGATGTGTCATGATGCAGGAGTGAGCATTGATCACATATGGTTCTCGACATCTGAGACAGCATGAGTAGAACTACGCTACCCATGACCTAGAGTTAGCAGTAGTGGTCTTCACCTTGATGATGTGACAAAAATATTTGATGGGAGAACATTTTATAGTCTACTCAGATCACAAGAGTCTCAGGTATATCTTCTCCCAAAAGGACATGAACCTGAGATAGCGATGTTGGCTTGAGTTCCTCCAGGCCTATGACTTCGAGATAGTTTATACTCCTGTGAAGGGGAATGTTGTAGCAGATGCACTCAGCAGGAGGACTGGTATATAGCTGCTAGGTGTGGTGATGGAGAAACTGGACGCTTTTCAGATATTATTTGTGGATCGGGATGGAGTAGCTTTTCTTCAGTCTCTTACAATCACTTCCCCACTTATTCAGCAAGTCAGGGAGGCGCAACATGGGGATGCTGATTGCGAGGCTCGACATGCTCAGATATCCACAAGGCAGGAGCCTGATGGATTTTCTGAAGGTGGGGTCCACGTCATCCTCTTCAGAGGACGTACCATGGTACCAGTGTCGCTTTGGGAGGAAGTGATGAGGGAGTTCCACACATCCCCTCTAGAGGTACATCCAGAAGTGGCGGAGATGTGCCAAGATATCTGATGACGGCACTAGTGGCTGGGAATGAAGAAAGTGGTAGCAGAGTTCGTCTCTCGGTGCCACACATATCAGAAAGTGAAGGTGGAGTATCAGGTATCAGCTAGCTTGGTTCAGCCATTAGAGGTCCTAGATTGGAAGTGGGATGCGATATCCTTGGACGTCATGAAAGGACTTTCACATACATCTAGGGGACATGATTCTATCTGGGTGATCATCAATCGACTCACCAAGTCAGCCAACTTCCTACTGATCAGAGAGCAGGGTTCAGTAGAGATCTTAGGACCCCTCTATATGAAGAATATTGTGCATATACATGGAGTACCCTCGAATATTGTCTCTGATGGTGATGCATGTTTTACTTCCCGACTATGGAAGGGGTTGCATGAGGCTTTCGGGACGCAACTTTGTTTGAGCACCGCCTTCCATCCTCAGACGGATGGTCAGACTGAGTGGAACATTCAAACCCTCAAGGACATGATACGTGCTTGTGTCCTTGATTTCGGTCGTAGGTGGGAGGATCACTATCCATTGGTGGAGTTTGTATAAAACAATAGTTATCACTCCACCATTGTGATGGCACCTTTTGAGGCCTTGTACGACTGACCTTGCAGATCACCTTTGTGCTGGACTGACCCCAGGGATTCAGCACCCATGGGACTATACATGGTATGCGTTACCATAGAGAAGGTGCAGATCATCCAGGAGAGGATGAAGACTACATAGAGAAGGCAGAAGTCTTATGTCGATAGAAGAAGGAGACCTCTCGATTTTGAGGATGGCGACCACGTCTTTCTACAGGTCTCACCCTAATGAGTTTTGTGGAGTTTTGGCTGAGGCGGTAAGTTATCACCAAGATTCATTAGACCTTTTCAGGTTCTCAATAGAGTTGGTGAGGTGGATTATCACTTATCTCTTCCACCTTAGTTTCACCGGGTGTACGACGTCCTCCATGTATCCCAGCTGAGGAGATATGTGCATGACCCTTCCCACGTCATCAACCACGGCAAGCTGGACATCGATGATGGGGAAACTTTTATGAAGGTTCCAGTTGAGATTGACGATAGATAGAAGTGGGTCCTTCGTGGAGAGTAGATACCTCTGGTGTGCATTCACTGGAAGAACGGGAACCTCTAGGAGAGCACATGGGAGCGGGAGGCTCAGATACGTGCTCAGTACCCCCCACTTGTTTTCCTAGTTTTATGATGTGGCTTTTGGGGAAGTAAAGCTCTAAGTTGGGGAGAATGTAATGAACCATAATTTCCATATAATTTTTTTTAATTAAATCGGAATTTTATAAGTCCGTGAAAAATTACGGCGCACGATTCTAAGGCCCGGAGTGCCCGGAATGAATTTCTGAACTTTTTTTTGGTACGTTCGGTAAACATACGAGCGGGTTTTTTTAACTTTTGAACCTGTTCTCACAATCAAAATTTGAGGGAACCTTTGAACTCACATTGTCTGTATTCATTTAGGTAGACCTTCACCTCGACCGTAGTAAGTAGATGGTGGAAGTTAGCCTTTCCATATTCATGAAAGAATAAAATAAAAATAAAATTGTGTAAATTTTATTTTTATTTTTATTTTGAAACTCCCATGTGAATGTTTCATAACTAGGGACCACCTGAACTAAACCTCCCATGAGAGGTTATGGTGGTGGGGACCACCTGAGTCAAAAAATCCCTTGACCCCCCCCCCCCCCACACACACATTATGGAGAAAAACCTCTCAACTGCCCACTTAATTATGTCAAATCTCACCTTTAATTAATTAAGACAACCCTTAAATTAATTAATTAAACCAATTTGAAATTATCCCAACATAATATATTATGTTGGCTATTCTTCAATTTGGTGTAATTTAGGGAAACTCTTGGAAAAATGGATATGCTTGGGGAATTGGGAGAAATCTCTCCAATGAAGAATGCCAAAGGAGAACGCCGACTTTGACTTTGACTTTGACTTCAACTTCTTCCTCGGGACATTCGTTGTTAAGGAACATCTTTAACGTCAATGAAATGACTATTGAGGAATCACTGACATGATCAACGTCTGTCTATCCCCAACAGTGTAATCTCCTTCCTCGCGACCTCCGTCGATGAATCAAACAAGGTAGGGGTTCGTTATTGAATTCTTGATTTTTCTCTATTAATTTCCTCATTCTTGGAAATCATGGAAAACATGGATCAACAAAAACTAGTTGATTCAAAATTCTTATTAAATTTTTGAGTTGTCATTCTTGTTTCCTGACTCTATTAAAGTCGCTTACTACTGCCATAATGCGGAGCGAGCAGGCTAGACAAATATGGACCTACCTCTCCACAGTTTATCTTGAGGTTTGTTGTGTTCCTAAAAATGGAAGAAAGTGGCAACCGGTGCAGGCAGTTGGCACTGGTGGAACCTGAGAACCATGAAAAAGGCGACGAAGGTGAGAAAGGTGATGAAAGAAATGGCGCTTCCCCATGGCCACCACCGCCCGTAGCTCTACCGTCCGGGGCCAACTCCACTGCCCATGGCCTCTGCGCCCCATGGCGCTCCACCGCCCGCTGCCTGTAGTACCTCCTTGTGGCCTCACCACGCCGCCCCGTGGCCTTGCTGCCCCGCGGCCTGCCATGATTCCCTGAGGCCTTCTGAGCCTCCTCATGGCCTCGCGCCGCCCGCGGCCTCCCGTAGCCATCGCGGCCCCCTCGCAGCCTCCGCGGCCTCTCCCTCCCTGAGGGATGCTACCCAGGACAGGCCGCCCAGTGCGGGTTGGGCCGGGTCGGGCCGGACCTAGACCCACTTCGACCCATTTACGCATTTTCGACCATATCTTTGGCATTGGTCATCCATTTTAATAAACTTCTACGGCGCCAAGAACCTTGGAGTGAGACAGTCCCTTTGGTATACCCCACAAGAGATGTGGATAAAGTTGGGGAACGGTCAGGTTGGATTGAGCACAAATCCAACTGGGGCCTTGCGACTAAAAGGCTAATAACTTTCATATCAGTCATCTGATTAAAGCACCATCGGTTGCTTTGAGACCCCAATGACATGGCAGTCCTTTGAGATACTTCTTCGTGGAACTTCGTGGAAGTTTGAGTATCGACCAGTGGCTTGTGGAGCAGACCCTCCAGGAGATAATCAAGCATAGTGTGGGAATCCAGTAGCTAGCTGTGACGTGAAGATGTACTAGGATCCTGTGTGGGTCTGACGACATACTGGATATGTACTATAATCCTATGTTGGTCTGATGACATAATTGATATGTACTAGGATCCTGTGTGCGTATGATGATGTAATGGAGATGAACTAGGATCCTGTGTGGGTATGACGATGTATCTAGTGATCCTATGCGAGTCTACACCGAGCGATCCTATGTGGGTCAGCACAGAGCGATCCTATGTGGGTCATCACCTAGAGATCATGTGTGGGTCAGCACTGAACTATCCTCTGTGGGTCAGAAATAGAGCCTCTTAACAGAGTAAGATGATTCAGTAGTTACATCTAATCATCTCTACTACTATACTTAAGTTATACCTGGTGTGAGGTGAGTTCGTACCTCTATGGTAATTTCCTTTTTGGTAATACCTTGGAGGTATTCTTCTGTGTGGTGTACCTCTGTGGTACCACCTTCATGGTGTTTCTACCTTAGCGGAACAGTTGAGATTTGGGCTTTTGAGTTGGACTCTATGTTTCCTCATGGTTGATATGGGTTTACTTGTTAACTTAGGTATATATGTATGGGCATATACCTAACTAAGGTTGGAAATTAACTACACGCTTTTTGGTTTATCCATTTTGGATTTTGTGAGACCTTGAGGATCTCAGGGTCCCTATTGAGTATCGTTATACTCACCCCTGCACGAGCTACGCCTGCACCTTGTTTTGTTTGGTGAAGATGAGAGACATTGTTGATCGAGGATGAGGGTACCGGGACCGGACTGTGCCCAGAGGTGGAATATACGATGAGTCGGTACATGGAGGAGACGAGTGGATGTGGAGTTCTGAGGAGGAGATCTGTACCTACCCTTCAGGTAGGAACCTCATAGGACAACTCAGTAGCTACTTAACTTTTTCTTCTGTTTTATTGTATTCAGTTGTACTTGTACCTTTACTGTTGGGCTTGTATTCTAGTCCCTTTTACTTACTTCACTCACTCTATTTACTGTTCATTTTACTTGACTTTTTATCTTTTTTTGTGCTTGGTTTCATGTTCTTACAGGTTATAAAGGCAATTCCTTCCCATTTTTAGGGATTACGCCTTTCAGTTCTAGTCGTCCACCCTAGGCCTATAGAAGGCGGGTTTGTGGTAGTCACAGCACAGGCCTCGGGGGATGGGTCGTGGAAGAAAGTTCAAGTGCATATTTTTCAACATGTAGTGTCTTTTTCAACAAGGAGGTTTACAAATTAGATTCTGAGAATATTAGCATAAGTCTTATTCCAGTTTAGGTTGATTTACTTTTAGATGGCATTGACAGTCACACATCAGATCTGTACACTGAATGGGTGGTTGATTTATCAGCATCGTGCCATATTACCCAAAAGAAGGATTTATTTTCTTCATACTAAGAATGAAACTTTGGTATTTTGAATATGAGAAATGGATATTCTAATGATGTCATTGGTTTTGGTGATATTTGTATCACTACAAATGCAGCTGGTATGCAGATGTTGAGGGATGTGAGGCATGTGTTAGGTATACTCTATAATTTCTTATCCACTTGTACTCTTGATCATTATGGATTCAGTAGTTCCTTTAGCAGTTGAAGATGGACCTTTTCTAGAGGATTGATGGTTTATGGGTGAGGCATAATGGGTGACACGCTTTACAGGATGGATGTAATGGCTTGCAGGGATGTGATTAATGCATCTACGAAGAGGACTTTGTCAGATTTGTGGCATAGGTGATCGTTGTGCATCAGTCGAAGACCGTTGAATATGATGAAGAAGGTTTGGAATCCAAACCAAGTCAGGTCAGGTGTTTCAGGTCTTATATCTAATTCCTTTTCTTTATAGAGTGCCACTAGTGAATAAATAATAAAATTAATAGATCTAGGTGATACACTGAGAGTTTTGGACTACTCGTATGATGTTGAGAAATGGGAGAAATTAATTCTTGTATGTACCCCTAATTATGTGGTGATAACAATTATGGGGGATCCATATATTTTTTATTCTGGTATTGATGATGCAGATATAGGTATGATGAAGTCTTCGACATTTGGATTTATTTTTTAGGGGGATCTTTCATGTTTTCATCAGAGATAAAAAAGAGGGATTTCATATTTTCTACAAAGTATGGTAGTTATTGTAATACCAACCAATTTTTCTTCCAACTTATTTTTTTGAATGTGATCCCCATATTCGATGGGCTAAATAGGGATATTTTTGGGGTGAATACCACACATTTCTATCATTTAGACTTGAATATTTTTTTTTGGAAATTCAAAATCCTTCAACTCTGTTTCTACAAACATGAGATTTAGGTGATATCTAATGATATCTTTTTTTGAGATATTTTTATATATCTATTTGAAACAAGATATGTAACATATGGGAGCCTATAAAATGAGAATAAGTAATTCAAGGAAGGAGATTATTTGGTGGTATGTGATAACCCAAGGAGAGAAGATACTGGAGTGAATGTTTCTAGGCATGTGTAGTAGCCTGTAGCCATAAATTGGGTTGTTCAACAAGTTGCGGCAACAATTCTGTGAGTTCGATTTTGATCTTCAAAGGGTGACTCCTAATCATAGACTACTATCAGAGGGGTGACGAAGTCATATCAGGGTGTGGTTTTTGACACCAGTTTCTACGTTTTATTTTAAATTTAATTCTCGAGGTTTACTTGGATTTTTTTACTCTCTAATTCATAGTGAATTTTCTCAGAGTTTCCCCATGGTTTTTTAATCCTCCAAAAGGAGGGTTTTTCCACATTAAAAATTTCTAACCCCATTTTTTATTCTGATATTTGGTTTTTCACTTCACTTACATTGGTGATTCTCACAATTACTATTTTTGAAACTAAGATTTTATCTAGGGTTGATCCACTTCCAACCTAACACCCTTCACCACATCGCACCACACCACACTAATCCCATTATATCTTTATGAAAAAAACTTCCTAGAATGAGGTTTGGAATTTTTTTACTCATAGGAAATGACTAGGGCTGTTTCTAATGTGTAATATTCCTTTAATGTGGTTTAAATCATGTTTTGAGGTTTAAATAGTATGTTGAATCTAGGGAAGTGGTAGATAAGGGACATTTATTACTTGGTTAGGTGTAACCACATATCGAATGTTGGTCCAGATGATGGGTCTTTGGTCATTTTTAGCTATAGGAGATTTGAAGAGTTTATATTCTTTCAACTTCCTACTAATTAACATAATGTAATCCATAACCCTTATATATATTCACATTCTCACCAATATAAAATATATATTTTTATGAATATTGGATAGTATATTTTACTCCATTTAGATTTTTTTCAAGGTTTCGTAGGGGTGATACACAAAATTTTAACTGATGTTACAATGTTTTTATAAAATTTTGTAAAAAATATATCCATTATGAATAATTTATTTTATATAATTAAATTTAATTAATTAATTGGTTTTTTTATAAATAATTGAAATGTATATTTGATGGTGTTATGACCTTATGTGATCAAAGGTCTTAAAATTGAGTTTTAATGATCTTGTATGAACTTAGGAGATGGTTCTCCTATAATTCTTCAAGGGATAACTATATATCTAGGTCATTGGTCTATAATGTTATAGTAAGTATAATGAATCTTTCATGAGATGTGTGATATGTTTCCTCGCCTCCTAGTTTTGACTGACCAAAACCTAAAATGAGATTATTTTCTATAAACTATATAAGTTGGATTTGGAAAAGTACACCCTAGTAGTACCATACTAATTATATTCCATGATTCTATGGTTATATAAGTCCATTAGATTGAATTAGATTCAATTATATTTTAAATTTTCTTAAAATTTCATGGTTGGAATGATATCACACGATCTTTCAAGTGAGGCATGTAGTAAACGATTCCTAATTCCCATCATCCCTAAAACCATATAATTTTTTCAAATATATATTACTACTTTTATGTTGTTTAATTTTATGAAATTAAGTATTATAGTTAATTTTTAGTGTTGACTGGTTAAACTAAATTTTCTATTGCATCGTTTTTAATGAAACAAATGAATTTTAGTGAAGTGAAATTTAGTTTGATCCTGAAAAATATATTTGATATAAAAAATTGAAATGAGAAAAATAGTTAATTTATAGAATTATATGTCTTTTTACAACATGTATATTTATTTTTTAACCTATAATTTAATAATATCTGTTCAAATTTTCAATTATATATTCATGACATATATTTTTTACAACATTCCTATAATTTTAAAACGAATGTTATTTTTGGATCCTTATATTAATTAATTGAATATATTTTCATCATATTAAATATATAAATAAAATTAAATAAATTTCAAGTAAAATAAAAAACCAATAAGTGTTATATAATAAATTTTTTAAACTTTATCAACACATCTTCATAAATCTTAGAACCATTATCTTAGTTATATTTAATTACTTACAACCAATTGAAAATAAACGAAACATAATTTCATTTCATTTCAAAATTTATCATTATAACCTAAATAAGGTTTATAATAGGAATGGGGAAATATTTTATCGAATTAATAATGACATATATATTCATAATTTAATATTTATATAATAATTATGTAATTAAATTTAATCAATTATTTCTTAATATGAATTACCATATGTAAATATCATATTTTAATAATTGAGTATATATTTTTCTATTTTTTACAATTTATAAAACATTATTCATATATATTCATTACATATTGAATCCAAATTTTCAATTGATTTTATAAAAACCATTCCATGATTATAATAAATTTAATTATTAAAAAAATCTAAGTGTATTTAGAAATCTTGCATTAAATGAGAAATATTTTATAAAGATATTTTAGAAATATTTTATATCCTAAGAACTCTAAAAAATGATGAAACATACATCATATACATTTAGTGAGTTAAGATACACACTTCATCATGACTTAAACAAGATATCCAGTAAGTAAACTGTGATTATTTGGGTATATAATCATCATAATCATAATAGTTATAATAAGTTTATATTTGAAAAAAAGTCCACCTATCCAAATATATCATAGATTCAATCAAATATATTCCTATAGTATCTTCATCAATAGGTATTCCTAGTTTGTGTAACCCAAATAAAACACCAAGAATAAGAAAACATAGGATAATCAAACGATACTCATGCTAAACTAAAAAGGCCTAACATGAAAATCTTGAGTAACGTATAGATTTTTTCCCTTTTGTAATATAATCTAGTGGTATTTATGTTGAGATTAACAATACCCATTTTAATGATCAAGGAATCAACAAGTTATATATTGGAAGGAATCTCATGCTTAGTATTAAAATGGGTTTCATTTAAGGACTCAACAATTTAATATACATTATATTCATATTAAATTCATAACTATTAAATCATATGTAATATTTATATTTCAATGTTTTTTTTAAATTTTTTTGTATGTATTCATATATTGATTTAGTTTTTGAAATACCTATTCATCCACAATTACATATTCTCTATGATTTGGTTTTGGATTCCAATGGAATGAGTATTAGGAAACAAAATAAAATAATAACTATCATCATCATTAGATTCATCTCCCCAATAGTAATTATTTCATTTTGTTTCCAGACACTCATACCCTATCTCTTATGAATATGCACCTATGTTTCTTGAACTACTCTGAGTATTATTCATCCCATACCAGATATCTGTGAACATTGTTGATGAATTCAGAGGATAAAACCTACCACCAATGGAGTATTTCTTTTTTTTAATTCAATTAACAATTTCCTTCAAATCATGATGAAATTATTCAAAACATTAAAATTTTTGGTTCCACTTATTTTATAGGCCCATTTTTATATATTTATTTATTTATTAAATATTAATATTATAGAATAAAATAGGATGGATATGAATAGAAAATGGATAGATGAAAATTGTATGAAAAAAGTGTATGAAGATGGGGTGAGTGAGCTCATTATATTTTCAAAAGATCAAGAATATGGCCCATATAAAATAATTTCTTCATGTTTACACTATTTTTATTCAAGAATAATTAGTCCATATGAGTTGGAAGAACATTTTCTCTGTTACGAAATAGAGTGAAGTGATAAATTTCGGAATAAACATGGGGAAAAATAATGTATATTGTTAATGGGATAGTATTTAGTTGTATGGATCATCTGATATGATTACAAGTCTAGAAAATAAGGAAGACCATATCAAGGATGTGATTATATATGTGAATGACGATTATGATTGTATTAAGGAAATACCAATGACAATTAAATATGAACTTCATCATTTTCCATAATTGTTTGAGAAGTTAAAGAGTTGTGAGAATACATCATTGTATGCTATTTGAACTAAATATATAGCATTTTAAACCATAATGAATATATATAATTTGAAACATAGAAATGGATAGAGTGACACCATTTTTAATAAACTACTTTCTCTACTGAATGATATGATCCTAGAGGATAATGAGCTCCCTAGTTGAACATATGAATCTAAAATAATGCTACAATCGATAGGTAAGATCTCATAAAGAATACATTCTTATCTAAATGATTGTATATTATTTATCAGGGACCAAAAATCACTTATATAATACCCAAATTGTGGTTCTTCTTGATACAAGAAAGACAAAACGGGTCCTATAAAAGTTGTATTGTACTTTCCAATCATTCCTAGGTTTAGTATCCTATATAGAAGTGATGAGACTATAAGGAAACTGATGTGGAATATATATACAAGAAATAAATATGGGAAGATTCATTACCTGATAGCCTCTCCTTAGAGGAAGAGAATTTATCATGAGTATCTTGAATTTGGAAATGAGCCGAGAAAACTTAATCTTATGTTATCAATAGATGGGGTGAATCCTATTGGTTTTCAAAGAAACAATCATAGTACATGGTCAGTTATGTTTATAAATTATATCTTTCCACCATGGTTATGCATGAAATGAAAATAAATTTGGTTACCTATGGTTATATCTATACTGAAACATATAGTTAATGATATAGATGTTTATTTGGAACCATTGACTGATGATTTGAAATTGTTATGGTATTTAGGTGATATATTGTATGATGCTTAAAAATGAAGATTACACATTGAGATCCATTTTGTATCGGATTTAAAATGAATATCATGCTTATGAAAATTTATTAGGATGTAGAATTAAAGGAAATAAAGGGTGTCCCTCTTTCAAAGAAGTTACAAAATTGATTATGTGGAAACATTCATTGAAGACTATGTTTCCAATACATCATATATTTCAACCCTAAAAACAAAAGTACTAATATTGGGTGACATCATTCGATGGATGTTTAGAATAACATACATCACCATCTCCAATAACATGTGATAAACTGTTTGAGAAAGTAAAATATTTGTACACTACATTTGGTAAACCTTTTTTAAAAAATATTATGTAAACCAGTTGGAAAAAGAGATTGGTTTTTTTGAATTTCCGTACTATAATTTTCGGTAAATTATAAATTTTCTTAAAGCTATAGTTTATTAAAAAAATATAGGTGATAGTGTCATTGTAATTTTACTATATCAACATAGAAAAAAAAGGGATGTAATTAAGGTAAGTTTGAACATTTTTGAAATTGGAATGTGGGAAGAGTTGGCACTAGTGAAGGGTGAAAAAAAAACATTTCTTCCTCCAGCATCTTGCACTCTTTCCAGGTAGGAGAGATATCAGTTTTCCAACTTCTTTAATGATTTAAATGTTATGTAGGGGTATTCATAAAATATTTATAGAATTTTTTAAATGACATATTTAAAAGTTAAAGGTTCTAAAATAACATGATTGTCATGTTTGATGCAAGATCTAATTTCTGCAGCTTTATGTTTCATTTTTTTCAAGAATTTCCATCATAAATTAACCAAAATCTGTTTCTTTTTCAATGATTAATTTTTTAAAGTTATAGACCTAGAAAAAATTCAAACTATGGAAAAGTAAATTCTCATTATATTAATTGAATTGAAAATTTTATTCTTGTCAGAATTCTTTGATATGATGGTTCACTTGATGAGAGATATTTGAATATGTGTTTATGTACATTACAGTTGGATTTACCACATTGAATTGTATATAAAGATTTTGAAAGTTTGTGTTAAAAATAAAATGCATCTATAGGGTTATATTTTATAGTGATATATCGTTTGGGAAGACATTGAATTATATACTAACTTCTTATCTGATGTAAAAATAATTGGACTATTGAAATCTCATGACACTGGTCAATATATGGGTAAAGGAATTTTCGGAAGACATGTTGTCACAATCAATATTACATATCAGAAGTAGTACCACCTTTACATTTTTCATATGATTTTAGTGCTTCCCCTATATGTTGAAACCCAAAAAGAAATTCGTAGGCATTTGATTCCATCAAGGGCTAAAAGCTGGATATCAAATACACATAATCACCAATTTATAGGATGGTTTTGAGGACATATTTTTAAGCATTAAGATGAAAATTCGTATTCAATTTTAAAATGACTTTTATGGATAGCCAAAGAACTAAGTGTGTATGTATTATAATAAAATGTTTATGCAATTAATGGTTATATTTTTTCATACAAATAAACATGATGAATGTAGTACCATGAAAAATAGTGGAGTTACGCTTATGGATAAAGTGATGCATGTTTCTGGTGGTAAGTATAGAAATAAAATTTATGAGAATATTTCATACTTTGGCATCATCAAAAAAAATATAGAAGTTTGATCATACAACATTATAAGTGATGATTTTTTAATGAAAGTTGGTTGATAAAAAGAGTGTTGTTAAAATAGATTAATTGGGATTCCTGAAAATGGATTTCTATAAGGAAGGGAACAAATATGAACTATTTATAATTGCATCACAGTAAGTAAAAATATTTTATATTCTAGATCCTAAAAACTGAAAGTGGTCAATTATTCTATTATCGTCCCAAACCACTGAAGGTCTGGATGAAAATTCAACTGAGGATTAACCATTCATTGGGATGTTAAAATCATTTCCCCAAGGTATCAAGGTTGATGGAGTTTTTTATATCATAGGATACCATAATGAAGGGATTTAATACTCAATATTCACTATTTTATTTCACCACTTATACCAATGTATTAAACTAGTTTTTTATTGAAAATTATAATTATAATAACAAATTTAACTTCATGATTGATTAAATAATTTTGTTCTTTTCACTATTAAAAAGGTCAATTTCACTTGTTTTGATGATTTAATTAAAGGTGGAGGTTATTTGTAAAGTTGAAGATGATGTGAAAGAAAATGGTCCAAACTACATGGAATCCCATGAATACATGTCCATTTTTTTCATTATTCAAGAAACAAGTACATCCAATTGGGATAAAATTTTTCATCTGGTCTATATATCCGTGGGGTATAACTTTTAAGAAGGAACCCAACCCTAATTATTCCATTAAGAGGCTCATCCAAACTGATCTGTCAAATAAAATGAATCTACACAGGTTCAAAACATTGCCTCATTATTTTATCCATATATCTTATTATATTCAATATATAGCCACAAACTTTTACATGGATATAGAAAAGGTGTCTTCCAATAAATTTATAGTTTTTTCCAAAGTGATTTATGAATTTTTGTTTGGACAAAACAATGGAAGAAGGGGATTATCAAAATCTAGGTGCCCAAAACCACCTCCCACTTTCCTATAAATTGGTACCTTGGGCACCCCATTTGAAAGTTTCACTAGGAGGAAAGGTGTTGCCATTTTGAAGTTATAAATGTGTATTCTCATAATACTTATAAGCTCTAGAGGCTATGGGAAGTGATACATCAATAATTTATTCTTACTCCCCTCCCATGGATTTCTAAACTCCTTGTGATCACTCTGGGAGGAACATGAGGTAATCTCGAGCTTCATGTTGGTATTATTTTAAATGATATATTTAATTACAAGTTGTATGTTTTTTTCTTCATCCTACATTCTTATTTAATTGAGTGATATATTGGTATGTTTTACTTAAACTCAGATGATCATGTTTTTTGGTACCCTTTCATGAGATGTTTCACACATTGTTCTTCCTTTTTTCATTGCTCAGTCAATTGTGGTGTTTTTGTGGCTCATATTGGTCAATTGAACTCACATAATAACATTATAGGCCCTGTACATTTATTTCATGGTATCAAAAATAAATAACATACAATATTGGGCAGTAAACTAAGTTCTTCATGTCTTTCCTTGATGAGTTTTGATTATGAATCCAAACACAAATCACACAATCATCAACAGTGTCCGAGGAATCATTGTGTTATTTTGACTGAACCTTATGAGGTATCCTATTGTAAACACGGTAAAATTATGGTACTAGGTGTTATAAACCATGTTTTAAAATATCTATACCCTTTCTCTTGAAGCGATTAAGGATGATCACCATGAGACTTCCCTAGGTTGATCACATTTAATTAATCTTGTTCATTTCTACTTTGTTTTATCACTTTCATTTTCATTTTTAATATTTAATAATCAAACCCCATGTTTTAAAAATGTAATTCTTTCTTCTAATTCCATAATCAAAACCCACTTTTTAAATTAATGATCTAACCCTTCATCAAGAGATGGCCTAGGGTTTCTATTATAATACAAAAATTCTAGTAAAAAATTTAACAACTAATTTGACACGCTTGACAAAGTGATCAGTAAAATCCCTTCATCCTTTATAAAACAGAGTTCAATAATCATGTAATATTTTATTAATATACATTGCATTATCACATGTTATTATTTGTTCCCTGGTTAATTTATTTAATATAAATTAAATATTAAACCCTTTCTATAGATAATGACTTCTACATGTGTTGATGCTCCCAATCCCAAAGAACAATAGGTTTATCAACCTTCTGTTCCTCCCAGTGAATAGGAACAACAACCTTATGCACATGTTGATTCTACCAATACAATGAAACAATGGGTTTATTAACCTGTTGTAGTTACCTGTGCATAGAAATAATAACCCTATGCACATGTTGATGCTACCAATTTAGAGGAACAATATATTGATTATGTTGAATCCATGTAAATTTTAGATGTTAAAGAACTGATGTTGTAGAAAAAATAGGATCATTGTATCATTACTATGTTAGCAAAAGATATTAAGGATAAAATCAAAGGAGTTAAATTTGAGGATAGATGGAATGCATGCGTTTATCCTGTTAACCCCAACAATGCAATGTTTAGTGGATACAATGGCCTTATCCCTCAGTAGAAAATGTTGATTGATGTAGATTCATGGTATCATGTCGTTCCCACAATTAAGACACTTAATTGGGAATATATTATAGAAGCATTAAGATATCCTTCCTTTATTTTACTAAAAAATAAAATAATGAAACATTGACTTACTATTCATCCTCCCTTATAGAGTGAATTTATAGTAGATGACTCCCATAAGAAATAAGTAATAATGTATTCAGGAAGGATTCATATAGGCTTTCGGAAAATTATAATGATATTTCATCTCAAAATGATTAATGTAAAATAATCTTGCACCAACCACTTATGTAAGCACACCTAATAATCCATGAAATGTGGGATGCATTTAGTGGCGGTCGTGGGGAGATATATTTTCAGGTGTATTGTGGATGGTAACACATTGTTTGATAATATGTTTATTCATCACTTTGATTAAGAATTTTTTATTTATGAAATAGTATCTGAATGATGAAAATAAGGAATGTTCAATAAAGCCAATGTACCCCTACCATAAATCGAGGATGGGGTATGCTTCACTTGAAAAAAATGGTACTTATTTTAAATCTACCATAATACTTTTAAGTGACCTGAAACAAAAAAAAATAATTATGTTCCCCTATTTATATTCATATTGATGTATTCAAATCCAAATCAACTTCCATCCCATGTAATGTTCTATGGAAGGAGGCATGTGTAAATAAATATGGGATAATAATAGATGAAAATGCACAAAAAGTGTTGGAAACATGTGTAAGTATGACATAATAAATATTTATTTCATTAAATATTTATTATAAAATAATAATAACTTATTTTTTTATATTTTCAATATGAATTAAAAAAGGAATCATAAACACCCACAATGGATGAACACCTATTATTTATGGCCTTTTAGTAGCAAAAATAGTATGGCCATGTCTCAGGTGTGGGTTTTGGGGTGACACCCCAAACATATTTTGAGAAAGGAAAACAATAGGTGGATAAAAATAGAGAAATGGAAGAAGTGAAACTAAGATTAGATGATCATGAAGAAAAATTACATTGGCATTATGAGTTTCTAGAAAATATTATGGGGGGAATAAAGGAGAAGAAAAAAAACATGAACAATCATTGCATTAAGATTCATCCCCCCTCCCCCCATCATTGAGGTAAGTCATTCCCCTCAAAGAGATGTTTTAAATGAGGTAATCAATATTCTCATAATTGTATCTATGAAATGTGAATCAGGAATACATTGATAACTTAACTATTATGATATTAAACAAGGTGAAAATTACTATGATTTATATATATCAATACCCACCCATAACCATATAGTGAGGGATACCATGTTCAATAAACAAGAAGACACTCTACACAATAGAAAACATTCAATAGGTCATGTGAGAGTGGCGATTACAATATCTCATTAAGCAATAATCAAGATACCTATTCAACTTGATGATGTAGATATTCATACTATCGACCTAGATATTGGAACATTCTTAGCATGACCATCATATCTTGTAGAAAACATATTGATAAGGAGATATTTATTTACATTTTATTTTTCATTCTAAACCATTAACAATTAATGAAAAAAGTTCGTAATCGATGAATGATATTATGTAATGACAAATTGAAGGGGTGAAATAAAATTTCATATCAAAATAATCTAAAATATCAATAAAATGATGGAAAATATCTTCAGAAATCACCTTTACCCCATCAATTCAATATCTGCATTTACTAACATTGAATGTTCATGTGGATAAAAAGTTACAAAGTGGTAGAAATCACATAGTATATTTTGCAGAAAAAATGTATAGAGAGTCCGTTACAGACTACATTACTCTGGAGAATGTAAATTAAATCCTCAAGTATGAATGGCTAGGAGTCCCAATTGTAAATCTATATAGGAGTTTCATTTTCATGATTTTTTTCCAATAGCTGATAGAATATATTAATTATTATTAAATACATTTCATATGTTTTTCATAAATATATGTGAATTCCAATTGAAGGTATTTTCCCATGAACATAAATTGGGACTCATTAGTCCCCACATCACTATTAAGGAATAGAAAGGAATATAATAATAGAATGAATGAAATAGTGGAAAAACTGGCCGGATCTTTTGAAAGCTGACTTACAGATAATAGAATCTTCTTAATACCAATGATGCATGGGTGAAACTATAAAATTTAATAAAATCAAATATATTTTCATTTCCTTTATTACTTATTCCTTTTTGTGTTTTTATGAAACATTTGTTACTCATTTCAGTCAATTAGTATACTCTAAAGATTTATTTTCTTGAATTCACTATATGGATACCAAATAAACTGACCACACGTGATGAAGTTTTTCAATTTTTAATAAACTATATCCAATCTTTTATAACTAATGTTCAAGTTAGATATTTTACATTATTTTTTAATGAGAACTCTATTATGATAAATTGGTGTTTAAATATCATGAGAATCATAGCATGGAGATAGTCCACGCACACAAGGAGCCTAAAAATTTATACAACTCGGCAACTATCATGGTATATATAATAATATTTCACTATCCAAATACATATCAAAACAAATTACTTATTTTTATCAAAGTTTCTATAGTTTCTAAAACAAACAAAAGGAAAAAATTAAAGTTATTATGTTTGTAAATTTATGAGAGGGATCATATATCAGCAACAAACTAGCATCCCCAAAGAGGAATTTTCAAATATTATTACTATTTAATTTAAAATATTTATTAATTCATACTTCTTATTTAACTAATTTTTTCTTCATTTTTTATTTTAATTTTAATTTAATTTCATTATCATTTTTATCTAATAATTATTTGGTTTTTTATAGATCATTTGGGAAGTCATATTTTGCTTTCAACAATTTGAAACAAGCCACAATGAGATAACATGTTCCTTTGTTCCAATGTTACCCTGATTTCCATTACTATTATTTTTCAAGATTCTAATACAGTATATTGAGTTGATGTTCTTAGCCAAAAAAAATTCTCATTTTTTAAAACCAAAAGAGTAAAGGAGGGTTTTTATAAAGAAAATTGAATCAATATGTAGTACTAGAAGTTCTAGAGAGAAAGGCAATGGTAATAACATTAACATTAGCAGTTCGAATTTTCTTATACTTTAAGACAGTGATCCATAAGTTATTTGGGACATGCAGAAATCATATGTACCTTAATCTTACACACAATATGACTGGTATAACTCTTGGTGATTTTTTTAAAATTGACATTAATTTTTAGTAAAAAAGACAATTTATATACTCAAAACAAATAAAAATAATTAATATTGTTTTTATACTATATAAAAATCATTCATAATTCATTTCGATGTGTATGAATCAAATGCACCTCAATGTGATGGATGGTGTGGCTGATATGACCCAAAGTGGGCCATTATATTTAAACATGACATTATTTTTTTATAAAAAGAAACTGTTACATACTCAAAAATGATAAAACAAAATTGAATTTTTGTATTCATTAGGGAAATGATTCAGATGTAATTTTTGACTTGTAGGAATCAACCTCACCATAATCTGATGCATTGTGTGACCAGTATGACTCCATGTGTTGCTTTTCTTTTAAAATTGACATTAATTTTACTAAAAAAGAACAAGTGACATAATGAAAACTGATAAAGCAAAGTCATATTGTTTTGATACGTTATAAAAATGACCCACAAGTCATTTTTGATGTGTAGGAATCTACCTCACTGCAATCCGATGAATGGTGTAACTAGTATGACACTAAGTGTATCTTTTTATTTAAAAATTATGTTAATTTTAGTAAAAAGAACGACTGACATACTAAAAACTAGTCAAAATCATTCAAATTATTTTTATACATTATTAAAATGTTCCATAATTAATTTTTGAAGAGTAGTAATCAACCTCACTCAATCCGACACACGATGCGACTGATAAGACTTAAAGTTCCTGTTACCAGTTTAAAATTTTTATTTTAGATCAGAACATGTGTATCTCAATTAAAACCAACCAAACACACTCCTATTGTCTTTGTAATTTAGAAAAATTATACACAAGTCATTTAAAACATGTAGGAAGTGACCTCATGTCAAATCGACACACGATGTGACAGATATGACTCAAAGTGCATGTTTTCAGCATCAAATTAAATTTTTTTAAAAATAAAAGGCAACATGATGAAAAACACTAAAACACATTTTTATTGCCTTAATAATTTATGGAAAAAATATATAATCCATTTATGACATGTAGGAATCAACTCCACATCAATCTGACACATGGTTTGACTAGTATAACCCTTTTTGTGTCTTTTATTTAAAATTAACATTAATTTTAGTAAAAAGAACAAGTGACATATTGAAAACCAGTTAAACACTTTTTGATTGTTTTGATACTTTAGGAAAATTATCCATAATTCATATTTTAAATGTTGGAAACAACATTACACAAATATATCTCATGGTGTGAACGATATGACTCCAAATGTCTATTATCAGTTTAAAATTGATAGTTTAGTTCAAAACAAGTCACTCATAGAAAACTAAAAAAAATGATCATATTGTATTGATAATATATAGAATTGATTAATAAGACATTTTGATGTATATGATGTATTCTCACAAAAAACAGACCCATTATGCGACAGATATGACTCAAGGATCGTGTCACCAGTTTGAAATGACATTTTAATAAGAAAATACAAGTGATGTACTCAAAATCAAGAAGACAATATAAAATTGTTTTTATACATTTCTAAAATGTTCTATAATAAATTTTTGACATATATGAATCAATATCACCTCAATTTGATGCACGTTGTGACCATTTTAATTTAAAGTGTCTCTATTTATTTAAAATTGACATTAATTTTAGTAAAAATAATAAATGTCATACATAAGTCCAAAAAAACACATTAGGATTATATTTATACTTTAGGAAAATGATACATGAGTCATTTTTTATTTGTAGGAATTAATTTCACCCCAATATTATGTTTTGTGTGACTAGTATAACTCCTAGTGTGCTTTGTATTTAAAATTGACAATAATTTTAGTAAAAAGAATAAGTGACATATTGAAAACCCAGAAAATGTATTCTCATTGTTTTAATAACTTTGGAAACAATCCAAAAATCATTTTTGATGTGTATGAATCCAAAATACCTTAATCTGACACACAGTGTGACTGATATGACTTGAAGTGTGCCTTTTTATTTAAAATTGTCATTTATTTTATTCAAAAGAACAAGTGACCTACTAAAAACCAAGAAAACAAAATCCAATTTTTTTTATTTCATAAAAATTATCCATGACTCATTTTTGACATTTATGAATCAACCAAACCATAATATGATACATGGTGTGACCAGTATGACTCAAAGAGTTTGTTATGAGTTTAAAATTGATATTTTAGTTCAAAACTTTTGTCTCTAATTGAAAACCAAGAAAACCTTCTATTATTGTCTAGATAATTTATAAAAGTTATTCATACGTCAGCTTTGATGTGTAGAATGCAATCTCACATAAAACTAACACAAGATGGGATCAGTATGAATCAAAGTGTGTGTTTCAAATTTGAAATGGTATTTTAGTAAAAAAAATAAGTGACACACTAAAAATTGATCAAACACATTCGTATTTTTTTGACACATTAGGAAAATGATCCATAAGTACTTTTCAACATGTAGGTATTGGACCCACCTTAATTTGATGCAAAATGGGACTAGTATAACTCCAAGTGTGTTTTTATTTAAAATTGAAATTAATTTTAATAAAAAGAATAAGTGACATACGCAAAACATAGAAAACACATTCATATTTTTTTTATACATTAGGAAAACAATCCATAAATCATTTGTGTTGTTTAAGAATCAAAATCACCTTAATAAGACATATTTTTTTATTGGTATAACTTGAAGTATATCTTTTTATTTAAAATTGACATTTTTTAATGTATTCTATCATATTAATTTTTAATTTATTTATTTATAGTATTACTAACATTGGATTTGTTTTCTTATATTTTTTAATTATTTTTCTCGGGTTTAGGTTATTTTTTCAACAACTAACACCATGGGTATAATTTTTTGAGAGGGGATCATGGGTGCCAAAGATGAAGAAACATTAATGTATTTTAATTTTTTTGGATAGTAATTTTAAATTTAATTATACAAAACATTGTTTCAAATGTATATCATTGTGTTGTTTTGTAATCATGATGTAAAAAAAATTTAAATTAAATTATATATTTTTCATACAAGTCACGAGAATTTGTTGAAGTGTGCTGTTATACACACAGTATGTTGCAGTAGGTAGGGTATTTATTAGATTTATTGAAAGCACTAAAAAAGGGGCACCTTTATCAGTTCTAAACTAGATTTGATAAAGGGGACCCCCCTAATGTTGTGAAGGAAAACAATTGTTTTTTATCACTATTAAAGGTCTTTTTTCATTATATTAAAGGGAATATATTTATTAGTGGCTCTATCCTGGGAAACCCTTTTCAAAAGACTGAGAGATATCCAGAGTTTTCTCTTCACAAAATCCCAACATGCACGCTAATCCTAGAGCACTTAAGGGGTCATCAAAATTTTCTAAATCAGAACTAGTCTTGGAGTAGGTATTCAATGGGGAAACCCTTTTCAGAAGACTGAGAGATATCCAGAGTTTTCTCTTCACAAAATCCCAACATGCACGCTAATCCTAGAGCACTTACGATCTCATCTAAGTGTTCTGGATCAGAACTAGTCTTGGAGTAGGTATTCAATGGGTATATGGTCTATTCCATCTATAAGGATCCTTCTCTATGAAAGTTATGAGACCCAAAAACCATAATTACATCAATCACAAGCACTAGAGAAGGTAGTGTCGGTTAAACTAAGCTAAAAGGCCCTTCACTCATTCTTCCAAATTGTTTACATTTTGATTATTACTTGTATTTATAATGTCTTCTTATATTCTACTATATTTATATTTTCACTTTAATTTTCTTTTTGAATTAATAAATAGTGGAAGTTGGTGGTGTTATTTTCATGCACATAGGATCACAAAGTTCCCGATGCATTTTTAATCATTATGTCATTTACATATTTTTGTATTTGTTGTTTATTTATTCTCATATCTTGATTCACCTATTCTTTTCACTTATTATGACATTATAAATTTTCCCATGATTTATTATTCAATGTCAAATACTTATAGAGACCATTCCTTCAGATAGTGATCCTAGACCGTTTCTTAGGGACATACGCTCAATATAGCCCAAAACAATTTGGTTTCAAGGCCATAGAATAAAAAAATGGCATATGAGAAGTATGAAATTTAAAAATATGAAGGTGGCAGTTATTTTAACTTATGTTGAACCATGATGAGAGCTCTGATAGTACAGTAGGGGATTATTGATGCATTGCATCATGCTAAAAACCCATTATCACCCCATAAGCCAATGTCCAAACTACTACCACATAAAAAGTCATCTCTGTTTTTGTTATTGAGAAGTCTGATAGTTCTCTTATTTTATCCTTCTTCGATAAAGAACATAGGGATGTAGCTTTTGAGACATATGATGTGGGTATATGATTAAAACTAGATAAAATATGAATGACTACCACATTTATTGGTCACCTCTATAAGAAACATTAAATGTTCACATTTAAAATGTGTGTTATCCCATCAATCAATTCTGATTTTCATGAATTCAATTAAATTATTATTGATTTGTCTTATATAAAAGTGTATTATAAGGCCTCGGCCTTAAACCTTACTTAATATTGAATTAAATCAATAATTCACATTGAGGATCTTTTCAGGTTTAGAGTTTTAGAGAATTAGAACATAACTATTACATCTCAAAAGATTACAAAGTAGACACTTCTACTAAGTTTCCATAATAAAAAAACTCTTAAAAAGAAACATGTCTAGTTCCATGTTTTATATAGCATGACATTCCCCTGAACCCATCCTTTACCTTATTCCACATTAAGTCCTCTGAAAAACATTTCAAAAAAAACTTGGGGTGAGCATAAATAGCTCAGTAAGGGATACACAAAGAATGAAAACTGTTAGTTTTTCAAACATCAAGTAAACCATGTATACTCTATCAAAGTAATAACTTCACCTTCATGAAGTAGTAAAAACTCTTCACTGAATAAAGTATCATTACTTACCTTTTTGTAACCAAAGTATTACCATAAAACCCATATAAAGAACACATAACATATATAAAGGTAACTTGGGACATGAACATACTTAAGTGGAATAACCATACGGGCGACTTCCACACATATCACTTAATGGAATAGCCATACGGCCAATTTCCATACATACTTAATGGAATATCCATACGGCCGACTTCCATACCCAATGAATTGGAGGTTATAACGTAACCACCCGTCCTGGTATTCACGGCACCACCCGTCATATGGTTTATCACGTAACCACCCGTCAAATGTCCAAGTACCAATATAAAATCATAAAACATAAAACCAATATAAAGGAATGATAACATTTCCACATTTCAATCACAATATATCATAATAGAATCCTTTATCAAAACCATTTTCAATACCAAAATACATAAAAGAGTATATGGTATTTATTTTATTTTAAAAACATTACGGCTTGTTGAGGAAGCCAAAGAGCAAATAATACTCGCGGCGGCGGAAAAGGTCGTTGTCACCGCGTACATTAAAAAAACATTCCTTTTTGTCGTTTAGTAAAAAGCTTCATAGAAAAAGATTCCTTTTGTATAAAAGTAAAAGTCAAAGGGGTTTATACACCGTATAAAAGAAAGTTGTGTATAAAATGAAATATGCCTCAATGAAAGGAGATTAAGACGAAGTCCCTTACCTCGGGTCCAACTTGACTCGATCATTATTTAACGTCCTGAATAATAAACATGAGTTAATTTATACTTGATTAAGAACCTTTTTAAAGTTCATTATTCCTTTTATATCACTTATTTCCATGTTATAAACATTATGTAACCATTTAAGTTAATAATGTTTGTTTTGTCGATATTTGGTTCTTAAGTCGAAAGTGGTCTTCTTACAATTACATGTTGTTCATGTGGTCAAAGGTTCTTTATATCCAGAATGACATTCCTAATTTGGATATCATATATATCATATATATCCAGCATATACATGTATTTATAATATTACATAATCATTTAGAGGTAAGAAATGAAATGCACCGTTCATGGAGACGGTAAGCCGTACGTACGCATGAACGCTACTTTCATTTCTTTGTCATATTAATGGAAATAAAACTAAATGAGAGGTATGTATATTTTAATTCCAGAATTATATTCATCATTTAGATGTATCATTCACTATATATATCCATTATATTCATGTACTTTTAATAGTACATTACATTTGGGGATAAGAAATGAAATGCACCGTTCATGGAGACGGTAAGTCGTACTTACGCATGAATGCTACTTTCATTTCTATCTAATACATTAATGGAAAGAAATAATAATGATATAGAAGTATATTATAATTACAGTATAAAATCATATATAATAACTTTAAATCCATCCTTTACACGTCCCACATATGACATTAACGAATCACATCACTTTGAGGGGGAGGTAGTCCGCACTTCCTTAAATGAAGATATCGTGTTTACCCATAATGGAAACCATAAAGGTATTCCCAAAATGAAAAATAGATAATCTTAAGGAAAACATAAACATATTATATATCATATATAAATATAGTGTCATCTTAATGTCCACCTTTGATGGTGTTAAAAGAATGTTGAACAATCATCGTTTCGGGAGGCAGAAATTCGTCATCCACGGAAACAGTATGTTCTTTAACCATTATATGTAGGTGTGTGTAAGTTTAGCTCGAATACTTCTTATAACAACATCCTAGTATATTGAGAATACTGGTTTTGTTACAAAAGAAAAGAATAAAAAGAGTTTAGGGGGTTGGAGAATCAAAATAAAACAAAAGGACTCAAAAGAAGACATTACCTTAAAATGGGGTAACTCCCCTTGGTTTGATCTCAAAGGATTCCTTGGGAAGACTTCTGCCAAACGTGAGGGTTCAAGGAGTAATATAGGGATGTGTATAGCCAAAATGGGCAGGTGTTTGCCGAGACAAAGGCTTTGGGAGTGTGGGTAAGGAGGTAGAGGTGGGGGCCTTTTATAAGAGGAGAGGAGGGGCACTCTTGGAAAGTAAAGAAAAGTCACATTATTTTAAAATGGTATTCGGATTTAAGAGGTCCCACATTGATTTATTTCGAGGATAAGGTGATAAGGGTTCTAAATCCACTCATCAAATAGGTTTTGGACATGTGTAGGTCTTAGATATTACATTATCTTTCCATTTTATTTAAATCGTTAAATAATGAGGTCATCGCTGCATCATCATGATGTCATAAATAATTTAATTTATTTAATGTCCAAAAATTATAAAAAAAACTACTATGATGTAGGAAATCTTTTTATCTTTCCAATGAATATTTATAGTCAAAACTCTGACTTGTATAACTCCATTTAAAAATTGTTTTAGTAAAACATCTCATGTGTGTGACATTTTTACTTTAACATTAAATAAAAAGTTATTTATGTCATTTCCCAACCAAAGTGGCTCCATGGGGTCCCCAAGTTTACCCATGGCTTGTATTGGTCGGACATGACACATACAATAAGGGTAGGACATGTGTCAAGGTATTTTAATTTTATTATAATATCATTTTTGCCTTAAATTGCACTAATTACCTCTAATCGCGATTAAAAACTTAATAAGTTACTATTAACCAAAAAATTATTTTTATATAATTGAACCACATTTTACTTCTTAATTACAACCATGTATGTTGGATTTTTGAAATTCAAAACACAGAAGTGGTAAAATTTCATTTAAACGAAAAATCAGTTTTTATAAGTACCACTTAGTGGTTTCACTATTCATTAAAAATTGAAGTTTTTCAGAAAAATACCAAAAATTCACCCTAAGATATATTTGATATTCCGAATTCAAAAATTAAGTCCATTTTAGAAAATTCACAACATATAAGTTGCATTAATTAATTTAATAATTAATTCCCACTATCAGAGCAAATAGCGTGTTTTTTTGAAACAATAAGTATCAAAAGATTGACACTAGTTTAAGTCCGATTTCAATGTGAAATAAATTACAATGACCACTATTGGATTTAATGGTAAAAATATTTTCTAATTTCACTTTAAAACCATTTCAAATGATAATCTAATCATATAAATAAATTAGATTAAAAAGAGGTTTTGAATTAAAATACAACATTTTACACTATTCATTAAAAAATGAACTTTATCGGAAAGATACCAAAAATTTACACAAAGTAAATTTTGATGTCCCGATTATAAAGAAGAGTTATTTTTGGTCTAATAGAATTTATAAGATTGATCAAAACTATAATTAATGACGGTTCATCGTCAAAAGGTGATAAGTGAACCCTTAGTGAAAATTAGGGTATAAATGCCTAAAATTGAATTCTTTCCATATTTTAAGCCTTTATCTATTATTGGGTAAATGTAAAAACATTTAAAAACATATATAATCATATTTTAGTTATATCTATCCATTCCCGCCAGTACAACGGCTAAGTGTTAACTAACATTTAAAATAATATTATTTTATTACTAGTGTAGAACGTAAGTTTTCAAAGAAACTCATCGTTGCGTATCGAGTACGCTATCGAACGTAGAAACCGCTTTTAATTAAAATTAATATTTAATTCGTAAATATTAATAAATATAAAAATTCTTTATTCTTTATTTACCTGGGATGTTACATGTATACTAAAGAAGAAGACTAGATCATGATTCTGTTAATATATCTTAATAGTTCCTATAATACTCTGGTTGAAACCACGATGTATGGTGGTGAATCCTTATCCCTTGATGTTGTTAAATAAAATTTTTTTCTAATGAGTTTCATAGTAAACCTAAAGTAAAGGGTATGTCAAAGACCATGTTTAGAAGTTTTATATAGGAAAACAAATGTAAAATGAAGGAGATCCTTAAATCTAATAGAAATAATGGTAAGCAACCCAAACCTAATAGGACTAAATCTAAATCTAAATTTAGTCATGTAGTTTTTTATAATTAAGGAAAACATGTACATATTTCTTTATAATACTTTAATCTAAAATGAAATAAAATTTATAAATCTTTTAATGACTCTATATTAGTTGATGTTTATTATGATAGTGTTGAGGTACTTAACATTTCTTCACATGATATGTCCAGTGAGTGGGTTTTAGATTCAGTTTGTTCTTTCGATAAGTATCTGGATAGAGAATCCTTTCCCAAGTAGACTGAAAGGGAACTGGTATAAGTTATTCTTATTAAAAATAGGTGGTATAGTTATTAAGGTATAGGCTTAATCCTATTAGTGTTCCATGAAAATTTAGTTGTCTCATTTCTTGATGTAAGGTGGGTCCCCAAACAGCTAATAAAATTGATCTCCTTAGGTTTTTTAAACTATAAAGGGTATACCTTCAAGTATGAATTAGTTTTACTCATGATCTATAAAGGATCATGAATTTTCATTAAAGGGTCTCTTGTTAATGGGATCTATTTTGAACTGAGAACCCCACCAAAGACAGTTAGGAAGAACCTATGTTACTAACACTGATAACTTTATGTTGTGACAAAGGAGTTTGAGACATGTCATCTCTAAGGGTCTTGATGAGTTTAACAAATCATGATTTATGAGTGATTTAAATAATAGTAATTTATTATTTTTGGAGGACTGTGTTTTGGGAAAATCCAAGATTCGATTTTCGTTTTTCTTCTTTTAAGGTCATTCACCCACTTCAATACATCCACTATGATTAGTGTCGTCCTGTTAAGACCACCTCTCATGGTGGATGCTTTTATTTCATGAACTTTATTGAATATTTATATATAAAGGTGTGGATTTATGTTCATAAAAATAAATATTATGTTTTTAAACATTTAAAACTTGTAAATCCCTTGTTAAAAATAAAATTCGGAGGAAAGATATGGTCCTAAGAACAAATTATGGGTTAAAATACATTTCAACTAATTTTCTACACTTTTTTGAGTCCTATGGTATTGTGAGGAACTGTACTATTAGTGAAACTCAACAACAGAATGAGATAGATAAGCAGATAAACCAAACTATATTGTAATAGGTCTGTAGAATTCTATAATGCTTAGGCCTACCAAAATCCTTTTGGGCCAAGGTTGAATCCAATTATACTATTCATTTTCCAATCAATTAAAAACCCCAAAAGAATTATGGAATAGAAGACTGACATTTTTACATTCATCTAAGAGTGTTTCAGCGTACTACATATGCTCATGTTAATATAAATATGTTTGAACCTAGATCTCTTAAGTGTGTTTTTATTGGGTATCCTAAGGGGATAAAGGGTACAAACTATGTGTTGATAAACCCAGTTACCAAAAGAATAATATAACTTGAGAAGTTGTTTTCCATAAATCTATTTCTCCCAAATCTAAATCTTTCATGGATCATACTAATCACACACCTCAAACTGAGGGTGTTGAGATTTACCAGTCTACTCAATTTGAGGATCCTATCAATTTATCTCCACCTCAACCTATATTTGTGACCCAAACTCACTCAATATCTGATTTGGAGTCAGATAGTGATACTTATAATGCATATGTTGATCACTAGCTCACCAAAGACATAGAAAGAAGGGCTATAAGGCCCCCCTTCTCATTTTGGGTAATAAGACATGACTGCTCTTACATTCCATGTAGCCTAGGATCTTGAATCCAGGGATAAAAAATCTTACAAAAACGATACTAATGATAGAGATTCCAAACAATGGATCTCTTCCATGGGTGATGATATAAACTCTTTAAAGAGTAATAACATATGGTACATTTTTTAGAAGCCATATAATGAAAATATAATATATTTTAAGTGGATATTCAAAAACTTAGGTCACCACTGGAGATAAAAAGATTAAGATTAAGGCTAGATTGGTGGCCAAGGGATTCTATTAATGAGAAGGGATATATTATGTTGATATTTTCACTCATGTGGTTAAATACTCATCTATATTATTGATACTTTATTTTGTTGATTTCCATGATTTTAGCATTGTGTAGCTTGATATTAAAACAAAATTTCTAAAATGTGATATTGATGAACAACTTTATGTGAAACCTCCAGAAGGTTATGTGAATGAATTCAAACCAAACAAGGAATGTCTTTTAAAAAAATATTTATATGGTTTATGGTAATCATATAGATGATAGTATAAAATATTTGACTCATTAATGCATGGAAATAAATTTAGTTTAAGTATAATATTAAAAATTCCATGCTTTATATCTGGTTATATATAGATTATATGTTAATCTTATACAAAGATATGAAACCTATAAATACTGGGAAATATAATTTCAATAAAATATTTAAAATGAAAGACTCTGTTAATGTAATGAAAATATTGTGTGTGTAAATTATTAGAGATAAAAAGAAAATCTATTGGTATCTATCTCATTATGATTGCATCTAAAAGTTCCTTAAAAGGTATTTGTTTCAGACCCATAAGCCTATTAATGTGCCTCTATCCCACAAATTAAATATTTCACTATCTCAAGACCCTATATTAAGTGATCACATTGAATATATATCTTGAATTCCTTATTAAAATATTATTGGAAGTATAATATACTCCATGATATACACCAAACCTTATGTATCATTTTTCGTATGTACTTTTTGCTGTTTCATGGCTAACTTGGGAAAGCCACACTGGAAAGCCCTCAAGTGGCTCCTTAGCTATGTTTCTACTTCAACTTATTTATATTTATCTTTTGTTAAAAATATAAATACCACTAAACTTGATACTGGATATATAGATTTAGAACATGTAGGCAATGTGGACAGACATTTAGGATTGATCTGTCTTATTATTGCTCCTAATAAGAAAGGTGTATGTGATTTCCATCTTATATTAGACTGAATAGAAATTATGATAAATTGATATTTTTTAAATCATTATATGTAATTTCAATGTTGGAAACAAAAATTTGGCATCAAGGAATTCAAAAAGACTAGTTGTTTAATCATGAACAAAGATTGTAGAGTAGAGGTGTTAGCAGGGCCAGGATGGTTCGTCTACAGGGAAGATCACGCAGGTTGTGAATTTTATTGTGTGGTCTAGCCCGATCCACAACGAATGTGGGATTATAAAATAAATGCTTATACCAATCCATGAGGAACCCATAGACCAATAGACCAGCCCAAGGGATTAAAGAAAATAATATATAAAAATAATTTTTTTTACTTGGTGAACCATTATAATGTGTAGTGGGAAATTATAAATGTTTGAGATTTGGTGAAAATATTTAGTTTCCAATTAAAAATAACACTAAAAATAAATAAAACAATTAAAAATTTATATCTTTTATGATATATTATATTATTATTGTCTAAGGTGGACCATTTAACCTAACCGTCCAAACCAGTTTCTAGACAACAATACACTTGCGCATATCGTTAACACTAAAACTAATATATATAATATTTATTAAATATACGTAAAATAATATATATTATTAATTATATAAATATATAAAATATATATATAATATTTATTATATATAAATATAAAATACATTGTTTACTATATGTATATAGGGATATTTAGAATGAAATTTTCCACTAAAAATTTTATGGGAAAATTTCTACAGGAAAGTTCATGTGTAAATTTTCATAGGAAATTTACACTTCCAAATTTCACTTAAAATTACAATGAAAATTTTTTAGTACAAAAATAAAAAATAAAAATTTTTACTAAAAATTTTCATTTCAAATTTTCATAGATAAAACATTACTGCAATCTTCGTTTGAAAATTTAATTTGAGTTTCTACTTAAATTTCTAGGGAAAATTCCACATAATTTTTATTATAATTATACCAAAATTTTGATTAATTTTTTTTAAAATAAATGAAATCATTAATTTTCTGTTGAAATATGTTAACACATGAATAAATAATGTAATTTTATAATAAAAAATTAAACTAAAAACTTTCTATGGAATTTTCAGTGAAAACTTTGCCTTGAAATCTGTAGTGAAATTTTTCATTAGAAATTTTCATTTCAATTTTTCACTTAAAATTACAATCTAGATATATTAAAACATATATAAAATATTTAAATTTTCAATAATTAAAACTAAAAAACAAATATATTAATACATATATAAAAAATTATAATTGTAACTTGAAATTTTCATTGAAAATTTTCCCGAAAAACATTTAGTTCAGATTTCCATTAGAAAACCTTTTTTCAAATTTACATTAAAATTTATAGTGAAAATTCTGATTTAATTTTTATTATAATTATACTGAATATTTTATTTAAAAAAGTCTAAAATAAACAAATGCTAAAATTTTTAATTCAAATATACTAAAAGATAAATAATTAAAATTTTCACTGAAACAATAAACCGTAATTTTCACTAAAAATTTAGAGCACAAAATTTCTATATAAATTTTTAATGCAAAACTTCCTCTTGAACTTTATAGTTCAAAGTTTCACTATAAATTTTAAATTCAATTTTTCACTTAAAAATACATTTTGGATATCATAAAACATAAATAAAAAATTTAAATTTTCAACAATTAAAACTAGAACCCAAAAATATTAATACATATATAAAAAAATGTAAAATTTGACATGAAATAATCATTGAAATTTGTCATGTAAAACTTTTACTATATATTTTTACTAGAAATGTTGAGTTCAAATTCCCACTAAAATTTCCAATGAAAATTTCCATTTGATTTTTATTACAATTATGCTAAAATTTTTATTAAAAAAATTCATAAATAAATGCATCATAAATTTTTTTGTTAAAATATATTAACACATAAATAATGTAACTTTTCACTGATATGTTGAACCATAAATTTCATATGAAATTTTCCAGTGCAAATTACTGCTATAAATTCTCAATGCAAATTTCCACTAGAAACCAGCAGTTCATTGAAAATTTACATTTAAAATTTTCATTCGAATATTTTACCACAAAAATCTACATGAAATGTCCTCTTAAAAATACAATAAAAATACATTGATACATAAATAAAAAATATAAAATTATTTAGAAATTTAAATTAAAATATTACACTGAAAACACTTAGTGGAAATTTCTATTGGAAAATTATATTTAAAATATCCATTTAAATTCTCAATGAAAATCACCAAATTATATTTTCTATGCATTGAATGTTTAATTTTATTAGTTTAAATCTATACTCAAAATTAGCACTGAAATGTTTCATTGAAAATTATATTTTAGATTTTTTTATCTTAGTTTTAAAATAAATACATGTTTATATTTTCAATGAAAATATGTTAATACATAATATTATAATATATTTGTTATTATTGTTTCTAGTTTTTATTTATCGTATTTATTAAAAAAATTTATATTACTTATAAAAACTCATAGTAATATATCTTTTTTTTTGATAAAATGAAATAATTAATGTTATATTTTTTAATTGTATGATGTTATCAGAAATTATTAATAAAAAAACTTATGATAACAAATATTAAATTTTAAAATTAATTGATATAAATTATTTTATATTTTAAAACACTATAAAAATATATAAATATTAATATATAAAAATTTATAACATTAAAATTAAAATACGTAAATCAAAATATCAGTAAAGAGTTGTATTAGAAACAAAAGGGTAGTATTGTAAATCCATTTTCAGAATTATTACATAAATTTTTTAATACATCAATACTATTTATTAATCTGGGTCCAAAGTCCAAATAAACACACATTTCATCCATTTCACGGCTAACCTGAATGTCATGTTCAATACCCAACATGAGACAATATTTTCCCTGATTTATGTATAGTTGTATTGAACAAGAACTATTTTTTCCTACACTCATGTTCATTTATTGTATTATATTATTTTATTTTATTTTTCAAACATAAATTTTTGGAATAATACTTATACTTAATGGACAAATTGGACCGACAGACACCATGTGTGCTAGTCCACACGAGTTGCGGGTTCTCTGGGTTGGATAAAATGTGGTACGAGTTTCTACAGACCTAAATATTCCAATCCCTGACCTGTATAAATCCACGGGATACCAGATCACCCCACAGTCTTGTGTAATTTTTTACATTCGTACCCCAGTTTTTCCCTACCACTATTCAATACCCAACTCATAACTTTAAATTATCCTTGTGAATTCATGTTTTCCATGGGGGAATTCTATAAAATTTAATTTTGGAGTAGACATGCTAGATTCTAATGATTTTATCACTAATGACAATGTAAATGAAATTTTAAAGAGTGATTGGTTATGATCTTCCTTCATAAATGAATGTATATAGTATTTTAAAAAAAAATCTTTTTATTTATTAATGTATAATTCATATTAAAATTTTAAAAGCGAGTTTTTTATTCGAGAATTTAATATAAAAAATTTCAATGTTTTTAAAAAATTTGAACACTAGTCATTCATCAGAATCAATGTCGATGAGCGGAGATCAAATTGTAGAAAATGTGGAAGAATTTGCAACATTGAAGAAAATTATATAGACAATATTATATTCTTAAATGCAAGGTTTAAAATATATAAGTGATTTATAATTACAATAATTTGTATGTCACTCAATAACTAGTAAAAAATATTTTTTAAATGTTTTAAAGTTTTTGAATTGTATTATATATAATATGAATTAACATTCATGTTTTACTTAGTAGTGCAATTCTTATGTATCGATTTGTAGGGGGTTAAATGTTAATGAACAAGAATAATTTGATAGATTACTATAGATGTAAAATGTTTGTGGAATATATAAAAATATTTCAGTATTGAACATCAAATTTTATATAATTATCAATGTTAATTCAATGCTCGAAATAGCCAAATAACAATAAATGGTTTTTCTTGTTTTGAAATTTTTTGAAAGATAGCCAAGAGGTTACTCAAATCCTCTTAATTGTATATGTTATAAGTTTCTATTTTTGAATATATATAAATTTAGTTGTAAAATTTGTTAACTATTTTTTATATTTTTTCATTATAAATATGAATTTATTATAATAGAAATTCCAATGATCAGATAAATAAATTCAGGGATGAATACACTACCACAAATCACACATTATCCAGCACTGGTTTTTATCAACACAAAACATAGAGCATTGATAAAAGGGTATCCTTTATTAGAAATAGATAAAATTGATGATAAATGTAACTTTTATCAGCATTGAACAAAGTTCTGATAAAAGTGTACCCTTGATCAGTGTATTTTTTAATGCTGGTAAAAACTTTTAATAAAAAAATATTATTAATATATATATAATTATCATATTTATATTCAAAAATTAATGTTTATTTATATGCATTAATTTCAAATTTCATATATATAATTAATACAAATATGAAATATTAATATATATATATATATATATATATATTAACAATTTAAACAAATTATATAAATATAACTAATTTATTTTTAATATGTGATATTGGAATTTATACATTTATATCAATGCCTGTGTATGTATTATTTTGTGTGTGTGTGTTTTTTGAAAGTGTATATATGGATGTTGTACACGTACAAATATATGTATGTGTATGTATGAGATGTATATATGTGTGTATAGAACATGTGTGTGTATGGAATGTACTTATTTCACATTTGATGTATATTTTTTTTTCTTTTTTGATATATCATTTTTTAAATTTATTCATTTTTCATACATATTAATGTTTTACTTTGTATTATTTTTAGTATGTTATTAATTTATATGATTTATTGATTTTTATTTATTAAGTTGTAATATTTTTATAATTTTTTAAATTTAAATATTTCAACTATTTATATGTGTTTTTTAGTATTTTCTTTATTTATGTATGTGTTAATAATTATTTTAGTTACTCTTATATGAATTAAATTTTAAAACAATTTTTTCTATTAAATTATGTTTATTCTTTTTTAATATGGATTCCAATTAATATTATTTATTTATTTTTAATATTTATTAATTTTTACATTCGTTAGAATTTAATAATTTTTTAATATTTATTTATACATATATTATGTACCATAAATTTAATATTTTCAATATTTTTGTAATTTATATGAATAATGTTTATTTGTTTTTGTTTATTATGTTTTAACAGTTAAAATATTTTTGAAATTTCTATTATTAATCTATTTAAATGCATTTTTTAATAATTTTTTTATTTAAATAGTTAATATTTTTGTAATTCATTTAATTTTAGATAATTATTTTTAAGGTTATTTTACTTAATATTACTTTTTTCATTTTTAATATTTGTTAAGTTTTGATATTTTTGGAATTTATTCATTTTTTAAAATATATAAATATTTATTTAAAAAAGCATAAATTTTTTCATTATGCATTCATGTTCATTTTAATATATATTCATTTTTAATTTTTTTAATAATTTTTATAATTAATAAAAATTATCTATTTTTTATATTTTTGAAGTCTCTTCGTTTTTAATTATTCAATTTCACTCATTTTTAACATTTATCCATTCATGTTTTTATATTCATTAATAATATTGAAAATATATTTATAAAAATTCATTTATAAATAAATATTTATAAACAAATTTATTATATTTATATATTAATATACTTATAAATATATATTTACAAAAATAGGTGAGTCATGGATTTGTAAACCAAACTCATGACCCCAGATGTAAAAATAAAAGTAAAGCATACAAGGAAGGAGGTTGACCAAACAAGGAATAAAATGTCCACATCAGAAGATAAGAATCATAAAAATTATGTCAATACCTACTCACTCAAGATCCCAAATTCCTAGGATATCATCTAATTCCGTTTGGATATATACCTCTCCACCATGTATATTCCCTTTGCAGGGCCTCATATTCTTCATCTAATGTTGATTTAGAGAATCCTTCTAGAGTGGAGAAAATCATAAATTTCCAAAATGAATCTTGAAAATATATCTCTGGATTGGATTGGAATCCATCTTCAATATATATGGATAACAACTTCTGAACTGTTAAATAATCATTGAAACCAAATACTTATTTCTTCATCATTGAAAAAATGAATTCAAGTTGTGAAAATCCCAATCTTTTTCTTCCTTACTGAGGCCTTCAATGGTTCTTTCACCTTCTTGGTCCTATAGAGTTATGATACTAGATTTTTGAACCCATACAGTATCACATTTCTCATCTGATGCCTTGCCAAAGGATACATATGTGTTTTTTATTATATTAGTAATATGGTATGGATAAGACAACACCATAGTCTCAAGAGAATCATCACTCATACTTGAGGGATTGTTAATTGGATTCTCAACCTAAAAGGGTTGGAACCTACAATGAATTTCTAGGTGGGTCAGCCTACATTTGATTCAGAGCAGATTAAATCTACACAGTCTCTGATTAAGGATCATATATTTTTTATTTATGAGGGATGATCAATTAGAATCCCTCTTCATCAACTAATATTTTCTTTCCTTTAATCAGAGACTTTTGATTAGCTCTTCCTCTCAGGGTTTCCTTCCCCTCACACACCTTTGATTGATCGTGAGTCAAGGGCTTAGACAAAGCTCGTAAAGGTTCCTCGGTATTCATTTTATGCTTACCTATTATAGTCCTTGAAGTCATCATCTATTTATGAGGGATCTTACAATCATAAATTTCTTGCATTGTTTCCTAATTACATGATTTAGCCTCGTCTTCCAACCCCACTTCTATTGTCTCCTCCCATGTCTTACTGCCTATATTTGGGTTAGAACCTCCCAAAGGGAGGTGATCCCAAAACCAAGAAACTTCTGTCTGATTGGTTATTCTACATAGAGCACTCAATCACTAATGAAAGCACACCCTGGACATCTTTCCCCACCTATTCCATATTGAGATCACCATGTCCAACATCAACATGAAAAACCATATCCAACTTTCCCATATCAGCATTGTTCAGAGTGATTTTAGTATCTGAACCACCCTTGTCTAGTTGATCACCATCAGAAAAAGAAGGGAAAGTTGTACCATGTTTCGATTGACCAGAATTAAGAGGGGACAAAGACACACTAGAAAATGAAATATTACAGGACTGAGCTCCAAAAATAGGTGCACTATCTTCCTTCTTTTACATTGGTCCAACATTCACTAAATCAATCCCACCATACAAATTGGGAATCTTTAATTTATAGTCATCAACCTGATTCCCATATTCCTTGTAATTAGAACACCTCATACCCCAATGACGGTTTCCTCTAATATTCCCAATTCACGTGCAGTTGGAACAAATTTCAGCACATATTCAATCTCAACACCCAGTTCAAAATTAAAATCTCTAGTGACCTAGATGAATGTTTCAACCAGAGTTGAGATGAGATAATATTAGACCAGATCTCTAGCATAGTGCCCATAACTGGCCAACTCTATTCCTTTATCAATCTTAACAAGGGTTCCCACAGCCGACCCAATATCCCATATGATATCTAGGTGACAAAAAAACCAGTTCAACCCCTTAATTTGAATCAATTATTGATCCACAGTGTTCTTCACCTGGGTCAAATCGAACCAGGGGTCTCAATTATGGAAACACGGGACCCATCTCTTTAGGTTCATAAAACTGCAACTCCATACCATTAATTTAAGGCCTTGCAAAGGAAAAGTGATGTGAAAAAACCCCATACCAATATACCCAATTCACCATCCATAGAATCCATACACCTATAAGAGTCGCTCATCAAAAGTATCTATATAATTATATATACATATATATATAATTATAAGAATACAATTAATATATTTAAATAATAAATATATTTATTATATTTTTACAGTATATATTTTTTTATATTAATAACTATATACACATATAATTATATATATATAATTATATAATTGTATATAACTATATAAATATATTTATAATTAGATAGAAATATTAATAAATATATTTATTTATAATAATATATATATATATATATATATCAACAATTATATTTATCAATACATATTTAAAATTCTATTAATATTTTTTAATTATATAAATAATTATTTTTTTATAATTATGTATACTTATATTTATTAATAATTATATTTATAAAAACGTATTTACAATTATTTAAATATATTTATAATTAAAAAAATATTTATAATTATATACATTTATATTTCTATATAATTATATATAAAAAAATTAATTATATTAATTATACTTTTGAAATTAATTACATATGTAACATCTCTCCCCTCAACCATTGGGTTGGGAAGAGGTGGTGGGTGTTATTAGTCTAACGTGATATCCCTGTTACAATTTGTGTCCTAGGACCAATTGATTTTACTTTGATTACATGTATTTTTGTTGCATTTAATATTAATTTAATGTCTTATTACATATTGTTCCATGTTTTTTCATGGATTTAATATAATAATTACCTAGATAATTTGTTGCATTGATAAGATTATACAAGTTCACCACTATGATGAGAACCTTGATGTTCTATGAAAATATTATTAATATAATTCTATGGTTGGATAACATACTATGATGGGACACATAGTATTTATACCATCAAGTGTGAGTTCCCATAAGAAAATAAGGATTATTCTCATGAATTTCACACTTGGTAATCTCTATGATGGGAGATTATAAAAACATACCTTACTACTACAAAACAGGCATTTAACAGTGAAAAAAATGGCATTTATCAACACTAGAGAAGCACTAAAAACCTGAGATATATTAAAATCCCTTGAATTTAATCATCAAAAAAGGATGATAAATGATACCTTTATCAGTGCTAAAAATCAATGATAAATGGATATTTTATTAGTGTTTTTTAGCACTGATAAAGGTCTCATTTATCAGCACTTTCAAAATCACAGATAATGGGTCATGTTGTAGTGTGCTATAACAACACATTGTATCACTAGTGTAATGTGTTGTAACATCACACCACAACACCAAAATCACAACCAGGTATCGAAAAAATAAATTACCAATAAGGAATTTAAAGGAAATGAAATTTACATTACAAATTCAAGAGAAAAACTATATTATAGACATTTCAAACATTAGTTTATACAATTACATAATTAAATATTATTACTTACATTAGAAAACATCAATGTTACTTTGTATTTTGATCCTGACCCCGAATCATTATATTTCCAAAAAAATCATCCCTAATCGAGAAAAATAACACACCTATATAAGAAAACAATTCTTATATTGGTAATAATATAAAGAATTCAGTTAACATAAAGTGTTAATTTTAAAACTAAACTTTCAGTCATACCAGGAACATTGTGTATCAGATTACATTATGTTTTATTCTTACAAATCACACCATTTCATGTTTTTATTCAGTAATTAACTTTTTTAAAATTATATAAATAAGTATAAGAAAAATCCCCAAGGGTGTAGCCTAGTGGTTGTGTAACCGTTTTTTAACTAAAATGTAAATTTTAAACTCATAACATAAAATTTGAGTCAAATTGGGCACATCATGCAATAGATCAAGTTGTGTCCAATTCCTACAAGTCACAAATGACAAATTGATCATTTCTGAAAAGTATCAAAATAATCAGAATGCATTTTCTCAGTTTCAAGTTGGTCCATTGTCCATTTTACTAAAATTGACGTCAATTTTAAATAAAAAGACATAATTGATGTCATGTCAGTCACACCATACATCAGATTGAGATTATTACAATTCGTACATGCCTCAAATGACTTATTTTTAGTTTTCCTAAAGTATCAAAAAATATGAATCTATTTGATCATTTTTTAGTAGGCCAGTTATCCATTTTACTAAAATTGATGTCAATTTTTAATAAAAAGACATACTTTGATCCATACCAGTCACACCATGTATCGTATTGAGGAGAGTCCAAATACTACACATATCAAATTATATATGGATAATTTTCATAATTTATCAAAACAATCTAAATGTCTTAGATCAGTTTTGAGTAAGTTACATATCTTTTTTACTAAAATGCCATTTTAAAACTGGAAACACACACTATGACTCAAAATGATCACATAGTGTATTATTTTTACGTGAGACTGATTACTACACATTAAAAATGACATATGAATAATTTTACTAAATTATCATGAAAATATGATCATGTTTGATCAGTTTCCAGTGAGTGAAATTTTTTGAACATAAATGTTGATTTTAAAATGATTACAGGAACATTGAGTCATACTAGGTACATCATATATCAGATTGAGGTGAGAATGATTCCTACATGGAAAAAAATTACTTATGGATCATTTCCATAATGTATCCAAACAATCCAAATATTTTTTCTTGGTTTTTAGTAAGCCAGTTACCAATTTTACAAAAATTGACGTCAATTTTAAATAAAAAGACGCACTTGAACTAATATCATTCAAACCGTGGTTCAGATTGAGATTCAGACAATTCCTAAAAGTCTCAAATTACTTATAGATCATTTTCAAAATGTATATAAATAATAATAATTCGTTTGATTGGTTTTTATTAGGCCAGTTGCCCATTTTATAAAAATTGATGTTGATTTAAAATAAAAAGATGCACTTTGTGTCATACATTCCATACCGTTCTTAGGGATTAAGGTGTGGCTTATTCCTACATGTCTCAAATGACTTATTAAACATTTTCCTAAAGTATCAAAACAATATGAATGTGTTATCTTGGTTTTTTTTCACATGTCTTTTAGACTAAAATGTAATTTAAAATTCGAAACATGCACTTTGACTCATACCGATCACATCGTGTATTGGTTTAATGTGAGACTAATTCCTACACATAAAAATTGAATTATGAATCATTTTCCTAAATTATCATTAAAATCGTAGCACGTTTGATCGGTTTTTAGTGAGTTGCATCTTTTAAACTAATATATCAATTTTACACTGATAATAGACACTTTGAGTCATATTGGGAACATCATGTATCAGATTGAGGTATGACTAATTTCTACACATCACAAATGAATTATGGATCATTTTCATAAAGTATAAAAACAAAATGATTTTTTGTTCAATTTTTAGTAGTTCATTTGTCCATTTTACTAAAATTGATGTCAATTTTAAATAAAAAGACGCTCATGAAATAATACCAGTCACACCGTACGTCAGATTGAGATACATCCAATTCCTACACATCTCAAATGAATTATTTATCATTTTAAAAAAGTATAAAAATAATAATAATGGGTTTGATCAGTTTTGAGTAGGCATGTTACAATTTTACTGAAATTGATGTGAATTTTAAATAAAAAGACACACTTGGAGTCATACCAGTCACACTGTGAATCAGATTGAGTTTAGTCTAGCTCATACATATCTCAGATGACATATGTATCATTTTCCTAAAGTATTAAAATAATTAGAATGTGTTAGATTAGTTCTGAGTATGTCACCTGTCTTTTTTTTCAAAAATGTCCTTTTAAACTAGAAACATGCACTTTGACTCATACCAATTACATCATGAATCATATTGATGTGAGACTAATTCCTAAATGTCAAAAATGAATTATTAATCTTTTTCCTAAATTATCAAGAAAATATGATCACATTTGATTAGTTTTCAGTGAGTGGGGTTTTTTGAACTAAAATGTCAATTTTAGACTGATAATGGACACTTTGAGTCATACTGAAAACATAATGTGTCATATTGGGGTGATACTGATTTTTAAATGTCAAAAATATCTTTTAGACCATTTATGAAAAGTATCTAAACAATAAAAAATGCATTTTTTCAGTTTCGATAAAGTTAGTTGTCCATTTTACTAAAATTAATGTCAATTTTAAATAAAAAAATATACAATTAATGTCATACTGATCACATCATATGTAGTATTGAGATGTTTCTAATTTATACACATCTAAAATGAAATAGAAATTGGTTTTCTAAAGTATCAAAAATAATATGAATGCTTCTGATTGGTTTTGAGTAGGCCAGTTTTCCATTTTACTAAAATTAATGTCAATTTTAAAAAAAAAATTCACTTTGAGTCATTTTGGTCAACATGTGTCTGATTTAGGTGAAGATGATTCATAAACTTCTAAAATGACTTATGGACTATTTCTCTAAAGTATCAAAATAATTTGAATTTGTTTTATTGTTTTTGAGTATGTCACTTTTCTTTTTTACTAAAATGACTTTTTAAACTGGAAACATGCACTTGTACTCGTTTAAATCACATCATGTATAGGTTTTATGTGTAAATAATTACTAAACATAAAAAATTATATATGAATCATTTTCATAAATTTTCAAGAAAATGGGACCATGTTTGATCAAATTTCAGTTAGTTGAATTTTTTGACCTAAAATATCAATTTTAAACTAATAATGGACTTTTTGAGTCATATCAGGCACATCGTGTGATAGATTAGGGTGAGGATGATTCCTACATCTCAAAAATGACTCATGGATCATTTATATAAAATTTCAAAACAATCTGAATGCATTTTTTTGGATTGTGTAGGTCAGTTTTCAATTTTAGTAAAATTGATGTCAATTTTAAATAAAAAGACACACTTGAAGTCATACTAGTCATATTGTGCATCGGATTGAGATATGTCCAATTCCTATAAGTCTAAAATGACATATATATCATTTTTATATTTTATAAAAACAATTTGAATGCATTTGATTAGTTTTGAGTAGTCCAGATGTCTATTTTACTAAAATTGATGTTAATTTTTAATAAAAAGACACACTTGGAGTCATATAGACTATAGTGTGCATCAGATTGAGGTGTGTCCAATTCCTGCACGTCAAAAATGATATATGGGCTGTTTTCCTAAAGTATCAAAACAAACTAAACGTGTTAGCTTGTTTTTTAGTACATCCCTTCTCATTTTTACTACATTGACACTAGTGCAGAAAAGGTATTTCACGTCACCATTTTTTACGTCGGTTATATAGAACCGATTTGAAAATCCTTGATACATGGTTTTTATGTTTTTTATAAAATAACCGACGTAAAAAATACAGAGAGTAAATTTTTTACGTTGGTTATTTTAATAACCGATGTCAAAAATCCCACGCCTTCGTTTTTTACATTGGTTTTAAATTAACCGATGTAAAAAACCAAAGAGTGGAATTTTTTACGTCGGTTATTTGATAACCGACATAAAAAAAAAGGTATCTACGAATTTTTTATGTCAGTTATCAAATAATCAACTTAAAAAAGGCAGCATCTGAGGCCTTTTTGATGTCGGTTATCAAATAACCGATGTAAAAACCCAACCCGCTGATTTGTTAATGTCGGTTATATTATAACCGACGTAAAAAACAAACAACCGGAAGTTTTTACATCGGTTATAAAATAAACAATGTAAAAACTCCAGTTTTTGATGTGTTTTTTATGTTGGTTATAGAATACTCTACGTAAAAAAAACAAACACGTGGCTTTTTTTATGTTGGTTATTCTATAACCGACGTAAAAAATGCAGTCTATGGTACATTTATAAAATCGGTTACTATAATAACTGACATTATAAATGTAATAAAAATAGTTTATAATTTCGGTTAATAAATAACCGATGTTATAAAACATTTACAAAAATTAAAAAACTTTGTGGATTTTCATTTATGATTTTTCGATCGACAGACTGGCGACTCATCTCTCTCGTGTGGAAAACCCTAATAAACTCTTCGATCTCATTTTGTTAAACTCATTTTTTCATCATCGTTTATCATCTATAATCTCCTTGGATCTATCATCTCCACTCTCAACACTCAGGTAAGCCTCCGACGACTTTTTTTCGTTCGTTTTTTTTGGATAGTCTATATTTACGTTTTGCGAATTTTTTGTTTAAACTATGAAAGATTATTAGATTTCGAACCCTCTTACCTCATTTTTCCATCATCATATTATTTATTTTCACCAAATCTATTATATTGACTCCCAATATTCATGTAAGCCTCACCTACTTCTATTTCGTTTGTTTTTGGTTCGCCGATGCATGACATTTATGGTAATTTTTGTTGTCATCAACAACTAATGATCTCGTCCACCTATATTACTACAATTTATATGTAAATCATTATGATACACCCATTCTGTGTACCAGTGTAATTTATTTTATAATTATATATTATTTTTCCTGGTGGAATGTTTGTTTTGGATACTTGGTTGTTTCTATTTTGGGTATCACTTTTTGTAATTCCATAATCTATTTAAGTCGCTTATTTTCATGGACTACTATAAGTATTTATATGCAATTAAAACCCGATTCATTGAACAATAGATAATTTTAGACTAGTAGGAGATACAGTTCATGGTTCTCATTTTTAATAATGGAATGATACCAAAACTAGTATCTTGAGGTTAAAATCCATAGATATGCCAAAACTAGTAGCTTGAGGTTAAAATCCCATGGTTCTAGGGCTGTCAAGAGGGTTGGTGGCTGTCCAGGGGGTTGGGGGTTGTCCAGAGGGTTGGGGGTGTCCATGGTGTCCATGGAGGAGGGGGGCAGTCCAGGGGTGTGTGGGGGGGTCCAAGGGGGTGGGGGTGTCCAAGGGGGTGGGGGGGGGGGCTCTCCAAGGGGGTGGGTGGGTGGGGGGGGGTTGTCCAAGGGGGTGGGGCCTGTCCAGAGGGTTTGGGGGGTTTTCTGGGGGGTGGGGGTTGTCCAGAGGTTTGGGGGTGTCCAAGGGGGTAGGGGGTGGGGGTGGTGTACAGGAGTGGTGGAGGTACTGTCTAGAGCGGTGGGGGTTGTCTAGGGTGTGGGGGATGTCCAGAGGGTTGGGGGGCTGTCCAAATGGATGGGGGTGTCCAAGGGGGTGGGTAGGGGGTGGGGGTGGTGTTCAGAGGGTTTGGGGGACTGTCCAGAGGGTTGGGGGTGTCCAGGGTGTCCAGGGTGGTGGGGGGTGGGGCAGTCTAGGGGTGTGGGGGGGGGGGGGGGTCCAAGGGGGTGGGGGTGTCTAAGGGGTGGGGGCTGTCCACAGGGGTGGGGGCCTGTCCAGAGGGTTTGGGGGTTGTTCGGGGGGGGGGCTGTCAAGAGGGTTGGGTGCTGTTCAAGGGGTTGTTTAATGGGTTAGAAGGTGGGTGGTGGTGTCCAGGAGGGGAGGGGGTGTCCAGGAGGGGTGGTGGGGCTATCCAAGGGTGTGGGTGTGGGGGGGTCTAAGGGGGTGGGGGTGTCGAAGGGGGTGGGGGATGTCCAAGGGGGTGGGTGGGTGGGGGGCTGTCCAAGGGGGTGGGGGCCTGTCCAGAGGGTTTGGGGGGTTGTCTGGGGGGGGTGGGGGTTGTCCAGAGGGTTGGGGGTGTCCATGGGGTGACCAAGGGGGTAGGGTGGGGTGGTGTCCAGGAGGGGTGGGGGTGCTGTCCAGAGGGGTGGGGGCTGTCCAGGGGGTGCGGGAGGCTGTCCAGAGGGTTGGGGGGCTGTCCAGAGGGTTGTGGGTGTCCAGGGGGTGTCCAAGGGGGTAGGGGGTGGGGGTGGTGTCCAGGAGGGGTGGGGGTGCTGTCTAGAGGGGTGGGGGTTCTTTCCAAAGGGGTGGGGGCTGTACAAGGGGGTGGTGATGTTCAGGGTGTGTCCAAGGGGGTTGGTGTGGTGTTCAGAGGGTTCGAGGGGCTGTCCAGAGGGTTGGGGGTGTCTAGGGTGTTCATGGAGGTGGGGGGCCGTCCAGGGGTGTGTGGGGGGTGTCCAAGGGGGTGGGGTGTCAAAGGGGGTGGGGGCTATCCAAGGGGTTGGGGGCCTATCCAGAGGGTTTGGGGGTTGTTGGTGGGGGCTGTCTAGAGGGTTGGGGGTGTCCAGGGGGTTTTCCAAGGAGAGAGGAGGTGGTTGGTGGTGTCCAGGAGGGGTGGGGGTGTCCAGGAGGGGTGGGGGCTATCTAAGGGTGTGGATGTGGGGGGGGGGTCCAAGGGGGTGGGGGTGTTGAAGGGGGTGGGGGGATGTCCAGGGGGGTTGGTGGGGGGCTGTTCAAGGGGGTGGGGCATGTCCAGAGGGTTTGGGGGTTATCCGGGGGGTGGGGGGTTGTCCTGAGGGTTGGGGGTGTCCAAGGGGGTAGGGGGTGGTGGTGTCCAGGAGGGGTGGGGGTGTTGTCCAGAGGGGTGGGGGCTGTCTAGGGGGGGCTGTCTAGAGGGTTGGGGGGCTGTCCAGAGGGTTGGGGGTGTCCAAGGGGGTCGGGGGTGGGGTGGTGTCCAGGAGGGGTGGGGGTGATGTCTAGAGGGGTGGGGGTGGGGGCTGTCCGAGGGGGTGGTGGTGTCCAAGGGGTGTCCAAGGGGGTGGGTGGTGTTTATAGGGTTTGGGGGCTGTCCAGAGGGTTGGGGTGTATAGGGTGTCCATGGAGGTGGTGGGGGGGGGGTAGTCCAGGGGTGTGTGGGGGGAGGTCCAAGGGGGTGGGGTGTCTAAGGGAGTGGGGGGATGTCCAAGGGGGTGGGGGCCTATCCAGAGGGTTTGGGGGTTGTTCGGGGGGGTTGTCTAGAGGGTTGGGTGGTGTCCAGGGGGTTGTCCAAGGGGGTAGGAGGTGGTTGGTGGTGTCCAGGAGGGGTGGGGGTGTCCAAGAGGGGTTGGGGCTATCCAAGGGTGTGGTGGTGTCCAGGGGTTGTCCAAGGGGGTGGGGGTGGTGTCTAAGGGGTGGGGTATGTCCAAGGGGGTGGTGGTGTCCAGGGGGTGTCCAAGGGGATAGGGGATAAGTGTCAGTTGGGATTGACTACTGCATCGTGGTTTGTGATATTATGACATGATGATTGTATTTTTTTCATGGATATTAGTGTTGCAATATGATTCTATTTGGTTATATATATTTTGACCAGTCATCGACTGTGAGAAAGTTATGGGTTATGGGGGAGACCATGTTGTGGTTTTCAAATATTCATAGTTATCCTGAACCCATTGTGCTGTGATGATTGGCTTTACATTTTGATTTTCTCCCTCTGAGTTTTTATTTTAAATTTAATTTGATTGTCAGGTTTACTCCATTTTCTCCAATTTTCTATCAATCATTGGAGGCCCCAGGGTTTTATTTAATTCAATGGAATTTAAAACTGTTATATCTAACTATATTTTCTTTTTAAAATCATATTCAAGCATATTTTTTTAAATACGCATAGATTTATTTGATATTTCAAAATTGTTTTACATTCAAATTATGATTTTCTTTCATATAAACATATATTTGTCTTATCTTAAAAAGATGTATAAATTTTATATTTGTTATTGGTAACAATGAGTTGAAATTGGATTACAACACATTTAATGAGCAATAAATATGAGGAATGTGTTGATGCCTTTTTGAAATTTTCTAAACGAAATGTTCCAAGTTGTGACATTTTTTTCTGTCCATGCCTGAAATGTTTGAATATGAAGAAGTTGAAAATTAGAGATAAAAGATCATCTAATTTGTCATGGTTTTAATCTGAGTTACATCCCATGGATTTGGCATGGTGAAACTGGACAGAATGTCAATGATGATGATGATTCGCAAGATGGTAACTCTGATGGAATTGAAGAAATGATTCGTGATATTGTAGCTGAACAAATTGAGATAGAACCAATAGTTGCACGTATATATGGTGATGCTGAAAAACCATTATATCCAGGTTGTATATATTTTATGGTTTTTTCGGCGGTGTTAAGATTGATTAACCTGAAGGTGAAACATGGATGGAGTGACAGAAGTTTTACATAGGTGCTACAATTGATGAAATACATTCTTCCAAAAGATAACGATCTTCCATATTCACATTATAAGGCCAAGAAAATATTATGCCCGATGGGATTGTGATACAAGAAAATAAATGTCTGTCCAAATGATTGTATTATATATAGTAAGTAATATGAATTTCTATCGGAGTGTCCTAAATGTGGGACATCATGGTATAAGGTGAAAGAAAAATCACAGGATGATGTAGAGATTACAAAGATACCTTCAAAGGTATTTTGGTATCTTCCTATAATTCATCGTTTCAAAAGTTTATTTTCTAATTCACATGATGAAAAAAAGGTTAAGATGGCATGATGATGAGTGGTTATGTGATGGAAAAATATGTCATCCAGCTAATTGTCCACAATGGATGAAAATTTATGAGCAGTATTCTATATTTGGAAATGAAATTAGAAATCTCATACTAGGGTTGTGTACAGATGGAATGGATCCATACCGAACCCTTAGTAGCACACATAGTTCATGGCCAGTTTTATAGGTAATTTACAACCTCTCTCCTAAAGTTTTTATGAAGCGCAAATATGTCATGTTGAGTATAATGATCTCTAGTCCGAAGCAACCAGGCAATTATATTGATGTTTACTTGTCACCGTTGATTGATGATTTGAAACTTTTATGTGCTGATGGTATTAGGGTGTATGATTCTTATAAAATGGAATATTTTCAACAGTATGTAGTGCTTTTTTTTCACTATAAATGACTTCCCAACATATGTAAATTTGTCTGGATACAATGTTAAAGGGAAAAAATCATGTCCAATTTGCGAAAAACATACATCATATTGTTAATTGCATCATGGGAGGAAAATAGTGTACATGGGTAATAGAATGTTTTTGCCTATGTATCACCCTTATATAAGACTAAAAAAGGCATACAATGGCTCACAATAATTTGATATTGCTCCAAAACCTTTATCCCCTGATCTGTATTTTGAGAGGGTGAAAAACCTTGATGTGACATTGGGAAAGACACAGAAATCTAGTAATGATAGACATATTTCTAAGAAAAGGTCAATATTTTTTGAGATACCATATTGGAGATATCATGAAGTTAAACATAATATTGATGTCATGCACATGGAGAAGAATATCTGTGATTTTTTTGATTGGAACATTGTTAGATATTAAAGGAAATACAAAATATGGGTTGAATGGGAGATTATATTTACTATCAATGGGAATACGTTTGGAGTTGGCTCCCACTCCTAAAGGAATATGAACATTCCCCCCCCCCCCCCCCGACTTTTCATACATTATCGAAGAGGGAAAATTAGCTTTTGTTAGTGTCTTCATGATATCAAAGTGCCTCAATGTTATTCTTCAAATGTAAAAATTTTTGTCTCATTGAAGGACTTGAAGTTGATAGGTATGAAATCACATGATTTTCACGTTATGATGCAACAAATTCTACCGGTTTCATTGTGTGGAATATTTCCCATCAGTGTCAGAAAGACTATAATGAAGTTGTGTTATTTTTTCAATTCAATTTGTAAAAAGGTAATTGATGTGACTGCTTTGGACATTTAGGAAAAGGATGCAATTTTTATAATTTGTCAATTGGAAATGTATTTTCCTCAAACATTTTTTTTGATATAATAGTGAATTTAATGATTTATCTGGTTTGATAAATAAAACTTTGTGGACCTGTATATCTTCATTGGATGTATCCTTTTGAAAGGTATATGAAAATATTAAAGGGGTATGTTAAGGATCCATATCGACCTGAAGCCTCCATTATTGAAAAGTATATTTTTGAGGAGGTTGAATAGTTTTGTACGAGCTACATGGATGCGGCACAGCACATAGGTTTTCCTCCATCTCACCATGAATGAGTTAATAATGAGGGAAAGGTGTTTTGTGGCTTGAAATTCAAATAATTTTCAACTTAAGAGATGAAGAAGATAGAATCATACATATTGAATAACATAGCTGATGCTCAACCGTCTATCACATTTCATATTAATGAGTTGAAACAATTTCATCCAAAGAAGAAAGAAATGTGGATTTTGAATGAGCACAACAAAACATTTTTGTCATGGTTTAAAAAGACCTTCCTTGGTAGATCAGATGTATCAGATACATTAAAATGGATAGTGGGCGGTCCATGTTTAAATGTGATAACATGATCTGGTTATGACATTAATGGATATAAATTTCATACGAAAGCTCAGGATAACAGAAGTGCAGTTTAGAATAGTGGTTGATTGGTGTTTGCAGAAGCAATGCATTTTTTGAGTGCTAAGGACAAAAACCCAATTTCTGCATCAAGTACATATTATGGAGTGATTGAAGACATATGGTAGGTTGATTACTTTAAAATTAAAGATCCTGTTTTTAACTGTAAATGGTTTGTCGATAACAATAGTGTTAGACACGATGAATTTGGAATGACACTTGTTAATTTGAATACATTGGAAAACACAGCTGATTCTCTTAAAATGGAAACACATGAAAAACAAATTTTCTATGTAGTAGATCAATCAGATATGCAGTGGGCTGTATTTTTACGAGGGAAGAAACAATATGTTTTTGAAGATGAACTTGATGAAGATGATGATTTATGTGAGATCCCTAATTCCATGGAAAGATTAACAGAACATAATGATGATCATATTGAAGACATGGTTTGTACCATAAGGAATGATCATGACGAAGAAATTTGGGAAAACAATATATTAGTACATTCCTAAAATTATAGGTAACATATGTTTATTTCTTGTTTACATTTATTTTTGTCATTAAATGTTAGATATTGTAAGTTTTTTCTTTATTAAAACATGTATTAAAACAAAATAAGTATAATTTTTTGTTTTTTTAAGTTTTTTTAGTATACTTTATCAGTTTTACCATTAAATGAATTATATATATATTATTTTTGTCCAGTGACAATTATTTTACCATGTTTACCAGGTTTACCATGTTTACCATGTTTACCATGTTTACCATCTTAACCATCTTGAACATCTTTTCCATTTTTTAACATGATTACCGTATTAACAATGTTTACTATTACGTAACTTAGTACAATTTTCTATTTTCTGATTACAGGATTATTAAAATATTTGAATTTGTATATTTGTGAACTAATGTTTGTTTGTTTTTTGATTTGAAGGATAATGACAGATCATTCAATTGATCAACCAAATGATTCTGGAGATGAGCATATTGGTCATACTTCTGGGGAGGAACATTCACATGCTCCTCTTGATGTTCCCCAATCTTCCTCATGTGCTCCTATTACGACAAAGAGTTCCAGAGTTGGTAAACATGGGTGCACACGTTTACCAAAATTAGCACTTGCCCGTACGTAGGATCAGAGGATACTCATTGAGTTTGATGGTGATGATATTCCTAGAGGTCCAAATGCCAAATATTTGAAGAGTTTTGTATCAACTTAGACTAAGATCAAAGTAATCATTTTGTATGATGACTAGAGAAGTGTGGATAAAGCATTAATCTCTCAGTTGTGGAAGATGATTTTGGTAAGATCTTTTGTTATTGTTTGACTATTCTTTAAATGTTTCTAGTATATATAATATCTTTAACCCCTTCTTTATCATATGACATTTGATATTCCTGACACTGGAGGAGTTAGGAAGAAATACGTATCGATGACTTCCCAGAGATGGAGGGATTTCAAATCAACCCTCTCATCTGATTTCAGTTTTGTTCATAGGATTCATGACAATACATGTCGTATATATCTTTTTATAGATGATGACACATGGAGATAGTTTGTTGAAAGTAGAAGAAAATAGTCATTTTTAGTAAGGGCAATGTAAAATTTTATAAGCTTTGTTATATAAATGATCTTATTAATGTTTTGCTAATGATTTATTTTTTTTATTTACAGAAAACAAGGAAAGCTCATCAGGAGATCCAATCTAAAAATGTATACCCTCATATTTTATCTCGGGGAGTTTACGCATTTTTGGAAGAACAAATGATGGTGGAAAAATTTCAAAAATTAAGAGCTGAGTCTTCAAGCTCTAGAGCAGTGGCCCCTCCATCCCCTCCATCTAGACATGAAAAATGGAAGAGAGCTCATATGGGAAAAAAAGACAATATCTTTCAGAAGAATCGAGAATCGTAGCTGAGGGGATTGTAAGATATATATTGTATTTATTTAAGTTAACTATTTTCTTCATATAGTTTCAATAATTACAGAAATGTTCAATTAATTAATATAGTACTTCCTTGAGGAGCAGAGCACACAGGGGGAATTTACATCTACTGGGAGGCAAGATATTTATCTATATCATTGGGAAAGCCCGAACATCCTGGTCGTGTAAGAGGATATCCGGTAGGTGTATCGGTAAGAAAAGTGTTGCCACGTTCTTCAACTTCTAACGTTGAGGGTGTTTATACAAAAATAGAATCCTTGGAGGCTGAAGTTCATAATATTAATGTGATGATGGAGGAAAAGATTAGAGAATCGGTACATTCTATGTTTGCAGACACACAAATATAATTTCAGACTGTAGCTCCCACTCCTCCGCCTCCCCCTGTAGACCCCATTATTTATCCTCCACCTCCGCCAGTAGCTCCCAATCCCCCACCTTATCCTGCGGACCCCATTTTTTATCCTACGCCTCCGCTGTAGCTTCCTACTTATTACGAGTTGTATGTTGATGATCCTCAACATCATATAGTTTCATATGGGTTGGTAGATTGTATAGAAGATGCAGTTCATCATCAACAATTAGAGGTAGAGAATTAGAGGGTCACTGTACAAGATATTATAGATAGATCAGCTCGAGTACCATTACCTACAGATGAGGTGACGATAGTTGGACATAGTATCAGCCATTTTTTAAGTTGTCCATCCAGACTTCTTCGACTCATTACCATAGAGGTATGAATGTTATATCTTTTATTTTATTTTATTTATTAAAGTTGTTTTATCATTTGAAAACTAATACATTTTTCTATTTACTTTTACATGAATACTTCAAAGGTAAAGAAATATTGTATAGACAACAACAAAGACAAATGGCTATGACATCAGATACAGATTCTAGTAGTCTTTACAGATTTTCAATATATTAAAATTTGTTGGCGGTTCATTATGAGTTTCTAATGGAAGATCATGTTTGTGGATGTGAAATAACTGTGGGGATTATGAAAAGTGATATCATGGAGCTTGTTACTGGAGATAATTTGTGCATCAACGTTGTGAAATTTTTTTCCATGTAAGTATTAACACATTTTCCCTGCATTATATTTATTAAAAATGTATACTTATGTCTATTTTGTATTAGGTATCATTATAAAATTTGTGAGAGGAATGAGATGACAGATGTATATGGATTCATGGACCCTCAATTGATTTCCCCTAAAGCATGTTCATCAGATGAGGAACAAAGAATGCTTTATATTGCTGAAAGACTTGAACAGAATATAGTCACACAATGTTGGATGATGCCTTTTTTTGAGAGGTATGAAACACATCTCTCTCAAAGATTTCATTATATTTTAACATAAAAAACCACTAACCTTAAATTTTCTTTTATCAGTGGTCATTGGATGTTATGGGTTTTTTTCCAAGGGAGAAAACACTTTATTGGATATGCTTTGTCCATGATGATGTGCAGGAAAGTTTTAAGAATATATTGGAAAAGTATCTTCCAATTTCCCAATAGTTTTATATATTGTAATGAAGTTTAAATTTACCCTATTTTTATTATTCTCTAACAGTGAATGGGTCTACTTTCAAAAAAACACAAAGAAAATGAGTGAAAAGATCAAATATGTAAATGTGAAGGTAAATATCAATTTATAATTTGTACTTTTTTATTTATTACATAAAAATAATATATTGAATTTACACTCATTCAAACAGAATTTTCATGAACAATAAGGTGTCATCAAATGCGGATATTATATGTTAAGATTTATGTATGAAATAATAACAACTGGGATAGTTGTGAACTTTTACCTGGTAAGATTTCCTTTTAAAATTTGATATAATATTTCATTTTGATTTATTCATTATACACATTAACTACTATCCTTTTCATTTTTATCTATTTGACGACCCTCAACCCTATACTTCTCAAGACATCAAGCACTTACAAGTAGAGTGGTCAAATTATTTTACAGGTCTGATTGAATTTTAGTTGTTTGTAGTGTAAAATGTAATTTTGAATATTGTCGTTGTAATTGTGTATTTGGTAGTCGTTTAGGTTGGATTTTTTTGGAGTTGACAGTGTAAGTTTTGAATGTTATATATTTGAATGTTTAATTTTTCTCTACTTCTTGTTTTGGTCTACTTATGATGGTTTTTCTGGTATGGATTCTAGTCTGGGGGGAGGGGTTCCAAGGGTGTGGGGGGTGTTCAGTGGGGTGGGGGTGTCTAGGGGCATGGGATGGCTGTCTGGTGGGGTGGGGGTCCAGGGAGTCCATGAGAGTGGGGGGGCAGTCCAGGGGAGTGGGAGCATTTCCAGGAGGGTGGAAGGGCTGTCTTGGGGAGTGGGTGGGGTGTCCAGGGGTGTGGGAGTGATGTCTAGGGGGTGGGGGGTATACAAGAGGGTGGAGGGATGTCCAGGGGTGGTGGTGATGTCCAGGGGTGTGGGGGTGTCCAGGGGTATGGTCGGGGCAGTCCAGTGGGGTGAGGGGGTTCTGGTTTGTTTTTGGTAACTTATTAGTCTATTTCAGGGGTGTGGGAGGGCTGTTTAGGGGTGTTTGGGGCTATCCAAGGGGTCAGGGGCAGTCCAGGGGTGTGGTGGAGGCTGTCTAGTGGGGTGAGGGGGTGGGAGGGTTGTCCAGGGTTGTGGGAGTGTTGTCCAGGGTGTGGGGTTATAGATGAGGGTGGGGGTTGTCCTAGGGTGTTTGGGGATTTTAAGGGAGTCGAGGGGAAGTCCAGGTGTGTGGTGGGGGCTGTCCAGTGGGGTGAGGGGGTTCAGGGGTGGTGGGGGGATATTCAGTGGGGTAAGTTTTAAATGTTATCAATGTAAATGCTTAATTTTTCTTTAGTTCTTGTATTGATCTACTTCTATTTTTATGGTACGAATTCTTGATTTGGTTTCTGGTTGTTTCTAGGGAGAGAAGAGGACTGCATTCCATTTGAAAAAAAAAGTCTCCCACATTGGTTATTTTATAACCGATGTGATAAAGGAATGGTGAAGGGGTTATCACATCGGTTATTTGAATAACTGGCATGATAAATACCTGTGGAATGGTTTATCATGTCGGTTATTTGATAACCGACATGATAAAGGTCGGGGAAATGGTTTATCACGTCCGTTATATAATAACTGATGTGATAAACACCCCCGCACTGATTTATCACATAGGTTAATTACTAACCAACGTGATAAACCCTCCCCCTATTTTTTCCACGTCGGTTAATTAATAACCGACATTATAAACACCGCGATGTTATGTTTTTTACGTCGGTTTTTAAATAACTGACATAAAAAACATTATTTATAATGTCATCCATATTAATTTCGGCTAAATATCGACGTAAAAAATGAAAAATAACCGACGTAAAAAATGTTTTCTGCACTAGTGTGACATTTTAAAATGGAAACACTCACATTGACTCATACCGATCACATAATGTATCAGTTGATTGTGAGACCAATTCCTACACATCAAAAATGGATTATGAAAAACATTCATAAATTATCATGAAAATCTGATCATGTTTGATCACTTTTTAGTGAGTTCCATTTTTTGAACTAAAATGCCGATTTTAAATTAATAGTGGACACTTTGATTCATACTCGTCACAACGTGTATCAGATTAAGGTACGGCTGATTCCTACACTTAAAAAATGAATTATTAATAATTTATATAATGTATAAAAACAATCCAAATGTGTTTTCTTGGTTTTGATTACATCACTTGTATTTTTACTAAAATTTCATTTTAAACTGGAAACATAATCTTTAACTCATACTGATCACATTGTATATTGGTTTGACGTGATACCAATTCATACATGCTCCAAATGAATTATAAATCATTATACTAAATTATCAAGAAAATTAGAGCATGTTTCATAAGTTTTTAGTGGGTGATAGTTTTTGAACTAAAATATCTATTTTAAGCTGATAACAGACACTTTGAGTCATACCGGGCACATCATGTATCAGATTGAGGTGTGGATGATTCATACATTTCAAAAATGACTTATAGATAAATTTCCTAAAGTATAAAAACAATATAAACATTTTTTTATCAATTTTGAGAATTTTAGTGGTCTTTTTTACAAACATTAATGTCAATTTTAAAGAGAAAGAAGCACTTGGAGTCATACTAGTCACACTGTATATCATATTGAGGTATGCCTGATTCTTACACATCTCAAAGTATAAATGAAAACCCAAACTACCATTGTTAAAACTATTTTCATTAACTTTATTTGTCAAAATTCCATCACTTTATATTAACTCAATGTTCTTAGCTGAAAATCCTTTCTCATTGTTGAAAGATAGAAGAGTATAAGAAGCTATTATGCCAATTATATAACAAGAAGTCCCCAAAATTACCACATGAGATTCCTATACTCTTCTAGATAAAAATGAGAAAGGTTTTTTTGCAAATAAAATCAAGTCAGTATGACTTCCCAAAATATCTATAAAAAATTAAATAAGTATTAGATAAAATGATAAGAAAATTTGCATACAAATAGTATATAAAATAATGACAAAATTAATTATATAAGTATTAGGGATTTACCTTTACATGATGGTTTTATTCATTCTTTATGCATATACTTGTTCAATTTATCTTAGTTTCATTCTTGAAATCCAACCTCTCATGAGCATTAACATCTTCAAACAAACCAACCCAACTTGAAAAAAATAATTCATCTATATAAGAAAACAATTATTTTATATATAATACTAAAAATAAACAAATAAAACATAAATATAAAATAATAAATTAATTTTATGAAACATTATTTTACTATAAAAACATCAATATTACCTCTTTGATTGAGTAGAGGTAATGGATGGAACTTGAATGAAAGTGATAAATACAACACTGTAGCAGTGAAATGGTTTTTAGGGGGAAGAAGTCTATAAAAGTTTTGGTGGGGAGAGGCATGAAATATGGATAGACCACCCCAACATGAACAAAATAATACACATGTATAATAAAACAATTATTATGTTAGTAATTGTAAAAATAAATAAATTAAATAAAAATAAGAAACAATACATTAATTAAATGGATAATAATTTTACTATGAAAACAATAATATTACCTATGTGATTGAGAAGAGGTAGCATTGTATCTATTCCTTCAATGTAAGTAGAAGGAACTTGAAGGAAAGTGAAAAATGAAACACTACAAGAGTGAAAAGGTTTGAAGGAAAATATGTTTATGGAAGTTTTGGTGAAAAAGTCAACAAATATGGATAGAGCACCCCAAATAGAACAAAAGAATCCAACAATATAAGAAAAAATTATTATGTTAGTAATAATAAAAATAAATAAATTAAACATAAATATAAAACAATACATTAATTCATTGGATAATGATTTTACTGTGAAAACATCAAGATTTACTCTAAGATTGAGAAGAGATAGTGTCATTTCTCTCCCTCTAAGGTATGAAAGATAGATATAAATCTTCTATAATTAATAAACTCTAAAAAGAATATTAAAAATTAAATCAATTTTTTCTTATATAATTTTCCTGAAAAATATAGAAATTATTCCGTAATATTACATATACATATTTCCAGTGGGTTTACATCATTATAGTTTTTTCTTCCAAGGGATCGAAAACATCAACGTGTGTAGAAGACATTATTAGCATGAGTAGTCAAATATTTAATTTAGATTATGTTAATGTGGTAGAGAACATATAATATTATTAGGAAAAGAATAGTATATTAAAAAGAACTTTTACCATCTCATTGAACTATATTTCTTTTGTAAAGGTTTTAGGGATTTGGTTCCTCTATCGAGATTCCAAATCCCCTCTTTGTGGTACCCTCTAACGTACAAGACACTATCTACATTAGGGCCAATGTGAACTAATTGTAATCTCCCAATGAAAGGTTCATCCTTGATTGAATTTTCATCAGCCCCGAAACTTATTTTAGTCTTTATTTTGATAACTGACCAATTATTTTTTGTTGGATATGACACGTAAATTACTTTTACTACTTGTGTTGCCATTATGAACAGCTCTTCTTTTTCCCTTCCACACTGAAATTCACCTTCATGAAGCCCATTTCATAAACTTTCACTACACTAATATAATCAACCAATTTCAAATGGAAAATAAGAACTTGAAATTTTCTATAATACAACTCGTCTATCAATTCAATAATCCCAAAATATGACATATTTTCATAAATTGGATTTCTATCCTTGGAACCATATATGTGCATTGCTTCATCCACAAGTGTAACACCACTTTTTTTCATTGTATTTCAGTAATCATGTTCTTGGTATATAACATATAACCATTGATTACAAAACTAGTGTAATATATAACATTTTTATTTGGCCCCATGGATATCCATTGAATTCGTTCAGCAATTGAATTCATATTTTTAGATAACTCAATAAAAATTTGATCATAGAACCATCCTATAAACTATTAATTATGTGTATCTGATAGGCATCCTTCAACCCTTGATGGATTAAAATATCTAAGAATTTATTTTTGGGCCTTAATAAATGGATCAACATCTTCACTATTATTTAAAATGTATGTTTTTACTTTCTCCTTCTCTATCATAGTAATTGTAACAAAATATTTTCCAGAAATCCCTTCACTCATAAGTATTTTTCTATGATGAGACGTTGGGATACCAATGTTTTCAACATCTGATAGGTAATTGGTAGAGAATTCAATAGCTTCATTATCAATATATCATTATACAATACAACCTTCTGGCCGATTTCAATTATTGACAGACCCTTTCAAAATCATCATATACCATTCAATGGGGTACATCAATCTATAATGGTTAGGTTCACATAGTTGAATCTATCTAGCCGTGTAAACAATCAAGTGGACTATTATTTCAAAAAATGATGGTGGTAATAACATCTCTAATTCACATAATATGATTTCAACCTCCATATTCTTAATGGTAAACTTCACTAGGTCTTTAACTTTACTGCATATGGATTTGAAAAAGAGGTCAATTCTGGTTAATGTATGGAATACTTTTTGAGGAAGGATGTAATGAAAAGGAACAAGCATCAAATCTTTCCTCATAACATGACATTCATATGATGTTATTTGTTGTAACATCGAATTAGTAATTAATATGAAATTAATTATATTTTATGAATAATCCTATAGAACTTTTACACTATTAAGGAAAAAAGAAACATTTTAATTTTTATTATCATGATAGAGTGTAAGAAACTGGAGGAAGAAAAGTACACCTTTTACCATTCACCACTATAAACTCTTCCCTTATACCCATTTCAATTAAGTCCAACCTATCCTTGGCATAGTATTTTTTTTCAAGAACATTTACTAATTTGTAAATAACACTATCAAATATTTTTTTTTCTAAATGAATGACATCAAGAAAATGTCTAACATACAAAAAATTCCAATATGGTAATTCAAAGAAAATAGATCTCTTCTTCCAAAATGATTTTGTATGTTTTTTCAAAAATGGTTTACTAAAAATAATTTCAATATCTTTTACTTTATTGTACATTTAATCCCCCATTACTAGAGATGGTGTTGTGCCTTGTTAAATATACCCATTGAATTTTTTAGTCCTAGATCAGTATTTATGTTATCAAGGTAAGAATATCGGATTTCCTAACGACGTAGTCTATATAGAATATTTCAGCTGAACAAAGTATGTGCATTTTTCAAAAATGGTTTACCCTGACATTCTATTAATTCTATAGCCTGATAAATTTCCATCATTAGGAAATTCATTTATAATCACATAAAACATGGACCTCAGTGTAAATTCATCACTTTTATGAGCATCATACATTATAACACATGTATCCCACATCAATTTCAGATCTTCGGTTAATGGGGTAAAATATCCTTCAATATCATTATTGGGTTTCTTAGGTCTAGATATAAGAAGATAAAACATAATGTATTTGTGCTTCATGCATAACCATGGAGGAAAGTTATAATTTATCAACATGATGGGAATGTACTATGAGTACTACTCTATACACCAAAATTATTTATTCCATATATAGATAATGCAAGATGAAATTTTCTCTACTCATTTCCAAATTCAGGATACTCATAATCAATTTTTTTCCACTGAGGGGAATCTGCTGGATGACGTAGGTTCCCATCTTTAATTCTTGCATCTTTATGCCATATAAATTCTCTCTTTGTTTCATGATATTCATATAGTCTTATAAATATTGTAATGATATGAAATTAAAATACATATTTTGAAGGACCTAATTGATTTTTCTTGTATCGATCTATGCCACACTTAAGGAATTTTATGAGTGATTCACAATCCTTACAAAACAATATATAGTCATTTGTACAAGCATGTATTTTTTAATGATCATTCTTATTGAATGTAACATTTTTCTACCATCATATGTTTGATATGGAAATTCATTTTCTTCTCATAGAATATCATTCAAGAACCAAAGCAGTTCTGTAAGGTTGGTGACACTCCATCAACTGCCAGCTTTCAAATTATATAACTTCAGTACAACTAAAAATGTTGTGAATTTAGTACAACTGGTATACAATGGTCTCTTGGCCCATATATTTAACTTCTCAAAAAATTTACAATAAAAAATTTCTCCATCAATTGTCTTGTTCATTTCTTCCATGCGATATCAATCATCATTTACACCGGTATTCAGATCATATGATCCATAATGTTACATCAGGCCCCTTCCTCATTGGCTTGAGAAGGCAGAGAGAAGCTACTTGGCCTTAGGAGATGTTCCCAGAGGCCAAAGGCTGACAATAAATTCCAATGTATTCAAGAATAATTAGAAAAATAGTTCCCTTAGAAATATATAAAAACAACCAAAGGTGTCAATACCCCAAGATGACTATATAATTCATGTCAAAAATGATTCACATTTTAAAAAAACCAGAATACCAACACAACCAAAAAAATTAAACCACAGTCTGAGTACTAAGTAGAAGACTAAACAATAACACAAAGAAACCATGACATGAATCCACATAACCACACCAAGCTCCATTCTCCAAGTATCACAAGACCACCATGTATCAAGATGAACCAACAGTAAAATGAGATTATTCACCCTTACTTGTGTCCCAGAAAAAATAACATCTTCAAAAGCACTAAAGTGCTAAAGTAGGGGGTGAGTACAAATACTCAATAGGTTTTCCCCATATTACTTCCCTACACTCACCACTAAGATAGACATTTTATCACATTTATATAAATAAATTTATATAAAACATCAAACGGTGCAACAATTTCCAACAATCCAAACACACCCTTACCAAGAATTTTCCACCCATATCCACACAATACAAGGGATAACCAAACAACAAGACATAATCCTTTTATCCATCACATGTTATCACAATAATTTCATCTTTCTTAGCCACACACATAATAACACATAGCCAATACGTATCACACACTCAACTTGGTGTAACAATCATGGTGGAACATCCTGTCCAAGCTCATTTACTCCTTTCCAAACTTATCGGTACTTAACACCCACTTATCTTTGATGGTAGACCTTCCATCCACTATAAATTCCCTTTTTATAGTGGTACTCCCCGACCACATCACACCACAATCAACACATTCATAAAATGATTAATCTAATAACAAGCATATACATTCGCTAGATCCGTAACAATATGCAACAATTATTTCACAACCAAACAATTCTTGAGGACTTCTTCCATGCCATGTCACATTAAATAAAGAAAACCCTTTTATTGAAATCCATTTTCACAATCCATTTTCATAAATCAACCCATGATACCAATTATAAATTTTTTATTTTAAATTCCGACAACAAATAACATTACTCCACAATAACCAATTTTTCCAAAGAACTCAAAAAACATCCCCAAGGGAATTTCCATGAAGATTTGAACATCCTAATCAAAATTTATTTTAATAATATCCAATTAATTTAAAACAATGATTCTATTTCTACAAAATGGAGTCGATAGAGAAGCCTCATACCTTAGGGTTTTGGTGAAATCGACAAACCGCACACCCAATCTAGTGAAAACTCCACAAAACCTCCTTAGATCTCTTTAACTAAAATGAATAAACCCAAATATCAAAGTTTTAGGAAAGAAAAAACCCTATATCAATATGTTAATGAAGTAGATATATAGAAAACTGAGAGAGAGGGAGAACTAGTTCTAAGGAAAAACCAATAAGAAACTAATAGAGAAGGCATACTGAAAAAGAATATCCTTCACCACACCGTCAAGCCCTTTAAATTGCTTAAAAATGGGTGGGAGAGCCCCTACAACCCTTGATAATATGAAAAACCAAGTAGGGTTCATATGGGAGAAGAGAGGAAGAGTTTAGGGAAAATATCGAGTGGTACCATTTAAAAAAAACCTTTTAATGAAGCGCACAGTTATCTCACATGGTTAGGAAAACATTGTGCTAATTATGCACATGAAACTACCTCAAAAGGGACCTCGCATGGTTTCCTTGTATGATTAGAAAAACTATGTGAAAACCATGTGAGGCCCATTTCCTCCACTTACATGGTTACTTGGATATCCTGCACGGTTTACCTAACCATTCCCAAACCATGCTTCCCTGGAAAATCCTCAAAAACTTTCCAAATTCCTCTCAAACTCTCCTGAACTATACCAAACTACATTAACCCAATAAATTGTCATTAAAAGGGTTAAATACCTCAAAATGAGGGTGCTAAATTCTCCCCACCATTGTAATTTCCTTCCTCAGAAAGTAGAGAACCATTGCTTTGCCAAAAGAGCTTAGTCCATTTCTCATCCATCTCTTTCTCCTGCTCCCAAGCCTCATCCTAATTCATACCATACTGCCAAAAAACCTGAAATAGACCAATTCTTTTACCATGAAATACTTTCTCTTTCCTATCAATAGTTCTCATTGGCACGATCACTAAGGAAGCATCTAGCTCTAGCTAAACATGATCCTATCGAATCACGTGGTCAACATCCAGCTGATACTTCGTCAACATAGGAACATGAAACATAATGTGAACTACACTAATTCATGGTGGAATGGACAACTAATAAACCACCTCTCCAAACCACCCAAGTATCTCAAAAGACCCAGTATACCTTGGAGATAACTTACCCTACTTCCGAAACTAATGATGTCCACACCTATGAGAGATTCATAAGAACACATGATCAACCACCATGAATGACAAAGGTCATCAATGATGGTGTGCATATGATTTATGAATAATTTGCATTATCCACATTATTTTCTTAATCAAATAATCTTTCTCTGTCATCTCTTGTATAAGGATCATCCCAACCATCGAAGTCTCGCATGTTTCCACCCAAAACAGTGGACAATGACATGAAAGCCCGTATAGTTCATCAAATGGATCCATAAGTATCAATGATTGATAACTTTTATTATAGGATAACTCTACTAACAACATGTGCTCCTCCCATGAACCACCAAAATCCATCACACAATCCCATAACATATCTACCAATTTTTGTACCGTTCTCTCGGATTTACATACATCTAATGATGATATGTTATATTCATTGTAAAATGTGTCTCAAGGGCTTGCTATAAGGATTTCCAGAAACAAGATTTAAACTTTGGGTCTCTATCCAATACAATCAAAACAATAACACCATTCCTCTTTACCACTAGACATATATAAATTTTGGATGTATCCTCTACGATATTAAATTCATGAATAGGGATGAAATGGGATAACTTTTGGAGTTGATCCACTATCACCCATACGGCATCGTGCTTTTAGACCGTTATTGGGAGACCTGTAACAAAATCCATCACTATTTGTTACCACTTCCAAATAGGGATAGGTAAAAATTTAAACATGTCTTCCGGCTAATGATTCTCTTTATTGACTTTCTAACAAGTCAAAAATCTCGATACAAACTCATACACCTTCTTTTTCATACCAGTCCACCAAAACTGTTCTTCCAATGCCGTATACATTTTCTAAATTCTCGGAGGGACAGCCCATCTGGAATGATGATAATCCCTAAGAATTTCCCCCTGAAAATTGATTGGTACAACCATCTAATTCCAAAAACACAAAACTAAATGCTCATTAATCTAATAACCCTCAATGGTCTCCCCACAATTTAGTTTCAACTTCAATGTCATTCACTCAGAATTAGACACTTGTGCCTCCTTAACCAAACCAACAAAGTTAGAAACCAATGAACCTGGAATGAAAAACACTTTATCACCTAGGTCCTCACATTCTAGCCACATGTCGTCTATGAAGAACATAAACTTCCACAAATCTGATCCATATTTCACCACCTGAGCTTATGGCTTCCTACTTAATGCATCTGTCGTTGAGTTTACCTTTCCTAGTGAGTACATAAAGTAAAAGTCAAACATCAGGAAATACTCCATCCATATCCTTTGTCTCAAGTTACAAAATATTTTCCATAAAATATTCTTTAATCTCTTATGATTTGTAATGACTGTGAATTTCTCACCGAAGAGATAATGACGCCACATTTTCAAAGCATGAACCACAGTTGTCAAATCCAAATCATGTGTTTGGAAGTTCTTCCCATTCAACCTCAACTGTTATGATCCATATGAAACCACATGATCCCCTTACATAAGAAAACATCCTAACCCTGATCTTGATGCATCAAAATACACCATGTACCATTTCCCTAGTTTTGGAAAAACAATATTAGTGATGATGTACAATGATCCTTAAACTATTTAAAATATTTCTAAGACTACACATTCCGTTGAAATAGAACATTCTTCCTTGTCAAAGCTATCATTGGTTAGTCCAATCATGATTAGTAATGAAAAAAATGATAATAGTATCTAGCTAGACCCAGGAAGCTCCATATCTTGAAAAAATTATTTGGTAGTTTCCATGAAATAATAGCCTCTATCTTTTCTGGATCAACTAAAACACCCTTCTCAGAAATCACATGGCCAAGAAAATGAAATTTTTTTATCCAAAAATCTAACATAAAAAATTTGGTATACAAATGATGATCTCTCAATATCCCCAATGCTATCGCCATGTGTTTCTAATGCTACACCCATTTCTTGGAACACACCAATATATCATCAAAAAATAACTCTACAAAAGAATCCATATATTTCTAAAATATCTGATTCATCAATTCCATAAATATTTTTGGTAGATTTTTTAGACCAAAGGACGTAACCACATACTCATAATGGTCATATCTACTTCTAAGGGACGTTTTCAGAGTATCTTCCTTCTATAACCACTATTGATGATATCCAGACTACAAGTCAATTTTGGAGAACCACTGAGCTTTCCTCAACTAATCAAAAAAATCATCAATGCGATGAAGTGGATATCTATTATTTGTTGTAACTTGTTTATGATTATGATAATTGACACTTAGAATTAGAGTTCCATCCAATTTTTTAATAAAAAAACTAGCACTACCCACAGAGACGTACTATGCCAGATGAACCCATGGTTTTTAACACCTCCCACTACACTTTCAATTCGTTCGATTCTATTGGTGTCATCCAGTAGGACATAAGTTGGATTGGATAGGTCCCTGGGAGGAGATCAATCAAAAACATGACTTCTCTCATAGGAGGAAACCTTGATAATTATTCAGGAAATATATCTATAAACAGATCATCAATTGTTGGGAAAATGATATGTTGAACTCCATCCATTGATTCCAATGAAAATGTTGCTAACTAATATGAGATCTTGAAAACTATCGATGCCAACAAACCCATTTCACCCCTATTTCCATTATTCTCTCTTTTGAGGAGATATTCAATGTCATCCTCCATTGTGAAACTAATTGTTTTTACATAATAGTCTTTTTGGTCCTTAAACATTTTCAACCAATACATTACCAAGATTATATCATAAGTATCCATCTCAAGAACAAAGAAATCCCACATCAACTCAAACTCATCCACAACTATATGTCCTTCTCTACACAAGAAGGCTCAACACATTCGTTGACCCAGGGGAGTTTGAAGTTTTAAAACCGAAAGTATTATTTCTATAGTTAAATCCATAAATCTAACAACACTAGAAGAAATAATAGAATTTGAAGCACCCATATCAAACAATTCTTGCATCAAGGTTTAATTTAAAATAATTGTACCTCGCATAGTTGATGGTCTAGAATGACCATCCATCACAATTTTCTCTACTCCAAACAACTTCTTGATTGCCACATTCTGCTCTTTATTTCCTTATTGAGGAGTCGTGGTATTATTAGAATCACCATGACTAACTTTTTTCTACTAATAAGGGTTATACTGCTTCCCCCTTTCCATCAAGACATAGGATGCATATGACCCCTGAGGAGTGTCACGAACAAACAACCTTAGAGCATTACAACAATAACACTGATGATGCCCCGTCTTCTTATAGTTATTTCATGATCGAGGTTGTGTTATACAATCCTAGTTGATGTGACCTATAGAGACACACTAAAAACATCCTATCTTACTCTGAGACTTCTATGGAAGATTCAAAAATCACACCATCAGATCTTTAGCCATACTCCCACCCAAGAAATAATTGTCTCACTTATTCTTGAATCCAGTGATAGAGTTCCCCTCATTTCTCATGGCCGCCAACATGATTCCCCTACATGTATCCCCCAAAATATCCCTTTCATATATTGTTTCTCTATTCACCATTTCCATGTAATCACTTATTCATAGAATTGTTATTTTAGAATTGATTTCCTACCTTAACCTAGCTTCAAATATATGTTTCTTCAATGATGTACAACCCACCACCTCATGTGAAAACCACACTATGTTCATAACCTTAGTATTATATTATATTATCGAGAGATTATCTAGATTTAAATGAAATAAATCTATTATGTGTGGAATTATGAATGTATGACGGTATAATTTTGTATTAAAAAATTCCTAAAACCTCTCCCATGTCATGCCTTGGTCTGTTCCAGCTTGGACCACTAACTCCCACCACTGTAGGGAAAGATCTTCCAAAAATTACGTGGTTAACTTTACTTTCGATTCTGTCAGTATTTCCAAGAATTCAAATATCTCATTCATTATTTTAAACCACTCTTCTTCTCTTTTTATCTCCAAATCACCCATAAAAATAAGCAGAGTATACTTTTGAAACTAACCCAAATGATCCACATTCTTTGGATCATTCTCTGTATTCCCACTTTCTACATCTTGGAAAGATTTCACTATACATTGAATAACTTTTGGTTCACCTAGGGATTGGGTTCAACCACATTTTCATCATTCTCCTCCGGTTAGTCTCCACAATGCATACTCGATACCATTTCTATCAATAGAAAAACAACTATAAGTATCACTCCGATGGAAAGAAAAGGCATTAAATTTTAAATTAACATACATTTCAACTATCACAACCAGTATTTCCAAAATTTCACAATTCCCATGATGCACCACTTTTGGAAAATCCACCATGTTTTGAAAATTGACCAATTTTAAAAATACCTTAACTATCCAAATTTCAAATCTACAGATTTGAAAATAATTTCCAGATCTTTCACCAATCAATATATTCATACCACAACATAAATCATCATGCCAATAAAAGATTAAATCCTAGTGGGAAGTAATTTATACCATGCATTTCATGATCATCTCATTGTCTATACCCATGACAATGAGATTTCTAATTCCTATAAGTGTATCCAAAACTCTTATTTATCCAACTCTTCGATAACTTGAAGTTCAACATAAAAGGGTTAGCTGCATCCTTTTATACTATACATTTCATGTTCTGACAATCCTACACCTTGCTTCTATTCCAACTTGGGGAATATACCCTGAATGAATGTCAATTCCAAGACCAACAACTGATGTCATAGGACCGAACAACTTCTTTCACTTGAATTTCAAGGACCTAACAAACTGATACCATTTTTAATGTCACGCCCCTTCCTCATTGGCTTGAGAAGGTGGAGAGATGGTAATTGGACTTAGGAGATGTTCCCAAGATGTAAAAGTATGGAAATAAATTTCATGGAATTCAAGTATCATTAGGGAATGATTGGCACTTAGAAATAAAGCGAACAACCAAATGTGCCAATAACCCTAGATAATTATATAATGCATGTTAACAATGTTTCGCAATTTAACAAAACAAGAATACCAACACAACAAAACACATTAGACCATAATCAGAGTACTAAGAGGAAGACTAAATAACAACCCAAAGAAACAATTAAAAGACTCCACATCTCCACAAAAAGCGACATCTCCAAGAACCACAAGACTTCCAAGCATCAAGATGAACCGCTAGCAAAATGAGATGCCTTACCCTTACCTGTGTCCCAGAAAACAACATCTGCAAAAGCACCAAAGATCCTAAGTACGGGGTGAGTACAAATACTCAGTACATTTTCCCCAAAGGACTTCCCTACACACGCCACTAGTATAGAACCGTTAGCAAATTTATATAAATCAATTTATATAAAACATCAAATAGTAAAACAATTTCCAATAATCCAAACACCTCTTTACCAAGCCACTTTCCACCCAAATTCACACAATACAAGGTAAAACAAACCAACAAGACATAATATATTTTTTCATCACATGTTATCACAAAAATTTCATCTTTTATTTCCACACACATAATCAGACATAGAAAATAAGTTTCACACACTCAAATCAGTGTAACAATCATAGTGGAACTTCCCATCGAATCACATTTACTCCTTTACAAACATGGAGGTACTTCATGCTCACTTATCTATGATGGTGGCTCTTCTATCCACTATCAAACCCCTTTTCATAGTGGTACTCGCTGCCCACTTCACACCACAATCTATACATGCATAAAATGATTAAACCAATTACAAGAATATACACCCACTTGATAAACAACAACATGAAACAACTATTTCCCAACCAAACAATCCGTTATGAGTTTTTCCATGCCATATCACATTCAATAAATAAACCCCTTTTATTTAAATCCATTTTGAAAAATAATATTCACCAATCAAACCAAGCTACCAATTTTAAAATCAACATTTTAAAATCCAACAACAAAGAACATTTCACCGTAATAACCCATTTTTTCCAAAATACCCACAAAAAATCACCAAGGGAATTTCTATAAGGGTTCCTACATCATAATCACAATTTATTTTGAGAAAAAAAACAATTAATTCAAATCAAGGCTTCTAGTTCTACAAAATAGAGTTGAGATAAAATCCACATACCTTAGGGTTTCTATGAAATCGACCCACCACACAAACTCACACCCAATCTTAGTGAAAATCAACAATACATCCTTAGATCACTTTCCCTAACATCAATAAACCCAAATATCAACATTTTAGGAAACAAAAACCCTAGATATAAGTGAAAAAAAGGTAGATCTAGAAAACCAAGAGAGTGGGATAATTAGATCTAAGGGAAAACAAAGAAAGAACCAAGAGAGAAGGCTTACCGAAAGAGAATCTCCCTCAACCCACCATAAAACCCTTCAAATCGCATCAAAAATGAGTGGGATATCCCCTCCAACCCTTGAGAATAACCAAACATGATTAGGGTTTTTATAAGAGAAGAGAGGTTGAGTTTAGGAAAAATGCAGAGTGGTATCATTTAAAAAAACATTTATACTGCACACGGTTAGGAAAACTGTGTGCTAACCATGCACATGATACTGCTTTAATAGGGACACCACATGGTTAGAAAAACCATGCACAAACCATGTGAATCCCCCTACCTCCACTTGCACGGTTACCTAGAGATCCTACACAGTTTTCCCTAACCATGCTCAAACTGTGCTCCCCTAGAAAAGCTTCCAAACAATTCTACCACCCTCCCAAAATCTCCAAAACATTACTCAACTACTTTGAACACATAAATTGGAATAAAAAGGGTTACATGCCTCAAATCGGGGGGTGCTACACATAATCTATAGTATCATCCCAATCGTTGTCCACATTCAATTTTTTCCCATGATTAGCCCAGCATTTATAGCTTTGATCTATTCTATGATAGATCAAATGTTCTTCCAACTATTCAACACTAATTTTTCATTAATAAAAATGACATAAACATGGATAAAGGATTTGATAAGTGTCGTATGTATTCTGTCTTATAAACTTAATGAACACTTTAACTCCATATTCATACTATTTTTTTAAAGGATTAGAATGTATCCAATTTCTTCTAATATCCATCCGATTGGGTACATAAAATATTAATTTTGTACAATAAAAAAATAAATACATATAATATATTCATTATCAATGGTGAAAGTTATAGAAAATTCTAATAATGGATACCCAACATTTTATTGTTTCATAAAATTTTAATATTCTTTGAAGAAAATGAGTAATTGAATTTAATAAAAGGATTACTCCACTATGAATAGTGTTATCCTATTAATTCATTCAAAGGTGATAGTTATAGACAACTTCTATACTCATAAAATAATCTCTCATACTTTCATCAATACATTTTTTTGTTTCACACGCATCCTCCATCTCTTGTGTGCATACACATATGTTTCTTGAAATACTATAAGTTGTATTCATCCATGGGATGACTAATGCTCATTGTAGTACAAGAAAAATTAAATATATTGAGTATGAGTCTCCAGAAACAAATTGAAATAACAACTATTTGGGAGATGAAGTTTATGAGAATGAAATATGTCTATAAAAGATATGGGGGATGAATCTCAAGTAATAATTTTCAATAATAACTATCATTTTCACACATCAATCCCTTCTTAAATCTCCTATGGAAATGAAAAAATAATATATGTAATTAAAGAGTAATAAGAACCCAAATATGATAGACAAGAATAATAAACTCTCATTAAATCAACTAGAAGATATAAAAATTTATTGATAATACATTTTAATAAATAAATAGTTATTTCATATACATGGATGGTAATCAAATATTCTTAGGGGTGGAACCAATACATGTAGACCTAAAATGATGAATACATAAAAATAATTTCTAAAATATAGAATTTGATAACCTTAATTATATTTTTTGGATCACGTGATGTAACAAACTAAGGAAATATTAAATTTAATATTAATGATATATCAACTATTTGAAAATATATCAAGACTCTTGGGATGTCATATCACTAAAATAACCCATCCCAAGGATTTTAGGGAGTTCATCACATCAGATCAACCCATCTGAAGGAAGGGAGTCAATCTAATGCACATTGATCTAAATCCTTAAGATTCTAGGGAGGTCCATAAAGAAGTTTGAATAAATTAATAATACACATCAATAAGATATCTCACAAACATGGTAGAAAAATACACCAACCCTTGCAACATATATCCCATAAACAATGGCCTCTACTAAGAATAAACGAGTCCCGTGAGTTAACATTTTCTAAGTGGAACACCCTTACTTCACATAGAAATTTATTTGCAATAAGAAACATGACAGATCTATAAAACATAACAACCCATATAAAGTCTCTACTACATAATTATGAAAATAATTAGTCAGTTTAATATGCCAGGAATTGATCTCATAGGCTACCCAACCACCATCAAGGAAATTTATTCATACAAAATTACATAAACTATGTAAAATTGAATTTGAATTCTACCATATGGATAATTCCACTATTTATCCAATGAAAATAAAGCATGATTCATCCACACCTTCACATAAATAAAACATTATCTCACAAATCCATACCTACAATTAAGAAGGAAGGAGGCATGAGGCCTAGGAATGATTTTGGGAAGGCTCATAGAATAGGTGTTTCACAAACTAAAAATTCTAAGCATCAAAATGGATGACCTTCATGGAAAAATCTTCCAAATTGATAACTCACCACACACATAGTTGAAAAATAGCATCCTCCATAGCCTAAACCATTGATGTTTTACACCGCAAGTTATACAAGGGAAAGTAGAGAAATACATACATTCAAATGAAATTATAGAATGAATTATGTCTGAACCTTGGATTAGTTTGACCCATAAATAATTTGAGCCTTGAATTTGAGCCTTGGATTGTTTTTTGCCTTGATTAGAGGTTCGATTCACCGAGGAGCACCGAATGTCGGTGGCTTCCACAGAAAGTATCTGATATCGTGACGACTTCACAACTGGTTAGGGTTTTTCAAATAGATCAGGTCACTTTTATCAACATTTCCAAAAAATCATTCATAATGATACCATTTAATAGCAATTAAGTAATTAGCACTGATAAAGGGATTATTTATCAGTACTTTTTTAGTGCTATTAAAGATATATTTTTTCAATGCTAAAAAAGCACTGATTAACAATCCTTTCATCAGTGTTTAATACTTAAGTGCTGATAAAGGATTTATAATTATAATTATAAATAAAAAAATTATATATATATAGTAAATATATTCAATATTTAAATATATTTATTATAATTTTATAAATATTTAAATATATAATTATTTATTTATAAGTATATAAATATTTTATAAATTTAATATTTATAGAATTATATATATTTATATAAATATATATATATAGTAAATATATTCCTTATTTAAATAAATTTATTATAAATTTAATAATTATTTAAAAATATATATATTTATTTATAATCATATAAATACTTTTTAAAAAATATTTATTTATTCATAATTATAAATATATAAATATAGTAAATGTAGTAAATGTACATTTATAAATATTTTTAATTATATATATTTTTTACAAAATTATTTATTTATAAATATTTTTTTAACATTGTTAATGAATATCTAATCTTAAGTGAATGCATGTTAAAAATGAGGGAAATTGAATAAATTAAAAATAAGTACACTTTAACAATATTGAAAAAATAGATAAGTTTTTTGTGTGTTTTATATAAAAATAAATTAATTACGTATATGTGAAATCAATATGACACAAGCTTTTTTTGCCGGCATGTGAATAAAAATAAATTTATTTATTTTATTGAATATTTAATAAAAAATTCACCAATATTTTAATTAAATATTTATTTATGAATAAATTTTCTATTTAGGTGTTCAATAAATGAAATAGGAGATCGAATGGACCAACATTGTGTCCGGTGACAAATATGAATTAACAGGACAGTTAAATAACATTTTTTATTATTGATGTTGGTGCATTCCACATAATAATAATAATAATAATAATAATAATAATATAATTATTATGTTTCATGGGGTTTATTAAAGGTAATAAATGTTATCTTATAGTTAACAAGCAATTAAATTATATTTTATCCTAAATCTTAACTCTATAAATAGACAGCTATGAGTATTCTGTAGTGTATCCAAAAATTGATAATTGAGAATTGTTATACATAAATAATTCTCTCTTGACTCATCCTTCTCTCTCCCTTAAAAAATGTTAAGAACAAAAGATATTCCTTCAAGATTGAAGAACAAACAATCAATAATGAACAATAAAATACATTTGACTCGCCACAATAGCATCTAAAGATCGAGTAGTGTTTCTCAGAGATCATATGGGCATTTGTAGATCACCTCTAGAAGGGTTTTATCATTGATCCTCATGGATAAATGAAGATAATATGAAAGGGCCTTTTCATATGATCAACATTCACAAATAAAGAATATTCTTATTCTGAGGTATTTTATTTTTTCATATATTAAAAAATAATAATTATAAATTTAACATGCATGATTCTCTCTCTTGATTTTGAGAAACGATTATTAAAAGAAATTTTAATATATTGACCACCATTGCACACTTTTTCTTCACTCAAAACTAATAAGTGGTATCAAAGAAGTCACATTTAAATTTATAATTATTTATCTGATTATTGATCTATTCATAAATTTTGTTAGATTTTAATTTCAAGTTATTTTTCCTTTAATTCGATTTGAAATAACATGTTATCAACATATTAATCTTATCTATTTGGTGTCTCATTTTCATAAAGTCTTAATAATAGATAAAGAATGATTGTAGATGTCATCGAGAAGTGCCAAATCTTTGGCCTGTAAAATTAAGTTATATTGAGTGTAGCCGGAGCGCATTGTTCCCGGATGCATTGAGTAGTTAATTAGATGCGGTGCATTTATTTAACACTGCTTGTTGACTAGACAAACCTATCACATAGAAATTGGATATATTTCATGTAGCTAGAAAATACACTCCATGTAGTCTAGCTGAGTTAACACATCAAATCCCCAGGCATGTGACTCAGATACATAGAAACTGAGGTATATAGTGTGTTTCTAGATCATACACAATGTGTAGTCTCCCAATTAATATAATTAAATTACATTAAATTAGAAATTGAAACATTAAAACCATAATTTATTGAGTGACACCTATTATGCATTTATCAATTTAATAATGGTTTTAGATATTATTAAATGTTCAATTAATTTATTTCATTAAATATGTAATAATTGGTTTTGTCATTTATTTTCCATGAATTCCATAAATAATGAGTATCTCCAATTAATATTGGATGATCATTAAGATGAAAGGGAATTGATTTATTTATTTTCTAACCAAATAATAAAAACAATTTTATCTAAATAATAAAGAATGAATAAAAAACGAGTTCTTATCGGTTACTTTTTCATATTCAATGCATGTAAGACTGATTGTGATCTTGATCAAGACCTATGTATGTGTGGGTATTTATTTAATTTAATTTATTTCATGAGTTTTAAATTATTTCATATTAAATTAAATATTGGTATGTGTGTCATCCCTCCCTCCATTATTATACAGGATCTATATGTCCAAGGTCATTTATGTAATCCCCTTTAACTAATCCTTTAGTTCCCTTCACCTTTGTATAATTAATAAATACATGTAATTAATAGAACATTTCAATGTGTGTGGAGACAGTTCAAGAAAAAACTATTATGATGCCAACTCAACAGATACATAATTGGATAGGTGGAATAATATAACTCATTCCATGACTGAAAAATGGATTTATTCACATAGGTCATAGGTTTATTTAATGTTCTCTAATTAAATAAACCATTAGATAATCTCATGGATAGGTCATTTACTTTATTAATTTATTTCTATCTATTAGATTATTTATTTTATGGATTCAAGGTCATGATCAAATAAATAAATGAATTAATGTGAAAATATGGAAATTAAATAAATTAATTAATCATAAATATTTTATCCAATATGGTTAATTAATTATGTAATGTACACTTAATATTAAAAATACATGTAAATGATAAAATAGGATAAAATTTATTCATAATAAATTAAAATTCCTAAATTAAATATAAATCTAGACTTAGACTTCCATTGCTTGATTAGGAATAAAACTCAATAAAACCAAATTGATTACCAACACTTTTTGGGTCACGTAATTTTATGCATGGAGTTCTTAAAGAATTTTTGTGTATAATTAACCATTTTACATCAATAGGATTAGCCCTTCCTAGAATTGTTCTAATTTAGAGGTAATTATTGGTGAAATTCCAGTCAATATTTCAGGATTAGAGAATCCACTCAATGGATCATGGAGTTTCATTACCCAAATTTTCAAAGACCCACCTACCTAAATACCTTCAGGTTTCTTGACTAACACTTGTTGGGGTTATGCGATGGGAAATATGGATCCTTTCCACTAGAATGTTAAGCATCTAGACATTCTGAGTTCAATGGTGAGGGCTAATGAGACATGATAAAATAGTGGGAGATTTGATAAAATAATTTAATTTATTATTTTTTCTATAATTTTTAATCAATATTGGATAAATACAACCTCTTAATTTGCAGTAAGTTCTAGGAGTGGTTTAAACGCCTTTAGTTTTTTCTATACCATGAACAAAAATATTACATGTGATAATACTCAATGCCTAATCTTCCTAATAAGCAGGAAACTGATGAAGAGTTCATTGTCTCTGAAAAAAAATAGATCCATGTGGAAGACATTCAATTTTTTATGATTTCATTAATGTCTAGTGGACTCATTAAGTCTCATGAAAACATGGATGTCAATAGAATTATTAAGAACCATAGTAGTCTTTACCAGGAGAGATCTAGACAGAAATTGTTTGATATTTCCAAGGAACTCTTTCAAGGTTATCATAGAGAGGGTGCCCCAACTATTCATCAGGTGGTCAAGAACATTGGATACATTGATCTCCTAGAGATTCTAGGGTTTAAACTCCCTAAATAACTGGGCAGTAATTTCATTTTGGCATCACTGCCTCAAATATTCTCCATCCAAAGAATAAATGGGATGCTTCAAGTGAATTTGTTATCGAATGTGATTTATCTGATTTTACAAATTGGGTATTATATATATCTTGTTGTGCTTACATATATATTCAAATACTAGAACCATGTATATTCAGAAATATTGACCAATAGTTGGTCGGTCTATGAGTGTCCAATTGATCTAAACTCTCTATTTTATCTATCAGGGACTACCACCTCATGTTACTGACTGGAATGATCTTGTTTTTGAATGGTTGTTATTATGTGTCATCTATTACAAAAAGCACTATATCCATGTCTAGATTTTATACGGATGGATTTGTTTTCAAATTTGTAAATAAATTTTTCTTCTTTTATAAAGTTAGCATTTTTTATTGTAAGGTGCATTTAAATAGTGATCTTTATGTGTTGGATTACATGAACCATGTAATGGAAATCAATAATGAATTTAATTCACATTACTCATACCACAAATAATTCTATCATCATCGGTTAGGTCATATAAAATAAAACCACTTGACTAAATTACATCAAGATAGATATTTAGATACTTTTGAACTAAAACTACTTGTTGTATGTCACACATGTTTAAAAGGAAAAACAACCAAAGCTCTATTTACTGGAAAATTTGACAGGGCTAAAGATATTTTTGAATTAGTTCATACTGATGTGTGTGGACCATTTTTTATTGAATCAAGGGGTGGGTACTCATACATCATAACTTTTACTGACGGTTTTAGTAGATATGGATTTGTCTACTTGATGACGTATAAGTAAATTTATCTTGAAAAATTCAAGGAATAAAAGAATGGTGTTCAGAACCATATTGTTAAGAATGTTAAGAAACTATACTTAGACTATGATGTATAATAACTTTATTAAGTCTTCATTTATGTAACGCCCCAAGGTTCTATGGTACGCTTCTCTTTGAATAATACAGTAGCGTGTGTTGTACGCAACTTTGAGTTCTAACACTCCACAACCAATTAAACGTGCCATTATGAATATTAATACCCACTTTTTGAAATTTTATAAATTTATCTTTCAAAATGGACTTTATTTTTGTATTTGTAATATCAAAATTAGATTTGGGTGAATTTTTTGTATTTTTCTGAAAACATTCAATTTTTGATGAATAGTGAAAAAACACTGAGTTATTGTTTAACACAGAATTTTTATTTAAATAGTTATTTATTTTATTTAAATATATTCTAGGTCAAAATAGATACATAATACCTATATAAGTTCAATGTAATTCATTGGAGTCAATTTATAATAATTTTAGATATATAAAAATTTTATTGAACTTTTCACCGTCTTTTACCCACCTCCTAGGTGAATTTGAAAATTCTCATAAAACATAATTTTACCACTAATTTGAGTGGAATTTCAAAAATCCAAGAGACATGGTTGATATAAATAAGAAAATTTTGGTTCAATAAGATGAAAATAATTTTTTGGTGAGTAGTATCTTTTTGCTTATATTTACCACAGTAGAAAGTAACTAGGGAAATTAAGGGTAAAAATGATATTATTATTACCCTAACACATTTCCTAATTCTATTGGATAAGTATAATTAGACCAAAAACAAACTTAGGAATAAAATATGAACCTCTTTGGTCCACTTGGATTAGATTAGGACACTTATTATTATTTTATTTAAAGAAGAGTTAAAAGAGTTAAAATCAAAGTTTAATAACTAAAACATTTTTAATATATGGTTATAGATAAGATAATTTTGAATATAAATATTAATTAGAAATATAAAAAGATTTCATAAATAATGGTATTTTATTTATATTTTTTAGACATTAAATAATATAATTTATTTATGACATAATGATGATGTAGTAATTACCTAATTAATGAAATATTAAAATAATTAACATTCTAAATATCCAAATAAATGTAATTTGAGACTTTTTATGAATTACAATAATTTTCTAGGTTAATATGACATATTATATTTGTTTAGATGAATTTTATTTGAAGTAATAATTCTATTATGAATTTAGAAAAAAACAAATTACCAAATAGTGTCAAAATTGACATAAAAGAGTTTTTAAAAAAAATATTATATTATTAATTGATACACTATTCCTAAAAATCTAAGGTTTGTCCCAAGGACTTATATAATTATTTTTGTATCATTAATTAATCACTTGGGGTTCTCTTGGAAGTATATAGTAAGTTTATTAACCTTATAATATAAAAATACAAAGATACATGGTAAATGTCAAACTATTTAAATAATAGTTAAATCTAAAAAATAAAGATAATATAGTGACCCAAACCTATCTAAAGCCTATTGTTTGAGTGGTTTTAGACCCATAACCACCTTATACTTTAAATAATGCACTTTTGAGTCATTAGAAACCGAAAATTATTTTATTATAAAATAGTCTTTCTAGCTTTTCCTATGGTGCCCCTCACCCCTCTTATAAAAGGGCACTCCCCATTATCCCTAATTCACACCTTCAAAGCCATTTGTCTTAGGAAAAATATACCCAAATACCCTCTCAACTGTACTCCCTTAATCCTATAGGCCTTATCTTGGTCATAAATCCAACATAAGGATTCATTTTGATCAAATCAAAAGGAAGAACCCGAAGAAGAGGTAAATATCCCACCACCTCTTTCAAGTTCCTTTCTTCTTCCACTTCCTTTTTCCTTGTTGTTTCCAATATAAAATAATAAATCCAATATCGTCTATGGGCTTAAGTCATTTATACCCTTGTTTAATTTTTATAATATTTTTATAAAGGAATATTTCTGTCATTTTCCAAACAAGGTCCTTTTTAACCTTTTCGACAAAATTAAGGTAACAATTTATTTTTTAACTTATACGGAGGATGTGGATATTTTCTGCCATTATAAAATCATCAAAACTTCCCTTAAAAGATTATAAGAATATTTTCAAAGAAAATTCTTTATTTTACAATTATTTTACTTTTAAATGATTTCAAAAAAGAGATATTTCTCCCAAATATTTTTGATTTCATCTATGTCAACATCCTTTGATAGATTTTAAGATTATTTGAGTTGATTTATTATGATACAAAACATCTCTATTTTATTGAAGGTTTTGTGATATGTTTCACTGTGGATGTATTATTTTTATACCATTCAGGTTTTATAGAGAAACTATTGAAATTTTGTATGCTAGTTTTAATATGAATGTTTATGTTATGTTTAAACATGTTCATATGAGGAATGCGTTGGACTTAGTAAGTGACGGGTGGAGCCCACTATATCTCCTTGATGCATTGGTAGGTCTCATGAGATAGACTAGTGTCTTGGCACAAGTCCTTGACAAAATATTATTTGTAGTCTTGGAACAAGGTCTTGACTATGTGTTTACGATAGTCTGGAATTATGCATTCCATCATTATGAAAGTGGTTATTGATATTGCATGTGATTATTCGACTAGTAGAATATCCATGTGAATAGATAAATGGAATTATTTCATTTTATTATTTCCATATTATTCTTAAGTTCATGTTTAAAATTCTTTTCTTTTAGTTATACAGTGCCTTAAATATTTATGCTTATTTATGAAAGTTTCTGCTATATTGTTATCCTTACTGAGCATTTGAGCTCACCCCTTTCTATGTTTTATTTTTCCCAGGATGTGAAGGAGTATTTTATGAATGAACTATAGGGATATTTTTAGGGGATATGAGTGTGAACTATGGAGACTATGTTGTTGTAGTTTTTCACTTTATCATGTAATGTAAGACTTATGAATGTATCTAGTTTTTCTAAGGCTACTAAACTAATCAGACTTTCGAGACATGATCTTTTGTGATCATGCCAATGTTATTTAATAATGCAGCGACTCTAGGTAACTGGGGTCGGTGCATTATAGTTGGTATCATAGTAATTTTAGTACAAACCTTGGAAACTAGATTTAGATAAACTCTGATTAGAGCACATTACCCTAAGATAGATGTTGAGGATTAGTATAGAATAAATTCCTAGAATTTTGGTATTATATAGATTTTGTGAGATTTCCATGAAATACATACCTTTTTGGATATGAGCGGGTAGAGGCGGATCTGGCACATATTTACCTAGGGGTAAAACCTGAAATCACCGCTTTAAGCTAGACTCTAATGGGAACAGGTGCATGACAACGGGCCTTGCTGCACTCTTGGTTACGATACTCCCGGGGGATATACTTAGGATAATTATCATTTTATTTTCAAACCATTATGAAGGGTTTATGAGTATATACTTTCTCAAAGAAGTTTTTTTATGATTATGGATTATATCCATAAACTCTTCAGTTTATGTTAAGTATTTTACAAGTTTGGAATTATCTATTTCGATTCATAAACTAATCTAGTTTATGCCATTGTTTAGAAATAGCGCCTAGTGGAAGGAATGGAAACTGTATCAATGAATGCACTCCATATAGGTATTTCCCTCCTACTCAAGATATTTATAGTGGAGCTGGTGATACAACTGGTGTAGATCAGCTTATTACCATATTGGGACAACTCACTCAGATTATGAATAATAACCTTACTCGTATGTAGCACCTTGATCCACAACGTGGAAGATCAATGTTAGACCGCTTTATGAGGCAAAAACCACCAACATTTAATGGGAGTACAAATCCATTAGTGGATGAGCAGTGGATAAATTCTGTAGAGAAAATATTCCATGCCTTGGGGTGTAGTCAAAGGGAAAAAGTTATCACGGCAGTTTACCACCTCACTGGAGATGCTGATCAATGGTGGTCATTGATTCAAAACACAAAGGAAGATGATGAAGTATCAAATATGGAATAGAGGGAGTTTAAATAGATTTTCATAGAAAAATAATATCCTCGTAACCATTGAGCAGATATATAAAGGCAATTTCTGAGTCTGAGGCAAAAGGAGGATGAGAATATCGCAAAGTATGAAGCTAACTTTACAAGGTTAGCGAGGCATGCAACATATTATATATGTAACCCAATATGTAATATTGATCATTTCTTTGATGGGTCAAAACCATTTCTCTGTTGAGTATTATTCTCTCAATCCTTCTCGTCGTACGAAGATATTGTCTCATGTGCTATCAAGATAGAAAAAAATTCTCTAAGTCTTATGACTTTAAAGTAAAGCAAGAGAAGAAGAGATCTGTTGAACACTCTGGAAACGAAAATAAGGGGAAGAAGGGAAAAGTTGAATATCCATCCTACAGTAAATGTGGGAAGAAACACCCTGGTACTTTCCTGAAGGGAATGAGAGTATATTATAAGTGTGGTGAAAAAGGCCACCAAGCTCGTGATTGCAAGGAGAAGAAAGAGGTTGTCGATATTGAATGCTACAATTGTAGAGAAAGGGGGATTATTTAAATGAATGTCCTAAGCGTCAAGGTTAATTACCTTAGAAAAGGCCAAGGGATCAAGGGAAAGCTTATGTTATCACTACTGCTGATGTTTAACCTTCAAAAGATGTGGTGGCAGGTAATTTAATGGTTTCCTCATGTTTAGAAAATGCTTTATTTGATTCTGGATCATCGCATTGCTTCATATCTTCCCATTTTTCTAAGAAAATTAGATATTTCCAATTTTATTTAACAAGGGAGTTGTCACTAAAAACTCCTAAGGGAAGTATCATCGCAACAACGGTTTGTGAATCAGTTCCCATTAGAGAATATAAATATTCTTTATTTGCTGATCTCATTTTCATACCCATGAGTGAATTTGATATAATCCTCGATATGGATTGGATTTTGGACCATGATGCAAAATTTTATTTTAAGAAGAAGGAGGTTACTATTTTGGATGTTGAGGATAAAGAACGCCTTATCTTTATAGTAGAATCGTCACCACCTAATTATTATCTACATGCACCCCCCAGTAGCTCAACTATATTCAATTATTGGGGAGGAAAAGAAGGAAATAATTGTGGGTGAGGAAAGGAATGTTCAAATAGAGTATGTACCTATTGTGAAAGAATATGTTGATGTGTTTCTAGAATATTTACTTGTACATCATCCAGAATGAGAAATTGAGTTTTTCATTAATTTAATTCCAGGTTTAAGGCCCATATCGAAGACCCCTTATAGAATAGACACTATGGAATTAGTGGAACTAAATAAACAACTAGAGGAACTGAGTAATAAAGTATTTATTCACCCTAGTGTTTCTCCATGGGGAGCCCCTGTCCTTTTTGTTAAGAAGAAAGATGGATCTATGAGGTTGTGCATCGAATACAGGGAGATCAATGCTATAAAAATAAAGAACAAGTGTCCCCTACCTCGCATTGATGATTTATTTGACCAACTGCATGGAGGTCAATAATTTTCAAAGATTGAACTTCGATCTGGATGTCGTCATTTTTGCATGAAGAAGGAATACATTCTGATAACAGCATTTCAAACTAGGTACGGGCATTACGAGTTTACAGTAATGCCTTTTGTGTTGATTAATGCACTCTCTTTTTTCATGGATCTAATGAATCGAGTTGTCAAGGAATATATTGATGACATTGTAGTGGTATTTATCGATGATATCTTGGTATACTCTAAAAGCTATGAAGATCATGAAAATCACTTGATAATTATCCTGAAGACTCTTAAAAGACACGAATTATATGGTAAGTTTAGAAAGTGTGAATTTTTCCTTCAATATATTTCTTTTCTTGGCCATATTATCTCCAAGGATAGAATCTATGTTGATACTTCTAAGACCAAGGCAATCCAAGAATGTCCAGCACCAACGAGTATAATTGAGGTATTCATTTTTATTGGTTTAGCAGGTAATTATCGACATTTCATCTGGAATTTTCCCCAGTTGGCTAACCCATTTACAAAGCTCACATGAAAAAGGGTTAAATTTTTCTAGACAAAAGAGTTTGAAGAATTTTTTGAATAATTGAAGAGAAGATTAGTCAATGATCCTATTTTGACTCTACCATCAGGGAATGATTTTTTTGTCATTTATAGTGATGCTTCAAAGAAAGGACTTGGTTGTGTCCTTATGTAGAATGATAGGGTTATTGCCTATGCATCACGATAGATAAAAATTAATGAGCAAAACTATCCTACTCATGATCTTGAGTTAGCATCTGTAATATTTGCATTGATGATTTGGAGACACTATCTCGAAAGTGAAAAATGTGAGATATATACCAATCACAAGATTTTGAAGTATATTTTCGCACAAAAATAACTCAACATGAGGCAAAGGTGATGGCTTGAACTACTCAAGTATTATTATTGCACTATACACTACCACCTAGGGAAGGTAAATAAGGTGGTAGATGCTTTAAGTAGAAAGGATCATGGAGTTTTGAACAATATGAGAGTTGAAAAGGATCCTATATACATGGATCTAGTAAAGATGGATATGGGAATCACCATAGAAGGTGAAACATCAGTACTTTTTCAAATGGTTGCCAAACCATCTTTACTAGAAAGGATAAATATTTCTCAGACTGGTGATAATGAGTTTCAAAATAAGTTTAATGTTGTGAATGATGGGAGATTGAGTGACTTTGTGTACGAAGATGGAATTTTGAAATTTGGGAAGAGACTTTGTGTTCCCGATATACCTGATCTAAAAAGGGAATTGTTGGATGATGCTCATAGTTCCAATTTCTCTATAATACACCCTGAGAGAACCCAAATGTATAGATATTTGTAGGAATATTTTTAGTGGGACAACACGAAGAGGTATATTGCTGATTTTGTGTCAAGATGTATATTTTTTCAACAAGTGAAAGCTGGAGGGAAACAGCATAGAAGAGTCTTGAAAACTCTTCCTATACCTGAGTGGAAATGGGATAATATTATGGTGGAATTTGTCATGGGACTACCAAAAACACCTAGAAGGAATGATGCAATATGGGTCATTGTTGATCGTCTAACCAAGTCAGCACATTTTCTTGCTATAAGAGAAGATTTACCACTTGAATGTCTAGCAAGACAATATATTAATGAAGTTGTGAGACTTTATGGAGTACCCTATCAGTTTTTTCTGATCGCGATCCATGTTTTACATCAAGATTCTGGAAAAGTTTTCAGAAAGCCCTGGATACTGAACTTCATTTGAGAACTGCCTACCACCCTCAAACTGATGGACAATCAGAATGGACTATTCAAACCTTAGAAGACATGTTGAGATCATGCTCACTTGACTTTCAAGGTATGTGGGATAAATATTTACCTCGGGTAGAATTTTCCTATAACAATATCTTCCTTTCAAGTATTCAGTTGGAAATATTTGAAGCGTTATACGGAAAGAGATGTCATACACGAACCTGTAGGGATGATGTTGGTGAAAGAAAACTCGTAGGCCTAGATATTGTGGAGGAAACTATGGGAAAGGTAAAGGTAATCCAAACCCAAATCAAAGCAGCTCAAAGTAGGTAGAAGAGCTATGCCAATAATTGAAGGAAGGATTTGGAATTTTAGGTAGGAGATCATGTTTTCTTGAAGGTATCTCTATGGAAGGGTGTTATACGTTTTGGTAAAAATGGAAAATTGAGTCCCATGTACATTGGACCTTTCAAAATTCTAGAATGAATTGGGGCTGTAGCTTACCAGTTTGAAGTGCCACAAAGTCTCTCCAAAGTTTACGATTGTTCCACATATCACTGTTGAGAAAATACATGTCTGACCCAACGCATGTACTCACCTATGAGGAATTAGAACTGGAACCCGATCATTCTTATTGAGAATAGCCTATCAATATTCTTGATACAATAGAACAAGTGCTGAGAAACCAAACTACTCGTCTAGTAAAAGTTCTATGGAGAAACCACAAGATTGAAGAGGCAACGTGGGAACCTGAGGAACTTATGATGAAGAACCACCCAATCCTTTTTATGAAGTAATATTCTAGAAATTTTTAGGATTAAATTATTCGAAATAGGGGGGAATGTAACAACCCAAGCTTCCACGGTACGTTTCTCTTTGACTAATACAGTAGCGTGTGTTGTACGCAACATCGAGTTCTAACACACCACAACCAATCAAACTAGACATTATGAATAGTAATAACCACTTTTTGAAATTTTATAAATTTTATCTATCAAAATGGACTTCATTTTTGGATTCGGAATATCGAAATTAGCATAAGTTAAATTTTTGTTATTTTTCTGAAAACTTTCAATTTTTGATGAATAGTGAAAAAACACTGAGTTATTGTTTAAAACCGAATTTTTATTTAAATAATTATTTATTTTATTTAAATTTATTTTAGTTAAAAATAGATACATAATACCTATATAATTTCAATTTAATTCATTGGAGTAAGTTTATAATAATTTTAGATATATAAAAATTTTATTGAACTTTTCGCCGTCTTTTACCCACCTCCTAGGTAAATTTGAAAATTCACATAAAACATAATTTTACCGATTTTTTTAGTGTAATTTAAAAAATCTGATAGACATGGTTGATATCAGTAAGAAAAATGTGGTTCATTAAGATGAAAATAATTTTTGGTGAATAGTATCTTTTTACTTTTATTTACCACGGTTAAAAGTAAATAAGGTAATTAAGGGTAAAAATGATATTATTATTACCCTAAAACATGTCCTAATTCTATTGGATAAGTATAATTCAACAAAAACCAACCTTAGTAAAAAAAATATGAACCTCTTTGGTTCACTTGGATTAGATTAGGACACTTATTATTATTTTGTTTAAAGAAGAGTTAAAAGAGTTAAAATCAAAGTTTAATAACAAAAACATTTTTAATATAGGGTTATACATAAGATAAATTTGACTATAAATATTCATTAGAAACTTAAAAAGATTTCCTAAATAATGGAATTTTATTTATATTTTTTAGACATTAAATAATATAATTTATTTATGACACAATGATGACGCAGTAATTACCTAATTAATTAAATATTTAAATAATTGACATTATAAATATATAAATAAATGTAATTTGAGACTTTTTATGAATTAAAATAATTTTATAGGTTAATATGACATATTAGGGTTGGTTAGATTAATTTTATTCTACTTAATAATGATATTATAAATTTATCAAAAACAAAATACCAAATAGTGTCAAAATTGACATAAAAGAGATTTTAAAAAAATATTATATTATTAATTGATATTCTATTCCTAAATATCTAAGGTTCGGCCAAAGGACTTATATAATGATGTGGTTATAATTAATGAACCACTTGGGGTTTTCTTGGAAGTATATAGTAAGTTTATTAACCATATAATATAAAAATACAAAGAGACATGGTAAATGTAAAACTTTATAACTAAGAGTTAAATCTAAAAGATAAAGTTAATATAGTGACCCAAACCTATCTAAAACCTATTGGTTGAGTGGTTTTTGACCCATAACCACCTTATAATTTAAATAATCCATTTTTGAGTCATTAGAAACCGAAAATTATTTTATTATAAAATAATATTTCTAGCTTTTCCTAAGGTGCCCCTCACCCCTCTTATAAAAGGTCACTCCCCCTTATCTCTAATTCACACCTTCAATGCCATTTGGATCAGGAAAAATATACCCAAATACCCTCTAAAACTGTCCTAACTTAATCCTATAGGCCTTCCCTTGGTCATAAATCCAACATAAGTAGTCCTTTTGATCAAATCAAAAGGAAGAACCCGAAGAAGAGGTAAATATCTCACCACCTCTTTCAAGTTCCTTTCTTCTTCCACTTCCTTTTTCCTTGTTGTTTCCAATATAAAATAATAACTCCGGTATCTTATATATAAATTTATGTTATTATAAACATTTTACAACCAAATTCATTATTCTATCCATCATTTGAATGACATGTCACCATACATGTGTACGTACGGCTTACCATCTCCACGTCATGGTGTAATTGTTATTCAATACATTATTATTTGTATGGGTATAATAATGATGTTTAATTGATATAAATAATTAATATAACATGATAATTATTCTTTATATATTATATACCATCCAATTATATTTTATTTTAATGTCAAAATAATTATAATGTCGCTCGTGCATACATACGGATTATCGTCTCCACGAACGCGAGGAGATTCATTCCCCATCGTATCCATTCAAGAATATTTTTCATTAGATGATTAAAAATAATTTTTAAATACTTGATATCATTCTCTATATGAATATGATACATCCTATAAATAACAAATATGACTCACATAACAAATAATATAAAGGAAAATGAATCTGTTAAACACCCGAAACAATGATAATACTAAGATATTATTAACAATGCAATGTTAAAAGATCATATATGATATCATATTAATGTATATGATTCTTGTATAATTTAATAACAATGATTTCACCATTATATAGGAGGTTAACCAACCCTCGACCAAGGAAAAGTACAAGGTAAGGGTTAATTTCACAATCTCTTTATTATCCGAGGTTGTTTTTACGTAAGTATCTACTGGGACCACTTTATCATCCACATCCATGTTTCTTAAAAATATATTTCAAAACATTCTTACTATTTTATAGACTATGGTTTAAAGTCATTTATACCCTTGTTTGACATTTTATAAGATTTTTATAAAGGAATCTTTTCGTTATTTTCCAAACAAGGTCATTTTTAACATTTTCGACAAAATTAAAGTAAGAATGTCTTTTTTAACTTATACAGCAGGTTCAGATATTTTCCACCGTTATAAAATTGTGGAAGCTTCCCTTACAATATTATAAGAATATTTTCAAAGTAAATTTTTACTTTTAAAATAATGTGACTTTTAAATGATTTCAAAAAAGACATATTTCTCCAAAATAGTTTTTATTTCATCTATGTCAACATCCTTTGATGGATTTTATGTTTATTTGAAGTTGATTTATTATAATACAAAACATCCATATTTTATTGAAGGTTTTGTGATATGTTTGACTGTGGGTGTGTTATTTTTATACCATTCATGGTTTATGGAGAAAGTATTGACATTTTGTATGCTAGAATTAATATGACTGTTTATGTTATGTTTAAAATTGTTCATATGAGGAATGCATTGGACTTCGTAAGTGACGGGTGGAGCCCACTATATCTCTTTGATGCATCGGTGGGTCTCATGAGAAAAACTAGGGTCTTGGCATAAGTCCTTGACAAAATTCTTATTTGTATTCTTGGCACAAGGCCTTGACTATGTGGTTATGATAGTCTGGCATTATGCATTCCATCATTATGAAAGTGGTTGTTGATATTGCATGTGATTATTAGACTAGTAGAATATCCATGTGAATAATTAAGTGGAATTATTTCATTTTATTTTTTCCATATTATCTTGAAGTTCAAGTTTAAAAGGATTTTTTTTAGTTTTACATTTCCTTAAATGTTTATATTATTTATGAAAGTTTCCGCTATATTATTATCCTTACTGAGCATCTGCGCTCACCCCTTTCTATGTTTTATATTTTCCAGGATGTAAAGAAGTATTATATGACTGACCTGTAGGGATAGTCTGAGGGGATATGAGTGTGAAATATGGAGATTATGTTGTTGCAGTTTTTCACTTTATCATGTAATGTAAGACTTATTAATGTATCTAGTGTTTCCAAGGCTACTAAATTAATCGGTTTTTTGAGACTTGATCTTTTGTGACCATGCCAATGTTATGTAATAATGCACCGACTCTGGGTAACTGGGGTCAGGGCATTATAATTTATTACTTATGGGAGTATGAGATCTTATCCAAAATCACTCCTTATACACATTAGTGTAACTGTGTAAGTGAATGGAGGATAAACTAATTTTTGGACATGGTGAGATGAATGATGATTCTAGAGAGTCTTCTATTGTTAGTTTGGGGATATAAATTATAAAAAATAGCACATATACTAAACCAAGTACCAACTAAATCGATAAAGGTTATTCCATATGAATTTTGGAATGGAAGAAAAACTGTGTCATCGAATTTAAATGTGTGTGGAAGAAAATCATTTTTTAATGCATCTTCAAGTAAAAATCATGCACCCCAAATCATAAATTGTACATTTATATGATACCCCATGGAAAAAAGAGTATATTGGGATAACATCTATAAAATTTATAGGGTGATATAGATATACTTTGATGAAGTTGAGGCTCAAGGTACACAAGAGTTTCTAAAAGAATATATTCCATAAATCCTCATGGAAGATGAAAATGTTCTAGAGACACAAGTAATGAATAAGAGTAAAAGAGAGGTTATAGATCCAATATTTTATAGTTCTCTAGTCACTAAGGATGGTGAATTTTTGTTAGTTTATAATAACAATCATCTAACCTACAAGGAATTAACAAGTGGCATAGATGATTCCAAGTGTCCAGAATCCATGAATTTTGAAATAGATTCCATGTACCAAAAAAAGTATGAATTTTTTTTATCATCCATTAGATGTAAAGATCATTGGTTTCAAATTGGTATCCAAGAAGAAACTGTAGATATAAGGACACTTTGGTACCTATAAGTCATGATTACTTCAAAATGGGTTTAAAAAGAATCATTGAATTGACTACGATGAAACCTTTTCACCAATTACAATACTAAAATCCATCCAAATTATAATTTACATTGTGTCTTACCATGACTATGAGATTTTAAAAATGGATTTCAAAATAGTCTTTCATACTAAGAACCTTCAGAAAGATGTCAATATGACACAACTCAAAGGGTTTTTTACTCCAAAGGATACTAATAAGATATGAAAATTGAAAAAAATACATTTATGGAATAAAGAAAGCATCTCAATAATAGAAAATTCATTTTCATGAAACAATAATGGAATTTTGGTTCATAAAGAATGATTTTGATCCTTGTGTTTACAAATAGTTTAGCAGGAGTGTAGTTGGTTTCATATTAGTATATGTTGATGAAATGTTTCTCATAGGAAGAAAAATACCAGTCTTATAGTTTATTAATACATGGTTGAATAAATTATTCTCTATAAAGAACTTGGATGAGGAATCATATATTCTTGGGATAATGATCCATAATGTTTGATTCAAAAGGATGCTTATCCTAAGTCAAAGTAAATACATTGAAAAGATGCTAAAGATATTAAGTATGGAATAATCCAAGAGGGGATGTTTCCAGCATCACATGGCATTCATCATTCCAAGAAAATTTTTCCTCAGACATATGTGTAAATAAACATAATGGAAAGGATTCCATATGCATTAGTGATTATGTCAATCATGTATGTTATTCTAAGTGTTATTATAGATGTAACCTATGAATTGAGTTTGGTAGGAAGATATCAATTTGATCTAAGAAACATCCATTGGATGATAGTCAATATTGTCCTTAAGTATCTTAGGCATACTAAGGATATGTTGATGCTAGTTTAAAAACTGATCAAGATGACATGAAGTCACAAAAGGGATACATATTAACATTGAATGGAGGTGTCGTGAGCTAGAAGTTCTCAAATCTGGATGTGGTCATATATTATACATCATAGTCTGAGTCATTTATGCTTATGAGGTAGTTAGGGAAATAGAATAAATGCAAAAAAAATTCCAAGAGCTTCATTTGGTACCTAGTAGTAAAAATATTATCATACTCTATTGTGATAATACTATAGTGGTGGATCTCATAAAAGACCCAAGTTCATGTCAATAGAGAAAACACATACTTTAGAATTATTGTCTCGTGAAGGATTTTTCCCAGAGAGGTGAGGTTGTACTGAGTTGTATTTCCACAAAAGACAATTTAGAATACCCATTGACTAAAACCTTGAATCAATAGAAACATAATTATCATGTAACGTTTAGTGGGATGAAAGTAATAGGTAGTTGGATCTATTCCAAGTGAAATTTTGTTAGAGTTGGTTCCCTAGTACTAACTGATTTCAATCTTATTACATGTATATTCAATGTAATAAATATTTTTTTAACATATTATTACATATTGTTCATTTTTTCTACATGGATTTAATTTAATAACATCTTAGAGTATTTGTTTCATTGATATGGTCACAGAAGTTTTTCACTTTGATGAGAACCTTGAAGTGCTATGACAATATTCATAATATAGTTATGCAATTTCATAACATACTTTGATGGGAAACATACTATTTATTCAATTAGGTGAAAGTACTTGTAAGCATATGAGGCTTCTTCTCCTGAAGTTCACAGTTCTTAATCTCCAATACGGTAAATTATGAGAACAGACAGAATGGTATTAATTTTTTATGTTTTGGTGTTATGAGATATTCCTATCTATGAGTGTGTTTAATGTTCCTTTGACATTAATATTATCACTATTTTATTTCATGAATCACACACATAGATTTAATGACCAAAACTATCGTGTCATATGTTGGTGGCAAGTAGGGTATGTTGGGTGCATCGCGATTAGCATGTCCTTGATGGATAAGTCAAGGAAGTATTTTTCCCTTCCATCTTTATGAAAGTTGATATCTCGACCCTTTGATTGGAATTTAACTATTGCATTAAATTACATGGACATGGTGTAATGATGTGTTTTTTTTAGATATTCAAAGAAAGATGTATCGAGTAAATATGTTTATGACTCCATCATGAAACCATCTTGATGATATATTGTGAAAATGGATTATATTACATAGTGAGTGTTCATATGTGGTAGTTGAATTTACGGCATGAGGTTATTTCTCTTGGCTTCCTTGACCCTTTACTAGACAGTAATCTTGGAATTTAGAAAAACTCATCTAATACCAATGAGAATGAGTTTGAGAGGGTCACACACTAAGTGTTTCTTTGGATCTTGATTAAATAATATTTGAGTTTAATTGATGGAATAAATATTATTCTCAAGTTTGAGGAACAATTTTAATCAAGTTATATTGATCACATTAATTAAATAAATAATTATTCACTAAAATGGGAATAAAAATTTATTTATTTATTTTATTGAATATTTAATAAATATTTATTCACTGGTATTTGAATGAAATATTTATTTATGGAGAAAAATGTTATTCAGGTGTTCAATAAATTAAAGAGGAGTTTGAATAGACTAATATCATTTCCAGTGACAACTATTAATTAAAATATCTGTTAAATGATATTTGTTATTGCGCAAGTTAGTGTGGACCAAAAAATAATATTATTATTATTATGATATGGCATGGGATTTATTAAAGGTAATAAATGGTATTTAATGGTCAACATGAAATTAAATAATATTTTAACCTAAAAACTATCTCTATAATTAGACAACTATACCTATTGTGTAGTGTATCCAAAAATTTAGAATATAAAATTGTTTTTCACAATGAATTCTCTCTCGATTTCTCTTTCTCTATGACTCTCAATAATGGTAATATCAAGAGATATATATTCATGTCTAAATAATGAACGATCAACAACGAACATCAAAAGAAATTCTACTCACCACACTAGAATCTGGAGATTGATTGGTGTTACTCAGAGATCATAGGATCACGTATGGATCAATACTACTAGGATTCTATCCTCAGATCCTCATACCATTGTGAAGGTAATCCAAAAGGTTATTTTCAGATGACTAGCATTCACTAATGAAGAAAGTTCCTAAGACCTGGTATTTTATTTATTCAAATATTAAATAATTTAAATATAAATTTTATGTGAAAGATCCTCGCTCTTGGTTTCGAGCAATGTTTATTAAAATAAATTTTAATATATCCCCTACCACTGTACGCTTATCCTGTGCCAAGAAGAAACAATCCCTAAGAAAACAAAGTCTAGAAATAAATGTCAAGGTCCTCATAAAAATTTTGGGGATGATTTTCCATTTAAGGATAAGAAAAAAACAAATATAACCATAAAAACCCCTCAATATGATGCATGAGTAAAATATAGAACTCAAAATAACCAAAACAATAGTCACATCATAGTAAAAAAAAGAATCCAAATTATATTACCAAAGGAGAAAAAGATAAAAAAACAATAGAAACTAAAGATATCCAACCAGAAACTATCAACCTAATCCAACCTCTAATTCGACAAACCATACCCATGGTATTAAGAAGCATCACTAGAAAACTTAGATACCTTGCCTTTACTTGTGTCCCGATTTGACATATGTAAATTCACAACAATGTTCATGAAGGGGTGAGTCTAAACTCAGTAGGATTTCCATAATGACTTTTTAGCTCATGCCACTTAGATAAAACTTTGTATCACATTTATATAAAATAATTTAAAATAAATTCTCATGGAAGATAATCAAAACATTTCTTAAAAGCATTTCTCATTTCATTTGGCATACCCATTTCGTGATTCCCCTCACGCCCACAAATTCATGCTTAGGTGAAAATTATATACTCATGAGTAGTCTCTTATTTATCCACCAATTCATCTCTAGGTGTTCTATATCCTTGTTCCCCATTGGTACACACATCCAAGGTCACATCTCTTGTACCTCAATGGTACACACCACTTATTTGGGGTCATGTTGAAAGCATGAACTGACACCAACCATGTATTCCAAAAATCCATGAAATACCAATACACATAAACTATTAATTATATAAAGCATTTAAAAAAACATTTTCCTTGATTCAACATAAATCCATAATTTTAGAATCATCATTTTAAAATTATCATTCACGAATATTTTCCACAAAACCATCGTATTTCCAAAATTTCTCAAAACCAACATTGAATATGTAATTCCCCAACCATAGAAACCCAGAGTTGGTGCATTATTTTAATATATTTTCATTATTATAAGGAATCAAATCCCAAAGGACCGATTAGTTTCGAAGGCTTGGAAAATAGATTACATATATGAACATTTCATTTCAATTCAAAACATAATATTAAACATAGATAATTATTTGAGACTGGAATTATTATCATAGCTTAACCATGCATATCAATCATAATACACTTCTTGTTATCCTGGAAAAATAATATATAATAAATGGGTAATCTTATATTCTTATTAAGGTTAAACAATATAATAGAAACTTTCATAAATAACCATAAACATTAAGGCAAGTATAAAACTGAAACAAAAACCTTTTACACAAAATATTCTACATAATATATAAAGAATAAATCAAATAATTCCATTTAAACATTCATATGGATATTCTACTAGTAAAATAATCACATTTAATATCAATAACTAATCTCATAATTAGGGAATGAATAAATTTGGACATCTAAAACATATCGTTGAGGCCTCGACTAAGACATCTAAAAATGTTTAAGTCCTCAAACAAATCCAAATCGGAAAATAAATGGGCAAGGACTCAGCAAATTCCATATCTTTTTTTGTAAGTCCTACTGATGCATCGAGGGGCTATTGCGGACCCTTCCTATCACTTATTAAGTCTAATAATTTCCTCAAATGAAAAGGGTGAAACAAAACATAAACATTCATATTAAAACTATAATGCAAACTATTAATACATTAACCATAAGCCATGAATGGATTAAAAATATCACATCCACAGTCAAACATATCAAAAACCTTCAATAAAATATAGAAGATTGTATCATAAACATTCAACCTCAATTAAGAATAAAATACAACAAATTATGTGGATGTCGATGAAAACAATATAACAAAATCATTAAAAAAATTGAGTGGAATATCCCTTTTGACGATGAAAACATTAAAAAGTCACACAATTTATAAAATAAAACATTTAAAAGAGATTTTTGAATCAAAATTTCTCATACCACTTTTAAACTTTCGAAAGTAAATAACATTTTAAAACATTCATATCCATATAAATAAATCCTTAAAACCATTTTGAAAACATAGACATTAATGAGAAAGATTTAGAAGAATAAATCTTTAAAACATGTAAAAAAAGTTTTATTTAAATATTAACTTTTATAAAAACATAAAAATATTTTTTTGAAAACATTTTTAAGAAACATGGTCTTAGATGATAAATATTTCCTAGTAAATAATTACGCGTAAATAATCTAAGATAATAATTAGATTGCGAAATTAACCCTTACCTTATACTTTCTTTTAGTTGAGAGTGCATTAAACTCATGTATAATGGTTAAAACATGTTATTAAATTATACCAGGACTATATCCATATTTATTATATCATATATGATCCTCTTATATCATGTTTTTAGTAATATTTCAGTATTACCATTGTTTCAGGTGTTAACTGCTTCGTTTTCTCATTCCAATTTTGTCATGTAAGTCATGTTTCGTATGAATAGGACATAATTAAGTCATATAAATAATGATATTATGTTCATAAATATTATATTTACTTATCATATGACTTTTATAATTATTCTTGAACGGTTAACGTGGAGAATGAATCTGATCGTGTCGTGGATATGATAGGTCATACGTATGCATGAGCGGCGATATCATTCCCTTAATGGTTAAATGGTATTAAATTTAATTTTATATTAATTATACAGAATCATTACTATTTCATATTCATTATTTATCTAAATTATACTCATTATTATACTCATCCAAATAAATTAGTGTTGAATAAAAAATTACACCACAGCGTGGAGACAGTAAGTGGTACGTACGCACCCATGGTGATATTGTTATTCATAGGATGGATAAGATGAGGAATGTGGTTTTACCATGACTATAATAGCATATAAGTATATGTATGATACTAACTTTATAAATTTTGAATGGAAACAACAAATAAAGATGATGTAGAAGAAGAAAAGAACTTTAAAAGAGGTGATAAGACAATTACCTCTTTTTCGGGTGTCTCCTTTGGATTTTCATAAAAGGACTCCATATGATGGATTTCTGCCCAATGCATGGACTCTAGGATGTATTGAGGTTTGTTGGGAGAGTAAATGGGTAGTTTTTGGCTGAGAAAAAGGGCTATAGACGTGTGAATTAATGAGAAGGAGAAGTTTCCTTTTTATAAAAGAGGGGATGGGCACCTTGGGAAATACCAAAACTATTAAATTAATATAAATTAATTTTTAACTCCAAATGGAACCAAAGTGGATAATTTATAAGAAAATATTTGGATTATTTGAAAACCTCTAAACCAATAAAATTTACACATGTTCTTATTTTAATTTAAATCTTAAAATTTTGATTAATCATTATTTATTCTATTTAATTTATATTGTGGTAATAATATTCTAAATATTAAATGGTTATAAATATTTATTTATATGGTGCCAATTTACCATAAATGGACACTTTAAGAAATTTTTGACCTTATAATTATCTCATTGTAATTTTTAAATATTTTATAATTTTTAAATAATTTAATAATATTTAATTTTTATAAAATATAAATAGTTTCATTTTTGAAACCATTCATAAAATTGACTTTAATTAGAAAAAAATAGAAAGATAACTTCGAAAAAACTATTTAGTACACTACTGAAATGCCATAGTAACCTATAAAATTCTTGTATCTCCTCAATTGTGTCAAATTATATTTATTTAAATATTTTTAAATTCATTTATTTTATATTTCTATTAAAAAATACTTACTTCTTCATTATTCTGTCATTGTTTATGGTAATTATTTAGTCTATAAAAATTATAAATAAATTTTTTTGATGTCTATAATTCCTGTATCTTTCTATAGATTATTTATGATCAAATTTATCTCTAGGTTATCCTTATATTAAAATTAGTTAACTTAGAGGAAATGAGAGTATGACACTTTGTCACATTCTTTAATTTTAATAATATTTATGTCCTTTTCATGGAAAGATGTCCATTAAATGATAAAAAATATATTATTATAATATATTTTACATTATACTAGTTACTTTTCTGAGAATGATATTTTTATGAATTTTATAATGTTTAATAAAATAATTTTTGTCTTAAAGTGTCATTAATGTTAATTTTGATACTATTCAATATTTTCATTTATAAAAAATATAAAACCAACAAAATAACTTCAAACCAATACTTACAATATGTCACTAACATTTCTATGTTATCTATAAAATTAATTTATGTAATTGATTAAGTCAAATAATATTTATTTTAACATTTATAATTAATTAAGAAATTATTACACCATCTTTGTGTCACAATTTTATTTAATTATTTATTTCCTAAAAATTAGAAATAAATTACCATAATTTATAAAAACATTTTGGATTTCTAATGAATATTTATATTCTACCATATTAATTACAGAACCTCATATTAAAAATATTTTACTTGTTAACAAAAGTATAACACAATTGTATATTCATTAAATATAATATTATAAATATATTAAAGTCATCCATGTGGATTCAAGTGGTCCCAAAATATACCCAAGGATTATATTGGTAGAAAAAAAATTACCCAATTAAATTAGGATAAGTTTCTTGGTAATTATAATATTTTTTAACCTTTAATTACCTGATTTACCCTTAACTGCGGTAATAAAAAAATTAGTAAAGTTAGTATTCATAATGATCAAAAATAAAAGGAACCTATTTAAATAATTTGGACCCAAGGATTCCAAATATGGATTCATTTTTCAAAATTAAAAACACATTAATTGCAATAATTAATTTAAAATTAATCTTGTTATCTCAAAGAAAAATTGATTTTTTAAATTTAAAACAAAGAAAAAGATTGAAATGTTTTTACATCAAAATTCATAGTAAAATTAATGTAAATGACCAAAATTATATTCAATTATAAAACAAATATTCTATATATACTTTAAACCCAATATAATGTATAATTTAACACTATAAATTATTTTTATGAAAAAAGTTGTTTTTAATTAAAATTTAGGATTTTTTTATTATTAATCAAAACATGAAACTTATCAGAAAAATACAAAAAAATAACCCAAAGTGAATTTTGATATTAAGATTTCAAATAATAAGTTTATTTTTTAAAATTGAATATATAAAAGTGTCAAATATTGGATTTAAAATGGGTTCTCCATTAAAAAGCAACAAAACTACTTTATTTGAAAAATACTTATTTTATCTGAAAAATTGAAAATTTTCTTATATCTCATCTAAAAAATACATAATAATAATGTTAAAATTATATAGATTTTGTATATATATAATTAAAATTTTGGTTAATACTATACATAAATGCTAATTTAATTTCTAGTTTATATATTATAATAAGATTTTATTAATATATTGTACTTCGGTAAAACTGGGTCTTGCATGTAACATGAGCCAACTCATTATTGTGTGCAGTACAGGCTTAAATTGATGTTTTATAAAAAGAAAGAAAGTAAAAAAAATTAAATTTATTTATATATGAAAATAATATAAAGTTTTGGGGTGTTACATTCTCCCCTCTAATAAATTGTGTCCTCGTAATTTAAATTCGGGATTGAAATCTAGGGGTTTGTCATTTCAAAATATCATTGTGGAAATCCCACATTGTAAAATGGATTAATGAGACCTCCATTTTAAAATAAATAAAGATAATTATTAAGGTCACCATAGATAATGAATTCTAGGGTTCCATTTAGTAAAATATGGACATAAAAGAAAATGCAACCATCAAGTTCTGATGGAGAGTGATAGAAAACATGATTAGGAAAAAGTTTACAACAACAAATCTATAAATCTGTAATGACATAAGGGAACATTTTATTCATCGCAAAATAAATTACTAGGAAAACATTTTTGGTTTCATGATCCTTTAACTAGATTTGAATAATTAATTTATATCATAGAGTAAGAATATAATGAAACATATTTACTTAACAAGTATAGTTTAATCATTTAACTAATTTCTACCACAAACTCATCTTTCTCTTCAAGAGATAATAAAATGTTAAAATATTATATTCATCTTAATCATTTAAGGTTCAAAAAATAAACTTATACTTCATCTATCATACGATTTAAATAATGAAAACTATGCAATACAAACTGGGACATCATGTATGTCGGTGGTAGGTGGTGTACCGTTATCACCCTTCAATTGCAGTTTCAAGTCTTAAGACCTTTCCAGACATGATGGTTTGTCTCCCGACCTTCCTTTTTTTCTTTTTATAAATCTATAACATTATAACATTATAAAATAACCTTAAGAAATGTTTTAACTTTAAACAATACTATCCAATGTATAACTTAATATTTTCAACCTTAAGACTTTTCCAAAATTCTTCTATCCAAATTAACAGTGTAAAGCGATTTCTAAATTTTCAAAATCAATAATAACATTAGATTCCCTAAACAACCTAATGTATCTCTTATTGAAAATTACATTTACAACCTCAAAAGACTTAATGAAATAATGCATGCTTCTAAATCCTGAAATAATAAGTAGTATAATACAATTCTTATATATCACATTATTCTTATTACCAAAACATAATAACATAATTCATGAATCCAAAAATATAAATACATTAATTATTACACTTTGGCTGTAGTAATAGCATAAGATTGACCTTGAAATGTTTTCTTCTTCTAAGCCATATTTCATTAAGGCTCTGGACAATCATTTGCATAATATCCCATTTTATTACAATTATAGCATTGTACATTTACAGCTTCTTTCATTCCCTTACAATATTGAGCATGATGGCCTTTCTCACCACACTTGAACCAAACTCATTTTCCTTTTAAGAAAGCACTAGGGTGTTTCCTTCCATAATTTTCACATGTAGGAAAATCCTTCTTTCACTTCTTCCAATTATTTGACTCTTGATCCACCATTCTCTTCTTCTCTTTCATTCCCTTAAAGTAATAAGAGTTAGAAAATTATTTCTCTATCTTGATAGCATATGAGACTATATCTTCATATGATGAGATATTTTGGGTGACCAGTTCCTGTCAGAGGAATCGTTTTAACCCATCAAATAATTGATCAATATTACTTCTTGGCTTATGTATGTAGTCTATAGCATTCCTTGCTAACCTTGTGAAGTTAGATTCATACTTTGGAACATTATCAGCCTCCTTCTACCTTAGACTTACAAATTGCCTCTCTATATTAGCTCATTTTTCATGAGGAAAGTATTTTTCTAAGAATATTTAATCATGTTACCTCCAATCCATGTAAGTTATTACCTCATCTTCCTTTGTGTTTGTAATCAATGGCCACCATTGATCTGCATCTCCTGAGAGATGATAAACTGTCATGAAAACATTTTCCATTTCTTTACTCCTCAAGGAAAAAATATCTTCTCTAAGTAACTTATCCATTTCTCAGATACAAATGGATTTGTTGTCTCATTGAATGTTGGAGGTTGTTGTCTCCTGAAGCGGTTTAACATTGTTTATATACATTATGGATCAGGATTCTCCATATAGGAAAGGTAATTATTGGTAACCTGAGTCTATTGTCTCAATATACTTAAGATATTTCATTATTAGTTGCATATCCTACTCCAACATCATTATCTTACATAGGAGGGAAATATTACATGAATTACATGCACTGACATGATTTCCATTTCTTCTACTAGGTTTCATTTCTAAAACTTGTCATACAGTAGATTATTTTATAAATCCAAATGTATAATTTCAAATTAGTAAAACACTTAAGATAAATTAAAAAAAATATGCATTTCTAATCTAATAATCATATACATGGTTTATTTGGAGAAATATTTAACTTTAAATCCTTCATAATGGTTTGTAGATAAAATTTGGATTATCCTAAGAATATCCCTCATGAGTGTCAAACTGGGTGCATAGTAAGGCTCGTTTTCATTTACTAGGTTACCCTGAGTTATGATTAGAACACCTTGTTAAAGTAGTTACTACTAGGAAATATTGTGCTAGAACCACATCAACTTGTAGTATCCAGACAATGATGTATTTTCTAAGAATAACCACACAATATATATATTACCAATTGTTTTGGATGTTCCTCTATACTTATCCACAAATTCTATCTTAGGTTTATCGTCCCTAATATATGTTTTTTAAATATAATTTCCAAAGTTGTTTCTAACCTTACTATGATACCAAATATAACACTCCAACCCAAGAAACCTAGAGTCAGTTCATTATTTTAATACATTGGCATGATTACAAGGAGTCAAATCCCAAAAGACCGATCATTTTATTAGACATGTAAAATAGTTTACATATATGAATTTTACATTTCTAATCAAAAAAATAATATGAAACATAGATAATTCTTTGAAAATTCCATTATTCTCATAGTTTAACCCTAAATATCAATCGTAATACACTTCATGATATGTTGGTAAAATAAAACATAAGAAAGGGGTGAGCTTAGATGCTCAGTAAGGTTAAACAATACAACAGAAACATTTATAAATAACCATAATCTTTAAGGAAAGTATAAAACCCAAACACAAGTCTTTTACACGTAATCTTATGCATAATATGGCAATAATAACTCAAATAATTCCATTTAAACATTCACATGGATATTCTGCTAATCAAATAATAACATTTAATATCAATAACTAATCTCTTAATGAGGGGATGCATAATGTCAGATATCTAAAATTTATTGTCGAGGCCTCATCCAAAACATCTAAAAGTAAATGGTAAAGGCCTAAGAAAAATCCATATATAAAAATAAATGGGAAAGGCCTCATCCAATTACATATCTAGTTTGTCTCAGGATAAATACTAGTGCATTTAGGGCATATAGTGGGCCCTTCCCATCACTTGCTATGTTCAATACATTCCTCAAATGAAAATATTGAAACATTGTATAAACATTCATATTAAAACTAGCTTAATAAATGTTAATAATGTAACCATAAATCAATAATGGTTTAAAAATAGCAGATCCACAATCAAACATATCAAATCCCTTCAATAAAATATGGCATATTGTATCATAAACATTCAACCTCAATTATGCATAAAATCCAACAAAGTATGTTGACGTCGATGAAAACAATCTAATAAAATCATTAAAACTATTTGATAGGAATATCCCCTTTAAATTTAAAAACAATAAAAAGTAAAAAAATTTATAAAATAAAACATTTAAAATATATTTTTTAATAAAATTGTATCAAACCACATTGAAACATTCAAAAGTAATTAACATTTTAAAAAATTCATATCCATATAAATAAACCCTTAAAACCATTTTGAAAACATGGACTTTAATGGGAAATATTTAGAAGAATAATTCTTTAAAACATTTCAAACGATGTTTTATTTATAGATTCCATTACATAAAAAATTAAAAATATACATATTATAAACATTTTTAAGAAACATGGACGTAGATGATTAATATGTCCTAGTAAATAATTACGCAAAAAAATCTCAGATAATAATGAGATTGAAAAATTAACCATTACCTTATACTTTCCTTTAGTTGAGGTTGTGTTAACCTCCTGAATAATGGTTGAAACATGTCATTAAATTATACTAGGAATATATCCATATTTATGATAACATATAATATCCAATCATATCATTTGGTTAATAATATTTCAGTATTACCATTATTTCAAGTGTGAAATACTTCGTTTTATCATTCATGTTTTGTCATGTAAGTCATGGTTATTATGAATTGGAAATATTTTATTCATATACAAAATGATAGTAAGTTCATAAATATTATACTTATTTATCATATTTCTTTTATAATCATTATTTAATGGTTAACATGGAGAATTAATCTCATTGTATCATAGAGACAGTAGGTCGTGCGTACATATGAGCAATGGTATCATTCCCTTAATAGTTAAATGGTATGAAATTGAATTGTATATTGATTATAAAGAATAATTATTATTTAATATTAATTATATGACTATATTATACTCATTATTATACCCCATCCAAATAAATTAGTGTTCAATAACTAATTACAATACACTGTGGAGACGGTAAGTCATACGTGCGCATACATGGTGATATTGTTATTCGTAGGATGGTTAAAATGAGAAATATGGTTTTAAAATGTCTATAATATATTCTAAATATATGTATGATGCTAGATTTATTACTTTGGTATGGAAACAACATAGAAATAGGAAGTATAAGAATAAATGAACATTGAAAGAGGTAATAAGACAATTACCTCTTTTCCGGGTGTCTCCTTTTGATTTTCACAAAAGTACTCCATAGGATGGATTTTTGTCCAATTTATGGACTCTAGGATGTAGTGAGGGAATTTTTTAGAAGAAATGGTCAGGTTTTGGCCGATTAAAAGGGATTTATAGATGTTAAATAATGAGAAGGAAAAGTGCTCTTTTTATAAGAGTGTAGAGGGGCACCTTTGGAAACACCAAAACTATTAAATTAGTATAAATTAATTTTTTACTCCAAATGGATCCAAAGTTGATAATTTATAAGATAATATTATTGTGATTCTAAATCCTATAAAAGAATAAAATTGAGAAATGTTTTGATTTTATTTTAAACCTTATAATATTGATTTATCCTTATTTAATCTATTGAATATAAATTGAGGTGATAATATTCTAAATATTAAATGGTTATAAATATTTAATTATATTATTTAAATTTACCATAAATGTACACTTTTAGAAATTTTTGACCTTATAATTATCTCATTGTAATTTTTAAATATTTTTATGATTTTTAAATAATTTAATAATATGTTCTTTTTATAAAATATCAATAGTGTCAATTTTGACATTATTCATAACATTGACATTAATCGAAAACAAAAAAATATATAACTTCGAAAAAAATATTTAATACACACCTAACATGTCATATTCTTCTATAAAATCCATGGATCATGTCAATTATGTCAATTTATATTTGTTTTAATATTTTTAAAATCATTTAATTGATATTTCTATTAATAAAATAATTACTTCTTCACTATTGTGTCATTATTTATGGAAATTATTTAGTCTATAAAAATTATAAATAAATTAATATGATGTATATATTTTCATTATATTTCTAGTGACTATTTATCATCGAATTTTCCTCTAGTTTTTTCCTATAATAAAATTATTTAACTTAGAAGAAATGATATTGTGACACTTTGTCACGTTCTTTAATTTTAATAATATTTATGTCATTTTCATGGAAAAATGTACATTAAATGATCCAAAATATATTATTATGAAATATTTAACATTATCTTTTTTATTTTTCTAAGACTGATATTTTTATGAATTTTATAAAATTTAATAAAATATTATTTATTTTAAAGTATCATTTATGTAAATTTTGATTCTATTCAATATTTTTATATTTTAAAAATATAAAACCAACATGATAAATTCAAACAAATACTTCCAATATATCACTAAAATATCTATGTAATCTTTGAAATTCTTGGAATTCATTGATTAAGTCAAATAATATTTATTTTAACATTTATAATTTATTAAGAAATTATTAAATCATCTTTGTGTCACCATTTTATTTAATTATTTATTTCCTAAAAATTATAAATAAATTACCATAACGTAGATAAAAATATTTTATTTCTAATGAATATTTATATTTGTCCATATCAATTACAAAACCTCATTTAAAAAGTATTTTACTTGTTAAAAACAAAAGTATAACAAAATTTGATTTTCTTTAAATATAATATTATAAATATATTAAAGTCATCCAAGTAGATCCATATGGTCCCAAAATAGACCCACGGATGCTATTGGTATAAAGCAACTTACCCAATGAAATTAGGATAAGTGTTAGGGTAATTATAATATTATTTTTACCTTTAAATATCTGATTAACCCTTAACCACGGTAATAAAAAAAATACAAATGTTTCTATTCATAAGGCCCAAAAATAATAGAAACCTATTAAAATAATTTAGACCCACTAATTCCAAATATTAATTCCATTTTTTAAAATTCAAAATACAGAAGATACAGTAATTAATTTAAAATTAATCCTATTTTCAGAATGAAAAACTGGTTTTTTAAAGTTAAAACATGGCAAAATATTGAAATATTTTTACATCAAAATTTATCGTAAAATGAATGTAAATGATCAAAATTATATTAACTGACAAAAATTTATTCTATATATAATTTAAAACTAATAAAATATATAATCTAACAATATAAATTATTTCGATGAAAAAAAAATCAATTAAAATTTAGTATTTTTTACTATTCATCAATACATTAAACTTATCAAAAAAATACCAAAAATTAAACCAAAGTGAAATTTGATATTACAATTTCAAATAAAAAGTTTATTTTATCATATTTAATATATAAAAGTATCAAATATAATATTTAAAATTGGTTCTCTATTAAAAGGTTGCAAAACTCCATTATTTGAAAAATACTTCTTTTATCCGAAAAATTGATTTTTTTTTTCTTATATCGTGTCTTTAAAATATATAAGACTAATGTTAAAATTATATAGAATATATATATTATTAAACATGTGTTTAATACTATTCATACTCAATAATTTAATGTCTATGTTATATAATATAATAAGATTTTATTAATATATTATTGTTCGTTAAAACCGGGCCTTACGTGTAACACAAACCAACTCATTGTTGTGTGTAGCGTAAGCTTAACATGGTGTTACGTTAAAAGAAAAAAAAGCAAAAAAATTAAATTTTTTTAGATATGAAAATATTATAAAGTCTCAGGGTGTTACAAAATCAGTTTCCAACAAGAATCACACATGAATTTTACAACCATTTTAAGAAAATCATTTAAGTCAAACTAAGCCTTCAAGTTCAAAACAAGTGGAATCAAGAGATAATCCACCTACCTCACAAACATTGGAAAAAATGAAAAACAACACACCGATTATCTAGGTCTGATAACTAATCACATTTTCCTTCCTAGATCCAATCATATAACAGCAAAATTCCCATCATGGATCATGGATCTAACCACAATAGATTAGATAAATAAATTCAAGAATGATAAAGGGAAAATATATAAGAAGAACATCCAAAAATGAATACATACTGATGAATCTGGTCCTCCAACGCACCTTTATTCTCCTATAGATTTCTCTCAAACTGAAGGGAGATTTCTCCCACATCATGGGAGAAAGATGAGTCTATATTATGGAAGAATTATGGTAAAAAAAGTTCTTAAGGGGATGAATATAATTATATACACAAATTTTGAAGGGTAGATTTTACACCACATGATTTGGATGCATGGTTTGGAAAATCTTCTGCCAAACATACAGGTGCTACTATCTCAATACAACCCCTCTCATGGTTGGATTGCATGATTAGACAGACCATTTTCTAATTTTCCATTTCCCAATGTCTCAAATAGGAATTGGATAGCATGGTTTATCATGAGAATCTACATAGTTTGGCCAAAACATGTGCCAACTATCACCTCCCCAGTGGAAACTATTTTATATTACATGGTTTCTTGAATGTGTTTCACAGTTTATACTAATTATATTCAAACCATATGCCTTCAGAAAATACTCCAATGAATTCAAATATCCTACGAACCTCTTGAAACATAACATGGGCATTGAAAAGCATTAAATTGACATTTTAGTAAAAATAACATGTGATACTCAAAACTAATAAAACACATTTTTAGTGGGTTGATACTTTAGGATAATGATACTAAATTCATTTTTGATGTGTAGTAATGAATATCTCCTCAATCTAATACGCGGTGTGCCCAGTATGACTCAAAGTTTATGTTATCAGTTTAAAATTAATATTTTATTTCAAAACATGTGTCACTAATTGAAAACCAAACAAATGCACTCATATTTTTTTGATACTTTTCAAAAATTATTCATAAGTAATATTTGGTGTGTAGGAATTATTCTCACATCAAACTAACATAGTATATGACCGGTATGGCCCTAAGAGCATGTTTTCAGTTTAGATTGATATTTTAGTAAAAATGACATGTGGCATACTCAAAATCAAGAAAACATGTTTGGATTGTTTTAACACTTTAGGAAATGGTATTATAACATCAATGGACCCTTGATCCTAGATCCTATGCTGAAATATATATCTTTAAATTTCTAAATACGATATCGATATTTGTGACCCAAATTTTTTCATCCAAAACGTACAAGATCTAAAGGTAAACTTTGATCAATTATATTTCTCGGGTTCTTTTAGGTTTATAGTTTTAGGGAATTAGAAAAAACTACCATATAAATAATTTACATATTGTTAAATAAACATTTATCACATTTAACCCATATTTTCTTATTTCACATTAGGTCATCAACATCATCCTTCTGAAATCCCATATAGACTTAAATTGTTCAACCTCATTCTTAATAACCTGGGGAAAATGGAAACTTAAGAAGATTGAGATCAAATTCTAAGTAAGTGAAAAATAAGAATTTAAAATTTAATGTCATCAATGAGCATAAGAGTGCATAAGGGTATGGTGAAAAAATAAAATTGTATGATAAAATCATAAAAGAAATCATACCCATTAATTTCTGGATCATCAAATATGAAAACATTGAAAATTAAAGCTTCATCAAAATAAATAACAATGAGATTTTTTATATCAATATCAATAATAATAAGCATTATAAACCCAAAACAAGAAATTGAAACCCTTTTTTCAAACATGGAGCATCATTTTCGTAAAACCCTTTCAAAACCCTTTTATCTGGAATAACCATAAGACTGACTTCTAGTATGATCACTAACCAATTCATTGGAGATCTATAATGGGGATCACCCTACATATAATCTATATTGGTCTCATATATTTTCCATGAGCTATAATGGGGCTCGACTATTGGTATAAGCTATATCATGCTCATCTATGAGTTATAATGGGGCTTAACCCTTTGTATAAACTGTATCAGGAACACCAGATTCATATAGCACTCAAGTACCATGAATAAAAAACTTTCATCATAAAAATAAAAAAAACATGATAAAACCATGTAAAATAAATTGGTTTCATATCAATTTCATTTAAACTTAATTGACACATGGAAAAGAAACATGTTTTATAAAAATCTTCTTAAAACAATATTAATACATCCAATGAAAAAATGAGGATAGAATAACTACAATAATGTCCCCATTTGAGAATAGTTTACAAAAATCATTTTTGACATAGATTAATTAAAATACCATTAAAATATAATTAAACATATTTTGAGTAAAATACCCTTTTCATTTTGAAAAAATACTTTTTAAAATAGGAAACTTTTTGAACACCTTTTTCTTTGAAAATAAACATGAAAAATTATAAATGAAGCCTTGAAAATCATTTAAAAATATTTTCTAAAACATAAAATATTTTTAAAATTTCCCTTTAAAATGAGAATTAAATTTTATTTTAAATCATTTTCAATTCAATTTTAGAAATCATTGTTCTGAAAGAACACACATTTCTGACAGAAGAGAAAATTAAAGTCTATTTTTCTTAAAAACATTTCCTCAAATAATTTAAGTACCAAAGAGTGTAAGATAGTAAAATTACCTAAAAAAGTCATGAATACCCAAATTAGAAGATAATTTATTATAATTATAAGATTTAATCATCAGATACTTAATCATACATAATCCCATTAAATGATGAGATCAAAACAAAAGACTCTTACCACTTTTGTAACTTTGAATCATAATCCCCATGAAATAATGAAATTAAATGAAACTTAGAATATCATTAATAATTATATTCATGATATAACATTAAAAATGTGGATTATATGCACCTCATGAAATAATATGGAGGTATAACATAAAAAATTTCTCAAAGAAGGCAAATTGTTAAAAAAAATCCTTTACCGCATTGGTGACATTGAAACTATAAACCTCCTGAAATAGATATAATAAAATGGATAATAAAATCCCCATAAATTTAAGGATAATGATAATAAAATAATATCATATAATTATATACACAACAGAACAAAAACATGTGTTGAATATGGAATGTATCTCATAGAAATAAAAGTGAGATGAGAAAAAACCCTTTCTACTTGAGTAAAATTTGTATCATGAGATCCATGAAAGAATAGAATAAATTGAAACATTTAATATAATTAAATAAATTACATTCATGATATAAAATTTTAATGTTCATAATATACACAACCCAAAATAAATGAGTTGTGAATATGGAATAAGTCTCAGAAAAATAAAAGTGTGGCTGGAAATCCCCATACCTTAAGTATTTAATCTCATCATTATTGTTCAAAAATAATTTATAATAAATATAATTTTATTATACATATATCAAAGAACCATAATCACATATATCATACCATATATTATTTTATCATGACTTTATATTACCCATTTATTATCAATTATGTATTAATGTTATGTTTCAGGTAATTGTTGCTTTATTTTTCATATTGAAAGATAGAAAAGTTAATAATATATATATATATATATATATTATTATAGTACCATTAATTTTTAGTATATATCACATATTTATATTACATACATCCTTAATGTGTTCCAGGTAAAGAGTAAATGAATCACATCGCTTTGCAAGATGGTAGTCTGTCGTACACACGAACGATGTTATCGTATTCTCACAAAATAGAAATAATGAAGGTATGTGTTATATAACAATTAAATAAGAGTAAATACATCATAAATATAATATATATCATATATAAACATCATGTATGTCATTATTTCCAACCTATATATGTGGTAAAAGAAGAATGAATGAAATTAGTTTGTGAGGTGGTAGTACGTCATACATAGGAATGATGATTGTGTATCCCATATGATGGAAGTGTGTGAATTTTTAGATCTTACACTTAACATAAAAATATCTCACTATGTTGAAGATATTTATGTTATTATATATATTGATATAAAAATAATTTAAGAGTTTTGAGGAACAAATTAAACAAAAAACATTCATTGATTAATGCTATATCTTCTTCAGGTAACTCTTTTTTAGTTTGAATGAAAGGACTTCATTGGTTTTCTTTAATCCCAAAGTGAGGCTTCTAGGATGAGATTAGGGATTTTTTTAAGTCATTAGGTCATAATTGTGATTATAAAAAATGCTTGAGAAGTGTGAATAAGTGGGGAGAATTAGTGCTTTTTTTATAGCGGAGGAGGAGTGTCATTCTTGTAAATACCAAAAGATAAACACAATTATGAAGTATATATTACCTAATGTGACTCCAATAATGAATATTTTTCAATAAAATAGGTTATATTGTATAAATATGTCTATAAAATTTATTTTTGGACAATTTTCAATGTCATTTTCTCATTAATATTTAAGTTTAACCACTATGTAAACTTGTTTTTACCTTAATCACTATAATTAATTTTAATTTTTTCACAAATATTTTTGGTCAAAAACTATGTTGAACTTAAAAAAATTATAAATTATTATTATTCTGAGTATTTAATCAATTTTTTCATATTCCAACAACATAAGTGGAATAATTTATCTTAAAACTAATCTCACAGATGAAATTAGAAAGTTGTTTTTAAAAGTGAAAATGGAAAAAAGATAACTATTTTTTTATATCCAAATTAAATATAAAAAATGATTCCAATGACATTATTTGGAATAATCTATGTATAAATGAACTATTTTTACTTTAAACCCATTTAAAAATATAATTTATCATTATAAATTATTTATATGAAAAGTCTGGTTTAAATTAAAATTCAGTATTTTTGAATGTTCATCAAAAATGAAACTTCTCATAAAAATACCAAAAAAATAAATAATATAATTTAAATATTTTACTTTCAAAGAGGTTTATTTTTCAAAAAAAAAATAAAATATTAAAATTATAGTTTTAAATAAATTCTTCAATTAAAAGGTAGTAGAACTGACTTTTTAAAAAAATACAGTTATTATGCTTAAATTTAGATTTGTCTTCATGAATTAATTTAAAAATATTTGATTGAATATATAACATATAAATTGCATTAATATCATTTAATAATAATGATTAATTTATTTTATTAAGATAAAATTCCATTGTGGGAAAAAATAGACTTTTATAAAAACACACCCATTATATTCAATTCCTTTTTATTTTTATTTCTAGTTAATTGGTCACCAAAGGAATTATTATATAAAAAATGTGTATACCATATTTTAATAATTTAGTTAATTTTATTCATTCTTTTCATTCCAAAGACTATGTGATAACAGTCATAATATTAATAGTATATTTTTGTCTAGTAAGACTTCACCTTTAATGTAACACAAGTTATTGAAGAAACTCGATGATATGTGCAATGAATGATAAACATGGTGTTGAGTATAATGCAAGATAAACTATTCATTTTGTGTAACACAAGCTTCAAAAGAAATTAAATTTATTTTAAAGAATATATTTGTTAAAATCGGAGGATCTTAGATATCCTTAAGTCATTTTTAACGTGTAGTAATCAATCTCTATTCAATCCGACATAAGATGTGACCGATATGACTCTAACTATGTCAGTTTATTTAAAATTGACATTTTTGTTCAAAAAACTTCACGTACTCAAACTGAGAAAATCAATTTGGATTTTTTTTATACATTAAGACAATGATCAATAGGTCATTTTTGATGTGTAGGAATTAGTCACACATAGATCTGATACATGGTGGGCATGGTATGTATCAAAGTGTCTGTTGCCAATTTAAAATCGACATTTTAGTTCAAAACATGTGTCACTCACTAAGAACTAAGAAAACATGCTCGGATTATCTGGACACTTCAATAAAATGATTCATAAGTCAGTCGGGGCGTGTTTTAATCAGTCTCATATAAAACCAACACACGATTTGACCGATATGATTAAAATTATGTGTTTTCAGTTTAAAATAACATTTTTTATAAAAAAAGATAGATGACATACTAAAAATAAAGTAACCACATTCATATTTTCATTATAATTTAAGAAAAATATATTTAGTCATTTGGAACATGTAGGAATAAACTACTTGTAAATCTGATGGACCGTGATTAGTATGACTAAAATTTTCCATTTATTTAAAATTGAAATTTTAGTTCAAACACATGTCACATACTCAAAACTGAGAAAATGCATTCATATTGTTTTGGTAATTTATAATAATGATCAATAATTCATTTGTGACATGTAATAATTAGTCACATCTCAATTTAATACATGGTGTTCTAGGTATGACTTGAACTGTGAGTTTTGAGTTTAAAAATGACATTTTTTAATTAAATTTTTTTAATGAAATATTTCATATTTATGTATAATTTATTTCATTATAGTATTGCTAAAAAATAATTATTCTCTTATATAGGTGAATTTTTTTGCACGAGTTTGGGTGGTTTTTTTGGCAACTAATACCATTAATGAATTCTTTTTAGTGGGGGGAGAATACTAAATACAATGAAATAATTGATGTTTTTTAATGTTTGTAATAAATTACACTTTCTAATGTAATTATACAAAACAATTTCTTAAATATCTATAACAAAGTGTTTTTATTGTATTTTTTATTTGATTTTTATTTCAATTAAATTATGAATTTTCCATATACACGTATTTGATGTCGCAATGTGTTGTAATTTTAACAGCACAGAAGTATGTACTTTATCTACACCGATAAAAAAGAGGATTTATAAGCATTTTCTAGTGTGGATAAAAGTAACCCCCTTTTAACGGCATTTAGGACAATATCGTTTTTTTAGATGTCTTCTCTAGAAATTACTAAAGTTTGAAGTGATAGATAGGTTATGTAGTGTCAAGATATTAGTAACTCGGAAAAAACTATTTATCTACAACCTAATTAATTTTATTATCTTAAAATTTTCTCAATGATGAGTACAAGATTCCAATTAGAAAAGGTATGTAACATAACAAATTTCAAAGAAAAACGCTATATTGTCATGAATCTAAAGAAATATTTTCATTGATTTGTGTCATGTAAGAATGAACTTTATATCATTTCAAAAAATGGTGAGGCCTAAATTACCTAAAGTTTATTTTCTATTTTAATCATTCTAAAAAATGATATCATATTGTCATTGAACTTAATAAAAATAAATTAATCACTTGTAGAAAATCTATTTTTTACAACATAGTTTTCAGGTCAGTTATTTGTAACTGACGTGAAAATTTTGGCATATTACTTTTTCACATCAGTTTGTATAAACCGATGTTAAAAGGTGGATATTTTCTGCTCTTTCATACTAGTTCTATAATTTAACCGATGTGAAAGAAGGGGTTTTTACGTTGGTTATGCTATAACCAACATGAAATACCTCCAACTATCCATTTTTCACATCAGTTATAGTATATTTGACATAAAAAAATATTTTAAAAAATTATGTATCGATCGAGAGTTTCATTACGCAGGATTCCAGTATCATGATAGAGCTCTATTTTCTCTCTCACTGAAGCCCTAACATTATGGTTTCTTCGATCTAGTGGTCCAAATCTCACCTTATGATCTAAATCAAGCCATAGAGTTTTTTCAGCCTCAGGTTATGCATCTCAAGTGAGCCACAAACATTTTAATTTATTTCTTTTTTGTCACTCTTTGGCTTTGAATCTCTAACCAATGATTTTTCAACAAGAAGTTCTTCATTCTCACCATTTCTTCTTCCTACATTTTAGTTTTTTCATCTTCATTATTTCACATTCAATTATAGATTTGTTCATCTTTAACTAGGGTGCCAGATAGTTTGAATATATTTCATATTGTGTTAATTAGTTGTTCTTGAAGTGTAAATTATTCTTTTGTAGAGATTGAGAAGTATTTATTTAGAAATATATGTTAATTTTTATATATTGTAAGTAACATACTGATTTATATGTCACTAGGTGAGAATTTCATAGTGTTTAATGTGGAAGGTTGTACTATTTAGTGGTTGTTTCATGTTGCAGCTTCCATAATTATTCAATTTTTGGTCCAAAAACCTCTAAATTACTCGTAGTTTATTTTTTTATGTGAATTTATTTGAATTTTACAACTTTAGAATTGGAAACCTTCACAACCCTCTGCATTCAAGTTCAATTTATTATTAATAATGGGTTTTTCACTTGATGATGGTTTGGTTTTAATGATTTTTTAAAAATATGATGGCATTTTTAGTTTAATATTGAATGGAATTAATTTTTCTGGCTAGTGAACTAGATATTTCATGGAACATTATTTTTTTAAAACTTAATGTATCATAAATGAGTTAATACCTTTGACATGGGTGCATTGTGTAATATTTTTTTTTCTATACTATTTTACGAACCAAATAGAAAAATAATTTTCCATTTTTGTTCTTATGGAATAGTTACCATATTCTTACTCTTTAATTTTCCTATAAAACATGATAATGCATTGAAAATAAATCTAGGTGATGAATTACTGTCATATTTTGGGATTAGAAGCTTTTGATATCTGATGGATTTAATGTTTCAATATAATAGTGTACCCCCTAAATTATTGATATTGGAATATAAATTATATTTTAAATAATAATTAATTTTTTTTTCAAGTTTATTTATTCAATTATAACAAAGTAATATAATAGGAAAATCAAAAGTGACAGTAATTTTTTAGGTCTATAGCTTGTTGGAACAAGTTAAAGTCAAATTCTCAGAGAACGTCTCACATTATTGAGGCTATATATTCTAATTCTGATTTTATAATGTGTTAATTAGTTCTGGATTTTATTTAATGTAAACTTTTTTTAAACTAAGACTCTATTTATGATTATATTATATTGTTAATTACAATATAAAATAATTTTTTTTCTCATTAATAATCAACTATCAATTAGTTGTTCTCATTCTATATATTATTTTATGGATATATTTTTATGGATATCATTTTACAAATTTTTTAATAATTTCATAAGGTTAGATTCATTTATTTTTACTTGAGATATTTTTTAAAGGAATCTATTTTGTAATTCCTTCTGTATGAATGAATTTACACATCAAAATTTTATATTTTCCTTCAAATGTTTCCATTCTTCATTTTTTATATTTTTCAATGTTATTTATAATATCAACATTTTATAAATTACTACCTTTGTTTATGATAATTATTTTTGATATTTTATATAGATAATGAATCAAATATGGATTAATGCACCTCAAATAGGTGTTGAATATGATGAAGGTGTCGATGATTTTTTGGAATTTTTTAAATAAAATGTTCTAAATAACTACATGTTTTTCTATCCATGGCTAATATTTTTAAATTTTAAGAGGTTTAAAATTGTAGAGATCAAATATCATTTAGTTTTCCATGGTTTCAATTCATATTATAGCCCTTGTATATGGCATGGTGAAACTGGGTAGAATTATAGATCTATTTATGGAAATGCTTTTCAAGATGATAAATTTGATAAAGTTGAAGAAATGATTTAGGATATTGAAGTATAATAAATTGAGAAACAACCATAAATTGAGTGTTAATATGGTGGTGCTAAAAAACCATTGTATCTGAGTAGTACAGAATATACAGTTTTATTGATGGTGTTAATATTGATAAACATGAAGGTGAAATAAGGATGGAGTGACAAGAGTTTTACAAAGGTGCTAAAATTGTTTAAAGATATTCTTCCTGAAGATAAAAATCTTCCATATTCACACTATAAGTCCAAGAAAATATTATGCTCGATGGGATTGGGTTACAAGGAAATATAAGTTTGCCCGAATGATTGTGTGCTATATAGTAAAGAATAAAAATTTCTGTCAAAGTGTCCAAAATGTGGGACATCATGGTATAAGTTGAAGGAAAACTCACATGGTGATTAGAAGTTTTTGAGATCCCTAAAAAATAATTTTGGTATCATCTTATAAATCATCATTTTAAATGTTTATTTACTAATTCACATGATGAAAAATGTTAAGATGGAATGTTGAGGAGCAGATATGTGATGGAAAAATACGTCATCTAGCTGATTGTCCACAGTGGAAGAAAATTGATCACTGGTTTCCTACATTTATAAATGAAGTTCAAAATCTCAAACTTAGACTATGCATAGATGGAATGAATCCATATTGAACCTTAGTAGCGCACATAGTTTATGGCTAGTTTTATTTGTAATTTAAAACTTGTCTCCTAAATTTTGTATGAAGTGAAAATATGTCAGGTTGATTTTAATGATATATGGACCAAAACAACTTGGAAATGATATTGATATTTTCTTACCACCATTAATTTATCATTTGAAACCGTTATGGGTTGAAGGTATAAGTTTGTGTGATTATTATAAAATGGAATATTTTCAACTACATAAAATTATTATGTTTACTATAAATTACATCCATCACATGGAAATTTGTCAAGATATAGTGTTAAGGGGCATAAATCTTGTCCACTTTTTGAACACCAGACTTCATATTTTCAACTGCTCTATGGGATAAAAACAATATGCATGGGTCATGGAATGTTTTTTCCTATGAACCACTGTTATATATGATTGAAAAATGATTTCAATGGCTCATAGAAATTTGATATTGATCCAAAACCTTAATCCACTAATTAGTATTTTGAGATGGTGAAGAACATTGATGTGAAATTCAGAAAGATATATAAATCTAGTAGTGATATAATTATTTAGAATAAATAGTCAATATTTTTTGAGCTGCTATATTGGAGATATCTTGAGGTGAAACATAACATTGATGTCATCCACATGGAGAAGAATATCTATGAAAGTTTTTTAGCACATTTTTAGATATTAAAGGAAAGACTAAAGATGGGATGAATAAAAGAATGGAATTACTCTCAATGGGAATACATTTAGAGTTGGCTCCCACTCCTGATGGAAGGTGAACATTCCTACCTATGGCTTCTCATACCTTATCCAAGAGGGATAAAACTAGATTTTTTCAATGTCTTCATGATATAAATGTGCCAAATGGTTATTTTTAAAATGTAAAAAAATGGGTCTTTAAAGGATTTGAAGTTGAAAGGTATGAAATATCATGACTGTCACATCATGATGCAACAAATCCTACCAGTTTCATTGCATGGAATGTTGCTCACCTATGTCATAATGACTATCACTAAGGTGTGCTATTATTTAATTCTATTTGTAATAAGGTGATTGATTAGAAAACTTTTATCATTTTTGAGAAAGAAGTGGTTTATATACTTTTTCAATTAGAAATTTATTTCTTTTCCATCCTTTTTTGATATCATGGTACATTTAATAGTTCATTTGGTGTGAGATATAAAGTTATGTAGACCATTATATCTACGTTGGATGTATAATTTTGAAAGGTATATGAAGATATTGAAGGGTTATGTTAAGAATACAATTCTACCTAATGCATCCATTATTAAGAAGTATATTTCTAAGGATATTTCATATTTTTGTACAAGTTATTTTTTTGACATTGAGCACATCGGTTTTCCTACATCTTTCCCTGAACGAGTTAAATTTTGGGGAAAGGGGATTTGAGTCTTGAAATTAAATTCATTGAAAGGTGAACAGATAAAGAGAATGAAATTATACATATTGAATAACATGGATCATGCTCAACCATATATAATATTGCATATTAATGATTTGAAACAAAGTTATCCAAAAAAGAATTATATGTGGATTTTGAATGATCATAAAAAAACTTTTTCCCATGTTTTGAAGGGACTGTGATTCCAGATGTATCAGAAACATTGAGATTGTTAGTGAGAGGTCCAAGTTTATATTTGATTACATGGTCCCGGTATGACATTAATGGTTATATTTTTTATACAAAATATGATGACAAGATAAGGGTGGTTCAGAATAGTAGTGTATCAGTGTTCACAAAAGCAATGCATTTTTTAAGTGCCAAAGACAAAAACTCAATCTACACATCAACCATATATTATGGATTCATTGAAGAAATATCAATGTTTATTACATTAAATATCATGTTCCAGTGTTTAAGAGTAAATTTTTTTTTGGTGACAATAGTGTCTAACACGATGAATTTGGAATGACACTAGTTAATCTGAATAAATTGGAACACACAAATAATCCATTTATCATGGAAACACAAGAAAAAAAATTCTATGTTCTTGATCAATCTGATATGTAGTGGGCTATTTCTTTACAATGAAAAAACAATATGTTGGTGATGATATACTTGACAAAGATTCTTATTTATGTGAGATCCCTACATCTATGTAATAATTAACAAATAATATTGATGAACACATTGAAGGCATGGTTTGTTCCATACGAAATGATCATGATGAAGGAATTTGGGAAAAAACTCTTTAGTAAATTCCTAATATTATAGCTAAAATATGTTTAATTATAGATTAATTTTTTAAATTTCATAAGTTGGATATTTTAATTGGATTTTCTATATTAAAACGCCATTTATAACTAATAATTTAAATCATTTGTTTATATTAGTTCAGTTTTGTCTAGTTTTCCATGTTTACACTTAAGTAACTTATCTATTAATTGATTTTGTTGAAAACAAATTATTTTAAATTTAATATTTTCAATAAAATCCAAATATATTGTATAAGATTATATTATAAAATAATTCATTTTTTCATAAAAATGATTTATCATGTTGGTGAATTTTTACCTTGTAATTTCATCTATTAATATTGTGTTGTTTTAATTCATTTATGTCATTTAAACTCTCATTAATATTGTTATAATTTTATTTAAATATAACATATATGAATAAAAATGTGTTACATTTAGTTTAATTTTCTTTTTGTTTGATAATTGTTAATTTTTTATTTACATCTGTATGTAATTGTTGGATTTGTATATTTTGTACAAATTGATGTTGATTTGATTTGTAGGATAATGAAAGTTCAATCCTCTAATCTACCACATATTTTTGGAGATGATCATACACATACCTCTAGGGAGGAACTTTCACATGATAATATTGATGAGAATCCTCACCCATCTTTACATGAGACAACAACTTCCACGGGGGAAAAGAGTTTGAGGGTGGGTAAACGTGGCACCACGCGTTTACAAAAATTATATGTTTCTTATACCTAGGAAGAGATGATACCAATGGAATTTGATGATAATGATATTCCAATAGGTCTAAAAGTAAAAAAAATTATGTCATTTGTGTTATTACAAGATTAAAGTAAAGTTAGTATTTTATTTGAAAATTTTCTAAGTGTTGACAAAGAGGCATTATCGCAATTTTTGGAGACTGCTTTTGTATGCTTGTTTGTTATTATTTTACTTATCTTGAAATGCTTATAGTAATATATGTTATTACCCATATTATCAGATCACATATTATATACTTGGAGGATTCAAGATAAAATGTTTATCATTTGCAGCTAGGAGATGTGTGGATTTTAATTCATCCCTCACGTCATAGTTAATTTTTGGGAATAGACAGCATGAAAATCCATGTGATATATATCCATTTATAGATGAAGATACATGGAAAAAATTTATTGAATTTATAAAAAAAGAAGAGTTTTTAGTAAGGGAAATGTTACCTTTTTATATGTTTTTTATAACAATGACCATGATATTGATTAATTTATTCTTAATTATTAATTTATAGTAATCAAATAGATATCATTAGGAGCTTCAAGCTAGAAATGTATACCCTCATACATTATCTCAGGGAGGGTATACATTATTGGAAGAACGCATTCGAGGAGAAAAACTTCAAAATTTGAGAGTTGAGTCATCAGGATCTAGATAGGTCCCCCCCCCCCGCTAGACATAAAAAATAGAATAAGGCTCGAATGAGAAAAAAAGGAAAATATCTTATAGAAGATTCAAGAGTTGCAACTGATAAGACTGTATGATGTTTATTTATTTATTGAAGTTGAATCAACTCTATATATTGTGATTCATTATATATTTTCCATATTTTCCATATAGGATTCCCTTAAGGAGTAGAACACACAGGGAGTCTTTATTACTGAGGGTATACAGGATATTTTAGCAGCAGCATTGGGAAAGCCTGAACACCCAGGTTGTGTACGAGGATACCCGACAGGTGTATCGGTAAGAAAAGTTTTTCTACATTAAAAATATTCTTCAAAGGAGCATCTTTATAAAAAAATAGAATCTTTGGAAGCCAAATTTTATAATATTCAATCGACAATAGAGGAAAATAGCTGAGATTTAGTACATTTGATGTTTGCAAGCATGCATGGACAATTTAGGCCTACCGATCCAACTATTCCACCTCCACCAGTAGATCTCACTCCTCCTCCTTATCCTACTCACAAATCTATTTTTTCAGATGCTACTCATTTTCTTACCCCAACACCCCCTCCACCACATCTTCCATGTTACTATGATTTATATGTTGATGATTGTCATCATATTATTGTATATGAGATCATATATTATATCAATGATACCATTAATCATCCCCAGATTGAGATAGAGAATCATAGGGTCGTTGTACAGGATATTATAGGTAGATCATCAAAAATACCATGTCGTATATATGAAGTTAGTATAGTTGGAAAAAATATTAGTAATATTTTAGTTTAGTTATCTAGACTACTTTGACATATTACCATAGAGGTATATATATATTTATAGACATTTGGACAACCTGTGTGACAGCACGCAAGTCTCCCCTCGGTGCGCAAGTTCTAGCATGCAACTCCAACCGCCCAAGCCTCTGTCGCACTACTCACTTGCGCGACCAATCCAATACTTGTGCAACCCTCATTAGTTTTCCATATTTTTAAGTTATGATCTTGAAAAACAACAGGCGCGTAGTTTCCCAAGCCTCGAAGTAATCGGCGCGCCAGTCCTTCTTCCTGTTCTAGTCACTTGCGCAACCAAACCTAAAACTTGTGTGACCCTTATCCCTTTGCCAAATTTTGATGTTCTAATCTTGAAAAACATATGGCGCACAATTTCCTCTCCTTCAAGTCAATGGTTCCCAATTCCCTTTTCCAAAAACCACTTTTCTTCATTTGTCAATTTTTAGGCACAAAAATTTGGCAAACACTGGAAAACTGTGCCACCTTATATCTGCTCTTTTTGTACCACCTCCAGATCATTCATTACATTGTCAAAAATTTTGAATCAAACATGGATCATTAACCACAGCCCTTGAACTCAACATACAACTATGAAATCTCCTTTGTCAACAAATTTGTGTGTCATTGTTTTCTTTGTCAACAAGCACAATCACCTAAAAAAACTTCTTTTCTGTGATTTTCCTTCTTCAGCAACTCTTCTTCTTTCATCACAAACTCCACTATTGTGATATATATCCTTTGATATATCAGCTTTAGCATCATCATATTTTGATACAATGTGAAGTGCATGGCCATCTCAGAATTCCAATCCCTTACACTTTGTCTTCTTCTTCAATTGGCATTCTCTACTTCATGAAAATCAGACGATTATATTCTTCAAGAAGTCTCTTGAATGGTTCTCATTCACTCATGAAGAATTGCATGGTCTTCATAAAATCCCCATTCTTCTTTAATCATCATCAGATGGATTATACCTCACCATTCTCTTGCATGGTTCTCATGAAATCATGATGAATCGCATGGTCTTTATCAACCGTCATGTCTTCTTCTTTAATCATCCTCAGATTGATTATACCTCACCATTCTTCACTGTTGTAAATAATGTGTCACCTTTGACAAATGTTCTTTGAACTTATGATCAGTACAAAAATCATTTGAATTTCCATTTCTCCATTTCATTGGAGTACTTCTTGATCTCCTTCATTTTTATCTTCATTTACAAATATTGACAAAAAATATAACCTTATACACAAAGTGGTTCCTACAAGTCTCACAATCCTTCTCGTCATACAAAGATATTGTATCATGTGCTATAAAGACAGAAAAATAATTCTCTAAGTCTTACGAGTTTGAAGCAGAATAAGAGAAGAAGAAATCTATTGAAAACTCTGGAAATGGAAATAAGGGGATGATGGGAAAATTTGAATATCCATCATGTAGTAAATGTGGGAAGAAACACCCTGGTACTTTCCTGAATGGAATGTGAGTCTGTTAAAATTGTGGTAAAAAATTAAACCAAGCTTGTGATTGCAAGGGGGAGAAAGAGGTTGTATATGTTGAATTCTACAATTGTAGAGAAAGGGGTAATTATGAAAATGAATGTCCTAAGCGCCAAGGGAACTTACCTTAGACAATTCCAAGGGATCAAGACTAAGCTTATACTATCACTACTGCTGAGGTTGAAGCTTTGAAAGACGTGGTGGAAGGTAATTTAATGGTTTCCTCAAGTTTAGAAAATTCTTTATTTGATTCTGGATCATTGGATTGTTTCATATCATCCCAGTTTACTAAGAAAATTAGATTTTTACAATTTGATTTAACAAGGGAGTTGTCAGTAAAAACTCCTAAGGGAAGTCTCATCGCAATAAAGTTTTGTGAATTAGTTCCCATTAAAGCATATAAATGCTCTTTATCTACTAATCTCATCATCATACCCATGATTTAATTTGATATAATCCTTGGTATGGATTGGCTTTCTGACTATGATGTGAAAATTTATTGTAAGAGGAAGGAGGTTACCATTTTTGATGACAATGATAAAGAACACCTTATCTTTAGAGCAAAATTGTCACCACTTGATTCTTATCTAGATCCACCCCCAGTAGCTCAACTAAATTCAATTATTAGGGAGGAATAGAATGAAATAACTATGGGTGAGGAAAGGAATTTTCAAATAGAGGATGTACATATTGTGAAAGAATATGTTTATGTGTTTCCAGAGGATGTACCTGAACATCCTCCAAAATGAGAAATTGAGATTTCCATTGACTTAATTCCTAGTTAATGTCCCATATCGAAGACCCCTTATAAAATTTCCACTGTGGAATTAGTGGAACTAAAGAAACAACTAGAGGAATTTTTTAATAAGGGATTTATTCTCCCTAGTGTTTATCCATGGGGAGCCCCTATCCTTTTTGTTAAGAAGAAATATGGATCTATGAGGTTGTGCATTGACTATAGAGAGATCAATGCTATAATAATAAAGAACAAGTCTCCCCTACCTCTCATTGATGATTTATTCAACCAACTTCATGGAGCTCAATACTTTTCAAAGATTGACCTTCGATCTGGATATCATCAGTTGTGTGTGAAGAAGGAAGACATTTCGAAGACAGCATTTCAAACCAGGTATGGGCATTACGAGTTTACAGTAATTCCTTTTGGGATGACTAATGCACCCTCTGTCTTCATGGATCTAATTAATAGAGTTTTCATGGAATATCTTGATGACTTTGTAGTGGTATTTATTGATGATATCTTGGTATACTCCAAATTTTATGAAGATCATGAAAATCACTTTTTCATTATCCTGAAAACTCTTAGAAGACATGAATTATATGGGAAGTTTAGCAAGTGTGAACTCTGGCTTCAGGAGATTTATTTTCATGGCCATATTGTCTCCAAGGATAGAATCTTTGTTGATCCTTCTAAGACAAAGGCAATCTAAGAATGGACAACACCGACGAGTATAACCAAGGTGCGCAGTTTTATTGGTTTAGTAGGTTATTATTGGCATTTCATCATTAATTTTTCCTAGTTCGCTAACCCATTAACAAAGCTCACACGAAAAGGGGTTAAATTTGTTTGGAAAAAAGAGTTTGATGAATGTTTTGAAGAACTGAAAATAATATTAGTCAATGCTTTTATCTTGACTCTACCATTGGGAATGAAGGGTTTTTTATTTATAGTGATGCTTCAAAGAAAGGACTTGGTTATGTCCTTATGCAGAATGATAGGGTTATTGCCTATGCATCATGAAAGCTAAAATTTCATGAGAAAAACTATCCTACGCATGATCTTGAGTTAGCAGCTGTAATCTTTGCTTTGATGATTTGGACACACTATCTCTATGGTGAAAAATGTGAGATTTATACAGATCACAAGATTTTGAAGTATATTTTCTCACAAAAATAACTCAACATGAGGCAAAGGAGATGGCTTGAACTACTAAAGGATTATGATTTCACAATACATTACCACCCGGGGAAGGAAAATAAGGTGGAAAATGCTTTGATCAGAAAAGATCATGGAGTTTTGAACAATATGAGAATTGAAAAGGATCGTATATACATGGATCTAGTAAATATAGATATGGGAATAACCATGCCTGGTGAAACATCAATGCTTTTTCAAATGGTTGTCAAACCATCTTTACTAGAAAGGATAAAGAGTTCTCAGACCGGTGATGATGAGTTTCAAAAGAAGAATAAAGATGTGAATGATGGGAGATTCAGTGACTTTGTGTATAAAGATGGAATTTTGAAATTCGGGAATATACTTTGTGATCTCGATATACCTGATCTAAAAAGGGAATTGTTTGATGAAGCTCATAGTTACAGTTTCTCTATACACCCTGGTTTCACTAAGATGTATAGAGATTTGAAGGAATATTTTTGGTGGGATAACATGAAGAGGGAGATTGCTGATTTTGTGTCAAGATGTATGGTTTGTCAAAAAGTGAAAGCTGGAAGGCAACAGCTTGGAGGAGTCTTGCAACCTCTTCCCATACCTTAGTGTAAATGGGATAATATTATGATATACTTTGTCATGGGACTACCAAAGACTCCTAGAAGGAACGATGCAATATGGGTCATTGTTGATCGTCTTACCAAGTCAGCACATTTTCTTGCTATAAGAGAAGATTTACCACTTGAACAATTAGAAAGACTATATATTAATGAAGTTTTAATACTTCATGGAGTACCACTATCGATTATTTCTGATCGTGATCCCTATTTTAGATCAAGATTCTGGAAAACTCTTCAAAAAGCCTTAGATACTGAACTTCGTTTGAGCACTGCCTACCACCCCCAAACTAATGGACAATTAGAACAAACTATTAAAACCTTAGAAGACATGTTGAGATCATTCTCACTTGACTTTCAAGGTATGTGGGATCAATATTTACCTCTGGTAAAATTTTCCTATAACAATAGCTTCCATTCAAGTATTCAGATGGCATCATATGAAGCGTTATACGGAAAGAGATGTCGCACACCAACCTCTTGGGATGATGTTGGTGAAAGAAAACTCGTAGGCCTGGAACTTGTGGAGGAAATGATGGAAAAGGTGAAGGTAATCCAAAACCACATCAAGGCAGCTCAAAGCAGATAGAAGAGCTATGATGATAACTGAAGGAAGGATTTGTAATTTCAGGTAGGAGGTCATGTTTTCTTGAAGGTATTTCCACGGAAGGGTGTTATACGTTTCGGTAAGAAGGGAAAATTATGTACCAGGTACATCAGAGCTTTAGAAATTCTAGAACGAATTGGGGCTGTAGCTTAACGTTTGGCAATACCGCCAAGTCTCTCCAAAGTTCACGATGTATTCCACATATCGTTGTTGAGAAAATACATGTCTGACCCAACGCATGTACTCACCTATGAGGAATTAGAACCAGAACCCGATCTGTCTTATTGAAAATATTCTGCCAGGGTTCTTGATACAAGAGAAGAAGTGTTGAGAAACCAAATGACTCGTCTCGTAAAAGTTATATGGAGAAACCATAAGATGGAAGATGCAATGTGGGAACCCGAGGAACTTATGATGAAGAACCACCCGAGTCTTTTTACGCAGTAATACTCTATAAATTTTGAGGATAAAATTATTTGAAGGAGGGGAGAATGTAACACCCCAAGATTCCACGGTACGCTTCTCTTTGAATAATACAATAGCGTGTGTTTTACGCAACTTTGAGTTCTAACACACCACAACCAATCAAACTAGTCATTATGAATAGTAATACCCACTTTTGAAATTTTATATATTTTTTCTATAAAAATGGACTTCATTTTTGGATTTGGAATATCGAAATTATCTTAGAGTGAATTTTTGGTATTTTTCTAAAAACTTTCAATTTTTGATGAATAGTGAAAAACACTGAGTTATTGTTTAAAACCAAATTTTTATTTAAATAATTATTTATTTAATTTAAATTTATTTTAGGTCAAAATAGATAAATAATACCTATATAAGTTAAATTTAATTCATTGGAGTTATTTTATAATAATTTTAGATATATAAAAATTTTATTGAACTTTTTACCGTCTTTTACCCACCTCCTAGGAGCATTTGTAAATTTACATAAAAAGTAGTTTTACCTCTTCTGTGAGTTTAATTTTGAAAATTAGAGAGACATGGCTGATATCAGTAAGTAAAATTTGGTTCAATAAGATGAAAATAATTTTTGGTGAATATTAACTTTTTACTTTTATTTACCATGGTTAAAATTAAACAAGGTAATTAAGGGTAAAAATGATATTATTATTACCCTAACACATGTCCTAATTTTTTTGGATAACTGTAATTCAACAAAAAACAAACTTAGGAAAAAAATATGATCCTTTAGGTCCACTTGGATTAGGTTAGGATATTTATTATTATTTAATTCAAAGAAGAGTTAAAAGAGTTAAAATCAAAGTTTAATAACTAAAACATTTTTAATATAGGGTTACACATAAGATAAATTTGACTATAAATATTAATTATAAAGACAAAAAGATTTAATACCTAATTTTATTTTATTTATAGTTTTTAAACATTATATAATTTAATTTATTTATGACACAATGATGATGTAGTAATTACCAAATTAATGAAATATTAAAATAATTGATATTATAAAAATCCAAATAAATGTAATTTGAGACTTTTTATAAATTACACTAATTTTATAGGTTAATAAGACATATTAGGGTTTGTTAGATGAATTTTTTTCGAAGTAATAATGCTGTTATGAATTTAGAAAAAACAAAATACCAAATAATGTCAAAATTGACATAAAAGAGTTTTTAAAAAAATATTATATTATTAATTTATATTTTATTCCTAAAAATCTAATATTAGGATAAAAGACTTATATAATTATATTTTTATCATTAATGAACCACTTGGGGTTTTCTTGGAAGTATATAGTAAGTTTATTAACCATATAATATAAAAATACAAAGAGACATGCTAAATGTCAAACTATTTAACTTAGAGTTAAATCTAAAAGATAAAGTTAATATAGTGACCCAAACCTATCTAAAACCTATTGGTTGAGTGGTTTTCGACCCATCCACACCTTATCCTTTAAATAATCCATTTTGGAGCCATTAGAACCCAAAAATGATTTTATTATAAAAAAATATTTCTAGCTTTTCCCAAGGTGCCCCTCACCCCTCTTATAAAAGGGCACTCCCCCTTCGCTCTAATTCACACCTTCAAAGCCATTTGGATCGTCCAACCACTACCCTAATATCCTCTCAACTGTCCTCCATTCATCCTATAGGCATTCCTTTAGTGAAAAAATCCAACCTAAGGAGCCATTTTGATCAAATCAAAAAGAAGAACCCAAAAGAAGAGGTAAATATTTCATCACCTCTTTCAAGTTCTTTTCTTCTTCCACTTCCTCTTTCTTTGTGGATTCCATTATGAAATAATAAATCCATTATATTCTATATACTATTATGTTATTATAAATATTGTACAACCTTATTAATTATTCTATCCATCCTTTGAATGACATGTCACCATACGTGCGTACGTACGACTTACCGTCTCCACGCCGTGGTGTAATTGTTATTCAATACATTATTATTTGGATGGGTATAATAATAATGTGTAATTGATGTAAATAATAAATATAACATTATAATGATTCTTTATATATTATATACCATCCAAATATATATTATTTTAATATCAAAATAATGTTATTGTCGCTCGTGCGTACGTACGGATTACCGTCTCCACGAACGCGATGAGATTCATTTCTCATCGTATCCATTCAAGACTGATTTTCATTTTATGATTAAAAATAATGTTTAAAGACTTGATATCATTCTGGATATGAATAAGATACATCCCATCCATAACAAATATGACTCACATAATAAAGAATATAAAGGAAAATGAATCTGTTAACACCCGTAACGACGATAATATTAAGATATTATTAACAAAGCAAAGTTAAAAGATCATATATGATATCATATTAATGTATATGATTCTTGAATAATTTAATAACAATTATTTCACCATTATACAGGAGTTTAACCTACCCTCTACCAAGGAAAAGTACAAGGTAAGGGTTAATTTCACAATCACTTTATTATCTGAGATTGTTTTTACATAAGTATCTATTGGGACCTCTTTATCATTCACATCCATGTTTCTTTCAAATGTATTTCAACACATTTTTACTATTTACTAGATAATGCAGTAAAGTAATTTATACCCTTATTTGACCTTATATGTTTTGAAATGAATCTTTACGTCATTTTCCAAATAAGGTACTTTATGACCTTTTTGACAAAATTAAGGTAAGAATGTTTTTTAACTTATATGGAAGGTGTGACTATTTTCCTCCGTTATAACATCGACGAAGCTTCCCATAAAATATTATTAGAATATTTTCAAATATAAATGTTTTCTTTTATAATTATGTGACTTTTAACTGATTTCAAAATAGAAAGAGATATTTTTCTAAAAAGGTTTTAATTTCATCTATGTCATCATCCTTTGATGAATTTTAAGTTTGTTTGAAGTTGATTTATTACGATAAAAAACTTCCATATTGTATTGAAGGTTTTGTTATATGTTTGACAATTGATGTGTTATTTCATACCAATCATAGTTTATGGATAAAGTATTGTAATTTCATATGCCAGTTTTAATACGAATGTTTATGTTATGTTTAAACCTTTTTATATGAGGAATGCATTGGACTTAGTAAGTAACAGGTGGAGCCCCTTATAGCTCCTCGATGCATCGGTAGGTCTCATTAGACAAACTAGTGTCTTGGCACAAGGCCTTGACAAAATCTTATTTGTAGTCTTGGCACAAGGCCTTGACTATGTGGTTATGAAAGTCTGGCATTATGCATTCCATCATTATAAAAGTAGTTATTGATATTGCATGTGATTATTCGACTAGTAAAATATCCATGTGAATAAGTAAATGGAATTATTTTGATTTATATTTTCCATATTATGATGAATTTTATGTTGAAAAGGCTTTTGTTTTAGTTTTATAAATTGCCTTAAATGTTTATGCTAATTTATGAAAGTTTCCTCTATATTTTTATCCTTACTGAACATCTGAGCTCACCCCTTTCTATGTTTTATTTTTCCTAGTATGTGAAGAAGTATATTATGACTGACCTGTAGGGATAGTTTATGGGATCTCAGTGTTGTCTATGGAAATAATGTTGTTGTAATTTTCTATTTTATGATATAATGTAAACCTTATGAATGTATCTAGTACGTCAAAGGCTACTACACTAATCGGTCTTTCGAGACTTGATCTTTTTTTATCATGCTAATGATAGGTAATAATTCACCAACACTGGGCTTCTGGGGCAGGGCTCTACAAAAGGAAAGACTAAATATGGTTTGAATGAAATAATGCAATTACTCTCAATGGGAATACATTTGGAGTTGGCTCCCACTCTTGATGGAAGGTGAACATTCATACCTATGGCTTCTCATACCTTATCCAAGAGGGATAAAACTAGATTTTTTCAATGTCTTCATGATATCAATGTGCCAAATGTGTATTTTTAAAATGTAAAAAAAATGTTTCTTTAAAGTATTTGAAGTTGATAGGTATGAAATCTCATGACTGTCATGTCATGATGCAAAAAAAACTACCAGTTTCATTGCATTGAATGTTGCTCACCCGTGTCAGAATGACTATCCTGAAGGTGAATTATTTTTTTAATTCTATTGGTAATAAGGTTCTTGATTTGAAAACTTTGAACATTTTGGAGAACAAAGTGGTTTCTATACATTTTCAATTAGAAATGTATTTTTCTCTATCCTTTTTTGATATCATGGTACATTTAATAGTTCATTTGGTGTGAGAAATAAAGTTTTGCATACCTTTATATCTATGTTAGATGTATAATTTGGAAAGGTATATGAGGATATTGAAGGGTTATGTTAAGAATCCATATCGTCCTAGAGAATCCATTATTTAGAAGTATATTTCTGATGATATTCCATAGTTTTGTACAAGTTATTTTTTTGATGTTGAGCACATCTATTTGCCTACATCTCACCTTGAACGAGTTAATTTTGGGGGAAAGGGGATTTGTGTCTTGAAATTCAAATCGTTGATAGATGTACAGATAAAGAGTATGAAATTATACATAATGAATAACATAGATGATGCTCAACCATAAATAACATTGCATATTAATGATTTGAAACAATGTTATCCAAAAAAACAAAAGATATGTGGATTTTGAATGAGCATAAAAAAAATTCCATGGTTTAAAGGGACCATGAAACTAGATGTATCAGAAACATTGAGATGGTTAGTGGGAGGCCCATGTTTATAATTGATTACATGGTCCTGGTATGACATTAATGGCTATACTTTTTATAAAAAATACCAGGACAAGAGAAGGGAGGTTCAGAATAGTAGTGTATTAGTGTTCGCAAAAGCAATTCATTTTTTAAGTTCCAAAGACAAAAAATCAATCTACACATCAACCACATATTATGGAGTCATTGAAGAAATATTAACGTTGATTACATTAAATATCTTGTTCTGATGTTTAAGTGTAAATGGTTTGTTGGTGAAAACAGTGTCTGAACTGATGAATTTGGAATGAAACCAGTTAATCTGAATAAATTGGAATACACAAATAATCCGTTTATCATGGAAACACAAGAAAAACAAATTTTCTATGTTCTTGATCAATCTGATATGTAGTGGGATATTGTTTTACAAGGAAAAAAATAGTATGTTGGTGGGGATAAACTTGAGGAATATTCTTATTTATGTGAGATCCATACATCCATGGAATGATTACCAAATAATTTTGATGAACACATTGAAGGCATGGTTTGTTCCATACGAAATGATCATGATGAAGGAATTTGGGAAAACACTCTTTAGTAAATTCCTAATATTATAGGTAACATATGTTTAATTATAGATTACTTTTTTAAATTTCATAAGTTAGATATTTTAATTTTATTTTCTATATGAAAACACCTTTTATAACTAATAAGTTAAATCATTTGTTCATTTTAGTTCAGTTTTTCCTAGTTTTCCATGTTTACACTTAAGTAACTTGTCTATTAATTGATTTTGTTGAAAACCAATTATTTTAAATTTAACATTTTCAATAAAATCAAAATATATTGTATAATAGTATATTATAAAATAAATCTTTTTTTTATAAAAATGATTTATCAGGTTGGTGAATTTTTACCTTGTCATTTCATCTCATTAATATTGTGTAGTTTTCATTCATTTATCTCATTTAATCTCCCATAAATATTGTTATAATTTTATTTAAATATAACATATATAAATAAAAATTTGTTTCATTTAGTTTAATTTTCTTTTTGTTTGATAATTGTTAATTTTTTATTTACATATGTATGTAATTGTTGGATTTGTATATTTTGTACAAATTGATGTTGCTTTGATTTGTAGGATAATGAATGTTCAATCCTATAACCCACCACATATTTCTGGAGATGATCATACTCATACCTCTGGGGAGGAACTTACACATGCTCCTATTGATGAGCCTCCTCGCCAGTCTTTACACGAGACATCAACTTCCAAGGGGGGGAAAGAGTTCGAGGGTTGGTAAATGTGGCACCACGTGTTTACAAAAATTATCAGTTTCCTATACCCAGGAAGAGAGGATACCAATAGAATTTGATGAAAATGATATTCTAATAGGTCCAAAAGTAAAAAAATTCAAGACATTTGTATTAGTACAAGATAAAAGTAAAGTTAGTATTTTGGTTGAAGATTGGAAAAGTGTTGACAAAGTGACATTATCACTATTTTCGGAGATCATTTTTTTATGTTTTTTTGTTATTATTTTACTTATCTTGAAATTTTTATAGTAATATATGGTTTTCCCATTCTTATTAGATGACATATTATATACCTGGAGGAGTCAAGAGAAAATGTTTATCGTTTGCGGCTAGGAGATGTGGGGATTTTAAATCATCCCTCACATCACAGTTCATTTTTGGGAATAGATAGCATAAAAATCCATGTGATATATATCCATTTATATATGTAGATACATGGAAAAAATTTATAGAAATTAGACGACAAGAAGAGTTTTTACTAAGTGAAATGGTACCTTTTTAGATGTTTTTTATAACAATGACCATGGTAATGATTTATTTATTCTTAATTATTAATTTACAGTAATCAAAGAGATCTCATCAGGAGCTTCAAGCTAGAAATGTATACCCTCATACATTATCTCGGGGAGGGTATATGTTATTGGAAGAATGCATTCTAGGAGAAAAACTTCAAAAGCTGAGAGCAGAGTCATCAAGATTTGGAGAGGTCCCCCCCCCCCCGCTAGATATGAAAAATGGAAGAGGGCTCGAATGAGCAAAAAAGGACGATATCTTATGGAAGAGTCAAGTGTTGCAAGTGATAATAATGTATGATGTTTATTTATTTATTGCAGTTAAATCAACTCTATATATTGTGATTAATTATATATTTTCCATATTTTCCATATAGGATTCCCTTGTGGAGTAGAGCAGACATGGGATCTTTATTGCTGAGGGTAGACATGATATTTTAGTAGCAGCATTGGGAAAGCCCGAACACCCGGGTTGTGTATAAGGATACCCGACAGGTGTATCGGTAAGAAAAGTGTTTCCACATTCAGAAGCTTCTTCAAAGGAGCATGTTTGTAAAAAAATAGAATCTTTGGAAGCCAAAGTTTATGATATTCAAGCGACAGTGGAGGAAAAGATTAGAGATTCAGTACAGGTGATGTTTGCAGGCATGCAAGGACAGTTTCAACCTTCTGATCCAACTCCTCCACCTCCACCAGTAGATCCCACTCCTCCTCCTTATCCTACTCACACATCCGTTTTTTCAGATGCAACTCCTTCTTTTCCTACCCCAACACCCCCTCCACCACAACTTCCATGTTACTGTGAGTTATATATTGATGATCCTCATCATATTGTTGTATATGAAATGATATATTATATCAACGATACCATTCATCATCGCCAGATTGAGATAGAGAATCATGGGGTCACTGTACAGGATATTTTAGGTAGATCATCAAAAATACCATGTCCTATAGATAAAGTTAGTATAGTTGGACAAAGTATTAGTAATTTGTTAGTTTAGTCATATAGACTACTTTGACATATTACCATAGAGGTATGTATATATGTTATATTTTATTTCATTTTGTTAGAAAATTTGTTTTCTCATTTTAAAGTTTATATATTTCTCTAATTTTATACAATAATACATTAAAGGTAAAGAAATACTTTATAGAGAATAAAAAATTCAAATTTTTATGACTTCAGATACTAATTCTACTGGTCTTGATCAATTTTTATATGGATTTATGGACCCAAAATTTATTTCTCTTATAGCTTTGACAATGACTGATGCTGAAAGAATAGTTTATATAGCTGGAAGATTCTAGATGAATGTTATCATTCATTGTTTGATATTTCCATATCTTGAAATGTATGAAATATTTTTTCTCACAATGTGTTATATATCACTTAACATATTAACAACACATATTAAATTTTCTTTTATATCAGTGGTCATTGGATGTTGGGTGTTTTTTGTCCAAGAGAGAAGACATTATATTGTCTATGCTCTATGCATAGTGAAGTGAAATAAAATTTTAAAAATGTATTGAACAAGTAAGTTTACTTATATTAATAATTTTTTATATTATTTTGAATTAAATTTATTAAATTTATATTATTTTCCAACAGGGCATGGAATTTCTTTAGAGAGATGAAAAATAAGAAGCATGTTAAGATCAAATTTTTAAAACCTAAGGTGAACTTTCATTTACAATTACTAAATTGTGGATATATTAATTGAAAATTTTGTTCTAAATTAAAATACCTTTGAAACAATGTCATAATTAATAAGATTGAACTGAATATAAATATTTTGTTTTATGATTCATTTATGAAATAATTTCAACCATGATAGTTGCAAATATGTATTTATAAATCTTTCTTTAATATTTATTATGTTTTATTGAAAATCCAAGTTAAATTATTCTTGTACTGTTTTTGTAGATTGTTTTTGGATAACAGTCAAATATTGTAGAGGAGTTAAGACATTTACAAATTGAATGGGAAAATCATTTTACAAGTTTGATTGGTTTTTTGTTTATTTGAAAGTTCAATGGTATGTGTATTTTTCTGGATTTTATGTTAATTTATGGGTGTTGTTTGTGGAGGAGATTAATCAATGTACATTGGTTTTTAGTTTATTAGAATGTTCAATGGTATGTTTATTTTTCTGGATTTTATGCTACCTTTTCTATTTTCTGCCTCTTGTGTAAGAGTTGTGGAGGAAATGAATCAATGTATTTTTAAAAAAAATCATGTTTTTCAAGTCAGTTATTGCATGACCAACGTGAAAAATACATTCACATTATTTTTTAGGTTGGTTATCCAAAAACAGACGTGAAAACCCATTTATCACATAGGTTATATAAATATCTAAGGTGATAAAGGGTGTGTAATTGGTTTTTCACGTTGATTATTTAATAACCGACGTGAAATAAAAATTACACACAGTTTTTCACATCATTTATTGAATAACCGACGTGAAAAAACCATTTATCACATTGGTTCTTCTAAATTATCGATGTGATAAATAGTGGGTAATGTGTTTTTCATGTTAGTTATCTAATAATTAACATGAAAACCCAATGGTAGGAATTATTTATAATGTTGGTTTTAAGTAACTGATGTGAAACGTCTCCTAAAAACCAACATGAAAAATCATAAAAAACCTGAGTGAAAACCCCTTTATGGACTAGTGAATGGAAATAAAAAAAGGCAATTAATTTAAATTTAAAAGTAAAATTTTAATTTAAGAATTGTCTCATGCTCAATTCTAATAAAAAACCCTTTTTAATGAAAATACAAGGAAAAAATCATTGATTTTTTTTGAAGGACAGATCAAAAGAGTGATTTTAATTCAAAACATGTATAGCATGCCAAATTTTCACTAATACAAATATGACTTTTATAGGTGCTAAAAATTTCGATTAACAGCGCTAAAAAAAGCGTTTTTAATCGAGGCAAAGATAAGGGGGGGGTCCCTTTTATCAGGACTCATAAAATAGCTGATAAAGGCCCCTTTTATCAGTGCTTTTAAAAAGAACTGATAAAAGTTGAAAAATTTTTAAAAATATATATTTTTTAATTCTGGGGGGCTTCAACGGCCCTTGAATCCCCCCTTTAATAGCACCGACCACCCATGGTAGCCCACGCACACCCCAGGACAAATCCACCCAGCCCCACCCCCCTTTAACAGCATTAGGTAATTCCCCACACGTGTGCGTTCAACCTGCCTCCCCCAGGATTCAAACTCAAGACCTCTTGTCTGCACGCCTAAGCCTTTACCACTCCACCATATTGATTTTCTTTTCATTTATTAATTTATCTATTTATTTCTATATATATTTAGTTATATATACTCATATATTAATATATATATAATTATTTAGTTATATTAATATGTAAATCCATATATTAATATATATATATATATTAAAATATATATATATATTTAGTCATATTAATATATACTTATATATTTAGTCAAATTAATATAAACATATATTTAATTATATTTATATATTTATATATTCATATATATTCATATATTAATATATATTTATATATATTTATATATATATAGTTATAATTTTTTATCTGTATATTTATTTGTATATTAATATATATAATATATATTTATAATAGTAGTTTTAAATACATTTAAAAAAATATGTTATCTTATTTTTTTTATAAAAATATAAATAAAGACATAAATACTTACTTACATATATTAACAACACACACACACAGAGATATATATTATATGTATATATGTAGGTATAATTATACATATTTATAAATATTTACGAATATTATATATTAATATGTATATACAAAAGTACTAGAAATGGGGCCTCGAAAAACCTAACAAATCACAGAGTCACTGAAAAAGTCATAACCTCCACTTTGGGTGTTTGTTTCAGCTCTGTGAATAGTCAATCTGAATATCATGGAACGAAATGCGATAAAATAGGTGTCGGAGGCCGAACAGACACACATATTAGAAGTTATAACCATTTTTAGTAAAATTTGACCCAGGTCTAGCCATGGAAACTGAGTTTTGGTGGCCTTCTAGTTTTTTTTTTGGGATTTTGGGTCCCATACTAGACTGGAACTATGTCTGAGTCATCCTACTACGTAAATCTATTCGCTACCTTCTATTTTATATGTGGTAGAGCCCAAATAGACACCCGGAAAGAATGTTATGGTTGTTTGAAGTTGGACCTTTTTTGGAGTTCTATAACTGATATACCTTTTGTTCCTCTGATCTTCTAACGATTTTGACTAGATTTGGTCATCACTCATTTCAGGGGCTTCGATTTGACTGGTCGCAGCACTCAAACAGACAACTAGAGCAGAAGTTTGGCTCGTTTTCATGAATTGTTGGTTTCTTAGGCTTTTATGAGATATGAGAGTTGCAAAATTTCAAATGACAGTAACTTATAATCTGAGTGTCTATTTTGGATCTACCACATATCTAATCAAAGCTTGAGAAACATTACACACTCCGATGACCACCAAAACCCCTTCTCATGTTCTTTGAGGTTCAAAAAAAACAAAAACCCTCTGAATGGTCATATGTTTGGCTCCAGGGGTCCGTTTTGTGATAACCTCTGCTCCGGCTGTCTGTTTTTCCTCAACCTCATATCAAATCAATATAAAATATATTTTAAAAAATATTTATTTTATTTATATCAATATAAATATAATTATATATCAATATATTATTTTTTATGATTTTTTTTGAAATATAAACATTTATCAACGCTAGGAAAATGCACTCTGATAAAACCCCCCTTATCTGTGCTACTAAAAAAGCGCTGATAAAGGGTGGTGTTGTGGAAACCCATTTTTGTGGTAGTGTTGAAGAAAATGTTATGTTATAGTCATGAATATCTAATAAAAAATAATCATAAACTAATTCAATTTTTAAATTTCATAATCAATACATAGCACAAATAATTGCATGTAATGAGTTGATTATCTTAACCTATATTTTTCCCATATAAATGACTGGATATATGATTTTTAATTTCTTCAACTCAGAAAAAATTAGGGATGCAAAACAAGTCCATAGCTCACAAGCGTCACGGGTATGTGGAATATGCAAGGTGGGGTGAGCCTAAAAAAGTTGATTGTTTAGAGCGTGGTCCAATGTGGGTTGAGCCCATGCGGGTACGGGAAAAGACAGGTTGAGCTCATACGGGTGCTGGCTTTCCCACAAGCATAATTTAATATATATATATATATATATATATATATATATATATTATGTTTCTTTAATATTTTAGTTTTTAAAAAAAATATGATTAAACCATGACATTTTAAAACAACATTTTTAATACGATATTTTTTAATGATTTTTTTAATGTATTGTTTCATATTTATGTATAACTTATTTCATTATACAATTAGTAAAAAAATAATTGCTAACTTATATAGATGAATTATTTTTCTCAAGTTTGGTTGGTTTTTTCAGCAACTGATACGATGAATAAATTCTTTTTAGTGGGGGGGTGGATACTAAATACAATGAAATCATTGATGTTTTTTAATGTTTGTAATAAATTACACATTCTAAAGTAATTGTACAAAACAATTTTTGAAATATCTATAACATAATTTTTTTACTTGTATTTTTTATTTGATTTTTATTTAAATTAAATTATGAATTTTCTATATACAAGTATTTGATGTTGTAATGTGTTGTAATTTTAACAGCACAAAAATATGTCCTTTATCTACACCAATAAAAACAGGATTTATAAGCGGTTTCTATTGTTGATAAAAGTAACCCCCTTTTAACGGCATTTAGGACAATATCGTTTTCTTATGTATTTTCTAGAAATGACTAAAGTGTGAAGTGATAGATAGTTTATATTGTGTCAAGATAGTATTAATTCAGGAAAAACTATATATCTACAACCTAATTAATTTTATTATCTTCAAATGTGCTCAAATATGAGTACAAAATCCCAATTAGAAAAGGTATGTAACATAATAAATTTCAAGGAAAACTGTTAGATTGTAATGAAATTATAGAAATATTGTCATTGATTTGTGTCATGTAGGAAAGAACGTTATATCATTTCAAAAAATGGCGAGGCCTAAATTACCTAATGTTTATTTTTTATTTTAAGAATTCTAAAAAATGAGATCATATTTTCATTGAACTTAATAAAAATAAATTAATCACTAGTAGAAAAACTATTTTTTACGACGTAGTTTTCATGTCGGTTATTTATAACTGACGTGAAAATTTGGGAATATTACTTTTTCACATCAGTTTTCATAAAACCAATTTGAAAAAGTGGATATTTTCTGTCATTTCATGTTGGTTCTATAATTTAACTGATGTGAAACAATGGTTTTTTACGTCATTTTTGCTATAACCAATGTGAAAGACCTTTAACTATCAGTTTTTTACATCAGTTATAGTATATTCGACATAAAAAAAATCTTTTAAAAAATTATGTATCGATCAAGGATTTCATTATGCGGGCTTCCAGTATAATGATAGAGCTCTCTTTTCTCTCTCACCAAAGCCCTAACATTATTGTTTTGTAGATCTAGTGGTCCAAAACTCGCCTTATTATCTAAATCGGGCCATAGAGTTTTTTTAGTCTCGTGTTATGCAACTCAAGTGAGCCACAAACATTTTAATTTATTTCTTTTCGATCATTCTTTGGCTTTGAATCTCTAACTAATGATTTTCCACAATAATTTTTTCATTATCACCTTATCATCTTCCTAAATTTAATATTTTTCATCTTTATTGTTTCACATTAAATTATAGATCTGTTCATCTCCAACTAGCATGCCTGATAGTTTGAATATATTTCATATTGTGTTAATTAGTTGTTCTTGAAGTGTCTTTTATTCTTTTGTAGGGATTGTGAAGTATTTATTTAGAAAGATATGCTAATTTTTATATATTGTAAGTAACAGACTACATTATTTGTCACTAGGTGATAATTTCATAGTGTTAAAAGTGGAAGGTTGTACTATTTAGTGGTTGTTTCATGTTGTGGCTTCCATAATTATTCAATTTTTGGTCCAAAAAACTCTAAATTACTGACGGTTTATTTTTTATATGAATTTAGCCAAGTGTTACAACTATAGACTAGGAAACCTTCACAACCCTTCACTTGCAAGTTCAATTTATTATTAATAATGGGTTTTTTCACTTGATTATGGTTTAGTTTTAATGATTTTTTAAAACTATGATGGCGTTTTTAGTTTAATATTGAATGGAATTAATTTTTTTGTCTAGTGAACTAGCTATTTCAAGGAACATTTTTTTGTTAAATCTTAATGTTTAATAAATGAGTTTATACCTTCAACATGGGTACATTGTGTAATATTTATTTATGGCTATACTATTTTACGAACCAAATAGAAAAACAATTTTCCATTTTTGTTCTTAGGGAATAGTTACCATATTCTTAATCATTCATTTTTGTATCAAACATGATAATGTATTTTAAATAAATTTAGGTGATGAATTACTATCCTGGTTTGGGATCAGAAGCTTTTGATTTCGAGTGGCTTCAAAGTTTCAATATAATAGTGTAACCCCTAAATTATTGATATTTTAATATAAATTATATTTTAAATTATAATTACATTTTTAAAGTTGATGTATTCAATTATAACAAAGTAACATAATAAGTAAATCAAACATGATAGTTATTTTTTAAGTCCGCAGCTTGTTGGAACAAGTTAATGTCACGATTCGACCCTACCCGGGTTCGAGCCGCAACTACCCCAGGCCCGCCTCCATAGGCCAGGGGTTGGCGACTAGGGCCAAAGGCACAATAACTCAGGGAGGCCTTTGCCTAAGTACCTGTACACACACACGCAGCACACTCAATGAAAAAGTGCATAGTAAAAGAAAGAACAAGCAGAGTAAAAAAGAACAACTGCTATATATATAAACCACAGATGTGCATCGACCTCTAAACAGTACAAAGTACAAACTAAAAAAAAGGGGGAAAACACACGCCCAACAAAAAAGTGCCACAACCTAGCAACAGGTAAACAAAAAGAAACAGCTGACGGGTCTCCCACCTAGAACCCGGCCATGACCACCGCACGCGGTCCAAGCTCCTACGCTCCACTAAAGTCACGCTCCACCTGTCCGTCATCTGCAAGGGCACACCAAGTGCGGGCAAAGCCCAAGTAGGGGTGAGTATAAAATAATCAGTAGGATACACCGAAGGCTCGAGGGAGCAACAAAGTGAGGTACCAAATGGTGAGCAGTAGAACGAACAGGAAAAGTATTGGAGTACAACTGAGAGTGCAGTAAAGAGTAACAGCTCAACCCAACAAGAGAAAGGTAGAAGACTCTTCCTAACATAAGGAGCTAGGAATGGTGAGAAGATGAACTTCTCATCGAGATTTCCCTACCTATAGCAGGAGAGTAGAATCATCCAACAACAAAAAGCTAGACGTGGAAAGCATGTCGCATACCCCGCGCGTCTTCGCCCCTCCTGGAAGGAGAGCAACCAAACCCAAGAAGTGGGTAATGGAACATGGTATATATATATCCTTATGCTCTGTCAAGAAGCCCAAACAAGCTCGTAAGGGGATCTCTGTCCCATATCTTAGCCCAAGAAAAGAGTATCCAACAGTCCCAGAAGTAAACCATCGATGCTCAGCATCTCGTACGTCTGCCTCGAACCACAAGTTAAGGGCTCAATCAATGCACCTCGATACTATCCACTTTGGGTGGAATTGACTCGCCCGCACGGTTTTAGATCGCGTCACAAGAACGCATCTCGGTGGGGAAAGTTCCCCTCGAACTTGAGAGTTCTAGGGAAAGTCAAACCACGCCTTGTCACTACCCTGCAGTCGAGAGGTCTTCTCAAAGTCAAAGTTGTTCCATCACCGACCTGTATAACCAAGGGTCTCGCTCTGGTGGTCACGGAGGAAAGCCACAGACTAGCCTAGTAGTAAGGACTGAGTCTAGAATGCCAACTGGTATCCCACTGCCTAGCCCTGCTGGAGGGTAATTCATAATAAGATATCGAGTTACCCACTGCCCAGCCCTGCTGGAGGGTAAACCATAACCAGATATTGGGTGACCCACTGCCCAGCCCTACTGAAGGGTAAATCCTAATACATCATCAGGCAACCCACTACCCAGCCCCACTGGAGGGTAGACCTGGAATAAGTCGACAGGCGACCTACTGCCCAGCCTTGCTAGAGGGTAGACCTAGAACTAGACGACGGGCGACCCACTGCCCATCCCTGTTGGAGGGTAGACCCTAAGAGGTCGTCGGGTGACACACTGCCCAGTCTCTACTGGAGGGTAGACCCTAAGTGCATCGAGTGACCCACTGCCTAGTCTCTACTGGAGGGTAGACCCTAAGAGCGTCGGGTGACCCACTGCCCAGTCTCTACTGGAGGGTAAACCCTAGAAGTCAATGAGCAACCCACTGCCCAGCCCTGTTGGAGGGTAAACCCGAAGAAGTCGATGAGTAACCCACTGCCCAGCCCCGCTGGAGGGTAAAACTCAGAACTTCTCTATCCATCTCTATTGGAGGGTACACCACTGGCCAACCGAACATGTAGTGGGTATCGCGCAACCACCCAACTCCAGAACAACTCACCCAAAAGAGGTTCTGCGCCTGTTCCATCACTGGGTGTCTCTAGCACTGCTACCGGTCGATCCATCGAGAACGAAACCAGGGGGAGACCACTCAACCCTGCTGGTCAAACAAACGAGCACAGAGGGACCCTCTACGTTGATAGAGGTCAAGGTATGCAAATCTGAACATAGCACGCACATGGGGACCAGACGACATGTGGCCCCAAGTCAAACCCCAACCAAGCGCACAAACAGTCTCAGGTACAAACCACACCTACCTCCAAGCGCTCTCGTATACTCCCAGAGTATACCACATTTTCAGCCCAAGGGCTATCATGCACATGACACCCAACGTCAATGCGAAGGCATGACGTAACATCCCAACTTGTTGCCTTAATGACTGGGGCACGACCCACCACATCTATTCAAGCATTACTTCACTCACACGGGAGTGCACGCGATCACACGCTAAGGGTCTGCTACAACCATAGTAGAAAAACCGCCCCTAGGGCACCTTCACATTTACACATTTCACAAGATTGCGCAAGAGTCTCTGAACAACCAAACGGACCACACCATTGTAATCCTCGCGGAAAAACACGCGAGATTGACTACTTACTCACCTCCAACGGATATCCGACTGAAAAGTCACCAACACAACCTCACGCCCGAACGGCATCTCGTGATCCTGAGCCTCAGCCCCTAAAATAGTCGGGTGCATCGCACCATTGCGATCCCCTCGGGAAAAACGTCAAAATCACTACTCACTTGAGTGCAATGGATATCCAGAGAAAAAGATGCATTCCGACGCACCGCACACAAGCGGTGCCACGTGGGACTTGCATCCCGATCCCGAAACTCAACGAATGGATCACACCGTTGCGATACTCTCGAAAAAGTACACAAGATGGACTATCCACTTGTCCAAAACGGTCGCCCGATGATAAAGATGGAAAATCACCGTCGATGCCCAAACGACCCTTGTGGGCCCCGCACCATCGTGCTGAATTAGAGTGGGTGGATTGCACCATTGCAATCCCCTCGGAAAAACACATCAAAATCACTACTCACTTGAGGGCAACGGATATTCGGAGAAAAAGATGCATTCCGGCACACCGCACACGAGCAGTGCCATGTGGGACCCACATCTCGGTCCCGAAACTCAACGAACGGATCGCACCGTTGCGATCCTCTCGAAAAAGCACACAAGATGGACTATCCACTTGTCTAAAACGGTCGCCCTGTGATAAAGATGGGAAATCACCGTCGAAGCCCAAACTGCCCTCATGGGCCCCGCACCATCGTGCTGAATTAGAGTGGGCGGATTGCACCATTGCAATCCCCTCGGAAAAACATCCAGAATCGACTGCTCGCACGCCCCGAACGGACGTCCGAGGAAAAAGTCGCTAAAAGCTGCACGCATCTCAAAAGACGGGCCATGGGGCCCACGCCTCAACTCCTGCTTCAACGCCCGGAACCACTCTAGAAACCTACGCCTCGGTGCCAGGGTCCCAACGCCACTGACGGCGCTTAAATCGGACGTCGGACGCGTCCGCGCCGTCCAAAACAATTTCCCCCAAAAAAACGACAAACCCCTCGACGTACGTGTCGCACCACCGAGGCCCCTCATTTCGGGAATTAAAAATTCCCGAAACCATCTCAAATCATTCCCCACGATGCAAGTTCCACGCTGCCACTGACGGCGCGCAAAACGGACGCCCGTAGCCCGAAATACGGGCGTCCGAAGATTTTAAAAGAAAAGGGGGACCCTCTTGGGCCGGACCGGCCCGGTACGCCCGGTCCGCCCCGCTCGAGCCGGACCGCTCCGGCCGGCCCGCTGGGACTACGGCCCAGCCGCCTCCCACAAGCCACCTCGCTCGCACCACGCGGGCGGCTCTTCCACCGACCGGCTGACACGGCCGGTCGGCCTTCCAGGCGGAGACCCGCGTCGCGCGGGTCTCTGTCCAGCCGCGGGGTCGCACAACGCGACCCCGGCCGTCCCCTCTCACCAGCGCCCATGGCCGGAGCTCTCAACCGACCATTCGCCAGGCCGCCCCGCTTACCAGCTCCCCTCGCCGGAACCCGCAGCCGCACCGCCGCCTGGAGATTGTCGGACCACCGCGCCAGCCAGAAAACCCCAAAACCCGCGGATCTTCACTGGGCCGCTGCGAAGGCTTCGGAGGTCGGATTTGGAATCCGAAACAAGTGTTGGAAAGCTCGGATAACGTACTACGCGATCATGGGCATCAATCAATGATTGGATAACATTTCGATGCTATAAATTGGGTTTAAAGGTTGCAGGAAATTAAAAACGAAAACGGTAAACCCCTACCTCGATGGGTGTAGCCCGACGCTTCGTGTGTAGACCGTCGGAACCGATGCGCCTTGCCAGAGGTCGCCTCGCCAGAGCTACATCGCCGGAGATGGAGGAGAGGGGAGGGTTGCCGCGCCAGGGATAACCACCAATAGGGGGGGAATAAGTGTTTAAAAATAAAACACTTAAACTCCCACCCATGGGCCTCGTACTCGAACCCTCAGCATGGTCGACGTTAAGCCTCCCCTAGGGTAAACACCACCTCCCGAGCACAACAGAGGTCTCGGAATTTTAATCTGAGGCCCCGTTCAAAAGTTATTAAACTCAACACCCGAGGGCGCCAAATTACGAAAACGCCCCTAGCGCCATTTTTCACAGACGGCCCGCACCCACAAAACTTACACCCCTCCTAGGGTAAAAGGAACATTCTGAAATCAGTGGTCCCCTTGGTTTTCCAATATGATCCACCGTTTAGAAGATACTAGAGTTTCAACATTAAAGGAATAAATTAATTAATTAATTTATCCGTTGAACCTTCCGGAAGCGAGCGAGGGGTCCAAACGTCCCGCGCTGACAAGTTTTATGTCGTTCCTAGGGTAAACATCCCATTTTGGTCCCATCCGTCCACTCGGATCTCTGATCCGAATCACCGTTTAGGAGTTACCCCATTTATTTTGCGTTTCCAGTGTGAACGCACTGAAAACTCAATTCCAGCCACTCCGGGGCTTGGAATCGCATGCCGTCTGAAGGCGCTGCTCTGGAATATCATCAAGAATATTACAAAGTCTTCAGAAGAAAAAACTGGGTTCTTACATCATTCCCTCCTTCAATCTTTTCATCCCTGAAAAGAAAAACTAGGGAGCAACACTGGGTACTAAGCCCACACCTGGCTTTCCCATACCCAGAAGAACCTACACACAGCTCTGCGTCACCGCACATAGACCAAAGGATTGATCCATTCACACGAGGTCGGCCCTTTCCAATGTCGTGCACCCACTCCAAACTTTGGGGTTAGGGCAGGGTGGTAGGGAACCTCGCCATCCCTTCGCACAGTCTCAAACGGCCCGAAGGCTCTCAGGGGTAGCCCACCTCCCCGACCAAACCTCCACATCACATGTCGCGACTGGAATCACCGCCCGCACCTGGAACAAGGCCTGGTGATTCCCTCCTTCAGAATATCCATATGGTGAAACACCCAAGGATATCTGATCACACAAGATTTCACATTCGATGCTCTCTTACACGCTCAAAAGGTGAAGGAGTCGACACCATCGACTAAAGAAAAAGGTCCCATGCCTTTTACCTTACCAACCCCGGGTTACACCGACGCCCCGCATCACCCCGGTAACACCTCAAGCAAGGAGAAGGGAGGAAAAACATTCACACACAGAGTCTAACAATTATACTGCAAAAAGGTAGAAGAGCTGTAGAGCATACCTCTTATCATCTCATGCTCTGCAGGATCGTAGACATCCAAAGCTCGCGACTGTCCGCGGTCCCAACAGTCAGCTCCTGGAGCCTAACGTGGACCACCTAGTAGTGATGGGAAGACCACGTAACGTTGTCCCCCAATATCATCTCCTCCCGCTACTCTGTTATCACCACCCCTCTGGGTATTACTCTGATCACGGCGCTGCCTCTGCCGTGGTGGCGTGCGTGTTGCCTGCCCGAAGCTCTCAGCAACTCGGGTCGGGCAGTCTCGTGCTAAGTGACCTCGCCCGTCACAAGCATAGAACTGACTCTCTCCAGGTTGCATGGGTGCCCTACGGCGCCACTGTGGTGTACGACCATGACCCTGAGTCCGATTTTCAGAAAGCCACCTGCGTCGAGGTTCTGCTTGCCGACGCCCACTAGCCGCGGCAGACGTCTCGGCTCCAACGTGCCTGCTGCCATCACAAACACTAGAACACGACAGGAATCCCTCTGTCGCTAGTGCCTTCTCTAGCACCCTGGCATATGCGGAAATGCCCAAGGGTACTATGACAGCATGAATCTCTCGGCGGAGATCCTGGTCAAACTTCTGCGCTCGGTTGTTGTTGTCATGGACCAAGTCCGGGTAAAAGCGTGCATGGTCTGCAAAACTAGCCGCATACTCGGCCACCGTCATCCCTCCTTGTTGAAACTGCAGGAGCTCCTAAATCTGAATGGAGTGCAAATAGGAGGGGAAAAACTCCTCACGAAACAACAACTGGAAGTCATCCCACGAAATCGACGACTCGTCAAGAAGCTGAGTCACCAGACTCCACCAACGCCAAGCTGCTCCACGAAAAAGGGTGGCTGCCAAAGCCACTCTCTGATTCGTCGGCGTCTGCACAAGCCTGAAAAGGCTAACCACTGCCTCGAGCCAAACCTCTGCTGCCTGAGGGTCTGGCTCACCACTGAACCTCAGCGGTCTCTACCGTTGGACCTCACGGAGCGCACTCAACCTGCGCTCAAGCTCATCCTGATCTGCTGAAACTATTTGTTGCTCAATAGGTGGGGGTGCTACTACCGGCCCACCCGGAGAAAGGGCTCGCATGATGGGTCCTGGACTATGGCCTCGTAGCTCACAGGGTCGTCATCACGCACTAAAGAAGGCATCTTGGCTGGATGTCTTCGCAAAGACATCCTGAATATTATCTAGGAGTGCCGCGGTCAGATGAGCATAATGTATATACCAATAACAACGATGGGGAGATGACTCAAGAAGGACAGTCAAAGACTCAATCCTATGTGATGCACAAACAAATTTCCCTGCAATAAGTGTCTCAGCATGCCCAGTAGACAAGCGGGTTATCAGGGTCCTGGTGAATGGATACGTCGGCCACCGCACCATCACTAGACTCCCTGGCCTGAGAGCCGCTCTCGAGACACGTTAACACTGTTTCCCTAAATCCCAACCAATTCCTTTTTAGGGACGTCCGCACAACGCCCCAAGGAATGAACCAGCTCTGATACCAATTTGTCACGACCCGACCCTACCTGGGTTCGAGCCACAACTACCCCAGGCCCGCCTCCATAGGCCAGGGGTTGGCGACCAGCGCCGAAGGCACAATAACTAGGGGAGCCCTTTTCCTAAGTACCTGTACACACACACGCAGCACACTCAATGAAAAAGTGCAGAGTAAAAGAAAGAACAAGCAGAGTAAAAAAGAACAATTGTTATATGTATAAACCACAGATGTGCATCGAACTCTAAACAGTACAAAGTACAAATTGAAAAGAAAAGGGGCAAAACACGCGCCCAACCAAAAAGTCCCACAACCTGACAATAGGTAAACAAAAAGAAACAGCTGACGGGTCTCCCACCTAGAACCTGGCCACGACCACCGCACGCGGTCCAAGCTCCCAAGCTCCAACGCTCCACTGAAGTCACACTCCACCTGTCTATCGTCTACAAGGGCACACCAAGTGCGGGAAAAACCCAAGCAGGGGTGAGTATAAAAATACTCAGTAGGATACCCCAAAGGCTCGAGGGAGGAACAAAGTGAGGTACCGAAGGGTGAGCAGTAGAGCTAACAGGAAAAGTAGTGGAGTATAACTGAGAGTGTAGTAAAGAGTAACAGCTCAGCCCAACAAGAGAAAGGTAGAATACTCGTCCTAACACAAGGAGCTAGGAACTGTGAGAATATGAACTTCTCATCGAGATTTCGCTGCCTATAGCAGGAGAGTAGACTCATCCAACCACGAAAATCTAGACGCGTAAAGCATGTGGCATACCTCGTGCGTCTTCGCCCCTCCTGAAAGGAGAGCAACCAAACCCAAGAAGTGGGTACCGGAACATGGTATATATATATCCTTATGCTCTTTCAAGAAGCCCGAACAAGCTCGTAAGGGGATCTCCGTCCCGTAGCTCAGCTCAAGAAAAGAGTAGCCAATAGTCCCAGAAGTAAACCATCGATGCCCAGTAACCCGTACGTCTGCCCTGAACCACAAGTCAAGGGCTCAATCACCGCACCTCGATACTATCTTCTTTGGGCGGCACTGACTCGCCCACACATTTTTAGATCACGTCACAAGAACGTGTCTCAGTGGGGAAAGTGCCCCTCGAACTTGAGAGTTCTAGGGAAAGTCAAACCACGCCTCGTCACTGCCCTGTAGTCGAGAGGTCTTCTAAAAGTCAAAGTTGTTCCATCACCAACCCGTACAACTAAGGGTCCCGCTACGGTGGTCACAGAGGAAAGCCACAGACTAGCCTAGTAGTAAGGACTGATTCTGGAATGCCAACCGGTATCCCACTACCCAGCCCTGCTGGAGGGTAATTCATAATAAGATATCAGGTGACCCACTGCCCAGCCCTGTCGGAGGGTAAACCATAACTAGATATCGGGTGACCCACTGCCCAGCCCTACTAGAGGGTAAACCCTAATACAGCATCAGGCGACCCACTACCCAGCCCCGCTGGAGGGTAGACCTGGAATAATTCGACAGACGACCCACTATCCAGCCTTGCTAAAGGGTAGATGTAGAACTAGATGACGGGAAACCCACTGCCTAGCCCTGCTGGAGGGTAGACCATCAGAGGTTGTCGGGTGACCCACTACCCAGTCTCTGCTGGAGGGTAGACCCTAAGTGCATCGGGTGACCCACTGCCCAGTCTCTACTGGAGGGTGGACCCTAAGAGCGTCGGGTGACCCATTGCACAGTCTCTGCTGGAGGGTAAACCCTATAAGTCATTGAGCAACCCACTGCCCAGCCCTGCTGGAGGGTAAACCCGAAGAAGTTGATGAGTAACCTACTGCCCAGCCCCGCTGGAGGGTAAAACTTAGAACTTCTCTAGCCATCTCTACTGGAGGGTACACCACTGGCCAACCGAACACGTAGTGGGTATCACGCAACCACCCAACTCCAGAACAACTCACCCAAAAGAGGTTCTGCGCCTATTCCATCACTAGGTGTCACTAGCACCGCTACATGTCGATCCATTGAGAACGAAACCAGGGGGAGACCACTCAACCCTGCTGGTCAAACAAACGAGCACAGAGGGGCCCTCTACGTCGCGAGAGGTCAAGGTACACAAAGCAGAACACAACACGTACATGGGGCCCACACGACCTGTGGCCCCAAGTCAAACCCCAACCAAGCACACAAACAGTCACAGGTACAAACCACACGTACCTCCAAGTGATCCCGTATACTCCCAGAGTATACCTCATTTTTAGCCCAAGGGCTATCATGCACATGACACACAACGTCAACGCGAAGGCATGACATAACATCCCAACTAGCCGCCTCAACGACTGGGGCACATCCCACAACATCTATTCAAGCATTACTTCACTCACACGGGAGTGCACGTGATCACATGCCAAGGGTCCGCTACAACCACAGTAGAAAAACCGCCCCTAGGGCACCTTCGCATTTCCACATTTCAAAAGATTGTGCAAGAGGCTCCGCACAACCAAATGGACTGCACCGTTGTAATCCTCGCGTAAAAACACATGAGATCGACTACTTACTCACCTCCAACGGATATCCGACGGAAAAGTCACCAACACTGCCTCACGCCCGAACGGCGTCCCGTGATCCTGAGCCTCGGCCCCGAAAATAGTCGGGCGCATCGCACCATTGAGATCCTCTCAGGAAAACATGTCAAAAGCTCTACTCACTTGAGTGCAACGGATATTCGAAGAAAAGGATGCATTTCGGCGCACCGCACACGAGCGGTGCCACATGAGACCCGCATCCCGGTCCCAAAACTCAACGAACAGATCACACCGTTGTGATCCTCTCGAAAAAGCACACAATATGGACTATCCACTTTTCCAAAATGGATGCCCGGTGATAAAGATGGAAAATCACCGTCGACGCCCAAATGGCCCTCGTGGGCCCCGCACCGTCGTGCTGAATTAGAGTGGGCGGATTGCACCATTGGAATCCCCTTGGAAAAACACATCAAAAACACTACTCACTTGAGTGAAATGGATATTTGGAGAAAAAGATGCATTCCGGCGCACCGCACACGAGCGGTGCCACGTGGGACCCGCATCCCGGTCCCGAAACTCAACGAACGAATCGCACCGTTGCGATCCTCTAGAAAAAGCACACCAGATGGACTATCCACTTGTCCAAAATGGTCGCCCGGTGATAAAGATGGAAAATCATCATCGACGCCGAAACGGCCCTCGTGGGACCCGCACCATTGTGCTGAATTACAGTGGGCGGATTGCACCATTGCAATCCCCTCGAAAAAACATCCATAATCGACTGCCCGCACTCCCCGAATGGACGTCAGATGAAAAAGTCATTAAAAGCTGCACGCAGCTCAAAAGATGGGTCGTGGGGCCCACGCCTCAACTCCGGCTTCAACGCCTGGAACCACCCTGGAAACCTCCGCCTCGGTGCCAGGGACCCAACTCCACTGACGGCGCTTAAATCGGACGTCGGACGCGTCCGTGCCGTCCAAAACAAGTTCCCCCAGAAAAATGACAAACCCCTCGACGTACGTGTCGCACCACCGAGGCCCATCGTTTCGGGAATTAAAAATTCCCAAAACCATCTCAAAGCGTTCCCCCCAACACAAGGTCCGCGCTGCCGCTGACGGCGCGCAAAACGGACTCCCGTAGCCCAAAAATACGGGCGTCCGAAGATTTTAAAAGAAAAAGGGGGACCCTCTTGGGCCGGCCCGGTCCGGTCGGTCCGCCCCGCTCGAGCCGGCCCGCTCCGGCCAGCTCGCAGGTACTACGGCCCAACCGCCTCCCGCGAGCCACCTCAATCGCGCCGCGCGGGCGGGTCTTCCACCGACCGGCCGACACGGCCGGTCGGCCTTCCACATGGAGACCCGCGTCGTGCGGGTCTCTGTCCAGCCGCGAGGTCACACAGCGCGACCCCGGTCGTCCCCTCTCGTCGGCGCCCGCGGCCGGCGCTCTCATCTGACCGTTCCCCAGGCCGCCCCGCTGACCGGCTCCCCTCTCCGGAACCCGTAGCCACGCCACAGCCTGGAGATCGCCGGACCACCGCACCGCCGCCTGGAGATCGTCGGACCACCGCGCCGGCCAGAAAACCCCAAAAACCCGCGGATCTTCGTCGGGCCACTGCGAAGGCTTCGAAGGTCAGATTTCGAATCCAAAACAAGCGTTGGAAAGCTCGGATAACGTAATACGCGATCATGGGCATCGACGATGATCGGATAATAGTTCGACGCTATAAATTGGGCTCAAAGTTTGCGGGAAATTAAAACGGAAAACGGTAAACCCCTACCTCGATGTGCGTAGTCCGACGCTTCGTGTGCGGACCGTTGGAACCACTGCGCCTTGCCGGAGTTCGCCTTGCCAGAGCTGCCTCTCCAGATATGGAGGAGAGGGGAGGGTTTCCACGCCAGGGAGAACCACTAAGAGGGGGGGAGAAGTGTTTAAAAATAAAACACTTAAACTCCCGCCCGTGGGCCCTGTACCCGAACCCTCAGCAGGGTCGAGGTTAAGCCTCCCCTAGGGTAAACACCACCTCCCGAGCGCAACGGAGGTCTCGGAATTTTAATCTGAGGCCCCATTAAAAATTTATTAAACTCAACGCCCGAGGGTGCCAAATTACGAAAACGCCCCTAGGGTCATTTTTCACAGACGGCCCGCGCCCGCAAAACATACACCCCTCCTAGAGTAAACGGCACATTCCAAACTCAGTGGTGCCCTTGGTTTTCCAATCCGAGCCACCCTTTAGAAGATAATAGAGTTTCAAAATTAAACGAATAAATTAATTAATTAATTTATCAGTTTAACCTTCCGGAAGCGAGCGAGGGGTCCAAACGTCCCGCGCCGACAAGTTTTATGTCGTTCCTAGGGTAAACACCCCATTCTGGGCCCATCCGTCCACTCATATCTCTGATACGGATCACTATTTAGGAGTTACCCCATTTATTTGGCGTTTCCAGTTTGAACACACTGAAAACTCAATTCCGGCCAATCCAGGGCTTGGAATCGCACGCCGTCTGAAGGCGCTGCTCTGGAATATCATCAAGAATATTCCAAAGTCTTCTGCAGCAAAAACTGGGTTCTTACAGTTAAAGTCAAATTCTCTGTGAACACCTCACATTATTGAGGCTATATATTCTACTTCTGATTTTATAATGTGTTAATTAGTTCCTGGTTTTATTTAATGTGATTTTTTTAAACTAAGACTCTATTTATGATTATATTATATTGTTAATTACAATAAAGAATATTTTTTTATTTTCATTGATAACCAACTATCAATTAGTTGTTATCATTCTATATATTATTTTATAGATATTTTTTTATAGATATCATTGTACAAATTTTTTAATACATTCATAAGGTTATATTCATTTATTTTTACTTCAGACATTTTTTAAAGGAATATATTTTGTAATTGCTTCCGTATGAATGAATTTACTCATCAAAATTTTATATTTTCCTTCAAATGTTTCCATTCTTTGTTTTTTATATTTTTCAATGTTATTTATAATATCAACATTTTATAAATTACTACCTTTGATTATGATAATTATTTTTGATATTTTTTATAGGTAGTGAATCAAATTTGGATTAATGCACCTCAAATAGGTGTTGAATATGATGAAGGTGTCGATGATTTTTTGGAATTTGTTAAAAAAATGCTCCAAACAACTATATGTTTTCCTATCAATTCCTAATATTTTTAAATTTGAAGAGGTTGAAAAGAGTAGAGATCAAATATCATTTAATTTTCCATGGTTTAAATTCAAGTTATAGCCTATGGATTTGGCATGGTGAAACTATGTAGAATTCTATATCTATTTATGGAAATTCTTTTCAATATGATAAATTTGATAAAGTTGAAGAAATGATTCATGATATTAAAGTATAATCAATTGATAAACAACCAACAATTGATTGTTAATATAATGATACCGAAAAACAATTGTATCTGGGTAGTACAGAATATACGGTTTTATCAATGGTGTTAATATTGATAAACCTAATGGTGAAATAGGGATGCAGCGATAAGAGTTTTACAGAGGTGCTACAATTATTGAAAGACATTCTTCCTAAATATAACGATATTCCATATTCACATTATAAGTCCAAGAAAATGTTATGCTCGATGGGATTGGGTTACAAGAAAATATAAGTTTTCCTGAATTATTGTGTGTTATATAGGGAAGAATAAAAATTTATGTCAGAGTGTCCAAAATGTGGGACACCATGGTATAAGTTGAAGGAAAACTCACAGGGGGATTTATAAGTTTTAGAGAGCCCTACCAAATCATTTTGGTATCATCTTATAATTCCTCATTTGAAATGTTTATTTAATAATTCACATGATGAAAAATGTTAGGATGGAATGCTGAGTAGCAGATATGGGATGGAAAAATACATCATCCAGCAGATTGTCCACAATTGAAGAAAATTGGTCACCGGGTTTTTACCTTCATAAATGGAGTTCAAAATATCAGACTTGTACTATGCATATATGGAATGAATCTATATTGAACCTTAGTAGCCCACATAGTTCATGGCCAGTTTTATTGGTAATTTAAAAATTTTCTCCTGAATTTTGTATGAAGTGAAAATATGTGAGGTTGATTTTAATGATATATGGACCAAAACAACTTGGAAATGATATTGATATTTTATTTTCACCATTAATTTATCATTTGAAACTGTTATGGGAGGAAGGTTTAAGTTTTTATGATTATTATAAAATGGAATATTTTCAACTATATAAAATGATTATGTTTACTATAATTGGCTTCCATCATATGGAAATTTTTCAAGATATAGTGTTAAAGGGCATAAATCTTGCCACTTTTTGAACACCAGACTTCATATTTTCAACTGCTCCATGGAAGAAAAATAATATACATGGGTCATGGAAAAACATTTCTATGGACCACTCTTATAGAAGATTGAAAAATGATTTAAATGGATCATAGGAATTTTATATTGATACAAAACCTTTATCCATTGATCATTATTTTGAGGTGGTGAAAAACATTGATGTGACATTCTGAAAGATATATAAATCTGGTAGTGATAGAAATATTTAGAAGAAATAGTCAATATATTTTGAGCTACAATATTGGAGATATCATGAGGTGAAACATAAAATTGATGTCATCCAAACGGAGAAGAACATCTGTGAAAGTTTTATTAGAACATTGTTAGATATTAAATGTGTAACACCCTAAGCTTCCACGGTAAGATTCTCTTTAAATAATACAATAGCGTGTGTTGTACGCAACTTCGAGTTCTAACACACCACAACTAATCAAACTAGCCGTTATGAATAGTAATACCCACTTTTTAAAATTTTATAAATTTTATCTTTCAAAATTGACTTCATTTATGGATTGGGAATATCGAAATTATATTAGGGTGAATTTTTGATATTTTTCTGAAAACTTTCAATTTTTCATGAATAGTGAAAAACACTGAGTTATTGTTTAAAACTGACTTTTTATTTAAATAATAATTTATTTTATTTAAATTTATTTTAGGTCAAAATAGATACATAATACCTTTATATGTTCAATGTAAGTCATTGGATTCAATTTATAATAATTTTAGATATATAAAAATTTTATTGAACTTTTTACCGTCTTTTACCCACCTCATAGGAGCATTTCCAAATTTACATAAAACATAATTTTACCACTTCTGTGAGATTAATTTCGAAAATTTGAGAGATTTGGTTGATATCAATAAGTAAAATGTGGTTCAATAAGTTGAAAATAATTTTTGGTTAATAGTAACATTTTACTTTTATATACCACGGTTAAAAGTAAATATGATAATTAAGGGTAAAATGATATTACTATTTCCCTAACACATGTCCTAATTCTATTGTATAAGTGTAATTTGACAAAAACAAACTTAGGAATAAAATATGATCCTTTAGGTCCACTTGGATTAGATTAGGACATTTATTATTATTTAATTCAAAGAAGAGTTAAAAGAGTTAAAATCAAAGTTTAATAATTAAAACATTTTTAACATAGGGTTACACATAAGATAAATTAGACTATAAATATTCATTATAAAGATAAAAATATTTCCTACATAATGGTATTTTATTTATATTTTTTATAAATTAAATAATTAAATTTATTTATGACACAATGATGATGCATTAATTACCTAATTAATAAAATAATAAAATAATTGATATTATAAATATTCAAATAAATGTAATTTGAGACTTTTTATGAATTAAACTAATTTTATAGGTTACTATGACATATTAGGGTTGTTTAGATGAATTTTTTTTCTAATTAATAATTCTTTTATGAATTTATGAAAAACAAAATACCAAATAGTGTCAAAATTGATATAAAAGAGTTTTTAAAACAAATATTATATTATTAATTTATATTATATTCCTAAAAATCTAAGGTTTGGCAAAAAGACTTATATAATGATATTTTTATCATTAATGAACCAATTGGGGTTCACTTGGATGTATATAGTAAGTTTATTAACCATATAATATAAAAATACAAAGGGACATGGTAAATGTCAAACTATTAAACTAAGAGTGAAATCTAAAAGATAAATTTAATATAGTGATCCAAACCTATCTAAAACCAATTTTTTGAGTGTTTTTAGACCCATACCCACCTTATACTTTATATAATCCATTTAGGAGCCATTAGAAACTGAAAATGTTTTTATTATAAAATAATATTTCTAGCTTTTTCTAAGGTGCCACTCACCCCTCTTATAAAAGGGCACTCCCCCTTCACTCCAATTCACACCTTCAAAGCCATTTGGATCGGCCAAACCCTACCCAAATACACTATCAACTATCCTCCCTTCATTCTAGAGGTCTTAATTTACTCATAAATCCAACCTAAGGATCCATTTTGATCAAATGAAAAGAAAGGACCCGAAGAAGAGGTAAATATTTCATCACCTCTTTCAAGTTCCTTTCTTCTTCCACTTCCTCTTTCTGTGTTGTTTCTATCCTAAAATAATAACTCCAGTATATTCTATATACTGTGATGTTATTATTAATATGGTACAACCATATTAATTATTCTATTAATTTTTTAAATGACAAGTCACCATACGTGCGTGTGTACGGATTACCGTCTCCACGCCATGGTGTAATTGTTATTCAATACATTATTATTTGGATGTTTATAATAATGATGTGTAATTTATATAAATAATAAATATAAGATGACAATTATTCTGAATATATTATATACCATCCAATTATATATTATTTTAATATCAAAATAATGATAGTGTCGCTCGTGCGTACGTACGGATTACCGTCTCCGCGAACTCGTTGAGATTCATTTCCCATCGTATCCATTCAAAACTAAATTTCATTTTATGATTAAAAATAATTTTTAAAGACTTTATATGTATATGAATAATATACATCCCATCCATAACAAATATGACTCACATAATAAATAATATAAAGGAAAAACGAATATGTTAACACCCAAAATGACGATAATACTAAGATATTATTAACAAATCAATGTTAAAAGATCATATATGATATCATATTAATGTATATGATTATTGTATAATTTTATAACAATTATTTCACCATTATACATGAGGTTAACATACCCTCGACCATGGAAAAGTACAAGGTAAGGTTTAATTTCACAATCTCTTTATTATCTGAGGTTGTTTTTACGTAAGTATCTACTGTGACCTCGTTATCATCAACACCCATGTTTCTTAAAAATGTATTTCAAAACATTTTTAAAATTTACTAGAAAATGGGGTAAAGTCATTTATAACCTTATTTGACCATATGTGTTTTTAAATGAATCTTTTCTTCATTTTCCAAACAAGGTACTTTATGACCTTTTCGAAAAAATTAAGGTAAGAATGTTTTTTTAACTTATACGGAAGGTGCGGCTATTTTCTACCATTATAACATCGTCAAAGTTTCCCTTACAAGATTATAAGAATATTTTCATATATAAATGTTTTATTTTATAATTACGTGAGATTTAAATGATTTCAAAATATAAAGAGATATTTTTCTAAAAAGGTTTTGATTTCATCTATGTCAACATCCTTTGATGAATTTTATGTTTGTTTGAAGTTGATTTATGATGATACAAAACTTCCATATTGCATTGATGGTTTTGTGATATTTTTGACTATGGATGTGTTATTTCATACCATTTATGGTTTATGGATAAATTATTTTCATTTCGTATGCCAGTTTTAATATGAATTTTTATGTTATGTTTAAACCTTTTCATATGAAGAATGCATTGGAATTAGTAAGTGATGGGTGGATCCCACTATATCTCCTCGATGCATCGGTAGGTCTCATGAAAGAAACTAGTGTCTTGGAACAAGGCCATGACAAAATATTATTTGTAGTCTTGGCACAAGGCCTTGACTATGTCGTTATGAAAGCCTGGCATTATGCATTCCATCATTATGAAAGTGGCTATTGATATTCCATGTGATTATTTGACTAGTATAATATCTATGTGAGTAATTAAATGGAATTATTTTGATTTATATTTTCCATGTTATGATGAATTTTATGTTGAAAAGGATTTTGTTTTAATTTTATACATTTCATTAAATGTTTATGCTAATTTATGAAATTTTCCTCTATATTGTTATCCTTATTGAGCATCTGAGCTCACCCCTTTCTATGTTTTATTTTTACCAGGATGCGAATAAGTATATTATGATTGACCTTCAGGGATAGTATATGGGATCTCAGTGTTTTCTATGGAAACAATGTTGTTGTAATTTTCCATTTTATGATGTAATGTAAACCTTATGAATATATCTAGTACTTCCAACGCTATTAAACTAATCGGTCTTTAGAGACTTAGTCTTTTGTGATCATGCCATTGATACGTAATAATGCACCAACTCTGGGATTCTGGGGTCAGGGCATTATAGTTAGTATCAGAGGAAGTTTAGTAAAAACCTTGGAATCTAGATTTAGATAAACTCTGATTAGAGCACATTACCCTAAGATAGACTTTGAGGATTAGTATAGAAGAACTTCCTAGAATTTTGGTATTGTAGAGATTTTGTGAGTTTTACAGGCAATACATCCCTATCTAGATACAACCAGGTAGAGTTGGCTCTGGCATAGATGTACCTAGGGGTAAAACCCAAAAACATCGCTTTAAGCTAGACTTGAACGGGAACTGATGCACAACAACAGGCCTTGCTGCACTCTTGGTTATGACACTCCAGGGGGATATTCTTATGAGAATCCTAATTTTCTTTACAAACCATTATGAAGGGTTTATGGGTATATACTTCCTCAAAGAAAACATTATTTAGGATTATGGATTATATCCATAAACTGTTCAATTTATGTTAAGTATTTTACAAGTTTGGAATTATGTATTTAGATTCATAAACTAATCTAGTTTATGGCATTGTTTAGAAATGGCGCCTAGTGGAAGGAATGGAAACTGTATCAATGCACGCACTCCATGTAAGGATTTCCCTCCAACTCAAGATAATAATAGTGGAGCTGGTGATACAACTGGAACTGATCAGCTTATCACTATACTGGGAAAACTCACTTAGGTTATGAATAATAATTGTACCTGTATGGAGCACCCTGATCCACAGCATAGAGGATCAATGTTATATCGCTTCATGAGGCAAAAACCACCAACATTCAATGGGATTACAAATCCATTAGTATTTGAGCAATGGATAAATTCCTTAGAGAAAATATTCCACGCCTTGGGGAGTAGTGAAAGGGAAAAAGTTGTCATGGCAGTTTACCACCTCACTGGAGATGCTGATCAATGGTGGTCATTGATTCAAAACAAAAAGGAATATTATGAAGTATAAAATCTTGAATGGAGGGAGTTTAATGATATTTTCATAGAAAAATACTTTCCTCGTGACCATCGAGCATATATGGAAAGGAAATTTCTGAGTCTGAGGCAAAAGGAGGATGAGAATGTCGCAAATTATGAGGGTAACTTTACAAGGCTAGCGAGGCATATATCAAATTATATACATAACCCAATAAGTAACATTTATCGTTTCTTGTAGGGGTTAAAACCATTTCTTCATCGAGAATTAGTCTTTTAGGACGCCAGGACACCCTGAGAGGGGAGGGGTGAATCCGGGTGTCAACTTTTTCTTTTAAAAACAATGATCTTGTTCCCACATTAGTGGGAACTAGTTAAAACTGTTTGATGGATATGATCAGCAATGAAACATTCACATGCAAAGAGGTGACACATCAATTTTTACTTGGTTCACCACTAAGGGCTACACCAAAGGAGCATACGCTGACAAGTTTCCGGTCATACCAAATTCCACTAATCCTCACTAGATTTGGATTACAAATGCTCGGAAACAGTCACTCTGTCCCAGGCTCACTGCCTTTACAAAAGTTCACGGATAGCTCACTGCATCCCTCGGGTCACTCCCATTGACTCCCCTGGCTCACTGCCTCTGGTGAAGCCCCACTCAGTTTATAGACGTGAAGGTATCTTCAAAAGATAGTCATGAAGTTTTTTGTCTCTTGTTCAACATGAGACTTTTCTTACATCAGAGTTCAGAGTTGATGCACTTTTCAGTTCAATCCTTCTTCTTTAGTGAAATTAATGAATGCACTATATCCTCTTGTCTTTGTTTTCCTGAATCACAACCACTTATGTGATTTCTCAATAAATGAAGCTCAGCTTACTTGGCATTGTCAGAATCAGTTCTCCATGTATGCATGAGATCATGCATGTATCATTTGGATTTTTTCTTTAATCTCACTTTGCACCGAAGGTATTGGGAAATCTTCCAGCTTTCATGTGGCTCCAAAAAGACCGGTGGGCTTCAGAAATACATGGCACGCTTCCCTGTGCCTGGCTTTCAGGTCTCTTGATGGCGCGCAAGTCCAAACCGGCGCACAAGTGTCAGCAAACCACATGCACGACTCTTCCTTCCCCAACTTCTAACTTTTGCGACCCACTTCCTTTCTCGCCCTACCTACCTTGGGCACGCAACCATCACCTGGTGTGCAACTACTACTTGCACAACCACACACCAATTTTGTGACCACCACACCTGTGCGACGGGAGATCTTATTTTCTCTAAGTGTTGAGCTCGTATAGAATGAGGAGGGGTCGACCTGTATTTATAGGCAGTTGGACAACCTGCGCGACGGCGCGCAAGTTCTGGCACGCAACTCCAACCGCCCAAGCCTCGGTCACACTACTCACTATCACGACCAAACCAATACTTTCCCGACCCTCATTCCTTTGCCATATTTTGAAGTTCTGATCTTGAAAAACCATAGGCGCGCAAGTTCCCAAGCCTCCAAGTAATCGGCACGCAAGTCCCTTTTGTCGTGCTAGTCACTTGCGCGACCAAACCCAAAACTTGTGCGGCCCTTATCCCTTTTCCATATTTTGATGTTCTGATCTTGAAAAACATATGGCATAAAAGTTTCCTCTCCTTCAAGTGAATGGTATGCAAGTCCCTTTTCCAAAAACCACTTTTCTTCATTTGTCAATTTTTAGGCCCAAAAATTTGGCAAACACTGGAAAACGGCGCCACCTTGTATCTAATATTTTTATACCACCTCCAGATCATCCATTCCTTTGTCGACTTTCTTGAATCAAACATGGATCGTTAACCACATCCCATGAACTCAACATTCCACCATGAAATCTCCTTTGTTAACAAATTTGTGTGTCATTGTTTTCTTTGTCAACAAGCACAATCACCTAAAAAAACTTCTTTTCTGTGATTTTCCTTCTTCAGCAACTCTTCTTCTTTCATCACAAACTCCACTATCGTGATATATATCCTTTGATAGATCAGCTTTAGCATCATCATATTTTGATACAATGTGAAGTGCAAGTCCATCTCATAATTCCAATCCCTTGCACTTTGTCTTCTTTTTCAACCGTCATTCTCTACTTCATGAAAATCATACGATTCTATTCTTCAAGAAGTCTCTTATATGGTTCTCATGCACTCATGAAGAATTTTATGGTCTTCATCAAATCCCCATTCTTCTTTAATCATCATCATATGGATTGTACCTCACCATTCTCTTGCATGGTTCTCATGCAATCATGAAGAATTGCATGGTCTTCATCAACTATCATGTCTTCTTCTTTAATCATCCTCAGATGGACTGTACCTCACCATTATTCACTTTTGTAAACAATGTGTCACCTTTGACACATGTTCTTTGAACTTATGATCAGTACAATAATCATCTGAATTTCTATTCCTCCATTTCATTGGAGTACTTCTTGATCTTCTTCATTTTGATCTTCATTGACAACTATTGACAAAAAATACAACCTTATACACAAAGTGGTTCCAACAATCTCTCCCTTTGTATTTTTTTGTCAATACCTTACATGTCTTATGAAATGAATTCATCAATGTCAAAATGAGAATCTTCTCTTCAATAAACTTTTATTTTCAAACTTTCATTTCACTTTCTCTCCCCCTTATTGACAAGAAATACAAAGCTCATGGTAGGGAGGGTATCAATCTATACTTAGGCAATGTTTCATTAATCATTTCACTCTAAGTCTACTTGAGAAATGGTTGATTTAGAAAACAAGATTATTTGATTTAGACATCAAGGTTGTCCATTATTCACAGATTATGATACCATATGAGATGAAAATTAATGTATTTTATCTTCAAGGGTTTACCACTTTCATTTCAGGCTAAAGAGATTAAATGTGATAGGGAATAATAAACCTGAAACTCTTGCACTCACATCAGCAAATAGATCAAAAACATTCAAGTGCAATTGGAAGGATAAGTGGCCTTGGGGAACTTCCATTCTTCTTATATCACTGATCAATTCAGTTACTCCCCCTTTGTAGCATGATCTTTGTTCTGAGTAACCAATAGTGAGAGATTGAGAAATGACTTACCTTCGCCAATGACATGTTCTTCAAGAAATTTACAGAGTAATTGCATTTAATACCAGCTGGAGTTGATACTGATTAATACAATGATTTTGGAAGCTTCTTCATTTTTCTCCACCTCAAGGGAAACACTCCTCATCATCTTCATCAAAAGTGATCCTTCATCATCTTAATCTTTGAATATCAATTTAAGAATCTTCCAATGATGGAAACTTCTTCAGCTTAGCTATCAAGAGTTGACAGCATTCACTACTTCTCAGGTTCTCCCCCTGAGATCATGCTTCACCTTCAATTCCCTGTATTATTAGCACAAATACAATACAAAAATGATTAAGGGAATAAGGTGTTTCCTCCTTTCTTCATCAATATGAGCTGCATGGTTGAGGTGTTTTTCTCAACCATGTTCCTCCATTTACTCCAATCTTCATTCTTCCACATTTGAACATATGTTTTGATCTGTGTTGATTTGGTATGGCTCTTTTCACATTCTCTCCTTCTTTGTGTAGAGAATTGTTCTTCTTAACACCCATCATTAATGATACATTTTTACTCCTTTTAAGGATTTCTTCTTGATCTAGTGTTATGGTTAGACAACCTTTTTCGACGTGACCAGATCTCATACATCTCTCACACAGAACATCATTAACACATGTTTTTATTTTTCTTTTCACTCTCTCATGCTTTTTATCTTCATCATGTGAAAATTTTCCTTTTCCATTATCAGCAGCCTTGGCCTTTTCATCTTCAAGTTTCTTCATTCTTTTCAAATCTTCTATCCAGATGACCAATATGTCATTTGGAACTATTTCAACTGCTTTGGATCTTCCACATGGGTTCATCAGAGTTTCATCCCACGTAGTTTTTCTTTTGGATGAATGACCCTTCAATTTAATGGATCTAAAATCTTGGGTCTTCTCTGCTTCCCTACTTGAGATCTTCTTTGGGAAATGTGTGTTCACACTATTCTTCTGATTTCATCCCAAGGTACTTGATTCATACTTAGATGGCATTGGAGGTATTCTTTTCTTATCAACAGTGAAATCATGTTGAGACGGACATGTGTTTACCTTGTGACCACTATTGTTGCATACATCACAGATGTTATCAAGAATTCCAAATCTGTTTGTTGTAAACAGATGCTTCTGTACCTGTATATTTTGCTTCTTCTTCTCAGGATTTCTTCCCCTTGATACAGGCTTTCTTTGTGCTTTTTCATTAATGGGATTATACCAACAATCCAGTGTACAATTCCCAAATCTATTGTAGCACCAACATTGACCCACAAATCATTTCTTCTTTGTTTCTTTTGTATGAGGTTGTTGAGCCTTCTTCCTAATTTGTTTTTCTCTATCTAGGGAACCATCTTCCAATTGTTCCTTCATATCCACCCTAGCCATGATGTTAGGTTTCTTCTCCTCACCTTTCCTCATCCATACTTGTTTAGAATTTTTCTTCCTGCCTGCACTGATTGTGGGAATGTATTTACAAACATGAGTACAAGATGGTTTGGATGGTACTGTCACTTTCTCAGTTGCTTGTGATAGATCAATGAGTGAAGTCATGATCTTCTTATCACATGTTGGAGGTATTTTTTCTTTAGCATCCTCTAGTGTGCATTGAATAGAAATAGATATTGTTTCTTGATATGGATAATGAATAGTTGTAATAATCTTCTTGTCACATGTTGGAGGTATTTCAGCTTTAGTATCCTCCAGTGAGCATTGAGTACCAGTAGCAACTAATTCTGTTTCATTCTTTTGTGAAGCCTCAATATGTGTTGTCTCAAGATTTGTCAGTTAGGATTCCAATTTTTGAATTTCAATATTGAGGATGATCTTCTGATCTTCAATCATGATAATCTTCTCTTCACTTCTTCAATATTTCAAATTCATCTTCATGCATCTTAACATTCTTTTGTAACAAAGAGTCAAGTTCCTTGAATCTCTTGGAAGTTTCTTCCAAGCAAAAACTCTTGAATTCAGTGAACTTCATTAGCTCAGCTTCAAGTGCATGGATCTTTTCTTTTAGATTCTTATTGACTCCCTCTATTTCTTCAAAGACTTTAAACTGTTTTGTGAGCTTTAAGAATTCAAGAATTTTTCCTTCCAAGCCCTTTTCCAAATTATCAGCTTCTCTTTCCAATCAATTGATCTCAGCCTGCATCCATTAAAATATTATAAAAATTGGAGTAACTCTTTCTTTAGGAATATCACGCAGATAGCTTATTAATTTCTCCTGATCATGTGGGATACAAGTGTCTTCCATTCCTATAGTAGAATCACAAGCCACCTGCTCGATACATTCCAACCCTGATATTTCTTCATCATTGGAAGGGCATGGAGAACCAAACAATGAATCTTTTTTGGATATGAGGGACTTCTTCAACTGCTTATTCTCTTTCTTTTTCTTGTTTGTAATGGTCTTTCTGGATGTAGGCTTCTGCTTAGAAATGACTGAATATTCATGAAGACTGCACTTCATTGTTGACTTTATGAATGAAACTCAAATCCTCTTCTGAATAGAATTACTGTGGAGTATCCAACATACGTAAACCATTCCCTCTGATACCACTTGTAGGACCCCGGGACACCCTGAGAGGGGAGGGGTGAATCGGGGTGTCAAATTTTTCTTTTAAAAACAAGGATCTTGTTCCCACGTTGGTAGGAACTACTTAAACTTGTATGATGGATGTGATCAGTAATGAAACATTCACATGCAAAGAGGTGACACAACAATTTTTACTTGGTTCACCACTAAGGGATACGTCCAAGGAGCATACGCAAACAAGTTACCAGTCATACCAAATTCCACTAATATTCACTAGTTATGTATTAAAAAGGTTCAGGAACAGTCACTCTATCCCAGGCTCACTTCCTTTACAAAAGTTCAGGGATAGCTCATTGTGTCCCTCAGGTCACTCTCGTTGAATCCCCCTGGCTCACTGCCTCTGGTGAAGTCCCAATAAGTTTATAAATGTGAAGGTCTCTTCAATAGATAGTCATTAAGTTCTTTTTCTTCTGTTCAGCATGAGACTTTTATTGCATCAGGGTTCAGAGTTTATGCTCTTTTCAGTTCAATCCTTCTTCTTTAGTGAAATTACTGAATGCACTAGATCCTCTTGTCTTTGTTTGCCTGAATCACAACCACTTATGTTATTTCTCAATAAATGAAGCTCATCTTACTTGGAATTTTCAAAATCAGTTCTCCATGTATGCATGAGATCATGCATGTATCATTTAGATTTCCTCTTTAATCTCACTTTTCACCAAAGGTATTGGGCAATCTTACAGCTTTCGTGCAGCTCCAAAAAGACTGGTGGGCTTTAGCAATACTTGGCGTGCTTCCCCAAGCCTGGCTCCCAAGTCTCTTCACGGCGTGCAACTCTCGGCGCGCAAGTCCAAACCGGCATGCAATTTTCATCAAACCACATGCGTGACTCTTCCTTCCATAGCTTCTAACTTGCATGACCCACTTCCTTTCTCGCCCTAACCACCTTGGGCGCGCAACCATCACCTGGTGCGCAACTACTACTTGCACGACCACACACCACTTGTGCGACCACCACACCTGTGCGACAGAAGCTCTGATTTTCTCTAATTGTTGATCTCATATTTAATGAGGAGGGGTCGACCTATATTTATAGACATTTGGACAACCTGTGTGACAGCACGCAAGTCTCCCCTCGGTGCGCAAGTTCTAGCATGCAACTCCAACCTCCCAAGCCTCTATCGCACTACTCACTTGCGTGAACAATCCAATACTTGTGAAACCCTCATTCTTTTTCCATATTTTTAAGTTATGATCTTGAAAAACAACAGGCGCGTAGTTTCCCAAGCCTCGAAGTAATCGGCGCGCCAGTCCTTCTTCCTGTTCTAGTCACTTGCGCAACCAAACCCAAAACTTGTGTGACCCTTATCCCTTTGCCAAATTTTGATGTTCTAATCTTGAAAAACATATGGTGCACAATTTCCTCTCCTTCAATTCAATGGTTCCCAATTCCCTATTCCAAAAACCACTTTTCTTCATTTGTCAATTTTTAGGCACAAAAATTTGGCAAACACTGGAAAACTGTGCCACCTTATATCTGCTCTTTTTGTACCACCTCCAGATCATTCATTACATTGTCAAAAATTTTGAATCAAACATGGATCATTAACCACAGCCCTTGAACTCAACATACAACTATGAAATCTCCTTTGTCAACAAATTTGTGTGTCATTGTTTTCTTTGTCAACAAGCACAATCACCTAAAAAAACTTCTTTTCTGTGATTTTCCTTCTTCAGCAACTCTTCTTCTTTCATCACAAACTCCACTATTGTGATATATATCCTTTGATATATCAGCTTTAGCATCATCATATTTTGATACAATGTGAAGTGCATGGCCATCTCATAATTCCAATCCCTTACACTTTGTCTTCTTCTTCAATTGTCATTCTCTACTTCATGAAAATCATACGATTATATTCTTCCAGAAGTCTCTTGAATGGTTCTCATTCACTCATGAAGAATTGCATGGTCTTCATAAAATCACCATTCTTCTTTAATCATCATCAGATGGATTATACCTCACCATTCTCTTGCATGGTTCTCATGAAATCATGATGAATCGCATGGTCTTTATCAACCGTCATGTATTCTTCTTTAATCATCCTCAGATTGATTATACCTCACCATTATTCACTGTTGTAAATAATGTGTCACCTTTGACAAATGTTCTTTGAACTTATGATCAGTACAACAATCATTTGAATTTCCATTTCTCCATTTCATTGGAGTACTTCTTGATCTCCTTCATTTTTATCTTCATTGACAACTATTGACAAAAAATATAACCTTATACACAAAGTGGTTCCTACAAGTCTCACAATCCTTCTCGTCATACAAAGATATTGTATCATGTGCTATAAAGACGGAAAAATAATTCTCTAAGTCTTACGAGTTTGAAGCAGAATAAGAGAAGAAGAAATCTATTGAAAACTCTGGAAATGGAAATAAGGGGATGAAGGGAAAATTTGAATATCCATCATGTAGTAAATGTGGGAAGAAACACCCTGGTAATTTCCTGAATGGAATGTGAGTCTGTTAAAATTGTGGTAAAAAATTACACCAAGCTTGTGATTGCAAGGGGGAGAAAGAGGTTGTATATGTTGAATTCTACAATTGTAGAGAAAGGGGTAATTATGAAAATGAATGTCCTAAGCACCAAGGGAACTTACCTTAGACAATTCCAAGGGATCAAGACTAAGCTTATACTATCACTACTGCTGAGGTTGAAGCTTTGAAAGACGTGGTGGAAGGTAATTTAATGGTTTCCTCAAGTTTAGAAAATTCTTTATTTGATTCTGGATCATTTGATTGTTTCATATCATCCCAGTTTACTAAGAAAATTAGATTTTTACAATTTGATTTAACAAGGGAGTTGTCAGTCAAAACTCCTAAGGGAAGTCTCATCGCAATAAAGTTTTGTGAATTAGTTCCCATTAAAGCATATAAATGCTCTTTATCTACTAATCTCATCATCATACCCATGATTTAATTTGATATAATCCTTGGTATGGATTGGCTTTCTGACTATGATGTGAAAATTTATTGTAAGAGGAAGGAGGTTACCATTTTTGATGACAATGATAAAGAACACCTTATCTTTAGAGCAGAATTGTCACCACTTGATTCTTATCTAGATCCACCCCCAGTAGCTCAACTAAATTCAATTATTAGGGAGGAATAGAATGAAATAACTATGGGTGAGGAAAGGAATTTTCAAATAGAGGATGTACATATTGTGAAATAATATGTTTATGTGTTTCCAGAGGATGTACCTGAACATCCTCCAAAATGAGAAATTGAGATTTCCATTGACTTAATTCCTAGTTAAAGGCCCATATCGAAGACCCCTTATAAAATTTCCACTGTGGAATTAGTGGAACTAAAGAAACAACTAGAGGAATTTTTTAATAAGGGATTTATTCTCCCTAGTGTTTATCCATGGGGAGCCCCTATCCTTTTTGTTAAGAAGAAATATGGATCTATGAGGTTGTGCATTGACTATAGAGAGATCAATGCTATAATAATAAAGAACAAGTCTCCCCTACCTCTCATTGATGATTTATTCAACCAACTTCATGGAGCTCAATACTTTTCAAAGATTGACCTTCGATCTGGATATCATCAGTTGTGTGTGAAGAAGGAAGACATTTCGAAGACAGCATTTCAAACCAGGTATGGGCATTACGAGTTTACAGTAATTCCTTTTGGGATGACTAATTCACCCTCTGTCTTCATGGATCTAATTAATAGAGTTTTCAAGGAATATCTTGATGACTTTGTAGTGGTATTTATTGATGATATCTTGGTATACTCCAAATTTTATGAAGATCATGAAAATCACTTTTTCATTATCCTGAAAACTCTTAGAAGACATGAATTATATGGGAAGTTTAGCAAGTGTGAACTCTGGCTTCAGGAGATTTATTTTCATGGCCATATTTTCTCCAAGGATAGAATCTCTGTTGATCCTTCTAAGACAAAGGCAATCTAAGAATGGACAACACCGACGAGTATAACCAAGGTGCGCAGTTTTATTGGTTTAGTAGGTTATTATTGGCATTTCATCCATAATTTTTCCTAGTTGGCTAACCCATTAACAAAGCTCACACGAAAAGGGGTTAAATTTGTTTGGAAAAAAGAGTTTGAAGAATGTTTTGAAGAACTGAAAATAATATTAGTCAATTCTTCTATCTTGACTCTACCATTGGGAATGAAGGGTTTTTTATTTATAGTGATGCTTCAAAGAAAGGACTTGGTTATGTCCTTATGCAGAATGATAGGGTTATTGCCTATGCATCATGAAAGCTAAAATTTCATGAGAAAAACTATCCTACGCATGATCTTGAGTTAGCAGCTGTAATCTTTGCTTTGATGATTTGGACACACTATCTCTATGGTGAAAAATGTGAGATTTATACAGATCACAAGATTTTGAAGTATATTTTCTCACAAAAATAACTCAACATGAGGCAAAGGAGATGGCTTGAACTACTAAAGGATTATGATTTCACAATACATTACCACCCGGGGAAGGAAAATAAGGTGGAAAATGCTTTGATCAGAAAAGATCATGGAGTTTTGAACAATATGAGAATTGAAAAGGATCGTATATACATGGATCTAGTAAATATAGATATGGGAATAACCATGCCCGGTGAAACATCAATGCTTTTTCAAATGGTTGTCAAACCATCTTTACTAGAAAGGATAAAGAGTTCTCAGACCGGTGATGATGAGTTTCAAAAGAAGAATAAAGATGTGAATGATGGGAGATTCAGTGACTTTGTGTATAAAGATGGAATTTTGAAATTCGGGAATATACTTTGTGATATCGATATAGCTGATCTAAAAAGGGAATTGTTTGATGAAGCTCATAGTTACAGTTTCTCTATACACCCTGGTAGCACTAAGATGTATAGAGATTTGAAGGAATATTTTTGGTGGGATAACATGAAGAGGGAGATTGCTGATTTTGTGTCAAGATGTATGGTTTGTCAAAAAGTGAAAGCTGGAAGGCAACAGCTTGGAGGAGTCTTGCAACCTCTTCCCATACCTTAGTGTAAATGGGATAATATTATGATAGACTTTGTCATGGGACTACCAAAGACTCCTAGAAGGAACGATGCAATATGGGTCATTGTTGATCGTCTTACCAAGTCAGCACATTTTCTTGCTATAAGAGAAGATTTACCACTTGAACAATTAGAAAGACTATATATTAATGAAGTTTTAAGACTTCATGAATTACCACTATCGATTATTTCTGATCGTGATCCCTATTTTAGATCAAGATTCTGGAAAAGTCTTCAGAAAGCCTTAGATACTGATCTTCGTTTGAGCACTACCTACCACCCCCAAACTAATGGACAATTAGAACAAACTATTAAAACCTTAGAAGACATGTTGAGATCATTCTCACTTGACTTTCAAGGTATGTGGGATCAATATTTACCTCTGGTAAAATTTTCCTATAACAATAGCTTCCATTCAAGTATTCAGATGGCATCATATGAAGCGTTATACGGAAAGAGATGTCGCACACCAACCTCTTGGGATGATGTTGGTGAAAGAAAACTCGTAGGCCTGGAACTTGTGGAGGAAATGATGGAAAAGGTGAAGGTAATCCAAAACCACATCAAGGCAGCTCAAAGCAGATAGAAGAGCTATGATGATAACTGAAGGAAGGATTTGTAATTTCAGGTAGGAGGTCATGTTTTCTTGAAGGTATCTCCACAGAAGGGTGTTATACGTTTCGGTAAGAAGGGAAAATTATGTACCAGGTACATCAGAGCTTTCGAAATTCTAGAACGAATTGGGGCTGTAGCTTAACGTTTGGCAATACCGCCAAGTCTCTCCAAAGTTCACGATGTATTCCACATGTCGCTGTTGAGAAAATACATGTCTGACACAACGCATGTACTCACCTATGAGGAATTAGAACCAGAACTCGATCTGTCTTATTGAAAATATTCTGTCAGGGTTCTTGATACAAGAGAACAAGTGTTGAGAAACCAAATGACTCGTCTCGTAAAAGTTATATGGAGAAACCATAAGATGGAAGATGCAATGTGGGAACCCGAGGAACTTATGATGAAGAACCACCCGAGTCTTTTTACGCAGTAATACTCTATAAATTTTGAGGATAAAATTATTTGAAGGAGGGGAGAATGTAACACCCCAAGCTTCCACGGTACGCTTCTCTTTAATCTCCCCCTTTGTATTTTGTTTTCAATACCTTACATATCTTATGAAATGAATTCATCAATGTCAAAATGAGAATCTTCTCTTCAATCAACTTTTATTTTCAAACTTTCATTTCACTTTCTCTCCCCCTTATTGACAAGAAATACAAAGCTCATGGTAGGGAGGGTATCAATCTATACTTAGGCAATGTTTCATTAATCATTTCACTCTAAGTCTACTTGAGAAATGATTAATTTAGAAAACAAGAGGATTTGATTTAGACATCAAGGTTTTCCATTATTCACAAATCATGATACCATATGAGATGAAAATTAATGTATTTTATCTTCAAGGGTTTACCACTTTCATTTCAGACTAAAGAGATTAAATGTGATAGGGAATAATAAACATGAAACTCCTGCACTCACATCAGAAAATAGATTAAAAACATTCAAGTGCAATTGGAAGGATAAGTGGCCTTGGGGAACTTCCATTCTTCTTATACCACTGATCAATTCAGTTACTCCCCCTTTGTAGAATGATTTTTGTTCTGAGTAACCAATAGTGAGAGATTGAGAAATGACCTACCTTCTCCAATGACATGTTCTTCAAGAAATTTACAGAGTAACTGCATTTAATACCAGCTGGAGTTGATACTGATTAAAATAATGATTTTGTAAGATTCTTCATTTTTCTCCACCTCAAGGGAAACACTCCTCATCGTCTTCATCAAAAGTGATCCTTTATCATTTTAATCTTTGAATATCAATTTAAGAATCTTCCAATGATGGAAACTTCTTCAGCTTAGCTATCAAGAGTTGATAGCATTCACTACTTCTCAGGTTCTCCCCCTGAGATCATGCTTCACCTTCAATTCCCTGTATTATTAGCACAAATACAATACAAAAATGATTAAGGGAATAAGGTGGTTCCTCCTTCCTTCATCAATATGAGTTGCATGGTTGAGGTGTTTTTCTCGACCATGTTCCTCCATTTACTCCAGTCTTCATGCTTTCACATTTGAACATATGTTCTGATCTGTGTTGATTTGGTATGGATATTTTCACATTCTCTCCTTCTTTGTGTAGAGAATTTTTCTTCTTAACAGCCATCATTAATGATAAATTTTTACTCCTTTTAAGGATTTCTTCTTGCTCTAGTGTTATGGTTAGACAACCTTTTTTCGACGTGACCAGATCTCATACATCTCTCACACATAACATCATTAACACATGTTTTTATTTTTCTTTTCACTCTCTCATGTTTTTTATCTTCATCATGTGAAGATTTTCCTTTTCCATTATCACCAGCCTTGGCCTTTTCATCTTCAAGTTTCCTCATTCATTTCAAATCTTCTATCCAGATGACCAATATGTCATTTGGAACTATTTCAACTGCTTTGGATCTTCCACATGGGTTCATCGGAGTTTCATCCCACTTAGTTTTTCTTTTGGATGAATGACCCTTAAATTTAATGGATCTAAAATCCCGGGTCTTCTCAGCCTCCCTACTTGAGATATTCTTTGGGAAATGTGTGTTCACACTATTCTTCTGATTTCTTCCCAAGGTACTTGCTTCATACTTAGATGTCATTGGAGGTCTTCTTTTCTTATCAACAGTGAAAGCTTATTGAGACGGACATGTGTTTACCTTGTGACCACTGTCGTTGCATACATCACTGATGTTATCAAGCATTCCAAATCTCTTTGCTGTAAACAGATGCTTCTGGACCTGTATATGTTTCTTCTTCTTCTCAGGATTTCTTCCCCTTGATACAAGCTTTCTTTGTGCTTTTTCATTAATGGGATTATACCAACAATCTAGTGTACAATTCCCAAATCTATTGCAGCACCAACATTGACCCACAAATCATTTCTTCTTTGTTTCTTCTGTATGAGTTTGTTGAGCCTTCTTCCTAATGTGGTTTTCTCTATCTGGGGAACCATCTTCCAATTGTTCCTTCATATCCACCCTAGACATGGTGGTAGGTTTCTTCTCCTCACCTTTCCTCATCCATACTTGTTTAGAATTTTTCTTCCAGCCTGCACTAATTGTGGGAATGTATTTAGAAACATGAGTACAAGATGGTTTGGATGGTACTGTCACTTTCTCAGTTGCTTGTGATATATCAATGAGTGAAGTCACGATCTTCTTATCACATGTTGGAGGTATTTTTTCTTTAGCATCCTCTAGTGTGCATTGAATAGAAACAGATATTGTTTCTTGAGATGGATAATCAATAGTTGTAATAATCTACTTGTCACATGTTGGAGGTATTTCAGCTTTAGTATCCTCCAGTGAGAATTGAGTACCAGAAACAACTAATTATGTTTCATTCTTTTGTGAAGTCTCAATATGTGTTGTCTCAAGATTTTTCAGTTAGGCTTCTAATTTTTGAATTTCAATATTGAGGATGATCTTTTGATCTTCAATCATGATCATCTTCTCTTAACTTCTTAAATCTTTCATATTCATCTTCATGCATCTTAACTTTGTTTTGTAACAAAGAGTCAAGTTCCTTGAATCTCTTGGAATTTTCTTCCAAACAAAAACTCTTGACTTCAGTGCACTTCTTTAGCTCAGCTTCAAGTGCATGGATCTTTTCTTTTAGAGTCTTATTGACTCCATTTATTTCATCAAAGACTTTAAACTATTTGGTGAACTTTAAGCATTCAAGAATTTTTCCTTCCAAGCCCTTTTCCAAATTATCAGCTTCTCATTCCAATCGATTGATCCCAGCCTGCATGCATTAAAATATTATAAAAATTGGAGTAATGCTTTCTTTAGGAATATCACGTAGATAGCTTATTAATTTCTCCTGATCACATGGGATACAAGTGTCTTCCATTCCTATGGTAGAATCACAAGCCACCTACTCGATACATTCCAAGCCTGATATTTCTTCATCATTGGAAGGGAATGGAGAACCAAACACTGCATCTTTTTTGGATATGAGGGACTTCTTCAACTGCTTATTCTATTTCTTTTTCTTGTTTGTAATGGTCTTTCTGGATGTAGGATTTTTCTCAGAAATGACTGAATCTTCATGAAGACTGCACTTCATTGTTGACTTTATGAATGAAACTCAAATCCTCTTCTAAATAGAATTACTGTGGAGTATCCAAAATACGTGAATCATTCCATCTGATACCACTTGTAGGACCCCAGGACACCCTGAGAGGGGAGGGGTGAATCAGGGTGTCAAATTTTTCTTTTAAAAACTAGGATCTTGTTCCCACATTGGTAGGAACTATTTAAACCTGTATGATGGATATGATCAGTAATGAAACATTCACATGCAAAGAGGTGACACGGCAATTTCTACTTGGTTCACCACTAAGGGATACGTCCAAGGAGTATACACCGACAAGTTACCAGTCATACCAAATTCCACTAATATTCACTAGTTATTGATTAAAAAGTTTTGGGAACAGTCACTCTGTCCCAGGCTCACTTCCTTTACAAAAGTTCAGGGATAGCTCACTGCGTCCCTCAGGTCACTCTCATTGAATCCCCCTGGCTCATTGCCTCTGGTGAAGTCCCAATCAGTTTATAAATGTAAAGGTCTCTTCAAAAGATAGTCATTAAGTTCTTTTTTCTTCTGTTCAGCATGAGACTTTTATTTCATCAGGGTTCAGATTTGATGCTCTTTTCAGTTCAATCCTTCTTCTTTAGTGCAATTACTGAATGCACTAGATCCTCTTGTCTTTGTTTTCATGAATCACAAACACTTATGTGATTGCTCAATAAATGAAGCTCATCTTACTTGGAATTTTCAAAATATGTTCTCCATGTATGCATGAGATCATGCATGTATCATTTAGATTTCCTCTTTAATCTCACTTTTCACCAAAGGTATTGGGCAATCTTCCAGCTTTCATGCAGCTCCAAAAAGACTGGTGGGCTTCAGAAATACATGGCGTGCTTCCCCAAGCCTGGCTCCCAAGTCTCTTCACGGCATGAAACTCTCGGCACTCAAGTCCAAACCGGCATGCAATTGTCACCAAACCACATGCGTGACTCTTCCTTCCACAACTTCTAACTTGCATGACCCACTTCCTTTCTCTCCCTAACCACCTTGGGCACGCAACCATCACCTGGCGCGCAACTACTACTTGCGCGACCACACACCACTTGTGCGACCACCACACCTGCACGACAGAAGATCTGATTTTCTCTTATTTTTGATCTCGTATATAATGAGGAGGGGTCGACCTATATTTATAGACATTTGGACAAACTGCGTGACAGCACGCAAGTCTCCCCTCGGTGCGCAAGTTCTAGCATGCGACTCCATCCGCCCAAGCCTATTTCGTGCTACTAACTTGTGCGACCAATCCAATACTTGTGAAACCCTCATTCCTTTTCCATATTTTCAATTTATGATCTTGAAAAACAACAGGCGCGTAGTTTCCCAAGCCTCCAAGTAATCGGCGTGCCAGTCCTTCTTCCTGTTCTAGTCACTTGCGCGACCAAACCCAAAACTTGCGTGACCCTTATCCCTTTTCCAAATTTTGATTTTCTGATCTTGAAAAACATATGGCACATAATTTCCTCTCCTTCAAGTCAATCGTTCCCAATTCCCTTTTCCAAAAACCACTTTTCTTCATTTGTCAATTTTCAGGCCCAAAAATTTGGTAAACACTAGAAAACTGCGCCACCTTGTATCTACTCCTTTTGTACCACCTCCAGATCATCCATTACTTTGTCGAAATTTTTGAATCAAACATGGATCATTAACCACAGCCCTTGAACTCAACATAAAACTATGAAATCTCCTTTGTCAACAAATTTGTGTGTCATTGTTTGCTTTGTCAACAAGCACAATCACCTAAAAAACTTCTTTTCTGTGATTTTCCTTCTTTAGAAACTCTTCTTCTTTCATAAAAAACTCCACTATTGTGATATATATCCTTTGATATATCAACTTTAGCATCATCATATGTTGATACAATGTGAAGTGCATGGCCATCTCATAATTTCAATCCCTTACACTTTGTCTTCTTCTTCAACCGTCATTCTCTACTTCATGAAAATCATACGATTCTATTCTTAAAGAAGTCTCTTGCACGGTTCTCATTCACTCATGAAGAATTGCATGGTCTTCATAAAATCCCCATTCTTCTTTAATCGTCATCAGATGGATTATACCTCACCATTCTCTTGAATGGTTCTCATGCAATCATGATGAATCACATGGTCTTTATCAACCGTCATGTCTTCTTCTTTAATCATCCTCAGATTGATTATACCTCACCATTATTCACTGTTGTAAACAATGTGTCACCTTTGACAAATGTTCTTTGAACTTATGATCAGTACAAAAATCATTTGAATTTCCATTTCTCCATTTCATTGGAGTACTTCTTGATCTCCTTCATTTTTATCTTCATTGACAACTATTGACAACAAATATAACCTTATACACAAAGTGCTTCCTACAAGTCTCACAATACTTCTCGTCGTACAAATATATTGTCTCATGTGCTATAAAGATGGAAAAATAATTCTCTAAGTATTACGAATTTGAAGCAAAATAAGAGAAGAAGAAATCTATTGAAAACTCTGGAAATGGAAATAAGGGGATGAAGGGAAAATTTGAATATCCATCCTACAGTAAATGTGGGAAGAAACACCCTGGTACTTTCCTGAATGGAATGGGAGTCTGTTAAAATTATGGTAAAAAAGTCCACCAAGCTCGTGATTGCAAGGGGGAGAAAGAGGTTGTCTATGTTGAATGCTACAATTGTAGAGAAAGGGGTAATTATGCAAATGAATGTCCTAAGCGCCAAGGGAACTTACCTTAGACAATTACAAGGGATCAATACTAAGCTTATACTATCACTACTGCTGAGGTTGAAGCTTCGAAAGACGTGGTGGAAGGTAATTCAATAGTTTCCTCAAGTTTAGAAAATTCTTTATTTGATTCTGGATCATTGCATTGTTTCATATCATCCCAGTTTGCTAAGAAAATTAGATTTTTCCAATTTGATTTAACAAGGGAGTTGTCAGTCAAAACTCCTAAGGAAAGTCTCATCGTAACAAAGTTTTGTGAATCAGTTCCCATTAAAGCATATAAATGCTCTTTATCTACTAATCTCATCATTATACCCATGATTTAATTTGATATAATTCTTGGTATTGATTGGCTTTCTGACTATGATGTGAAAATTTATTGTAAGAAGAAGGAGGTTACAATTTTTGATGACGATGATAAAGAACACCTTATCTTTAGAGCAGAATTGTCACCACCTGATTCTTATCTAAATCCACCCCCAATAGCTCAACTAAATTCAATTATTAGGTAGGAATAGAATGAAATAACTATGGTTGAGGAAAGGAATGTTCAAATAGAGGATGTACATATAGTGCAAGAATATGTTTATGTGTTTCCAGAGGATGTACCTGGACATCCTCCAAAATGAGAAATTGAGATTTCCATTGACTTAATTCCTAGTTAAAGGCCCATATCGAAGACCCCTTATAAAATTTCCACTATGGAATTAGTGGAACTAAAGAAACAACTGGAGGAATTTTGTAATAAGGGATTTATTCTCCCTAGTGTTTATCCATGGGGAGCCCCTATCCTTTTTGTTAAGAAGAAATATGGATCTATGAGGTTGTGCATTGACTACAGAGAGATAAATGCTATAATAATAAAGAACAAGTCTCCCCTACCTCGCATTGATGATTTAATTAGCCAACTTCATGGAGATCAATACTTTTCAAAGATTGACCTTCGATCTGGATGTAATCAGTTGTGTGTGAAGAAGGAAGACATTTCGAAGACAGCATTTCAAACCAGGTATGGGCATTACGAGTTTACAGTAATGCCTTTTGGGATGACTAATGCACCATCTGTCTTCATGGATCTTATTAATAGAGTTTTCAAGGAATATTTTGATGACTTTGTAGTGGTATTTATTGATGATATCTTGGTATACTCCAAATGCTACAAAGATCATGAAAATCACTTTTTCTTTATCCTAAAAACTCTTAGAAGACATGAATTATATGGGAAGTTTAGCAAGTGTGAACTCTGGCTTCAGGAGATTTCTTTTCATGGCCATATTGTCTCTAAGGATAGAATCTTTGTTGATCCTTCTAAGACAAATGAAATCTAAGAATGGCCAACACCGACAAGTATAACCAAGGTGCGCAATTTTATTGGTTTAGCAGGTTATTATCGACATTTCATCCATAATTTTTCCTAGTTGGCTAACCTATTAACAAAGCTCACACGAAAAGGGGTTAAATTTGTTTGGAAAAAAGAGTTTGAAGAATGTTTTGAAGAACTGAAAATAATATTAGTCAATGCTTCTATCTTGACTCTACCATTGGGGAATGAATGGTTTTTTATTTATAGTGATGCTTCAAAGAAAGGACTTGGTTATGTCCTTATGCAGAATGATAGGGTTATTTCCTATGCATCATGAAAGATAAAAATTCATGAGAAAAACTATCCTACTCATGATCTTGAGTTAGCAGTTGTAATATTTGATTTGATGATTTGGAGACACTATCTCTATGGTGAAAAATGTGAGATTTATACATATCACAAGATTTTGAAGTATATTTTCTCACAAAAATAACTCAACATGAGGCAAAGTAGATGGCTTGAACTACTAAAGGATTATGATTGCACTATACATTACCACCTGGGGAAGGAAAATAAGGTGGCAAAAGCTTTGAGCAGAAAAGATCATGGAGTTTTGAACAATATGAGATTTGAAAAGGATCATATATACATGGCTCTAGTAAATATAGATATGGTAATAACCATGCCCGGTGAAACATCAATGGTTTTTCAAATGGTTGTCAAACCATCTTTACTAGAAAGGATAAAGAGTTCTCAGACCGGTGATGATGAGTTTCAAGAGAAGAATAAAGCTGTGAATGATGGGAGATTGAGTGACTTTGTGTATGAAGATGGAATTTTGAAATTTGGGAATAGACTTTGTGTTCTCGATATACCTGATCTAAAAAGGGAATTGTTTGATGAAGCTCATAGTTACAGTTTCTCTATACACCCTGGTAGCACTAAGATGTATAGAGATTTAAAGGAACATTTTTGGTGGGATAACATGAAGAGGGAGATTGCTGATTTTGTGTCAAGATGTATGGTTTGTCAAAAAGTGAAAGACGGAAGGCAACAGCCTGGAGGAGTCTTGCAACCTCTTCCCATACCTTAGTGGAAATGGGATAATATTACGATGGACTTTGTCATGGGACTACCAAAGACTCCTAGAAGGAACGATGCAATATGGGTCATTGTTGATCGTCTTACCAAGTCAGCACATTTTCTTGCTATAAGAGAAGATTTACCACTTGAAAAATTAGCAAGACTATATATTAATGATGTTGTGAGACTTCATGGAGTACCACTATCGATTATTTCTGATCGTGATCCCTGTTTTACATCAAGATTCTGGAAAAGTCTTCAGAAAACCCTAGATACTGAACTTCGTTTGAGCACTGCCTACCACCCCCAAACTAATGGACAATTAGAACAAACTATTAAAACATTAGAAGACATGTTGACATCATTCTCACTTGACTTTCAAGGTATGTGGGATCAATATTTACCTCTGGTAAAATTTTCCTATAACAATAGCTTCCATTCAAGTATTCAGATGGCACCATATGAAGCGTTATATGGAAAGAGATGTCGCACACCAACCTGTTGGGATGATGTTGGTGAAAGAAAACTCATAGGCCTAGAACTTGTGGAGGAAATGATGGAAATGGTGAAGGTAATCCAAAACCACATCAAGGCAGCTCAAAGAAGATAGAAGAGCTATGCTGATAACCAAAGGAAGGATTTGTAATTTCAGGTAGGAGGTCATGTTTTCTTGAAGGTATCTCCATGGAAGGGTGTTATACGTTTCGGTAAGAAGGGAAAATTATGTCCCAGGTACATCAGACCTTTCCAAATTCTAGAACGAATTGGGGCTGTAGCTTACTGTTTGGCAATACCGCCAAGTCTCTCCAAAGTTCACGATGTATTCCACATATCGCTGTTGAGAATATACATGCCTGACCCAACGCATGTACTCACCTATGAGGAATTAGAACCAGAACCTGATCTGTCTTATTGCAAAGAGTCTGTCAGGGTTCTTGATATAAGAGAACAAGTGTTGAGAAACCAAATGAATCGTCTTGTAAAAGTTATATGGAGAAACCATAAGATGGAAGATGCAATGTGGGAACCCAAGGAACTTATGATAAAGAACCACACGAGTCTTTTTACGCAGTAATACTCTAGAAATTTTGAGGACAACATTATTTAAAGGAGGGGATAATGTAACACCCCAAGCTTCAATAGTACGCTTCTCTTTGAATAATACAATAGCGTGTGTTTTACACAACTTTGAGTTCTAACACACCACAACCAATCAAACTAGTCATTATGAATAGTAATACCCACTTTTGAAATTTTATAAATTTTTTCTTTCAAAATGGACTTTATTTTTGGATTCGGAATATCGAAATTATCTTACAGTGAATTTTTGGTATTTTTCTAAAAACTATCAATTTTTGATGAATAGTGAAAAACACTGAGTTATTGTTTAAAACCGACTTTTTATTTAAATAATTATTTATTTTATTTAAATTTATTTTAGGTCAAAATAGATAAATAATACCTATATAAGTTAAATGTAATTCATTGGAGTTATTTTATAATAATTTTAGATATATAAAAATTTTATTGAACTTTTTACCGTCTTTTACCCACCTCCTAGGAGCATTTGTAAATTTACATAAAAAGTAATTTTACCTCTTCTGTGAGTTTAATTTTGAAAATTAGAGATACATGGTTGATATCAGTAAGTAAAATTTGGTTCAATAAGATGAAAATAATTTTTGGTGAATAGTAACTTTTTACTTTTATTTACCATGGTTAAAAGTAAACAAGGTAATTAAGGGTAAAAATGATATTATTATTACCCTAACACATGTTTTAATTTTATTGGATAAGTGTAATTCAACAAAAAAACAAACTTAGTAATAAAATATGATCCTTTAGGTTCACTTGGATTAGGTTAGGACATTTATTATTATTTAATTCAAAGAAGAGTTAAAAGAGTTAAAATCAAAGTTTAATAACTAAAACATTTTTAATATAGGGTTACACATAAGATAAATTTGACTATAAATATTAATTATAAATACAAAAAGATTTACTACATAATTGTATTTTATTTATAGTTTTTAAACATTATATAATTTAATTTATTTATGACACAATGATGATGTAGTAATTACCTAATTAATGAAATATTAAAATAATTGATATTATAAAAATACAAATAAATGTAATTTGAGACTTTTTATGAATTACACTAATTTTATAGGTTAATAAGACATATTAGGGTTTGTTAGATGAATTTTTTTTAAGTAATAATGCTGTTATGAATTTAGAAAAAACAAAATACCAAATAATGTCAAAATTGACATAAAAGAGTTTCTAGAAAAAATATTATATTATTAATTTATATTTTATTCCTAAAAATATAAGATTCGGAAAAAAGACTTATATAATTATATTTTTATCATTAATGAACCACTTGGGGTTCTCTTGGAAGTATATAGTAAATTTATTAACCATATAATATAAAAATACAAAGAGACATGGTAAATGTCAAACTATTTAACTAAGAGTTAAATCTAAAAGATAAAGTTAACATAGTGACCCAAACCTATCTAAAACCTATTGGTTGAGTGTTTTTCGACCCATCCACACATTTTCCTTTAAATAATCCATTTTTGAGCCATTATAACCCAAATATTATTTTATTATAAAATAATATTTCTAGCTTTTCCCAAGGTGCCCCTCACCCCTCTTATAAAAGGTCACTCCCCCTTCGCTATAATTCACACCTTCAAAGCCATTTGTATCAACCAAACACTACCCTAATATCCTCTCAATTGTACTCCATTCATCCTATAGGAATTCCTTTAGTCAAAAAGCCAACCTAAGGAGCCCTTTTGATCAAATCAAAAGGAAGAACCCAAAAGAAGAGGTAAATATTTCATCACCTCTTTCAAGTTCTTTTCTTCTTCCACTTCCTCTTTCTTTGTGGATTCCATTCTGAAATAATAACTCTAGTATATTCTATATATTGTGATGTTATTATAAATATGGTACAACCTTATTAATTATTCTATCCATCCTTTGAAATACATGTCACCATACGTGCGTACGTACGGCTTACCGTCTCCACGCTGTGGTGTAATTGTTATTCAATACATTATTATTTGGATGGGTATAATAATGATGTTTAATTGATGTAAATAATAAATATAACATGATAATGATTCTTTATATATGATATACCATCCAAATATATATTATTTTAATATCAAAATAATGATATTGTCGCTCGTGCGTACGTACGGATTACCGTCTCCACGAACGCGATGAGATTCATTTCTCATCGTATCCATTCAAGAATAATTTTCATTTTATGATTAAAAATAACTTTTAAGGACTTGATATCATTCTGGATATGAATAATATACATCCCATCCATAACAAATATGACTCACATAACAAATAATATAAAGGAAAATGAATTCGTTAACACCCAAAACGACGATAATACTAAGATATTATTAACAAATCAAAGTTAAAAGATCATATATAATATCATATTAATGTATATGATTCTTGAATAATTTAATAACAATTATTTCACCATTATACAGGAGTTTAACCTACCCTCTACCAAGGAAAAGTACAAGGTAAGGGTTAATTTCACAATCTCTTTATTATCTGAGATTGTTTTTACATAAGTATCTATTGGGACCTCTTTATCATTCACATCCATGTTTCTTACAAATGTATTTCAAAACATTTTTTCTATTTACTAGATAATGAAGTAAAGTAATTTATACCCTTATTTGACCTTATATGTTTTGAAATGAATCTTTCCGTCATTTTCCAAATAAGGTACTTTATGACCTTTTTGACAAAATTAAGGTAAGAATGTTTTTTTAACTTATACGGAAGGCGCGTCTATTTTCCGCCGTTACAACATGAACGAAGCTTCACATAAAATATTATTAGAATATTTTCAAATATAAATGTTTTCTTTTATTATTATGTGACTTTTAACTGATTTCAAAATAGAAAGAGATATTTTTCTAAAAAGGTTTTAATTTCATCTATGTCAACATCCTTTGATGAATTTTAAGTTTGTTTGAAGTTGATTTATTATGATACAAAACTTCCATATTGTTTTAATGGTTTTGTTATATGTTTGACTGTGGATGTGTTATTTCATACCATTCATGGTTTATGGATAAAGTATTGTAATTTCGTATGCTAGTTTTAATACGAATGTTTATGTTATGTTTAAACCTTTTCATATGAGGAATGCATTGGACTAAGTAATTAATGGGTGGAGCACCTTATAGCTCCTCGATGCATTGGTAGGTCTCATGAGACAAACTAGTGTCTTGGAATAAGGCCTTTAAAAAATCTTATTTGTAGTCTTGGCACAAGGCCTTGACTATGTGGTTATGAAAGTCTGGCATTATGCATTCCATCATTATGAAAGTAGCTATTGATATTTCATGTGATTATTCGACTAGTAGAATATCCATGTGAATAAGTAAATGGAATTATTTTGATTTATATTTTCCATATTATGATGATTTTTATGTTGAAAAGGATTTTGTTTTAGTTTTATACATTTCCTTAAATGTTTATGCTAATTTATGAAAGTTTCCTCTATATTGTTATCCTTACTGAGCATCTGAGTTCACCCCTTTCTATGTTTTATTTTTTCCAAGATGTGAAGAAGTATATTATGAATGACCTGCAGGGATAGTTTATGGGATCTCAGTGTTGTCTATGGAAATAATTTTGTTGTAGTTTTACATTTTATGATATAATGTAAACCTTATGAATATATCTAGTACTTCAAAGGCTACTACACTAATCGGTCTTTCGAGACTTGATCTTTTGTGATCATGCTAATGATAGGTAATAATTCACCAACACTGGGCTTCTGGGGTAGGGCGTTACAAAAGGAAAGACAAAAGATGGTTTGAATGAAATAATGCAATTACTCTTAATGGTAATACATTTGGAGTTGGCTCCCACTCCTAATGGAAGGTGACCATTCCTACCTATGGCTTCTCATACCATATCCAAGAGGGATAAAACTAGATTTTTTCAATGTCTTCATGATATCAATGTGCCAAATGTGTATTTTTAAAATGTAAAAAAATGTTTCTTTAAAGTATTTGAAGTTGATAGGTATGAAATCTCATGATTGTCATGTCATGATGCAAAAAAACCTACCAGTTTCATTGCATGGAATGTTGCTCACCCGTGTCAGAATGACTATCCTGAAGGTGTGTTATTTTTTTAATTCTATTGGTAATAAGGTTATTGATTTGAAAACTTTGAACATTTTGGAGAACGAAGTGGTTTCTATACTTTTTCAATTAGAAATGTATTTTTCTCTATCCTTTTTTGATATCATGGTACATTTAATAGTTAATTTGGTGTGAGAGATAAAGTTTTTCATACCTTTATATCTATGTTAGATGTATAATTTTGAAAGGTATATGAGGATATTGAAGGGTTATGTTAAGAATCTATATCGACCTAGAGAATCCATTATTTATAAGTATATTTCTGATGATATTCCATATTTTTGTACAAGTTATTTTTTAGATGTTGAGCACATCTATTTGCTTACATCTCACCCTGAACGAGTTAATTTTGGGGGAAAGGGGATTTGTGTCTTGAAATTCAAATCGTTGATAGATGAACAGATAAATAGGATGAAATTATACATAATGAATAACATAGATGATGTTCAACCATAAATAACATTTCATATTAATGATTTGAAACAATGTTATCCAAAAAACAAAAGATATGTGGATTTTGAATGTGCATAAAAAAAATTTCATGGTTTAAAGGGACCATGAAGCTAGATATATCAGAAACATTGAGATGGTTAGTGGGAGGCCCAAGTTTATAATTGATTACATGGTCCTGGTATGACATTAATGGCTATACTTTTTATACAAAATATCAGGACAAGAGAAGGGCGGTTCAGAATAGTAGTGTATCAGTGTTCACAAAAGCAATTCATTTTTTAAGTTCCAAAGACAACAAAATCAATCTACACATTAACCACATATTATGGAGTCATTTAAGAAATATCAACATTGATTACATTAAATATCTTGTTCTGATGTTTAAGTGTAAATGGTTTGTTGGTGAAAACAGTGTCTGAACTGATGAATTTGGAATGACACCAGTTAATCAGAATAAATTGGAATACACAAATAATCCGTTTATCATGGAAACACAAGAAAAACAAATTTTCTATGTTCTTGATCAATCTGATATGTAGTGGGCTATTGTTTTACAAGGAAACAAATAGTATGTTGGTGGGGATATACTTGAAGAATATGTTTATTTATGTGAGATCCATACATTCATGGAACGATTAACAAATAATATTGATGAACACATTGAAGGCATGGTTTGTTCCATACGAAATGATCATGATGAAGGAATTTGGGGAAACACTCTTAAGTAAATTCCTAATATTATAGGTAACATATGTTTAATTATAGATTACTTTTTTAAATTTCATAAGTTAGATATTTTAGTTTTATTTTCTATATGAAAACACATTTTATAACTAATAAGTTAAATCATTTGTTCATATTAGTTCAGTTTTTCCTAGTTTTCCATGTTTACACTTAAGTAACTTATCTATTAATTGATTTTGTTGAAAACCAATTATTTTAAATTTAACATTTTCAATAAAATCAAAATATATTGTATAAAAGTATATTATAAAATAAATATTTTTGTTATAAAAATGATTTATCAGGTTGGTGAATTTTTACCTTGTCATTTCATCTCATTAATACTGTGTAGTTTTCATTCATTTATGTCATTTAATCTCCCATAAATATTGTTATAATTTTATTTAAATATAACATATATAAATAAAAATGTTTTGCATTTAGTTTACTTTTCTTTTTTTTTGATAATTGTTAATTTTTTATTTACATATGTATGTAATTGTTGGATTTGTATATTTTGTACAAATTGATGTTGCTTTGATTTGTAGGATAATGAATGTTCAATCCTATAATCCACCACATATTTCTTGAGATGATCATACTCATACCTCTGGGGAGGAACTTACACATGCTCCTATTGATGAGCCTCCTCACCAGTCTTTACACGAGGCATCAACTTCCAAGGGGGGAAAGAGTTCAAGGGTTGGTAAACGTGGCACCACGCGTTTACAAAAATTATCAGTTTCCTATACCCAGGAAGAGAGGATACCAATGGAATTTGATGAAAATGATATTCTAATAGGTCCAAAAGTAAAAAAATTCAAGACATTTGTATTAGTACAAGATAAAAGTAAAGTTAGTATTTTGGTTGAATATTGGAAAAGTGTTGACAAAGTGACATTATCACTATTGTCAGAGATCATTTTTTGTATGCTTGTTTGTTATTATTTTACTTATCTTGAAATTTTTATAGTAATATATGGTTTTCCCATTCTTATTAGACGACATATTATATACCTGGAGGAGTCAAGAGAAAATGTTTATCATTTGCGGCTAGCATATGTGGGGATTTTAAATCATCCCTCACATCACAGTTCATTTTTGGGAATAAAAAGCATAAAAATCCATGTGATATATATCCATTTATATATGTAGATACATGGAAAAAAATTATAGAAATTAGACGACAAGAAGAGTTTTTACTAAGTGAAATGGTACCTTTTTAGATGTTTTTTATAACAATGACCATGTTAATGATTTATTTATTCTTAATTATTAATTTACAGTAATCAAAGAGATCTCATCAGGAGCTTCAAGCTAGAAATGTATAACCTCATACATTATCTCGGGGAGGGTATACGTTATTGGAAGAACGCATTCTAGGAGAAAAACTTCAAAAGCTGAGAGCAGAGTCATCAAGATTTGGAGAGGTCCCCCCCCCGCTAGATATGAAAAATGGAAGAGGGCTCGAATGAGCAAAAAAGGACGATATCTTATGGAAGAGTCAAGAGTTGAAACTGATAATATTGTATGATGTTTATTTATTTATTGCAGTTAAATCAACTCTATATATTGTGATTCATTATATCTTTTCCATATTTTCCATATAGGATTCCCTTGAGGAGTAGAGCACACATAGGATCTTTATTGATGAGGGTAGACATGATATTTTAGTAGCAGCATTGGGAAATCCCGAACACCCGGGTTGTGTATAAGGATACCCGACAGGTGTATCGGTAAGAAAAGTGTTTCCACATTCAGAATCTTCTTCAAAGGAGCATGTTTATAAAAAAAATAGAATCTTTGGAAGCCAAAGTTTATGATATTCAAGCGACAGTGGAGGACAAGATTAGAGATTCAGTACAGGTGATGTTTGCAGGCATGCAAGGACAGTTTCGACCTTCCGATCCAACTCCGCCACCTCCACCAGTAGATCCCACTCCTCCTCCTTATCCTACTCACACATCTGTTTTTTCAGATGCAACTCCTTTTCCTACCCCAACACCCCCTCCACCACAACTTCCATGTTACTGTGAGTTATATGTTGATGATCCTCATCATATTGTTGTATATGAGATGATATATTATATCAACGATACCATTCATCATCGCCAGATTGAGATAGAGAATCATGGGGTCACTGTATAGGATATTATAGGTAGATCATCAAAAATATCATGTCCTATAGATAAAGTTAGTATAGTTGGACAAAGTATTAGTAATTTGTAAGTTTAGTCATCTAGACTACCTTGACATATTACCATAGAGGTATGTATATATGTTATATTTTATTTCATTTTGTTAGTAAATTTGTTCTCATTTTAAAGTTTATATATTTCTCTAATTTTATACAGGAATACATTAAAGGTAAAGAAATACTTTAGAGAATAAAAAAATCAAATTTTTATGACTTCAAATACTAATTCTACTGGTCTTGATCAATTTTTATATGGATTTATGGACCCACAGTTTATTTCTCTTATAGCTTTCACAATGACCGATGCTGAAAGAACAGTTTATATAGCTGGAAGATTCTAGATGAATGTTATCATTCATTGTTGGATATTTCCATATCTTGAAATGTATGAAATATTTTTTCTCACAATGTGTTATATATCACTTAACATATTAACAACTCATATTAAATTTTCTTTTATATCAGTGGTCATTGGATGTTGGGTTTTTTTGTCCTAGAGAGAAAAAATTGAACTCTCCTTCATATTGTTTCAATTCTAAAATAGTTATTATAATCATAATATTTTTTGGGTCAATTTAATTGGGTTATTATTTAATTTTATTTTTTAATTTATATAATAAGAGAGAATCTCATGGGAACCCAAATAGGTTCAATTGTAACTGGTTGTTTGGAAAGTCTGTTCAAACCAGTTGTTCGCATCACCACATGACCAACATTATCATTCGTCGCCCCTTACCGATCACTCACTACTTTGCGTCGTAACCGTTCGCCACCACATCATCATTGCCACATGCCACCATTAACCCATAGAAAAATGTTTCACATCCCTTAAAACTATAGTTATTGTCAATCCATATTTCCATTAACAACCATTAAGAATCAGAAAAATATATAATATTTAAATGATTATAAATAGTATTTATTTTTTAAAATGAGTGCAAACCGTGGGACTATGCGGGGCGGGGGGATGGGTTGGAGTTTTTTTGTTTGGATTATATGCAGGGTTTTGTGGTCATACTCTGCCCATTTGGCATTACTAGCAAAAATTGGAATAAAATGTTGATAGAGGAGACGTTGTTTTGTAACCAAAGAAATATTCGGATTATAAAAGTACGATGTAGGGGATAAGACCACTCATCTAAAATATATAGACGAAACAAAATGAAGCGATGTGTTTGGGATCACAATGAAAACGTCAAAGAGCCCTCCGATAGATATGCCAGTGTGGGTGTGATTCAGATACAGGAGGTTGACCGAATGGATTTTGGCTGACATATTCCTGAACATCATCAGCCGCCGCCAAGCCTTGCAAATAAATCTGCAGACTGCCTCCAGGTGCTGCTGGGAATAAACCATTGAAGGGGCTCAAAAGGGAAAGAAATAAGAATATGAACTTAAAGCAAGGGGAGCCTGCATACCTAATAAAGTATCATTCTTGTCTTGGTACCGGAAGGGAGGTGGAAAGATTGCAGTATTTGGCTGAAGAAAGAATAAAATGAGAATGCCAAAAATATATTAGTAAGTACAGCACAACGTACCGGATTGCGCAAGGCTTTATATGGGGAATCATCCATCATAAGTGTGTTGGATTCATTGTACCGATCTTTCTCCCATGGCAGTGCTGGCTTATGCTGATTCCATAATTTTTTTAGTTCCTTCAAAAAGAGGGGCCTAGACTGCTTTTCAGGAGACTTCAAACCTGTATCGGTGCAGTGGGATTGATCCTGCGGAGGCATGCATGTATGTGAAATATGAACTTCAGGAAAATTTTGAAAGAGTTCAGATTTGCAAAGCATACCCAACAAAAGAGCAATTGATGTTTTGAATCACCAAAAAGAAAATCGAGTAGCTTCTCAGTGTTTCGCCTATAAAATTTTAACATGTTGCACGGTTAAAACAAAAAAGAGAAGATTTTAAAAATGAACATTAGGAGGGGGGAAGGGATAGAAAATTACTCTATTTTAGACGACCAGACTCCCAAATAAAAATTCTGAAAGCAAAACTTCAGAAATTCAGAACAGAAAGGCCTTCTAAATACTGCATTGTGAGAGAGGACCAATTAATACACTAGAGAGCGGGGAGGGGAAAAGGGGAAAGAAGGTGATGGCAGAAAACAAACAGTAATATGGCTTGCATCCAACATCTGCAAGAAGCCCATTCAAACTTAAAATAAGTAGCTTTCTTTTAGAAGATCCATGGAGTAGTTTTTTGGGTGACTGGTCTGAAATCTGGTAGGTCCTATCCTCCAGGGGTAGGGATTTTTTGGGGTTGATTGTTCCCAAACTCAAAGCGGATGAAAACTCTGCAGTCAACGTGTTTATCAGATCACTGCACTCTTGAGGAGGATCACGGGCATCCCTGTTTTCCGAATCATCTGGACATGCGCCGTGCTTATCATGTGCTTTGCCCTTCTCTGACATTGCGTCCTGCATACAAAACATAAAACATAAAACAATCTTATAATTCCACGAAATGTATATAAGGAGGGGAGGAGGGGGACTTAACTCCAATAGAGATTTCGCCTCCAATGCTACAAAATCAGACCCGCCTTATATAACCTAATATACAGAGGTTTTGAGACCTCGTCTCCGTCTCCTCGTCTTCCTTCGCCGCGCAGCCGCCCATTGGACTTCATTGGTGATTGCATTGAGAATGATTATTGCATTTACGGCCCGACGCGGATCCTTAAATAGTGATTCAGTGAGTGACAGATACAAACATGGGTTCATGGAGTTCCGCGGATTGAATGAAAAATGTTATAAAATAAATAATATCTTATCCAATTTAATAATTTTATACAACTTAACTACAAGTTTAGTGATTTTCAGATTTGTGTGCCTGAAATTCAAATAATTACATGTTCATTCATATTTGTTGTTAGAATTGAGTCTTGAGGATCCTTGATCTGGGTACTCTTCCCTAATCCAATAATTTGACCCTTTGTATGGTTAATTAATTAAATTTATTACAGAACCAGATGACCCAAAACCCTATTCAAACATAGTAACGTTGAATTGCATAATGGTCATACACAAAGCAGGACATAATCTATACACAACACTGCCACAATTACTTCATCTAACATACAAGAACTACCCCTCATGCTAATCCTGAGGAGGAATGAAGACATGGTTACCAAGCTGCGAAGAATGGCAGTGGCAACAGGGCCCTAGATCGTGCGCTTCGGTTGTCTAGCGTCGTTCAACTCGCATCTGTTATTCGATCTACCCCTTTGTGTGGTAACATGCTTCAAATTTATAATCCTCAGCCAAACAACCCCCGTATCTGTGCATTAACTCCGTTGTTGACTGTAGATTCACGTCCTGAATTGAGTTCAAAGCATGAGTTTGCATGGCTTTGCCTATATCGATGAACTCACATCATGAATGGAGTTTAGAGCATGATGTAACTCCTTACAGGTCATGAATCTCCATTTTACAACATGTTGGGTTGACGCCAAATTCAACGAAAGTCTTTAACGCGCTATATAAAAAAAATTGAATTTACTAGGCCTGCCAAACCTGATTCACACCGTGAATGTTAGAGTTACGCCATGAAAACATCACGTCCTCCTCCTCCTGTGCCTTTTCATGCCCGAAAAAATCCCACATCCACTATCAAATCACATAAGATCAAAAGATCATCGGTTTAACAGAGGTGATTTTTTATCCTCCCAAGATACAATCTTTTTTCATTTTTTTTGTTACAAGAGAGGTGAATAATACTATATAATGAAAAACATGAACTCTCCCCAAAACATAAGAAAAATCCCCAGAAAAGTCTCCTTGATGAAGTATGTCCTTATCCACCGTTGATAACCTCCCCCGTATTTATTCTTTTAAATATCATACAACACACTAATAGTAAGGTACGAAAGGATATAATTGTCTTGGAACATGGATCAATTCCTATCAAGGTCATTAATGGCTGCCACAGGAAAAATAATGATAAATGTGATGTGGGTCCAAGGATAAAGGGAAAAAAATATAAAATGCCTCAATCTTATAAAATGTGGTTTTATTCAGTCATAACTTTGATAAGATACCAACTGATTTCTAGTAGAGAACATGGTCGAGTATCTCAAGAAATATACCATAGAGAGAATGTGAAATATTGGTTTATAAATTATCTCAAGAATGAGACGAATGGTTGGAAAAATCACTTACAATAATGCAATATGAATGAAAATATTAGAAATTCATGGCATGCCAAATCTCAGAAAAATTTCATTTACAAAAATCAATATATCTCATTATGTCCTGATTTATCAAATCAAAATCTCTATGTTTATTTCTACTAATTCATCCCCACGTTATTCTTATTCAAATTTATTGAAAAAGAAATTTAAAAACTTGGCTTGAAAATTATCTTAAGTATTTTTATCTCTCCTAGTTCAGTTGATTATAGAGAGAAATTAATTATGGGGCATACAATTCTTTTTAGAAGAATTATTATAAAATAATCTAGAGAATAAAAATAAAAAATACAGAATTCAAACACTTACACCCTTTTAATGAATCTCTTAGCTAGTTCTACTTGAGGTTCTATTTCTCCACATTCAAGAAACGAGTAGTTCTCACAACATGCATTGAATCAATTTCACAACATGAATTGGTTTCACAATGTGAGTTGGTTTTGTAACTTCTTGTCATGCTTTCTTCCAGTGCCTTGATGGTCCTGAGAAATCAAAACACACATGTGAAATTACATTTCATTTTCAATGAAATTTGAAAGATTCGGGGGAGAGTGTATGGGCCTAGAAACAAAAAAAAAATAGACATCCTAAAAACTTGTGTTTCCTCCCTAAAGTGCTTTCGTTTAATGTTGTTGGCTTGACCATACCTACTTCAGCTCTGGTGGGGGATGATTGAAAAGACAATATATAGTCAGGGTCCATGAATGGTATCACTTATGGCTTGTCCACAAAGGTTGGTACCTTTCCTTCTTCTAAAAAAAACTTATATTTTCCTATTATTAGTACTTTAATAATTTAGATTGGACCGTTCCACCGTTTTTTCAGACTAGAAAATCCAAGCTTCAGGTCGAGCACCATCCAAACCTACTGGCCTTTTTTCAATGTTTCATGCAACAATTTTCTCTCAATCAATATTGCTTTTATCTCTAAGATTCCCATTTTTCTTTACATATTTTAATTTTCCTTTATCAACATGGATAGTACATGCCTCTCATTGTTCTTATAAAATGAAAACATCTTCAACTTCATACTTTTTTTCTTCTTTAAATTCATCATCCTTTATGTCATAGTTCTTCATTGCCTAGTGTTTGGTGAAACTGACCTGCTCACTTCCCACTCTCAAAAACAGCTCACTGATTTGTACATCAATCAGTGTTAATCTAGTCGCTAAAAATAGTCTTCTAAAAATAATAGGTGTTCTCTCCTCTTCCATATCATGCATGAAAAAGTCCATGGGGGAAGATTAACATTTCAAATTTGATCAGAATGGATTCAATCATTACTAATAATAAATTTTCATATGGTTTTCTGAGGTTTTGGTCAAGTAGAATTTCTATTTTACTCATAATGCAACCTAGTTTTCGACCATAGTCATCGCTTAAGGAGAATAGTTTGGGAGTTTCACTATTCCTAGCACTTATGTATTTTTGTTGTTTTTTTCTTAATTTTTTAAATAGAGAGAACAATGATAATGGGTTGTTTGAGATTTTATCAATGAAACACATAAAAGAGAATGGAAATGTGGGAAGGATTTTTACAATAATGGGGTACGCCCATGGATTTAACCTTGTGATCTTTCCTTGTCTCACAACATTGACCCTTCGATTCTATTCGCTGTGTGTGCTAATTTGTAAGAACCTAGTTATTTCTTTGAGGTATGGAATCATTTATTTCCTTCAATTTTAATTTTAAATGTTTAAATATGGCCAGATTTGAATGCCCATTGAGTTCATGGAGGTTTCGGGGGTGTCTGGGGCTGGTTCGGAGCCTGGAACCCAGTTTTTTGGTTGAAAAATACCAGGTGCACTGTTAGAAGAAACTGTGTGGGGAAGGCCGCACAGTTACTCCAAACCATGTGAGGATGGATATAGGAAGGATACAAGCCACATAGATTGATAAACCAAGTGACTTGGGGTACACAATCGTGTGAGAATTTCTTCAATTTTTACAACAAATTTTTCCGCGGTTTGGGCACGGTTAGTCAAACCGTGCCAGGAAACCATGTGGGGTTCCCTTCCATATAGTTAAGCTTGCACGATTGGTGCATGGTTTATCCAACTGTGTATCCATATTGTATAACATTTTCCTTTTTTTTTAAATTACAATTTTACCCCTAATTAAATTTATTAAACCTAATTATATTTCATTATTCTTCTTACGAACAACACCCTTCATTTGAGAGCTTCCCCTGGGCGACTATTCTAGGATTTTTCACTAACTCTCCATCTGGTGTCCGAATCAAGAACTATCAGTCTAGTTGGATCCGCACTGGTAAGATCTCAAATCCTTTTTAATCTTGCTCCATTTTTCATAGTATCAGCTATGCTATTTAGGTGCAAGTTAATTTTCCCTGTTAATATGTTCTTCATCTGTTCTTGAATTTTATCTCGATCTAAGTTGAATCGGGAGATGTTACTAGTCGAGTCATCCTCCAATGACATATAGTAGGTGGTCTCGTGCCTTTTTTTAATGTCAAGTGTCTATATATGATGTTTTTCTACACGACCAATTCTCATAACATTGCCTTGAAATGAATTTAAATCCTTGAATTAAATTGATAGGCATGGCCTATGTAATTAAAGAATCCATCAATGGATGTTTATAAGTTATTAACCTTGATTTAGAACCACCCCTTGGATGAATTGATAATTAATTAGACCATCATGGGTGGGTTTTGGAATTGGATACCTTTGAGGTGTCCCTATTTACCCCTTGTCATGGGATGTCTAATACTGAATTGGCATCTGTAATGGAAATGATAAATTGAATTGACAAGAATAGGGAATGGAAGGCATGACCATAGAACATTTCCATGTATTGTTTGATAAATCATTATATACTTGTTATAATGAATGGCCCATGTGAATAATTTAAAGACAAGCCTTCAAATATTAGTGATTCGTTGAGCCACCTTCTTAGGTGAGTTTGGTTTGAATTAAATAAGGTGATGGCCTTGAATTGATTAAATGAAATTTATTAAATGTTATTGATTTGATTTAATGCTTATATGCCTTTGGTGAAAGATGGATTCAATGATGAATGCCAGGGAAATACTCAATTGTATTGTACCTTGCTTATGTATGAGTGATGCTTGGACTCCTGATATGAACTATCAAGGACAGTCTCATAGGGGATGACTATTATATGTTGAGTGATACTCAAAATTACATATGGATTTCCAAGGATGAAATCAAAGGGAATTTTATTATATATTCCATGAGTGATAGTTGGGCTCCCTTAGTGGACCGTCAAGGGCAGACCTGAGTGGAAGTGATGTTATACCACACCTATAGTTATACCTGGGTTATTGAGGATCACCATTGATGGTCTTGTAGGGTTTTGGTTTATATTAAACTTGGAGTGATACCAGGATTCCAAATTATGAATTCCAAGGAAGGGATCAGGTTTATAAATGAATAATGAATAGAATGGTTTATATGACATGTTTTCCAAGCCAAATCAGAAGCTTGGATTTAGTCTTGACTTACACTTTATGGAAGGTATGTTTAAGCATCCTTTTTTACCTATCTATATGGGGGATGCTGGGATATGCGATAGTTCTGAAGAAATTTTAATTAAATAAGACTAAATGATTAAATGAACTTGATTTTAAATGATATAGGCCTAGTTGTTAATTCAGAAAATTATTTATTAAAAGAAATTGATGGAAATTAATTGTTTATTAAATGAGAACCTGGACTTTATAGGATGTTTACCTTCGGTACCTCCTTGATTATTCTATTACTGCCTACACTTTGTCATGTATATTCATTGACTGGATGGAACATAAACTCGGGTGGTTTTCTATTGGGATTTAGTCACATACCCTATTTAGGCCACCTTGGGAACCCGAACAAACTATATGATTGTAGGTATAGATAAGAGAAAGTGCCCTAATATAGGTTCTTGATTGTTTCTAGGAGCTGAAGAGCATGAGACTGTGTTGAGGCTTGTGATGCTAGCTGGGATACTTTTGTCCCTTTTTTTACTTTTGATACATGTATTGTATTATACTGTAGTGTACCGATTTTGGATATTTTGTAGAGACATATGACATATATCATAATCATTGTATATGATACTCCTATTAGATTTGTTTATATATGTTCCTTTCATGTTCATTTATCATATGTCTGTATGATTTATTACTTCTGCTACTTGAATGTTATTAATATTCCATTGTGCTACACTATGGTGATGAGGGAATAATCTCCTCATGGACACACCTAGGACCTCACTTCTAGTCGGTAGCCTCTAGCATTTGGAGAGATGCACTTGAGGTCATGTGGCCAACCAGGATTAGGGCACTGTTGAGTGTCATCTGAGTCTGGGACAATACAAAGTGGTATCAGAGAATTCTTTTCCAGTTTGCTTTTTTATTTGGTGAAAATAGAAAGGGATATGAAGGAATTTTAATTTTTTTAATGAGTTTCTCCTGGGCATAACTAACCCGCGTACCAGAAAAAAACCAAATTGCCCCAAATTAAATTGTTGTTTTGTGGATTTTGACTATTACAGTTGATTTTATTCCACTATTGGGTGATGTACTCACTACTGGAAATAAGCCCATTTGTGATGGGTCATTTGCGATGGAATCCCGTCGACATCGCAGCACTGCCATAATAATCTCCGGGAGTCAGTAGAGAGTCGATACCAACTACCCGACCCTTCTCGAAGGCATATTGGGTCGCCTGCATCCATGTTGCCTCATCAAACTGATGGCCACTGGTCTAATCTGATGCCTTGTCCTGACCCTCAGGCCGGGTCTGTGACGTTGCGGTCTCATATGACTCCTGTAGTTGCAATTTAAAATTAAAATTTTGAATATATTATATTCAGTTAATTTTTAAACTTAAAAACAAATAATACTGACCACGATGTGAGGCTGGAAATCACCTCTGAGCTCCCCAGTAGCTAGATCATTGTACATCCTACGATATACGTCGTACTCTGTAATATCGGGGTGCTCGACAGCCTATAAGAATATAAAATAAATTGTTAATATTTAAAGTTATATAAAATATTTATAAAAAATGTATGTACCAAATGCTGTCTATGAGTACTGAAAGTACGACTCCCAACTCGATGAGTCACCTCCTGTCTCCTCCGATTCTGCCTCCCCACCGATGATATCCTCTGAAAGCCACCACTCAACCAGTGTGCACATAATCCATCCCATACGTGGGATGAAATGTACTCTGGTTGGTGTGCTCTACATGACTCGTCAAAATCTGACACTCCTGCTTTCTTCATGGAAGCTCTTCTTAAATTGTGAAAAAACTGATGAAAGCGATCACGCATGGCCACCTCTCATGCCTCGAGGATGGCGTCATGCATGGTATCCTCGATCAGATACCATAAACCATACAAATAATTAAAAATATTAAGTTATAAATGAAATAAATTTCAAAATAAAAATTATTTATTTACGTACGTACCAACCAATGGTCGAACATGGCCTACTTCACATCAATGGGAATATTCCCCCATGTCGTCCATGGATGAGAAAAATAGTTGCGCAAAATAGCGTTGCCCTGTCTGACTGCTATATGCAGAAAACTATAAAAACAATAATCAAACATTTATTATGTAAATAGATTAATGAAATATTAGTAAAATGAACAGGTTATCACACCTCCGGGTGTGTGGATCGAACCCAAGACGTGGACATCACTCGGGGATGGGGTCAGGGATCATCAGTCGTGCAAGACCGCGCCCCCTCCACGTACCCCCTGAAGCACCTTCAGGCTGAGGTTCAGGTGCCAGCAACTCGTTCGCATCGAAAGAAAGGTCAGCATTCGCCAACTCACGAAATGTGTCCTCGTCCATCTGAAACAGAAAACGAATGTTGTTAGCAAATAATTGATAATTATTATTATATATACATATATATTAGTTATGATTATATATAACTATCATTGAATTGTATCAATTTTCAGCTTCATCATCATCTTCATATCTGTCAATGTCATCTTCATATTCATCCTCAATATCATTGATATCTATTTGAGTTCCAGTTGCTTCATCTCTTACCATTTCAAATTCATTTGTGATGTCATTAACATTATCATCATCATCACTGACTCTTAACTGAGGGGTGTCATCATCGATACTCATGTCTCTTTTTAACAAAGATTGATTTTGAGTACTCTCTTGAAAAAATTCAATTCCTTGCACTTCAGTGAAAGAACATTCACTTTGACTAAATTGATTGTCTCGAATTTTCATTTTTATTATGCTCCACCAATCCGTCAAGTCTCTTGACGTAGCACAGTACTTTGCATAATAAACTTGATGTGCCTGTTGAGCCAGTAAGAATGGTTCATTTACTGCAAGAACACTTTTACATTTAATATCGATGATTCCATGAGTCAGATGAACAAGCACGCCTCTCTCAGTATCAAACCATCGACATTTGAACATCTTTATGTAATGTTGTCCTAGATAATAGAGTTCAATGATTTCATCAAGTATGAAATAAAAGTCAACTTCATTTTCTCTATGATGAGATCCTCTCAAGCAAAACCCATTGTTCTTTGTTTTTTTTATTCCCCATATGCATGCGTATGAAATCGAAAACCATTCACCACATATGCATTATAAGATTTCACCATTTTGGATGGTGGGTTACTCAATATAAAAAGTTGTTTGTCAATTTTTTCAGCATGACGAGACACCTGAAAATTTGTGAAATAATTATCAATATAGTAAACTATAAATTGAAGGAGATGTTAAAGTATAAAAAATGTATGTTACCAGTATTTGAAACCACTGAGAAAATTATTTTTGTCTGCGTTCTTCGAGAGCAGCTGCTGTAATTTGTGGAAGTTGTTTTTTTATATGATTATCATACAATCTATAAAAAAAAATGTTTTTATTGTAACATAAATAATAGAATAAGTGATAGAAGCACTTACAGTACAAATGATGTAATCTCTTCACAGTTGATCAGAACATACGTATGAGGTCTGTGATGTTCATCATCTGAAAGGCATCGTTCATGAACTCCATCAAAACCAAGTTCTAACTGGTTAAAAACAGATAACTGATTGTCAATTTCATCAATATTCCCCTCATTCCGTCTCATGCGGTTGTGTTTTGAAGGATACTCAGATTCAAAATAGTGGGAGTAGAAAAAAGATATATGCTCTTGCAAATAAGCTTCAGCAATAGATCCTTCAACAGATGCTTTGTTACGTACTTTTTTTTTCAATTACTGCATGCATCTTTCGAATGGTTACATCCATCAAAACTATATCAGACATCCACATTATGCTTCATATGGAAAATGTAATATCAAATGTTCCATTGAGTCGAAGAAATACGGTGGGAATATTTTTTCCAGTTTACATATAATTACAACAACATCTTCTTCAAGTTTTCATAGAGCATCGTAATCTGTTGTCGCCGCACAAATGTCCCGAAAAAAATATGATACGTCTGTTATGGAATCCCATATCACAGAATTCAACAGTCCTCTTAATACAATGGGTAGAAGTCTTTCAATTATAACATGACAATCATGACTTTTTAATCCGGTAATATGACCATTATTTACACATCTACCCAAATTGGAAGTACAACCATCTGGAAGTCTCAAATCTGAAATTCATCGACAAAATAATAAGAAGCTTTATTTGGATAATGTATAAGCTGATTTTGGTTTCATTAACCTTTCTGTTCTGACATTCTCAAACTGTTCGAGTTCTGGACGCCTGCAAATTTGAGCAAGATCTAATCGTTCATTTACATTATCTTTGCTCTTTCCTGGTGTATCCAAAACTATATGAAACAAATTATCAAAACAGTTCTTCTCAATATGCATGACATCCAACATGTGGCGGACCAGCAAATCAGACCAATATGAAAAATCCTAAAATATGCTACGTTTTAGCCAATTGTGTTCTTTCCCAAAACCAGAAATTTTCTGTTGGTTTATTGTGGGTCCAAATGTGATGGGAGGTAATGAATATACAACTGATTTTAACTCCGTACCTGATAGCATTTTTGGAGGTCCATCCCTTTCAACTGTGCCTTTTCTAAAATGAGATATGTTTCTGTGAAAAGGATGATCGGCTGGAAGAAATCTGCGATGACAGTCAAAATAGCAAGGTTTTTTTCCATGGACGAGCATAAATGCCTTGTTCTCTCCCATAAAGTAAGGACATGATTTCGTCCCATGTGTACTCCAGCCAGATAACATGCCATAAGCTGGGAAGTCACTAATTGTCCATATCAATGCTGCTCTTAGTATGAAATTCTGTTTCGCAGCAACATCATAAGTACTGACACCAGTACTCCACAATATATTTAATTCATCAATCAATGGTTTCAAATAAACATCAATATTCTTTTTCAGATGTCCTGGGATTAGTAAGGTCAAAAAGATATAGGGCTCCTTCATCAACATCCATGGAGGTAAATTTTACGGAGTTAAAAAGACAAGACAACATGAATAATGACTACCATAAGATCCGAATGGACAGAAACCATCAGTGGAAAGACCCAGTCGCACATTTTGGGCTTCTAAAGCAAAGGATGGATGCACTCCATCAAAATTTTTCCATGAATCACCATCGGCTGGATGATTCAAGCTTTTACCAGTTGAAATATTCATTTTGTGCAATGAAATCATTGTCGTTGTATTCTTAGACATGAATAAACGCTGAAGTATAGATGTAAGAGGAAAATATCTCAACTGTTTTACAGGAATCAAGCCAGACTTACCATGTTAAGCTTCTTTATACCTCGATTGTCCACAAGTGGGACAACTATCCAATGACTCATTTTTCCCAGAATATAAAATGCAATAATTTGAACATGCATGAATCTTCTGACAACTAATTCCTAAATTCCGAACCAGTCTCTTACTCTCATAGTAATTTGCAGGAAAAACATTTCCTTCAGGTAACAATGTTTTAACCAAAGAAAATATTTGATCAAAACACGTGTTTGACATTCCATTATCTGATTTGATAGCCATAAATTTTGCAACTACTTCTAATTTTCTTATCTTGCAACCAGGATATAACACATCCTCAGCAGACCTCAAAAACTCATAAAATTCCGAGTGTGCCAACTCAGGAGTTGAATCAATATCATCCTGAGTTTATGTATGTTGAAAAGATGGACCTGCAACATCATGTACTAAATTTTGAAACTGGGATGGATCCGGAATCAAGTTAGTATCACCTTCTCTAGAACTGTGTTCACCATGTTGATACCAAAAAACATAATCCGGTTGAAAACCAAAACGCAAGAGATGTCCCCCAACTTTGTCAAACGTGTCAGATATTCTCAGTGCACATTTTTTACAAGGAAAATTTATTGTTCCATCTGAAACAAATTCTGGATTTGATGTCACAAATGCTAAGAAAGTCTCCACACCTTCAATATATACTGGATTTAAACCAGAACCATTTGGATTTCTACATTGATTTATCCATATGTGGTCATCTAATAATGATTGTTAACGACCTCGTTGTTCCATATTTTTCTATAAAATATAAAATCATTACTGGTTTTGAATAATTTTTTTAGAAAAAACACTCAAAAAGAGAGGATAACTAATTACAACTACTTCTTAATAATTACCAATATTTACCAATAGTTATTTGTAATTATTATTATATGAATAATATTTATAAAAAAATAATATTAATATGATCAACCAAGCAAGGATAATTATAGAGTTTACATCAGACATGACTGACGCAAACGTTTAATTGGGATAGACCTAAAAATTGACCCTTTAAGAATTGAACATGTTAAGAATAGAGAAAAACCTGTTACGAATATTGAAAATTTTAATATTTTATAAAATTTTATTATTTTAATAATACTAATATTATTTTTTCATAAATATTAATTATATAATAATAACATTATTACATTATTAGTACTTTTTTATTATTAATATTAAAATATTATAATTTTCTATATTATGTTACAATTCTCTTTTCATTTGTGAGTTTAACATTCTGTCTCCATATGTAATATTTGCATTCACATTCACCTCTCTATTGGTGAGTAGGTTGATAATTTTGAAAATGAATACAAATATTACATGTGGAGACAGAATTTTTCTTAAAACCAATACAAAGATGAAAAGATAATTGAGAAAGATACTGATCACGCTAGTTTTTTCCAATTAGCTAATTATTCCTAATTATTACTAATTATTAATAATTATTACTAATTATTCCTAATTATTCCTAATTATTGGTAATTATTACTAATTATTTGTAATTATTACTAATTATTGGTAATTATTACTAATTATTGGTAATTATTCCTAATTATTGGTAATTATTCTAAATTATTACTACTTGATGGTAATTATTGGTAGTTATTGGTAATTATTGGTAGTTATTGTCAGTTATTTGTAGTTATTGTCAGTTATTGTCAGTTATTGTCAGTTATTTCCAGTTATTGCCAATTATTGCTAGTTATTGCCAATTATTGCTAGTTATTACCAGTTATTTCTAGTTATTGCTAGTTATTGCCAGTTATTGCTAGTTATTGGTAATTATTGCTAGATATTGGTAATTATTTCTAGTTATTGGTAATCATTTCTAATTATTGGTAATTAATACTAATTATTGGTAATTAATACTAATTATTGGTAATTATTGGTAATTATTGGTAATTATTGCTAATTATTGGTAATTATTGCTAATTATTGGTAATTATTGCTAATTATTGGTAATTATTGCTAATTATTGCTAATTATTGGTAATTAATACTAATTATTGGTAATTAATACTAATTATTGTTAATTAATACTAATTATTGGTAATTATTGCTAATTATTTCTAATTATTGCTAATTATTGGTAATTATTGCTAATTATTGGTAATTATTGCTAATTATTGGTAATTATTGCTAATTATTGGTAATTATTGCTAATTATTGGTAATTATTGGTAATTATTAGTAATTATTGGTAATTATTGGTAATTATTGCTAATTATTGGTAATTATTGCTAATTATTGGTAATTATTGCGAATTAATAGTAATTATTGCCAATTATAGGTAATTATTGCCAATTATTGGTAATTATTACTGATTATTGGTAATTATTACTAATTATTGGTAATTATTATTAATTATTGGTAATTATTACGAATTATTGCTAATTATTGGAAATTATTGCTAATTATTGGTAATTATTGCTAATTATTCGTAATTATTGCTAATTATTGGTAATTATTGCTAATTATTGGTAATTATTGCTAATTATTGGTAATTATTGCTAATTATTGGTAATTATTCCTAATTATTGGTAATTATTACTAATTATTGGTAATTATTGGTAATTATTACTAATTATTGGTAATTATTGGTAATTATTACTAATTATTGGTAATTATTACTAATTATTACTAGTTATTATTAATTTTTGCTAGTTATTACTAATTTTTGCTAGTTTTTGCTAGTTATTGCTAGTTTTTGCTATTTATTGCTAGTTATTGCTATTTATTGCTAGTTATTGCTATTTATTGCTATTTATTGCTAGTTATTGCTATTTATTGCTAGTTATTGCTAGTTATTGCTAGTTATTGTTAGTTATTGCTAGTTATTGGTAATTATTGCTAGTTATTGGTAATTATTGCTAGTTAGTGGTAATTATTGCTAGTTAGTGGTAATTATTGCTAATTAGTGGTAATTTTTGCTAATTAGTGGTAATTATTCCTAATTAGTGGTAATTATTCCTAATTAGTGGTAATTATTCCTAATTATTGGTAATTATTTCTAATTATTGGTAATTATTCCTAATTATTGGCAATTATTCCTAATTATTGGTAATCATTGGTAATTATTGGTAATTATTGGTAATTATTGGTAATTATTGGTAATTATTGGTAATTATTGGTAATTATTGGAAATTATTTGTAATTATTACTAATTATTACTAATTATTACTAATTATTGTTACTTATTACTAATTATTGTTACTTATTACTAATTATTATTAATTTTTTCTAATTATTACAATTTTTTTTTGAATTATTCCTATTTTTTGTTAATCATTGCTAATTATTACAAATTATTCCTAATTATTGGTAATTATTGGAAAATTTTACTTATTATTTCTAATTATTACAAATTGTTGGTAATTATTCCTAATTATTGGTAATTATTCCTAATTATTGGTAATTATTGGTAATTATTGGTAATTATTATTAATTATTACTAATTATTACTAATTATTACTAATTATTATTACTTATTACTAATTATTTTTACTTATTACTAATTATTGTTAATTTTTTCTAATTATTACAATTTTTTTAATTATTCCTATTTTTTGTTAATTATTGCTAATTATTAATATTTTTTTTGAATTATTCCTATTTTTTGTTAATTATTGCTAATTATTGGTAATTATTCCTAATTATTGGTAATTATTCCTAATTATTGGTAATTATTCCTAATTATTGGTAATTATTGGTAATTATTAGTAATTATTACTAATTATTACTAATTATTACTAATTATTGTTACTTATTACTAATTATTGTTACTTATTACTAATTATTGTTAATTTTTTCTAATTATTACAATTTTTTTTGAATTATTCCTATTTTTTGTTAATTATTGCTAATTATTACTATTTTTTTGAATTATTCCTATTTTTTGTTAATTATTGCTAATTATTGGTAATTATTCCTAATTATTGGTAATTATTGGTAATTATTGGTAAATATTACTAATTATTACTAATTATTACTAATTATTGTTACTTATTACTAATTATTATTACTTATTACTAATTATTGTTAATTTTTTCTAATTATTACAATTTTTTTGAATTATTCATATATTTTGTTAATTGTTGCTAATTATTACTATTTTTTTTGAATTATTCCTATTTTTTGTTAATTATTGCTAATTATTACAAATTATTACTAATTATTACTAATTATTGGAAAAATTTACTAATTATTACTAATTATTACAAATTATATTCATTAATTACTAATTACATTCATTAATTACTAATTACATTCATTGACTACTAATTACATTCATTAAATACTAATTACTATCTTTAATTAAAATTACAGTTATTAATTACTAATACAACGACTTAATTATTAAATATTGTTAATTACTAATAATTAAATCTAACAAATCAAATTTAATACAACCTTAATATAACATAATTATATCTAATTAGAAATAATAAAAACTACTTTAAAAATATAAAACAAAAACATTAAATAAATATTAAATTAAAATTCAGATAAAAACCTTAAACTGGTTTTCGAGCTTTCGATTTGTACTTGTATGATGATCCCCGCAACCACCTTCAAATCAGCTTGCAAAACAAAATTCACTAAACTCATATAAACTACTAAGAAGTAGTTCAGATTTGAAAAACATGTCAAGACTGGCTGTATTTATAGGTTAGTTTATTTGCGACGGGGTTTATTGCAACGGGAATACCGTCGCAATTGACATTATTTGCAACAGTCCCGTCGCAAATAACCCCGACCGCATTTATTATGGGTGGCAATAAAATGGGTTATTTGCGACGGGAAGGGGATCCCGCCGCAAATATCTTTCGCGCGGTTTGGCACGCAAGTCGCGCCAAACCATTTGCGACGGGTAAGAATATCTCATCGCAAATAACTCCTTATTTGCGACGGAAAATAATCCCGTCGCAAATAACCCGTCGCTAATACCACTTTTTCCCATAGTGACTTGATTTTTAATTTTATAATTGATATAATTGTGGGTAATACATTGTTAAAACTTGAGGAGATGAGGTTATCCCATCTCATGCATCATTTTGGAACTTTACGAGAGTAATGTGTCGTGCATTATTTCATGCCATTTAGAACGCATTACTTGTTGCATACTATTATGATAGGTGATGTGATAGTTGTACCTATTGTTGTGATAGAATTTCATAAGCGAGTTATGGTGTAAATTAGTTGGATACCATACTTTGGTTCCTAAGGAGTATGGGCCCTCATGGATCAGAATTTTGTGGACCATTTGGTTCAACCAATTTAAAAGTGAATGTAATGTAAATGAGAAATAAATGAAATGGGAAAATATTAAATGGGAATAAAATGGAATCTTGAGTTCCTTATAGTAGAGAACTTGACCTAGGCCCGACCTTAGTAGTGGTATGTAGGCCTAGCTTTTATGTGACTTGTACATTGCCCAAACATGAATCTAGGTGTAGGAAGAGGGGTGTGTTCTTATATTGGAAAGCTTGTACCTATCCTATTTCAATATTTGTTCTTTTGAGCTATGAACTTTGATAATGATTTCGAACTGAGGCATCTATTTGGCATTGTAGAGGCATTCCACCATAATGACCTCCATTTATACGTTAGGAGGGTGGTGATTACCACACTTCGGAGGTGGTGGCCTATGTGCTACCAGTGGATCATCCAATAGTGATAGCTATGACACCAGTAGTTATACTAAACACAAGCGTCGAGGAATAATTTCTTGATGGGATCTTGTGCTTTATACAGACCATACAGTGAGCATCGAGAAACCATTTATGGGATAAGTTCAAGCTCATCGAGATCATGGCCTAAACCATGTACGTCGAACCACCCCATGAAAATCTCACTATCGTGCACCTTACTCTTAGAGCGTTTTCTAGTGTATTAAATGGATATGTATCAAGACCATAATAATATGAATATTTATATTATATAGAATAATGTTAATATTTAGTTCTTGTCATTACTTTATAAACATTTTATATTTTTATACAATAAAACACAATTTTTTTTAATTAGTATTCAATTTCAATTAAGATGATTATTTTGATGAATTAATGGATTTTTGAAATAAATAATATTTTAATAAAATATTATTATTAAATATTATTTATCAAATATAAACGATCACATAATATTTATGAAGAAAAATGTAATTTCTATACAGGTTTGAAACTTTTATTATGAAAAAACCTAGAATTTTTTAATTAAAGTGGATTGTTATTTTAAAAGTAAAAATACACATATATAGAAACTTATTTGGTAAATTGAATATTATTTTTGGAATCAGAATTTCAAAATTATCCAATGGTTAATTTTCCATAATTTTCGGAGACAGTCGAACTTTCAGGTAAAAATTAGATCTCGTATAAATATATGGTGTGTATTATGACATCATAATGACCCAAAAGCGATGTAATAAATACTATAAAGGGTATCCACAAACAAAAATATTTTTTACCTTTAAAATAATTTTATTTTATTTTTATTTGAATAAATTTATAATCCTTTATGAATCCTCCAAAACCATTAATATATTTTTAATGTTTTAAAAAACATTTCTTTAAGAGTATGACTCACTTCCACAAAAGCAAGGTTAAAATTTATTATGTTCAGACCATTTACTTATAAAATAATTAAATTCACCCTATTAGACATTAACCATGGGAAAAACCAAGGGAGATTTTGTGGTTTTGGTTATTTTATTTTATAGAGTCCAAAACCTAAGTGTGGGAAATAATAAAGAACTGCTCTCTCTTTTCCTATATAAACCAACCCAAGATCCCATTTCTATTCACTAAAAATTGTTGGAGCATGCCACTACTCTGACCTCCCCTCTATATAGTCCTCCCAATGTCCCCCCGGACTCTCAAGAATCTCTTCCCAAGCATTTGTATTCACACTCTCAAGGTAAGGGGTCCTCCCTTTCTCCCCTTTATTTATCAACCTTCTTCATTTTATTCCATTTTATATTCAATTACTAATGTTTAGTTGTGTTTATCCACATTCCCCATACTTCCCTTATAATGTATAAAAGATTAGATACCCCATTCACTCTCATTAATCCCTCTCATGAACATTTATGTTCTCATATTATGCTGCCGAAATTTCACCATGAGATTCCAAGACAAAAAATGTGTAGTGAGTACCCATACCCAATCCCTTTCAAGGGTGTTCACATTTATACACATATACTTATTTTATTGGGGACTTACATGTATTTATTCCACACTCCATTATTTTGGAATAAAATGTGATGGAAAATAACTCCATGTTATATGATCTATGTGGCACACTTAATGATGATAATGAAATAAAAGTGACAGGTGTGCTTGAAATTATATATCACTCCATTACATTGGGTAATGTTTAGTCTCATGAGATTTCATGTTGGTATAGGTAGTAAACTTGATTCATTTATGGTACTTTTTTCATCATAATTTCTTGGTAGTTATCCTTGACCTATGTTTATAATGTAGTGTTTTAAGTTGTTGCCACATTTCTCATGTTGTATTTATGCTAAAATTCCATATCATGCCTCATTATTCATGTGCATGATTCTCATTCATTTTATGTCTCAATGATATGCCTATTTTCTAACATGTATTAATTTCATTATGTTATTCCATGTGTATTCCCTTATTGGGCTTTATAGCTCACCCCTTTTTTATGTATGTCCCCAGGTTATCCCATGTAGTTTTAAGTATGAAGGAATATTATGAACATGTTAAGGAGGTTTTCCATAAATATGATGTATTTCCTTTTTTAAGTTGTTATGTTATGTATCTAATTCCCAAATACATTTTACTTCTCAATATTCCATGTTTTATTATGTTTAATCTTATGTAATGCATCATGACTTAAAGTATAATAAAGAGATGGTTTTTCATAGTTGGTATTAAAGGAAAAGTTTAGTAATTTTTGGGATTGAGATTAGAAAACTATAGAGAAATACTTAGGGATAAAACTAAGTATATGAAAAAATCCTCAAATTTTGTTAATTATATAGGAAGCAGTTTATAATGAAAATTCATCTCTATCTGAATACAAAAAGTGGATGTGGCTATGACACAGATGTACATAGGTGTAAAACCTGAAAACACTAGATTAATCTAGACTCGATCGGGAATTGGTACACGCCAACGATCCTTTCTGCACACCTATTTTGAAACTCCCAAGTGATATTCTTTGGTAAATTCATAATCTCATTATGAACCATTATTAAGGGAACAAAAAAATGACCATAAGAATCAATTTTAGAAAATAGATCATGATTAACATAGATTGGAACCTATAAATTCATAAGTTAAGGAAACAAATATCATTTATAGGTTATCCCTTTAATGTTATTGGATTCCCATTTATGTGTCTAATAATTTAAAAATACTCACTCTTAATTTTCCCTTTATTCTAGACAATGGCAGGAAATATGAGTAATTGGGTAAACAACCAATCTGACAGGAAATGCGATGACTTCCCCAAAGAGATATCTAACCTGATTGGAGTGGGAATTGTGAACTTTGTGAAGATGCTCTCTCTGCTAACTCAGGTTCTGAATAGAATCATGGATCAAGAGCAGTGACCAAATCCCCTTAAGAAAAAACAAGCTTCAATTGAGTCCTTTATGAGAAAAAGGCCTCTCACTTTCAATGGATCGTCTAATACCTTAATCGCAGAACAATAAATCAACTCCATTGAGAAGATCTTTTCTATCCTTCAATGTTATGAATAAGATAAATTTCTACTATATTTTTATAATATGGAGGGAGAAGCTAATTAGTGGTGAAATTTCATCATCATTATGAAGTCTTATAAAGAGATCGAAGTGATGGGGTGGAAGGAATTATGGAAAAAAAATTGATAAATATTTTCCTTGAACTCTCCAAATTAAAATAGAAAGGTATTTCCTTTCCCTCAAGAAAATAGATGATGAATATATTGGGGCATTTGAGGTAAACATAATAAGACATGTGTGATACACCTCTAGATTTATTGTTACCCCTGACTGCAATGTTGAATGCTTCTCTGGTGAGCTAAAACCCAATCTATGAAAATCCTTATATATTTGAGACTGTGATAGCTATGAGGAAATTGTTCAATGTTCCCTCAAAGTTGAAATGGAGATCAGTGAATCTCAAGGACACCATGGGGATAAGAAGTGGAAATTATAATTTAATTATGGTGTTCTGATGTAGAAATCTAATAATGTTAAGAAATTTCAACATCCCAGTTGTCAAAAGTGCGCAAAGAAGAACCCCAAAAATTTTCTATGGGGAAAAGGAAATGTTTTGCGTGTGGAATGGAAGGAAAACTAGTTAGTGATTGCTGACAGAAGAAACTCACTAATGCATTGGAGGAAAGAAATGATCCGGTAAACCCTCAGTGCATTGTTCATTACTTAAATTGTAATAAATTTGGAAACATTTCAAAACAATGCACCTATCCAATGGTTTTCAAAGACAACCAACAACCTCCAAGGAATCAAGGGTGATCTTTTGAAATCACAATCACTGAGGTGGTTCCAGAAAATGAACTGGTGACATGTACTCAAGTTTTTCATTCAAGAATAGTGAGCATACTTTTTTATTCTAGTTTTATGTATTCCTTCATATCATGAGAGTTTCATAGAACTATTCAAACACCACAAAAAATCATGTAAGTAGAGATATTAGTGAAAATGGAAAATGGGGAAATTATTTCATACCTTGTATATAACTCCTCCCCTATCAAAAATTTTTACCATAAATTTACAACAAACCTTATCATACTCCCTTTTGTAGAATTTGATGCAATTCTGGGTATGGATTGACTTTCCATGTATAGATCCAACATAAATTACCTTGATAATGAAATCACTATTCATATTTCGAATCATCCTCTGACTCTATAAAAATGAAAGGAAATGTATGAATCTTCATTAGAACAAACATCACAAGCATGGATACTATTACCCTATGAGAAAGTGTATCTAGCTCATATAATTGAGTCTAAGGAAAGGATCATCCTTGAAGACATGCCCATTATGATGGAATACGCTAATGAGTTTCCTGAAGAATTTTCTAGTCTTCAACCTAGTCTTGTGGTTGAATTTTCAATCAAGATTATACATAGGTAATTTCCATTACCCAACCCTCTATATAAAATGGCTATTGTGGAACTTGAGGAGCTGAATAAACAACTACAAGAGAATCTAGATAAAGGGTTTATACACCGAATTGCTTCACCTTAGTGTGTTCCAATACTCTTAATCAAGAATAAGGATGGGTCAATGAATCTTTATATTTATTATCAAGAGCTCAATAAGATCATGATAAAGAAAAAGTATCTTCTTCCATAGATTTATGAATTGTTTGATTAGCCACGTGGAGAGAAATACTTCTCTAAGGTGGATCTATGGTTGGGATATTACCATGTTTGGGTGAAGAAGGATGATATCTCCAATACTTCATTCTGTACAAGGTAAAGGCACTATGAGTTCATATTAATTCCATTCAGACTCACTAATGCTCTGATAATATTCATGGACTTGATGAATATATTATTTGGATATTACCTCCAAAATTTGTTTTAGTCTTTATATATGATATTATAATATACTCCAAAAGAAAGGAGGAGCATTAGGGGCATCTGAGAACTTTTCTAAATACAATATGAAAGGAGAAGCTTTATGCCAAGTACCACAAATGTGAGTCATGGATGAAGGAAGTCTCATTATTATGGCATATTATTACAAGAAATGGGTTATATATGGATTTCTCAAAGACTGAAGTAATTGAAGGATGGTTGAGGCCAACATCTGTTACAGATATATGTAGTTTCTTAGTATTATCTGGGTACTATCATCAATTTTTGAGAAATTCCTCGTGATTTTCAAACCCTCTAACCAAGATAACTCTGAAGGGGGTCAAGTTGTCTTGGAATGATGAATGTGAAGATAGATTCAAGGAGTTTAAAAGAAGGCTTATCAATGAACATGTACTCACTCTACCCACAAGTGGATAACATTTTGGGGTATTCAGTGATGCCTTGAAGAAGGTCTTGGGATGTGTGTCAATGGAAAATGACAAAATGATAGCTTATGTTTCAAGGAAGTTAAAAGTTCATGAAAAGAACTACTCAACGCATGATCTGGAGTTAGCAGTAATGATCTTCCCATTAAAGATATGGAGGAATTATCTCTTTGGGGAGAAGAGTGAAATATATATGAATCAAAAAATCCTCAAGTATATATACACATAGAAAGAGCTGAATATGCACTAATAAAGATGGTTAATGTTGATCAAGGACTATGACTGCTCAATCCACTACCATCCATGAAAAGTGAATAAAGTGGAAGATTCTCTAAGTATAACGTATCCAACAATCTTATCATTAATGAGAATTTAGATGGATCTGATCTTCTTAGACTTAAATAGGATTGAAATGGGAATAATTAAGGAAGGAACACCATCAATCCTTTAACAAATTATTGTTCAACCATATATTTTGGAAAATATAAAGGATGTTCAATGTGATTATGTGGGAATTCAGAAGAAAGTGGAAGCTATATGAAAAGGGAAATCCCCAGAATTCAATGTTAATGAATAAAGTTCTATGAAATTTGGGTCATGATTATGTATATCATCAAATCCTGAGTTAAAAGATATATTAGATGATGCACATATTAAACTTTCTCCATCCATCCAGGAATCACAAAGATGTGTCGAGATCTACAAGAGCACTATTGGTGGGATAATATGAAGAATAAGATCATGGAATATACATCAAGATGTCTTATATATTATCAAGTGAAGGATGAAAGGAAATAATTAAAGGTTATGATAAAACAATTACCCATACCTTCATGAAAATGGGAAGACATCACTATAGAAATTTTCATTGTCCATCCAAAGACATCAAGAGGAAGTAATACTGTATAGGTTGTGTTGGATCGTCTTACAAAGACTACACATTTCATTGAAATTCAAGAGGAATTCTCTCACTTGATCAAATTGCAATGATGTATATTTGAGAAGTGGTGAGGATTCATGGAAGATCACTATCAATTGTATCTGATCATGATCCAAGATTTACCTCCATGTTCTGGAAGAGTCTCCAAAACGCTCTAAATATTGAGTTAAACTTCAGAATGTCTTATCACCCTTAAACTTATGGCCAATATGATCATACTATCAAGACACTTGAGGAAATTTTGAGAGAATGATCAATTGACTTCAAAGGAGTATGGACCAACATCTTCCTCCGGTATAATTCTCATATAATAACATTTTCTAATCAAGCATCCAAATGGACCCTATGAAGCCCTTTATGGGAAGAGGTGTAGAACACCTGCATGTTGGAAGGATTTTGGGTAACACAAACAGATAGATCCTAAAATGGTTGAGGAAATGGTGGAAAAGGTTATGACCATTCAGCAGCACATCAAGGCTACCCATAGTCAACTAAAGGGATATAATTATAATAATCAATGAGACCTAGAGTTTGATGTTAGAGACATGGTATTCCTCTACACATCTTCATGGAAGAAAATCATGAGATTTGGGAAGAAAGGAAAGCTCATTCCAAGATACATCAGTCCCTTTGATTTAATAAACCTGGTAAAAAAATTATTATAAATCAATATGTATCTGTTTCTCCCAAATCTAGATCTTTCACTGATCATACTAATCATACTGACCATACACCTCAAAATGATTATGTTAAGATTGACCAGTCCACCCAATTTTTGGATCCTATTGTGATTTCTCCACTTGAAGCTAAAACTGTGATTTAGTCTCACTCTAGATATGATTCAGAGTAAGATAGTGATCCTCCTAATTCTACTCATGATCACTAGCTCACCATAGATAGGGAAAGGAGTGTTATAATCCCCCTACTCATTTTGGACAGCATGAGAAGACATATTTTACTTTCCTTGAAGCCTAGGATCTTGAATCTGAGGATCCTCATAGGTACAAACAAGATATTTATGTTGGATATTCCAAATAATGAATCTCTTCCATGGATGATGAGATGAAATATTTAAAAAAACTACAAAAAAAGTGAATTTTTCCAACAGGGAGATATTCGTTGGAAAAAGTGTATTTTCTATTGGTAAAACATTTTACCAATAAATATGTCCTTATCACTAAACTGTTGGTAAAAACTCTGTCACTAAATGTTTTTGTGATAGATAAAATAATTCTTTTACAATTATAATAATACCAACAGAAAACATATATGTTGGATAAAGTGTTTAGCAACATATTCTTACAACAATTTTTTTTGGTAATAATATTACTATCGTATTATATCTATTTATAAATTACATTTGAATAAAAATTATAAATTTATTGCTACTCAAATTTCATATTATATTTATTAATTTATTATATATAATTTATCTATTTTAATTATTAAAGCAATTATGATTAATAAGAAAGTTAAAACATGGAAATAATAATAATAATAATAATAATGAAATATAATTACAAAAACTTAGGACTATCCCATGTACAGAATCCATCACGCCACCCCCACCCCAACATGATCCCTCATGCACCCCCCCCCCAAGTACCACTAATCCCTACCCCACCAGCGAGCCAACTCTAGCCAGAACCCTCAAGTAGCTACATTCAGTGCACTAGCATCCTCATGTAGCAGCCTTTAGCTCCAAGATCTCCACCACACACAACTCATTTCCAATATTAGTAAGAAACAAATCAAGCTAGCTCTAATAATAGTGATGGGGACCATATATGAAATTCACCCACTTAGTCAAGGAATTTACCAAAATGGTAGTGGTCGCTTATAGTAGTCCACATTAGTAGCATGAAGCAGATCAACCCTAATTTTAGTTTCATGTGGCAGGAAGCAGCATATCATCCCCACAAAGATAAGAAAGTCCCTTTCTTTCACTTTTGGGTAGAACTAGTACATTCCCAATATCACATTATCAACAAGAAAAATATCACAACGATTAAACATGTTTAAGAAAAATAGGAAAAATCAAACAAAAAAACTGAATATTTGTGTTAAACATGTTTTGGAATCTAACAAAACCAAAAATATTTGAAATTATAAATATAGACAATAACACTAAAAGCATGGGTGCTAGTGGGATAAATAGCTTGGATGAACAAGCCTCATTAAATATTATGAATGAATGTTTAATATAAGTTACCTTTTCCCATGCTTGAAGTTCCAATAAATAATTTTTATTGCATCCTATAGAAAAATAGTATTTATGTAGCAGCTCGTTGCCATTCCAAACCTAGAAACCCATGTCATTTGGGGAATTATCTGCAAAAACTAGTGAACATAAGGCAACTCGGACAACCCAATCTAAAGCAGTGATGACTGAATCATTCAGTTAAATGTTGGGTTATTCAACTCGGTGAAGAATTTATTAGAAAACAATAAACTAAAATGATTCAAATTCCACAAAACCAGAGAGGAACCAGACAAATCAAATCCCCATAGTCTCCCTGAAAATGTATCCAAAAGCAAAAGCTTCTAGAAAAACGAGTCTCCAATATAACACACCCACATAACAAATTCAACATGGAGAAGGTGAAGGTTTACATAAAAATTCAGAACCCAAACATGTCCCTCAAACCACCACACCTTACCCCTCAAACAGTAGGTCTGCAAAATCACTAATGCATCTCCAAAACTCTAAACAAACTAACATTAATCCCCATTCCAACACCTGAAAACCTGCAAAGATACATAATTTGATAATTTATTAATCCATTGACTTACAAAATACCAAGTAGTCCCATTGAAAATTTTAGAAATGAAATCCTGGTGATGAAAGTTATGGCCTTTACGACATGGAGTTTCAGGCCAGCGTGGTTGTTTTAACAGAAACATGCTCTTCAGAAAATGGAAAGTAGTAGATCTGAGGTGGTGCTTTGGTTGTCTTGAACAATTCATCCATTGTCAAGATATATGGATCTTGTTTTCATGGGAGAGGTGGGCCCGATTACCAGGTGGCAGCTACCTTAGGAGGCCATTATAGAATGAACACCACATTCTGAGTTTTCATGGCTTATTCCATGACCGATTTTTCCGAGAAACTCATGCATTTCTTTCAAGGCAAAGGGCCAGAGAAACCGATCAATCTGCAATGAATCGATAGAGGATTTATATGAGGGATGAACAATTCATTCCTTCTGTTTTTCATCACTATCCACATAATCTAATATTGACAGGCTGTGGCCAAGAATTTTTAGATTAATAGGGTCCTTTGGAGTGGTAGATGGTGTAATATCAGAGTTTTTCAGCTTAGGCACTGTGAGATTTTCTTGGTTCCACTGGCGTTGTCTCTTAGAAACATCGTTGTTTGCTTCTTCTTCCTGAGGATTCCATTAAATAGTTAGAAATGCTGGATTTTTCACATTAAAAACTTTCTCACCAAAAGCTTAATAAGAACCCACAATGCTTTCCTCCATAGTAGCCACATTAGGCTTTTCATTTGTGTCTTCTACTTCATCATAATTATACTAGGAATCTGTTTGTTTAACCTCTAGTGTATCTTCATCCATTTAATCATATGAATAAATGGGAAAGTTGGATTCTTGTTCTTGAATTTTTTGAATTGTTGTATTTATTTTGACGAAGGAAATTAAAGAGTTTAGTGAAAAAATATAGCCATCTCAATACCACACAATTTCCTAAGCATCTAGGCTATCCCAAAGAGACTACCTGACCAACCTCAATGGTGATCCAACCAACCAGGGGAGGCATAGAGGAGAAAAATCACACATATGGGTATGTGCATGAGTAAGGTATAAAGTCACTCATATGGGGTGACATGGGTGACCTACCAGTATTGGGAGTCACATATGATATTTTATCGAGTGGCTTAGAAAGTACTCTATCTTATTAAACAATGGAAGGCCTAAATATTTTTTGATTTCATACTCACACATGTGGTACACTGTTCATTCATTTAAAAATATAGACACATGTGATGTTTAAATAAAGTGTCACTCCTTTTATATCTTTGTAGTCAACCTCGAGTTGTTCCAATGTTCCTCACACCATAATATTGAAATATTTAGAAAGATGTGACCCTCCATTGAAGTATATAAGATCTTGAGATACTAATACATGATAATTGGAAGATTGTATGCACTGTTAGAACACTAGAATAAGAACAAATACTTTTAAGGGATGATCTTGGATACACGTAAAACTTTGATCATGTCAGAATGTAAAGTGTATGAATTGGTGGCTACAAGACTTTGTTGTGCATATGACTTTGACAAAAATATGACTTTAAGAAAAATACAATAATAATTTTAAGGTATAACTAAAAGACTTCCACTTTTAATACTCTGGCCGCATAAGTTTTTGTGGAAAATAACTCTCATATCTTATAACTTACACATATGACTCGCATATCATGTGTGGATTTGAAATGGATAATATAATATTGTTGTAAGACTTAATCAATTAGATGAATACTCTAAATTAAGTGTTTAACTCAGTTTTTTCCATGTGAATGGATATAAAATGAAAAAAATATCATGAGATGTTCTATCAGGATTTATGAAATATAATAAATATGGAATATAAGAAGTATTTATGGGATCATTTCATGAAAAAAATAGATATTCCAAGATAAAAACTATTGTATGAATGCATTTATTTATATTTAGTTTAAAAACATGCATTTATCATGGATAGAAAGAGGAATAGTTCTATGAGTTGTGTTTAAATGGCTCTGTTTTAAGGATCGTGTTCTCCTAGTTACTAGTATTGAAATGGGACAAGGTTTATAATATTTAAAAATGGTTAAATTTAGAAAGGGGGAAAGAATTATTCAAACTATTGGTCGGATTATCCCCAGTGTGTATTTTAGTGACACACACAGTCCCATATTCAATAATATCCCTAGAAAAGTGAATTCCAAAGCCTATATGCCTTGATCTACAATGGAAAATATAGTTTTTAAACACATGTAAATAAGACCAAATATCACAATGTACAATAATAGTAGATTTAGATAAGGGAATCTCATGAATAATACCTTTCAACCAAATAGCTTCCTTAATGAATTTGGTCAATGTTATGTACTCAACATCTAGGGTTGAAAGAGAAACTACTGATTGCATGTTACATTTCCAAAAAAAATGGACCATCATAAGTAAAGCTATATTAAAATGAGAATGAAACCTAATTAAATTGAGAATGAAACATAATTAAATATCTAAAAAACCATTTAGTGCAATGAAAAACCTTAGGTGTTAAGGATAGAGTTACAAAGATAGTCTTGAAGAAAAATTTCAAATTGTATGAATATAACTAGAAACTTGTTATCTCCTAATAGTTGGTTTGAGTTAAAAATAAACACACATGTTTATGTTAATTTATTTCTAGATGATGTTACTTTTGACGAGGTTGTGGAGGTGTTTTCCATGTATAGGATAATAAAGGAGAACCATGATAAAAAAACAACCCCAGTGAATCTATGTTGACAATGCAATAGGATGAAAAAAGGGTGATGTAGTTTGTTAGATATTTGAAAAAACCATTAGTTTATTGGGCTATAGATATCATGGATAGAATACCTCTTCTACTAGGTTGCAATACCCCCATGTCAGTTACCCAAGCCAACTTTGTGAAAAAGCTGACAAATTCATAGCAAACAAGTGGACAAGAGAGAAAAAGACACTTGTTTGAACAGAAGATGCTTGGATGGGCTGGCTGTGATAATTCCCATCTATCGATTCTTTCTATTGTTATCCTTTTCCATATGCTTAATACTAATGAAAATAGATCTGGTATGAATCTCTGTTTATAACTTTAAGTAGACACTAAAGATGAATGAGCGATGCTTGGTCCAATTGACTCCATCAAGGTTTGTGAGAATCATGCATAGGGTGTTGTACTGGTGAAGTTAAAGGATAGAAATGATGCAGAAGTGCATAGAGGGTGATTTTTTGGTGGTAAGAAGGTTGATACTAGAATGGATGATGGGAGTGTCAGCTACACAATGGTATGGGACATGGATGCTGACGCTTCCCAACTGGAGAAGTTCAGTAACAAACAACAATCAACAAATGTGGCTAAAACAAGGCTAAATTAATTGATTATGCACTTCCCTAAAATAGATTATGCACTACCAATGAAAAAAAACACCTTCATCAAACACCGCTAAAATGAATAGATTATGAACTACCCTAAACTAAACATATTAGGCACTACTATAAAATGAACAGGTTATGCACTTCCCTAAAACACTTTCAAAAAGGAGGCTAAAACAAACCTCAATCAAGGATCACAAACCCCAACCATCGAGAAACAATAAATAAAACACCCAAAATTTTGATTGGGTTTGGATGGGTCACACACACCGCAAGGAATAAAAGGAAAATCACAATGAAAATAGAAGAAGAGTATAGAAGAGGAGAAGGAATGCTAGCCTGGGGAAACTGAGAGCAAAATCGGAAGAAAAGATGACCAAATTACATTAACAGAGGAGGAGGGAGGCACACGGTCATAGATCCTCCTAGATAGGGTGCACGAATCGAACATGAAGGGGATAGGGTGGGGGAGATTTTGTGGAGGAAAAGGTAAAATGAGATAGAATAAAATAAAAATAATAATAATACTAACAAAACATTTTTTTATAGGCCTCACACACAATTTAGTGGTACAAAAGTAAATTAATTGGATTAGAATGTGACAATAAAAACGCTAACATTGATACGATCATTGTGGTTCAATACTTTTAATTTAAGGAAGAGTCATATTATTGATATAATTTTAAAAAAAATATCACAATATATAACAAATTTATTTTTTAAATTATATATAAATAAAAATGTTTTAAATTTATATATATTATGAATAAAAAATTATACTATATACATATAATGAAATTATATATAAGTGAATTTCTTTTATTAGTTTTTACTAGTGTATAATCGATCTTATTTTTGTTTTCAAAAATTATAATCACTTATCATCAGTTTTATATCATATATATCTATATATATATTACATCACAAACATATAATTTATCAATGAAAATGTATGATTATATTATTTTATTAAAATACGTATACTTTATAACATATATTGAATATAATATACATATATTAAAATTTTAGTATTAATATGATAAAGTAATATATTTAATTATTGGTAAAATATTTGTTGTTGTTAAATGATCAATATCAATATATATAACTTTTTGTAAAAACAAGTGTTGGTAAAAAAAATCAATACCAATAGAACATAATATCTGTTGGAATTGATCATTTTTACCAAGAGATATATTATTTGTCAATAAATATTTGTTAGTATAATTCATTTTTTTGTAGTGGAATATGAATGTGTGGTATGTTGTTTACAAACCATCTAATGCCAATATAATATGCTATAAGTGGATATTTAAAAGAAAATAGGACAACACTAGAGATCAAAATATTAAGTTTAAGTCCATATTGGTGGCTAAGGGACTCCTACGACGGGAATAGATATATTACACTAAATTTTTCACTCCATTGGTTAAATACTCATCCATCTAATTGATATTTCTTTTTTTTCTTACCATGATTTCCACATTAATCATCTTGATTTTAAAACAATATTTCTACTTAGGGATATTGATTAACAGCTTTATATGACACCTTCATATGGTTGCATGAATGAATTCAAAGCAAACTAGGTATTGCTTTTAAACAAATCATTATATTATTTAAAGAAGGCATCTCGATAATGATATAAAAGGTTTGACTCATTCATGTTTTTTTGTCAATTTATTTGAAGTAAACATGATTCTTGTTTCTATTACAAAATTGCTAAAAATTTCATGCTTTATTGGATGTTATTTATTGATAATATGTTGATCATATGCAAAGATATGAAACCTATAGTTGGTGAGAAATATCATTTAAAGAATGCCTTTGAAATGAATGAATTGGGAAATGTAAAGAAAATACTGAGTAAGGAATTTATTAAATATAAAAAGAATATCTTGTTGTATATGTCTCAACATTCTTACATCATAAAGACCCTTAAAGGTATTTTTTGAGTCTCTTAATCCTAGTAATGTGCCTTTTACCTACCACTTCAAACATTCACTCTCTCAAGAACCTATCTCAAGTTCTCACATTGAATATATATCTTTAATTCATTATGCTAATATTATTGGAATTATCATGTACTAAATGATATGCACTAGACCCGATGTTGCATTTTCTACATGTACTCTTAGCCGTTTTATGGTTAACCCGAGCAAGCCACACTAGCAAGCCCTCAAGTGGCTTCTTAGATATGATGTTGCATTTTCTTCATGTACTCTTAGTCTTTTCATGGCTAACCTGGGTAAGCCACACTGGAAAACCCTCGTGTGGCTTCATAGATGTTTTGGTAAAAATATCAATATTTATGGTGGATCGGTCTTATTAATGCACCTGATGAGAAAGGTGTATGGGATTTACAGCTTATATTATATTGAATAACGGTCATGATAAATAGAAAATTTTTAAACTATAATGTGTAATTGCAGAAGTGGAAACATACATTTGTTTTAAGAAAGTCAAAAACATTAGTTGTTTAATGATGAATGCAGACTACAGACCTTGGTTTTCCCCCACCACTATTCGATACACAACTAACACTGTTAAACACCCATGTGAAATCATATTATTTAGATGGGAATTCATATTATTCATGTGGATCAATCTAATGATTTTATCACTCTTTCTAATGTAAATGAAATTCTATAGTGTGATTGTTAGGTTCTTCCATCACAAATGAATATATGTGGTATGTTGAAAAAATTATTGTTTTTATTTTTTGATGTATGATTTCTTTTACAATTTTAACAGTTCATTTTTTATTTTTTATTTTTATTAAAAAAATTGAATCCATTCAAGAATTTGTACATAAATTCATATTTATAAATCCCCATATTTATTCATCGGAATCAATAATGATGAGAGAAGATGAAATTTTATAAAATATTGGAAAAATGCCAAAGTTTTTGAAGCAAAGTCTATAGATAATAATAGATACTTTTCAAGAGTTAAACTATATATACAATTTACTATTACAATAATTTTTCTTAATTTGTGGTACTTATGGTTTAATTTTTTTAATATTCACTAGTTGTTAATTACGATAAATCCAGTTAAACAATGATTTACTTTTTGGATCCACTATATGAGTATTTGAAAAATGGGCCATACATGATGCCCCTTAATAACTAGTAAACATTATATTCTCAATGTTTTATTGTATGTTCTATAATATGCATTAACATTCATGTTTTACTTGGTATCATAATTCTTATATATCAATTTGTAGGGAGCTAATAAATGACAAAGAAGAATTAAGTGGATTACTATATATGGAAAACTATTTTTGTATACACTAATAGTACAATATTGAACATGTAACAAATTTCAAATAATTTCCAATGTTCATATAATGCCCAAAACAGGCTAATAGAAACAACTTTTTTCGCTTGGTTTGAAAATTTACGAAAGATATCGAAGCACAAAGAAATGAATTCACGGATGGTGAGGCAGGTTAGGTTGTCACAATATTCAGGTAATTCATGAAAATATTTTTATCTAAAGCTTTTTTAATTTTATTATCTAAAAATATGGTGCACATTTGAGTGAAAAATCCTAACTATAAATGGTACGTCACCAAGTTTTAGGAAAAAGCTTATGGATTGTGATGAAACCATAGAAAGATTATCACTGATCTAGTAGTGGCTTGTTGGAATGACCTTTACATCATTTGAAAAAAATGAGTTTGTCTAAATAATCTAAAGTTTATTTTCCATTTTAAGCATTTGAGTAAAAAAAAGAGGTGTGACATGCTCAATTTTGAGAAAATGGGATCTAACCGAATGTCATTCTGAGCATGTTATTGTGGTGTATGGTGTGCTTGAAATAACTAAAAATAGTATTTTTAATTTAAAAGTGAAATTTTAGTTAATAGGGTATGTCATATACCCAATTTTTCATTATCATTGATAATATAGTCATTGAAAAGTTATCATATGATTAGTATAAATATAGGGTTTTAATATTTCCAATTAACAAAAAAAAGGATCTCATGGCCTCAACCAGTAGGATTGTACCCTATGAATCCCATTTATCGGAGCTTTTGAGGGAGATAGAATCACTAAGAGTTTACCTTGAAAAATCCTAATATGATATCCAACATCATAATGATGAGAGAAACCATTTATTAGAGAAGTTCAAGCTCATCGAGATCTTGGATCAAATCATGTACGTCGAACCACCCCATGAAAATATCACTATCTTGCACCTTGCTCTCAGTGTGTTATATATTGTATTAATGGGATATGTATCAAGGAAATAATAATATGAATATGTATATTTTATAGAATAATGTTAATATTTACTTCTTATCATTACTTTATAAATGATTTTTATTTTTATACAATAAAATAAAAATTGTATTTTTAATTAGTATTCAATTTCAATTAATTTATTTATTTTGATGAATTAATGGATTTTTGAAATAAATAATATTTTAATAAAATATTATTATTAAATATATTTTATAAAATATAAATGATCATATAATTTTTACAAAGACAAATGTAATTTTTATACGGGTTCGAAACTTTTATTATGAAAAAACCCAGCATTTCTCAATTAATGTTGATTATTATTTTAAAAGTGAAAATACAAAAATATAGAAAATTATTTTGATAAATTGAATATTATTTTTAGAATTGGAATTTTTAAATTATCCAATGGTGAATTTTTCATAATTTTCTGAGACAATCAAATTTTCGGGTAAAAATTAGATGTCGTATAAATATATGGTGTGTATTATGACATCATAATGACCCAAAAGTGATGTGATAAATACTATAAAGGGTATCCACAAAAAAAATATTTTTCTCTTTAAAATAATTTTATTTTATTTTTATTTTAATAATTTTATAATCCTTTATGAATCCTCCAAAACCATTAATATATTTTAATTTTTTAAAATCATTTCATTAAGAGTATGACACACTTCCACATAAGCAAGGTAACTATTTATTAAGTTTGGACCTTTTCCTTATAAAATAATTAAGACCACCTTTATTTTTCATAAAACATAGGAAAATACCAAGCGAGAGTCTGTGGTTTTGCTTATTTTATTATATAGAGTCCAAAACCTAAGTGTGAGAAATAATAAAGAACTCATTTCTCTTTTCCTATATAAACCCACCCAGGCTCCAATTTCTCTTCACTAAAAATCCATGGAGAACGCCAATACTCTGAACTCCACTATATATATCCCTCCAAAGGTTCCCCTAGGCTCTCAAGAATCTCTTCCCAAGCATTTTGAATCACACTCTCAATGTAAGGGTTCTCCCTTTCCCTCCATTATTCAAGAACCTTCTTCATTTTATTCAATTTTATTTTCAATTCCTAATGTTTAGGTGTGTTTCTCCACATGCCCCACACTTCCTGTATGATGTATATATGATTATATAACCCTTTAACTCTCATTAATCAATCCCATTAACATTTATCTTCTCCTTCTATGCTTTAAAAATTTCACTATGAAATTCCATGACAAAAAATGTGTTGTGAATACCCATACTGAATCCCTTTTAAAGGTGTTCGATTTTATACACATAAACCTATTTGATTGGGTAATTACATGTATGTTTTCCACACTCCTTTATTTTTTAATAAGATGTGATGAATAATGACTCCATTTTATATGATATATGTGGTACACTTAAGCATGATAATGAAATGAAAGTGACAGGTGTGCCTAAAATTAAATAGCGCTCCATTACATTGGGTATTGTTTAGTCTCATGATATGTTATCTTGGTTTAGTGAGTAAACATGATTCCTTTATGTTACTTTTTCCATTATTATATCTCGGAAGTTATCCTTGACTTATCTTTATGTTGTTGTGTTTTAAGTTGTTTCCACATTTCCCATGTTGTCTCTATGTTAAAATGTCATATCATGCATCATTATTCATGTGTATGATTCTCATTCCTTTTATATCTCATTGATATTCCTATTTTCTAACATGTATTAATTTCTTCATGTTATTCCATGTTTATTCCATTACCAGGCTTTATACCTCACCCCTTTCTTATGTTTGTCCCCAGGTTATCCCATGTAGTTTTAAGTATGAAGAAATATTATGAACTTATTAAGGAGGTTTTCAATAAATATGATGTATTTCCTTTTCATAGTTGTTATGTTATGTAGCTAATTCCTAAAAACATTGTACTTCTCAATATTCCATGTTTTATTATGTGTAATCTTATGTAATAAATCATGAATTAGTGTGTAATAAAGAGAAGGGTTGTCATAGTTGGTATGAAATGAAAAGTTTAGTTATTTTTGGGATTGGGATTAGAAAACTATAGGGAAATCCTTAGGGGTAAAACTATGTATAAGAAAAAATCCTTAAATTTTGGTAATTATATAGTAAGGGGTTTATCAAGAAAATTCATCTATATCAGGGTACTATAAGTGGATGTGGCTTTGGCACAGATGTATGTAGGGGTAAAACCTGAAAACACTACATTAAGCTAGACTCGGTCAGGATTTGGTGCACACCAACGAGCCTTGATGCACACATATTTTGGAACTCCCAAGCGATATGATTTGGTAAATTCATAATCTCATAATTAACTATTATTAAGGGGAAAAATACCCATAATAATCTATTTTAGGAAATAAAACATGAAAAACATAGATTGAAGCCTAGAAATTCCTAAGCTAAGGAAACAAATGTCATTTATAAGTTATCCATTTAATGTTATTGGTTTCTTATTAATGTGTCTAATAATTTTAAAATACTCACCCTTAATTTTCCTTTTATTCTAGATAATGGTTGGAAATATGAGGAATTGGGAAAAAAACTAATCTGACAGGCAATGTGATGACTACCCCAACAAGATGTCAAACCTTATGGGAGTGGGAATCACGAACTTTGTGAAGATTATCTCTCAGCTGACTTAGGTTATGAATAGAAAACTATATCCAGAGTAGTACCCAAATCCACCTAACAAATAACAAGCTTCAATTGAGACCTTTATGTGAAAAAGGCCTCTGAATTTCAATAGATCATCTAATCCCTTAATTGTGAAACAATAGATCAACTCCATTGAGAAGATATTATTCAACCTTCAATGTTATGAATTAGATAAGGTTCTACTATATTTTTATCATATGGATAGATAAGTTGATTAGTGGTGAAATTTGATCAACATTACCAAGCCTGAGCAAGAGATTGAAGTGATGGGGTGGAAGGAATTCTAGAAAAAAATTGATAATTATTTTCCTTGAACTCTCCGGCTTGAAATAGAAAGGTATTTCCTTTCCCTCAAGAAAAGATATGATAAATATATTGGTTAATATGAGTTAAACTTCATAAGACTTCTTTGATACACCTCCAGCTTTGTTGTCACCCCTGGGTGAAAGCTTGACTGCTTCATTGGTGAGATAAAACCCAATCTATCAAAATCCTTATAGATTTGAGACTATGATAGCTGTGAGGAAATTTCCCAATGTTCCCTCAGAGTTGAAATAGAGATCAATGAATCTCAAGGGCACCATGGGGATAAGAATTGGAAAGTATAATTTAATTCTAGTGGTATGATGGATAAATCTAACGATGTTAAGAAATTTCAACATCCCACTTGTCAAAAGTGCACAAAGAAGAACCCCAAAAATTTAATAAGGGGGGCAAGGAAATGTTTTAGGTGTGGGAATGTTGGAAACCTAGATAGATATTACCGACAGAAGAAAATCACTAATGCATTGGAGTAAAGGAATTCTCTGGTCAACCCTTAGTGCATTGTTCATTACTTCTACTGCAAGAAATTAGGAAACTTTGCAAACCAATACACTATGCCAAGGGTTTTCAGAGACAACCAACAACATCCAAGGAAGAAAGGGTGATATTTTGAAATTAAAAGTGATGAGGTGGGTCCTAATAGTGAAGTGGTGACAAGTACTCTAGTTATTAATTCAAGAATAGTGAACACACCTTTGTATTATGGTTCTATACATTCCTTCATATCACGAAAGTTTCATAGAACTATTAAAACACCACCACAAATCATGGAAGTAGAGATATTAGTGAAAATGGAAAATGGGGAAATTATTTCATGCCAAGTATATAACTCCTCCCCTTTCAAACTTTTTAACCATAAATTTACCACCAATGTTTTCATACTCCCTTTGGTTGAATTTGATGCAATTATGGGTATGGGTTGACTTTCCTTGTATTGATGAAAAATAAATTACCATGAGAAGGGAATCACTCTTCGTATTTAGAATCATCCTATGATTCTAGGAAAATGAAGGGAAACGAATAAATCTTCTTTAGAACCAACATCTCAATCATGTATACTATTACCCTATGAGAAAGTGTATCTAACTCGTATGATTGAGTCTAAGGAAAGGATCATCTTTGAAGACATTCCCATTATGATGGAATACGCTGATGTGTTTCCTGAATAATTTTCTAGTCTTCGACCTAGTCAAGTTGTTTAATTTTCAATCAAGATTATACCTAGGGTATTTCCATTATACAAGACTCTATATAAAATGGTTATTGTTGGACTTGAGGAGGTGAAGAAAAAACTATAGGATAATTTGGATAAAGGGTTCATATACCCAAGTGCTTCACCTTAGTGTGAGCTAGTCCTCTTCATCAAGAAGAAGGATGGGTCAATGCATCTTTATATTGATTATCGTGAGATCAATAATATCATGATAAGGAAAAAGTATCTTCTTCCACAGATTGATGAATTGTTCGATCAGCTACATGTAGATCAATACTTCTCTAATGTGGATCTGTAGTTGGGATTTTACGAAGTTAGGGTGAAGAATGATGATATCCTCAATCCCGCTTTTTGTAAAATGTATAGGCACTATGAGTTCATATTAATTCCATTCGGATTCACTAATTCTATGATAATCTCCATGGACTTGATGAATAGAGTATTTATATATTACCTCCAAAATTTGTGGTAGTCTTTATATATGATATTTTAATATACTCCAAAATAAAGGAGGAGCATGAGGAGCATAAGGAGCATCTTAGAACATTGCTAAATACCTTATGAAAGGAGAAGCTTTATGCCATGTATAAAAAATGTGAGTTATGGTTGAAGGAAGTATCATTCTTGTGGAATATTATGACAAGAAATGGGTTATCTAAAGACTGTTGAGATATAGTAGTAATTGAAGGATGGTCGAGGCCAAAATTTGTTACAGATATGATATCAATAGTTTCTTGGGATTATATGGGTACTATCATCAATTTGTGAGAAATTCCCTACGATTGTCAACCCTCTAACCTAGATAACTCGGAAGGGGGTCAAGTTTTTTTGGAATCATGAATATGAATTTAGATTCAAGGAGTTTAAGAGGAGTCTTATCAATGTACCTTTACTCACTCTACCCACGAGTAAAGAAAAATTTCGTGGTATTTAGTGATGCCTCGAAGAAGGTCCTGGGATGTGTGTTAATGGAAAATGAAAAAATGATAGCTTATGTTTCAATGAAGTTAAAATCTCACGAATAGAACTACCAAACATATGATCTGGAGTTTGATGCAATGATCTTCTCTTTGAAGATATGGAGGAATTATCTCTTTGGGGAGAGGAGTGATATATATATGAATCACAAAATCCTAAAGTATATATTCACACAGAATGAGTTAAATATACACCAATGAAGACAATTAGAGTTGATCAAGGACTATGACTGCACAATCCACTACCATCCATGAAAAGTGAATAAAGTAGAATATTCTCTAAGTAGAAAGGATCCAACAATCTTATCATTAATGAGAATTATGAAGGATCTGATCTTCTTAGACATAAATATGATTGAAATGGGAATCATAAAGGAAGGAAAATTGTCAATCCTTTCACAAATTATTGTTCAACCATCTCTTTTAAAAAATATAAAGGATGTTCAAAGAGATGATGTGGTAATTTAGAAGAAAGTGGAAGCTATATAAAAAGTGAAATCCTCATAGTTCAATGTTAATGAAAAACGAGATGTGAAATTTGGGTCATGACTATGTGTACCATCAAATCCTGAGTTAAAGGATATTTCAGATGATGTACATAGTTCGACTTTCACCATCCATCCAAGAAGAAAAAAGATGTATCGAGATCTCCAATAGAACTATTGGTGGGATAATATGAAGAAGGGTATCAAGGTATATACATCAAGATGTCTTATATGTCAGCAAGTGAAGGATGAAAGGAAAAATTCAAGGGGATGATACAACCATTACCCATACCTACATGGAAATGGGAAGACATCACTATGGACTTTGTCACTGGTCTTCCAAAGACATCAATAGGAAGTAACATTGTCTAGGTTGTGTTGGATACTCCTAAAAAGACTACACAATTCATTGAAATTAAAGAGGACTTCTCACTCGATCAACTTGCAAGGATGTATATTAGAGAAGTGGTGAGGCTTGGTGGAACACCACTATCAATTGTATTTGATCAAGATCCAAGATTTACCTCCAAGTTCTGGAAGAGTCTCCAACATGCTCTAAATATTGAGTTGAACTTCATCAGGGATTATCACCCTTAAACTTATGGGCAATATGAGCGGACTATCAAGACACTTAAGGACATGTTGAGAGCATGCTAAATTGACTTCAAAGGAGGATGGGACCAACATTTTCCTCTGGTTGAATTCTCATACAATAACAATTTCTAATCAAGCATCCAAATGGATCCCTATGAAGCCCTTTATGGGAAGATGGGTAAAACACCTACATGTTGGGATGAAGCTGGGGAATAAAAACTGATAGGTCTTAAAATGGTTGAGGAAATGGTGGAAAAGATTAAGACCATTCAGTAGCACATCAAGACTACTCAGAGTCGACTAAAGAGCTATGATGATAATCATCGATGAGACCTGTAGTTTGATGTTAGAGACATGGTATTCTTCTATATATCTTCATGGAATAAAATCATGAGATTTGGGAAGAATGGAAAGATTAGTCCAAGATACATCGGTCCCTTTGATTTGATAAACCTGGTGACCAAAATTTTATTATAATTCGAGATGTGGTTTTCCACAAATCTATTTCTCCCAAATCTAGATCTTTCACTGATCATACTCACCATACACCTCAAAATGATTATGTTAATATTGACGAGTCCACCCAATTTTGGGCTCTGATTGAGATTTCTCCAATTGAAGATAAATATGTGATTTAGTCTCACTCAAGCTATGATTTAGAGTCAAATAGTGATCCTCATAATGCTACTGGTGATCACATGCTCACTAGAGATAGGGCAAGGAGTGTTATAAGCCCCCTGCTCATTTTGGACAGCATGACAAGACCTATTTTACTTTCCTTGTATCCCATGATCTTGAATATGAGGATCCTCAAAGGTAAAAACAATCTATTGATGTTGGAGATTCCAAATAATGAATCTATTCCATGTATGATGAGATGAACTCTTTAAAGAATAATAACATGTCGTCTCTTGTTTACAAACCATCTAATTCTAATATAATATGCTACAAGTGGATATTTAAAAGAAAAGAGGACAACACAGGAGATCAAAATGTTATGTTTAAGGCCAAATTGGTGGCTAGGGGATTCATACGAAGAGAATGGATAGATTACACTAAAATTTTCACTCTTGTGGTTAAATACTCATCCATCTAATTTCTACTTTCTTATGTAGCTTACCATGATTTTGACATTATGCATCTTGATGTTAAAATAATATTTCTACATAGGGATATTTATTAATAGCTTTATATGACACCTCCATAAGGTTACATGAATGACTTCAAAGAAAACAAGGTATGTCTTTTAAACAAATCATTATATTGTTTAAAGTAGGCATCTTGATAATGATATAATTTTTTTGACCCATTCATGTTTGATAGTCAATTTAGTCGAAGTAAACATGATTCTTGTGTCTATTACAAAATTGTTAAAAATGTCATGCTTTATCAGATGTTATTTGTTGATAATATGTTGATCATATGCCAGTATTTGAAACCTATAGTTGCTGAGAAATCCCATTTAAAGAATACCTTCGAAATGAATGAATTATGTAATGTAAAGAAAATACTGAGTAAGGAATTTATTAGAAAAAAAAGAATAACTTTTTGCATCTATCTCGACATTCATACATCTAAAAGTCCCTTAAAGGTATTTTTTGAGTCTCTTAATCTTGTTAATGTGCCTTTTACCTACCACTTCAAACATTCACTCTCTCAAGAACTTGTCTCGAGAGATCACAATGAATATATGTCTTGAATTCCTTATGCCAATATTATTGGAAGTATCATGTAGTAAATGATATGCACTAGACCCGATGTTGCATTTTCTACATGTACTCTTAGTTGTATCATGGTTAACCCGAGCAAGCCACACTGGTAAGCCCTCAAGTGGATTCTTAGATATGATGTTGCATTTTTTGCATGTACTCTTAGTCGTTTCATGGATAACTCGGGCAAGCCACATTGGCAAACCCTCAAGTGGCTTCTTAGATGTTTTGGTTGAATGATGAATGCAGACTACGGACCCTAGTTTTTCCCCACCACTATTCAATACACAACTAACATGATTAAACACCCATCTGAATTTGTATTATTCGGATGGGAATTCATATTATTCATGTGGACCAGTCTAATGATTTTATAATAATGTAAATGACATTCTATAGTGTGATTGGTTAGGAGCTTCCATCACAAATGAATATATGTGGTACGTTGAAAAAATTATTGTTTTTATTTTTTGATATATGATTTCTATTACAATTTTAACAATGCGTTTTTAATTTCGGTTTTTTATAAAAAAAATTAAGCTATTTGAGAATTTGTACATAAATTCATATTTATAAGTCCACATATTTATTCCTCGGAATCAATAAGGATGAGAGAAGGTGAAATTTTAGAAAATGTTGAAAAAATGCCGACGTTTTTGAAGCGAAGTCTACAAATGATAATAGGTACCATGAAAGAGTTAAACTATATATATCATTTACTATTACAATAATTTTTCATAATGTGTAGTACTTCTGGTTTTTTTCGAATTGACTAGATGCTAATTATGATAAATCCAGTTATCAATGATTTGCTTTTTGGATCCACTATATGAGTTTTGAAAAATGGGTGGCACATGATGCCACTTAATAACTAGTAAATATTATATTCTCAATGTTTTATTATATGTTCTATAATATGCATTAACATTCATGTTTTACTTGGTAGCATAATTCTTATGTATCGATTAGTAGGGGATTAATAAATGAGAAAGAAGAATTAAGTGGATTAGTGTAGTTGGAAAACTGTTGATAGTACAATATTGAGCATGTAACAAATTTCATATAATTATCAATGTTCTAATAATGCCGAAAACAGGCAAATAGCAACAAATGTTTTCACTTGGTTTGAAAATTTATGAAAGATATCGAAGCACCTATAAATAAATTCAGGAATGGATATTTTATCATCTAAAAATATGGTTCAAATTTGAGTGCAAAATCCTGATTAGAAATGGTATGTCACCAAGTTTCTGGAAAAAGCTCTTGGATTGTGATGAAACCATAGAAAGATTATCACTGATCGATTAGTGGCTTGTACGAATGAAATTTACATCATTTGTAAAAATGGTGTTGTCTAAGCAACATAAACTTTATTTTCCATTTTAAGCGTTTGAGTAAAAAACAGAGGTGTGACATGCTCAATTTTGAGAAAACGAGATCTAACTGTATGTCATTCCAGGCATGTCATTGTGGCGTAGGGTGTGCTTTAAATAACTAAAAACAGTATTTTTAATTTAAAAGTGAAATTTTGGTTAAAAGGGTATGGCATATGCTCAATTCCCAGAATGCGTATTTATCATGAAAATCTTGGAGAAATTTTGAAAACGCATTTTAATTTAATGTCTACATTTGAGTTCAAAGAAAACAACACAATAAAACGGTGTGGTGACATCACCAGGGCACACGAAAATCACTTTCATCAACCTCGTCCAATGAAAAAAGCACCAACACCATCATCATCATCAGGACTCTTCATCAGGACTCTGTAATCAAGCATCATCATGGCGGCCATGGGAATGGATGTCATGGTCATGGGGATGCAGAAGAGCCTTCCGAAAGATATGCCAGTGTGGGTGTGATTCAGATACAGGAGGTTGGCCGAATGGATTTTGGCGGACATATTCGGGAACATCATCAGCCTCCGCCAGCCCTTCCAAATAAATCTGCAGGCTGCCTCCAGGTGCTGGTGGGAAGAAACCATTGAAGGGATTCAACAGGGAAAGAAATAAGAATATGAACTTAAAGCAAGGGGAGCCTGCATACCTAATAAAGTATCATTCTTGTCTTGGTACCGGAAGGGAGGTGGAAAGATTGCAGTATATGGCTGAAGAAAGAACAAAATGAGAATGGGAAAAAGAGGGGCCTATACTTGTCTTCAGGAGTCTTCAAACCTGTATAAGTGCAATGGGATTGATCCTGCGCAGGTTTGAGGTAAGTCAAATATTAACTTTTGTGAAAATTTTGAAATCGTTGAGATTTGCTAAGCGTACCCAACAAAAAAGCAATTGATGTTTGGAATGACCAAAAACAAAATCAAGCAGCTTCTCCGTGTTTGGCCTATAAAAATGTCGTACCGTTAAAAGAGAAGCTTCTAAAAATCAACATTAGGAGGGAGGAAGTGGTTGAAAATTACTTTATTTCCGATGACCAGACTCCCAAAGAAAAATTCTGAAAGCAGAACTGCAGAAATTGAGAACAAGAGGGCCTTCTAAATACTGGGTAGAAAGAAAGAAACTTGTGAGAGAAAACGAATTAATATAAAAGAGAGGGGGGAGGGGAAAAGGGGAAAGAATGTGGTGGCACAAAACTAACAGGAATCTGGCGTGTGGCCAGAAGGACAAGGACGTGCATCGGCAAGTAGCCCGTTCAAACTTAAAATAATTAGGTTTCTATTAGATGATCCATAAAGAGGTTTTTTGGCTGAGGGGTGTAAGAACTGCAGTAGGCACTCTGAGGGCTTGATTTTTTCCAAATTTTCAAGGGAAGCTACTTCCATAAAAAACGTTTCTGCATCTAACGTTTTTAACTTATCCATCCACTCTTGATCATCCTTGTTTTCTGAATCATCCGGACTTGCGCCGTGGTTATCATGTGTTTTTCCCTTCTCTGACATTGGGTCCTGCATAGAAAACACAAAACAATCTTATAACCTCATGAAACGTATATATGGAGCGGAATAGGGGGACTTAACTCCAATACAGATCTCGCCTCCAACGCCACAAAATCTGACCCGCCTTATATACCGAGGTCTTGAGACCTCGTCTCCGTCTCCTCATCTTTGTTTGCCCTGCAGGCGTCCATTGGACTTCATTGGTGATTGCATTGAAAATGTTTATTGCATTTACTCACGCCGTGAATCATTAAATAGCGATCCAGTGAGTGAAGTGGAGGCAAAATCTGTTAAATTGAGTGGTTTTTATTTTTATTTTTTGTTAAAAGGGTTTAGGTTAGTTTTATTTCGGAAAATAGGTCTCTGGAGCGCCACATCAACTGACGCTTTTATTGAATTCCTTCATCTTTTTTTCAAAATACCCACACCTCCCCTCCCCAACCTCCTCCTATATATTTATAAAATTATAATAATAATTATAATAAATATAATTACTAAAATAAATATAATAAATTTACAATTATATTTGTAACTATTTTTTTAATAATAATAATAAATATAATTGATAGAATTATAATAATTATATAATTACAATAAATATTTAATTAAAAATATAATTATTATATTATTATTATAATAATTACTATATTTACAAATGTATTGATAATTATATAATTATATATCTATATTTATATAGTTATAAGTTTTTATTTATAAATAAATTTGAAATATTTTTAAACATATAATAAATACATTAATTATATTTAATTATTTACAATATATTTTAAAATTCATATATGTTTATAAATATTTTAAATTTATTTATAAATAAATAAATATTTACCATTTAATATATTTAATATATTTAATATAATTATAATTATATTCATAAATATATAATTAAAAGTCATTATATGTTTATAAATATTTAAAAGTTATTTATAAATAAATAAATATTTATAAATATAGGTGTATAATAATATATTTATAAACATATTTATATTTATATAATTATGAATATTTGTTAATAATTATATAATTTTAAATATATATATATATATATATATATATAATTATAAATATTAATATAGAGACATGTATAATTATATAATAATAACTATATTTATTAAATATATAGTTATAAATATACATTTATTAGTCAGTGTCACAAATTTCCTTTAGATTGTATTTGTATTTTATAATTTATACACTTATAAAGTCACATATATGAAACATAATAATGTTACAATTATAAGTTGCTTGAAATTGCCTTCAGTCTGTTATTTGTCTACCTATAAGCATAATTGAATGCAACACATCAACTTATCGTTGTGTCATGAGGATATGTTGTATATAATTAAACTGACGCATGACCCGGTCTGGCTGCTGCCACTCAATGATGTGGAAGCGGCTGAGTGACACCACTACAACATGATCTCCAATCGTAGTTGTGCATTATGTTGTAAGTGATGCGTAGACAAAACTTGTATACGGACTCCATAAAACCTAAAATGTAAACTAAAAAAATAAGTCATATAATAGCATGATACTGTTACTAAGATTACATTGAAATAACTTAAAAAGGTAATAACAAAACAAATTTCCCTACAAAAAAAGGTTTAACTTACATTACCTGGCACTATGGCGTCAAATATCTCTCAAAAAATTTGCACACTATGTCTCGGAGTATGTGCATACTTTTGATACTGACTCCACCTGGTTAAAAAAGAGTAATATTAAGTAAGTTTATAAAAAACAATAGCAGCAATACTAAATAAAAGAAAGTAATAATGTAAAGATACCAGCGTCCCCAAGGACATTCCCGAAATAGCTCTGGCACAAGTGGTGCAATAACTCAAGGAGTGATGCGTGGAAAATGCTCTCAGACCCACATCTGTACCAAAACCATACAAACAGCAATCTACTGCGCATCGGCGTGACAACTAGTACAGAGACATCTATATAGATGTGACAATACAGTGGACCCTCAACTGTATGTATCCATCTGATCGAGATCCTCAAGTAATGAGTGGTGTATCATGTGTACCAAAGTGGTGGAGTAGTCGACGCACAACATGACTCTGATCAGTCGCAAAATATATGCACGCGTGTGCTAAATAAGAATCTCCTCACCTACACCATCAGTAATGACGGAGAAATGCTCATCAAGCCACCCCATGCGCAAGCGCAAACCCTGGAGGACACCTCGTACGCCGATGACATCAATGCCTAATAGACGTTGTATGACTGCAGAACATTTTCCCCTAGTGACACCCGTAACTGCATGTCCGTGGATGGGTAAACTGAGCATGCAGGCGACTCCCTCTAAAGTAATGGCCATCTCCCCCTTTGGGAGATGGAATGTGTGTGTCTCTAGTCGTCATATCTCAACAAATGAAGCGATCAAATGGTGATCAATGGTCTTGAAGTCACACATAGCGACTCCATAAATTCTAGCACGTCTGAGGTATGGGAAAATAGTTATCGGGGGTGCATTATGATGAAAACGATGTGCTCTCCAAACATCAAGAAGTCTAGCAGGTCGACATGCCAACACATCACGCGACACGTGCATCTCTTGGGTAGATAACAGTGGTTGCTCCATCAGAATGTCTGAATAGTAAAATATTAATTTCATGTAAGATATGACATTTATCATGTAAGGTATGAAATTTATCATGTAATGTGTGAAAGAAGCATAAATTTTTGCAAAATATATGGTTGAATCAATGATGTACTGGTTATAATAATTATGGAGTATATAAGGATTGTACTGCAGTACTATTTCATCAAGGACTTGAGATTGTGTGGAACCAAGAAAAGTGACTCCACAGTAGGTTAAATTTTTGGAAAATATATGGTTGAGAGAAAGATAAACCATAATATGGTTCTCATACCAAGATAGTGATTTTGGAATAAGACGTGATTGATTTGGATAAATTATATTGTACATTCTTAACTTCCTTGAAACTGATTGATGATTTGTATACATTTTTTTTGATAGGAGGATTATATCTAGTATTCTATAAGGAATAAGGGATCATGGTAATTCAGTATGTTTAAAAGAATACATGATGAAGGTGTTCACATGTTGTTACATGGAAAAAAGGATCTTCATTATGTTTACCTTCCTTATAAAATTTGGACTGTGAGCTGGACAGAAGTATTTTGGATAACTATAAAGGTTGGAATGGATTAAGTTGATCTTTGGATAGTATTGTATAAGGTTAAAAAAAATTATGAAGATTATTTTTGGAATATTATAATACTATAGTTTTAAGAAAAGGACAACCTGCAGGGTGGGGCATAACCTGACGCGTCGGACAAAGCTGCAGGAATTGAACCCACAACCGTAGTGCGACAGGCCTTTATTTCCTACCACTAGCCTACAGGAAGTCCCTGGTTATTACAAAATAATTTTACTGATCTAAATGGTATGTGTTAACATTTGGAACCTTATACAATTAGGATAAGTATAATATTTTTGGGTTCTATTATCTTTTGAGTGAAAGGTGAGTTGAAGGTTGAAACTCTAATTGTCAAGCATAAATATATATATATACCTATCTGTTATTCAATGAATAAATTAATTCTTAAACTTTAGTAAAGGGATATTAAAACAAAAAGTGTGTTACCCTAATACCTTATGTCTTGTTGAACTGATGATATTTTAAATCAACATAGATTGAAGGCTTTGAGGCCCTCAATTTGTTAGTTGATTTTGATTGATGACCTCAATCACTCCCTACAAATATTTACGTTTTTCCTCCAATTATATGTCTCTAATTGCCACCAATGTTCTCCTTATCGAGATCATAATTTGGTGGTGACTTTCTTATTTCCATTTCCCTCTTATTAAGGATAAATTTTATTAACCTTATTTCCGGTGTGGGTTTTCCACAAAGGTATTTTATCTTTTCAACCTTTTATTTTCAAAGAAAAATTTCAAATTGCGGGGACGCAATTTATTGAAGGAGGGGAGAATGTAACACCCCGAGCTTCCATGATACGCTTCTCATTTAATAATGCAATAGCTTGCATGGTACGCAAGTTCGAGTTCTAACACACCGCGACTAATCAAAGTAGCCGTTATGAATAGTAATAACCACTTTTTAAAATTATAGAAATTTTATATTTCAAAATGGACTTCATTTTTGTATTCGTAATATCGAAATTATCCTAAGTTTAATTTTTTGCAACTTTCTGAGAACTTCCAATATTTTATGAATAGTGATAAATACTTAAAACAACTTTTTTTAATCAAAATAATTTATTGTGATAAATTATACTATTTAGTGGTTTCAAAATATAATTAGAATATATTTTTACCATTTTATCCAATGGTGGTCATTAGAATTAATTTAACATTGAAATTGGACATAAACAATTGCCAATCTTTTGATATAAATTGTTTCTTAAAAATACGCTATTTGTTTTGACAGCGGGAATTGATTATAAAATTAATTAATGCAACTTATATGTTTGTAATTTTGTAAAATATACATCATTTATGAATTCGGAATATCAATTATAGCTTAGGGTGAAATTTTGGCATTGTTCAGAAAAACTTCAATTTTTGATGAATAGTGAAACCACTATGTGGTAGTTAAATAACTGATTTTTCGTTTAAATGAAATATTACCACTTCTGTGATTTGATTTTCAAAAATCAGACATACATGGTTGTCATTAAGAAGTAAAATGTGGTTCAATGAGATTAAAATAATTTTTTGGTGAATAGTAACTTTTAAGTTCTTAATCACGATTAGAGGTAATTAGTGTAGTTTAAGGTAAAAATAATGTTTTAATAATATGAGATGAGCTTGACACTTGTCCTACTCCTATTGGATGAGTCATGGCCGACCACGAAAACCCATGGGTCAACTTGGGGACCCCATTGAGTCACTTTAGTTAGAAAATGACATAAATACCTTTTATTTAATGTTAAAGTAAAAAATGACACAAACATAAAATGTTTTACTAGAACAATTTTTACGTGGGGTTATACAAGTCATATTTTTGACTATAAATATTAATTGGAAATATAAAAATATTTCCTAAATCATAGTATTTTTTTTATAATTTTTAGACATTAAATAAATTAAATTATTTATGATATCATGATGATGCAGCGATGACATCATTATTTAACGATTTAAATAAAATGAGAAGATAATGTAAAATCCAAGGCTTACACTTGTCCAAAGCCTATTGTATGGGTAGATTTCGAACCCTTATCACCTTAGCCACGAATTATATAAGTTTGGGACCTTTAGAATCCGAAAAGCATTGTGTAATAATGTAACATTTCAATCTTTCCAAAAGAGCCCCTCCTCTCCACTTATAAAAGGCTCCCACCTCTCCCACCTCATTTACACCATAAAGCCATTTGGCTCGGCAAACCTCTGCCAAAATACTCTCCCAACTTCCCTCTCTTACTCCTAGAAGCCTCATTTTGGGCATAACTCTTCCCAAGGAAGCCTTTGTCTCAAATCAAAAAGAGTTACCCGATTTTGAGGTAATGTCTTCTCTAATGTTTTTTTGTTTTATTTTTCTTCTCCAACCCCATAAACTCTTTTTATTCATTTCTATTGTAACAACACCAGTATCCTCAATATACTAGGATGTTGTTATAATAAGGATTCGAGCTACACTTACACACACCTACATCTAATGGTTAAAGAACATACGGTTTCTGTGGATGGCGAATTTCTGCCTCACGAAACGATGATTGTTCAACACTCATATAACACCTTCAAAGGTGGCCATTAAGATGTCACTATATTTATATATGATATATAATGTGTTTATGTTTTACTTATTCTTCTGTATTTCTCATTTATGGCATACTTTATGATTTCCATTATGGGTAAAACGCGATAATTTCATTTTAGGATGTGCGGACTACCGCCCCCTCAAAGTGATTTGAATCGTTAATGCCATATGTGGGATGTATAAAGGATGGAGTAAATGGTATTATACACTATATTATACTGGAATTATATTATACATTTATATCATTATTATTTCGTTCCATTAAATATGAAATTGAAATGAAAGTAGCGTTCATGCGTACGTACGACTTACTGTCTCCATGAACGGTGCATTTCATTTCCTACCTCTAAATGTTATGTAATATTATAAATGAATGTATATACTGGATATATAAGATATATATGACATCTAGATCATGAATATAATTCTGGAGATAATGGATATTCTACCACATAAACAACTTGTAATTATAAGAAGTTTATTGTTGACTCAAGTACCAAAGATCGACAAAACGACCGTTATTAACTTAAATAATTACATAATGTTCATATCATTGTAATAAGTGATATAATAAGGATAATTAAATTGAAAATGGTTCTTAATAAGGTATATATTAACTCTAGTTTATTATTCAGGAGGTTAAAGAACGGTTGAGTCAAGTCAGACACGAGGTAAGGGTTTACTTCACAACCTCTTCATTATCCAAGGTTGTTTATACATAATTATCTACTGGGACCTCGTTATCATCCACATCCATGTTTTCTTCAAAATATATTTCAAAACATTTTTATTATTTACAAGAATATGGGTTAAAGTCATTTATACCCTTTTTGACTTTTTATAATAGGAATCTTTCCGTCGTTTTCAAAACAAGGTCATTTTTAACCTTTTCGACAGAATTAAGGTAAGAATGTTTTTTTTAACTTGTACGGTGGGTGCGGTTATTTTCCGCCGTTATAAAATCTTCAAAGTTTTCCTTACAAGCTTATAAGAATATTTTCAAGAAAATGTTTTATTTTATGATTTCAAAAATAGAAAGAGATATTTCTCTAAAATATGTTTTGATTTCATCTATGTCAACATCCTTTGATGGATTTTACGCTTATTTGAAGTTGATTTATTGTGATACAAAACTTCTATATTGTATTGAAGGTTTTGTGATATGTTTGACTGTGGATGTGCTATTTTTATACCATTCATAGTTTATGGTAAAATTATTGACATTTCGTATGCTAGTTTTAATACGAATGTTTATGTTATGTTTAAACCTTTTCAAATGGGAATGCATTGGACTTAATATGTGACGGGTGGAGCCCGCTATAGCTCCTCGATGCATCGGCAGGTCTCACGAGACAAACTAGTGTCTTGGCACGAGGCCTTGATAAAATCTTATTTGTGGTCTTGGCACGAGGCCTTGGCTACGTGGTTATGATAGTCTGGCATTATGCATTCCATCATTATGAAAGTGGTTATTGATATTGCATGTGATTATTCGACCAGTAGAATATTCATGTGAAGAAGTATATGGAATTATCTTATTTTACTTTTTCCATATTATGTTGAAGTTCAAGTTTAAAAGGCTTTTTTTTAGTTATACATTGCCTTAAATGTTAATGTTTATTTATGAAAGCTTCTGCAATATTGTTATCCTTACTGAGCATCTGAGCTCACCCCTTTCAATGTTTTAATATTTTCCAGGATGTGAAGAAGTATTTTAGGAATGACCTGCAGGGATAGTCAGAAGAGGATATGAGTGTGGACTATGAAGACCATGTTATTGTAGTTTGTTTACTTTTTGATGTAATGAAAGACTTATGAATGTATCTAGTGTTTCCAAGGCTACTAAACTAATCGGTCTTTCGAGACTTGATCTTTTGTGATCATGCCAATGTTACGAAGTAATGCACCGACTCTGGGTAGCTGGGGTCGGGGCATTACAGTTGGTATCAGAGGCAGTTTAGTACTAACCTTGGAAGTTAGATTTAGATAAACTCTGATTAGAGCACATAGCCCAAGGATAGACTTTTAGGATTAGTATAGAAGAACTTTCTAGAATTTTGGTATTATAGATATTTTGTGAGTTTTCGGAGCAATACATCCCTGTCTGGATACGAGCAGGTAGAGGCGGCTCTGGCACAGATGTACCTAGGGGTAAAACCCGAAAACACCACTTTAAGATAGACTCGAACGGGAACTGGTGCACAACAACGGGCCTTGCTGCACTCTTGGTTACGACACTCCCGGGGGATATGCTTAGGATAATTCTCGTTTTCTTTACAAACCACTATGAACGGTTATGAGTATATACTTCCTCAAAGAAAACCTTTTTATGATTATGGATTATATCCATAAATATTTCAATTTATGTTAAGTGTTTTATAAGTATGGGATTATGTATTTTGATTCATAAACTAACCTAGTTTATGCCATTGTATAGAAATGGTGCCCAGTAGAAGGAATGTGAACTCCAGCAATATGTATGATCCAAAGTGTAAGAAGGATCGTATCTTTCACGGTATTAAGCCAACATTTCGAAGGGAAATAGTCTCCCATGTGTTCTCAACATATGAATAAATAGTATCACGTCTTAATAAGATAAGTAAAGAATTCTCTGAGTCCTATGGCTTTGAAGCGAAGCAAGAGACGAAAGGGATGGAAGAGAGAATGCTGGATAAAGGGATGAGGGGAAAGAAGAATTTTCCAATATGTGGTAATTGTGGGAAGAAACATCATGGAACTTGCCTAAAGGGAATGGGAGTTTGTTATAAGTGTAGAGAAAAAGGACACAAAGTGCGTGACTGCAAGGGTAAGAAAATGGTTTCAAATGTACAATGCTTCTTCTGCAAGGATTGGGGACACTACGCAAACCAATGTCCAAATCATTAGAGTATGCCCCAAATGATGTTATTGGATAATAATCAAGTTATGATACTACCACAGATGAGGAGTAATGATTAGAGTTCTTATGTTGTTATTAATGAATTTAGTAATTTGAGTGTTGAATCAATGATGTACTGGTTATAATAATTATGGAGTATATAAGGATTGTACTGCAGTACTATTTCATCAAGGACTTGAGATTGTGTGGAACCAAGAAAAGTGACTCCACAGTAGGTTAAAATTTTGGAAAATATATGGTTGAGAGAAAGATAAACCATAATATGGTTCTCATACCGAGATAGTAATTTTGGAATAAGACGTGATTGATTTGGATAAATTATATTGTATATTCTTAACTTCCTTGAAACTGATTGATGATTTGTATACATTTTTTTTGATAGGAGGAGTATATCTAGTATTCTATAAGGAATAAGGGATCATGGTAATTCAGTATGTTTAAAAAGAATACATGATGAAGGTGTTCACATGTTGTTACATGGAAAAAAGGATCTTCATTATGTTTACCTTCCTTATAAAATTTGGACTGTGAGCTGGACAGAAGTATTTTGGATAACTATAAAGGTTGGAATGGATTAAGTTGATCTTTGGATAGTATTGTTTAAGGTTAAAAAAAATTATGAAGATTATTTTTGGAATATTATAATACTATAGTTTTAGGAAAAGGACAACCTGCAGGGTGGGGCATAACCTGACGCGTCGGACAAAGCTGCAGGAATTGAACCCACAACCATAGTGCGACAAGCCTTTATTTCCTACCACTAGCCTACAGGAAGTCCCTGGTTATTACAAAATAATTTTACTGATCTAAATGGTATGTGTTAACATTTGGATCCTTATACAATTAGGATAAGTATAATATTTTTGGGTTCTATTATCTTTTGAGTGAAAGGTGAGTTGAAGGTTGAAACTCTAATTGTCAAGCATAAATATATATATATATATACCTATCTGTTATTCAATGAATAAATTAATTCTTAAACTTTAGTAAAGGGATATTAAAACAAAAAATGTGTTACCCTAATACCTTATGTCTTGTTGAACTGATGATATTTTAAATCAACATAGATTGAAGGCTTTGAGGCCCTCAATTTGACAGTTGATTGTGATTGATGACCTCAATCACTCCCTACAAATATTTACATTTTCCTCCAATTATATGTCTCTAATTGCCACCAATGTTCTCCTTATCGAGATCATAATTTGGTGGTGACTTTCTTATTTCCATTTCCCTCTTATTAAGGATAAATTTTATTAACCTTATTTCCGATGTGGGTTTTCCACAAAGGTATTTTATCTTTTCAACCTTTTATTTTCAATGAAAAATTTCAAATTGCGAGGATGCAATTTATTGAAGGAGGGGAGAATGTAACACCCCTAGCTTCCATGATACGCTTCTCATTTAATAATGCAATAGCTTGCATGGTACGCAAGTTCGAGTTCTAACACACCGCGACCAATCAAAGTAGCCATTATGAATAGTAATAACCACTTTTTAAAATTATAGAAATTTTATATTTCAAAATGGACTTCATTTTTGTATTCGTAATATCGAAATTATGCTAAGTTTAATTTTTTGCAACTTTCTGAGAACTTCCAATATTTTATGAATAGTGATAAATACTTAAAACAAATTTTTTTAATCAAAATAATTTATTGTGATAAATTATACTATTTAGTGGTTTCAAAGTATAATTAGAATATATTTTTACCATTTTATCCAATGGTGGTCATTAGAATTAATTTAACATTGAAATTGGACATAAACAATTGCCAATCTTTTGATATAAATTGTTTCTTAAAAACACGCTATTTGTTGTGACAGCGGGAATTGATTATAAAATTAATTAATGCAACTTATATGTTTGGAATTTTGTAAAATAGACATCATTTATGAATTCGGAATATCAATTATAGCTTAGGGTGAAATTTTGGCATTGTTCAGAAAAACTTCAATTTTTGATGAATAGTGAAACCACTAAGTGGTAGTTAAATAACTGATTTTTCGTTTAAATGAAATATTACCACTTCTGTGATTTGATTTTCAAAAATCCGACATACATGGTTGTCATTAAGAAGTAAAATGTGGTTCAATGGGATTAAAATAATTTTTTGGTGAATAGTAACTTTTAAGTTCTTAATCGCGATTAGAGGTAATTAGTGTAGTTTTAGGTAAAAATAATGTTTTAATAATATGAGATGAGCTTGACACTTGTCCTACTCCTATTGGATGAGTCATGGCCGACTAAGACAACCCATGGGTCAACTTGGGGACCCCATGGAGCCACTTTAGTTAGAAAATGACATAAATACCTTTTATTTAATGTTAAAGTAAAAAATGACACAAACATAAAATGTTTTACTAGAAATATTTTTACATGGGGTTATACAAGTCATATTTTTGACTATAAATATTCATTGGAAAGATAAAAAGATTTCCTACATCATAGTATTTTTTTTTAATTTTTAGACATTAAATAAATTAAATTATTTATGACATCATGATGATGCAGTGATGACATCATTATTTAACGATTTAAATAAAATGAGAAGATAATGTAAAATCCAAAGCTTACACTTGTCCAAAGCCTATTGTATGGGTAGATTTCGAACCCTTATCACCTTATCCACGAATTATATAAGTGTGGGACCTTTAGAATCCGAAAAGCATTGTGTAATAATGTAACATTTCAATCTTTCCAAAAGAGCCCCTCCTCTCCACTTATAAAAGGCCCCCACCTCTCCCACCTCATTTACACCTTCAAGCCATTTGGATTGGCAAAACTCTGCCCAAATACTCTCCCAACTTACCTCTATTACTCCTAGAAGCCTCACTTTGGGCAGAACTCTTCCCAAGGAAGCCTTTGGCTCAAATCAAAAAGAGTTACCCGATTTTGAGGTAATGTCTTCTCTAATGTTGTTTTGTTTTATTTTTCTTCTCCAACCCCATAAACTCTTTTTATTCATTTATTTTGTAACAACACCAGTATCCTCAATATACTAGGATGTTGTTATAAGAAGTATTAGAGATACACTTACACACACCTACATATAATGGTTAAAGAACATACGGTTTCTGTGGATGGCGAATTTCTGCCTCACGAAACGATGATTGTTCAACACTCATATAACACCTTAAAAGGTGGCCATTAAGATGTCACTATAATTATATATGATATATAATGTGTTTATGTTTTACTTATGCTTCTGTATTTCTCATTTATGGCATACTTTATGATTTCCATTATGGGTAAAACGCGATAATTTCATGTTAGGATGTGCGGACTACCGCCCCCTCAAAGTGATTTGAATCGTTAATGCCATATGTGGGATGTATAAAGGATGGAGTAAATGGTATTATACACTATATTATACTGGAATTATATTATAAATTTATATAATTATGATTTAGTTCCATTAAATATGAAATTGAAATGAAAGTAGCGTTCATGCGTACGTACGGCTTACCGTCTCCATGAACGGTGCATTTCATTTCCTACCTCTAAATGTTATGTAATATTATAAATGATTGTATATAATGGATATATAAGATATATATGACATATAGATCATGAATATAATTCTGGAGATAATGGATATTATACCACATAAAAAACTTGTAATTATAAGAAGTTTATTGTTGACTCAAGTACCAAAGATCGGCAAAACGACCGTTATTAACTTAAATAATTACATAATGTTCATATAATTGTAATAAGTGATATGATAAGGATAATGAAATTGAAAATGGTTCTTAATAAGGTATATATTAACTCTAGTTTATTATTCAGGAGGTTAAAGAACGGTTGAGTCAAGTCAGACACGAGGTAAGGGTTTACTTCACAACCTCTTCATTATCCAAGGTTGTTTGTACATAATTATCTACTGGGACCTCGTTATCATCCACATCCATGTTTCTTCAAAATATATTTCAAAACATTTTTATTATTTACAAGATTATGGGTTAAAGTCATTTATACCCTTTTTGACTTTTTATAAGAGGAATCTTTCCATCGTTTTCAAAACAAGGTCCTTTTTAACCTTTTCGACAGAATTAAGGTAAGAATGTTTTTTTTAACTTGTACGGTGGGTGAGGTTATTTTCCGCCGTTATAAAATCTTCAAAGTTTTCCTTACAAGATTATAAGAATATTTTCAAGAAAATGTTTTATTTTATGATTTCAAAAATAGAAAGAGATATTACTCTAAAATATGTTTTGATTTCATCTATGTCAACATCCTTTGATGGATTTTACGCTTATTTGAAGTTGATTTATTGTGATACAAAACTTCTATGTTGTATTGAAGGTTTTGTGATATGTTTGACTGTGGATGTGCTATTTTTATACCATTCATAGTTTATGGTAAAATTATTGACATTTCATATGCTAGTTTTAATACGAATGTTTATGTTATGTTTAAACCTTTTCACATGGGAATGCATTGGACTTAATATGTGACGGGTGGAGCCCGCTATAGCTCCTCGATGCATCGGCAGGTCTCATGAGACAAACTAGTGTCTTGGAATGAGGCCTTGACAAAATCTTATTTGTGGTCTTGGAATGAGGCCTTGGCTACGTGGTTATGATAGTCTAGCATTATGCATTCCATCATTATGAAAGTGGTTATTGATATTGCATGTGATTATTCGACCAGTAGCATATCCATGTGAAGAAGTATATGGCATTATCTCATTTTACTTTTTCCATATTATGTTGAAGTTCAAGTTTAAAAGGCTTTTTTTAGTTATACATTGCCTTAAATGTTAATGTTTATTTATGAAAGCTTCCGCAATATTGTTATCCTTACTGAGCATCTGAGCTCACCCCTTCCAATGTTTTAATATTTTCCAGGATGTGAAGAAGTATTTTAGGAATGACCTGTAGGGATAGTCAGAAGAGGATATGAGTGTGGACTATGAAGACCATGTTATTGTAGTTTTTTTACTTTTTGATGTAATGAAAGACTTATGAATGTATCTAGTGTTTCCAAGGCAACTAAACTAATCGGTCTTTCGAGACTTGATCTTTTGTGATCATGCCAATGTTACGAAGTAATGCACCGACTCTGGGTAGCTGGGGTCGGGGCGTTACACCAGACACTCGATTTATGCCACTAATTACTCCTAGAAATTATGTACTATGATTAATAACTGACCAATAAAATTCTAGAAAGAGAATCATGCCTTCATTCGACCATGATGCCAATAGTGGAAGATGGTTCAACAGTCGGTTGAACCTCACATTAGTGGGAACAAAATGTTCTTCTGCATGCTCTTATTCTTCTTCAACTTCCTCTTCATCTTCTTGTTCTAAATTTTCATCATCCTCAAAATCATCGACCAATGCATCTAAAGTACGTGGAGTACCATGCATTGAAACTGCGACTAGAAAAAATGACAGAACAATTACCATTTATGATGAAACTTCTTGATGTGTTATAGCAGGAGCATATGACATAGTCTCATGATGTTGTGATGGCCCAAAATCCAATGTTGATGGAACCTCCACTATATCTATAGTGACATACAACTCCATCATTTGATTCATAGGTTTATAATTAACTAATGAATGTACGTATTCCCATTCTTCGTCATCAGTTACCAGATATGCCACATGCCAAAACCTATCTACAAATTGCAGATGTCAGTATGTGATAGATTTTATCACTTGATTACTCATCAATTTTAATTTTCGATGAATTTTCTTTTGAAGAGATTCCAAATTTGTACAGCCTCCAAGCATCAAAACACCTTCTGGTCATATACTATAACTATATACTTGTTCTGTCTCAATTATATGACTGTTGCAATAAATATAAGTAGCCATATTTTTTATCTAAAATAAATCATTGTTGTTAATTAAATATGATCAGAGAATCAATTTATATATCCATATTTCTAGTAATTTAGGTTGGAATCCTAATCCCTCTACCAAATCAATATGTTCAAACCATAATGATGTGTAACTATTTACAAAACCCACGAGTTTGTGTTACTTACCCAAAAATAGAAGTCAAACATATTCATACATATCCACATGCATCATATGCACGAGGTACGCGAACACATCATGTAAAATCATATAGGTATATGAGATTGACAAACTCCACATGGGTAATCCTAGAGCGACATATAGCCATCCCCATTCACTTTCCTAGACAAGGTAAGCCTCCAGGAAAGTAGGTGGTCCGACCGAAGGCCCCTCTACCTAGGGATACTTTAATCAAGAGAGCATTCAATTCATGAAAACTTTAACACTTAATATGCACAAAATAAATTCAACAACTAAATTCAAGTTCATAATAAGAATTACAGACTGAGGCCACGGTAGATGAAAAAATAAATTCACTATCATACCTAGAATGTGATGCAATGAAATAGTCTTGAAGAAATTTATAAAATAATTAATTCGATAATTAATATAATTACTTCACTAATTTGTATAGTTACTTCGCTAATTAATATAATTACATCACTAATTAATATAGTTACTTCACTAATTAATATAGTTACTTTGCTAATTAATATAATTACTTCTCTAATTAATTTAATTACTCCGTTAATTAATATAATTACTTCGCTAATTAATATAATTACTTTGCTAATTAAAATTAAGTAGTAGCCTAATTACCATTAAGAAGTTTCCGTATTAGAATTTATTAGAATTAATTAGATGTCTAATTAGGATTAATTAATTATAATTAATGAATTCCCTAATTACACTAAATCTAAGTTTCCTAATTAGAATTCATTAATTGCCTAATTAAAATTCATTAATTTCCTAATTACCATTAATTACTTTCCCAGTTACCATTAATTAGTTTCCAAATTACCATTAATTAGTTTCCTAATTTCCATTAATTAGTTGCTTAATTTCCATTAATTAGTTTCCTAATTACCATTAATTAGTTACACTTAATTAATTATAATTAATTAAACACATAATTACAATTAATTAAATGCCTCTAATTAAACACCTAATTACAATTAATTAATTTTCGAATTAAAATTAATTAATTACCTTATTAAAATTAATTAATTGCCAAATTATAATTAAATTGAATCCTAATTTGAATTAATTACTTAGTTACCATTAATTATACACATAGTTACAATTAATTATACACCTCATTATAATTAATTAAAAACCTCATTAAAATTAATTAAAGACCTCATTTAAATTAATAAAACACCTAATTACAATTAATTAAATGCCAAATTACAATTAATTAATTGCCTAATTATAATTAATTAATTACCTAATTATAATTAATTAAACACCTAATTATAATTAATTAAACACCTAATTACAGTTAATTAAATACCTAATTAAACTTAATTAAAAACCTAATTACACATAATTAAAACCATAATTACACTTAATTAATTAACTAATTACACTTAATTAATTCCCTAATTACAATTAATTAATTCCCTAATTACAATTAATTAATTTTATAATTATAATTAATTAATAACCTAATTATAATTAATTAAACACCTAATTATAATTAATTAAACACCCAATTACAATTAATTAAGCACCTAATTACACTTAATTAAACACCTAATTACAGTTAATTAAACACCAAATTAAATTTAATTAATTACCTAATAACACTTAATTAATTTCCTAATTACACTTAATTAATTTCCCAATAACAATTAATTAATTGCATAATTACACTTAATTAATTACCTAATTACAATTAATTAATTATCTAATTACAATTAATTAAAAACATAATTACAATTAATTAAACCCCTGATTACAATTAATTAAACACCTGATTACAATTAATGAAACACCTAATTAAAATTAATTAACAACCTATTTACAATTAATTAACCACCTAAATTCAATTAATTAACCACCTAATTACAATTAATTAAACACACAATTAAAATTAATTAAACACCTAATTAAAATTAATTAAACACATAATTACAAGTAATTAAACACCTAATTACAATTAATTAAACACCTAATTACATTAAGTAAACACCTAATTACAATTAAGTAAACACCTAATTGAAACTAAATAAAAACCTAATTACAATTAATTAAAAACCTAATTACAATTAATTAACCACCTAATTACAATTAATTAACCACATGATTACAATTAATTAACCACCCAATTACAATTAATTAAAAACTTAATTAAAATTAATTAAACACATAATTACTTAAAATAAAAACACCTAATTACATAAAATAAACTATTACTATTTCTAAAAATTTTACATTAATTATAACCTAAATAAGTAAATTAATTAATTAACATATTAGACAAATTGAAAATTAGAATTACCTCAAATTTGTGGAAGGTGGTGATTCTTCAGAGCACAATAGATACGCAAACAAAGAGAGGTAGAGCACGATGAAGAATTTAAGAGAGTGGAGAGGAGAGAAGTTAGAGAGAGATCGGTGGTGTGGCAATGAGGTGTGGGAATGGGGAGGAGGGTGATCCCCCTTATATAGGGGTTTAATATTTAGGCGCCACTTGAAGTAGCGCTGATAGGGTTAATCTTAAACCATCAGTGCCACTTGAAGTGACACTATTTGTTTTAGGCTATAATGGTCAGCACCACTTGAAGTGGCACTAAACCATCCCAACACTTTAGCGCCACTTTAAGTGCCACTTTGATGATGAAAAAACCACAATGCCACTTGAGGCGGTGCTTTGAGGATTTTTACGCACAACGCCACTTGAAGTGGCGTTTCTCTAACCCATTTTCCCAATTAAAAAAATAGACCCATAAAAAAATGCCCCCGTATGCCAAATTATCTGTCCATAGAGCTCCTCCGATTAACCCTCGCAAATATTAGAAAGAAATATGTTGTAAAATAAATAATATCTTAACCAATCAGTTTCATTTACCCTCAACCAAACACATTTACAACTATTTTTTTTGTTATGAATGGATTTGTTATAATTTTATTCATAAAAAAATAAGTGATTTTGGTGGGACCCACAACATTTCTAGGTGTGGATTGATTTCATGGACAAAAAACTTGTGAAATATCATATTGGAAATTGGATAAAACTCTTAGGGCTCATTTCTTATAAAAAATGATCATGGGAAGTGGTTTTTCCATAACAATATATTTATTTTAAAATGATTTTGAATGTACTTTAAAATATATATTTTTAATAAATTTTTTTATTATATATATATTGACACCCCGCATGGCATCATTAAATACCTACATGACAAAACAAATTTAATAATTTAATTAACTCTAATAACCTAACTACAAAAACACATTGATTATTGTTTTGAAAGGAGATAAAAAGAGGAAAATAAATAGAGTTGTATTTTGCTCGTTTTCCAACCAATCAAACAAATTAGAATCTGGGAAAGATTAATTAATTAATTATAAAGATCAATGTACTAAAAAGCCACAAAATATATGTATGAAATGTACATATCAAATCCCCCACACTTGAATTTAGGCTTGTCCTCAAAAATGAAATATCAACATACTACAATGTATGATCACCCTACCATGCTTTAAATTCAATGCTCACAAAAGTGATTGATCAAATGGGGAATTAAATGTTTGAGACTCACACAAGTAAATTTCATCAACTCCCCATTTTTCAAAGAAACAATCCAATGATGTATTTTACTTTTCTTTTTTTGAAACACCCACACCATTCCATTCTATAATTTTCATTTTAAAATTATTTATTAATACACATGTCATTTGTAATCTACCTCACTTTGATTTTTTTCTCTCATCATCAAAGTGAAAATGTGAATAGAGTTATACACATATCTAAAAAAAGCCACTTATCATAGGCTTGTAAGACATATAGCATCACCGCTGTGTAAAGATAGATATTATATTTAATCATGAATATTGTGCATCAATGTTCAAATACTACCACAAAATTGGGTTTTCACAGTTCCACCTTTTAACACCACTAAAAAAATGCTAATAAAGACCCCCCTTTATCATCATTTTTTACTAGCGCTGATAAAGGGTTTATTTAAAAAAATATATATATCATTAAAAGAATATTAATATGAAATTTTATTTATATTGATATAAATATATATATATATATTTTCTAAATATGTTTTAGATAAATATAAATAGTCATTTACCCTTAATATATAAGATAATTAATGAAAATGGATTATAAAATAATTAAAAATATTTTTTATTAATAATTTGAAAATTATTATCGAGTAATAGTCATTTAATAACAATTTGAATATAAAAAAATCAAAAAATTAGTAAAGGATCTAAAATAAGTTGAAAACATAACTCGAACTTCAAAACGACCATAACGTTTGATCCGAGTGTTTGTTTGAGCACCACCACATATCAAATTGAAACATGTGATGAGCTCTATGCAATGGTGATAAAGATAAACCCTATGTATCATTTTTTGAGTCCAAAAAAGGACCATAAGCCCTCCAAAACTATGTTTTTAGTTGGGGTTAACTACCACAAATGTTGCCATTAACAATGCTAATAGAATCAATTAAAAGCACTAAAAAATCATTGTTAATATTAGAAAAGATGAAGGGGTCCTTTATCAGCGCTAAAAATAGCACTGATAAATGTATACCTATGCTATTTATATAACAATGCACCCCAAAACCCGCAAAAAATATATCTAAAGCAGCAAACACAAAAATATCCAAACCAAAAAAAACCTACAAAAAAAAAACTACTCATAGCCTATAAAAAAGAACCACATACACGAAGAAAATGATGAAAAAACAAGAAACACGCACAAGGGTTGGCAGACAATGTTATATACATTTAATTTCCATCATGAATAAAACAATATCCACTCATGGTATATACAAGAAAAAACACTTGTATATACATTTTGAATTATGTTTTATATAATTACATTTACAATTATCTGACAAACAATTAAAAACATTAATGTTTTATCTTTTGATGTTTGTGGTCCCCTCTAAAAAATGTCCTCGGATGGTATTAGTTTCCAAAAAAATAATCCCAACTCAAGAAAAAGATTACACCTATATAATAAAACAAATATTATGTTAGTAATACTATAAAAAAATAAATTAAACATTAATATGAAGAATACATTAATAAATTGTCATTTTTAATAAAAAAGAAACATTTGGAGTTATACCAGTCACACCGTGCATCGTATTGAGGTGGGTTTGATTCCAACATCCCAACTCGGGAAAAATAATTCACCTATATAAGAAAACAAATATTACGTCAGTAATAATATGAAGACACATTTGGAGTCATATTGGTCACACTATGCATCAGATTGAGGTAAGGTTGAGTCATACACGTCTCAACTGACTAATGGATCATTTTCAGAAAGTATCAATGTAATCCAAATGTGTTTTATCAGTTTTTAGTATGTTAGTTGTGTTTTTATACTTGAATTAATGTCAATTTAAAATAATAAGGCACATTTAGAGTCATACTAGTGACACTGTGTGTTAAATTAGGGTGGAGTTGATTCCTACATGTCACAACTGACCCATGGATCATTGTTCTAAAGTATCAAAGCAATCCAAATGTGTTTTATCATCTTTTTGTATGTCAGTTGTGTTTTTTACTTGAATTAATGTTAATTTTAAATAATAAGAAACATTTGGAGTCATACCGGTCATGCCGTGCGTTAGATTGAGGTGGAGTTGATTCATACACGTCACAACTGTCTCATGGATCATTTTCCTCAAGTATCAAATCAATCCGAATGCGTTTTCTCAGTTTTCAGTATGACAGTTTTGTTTTTTTACTTGAATTAATGTCAATTGAAAATAAGATGACACATTTGGAGCCATACCGGTGACATTGTGCATCAGATTTTGGAGGGGTTGATTCTTAAACATCACAAATAACTCAAGAATCATTTTTTTAAAGTATAAAATAAATAAAATGCATTTTCTCATTTTTTTCAGTATTAAAGTTGTGTTTTTTACTTGAATTAATGACAATTTTAAATAAAAAGAAACATTTTGAGTCATATCGGTCACATCGTGCATCATATTGAGGTGTGGTTGATTTCTACATGTCAAAACTGACTCATGAATCATTGTCCTAAAGTATCAAAGCAATCCGAATGAATTTTCTCAATTTTTAGTATGTAAGTTGTGCTTTTTTACTTGAATTAATGAAAATTTAAAATAAGAAGACACATTTGGAGTCATTCTGGTCACACCATGCATCGTATTGAGGTGGGGTGGATTCCTACACGTCAAAACTGACTCATGGATCATTTTTCTAAAGTATAAAAGTAATCCAAATGCATTTTCTCAGTTTTTAGTATGTCAGTTGTGTTTTTTTATTTTCATTAATGTAAATTTTAAATAATAAGACACATTTAGAGTCAAACCAGTCACACTGTGCATCAGATTGAGGTGGGGTTGATTCCTACATGTCATAACTGACTTGCGAATCACTGCCCTTAATTTTGAAGATAATCAGAGCACATTTTCTCAGTTTTCAGTATGTCATTTGTGTTTTTTACTTGAATTAATGTCAATTTAATATTATAAGTCAAATTTGGAGTCATATTGATGACTCCGTGCATCGGATTGAGGTGGGTTTGATTCCTACATGTCACAACTGACTCAAGGATCGTTGTTCTAAAGTATCAAAGCAATCTGAATGCATTTTCTCGTTTTTAGTATGTTAGTTGTGTTTTTTACTTGAATCAATGTCAACATTAAATAAGAAGAAAAAATTTAGAGTCATACCAGTCACATCATGTGTCGGATTAAGGTGGGGTTGATTCTTACACGTCACAAATGACCTACGAATCACTGTCCTTAATTTTGAAGACAATCAGAGCGCATTTTCTTGGTTTTTAATGAGTGACATGTTTTGAGATAATGGATTAAATAATGGTAGTTCAAAAGAAATAAGTAGTATTAATTCACCTATATACATTACTGACCCATTTACTTTTTTACACATCTTCATGTTATTTTTGTACATTCCTCCATCAAGTATGATTCCCATTAATTTCTAATCATGTTTAAATGATCTTGTGAATATGACTCTTTTAGACAGTCATAGTAGTACTTAAAAAACACAAATACACTAAGTATTAATAAATATTTTAAATTAAATAGAAATTGTATTTGAAAACTGCGAAGAATAGCAGTGGCAGTAGGGCCCTAGATCATGCTCTTCAGTTGTCTAGAGTCGTTCGTCTCATATATGTTATTCAATCTATCCATCGTTGTGTGGTAGTAGGATTCAAATTTAGAGCATAAATCATCTTTTTTGCAGCTCTTTAAAAGTCATGAATCTCCATTTTACAGCATGTAGGGCCGATGCCAAATTTAGAGAAAGTCTTCAACGCACTATATTTAAAATCTGAATTTCCTAGGTTTGCCAAATCTGATTCACAACGTGAATGTTGGAGTCGTGCCATAAAAACATCACGTCCTCCTCCTCCTGTGTCTTTTCATGTCTAATATTTCATGTTCTAAAATCTTTTCATGACCTACATCAACAATTTCCTACAGTTTGGCCTTTGTTTCGTCCTATTCCTAGCCTCCGAAAAGATCCTTCATTTGATGGATGTCGTAGAACATTTTTTTCATCATAAATTCATCATTGTTGTGCTTGTTTTCCAACCATCAGTGTATCCTTCCATAAATCATAAAAATCAATCAAACCAATTAGAATCCAGGCAAGATTAATCAATTAATTATAAAGATCAAAGTATTAAAATACAACTAAATATTTGCATGAAACGTACGTATTAAATCCTCCACACATGAATTCATTCTTGTCCTCAAGAATAAAATCTCATAATACTACAAAGTAAGCTTACCCTACCATGTTTTAAATTCAATGCCGACAAAAGTGATTGATGAAATGGGGAGTTAAATGGTTGAAACTCATGCAAATAAATTTTATCGACTCCTCACTTTTCATAGAAACAAGCCAATGATGTATTTTAATTTTCTTATTTTGAGACACCCACACCATTTCATTCTTCAATTATAATTTTAAAATTCTTTATTAATATGTATGTCATTTTCAATCTACCTCACTTTGAATTTTTCCGTTAATCATCAAGGTACAAATGTGAACAGAGTTATACACATACCTTAAAAAATGTCACTTATCATAGGCCTATAATGCATATAGAATCACCACCACATAAATAAACAAATAATAGTTAATCATGAATATTTTTCTTCAAGGTTCAAATGTTTCTGAGGCTTTAAGGTATGTGGATAAAATATATGAAAAAATAACTCTAAAAAGGAGGTGTTACATTAAAGTATAGTGCATGATATCAAAAGAGATGCTCTATGAAATACTCCTGCAGTGATACATATGGCATCTCTCCATTCTCCATATCTCAAAGTGGGCACATTATACATGTAATCATAATGAATGAATAAACATGCCTTGTTTTTTTTTCTTTTACTTTAGTTTTCTTCATTTTTATTTTCTTTTTTTGAAAGATTCTCTTAAGAAAAAATCTCAAATCAACCACCAAATCACATACGATCAAGAGATCATTGACTTAACAGTTATTTTTTATCCTCCCAAGATACAATATTTTTTTTCATTTTTTTGTTACAAGAGAGGTGAATAATACAGTATAATGAAAAACATTAACTCTCCCCAAATCATATGAAAAATCCCCTGAAAAGTCTCCTCGACGAAGTGTGTCCTCATCCACCAGTGACAACCTCCCCCACACTTATTCTTTTAAATATCATACAACACACTGAGAGTAAGATACGAAAGGATATAATAGTCTCGGATCATGGATCTCTTCTTATCAAGGTAATTCATGGATTCTACAGTAAAAATAAGGATAAATGTAAGATGGGTCCAAGGATAAAGGGATACAAAATGAAATACCACAATTATATAAAATTTTTGTTCTATTCAGTCATAACTCTGATAAGATTCCAAATAAGTTATATTAGATTACATGGCCAAGTATCTCAAGAAATATACTATAGATAGAATATGATATATTGGTTTAGAGATTATCTCGAGAATGAGACAAATGGTTGAGAAAATCACTTACAATAATGCAATATGAATGAAAATATCAGAAATTGAAGGCATGCCAAATCTCGGAAAAATTTCATTTACAAAAATCAATATGTCCCCCTATGTCCTGCTTTGTCAAATATAAATCTCCATGTTTATTTCTACTAATTCTTCCCCCCATTTTTATTATTCAAAATTATTGACAAAGAAAATTATAAACATGTCACGACAATTATCTTAAGTAGTTTTATCTCTCCTAGTTTATTTGATTAAAGAAATAATTTATTATGGGGCATGAAATTATTTTTAAAAGAATTATTATAAAATAATCTCGAGAATAAAAATATAAAATACAAAATTGAAACACTTACTCCCTTTAAATGAATCTCTTAGGTGGTTCTGTTTGAGGTATTGTTTTTCCAAATTCATGACATGAGTATTTTTCACAACGTGTATTGAATAAATTTAACAACATAAATTGGTTTCACGATGTGAGTTGGATTTGTAACTTCTTGTCATGCTTTGTAAGATCCCGGTTTTTGGAAAGGAATGTTTTTTTTTGTCTTTTGGATGAATCTTTTTTTTTGGGTTTTAAAATGTTTCCTGAAGGTATGAGAGTCCTTGGGGGTGTTCTGGGGGCTCAGGTCACGAAAGAAAGGAAATCAGGGCAAGTCAGGGCTGGGCGCACGGCTTGCGCATGACCTAGGCAAACCGTGTGGCCGAATTAGGTAATTGTGAAACCCATCCTCCTCTGGACAGTAGCATGCGCATGGCTTGCGCACGATTTGTCAAACTGTGCGGGAAAACCATGCGACCCTCCTCCTCCGGATTGTAGGGAGCGCACGGTTTGCACACGGTTTGTCAAACCGTGCAGCCAAACCATGCGGTCTCTTAATGTTGGAAAAAAAATTACAAGTTTTCCACTCCGGGCGTTTAAACCCCAACTCGGGATTTTCCTCCATTCGTCCCATCTAAACCCTAGTGACGAACTTGAATAATCCAATCTTCCCAAGGGTGTATCTCCCTCGTTCTTAATGCATTTTTGGTGTTGTTGGTTGCGTATCGAATCTCCAGGTAAGGATAATCCCACCCTTGCTTCTCTTTTTGGTTTAGGGGTTGTATCTTCTCTCCCTCTTGTTCTGAAGCTCTAATACCCTATCTTTTGGGTGAGTTGTAGGTTGAAGCTCCAAAGTTTGGTCGGATCGAGGTCTAAGGACTCGATTGAGTGTGCGTTCAACCGTGGTTTCGAGGTATGTGGTCTACAAGTGATATCCCATGTTTATTTGGGAGGTTTGTGCATGTTTAATTGTGTCCTTGATTTCCGTTGGTTATGTTTTGAATAACCATGAAATGTTTGGTAATAATGGTGTTTAAAATGGAAAATAGGAACCCTCACGATCCCCGGGGGATGCGTTGAGATTGACTTGACCTAATTCTGGGCCATCCATGGGATGTGCCGGCTTTTCCCAGGCTTACGGATTGATATTAAACAAGTGACCTTGTTGTAATAAATTGTAGAGCCCTTGATGAACATGTTGTCATTATTGGTTGAACTTTGAACAGATGTTAGGTGATTCACCTAGACTTGGAAACAACCTAAATGTTATTGGGATGGGTTGAATGGTTGGTTCATGGAAATGATGAACGTGTTAAATGGGTTAATGTGTAAAATGATTAAAGGCCATAATGGGATAGGTTATGGGTCTAGTGTTGAATGCTTAGTGAGATAATACTAACACATGAGAATTGGTTAAATGGATAAATGATGTGAAATGGTGATGTGTTAATGGGTTAAGGCATGATGTGGATTCCCATGTGGGTTGTTGTAAATAGTGTTTTCCAACGGGTGATGGTTACTTATATATATAAGCATGTGCACATGGTTTGGTAGAGTGGGGTATCACTTGAGAATCTACACCCACAGGTCGAGTGAAGACTAATGCTCTGAACTCCACCCTAAATGCATGGGTTAGGAATGAGGACTGATGATCTATTCTCTTAATAGTTTCATCCACCCGGACTGAGGTTCAAGGTAAGGATATGCTTTCTATGAGGGAGTTAATCCTAGTGAGATAGGATAACAATGTGTTTACCCTATTTTATGTGATTATAGGCCTTAGTCCCATGTAACATAATGTAAGTGATTAACCCATATAAATGTGATGAAATGGTATGTGATGATAATTGGTGTGAAATGAATGGTAATGGAGGTGGAAATGGATTTGGCTCTGAAATAGTTAATGGAACCTTAAATAATTACTTGGAAATTATCATTCATATTCCAATTGCATGCACTAACTATTTATAATGGATATTTTGTAAACACCATTGGTGGTGGCCTACTAAGTTGTACTAACACCCTGCTCGGACCGCCATTGGGTACCCGAGCAGACTTCATGTTTGCAGGTCAGGAGAAGGGAAAGGGTCCTTGCCAGATAGTTGAGTGGACCTGGGTAGCCCATGGTGGAGGATCCAGACTTGGAAGTCAGGACCCTTTTGGGGATTCTGGCCATTTTCTTTATTTTGGGTTTTGTTCACTTTTACACTTGTAGTATGCCATGGAATATTTATTGGTTGAAATGGTTTTTATACATGTTCCTTGTTTATTGGTTATTGTTTCTGCAATTTGGTTTATTTCTATTGTGGCTTACTCTGATAAAAAGGGGAGTCTCCCCACTTTTCTCCATAAACCCCCACTGCTAGTCGGAAGCCTTCGGCGTACGGGGAGGCGTTCTTAAGGTCATGTAACCACCCGGCTCAGAGCACTAGTTTAGTGGATTCCGGGTCGGGGACGTTACAAAGTGTTATCATAGGAGGTATTTCTTCTCCTTCTCTGAGGTCTTGTTATTTGGGATTGGTAGCCAAGGGTTAAGATGTTTCAGGCCTTGGTAATGAGCTCATGCTTGGGAGTATCTAACCTAGGTACGGGGGAAACCCAAGTCACCGAGGGTGGGAAATGTTGTTCTTGGTTCTGTGTTGATACATTTGATGATATTTCACCATTGGGTGATGCACACGTGGTTTGATGTGAATGTTTTATGATATTTGGCTCATGGACTTAACGACACGAGGATTGGAATTCATGCATCATTGTCAGCACCTAGGGAGATATGTTACATGCATTGTGTTAGGCACATGCACGGGGTGGGTGTGTGAGGTAGGAAAAGTAGGATGCATCATGCATTTCATGAAACCAAGAAATGATGATATTAATGAAATAAAACAAGTGGGTAAATGATGTTTAACTAAATATAAGTGTTGAAATGAAGTGGAAAATGTTTTTGTAAAATGTTGTGTGAGTTTGGTGGTAGTGCATGGTTGTTTACCCCATGTGGACCATGGACCGCGGTAGGGATGGTCGTGGTGGTGAATTTGAGGTGTTAATGTCATTGAATTAGTATATGAAAATGGGTTTTTGTAGCTAGTAATGATTTTTTGATGAAGTCGTGAAAATTTTATGGTATGAGTGATAAATCTCGTGCTTGGAAATGTAGAGAGATGCCACCCCGACGTCGGTTACCAGTTGGGAAATGAGAGGATGTTTCTGAGAACCCTCCTCCAGTAGAGGAGTAAGAAAATATGGTGATCCATGAAGATAGATAAGACCAGTTCTGGGAGAACTTGGCTCACCTTATACAGATGCTGGATCAGGACCCAGGTCAGGTTACACCGAGTATGTTTGAGCTGACCAGGGAGTTCCAGCAACAGCACCCTCCGACCTTCACCGGAGAGGGTGGGCCAGAGGCCAGTGAAGTTCTGGTTTGAGTCTGTCCAGAAGATATTGGATCATCTAGAGACCCCTGTCTAAAAGAAGGTGAAGCTTGCCGATTATATATTGTGGGCCCAGGAAATGCGTTGGTGGAACATTCATGTTCAGACTGAGCAGGCTGAGGGGATTTCGTAGAAGGTTTTTCAGAAAATGTTTCTAGAGAATTCCTACCCAGAGACTTTGAGGAAATAGTGGGCTGCATATTTTATGAGCCTAATGCAGGGATCGTTATCGGTGATGGACTATGCTAGCCACTTCAGTGATTTGAGATGCTTTGTTCCAGCGTTAGTAGGGGATGAGGCAATGGTGGAAAGGCGTTTCCAGGATGGGTTGAGACATGAGATCAGGTCTCAAGTAAATATCTTCTGCTTGAAGAGGTTTGTAGAGGTGATAGATCAGGCACTCATCTCTGAAGGGAATCTGAAGGGAGCTTCAGGTGGTGGGATTTTCGTGCCAGTTGGGCGGACAAGTGGTGCATCTTCTGAAGGCCAGAAGCGTCATTTGGAAAGTTTCCAACAAGCTAGTCAGAAGAGAGGGTCAGCCTCTCAGAGTGGGGATCAGGTGTTCTGTTATCAGTGTGTTAGGCCGGGGAATATGCGTGGTTAGTTTCCTCGACCTCCAGTTGAGTGTCGTTTGTGCGGAAGGATGGGACATGTGCATAGGTTCTGCAGGAAACCTCAGTAGGTAGGTGAGTATGATGGTGAAAAGAAGGTGTCGGGTACGGGAAGAGGATCAGTTTCCCCGTATCAGGCAGGCAGTTGGAGATCCACGGGCTGTACTGGCATGGGCGGCAGATGTTGGACTCTAGGGATGGATCTCTCACGCCAGTAGGGTAGTGTAGCATAGGGTACTCAGGCAGGAGCCCAGGGTATAGGGGTAGGTTAGCATTAGGCAGTTCATTTTGCACCTGGTGATAGTGAGGCCAGACCGTCGACTGTATGATGTACGATCCTTGTAGCTTCTATGTTTTCTAGTGTGTTTTTTGACACAGGTTCCACACACTCTTTTATTTCTACTCAACTTGTGGTAGTGATGGGTTTACCAGTGGAGAAAGTGTGTGGAGTTATGTCAATTGACACTTTGTTGGGGGTGTGAGTTGAGGATATCAAGCAGTTCAAGGGATGTGCCCTGGAAGTTGGTGGGTATCTTTTTCTATGGTATTTGTTCATTCTCAAGATGTTAGGGTTTGACCTAATCCTTGGAATAGATTGGTTGGTGTTGTATCAGGCACACATATATTGTTATCGTCACAGAGTATCGTTCAGGTCGCTTAAAGGTGACGCTTATGTCCACCGTGTCGAATGGGATATTCGAGCCGGTCGTGCTGGACCATTTGGTTAGCAGTTTAGTGGACTCACGACACGAGTGACATGTCTCTTGCTGGATGATGAAAGAGGGGAACAATATATTTTCCCTCCTATGGTGGATCAGTTTCAGGATGTGTTTCCTGAGGATTTCTTGGGGTTACCCCCTGAGAGGGATGTTGAGTTCACAATCGAGTTGCTGCCGGGAGTGGAGCCAGTTTCTATTCTGCCATACCGAATGACATCGGTAGAACTCCAGGAACTAAAGGTTTAGCTTGAGGAGTTGAATAATAAGGGGATTATCCATCCAAGTACATCTTCTTGGGGATCTCCCATGCTTTTGCAGAGAAGGCCGATGAGTCATTAAGGTTGTGTGTTGACTATCGAAAGTTGAATCAGATGACAGTAAAGAATCGGTACCCTCTTCCTAGAATTGATGACAGGTTTGATCAGTTAAAGGGTGCATCAGTGTTCTCTAAGATTGACCTGAGGGCGGTTTATCATCAGTTGAGGGTGAGGTCTTCAGACGTACCGCAAACAACTTTTCGAAGTCGGTACGGGTTATTTGAGTTTGTGGTAATTCCTTTCGGCTTGACCAATGCACCATCAGTGTTTTATGGATTTTATGAATGGGATATTTAATCCCTATATTTATTGTTTTGTGGTTGTCTTTGTTGACGATATCTCAGTGTACTCAAAAACTCACGACGATCATGCCCAACATCTTGACATCATCTTGGGTATGCTAAGAGAGCATTGGATATATGCCAGGATGTCAAAGTGCAAATTCTAGATAGGTGAGGTGCATTTTCTGGGTCACATCATCTTAGAGGCAAGTGTGTCATTGGACCCAGAGAAAGTGTTGGAAGTTGTATCTTCAGATCATCCCATGAGTGTTTCAGATGTTCGGAGTTATCTGGGTTTGGCTGGGTATTACCGAAGGTTAATTCAATATTTCTCTCGCTTGGAAGCACCACTCTCGGGCTTGACCAAGAAAGGAATCAGGTTTGAGTGGTCTGAGGATTGTGGGAATGCCTTTCAAGAGTTAAAGAAGCAGTTGAAAACCACACCAATCTTGATCTTACCCGATCCAGGTAAGAAGTACATCGTGTTTTGTGATGCGTCCGAAATCGGACTTGGGGCTGTGTTAATGAAATATGAGAGGGCTATGGCTTATGGGTCGAGACCGTTGAGACCCCATGAGCAGAACTATCCCACTCACGATCTTGAGTTGGATGCAGTAGTGTACGCCTTGAAGTGCTGGAGGCACTATCTGTTGGGAGAACGGTTTACCGCATTTACCGACCATAAGATCCTAAAGTACATCTTCTAAAAGCGGGATCTAAATCTTCATCATCGAAGATGGGTTGAATATCTTTAGTCTTTTTACTTTGAGTTGGTGTACATGCCAGGAAAGGGAAACATTTTTGCTGATTCTTTGAGCAGGAAGGTTCAGAATCAGGTGGCTCAGGAGTCCATCACCAAGTGGAAGGTGATGGCTTTGTTTACAGAGATTCACCTGGAGGTTCAGGAGGAGAATGGTAAAGTCACTCTTGCTTCCTTAACGATGGAGTCGATGCTTTTGAGTCGAGTTAAGGAGGTTCAGCTTTATGATCCAGAGTGATTGATCATGAAGGAAAATCTTAAAGGTGGGGAGCTACCTTTTGGGTGGGTCGTCGGCATGGATAGTGTTGTTCGTGTTCGTGATCATGTGGTGGTGCCAGAGTGTATGCGAGAAGAGTTGATGCATGGGTTCCATGTATCAAAGTGGGCAGTGCATCCTGGTTTGACTAAGATGTATCGTGATCTCCGAAGGCAGTTTTGGTGTTCTGGGATGAAGAAGGAAGTTGCAGGCTTTGTGGCACGGTGCCTCACCTGTCAACAGGTGAAGGACGAGCACCAACACCCAGGTGGTTTGTTGCATCCATTTCCCATTCCAGAATGGAAGTGAGATGATATAACAATATATTTTGTTATGGGTCTTCCATGGACGTCGCAGAAGAATGATTCAATCTGGGTGGTTGTGGATCGGTTAACGAAAGTGGATTATTTCTTACCGATTTAGGAGACCTTTAAAGTAGACCAGTTGGGTGAGCTGTATGCTTAGGAAATAGTGTGGTTTCATGGTGTGCCATAGACCATAGTTTCGGACCAAGATCTGCATTTCACATCGCATTTCTATAAAGGGTTACAGAAGGCTCTTGGTACGTAGGTGTTTTTGAGTACGACATTCCACCCGCAGACGGACGGGCAGTCGAAGCGTATGATACAAGTGTTGGAAGACATGTTAAGAGATTGTGTCTTGGACTTTGGTGGTTCTTGGGAGAAGCACCTATCATTAGTTGATTTTTCCTCCAACAACAGTTTTCAGGCTACGATTCAGATGGCACCGTTTGAGGCACTTTATGGGAGACCATGTAGATCTCTGTTGTGTTGGTTAGTGGCCGGTGAATCTGAGTTGTTCGGGCCAAGTCTCATACATGAGACTTCAGATAAAGTTAAGTTGATCAGAAAGCGAATGGTTACGGCTCCGAGTAGGCAGAATTCGTATGCAAATCGGAGGCGTAGACCTCTTGAGTTTGTGATGGGTGATAAAGTGTTTCTTCGGGTGTCACCAAGGTTGGGTCACCGTCGGATTCAGAAACAGGGTAATTTGGCACCCTGGTATGTGAGACCTTTTGATATTTTGGAGAGGATTGGACCAGTGGCTTACCGATTGTCTCTTCCACAGTGGTATGTTGGAATGCATGATCTTTTTCTTGTGTCTCAGCTTCGACAACATCACCCCAACCCGTCCCACATGGTTGATGTGGAGGATGTGGAGTTTGAGGATAATTTTTCCATTGAGGAGAATCCGGTTCATGTGGTGGATCGTAGTGAAAAGGGCTTGTGAGGAAAGGTTTTTCCATTAGTGCGAGTACTATGGCAGCATGGTAAGGTTCAGGAAGAAACATGGGAGTGGGAATCAGATATGCGGGCTAAGTGGCCAGAACTCTTCTCTTCGTTGGATCAATGAGGCTTGGAAACTCAGCTCGAGGATGACCCAAGCTTCCAAAGGGTGTATCTCCCTCATTCCTAAGGCGTTTTTGGGGCCGTTAGTTGCGGATCGAAGCTCCCTGTAAGGCTAATCCCACCCTTGCATCTCTTTTTGTTTTAGGGTTTGTATCTTCTATCCTTCTTGTTCCGAAGCTCTAAAACCCAATAATTTGGGTGATTTGTATGTTGAAGCTCCAAATTAAGGTCAGATTGAGGTCTAAGGACTCGATTGAGTGTGTGCTCAACCGCAGTTTCAAGGTAGGTGGTCTACAAGTTATATCCCATGGTTATTTGGGGGTTTGTGTATGTTTAATTGTGTCCTTTCTTTCCCTTGGTTATGTTTTGAATAACCTTGGCATTTTTGGTAATAATAGTGTTTAAAATGGAAAATGGGAACCCTCACAATCCTCAGGGGATGCGTTGAGATTGACTGGACCTAATTTTGGTCCATCCATGGGATGTGATGGCTTTTCTCGGGCTTAGGGATTGATATTAAACAAGTGACCTTGTTGTAATAAATTGTAGAGCCCTTGATGAACATGTTGGAATGATTATTTGAACTTGTAATAGAAGTTAGGTGATGCACCTAGAATTGTAAATAACCTAAAGGTTATTGGGATGGGTTGAATGGTTGGTTCATGGAAATGATGAATGAGTTAAATGGGTTAATGTGTAAAATGATTAAAGACCATAATGGGATAGCTTATGGTTCTAGTGTTGAATTCTTAGTGAGATAATACTAACACATAGGAATTGGTTAAATGGATAAATGATGTGAAATGGTGATGTGTTAATGGGTTAAGGCATGATGTGGATTCCCATGTGGGTTGTTGTGAATAGTTTTTGCCAAAGGGCGATGGTTTGAATGGTTGATGGTTACTTATATAAATAATCATGTGCACATGGCTTGTTGGAGTGGGGTACGACTTGAGGATCTATGCCCATGGGTCGAGTAAAGAATGATGCTATGAACTCCACCCTAAATGCATGAGTTAGAAATGAGGACAGATGACCTATTCTCCTAACGGTTGCATTTACCCAGACCGAGGTTTCGAGGTGAGGATATGGTTTCTGTGAGGGAGTTAGTCCTAGTGAGATAAGATAACAATGTGTTTACCCTCTTGCATGTGATTGTAGGCCTTAGACCCATGTAACATAATTTATGTGATTAACCCATATAAATGTGATGAAATGGTAAGTGATGATAATTGGTGTGAAATGAATGGTAATGGATGTGGCAATGGCTTTGGCTCTGAACTGGTTAATGGAACCTTAAATAATTACTTGGAAATTATAATTCATATTCCTATTGCATGAACTACCTGTTTATACTGGATATTTCCTAGACAAAATTGGTGGTGGCCTACTGAGTTATACTCACACCCTACTCGGGTCGCCATTGGGTACCCAAGCAGACTTCTTGTTTGCAGGCCAGAATAAGGGCATGGGTCCTTGCTAGATAGTTTAGTGGACCTGGGTATCCCATGGTGGAGGATCCAGACATGGAAGTTGGGACCATTTTTAGGATTTTGTACATTTCCTTTGTTTTGGGTTTTGTTCTCTTTTGCACTTGTAGTATGACATGGCATATTTATTGTTGGAAATGGTTGTTATACATGTTCTTTGTTTATTGGTTATTGTTTTCTCTATATGGTTTATTTTTGTTGTGTATTAATCTGATAAAAAGGGGGTATAGTATCCTCACTTTACTCCATAAACCCCCGCTGCTAGTCGACAGCCTTTGGTGTACGGGGAGGCGCGCTTAAGGTCATGAAACCACCCGTCACGAAGCACCGGTTTAGTGGCTTCTAGGTCGGGGACATTACATGCTTCTTTCCAGTGTCTTGATTATTCTGAAAAATCAAAACAAACATGTGAATGTACATGCCATTTTCAATGAAATTTGAAAGATTTGAGGGAGAGTGTATGTGCCTAGAAACAAAAAAAATAAACATCCTAAAAACTCGTGTTTCCTCCCTAAAGCACTTTTGTTTAATTTCATTGGCTTGACCTTACCTCCTTCAGCTCAGGTGGTGGACAATTGAAAAGGATATACCTAGTCAGTGTCCATAAATGGTATCACCTATGGATTGTTCACAAAGGTTGGCCCCTTTCCTTATTATAAAAACAACTTGACTTTTCCTTCTTGTAGTACATGAATAATTTAGATTGGACTGATCCACCATTTTTTTTAGACTATAAAATCCAAGATTCAAGTTTTTCACCATCCAAACCTGCTGGGCTTTTTCAAAGTTTCATGCAAAACAATTCTCTCAATAATTAGTGCTTTTATCTCTAAGATTCCCATTTTTCTTTACATCATTTACTTCTCCATCATCAACATGGATACTACATGCCTCTAATTGTTCTTCTAAAACCAAAACATCTTCGACTTCATACTTTTTTTCTTATTTAAAGTCATCACCCTTCATGTCGTAGTTCTTCATTTCCCAGTGTTTGTTGAAACTAACTTTATAACTTCCCACTACCAAACATAGCTCACTACTTTGTACATCAGTCATTATTAATATAGTTCCTAAAAATAATCTTATAAAAATTATAGGTGTTTGCTTCTCTTACATTTCAAGAATGAAAAAGTACACGGGGAAGATAAAATTTTCAACCATGATCAGAATGGATTCAATCATTACTCATGATAATTTGTTCATGTGGTTGTCAGGGGTCGTGGTCAAACAAAATTTCTATTTTACTCCTAATGAAACCTGATTGCTAACCAGAGTCATCTCTTAAGGAGAATAGTTTGGGAGTTTCACTATTCCTATCACTTACTTTTTTTTTTGTTTTTTTCTTAATTTTTAAAACAATGAAAGAAATGATAAGTGGTTGTTTGAGATTTTATCAATGAAGGACATAAAATAGAATGGATATGTGGGAAGGATAGATATAATAATGGGGTACACCCATGGATTTAACATTTTGATCCTTCATGTTGATTCAATAAGGGTTCCTTATGACTTCTCCATTCCTTTATGTTTTGAAGATCACAAACACTCTATCTTATGGAAAATTTTATTTCCCCTAAGTTTTATCTTAATTAGGAAAATTTTCCTTCCCCAAGGAAATTTTCTCCTTACCTTTGTTTTCATTGTTCACATTATAGTTTCTCTAAATCTAACTCATTTTATTTCTAAGTGTAAAATTCGGTTTCACATCTAAAACCTTAGAATTATATAAATACATAGATATAGAGTATTCTATTTTCAGGATTCGAATTCGGACTCCAAATTCTTTGAAATTCAAACTATGAATTCCTCATAATTTAGACTCTAAATTCTCTAAAATTCTGACTCCAAATTCTCAGAATTCAGACTCTGGATTCTCTGAATTATCTACAATTCCGAATCTGAATTCCACATAATTCAAACTCCAAATTCTCTGAATCTATATTCTAAATTCTCTAAATTCAGACTCCCAATTCCCCTAAAATTCAGACTCTGAATTCCTCTGATTTCAGACTCTGAATTCTCTAATTTCAGACTCCAAATTCTCTGAAATTTCGATTCTGAATTCCTTTGAAATTCAGATTCTGAATTCATTGAAATTTAGACTCTGAAGTCTATATAATTTTGATTCCAAATTCCTTGAAAAATAGAATCCGAATATCCATGTAATATAGACTCTGAATGCTTATTTTCTTAGACTCTAAACTTTATTTTTCCATAGACTCTGAAAAAATGGTTTTGGTCAAGAAACCATATTTTTTTCATACCCTTGTTCAAACAATGAAATGATGTCATACTTTCTGTTTCTAACCAACCATTTTTTTAGTGACACGTGTACAAGTATCTCCAAGATTCAAGGAAAAATATGATCGTTGGAGGATGGAGTCGACCATTGGATAAGAGCCTATAAATAGGAGCTCATTTGAACGAGCCCATTACTAATCTATCACTCTAGAGACCACATGTTGTTGAAGTGATTTCTAGAGAGAGATACTCTCATGATTTGTGCGTACTGAACATCTTGTTTAGATTTCATTGTGTAACTATAATTGTTTCTTGAGTACAATCGAGGGCTTACGAGGATAGAAAGACAGAGGTTCCGACTACCTTGAAGTTTGAGGGATTGTGGGGATAGCAAGACAGATTCTGATGTTCCTACCGAGGTCTTACACTGGTGTGGGTAAGACATACTTTCTTGAAAGTATAAATCAAGGGGTCTTTATCCAAGATTGTTGGATACCCTACTCTTTGCGTTAAAAGATTTCATACTTGTTACTTGTTTGGTCCATGTTTATTTTCTAATGCATTTTGATTAATAAGAAAAGTATAACTATCTTATACTTTCTTGTACTTCTCTATACTCTGATTATTAATATTCTATACACATTAATATTGAATCATTTCCTTGTAAAATTTTCTTATGTTTCACTTCCGAAACCATATTTTTGGAACCTATCAAAGTTTGTAGAACTAAGAGGTCTTCTGAATATACCTTGTTTAACTTTGTTAAACATAGTTTTCATTAAGGTTAAAAACGAATGTTTTATTTCAACTTTAAAGGTTCCAAGGAAATTTTTTAAAGGATACAATTCACCCCCCTCTTGTAATTGAGAATCTACATAATATTTTGATCCTATAATTGGTGTCATAGGAGGTATCTGAAATACTTATATTCACATATATGTTTTCTTGATCAAAGTTTTCATTGTTATAATATTTTCCTTTCTTAGGAACTTTTATCCTTATTTACAATATTTTACTATTAACAAGTTTTTGTGGAAAGATATTTTCTTTTTGATGGTAGGAATGAATGTTGGATCTATTGACAATATAAATCCTAGTAGACCACCTATTTTTTATGGGAATGATTATGAATATTGGAAAGATCATATGAAGACTTTTTTTATTAAAACTGGAGTGGACAAATTTTTCATGCTTACTAGAGATTACAAGATTCATGATAAGGAATTCAGAACTTTTACTAACCAAGAAAAATTAGAATATCAACTAAATTATAAGGTACACAATACTTTGTTGTGTTCCATGACAAGGAATATATATAGTAATATTTCTTCTTATGAAGCTGCAAACTGTATCTGGAAGAAATTGGATGTTACTCATTTTGGTACATCCAAAGTTATAGAGACTTGAAGATCTATGCTTAGAGAAAAATATCATAGATTTCTATTTCCTTATGGAAAATCAATATGCAGGGTGCAACAAAGGTTTATGACTATTGTTAACAGTTTACAATCTATGTGTGAGAAGGGTCTTGATGATGAAGCACTTGTGGACAAGATTATAGACATCATGCGTAATGAGTGGGAATCTAAGAGAATAGATATTTATGAGAATAGGAAGGTACCTCAAATTACTCTTGATGATATTTTTGGAACTCTTCTTCAAAATGAGATAAGAATGAAAAGATATGCTAATATGAATAAAAAGAAGAATGGTAATGGAAGTGTATCCTTTACTACTACTAGAGAAAAAACTATTGAAAGGTTTAAAAGTTACAAGTCTAAGAAAGTCACTATTTTATCTGATTCTAGTGAATGTGAACATTCTAATAATGAATTAGCTAATCTTGCTCGAAGGATGAGCAAGATAGTTGGGAAGAAATAATTTCAGTATAGATTTAAGAAGAAAGATTGGAAAGACAAGGAATACTCATAAGTCAGTTGTTATGAATGAAAAAGAGCAAGGCATATAAGACCAGATTATCATATGCTTAAGAAAAAGGATATAAAGGAAAATAATTTTTAAAGGAATATAAAGATGTATTATAAGGATAAAGCTAAGAATTTTTTGAAAGAAAATGACACCGGGAGTGCTAGTGGTGGTGACTCTTCTGATGAATCTTCAGAGTATGAATATTCTAGTCAGAAAAATATTGGTCTCCTAGCCAAGCTACTTATTGAAAATCATTGTCTAGGTAAACAATTCTGAATCCATAACTAATGTATCTTTGAATGAAAATTATAGTTATGATAAATATTGTAAGTCTTCAGATGAATAATCTTCTTATGATGAAGATAATACTATACCTACTTAAGAAGAAGTTTCTAGGTTTTCTAAAATTCTTTAGAATGAAAATTCCAAACTCAAGAAAAAACTTTATAAGGAAAATTATAGAATTTCTATTCTTACTAAGGAAGTATCAGATCTTTCTAAATATCTTGATAGGAAAACTTTTTATTTTTAAACTATTTCAAAAAACCTTGAGGAAGTTAATTCTAATAGGGATAAACTTTATAAGGACATTGAAAATGTTATTTTTATGAAAAATATTTGAGAGACTAAATATAGTTCTAAAACAAATGTTTTGAGGATAAAAAATTGGTTATTATACTAAAGTAAGAAATATTTTCCTTGAGGAAGTGTTTGTAAAACACTAATTCTGGTAAAGAAAACTTTGATAATATGTATTCCCAAATTCGACCTCTAAGGAATTGTTCATGTTTTGGTTATACTCATTCTAAACCAGTTTTTAGTAATAACTATTATATTCCTCAAAGTTCTCCATTTTCCACTAAATTTCAGTGTGGTGGACATTTGGAGAAAAAATGTTCTTTATAGAAAACAAAATCTTTAGGTTTTCATAAAGCTTATTTTTCTATGAAAATGTGGATACCTAAAATTTTGCTTTCTGAAATTTCCGGATCCAAGAAAGTTAGGGTTTCGAAAGTATAACATTATTATTTTCAAGAAAATAAATAAAGTACCAACAACAATACATGGTACATGGATAGTGGATGTTCCCAGCATATGACTGGTAAAAAAAACTTATTTGAAAATATTTTCAAGACGAAAGGAGGAAAAGTAATTTTCGTAGATAATTATCAGGGAGAAATTATTGGTATAGGTAACATTGTTCTTCTTGTAAAAACATTGATTTCAAATGTCTTATTTGTTAAGGGTCTTAATAAAAACCTCATTATCATAATTCAATTATGTGATGAAGGTTACCATGTGAATTTTAGGAATGATAAGTGCCTAGTACACAATTACAAGGAAGATTTTATTCTTTCTGACCATCGATAAGATAATGTATACACACTAAACTTAGGAGACCTTAGCAGCCAAGATCTACCTTGTGTTAGTGAAATGGAATATAAATCCTGGGTATGGCATAGAAGGTTAGGATATTGTAACCTTAGGAACCTATGTAAACTCTCTAGGAAAAGACTAGATAAGGATCTATTGGAGGTTATATTTGATTCTTCAAAAGTTTTTGATCCTTGTCAGTATGGAAAGAAACCTAAATCAAGTTTTAAATCATTCGGTGAAGTCTTAACTAATGATGCATTACAACTGATGGATATGGATCTTTTTGGCCCAACACAAACCAGAAGCATTAGAGGAAAATATTATGTATTTGTCTTAGTTGATGATTACACTATATTTACGTGGGTCTATTTTCTAGAAAAGAAATATGAAGATTTTTCATATTTCAAAATTTTTAGATCCCAAGTTAAAAATGAGAAAAATCTTCCATTGATAACTATTCATAGTGATCATGGAGGAGAATTTCAAAATTCTAATTTTGAAACTTTTTGTAGTAAAAAATGAATTACTCATAACTTCTCAGCATCAAGAAATCCTCAACAAAATGGTGTTGTTGAAATAAGAAATAGAATTATTCAAGAAATAACTAAAACTATGTTGAGTGAATATTTGATAGCCAAATTTTTTTGGGCTAAAGCTATAAGTACTACTTGTTATAATATAAATCGATTTTTGATTATAAATTTTCTTAACAAAACCCCTTATGAGTTATTTAATGGTAGAAAACCTAGACTTTCCTATATCAAGGTATTTGGATGCAAAGTATTCATCTTGAATTATAAAGATAATCTACATAATTTCACAACCAAATTTGATGAAAGAATTTTCATAGGCTACTCCACAACTTATAAGGCTTATAGAGTTTTTAATAAAAATACTTGTACTATTGAAGAAATAGTACATGTCAAATTTGACGAAACTGATCCTTTTTTCTTTAAACAAATTCAACCTACATCTTCGGATGGGTTTTCAAAAACTGATTATCAACCTCTGATAGAAGATCCTTCTGATAAGGAAAATGTTTAAGAAAATGTTTCTTAAGCATTTACCCCAGAATATTTCCTACCATATGTTGATGAACAGGTTTTTGCAAAACCCAAACCAGTTGTTTCTAAAGAATCATCCGAGTGATATAATCATTGGGGATGTAAATCAACCTGTAATGACTAGAAGTTCCTTAAGGAATGAATTAGAACATCTAGTATTTCATTCTCAATTAGAACATAAAATCACTGATGAAGCTTTAGGTGATGATGATTGGATTAAATCTATGCAAGATGAGCTAAATGAATTCGAAAGGAATAAAGTATGGACCTTGTTTGAATGACCTAAGGAAACTTCTGTTATTGGAGAAAAATGTTTTTTCAGAAATAAATGTGACAAAAATGGAATCATTGTAATAAATAAATCTAGATTAGTTGTTAATGGCTATAATCAACAAGGGGGAATAGACTATAAAGAATCATATGCTCCAGTATCTATACTTTAATCTATTCGTATTCTACTTACCTTTGCAGCATTATTTAATTTCAAAATTTTTCAAATGGATGTTAAATGTGATTTTATTAATGGTTATGTTCAAGAAGAAGTTTTTGTTGAATAACCACCTATTTTTGAAGGCACAAAATATCCTGAACATGTTTTTAAACTTATTAAAGCTTTATATGGACTTAAGCATGCCCCTAGAGCTTGGTGTGATAGACTTACATGATATTTGTTACAAAACAATTATGTTAAGAGAAATGCTGATCCAACCCTTTTTATAAAGAAAGAAAATAAAAATGTTTTGATTATTGATGACATTATATTCAGTTTGACTCATAAATCTTTAACCTATTGCTTTTCATATCTAATGAAATCTAAGTTTAAAATGAGTATGATGGGTGATTTAACATTTTTCCTAGGTTTCCAAATTTCTTAAAAACCGGAAGGACCTTATATATCACAACATAAGTATATAAAGGATATTTGTAAAAATTATGGATATGACAACACTAAGTGTATAAGTACTTCTATCGGTACCACAATTCTCTTGATCTTGATGAAGCTGGGAAACCAGTGGATCAAACATCTTTTAGTGGTATGATAGGAATCCTACATTACATAATATCTAGTCATACAAACTTAATGTTTTCAGTATTCTTAAGTGCCTGATATCAATCCAATCCTAAGGAATCTCATTTAAAGGTAGTGAAAAGAATTTTTTGCTACTTAAAGGGTACCATAGATTTAGTACTTTTTTATAATTCTGGAAGTGATTTTTTTAAAGAGTTTTTTAGATAAAGAATTTGGTGGATGTATAATGGATAGGAAAAGTACATCCAGAACTTTTCATTTCTTAGGATATTCATTTGTTTCTTGGTCAAGAAAAAAACAGCACTCAGTAGCACTTTCCACTACTGAAGTTGAATATGTAGCAACCAGAAGTTTGTTGTGATCAAGTGTTGTGGATGCAACACACATTCACGGACTATGGTATGAGTTTTACCAAAACACAAATAATGTGTGATAATACTAGTTCCATTTCCTTAAGTAAAAACCATTCACATCACTCTTGTGAAAAACACATAGATATTAGGCAACACTTTCTTAGAGATCACACACAAAAAGGAGATATAATTCTTCAATTTATTGTAACGCAAGATCAACTTGATGATATTTTCACAAAATATTTACCCACAGATAGATTTGAATACATTAAAAAATTTAGGAATGATAACCGTAAGGTAATCCCCCTTGTTAACATACTGTTGAAGCCTATCTCATTATAGTATAAAACTCCTTTTCATAGGGGGAGAACATTTGCATGTTAATCAATTTTTTTTCTTCCCGTAGAAAATATTTTTCGTAGTCAAATTTTTTTGTAATCTAAAATTTTCTTAGTCTAAAATTTTCATAATAAAAATTTTCATAATCTAAAGCTCTTTAAGAATAATTTTTCTAATTACTAATAATCTTATTTAAAGGAATAAAAAAAGAATACTAAGTAAGGAGATATTTCCCTAATTAAGGGGGAGTTCATCTAAGGGAAAGTTCTTACCAATGAAAATTTTCATATGCAATAAATTGTAATATATCATTCAGAAACTCAAGAATATGATCTTTAGGTATTTGAAAGCCTAAGGGGAGTTAGTCGTATTCACTTTGATCCATAAGTAAAGGGAGATAAGTTTTTATTTTTCAAGTCCATAATAATTCTAAGTCCTTATATTCTTTTTGTAAGGATGTCCGTGCTTTCCAAAAGGGGGAGATAGTGGAGACAATAAGTTTTACTTATGAATTTTCCATTCCTTTATGTTTTGAAAATAACAAACACTCTATCTTAAGGAAAATTTTATTTCCCCTATGTTTTATCTTAATAAGGAAAATCTTCCTTCCCCATGGATATTTTCTCCATACCTTTTATTTCATTGTTCATATTATAGTTTCTCTAAATCTAACTCATTTTATTTCTAAGTTTAAATTTCGGTTTCACATCTAAAACCTCAGAATAATATAAATACATAGATATAGAGTATTATGTTTTCAGGATCCGAATTTAGACTCTGAATTCCTCAGATTTCAGACTCTGAATTCTCTGAAATTCATACTCTGAATTCTCTGAAATTCAGACTCTGAATTCTCTGAAATTTAGAATATGAATTCCTCAGAATTCAGATTCCAAATTCGCTAAATTATAACTCTGAATTCCAATGAAATTTAGACTCTGAATTCCTCTGAAATTCGGAGTCTTAATTCCATTGAATTCAGACTCCTAATTCTCTGAATTCAGACTCTGAATTCACTGAAATTCAAATTCTGAATTCCTCTTAAATTCATATTCCGAATTCATTGGAATTCAGGCTCCAAAGTCTATAGAATTCTGATTCTAAATTCCATGAAAAAAAGAATCCTAATATCCATGTAATATAGACTCCGAATTCTTATTTTCTTAGACTCCAAACTTTATTTTCCATTAGACTCCGGAAAAATGGTTTTGTTCAAGCAACCGTATTTTTTTCTTACCCTTGTTAAAATTATGAAACGATGTCATACATTCTGTTTCTAACCAACCGTTGTTTGATTGACACATGTACAAGTCCCTCCGAGATGTAAGGAAAAATATGACTGCTGGAGAAAGGAGTCGACCGTTGGAGAAGCGCCTATAAATAGGAGCTCATTTGAACGAGCTCATTACTGATCTATCACTCTAGAGACCACATGCTATTAAAGTGATTTATAGAGAGAGATAATCTCATGATTTTTCATTCTAAACATCTTTTTCATATTTCTTTGTGTGACTCTGATTATTGCTGAGTATAATTGAGTACTTCCGGGGATTGGAAGATAGAGGTGCTGACTACCTTGAAGTTCGAGGGCTTGCTAGGATAGCAAGAAAGATTCCGATATTCCTATCCAGGGATTACCCTGGTGTGGGTAAGATATAATTTCTTGAAAGTATAAATCATGGGGCCTTTATCCAAGTTTGTTGGATACCCTAATCTTTGGGTAAAAAGATTTCATACTTGTTACTTGTTTTATTCCAAGTTTATTTTCCGTTGAATTTTGATTAATAAGGAAAGTATAACTATCTTATACATTCTTGAACTTCTATATACTATGACTAGTAAGGTTCTATATGCTTTAAGGTAGAATATTTTCCTTGTAAAATTTTCTTAATTTTCACTTCCGGAACTATATTTTCAGAACCTAGCAATGTTTTTAGAACTAAGAGGTCTTGTGAATTTACATTGTTTAACTTTGTTAAACATTATTTTCCTTTTGTTTAAAAACAAAAGTTTTATATCATGTTTAAAGGTTCTAAAGGAATTTTTTAAAGGATACAATTCACTCCCTCTTGTAATTTTGCATCTACGTCATATTTCAATCCTACACTTCCATGTCTCACAACATTGACCCTTCAATTCTGTTTTCTATGTGTGCCAATTTTTAAGAACCCAGTTATTTATTTGAGGTATGAAATACTTTATTTCTTTAAATTTTGAGTTTTTATTTTTAAATATGGTCTTATGTGAATTTCCATTTAGTTTATAGAGGTGTTGGGGGTGTATGGGGCTGGTTCAGATCCCAGAACCCATCTTTTTGGTTGAAAAATGTTGGGCACACTGTTAGAAGAAACCACTTGGGGCAGGCTGCACGAATACTCCAAACCATGTGAGGATGGATAGAGGAAGGATACATGCCACACATATTGATAAACCATATAACATGGGGTACACAGTCATGCGAGAATTTCTGCAATTTTTACACTGGAATTTCCCACGGTTTGTGCACTCTTAGCCAAACCGTGTGAGGAAATTGTGTGGGGTTCCCTTCCCTATAGTTAAGTTTGCACGGATGGTGAATGGTTTATCCAACTATTTTTCCAAACCATATGACCCAATAATTCATTAGAAAATACCGTTTACCCCTAATTAAATCTATTAAGCCTAAATCTATTTCACTCTTCTTCTTACCAACAACACCCTCCATTTGAGAGCTTCCCCAAGGAAACTATTCTAGGATTTGACGCTGACTCTCCACATGGTTTCCAAATCAAGAACTATCATTCTAGTTGTATCTGAACTGGTAAGATCACAAATCCATTTTAATCTTGAACTATTATTCTTGGTATCAGCTACACTATTTTGGTGTAAGCTAATTTTCCCTATTAGTATGTTCTTCCTTTGTTCTTCAATTTTCTCTCAATACGAGTTGAATTAGGAGATGATACTAGTCGAGCTATCATCCAAGGACATACAGTAGGTGGTATCATGAATTTTTCTTATTGGAGAGTGTCTATATATGATGTTGTTTTGGATGCCCAATTCTCATAGTATTGCCTTGAAATGAATTTATATCCTTGAATTAAATTTATAGGCATGGCCTATGAAATTAAAGAATCCATCAATGGATGTTTATAGGTTATGGACCTTGATTTAGAACCACCCCTTGGGTGAGGGGATAATGAAATGGACCACCATGGGTGGATTTTGGAATTGGATACCTTTGAGGTGTCCCTATTTACCCCTTTTCATGGAATGTATAATTCTGAATTTTCATCTGTAATTGAAATGATTAATTGAATTGGAAAGAATAGGGAATGGATGACCAGACCATAAAACCTTTCCATGTATTGGTTGATTAAGAATTATATGCTTGTTATAATGAATGGTCCATGTGAGTAATTGAAAGACAGGCCTTCCAGGATTAGCCATGCCTTGATCCACCTTCTTAGGTGAGTTTGGTATGAATTAGATAAGGTGATGAACTTGACATGATTAAATGAAATTGACTAAATGTTATTGATTAGATTGAATGCTTATATGACTTGGGTGAAAGATGGATTCAATGATGAATTCCATGGATGGGATCAATTGGCTTGTACCTTCCTTATGTCTGAGTAACGCTTTGACTCCTGATATGGACTGTCAAGGATAGTCTTATAGGGGATGACTATTATATACCGAGTGATACTCAGACATCCATATGGATTTCCAAGGATATACTCAAAAGGAAATTGATTACATATTCCATGAGTGATAGTTGGGATCCCTTAGTGGACCTCCAAGGACCGACATGAGTGGTAGTGATGTTATACCACACCTAGATCGATACCCGAGTTATTGAGGATCACCTTGGATGGGCTTGTAGGGTTTTGGTTTATATTAAACTAGGAGCGATACCGGGATTCCAGACTAGGAATGCCAAATAAGGGATCAGATTTATAAATGAATAATAAATGGAATGGTTTATATGATGCATTTTCCAAGACAAAGAACAATCTTGGATTCATTCTTGACTTACACTTTATAGATGGTATGTTTAGGCATCCTTTTTTACCTATCTATACGGTGGATGATGGGATATGCGATAGTTCCCAATACTTATTAATTAAATAAGAATAAATTATTAAATGAACTTGATTTTAAATGACATAGTCCTGGCTATTAATTCTAACACTTATTTTATAAATGAAATTGATGGAAATAAATTAGTTATTAAATGAGAACCTGGACTTTATAGGATGTTTACCTTTGGTACCTCCTTGATTATTCTATTATTTCCTACATTTTGTTATATATATTCACTAACTGAATGGAACATGACCTTGGGTGGTTTTCTACTGAGATTTAGTCAAACACCCTATTCAGGACACCTTGGGTACCCGAACAGACTATATTATTATATGTACGAATAAGAGAAGGTGCCCTACTATATGTTCTTGATTGTTACTAGGAGATAGAGAGCATGGGACCGAAATAAGGCTCGTGATTCTAGCTGTGATACTTTTGTCCTTTTTTACTTTTGATACATGTATTGTATTGTAATACAATGTACTCATTTTGGCTATTTTCTAGAGACATATGACATTTATCATCATCATAGTTTATGATACTCCTTCTGGATTTGTTTATATATATTCATTTCATGTTCATTTATCATCTATCTGTATGATTTATTACTTCCTCTAATTGAATGTTATTGATATTCTAATGTGATACACTCTGGTAATGAGGGAATAATCTCCCCATGGACAAAACTAGGAACTCACTTCTAGTCAATAGCCTCTATTATTTGGGGAGATGCACTTGAGGTCATGTGGCCAACCAGGATCAGGGCACTGTTGATTGGCATCCGGGTCTAGGACATTACAAAGTAGTATCAAATAATTCTTTTCTAGTTTTCTTTATTATTTTGGTGATAATAGAAAGGGATATGAAGGAATTGGAATTTGTTAAGGAGATTTTCTAGGGCATAAATAACACACGTACTTGAAAAACCCAAATTTCCTCAAATTAAATTATTGTTTTATGGATTTTGACTATTACAATTGATTTGATTCCACTGTTGGGTGATGCACATTAATTGTAGTTTTATTATTGATATGATCGTGGGTTCTACTTTTTTGAAACCCAACGAGATGAGGGTATCCCATCTCATGAATCATTTAGTTACACTATGAGAGTCATGTGACTTGCATTATTACATGCCATTTATAATGCATTATTTATTGCATACGATTGTGATAGGTGATGTGATAGTTATATCTATTGTTGTGATAGAATTTCTAAAGAGGGTTGTGGTGTGAATTAGTTGGACACCATACTTTTGTTCCTGAGGAGTATAGCCCTCATGGATCAGAACTTTTTAAACCATTTGGTTCAACTTATTTAAAAGTTGATGTAATGTAAATGAGAAATAAATGAAATGGGAAATTATTGAATGGGAATAAAATGGAAACTTGAGTTTCTTATAGAAGAGAAATTGACCTAGGCTCGACCTTAGTAGTTGGCAGTAGGTAGTGTGTATTGCATTTATGTGGCATGTATGTCACCCAAACATGAATCTATGAATAGGAATAGGGGTGTGTTATTATATTAGAAGTCTTGTAACTCTCCAATTTCAGTATCTTTTATTTTGAGTTTCAAACATTGATAATGATATCGAACTGAGGCCTTTGTTTGGAATTATAGAGGCGTTCCACCACAATGACCTCTAGTTGTATGCCAGGATTGTGGTGATGACCACACATCAGAGGTACTGGGCCATGGGGTACTAGTGGATCTTCCCGTAGTTTCATTTATGGCACTAGTAGTTATACTAGACATAGGTGTCGAGGCACAATTTTGTAATGGGATCTTGCGCTTTATGCAGACCATTCAGGGAGCACTGAGACCTTCCCTGACTACGGAAGTGTTGATGTGTGAGTTCCTACAGCAGCATCCGCCCATGTTTTCCGAGGATGGTAGACTAAAGGTTGCAGTATCCAAGATAGAGCCCATGTTTTCTATCTTTGAGCATCTAAATACACCTCCTGAGTGGAGGGTAAATCATGCTACATATATGATTCATGATTCTACCAAAATATGGTGGGATGTTATTAATCACATGGAATGTCATTGGGATATTGATTGGAGGGATTTCTATACATCCTTCTATGACTACTTCTATCCTAGGACATTGAGGGCTGATATAGCCTAAGAATTTATGAACCTAGAGAAGGGTGAATTATCAGTGATTGGTTATTCAGATCATTTTACTAAGCTCCAAAACTTTGGACATATTCTAATGAGGGATGAGTTATCTAAAGCAAGGAGATTTGAGTATAGTATCAGGTATGATATACGATTGCAGGTGAATGTATTTCAACTAACCACCATTTTTGGAATACTGAATTGGATGATTATCACAGAGTGCAACCTGAGATAGTTTGGGGGTGAAAGATAGGACAGTTCGACAACTATATTTGGTACTGAATAAACCAGTAATATGAAGCAACGTATGGATATTCCTTGTGGTGATATTATCATTCATACCACACACTTAGGTAGAAATTTGAGGTGTTACCAGTGTGGTATACTGAGACATATGAGGCCACAATGTACGAGGTACCCAATCCAGTGTCGATATTATGGTAAGATGGGTCATCTATAGCACTTCTATAGTATTTTTATCTAAAAACCAGTGAGAGAGGGTCTTCACTAACTCTACATCAAGATCGAGGTTAGAGGATTCTTATCAGGTAGGGAGATAGAGTACATCTAGTTGATCATGCTGAGTTGGTGTTCATGGTTGTGGTATTTAGGCCCCATTTTTACCATGATAGCAGGGTGGATCTTCTCAGGGTTTCTAAGTAGTATCATAGGGCCACAGTTCATGCTAGATATTCATAGTACAACAGACCCATGAGGAGTAAGATCTCATGACTTATACTATTATAGGTACTATTATAGTAGCCTCTAATTTAGTGTTTTCTCCTTTTGATATAGAAGATTCTCACAGATTTATATCTATTCCCATTGTAGAGAGAATTGGGCTCAATGTTAAGAATTTTGACAATTTTATGATTCTTGAAACTCTGTTGGGGATTATAATGGAGTATTTACATCAATTCAGGGAGTCCCCCCTTAATATTATTGGTTTTCACTTCATATGTGACCTCTTTTTCCTCAAGATGACCGGTTTGGAAATCATTCTCAAGATTGAATATTTGGTTCCCTTTCTTGATTTTGTTGATTTCTATTGTCAAAGGGTGACCATTGTAACATGAGAGGGTTGAGTGTTTATTCAAGAAGGTGAATGGGAAGTCTAGGCAAGCCAAGATAGACCCAAGAAATTTTGGATGGGCAGAAAGACATCCCAAATTATGATTTTATATCTTAATGATTAGGGAACATGTCAGGTTGATTTACCTCCCATGGTTTATCACATTAGGGACATTTTCTCAGATGAATTTTTAGGTATACCACCAATGAGAGAGGTATAGTTCTCTATAAATATAGTTCTAGGAGATACACTGGTATATATTCCTCATTAAAGGATGACTACCACTGAGATACAAGAATTTAATATTCAGCTAGAGGATTTATAGGAAAAGGGTTTTATCTAACTCAGTACTTCTCCATGGGGTTCGCTGGTCCATTTTGCGAAAAATCTGTATGGTAACCTCAGGATATGTGTGGATCTCTAAAAATTGAACCAGCTAACAATAATGAACCAGTATCCTCTATCGTAGATATATTATATTTTTTATCAGCTCTAAGGATCTTGGGTTTTATCAAAGATTTAATTGAGATATGATTATTATCAGGTGTGTGTTAAACCATCAGACATACCCCACATAACTTTTCATAGAAGGTATAGTCTATATGAGTTTTTGGTTATATCGTTCGGTGTCATGAATACACCTTCAGTCTTTATGGAACTGATGAAGTTGTTTTTTCATCCTTATCTAAATTAGTTTGTAGTGGTTTTTATGGATGATATATTGGTGTATTCTCACAAATGACATGATAATGCAAAACATCTTGAGATCATATTGGATACTCTGAGAGAGAATCAGTTACATGATAAGACCACAAAGTTCCAGTTATGGATGTATTATATTCACATTATGGGTCACATTATTTCATAGATATGAGTATTAGTTGACCTAGAGAAGGTGAGATCTGTAGTTTCCTGGAAGTATCCAAAGAACATCCTTGAGGTAAAAAGTTTCTTAGGGTTGGCTGGTTACTACATGAATTTCATATAGGACTTCTCATGCTTATCTTCACCACTTATAGGCTTGAATAAGAAGGTTGTGTAGTTTCTATGGTCATATTCCTATGAAAAAACATTTCATAATATGAAAGGGAGATTGAATTCAACACTCATACTGATTTTTTTTAGATTTGGGTAGGAGTTACACTGTTTACTATTACTCATTAAGTATTGGGATGGGACTAGTTTTTATGCAGGGTGATAAAGGCATGGCGTACGGGTCTCGGTAGTTAAGGCCACATGAGATAAATCACATGAAACATGATCTCAATTTAGCTATAGTTCTTCATGCATTACGTTGTTGTAGAAATTAGTTACTGGGATAATGTTTTGTGGTGTACACGGACCACAAAAGCATCAAGTACATATTTACACAACATGATATGAATCTGAGGCAGTAGAGGTGGGTTGAATACCTAGGGTATTTTGACTTTAATCTCATTTACATTCCTAGTAAAGGAAAATCAGTGGCCAATACACTAAGAAAGAGGACTCACATACAGGTAGTTCTGTAGGATAGTAGAAAGTGTGAGATCATGGGTTTGTTCTTTGATATGCACTTGGAGGTGCAGAACATTCAGGGATGTGATTTTATTTCATCCTTAGTTGTTACATCTAACCTTCTAGATAGATTTAGGATGATATGGATATTGGATTTAGAGATCCTAGTACTAAAAAAGAGTGTGTAAGGTGAGGAACCTCCTCTTGGTTGGACCAGGAGATGATGAAATTCTGTGGGTACATGGTTGCATATAGTTTTCTATAGACATGTGTGAGGAGTTGATCTGAGACTTTCATACTTTATCATGGGAAATTCATCCTGGTGTCCCTAATATGTATCTGGATTTGAATCACCAATACTGATGTCCAGGTATGAAAATAGATGTAGCTATATTTATCATGATATATTCCACATGTCAATAGGTGAAGATGGACATTAGTGACCATCAATACTTTAACAATAGATGACCATTCTCAAGTGGAAATTGGATGACATCATGATGGATTTCGTGAAAGGTTTACTGAGATGACCTCGAGGAAATGATGTCATATGGGTTATTGTTGAGAGGCTCACAAAGGTCATACATTTCCTACCTATCATGGATAAATTTTCAATAGATGAGTTTGGGAGGTTTCATATCCGTGAGATAGTACAACTTCACAGGGTCTCATGCACTATTATTTCAGATACCTATGCCTAGTTTATGTCTCAATTCTGGAAGAGTTTGAATAGGGAACTGAGTTCACAGGTTCTTTTAAGCAGAATATACCAACCTAAGACTGATGTCCAATCATAGCATACTATACAAGTGCTTGAGGACCTATTGTGGGCATGTATCCTAGATTTTGGGGGCACTTTGGAGAGTTATATACCCTTGGTTGAATTCACCTATAAAAATAGATTTCATAATACTATCCAGATGGTTCCGTATGAAGATTTTTATGTTATTCCATGATGATCACACCTATATCAATTAGAGGAAGGAGTGGTAGCTATTCTTGGACCTCGTCTTGTTTAGGAGACCACAAAGAAGGTTTAGTTGATTAAAAATCAGATGGCTATTGTGATGTCTTCTCAAAAATAATACAATGATCACCGTACACCACTTCTAGAGTGTGAGGTCATGGATCGAGTCTTTTTATGTGTTTCACTGAGGCTGGGACATAGGAGGTTCAAGAGACAAGGTAAACATTCACCATGGTATGTCGAGCTGTTAGAGATTCTGGAGAGAGTCGGGCTGGTAGCCTATCGGTTGTAGTTACCTCAAAGGTGATTATCCATTCACGATGTAATCCATGTTTCTAAGATGCAATGTTACTATTTAGACCCATATCATGTCTTTTAACCATAGGATGTTGTGTTACAGATAGATGCATCCTTTGAGGTGAATCAGATACGTATTATGGATCATAACATGAAGGTTCTCCAAGGCTGGTCCATTCCTTTAGTACAGGTGCTATGGAAACATGGTAGAGTATAGGATGAGACTTGGGAGAGGGGGTCCGATGTACGATCATAGTTTTTGAAGTTGTTCTCAGACATTTTTTCCACCCTTGAGAGGGAAATTCTAGGATGAATTGCTTTAAGGGGGAGTTTGTAAGAACCTATTTGTTTCATTGAGGTAAAGAATCATTTCTTTCCATAAAATTTCACTATAAATGTTTACATATGTCCTAATGTGAATTTATGTTGAGTTTATGGAAGTGTCGGGGATTTCCAGGGCTGGTTTAGAGCCTGGAACCCATCTTTTGGGTTAAAAAATATATGGTGTACAGTTAGAAGAAACCATGTGGGGAAGGATGCATAGTTACTCCAAACCATGCGATGAAGGAAAACAGAATGCTATAGACCACACAATTTAAAAAAATGTGTGACTTGGGGCACATGATCATGTGAAAATTTCTGCAATTTTGACAGTGTAGTTTTTCACGGTTTGCACATGGTTAGTCAATTCGTGCGGGGTTCCCTTCCCTATAGTTAAGCATGCACATTTAGTGCCCAATTTGTCCAACTATACAACCAATCCATACGAACCTATAATTATTGGGAAATTAACATTTTACCCCTAATTAAATCTATTAAACCTAATTCTACATCACTCTTCTTCCTATGGAAAACACCTTCCATTTGAGATATTCCCTTGGGAGACTATTCTAGGATTTACTGATGACTCTCCATCCGGTGTAAAAATTAAGAATCGCCGGTCTCTTTGGATCTTTTCCAGAAAGATATCAATTCCTTTTTAATCTTTCTCCATTGTTCTTGGTATTGGCTTCTCTATTTATGTACAAGCTATTTTTTCCTATTAATAGGTTTTTCATATGTTCTATGATTTTCTCCCAATATGAGTCGAATCAAGAGCTGAGTTTGGATAATCTATCATCTAAAGACCTATGGTAGGTGGTATCATGCCTTTCATTTAAGTTCGAGTTTTTATATATCCTGTTGTTCTGCACACCCAATTCTCAGAGCTTCTCCTTGAAATGAATTTAAATCCTTGAATTAAATTGATAGGAATGGCCTATGCAGTTAAATAAGCCTTCAATGGATATTTATAGTTTATGTAACTTGATTTAGAACCACCCATTGGGTGAGTTGATAATGAATTATACCACCATCTGTGTCCTTTTGAATTGGATACCTTTGAGGTGTGCCTATTTACCCATTGTTATGAGATATCTAATACTGAATTTTCATTTGTAATTGAAATGCTAAATTGAATTAATAATAATAGGGAATGGATTACATGAACCATAACCATTCCATGTATTGGATGATTAAGTATGTGATTCTTGTTGTAATTAATTAATCATGTGAGTAATTGAATGTCAAGCCTCCTAAGCAATGTCATTCCTTGAGCCATCTTCATATGTGAGTTTGGTTTGAATTAAATAAGGCGATGACCTTGTCTTGATTAAATGAAATTGATTAAATTTTATTGATTTGATTGAATACTTATATTCCTTGGGTGAAAAATGGATTGAATGATGAATTCAAAGGACATAATCAATTGGCTTGTACCTTGATTTTTCCCAAGTGACACTTGGACTCCTGATATGGACTACCAATGATAGACTCATAGGGGATGACTATTATATGACGAGTGATACTTAGAATTCCATATGGATTTATAAGGATGGAATCAAATGGAATTTTATTGTATATTCCATGGGTGATACTTGGGCTCCCTTAGTGGTCTTGCAAGGATGGACTTGAGTGGAAGTGGTGTTATACCACACCTAGAGTGATACCCAGGTTCTTAAGGATCACCATAGATGGGATTTTATGGTGTTGGTTTATATTATACTTAGAGAGATACCTATATTCCAAATTAGGAATGAAAAGGATAGGCTCATGTTCATAAATGAATAATCAATGTAATGGATTATATGATTCTTCTTCCAAGACAAAAAAAAAATCTTGGATTCAGTATTGACTTACACATTATGGATGACTTGTTTTGGAATCCTTTGTTTTCCTATCAATACGAGGGACACTAGGCAACACACCAGGTCCTGAGACTTATTAATTAAATTAAATTGAATGATTAAATGAACATGATTATAAATGACATAGGCCTGACTGTTAATTCAAACACTTATTTATTAAATGAAATTTATGGAGATGAATCGATTGTTAAATCAGAACCTAGACTTTATAGGATGATTACCTTCAGTACTTCCTAAATTATTCTATTACTCTATACACTCTATTGTATATATTAAATTACCATATGGAACATGACCATGGTTGGTTTCCTACTATGATTTAGCCTCACATTCTGTTCGGGCCACCTTGGGTACCCGAACAGACTATATGATTGCAGGTATTGATAAGGGAAATCACCCAAATATAGGTTCTTGATTGTCTCTAGGATAAAAATAGAACTATATTGAGATGATTCTTGTGATTCTATTAGGGGTACTTTAGAAATTTTGGTACTTTTGATACATGTATTTTATTGTACTGCGGTGTACCTGTTTTGGCTATTTTGTAGAGACATGTGACTTGTATCATCATCATCGTATTGGAGATTCCTTCTAGATTTATTTATATATATTCCAATCATTTTAATTTATAATATCACATCATGATTTACCACTTCCACAACTTTTATGTTATTGATATTCCATTGTGCTACACTCTAGTGATGAGAGCATAGTATCACAATGAAAACACTTAGTCCCCTTGTGATAGTCATAAGACTCTAGTTTTTGGAGATATATTCTTGAGTCCATGTGTCCAACCATGCTAGGGGAACTTTTGGGTGGAATCCTAGTCTAGGATGTTACACAATTATCCACCCACATCCTTATTTCTTAAATTGTGTGAATGAACTTCTTGATCATGGAGAATCCCCTAAGTGATCATCTCATCACTCTCTCAAATGGGTCCCAATAATTATCCCATCCTCCATTCAGATCAATGCTCCCATTTTAAAACATTGATCCAAATGGGGGTAGTGGAAAAATTAATCATCAGTGTGAAAGGAAATAAGAATACAAGATACTTTAGGTACAATTGTCTCCTCGACCTCTCACTATTTAGAAATCCCTAGAACAAAATAGATGGAGTGAGGTTAGGCAAACATAATCTATATACCTAGTTTATATATGTGGGTGATCCTTGGGATAGCCTCTATTCATCGATGATATATTGAGAGATCACCAAATTTCATAGTGGGTGAGAAAAAAAATAAAAAATAGAGGGATATGAGAAGAAAAGAATAATCGAATAGAAGAACATAATGAAAATTTTCATTTAAATTGAAATGAAAAAATGGAAAAAATAAATAGGAAGAAAAACCATGTCAGAAGATATTGAATGTTTTTACTAGGTGTGGGGGAAAATATTGACAACGTTGAGTTAATAGCCCTTTTCATCCCCACATTCATTGTAGAGGATATATTCTACATTATTCCATTTCTATATCTTGGATGGATTCAGTTTCACATCATTATCCCATGATCACATGCCCATTCCTTCAAGAAAATTCATATCCTCCTTGTTTTGGTGATACAATACTCTAGTGTAAATCATGGATTTGGCATTGTTATGGAAAATTGGCCTCTTTTTGATTGAGAATTTGGACTTGTCTGATGTGTCTGGGTCCAGATGTCAATGAAAATAGGGAAAAAACACCATAATTAATTTATGTCAATAAATAATTATATATATATATATACAAGAATAAACTAATTATATATATATAATTATTTTCATTTTTTATTTTAATATATATATATATATATAACTTTTTTGTTTTTTTTCTTTTTTTTCGTTTGTCTCTTTTATTCCCATTTTGAAAGTGGGATTAAGGGGGGGATTTGGCTCACGGATGGGCTTCCTCAGAAATCCATGTTCAGGTGTGGCATCAATTTTCTTCTATCAGAAGTCATAGTGAGCTCAAAGTGAATCGATGGTGGCATTCATTGATCTCGATCAGGGTCCTTCAATGGTGGAATCATCCATGGTGACCACTGGAATATTTAATAGTGGGAAATCTTGGGATGGTGACTCGTTATAGGGGTATTCCATATAAAACAAGGGTGAGAATCAAGCTTCATTATCACACAAAATTGAATCTATAATTTGGTGGATGTACTTTGGTTTTCAAGGTTCGACAATGCGTGGTCTCAAGATTCTTCGGTTGAACTTATTCATCACTAAGAGTGTTAGTGTTAGTGTCATAGAACCAACTTTTATGTACTTTATCATAACCTGTATTCACATTTTAATATCAATAAGCTCTTTATCAAATCAGAATTTTTATTTTGTATAACATAGTATGTGATAATGTATTAAGAGTAGCTACCACACTGAAAGTTTGTATCAGATCCCCGCTATGATGAGAACCCATAAGATCCACAAAAGTATTCCTAAATATATTTTCTATTTCCAGATGAAATCATTTGAGGGATGAAAATGATACAAGCTATTCAGGGGATACTCATAAGACCTTGAGGCACCTTCTCATTATTTTTACCCTTGGTAATATTCAGTGTAGGATATTATGATAATGAGACCCACTAGTAGGAAATACACATTTATTTGTTTCATTGGATGTTCCTATATGTGGACATGTTTATTTATCAATATAATTTAATTTTATTACTAATGAGTATTAAAATTCATTTACTTTGATGTATTAATGAAAACTATGATGATATATGTTCACTATGAGGTAGGATATGTTGGGTGTGTCATGAGTAATATTTCATTAATGAAAAATGTGAGAAAGATTTTTTACCTTCAGTTATTTAATGGATGTTAATATCTTTGGACATTTGATGAAAATTATGTATCCTAAATAAATATATTACCAAGGTGTTCTATAGGCATGTTTGATTTCTGGAAAGTCAAATAAAGAGACATCGATCATATATTTTGATGAAACCATCATTTAACCATCTTTATTAGAGATATCATGATAAAAAGATTATATTACATAGTCAGCATTTGTATGAGGTATTATGTTGTTGTGACATTAACATCTTTATCTATGGGTTCCTTGGAATGTTTCTATAATCTAACCTTGTAATTTGGGCTAATTATCCTAATTCCACTGAGAAAGAGGTCTAGAGGGTGACACACTAAGTGTATCTAGAATCTTAGTTAAATAATAATATTACTTAACAAGTTGAATAATATTATTCCAGCACTAGGTTTAATAATTATTCATGTATGATTTATCACATATATTCCATCACAAGTTATTAGAGAGAATATTATGTGAGTAGAATATTTAATAAATATTTTTTTTCTATTTATTGAATATAATATTTATAAATTTTTTGTTAAATAATGAATTGATATTTATTTATTAATTAAATAGTCATTATTCAAGGCTCGGTAAATGTTTTGGAGGAATAATGGAAAAAGTTTAATGATCCAGTGAGAAATAATATATATTGAATATTATTTGAATAGTATTTAATTTAATTTTAATGTTTAGTGACTGTCAACAAATAATAATATTATGATTATAATTATAAACTTGGGGTTGCGCAGGGATTACATAAATAATTTGGGTGCATGTAAAATTTTAATTTTCTAACCCTATTAGTACATAAACCCAATTATATTATTTTCTTAAGAGATAAAATTCATTTATTAGGCATAATGATATTCAGAGAGAATCCTTTCAAAGGCCTAGATAGCTCCCTCTCCAAGAATTCTCTCAAGAACAGAGACTGATCCTCCTCCCCCACCACTCTCAAGTCTATAGAGATCGAAGATAACCCATCCTTGAAGAGATTAATAGGTCGATCAAACTGGAATGACACAAGCATTATGATCTTCCGTTCTAGAACCTATAGATTCCTATAGAGACATTCTAATTTTCATGGAACAAATGTGGATCACCACTGGAGTAGATTTATTCTCTATTCCTACAACACAACGACAGTACAACATATAGACATTGTCAGATCCATCAATGAAGAAATAATTTCTTACAAGGTAATTCTTTATTTTTTAAATTAATTATAAATAATAAGTGATGATCTTACACATTGGTTCAGGTGTTATTATATTGTCTATATTCTTTGATTCAATTTCATTGATTGTGATGTTTATCATCATGTAAATCTCAAATTTATCATCAATCATGATGAAAAGTGATTTTTGGAATGCCCCATACGCCAATTTCGCTATTCCCAAAACCTTAAAGTGGTGTCAAAGGGTTCACAAAATTATTTATAATTATTTAAAGACCATTTATTAATTTACACATTTTTCATTATTTTTCAATTTCATTTTAATCAGTCTTTAATCCAAATTGAGAGATCTGATTTTTTCCTATTTGTTTCTTGAAAATATAATCAAATCAATTAATTTTATGGAAAAAATAAATTAAAATCTCTCATCTGGACATGTCGAGTAATCTGGAAGGACCCCATAGGAGTACACTCCATGTATCCCATAGTTGAATGTTATATGCCCTTGTTTAATGAACCCTGAATTAAATTGGAAATAATTTGAGATGTGTGTATTTATTATATGTAGTAAATTTAATTTTACACCACATATTTTCCAGGTCAACCTAGAGTATGGTCATCTAGAGTACACGATGTGTAACTTCTATACACAATTTTTAGTCCTTTAGACAAAGATAGTCCATGTATCTTCTTACATGTCTTACATGACTGGTGACCATGTAAAGTGAAGACTGGACTCCATATAGCCCATGTACATATGGTATACTCTAAAGTTTTCTGATACACAGTTACAAGCTAAATCCTTAGGAATGTTCCAAATATAGATGGTGAGAATAATACATAGTGTGTAGCTACAATGTAAACACTATATACTTTTACAAAATTACCAAGAATTAAAAATTAGTTTATTATACTATTCAAACCTTATCATCATGTTTTATGTATGGTCATTAAGTTGATAGTACATTCAATGTGATGGATTATATATATATGTGTGTATAATTAATTTCTACATAATGTCCATATCTACATATCGTTTATAAGTCATATTACAGAAATTTCTCCATGATAAATGAATCATAACATGCTATGTAAATACGATGTGTTTTGTGTGGTCATTAAGTTGATAGTACACACAATTAAAGTACATGATATTTCATGTATTCCACATGTCTCAAGAGTAAATATTAATATAGAATAATACATGTTGGGTAGTTCAAACAGGTACTCACCATATTTCCTTCAACATTCATTTTTTTACATAGTAAATTTTATCTAAATTTATTTATTTTTTAGAAATTAATGATGGATGAGAATCTCATGAAAATTTGGATTAGATTTAAAATAAAAGAAATGATCAATTAAGGAAGATAAGTAATTTATTTGATCTCGATTTTTTCTTAAATAAGAATCATTAGAATTGAAATACAATTTTATTAAATGTGTATTCATTGTATGTGTATGGATGATCATGATCTTAGATTAGACCGTAGTATGTGATTTGTTTCTTTTAATTTATTATTAAATTAAATTGTTTGATGGAGTGTCATCCATCCTCTCATTATGTAAGGGCATGCATGCCCATAGTTTCTTTTATGTAAACCCTATAACCATTATTTTAGTTCCCCTCACCCGCATGTGAGAAAAAGAATATATAATTGATGGATCTACCATTCTAGTGGTGGTAGTTCATGTTTAGAATCATGCCAAAACAAATATAAGAGAGATGCGTAAGTGGACATGTGGGAATCTAAACCATGAACCATATATGGTTCAAGGTGTTTTTCTCCTAGGTTGATAGTTAGTTTATATCCTTCTATATAAACTAACCATTAATTAAATCTCATGATCATACAAGTTTATTATTTTATTTCTATCAGGTTGCATGGTTATTTAATTATGGATGTTTTTTACAATCACATGAATTAATGAATTAATAAGAATGCAAGATAGAACTAAAATAATCTGGATTATATGAATACTTTATCTAGTACATGGTTAATCACTTAAGTAAATACAGTTAATATTAACATGCATGTAATAAATATAATTCACATAAATTTAGGCATAAAGATAAAATACCTAAATTATATATATTAAGTTGGTATAACCTACCACCAATTAAGTTAAAATTGAATCATTGTTCAAAGTTTCTGACTAGATAAATTTGGGGTGATTTTAATTATAAGGGAATTATAAAATGAAGTTTTGGGTTGAATTAACTTTGTTCACATCAAGGATTGACTTCCAAAGAAAGATATAGTGTAACTATGAGGAAAATTTTGATGAAACCCAATTTAAGGATTGATGGATTGGGGATTCCACTCAATATATCAAGGAACCATGCGTTAATGAAGCTGAAATTTTGAATGACTACCTAAAACCATTCAAATTTCTTGACCAACCAAAGTTGGGGTGAGGAGAAGGGGAATATGGATCCTTTCTACTATAATGTCAAAGAAACCGGATATTATGAATCCAATAGTGAGGGATATTGGGTTTCAATAAAATAGTGAGACATTAATAAATATAATATTTATTTATTTGTATAAATATAATTAGATTAATTACTAATACTCTGCTCATACTATTTATAGAGACAACAATAAAAATTACTTCAAACACAACACTCTGGTCCATACACGAGAATGATAAATTTCTAAATGGAAATAATTTCTAAGAGTGGTAAATTCGCTTAAATGTTATCCTATAATGTGAATGGAAATTATATATGCTGAAATAACTTAGTTATAAAGAATCTTGTAAAGAGTATGATGAGAAAGAGTTATCTATCTATGAGAAACATTTGAAAGATTCCACATATGTCTAGTGTTTCATGCTATCATACATGACCAATGAGATTTTGAAGCAACATGAGGGCATGGATGTTTATAGAATGATGAATCGCCTTTAGGATCTCTATCATGATAAGGCAAGATAATAGAGACATGAGATCTCCAATTCCATTTTTACAACTATGTTTGGAGATTCGGTGCCAGTTGGAGCTCATATCATCAAGCTTATTGGCTACATTGAACTCTTAGACATCTTAGGGATTAAATTCACAGATGAGTTTCACACAAATCCCATACATGACTCACTACCCGAGTCTTTCTCCAGTTTTATTGAAAATTATAACATGTGAAATAATGAAAATAGTCTTTCAAAACTTCTTACTAGGATTATCTAAGTGTAAAAAGACATGTTCCATGACAAACCCATGTTTCTTATGGTGAATAATAAAAGGAAGAAAAACATGAAGATTCCCAAGACACATAACAAGTCTAAAGATCCCAGGCACCATCCTTCCTAGAAGAGGAATATCCAAATGTAGGGAATGTAATAGGAAGTAGTATGTTTTTCATGTGGAAATCAAGGACACTAGAATAGGAACTTCACCTAGAGGAAAGGGGAATCTAAATGTGTCTTCAATATAGAGTATAATAATTCAATATCTACACATTAGGTATTATATACATATTTTGGTGCTCAAAACTATATCCAAAGTAACTAACTAAGTAGATTCTGAAATATTTATTAATGAGAGGTGTATTTTCAAACTGTTAATGGTGCGAGGCTGGTAGCTCTAACCATTAGAGACTACCACCTTTAATTTCTAGTAGGAATGATATTGGTTTTACTGGATTTTTATTGTGTACCAACTATTACCGAGATCATAATTTCTATATCCTAACTAGATACAAATGGGTTTATTTTTGAATTTGAAAATAAATTTTTTTCTTTTATAAAGAAAACATATGTTATGGAATGAAACATTTAAATAACGGTCATTTATATTAAATTATGAAGGCCAAATATTAGAAATAGATAACAAATCATGTTTGCGTGACTCATATAACACTCAAATATGACATCACCATATTGATCATGTAAATGAGAAGCTTTTAAAAAATCTCTATAAATATGGTTATTCATACTCTTTTGATCCAAAACCACTTAAAAGATGTCATGATTTTTTATAAAGAAAAATGAAAAAACCACCATTCGAGGGACAGGGTAAAAATTTCAGAGAGATTTTTGGATTGGTACATACTAATGAGTGTGGAATATTTCTAATAGAAACTAGAAGTGTGTATTCTTACTTTATAACTTTTACTAACGAATTGATTATATATGGATATGTTTATTGGATGAGGTATAAGTGTGAGTCATTTTAGAAATTCAAAGTACTCAAGATTGAAGTAGAGAATCAACATGGAAAGAATATAAAGAATTTTCAATAGAAATTGTAAAATAAAATTTATATTTTTTCATCACTATATAGTCTATGTTTATAACTCAGATTCTGATGACCAGATAGATGAATTCAGGGATTAATTTTTAGGTTATGTTGTGTCATAATATTTATATAATTCATGAAAATAAATTTATCTACAATATATTTAATTTTATTTTAATACCCCAAGATTTTGAAAATAAATATTGAATGCATAAAACACAGAGTCTCTAAAAAACAAACCTTTGTTATAACCTAGCCAATAAACATAATTTTTTCACCTATGTGATTTGAATTTCAAAAAACTAACATACATGATTGCATTTATTAAGATATTTAGAGTTTGATAGGATCAACTTACATTTTTATGAATAGTAACTTAACCCTTATGAATAGTATCATACTCTTATGAATATTATTGAATAGTAATTTGTCCAAAAAATAGAAACTTCATCCACGAATGTATAAATACAATTTAGACATCTTATAAGTGACAAAATGATCAATGAAAATTTATTGGTATTTTTGTAAGTCATAAATATTTTGATTAAAATTTTATTATTAATTTAATAATTTAACATGTAATTTTATTTGCATAAAATTTAATAATAAATTAATATTTTATTGCCTTATGTTTGTAAGATAATTTTACGAGACCTTGATTAAATTTTTATAGTGTTATAAAATGAGTTATAGTTTTAAAGTTGTTTTTTAATAAATTTTGATTTTATTTAAATATTGAATTAAAAATAATTAGAAAATTATTTTCAAAAATTTGATTTCATTTTTTAATTCTACACAATGAAAAATGGTTGGGTTGATTTGTTGCGATCTTCTAAAATAGTTGAATTTTTATGAATAGTGAAATATGGAAATTTACCGTATATATACATTTTGAGTTAAATACAATTTTCCTAGGATCATAATTGATGTAATCACCCTTGATTTGAAATCACATGAACTTATTACTATTTCTGGTCATGGAATCATCACTATTTCTTATCTTATGTAAAATATTAAACTAATGATTAAAATATTAAGAAACCCCTCCTCTCATCCACTATAAAAACCATCCACACTCCCCTTTTCTCTTCACTCCTCTCAAGCCTTGTGCCTTGTATAAATTCTTTTCAAATTCCCTCCCAAGATCCTCCCCCACGTCCATCATCCATTGGTCTCATAAAAAGACCAAATCCTCTCCCCTAAAGAGGCTCTCAAGGAAGATTAATTCAAGAGGTAAATTCCTCATTTCAATTATTTTACTTTATTATCAATTTCCTTTGTTTTCTTTTCTACTCTCACCTATCCTCATCCAAATATAATGAAAACTCTAGTAACATACATGTATTGTAACGTTTTTATGATTATGGAATAAGTTATTATCATCTCTATTTTACCCTTCTTTTATGCTAGTAGTAAAAAACACCAACTGAGATGTGTTATTTTACCACATTCAAGGACGATGGGTTTTTAATTTCTATTATCATATTCAGTTATGGGCATGAAACAATTATTATGGTTGAAACAAACTATAATATATTTATTATCTATTATTTATCATTCTGTAATCTTTTTGTACACATGGTTTTGATTTATAAAGCAAAATGAGCTCGTTGTGTTAAAAACAGCCAATTAACCCAAACGGTTATCATTAAATAATTTATATGATGACTCATCTTCACTGTATGTAATAAAATGAAATTTATTACCATTTAACCATATGTATTTTCACTAAAATAATAGAACTTCAACTCTATACAACTATCCTCGTTTTACATGATTCTCTATTCATGTATATTAGTATACTGATCATGAAACAAACGGACCCGAACAATTAAATTGAAACTCTTAACCCATAAAAAAGGCCATGAATGAACTATATAAGGTTATACCAAATCAATTAAATATATGGGAGGTTATGTAATTATTAATTATTTAACCCAAATTTGATTATTCTGGTCATTAATGTCAAGTGAAGAACACCATCAGACTTAAGGTAAGGGTTTCCTCATCTCACTTCCATTTTTGTGAGATATTCCTTAATAACTAATATTTCTTCTATATGGTGTATGTATACTGACCATTGATATATCATATCATGAATATATTTATTTTTATAATATTCAACATATCATTTGATGACTATTAATTTTGGTGCATACAATTTAATTGGTTATAAAGTTGTAATTATTTTCTACCTGAACCTCTATTTTCATTCAGCTTGCTCTTATTCTCTACTCACAATAATGAAATAACCATTTATTCTTTTATAATCCTAAAAATTATATTTTAATGTTCTATATATGTGTACCAATCACAATCCTTCATTATTTTATAGGGAGTTACATGTTATTAAATAATCTTTCAAAAAATCTTCTAAATTGCAAGCCCGATTCAAGGAACTTCTCGAATTCAAAACTATTTTGAAGTTCACTATATAATATATTTTATGCCATATTTTTTTTAAATCACACATTTTAACATGAAAAAAATATATTTTTCATTTCTGATTTTATGAAAGAAAACATTCCTTTGCGCTTTAAAATCTCTTTAATGAATTCCTTAAACCACACTAAAATGGTTCAATTATAAAGCTTCTTTAAAAACATTTTTTACATGATTTCACTTTAGTGGGACATCATTTATGCCTCAAATATAATTTCAATATCCTTAACATTTAATTTCTAGGATATAAATGTTTGAAACCATATATATGATAAATACAATTTTTTTTTCAAAAGAGATCTTCTTTCCAAAGTAAAATATATTTTTCTCACCTCACTTTAACTTTTGGAGATATATTACATGTTCACCATTTATTTATTTCATGTGGTGTATGTAATTAACATTTTTGTATCATATCTAGATTCTCATTATTCTCATGATATTCTAGGGGAAAATTATTTAAATGTTTTATGGTGGTATTGGACACTTTGGAATGTTTAAGGATTGTTTTCTCAAGAATGTTTTAATGGTATCATTTAAAAGTTTCTATATTTATGTAACAATAATTTGATGAAACTTATATTTCATAGTGTTTTATCACCTATGATATCATATACAATATGTTTTTGAAGTTTTTCTGATTAGTTTGAATGTGGATGTTCTATTTTGTTACCATTCACCATATTAGTCGAAATGGTTAGTGTTTATGTTTAATCAATTGGTAATGTTATTTACATTTCATATGTTTGTTCAAATATTAATTTATATGTTGTTTGTATTTATACCAATTAATATTAGGAATGAATTGGACTTAGTATGTGATGGGCGGGGCCTGCTATAGACCCTCGGTGCATCGGTATGTCTCATGAGACAAATAGATATGGACTCAGACGAGGCCTTTCCCGTTTTTAGATATGGTTTTGGCTGATTCCTTAATCATTTTTAGATGTCCTGGTCGAGGGCTTGATGGTATGTTTTAAAATGTATGGCATATGAATTTCCGTCATTATGAAACTAGTAATTGAAATTTTATGTGGTTATTCAACTAATAGAATACCCATGATTATGCTTTATTATGTCATTAATTTTTCATCTCTTATTCGTACCATAATGTGTTCAAGTTTATTTTTAAATGCATGTGTTTCAGTTATTCACCATGCCTAATGTTTATATTTATGATATCTTCTGTTGTATTTTTTACCTTTACTAAGCATCTAAGATCACCCCTTTCTTATGTTTCATTTTCTCAGGAAATGAAGAAGTTTATTATGAATGACTTGTTGGGATAAACATAGAGTTATGGGTGTTACCAATAAAACTTATACGTTTTATTTCATTTCAAGTTATAATGATGAACATATGTATGTTTCTGGTATTCCAAAACTACTAAACTACTCTGTCCTTTGGAATACTAATTTATTTTAAGCATTCCAATGTAATGAAATAATGCACTGGCTTTAGGAAAATGGGGTTGGGGCATTACAGTTGTTATTAGATGAAGTTTGGTAGAAAATATGGAAACTAGATTTAGACAACATAGATTAGAGAAAAAACCCTAAGATAATAAGTATGGATAAGTATACATGTACATCCTAGAGCATTGGTAAGTAATATATTATGTGGATCCTTCTAGAAAATACATCCCTATCTGGATAATACAAGTGGATGTGGTTCTGGCACAAATGTACCTAGGAGTAACAACTCCGAAAAGAAGTTTCAGTCTTGACCTGAGGTATACTGGTACACGACAATTGAACTTACTGCACACCTAGTCTGACACTCCTTGGGGATATGCTTAAGATAATTCATTGTTTTCTTTACCAAACATTATGAAGGATTTATGTGCCCATATCAACCAAAGTATACGGATCAATGATTTACGACACATTAATTTATGTTATGTTTAGAGTTATAGAGGGTTCATTATTTTATGAGCTAATATATTATATTGAATTGATTAGAAATGGTGCCTAGATAAAGTAATGATAACTTCACCACTGCATGTGATGAAAATATTAAGAAGGATAATATCGATTGTGGTCTTAATCTATCATTTCAAAGGAAGATAGTCTATCATGTATCCTCATCTTATGAGGAAATATTATCATTTGTTAACAAGATATGTAAATATTTCACTAAGTCCTATGGATTTTAATGGAAGCAAGAAAATAAGAGGATGGATGAGAAAAATATGGATAATGGGAATAATGGAAAGAAGGGTTTTCCCACATCTGATAACTGTGGAAATAATCACCCTAGTAAATACTTGAAAGGAATGGGAGTTTATTATATGTGTAGAGAAAAAGGACACTAATTTTATGATTTCAATGGAAATAGAAATGTTTCCAATGTATAATGCTTGAACTATAAGTATATGGAACATTATGAAAATTAACATCCCAATCGTCAAAGGAATATACCCCAAATGATGTTACTAGATAATGAGAAAGTCATGATACTGTCACAAATAAAGTGGAATGACTAATATGCCTCATCAAGAAATATTTCCTTTGAATATTTTATCATAATTGTATTGGTTATAATAATTATATAATATACAAGGATTGTACTTTAGTACTATTTCATTAAGTATTTGAGGTTGTATGATGATTTTTACCAATGATAAGTGACTCAGTATAAAGTTAATATCTTTGGAAAGAATATGGTTGAGGGAAATACAACCCTAACTATATTCCATATGATCAAGATAATGATGAAGAAATGATTTATTTGGATAAGTACTAACTAACTCAAAAATTATTATTTACTTGTTGACAAGTGTTCTATGCTATTATTGATGGATTTTACATCATTTTTGGATATAAGGAATATATCCAATAGCATGTGTAAGGATGAATGCATGTTTCCAATAATTTTTTATGGTAATTTGGGTTATTACCATATTTTAGGAGGATACATGATGAAGATATTCACATGTTTGGAATGTGAAAATTTAGGCATGCTTCTTGTTGATTAAAGGAAAATAAGGGAGCAGATACATTAAGTTGGATATATCATGGAGTTCTAAACAAAATGAAGATTTCCAAGGAACATGTGTAGATGGATCTATCAAGGATGGATATGGGAATGAATCTAAAGTATTGGTTCATGATATTTTGGAAAGTTAAACCATTTATGATGTGTTTTATGTTGATCATTGTATGAGGTTGTAGAGCTTAATGTCACCACATGATGCAACCTGTGCTAAGAGATGAAGTGTAGATAGTTGAAGGCACCAACAATGGATAAGATTGTGTTTATAAAATAGAAATGTATATTTACACTCTTATATAGTGGAATAATTCCTAAACTCTAGGAAAAGTGTATTAAATAAAAATTTTGTCCTATTATCATATTTTTTCACAATAGTAATGAATTTTTTCAAAACTGTAGTTTATGGTATTTTTGGTAATGATATTTCATCTGATCACGTTCTCTATCAGTTTCCAACAAAACATGATGGTTTGATTATTCTTCTATGACCATGTTTCGTAATTATAAATCTTAGTTTTGTAGTAACTGATTAATTTCTCTTTCCCTCTTATTAAGAGGATATTTTAGCTATATTCTTGATGTGGGATTCCGAAAAGGGAATTTTCAAGTATCAACCATTAACTTTCGAAGTTCAATTTAAAATTTTGAGGCTGAAATTTTTGTAAGGATGGAAGAATGTAACACCCCAAGATTTTGTAGATAAACATTGAATGCATTAAATAATAAGTCTCTTCAAAACAACACTTTTTTATAACCTAGCTAATAAACATAAATTTTTTATTTATGTGATTTGAATTTTGAAAAACTAATATACACGACTGCATTTAGTAAGATATTTAGAGTCTGATAGGATAAACATACATTTTTATGAATAGTAACATGACCCTTATGAATATTAACATACACTTATGAATAATAATTAATAGTAAATAGTCCAAAAATAGAATCATCACCCATGAATGTATAAATACAATTTATACATCTTATAAGTGAGAAAATGATCATAGAATAAGTATTGGTATTTTTGTAAGTTATAAATATTTTAATTATAATTTTATGATTAATTTAATAATTTAGCATGGAATTTTATTTTCATAAAATTCAATCCTAAATTTATATTTTATTTTCTTATGGTTATAAAATAATTTTATGAGACCTTGATTAAATTTTCAAGGTGTTATAAAAAAGTTATAGTTTTAAAGTTGTTTTTTAATAAATTATGATTTTATCTAATAAATGAATTAAAAAAATTAGAAAATTATATTCAAAAAATATATTTCATTTTATAATTATACACGTTGAAAAATTGTTGGGGTGAAATTTTGGTATTTTTCTAAAATACTTTAATTTTTTATGAATAGTGAAATACGCTAATTTACCTTATATATACATTATGAGTTAAATATAGTATTCCTAGAATCATATATTCTGTAATAACCCTTGGTTAGAAATCACATTATCGTATTACTATTTTTGGTCATGTAACCATCACTATTTCTTATCTTATAGAAAAATAACAAAATAATGATTAATATATTAAGAAAACCTTCCTCTCCTCCACTATAAAAACCACCCACACTCCCCTCTTCTCTTCACTCCTCTAAAGCCTTTTGAATTTCCTAAATTCTGATCAAATATAATCCCATTATCCTCCCCCCCACATAAAATATTCCTTTGTATCATAAAAATACCAAATCCTCTCCCCTAAAGAGGCTCTCAAGGAAGATTAATTCCAGAGGTAAATTCCTCTTTTCAATTATTTTACTTTCTTTTCAAGTTCCTTTATTTTATTTTCTATCTTCACCTATCCTCATCCAAATATTATAAAAAATCCAGTACCTTACATGTATTTTTCTTTTTTTACGATTGTGGAATATGTTATTATCATCTCTCCTTTACCCTTCTTTTATGCTTGTAGTAAAAACACCATCCGAAATGTGCTAATTTAACACATTCAAGGACAATGGGTTTTCAATTCCTATTACTGTCTTCAATTTTGGTCATGAAACCATTATTACGGTTGAACTAGACGATAATATATTTATTATGTCTCATTTATGGTTCTGGAGTCTTTTTGTACAAGTGGTTTTGATTTATAAAGCAAAATGATTTTGTTGTGTTCAAAAACCACAAATAAACCCAAATGGTTATCATTAAATAATTTATATAATGATTAATCTTCACTCTATGTAATAAAATTATATTTAAAACTCTCTAATATTATGTATGTTCAATAAAAATAGATAACTTTAATTCTGGACAACCATCCTCATTTTACATGATTCTCTGTTCATGTATATAAGAATACCGATCATGAAACAAACGGACCCGAACAATGAAATTGAACCTCTTAACCCCTCAAAAAGGATATAAATGAACTTTATAAGGTATTAAAAAATAAATAAAATATATATGAGGTTATGGAAATATTATTTAAATAACCTAAATTTGATTATTCAGGTCAATAAGGTCAATTAAAGAACACCATCAGACTTAAGGTAAGGATTTCCTCATCTCACATCCATTTTTATAATATATTACTAAATAAGTAATATTTGTTGTGAATGGTGTGTGTATACTGACCATTGATGTGTTATATAATTAATATATTTATTTTATTGATATTAAATTTATCATCTGTTGATTATTAATTTTGGGGAATAATATTCAATTGGTTATAAAGTTGTAAGTATTTTCTACCTGAACATCTATTTTCATTCGGGTTTCTCTTATTCTATACTCACCTCAATGAAATTATTATTTATTATTATGTAATCCTAATAAATTCTATTTTAATTTTCTATATATGCATACCAATAATAATACTTCTATATTTTATGGGGTTTTATATGTTTTAAAATATTCTTTTAAAAATTATTCTGAATTACAAGCTCGCATCAAATAACTTCTCAAATTCATACCTATTTTGAATTTCACTAGATAATATATTTGAAGCCATATTTATTTATTCTAAAATCAACCATTTTAACATGAAAAATATATTTTGGTTCATTTATGGTTTTTTAAAATCAAACATCCCTTTGTGCATTAAAATCTCTTTAATGAGTTCCTTAAACCGCACTAAAATGTTTCAATTCTAAAGCTTCTTTAAAAACTCCTTTTACATAATTTCAATTTAGCATGACGTCATTGATTCCTCAAATAAAATTTCAATGTCCTTAAATTTTCTTTTCTGGGATATACATGTTTAAAACTATGTATATGGAAAATAAAAATGATTTTCCAAAAGTTCTCTTCTTTCCAAAGTAAAATGGAATTTTCTCACCTCACTTTAACTTTTATGAGATATATGTATTGTTCACCACTTATTTATCGCATGTGGTGTACATACTGACCTTTTTTATATCATATCTAGAGTCTTATTATTCTCATGATATTCTAATTTATTATGATTTAAATATTTCAAGGTGGTATTGGACACTTTAGAATGTTTAAGGTTTATTTCCTAAAGAAGTTTTTGATGGTCTCATTTAAAAGTATCTTTATTTATATGAATACCCTTTGATTAATCTTGTATTTAATAGAGTTTTATCACCAATTGTATCATATAAAATATGTTTTTGAAGATTTTATGATTTTTTTAACATGGATGTTCTATTTTGATACCATTCACCATATTACTCTGAATGGTTATTGTTTAGGTTTAATGACTGAGAAATGTTGTTTACATTTCATATTTTAGTTTCAATATTAATTCATACATTTTTTATATTTATACCCATTCATACGAGGAATTAATTGGACTTAGTATGTGGCGGGTGGGTCCATTATATCGCCTCGATGCATCGGTGGGTCTAATGATACAAATAGAAATGGACTTGGGCGAGGCCTTGCCCATTTTTAGATATTGTTTTGGCTGAGGCCTTAATCTTTTTAGATTTCATGGTCGAGGTCTTGATGATATATTTAAAAATGTCCATAATATGAATTTCCCTCATTATCAAACTAGTAATTGAAGTTTCATATGGCTATTCGACTAGTAGAATACCCTTGATTATGCTTTGTTATGGAATTGTTTATTCATCTCTTATTCCTACCATAATGTGTTCATGTTTATTTTTAAATACATGTGTTTTAGGTATTCACCATGCCTAATGTTTATGTTTATGATATCTTCTGCTGTATTTCTTACCCTTACTGAGCATCTGAAATCACCCCTAACTTATGTTTCATTTTATCAGGACATGAAGAAGTTTATTATGAATGACATGTAGGGGTAAAATTAGAGTTGTCGATGTTCCCAGTAAAAATTATATGTTGTATTTCATTCCATGTTGTAATGTTGAACCTATATATGTATCTTGTATTCTAAATCTACTAAACTACTCGGTCCTTTGGTATATGACTTTATTGTAACCATTCAAATGTAATGAAATAATGCACCGTCTCTAGGAAACTAGGGTTGAGGTGTTACATTTATTATCTAAAAATGTTCTTTACAGTTGAGTGAAAAGACTATATTTTAAAATGCACATTAAGTACTCAGTTCCATGGAAACACACTTAGATTTTCATAAAACTATAAAAAACTATCATTGATCTATAATTGGCATGTAGGAATGAACTTCACACCATTCTAGAAAATGATGTTTTCTAAATAATCTATTGTTAATTTTCTATTTTAACCATTAAATAGGTAGAAAATAATTGTGACATGATCCATTTTGAGAAAATGAGATCTTTTTGTAATGAAACTCGAAGAAAAAAAATTGATATGATTTTAGATTGTAATAAATAATTTGGTTTCATTATGACATATAGTGTACTCAAAATGATGGAAAACACATGTTTTCAATTTAAAATTAACATTTCAGATCAAATCATGTCACAAATTGAATTCCAATAAAGATTAATGGTCATGGAAATCCAAGGAAAAAAATATTTGATTCATTTTTGGAATATTGAAACAAACTATACATCATTTTGATATGCCTTGTTCTTATAATTATTTAAAAAATGTGTTCTCAATTTAGAGGTGGCATTTTAGTTCAAAATGAGGTTACTTGGATCAATTTTGATAAAATGGGACTGTACTATTCTAAAACTCTAGGGAAATAATCATTGATCTGTTTTTGACATGTATGAATGAACCAAACATTATTATGATGTGTGGTATGGTTAGAATGGATGAAAACATGTGTTTTCAATTTAAAATCATTATTTTAATTCAGAAACATGGATAGTATTCCTAGTTTTGATAAATCTCTCTATAATTTTCATGGAAATATATGAAAATAGTATGTGATCCATTTGTGTAACATAAGAAAAAACTACACATCTTCATGTTGCATTGTGTGGTTGGAATGATTGAAAACTCATGTTTTCAATTTAATGGTGAAATTTTAGTTCAAAACATTCATGACCCAAAGAATTATTAGAAACTGAGTTCTGATTATCATTAGAATATTGAAAAATAATATTTGATATATTTTTGGAAAGTAAAATTGAACTTTCATTCCAACATGTGGTGTGCCTAGATTGATGTAAAATGCGTGTTTTTGATTTTAAAATCACATTTTTTTTAAAATGTGCAACACACAATCAATTTTTAATGGAGGGGAACCTAAAAAATCTAGTGTTTACATTAGATGCATTCCAACAATGGGTAAGATAACTAGGGAAAGAAATAGATATCCATTCACTAAAGTGATGGAGTAGTAAATAAATGGTTGAAGTCTAATAATTATAAAGGAAACTAGATAATTTTTCCTTGTTTTAATGTAGTCTAAACCATCCAAGAATGGATATTTAATGTTTAATAAATGACTTATAAATAATTTTAGGAATATTCTATATTTTTTTTAATAAAGAAACATTATTTTAAATTGATAAAAAATACAAACTAAAATATAAAAAAAATTTGTTCCTGAATACAATTAAATTCCATAATTAATATGTCATAGAAATTATTTGAAATAAAATTTTTATAGAAGAATCATTGTTTGGTTACCAACTATATATTTTTATTATAATAGTATCTTGGAGTAGATAAAACCATTAATCTAAAATATAAAAGAGACACAACAAATTAAAGTGATGTGATGATGTTAACACACATATAGAAGTATGAATTACCATAAATGTTAAAATAAACATGGAAAACATCAACAAATTTAATCATCCTCATTGAACCATCCCCAAATAGAGGATCCATTATCATGTCCTTTTTTATGCTTAAGGAATCCAAAATCATCCACCTTTATCCATGAACCATAGGTATGTAAGAAACCATCATTATGGATATCCCAAAGAGCCTTCCCAAAGATATTCTAGTGTGGGAAGAAACCATTGAAGGGATTCGAAATAGAAAAAAAGAAGAATGTAAAGTTAAAAGGATGTTTTATTACCTAATAAATTATCATTCTTATCTTGGTATCAAATGGGATGTGGAAAGATTTTATTATATTGGTGAATAACAATATTTTTAAGAATAAAATTAAAATGGGATAATATATTAATAATTAAAACACAACATATTGGATTTCATAAGGCTTTATAAGAAGAATCATCCAACATGAGTCTGTTGGAGTCATTGGAGATATCATTATCCCATGGGAGATATAGATTATTCCCACTCAATATTTTTTTAGTTCATTCAAAAATAGATACCAACACTTGTTTTTAGGAGTCTTCCAACCTATATTAGTGAAATGGTATTGATCTCGCAAATGTGTTGTTTTGGTTTCCCATTTTTTGTGTTGTTAATTATGTGAAGTTTTAATATTATTGTTTCATTTTTTCTAATAATCACCTAGTCTTTGATTTCACCCTTATGTAGTTTTAGTTTTACCCTAGCGTGAGCTCTACCTCTTTTGGGTTACCATCACATGGGTCCCCCATTAACTTTACTTGAGTTTTCCTTACCCTTACGTAGCCTTGGGTTTACCATTCCAAAGTTTATGGTGTACCCATACATGAGGGTACAAAGTAACCTTATGCGGAGATCAACTTAGCCTTATATAGATGTCCCCTGAACTTCATGTATCTCAGGTAAATTATTATTTATGCATTAGCTCTCTGTTTCTCCATTACGTGTGTGTCTCATGACCCTTCCCTGAGTCTCAAGATTACCCTTACACGAATCTTAGTATTTTGTTCCTAACCCTTATATAGATGTCCCCCGACCTTCATGTGGCTCATTTATTCCCTTATGTGGGAGTTGATTACCCTTATTCATGGGGCATGGTACCCTTATGCAGCCATCTTGGTTCACCATTACATAACATTATGATTACCTTTACGCATATTTCATTTTTATTTTCCCCTTATTTATCAGGTTATTAGGGATCGATGTTTTATAGCCATCTATTTCTTAATTATTGTTAAGTCTTTGCAACAAACCCTTGAGCCTCATTGGTATTTCTACCTCAAACTATCCTTATTAAAGTTGATCGACTAACTCTAAGGTGTTGAGAGAGAGAAAACTGAGTTTAGAGATCTCCAATGGCCTATTACTTTATCCTGATGGAGGAGAAGCTGAGTGGATACCTAGTTCGTGGAGATCTCCATTTCATAACAGAGTTACTATGAAATATTCCACAGGCTTACAGTGTGATATCTTCATTGGTGAAAACCCTGGATAGTGGTAACCTTGAGGACATTGGTTATTGAGGAAATTGGTTATTGGGGACTTGGTAATTATGATTTTAGAAGTTTCTTTGACCCTCTTCCTCAACAAATGTTTGATTTATTCTCGGTAATGGGGTTTCAATACTCTTTTTGGTTTATTTGTCAAATTTTTAGAGGTTTTTTGTTTTCTACTTGTTTATTCATCATATGTGTCATGTATTTATTTCCTCATCCAGTCTTGATCTGATCATATTCTTTATTGTAATCCTATTTACTGTTTCATAGTGGAAACCCATGATGATTCTTCTCAATGCATGTTTTCCAATTTAACAAAGCTTATAAATCTCCTTATCCTTTTATAGATTTCTGATTTTGTTTCTTTGAAGTGTAATCATTGATAATTCACATATTATTGTTTTAAATCAAAAATGGAATAGTAATTATGTCACATTTTCTTCTGCTAAACATGTTGGACATTATTTTATGATCATTTTATCACTACATACATGATTCTTCATTCCTTTTTAATGTTATTGAGTTTAATTATGTGAGAAAACTCAATTTTGGTTCAGGAAATGACATGTTTTAGTTATGATTTGGTTATTCCCAATGTTTAGAAATTGTATTCTAATTTTTTGAATCATGTTGTACATATTTTAATTTTTCTTTTTTTTGAATCATATTTAAATATATTTAGGATTTTTAAGCCATTAATTTGTGTTGTAATTTCCAATGAATATGTGAAGTTGTTCACTCTTATATTCATTTTAATATTTTATTATTTTTGGAATTCAATTTGAACATGATTATTGTTTATTGTTTTATATTTTATAAATTTTAAATAAATATCATTGTTTGATTTCTTATTTTATGAACCAGAATTAACTAAGGTGGATCCATGTGGTTGAATATGAATATCCTCGCATAGTTCATCCCACAATAAATTGATTTCATAGGGAAATTGAGATTATTTTTTATTTTTTAATTTTTTAAATCACTTGTTCATTACTATAAATGATTTAACCACTGATTTTACCTATTGTAATAATGTGTTGATGTTCGTTTAGCTAGACTATTTTCTCTATTTTGTCTATAATTGTACAATATGATGTTGATTGTTGTTTCCTTTCTCTTTTCCCTGTATTCAATTATTTTATTAGACTTATAGATTCCATTAGTAGGTGATAACAATTTTTTTCGTTTTAGGTTATGAAGGGTTCTATTTGAGGTTAGTCTATGTGAGAGGTTGTTTTAGTATTGAGGGGTTTTTGATAGATCAAGTGTATCATGTGTCTGTTGTTTGAATATGAGTTGAGTTTATATTATTTGTGAATTCTTCCTCCACCTCTTGTAGGATTATTGGCTATGGGTATGTATGTGTAGAGAGTTCAATATTCGTGATTAGGTAGTTTCTGGATCCATTTTTCTTGTTTGTTTGTTGGTTGTAAATAAATATTATTGGTTTTTTTATTTGACCCTTTAAGCGGATTTGTTTTAGTTTCCTAGTGTTAGGAATCATGTGACATTAGGAATCTTGACAAAGTTGTGTTCCCTTTTACTGAATTTTTTCTCCTAGGTCATTAGCTGATTTCCCCCATTTGTTCTCACATTTTGGAGTTGCCCTAGGATTTTGGGACTACTTTCATGTGATCTTACAGTTTAACTTTTTTCTAGAATCTCTAGTTTTGGATTTTTAGGAATCTTTCTCCTTAGTTGGAGATTATGATTCAAAACTTTATGGGTTTTTTGATACCTTATGCTGATATTATTCCAATTAGGTTATTGGGTAGTGTGGATTAGCCTAAATAAAACAATATTAGGCGATTCGAACATTTTTATTTTTATGGGTTTAGTTAGAGACTCATTCAGTTATTTATTTTTCTATTCTTTCTCTCTCTATGATTCTTTTTTTACTTATGGTTTGAGGATTTCTCTCTTGTTTATGAGATTCATTATTTTTTAATTTTATGAGGTGTTTTATTATGGAATATTTTTTTGTCTCAGGACAAATATTTCACTATTTTTTTGTGTTCTATTGGAATTTTTGAGTTGTTTTGGGGACCTATTATATCATGCGATTTGTTGGTCCTAACTTCCTCATTGAAATTTTCTCAGAGAGAAAATATTGTATGTGAGGTAATGTTATCCCCTTTTTCATTGGTTTAAATTATTATCATGTTAGAAGCTTTTATAATATCATTAAATTTTGGAAAATGTGTTTAACATTGATTCATTAAGGGGGGATCTTTGGGTCATACCCTAAGGTGTTTCCTATTTAGGATGTGCCTATATTGATGATGACAGTTTAGGTAGTGCCTAATAATCATATATTTTAGGTATTTAATTTTCAAGGAAGTGATGTATCATGTTGTTTCATATTAAACACTTTCCATATTTAATTTATAAGTCAAAGATTTTTTGTTTTTGATTCCAGTTTTTGGTGTTATAAATTAAATACAGTTTTAATATGATTATTTTCCTTGTTTTTATCATCACGTGGTCCTTATTTTTACCCTTAAATATTATTTATTTTACCCCTACATGAGCTCTACCTCTTTGGTTTTACCCTCACATACGACCCTCATTACCTTTACATATGTTTTCCTTACACTTATATAGCCTCAAGCTGTTGTAGCCTGTCCTTATGTAGGCCTATGTTTACCCTATCGCAGGTTCTGATGCACCCTTACGTGAGGATACAAGGTACCCTTATGGTGGGATTATCTTATAATTATGTAGTGGTTCCCTATCCTTTATTTAACTCAGGTAAACCCTTACATGGACATTAGTTTGTTGGTTCACCCTTACATGGATTTCTCATGAAACTTATGTGAGTCTCATGATTAACCATATGTGAACCTTGGAATCTTCTACCTTACCCTTACATAGAGGTCCCATGACCTTTATGTAGCTTTGGTATACCCTAACATGGGAGTTCATTACCCATATTCATGGGGTGTGCTACCCTTATGAATCCATCTTAGTTGACCCTTACTCAATGGGTTGATTACATTTTCTCATGTACTTTTTTTCCATGGTTTTATTAGGTCGTTTTGACTTGATGTTTTGTACTCATTCATTTATTGATTATTGTTAAGACAAAGCAACAGCCCCTCAAGACACATGTGCATTTCTTCCAAAAAGTCTTAGAAATGAGGAAGATCAACTAACTTGAAGGTGTTGAGAGAGAGATAAAACCATTTTTGGAGAGCTCTTGTGGCCAGGTCATTTGGCCTATTAGAGGAGAAGCTAAGAGATAACTTGGTTCATGGAGATTATCTTTGGTTCATGAAGTCGATGTGAGTCCTTCAACTAACTCATAGTGTGTGATATTTGATGGAAAAAACATGGAAAGCAGGAACCATGAGGACATCAGCCTTTGAGGACTTGAGAGAAATGATTTAAGTATATTCTTTAACCCTCTTCATTGACAAAGGTATTACTGGGACCTGTTAAGGGTGTTTCAATCCTCTTTTAGTTTACTTTATCGATTTTTTGGAGGTTTCACGTCTACTGCTTATTTATTCATCATATGTGTCATGTATTTGTTTTCTCATAAAGTATTATTCCTTAATGTTTTCTTCTTTTATATCACTTTATTATTTCATAGTGGAATCCCATTATGATTCTACCCTATTCACATAGGGAAATTGGCCTAATCATGTGAATCTTCTTTTCATTTCATAGCTTTCCAAAAAAATCATCAACCTGCAATCATTGGGTGTTTGTTAATTATGCATGAAAATCAAATACAACCCTATAATTTTATATTATTTTTATTCTAAAAAACATGATGGGTAGTATATTATGATCATTTTATCATTGCAAACTTTATGCCTCATTCCTGCTTAATGTTGTTGATTTTCTTTATGCCTAAAAACTCAATTTTTGTTCTATAAATGGCATGTTCAAGTCTTATTTGGTTATTACCATGTTCTAAAACATTTATTATAATTTTTTTAATTTGTTTTTATGGATTTAAATTTATGTTTTATTTTATTCGTTTTTTTATAACTTGAGAATTTTTTATGCCTTAATTTGTGTTATAATTTTAACTGCATATGTGATGTTGTTCCCTCTTTTAATCATTTGAATATTTTATTATTTTGGGAATAAAATTTGAACATGATTTATGCCTATTAGTTTATATGTTATAAACTACAAATAAATATCATTGTATGATTTTTGATTTTACAAACCAAAATTAACCCAAGTGGATCCTCATGATTTAATACATACTACCTAATAGAGTGCAGCCTGGAATAGAAATCATGCACTCACACTATCCATAAATTAAATATGGAGATTTATGAAAAAATTTAAATATTTTTGATTTTCAAATCATACCCAAAAAAACAATTGATGTTTGGAATAACCAAAATAAAAATCAAGTATATTATCTGTGTTTCACCTATAAAATAATAACACATCTCTTGGTTAAAAGATAATATTTAAAAAAAACATTACGAGGGTTGTAGGGATTAAAAATTACTTTATTTTCTATGACTAGAATCTAAAATAAAAATTATGAATATAGAACAATATAAATATAGAACACAAATTACATTTAAATACTACAATAGAAACATAAAAACTTGTGGTACAGGATAAATTAATATACTAGAGACCGAGGAATGAAAAAGGGAAAGACAGTGATGTAGAAAAACTAATAGGTATTTAGATTTTAAGTAACCCATTAAAACATAAAATAGGTAGCTTTATTTTAGAAGACACATTAAGATTATTGTTGGATAAGGGTTGTAACATATAGTAGGTCATATCCTCCAGACGTGGGGATTTTTTAGGTTTGATTGTTTCTAAACAAAAAACCGAAGAAAAGTTTGTAGTTAATGTGTTTAACACATTATTATTCCCTTGAGGAGGATGATAGGAATCCTTGCTTTCAAAATCATATGTACATGTTTTGTGGATACTGAGTCTAACCCTACCTGATTTAGTTGAGTTTGGATACTTCTAAATGAGGATTGGATCAAGGCCAAGTATTAAATAATCTACCTGATTATTAATCAGACCATAATTAAATACCACTTATAGGGTACTCAAAATTGAATATATTTTTTAAAATAAAAATAAACCAGTGTTATATATTATATTTATTGAATAGTCATATTTAATATCTATATATTTTTTCAATAAAAATCTTTAAAAGGTCATTATGCATTTAATATTTTATGTGAGTGCTAATTTCAAACCCCTCCTCCCATAATGTTATCTTCATGACCCGCTCCAACATAATTATACAATTCTTTTATACCATCATTAAACGAAGTATGTGAAAATCCTCCCACAAGATTAAATTGTTAGTCAATTCATCATTTAAAATCCATCCTCTATGACAATGATAATACACAATCCTCGATCTTGTGTTTCATATTGATTTATTTTTAATAATTTCAAAATAATTTTAAAAATGAGAAATTATAGTTACTAATTATATTATTTATTGGGGAAGAACATGCAGAACACCCCAATATAAACCTAAGGATCTCAAATGAATTAAGTATTTCTGAAAAACTATGAATTTTAAATGTGACAAATATTCAACCCAATAAAGTATTCACAAAGAAACATAAGAAAACTAAAATTTCGCAGAGATTTAAGGTGGTTTAGTACCATTTTTTTCCTACTCCATGACAAGAACACCGCCCTACTATACCTTTTTTAAGACAATTAAAAACAGAGTATAATAATGTGAAAGTTCAACCTGAAATAAAAAATTACATGATTTTTCCACAATAAAGAAAACAATAAATAATTGTAATATAAAAATAATAATACTAATAATGGTAAGATTTATCAACCAACCAATTCATGGATAATCTTCAGAAAACTTAAATTGTGTTGATGAATGAATATGAGACTATCTCTCAATCAACACTGTGATCTCCACCAGAACACAACACTAGGAAGCTGTAATATTCAACAGAAAGCTTATGATTTTAATTTCCATATCAAATTTCCTCGTCAATTACTACATTTCAATATATGTATTTGTTTCTCATCCATGAAAAAAATCAAATTATTTTATACTAAAATTTAACTTGATGGATTCATTCTTGTTGGGCTGATTGTTTTTTAGTTTGTACCTGAGTTGGATTATTTTCATCATTTATTTAGCCCTGTGTGTAGGAACATTACATGTTTTAGTGGGATACTACCTTTCCTTTTAGTTTTAATGATTTTAATTCCTTTTTTGAGGTCTTATATGTGTCATGTATTCTTTTTAAACCCTATCTTCGAAACATACATGTTTTTGGTCATCACCGCTTGAGTTGTTTAGTCATGACAAGTGATTAATCCTAATTTATTTGATTGAAACCATCATTGCATTGTGTTAGGATAGTTTATGGATCCTACAAACATCCATTTGGATAGGATTGATTCAATTATAATATCATTTCCCTCATTTAGAGCTCCTACCCTAGAATCCTTTTTCATAAGCCCGATAGTGATCCCATATTTTATTTTCTCAGAATATCGAGTTTCAAATTGTTCCTGAAGCAATTATGGTTTTCTTTTTACATCATGGAGTAGAACCAATCTCATAGTAAATCTTTAGTGGATATCTAGTGTGTTAGTGCTACAAGTATCAATCTCTCAGCATGTTACCATACCTAAAAAACAAGAATGACCAAATCAAGAGCATTAGAGAAGGTAGTTCCAGTCATAGTAAGTTGACCGACCATTTTTTCATCCTTCCAAATTGTTTATATTTTTATTTTCCTTATATTTATGATGTTTTGTTGAATGGTAATTGATTTCTATTTTCAATCAATTTTTTTATCATTAATTAGTAGTGTGGGTTGGTGGTGTTATTTTCATTCATGTAGAATCCCAAAAGTTATGAAGCACAATAAATCACTGTGTTCTCAACTAATTTCTTTCATTGTTGTTTATTTTATTCTCTCATCCAAATTCTCCTCTTATTATTCCTTATTGATACATTCACATTTTTTCCAGGATTTATTCTATGATCTCAAATACTTCTAGAAACCAAACCTTCATTTTATGATCACGATCAATTTAATGGGGGCTTAAAGTGGACGTATCCCCCAACTAGTTGGTATCAAATCCAATGAATAAAAAAAATGGAATCTATGAAGTAAGAAATTGAAATTTTTAATAGTGATAATGATTTTAACTTATGGGGAATCTATACTAGGGACCTTCTAGTGTAGTAAGAGATTATTGATGCATTACATAGCCCTAATAACTATGTCACCAGGTCTTCTGATGAAAAAACTCCTACCACCTACAGATAAATCAATGTTGATGTTCTTTAGAAGACCCATAATTCCATTTTTTTGTTTCCCTTAGCTGATAATGTGATTAGGTAAATAATATTTGAGAGTTTCACTCATGAAATATGGTTGAAACTAGAGAAAATATATATGATTTCCTCACTGATTGGTCACCTATAGAAGAAACAACAAATATTAACATTTAAGGCGTTTCTTCGAACCTCAATAAAATCCAATTTTTGATGAATTAAACATTATTATGCTTTATTTGTATAATTTAAATGTATCTCATTGAGTATTAAGATCATACCATGATTATATTAATCTCTCTTTATAGTTCTTATAATAACCTTTTTGAAACCATGGACTAAGGTATTAAAACTGTGTCCCTTGAAGATGTTAATTAAGCCTTGTTGTCTAAAGAGTTTCATAAAAAAGCTAATTTAAAGGGTGGGGTCGAGACCTTTTTTATAAGATTTATATTGAAAAGAAGGAAAAAAATAAAGAGAATTGTTGTAATGACCTGAACTATTATATACAAAACCCTCTAATTATTTAATTAAATGTCTTATTTTATAATATGGTTATAGAAAACACATGTACTTGTTCAATTTTATTATATACTATCAAATTATAAAGACTGTTAATAATCATTATCATTGATAATATAGTCATTGAACAATGATAGTGTTATTATCATAAATATAGGGTTTTAACAAATCCAATTGACGCAGATAAAATAAGTGATAGCCTCAACCAGTAGGATCATACCCTATGAATCCCATTTATCAGAACTTCTGAGGGAGATAAAATCACTATGATTTTCCCTTGACCAATACCAAGCTAAGATCCAAAAACGTAAGCATGAGTGAAACCATTTATGGGATAAGTTCAAGATCATCGAGATCAAGGTCCAAACCATGTACATCGAGCCATACCATCCAAATATCACTATTGTGAACCTTAATCTTTGGGTATTTCCTAGTGTAATAAAGGACTATATGTCTAGACCATCATAATATGAATATGTATATTTTATATAATAATGTTTATATATACTTCTCATCATTACTTTATAAACAATTTTTATTTATATATAATAAAACACAATTTTTATTTTTAATTAGTATTCAATTTCAATTAAGATGTTTATTTTGATGAATTAATGGATTTTTGAAATAAATAATATTTTAATAAAATATTAATTTTAAATAATTTTTATCATATATAAATTATCATATTGTTTTTATGAAGTCAAATGTAATTTTTTTAAGGGTTTGAAAACTGTTATTATAAAAAACCACTATTTCTCAATAAATGATGATTATTATTTTAAAAGTGAATATAAACATACATAGAAAATTATTGTGATAAAATGAATATTATTTTTGGAATCAGAATATCGAAATTATTCAATGATAAATTTTTCATAATTTTCTGACAGTAAAATTTTCAGGTAAAAATTAAATACTGTATAAATATATGGTGTCTATTATGACATCATAATGACCAAAAAATGAAGTAATAAATAATATAAATGGTATACACAAACCAATATATTTTTTTAATTTAAAATAATATGATTTTTTGTTGATTTGAATAATTTCATTAAGCCTTTATGAGTATTCCAAAACCGTTAATATATTTTAATGTTTTAAAATCATTTCTTTAATAGTATGACTCACTTACACATAATGAAGGTTACTATTTTATTAATTTAATACATTGGAATTATAATATAATAAAAAAATCCCTATTTGGTATAAACCATGGCTAAAAACCATGGTAAGGTTTGTGGTTTGGGATTTTTTTTATATAGGGTCCAAAACATATGTCTGGGAAATATAAAGAACTCTATTTCCCTATATAAACCCACCCAAGCTCCCATTTCCCTTCACTAAAAATCTTTGGAATGCATCATCACTATGACTTAAATATTATATAGTCCTCTCAAAGTTCCCCCAATCTCTCAAGAATCTCCTCCCAAGAATTTGGAGTCACACTCTCAAGGTAAGGGATCCTCCATTTCTTCCCATTATTCAATAATTTTCTTCATTTTATGAACTTTTATTTTAAATTCCTAATGTTGGGATGAGTTTTTACGCATGTCCCATACATATCTTATGATTTTTAAATGATTATAGACCCCTTTAAATCTCATTAATCCCCCTCATGAACATTTATGTTCCCCTGTTATGTTGCTGAAATTTCACAGTGATATTCCATGCCAAAAAAATGCATAGTGAATACACATACCCAATTCATATCAAGGGTCTTCACCTTTATGAACATATAATTATTTTATTTGGGATATATATGTATGTATTCCATAGTATTTTATTGTTGAATAAAATGTGATAAAAATGATTCCATGTTATATGATCTTTGTGGAACACTTAAGAATTAGAATGAAATGAAAGTGATGGGTGTGCGTGAAATTATATAGTGCTCCAATGCATTGGGAAATGTTTAGTATCATGAGACGTAATGTTGGAATAGGTAGTAAAACCTATTCCTTTATGGTAATTTTTCCATTATTATGTATTGGTATTTATCTATTACATATGTTTATGAGGGATTTTTTTAGTTGTTTTCACATTTCGCATGTTGCCTATAAGTTATCATGTTGTACCATGCATCATTGTTCATGTTTATGATTATCATTCCTTTTATGTCTCATTGATATGAAAATTTTCTAAAATTTATTACTTTATTCATGTTATTCCATGTTTATTCCCTTACTTGGCTGTATAGAACACCCCATTCTTATGTATGTCCCCAGGTTATCCTATAGAGTTTTAAGTAGGAAGGAATATTATGAACATGTTAAGAAGGTTTTCAATTAAGATAATGCATTTCCTTTTTAAGTTGTTATTTTATGTACCTAATTCTCAAAGACACAATACTTCTAAATATTATAGGTTTTATTATGTGTAATATTATTTAATAAATCTTGAATTAATGTGTAATAAAGAGAAGGGTTGTCATAGTTCATATTAAAGGAAAAGTTTAGTTATTTTTATAATTAAGATTAGAAATCTCTTATGAAATCCTTAAGCATAAATCTAAGTATAAGAAAACATCTCGAAATTTTAGTAAGTATAGAGTACTTGTTTTCTCAAGGAAATATATTCCTATATGGATACTACAAGTGGATGTGACTCTAGAGGGAGAAGCTGATTAGTGGAGGAAATTAATCAAGATTACGAAGCCTGAGAAATATATTGAAACGATGGGGTGGAAGCATTTCCTGAAAATGTTTTTCGATAAATATTTTCTTAAAATCTCTAACATAAAATAGAAATATATTTCCTTTACATCAAGAAAAGAGATGAAAAATATATCAAGGTTTATGAGGATAACTTCAAAAAACAAGCATGATACACCTTTTTATTTGTCATTACCCTCGAGTGCAAGGTTGAACACTTCTCTGGTGGGATGAAACCTATCTATGAAAATACTTGGAGATTTGATACTTTGATATATATGAATGAATTTTCTGATATTCCCTAAATGTCTAAATAGATATTGAAAAACCTGAAGGGTGCCATAGGTATAAGAAGCATAATCTGGAGTTTAATTCTGGTGGTCTAATAGAGTTATAGCCTACTGAATAGCACTCCCAACTAACATAACTTAATGACATGATGTATTTCATGTATCCCTATTGAGTAAGTACATACCAGACCCCCTCAAATTTACTCAATCCAGAGGTGGTACCATTGGATAATGATTTTTCCTATGAGTAGTAGTCAGTGGGACTCTTAGACCGTAGAGGAAAATTCCTAAAAAATAATACAATACATCCTATCAAAGTGATGTGGATAAACTGTAAGTTTGAATAATCAATGTGGGAACTAGAGGAGGAGATGAAACAGAGTTACCATCATCTATTTTAGTGTTGTAAATAAAAGTTTCTAGGGTGAAATTTTTGTAGGGGTGGATATTGTAACAACACGAACTATTATAAATAAAATTCCCCTTATGATTTAATGAATGTATTATTACGTAATATGGTTATATAAAATACATTCACTTATTAGGTTTTATTATATCTTATCATATTTAAAATACCATTAACCATAATTATCATTTATAATATAGTATTTGAACAATGATCATATGATTAGTATAAATATAGGGTTTTAACAAATCCGATTGACACAAACAAAGGAAATAATGGCCAAAACCAGTAGGATCATACCCTCTGAAGCCCATTTTTCAGTGCTTCAATGGGATATAGAATCCCTAGGATTTTAATTTTACCAATATCAAGCTAATATCGAACAATTTAAGAATGAGATAAACCATTTATAGGAGAATTTCAAACTTATAGAGATCACGACCCAAACCATGTACTTTGAAACAACCCATGAAAATATCACTATCACGCACCTTACTCTTATGGAGTTTTCTAGTGTATTAAAGGGATATGTATCATGAAAAAAATAATATGAATATTTATATTGTATAGAATAATTTTTATATTAACTTCTTATTATTACTTTATAAATTATTTTGATTTGTGTACAATAAACCAAAAAAAAATTTAATTAGTATTTAATTTGGATTAAGAAATTTATTTTTATGAATTAATGGATATTTGAAATAAATAATTTTATAATAAAATATTTTTATTAATTAATTTTTTTCAATTATAAATGATCATATAATTTTTATCAAGTCAAATGTAATTTTTATAAGGTTTTGAAAACTGTTATTATCAAAAAAAACCCAGCATTTCTCAATAAATGTCGATTATTATTTTAAAAGTTAAAATAAAAAATTTAGATTTTTTTTGATAAAATTAATATTATTTTTGGAATCATAAAATAAAAATTATCAAACAGTAATTTTTTTTAAATTTCCTAAGATAGTCTAATTTTCGAGTAAAAATTAAATACCTTATAAAAATACAATGAGTATTATGACATCATAATGAACCAAAATTGATGTAATAAATACTATAATAAATCTATATGAACAAAATTTTATTTTAACTTTATTATAATGTGATTAATGTTTATTTTAATAATTTTATAAAGCCTTTATGAATCCTCCAAAACCATTAATATATTTTAATGTTTTAAAATCATTTCTGTAAGAGTGTGACTCAATTCCACATACTCAATGATATTGTTTTTTTAATTTCATCCCTTTAATTATAATATAATGAAAACCACACCTCTTTGGTTTAAACCATGGGAAAAACCATGGGATGATTTGTGGTTTCAGTAATTTTATTGTATAGAGTCCAAAACCTAAGTGTGGGAAATAATAAATAATTCCACTCTATTTTCTTATATAAACCCACCCAATATCCCATTTATCTTCACTAAATTTTTTTAGCACATCCTTAATCTAACCTCCCCTATCTGTATTCCTCACATGGTTCCCCCAAGTTCTCAAGAAGCTTCTTCCAAACATTTTGAATCATAGTCTCAAGGTAAGGGATCCTCCTTTTCTCCCCTTTATTCAAGAATATTATTGATTTTATGCCATTTTATTTTAAATTTTTAATGTTAGGGTGTGTTTTCCACATGCCCCATACCTCCATTACGATATATAAATGAATTTATACCCCTTCCATTCTCATTGACCCCTCCCATGAAAATTTATGTTCCCCCATTAGGATGTCAAAATTTTACTGCCTGATTCCATGTAAAAAAATGTGTTGTGAATACCCATACATAATTACTATCAAGGATATTTACCTTTATTCACATATACTTATTTGATTTGGGAATTATATTTATGTATTACACACTCCTTTATCTTGGATTAAATGTGATGAAAATGATTCCATGTAATATGATCTATATGGGACACATAAGCATGAGAACGAAATGAAAGTGACGGGTGTGCCTAGAATTATATAGAGATATAATGCATTGGGTAATTATTAGTCTCATGATATTCCATGTTCGGAAAAGTAGTAATCCTAATTCATTTATTGGACTTTTTCCATCACGATGTCTTGGAAGTTATCCCTGACCTTTGTTTATGATGTAGTCTTTTAAGTTGTTGTCACATTTCCCATGTTGCCATTATGTTATCATGTTATACCATGCCTCATTATTCATGTCTATGATTATCATTCCATTTATGTCTTAACGATATGCCTATTTTCTAGCATGCATTACCTTCTTCATGTTAACCCATGTTTATTTCCATATCGGGCTTTATAGCTCATCCCTTTCTTATGGATGTCTCTAGGTTATCCAATGCAGTTTTAAGTAGAACAGAATATTATGAACATGTTAAGGATATTTTCATTAAAGATGATGTGTTTCATTTTTTGAGTTGTTATGTTATGTACCTATTTCCCAAATACACTAGTGTTATTGACCTTATGGTTATCATTATGTGTAATCTTATGTAATAAATAATGAATTAATGTGTAATAAAGATAAGGGTTGTCATAATAGAAAATCTAATGGAAATAATAATAAGAAACCCATGTATAATAGGTCTAAATCTAAATCTAAATATAAATCTAGTCAAGTAACTTATTATAATTGCATCATACCTAGACATATTTCTCAAAAATGATGCAATCTAAAAAAAATAAGAAACCTGATGGATCTTTTGATGAGTCTCCTTTAGTTGATTCTAATTATGATAGTGTTGAGGTGATTAACGTATCTACCCATGATATGTCTAGTGGGTGGGTTCTAGATTCAGGTTGTTCTTTCCACATGTGTCCATATAAATAATCCTTTCTAGATTTGATCAAAATTTTATAGGTAAAATTTATTCTAGGAAACAATAGGAGGTGTAGGGTTCAATATAGGGGATTAGTCCTGTTAAGATCCATGAACATTCCATTGTCACCTTGTTTGATGTAAGGTGGGTCCTCAACCTGAACAGAAAATTAATCTCTTTAATGATTTTAGACCAAAAATTTTATACCTTCAAGTATTAATTAGGGTGTCTCAAGATCTCCAAAGGCAATATAATAGTTATTAATTGGAATTTTGTTTATGGGATCTAGGTTTTGTATGGAGAAACCCACCATTGAAAATTGGGCAGCACCTATGTTACCAACATTGATAACTCTATTTTATTTCATGGTAGGTTGATGCATGTTATCTCTAAGGGTATTGAGGAGCTTAAAAAATAGGAATTCACCAGTGATTTAACACTTAGAAAATTATTCTTTTGTGAGTATTTCATTTTGATTAAATCCAAAAGAGTCAATTTTAGTAGGTCTTCCTTTAAGTCCATCCACCCACTTGAATACATCCACTTTGATTTGTGGGGTCCTTCTAGGACTACATGTCATGGTTGATTCTCTTATTTTAGGACATTCATAGGTGATTTTTTTTCTGAATGGTGTCATTTAGAAAAAATCGAAACATTTAAAACATAGAAATCCCTTGTTAAAAGTAAAATTGGGAGGAAGGTTAAGGTCATGAGAATAGATTATGTGTTAAAAATACTAGTCAATTGATTTCATAAACTTATGTGCCTCAGAATGGATTATGTGGAACTGTGCTATTAGGGACACTGCCAAATATAATTTTCTTTCTAATTGGATGAACCACACTATATTAGAATGGGTTTGTAGCATGCTAGCTTGCTCGGGCCTGCCCAAATCCTTTTGGGACAAGGTTTTAACTACTACAGTCTACCTGATTAACAGATTCCATTTAGTTTCCAACTAATTCAAAACCATAGAATAATTATGGAATAGTATAACCCCTACATATAGTCATTTTATAGTGTTTGGGTCTAAAACATATTCTCATTTAAAAAAAATAAGTTAGAACCTAAATCTATTAAGTGTGTTTTTTGTGGCGTACCCTGAGGGGGTAAAGGGTAAAAACTGCAGCTTGATAAACCTGGTAACCAAAAGGCTATTATAAGTAGATATGTGGTTTTTCATGTATCAATTTCTCCCAAATATAGATCATTCACTAATCATACTGACCACACACCTAAAAATGATTTTGTTAAGATTGACCAGCCCTCCCAATTTGAGGCTTATGTTGAGTTTTATCCACTTGAACCTCAATTTGTGAACCTGTATCACTCGAGCTCTGATTCAGAGTCATACAGTGATCCTCTTAATGTTTTTGGTGATCACTATCTCATCAGAGATAGGGAAATTAGTGTATAATCTCCTCTTCTCATTTTGGATAGTATCACATGATCAATTTTACTTTCCTTGTAGCCCAGGATCTGGAATCTGAAGATCCTCAATGGTACGAACAAGCTATTGATGATGGAGATTGAAAACAATGAATCTATTTCATGGATTATGATATGAAGCCTTCAAAGAATAAGAACACATGGTCTATTATTAACAAACCATCTAATGATAATATAATATGCTAAAAGAAAATATTTAAAAGAAAATAGAACAATGACAAGATTATGTTTAAGGCTAGATTGGTGGCTAGGGAATTTCTAAAAAGAATGGATATATTACACTAAAATTTTCACTCTATTGGTTAAATACTCATCCATCTCATTTCTACTTTCTTTTTTCACTTACCATGATTTAAACATTGAGTTTCTCGATGATAGAACAATATTTTTGCATAGGGATATTGATTAACAACTTTATATGACACCTACACAAGGTTACATGAATGAATTAAAATTCAACTAGATAATTATAATAAAAAAATAATTATATTTTTTAAATAAAACATCTCAATAATGATATAAATGGTTTTACTCTTTTATGCTTGATATGAAATTTTGTCAAAGTAAACATGAATTTTGTGTCTATTACAATTTTTTTATAAATTCCATACTTTATCAGATGTTATTTGGAGATAATATATTCATAATATGAAAAGATATGGAACCTATAATTTCTGAAAAATATAATTTAAATAATTCCTTTCAAATTAATGGATTAGGTAATGTAAAGAAAATACTTGGTGAGGAAATTTTTATAGATAAAAGAACAACTTTTTGCATCCTTCTCTACATGCCTACATATTAAAGGCCCTTAAAGGTATTTTTTTGAGTCTCTTAATCATGTTAATGTGATTTTTTCCTACCACTTAATTCTTTCAATATCTCAATAACCTATCTCAAGTGACAACATTGAATATATGTCTTGAATTACATATGAAAATATTATTGGATGTATCATGTACTACATGATATACATGAGGCCTGATGTTGTATTTTATGCATGTACACTTATCTGTTTCTTGATTCACCAATGTAAGCCACACCGGAAATACATAAAGTGGATTCTTAGATATGATGTTTCATTTTATACATGTAATATTAAAAATTTCATGGCTAACCTAGGCAAGCCACACTGGTAAGACCTCAAGTGGATTCTTAGATATGTGTATTCTTCACCTTATATGTCTTTATGTTTTGGTAAAAATATCAATATTGTTGAACTTTTTACTAGATATATATATTCATATTATACAGGTAATGTGGGAAAATACTTTACAGTGGATCAATATTATTAATGCTTCGGAGGAGAAAGGTGTATGAGATTTACAACATATATTATATTGAAGAAAAGTTATGATAAATATAAAATTTGTAAACTATAATATGTAATTGTAGAAGTGAAAACGTACATATGTATCAGGAAATTCAAAGTGACCATCTATTGAATCATGAATGTAGACTACATAAGATAATTTTTCTCCACCACTATTCAATACATAGCTATATGTCTCTGCATTCTTACACATTAAATGCCCTTAAAAGGTATTTTTGGAGTCTCTTTGGACTCTTAATGAACCTTTTTCCTCACAATTAATGCTTTAACTATTTCAAGAACCTGGTGCAAGTGATATTATTGAATATATTTATTTAATTCTTTATGCCATTATTATTGGAAGTATCATGTAGTCCCTAATATGCACCAGATGTGATATTTCATTTTCTGTATGAAATCTTAACCAATTCATGGATAACCTGGGCAAGCCACACTGGAAAGCCCTCTAGTGGATTCTTATATATGTTTCTTCCTCACCTTATATATCTTTATGTTTTGATAAAAATATAAATATTTATCATGGATAAGTCTTATAAATTCTCCTAATGAGAAATGTGTCTGATATTTCCATCTTATATTATATTGAATAACATTTATGATAAATATAAAATTTGTGAACTATAATATGTAATTAAAGAAGTGGAAACATGAATATGTATCAAGGAATTTAAAAAACCATCTGCTGAATCATTAATATAGACTACAAACCCTAGTTTTTCTATACCACTATTCAATACACAACAATCTCTCTCAACATTATTACATCATAAAGGCCCTTAAAAGGTGTTTTTTATTCTCTTAATCCTATTAATTTTCATTTTTCTTAACACATCAAGATTTCACTATCTCAAGCACCTGTATCAAGTGTTAAAATTTAGTATATGTATTGAATTACTTATGATAATATTATTGGACGTATCATGTACTCAATGATATGAACCAAACTCAATGTTTCATTTTCTGCATGTACTATTATCTGCTTCATGGCTAACCCAGGAAAGCACACTGGAAATCCCTCAAGTTGCTTCTAAGATATGTTTATTTTTCACCCTCACTATATTTATGTTTTAGTAAAAATATCAATATTGTTCATGTTGTTTCTAGATATCTATATTCTTATTATACAGGAAATGTGGAGAAAAATTTATGGTGGATCAGTCTTATTAATTCTCTTGATGAGAAAGGTGTACAATAGTTACAACTTATATTATATTGAATAACAGTTATGATAAATAGAAATTTTTAAACTATAATATATAATTTTATAAGTGGAAACATACATCTATATCAAGGAAGTCAAAAAGACCATTTTTTTAGTCAAGAATACGGACTACAGACCCTAGTTTTTCTACACCACTATTCAATACACTACTATCTGTCTCAGCATGATTACATCTTAACAACCATTAAAAGGTATTTTTTAGTCTATTAAGCCAATTAATGCGTCGTTTTCTTAAAACTATAATATTTTACTATCAAAATAACCTATCTCAAGTGAAAACATTGAATATTTTTATTGAATTACATATGCTAATATTATTAGAATTATCATGTACTCCATGATATGCACCAGACCCGATGTTTCATTTTTTGTATGTACTCTTAGCTTTTCCATGGATAACCCATGAAATCCACATTAGCAATCCCTAAAGTGTATTCTTAGATATTTTTATGCTTCCCTTTCTATGTCTTTATTTTTTTTCATAAAAATACCAACCTTTATTATGGATCTGTCTGATTAATGATTCTCATGAGAAAGGTGTATGGGATTTCAATATTATATTATATAGAATAATAGTTATTTTAAACAGAAAATTTGTACACTATAACATGTAAGTGAAAAAATTTAAACATACATATGTATCAAGGAAGTCAAAAAGACCAGCTGTTGAATCATGAATACATACTACATACCCTAGTTTTTATCCACCATTATTCAATACATAACTAACAACATTAAACAACCATTTGAATTCGTATTATTCAGAGGTAAATTAAATAAAATTTATGTTTGGAGAAGACACTCATGACGTATTATAATGATTTTATAACACATTCCAATGTAAATGAAATTATATAGTGTTATTAGTTAAGATATTCTTTCACAAATGATAATATACAATATGATGAAAAAAATATTGTTTTTATTTTTTGATGTATGATTTCTATAAAAATTCTAACAAGGAATTTTGTATTCTAGATTTTTATATAAAAAAATTGATGTTATTTCAGAATTTGTAAATAAATTAATATTTATAAGTCCCCATATTCATTCATCGGAATCAATAATAATGAGTGAAGGTGAAATTTTAGATAATTTTAAAAAATTCCTAAGTGTTTGAATCAAATTATAAAAATGATAATAGATACCATGAACGAGTTATACTATATATATATTATTTACAATTAAAATAATTTTTCTTTCATAATGTGTAGTACTTATTATTGTTTATATTTTTTAGGATACACTAGATGCTAATTATGATAAATTCAGTTAATCAATGATATAATTTTTTTATCCAATATATGAGTATCAAAAAAATAGGTCACATGTGATTCCACTTAATAACTAGTAAACATTATATTCTCAATGTTTTATTATATATTCTATATTATGAATTAATATTCGTATTTTACATGGTAGTATAATTCTTATTTATCAATTTGTAGGAGGTTAAAGAAAATGAACAAGAAGAAGTAGATAGATTATTATAGATGGAATTTTTTTTGGTATATACCCTAAAAGTTAAGTATATACTGAACATGTAAAAAATTTCATATAATTATAAATGTTCTTGTAATTCCAAAAATATCCAAATAGAAACAACATTTTTTCCTTTGTTTGAAAATTTCTGAAAGATATCAAATTCCATAGAATACTCAAACCCTATTAATATCTATTATATGTGTCTATTTTTGAATACATATACTTTTAGTTGACTTATTTGTTAGGTATTATTTATATTTTTTACACACTAAAAAAATTGTTTATAACTAAAATTTGATCCAATAAATTAATTTAGGGATGAAGAGGTAGGTTATGTTTTGTCGCAATATTCAGGTAATTCATGAAAGTCTATTTATATAAAGCGTATTTAATTTTATTATAGAAAAATATACTTCACATTTCAGTGTAAAATCCTGATTAGAAATGTTACATGACCATGTTTCAGAAATAAGTTCTTGAATTGTGATGAAACTATAGAAATATTACCATTGTTCTATTACTGGCGTGTAATAATAATTGTCACATCATTTGTAAAAGTGGTGTTTTCTAAATAACATAAAGTTTATTTTTCGTTTTAATCGTATGAGTAAAAAAAATAGTTGGGACATGCATAATTATTAGAAAAGGAATGCATGTTATTCTGGTCATGTCATTCTAGTGTTTGGTGTGCTTGGAATAACTAAAAATACTATTTTTAATTTTAAATTAGTATTTTGGTTAAAATGGTATGCCATATGGCCAATTCCATGAAAGTGTGTTAATCATGAAAATATAAGAGAAGGTTTATTTATTTATTTGAGGATGGATAAACCACAACATATTTTCAATATGTGATATGCTTGGAATGATTTGAAAACACATTTTAATTCAAATTCAACATTTGAGCCCAAAGACACAACAAAATGAAATGGCGTGCTGACATCAACATTGAATGGGTTAATCACATTCATCAACCTCATCGAGGTTTCCCCATAGAGGGGATAAATTATCAAATCCTTTTTGTTGTGGACGTCCAATAAAGGGAAAAAATGGAAATAATGTGATGGAAAAAAACTAACAGGAATATGGCTTATGGCCAGGAGGAGATGGACGTGTGTTGGAAAGTATCCCATTCAAACTTAAAATAAGTAGCTTTCTTTTAGAGGATCCATGGAGAGGTTTTTTGGATGAGGGGTGTGAAATATGCCATAGAGACTTTGTGTGATTGATTTTTTCCAATCTTATAAGGGATCATGCTTCCTAGTTAATGTGTGTGTCACATCAATCAACTCTTGAGGATGATAAATGGGATCCTTGTTTCCCAAATCATACAGACATGCCCTATGGTTATCTATCATAACTCATTTGATTAAATAAATAATCAATTATGGGGAATGTAATTATTTTTAAAAGAATTATTCTATAATAATGTAGAGAATACAAATGAAAAATACAGAATTGAAACATTTACTACCCTTTAAATGAAGCTCTTCAGTGGTTCTGTTTGAGGTTTTGTTTCTCTAAATTCACGACGTGAGTAGTTCTCATGATGTGTATTGAATAAATTTCACAACCTGAATTGGTTTCATGACATTAGTTGGTTCTATAACTTCTTTTAATGCTTCCCTACAATGTCTTGATGGTATTTAAAAATAAAAACACACATGTGAATGTATATTCCATTTTCAATTAAATTTTAAAGATTCAGGGGAGAGTGCTTGCGCCTAGAAATAGAAAAATAAAAATCCTAAAAACTCATGTTTCCTCCCTAAAGCACTTTTGTTTGACATAATTTTCTCAACCTTACCACATTAATCTCAGGTGGAGAATGATTGAAAATATAATACTTGGTTGGGGTCCATAACTTATATCACCTGTGACTTTTCCACATAGGTCGGTCCCTTTCCTTCTTCTAATAGCAGCTTGAATTTTCCTTCTTGAGGTACTTTCATAATTTAGAACAGATGAATCCACCATTTATTTTTTAGAACATAAAATCCAATATTTAGGTCTTGATCCATCCAAACCTTATGGAATTTTTCAAAGATTCATGAAAATTTTGTCTCTCCATCATTAGTGTTTTTATCTTTGAGCTGCCCAACTTTCTTTTCGTATTTACTTTTCCTTCATCATCATGGATAGTACATGCCTATCGTTGTTATTTTAAAATTAAAACATCTTCGACTTCATAATTTTTTCCTTCTTTAATGTCGTCATCCTTCATGTCATAGTTCTTCATTGCCTTGTGTTTGTTGAAATTGACTTTCTAACTTCCGACTCTCAGACACAACTCACTCATTTGCGCATCAATCAACTATGTTTTAATTGCTAAAAATAGTCTTATAAAAATAATAGGTGTTATCTCCTCTTATATATCATGTATAAAAACATCTATGGGGAAGATAAGTTTTTCATTCTTGATCAGAATAGATTTAATAATTCCTCATGAGAATTTATTGACATGGTTTTCATGGGCCATAGTCAAATAGAATTTCTATTTTACTCATAATGAAACCCAGTTTTTGACTGGAGTCATCTCTTAAGGAGAATGGTCATGGAGTTTCACTATTCCAAACAATTATATATTTTTATTTTTTTCAAATTTTTAAAATAATGAGAACAATAATAAGTTATTTTTTGAGATTTGATAAATGAAAGGTATAAAATAGAATGAAAATATGGGAAGTATGGATAAAATATTGGGGTACACCCATGGATTCAACCTTATGATCCTTATCTCGCACCATTTACCCTTAAATTTTTTTCTATGTGTGTTCTAATCAATAAGAACCCAATTATTTATTTGAGTTATGTAATCCATTATTTCTATCAATTTTTTGTTTAAATGTTTAAATATTGCTTAATTTGAATGCATGTTGAGATCATGGAGGTGTCGGGGGTGTCGGGGGTTGGTTCGAAGCCAGAAACCTAGCTTTTATTAGAGAAATGCATGGTGTATGGTTAGAAGAAACTGTGCAAGGTAGGCCACACAGTTACTCTAAATCATGAGAGGGTGGATATAGGAAGGCTATAAGACACATAATTTGATAAACCATGCGACTTGGGGATAGACGATCATGTAAAAATGTCTGCAATTTTGACAATTGAGTTTTGTGTGGTTTGTGCATTGTTAGTCAAACCGTGCAAGGAAACTATGTGGGGTAAACTTACCTAAAGTTAAGAATTCATGGTTGGTGCATGGTTTGGCCAATGGCACATCCAAACAATTTGAACCTGTAATTTTTTCGGTAAATTAATATTTTACCCCTAATTAAAATCTATTACACCTAATTCTATTCCACTCCTATTCTTATAGATATCTCCATCTATTTGATAGCTTCCCCTGTGCAGTTGTTCCATGATATTTTTTCAAATCTCCATCATGTGTTTGAATTAGGAACCCTCGGTCTCATTGGATTTGTGATAGTAAGACCTCAATTCCTTTTTAATTTTTCTCTGTTCTTCATAGTATCAGCTATGCTATTTTGGTGCAAGCTAATTTTCCCTATTAATATTTTCTTTAACCATTATAAAATTTTCATTCGATTTGAGTTGAATCGGGAGATAATACTAGAAGATATATCCTCTAAAAACCTACAGTAGTTAGTCTCAATCCTTTTTTTAAGTCGAGTGTCTATATAAATTGTTGTGTCGTGCACCCAATTATCATAGGATCACTATGAAATGAATTTAAATCCTTGAATTAAATTGATAGGCATTACCTATGTAATTAAAGAATCCATAAATGTACATTTGTAGGTTATGGAACTTGAATCAGAACCACCCCCTGGGTGATTTGATAATGAATTGGACCACCATGGGTGGCTTTTGGAATTGAATACCTTTGAGGTTTCCCTATTTACCCCTTGTCATGGGATGTTTAATACTGAATTTTCATTTGTAATTGAAATGATAAATTGAATTGATAAGAATAGGGAATAGAATACATGACCCTATACCCTTTCCGTGTATTGGTTGATTAAGCACGAGATGCTTGTTATAATGAATTTCCCATGTGAGTAATTAAATGGAAAGCATTATAAGCTTAGACATGCCTTGATCCAACTTCTGAGGTGATTTTGGTTTGAATTAAATATGTGGATGACCTTGACTTGATTAAATGAAATTGAATTGATTTAATTATTATATGCCTTGGGTAAACTAGGGATTCAATGGAAATTTTCACAAAAGAAATCAATTGGCTTGTATATTTCTTATGCCCGAGTGACAATTGGACACTAGATATGGACTGCTAATGATGGAATCATAGGGGATGATGATTATATGTCGAGTGATACTTCGAATTCTGTATGGATTTCCAAAGAAAAATTCAAATGGAATTTTATTATATATTCCTTGGGTGATAGTTGGTCTCCCTTAGTGGACCACCACAGATGGACTTGAGTTGTAATGATGTTATACCACACCTAGAGCGATACCTTGGTTATTGAGGATCACTATGGATGGGATTGTGGGTTGTTGGTTTGTATTATACTTGGAGTGATACCTGGATTCCAAATTATGAATGATAAGAAAGATCTCAAGTTCATAAATGAATAATGAATGGAATAGTCTATATGATGCATCTGCCAAGCCAAATCACAATCTTGGATTTATTCTTGACTTACACTTTATGGATGGCCTATTTAGGCATCCTTTGTTTACCTATCTATATGGGGGATGTTGGGTTATATGCCAGGTCCCAATACTTATTAATTAAATGAGACTAAATTATTAAATGAACATGATTTTAAATGGAACTGGCCTGACAGTTATTTCATACACTTATTTACTAAATGAAATTTATGGAAATGAATTGGTTGTTAAATGAGAAACTAGAATTTATAGGATTTTTACCTCCAGTACCTCCTTTATTATTCTATTAATTTCTGCACTCTATTATATATATTCAATAATTGGATGAAACTTGACCTTGGTGGTTTCCTACAGGGATTTAGTGTCACACTCTATTGGGGCCACCTTGGGTACCTGAACAAACTATATGATTATAGGTAAAGATTACAAAATTCTCCCTACGATATGTTCTCGATTTTTTTCAGAAGAAGGAGATCATTGGACCGAGCTGAGGCTCGTAATTCTAGTTGGGATACTTTTTTCCTTTTTTTAATCTTGATACATGTATTTTCTTGTACTATAGTGTACCTATTTTGGATGACTTGTAGATACAACTGATATGTATCATCATCATTGTATATGAGAATCCTTTTTGATTTGTTTATATATATTCCATTAATTTTCATTTATCATCTATTTGTATGATTTTTTACTTTATCTGGTTATATGTTATTGATATTTTACTGTTCTACACTTGGGTGATGTGGCAATAGTCTCCCCACAGACACACCTAGGCCCTCACTGTTAGTCAGCAACCTCTATAATTTGGGGAGATGCGTTTGAGGCCATGTGTCCGATCAGGTTTGGGGCACTGTTGAGTGAAATCTAGGCCCATGATGTTATAATGTGGCATCATAGAATTATTTTCTAGTTTGATTTATTGTTTGGAGACAATATATAGGGATATGAAGGAATATGAATTTCATAATGAGTTGTTCCTAGGCGTAGCTAACCCACGTATAGAAAAAAACAATTTTCCTCTAATTAAATTGTTTTTAGGGATTTTGACTATAATAGTTGATTTGATTCCACCGTTGGAGAATTCAATTGATTTCTAATGTTTTTGTTTATATGATTGTGGGTTATGATTTGTTTCAACCCAATGAGATTGGGGTATTCCATATCAGGAATCATTTAGGCACTTTATGGGAGTCACATTCCATGCATTATACCATGCCATTTAGAATGCATAACTTGTTTCATGATATTGTGATATGTGGAATGATAGTTATACCTTATTTTTTTATAGAATTTATAGAGCGGGGTTTAGTGTGAATTAGTTGGACACCATAATTTGGATCCTGAAGAGTATGGGCCCTCATGGATCATAATTTGGAGAATCATTTGGTTAAACCTATTTAAAAGTGAATGTGATGTAAATGTGAAATAAATGAAATGGGAAAAGAGTTAATGGGAATAAAATGGAAACTTCAGTTCCTTAGAGCAGAAAACTTGACCTAGAAATGACCTTAGTAGTGGAATGTAGGAAGTCTCTCTAGATTTTATGTGATTTATACATCACCCATACATGACTCTTACTACAGGAATAGGAGTTTGTTCTTATATAATAAGTCTTGTACCTACCCTATTTGAGTATCTATGATTTTGACCTGAAAAATTTGATAATGATCTTGAACTGAGACGTGTGTTTGGAATTATATAGGCATGCCACCACAACTTCCTCCAGTCATACGCCAAGAGTGTGGCGACAACCACACTCCAGAGGTGGTGGGTCATGGGAAACTAGTGGATCCTCCAGTACTCCAACAATGATACCAGTAATCGTACCATACACAGGTGTTGACGCACAGTTATGTGATGGGTTCTTGAACTTTGTGTAGACCATTTAGGGATCACCATAAGCTACCCCAACTATGGAAGAGTTGAAACATGAGTTCTAGCAGTAGCATCTACCCATGATTTCAAGGGAGGTAAGACCACAGGCTATGAAGTCCTGGCTAGATTCCATGCTATCGATCATTGAGAATCTAGAGAATCAACCTAAGAAGAGGGTTAATCTCTTTATGTATATGTTGGGTAATGTTTCTAATAGATGGTGGGATGTTATTACTCATACGGAATTTCAACAGGAAATGGATTGGATGGATTTTCATATTACCTTATATGACTAATTATATCTCAATAAGTTGAGGGATAATAGAGCCTAGGAGTTAATAAACCTAGAGTAGGGCGCGTTATTAGTGATGGATTATTCAGCCCGTTTTATTAAGATCCAATGCTTCACACCTATTCTGATGGGTGACAAGTTATCTAAAGCTAAGAAATTTTAGGATGGTCTCAGGCATGATATATGATCATAGGTGAATGTCAATTGGATGACTAGCATTTCTAGAATGGTGAATTAGGTGATTATCATAAGACATAACCTAATAGAGTGTGGGGTGAGAGCAAGGGAGGTTTAAAATCTAGATCTAGTACTGCATCGACCAGTATTATGAAGCGTCGTCTGGTGCTTCCATGAGGTGATATTAGTAGTCATACCACATACATAGGAATTCAGGTGAGGTGATAATAGTGTGGTAGGATGGGACATATGAGGAGACATTATATGAGGGGCCTAGTCGAGTGTCCATCCTACGGTAATATTTGTCATCTACATCACTTCTATAGAACTTTTCCTCAGGTAGTCTTTGAGAGAGGGTTTTCACCGACTCCACATTTTAGGGCGGGGTCAGCAACTTCTCATATGGTTGGGAGATGAAGTACATCTATCCCATCAGGCCGAGGTGGTGGTCATGGACATGGTAGTCAGACCCTAGTTTTACAGCGACAACATGGTGGATCTACTTAGGGTATCCAAGAAGTACCATAGGGATGTGGTTCAAACCAGATATATGCAGTGCAACAGACCCTTGAGGAGCATGATCTCGGGCCTTCAACTACTAGAGGTACTATTATAGTAGCCTCCACATTAGCGTCTACTCTTTTTGATATAGGATATTCTCATATCTTTATATTTATGCCCAGTTGGGAGATAATCAAGCTCAGTTTTGAGAATTTTTATGGTTTTATGATGCTTGGAACTCTATTGGGGATTATAATAGAGGATGTACATCAGTTCAAGTAGTTACTCTTTGAGATTTGTGGGAGGCACTTCATATGAGACATATTTTTCCTCAAGATGGAAGGTTTTGAAATCATTCTTAAGATGGATTGTTTGGTTCCCTTTCATGACTTTGTTGACTTATATCACCAAAGGGTGATATTTACATCACTAGAGGGTGATGATTTTATTCACAGAGGTCAACGATATGTACATGTGAGAAAAGATTGACCCACGAATCGTGGGAGGGGTGGAATGAAAGACCAGATTGGGAGTTTCTATTTGGATGATTAGGGAACATGTCAAGATGATTTCCCTCTTGTGGTTGATTATTTCAGGGATATTTTCCCAGATAACATTTCTGGATTACCTACAGTGAGAGAGTTAGAGGTCTATATCGATCTAGTGCTAGGAGATACATCGGTATCCATTTATCCTTATAGGTGGATACTACTAATATGTAAGATCCCAAGAGGCTACTATAGTATTTATAGTCAAAGGAGTTTTTTTGACCCAATACTTCTCTGTGGGGTTCACTGGTTCTTTTTGATAAAAAGGCAGACGATACCCTCATTCTATACGTGGATTACAAGAAATTGAACCAGATAAAGGTTAATAACATGTATCCCTTGAAGTAGATAGATGATATTTTTTATTATCTCTGAGGAGATCAAGTTTTCTCAATGATTGATTTTAGATCTAATTATCATCAAGTGAATGTTAGACTATCATAAATACCTCGCACAACTTTTCATAGACGGTATGGTCTATAAGAGTATTTGGTTATTTCATTCGGTCTCACGAATGCACTAGCAGGCTTCATGGCACCGATGAACCATGTTTTCCATCCTAATCTAGATTTGTTTTTAGTGATTTTCATGTACAATATCTTGGCATATTATTTAAATGGACACAACCATGAAAAATATCTTTAGATAATATTGGATACAATGAGGGAAAATCATTTATATGCTAATATCAAAAAGTACCACTTCTATATAGAGTGAAGATGAGGCAGCTGTTGGATTCGGAGAGCCTATTCCCACAGGAGAGTGTGGTAGGTGAGGACCCTCCTCCTGGTTGGACTATAGGAAAAAATGAAATTATGTGAGTATATGTTCACGTATGGGTTTATATAGACATGTGCATGGAGATGATGTAAGTCTTTCATGCTCCATCTTGGGAATCACATCCTAACATCACTAAAATATATCCATATTTGCATCACCAGTATTGGTGGTTTGGTATAAAAATAGATTTAGCTAGTTTTTTCGTGATACATTCCACCTATCAGTAGATGAATACGAAACACTAGAGACCAACGGAAATTTTATAGTAAATTCCCATTACTAAGTGGAAATTGGATGAAATAGTGATGGATTTTGTGATAGTTTTACTGAGGTCGACCTGAGGCAATGATTTTTTATGGTTTGTTGTTGACAGGCTCACAAAGGTTGCACATTTCCTACCTATCAAGGAGACCTTTTCAGTTGATGACCTTGGGAGGTTTCATATCCGTGAGACATTATGAATTCATGGATCTCTGTTTACTATCATTTTAGAAAAGGATTCCCTATTTATTTCCCAATTCTGGAAGAGTTTGTAGAGGGAAATGGGTAAACAGGTGCTTCTGAGCATAAAATGCCACCCTCAGACTAATGTCTAGTCAACTCATACAATATAGGAACTTGAGGATATACTACGGGAATGTATTCTAGATTTTTGGGGCTCTTGGGAGAGGCATATACCCCTTCTTTAATTCACCTATAACAATAGATTTCAATCTACTATTTAGATGGAACCTTATGAGGCATTGTACAATAGGCCAAACCGATCACCCCTGTGTTAGTTAGAGGCAGGAGTGTTAGCTATTCATGGAACTTGTCTTGTTCAAGAGACCACATAGTAGGTGTAGTTGATTTGAAAATGGGTGGCTATTGAATAGTATTGTTAGGAATCTTGTGCTAATATCTGTATACAACCTCTAGAGTTTGAGTTAGGGGATCAGGTCTTTTTATATGTTTCATCGAGGATGGAACACAAAAGGTTCTGGTTACAAGGTAAAAAATCACCATGGTATGTCAGGTTGTTAGAGATTCTGGAGAGATTTAGGTTGGTAGCCTATCAGTTATAGGTACATCAAAGGTACTGATCCATGCACGACATCTTCCATTTTTCTCAGCTGTGACATTCCTATTCATACTTGTCTTATTCCTTCCATCCATAGGAGGTTGAGTTACATATAGATTCATCCTTTGAGGAGAATCTAATATGTGTTTTGGATCTTATCGTGAAGGTTATTCGAGGTCGGTTTGTTCTTTTAGTATGTGTTATATGGAAGTATGACCAAGTACATAAATATACCTAGGAGCGTGAGGCTGATGTATGATCATAGTGGCCAATGTTGTTCTCATACATTCTTAAGCAACCTTGAGAGGGAAATTTAGGGACAAATTTCTCTTAGGTGGGATGTTTCTATGAACTCGGTTCTTTCTTTGAGGTATGAAATCCCTTATTTCCATAAAATTTTAGTTTAAATGTTTAAATATGGTCTAATGTGAGTGACTGTTGAGGTCATGGAGGAATATGGGGTGTCTTGGATTGGTTCAGAGCATGGAACCCATCTTTTGGGATGAAAAATGGGAGGCACATTTAGACGAAATCATGCGGGGTAGGCCACAAATTCACTCTAAAACGTACGAGGCTAAATAGAGGAAGGATACAAGTCGTACAGTTTGATAAACCATCCGACTTGGGACACAAAGTCATAAAAAATGTCTACAATTTTGATAGTGTAGTTTTTCATATTTTACACATGGTTAGTCAGACCGTGTGAGGAAATCATCCTGGGTTATGTTTCCTATAGTTAAGTGTGTACGGTTGGAAAATGATTTTTCCAACCATGTAACAAAACCATGTGACCATATAATTCATGGAAAATTACCATTTTACAAACAATTAAATCTATTAAATCTAATTATATTTCACTCTTCTTCCTCCATACAACACTCTCCATTTGAGAGCTTCCCTTGGGTGACTATTCTAGGATTTCCCACCAAATCTTCATCTAGCATCTGAATCAAGAACATTTAGTCTCATTGTGTAACACCCCAAGCTTCCTCAGTATGTTTCCTTTCGAATAATGCAATGGCGTGCATTGTACGCAACTTCGAGATTTTAACACACCATAACTAATCAAACTAGCCGTTATGAATAGTAATACCTAATTTTTGAAATTTTATAAATTATATCTCTAAAAATGGACTTCATTTTTGGATTTGGAATATCGAAATTAGCCTAGGGTAAAATTTTGGTACTTTTCGGATAACTTTCATATTTTGATGAATAGTGAAAATTACTAAATTTTAATTAAAAACAACTTTTTTAATCAAAATAATTAATAGTGATAAATTATGAATTTGAGTGGTTTTAAAGTATATTTAGAATATATTTTTACCATGTAATACAATGTGGGTCATTGAACATAATTTCACATTTAAACCAGACATAAACAAGTGACAATCTTTTGATAGTTATTATATCTAAAAAACACGCTTTTTGTTTTAACAATGGGAATTAATTTTAAATTAATTTCTGCCACTTCTGTGTTTTGAATTTGGAAAAATGGATTCCATATTTGGAATCAGGATGTTCAAATTGTGTAAATATGTAACTTTTCTTTTTAAATATTTTGGATAATTACTCCGGTAAATATTTTATTTACCATGGTTAAAGGGTAAATCCGGTAAACAAGGGTTAAACAATAATATTATAATAATACTAAATTACCCTAAAACGTGTATTAACCCTATTGGTGGATACATGGTCAACCATGGGCATCTTTGGGTCGATTTTGGGAGCCCATGGATCCACTTGTAAGTGATAATGACACTTTATTTTAATTAAGTTAAAATAAATACAAAAATGACACAAGCATATATCTTTTAACAAAACAATTGTTACAGAGGGTTATATATGTTGGATTTCATATTATAAATATTCATTAAAAAGATAAAAAATTTTACTAAATAATTATATTTTATTTATAATTTTTAGACATTAAATAATTTAATTTATTTATGACACAATGATGATGAATTAATTACTTTAATAGTGAAAAATTAAAATAATTGATATTATAAATACCCGAATAAATATAATATGAAACTTTTAATGAATAAAAATAATTTTATAGGATAATATGATATATTAGGATTGATGTAATTGACTTTTTTCTAAGTAATCAATCTGTTATGAGTTTTACAAAAATCAACTATTGAATAGTGTCAAAATTGACATAAAAGAGTTCTTAAAACAAATATTATATTATTAATTGATATTAAATTCCTAAAAATCTAAGGTTCGGCCAAGAGACTTATATCATGATAGGTTCATCATTAATGGACCACTTGGGGGTCTCTTGGATGTATATAGTAAGTTTATTAACCATATAATATAAAAATACAAAGAGACATTGTAAAAGTGAAACTAATTAACTAAGAGTTAATACTTAAAGATAAGGTTAATATAATGACTCAAACCTGTCTAAATTCTATTGGTTGAGTTGTTTTCGACCCATCCCCACCTTAACATTTAAATAATAAACTTTGGATCCATTATAAACCGAATATGAATTTATTATAAATTAATATTTCTAGCTTTTCCAAAGATGCCCCTCACCCCTCTTATAAAAGGGCACTCCTCCTTCTCATTTCTTCACACCTTCAAAGCCCTTTGGTTCGGCCAAACCCTGCCCAAATACTATCTCAACTTCCCTCACTACAACCTAGAGGCCTTATTTTGATCAAAAAGCCAACCTAAGGAGCCCTTTTGATCAAATCAAAAGGAAGAACCTGAAGAAGAGGTAATGTTTTCACCACCCCTTTTCAAGTTCCTTTCTTCTTCCACTTCCTCTTTCTTTGTTATTACCATTATAAAATAATAACTCCAGTATCATATATATACTGTGATGTTATTATAAATATGGTACAACCATATTCAGTATTCTATCCATCCTTTGAATAACATGTCACAATACGTGTGTACGTACGGCTTACCGTCTCCACGTCGTGGTGTAATTGTTATTCAATTTATTATTATTTGGATGGGTATAATAATGATGTGTAACTCATGTAAATAATAAATATAACATGATAATTATTCTTTATATATGATATACCATCAAATTATATATTATTTTAATATCAAAAGAATGATATTGTCGCTCGTGCGTACGTACGGACTACCGTCTCCACGAACGCGATGAGATTCATTCTCCATCATATCCATTCAAGTATAATTATAATTTGATGATTTAAAAACAGTATCTAAGGACTTTATATCATTTTGGATATGAATAATATACATCCCATTAATAATGAATATGGCTCACATAACAAAGAATATAAAGTAAAATGAACCCGTTAACACCCGAAATGACGATAATTCTAAGATATTATTAACAAATCAATGTTAAAAGATCATATATGATATCATATTAAAGTAAATTATTCTTTTATAATTGAATAACAATTATTTCACCATTATACAGGAGGTTAACCTACCGTCGACCAAGGAAAAAGTACAAAGTAAGGGATTTTCTTATCTCACTTTCAATTCTGTGATATTTCCATTATTCGCCACTAAATTATTTAAAGTGGTGTATTGTGTACTTCCATTTGATATATATTATCATGATTCTCTTTATATTCATGTTATTCTATAAATAATTTGGTGGTTATTAACTTTTGGCCATATGACTCAGTTGATTAACGTGGTAAGGGGTTTCTTAACTCACTCTTAATTTCGTGAGAATTCCATTGTTCACCACTAAATTATTGCATGTGGTGTATGTGTACTACCCATGATTGTATTCATTGTGTAATATAATTTAATTTATGGGTATTTACATCATCATGGTATGATACTTCTTTCAGGGGTTTATGTTTCGTAAGTTACCTAATCAATAAGGGAATTTGAGATTTCAATTTCCACTCATTTGGCTTTACACATTTTTCATTGATTATATTACCCCAAGATTATGTGTGGAATCACTATTCATTTGATTATGTCATAATTTCCACTCCCCATCCTGTGGATATACTTTTGATACACATAATAACTCCATTGATAATTCTCAAGTCATTGATATGAATTTGATAAAAGTAATTTTAACTCATTCACCATTTGTTGAGTTAAACATCCAATTCGTTGGTGTTGTTTTTACAAGAATATGTGTGAATATCCTTTGATTGTTTTACACTGAATATCCAATAATATTTAGTGTATTTATATTTTTCACACATAATTTCGTCGTTGATTTATCCTTAACCCAAGGATATGGCCTTTTTGAGAGATTTCATCTCAATTTACATTCCATTGAGACTTCTTCATTGTTATACACCAAATCACTTTTATATGGTGTATATAATGTACCTTGAAATAGTATATCATGAATTACTTTATTCTCATGATATTACAATGTTTTTATTACCTCTATTATTTGTATTCAAGTGTCTCTCTTTTGGTTAGAAACTCTAACCAAAATACCATTTTAAAATTTTTTAAAGACTTATTCTTCTAAATCTTGCTCATTAATGTCCATGTTTTAAAAATGGTTTTAAGTATTTATTTATATGGACATTAAAGTTTTAAAATTAAAGCTCCTTTTAAAAGTTTCAAAGTGGTATGGGACACTTTGATTCAAAAATCTATTTTTAAATGGCTTCTTGACAAATAGTGTGACTTTTAAATAATTTCAAGAAAAAGGGGGATATTTCTCTCAAATAGTTTTGTTGATTATTTTCATATATGTCAACATCCTTCATTATTCTTGATTGAGGTTAATGTGATACAATACAATCTTTCATATTGTATCGAATGAGTTATGTTTGACTGTGGATGTTCTATTTTTATACCATTCATGGTTTGTGGTTAAAGTATTGACATTTCGTATGCTAGTTTTAATACGAATGTTTATGTTATGTTTAAACCTGTTCATATGAGGAATGCATTGGACTTAATAAGTGACGGGTGGAGCCCGCTATAGCTACTCGATGCATCGGTAGGTCTCATGAGACAAACTAGTGTCTTGGCACAAGGCCTTGGCAAAATCTTATTTGCAGTCTTGGCACAAGGCCTTGGCTATGTGGTTATGATAGTCTGACATTATGCATTCCATCATTATGAAAGTGGTTATTGATAATGCATGGGATTATTTGACTAGTAGAATATCCATGTGAGTAAGTAAATGGCATTATTTTATTTTATCTTTGCCATTTTATGCTAAAGTTCAAGTTTAAAAGGCTTTTGTTTTAGTTATAAACTGCCTTAAGTGTTTATGCTTATTTATGAAAGCTTCTGCTATAATGTTATCCTTACTGAGCATCTGAGCTCACCCCTTTCAATGTTTTATTTTTCCTAGTATTATGAAGAAGTAATTTATGAATGAACTTCAGGGATAATATGAGGGGATATGAAGACAAGATGTTTTTTTATGATGTAATGTAAAAATTTATGGATGTATCTAGTTATTCCAAGGATACTAAACTAATCGGTCTTTCGAGACTTGATATTTCTCGTGATCATGCCAATGTTATGTAATAATGCACCAACTCTAGGTAACTATGGTCGGGGCGTTACACATTGTATCTACACTGATAAGTTATAAATTCCTTTTTAATATTTCTCTGTTCTTCTTGGTATCATATTCTCTATTTAGATGAATGATAGTTTTCCCTATTAATAGGTTCTTCATACGTACTTTGATCTTTTCTCAGTCCGAGTAAAATCCAGATCTGATATTGGATGATCTATCCTCTAGGGACCTACGGTCTATGGTCACATGGCTTTTGTTTAACATCGAGTGTTTATATATTTCATTGTTCCATATTCCAAATTCTTAGAGTGTCTCCTTGAAATGAATTTAAATCCTTCGATTAAATTGATTGGAATGGACTATGTAATTAGAGAATCCTTCAATGGATGTTTATAGGTTGTGGACCTTGATTTAAAACCACCCCTTGGGTGAGTTGATAATGAATTAGACCACCATGGGTGGATTTTGGAATTGGATACCTTTGTGGTGGGCCAATTTACCCCTTTTAATGGGATGTCTAATATTGAATTTTCATTTTTAATTAAAATGATAAATCTAATTGATAAGAATAGAGAATTGATTCCATGAACCTCGACCCCTTCCATGTGTTGGTTGATTTAGAATGAGATTCTTGTTATAATGAATTTCCCACATGATTAATTGAAAGTAAAGACTTCTATGCTTAGCCATGCCATGATACACCTTCTGAGGTGAGTTTGGTGTGAATTAAATAAGGTGATGACCTTGACATGATGAAATGAAATTTATTAAATGTTATTTATTTGATTTAATTATTATATGACTTGGGTGACACATGTATTCAAGGACTAATTCCATGGATGGACTCAATTATATTGAACCTTGCTTATGCCTGAGTGACACTTTGGCTCCTGATATGGACTTCCAAGGATAGACTCAAAGGGGATGATTATTATATGACAAGTTATACTTGGATGTACCTATGAATTTTCAAGGATGTACTCAAAGGTAATTTGATTATATATTCCATGGGTGATACTTGGGCTCCCTTAGTGGAACTTCAAGGATGGACTCGAGTGGTAGTGATGTTATACCACACCTTGAGCGATACCTGGGTTATTGAGGATCTCCATGGATAGGATTGTTGGATGTTGGTTTATATTATACCTAGATCCATACCTAGATTCCAACTTAGTAATTCCAAGGACAGGATCAGGTTCATAAATGAATAATGAATGGAATGTTATATATGACGCATCTTCTAATCCAAATAACATGCTTGGATTTGGTCATGACTTACACTTTATGGATCTCCATTTTAGGAATCCTTTGTTTACCTATATATATGGGGGATTCTGGGATATGTGACCATTCTCAAGACGTATTAATTAAATGATATTAAATGATTAAATGAAGTTGATTATAAATGACACAGGCATGACTATTAATTCAGACACATATTTCTTGAATGAAATTGATGGAAATGAATTGGTTACTAAATGAGAATATGGAATTTATAGGATGTTTACATTTAGTAATTACTTTATTATACTATTATTATCTCTACTATATTATATATATTAACTTATTTTATGGAACATGACCTTAGGTTGTTTTCTACTGGGGTTTAGTCTCACATCATGTTCGGGCCACCTAGGGTACTTGAACAGACTATATGATTGCAGGTATAGATAAGGGAAATCACCCTACTATAGGTTCTTTATTTATTCCAGTATCAAAAGAGCATTGGACTAATATTTGACTCATGATTCTAGCTAAGATACATTTATCCTTTTTTACTTTTGATACATATATTGATTTTTACTATAGTATACCTATTTTCGTTCTTTTGTAGAGACATATGACATGTATCATCATCATTGTATATGAGAATCCTTATAAATTTGTTGATTTATATTCCTATTATGTTTATTTACAAAATTTCTATATGATCTACTTCTTTCTCTACTTATATGTTATTGATATTCCATTTTTCAACACTCTGGTGATGAAAGCATAGTCTCCCAATAGACACACCTAGGCCCTCGCTACTATTAGGAAGCCTCTATAATATTGGGAGATTCTCTTGAGGTCATGTGGCCAATCAGGCTTGGGTCACTTTTGAGTGGCATTCGGGTTTAAGATGTTACACAATCAACCACCCACAACCTTACTGCTTAAATATTCTGAATGAACTTCACACTCGTGGAGTATCCCCTAAGTGACTAGCTCATCACTCTCTTAAATGGGTAAAAATAATTATCCTATCCTCCATTCAGATCAATTCTCCCATTTTAAAACATTGGTCTGAACGGTGGGAGGGTAAAAACTATTCAATAGTGTGAAAGGAAATCAGAAGGAATGATACATGAGGTACGATCATCTCCTCAAACTCTCACTATTAAGAAACACTGGAACAAAATATAAGGAGTGAGTTCATGTGAGTTTACTCTGGATCACTATTTTTTATACATGTGTGATCCTTAGTTTATCCCCACATCATCCATAGAAGCTTGAGAGATCACTAGACTACATAGTGGGTGAGAAGAAAATAATATAAAGAGGGAGATGAAAATCATAGAACAATCAAAAAGAATAAAAAAATGAAAATTTCCATTTAACTTGAAATGAAAAATTGAAAAAAAAATATAGGGGAATATAAACCTAGTCGGAAGATGTTGAAGTTTTTTACTGGGTGAGGGGAAAATTGTTGATAAATTTGAGTGAGTGGCCTTCTTCATCATCTCATTCAGTGTTAAAGAGATATTCTACTTCATTCCCCATGTATATCTTTTATGGATTTAGTGGGACGTCTTTATCCCATGATCAAGTGCCTATGAATTCAATAAAGTTCATAGAATCCTTTTTTTGGTACTTCAGGACTCCAGTGTAAATCAATTATTGCCCAGTGTGATGGAAATTGGCCCTGTATTTGATTGAGAAATGAGACTGGTCTGATGTGTATGGGTCTGGATGTCATTGAAAATAGGTTAAAAACAACATAATTAATTTATGTCAAGAAATAATTATATATATATATATACATACATGTATGAACTAATTATATATATATATATATAATATTCTCCATTTTTATTTATTTTATTATATATGTATATAACTTTTTTATTTTATTTAGTTTTCTATTTTTTTCTATTTTTTATTTTATTCTTATGTTTAGAGTGGGATTGAGGGGGGGGGATTGGTTCATGGTCAGGATTCCTCAGAAATTCATATTCAGGTGCGACATCAGTCATCTTCTATCAAAAGGTGTGAAAGGATCAGAGTGATTTCATGATGGTCTTCATTGAGCTTGAGTAGGGCCCTTCAATGGTTGCATCATCCCAGTGACTAGTTTCATCTTCAATAGTGGTAAATCTTAGGATGGTGTCTCACTAAAGTGGTATTAGACCTTCAACAAGGGTGGGAATCAACCCTCTTCATCACATGATAGTGAATATGGAATTGGGTGGATGCACGTTGGTTTTTAGAGTTTGACAATGTGAGGTATCATGCTTCATTGATTAACCTTCTTCATAACCAGTAATGTTAGAGTTACTGTCCTAGAACCAACTTTTTTATACCTTATGATAACTTGTATTAATTGTTTTTAATATTCATAAAACCCTTATCAAATCATGATTGTTATTTTGAATAACATAGTATGTGATAATGTCTTAATAGTAACTTCCACAATGAATGGTAATATCAGTTTCCCGCTATAATGAGAACCCATAAGTTCCACAAAATTATTCTTAAATATATGTTTTATATAAAAATGGAATCAATCGAGGGGAATAAATGATACGATCTATTAGGGGTAGAGACTCATAAGACCTTGAGTAACCTTCTCATTATTTGAGGCCTTGGTAATATCCAGTGTAGGATATTATGAGAATGAGACCCTCGAGTAGGAAATCCACATTTATATGTGTCATAAGAAGTTCAAATCTATGGACATGTGTATTTATCATTAGAGTTTAATATTATTATTAATTAGTATTATAGTTCTTTTAATTTTTTGTATTGATGAAAATCATGATGATATATGTTCATTATGAGGTAGGATACATTGGGTGCGTCACGAGTAATATTTCATTAATGAAAATTGTGAGAAGGAATTTTTCCCTTCTATTCTTTAACCGAAGTTTATATCTTAGGACCTTCGATGGAAATGATATAGACTAAACAAATCTATGACCTTGGTGTTCTATAGGTAATTTTGATTTCCAAAAAGTCAAAGAAATAGACATCAATCACATAGGTTGATGACAAAAGCATGAAACCTTATTGATTAGATATATTGTGATAAAAATATTATTTTACACAGTAAGCTTTCATATGAGGTATTGTGTCATTTTGAAATTAAATTTTTTATTTATGGGTGCGTTGGAATGTTTCAAGATTCTAACCTTGGACTTTGAGTTTCTTATCCTAATTAAACTGAGAAAGAGGTGTAGAGGGTCACATACTAATTGTATCCAAAATCTTAGTTAAATAATAATGTATTTTAACAATTAGAATAAATATTATTCCCACACTTGGTTTAATAATTACTCATTCCTATTTGATCACATATATTACATCACTAGTTATTCGAGAGAATATTATGTGAGAAGAATATATAAGAAATATTTATTTTCTATTTAGAGAATACAATATTTCATTATTTGTTGGTGAATAATGAAGTGATATTTATTTATTAAATAAATAGTCATTGTTCGAGGGTCGATAAATTTTGTAGAGGAATGAAACGTCGATTTTAATGATCTGGTGAGAAATAATATATATTTAATATTATTTTAATAAATAGTATTAAATTTAATTTGAAATTTTAGTACATGTTAGTAAATAATAATAATAATAATACAGACATGGGGATCCATAGGTATTACAGAAATAATAAGGGAGTATGTACAATTATTATTTTCTAACCCTAGTGGTACATAAACCGGATTATATTATTTTATTAATAGAGACAATTCCTTTGTTGTGCATAATGATATTCAGAGATAATCCTCTCTTGTACCTAGAGAGCTCTCTCTTTAGGAACTATCTCAAGAAATGAAATTGATCCCCCTCTCCCACCACTCTCTAGTCTAGTATGATCGAATATAACCCTTTCTTGAAGTGATTCTTAGGGTGGTCATAGGTGAACGACGCAAGCGTTATGTTCTATCATGCGAGCACCCAAAGATTCCTATGACGATGTTTGAAGATTCAAGGAACAAGTGTGGATCACCAATGGAGGGAATTTAATCTTGATTCATACAACAGAACGATGGTACGACGTAGTCAGATCCAACAATGAAGAAAGAATTTATTTCAAGGTAATTCTTTAAATGTATAAATTCATTATAAATAATAAGTGATGATGTTTAGCTCTGGTTCTGGATTTTTTCTATTTTCTATATTCCTGGATTAAATTTCGGTGATCACGGAATTTATCATCATTTAAATCTTGGATTAATAATTGATTATGATGAAAAGATGAGTTGGGAATGCCCCATCCAATATTTCTATTGTGTCTGGAACCTTCAAGTGGTATCAGAGGGGTCACATAATTATTTATAATTATATAAATATTGTTGATTGTTTTATTAAATTTTCGTTAGTTTTAAATTCAATTTAAATAATTATTTAAGCCGAATTGTGAGATTTTCGTTCTTAATATTTTTTATTGAAAATATAAAAAATCAATTAATTTTATGAAAAAAATAAATTCATGGATCTCATGTGGAGGTGTAGAGGAGTCTTTAATGACACCAAAAGAGTACACACCATGTAACCCGGAGGTAAACACTTTGTACCCATGTTTAATGAAACCTAAATTAAATTGGAATTAATTTGAGATGTGTGCATTTATTACATACGTTAAATTAAATTACACAACATGTGTTATTTAGGTCAGCATGGAGCACATTTATCTATAGTGCACATTGTGTAACTTTTGTACATGATGTGTAATCCTTTAGTCAGATATGATCTATGTATCCTCTTACACGACTTACATTAAAGGTGACTGTGTAACTCGAAGACTATGTGCCGTGTAGCCGATGTACATGTCATGTACTCCAATTTTTACTATGGAACGATTACAAGACAAGTCCCTAAGAGTGTTCCAAAGATAAATGCAGAGAATTATACCTAGTATGTAGCTTCAATGTAAACATTGTTTACTATTACCAAATTACATAGAATTAAAAATTAGTTTATTATACTGTTCAAAACTTATAAAAATGTGTTATGTATGGTCATTAAGTTTAGAGTACACACCATGTAATGAATTTTGTATATATAAATGTCTAATTAATTTCTATATAATGTTCAGATCTACATATCCTTTATAAGACATATTGCACATTTACTCTACGCGTAATGAAGCATAAAATGCTACATATATACCATGTGCTTCGTGTGGTCATTAAATTGATAGTAAACACCATGAAATTACATGATATGTTATGTATTCCATATTTCATAAGTTTAAATAGTATTCTAGTATAATACATGTTGGGTAGTTTAAACAGGTACTCACCATATTTCCTCCAATGTACATTTTTTCATACATAGTAAATATTGCATAAATTTATTTAATTTGTTTCAACTTTATTATGGATGAGAATCTCATCAAAATTATGATTAGAATTTAAAAAAATTGATTAATTTAGGAAGATAATTAATTAATTTGATCTTGATTTATCTTAAATAAGAACATTTAGAATTGAATTCCAATTTTATTAAATGCATAATTTGTTGCAAGCATGTGGATGATCATGAGACTAGATTAGAATTTTGTAAGGTATTTTATTCTTTTAATTTATTATTAAATTAAATTTTTAGTCGACATATCATACGTCCTCTCATTATTTAAGGGATTTTTTTAGCCAATGTTACTTTTATGTAAACCCCTTAACCAATATTTTGGTTCCCCTCGCCTTCTTGTGAGTAAAATAATATGTAATGGATGGACCTCCCATGCCAGTAGCGGTGGTTAAAGTTTAGAGCTGAGGAAAAACCAATCCAAGAGAGATACATAGGTGGATATGTAACGAACCAACCCTAGTTACCTAGAGTTGGTGTATTATTAAATAACATTGGCATGATTATAAGGAATAATGTTCTGAAGGACAGATCATTTTAGCAGTACTGTAAAATATATTACATACATGAAATTTAAAATAAAATTTATAACATAAAAAAGAATAAATAATCCTTTTATAATTCCATTATTACCTTAGCTTAAATCTAAATATAAATTATAATATACTTCTTGGCATTCTGGTAAAATAAAATATCAGAAAGGGGTGAGCTCATATGCTCGGTAAGGATAAACAATATAGTGGAAGCTATCATAAATAAACATAAACATTTATGGAAAGGTATAAAATTGAAATACAAGCCCCTGAAACATAAAATTCAGCATAATATGGAAAATATAAATAAAATCATTTCAATTACTTATTCACATGGATATTCTACTAGTCAAATAATCACATGTAATATTAATAGATAATTTCATAATGATGGAATTCATAATGCCAGACATCATAACCACGTAGTCAAGGCCTCGTGCCAGGACTACAAATAATAATTTTTTCAAGGCCTTGTTCCAAGACACTAGTTTGTCTCATGAGACCTACTGATGCATTGAGGAGCTATAGCGGGCTTCACCCGTCACTTACTAAGTCCAATGCATTCCTCATATGAAAATGTTGAAACATAACATAAACATTCGTATTGAAACTAGTATATGAAATTTCAATACTTTTACCATAAATCATGAATGGTATAAAAATAGAACATCTACAGTAAAACATATCATAACTTATTCGATACAATATTGAAGATTGTATTATAATAAATCAACCTCATTCATGAATAATATTTCACAAAGGATGTTGACATAGTTGAAAATGATTAGTAAAACTCTTTGAGAGAAATATTTTTTTGTGAAATCATTTAAATGTCATACATTTATAAAGGAAGTCATTTAATAGATATTTTTGAATCAAAGTGTCTTGCACCACATTGAAACTTTTGAAAGGAATTAACATTTTAAAATAATCGTGTCTATATAAATAAATCCTTAATATCATTTTGAAAACATGGACATTAATTAAAAATATTTTGAAAAATAAATTATTAAAACATTTCAAATGATGATATTGATAAAGAGTCCATTCCAAAAAACCTTAAAATATTCCTTTTGAAAACACTTTTATGAAACATGTACATGGATGATAAATATGTCTCAGTAAATACTTACACATAAACAATCTCAGATAATAATTAGATTAAGGAATTAACCCTTACATTGTTCTTTCCTTTGGTCGAGGGTACGTTTAAACTTCTATATAATGACCATAGTATTTTATTAAATTATAACAGAACAATATTAATATTTATGATATCATACTTGATTCATTTATGGTTTTATACTACCCATATAATAAAAATTTCTATGTTAAAATAACATTTCGGGTAATAATCACTTTCTTTATCGTACATGTTTAAACTTGTCATTCTTGATTGTATCACTTATATCATGATTTAATTTATTCTAGAATAAAAAAATTATTTATGTATCATATATATTCATAATATAAACATTTATAATAGATAGATATATGAAATGAAAAAAACCATTTATGGAGACGGTAGGCCGTACGTACGCCTAAACGCCATTTCCATTTTCATATTGTATTGAATGGAAGAAAGTGAATGAGATATATGTAAACACAAACACACACACACACACACACACATATATATCCAGTGTCATTATTGTGATATATATTACATAATTATTAATAACATATATTTTATAATCATCTTTGAATGGTGAACGTAGAAATGAATCTCATCGCGTCGTGGAGACGGTAAGCCATACGTACGCACGAGAGACGATATCATTCTATTGATGGTGAAATAATATGTAATTTGATGGTATATTATATATACAGAATAATTAAAATTTTATATTTATTATTTATATCAATTATACTCATTATTATACCCATCCAAATAATGAATTATTGAATAACAAACTACACCACGACATGGAGACGGTAACCCATACGTACGCACGTATGGTGACATTGTCATTCATAGGATGGATAGAATAATGAATTTGGTTGTACTGTATTTATAATAACATCTCAGTATTTAGAAGGTACTAGAGCTATTATTTTGGTATGGAAACGACAAAGAAATAGGAAGTGGAAGAAGAAAATAACTTTAAAAGAGGTGATGAAATAATTACCTCTTCTTCGGGTTCTTCTATTTGATTTGAACAAAATGGATATTTAGGTTGGATTTTTAATCAATGTAAGGCCAATATTTTGAAGTGAGGGTATTTGGAAGTATATTTTATCAGGTTTTGGTCATGAAAAATGGATTTGGAGGTGTGAATTTAAAAGAAGGGGAAGTACTCTTTTATAGGAGAGGTGAGGAGAACTTTTGGAAAAGCTTGATATATTAATTTATTCTATAATCATTTTAGGTTTATAATATCTCCAAAAGAATTTATTTCTAGTATAAAGTGGTGATGGGTCGAAATAATCTCAACAAATAGGTTTTATACAAATTTATATAACCTTATTAAACTTATCTTTTATATTTAACCCTTAGTTAAATAATTTAACTTTTACCATGTCTTCTTGTATTATTATAATACATGATTAATAAACTTACTATAAAATGCCAAGATAACATAAAGTGTTTAATTAATGACATATATATCATTATATAAGTCCTTTGTAATAAACTTATATTTTTAGGAATATTATATCATTTAATAATATAGTATTTGTTTTAAAAACTCATTTATGTCAATTTTGACACTATTTAGTATTTTGTTTTTGTGAAAGTCATAACAAGTTGATTACTTCAAAAAACATTAAATAAACCCTAACATGTCATATTCACATATAAAATTCGTGTATGATATCAAAAGTCTAAATTTACACTTTTTTGTATTTATAATATCGTTTATTTAAGTCTTTCATTAATAAGGTATTTACTGCATCATCACTGTGTCATAAATGAATTTAATTATTTAATGTCTAAAAATTATAAATAAAATACCATTATTTATGAAATCTTTTTAGATTTATAATTAATATTTATAGTGTAATTTATCTTATGTGTAACCCTATATTAAAAAGGTTTTAGTTATTAAACATTGAATTTAACACTTTTAACTCTTCTTTAAATAAAATATAATAAATGTTCTAATCTAACCCAAATGGATCAAAAGGATCTTATTTTTGTCCTAAGGTTGATTTTGGTCGAATTAAACTTATCCAAGAGAATTAGGACATGTGTTGGGGTAATTTTATTATTATGTTTACATTTAATTACCTTATTTACTTTTAACTGTGGTAAATAAAATTTAAAAGTTACTATTCACCAAAAATTATTTTCATCCTATTGAACCACATTTTACATACTGATCTCAATAGTGCCTCTCAGATTTTTGAAATTCAATTCATTGAATCCATAAAATTATGTTTTATGAAAATTTTCAAATGTACCTAGAATGTGGGTAAATGTGCCTAGAAGGTGGGTAAAAAGACGTTAAAATGGTTCAATAAAATTTTCTATATCCAATATTATTATAAAATGACTCCAATGACTTAAACTGTACTAATATATGTATTATGTATCTATTTTAAGATAAATTTTTAATTATAAATAATAATTTAAATGAAAAAGTCGGGTTTTATCTACAACACAGTAGTTTTTACTATTCATCAAAAATTGAATGTTTTCAGAAAAATTCAAAAAATTAACCTAAAGATAATTTTTATATTAAAAATTAAAAAATGATGTTTATTTTACCAAATTAAAAACATATAAGGTGAATTAAATAATTTAAAATTAGTTCCCATTGTCCAAACTAGAAATTGGGTTTTTGAGAAGTAAAAACTATCTAAAGATTGATATGTATTTATATCCAATTTAAATGTAAAATTACTTAAAATGAATAGAATTGGATGAAATGATAAAAATATAGTCTAATTATACTTCAAATCCATTAAAATGTATAATTTAACACTTTAAATTATTTTGATTAAAAAAGTTGTTTTCAATTAAAATTTAGTGTTTTTCACAATTCATCAAAATATGAAAGTTTCGAGGAAAACACCAAAAATTTATCCAAAATAAATTTTTATGTTCCATTTCTAAAGGAGATGTTTATTTTTTCAAATTTAATATATAAAAGTGTCAAATATTGTATTTAAAAAGGGTTCTCTATTAAAATGTGGTAAAATTAAATTTTTTTAAAAACACTTCTTTATTCTGGAAAATTGAATTTGTTCTTATATTATGTCTAAAAAAATCATATGGTTGTTAAAATTATATAGAGTATATAAAATTAAAAATTTAGTTAATAATTTTCATAATAGTTTTTTAAACAGCTAGTTTGGTAAGTTGTGGGGCGCTTGAACTCGGTTTTGCATGTGGCGCAATCTATTAAATTACTTTAAAGAGGTAACATACTATGAAATCCTAGGGTGTTACAGGATAGGTGTAAAGCTAAAGAAATAACCATAAATGGTTTAAAGTATTTTCCCTTACATGTACAGTTAGTTTATCTCCCATTATATAAAATAACCATTAGTTACAGATCATGATCATAACAATTTATTATTTTATTTTTCTCAGGTTTCATGGTTATTTAATTATGGATGTTTTGTCACAATCGCATGAATTAATAAATTAACAGGCATGAAATATTGAACTAAAATAAATTGGATTATTTGAAAACTTTATCTAAGACATGGTTAATCAATTAAGTAAATCCACTTAATAATAACACACATGTAATAAAGATAATAACCAAATATTTATGCATAAAGATAAAATCGCTAAATTATATATATTAAGTCAGTATAACCTTCCACTAATTAAGGTAAAATTGAATCACAGTTCAAATTTATTGAATAGAAAAATTTAGGGTACTTTTAATTATAGGGGTATTATAACATGAATTTTTAGGTTTAATTAAATTAGTTAACATCAAGGTTTAACTACTAAAGTAGGAATTGATGTTACTAAGGGGAAAATGTTGATGAGATCCAATTTAAGGATTTCAGGATTTGGGATTACACTCAATAGGTCCCAGATCCATGAGTTAATGTAGTTGGAATTTTTAATTCCTACCTAAAACCCTTCAAATTTCTTAACCAGCCAAAATCAGGGAGATTAGAAGGGTAATATGGATCCTTTTCACTAGAATGTCAGAGAAAATGGATATTTTGAAGCCAATATTGAGGGATATTGGGTTTTGATAAAATAGTGGGAGATTAATAAATATTGTTGGTCAGAGTGGATACTTAAGAGGGGGGTGAATTGAGTTCCAACTAAAATTTATGTTAAAATATTATCTATTTAAAATCCCACAATTTATAAAACAAGTTAAACTGTAGTGAATTTATACAGATAGTAAATGTTCACTTAGCTTCTCAAAGATTGATTAGGTCTCAGTTAATTTAACCACAAGATTAAACTAACTTTTGAAACTAACCTACTGATTTACAATAAGAGTAAATAGTTGCTAATTTAACTATCAAAGTAGCTTTAAAATAGTTTTGTATTTCAAAGTAATAGCAGCGGAATAAATAAGATATATGTAGTATACTATAAACTTAAACTAAAGATGCTCAACAGATATAACAAGAGGTTCAGTCTCAAGCCGAGACTTAGTCCTCTCAAATTTATATAAATTTGATCCACACCCTGGATCAGGGTTAACAACAGTTTACAAAACTATTCAGGCCATGCAGGGACCTCTACCACTGTTCTTCGTGGGAAACAAAACAGAGACCAGGACACACAAGGACCTCTTCCACAGTTGACGTGGGTAAAAAAGAGTAAACAATTGGTTTTAGGATTTTGATATCCTCCAGTTCAGTGCAGGATACAGGGTGTGTATAAGAAATACAGAGTACACCACACTGCTCGAAAGTTAATAAATAAATCACTTAGAGAGAGGAGATAAGAGTTTAGAAAGCTCTAGTGATTATAAATGAAGCTCTGGACTCGTTGGATTCAGTAGGAATGCTTCTGAGTCCTTCTTAGGTTTTTCTGTTGAAAAACAGAGTGTCGTAGTCAGCTTGTCTTTTACAAATATGAAAAAGATCTCTTGATTCGTTGTGTGTTCTTCAGTGGTGTTGGATTGCATTCATGAGCATTCTTTGAAGGTCTGGAAAAAATCTTTCTTGATCAGGATTGTTCTTATTGTAGTGCTCTTGGTGTATGTAAGTTCTTCTCTTTGTATATTCACACTTGCGCACCGCTTCCCTTCTATATCATGTACTGCATCTTAATCTTCCTTATATTCCACGAGTTCTGGTAGTAGGAATGATTCCCTTTTCCTAGGTACGAGATACGGTTTCCTGACATGCCAACAACTATCATTAAATGACATTAATTGCATTAAAAACATCAAATATGACCGTTAGTATTATTTAAATAATATTGAAAAAAAGTTAAGGAATTGTAAAGACCCGTAAATTTCAAGGAAATTTTTTTATTAATTTTCTTTGGAATTTTACAAGAACGCAGTTTCTGACGGCGCCTGATTTCGAGGCCCGGTGTTCCCGGAATCATTTTTCGAAGTTTGGCTCGGGTACATTCAGTGAACGGACGAGCGGGTTTTTCTAACTTTTGAACCGGTGCCCGGAATCGAATTCTGAGGGCACCGATGAAATCACAGCGCCGGTATTCGCTTAGAAACGCCTCTTCTGGAGTTGCGTTTGCTCGGGTGTGGTTTTTAATTTTCGGGCTTAAAGTTAAGAAATAAAATAATTTTGCGACAACTTTATTTTATTTCACTTAAGCCGCTTGGAAGCCACTTGAAGCCACTTAAAGGCGGCTTGAACTGAGTTGAACTGGATAGGGTGCTATCCAGGAATATCCTACCCCCTTGGTAGGATATTTGTGAGGTGGGGCACGCACGAGCCCCACCGTTTCTTTTCTTCTTAAGTAACGTACCCGCACCCCCCCCCTATTAAAAGAAGTCAACCATGCGTTTTTCTGGTTAAGAAACGCCCCATTTAATTGGCTGTTGATTTGTTACAATTAATTCTTTGAGATTAATTGATCGTTTCTTTTCTTTTGAAATTCAATTTCTTATCTTGTGTTAATAAAATAAGACTTGGGCTTATTTTATTTTATTTTATTTTATTTTTTTTGAGTCTTGTCACGTTGGGAGGATTTGGGAGGCTTGAAGAACATCTTCTTCAACGATGAAGAACGTGAAGAACGAATCGGTCTCCGACGAAGAACGTCGTCACGTCCTTCTTCCGAAGAATGACGACGCGCCATCCCTCGATCTTCTTTCCACATCAATGGAAGGGAGATGCCGTTCCACCTCGGACAACCTCCGTCTTCGTCTACGAATCCTCTTCCGCGACGATGCGACGCCTTTCCGCGACGACGCGACGATCCCCCTCTTCTGTGACGAGCCTTTCCGCGAAGAACGCTCGCGCGCGACGATCAACGAGGTAGGGATTTTATAATTTTGGAATACCCCTCTTTATATTCCTGTGGACGTTCTTTAAAAACTTAAGAGCCGGTTTCAAATGAACAATTTTATTTTATTAAAATTTTCGGTTCATGTGTTGAACAATTTCTCCCGTTGTTTTTATCTAACGCGGAGGGTGTGGGTCAAACGAACACGGCCCGACAACCCTCCGCCGTTCTTCGTGTTTTGCGGATTTGGCAGGCGACGACGGAACGTGCCGCAACGGGTGTTTGATGATCCCGCAGTAAAGAACGGAACCCGGGAGGAACAACGGCACAGACGGGAAGGAAAACGGGCCACCGGAGTGACTCCGGCGGCCCGCGGAAGCCGGTGGTGGCGCGGGTCGCCGGCGCCGGCGGCCGGAGGCGGCGGCACCCCGCGGGTGTCCAGCGCGGCACCCCGCGGGTGTCCAGGGCGACACCCCGCGGGTGCCGCGGGGTTGTCACGCGGCACCCCGCGGGGGTCTGCCCGACACCCCGCGGGTGCCGCGGGGGTGTCACGCGGGGCGGCGGCTTTCCCCGCGTCGGCCGCTCAGCCGAGCCGAGCCGGACCGGCCCTGTCCGGGCCGGGCCGGGCCAACCGAGTCGGACCCGACCCGGTTCGGGCCAACCAGGGGGGGTCGGGCCGGGTCGGCCCGGGCCCGGACCCCCCGTCTTCGGACGGACTTCGTTCAAATGGCCGTATCTTGAGCTACGGGCCTCCAAACGACTCGCCGTCAGCGGCAACGCAATCCTTGGAGCGAGTCGGTCGTTTCGGTTTATCGCACTCAAGTTTCGAAATACTTTGGGTTCGACCGGGTTGGTTCGTACACGAAACCAACCGGGCCCTCGGAGCGGAAACGCTCATATCTTGAGCTACGGACGTCCGATTGACGTGCCGTCAGCTTTGTTAGTTTCCTCTTAGTGAGACGGATCTTTTGGCTCATTCCGCCCGAGGTTTGGACGCAAGTGGAGTACGGTCGGGTTGGTTTTGCCTTAAAAACCAACCGGGACCCTAGGACGAAAAATCCAATAACTCTCAGACCGGGCGTCCGATTGACGCGCCGTCTGTTGCGTTGAGTTCCTCTTGATGAGACGGAACTTTTGGCATCCTCCGCCCGAGTTTTGGATGCAGATGGATAGTGGCCGGGTTGGATCGCACTGAAATCCAACCGGGCCCCTGGAACGGAAAAGCTGATATCTTTCAGACCAGACGTCCGTTTGAAGAACCATCAGCGGCATTGGTGTTCACGTTGAAAAACGGTCCCTATGAGTATACCCTGTGATTGTTCGGGGTATAGTTGAGTTACGGCCGGATTGGTTCTCTCACGAAACCAACCGGGCCCCTGGGACGAAAAGGCTAATAACTCACAGACCGGGCGTCCGATTGACGCGCCGCCTGTTGCGTTGAGACCCCTATGACGAGGTGGTCCTTCGAGATACTTCCTTGAGGGACTTTGTGATACTTGGAGTATCGACCAGTAGCTCGTGGAGCGGACCCTCCCGGAGACGAGCGGGCGGAGCACGGAGACCGTGTAGCTGACTGAGACCCGACGACTGCTGATCGAACGACTCGGTGTGTTACAGAGGTGCGCTTGGTTGTAGCGGCACATGGGAGTGCTTGGTTGTAGCGGCAGACCCACGACAGAGGTGCGCTTGGTTGTAGCGGCACAGGGGAGCGCTTGGTTGTAGCGGCAGACCCACGACAGAGATGCGCTTGGTTGTAGCGGCACAGGGGAGCGCTGGGTTGTAGCGGCAGACCCACGAGAGAGGTGCGCTTGGTTGTAGCGGCACAGGGGAGCGCTCGGTTGTAGTGGCAGACCCACGACAGAGGTGCGCTTGGTTGTAGCGGCACAGGGGAGCGCTTGGTTGTAGCGGCAGACCCACGACAGAGGTGCGCTTGGTTGTAGCGGCACAGGGGAGCGCTTGGTTGTAGCGGCAGACCCACGACAGAGGTTCTCTTGGTTGTAGCGGCATAGGGGAGCGCTTGGTTGTAGCGGCAGACCCACGACAGAGGTGCGCTTGGTTGTAGCGGCACTGGGGAGCGCTTGGTTGTAGCGGCAGACCCACGACAGTGGTGCGCTTGGTTGTAGCGGCACATGGGAGCGCTTGGTTGTAGCGGCTGGCCCGCAATACTCGATAGGTGGAGTACTGCAGCAGTCTTAAGTTAGTGAGCAGTATCTCGGAGTTGTGACAGGACCACTGTACACTCCAGAGACGGAGCTCTTCCGCAGTTACGGTTTCGATGATGAAAATCCTGGTTTGAGCTGAGACTTTTGACCTTGTGTTTGCCTCATGATTGAGATGGGTTACTTGATAACTTAGGTATATGTATGGGCATATATCTAAGTAGAGGTTATCTGTTGAGATATTTTTGTGGTTATCCTTGTTGGTTTTAGTGAGACCTTGAGGGTCTTGGGGTCCTTACTGAGTATCGTTATACTCACCCCTGGCTATGCCCGCACTACGTTGTGTTGGTTGTAGACGACAGACAACGTTGATCGTGGATGAGGCTTGCAGAGCAGGACGGTACCTGGAGGTGGACCACTGGGTGGGACGTGCTCGGAGCGGACGGTGGGACCTGAGGAGCATTGGAGCTATCTGTACCCACCCTTCCGGTGGGATTTCCAGTGGACAGCTCGGTGTAGCGGCTTTTACTTTACAGTTGCTGTTTTCCCTTTCGAGTTGTACTTTACTTTTAGTTGGGTTTGTATACTGGCCCATTTACTTTTCCGCACTTCAGTTGTACTCTGTTTTTACTTAGTGTTTACTTTTACGCTTTCTCACTCTGTGGTGCTTGTTTACTTTACAAAGGCAATGCCTTCCCTTTTTACCGGGATTTACGCCTTGGTGCTAGTCGCCATCCCCTGGCGTATGGAAGGTGGGCTTGGGGTAGTCACGGCACGGGCCCCGAGGACGTGTCGTGACAAATTGGTATCAGAGGTGGTCGGTTCTACCGGGGACTCTGATCTTTCTTCTATGTGAAGCAATAGTGTTTAGCGTATTGGGTGTGGTTATCAGTCCAGGGAGTCCAGTGTTGGTGCGGCGGCCGACGTATCCGTACACCAGGACCCTGACTTCTGATTTCCGACTTAATTCACGAAAACATTGATTGCATGTGTGTTTCAAGTTTTCCTTGTGATTACTTGTGTCAGATCACCAGGTATACTGTCCTGACCGTGGCGCACCTGTTTCTTTTAGGATGGCCCCACGATGACAGCCAGCTAGGATTCCGAGAGTGGAGCGTGATGACAGCCCACCGAGCGTCGAGGACTCGGTACAGGGCCCTTTGACAGCTGAGGCACCGACGGTACCTATACCCACCGAGGCACCGATGCTACCAGCCCCAGCCGCTGACGATGCACGTCGCCTTAGCGCACTGCATGAGTTCCAGCACCAGCGACCGCCCAGGTTCCGCGGGGAGACGGACCCTCAGGCCGCCGAGGACTGGCTGGAGGCAGTTGTTCGGGTTTTCAGATTTGTGAGGACACCAGCAGAACTCATGGTGATCCTCGCAGTGAGTCTCCTGCACGCGGCAGCAGGCAGATGGTAGAGCTTGATGCTCTAGGTGCACGATGAGGCCTCCCTCATCTGGACGGACTTCGAGAGCCTCTTCCGCTCAGAGTTCGTCCCGGCCACCCTCCGTGCGGTGCGCATTCAGGAGCTTCTTCAGCTGCGGCAGGGCAGCTTGACGGTAGCCCAGTACGCGGCGAGGTTCACCGACCTTTCTCGCTACTCGACAGACATGGTACGAGACCCCTTCTTCCGGGCCCGGACCTTCGAGCAGGGATTGAGACACGAGATCAGGGCATCGCTGATCTCCCTCAGCATCCCGACCCAGGCAGGAGTGCTAGAGCGAGCCCTTCTGATCGAGAGCTTTCTGGCTGAGTCTACAGCGAGGCCTACCGCAGGGCGGCAGGTGGCGGAGTCTTCGGCAGCAGGTAGCCGACGGATGACTCAGGGTTCCGGCAGACGACCTCGGGACACTAGATCAGCAGTGCGGGGCACACAGCGCGAAGCCAGCCTTCCGAGAGGCAGGCAGTGCTACTCGTATGGCGGGCAGGGCCACATGGCTCGTGACTGCCCGACCCGCCGTACCGAGGAGCAGCAGACGGTGGAGGGGCCACCCAGGCAGAGGCAGAGGGTCGACCGCGGCGGTCCGCAGGGAGGAGGCGGACGAGGCAGAGGAGCTGGCCGAGCAGCAGGTGGTGGGCGACGCTTTGAGGCTCTGCCACCACCACCACCAGGCGGTCCACCCTGACCGCAGGGGACAGGAGGACATGGGAGAGCTCATCTTCAGGCAGTTGAGGCCTACGATCATGGGGCTCCTGGAGCAGATGGACAGGAGCGGGACTAGCTCCAGACCTGGAGACTTTTGTTAATGTTGCTTCTAGTTTTGTTGATGTATGTTTGTAGATGCTTTGTGTCTTTGTACTTGAGATGCAGTAATAAAAGACACCTTTTCTTGTGGCATTTACTTCCCTGTCCTCTCTTGTGTAGTTACTAAGAGGTTCCAGTTTTGACTGTTGACTTGACCCTCACTTGTGAGACATCTACTGGAGGAGACCCAGTTACCACACACTGATGCCGACAGTGTGACTCAACCCTTGGAGGCGAGAGTAACGGTTGGATCTCTTGGTAGTAGCGTCGAGGCCTTACGACGTCATCTTTGGTATGGATTAGTATCATCCATGTCGGGATTGACCGTATTAGGCGAAGAACGTGGTTCATCCAGGGGATGAGACCAGATTTCTCTTATCAGCAAGGAAGAAATCATGGCAGCTCTAGTGGGACCAGAGGTGGTCCGGGCCACGACAGAGAATGTCCAGGTGAGCACATGGGAGCGGAAGGCTCGGATGCATGCTTAGTACCGCCTTTGTATCCCTAGTTTGTGTTGAAGCTTTACGGGGACGTAAAGCCCTGTGGTGGGAGTAATGTAAAGACCCGTAAATTTCAAGAAATTTTTTTCTTAATTTTCTTTGGAATTTTACAAGAACGCAGTTTCTGACGGCGCCTGATTCCGAGGCCCGGTGTGCCCGGAATCATTTTTCGAAGTTTGGCTCGGGTACGTTCAGTGAACAGACGAGCGGGTTTTTCTAACTTTTGAACCGGTGCCCGGAATCGAATTCTGAGGGCACCGATGAAATCGCAGCACCGGTATTCGCTTAGAAACGCCTCTTCTGGAGTTGCGTTTGCTCGGGTGTGGTTTTTAATTTTCGGGCTTAAAGTTAAGAAATAAAATAATTTTGCGACAACTTTATTTTATTTCACTTAAGCCGCTTGGAAGCCACTTGAAGCCACTTAAAGGCGGCTTGAACTGAGTTGAACTGGATAGGGTGCTATCCAGGAATATCCTACCCCCTTGGTAGGATATTTGTGAGGTGGGGCCCGCACGAGCCCCACCGTTTCTTTTCTTCTTAAGTAACGTACCTGCACCCCCCCCTATTAAAAGAAGTCAACCGTGCGTTTTTTTGGTTAAGAAACGCCCCATTTAATTGGTCTGTTGATTTGTTACAATTAATTCTTTGAGATTAATTGATCGTTTCTTTTCTTTTGAAATTCAATTTCTTATCTTGTGTTAATAAAATAAGACTTGGGCTTTTTTTTTTGAGTCTTGTCACGTTGGGAGGATTTGGGAGGCTTGAAGAACATCTTCTTCAACGACGAAGAACGTGAAGAACGAATCGGTCTCCGATGAAGAACGTTGTCACGTCCTTCTTCCGAAGAACGACGACGCGCCATCCCTCAATCTTCTTTCCACATCAAAGGAAGGGAGACGCCGTTACACCTCGGACAACCTCCGTCTTCGTCTACGAATCCTCTTCCGCGACGACGCGACACCTTTCCGCGACGACGCGACGATCCCCCTCTTCCGCGACGAGCCTTTCCGCGAAGAACGCCCGCGCGCGACGATCAACGAGGTAGGGATTTTATAATTTTGGAATACCCCTCTTTATATTCCCGTGGACGTTCTTTAAAAACTTAAGAGCCGGTTTCAAATGAACAATTTTATTTTATTAAAATTGTCGGTTCATGTGTTGAACAATTTCTCCTGTTGATTTTATCTAACGCGGAGGGTGCGGGTCAAACGAACACGGCCCGACAACCCTCCGTCGTTCTTCGTGTTTTGCGGATTTGGCGGGCAACGACGGAACGTGCCGCAACGGGTGTTTGATGATCCCGCAGTAAAGAACGGTACCCGGGAGGAACAACGGCGCAGACGGGAAGGAAAACGGGCCACCGGAGCGACTCCGGCGGCCGGACGCGGCGGCACCCCGCGGGTGTCCAGCGCGACACCCCGCGGGTGCCGCGGGGATGTCTCGCGGCACCCCGCGGGTGTCCAGGGCGACACCCCGCGGGTGCCGCGGGGTTGTCACGCGCCACCCCGCGGGTGTCTGGCCGACACCCCGCGGGTGCCGCGGGGGTGTCACGCGGGGCGGCGGCTTTCCCCGCGTCGGCCGCTCGGCCGGGCCGGGCCGGGCCAACCAAGTCGGACCCGACCCGGTTCGGGCCAACCAGGGGGGGTCGGGCCGGGTCGGCCCGGGCCCGGACCCCCCGTCTTCGGACGGACTTCGTTCAAATGGCCGTATCTTGAGCTACGGGCCTCCAAACGACTCGCCGTCAGCGGCAACACAATCCATGGAGCGAGTCGGTCGTTTCGGTTTATCGCACTCAAGTTTCCGAATACTTTGGGTTCGGCCGGGTTGGTTCGTACACGAAACCAACCGGGCCCTAGGAGCGGAAACGCTCATATCTTGAGCTACGGACGTCCGATTGACGTGCCGTCAGCTTTGTTAGTTTCCTCTTAGTGAGACGGATCTTTTGGCTCACTCCGCCCGAGGTTTGGACGCAAGTGGAGTACGGTCGGGTTGGTTTTGCCTTAAAAACCAACCGGGCCCCTGGGACGAAAAAGCCAATAACTCTCAGACCGGGCGTCCGATTGACGCGCCGTCTGTTGCGTTGAGTTCCTCTTGATGAGACGGAACTTTTGGCATCCTCCGCCCGAGTTTTGGATGCAGATGGATAGTGGCCGGGTTGGATCGCACTGAAATCCAACCGGGCCCCTGGAACGGAAAAGTTGATATCTTTCAGACCAGACGTCCGTTTGACGAACCGTCAGCGGCATTTGTGTTCACGTTGAAAAACGGTCCCTATGAGTATACCCTGTGAGTGTTCGGGGTATAGTTGAGTTACGGCCGGATTGGTTCGCTCACGAAACCAACCGGGCCCCTGGGACGAAAAGGCTAATAACTCACAGACCGGGCGTCCGATTGACGCGCCGCCTGTTGTGTTGAGACCCCTATGACGAGGTGGTCGTTCGAGATACTTCCTTGCGGGACTTTGTGATACTTGGAGTATCGACCAGTAGCTCGTGGAGCGGACCCTCTCGGAGACGAGCGGGCGGAGCACGGAGACCGTGTAGCTGACTGAGACCCGACGACTGCTGATCGAACGACTCGGTGTGTTACAGAGGTGCGCTTGGTTGTAGCGGCACATGGGAGCGCTTGGTTGTAGCGGCAGACCCACGACAGAGGTGCGCTTGGTTGTAGCGGCGCAGGGGAGCGCTTGGTTGTAGCGGCAGACCCACGACAGAGGTACGCTTGGTTGTAGCGGCCCAGGGGAGCGCTTGGTTGTAGCGGCAGACCCACGACAGAGGTGCGCTTGGTTGTAGCGGCAGAGGGGAGCGCTTGGTTGTAGCGGCAGACCCACGACAGAGGTGCGCTTGGTTGTAGCGGCACAGGGGAGCGCTTGGTTGTAGCGGCAGACCCACGACAGAGGTGCGCTTGGTTGTAGCGGCACAGGGGAGCGCTTGGTTGTAGCGGCAGACCCACGACAGTGGTGCGCTTGGTTGTAGCGGCACATCGGAGCGCTTGGTTGTAGCGACTGGCCCGCAATACTCGATAGGTGGAGTACTGCAGCAGTCTTAAGTTAGTGAGCAGTATCTCGGAGTTGTGACAGGACCACTGTACACTCCAGAGACGGAGCTCTTCAGCAGTTACGGTTTCGATGATGAAAATCCTGGTTTGAGCTGAGACTTTTGACCTTGTGTTTGCCTCATGATTGAGATGGGTTACTTGATAACTTAGGTATATGTATGGGCATATATCTAAGTAGAGGTTATCTGTTGAGATCTTCTTGTGGTTATCCTTGTTGGTTTTAGTGAGACCTTGAGGGTCTCGGGGTCCTTACTGAGTATCGTTATACTCACCCCTGCACGGGCTATGCCCGCCCTACTTTGTGTTGGTTGCAGACGACAGACAGCGTTGATCGTGGCTGAGGCTTGCAGAGCAGGACGGTACCTGGAGGTGGACCACTGGGCGGGACGTGCTCGGAGTGGACGGTGGGACCTGAGGAGCATTGGAGCTATCTGTACCCACCCTTCAGGTGGGATTTCCAGTGGACAGCTCGGTGTAGCGGCTTTTACTTTACAGTTGTTGTTTTCCCTTTCGAGTTGTACTTTACTTTCAGTTGGGTTTGTATACTGGCCCATTTACTTTTCCGCACTTCAGTTGTACTCTGTTTTTACTTAGTGTTTACTTTTCCGCTTGCTCACTCTGTGGTGCTTGTTTACTTTACAAAGGCAATGCCTTCCCTTTTTACCGGGATTTACGCCTTGGTGCTAGTCGCCAGCCCCTGGCCTATGGAAGGCGGGCTTGGGGTAGTCACGGCACGGGCCCCGAGGACGGGTCGTGACAGGAATAGTGTCACAGTGATTATGTAAATGGTGTCTTCTTCACTGTATGAGGTTCACGATATGAGCTTCAGTGTATGAGCTTCACGGTATGAGCTTCACGATATGAGCTTCACGGTATGAGCTTCACGGTATGAGCTTCACTGTATGAGCTTCACAGTATGAGCTTCACGGTATGAGCTTCACGGTATGTTCATGTCACGATGTCTAGCTCACGGTATGTCCTTCACGGTGTCTGGGTCACAGTGTCTGGGTCACGGTGTCTGGGTCACGGTGTCTTGGTCACGGTGTCTGGGTCATGATGTCTGGGTCACGGTGAGTTCATACTTAGACAAATATCTGTATTTGGACATAGACAGAATATGCAGAATATTGATTAAGCTTAATCGTTAGAGAGTAAGATAACTTGAATAATAAAAATAAAGTCTTGATAATATATGTGAGATTTGTGATCATGAATAAGACTTGTAAATAATAAAGAGATTAATTAACATCCATAAGATTTGTTATCATTAAACCATGATGAGTAGTTATTATTGTGATTGAAGAGCATTAGAGAGATGTGCAATGAAGATTGAGATTAATTAACAGTAAAAGGATTTGTGATCATTAAAACATGATTAAAACATGAGGATTCCAACAATCTCCCCCTTTTTATGATCATAAATCATATATAGGCAGAATATAAATGAAATGTAACATTAAAGATCCTAGCATAGAAAAAAAAGTTTAGAACTGACACTTGTAGCTTTTCTCCCCCATTGATACTTGTAGAGATTTCTCCCCCTTTTGGGATTATCAAAAAGTAGATAAAATGAAATGAAAATTCAGCAGCTTTTATTAAACAAAGTGTTAAAAATACAACATACAAGAGAAATACAAATAGTAAACAAGAAATGACATCCCATCAAAAAGAAAACAGTCTCGAGAGTCGTCAGGGATCCATCTGTTCCTTGCCTTTATCAGCAGCAGGAATTGGTGCTGAAGTAGAAGAAGGCATAGATGCAGTAGATAAAGAGGGTAAGGGTAGACCTTCAAAAACAGATGGATCCAAAGTGGGAGTAGAAGAAGATATAGGTGTAGGTTGTTCAAGAATGGCTGGCCAGATCTGGTAAAGAGCATGGCTGACTGACATGGCAGTTGAGGCTATGGCAGGTAGAGTAGGTCCAAGGGGTACATCAGCTGGAGAAAATATAACAGTACTCTACACATGAAGATACGACTTCAAAAGATTGATGAAATCAGTAATGATTTCACCACCATATTGAATAGCCTTTTCAAAATCATCCTTATTTTCCATAAACTTGTCCAACAATCTGGTGAACTCTGTAAGTTTCTGAACTTGAGTTTTAAAAGCTTGAGTTATAAGAGAGATTCTCAAATTTTCCACAAGATATATAAAGTGATATGTCATATCACTTTTAGAGAAAACCTGGGAGAGATAACGATCTATTTTCTTTGTGATCTATTTTTGAGCACCATTGGCTATCTTCGAATGAATCCTAACAAAGTCCAATTCCCTATCACTTTTTTTAACCACTTCTGTTAAAGAAGAAAGATCCAAGACACAGAAGGCACTCTGAATTTCTTCCTTGATTATGGATCTCAGCATATAATCATCCAAATAAGATGTGGAGGTCTGAAAAGAAGTAGGTGAAGCCTTGACAGCTTTGGTTAGAACTATGAGCTGTTTCAGAACTTTTTGCAGGCATCCAGTGTATTCATCTGTAAGCTTATTCAGAGTTTCCACAATCTCTCTCATGCGTTCCAGCATCTTGGTGTGTCTTTTTCAAATCTTTTCATCAAAATAAAGGAGTTATGGATGAAATTCAGACCCAATTTCCCTAGTAAGGAGGGAATTAGATGGCTCAAGAGAAGCAAAAACAGGTGCAGGAGCAGAAACAGGAGCATGTTCTGGTCTTAAGGATAACTCATTCTGTAAACTTTCTATCATATTTTTCAGATTTTCAACATCAGTGCTCAGAATCTTATTCTCTACTCTGACTTCATGAATTTCTCGGATCATCCTTGGTTGAATATGCAAGATAATATTTTCCAAGATAATTGATGCATCTTCTTGACATAAATGAGTTACTAGACGAGGTTGAGTGGAGACAATTTTCTCAACTCCAGCTAACAATGTTTCTCCAAAAACTTTCAGATCATCTTTGGTCAGAAAGGAGTGATGCTCGGGTAAGGGTGCAGGTGAAGGTAGTGGTTCAGATTTTGGTTGAGGTCCAGAGTCATCTTCATACTCAGATTCTGATTCGAATTGAGGTTGGGGATCTGGTTCTAGTTCTGGATGAGCTACAGACTTCAGTTGAAACAAAGAAGAAAGATTCATTCCAATTGTAGACACTTGCTCTGACTCATTCACATCATAATTGCTTGGGAAAACAAATCGGGTGTGCACAGAGTATGAGACAACAGGTTGAGAAGCTTCAGCAGATCCAGCTTCTATAATCTCAAGATTTTGAGGTTCCCCCCCTCAAATTGTGATTCCCTTTCAGATTCTTGAGGACCAGGAACATGGAAAATATCCACAGGATCATCCCTGATCTCTTCAGAAAATTCTTGCCTTGCCAACTAGAAGGCAATTTCCATCCTCTCTTCAGTAGAGGGAATTATCTCAGGAACCAACTATTCCACTGGTTGAACTTCTAGACTTTATTCTTTTTCAACAGAAAGATCCTCTTCAATAAGATTTGCCTCAAAGGTTGCATGCTGTTCTGAATCAGGAAAAACCAACATCCTTGCAACATTAGGATGAGCTTCTGGATTTACATCCACACTAGAAGCAGGAGCTTCCTCTTCTCTAAAACTAGCACCAAATTCCTCTTCTTGAGGTATTTCATCAGGGATAACAGCAGGGACAACCGTCCTTTCTTTTTCAACAAGAGCTATTTCCATTTGAGGTCTTCTAGCTTATTCTCTTGGAGATACTTCAGCAGTTACTTACTCTTCTTCTTCTTCTTCTGAATACTCAGCCACTTCATCTGGTTCCAAACCAGGATTAGATAGATTTTTAGGCCTTCTTGGATAGTCAACAGGATTAGACTTTTTATACACTTGATCATGATTCTCAACCCACTGCTTCTTCCAGGGGTTCTAGCTAATCTTCATTCTTCTGATGATAGGCATGGATAGACATAAATCAAGCTCCTCTAACTTTTCTTTATTCGGTCTAACCATCCCTTTGGAAACTAACATAGCCGAAATCATCCTTGAGTAAAATACGGAGGTGGATTTGGAAGTGACTTTGATCAGCTCACAGATATGATTGATAACATACTTGCATAGGTTGATCTTATGGCCATTCTTCAACAGATGAATCAGAAACACATCCTGATACTTCATCACAAGAAAATCTCTTTTTCTTGGACCAATCAAATTTTGAACAAACTTTAATAGAAGTCTAATCTCCCCATCAAATTCAGCGGCTATGGCCCTTCACTTGGTGCCATTTCCAGTCAGGTGTTCCAAAGCAGTCTCTAGGTCAAAGATGTCGGTTGTTGGAGGAGGGTCTCTCTGGTAATCCTCAAAAACTCCTTCATGGGGAATCCCTAGGCATACATCCCACAACCTCAAAGAGAAAGAGCACTTTTGACCATTTATCCAGCTTGTCACCATAAATCTTTCTCCAAACTCAAAAGAAAACTTTACATACTGATAAAATTGAGCTACCAATCTCAGGTATATCGGTCTATTCTGTCCAGTGAACCATCCAAGACATCCTTGATCTCTTAAAACATTCAAAACTAAAGATCTGCTAGACAGCAACCACTCTGGAAAAACCTCTTTTTCAGGTACAACTGTACGGCTTACCAGATTTCGGTTTAGAGGTCCTTCAGGAGCTATCCTTGGTATCCTCTTCTGTTTCTTAGTGTGGCACTTCTCAGACAAGGGTGAAGATGGACGCTACATCCTTGGCATCCACTAGAGGTTCGGGCGAGAGGTAAGAGAAGGTTCAGGAGAGTTTCCGGGTAAGGAATCTAATGAAACCCTTAAGTTTTATCATTTGGTAATGTCAAATGTCATAAAAAGAAAAATGCGGGAAATCAAATAGTAGTGAAATAAAAAATTACGCGATACAGGTTAAAATAATAAAAAAAATCTTTCACGGTGAGATAGTGAGCAAGCATTACAGTGTGATGAAAACTAGTCATCATGGTGAGACAGTGAGCATTCTGTGCAGTCACGGTGAGACAATAAGTTGATAGATCGTGAGCATAAAATCTTGACGGTGAGACCGTGAACATAAAACAGTAACTTAGAAACAGTGACTATGAAACCGTAAAGTAAAATACAGTAGTATTAAACATTAAGATCAGTAAGATATTCACTTATGATTAATCATACCAAGATCATGTATGATGTAGTCTAATCTTTCAGAATTTAATGGTTTAGTGAATATATCTGCAAGTTGATATTCAGTACCAATGAATTCCAAAGTGATATCACCGTTTTGATAATGATACCTCAAAAAGTGATGTCTTACATCAATATGTTTTGTCCTAGAATGAGAAACAGGATTCTTAGAAATGTTAATAGGACTTGTGTTGTCACAATTTATTGGGACATGTCTGAATTGATATCCATAGTCTAGTAATGTGTGTTTCATTCACAAAATTTGTGCACAACAACTTCCACCAGCTATGTATTCAGCTTCTGCAGTAGATAATGCAATAGAATTTTGTTTCTTACTACACCATGATACTAGTGACTTGCCTAAAAGGTGACACGTTCTAGAGGTGCTTTTTCTATCTAACTTACATCCAGCAAAATCATCATCAGAATAACTAACTAATTCAAATGATTTTCCTTTGGGATAGAACAGTCCTAAATTGGGAGTATGCTTGAGGTATTTGAAAATTCTCTTTACAGCATTTAAATGTTACTCTTTAGGGTTTTCTTGAAAATGAGCACACATACACACACTAAACATATTATCAGGACGACTACCAGTCAGGTAGAGTAGACTTCCAATCATTCCTCTATAATTGGTTTGATCAACAGATTTACCATTTTCATCAAGATCCATCTTACAGGTGGTACTCATGGGAGTGTCACAACTTTTTGTGTTATCCAATCCAAAAAGTTTTAAAATATCTCTAGTATATTTACTTTGAGTTAAAATAATTCCATTATCATTTTGAAAGATTTTAAATCCAAGAAATAATTTAAGTTCACACATTAAACTCATTTCAAATTCATTTTTCATCATTTTAGAAAAATCAGTACATAATGCGGTTTTTGAAGATCCAAAAATAATATCATCTACATAAATTTGTACAACTAAAACATCTTTATAAATTCGTTTTATAAACAGAGTAGTATCGGCTATTCCTTTTGTAAAACATTTAGAAATTAGAAAAGTACTTAATCTATCATACCAAGCTCTTGGAGCTTTCTTTAAACCATATAAAGCTTTTGAAAATTTGAAAATATGATTTGGAAAATGAGGGTTTGAAAATTCAGGTGGTTGTTCAACAAAAACATCCTCATCAATATACCCATTCAATAATGCACTCTTGACATCCATTTGATATAGTTTGAAATTTAGATGTGCAACATAAGCAAGTAAAATCCTAATAGCTTCTAATCAGGCTACTGGAGAAAAAGTCTCCTCATAGTCTATACCTTCTTCTTGACTATAGCCTTGTGCAACTAGCCTAGATTTATTTCTAACTATGTTTCCAGATTCATCTAATTTATTTCTAAACACCCATTTAGTGCCTATTGTGAAAGTTCCCTTAGGTCTTTCAACAAGGTTCCAAACTTTATTTCTTTCTATTTTATTGAGTTCTTCTTGCATAGAAATTACCCAAAATTCATCATTAATAGCATCATCAATGTTTTTAGGTTCAAGATGTGACAAGAAGGCTTGATGTTCAACCTGATTTCTAAGAGAATCTCTAGTCTGTGTCCCTCTATCAAGATTTCCTACAACAGCATCTAAATGATGGTTCTTTAGAATTCTAGTTGATCTAGTAAAAGTAGAACTATAAATTTTAGGTTCTTCTCTAGGTTCGGGTTCATTAGGAACAGATTATGGAATAAGTCCAGAACTAGTTGTCTTTATAGTAGGTTCATTGGATTTGTCATTATGGTCCAGAACAGATAAATCTTATTCAAGATTTTCAAGAGAGGTTTTAGGCTCATGTGGATCAGTTTCATTAAACTTGATGTGAATAGATTCTTACACACATTTGGTTCTCTTATTAAAGACTCTATAGGCTTTTCTAGTTAAATAATTACCAAGGAAATTTCCTTCATCACTTTTAGAATCAAACTAATCAAGATTATCCTTTGTATTAAGAATAAAAACATTACAGCCAAAAACTCTAAAGTAACTAACTTTAGGTTTTCTATTGTTCCACAACTCATAAGGGGTCTTCTTAAGAACAGGTCTAATTAAGATTCTATTAATGATATAACAAGCTATATTGACAGCTTCATCCCAAAAGTAAATAGGCATGTCGTATTCATTAAGCATAGTTCTCGCAATTTCTTGCAGGGTTCTATTTCTTCTTTCTACTACACCATTCTGCTGAGGTGTCCTAGGAGCAGAAAATTTATGACTATAGCCATTGTGTGAGCAATAGGATTCAAACTCATGATTTTCAAACTCATGGCCATGATCACTTCTTAGCGTTTTTATTATCCACTAAATGAGGTTAATATTAATTGGTAATATATATAATATTCATGTTCTTTATTATTCATAAACACCATTTTAGTGCATTTTACACTTTGAACATCATTTCACATTATGATTGTAATACCTTCTTAAAATGCACTATTATGTGGTACATTTTTTAACATTATTTAAAGTACCAAATGATTCATCTTATTATACATATTTTAATTTTATAATTGATCTACACTCCAATATGAACATGTTTCATTCAGGGATAAATGGATAATTCATGGAGGATGATAGAGATATTTGGCAATGAAAGGAAGCAATTCTGGAGAAGGCAGATTGGACACCAGCCCACTGATGAGACTGTGGGGCCCAACATAAAGTCCCAATTAATCCCAAATTTCTTGGTATTCTAGAAGACATGTATAGGAACAAATCACTCTTCAGGAGTTAATGCTAATTCGGCCTCCATGGTGGTCATTTAGGCGGCCCAATTTAGAGATATAATTCTGGGCCAGATTCTGTGGCCCAGACAAACAGCCCACTAATTTGATCATATCTCGGAATCCAAAACTCCAAATGGGCCCATATTTTACAGGAGGTTAGAAGACTTCCGGAGCTCTATTATCTTCTTCTATGGCCCACCCTGATTCGTCCGTCTAGAAGGTCTTACAGACGCGTCTGTTCGGTGAAGGAAAGCTGGCTGCCACCTCGGGTCAAACATGGAAAAGTCCAAATTCCACAAGCTTTCCACCACCTATAGCCTAGAAAATTTAATTAAGATGCTTTGTACTGTTGGTGGTTCGACCCAAGGCTCCCAAAATGCCTATTTAAGGCAGTGGTGGTGAAGGAGTTGAGGATCTTGGATGCTTTGTTTAATTGTAATGTTATGCTGCATTTTTGTTGCCTCAATTTTGTCTTTCACATGTAAGTTGTTCAATTAACATTATTTTCTTAATAAAAGTTCTTCTTATACTCTTATTCTTTTGTTCTTAATATCACTTTGATACCGTTGGATCAAGGTGTGAATTTATTCACACCAACCCTTGTGAAATTATTCACACAACGGTGGAGTGATCATTTTATTTTTGTTGTTTTCTTTACTTCTCCATTTCCTCCCTTATGAGTCTACTTTCCGCTTCCATTGAAACCATGGGATCAATGGAGGGCTAACCCACTTATGGGTTGATCCAAAAGAGTAGCAAGGGGATGGATTGGATGTTATTTATCACCTAATTAATGTATAATCACTTCTTTAATTGGGATTTTTATTTGATGATTTTTAAACTCCATCGTCCTTGTTGAATTTAAGGCCACACACTTCAAGTACTAATACGATCCTTTACCTTGAAGTGCTCAAAACATTGATCCTTCAAGTGTATATGTGATTAGTATTAGAGGGTTTAGGCATTAAACCAGTAAGTTATGATGTTGTTTTATCTCCTTAAATGAACCCATCTCAAATTTAAGAAATTGAAATCATTAAAAAGAAAATACGTCCAATCCACCCCGAGTGATAACCTAGGATCAACTCATTATTTTAAATTGAATCCACTTAAATCATTTAGATATATTTAAAACCCATCAAAAATCAATCCATGTTGGCCACTTAATATCCAAAAATCCATCCCTTAGGTTGTGTATCTTAGGTATCTTCTTAGGTCTCTGTGGAATCGACAACCCAAGCTACACTACAAGGACCGTTCTACCCTTCTTCTCTTGGGTAAATTTGGGCGTGAACCAAATTTTGGCGCCATTTCCGGGGACTTAAGTAAGTTATCTTAGACATTATCATTCTTTTTCTTCATCCCTATTCTCTTTTCTCACCCCACACTCCTATGGAAGTCAATTTTGAACAAGTCCAAACATGGGAAACCTATCCCCAATTTGATCACCCAACCCCTTGTGTGATGTACAATGACCATCCTAATTTATACATGTGGGATCATCAACAACCTAATGATCCACAATGTTTTTACTCCTATGATCCACAAAACATCTCAACACATAATGAGTTTCAATCCCCACAATTCCAATCTGAACATCCTCCTATGGAATTCCAACAACATAATTATCCTCCTGGAATAGACCATCTGTCTCAACCCCTTGACCATCATGATCCACAACCATTACTTGAAAAACTGTGTCAACAAATGGAGATAATGAATTTTGAGGTTTCATCATTGAGGTTAGAACTACACAGCATTAAAACTTGTGAGGAACTCATCCCTACACAAACTGTCCCTTCCATAACCTTATGTGAAGTGTCTAGTTTCACACAATCCCCACATGAATTTATTGAAGAACCAAACTTTGGATTTGGGATAGATGAAGAGGATCAAGAAAATTTTGAAGGGACTTTAAATCAGGAGGAAATTAACTTTTTGGATTCAAAAGAGGAGAATTTGACATCATGGATTGAGTCTCCTAAGTATAACTCCATTGATGAATTTTCAAAAACACCAACCTTTGAACCATTGGGAGAAATCATAAACTTTGAGTCCATATCCATTCCAAACACCGATCTTTCCAATTTTGTTGTTGAATCTTCTATTCAAAAGGAACCAATTTTGTTGAGAAATTTGGAAAATGAAACTGAGTTGGATTAAAAATATCAACTTGTGTCTAAATGCCCTATCCAAATCGAGCCCAAAATTATTGTCCTTCCCTCCTCACTAAATAATACCTTCATAAGGTATAATAATGACCTTTCAATTGAAACTCATACTTCTCTTGAAACCAAAAAATTTATAATGGTCATTTATGTCTTAGGAAAGACTACAGAGGAAATTGGATCAACCATTTTTGATATTCCTTGGATTTTACCACTCATTTTAGAACATAGGTTTTCACACAACAAAAATTATAAAAAAAGAATCAATCTCAATCTAGTGGACATGGAGAAATATGGGGTCCTTAAAATGTTAAAAATTGGTATTGGATAAGTTGGGGAGTTCAAGTCAAGCTAACGACATTAAACAAAGCGCTGCATGGGAGGCAACCCATGGTTTTTAAGTTTCCTATAATTTTGTTGTTTTAATAAAATTTATATTTTACTTAATCATTTTTATATTTAAAAAATAATAATAAACTGTTGACCTATTATTCTATAATGAGTATGGATGGGTACGAAAGGGGAGCACCATATTCATCCATGTCATGTGGTGTGATCCTTGAGTAATACCTTACCCAGAAATTTAAAAAGAAGAAAATGTATCATCAGTTCATTTTGTTTTATTTTTATAATTTTATAGGTTAAGATAAAAATAAAATAATAATAATAAAAAGTCCACACCATAGGCCGTGGGGAAAACCCCGTCACAACCGGTGAAGCCGCGGGGACTCGAACCTGGGACCGAAGGGAGACAGGGGCGCGCGCTTACCACTGACCTGCGACTTCTTGTGCTACCTTATTCTATAATTTTTATATATATTATTATATTTTACTTCCTTTATTATATAAATATATATATATATATATTGTTTGTTTTTGTTTGTTTTTTTGTTTTGTTTGTTTTGTTTTTTCCTTTTTCCACTAGGGAACTTTGCAAGCGACATGGATATCAAAGGAATAAATTCGAGCGGTAAGAACTTCAAACTTCAACCACCAGGTGACTTCATTCCATAATCCTCATTCTCAATTTCCTTTTTAAATTTTTATTCCCTGCCTCTACTCCTAATTTTTCATTTCTTCAAACACTGGGGACAGTGTTGTTTTAAGTTGGGGGGGAGATAAAATAAAAAAAATGCTTTTGTGTCAAAAACAAAAATTGAATGATTTGAAAAAAAAAAGGTAATGGAAGGAAAAATTCCTTTAACATTGAACATGGTAATACACATTGCACACTTTGAAACTGAATATCAAATAATTTAGCATGCCCTGATTCTGATTTTAATCCTTGTATAATTTCATGAGCATAGATTTTGGAAAGTGTGGCTGTCCAATGTGATATTTCATCGTTTATATGTTCATCCAAATAAAAAAAATACCACAATGCATGTCCTCTAGACTGTGGGGTACTAATTTTAATTTTTGGGGTCCCATAATAAATAACATAGGATGGTTTTATTTTTATGAATAATATGAGTATTCAAAAAAAAATTAAAAAAAATTATTAAAAAATAAAAAATAAAAAATAAAAATAAAAATTTGCGTGTAGAGCAATGGATTGATAAAATGCGAGGCTTTCGGCACTTGGGGATCGTGACTCCAGAGTTGTCTAGCCCTGAGTTTTTCAATCTATCTCTATTTATGGTAATATGACTTTGTTTTTGATTAAGTTAACTCGAGACGATGCCCGAGTATGTGGGTTTCACTTGGTGCCCTAAGGCCTTTGAGTCTGGGAGTCATCGGCAAAGTCTTGCTACATGGGTTAATTTGATTAATTGCAATCTCAATTACTATAGCAATATTGCAAAAAAAATCAAAAAAAAAGAGGGATGAAGAATACTCATATTAGGATTAAATGTGATTCCACCTAGTGCTTCCATGATTTCCCCCTTGAATGAAAATGAACCCCCATATCTATTGTGATTCACAACACATCATTACACCTAATTGAGTTGGATGAAGTATGATGATGGATTTGATCAAAGGAATGGGCTTGGGATTGGGATATGCTTATGAAAATATCTTGTATTAAAATATTTTTATGGGTTTCATGATTGTTTGGTATAAGGTTTTTTGGTGATCATTGTGTATTAAAATGTTTTTAGAAAAGAGAATTCGAATTTCATTTTTGATGAGATATATTTTGCTCGGGACTAGAAAAACTCAAGTTGGGGGTGTGATTAGCCACTAAATGAGGCTAATGTTCATTGGTAATATATATAATATTCATGTTATTTATTATTCATAAACACCATTTTAGTGCATTTTACACTTTGAACATCATTTCACATTATGATTGTAATACCTTCTTAAAATGCACTATTATGTGGTACATTTTTGAACATCATTTAAAGTACCAAAGGATTCATATTATTATACATATTTTAATTTTATAATTGATCTACACTCCAATATGAACATGTTTCATTCAGGGATCAATGGATAATTCATGGAGGATGATGGAGATATTTGGCAATGAAAGGAAGCAATTCTGGAGAAGGCAGATTGGACACAAGCCCACTGATGAGACTGTGGGACCCAACATACAGGCCCAATTAATCCCAAATTTCGTGGGATTCTAGAATACATGTATAGGAACAAATAACTCTTCAGGTGTTAATGCTAATTCGGCCTCCATGGTGGTCATGTAGGCGGCCCAAGTTAGAGATACAATTCTGGGCCAGATTCTGCGGCCCAGAAAAACATCCCACTAATTTGATCATATCTCGGAATCCACAACTACAAATGGGCCCAAATGTTACAGGAGGTTATAAGACATCCGGAGCTACATTTTCTTCTTCTATGGCCCACACTTATTAGGCCGTATAGAAGGTCTTCCAGATGCGTCTGTTCGGTGAAGGAAAGCTGGCTTCCCCCTCGGGTCAAACGTGGAAAAGTCCAAATTCGACAAGCTTTCCACCACCTATTGCCTAGAAAAATTGATTAAGATGCTTTGTACTGTTGGTGGTTCGACCCAAGGCTCCCAAAATGCATATTTAAGGCAGTGGTGGTGAAGGAGTTGAGGATCTTGGATGCTTTGTTTAATTGTAATGTTATGCTGCATTTTTGTTGCCTCAATTTTGTCTTTCACATGTAAGTTGTTCAATTCACTTTAGTTTCTTAATAAAAGTTCTTATTCTACTCTTATTCTATTGTTCTTAATATCACTTTGATACCGTTGGATCAAGGTGTGAATTTATTCACACCAACCCTTGTGAAATTATTCACACAACGGTGGAGTGATCATTTTATTTTTGTTGTTTTCTTTACTTCTCCATTTCCTCCCTTATGAGTCTACTTTTCGCTTCCATTGAAACCATGTGATCAATGGAGGGCTAACCCACTTATGGGTTTATCCAAGGGAGTAGCAAGGGGCTGGATTGGATGTTATTTATCACCTAATTAATGTATAATCACTTCTTTAATTGGGATTTTTATTTTATGATTTTTAAACTCCATCGTCCTTGTTGAATTTAAGGCCACACACTTCAAGTACTAATACGATCCTTTAACATGAAGTGCTCAAAACTTTGATCCTTAAAGTGTATAGGTGATTAGTATTAGAGGTTTTAGGCATTAAACTAGTAAGTGATGATGTTGTTTTATCTCCTTAAATGAACCCATCTCAAATTTAAGAAATTGAAATCATTAAAAAGAAAATATGTCCAATCCACCCCGAGTGATAACCTATGATCAACTCATTATTTTAAATTGAATCCACTTAAATCTTTTAGATATCTTTAAAACCCATCTAAAATCAATCCAAGTTGGCCACTTCATAGCAAAAAATCCATCCCTTAGGTTGTGTATCTTAGGTATCTTCTTAGGTCTCTGTGGAATCGACAACCCAAGCTACACTACAAGGACCGTTCTACCCTTCTTCTCTTGGGTAAATTTGGGCGTGAACCAGGTTTTAATCTTAATCCCACTAAGATTTTATACAAATTTGGAGTATTTGACAAAGTAAGAACAAGCTTCACTTTTGTGAGCTAAGAAGTATACCCATGTATATCTAGAAAAGTCATCTACTAGGAAATAAAAATAGTGCTTCCCATTTATTCTAGAAACTATAGATGGTCCAAACAAATACATGTGAACCAACTCGAGAGGTTGAGAAGTTGAAACTTCTTTCTTTGATTTAAAAGAAACCTTATGTTGCTTTCCCTTTTGACAGGGATTACAAACTTCATCATTTGGAAACTCAAGTTTAGGTAGGTCTCTAACTAAGTTATTCCTAGTAAGTTTTATAATTGAGTGTACATTGCAGTGTCCTAATCTTCTATGCCATAACCAGGACTCTTTATGAAAATCTTTTAGACAGGTAACATTTTGCTTAGCTAAGGAATTTAAATCAACAGCATAAACATTTTCATTTCTTAGAGCAGAAAAAACTAAAATGTTTTTAAAATTAAAAACATTACAAGAATAATTTTCAAATTTGACATTAAAACCATCATCACATAATTGAGAAATACTTAACAGGTTACATTTCAGTCCATCAACAAATAAAAATTAGAAATTAATACTGAGTCAGTGTTACCAATTTGGCCTAGGCCGATGATCTTTCCTTTAGAATTATCACCAAAGGTGACATGTCCTCCATCAACCTTTATTAAACTTCTGAAACACGAGTAATACCCAGACATATGTCTTGAACATCCACTATCTAGATACCATGTCTTCTTGTGGGAACTCTTCAAGAAGGTTTCCTACAAAACAGATTTAAATAGGAAATGATTTTGGTACCCAAATCTTCTTGGGTCTAGAAAAGTTAGCAATCAAAGCTTTCGGTACAAACATTTGTCCTATGGGTCTCATATAATTTACAGAATCAAAATATTTTGAAAGATAAACTCTATTAGATTTATAACTAAGTGTATAACTAGTTGAAGCATACAAATGTCCAGAACTAGAACTTGCAGTATTCTGACAAGATTTAGGATTAAATCTATTCTTGGTAATTTGTCTTTGTCCAGGTTGGTATTCTATACCAGTAGTATATATAGGTGCAATCTTCTTACCTAGCATTTGAGTAAGAGTATATTTTCCATTTGTGAATTTCTCTAAGTCCTTTCTAAGTTGATCATTTGACAATTTCAGTTCAGTTTTTTCTATAAGAAACCAAGCATTCTTTTCCATTTCTATGTCAAGATCAGATTTATTTTTAACAGTTAAAAAATATTGTTTCTTTAAACCTTTGTATTTGTATTTCAGATCATTACAGGTTTCCTCCAACATATCACGGTATTCAAATAGTTCAGATTTTGACATATTTTCAAAATCAGAATCATCTCCAGAATAATAAGAATTTAAAGCAGGAGTTTCAGATGTTACCTCAGAAGTGTTTTTCATAAAACACATGTTTGCCTTATTTCTGTTTTCAGTCTCAGAAGCTTCAGATTCACTGGAGCTATCCTCAGAAGCAATCCACATATCCTTCATGGCTTTCTTATACTTATTATCCTTATACACATATTTTTTCTTGTATTTCAACTTTGGACAGTCTTCTTTTATATGTCCTTTTCTTTTTCATTCATAGCAGACAACTTCATCAGATTTGTCAGATTTCTTCCAATCCTTTTTCCAGTGTCCCTTATTATCATACTTTCCTTTGTAATTTGATTTTCTGAAAAATTTCTTCTTCCTATAAAACTTCTTAAATATTCTGGCTATGTGAGCCATTTCTGCATCACTATCAGATTCACTTTCACTTTCTTCACAGCTTCAGCTATCACTTGCATGAATCATCTCCTTATCTTTATTCTTTGAAGTAATAGTCTTGAAATCCACTGACATCCTTTTTGGTTCATCTTATTCTTCTTTGTTTACCTTAAGTTCTTCCTCATACATCATTAACTTACCAATAAGTTCTTTGACTGGTAGTTTACCAATATCACAAGATTCTCTGACTGAAACAGAAGTGCCACTCTATCGGTCTGGTAGACATATCAAGATTCTCATAATTTTTTCCTTTGCTAGAACAGCTTTACCAAGTGAATTGATTGTATTGACTATCTCATTGAACCTGAGATACATAGCAGAAATTGGTTCATCAGTCTTCATCTTAAAATTATCATATTTAATAGTATAAGTATTTAATCTCATTTCTTTAACATTGGTTGTTCCTTCATGAGAAAAACCCAAAGTATCCCAAATTTCAAAAGCATTTTTGCAAGAAGAAATTCTGTTAAACTCCTCACCTCCTAGAGCATAGTACAGGGAATTCATAGCTTTACAATTATTATTTTACGCTGTCTTTGTAGGTTCATCCCAAGTTATTCTATCAGTTTCTAGAATTTTATATTGAGATTCTATAGCAGTCCAGATATCAAAACCCATGCTTTCTAAATGAATTTTCATTTTAAGTTTCCACTGATCATAGTTTGTACCATTTAAAAATGGTGGTCTATTAGTAGCATCACCCTCAAGTCTGTTATCCATGATAACTAGGTTGAGAAAAAAAATTAAAGAGATAAAAATTTAGAAAGAACAGAAATTTTAAGAACTTTAAAATACAACTAAAATCACACATGAACAAATAGAGTATTTCGGAAAATATTTTAAAATCCTCTGATACCAAATGTTGGTCGGAGTGGATACTCAAGAGGGGGTTGAATTGAGTTCCAATTAAAATTTCTGTTAAAATATTGTCTATCTAAAATCCCCTAATTTATAAAACAAGTTAAACTGTAGTGAATTTATACAGATTGTAAATGTTCACTTAGCTTCTCAATGATAGATTAGGTCTCAGTTAATTTAACCACAATATTAAACTAACTTTTGAAACTAACCTACTGATTTAAAATAAGTGTAAACAATTGATAATTTAACTATCAAAGTAGATTTAAAATAGTTTTGTATTTCAAAGTAATAGCAGTGGAAGAAATAAGATATATGTAGTATACTATAAACTTAAACTAAAGATGCACAATAGATATAACAAGAGTTTTAGTCTCAAGCCGAGACTTAGTCCTCTCAAATTTATATAAATTTGATCCACACCCTGGATCGGGGCTAAGAACAGTTTACAAAACTGTTCAGGCCACGCAGGGACCTCTACCACTGTTCTTTGTGGGAATCAAAACAAAGACCAGGCCACACAATGACCTCTTCCACAGTTGACGTAGGTAAACAAGAGTAAAAAATTGGTTTGAGGATTTTGATATCCTCCAGTTCAGTGCAGGAGACAGTGTGTATATAAGAAATACACAGTACACCACACTGCTTGAAAGGTAATAAATAAATCACTTAGAGAGAGGAGATAAGAGTTTAGAAATCTCTAGTGATTATTAAAGAAGCTCTGGACTCGTTGGATTCAACAGGAATGCTTCTTAGTCCTTCTTTGATTTTTCTATTGAAAAACAGAGTGTCGTAGTCAGCTTGTCTTTTACAGATATGAAAAAGATCTCTTGATTCGTCATGTGTTCTTCAGTGGTTTTGGATTGCATTCATGAGAATTCTTTGATGGTCTGTAAAAAATATTTATTGATCAGGATTGTTCTTCTTGTAGTGCTCTCGGTGTATGTAAGTTCTTCTCGTTGTATATTCACACTTGCACACTTCTTCCCTTCTATTTCGTGTACTGCATCTTAATCTTCCTTATATTCCATGAGTTCTGGAAGTAGGAATGATTCCATTTTCATAGGTACGAGATACAGTTTCCTGACATGCCATAAACTATCATTAAATAACATTAAAAACATTAAAAACATCAAATATAACCGTTAGTATTATTTAAATAATATTGAAAAAAAGTTAAGGAACGGTGTCACAGTGATTATGTAAACTGTGTCTTCTTCACGGTATGAGGTTCAAGGTATGAGCTTCACGGTATGAGCTTCACGGTATGAGCTTCACGGTATGAGCTTCACGGTATGAGCTTCACGGTATGAGCTTCACGGTATGTTCATGTCACGGTGTCTAGCTCACGGTGTGTCCTTCACGATGTCTGGGTCACGGTGTTTGGGTCATGGTGTCTGGGTCACGGTGTCTGGGTTACGGTGTCTGGGTCACGGTGTCTGGGTCACGGTGTCTGGGTCACATTGTTTGGGTCATGGTGTCTGGGTCACGGTGTCTGGGTCACGGTTTCTCGGTCACGGTGTCTGGGTCATGGTGTCTGGGTCACGGTGAGTTCATACTTAGACAAATATCTGTATTTGGACTTAGACAGAATATGCATAATATGGATTAAGGTTAATCGTTAGAGAGTAAGAGAACTTGAATCATAAACATAAAGGATTGATAATATACGTGAGATTTTTGATCATGCATAAGACTTGTAAATAATAAAGAGAGTAATTAACATCCATAAGATTTGTTATCATTAAACCATGATGAGTAGTTATTATTGATATTGAAGAGCATTATCAAGATGTGCAATAAATATTGAGATTAATTAACAGTAAAAGTATTTGTGATCATTAAAACATGATTAACACATGAGGAGTCCAACAAATATAATATTTTTTTTTCTAAATTTAATTAGATAAATTACTAAAACTATGCTCATCTTATTAACAGAAACAACAATAAAAATGATTTCAAACATATCATTGTGATCCATATTTTAGAATGATAACATTATAACTCACACAAATTTTGAAGAGTAGAAAAAGAGATAAAATGTTATCCTATACTATGAAATGATATTATATATGCTGAAAGAACCTATTTCTAAAGCATCTGGTAAAGAGGATTATGAGTAAGTATTATCTCTCTATGGAAAAAATTTGAATGATTCCAAATATGTTCAGTGTTTCATGCTATCATCCATGACCAATAAGATTTTGAAGCAACATGAGGTCATGGATCCATATAGTATGACGTATCATATTCGGGATCTCTATCAAGATAAGCTGAGACAAGAGAGATAAGAGATCTATAATGCTCTATTTACAACTATTCTTGGATATTTGGTGCCATTCGGGCCTCATACAGTCAATATTATTTGATATATTGAACACTTATACATCTTAGGGATTAAATTCCTAGATGAGTTGTAAACAGATCTTGGACTTTCCTCAATATCCAAGTCCTCCTCTAGTTTTATTGTTAATTTTAACATGATCAATAATAATAAGAGTCTTTAATAACTTCTTACTCTGATTCTCTAAGTGGATGAGGACATGGGGCATGACAAACCTACGGTATTTATGGTGAATAATAAAAGGAAGAAAAGGGAGAAGATTCCCATGAAATATTACATGTATAAAGATCTCAAGCACCATACTTCCAAGAATATGAGGATCTTCAGGTAGGGAAAGGAAAAGTAAGAAGTATTTTTTCACATGTAAAGAAACGAAACGTGAAGTGGAACTGTACCCAGAAGAAAGGGGAAGTTAAAGGGGCATTCAATATTGAGTACAATCATTCAATATCCAAACATTGGGTAATAGATACATCTTTTGGTTCTCACAACTTTATCCAAATGTAGGAAGTAAGTATATTATGAAATATTTATAGAGGGGAGGTGGATTTGTAAGCTGCCAATGGCGCAAGGTTAGCTGATCTATCCTTTAGAGACTACAACATTTCATTGAAAAAGGAATTATATTGGTTTTTAGATATTGTTATTATGTACCAAATGTTTCCAAAAACATAATTTTTATATCCTACCAAAATACACGTGGTTTTATTTTCAAATTTTAAAATAAAATTTGTTTATTTTATAAACACAACATATGTTATGGAATGACACATTTAAATAATTGTATTTATGTATTAAATAATTAAGACTATATATTGAAAATAGATAAAAAAATCATGTTCACACAACTCATATAACACTCAGTTATGAAATCACTATCTTGGTCATGTAAACGATAATATTTTAAAAAAACTCTATCAAGATGGTTATTTAGAATCTTTTGATCCAAAACCACTTAAAATATGTCATTATTGTTTAAAAGAAAAAATAACTAAACCACCTTTCAGTGGATAGGGTGAAAGGGCCACATTGTTTTTAGGATTGGTATACACTAATGCGTGTAGACCATTTCTAGTATAATCTATAGATGGGTATTATTACGTTAGAAATTTTTCTGATGACCTAATTTGATATAGTTATGTCCACTTGATGAGTTATAAGTCTTATTCCTTTAAGAAATTAAATTTTTTCAAAAATAAAGTAGAGAATCAACTTGGAAAGAAGATAAAGAAGATTAAATTGACATTTTAAACTATTATTTATATTTTTTTCAGCACTATATAGCCTATGTTTATAACTCAAATTCTAATGATCAAATAGAAGAATTTAGTGATGAATGGCCGGGTTATGTTTTTCCATAATATTTAGGTAATTCGTGAAAATAAATCTATCTAAAAATTATTTAATTTTATTGTCTAAAAATTTTATTTATAGTTTATAATAATGTCTAGATTAGAAAATGTATGTTAAGTTCTCAGTTCCATGAAAATGGACTTAGACTTTCATAAAACTATAAAAAAAAGTTATCATTGATCTATTAATATCATTTACCAATTAACTTCTACACCATTCTAGAAAATGATGTTTTCTAAATAACCTAAATAATATTTTCTATTTTTATTATTAAATATGTCAAAAATAATTGTGAAATTCTCAATTCTAAGAAAAGAAGATCATATTTTAATAAAACTCTCAGAAAAAATTGATATTCTTTTGGATTGTAAGAAATAAATGTGACACATTCTGACATGTAGTGTACTCAAAATTATGTAAAACACATGTTTTCAATTTAAAATCAACATTTTAGTTCAAATCACACATCACACATTGAATTCCTTGAAAGATCATTGGTCATGAATATCCAAGGAAAAATATTTGATTCATTATTGGAATGTAGAAACAAACTATACATAATTTTGATATTCCTTGTGGTTAGAATGAGTGAAAATAAGTGTATACAATTTAAGGTGAAATTTTAGTTCAAAATGCATGTACATATCTCAATTATGATAAATGGGACTGGATTGTCCAAAAAATCTAGGGAAATAATCATTGATCCATTTTTAGCATTTATGAATGAACCGAACATCATTATGATGTGTGGTGTGGTTATAATGGATGAAAACATGTGTTTTCAATTTAAAATCATTATTTTAATCCAAAACATTCCTAATATGCCTAATTTTGAAAAACAATTCTATGATCATCATTGAAATATATGACAATCATATGTGATCCATTTGTGGTATATAAGAAAAAATAGCATATCATCATGATTCATAGTGTCGTTGGAATGATTAAATACTCATGTTTTAAATTTAATGGTGTCATTTTAGTTAAAAAATACGACACAATCAATTTTGAGCAACTGAGTTCAGATTATCATTAAAATATTGAAAAATAATATTTTATACTTTTTTTGGAAAGTAAAAAAATCGAACTTTATTTTCAACATGTAGTGTGCCTGGAAGGATAGAAAATTTGTGTTTTCAATTTAAAAGTCACATTTTAGTTAAAAAAGTGCATCATATGATCAATTTTGAATGGATATGAACCTAAAACTCTAGTGTTTACATTAGATTCATTCCATACATGGGTTATATAAAGAGATAAAGAAATAAATATCTATTCACTATAGTAATGGAGTAGTAAATAAAGGGTTAAAAGCCTAAAAATTATAAAGGACACTGGATAATTTTTCCATGTTTTAATATAGTGGAAACTATCTAGGACTGAATATTCGAGGTTTAATAAATTAGGTATAATGTTTTTTTAGGAATATTGTAATTTTTTAAAAGAGAAATATTATTTTAAATTGATTGAAAATTTGAACTAAAATATAAAAAAACAGGTTCCTGAATTCAATTATATTGCATAATCAATATGTTAAAGAAATTAATTGAAATAAGCTTTTTATTAAAGATGCGTGGTTTGGTTACCAACTATATATTAGTATTATAATAGTAGCTTGGAGTGTATAAAACCAATAATCTAAAATATAAAGAGACACAAAAAATTTAAGTGATGTGATGATGTTAACACATCGATAGAAGGATGAATGACCATAGAAGTTAATATATATATTGCACACATCAGTAACTTTCATCATCCTCATTGAGTCACCCACTAAGAGAAGATCTATTATCAAACCCTTTATGTTTTTATGTCAAATAAATACACCATCATCAAACTTTATCCATGACCCATGGGGATACAAGCCACCATCATTATGGATATCCCAAATATCCTTCTCAAAGATATGATATTGTGGGAAGAAACCATTGAAGAGATTAAAAATAGAATGAAAAGAAGACTATGAAGTTAAAAAGATGCTTTATTACTAATAAATTACTATTCTTGTCTTAGTATCTGAAGGCATGTGGAAATATTGAATTATATAGATGAATATGAATATTTGGAAGAAGAAAATGAGAATGGAATAAAATATTAATAAGTACAACACAACATATCTGATTGCACAAGGATTTATAAGGGGAACCATCCAAACATAATTGTGTTGAAGTCATTGTTGATATCCTTATCCCATGGGGGATATGGATTATTCCCAATAAATATTTTTTTTGAGGTCCTTCAAAAGGAGGGACCACCAATAGTTTTTAGGAGTCTTAAAAACTATATTAGTACAATGGTATTGATCTTATGCATGTGTTGTTTTGGTTTCTACTTTTTTTGTTGTTAATTAAATATTGTTTTAATATTCGTATTCTCATTTTTTCACCATCACCTAGTATTTTTTTGTCCCTTAGGTAGTTTTAGTTTTACCCCAGTGTGGGATTTGCCTCATTAGGTTTACCCTCGCATGATGCCCTCATTAAATTTGTGTGAGTTTTCCTTACCCTTATATATCCTCGAGTTGCGATGATCTACCCTGACGTAGCATCAGGTTTACCATTCCATAGGTTATGGTGTACCCTTACATTAGGGTACATGGTACCCTTGTGTGGGGATTAACATAACCTTATATATAGGTCCCCTTACCGTTATGTAGCTCGAGTAAATCCTTTTTTAGGCTTTAGTTTAATGGTTCACCCTTATGTGTGTGTCCCTTGAACCTTCCATGTGTCTCATGATAACCATTACATGAATCTTGTAATTTTATACCATACCCTTTTATAGTGGTCTGGTGACCTTTACATAGATTAGATATGCCCATATGTTGGATTTTATTACTCTTATGAATAGGTAATGGTACCTTTATGTGGCCATCTTGGTTAACCCTTACACAGCATGTTCATTACCATTACACATATTTATTTTTTATTTACCACCAGTTTATCAGGTTACTAGGGATCAAGGTTTTACGGCCTTCTATTTCATGATTATTGTTATGTCATTTCAATAACCCCTTGATCCTCGTGGGTATTACTTCCTTAAAATATCCATATTGAAGTATATTGGATGGATCTAAGGTTCCAAGAGAGAGAGAACTGCATTTGGAGAGCTATGGTGGCCCAGTCCTTTGACCCGCTGTAGGAGGAGTCAAGCGATGACTTTGTTCGTTTAGCTCTTCATTGCTTCATTGAGTTATTGATAATTATTTTATAATCTTGAAATGTGTGATATTCTATAGTGACAAACCAGGAAAATGGGAACCTTGAGGACATCGACTGTTGAGGACTCAGTAATGATGATTTTTAGCCTCTTTGCCCCTATTCCTTGACAAAGTTTTGAATGAGCCTCAATAAGGGGGTTTCAGTCTTATTTTAATTATATTTGTCAATTTTTTGGAGGTTTCAGGTATACTAATTGTTTATTCATCATATGTGTCATGTATTGCTTTCCACATCTAGTATTTATCCAATCATGTTGTTTCTTGTAATCCTCTTTATTATTTCATAGTATAATATCATGATGATTCTTCCCCATGCATGTATTTCAATTGGTTAAAGGTTATAAATCTTCTTATCCTTTTAAGGATTTCTGATTTTGTTACTTTTAATTTTAATCATTGAATGTTCATAGATTTTTTATTTAAATAAAATATGGACTTATAATGATATCTCATTTTTCTCCCACTAGACATATTATACATTCGGTTATGACTATTTTATCACTGCATTAATGTTGCATCATTCCATTTTAATGTTATTGAGTTTTTTTATGAGAAAAAAACTCAATTTTGGTTTTGGAAATTACATGTTTAGGTATGATTTTGTTATTACCATGTTTTGTAGAATTTATTTTAATTTTTTGAATCATGTTGTGTAGATTTCAATTTTTGTTTTGTTGGAATCATATTTATACAAATTAAGGGTTTTTAATCCATTAATTAGTGTTGTAATTGCCACTGCATATATGACTTTGGTCACTCTTATATTCATCTGAATATTTTATGATTTTTAGAATTCAACTTGAACATGATTTCTATTTATTAGTTAGTATTTTATAAACGTGAAATTAATTTCATTGTTCTATTTTTGATTTTATATACCAAAATTAACTGAAGTGGATCCACACAGTTGAATACAAGTACATCACAAAACAAAGTGGTTTTAGAGGGAAATTATGATTAATTTTTTCATTTAAGTTTCAAATCTCTTATTCATTACTAGAAATTATTTACTAGTGGATTTTACCAATAGTAATAATGAATTGATGTTTGTTTAGCTAGGAAGTTTTCTCTCTTTTGTCTATAATTTTATTATATGATATTGATTGTTTTTTCCATGATCGTTTACCTATTTTATTTTCCTATATTAGCTTTATAGATTCCTTTTTTAGGTGCTAAATGTTTTTTCTCTTGTTTATGTTAGGAATGGTTTTGTGTGAGGTTTGTCTATATAAGAGTTTTTTGGTTAATAGGGAGGTGTTTTTGAAGTATCTTGTGTATCCAGTGTCTTTTATTTTCATATGAGTCGAGCTTATTTTATTTGTGGTGTTTTCATCCACATCCTATTGGACTATTGTCTATGGATAAGGGCCTATGGAAAGTTCAGTTTTTTTTTGGCTAGTTATTAGATCTAGTATTTTTGTTTGTTTCTTGGCATTCCATCAAGATTCTTGGTTTTTCTATTTGAACCTTTTAGCTTGTTTGTTTTAGTTTCCTTGTGCTTGTAATCATGTAACATTAGGAAGATAGAAAGGATGTATTCCCTTTTACCAATTTGTTTCGCCCAGGTGTTTAACTGGTTCCCCCTTTGTTCTTGCGTTCTAGAGTTGTCCTAGGATATTTGGATTCCTAGAATGTGATCTTGATGTTTCCCTTTTTTTGAGAATCTCTCATTTTGAATTTTTTAGGAATTTTTCTTCTGGGTTGTAGATTTTGAATCCAACCATTAAGGATTTTTTGTACCTTATTCTGAAATTATTCTTATTAGGTTTTAGGTAGTGTGTCTCGGCCAAAACCCAATGATGTTAGGTGCTTAGATATTTTTTATTTTTATGGGTCCAGTCATATGTTCATTCAGTTTTTTCTTTTTCTATGATTTCTCTCTATATGATTCTTTTGTTTCTTATTGTTTCATGATTTATCTATTGTTTATGAGTTTCATTCTCTCTGAATTGTATGAAACTTTTTATTCTGGAATCTTTTTTTGTTTGAGGATGGGTATTTCTATATTTTATTGTGTTTTTCATGAATTTTTTACTTATTTCAGGGACCTATTATAGCATGTGATTTGATGGCCCCAACTTCCTCATTGACATTGTCTTAGAGTGAAACTCATGTATGTAGGGGAATATAGTCTCTGTTTATAGTTGTTTTGAATTGTTTAAATTTAGAGTATGTTTCTAGATTTTAGAATATCATTCAATTTTGTGAACCCTATTTCACATTGATGCAAAGAGGGGGGGGGGAGTCTTCATGTCATACCCTATAGGTGTTTCCTATTTAGGATGTTCCTCAATTGATTATGATAGGTTGGGTAGTGTATAATAATCATATGCATTTTGTATTTAATTTTATAGGTGGTGATATATCATGTCATTGCATTTTAAATCCTTTCTGTATTTAATTTCCATGGTAGATATTTTTTTATTTAGATTCCCATTTTTTTATTTTAAATTAAATATGGTTTTAATATGACTATCTGCCTTATTTTCATCATCTCTTGGTCCTTATTTTTACCCTTACATAGTATTGGTTTTACCCCTACATTGTCTCTGTATCTTTAGTTTTACCCACACCTGAGGCCCTCATCACCTTAACATGAGTTTCCCTACCCTTACATAGACTTGGATTGTTGTGGCCTTCCCTTATGTGGGCCTAGGTTTACCCTTTCATATGTTTTGATGTACCCTTTTGTGAGGATTCAAGGTACCCTTATGTGGGGATTGGTTTATCTTTACTTAGTGGTTCCCTAACATTTATGTAACTAAGGTAAACCCTTAAATGGACTTTAGTTCTATGGTTCACCCTTATATGGATTTCTCTTGACACTTTTGTGATTCATAGGATTATACTTATATGAATATTGGAATCTTATACCTTACCCTTATGTAGAGGTCCCTGGACCATTACGTAGCTTAGGTATACCCTAACATGGGAGTTGAGTACCCATACGTCTGGGGGTGTGTTACCCTTATACTTCCACCTCAGTTGACCCTTACTCAATGGGTTGATTACATTTATGCATATATATTTTTTATTTTCCACTAGTTTATCAGGTCATTTGGAATTGAGGTTTTTTAGTCATTCATTTATCGATTACTATTAATCTATTGCAGCAACCCCTCAAGACCCATGGGTATAACTTCCCCACAGTCTCTAGATTGAGGTAAACAAACTGAATCGACGGTGCCTAGAGATATATATCACCATGTATGGAGAGCACTTATGGCCACAAATTTTGGCCTTTTTAAGGAGAAGCTAAGAGATGACCTGGTTCATAAAGCACACTATCAGTTTTCAAAGTTTATGTGACTCCTTCAACTGAATCGTAGTGTACGATCTATGATGGAAAAAACATAAACAATGGGAACCTCGAGGACATCATCCTTGAAGGAATTTATGGAAAATATTTCAATATCTTCTTCGACAATCTTTATTGAAAAAAAATTAGTGATCCCTATTAATGGTGTTTTAGTCCTATTTTGGTTTTCTTTGTATATTTTTTGAGGTTTTGTGTCTACTCCTTTTTTATTCATCATATGTGTCAAGTATTTTATTCCTCATCCAATATTATTCTGGCCATTTTTCTTATTTTACTCCTATTTATAGTTTCATAGTAGAAACCCATGATGATTCTACCCTATAAAAATATTGATATTGGCATAGTCATGTGAATATCTTTGTAATTTTACTACTTTCCAAAAAAAAATTCATCGGCATAAGAGTTGAACATTTTCTGATTCTTGATGCAAATAAAATATAACCCTATAATTTTATTTCATTTTCCCTCCACATACCATTATTGGAATTCTGTTATGATCATTTTATCACTGTGTACTTTCTTCTTCATTCCTACTTAATGTTTTTGAGTTTATTTATGTGTAAAAACACAATTTAGGTTCTAGAAATGACATGTTCAAGTCTTCTTTGGTTATTCCCATGTTCTAAAACATTTATTCTATTTTTTTTAATATTGTTGTATAAATTTTAATTTCTATTTTATTATATTAATTTTTATATAACTTGAGAATTATATATTCCATAATTAGAATTATAATTGTCACTCCATATGTGACTTTGTTTACTCTTGAAATCATTTAAATATTTTCCAATTTTGGGAATACAATTTGAACATGATTTATTTATATTATTTTATATGTTATAAACTAGAAATAAAAATCATTTTTTTTATTTTGGATTTTACAAACCAAAATTATCCCTAGTGGATCCTCATGATTTAACAAAGATTGCCTCGTAGAGTGTAGCTTGAAACAAATTTCTGAACATACCATAAATGAAAAATGGAATTTTATGAAAATTTTTAAATCTTTGAAATTTACAAAGAATACCCAAAAAGATTAATTTATGTTTGGAATAACCATAAATAAAATCAAGTATATTCAATGTGTTTAACCTATAAAATATTAACATATCACACATTTAAAATAGAATATTTTTTAAATAGACATAGAACATAATGAACTTTTAAATACTACAATATAAACAAGGAAACATGTGAGAGTGGAAAATCAATATAGTAGAGATCGGTGAGGGAAAAAGGGAAAGAAGGTAATGGCACAAAACTAATAGGTATTGGGATTGTAAGTAGCCTGTTTAGAAATAAAATAAGTAGCTTCATTTTAGAAGACACATGAAGTTGTTTTTTTATGAGGGTTGTGAAATTCAGTACGTTATATCCTCTAGGGTTAAGGATTTTCTGGGTTGATTGTTCCCAACCTATAAACTGAATAAAATTATTTAGTTAATGTGTTTACCACATCATTATTCCCTTGGGGAGGATGACACACATCCTTAATTTCCAAATCGACTGGACATGTGTCATGGATACTTGGTCTAACCCTATCCAATTTAATTAGGTCTGAATACTTCTAAACCAGGTTTGGATCCAGTTCAAGTATTAAATAAACTACCCGATTATTATTTTCATCGGATTCAGATACCCCTTATAGGGTACTCAAACTTGAATATATTTTTTAAAATAAAAATAAATCAATGATCTCCATTATATTTATTGAATATTCATAATTTATATCTATATATTTTTTCAATAGTAATATTATAATGTTCATTATACATTAAATATCTTTTGTGAGTGGAAATTTAAAACCCCTTCTCCCATTTTGTTATCATCATGAACCTCTCCAACATCATTTTACAATTATTTCATACCATCGTTAAATGTAAGACATGAAAATACTCCCATAAGCATAAATTTTTAGTCATTTAATCATTTAAAATCCCTCCTCCACTACAAAGATAATGCACACTCCTCGATCTAGCATTTCATATAAAATTTAATTTTAATAATTTGAAAATAATTTTAAAAATGAGAAATTATTAGTAGTAGTAATATTATTTTTTGGAGAAGAACACATGGAACACCCACAATATAAACGTGAGTATCTCACATTAATTAAGTAATTCCAAAAAAATGAATTCGAAACATGAAAAATAATCAACAAAATGAATAATTTCAAAAAAAAACTAAAGAAAACTAAAAGTTCATAGAGATTTAGAATGGTTCAGTACCAGTTTGGTCCTGCTTCTTGATAATAACACCACCCAACTATACAATTTTTTTTTTAAAAAAAAATAGAGTACAGAATGTGAGAGTTCAAACTAAAAGAAAACAACAAGAATATTATGATGTAATAAAGAAAACATTCAAGAATTGTAAGAGAAAAATAATAATATTACAAATGGATTGATTTATCAACCAACCAATGCATAGATGATCTCCAGGTGACTTTAATTATGTTGATGAATGAGCATGAGACTACCTCTCGATCAACACTACCATCTCCACCAAAACACAACATCAGGGAATCTCTGATCATTGATAGTAAGGTTGTGATTTTAATTTCCATATGAAATTGACTCTTCAATTATTCTATTTCCATATATGTATTTGTTTCTCATGAATGAAAAAATAGTTGGATTTAATTTATGCTAAAATTTCACTTGATATAATCATTCTTATTGTCATGATTATTTTTTAGTCTATACCCGAGTGGGATTATTTTCTACATATATGGGGCCTTGTGTGTAGGAATGTTTCTTTTTTTGGTGATATGTTACCTATACTTTCAGTTTTATTAATCTAACTTCATTTTCTAAGGGATTACATGAGTCATTGATCCTTTTTCCACCCTCTCATTTGAAACATGAATGTTTTTGGACCTCCACAGTCGAGTTTTTTAGTCATGAGATATTAATCTTAATTTATTTGAGAAGAACCATCATTGCATTGTTTCAGGATAATTGATGGATTCTGTAGGTGTATTTTGGAATGGAATGATTTTATTCTCATCTCTGATCCCTCATTTGAGATCCCACTCAAGAAACCCTTTTCATAATATTAATAGTGATGCCATATTTTATTTACTCGAAATATCATGTTTCAAGATGTTACTAGAGCAATTATCATCATTTTTTTACATATCAGAGTAGAACTCATCTCATAGTAGGTCTTTAGTGGAGATCTGGTGTATTCCTACTGTAAGGATCCTTCTAGGAGAATGTTACTATATCCAGAAACAATAATTACACCAATCATGAGCATCAAAGAAGGTATTTTCCATCATTGTAAGTTGATCAACCCTTTGTTCATCATTCCAAATTGTTTACCTTTTGATTGTTTCTCATATTTTTGATGTGTTCTTGAATGGTGATGGATTTCTATTTTTACTCTCGTTTTTTAAACATTAACTAATATGATGGTTTTATAGTGTTATTTTCATTCACGTAGGTTCCAAAAGGTTATGAAGAACATTAAATCATTATGTTCTTTACTGCTTTCTTTCATTGTTGTTTATTTTCTTCTCTCTTCCTAATTCTACTCTTCTTCACCCTTCATGAGACATTATCATTTTTTCTATGATTTCTTCTTTGATCTCAAATACTTTTAGTAACTAAACCTTCATTTGATAATCACAGGCCATTTCATGGGGGATTACACTTGACATATCCCCCCACAAATTGGTATCAAATCCAACGAAGAAAAAATGGAATTTATGAAGTAAAAAATTAAAAAAAAATTAATTTTGAAAATGATTTTAACTATAGGGTAATTAAGACAAGGGATATTCTAGTGCAGTAATGGCTTATCGATGAATTTCATGGTCCTAAAACCCCTATTCACCTAGTCTACCAATGAACAAACTACTACCACCTACAAATACATATCTGTTGATGTTCTTTAGAAGACCCATTGTTCCCTTTTTTCCTTAGGTAACAAGGGGCATAGGGAAATATAATTTCAGACATTCACTCGGGAAATATGGTTGAAACTAGACAAACTATACATGACTGCCTCACTAATTGGTAACCTATGAAGAAACATTGAATATTATCATTTTAAGTGTGCCTTAAAACCTAAAACAAATCCTATTTTGATGAATTATATAATATTATTCTTGATTTTTCAAATATAAATGTATCTATTGAGGATGAATACCATTCCATGATTCTGTTAGTCTCTCTTAATAGTTATTATAATAATATTTTTGAAACCATTATGTATGGTATTGAATCCTTGTTCCTTGAATTGGTTAAATCATCCTTATTGTCTAAAGAGTTTCATACAAAACCTAAAGTAAAGGGTGAGGTCGAGACCTGTTTTACAATGTTTAGACTAGAAAATAAGGGAAAAAGATAGATAATTGTAATAATGACCTGACCTATTCTAAATAAAACCACCCATATGATTTAATTAAATGTATTATTATGTAATATGGTTATAGAAAACACATGCACTTCTTTGGTTTTATTAAATCTTATTAGATTTAAAATACTGTTAAGCATAATTATCATTGATAAAATAGTCGTTGAATAATGATCATATGATTAGTATGAATATAGGGTTTAACAAATCCAATTAACACAAAAAAAAGTAAGTGATAGCCTCAACCAGTGTGATTATACCCTAGGAAGCCCATTTATAATATTTTCCAAGGGAGATAGCATCACTGGGATTTTAATTTGACCAATACTAATCTAGGATCCAACAACTTAAGCACGAGCGAAACCGTTTACGACAGAATTTCATGCTCATCAAGATCAAAACCCTAACCATATACATTGAACCACTCCATGAAAATCTCACTATCGTGCACTATACTCTTAGGGATTTTTCTGGTGTATTAAATGGATATGTCTCAAGACCAAAATAATATAAATATATATATTTTATAGAATAATTTTTATATTTACTTCTTATCATTACATTATAAATGGTTTTGATGTTTCTACAATAACACATAATTTTTTTTATTAATTAGTATTAAATTTCAATTAAGATGTTTATTTTTATGAATTAATTGATTTTTAAAATAAAAAATATTTTAATAAAATATTATTATTGAATAATTTTTATCAAACATAAATGATCATATAATTTTTATGAAGTCAAATATAATTTTTATAAGGTTTTGAAAACTGTTATTATAAAAACCCAACATTTCTCAATAAATATCGATAATTATTTTAAAAGTGAAAATAAACATATTTAGAAAATTATTTTGAAAAAATTAACATTATTTTTGGAATCATAAAATCAAAATTATCCAATAGATAATTTTTCATAATTTTATGGAGCAGTCGAATTTTTTGGTGAAAATTTGATACGTTATAAATATACAGTGTGTATTATGACGTCATAATGACCCAAAAGTGATGTAATAGATACTATAAAAGTTATCCAAAAATAAATCTATGTTTTCCCATTAAAATAAAGTTATTTTCTATTTATTTTAATAATTTTATAAATCATTTATTAATCCTTTAAAACCATTAATGTATTTTAATGTTTTAAAATCATTTCTTTGAGAATATGACTCACTTTCACATAAGAAAGGGTGTTATTTAATTATTTTAGTACCATGGACTTATAAAATAATTAAAAACACCGCTATTTGGAATAAAAAATGGTCAAACCCCGTAATAAGGTTTGTGTTTTTTGTTATTTTATTATATGGAGTCCAAAACCTTAGTGTTAGAAATAATAATGAACTCCTCACTATTTTCCTATATAAATCCACCCAAGATCCCATTTATCATCACTAAAAATCCTTGGAGTACGTCATTAATCTGACATAACCTCTATATATTCCTCCCAAGGTCCCCCAATCTCTCAATAATCTCCTCCAAATCATTTGGAACCACACTCTCAATGTAAGGGATCCCCCTTTTCTCAAATTTATTCAAGAATCTTCAACATTTTATGCCCTTTTATTTTCAATTACTAATGTTGGGGTGTGTTTTTTCACATTAACCATACTTAAATTATTATTTATAAATGATTATATACCCTTTTAACTCGCATTAATCCCCCCATGAACATTTATCTTCCCCTGTTATGCTGCTTAAATTTCACTGTAGGATTCCATGCCAAAAAATGTTTTGTGAATACTCATACCCAATTCATATCAAGTGTTTTCACCTTTATACACTTGTACTTATTTGATTTGGGACCTACATTTAATCATTCCACCCTCATTTATTGTGTAATCAAATGTGATGAAAAATTATTCCATGTAATATGATCTATGTGGCACACTAAAGTGTGATAATGAAATGAAAGTGATGGGTACACCCGAAATTATATAGTGTTCCAATGAATTGGTTAATGTTTAGTCTCATGAGACTTCATGTTAGGATAGGTAGTAAACATGATTCCATAATGGGTATTTTTCCATCATTATGTCTTTTCATATATCCTTGACCTGTTTTTATGATGTAGTGTTTTAAGTTGTTGCCACATTTCCCATGTTTCCTTTATATTATCATGTCATATCGTGCCTTATTATTCATGTTTATGACTCTCATTCCTTTTTTGTCATGTTGATATTACTATTGTCTAATATGCATTAAATTCATCATTATTTTCCATTTTATTCCCTTATTGGGATTTATAGCTCATCCCTTTCTTATGTATATCCCCAAGTTATCCCATGTTGTTTCAAGTATGAAGGAATATTATGAACATGTTAAGGAGGTTTTCAATAAAGATGATGTATTTACTTTATTAAGTTGTTATTTTAAGTACCTAATTCCCAAATATACTCTAATTTATAATATTCTAGGTATTATTATGTGTAATATTATGTAATAAATAATGAATTTGTGTCTAATAAAGAGAAGTGTTATCACAGTTGGTATCAAAGGAAAAGTTTAGTTATTTTTGGGATTGGGATTAGAAAACTCTAGAGAAAGATGAAGGGATAAAACTAAGTATAATAAAGCATCCTAAAATTTTGGTAAGTATAAAGTAAGTTGTTTATCAAGAAATTATATCTCTATCTAGAAACCACAAGTGAATTTGGATCTGGAAAATATATATATAGGGGTAAAACCTGAAAACACCACGTTGACCTAGACTCATCTAGGAACTTTTCCACAAAAATGGGGCTTAATACACACCTATTTTGAAACTCCTAGTGTATATTCTTTGATAAATTCATAATCTCATTACAAACCATTATTATGGAAACAAAAAATAACCATAATAGTCTATGTTAGAAAATAGATCATGGATAACATAGATTGAAGCCTAGAAATTCATAACATAAGGACACAAATGTCGTTTATAAGTTATCCATTTAATGTAATTGGATTCTCATTTATGATTTTAATATTTTTAAAACCATGAACCCTAATTTTCCCTTTATTCTAGCCAATGTCTGTAAATAGTAGGAATCAGGTAAACAATCGATGTGACAGGTAATGTGATGGCTGCCCCTGATGAGATGTCCAACCCGATGGGAGTGAGAATCGTGAAATTTCTGATGATACACTATTAGATGACTAAAGTTATGAATAGAACCCTAGATTATGAGGAGTTCCCAAACCCCCTAAGAAAGAACAAGCTTCAATTGAGACCTTTATGTAAAAAAGGCCTCTGAATTTAAATGGATCATTGTATCCCTTAATCATGGAAAAATGGATCAAATCTATTTATATTATCTTTTATATCCATAAATTTTATGAACAATAGAAAGTTATGATGGATTTGTATCAGATAGAGGGAGAATATGATCAGTGGTGTAAATTGATCAATACTATGAATCCTGAGTAAGATATCAAGGCGATGGGGTGGAAGGAATTATGGAAAATTTTTTTTAATAAATATTTTCCTCACAATAACCAACATAATATTGAAATGGATTTCCTTCCCCTCAAGAAAATATATGATGAATATATCTGGGTGTATGAGTCTAACTTCAATATACTTGTGTGATACACCTATATTAATTCAATATGGTTTCCTTATGACTTTTCCATTCCTTCATGTTTTGAAAATCACAAACACTCTATCTTAAGGAAAATTTCTTTTCCCATGTATTTTATATTCATAAGGAAAATTTTCCTTCCCCAAGGAAATTTAACATACCAGGTTTTCATTGTAAATATTATAATCTAAATCATTTTCCTTCTAAGTATAAAATTCGGTTTCATAACTAAAACCTCGGAATCTTATAAATACTTTGATATAGAGCATTCTGTTTTTAGGATCCAAATTTAGGTTATGAATTCTCTGAATTCAGACTCCAAACTTTCTGAGTTCATGGTCGACTGCTTCTTTGGATCCTAAAACCTTTGGCTTCATTGTTACCCCTAAGTGCATGGTTGACTGCTTCTTTGGGGGTCAAAAACCAAATATACAAATAATATTAGAGATATTAGACTTTTATAGCAATGAGTAAATTGTCTAATGTGCCCAAAAAGTTGAAAAGGAGATCGTAGAATCTCATGGTTAACATAGGGATAAGATGTGGAAAGTGGAGTTTAATTATGGTGGATAGATGAAAAATACCACGCTGCTAAGAAATTTCAACATCCCACTTGTCATAAGTGAGGAAAGAAGCACCCTAGAAATTACCTATGGGGGAATAAAAAATGATTTATGGGTGGGATGCAAGCTAGAAATTTCTAATAGAACAAACCCACTAATGCATTGGAAGAACGAAATGCTCCAGTCAACCCACATTGCATTATTCATTGCTTCAACTACAATAAATCAGGGCACTTTTAAAACCAATGCACTAAGCCAAGGGTTTTTAGAGAAAACCAAATACATCCAAGGGAGAAAGGGAAATATTTTCCAGTGACAACTGCTGAGGAGGATCCTGACAATGAAGTAGTGAAACATATGACTATTATTCATTCAATAATAGAGAAAAACCTTTTTGATCCTGGTTCTAAAAATTCCTTCATATCATGAATGTTTAGTATAACTATTATAACACCACCAAAAATCATGGAATTAGAGCTGTCGATGAAAACAGAAAATGGGGAAATTATTTCATCCCAAGTATATAACTCCTCCCCTACCAAAATTTGTGTCCTGAAATTTATAGCGAGCCTTATCATACTTCATTATATAGAATTTGATGTAATTCTGGGTGTGCATTAAATTTATCTATATAGATCAAAAATAAATAACCATGATAAGGAATTCACTATCTGCTTTATGAATACTCCTCTGATTCTATACAAATGCATGGAAATTGATGAATCTTATTTAACACCAACAACTCAAGCATGGATATTATTGACCTCTGGGAAAGAATATCTAGTTCAAATGATTGAGTCTAAGGAAAGTATCATCATTGAAGATATGCCCATTATGAGGGAATACACTTAAGTGTTTCCTAAATAATTTTCTAGTCTTCCTCCTAGTCAAGAGGTTGAATTTTCAATCGGGATTATACCTTGAGTGTTGCTATTATCCAAGACTCTGTATAAAATGGTTATTATGGAACTTGAGGAGCTAAAGAAAAAACTATAGGATAATATGGATAAAGGGTTCATATGCCTAAGTAGTTCACCTTGGGGGGTGATTTAGTCCTATTAATTAAGATTAAGGACGGTTCAATGTGCCTTTGCATTGATTTTCATGAGCTCAACAAGATCACAATTAAAAACCGGTATCCTATATCACATATTGATGAATTTTTCGATCAGCTAAAAGAAGAAGAATACTTATCCAAGGTGGATCTTCGGTCAGGATATTACCATGTTAGGGTGAAGAAGGAAAATATCCCACAGATTGTTTTTCGTACAAAGTACGGGCACTATGAGTTCATAGAAATTCTCTTCGGACTGACTAATTCTCTAGAAATATTTATGGACTTGATGAATATAGTATTTAGATATTACCTCCAAAAAATTATTGTAGTCTTTTTAGAGGATTTTATAATATAATCCAAAAGAAAGGAGGATAATGAGGTGCATCTAAGAACAGTGCTAAAGACCTTCTGAGAGGGGAATCTTTATTCCAAGTACAAAAAAATGTGAGTTCTAGTTGAATGAAGTCACATTCTTAGGCAATATTATCACAAGAAATGGGTTATTTGTGGACTCTTTAAAGACACAATCAATTGAAGGATGGTGATGCCAACATATGTGACTCATAGTTTCCTTGGATTTCCTAGGTACTATTTTATATTTGTTATAAATTTATCATGATTTTTAAACCCTCTAATAAAGATAACTTAGAAGGGAGTCATGTTTTCTTAGAATGATGAATGAAAATAAAGATTCAAGGAGTTGAAAAGGAGACTTATCACTGCAATTGTACTCACACTACCCACAAGTGGAGAAAATTTCATGGTATTTAGTGATTCCTAAAATAAGGGATTGAGGTATGTGTTAATGGGAAATGACAAAGTGATATCTTATGTTTCAAGGAAGTTAAAAATTCATGAACAGAACTACCCAACACATGGTCTGGAGCTGGCTATAGTGATTTTCTCTTTGAATATATGGCGAAATTATCTCTTTGGGGAGAAGATAAAAATTTATAAAAATCAAAAAATCATCAATTATATATTTAAATAGAATTATATGAATATTTTCTAATGGATATGGTTATATTTGATCAAGGACTATGACTGTTCAATCCACTACCATCAGGGAAAATGAGAATAGAGTGGAAGATTATATAAGTAGAAAGGCTCCAACATTCTTATCATTAATGAAAAATGGGAAGGATGTGATCTTAATAGACTTAAAGAGGATAGAAACTGGAATCATATAGCAAGGAACATCATAAATCCTTTAACAAATGATTTCAAAACCTTCTCTTTTTGGAAAAAATAAAGGATGTTCAAAGAGATGATGTGGGAATTCAATAAATGGTGAGACAACATCTTCCTCTAGTCGAGTTCTCATATAATAACAGTTTCTACTCAAGCATCCAAATGGATCCCTATGAAGCCCTATATGGGAAGATATGTTGAACACCTACATGTTGGGATAAAGTTGGAGAACGTAAACTGCTAGGTCTTGAAATGGTTCGCGAAATGCTGGAATAGGTTAATACCATTCAGAATCACATCAAGGCTACTCAAAGTCAAAAAAAGAGCTATGATGATAATAACCAACAACACATAGAGTTTGATGTTAGAGACATGGTATTCCTATGCATATCTCCATGGAAAAAATTAATGACATTTGGGAAGAATGTAAATCCTAGTCCAAGATACATTAGTACCTTTAAGATCCTAGATCGCATTTGAGCACTGTAATATGGAATAGAAATCATGTACCAACCAGACCCCTCACATGTACTAAATCTAGAGGTGGTACCATTGAATAATAACATTTCCAATGAGGATAAATCGATGGGTATCATAGATCGTTGAGAAAAAGATTTATGAAATAATAAAATGAACCTTGTCAAAGTGAAGTTGAGAAAACAGAATTTTGAAGAAGCAACATGAGACTTGGAAAATGTGATGAAATAGAGTTACCCTCATCTATTTTAGTGTGGGAATAAAAATGTCAATGGTGAAATTTCTGAATGGGGATGATTGTAACGACCCAAACTGTTATAAATAAAATTCCCTTTATGATTTAATTAAATATATTATTATATAATATGGTTATATAAAACACATGCACTTATTTGGTTTTATTATATCCTATTGTTTTTAAAATAACATCAAGCATCATTATCATTAATAATATAGTTGTTGAAAAAATAATCATATGATCAGTATAAATATAGTATTTTAACCAATCCAATTGACACAGGCAAAGAAAATGATGTCCTCTGCCAGTAGGATCGTACCATATAAACCCTATTTGTTAGAGCTTCCAAGGGAGATATAATCACTGGTCTTTTCCTTTGACCAATCCCAAGATGATGTCCAATAACTTAAGCAGGATCGAAACTATTTATTGTAGAATTTTAAGTTCATCGAGATCATTGCCAAAACCATGTACGCCAAACCACCTATTGAAAATCTCACTTTCCCCCACCTTACTCTTAGAAAATTTTTGGATGTATTAAAGGGATATGTTTAAATACCACAATAATATTAATATTTATATTGTATATAATAATGTTAATATTTATTTTTTATCATTACTTCGAAAATGATTTTGATTTTTATATAATAAAACACAAATTGTATTTTTAATTAGTATTAGATTTCCATTAAGATGTTAATTTTGAGGAATTAATGGATTTTTGAAATAAATAATATTTTAATAAAATATTATTATTAAATAATTTTTATCAAATATAAATTATCATATAATTTTTATGAAGTCAAATTTAATTTTTATACGGGTTTGAAAACTGTGATTATCAAAAAAACCCAGTATTTCTCAATAATTATCAATTATTATTTTAAAAGTAAAAATACACAAATTTATAAAATTATTTTGATAAAATTAATATTATTTGTTGGAATATGAATATAAAAATTACACAATAGTTAATTTTTCATAATTTTTTTAGATAGTCAAATTTTTGGGTAAATATTAAATACCATATAAATATATGGGGTGTATAATGACATTATAATGATCCAAAAGTTATATAATAAATTCAATAAAGGATATATAATACCATATAATTGTTTTACCTTTTAAATAATGTGAATTTATGTTTATTTTATTAATTTTATAAAGTCTTTATATTTCCTCCAAAACTATTAATATATTTTAATGTTTTAAAATAATTTCTTTAAGATTGTTACTCAATTCCACATAATCAGGGGTATTATTTTATTAATTTAATCCCATGACATATAAAATATGGAAAACCATCCATATTTTGAAAAAAACATGGACAAAAAACATGGTAGGGTTTGTGGTTTTGGTTATTTTATTATATAGGGCCCAAAACCTATGTGTGGGAAATAATAAAGAACTTAACTCTCCTTTCCAATATAAACCCACCCATTATACCATTTCTCTTAATTAAAATTAATTTTAGCAAATCATTAATTTTACATACCCTCTCTATAGTCATCCCAAGGTTTCCCAATCTATTAAGAAGTTTTTCCCAATTAGTTTGAATCACACTCTCAAGGTATGGGATCCTCCTTTCTCCCCTTTACTCAATAAAATTCTTCATTTTATGCCCTTTTATTTTCAATTACTACTGTTGGGTTGTGTTTTTACACATGAACCATACCACCTTTATGATGTATAAATTAGGAGATATCTATTTTACTCTAATTAATCCCTCGTATGAATATTTTCTTGCCCTCGCTATGCTGCTAAAAATTCACTATGGGATTCCATGTCAAAACATGTGTACTGAATAACCATACCCAATTACTACAAAGGGTTTTCACCTTTATGAGCTTATACTTATTTTATTGGGGACTTAAACAAGTTTATTATACACTACATAGTCATGGAATAAAATTTTATAACAAATAATTTCATGTTATATAATCTTTGTGGGACACTTAAGCATGATAATGAAATGAAAGTGATGGGTGTGTTTGGAATTATATAGTGCTCCAATGCATTGTGCATTGTTTAGTCTCATGAGACGTCATGTTGGGACACGGTGTAAACCTAATTCTTTTATGGGACTTTTCTATCCTTTTTTATTGTATGTTAGACTTAACCAATGTTTATGATGAATTTATTTAAGTTGTTATCACATTTACCATTTTTCTTTTATGTTATTAGGATATACCATGCCTCAATGTTCATGTTTATGATTCTTATTCCTTTTTCATCTCATTGATGTGCCTATTTTCTAATATGTATTACTTTATTCATGTTATCCCATGTTTATTACCTTACTGGGATTTATAGCTCATCCCTTTCTTATGTATTTCCCCAGGTTATCCCATGTAGTTTTAAGTGTCAAGGAATATTAGGAACATGTTAAGGAGGTTTTCAATGAAGATGATCTATTTACTTTTTAAGTCATTATGTTATGTAATTAATTCCTAAATACACCATAATTCGTGATCTTCTATGTTATATTATGTCTAATATTATAAAATAAATTATGAATTAATGTGTAATAAAGATAAGGGTTTTTATAATAGTAAATATCCTGGAAATAATAATAAGAAAACCAGGAATAATATGTCTAAATATAAATATAAATCTAGTTAAGTAACTTTTTATAATTATAGAAAACCTAGATATATTGATCCAAAATGCTATAATCCAAAAATAAATATGAATCCTGATGGATATTTTGATCAGTCTCTCTTATTTGATGCTAGTTATGATAGTGTTGTGGTGATTAATGTGTCTACACATGATATGTTTAGTGAGTGGGTTCTAGATTCAGGTTTTTATTTCCCAGTGTTTTGAGATAAATAATCCTTCCTAAGTTGACCGAAAGTGTAGAGGTAGAAGTTATTATTGGGAAAAAAGGGAGGTGTGGGGTTTAATGTAGAGGTTTTCTCCTATAATATCTCCATGACCATTTCTTTTTCACCTTTTTTGGTGTAAGTTGGTTCCCCAACCCATTGAAAAAATTAATCTCCATAACAGTTTTAGACAATAAAGGGTATACCTTAAATTCAAAATTAGGTTGTCTCGATATCTATAAAAGATCTATAATACTCTATAAAGGGTATTTTGTTAATGTGATATATGTTTTGGATGGAGAAACCCATCATTGACAATTGGGAAGCACCTATTTTACCGACACTGATAACTCTATGTTATGGCATTGGAGGTTGAGACATTCCAGCTCTATAGGTCTTGATGAGCTTAAAATATAGGGATTCCTAAGTTATGTAACACCTAATAAATTATTCTTTTGTGAGTATGTTTTTTGGGGAACATTAAAAAGAGTAAATTTTAGTATTTCTTCCTTTAAGGCCATCAACCCACTTAAATACATCCACTTTGATTTGTGAGTTCCTTCTAGAACTACCTCTCTTAGTGTAGGCCCTCATTTTGGGACATTCATTGGTGATTTTTCCTGAAAGGTGTGTATTTATGTTGTAAAAACTAAATATGTTGTTTTAAAAACATTTAAAACCGGGAAATTACTTGTTAAAAGTCAAATTAGGAGAAAGGTTAAGGTCATGAGAACAGATTGTGTGTTAAAAATACCTATCAACTGATTTCATATACTTATGTGATTTAGAAGGGATTGTGTGGAACTTTAATGTTAGGTACACTCCCCAATATAATTTGTTGGCTGAGTGGATGAACCACACTATATTATAATGGGTCTGTAGCATGCTAGCTTTATCAGGCCATTCCAAATACTTTTGGGGAAAGGTTTCAACTACTATAGTCTACCGGATTAATAGATTCCCTTTAGTTTCCGACCAATTAAAAAACCTAGATGAATTATTTAATAGTATACCTCCTACATATAGTCATTTGAGAGTGTTCATGTGTACAATTTATGCTCATTTTAAAACAAATATGTTAGAACCGAGAGATCTTAATTGTGTTTTTGTGGGGTACCCTAATGGGGTAAAGGCTACAAATTGTGGGATAATAATCCCAATAACCAAAAGTGTATTATAAGTCAAGATATAGTTTTCCAGGAATCTTTTTCTCCAAAATATATATGTTTCACTGATCATACTAACCACATGACTCAAAATGATTATGTTAAGATTGACCAATCCACCCAATTTGAGGCTTATGTTGAGTTTTCTCCACTTGAACCTCAATCTATGATCCAGTCTCACTCAGGCACTGATTCATAGTCAGATACTGATCCTCCTAATGCTTCTAGTGATCAACTATTCACCAGAGATAGGGTAAGGAGTGTTATAAGCCTTCATGCTCATTTTGGATAGTATGTCATGAAATATTTTACTTTCCTTGTAGTTGAGGATCTTGAATCTAAGGATCCTAAAAGGAACAAAACATTTATTGATGATGGAGATTCTAAACAATTAATCTCTTATAGGGATGATGATATGAACTCTTTATAGAGTAATAACACGTGTATTGTTGTTTACAAACCATCAAATCACAATATAATATTATACAAGTGAATATTTAAAAGAAAATAGGACAACACTAGAGATCAAAATATTATGTTTAAGGAAAAATTGGTGGTTAGGGGATTCCTACAATGAGAATGGATAGATTACACTGAAATTTTTACTCCTATAGTTAAATACTCATCCATCTAATTGCACCTTTATTTTGTTTCATACCATGATTTTTACATTGAGCATCTTGATGTTAAAAAAATATTTCTGTATAGGGATATTGATTAAATATTTATATGACACCTCTACAAGGTTACATAAATGACATCAAAGCATACCAGGTATTTATTTTAAACTAAATTAGTATATTTTTTAAATAAGTAATATCGATAATGATATAAAATGTTTGACACATTCATGATTTAAAGACAATTTAGTCTAAGTAAACATGACTATTGTGTCCATTAAAAAAACTGGTAAAATGCCATGATTTATCAGATGTTATTTGTAGATAATATGTTGATCACATGAAAAGATAATAAAATTATAGTTTCTGAGAAATATCATTTAAAGAATTTTTTTAAATGAATGAAATAGGTATTGTAAAGAAAAAACTGGGAAAGGAAGTTATTATAGATAAAAAGAACAACTTGTTGCATCTATCTCATCATGATTACATACCAAAGTCCCTTAATGGTATTTTTTGAGCCTCTTAAGCTTGTTAATGTTCATTTTTTCTACAACATAAAGCTTTAACTGTCTCAAGCACCTTTCTCAAGTGATAAAATGGAATATATGTCTTCAATTACCTATTCGAACATTATTGGTAGTATCCAGTACTACATGATATGCACTAGACCCTATGTTTCATTTTCTACATGAAATCCTAACTATTTCAATGGTTAACACATCAAATCCACATTGAAAATCCCTCATGTTGTTTATTACATATAATGTTTCATTTTATGCATGTACTCTTATATGTTTCATGGAAAACCTAGGCATGTCACAATGGGAATCCCTCAAGTATATTCTTAGATATGTTTCTACTTCTCCTTCTCAGTCTTTATGTTTTCATGAAAATATAAATATTGTAGAACTTGTTACTAGATACATAGATTTCAATTATACAAGTAATGTGGGAAAACATTTTATAGTGTATTAGTCTTATTAACACTCCTTGTGATAAAGGTGTATAGGATTTACAGTTTATGTTATATTGAATAAAAGTTATGATAAATATAAAATTTGTAAACAATAATATGTAATTGCAGAAGTGGAAACCTAAATCTGTATCAAGGGAGTCAAAAAGACCACATCTTGAATCATGAATTTAGACTACAGACCCTAGTTTTTATCCACCACTATTCAATACACAACTATCCTCCTCAACATGCTTATAACTTATAAGCACTTAAAAGGTATTTTTTGACTCTCTTAAGCCTTTTAATGTGCCTTTTTCCTAACACTTCCTAATTTCACTTTATTAAGAACCTATCTAAAGTGATAATATTGAATATATGCCTTTAATTCCTTATGATAATATTATGAGAAGTTTCATGTACTCCATAATATGAACCATACCCGATGTTTCATTTTTTTCATGTTCTCTTAGTTATTTCATGGCTAACCTAAGAAAGCCATAGTGGAAATCCCTCAAGTGGATTATTATATATGCTTCTTCTTCACCCTCTATATCTTTATGTTTTGGTAAAAATATAATTATCTATAGTATATTACTATTATTAATTTTTCAGATAAAAATGGTGTATGTTTTTTCCATCTTATATTATATTGAATAACAGTTATGATAAATAGACAATTTGTATATAATAATATGTAATTGTAGAAGTGGAAACATATATTTATATCAAGGATATAAAAAATACCATTTTTTAATCATTAATGTAGATTATGAACCCTATTTTTCTCTACCACTACTCAATACACAACTAAAAATATTAAACACCCATGTGAATTCATATTATTCAGAGGGTAATTCTATAAAATTTATGTTTGGAGCAGACATGCCTGATAGAGTCTAATGATTTTATCACTCTTTACATTGTAAATAAAATTCTACATTAAGATTTCGTAGGAGAATCCCTCACAAATGAATATGGGTGGTATATTGAAAAAATTATTGTTTTTATTTTTTGATGTATGATTTATATTATAATTTTAACAATGCATTTTTTATTTAGTATTTTAGATAAAAAATGAATCTATTCTAGAATTTTTACATAAATTCAAATTTATAACTCTGTAAATTGATTCATGAGAACCAATAATGATGACTGAAGGTGAAATTCTAGATAATGTTGAAAAATCTCCATGTATTTGAAGTGAATTATAAATATGACAATAGGTACCATGAAAGAGTTAAACTATATACACATTTTACTATTACAATAATTTATCTTTATTAATGTGTAGTGATTATTATTTTTTAAATATTTTTAGGATGCACTTGTAAAGACCCTTAAATTTCAATGAATTTTTTTTCGTAATTTCTTTGGAATATTATGAGTCTGCAGTTTCTAACGGCAACTGATTCCGAGGCCCGGTGTGCCCGGAATCAATTTCTAAAGTTTGTTCGGGTACACTTAGTAAAAGTACATGCGGGTTTTTCTATCTTTTGAACCAGTACTCGGAATTCAAATCTGAGGACACCGATGAACTTGAAGCACCGGTATTCGACTAAGGGGACCTTTACCGCAGTTGCGTTTTGTACAGGTGGAAAGTTAATTTTGGGGATTCTTTATTAATTTTAAAAAAATTATGAGTTGCATAATTTTTGTTAAGGGGTGGTTATTTCCTCCAAGGAGGAGTTGGAGGTGGGGTCCACACCCCACATAACCACCAATGATAGAATATTGTGTGGTGGGACCCACATGAATCCAAACTCTTCAACTCCCCAAGAAACCCCCTTTATCTCTTAAGCTTCCACCTTCCCTCTTTTAATGTTGAACTATCCACATTCCACCCTCCCTCATTAAGATGCCAACACAATCCCAATTAATGAACAATTAATTAATTGGCTTAACCTTTTGAATAAATTTGAAATTCATGTTAAGGATAAAATAATAGACTAAGCTATTATTTTTGGGTTGGAAAATGTTGTGTTGGTTGAGCCTTGGAGAATATAGAAGGATTTCTCCCCACAAAGAATGTTTACCCTCTCTAACGAAGAACACAAGGCCCCGATCATCTTCCTCTTCATTCTTCTTTCCCCGTGTTAAGGGAGAAGACACCACCCACGAGAAACGTCACCAACGCCAGGGAATCTTCCTCCAACGTTGATAGAATGACGTCCATCCTCCATGACGCCCGACTTCTGCGATGTCATCTTCTGCGGCTCGTCGACATGCAACGTTCTTGAAATCGAGCTAGGGTGTTATGAACAATTTTAATTGAATAAAATTGTACCTTGTTCTTCGTTAAATATCATGGATTGTCTTCAGCCTATTGTTATCGCTTAACGCGGATGGTGTAGGCCGAAATAACATGACCTGACGAACCTCCATTGGTTCTTGTATATTTTAGAGGCAGCGACCGGAGTTGATGGAGACCGGAGGCGGCGGAAACCGAAAGCAGCGACCACACACCGACCAAGTGGAGGAAACCGTGGCCCACAGTGCGGGCCGCTTGGACGAATAAAACCGGTCGGTCGTAGCCGGTCGGGCTGGAGGACCGCGGCACCCCCTTGGCGTCGCGCTGCAGGAAGACCATGGCCCGTTGTGTGGGCCGCTTTGCCGGAAGAACCTTCCGGGCAGAAGACCATGGCGCCTTGTGGTGCCATGCTGCGGAGGAACCGCAGCCCGCGCCGGGCGGACCGCTTCTGCGGGCGAACCGGCCATCCGCCTACTGGCTGGGCTGAAGGGAGACGCAGCACCAACTGGTGCCGCGTGCGGAGGAACCACGGCTCGCGATCTGCAGTCCAATCACACCAGAAAAACCAGTCGGCTTCAACCAGCCGGGCAGTAGGGAAAGGCGGCGCCGCTGGGTGAACCGGACCGACCTGCTCCTTGGGTCGGCTCCGCGAGTGGGCCACGCCCCACCGGGCTGGGCTAACCCACTATCTGGGTAGGACACACCGGTCCGGGTCCCTAGGTGGGCCGCGCTCCACCAGACCGGGCCGACCCCCAGCCGAGTCAGACCCGCCAAACCGGGTCGGGCTGACCCACCAGCCCACTGGGCTTGACGGGCCGGGCCCGTTTCTCTTAAACGCGAATATCTTCTAGACCGCGCGTTTGATCGACGCGCCGTCTACGGAACTGGGACCCTCACGATGAGGAGGTCCTTTTGCGATACTCTAAGTGAGATTTGGATAAATTTGGATGATGAATGGGTTTCGGTTTGAGCGTGAATCAAACCAGGCCCCTGGAACGGAAACGCCAATAACTCTCAGACCGGGCATCTGATTGATGTGTCGTCTGTCACGTTGGGTTCCTTTTGGTGAGACGGAACTTTGGGATACATCAACTCTGGACTTCGTGATCGTTGATGTATCGAAACCCTTGCTTGAGGAGCGGACCCTCCCAGAATCGAGCATGTTGTGGGCAGGAACCCTAGAGCTGTCTGCGACTGCGATGACTACTGTACTGGGATCCTCTGTGGGTTCGGTAGCGATGACTACTGTACTGGGATCCTCCGTGGGTTCGGCAGCGATGACTACTATACTGGGATCCTCCATGGGTTCGGCAGCGATGACTACTGTACTAGAATCCTCCATGGGTTTGGCAGCGATAACTACTGTACTAGGATCCTTCGTGGGTTCGGCAGTGATGACTTCTGTACTAGGATCCTTCGTGGGTTTGGCAGCGATGACTTCTGTACTAGTATCCTCCATGGGTTCAACAGAGGAGATGATTCAGAGGATACATCTAATCATATCTACCCATCTTCTTGATTTTTTTACCAGTGTGAGCTGACTCTTAACTTTCAATCATTATCATCGATGTGATTGACTTACTTTTCTACGTGGACTGAGTTGTGCTTAGGCTCGTGAGTTGGATCCGGACTGTGATATTAAATTAGGTATATGTATGGGTATACACCTTAGTAGGGTTGTTCGATGCTTCGTGATTGTATCTTACTTATTTTTTTATCCTTAGTGAATATTTTGAGACCTTGCGGGTCTCAGGGACCCTACTGAGTATCATTATACTCAACCCTGCACGGGCTATGCCCGCAACTCATTGTTTTGGATGCATATGACGGACAGTGCTGACAGAGGCTAAGAGCAGCACTACTGGACGGTACCCGGAGGTGGACCTTGTGACGAGTCGGCACACAGTGGAGACTGGCAGAGGTGAGTGCCAAGGTGTCCATCTGTACCTACCCTTCATGTAGGAATCCCTAGAGGACAATTCAGGTGCTTCTCTTTACATTCAGTTGTTTTCCCTTTTTACTTGTACTTTTTGTTCAGTTGGGTTTGTATACCGGCCCATTTATTTTCCAATACACTCTTTTGTATTCAGTTTCACATAGTGTTTACTTCCTGTTGTGAACTCTATTGTGTATTTTTTCTTTCATAAAGGAAATTTATTCCCATATTAGTGATTTATGCCTTTAGTGCTAGTCGCTAGCCCCTGGCCTATAGAAGGTAGGCTTGGAGTAGTCACAGAACAGGCCCCGAGGATGGGTCATGAAAAATTGGTATCAGAGGAGTCGGTTCTACAGAAGAACTCCGGACTCTGATAATTCTTTTCTGTGAAGAAATAGTGTTAAGAGTATTGAGTGTGGTTTTCTGTATAGGGTGTCCTGTGTTGGTGCGGCAGCCGACGTATCCATACACTAGGACCCTGACCTCTGATTTCTAACTTAGTGCATGAAAACACTGATTGCATGTGTGTTTCCATTGAAAAAGTTTTCTTTGTGATGACTTTGTGTAAGCTCACCAGGTATACTGTTTTGACCGTGGCGCACCTGTTTTTTTTTTCAGGATGGCCCCATGAAGGCAGCCAGCTAGGGTTCCAAGTTACGTACGAGATGGTAGCCCACCGAGCGACGAGGCCTCAGTGCAGGGCCCCATCACAGCAGAGCCACCAGCGGTACCACTACCCGTTGGTCCATCGATACCATATTCTCTAACAACAGAGAGTGCATTCCACCTGAGTGCATTGCACGAGTTTCAGCGCCATAGGCCGCTCAGGTTCTGAGGAGAGACGGACCCACAGGAAGTAGAGGACTGGCCGGAAGCTGTTGTAAGAGTTTTCAGATTGGTAGGGACACCAGCCGACCTGATGGTGATCCTTTCTACGAGTCTCCTACACGCAGCAGCAGGTAGATGGTGGAGTCTGATTCTCTAGGTGCATGCAGAGGCATCGCTACTCTGGGTGGAAATCGAGATTTTGTTCCAGCCAGACTTCGTGCGGTGTGGATACATGAGTTACTTCATCTACAGCAGGGCAGGATGACAGTAGCTCAGTACTCAGCGATGTTCACCAAACTCCCACTGTACTCCATGGATATGGTACGGGACCCGTTCTTTAGGGATCGTAAATTTGAGCAGGGACTCAGGCATGAGATCAGGGCTTCGATGATCTCCCTCAACATCCCGACAAAGGCGGGGGTTCTAGAGCGATCCCTTCTCATGGAGAGTTTTTTTGCTGAGAAGACGTTAGCAGGGAGACCCACCATAGGGCGACACGTAGCGGAGTCTTCTGCAGCTAGCAATAAATAGATGACGCATGGGTCCAAGAGGATCAGACCCATAGGTGGTCGATTGTATGACTCATGTTCGGTTGTGCGGGGAACACGAGACATGGCTAGCCATACAAGGATTAGGTTGTGCTATGCATGCAGCGGGCTGGGTCACATGGCTCGAGACTGCCCGAAATGCCCTAAAGATGAGCATCAAGTAGTGAAGGGACCTCCCAGGAAGAGGCAAAGGTTCAACAATGGTGGTACGTAGGGAGAAGGCGGACGTGGCAGAGGATCTGGCTGAGAAAGGGATGGTGGGTGAAGTTTTGAGGCTATACCACCACCACCACCAGGAGGTCCACCCCGACCGCTGGGAACTGGTGGACATGGGAGATCTCAGCTTCAGGCAGTTGAGGCCTATGACCATGGTGATCCGAGAGCGGGTGGACAGGAGCGGGACTAGCTCCAAGCATGTAGGCCTTTTTCCATGATGCTTCTAGCTTCATTGACGTCATTTTTTTGTTGCTTTGTGTCTTTTTACTTTGAGCTACATTAATAAAATACACTTGTCCTACTGAAGTTTTCTTTCCTATCTTTTGTATGATAATACTAAGAGGTTCCAGTTAAAACCATTGACTTGACCCTCAAACAAGAGATTCCTACTGGAGGAGACCCAGTGACCACACACTGATGCCGACAGTGTGAGTCAACCCTTGGAGGTGAGATTAATGGTTGGATCTCTTGGTAGTAGCGTCGAGGCCTTACGATGTCATACATGACATGAATTCGAATCGTTCATGTTGGGATTGACTGTATTAGGCAAAGGACGTGGTTCATCCAGGGGATGAGACCAAATTTATCTTTTCAGAAAAGGAGAAATTTTAGCAGCTCTTGTAGGACGTAGGCGAAGAAGGGTGTAGAAGAGTTTTTTAAATTGGATAGTCTCACCCATAGTTTGTTGGGTGAATGATTTACAGTCTCCTCCAACCACCATAGTCTCAGGTATATCTTCTTGAAGAAGGACCTGAACCTAAGACAGTGACGATGGATCGAGTTCCTCCAGGACTATGACATCGAGATAGTCAATACTCCTGGAAAGGGGAAAGTTGTAGTCGATGTTCTCTGTAGGATAACATGCGTTCAGATTCTAAGAGAGGTGACAGAGTATCTAGCCGCATTTCAGATATCCTTTGTGGATAGGGACAGAGAAGCCTTTCTATAGTCTCTCACAGTCACTTCCCCACTTCTTCAGTGAGTCAGGGAGGCGCAGCATGCAGACACTAACAGCGAGACATGACGTGCTCAGATATCCTCAGGGCAGGCACCCGAAGGATTTTCTGAAGGTGGGGAACATTCCTTTTCTTACAGAGGACGTACCATGGTACCAGTTTCACTTTAGGAGGAAGTGTTGAAGGATTTCCACACTTCCCCTCTTGCGGTACATCTAGGTGTGGCAAAGATGTATCAGGACCTTCGACGACAGCACTGGTGTCCAGGTATGAATAAGGTAGTAGCAAAGTTTGTCTCACGATGCCTCACCTGTCAGAAAGTAAAGGCAGAGCACCAGGTACCAGTTGGTTTGATACAGCCTTTAGAGGTCCCAAAGTGGAAGTGGGATGAGATATCCATGGATTTTGTGATGGGGATTCCACGTACATCCAGAGGACACGACTCTATCTAGGTGATCATAGACCGACTCACCAAGATATCCGACTTCCTACCGATCATAGAGCAGGGATCAGTAGAGATCTTGGGATGCCTCTACGTTTAGGAGATCATACGGCTTCATGGTGTGCCATCTAATATCATCTCTGATCGAGATTATCGTTTCACTTCCCGACTATGGAAGGGGTTATAGGAGGCTTTTGTGATGCAGCTTCGCTTAAGCACTGCCCTCCATCCTCAGACGGATGGTCAGACTGAGAGGATCATTCAGACTCTTGAGGACATGCTCCGTGCATGTGTCCTCGGACTTGGTTACAGTTGGGAGGATCACTTACCCTTTGTGGAGTTTTCGTACAACAACAACTAACACTCCACCATTAGGATGGACTCTTACGAGGCACTGTATGGCCGACCTTGCAGATCACATCTGTGCTGGACTGACCCAGGGGAGTCAGCACTTGTAGGACCAGAGATGGTGCTGGCTACGACAGAGAAGGTGCAGATCATCCAGGAGCAGATGAAGACTGCACAAAGCAGACAAAAGTCCTATACTGATAGGATATAGAGACAACTGGAGTTCGAGGATGGTGACCATGTCTTCCTATGGGTCTCACCTCGACAAGGACTACGGAGATTTGGCCGCGGAGGAAAGTTGTCTCCTTGATTCATTGAACCTTTCTAGGTCCTCAGTAGAGTAGGAACGGTGGCTTACCGCCTGTCCCTTCCACCTCAGTTGCACCGGATGCACGACATCTTCCACGTATTTCAGCTAAGGAGATACGTGGATGACCCATCCCACATCATCGACCACAGGGAGCTGGACATCGATGACGGGGAGACATTCATGGAAGTTCCGGTGGAGATCAAGGATCGACAAGAGAGGATCCTACGTGGACAGTCGATTCCTCTAGTTCACATTCATTGGTACCACGGGAACCTCCAGGAGAGCACATGGGAGCATGAGGCTTAGATGCATGCTCAGTACCCTCATTTGTTTCCCTAGTGTGTGTTGTAGATTTATAGAGAGGTAAAGACCTGAGGTGGGGGTAATGTAAAGACCCATAAATTTAGAGGAAATTATTTTTCATAATTTATTTGGAATTTTTCGAGTCTGCAGTTTGTGACGTCACCTGATTCTGAGGCCCGGTGTGCCCAGAATCAATTTCTGAAGTTTGTTCGGGTACGTTCGGTAAACGTACATGCTGGTTTTTCTATCTTTTGAACCGGTACTCGGAATTGAAATACTAGGACCCCGATGAACTCGAAGCACTGGTATTCGCTTAAGGGGACCTTTAACTCAATTGCGTTTTGTACAGGTGGAAAGTTAATTTTGGAGATTTTTTATTAATTTAATAAAAATTATGTGTTGCATAATTTTTTTTAAGGGGTGGTTATTTTTTCCAAGGAGGAGTTGGAGGTGGGGTTCACACCCCACATAACCACCCATGAGAGAATATTGTGTGGTGGGACCCACATGAATCCAAACTCTTTAACTCCCCAAGAAACCCCCCTTTAACTCTAAAGCTTCCACCTTCCCTCTTTTAATGTTAAACTCTCCACATTCCACCCTCCCTCATTAAGATGCCAACACACTCCCAATTAATGAACAATTAATTAATTGTCTTAACCTTTTGAATTAATTTCAAATTCATGTTAAGGATAAAATAATAGCCTAAGCTATTATTTTTGGGTTGGCACATGTTGTGTTGGTGGAGCCTTGGAGAATATAGAAGGCTTTCTCCCCATGAAGAACGTTTACCCTCTCCAATGAAGAACACAAGGCCCCGATCATCATCTTCTTCATTCTTCTTTCCCCGCGTTAAGGTAGAAGACGCCACCCATGAGGAACTTCACCAACGACAGTGACTCTTCCTCCAATGTTGACGTAACGACGTTCGTCCTCCGCGACGCCCGACTTCTGCGACGTCGTATTACGTGGCTCGTCGACGTGCTATGTTCTTGAAATAGATGTAGGGGTTATGAAAAATTTTAATTGAATAAAATTCTTCGTTAAATATCTTGGATTGTCTTCGGCCTATTGTTATCGCTTAACACGGAGGGAGTGGACCGAACAGAAACGGCCTGACGACCCTCCGTTGGTTCTTGTATATTTTGGAGGCTGTGGCGACTAAGGCGACGGAAACAGGAAGCGGCGACCGCACACCGGCCGCGTGGAGGAAACCCCAGCCCACAGTGTGGGCCACTCAGACGAAGCGAACTGAGCGGCCTTAGCCGGTCAGGCTGGAGGACTGCGGCACCCCCTTGGCGCCGCGCTACGGAAAGACCGTGGCCCACAGTGTGGGCCGCTTTTCCGGACGAACCGGCTGGCCATAGCCGGCCGAGCAGAAGACTGCAGTGCCTTGTGGCACGGTGCTGTGAAGAAACCACAACCCGCGCTGGGTGCGCTGCTTTAACGGGCGAACCGGCAGGCCGCCTACCGGTCGGGATGAAGGGAGAGGCGGCACCCAGTGGTGTCGCGTGCGGAGGAACTGCAGCCTGAAATCCGTGTGCCACTCGCGCCAGACAAACCGACCGGATCGGCACGCTCCTTGGGCCGAGTCCGAGGGTGGGCCGCGTCCCACCAAGCCGTACCGACCCCCTATTCGGGTCAGACCCGTCGGGTCAGGTCCCTAGGTGGGCCGCACTCCATCGGGCCGTGTGGACCCCCAGTCGGGGTAGACCCGCCAAACCAGGTCGGGCCAACCCGCCAGCCCACTGGGTTTGACGGGCCGGACCCGTTTCACTTAAATGTGAATATCTTTTAGACCGTGCATCTAATCGACATTCCGTCTACGGAACTGGGACCCTCGTGACGAGACAGTCCTTTTAAGATACTCTAAGTGAGTTTTGGATAACTTTGGATAACGTCTGGGTTTCAGTTTGAGCGTGAATCCAAACGTGCCCCTAGAACAGAAACGCCAATAATTCTCAGACCGGGCGTCCGATTGACGCGTCGTCTGTTGTGTTGGGTTCATTTTGGTGAGACAGAACTTTGGGATACATCAAGTCTGGACTTTGTGATAGTTGATGTATCTAAACCCTTGCTCGAGGAGCGTACCCTCCCAGAATCGAGCGTGCTGTGTGCGGGAACCCTAGACCTGGCTGCAACTGCGATGACTATTGTACTGAGATCCTATGTGGTTTTGGCTTCAATGACTATTGTACTGGGATCCTCCGTGGGTTCGGAAGCGATGACTACTGTTCTGAAATCCTCCATGGGTACGCCAGCGATTACTACTATACTGGGATCCACCGTGGGTTCGGCAGCGATGACTCTTGTACTAGGATCCTCCGTGGGTTCGGCAGCGATGACTTTTGTACTAGGATCCTCCATGGGTTCGACAGAAAATATGATTCAGAGGCTATATCTAATCATCTCTACCCCTCTTCGTGAGTTTTTACCTGTGTGAGCTGAGTCTTGACTTTCAATCATTATCATCGATGTGATTGACTTAATTTCCTGTGTGGACTGAGTTGTTCTTGGGATCGTGAGTTGGAGCCGGACTGTGATTCGTAACATAGGTATATGTATGGGTATATACCTATGTAGGTTTGTTTGATGCTTCGTGATTGTATCTTACTTATTTGTTTATCCTTAGTGGATATTGTGAGAGCTTGAAGGTATCGGGGACCCTACTAAGTATCGTTATACTCACCCTACACGGGCTATGTTCGTACCTCATTGTGTTGGATACAGGCGACAGACATCGCTGACGGAGGCTGAGAGCACCATGACTGGACGGTACGCAGAGGTGGACCTTACGACGGGTCAGCACATGGTGAAAACTGGCGGACGTGAGTGCTGAGGTGGCCATCTGTACCTACCCTTCATGTAGGAATCCCCGAAGGATGATCTAGGTGCTTCTCTTTACTTTCAGATTTTGTCCCTTTTTACTTGTACTTGTTGTTCAGTTGGGTTTTTATACTGGCCCATTTCCTTTCCAGCACACTCTTTTGTATTCAGTTTTACTTAGTGTTTACTTTTTGTTGCGTACTCTGTTGTGTATGTTTTCTTTCATAAAGGCAATGCCATCCCATCTTAGAGATTTACGCCTTTGGTGCTAGTTTACAGCCCCTGACTTATGGAAGGCGGGCTTGGGTAGTCACGGAACGGGCCCCGAGGACGGGTCGTGATAGCACTAGATGCTAATTATGATAAATAAGTCTAATAAATGATTTACTTTTTGGATCTACTATTTGAGTATCTAAAAAATGGGTCACACATGATGTCACTTAATAACAAGTAAACATTATATTCTCAATGTTTTATTATATGTTCTATTATATGAATTAACATTCATGTTTTACATGGTATTATAATTCTTATGTATCGATTTGTAGGGGTTAATCAAAATGAACAAGAATAATTAGATTAATTACTATATATGGAAAATTATTGTGGTATATACCCAAATAGTTAATTATATATTGAACATGTAAAAAATTTCATACAATTAGCAATATTCATTCAATTCCCAAAAGATCCAATTAACAATAGCTATTTTTTTGGTTTGAAAATTTATGAAAGATATCAAAGACCATAGAATAATCAGACCCTATTAATATCTATTATATGTGTCTATTTTTTAATATATATATACTTTTATTTTAATTATTTGTTAAATATTATTTATATATTTTCCACACTAAACAAACATTTTCTTATAACTCAAATTTGATCACATAAATGAATTCAAGGATAGATAAGCATGTTATGTTCTTTCACAATATTTAGGTAATTCAGGAAAATATATTTATCTAAAGATTATTTAATTTTATTATCTACAAATATGCTTCACATTTGAGTGAAAATCCTGATTAGAAATGGTACATCACCAAGATTCTAGAAAATTCACTTGGATTGTGATGAAACCATAGAAATAATATCATTTATCTATTAGTGGAATGTAGTAATGACATTTACATCATTTTTAAAAATGGTGTTGTCTAAATAACCTAATGTTTATTTTTGATTTTAATCATTTGAGTAAAAAACATCTATGACATGATAAATTATCAGAAAAAGACCACATGTCATTCTGGTCCTGTCATTCTGGCATGTGGTGTGGTTGAAATAAATGAAAACACTATTTTTAATTTAAAAGTTTATTTTAGTTAAAATGGTATTCCATATTTTCAATTCCAAGAAAGTGTGTTTATCATGAAAATATAAGAGATTTTTTTTGATTCATCTGTGGATGAATAAACCATATATCATTTTGATATGTGATATGTTTGGAATGACTTGAAAATACATTGTAATTTAAAGTCGACATTTGAGTTCAAAGACACAAAAAAATGAAACAATGTTATGACGTCATCGTGGAACATATTGATCACTTTCATCAACCACGTCGAGTCTTCCCATGGAGGGGAGACATTATAAACCCCTTTGTGATAAAAACATCCAATGAAGCCTTCATCATCATCATAAGCCTTTCTAAATTACTCATGGCGATGTAAGTAAGCATCATCATGGCATCCATGGGGATGGGAGTCATCATCATGGGAATTACCAAGAGACTTCGGAAAGATATTACAGTGTGGGTGTGATTCAGGTACATGAGGTTCTCTAAAAGGAGTTTGGAAGACATATTTCTAAACATCATTAGACTCTACCAAGCCTTGGAAATAGACCTACTGATTTCCTTCTATTTCTGGTGGGAAGAAACCATTAATGGGACTAAAAATGAAAAAAATGAAGAATATGGAGTTAAATGGGGGGGGGGGTGTTCATACCAAATAAAGCATCATTATTGTCTCAGTAGTAGAAGTGAGGTGGAAAGATGAAAATATATAGATGAAGAAGAATATTTTTACTACTACAGAAATGAATTTTAACAACATTATAAAAAGGCACCAATGGCACTAAAAAAGTGATTTTAATCTCAACATAGTTAAAAGGGGGATCCCTTTTATCAACTCTAACAAAAGCACTAATAAAATGGGCCTTTTATCAGCACTTAATGCACTGTTAAATTCACTCTTTATTAGTGATTTTATTTAGCAATGATAAAAGTACCCATTTATCAGTTCTTTTATTTAGCATTGTTAATGGGAGGAACTATGTAAAGAGGGGCTTACACTAGTCTTCAAGATTCATAAAATAGGTATCAGTGTAGTGGGATTGATCTGGCGTAGGGTTTTGGTAAAATAAATATATAATTCTATCAAAATTTATAATGTGTTGAGATTTGAAAAGCATACCCAACAAAAAAGAAATTTCTTTTTGGAATAAACCAAAAGAAAATCAAGTAGCTTCTCGGTGTTTCACCTGTAAAAATATTGCATGGTTAAAAGAGAATCTTATAAAAATTGACATTTTGAGGGAGGAAGGTATTGAAAATTACTTTGTTTTTTATTAAAATATTCCCAAATAAAAAATCTAATAGCAGAACTATATAAATTTATAAAATAAAGGCCTTATAAATACAGTAGTGGAATGAAAGCTACATTTGAGAGAGGAAAAATTAATACCCAAGAGAGAAGGGAGGGAAAAAAGGTAAAGAATGTGATGGAACAAAACTAATAGGAAACTAGATTGGGGCCATGTTTAAATAGAAGTGCATCGAAAAGTACCCAATTTAAACATAAAATAAGTAGTTTTCTTTTAGAAGACCCATAGTGAGGTTTCTTGGTTGAGGGGTGTGGAATCTGTCGTAGGGAATCTATAGGCTTGATTTTTCCCAAAATTATAAGGGAACATACATCTGTAGTAATCATGTTTATCACATCAATTAACTGTTAAGGAGGATAATTGGTATCCTTATTTTCCAAATCATCTAGACATGTGACGTGGTTATCTCTCATAGTTAAGTTGATTAAAGAAAGAATAAATTAAAGGTCATGTAATTATTTTAAGAATAATTATTCTAAAATAATGTGTATAATACAAATGAAAAATTCATAATTGAAACACTTACTCCATTTTAAATGAAGCTCTTGGGTGGTTCTATTTGGGGTTATGTTTCTCCAAATTCAGGATGTTAGTAGTTCTCACAATGTGTATTGAATCAATTTCACAACATTAATTCATTTCACGATGTGATTTAGTTCTATAATTTCATGTCAGGATTCCTTTTAGTGTCTTTATGGTCCCCAAAAATCAAAACACACATGTGGAAGTACAGTCCATTTTCAATGAAATTTGAATGAATTGGGGGAGTGTGCATGCACCTAGAAAAAATAAAAAAATAAAAATCCTAAAAACTCAGGTTTTCTCCAAGAAGATCTTTTGTTTAACATCATTGTCTTTACCATAACTCATTCAACTAAGGTAGCATATGATTGAAAAGATTATACCTGTCTGGGGAAATAAATGGTATCACCTTTGACTTTTCCACATAGGTCTCCCCATTTCCTTCTTCTAAAAATAGCTTAAATTTTCTTTCTTGTAGTAATTGCATAATTTAGATCGGATGGATCCACCATTTGTTTTTCAGTCCAAAAAATCCATGATTCAGATCATGCACTATCCAAACCTTCTATCCTTTTTGAAAGTTTCATGAAACAGTTGTCTCTCCATCATCATTGATTTTATCTCTAATGTTTCCATTTTTATTTTCAACTTTTTCGTTTCCTTTATTATCATGTACACTATATACCTCTTTCCATTATTTTAAAATGAAAAAATCTTTGACTTTATACATTTTTTCTTCTTTAAAGTCATCTTCTTTCATGTGATAGTTCTTCATTTCATAGTGTTTGTTGAAACTGACTTGCTCACTTCCCCCTCTGAGACAAAACTCACTCCTTTTTACATTAATCATTATTATTATAGTTTCTAAAAATAGTCTTATAAAAATAAGATGTGTCTTCTCCTCTTCCATATCAGGCACGAAAATTCCATGGGGAATATAAACTTTTCAAATTTGATTAGAATGGCTTCAATCATTCCTCCTGAGAATTTTTTCATGTGGTTTTCATGGTTTGTGGTCTAATAGAATTTCTATTTTACTACTAATGAAAAATAGTTTCTAGAAGATTCGTCTCTTAAGGATAATAGTTTAAGAGTTTCACTATTCCTAGAACTTATGTGTTTTTTTATTTTTATTAATTATTAAAATAGAGAGAAAAATGATATGAGGTTGTTTGAGATTTGATCAATGAAATAAAAAAACAGAATGGAAATGTAGGATGTATGGGTACAATAATGGGGAACACCCATGGATTCAACCTTGTGATCCTTCCTGGTTTCCAACATTGACCTTCGATTTTGTTCTTTGGTTGTGCCAATTTGAAAGAACCCAATTCTTTTTTTGAGGTATAGAATACTTTATTACCATCTATTCTCAGTTTAAATATTTAAATATAGAATAATGTGAATTATTGTTGAGGTCATGGAGTTGTCGGTGGTGTTTGGGGCTGGTTCGGAACCCGAAACCCAACTTTTGGGTTAAAAATTCCTAGCTCACGTCTAGAAGAAACCCTATGGGGCAGGCCTCATGGTAACTCTAAACTGTGTGAGGATAAATATAAGAAGGCTAAATACCGCATGATTTGATAAACTGTTGAACAAGGGGTGAACTATCATGAAAAAAATCTACAATTTTGACACTATAGTTTTTCATTATTTGTTCTCGGTTAGTCAACCCATGTGATGAAATTGTGCGGGGTCCCCTTCCCTAAAGTTATGCATGTACGATTGGTACATAGTTTGTAAAAGCATGCATAAAAACCATGTGACCCTATAATTATTATTAAATCACCATTTCCCCCCTAATTAAATCCATTAAACCTAATTCTATTTAACTCTTCTTCTTATGGAAAACACCCTCCGATTGAGAGCTTCCCCGAGGAGACTATTCTAGAATTTTCTGCCGACTCTCTAATCAATGTCTGAATCAATAACCGCTGGTCTTGTTGTATCTATTCCATTAATATATCAATTAATTTTTAATCTTGCACCATTATTCTTGGTATCAACTGCGTTACCTGGGTGTAAGATAATTTTTCTTATCAACATGTTATTCATTATTTATTAAATTTTATCCTGATCTATGTTGAATCAAGAGATAATATTGGACATTATATCCTCTATAGACCTAAGGTAGGAGGTATTGTTCCTTTAATTTAATATTTAGTGAGTATATATATCATTGTGTCATGAACCCAATTCCCAGAGTGTTTCCTTGATATGAATTTAAATCCTTGAATTAAATTGATAGGCATGGCCTATGTAATTAAAGATGTCATCAATGGCTATTTGTAAGTTATGGACCATGATTTAGAACCACCCCTTGGGTGAGTTGATAATGAATTGTTTTCCCTTTGATGGTTTTTGGAATTGGATACCTTTGAGGTGTCCCTATTTACCCCTTTTCATGGGATGTACAATACTAAATTATCATCTGTAATTGAAATGATAAATTGAATTGATAAGAATAGGGAATGGATTCCATGAACCTATACCCTTTCCATGTATTAGTTGATTAATCATGAGATACTTGTTATAATTAATTTCCCATTTTATTAATTTAAAGGCAATCCTTCTATTATTAGCCATGCCTTGATCCACTTTCTGAGGTGAGTTTAGTTTGAATTAAATAAGGTGATAACCATGACTTGATAAAATGAAATTGATTAAAAGTTATTGTTTTGATTTAATGCTTATATTTATTGGGTGACACAAGGATTGAATGATGAATTTCATGGATGGAATGAATTGGGATGTACCTTGTTTATTCCCAAGAGACACTTGGACTCCTGATATGGACTTCCAAGGATGAACACATAGTGTATGACTCTTATATGTCGAGTGATACTTGAAATTCCATATGGATTAACAAGGATGAAATCAAAGGTAATTTTATTATATATTCCTTGGGTGATAGTTGGGATACCATAGTTCTCCTCCAAGGAAATACTCGAGTGGCAGTGATGTTATAACACACCAAGAAAAAAACTTGGGTTTTTGAGGATCGCCTTGGATGGGCTTGTAGGGTGTTTGTTTATATTATACCTAGATTGATACCTGGATTCCAAATTAGAGGAAGTGTTCAGGTTCATAAATAAATAATGAATGGAATGGTTTTTATGACATGTATTCTAAGCCAAAGCACATGCTTGGATTTGTTCTTAACTTACACTTTATTAATAGCCTATTTAGGAAACCTTTCTTTACCTATCTATACGGGGGATGTTAGACTATGCGCTAGGTGCGGAGAATTATTAATTAAATGATACTGAATAAATAATTGAACATGATTATAAATAAAAAAGATTTATTGTTAATTCAGACACTTAATGGTTAAATGAAATTGATGTAAATGAATTGGTTGTTAAATTATAACTTGGAATTTATAGGAGGTTTACCTTTAGTACCTCCTTTCTTATTATATTACTGTAAAAAATCTAATATATATATTCACTAAAAATAAGGCACTTGAACTTGGGTTTTTTCCTACTAGGATTTAGTATATCACCCTGTTCGAGCAGCCTTGGGTACCAGAACAAACTATATGATTGCAGGTATGGATAAGGGAATGCGCCATAATATGGGTTCTAGATTGTTTCTAAGATCAGGAGAGCATGGGATCGAGCCGTGGCTCATGATTATAGATGAGATATTTTATTATTATTTGTACTTTTTAAACATGTATTGTATTGTAATATAGTGTGCCTATTTTGGTTGTTTTGTAGATACATATGACATGTATCATCATCATTGTATATGAGACCCCTTCTGGCTTTGTTTATATATATTCCTTTCATGTTCATTTATCATATTTCTATATGATTTATTGCTTCTTATACATATATGTTGTTGATATTTTAACGTGCTACACTTCAGTGATGAGGGCATAGTTTACCCATGGATAGACCTAGGCCAACACTACTAGTCAGAAGCCTTTGGCATTTGGGGAGATGCGCTTGATTCCATGTGGCCAACTGGGTTCTTGGCACTGTTGAGTGGAATCCAAGTCTAGGTCATTAAAAAGTACTATCAAAGCATTATTTCAGGGTTTGATTTATTATTAAAAACAATAGAAATGGATAAGAAGGAATTGTAATTTAAGAATGAGTTTTTCATGGGTGTAGTTAAGCCCCGTACAGGAAAAACCCAATTTCATTGAATTAAATTTATGTTTTTTGGATTTTGACTATTACAATTGCTTTGATTTCATAGATGGGTGATAACTTAATTATTATTGTTATTAGTGATATGAATATGGGTTCTAGTTTGTGGAAACTTGATGATATGCGGGTATTCCATCTCATGCATCATTTAGGAACTTTACGGGAGTCACATTCCATGCATTATACCATGCCATTTAAAATTCATTACTTGTTGTATGCTATTGTGATAAGTTCCATGATAGTTATACCTGCTATTGTGATAGACATTCTTGAGCTAGTTAGGATGTGAATTCGTTAGACACCATACTTTGGTTATTGAGAATTATGGGCCCTCATGGATCAGAATTTAGAAAACCATTTGGTTCAACCTATTTTAAATTTAATGTGATTTAAATGTGAAATAAATTAAATGGGAAATGAGTAAATGAGAATAAAACTGAAACTTGTGATCCTTATAGTAAAGAACTTGACCTTTTCCTGAACTTAGTAGTGGGAATTAGACAATGTCTCTAGATTTTCTGTGACCTCTATGTCCCCCATACCTAACTCTAGTTGCAGGAGGAGAGGTGTTTTCTTATATAGGAAGTCTTGTATCTATCATATTTTTGTATCTGTATTTTTGAGCAGCAAACTATGATAATGATATCAAAATAAGGTGTGTGTTTAGAATTATATAGGGATTCCACCACAAAGACCTCCATCCGTATGTTGGAAGGGTGGTGATGACCACACTCTAGAGGTGGTGGGCCATGGTCTACTAGTGGATCCTCTGGTAGTTCCAGCTATGACACAAGTATTTTTACCAGACACAGGTGTTGAGTCATAATTTTTCAATGGGTTCTTTCTCTTTATGTAGACCATTTAGGGAGCATAATGACCTGCCCCGACTATGGTAGAGTTTATGTTTGAGTTCTAGTAGCAGCATCCGCCCATGTTTTTGGGGGATGGAGGACCATTGGTAGTGGAGTCATGGATAGATTCCATGCTTTCTATCATTGAGTAATTAGATATGCCTTCGATGTGGAGAGTAAAATTTCTATGTATATGATTCATGATTCCTCAAAGATATGGTGGGATGTTATTACTCAAATGGAATATCACTAGGATATGTCCTAGTGGGATTTTCATATGGACTTATATGTATACTTATATCCTGATATGTTGAGGTTTGATAGATCCCGAGCATTCATGCACCTGGATCAGGTTACGTTATCAGTGATTGATTATTTGGCCTATTTTACTAAGCACCAGAGCTTCACATATATTTTAATTGTTGACGAGTTATATAATTATAGGATATTTGAGGAGGGTATCATGTCTTATATATGATCATAGGTGAATGTTTTCAGTTGACTATCATTTCTGGAATAGTGAATCAGGAACATATTGCAGAGCGTAACCTAAGAGAGGATGGTGGGTTCGAGCCAAGGTAGTTCGACGTCTAGATTTTCTACTGTATTGATTGGTAGTAAGAAGTGTCATCTAGAGATTCCATGTAGTGATATTAGTATTCAAAACACATACTTAGGAATCCAGGTGAGGTGATACTAGTGCGGTAGGTTGAGACATACGAGGCCACAATGTACGAGGGGCCAAATTGAGTGTTCTTCCTATAGAAAGATGGGTCATCTACAACACTTCTGCTGAACTTTTCCTCCAGTGGCTAGTGAGAGAGGGTATGCATTGACTTTGCATTTTAGGGTGGGGTAAACATATTCTAATCAGGAATTGAGATGGAGTACAATAAGCTGATTAGGCCGAGGTGGTAGTCTTGGTCATGGTAGTCAGACCCTAGTTTTACAGTAATAGAAGAGTGGACCTACTCAGGGCATATAGGAAGCAACATAGGTTCATAGTTCAAACCAGATATATGCTATGAAAAAGAACCTTAAGGAGAAGGATCTTGGAACATCCACTATTATAGGTACTATTATAGTAGCCTCTACTTTGGTGCCTACTTTTTTTATACAGGAGCTTCTCATAGCTTTATATATGTGCCTGTTGTGGGGAGAATTAAGCTTAGTGTTGAGAATTTTGATGGTGTTATATTGCTTGGCACTCCATCAGTGATTAGAATGGAGGATGTAGGTTAGTGAAGGGACTTACCCCTTAAGATTGGTAGGTGTCACTTCATATGGGACCACTTTTTCCTTATGATGACAGGTTTTAAAATAATTCACTGGATGGATTGGTTAGTTCCCTTTGATGATTTCATTGACTTAAATCGCTGAAGGGTGACCTTTACATCACCATAGGGTGGAGAGTTTATTTAAAAAGGTGAATGGGATGTCTAGGAGATCCAAGATGGACCCAAGCATCGTGGGATGGGTAGAATGATATCCCAGATTGAGATTTTATATCTAGATGATCAAGGAACATGTCTGGCTGATATCCATCCATTAGTTGATTATTTTGGGGATGTTTTCCCAGATGAGTTTTTAATACTACATACAATAAGAGAGAGTTATCTATTGAATTAGTGTTAGGAGCATCATTTGTATCCATTCCTCTGTACATGACGGCTATTACTATGAGGCAAGAGGTAAAGAGGTAACGAGAGGATTTAGAGGCAAATGGGTTTTTCTGACCACTACTTCTATAAGGATTTCACTGGTCCATTTTGAGAAAATGATAGATGGTAAAATCAAGCGATGTGTGTATTACCAAAAATTGAACTAGTTGACAGTTAGGAACCAGTATCCTCTGTTGTAGATAGATGATATTTTTTATCAAATCCTAGGAGATCAGGTTTTATCAATGATTAATTTGAGATTCAGTTATCATCTATTATGTGTTAGACTATCAGACATACATTACACAACTTTTCATAGAAGGTCTGGTATATATGAGTATTTGGTTATGTCTTTTGGTCTGATGAATGTTTCAACAGTCTTTATGACACTGATGAACCGAGTTTTCCATACTTATATGGATTTGTTTTTAGTATTTTTCATGAATTATATCTTGGTGTATTCCCACAATCAACATGACCATGCCAAAAATCTTGATATCATATTGGATATAATGAGAGAGCGTCATTTATATTCTAGGCTCACAAAGTGCCACTTATAGTTGGATCAGATTCACTACCTACGTAATATTATCTCAGATATAGGAGTATTAGTGGACCTATAGAATGTGAGAGTTATAGTTCCTTGGGAGCATCCCAAGAACTTATTTTAGGTATGAAGTTTCTTAGGGATGGTTGGTTACTACAAGCATTTCATATCGAATTGATCACGCATATCAGTGCTGATTACGAGCTTGATTAATAATGGTTTGAAGTTTCTATAGTTAGATTAATACAAGGAGACCATTCATAAGATAAAAGGAATATTGAGTTTATCATTGATACTGATTTTTATTGAGCCAGGTAGAAGTTACATTGTTTATTTTGATGCATCAAGTATCATCATAATGTATTCTTATGTAGGGTGATAGAGTCACGGTGTACGGGTATTAGTTATTGAGGCTTCATGAGAGGAATTACCTAATGCACGATCTCGAGTTAGCTATATTAGTTGACTCATTGCGCTTCATGAGACATTACTGACTGGGAGATAGTTTTGTGGTGTACACGGACCATGAAATCATCAAATACATATTTAAAAATCATTATATGAATATGAGGCAGCGTAGTTGGTTTGAATTTCTACACTCTTTTGCCTTCAAACTTGTCTAAATTCCTGGTAAATAAATTTTGGTGGTTGATGCACTGAGAGAGAGGAATTAGATACATTCAGTTCAGTAGAATAGTAGTGAGTTGTAGCTCATGGATTTGTTCTCTCAGTTTCACTTATAGATTCAATATAGTTAGGGATAGACTTATCTTTCATCCTTAGTTGTTACCAATACACTTCTTGATAGAGTGAGGATGAGGAAGCTATTGGATTCAGATATCTTATCCCTATGGGAGAGTGTGGAAGGTGAGGACCCTCCTCTTGGTTAGACCATAGGTTAAGATTAAATTCTATGAGTACATGGTAGCATATGGGTTTCTAAAAAATGTTAAATGATCTAATGCAAAACATTCATGCTTCATCTTGGGCAGTGCATCCTTGAATCGCTAAGATGTATCAGGATTTACATCTCCAGTACTAGTGGTCGGGTATGAAAAGATATTTAGCTGGTTTTTTCATGAGATGTTTCACCTATCAGTAGGTGAAGGAAGAACACCAGTGACCATCCATGATTTTATAGAAGCTTCCTATTCTCGAGTGGAAATAGGATGATGACGTGATGGATTTTGTGATAGGTTTACCTAGGTCACCTCGAGGTAATAATTTCTTAAATGTTGTTGTTGATAGGATCAAAAATTTTGTGTATTTCCTAACTATTAGGGAAACCTTTTAAGTAGATGAGTTTGGTATGTTTCATATCTATGAGATAGTACGACTTCACAGGGTCCTACCCACTATCTTTTTAGATAGGGATGCCCGGTTTACATCTCGGTTAAGGAAGATATTACAAAGGGAATTGGGTACAAATTTGATTCTGTGAATATCATACCACACTTATACTGATGACCAGTCCTAGAAAATGATACAGGAGGTTGAGTATATGTTGTGGGCATGCATCTTAGATTTTCGAGTCTCTTGGGAGAGGCATATACCCCTTATTTGAATTAACCTATAACAATATCTTTCAATCTACTGTTGAGATGGATCCTTATGAGGCTTTTACTAATTGAAAGTATGTCTATCCCCACACATCTATACCCACTATTTTAAAAAAATATGGTATAAGTGATATATTCTAGTTTATACCCATAGTTTTGTTAAACCTATGGGAATACATTTCCCCGATTACATAATTGTATTGGGATTCGCCTCCCAATTTCTGATTTCCATTGGAATCCTTCTGCATAAACCCTCTCCTCCCCTCCATGACCTCTGCCTCTTGGTCCTCTCCTCCCCTCCCTGACCTCGACCTTCTAGACTCCACCTCAACCTCAAATTCCCAGCCTCCACCTTCCTACTCGCAGCCCCTCTCGACTCCCTCTCCTCCAACAATGTCCCCCTTCCCCTCTAGGATCCCTCTCCTCTAGAAATGTCCCTTATCCACCTTATCCTCTCTAGTCACGTGTGAGACCCCCCATGGCCAAACACCCCACATGACATCCCCCTCTCTCGACTCCCACTCTTTCCACTATTTCTCCTGAATTTCTTGAGGTTTCTTGGTCGGTACTTCAAGGTAAGAATTCATCTTCTTTAATTATTCAATTTCTTATATTTTTCCTCTCTCTCATTGCTCGGTTTCATTTGGCCAAACCCTATGGGTTTTGAGGTTCTGTGATTCTAACTTTGATCCTTGTTTCTAGGGCGTATCATGGTTTTCTTGGGTCTGACACGTGTTTTTTCATCTTCTGTCAAAGGAAAAGTGGTTTCGATCATCTTGGTTCATTAACTTCCATTTGTGGTTGGTTTATTCTACACTATTTGATTGGACCAATTTAATTTGGGGATTTAAGTGATTTGTGTGCCTATGATTATGAATATAGAAATCATGTTTTTATGAGTCTTTTTCATTGGTGGAGGTATCAATCAATTAATGTTGTCGCCAAGTGCATTAGACACCATAACTGACATAGGGTGGAATCTAGTGGTTTTTTGGTGGTATCTGGATCTTTTTAAGGGGAAATGTCTTGGTCATCATCCTTTACATTCATTTCCGATTTAACATTTTCATTACTAATGTTTTTTATTAGGTTTTAAGTACTAAGTGTGATTCTCTTGTTGAGTCAAAATCTTCATCCTTTACTTTTTATGATTTTTTCCACCATTTTTAAGTGTGTTTTACTCCATTCATTTCAAAATCCATCGTCACATTCCTTCTAGGATTTGATACTTGTGATAAAAATGAAATTCTTACTCATACCTTTTTTACCTTTTAATTTAAGGCCTTGATATGTAAGATTTGTTTCTAGGTGGGAGAAAAATAAAATCAAACAAAGATAAAAATAATTCCATTCTTTATTAAAACGTTGAAACAATTATGAGGATTGAAGATAATGGTAGTTTGAGACCGCTTACTATCATTTTTTTGGGTAGATTCTTGTCCAACCATGACTACAATATCAGGTACAATTATAATTTTTTCATTTGGTGTTCCATGATGTAAGATTTCTTAATAAATTTGTAATTTTTGGATCCTATATCTAGTTTTTTAAACTATTATGTTGTCATAGTTTGCATGGAAACAAGAGTTGGGTCATTTTCATTGGAGTTATCTAAATAATTTTGGGATTGGGTCATACCTTTGTAAGCTGTCAAATCTATGGTTTAAATATGCGGTTCTTATTACCGTCTTTTCAAATTGTATGCATTTACATGATAATTATTTTTATTCAACCTTATTGATCATGATTTAAATGTAGGTTAGCCTAACAAGGTTTTTCTTTTCATTGAAAATTTTAAAATCCCTGTTGTATGGATTATATATTAAAGGAAAAAATTGTGTCTTGGATCAATTCCATTTTCCATAGTTTCTCATATATTCTTCCAAAATATGATCTCTCTTCCTATTATAGCACTTGTCTTAGTGATCTTTGAAAATTGACAGATTGTTGGGAGGCATAAGGATGATTTTGAAATAGTGGTCTCTCAATGTGCAGTTTTATGTAAGTTAGTCTAGTATAGAAGGAAAACCTTAGTTTTTTGGTGTCCATTTGCACTTTTTTTATTGGAAAATGTTCTCATATTGATGTTTTTCTTAGCTATGAAATCTATTTTTTTATGGCTCGTTATGATTTCCTTTTTGTAAATTTTCTAGTTCCATTATCCATAGAGTCTTTTTTGTTATTTTCTTATTTATCTAGCTATTGGTTACATTCTATGGGGTGTGATAGCTCATTTATTGTTTCATGTAAGATATGTTTCATTAAACATGTTGATGAAGGCTATTATAGTAGATGCTCAAGCGGTGCAGAGGAATAGGGAAACTATCTTGGAATGTGTAAATGTGTTGTGTCATCAATTTGATTTTCTATTTAATATAGCATTTTATCTTCAATTACTTCTTATTTTCACCATTTGATTAATAGATACATTGTAGGATTATAAATCTCTCTTTTGTATACAATTGTCTTCTTTCACTATCAATTTTTTGGTTTTTTTATTTATGTTGTATGTATAATTCTGTCATGTGTTGTATACTTTACCACCATTAATTTTTTCTCTTTAAATTAACGTACAAAATTTTTTTGTGGTTTTCAAGTATGGTTTTTTTTAGAATCATTTTTTTTCATATTTAGAAAACATTTATTACTTTTTTCGCATTTTTTTTCAATTTTCAATGTCTTAAATTGAATTCATTGTCTTTGCGATTCATTTATGTGATGGATCTGGATTAGATTTTATTATTCTTTTAGAAATGTTTTTTCTAATAGACAATTCAAAATATGTTTGATTTAGTTAATTCGTGTTTCAGTATTCTGATGCATCAATTTGAAAAACGGCTCTAGAACTTGATTATCTTCTCGTAAATGAAAATAATGTTCAGCCTATGGTGAAAGAACTAATTCAATATCTGGAAATACGTGACCAAGATTTTGAAGGATATCTTTCTACCAAAAATTTTCCCATTATTTAATAGTAATTTCCAATGTTTTTTAAAATTTTAGGCTTGATCACAGTGCTGTGTAGTTTCAATTAAAATATTTCCATAACCAGATTTTTACTTTTATGATTTTTCACTTTGTCAAATGTTATGGGGTCCAAGTATAATATTTCACTCTTATAAGTATAATTTCACATAGTGGATATCATTTATGCACATCCTAATCTAGTGGGGAATTCTGATCTTGTATACTGGTGTTGGTTTAACTGTAGGTGTAGAAAGATACCACTCATAATAATTCATTATCTCTTTTTAGTTTTGATGCCAATTCTTCTACTAATTATTTTCCTTTCTCAAGATTTTTTCTATATTAATGAATGTGATTTCTCTCTCTTTTATTATATGATGTTATAGAAATTTCCTCTTATTTCAATGAACTTATTGCGGCATTGTGCGAGGAACCTCTTTAGTTGGTTCAGGTTGATTTTTTCCTCACATTTTTCCTTATATTAAACTTTGCATCTACTTTTTCATAATGTTGGTTTTCACAAGATAAATTTTGGTACATTGATCAAATGCTAAAGGTTCTCTTTGAGGTATCCATTTAAGTTACTAGTTTTCAATCCATCGATTTTTGGTTTGTGTATATTTTTATCAAATTAATGATCTTTATAATAGTTTTGTAGGATTAATTCTTTTTCACATATCATCACATCATACTGATTGATGGATCCTTTAGTGTTCTTTTCCCCTTTTTTGCTACTGTATACTAATGTTTCTTCTATTTAAACATGAATCTTAATTACCTTCATGTTTCAACATCTATATGTTTCTTTGGTGATGAAACCGTTATGCTTGAATTGATTAAATTATTTATCTATATGTGTATATATAATTTCATATACAACAAACAAGCATTAAACCCAATTTGATGTAGTTTCTGCCTTTGGCCCAGTGTCCCATGTGTCCATTTTCAATTCATTTGTTTAAGAATTATTTTTTTCTAGATTAGGGTATTTTAGGGGTAATTTAGACTTAATTTTTCAGGTATTTAGCTTATATGTAGGTTTTTGGCGGTCATTTTTACGGATTGTGTTTACGATTTTTTAGTAATACAATTCTAGTATCTATGGAATTTGGAAGCCCTGTTGTCCCTTGGGAAACTTTAGACACGTCACATAATCCCTTATGTGTTGATCTAGTCATGGGGTTCCAACACTTTTAGAATTCAGTGACATACCTTTCTCATGATGACAAACTACACTCCAGTCGATCAACCTGACTTGTACCTATTGTGATCCCAATTTTACATATTACATTAGTTTTGGTAAGTAAATTTCTTTTATCCTACCCACTACTGTCTAAAATGTTACCTAGAGCAACTATGGCCACTGCCATTTTTGTAAATTTATCATCCCTGGCAGGCTCACTGCTGCAAATATCTTTGGATGAAGCCTCAGAATTCTGTTTAGTTCCACGATCTTCAAACTGTCTCTCATGAGAATTTTTAACACCATAGATAGTCTCCTCCTTATATTGATTAGGAATCCTTTTATCAAGGGTCCCTTAAGTCAGTAGATACCTGGTGAGAAGGTCTATCCTTAGTGGAATGAGCTCCAAAAGTAGGAGTGGGGACTATCCAGGTGATCTATGACTAGGAACAAAGGCCAACCATTGATCCCCACTCTTCACAACATCATGTATTGTTTGAAGATCCTCATGTGAGACCTAGGAACTTGCACTAATGGAAACCTAGGTTGCCTCCACTGTCAACTAAAAAAATGGAATCAACCTTCAAAGAGTGATTGTAAGAAGCACCAGAGCTTCATGAAACCTCAATTCCAGCCCTTTTCTATCCATTACCTAATTTTACAGATAATACAACCTTCTCCTTTTATGTATCACCACTCTTTAAAATTCTCACAAAATCTTCCACTACCCATTTCTTAGGAGTATCCATGCCCATTCCAAAACCCATGCTCCAAAGGCTCATTCTCAGTCTACAAAGAGACCTCAGATAAATCCTTCTTAGGCTTCTGAGGTGAGTAAGCAGTTGTATTCCATTGGGTTTTTTCCCTTTAGAAGCACCAGTATAAATATATTCCTCTTTCAGTAAGTCTAAAAAACCCATAATTGTGTTAATTTCCAATTCATCATTCTCAGGATGCTGAAATTTATCCATGTCGCCCCCACAGTACCTTCTTCTGACCCTTCCTCCCACCATGGACATCACCTTCCAGTACTAAAGGATCACCAAGATCCTAATCATGCTCTACCTATTTGGAGGATCAATCTTTATTAGTCTTATGGTTCTAGATAGAGTCACCACCCACATCCTTTTCATAGGATGTAGATAGTATTGTATCATTCCCCTTATATTTCATATTCTCGGCTTTATACGACTTCTTTGTAATTATATTCCCTAGTCTACAACCATTAGATAGATTCCCTCTATTATTACATAGGGAGAATGTCACTCCCCTTCTACATTTATCAATAGTAGGACCAATTCACTTTCAAGAGTCACAAAAAAAGGAAATTTCTCAAACTCAAAATTGAGTTCAAACCTATGATCCTTTATAGCCAATATAAAAATCCTTATTAAGCTAGATCAAAGTTCAATATCAAAAATAATTCTTTTAAAATATCAAAATCTATCCCTCTTATTTTCACATTAAAATTTAATCAGGGCACTAATGGTAGAAGCTACATCCCATAAAAATTTAGAATTATAGTGAAACAATCTTAATCCTCTAACTCTAACCCATACCTGAGTGATGGAGTTGCATACCTTATCTGGGACTTAAAATTGGATCCCATTCTTGAATCATTAAAATACCCAGCTTAAGAGAGAAAAACCCAAAACATCAAGCCTTTCACTTGAGCTCCGGTGTGGGAAATACTATATGGAAGAAACCCTTTCTAATAGATGTCATGGACCAATCAGAAAATCATCATATTTCATTTAACCTATTATCCATATCCTTGAAGATCTAGTTTTGAAACCATGATGGGAGAGATATCCATTACACCATGATGGGAGGGGGGAGGCAGTGTAGGGGGTTGGGGGTAGGGGTGGTTGTTTCATTGTAGGTAGGGGGATGAGGGGAGGGGAAGGGGGGAGGCAGTGCAGGGGGATGGTGGGGGTTGTTTCATTTCAGGGAGGGGGTTGGGGGAGGGGATGGGGGAGGAAGTGCAGGGGGGAGGATGGGGGTTTTTTCATTGTAGGCAGGGGGTTGGGGGAGGGGCGGGGATGGGGGAATCGTAGGGGTTGGGGAGGGGAGGGTCTGTTTCATTGCAGGTAGGGCTGGGGGAGGGGAGGGTAAATGTTGTGTAGGGGGTGGGGGAGATGTTTCATTATAGGTAGGTTCTGGGTGAGGGAAGGGGAGGGGGAGATAATGCAGGGGGCTTTTTCATTGCAAACAGGGGGCTAGGGGAGGGGAGGGTAGGGGGAATTGTAGGGGCTGGGGAGGGTAGGGGCTATTGTATTGCAGGAAAGGGTTGGGGGAAGTGCAGGTGGATGGGGGAGTTAGTAGATGTGGGAGAGTAGGGGGGTGCTGCATTTCAGGCAGGGGGAGGGGGCACTACAGGGAGCTGGGGGTTGTTGCATTATAGGTTGGGGCAGTATAGGGGGTAGGGTATGGGTTGTTGAATTGTAGGTAGGGGCTGGGGGAGGGGAGGGGGAGGTAGTTTAGGGGGTTGGTGGGTAGCAGGGGGAGGGGAGAAGTATAGCGGGGGGATGTTAGATTGTAGGCAAGGGTTGGGGTAATTCTCAGGGCTAAGGGATGGTAGGGGTTGTTGCATTGTAGGCGGGGTGGGGTAGGGTAGGGGTTGTTGCATTGTAGGCAGGGGGCTGGGGGCTAGGGGAGGGGAGGGGGGAGGCAGTGCAGGGGGCTGGTGGGTAGCTGCAGGCAGGGGGCTAGGGAGGGGGGTAGCTGCAGGGGTCTGGGTGAGGGGAGGTTAGGGGGGTTGTTGCATTACAGGAAGGGGGCTGGGAGGAGGGGGCAAGAGGGGAGGGGTTATCTGTAGGCGGGTGGGGGATGCAGGGTTTGGTTAGGTTTTACATATATAACTTGACCCACAATGGGTTGGGTTGGGTCCTTTGTCCATGTTTCAGGTAACCGAATCCCAATGGGTCGGGTCGGATGCTCACGAAGCATGCAACCCAACCCGAGCCTTTTTGATCGGGTCAGGTCCCAAAATGCCATCGACCTGAACCGACCCATGGACACCCCTATTAAGATATTTTATCTTATAGTAAAGTCTTATGAACTTTTTTAAGGTTTTCTGATTTAGATTCCATTGATTTCTTTACTTTCAATGATTAGTAATTTATATTTTGGAAAAAAATAGAATTTTTCTATGAATTATCTTTTGAAAATGTATTTTCATTCTTTCTTCACTTTAACACATCTTCCAAATGTCAACCTTCATTTATCATCTTCTAGATTCACTTTATATTAGAATCAATAACTCATTTTTTAAATTTGGGATAATAAATTCTATAATGCATTATACTCTATGTAATGTTAATATTTTAGAAATAATGCTTACAGACATCATATTTAGTTGTCCTTGTATATCTCCAGTATTTTTCATTAGGCTGCAACTCAGTGTAGGAAGGCTATATTTTTTTTACATGTCAAGGATTTATACCCACAGTTCAATAAATGTGGGTATATTATTTCTAGTGTCATAATTTGTGCCCACTATTTACAAAACCATGGGTATAGATGTATGACCATGGTTTAAATAAAACTGTGGGTATTATGGAAATATCTAGGGCTATACCCATGTTTTTATAGAAAATGTGGGTATAGGACTATACTGATGCCTCGGTAGTCGACGATTTATAGAACCGTGGGTATAGCCTATACCCATGGTTTTAGGGGTTATACCCACAGTCCCAAACCGTGGGTTTAGGTGATTTTTCTATTAGTGTTTGTATGGTAGTCTATGCTAATCATCCCTTTGTTGGTTAGAAGGAGAGGTAGCTATGCTTGGACCTCATCTCATTCAGGATACCACAAAGATTGTTTAGTTGATTCTAAAGAGGATGTATACTATGATGTCTCGTCATAAATCTTACATCGATCACCATAGATAACCTCTAGAGTTTGAGGTTGGGGATATACTCTTTACGTGTTTCACTAAGGCTAGGACACAGGAGATTCTGGACTTGTTTTTATAAATTGTATGACATGGGGCACACAGTCATGAGAATTGTTTCCAATTTTCACAATGTTTTTTCACAGTTTTCGCATAGTTAGTCAAAGCATGTGAGTAAATCGTGTGAGGTGCCCTTACCTATAGTTAACCATACACATTTAGCACACAGTTTGGTGAATTGTGCTGCCAAACCATGTGACCCTTTAATTATTGTAAAATTACTATCTTAACCCTAATTAAATATATTAAACCTAATTCTATTTATCTCTACTTCCTACAGACAACACCCTCTATTTGATAGCTTCCCCTGCGCGACTATTCTATGATTTTCCACTGACTCTGCATTCGGTGTCGAATCAAGAACCATCAATCTCGTTGGATCTATTCCAATAAGATCTCAATTCCTTTTTAATCTTTCTCCATTCTTATTGGTATCAGTTATTCTATTTAGGGGAAAGCTAATTTTTCCTATTAATTGGTTCTTCAACTATTCTTAAATTTTCTCTCCATTTGATTCAAATATGGAGCTGATATTGGATAACCTATCCTCTATGGACCTACGGTAAGTGGTCTCATGACTTTCATTTAAGTTCGAGTGTTTATATATACCGTTTTTTTGGACACCAAATTCTTGGATTGTCACGTTGAAATGAATTTAAATCCTTCAATTAAATTGATAAGAATGGTATATGTAATTAAAGAATACTTAAATGTATGTTTATAGGTTATGGACATTGATTTAGAGCCACCACATGGGCTAGTTTATAATCAATTGGACCACCATTGATGGATTTTGGAATCAGATACCTTTGAGGTGTGCCTATTTAACCCTTATCATGGGATTTCTATTACTAAGTTATCATTTTTTATTCAAATGATAAAATGAATTTTTAATTATTGGGAATGGATTCCATGACCCTAAACCCTAGAAATGTTTTGGTTGATTAATCATGAGATACTTGTTATAATGAATTTCCAATTTGAGTAATTGAAAGGAAAGCCTTCAAATCTTAGTCATGCCTTGATCCACTTTCTAAGGTGATTTTGGTTTGAATTAAATAAGGTAATGACCTTGATTTGATTTAATGAAATTGATTAAATTTTATTGATTTGATTAAATGATTATATACCTTGGGTGACACATGGATTTAATGAAGAATTCTCTAGATGAACTCAATTGTCTTGTACCTTTCTTATTCCTAAGTGACACTTAGACTCTTGATATGGAAATACAAGGACTCGTGGGGGATGACTATTATATTCCAAGTGATACCTCCCATGATGGACTCAAAGTTCATTTGATTATATATTCCATGGGTGATACTTGGGCTCCCTTAGTGGTCATCCAATGATGGAATCGAGTGGCAGTGATGTTATACCACACCTAGAGAGATATATGGGTTCTTGAGGATCACCATGGATGTGATTTTAGGGTGCTGGTTTATATTATACCTTTAGAAATACCTGGATTCCAAATTAGTAATTCCAAGGACAGGCACAAGTTCATAAATGAATAATGAATGGAATTGTTTATATAACGAGTCTTCCAATCAAAATCATAATCTTGGATTTGATCTTGACGTACACTTTATGGATGTCCTGTTTAGGATTCATTTGTTTACTTATCTATACAGGGGAAACTAGGATATGTTCCAGGTCTAAAGACTTATTAATTAATTGAGGCTAAATGATTAAATGAACTTTATTATAAATGACACATGCCTAATTGTCAATTCAGACACTTATTTCCTAAATGAAATTGATGGAAATGAATTGGTTGTTAAATTAGAACCTGGAATTTATAGGATTTTTACCTTTAGTAGTTATTTGATTATTCTATTTCTTCATGCACTCTATTATATATATTCACTGACTATATGGCACTTGAACTTGGGGGTTACCTACCATGATTTATTCTCATATCATGTTCGGGAACCTTAACAACCTAAACAGACTATACGATTGCAGGTATGGGAAAGGTTAAGCGCCCTACTAAAGGTTATTGATTTTTTCTAGGGTAAAAAGATTATGGGATAGATATGAGGCTCATGATGCTAGTTGGGTTACTTTTGGCCTTTTTTTACTTTTGATACATGTATTTTATTGTATTGTAGTATAGGTGTTTAGGTTGTTTTGTAGAGACATATGACATGTATCATCATAATTATATATGAGACTCCTTATTTATTTGTTTATATATATTCCTATCATGTTAATTAATCATTTTTATATATGATTTACTGCTTTTTATACATGTATGTTATTGATATTCTGTTGTGATACACTATAGTGATTAGAGTATAATCTCCCAACAGAAACACATAGGCCCTTGATGCTTGTCGGCCACACCTGGTGTGTGGGGAGATACTCTTGGGGCCTTGTGGCCAGCCATGATCGGGGAACTTTTGAGTAGAATTCGGGTTCAGGATGTTACATAATCATCCACTCACATCCTTACTACTTAAATTGCGTGAATAAACATCACACTCATAGAAAATCCCCTAATTGATCAGGTCATCACTCTCTCAAATGGGTCACAATCATTATCACATCCTCTATTAAGATTAATTCACCCATTGTAAAACTTTTATCTGAATGGTGGGATAGGAAAAAGTATTCAGCGGTGTGAAAGTAAATTATACAGTAAGGGACATGAGGTATGATCATCTCCTCAACCTTTGACTTTCAAGAAATTACCATGGAAAAATAGAAGGGGTGAGTTCTTTTGTGTGTACTCTATATCACTAGTTTTTATCTATGTGTGATCCTCAAGTTATCCTCTCATCATCGATGATATCTAGATAGATCACAAGACTTCCTAGTGGGTGAGAAAAAAATAAATAACTAATGGTGATGAGAATCACATAACAATCAAATAGAAGAACATAATGAAAATTTTCATTTAAATTGTTATAAAAAAATGAAAATAATACATAGAAATAAAGACATAGTCTATATATGTTGAATGTTTCTACTAGGCGAGGAGAAAAATATCGTAAAAGTTTAGTCAGTGGCCTTCTTCATCCTCCCATTCAGTGTCAAGGAGATATTCTACTTCATTCCACATTTACATATTAGATGTATTTAGTTGGAAATATTTATCCCACGATTGAATGATTATTCCTTTGATAAAATATAGATAATCTTTGTTTCGATGCTTCAAAAATCCTGTGGAAATCATTTATTACTCAGTGTGATACAAAACTGGACCTATTTTTAATTGAGAAATTGAACTAGTCTGATGTGTCTGGGTCCAGAAGTCATTTCAGATAGGGAAAAAACACCATAACTAATTTATGTTAAGAAATAATTATATATATAAAGATATAAATATATACACTAAGTATATATATATTCTTTTTCATTTTTATTTTTTTATTATATATATATTTATCTTTTATTTTATTTGTTTTTCTCTTTTTTCTTTTGTCTCTTTTATTCTCATGTTGATAATGGGATTGAGGGGGGGAGGGTGGGGCTTTGTCTTTCAGTAGGTATTCCTAATAAATCAATTTTTAAGTTTGGAATTAGTCATCTTATATCAAAAGGTGTGATGATATCAGAGTGATTTGATGGTGGCCTTCATTGAGCTCGAGCAGGGTCCTTCAATGATGACATCATCCACAGTGACCTGTGGAATCTTCAATAGTGAAAAATCATTGTATGGGGACTCACGACAGTGGTATTAAACCTTAAATAAGAGTTTATGTCAATATTATTCATCGTGTGAGAGTAAATCTATAATTGGGTGGATGTGATTTGGTTTTTAGGGTTCGACAATACACGGTCTCACACTTCTTCGATTGAACTTCTTCATCGCCAGGAGTGTTAGAGTTAGTGTCCTAGAACCAACTTTTTTATAATTTATGCTAACCTATATTCATTTTTTTGAATATTAATAAACTCTTGGTCACATCATGATTGTTCTTCTGCATAACATAGGATGTTATAATGTCTTAATAGTAGCTTCCATACTGAAAGTTCATATCAGTTCCTCGGTATGATGAGAACACAGAAGTTCCATGATAGTATTCTTAAATATATGTTCTATATCCATATTAAAATATTTTGGGGAAACAAATGATATAGGTAATTAGGGGTGTAGAATCATTGTACCTTGATTCACCTTCTCATTTTGTGAACCCTTGGTAATATCCAGTGTATGATATTATGAGAATGATGCCCACTAGTACTAAATCTACATTTATATGTTTCATTTGATGTTCCTTTTTTGGACATGTGTACTTATAATTAGACTATAATATTATTAATAATGTGTATTATAATTCATTTACTTTTATTTATTGATGAAAAACATGATGATATATGTTCCTTATGAGGTACGATACATTGGGTGCATCACGGGTAATATTTCATTAATGAAAAATGTGAGAAAGAATTTAACCCTTATGTTCATTAACGGAAGTTGATATCGTAGGACCTTTGATGGAAATTATATACCCTAAATAAATCCATGACCATGGTGTTGTATAGGAATGTTATATTTATGTAAATTCAAAGAAAGTGACATAGATCACATAGGTTGATGACACGCACATGCAACCTTATTGATTAGAGATATCACGATAAATAGATTATATTACACAGTAAGTGTCTGTATGAGGTATTATGTCATTGTGACAATAAAATCTTTCTCTATGGGTGCCTTGGATTACTTATAGATTACAACCCTAGACTTTGGGTTTCTTAGCCTAAGGCCACTAATAAAGAGTCCTAGAGGGTCACACTATGAGTGTATCCATAACCTCAGTTAAATAATAGTAGTATTTAACAAGTTGAATAAATATTATTCCCACACTTTGTTTAATAATTATTCTTGTTATCATGATCACATATATTTCATCACCAGTTATTCGATAGAATATTATGTGAGAAAAATATTTAATAAATATTTATTTTCTATTTAGTGAATATAATATTTAATTAATAGTTGGTGAATAATGCAGGGGTATTTATTTATTAAATAAATAGTCATTATCCAAGGCCAGATAAATATTGTGCAGGAATTACGGACCGAGTTTAATAATCTAATGATAAATAATATATATTGAATAATATTTTAATAAATATTATTTAATTCAATTCATGTGTTTAGCACAAGTCAAGAAATAAAAAAAAAATTATTATTGTTAATATTATTATCATTATAGATATGGGGTTCTGCTAAGATTATAGAAATAACAAGGTCACATGTGAAATTATTATTTTCTAACCCTAGATGTATATAAACTTAATTACATTCTTTTATTAACAAATCCAATTCATTTGTTGTGAACAATGAGATTTAGAGATAATTATCTCAAATCCATAGAGATCTCCCACTATAATTACACTCTCACGAACGGAGAGCGATCCTCCTCCCCCACCACTCTTAAGTCTAAAGAGATCGAAGATAAACATTCCTTGAAGCTATTCTTAGGGAGATCAAAGGTGAAAAATGCAAGAATTTTGATCTACCATGCTAGCACCCAGATATTTCTATGGTTACGTTCGAAGATTTTTGGAACATGTGTGGATCACCACTTGAATAAGTATATTCTTTATTCCTACAACACAACAATAGTACAACGTAGAGACGTTGTTAGATCCATCAACAAAGATATAATTTCTTATAAGGTAATTATTTTATTTCTTAAATTAATTATAAATAATAAGTGATGATCTTGTGCTTTGGTTCCAACATTTTTCTATTGTCTATAATCTTTGATTCAATTTCGTTGATCCAAGTGTTTATCATCATGTAAATATTGGATTAATCACCAATCGTGAGGAAAATATGAGTTAGGAATTCCCCATCCACTACTTCCATTGTGCTTGAATCCTTCATGTGATATCATAGGGGTCACATAATTATTTATAATTATTTAAAGATCATTGAATGATTTATGCATTTTTCATTAGGTTTCAATTACATTTTAATCACACTTTGATTGGAGTTATATGATATGATTTCTTACTCTTTTTTTCTTATAAATATAATAAAATTAATTAATTTTATTAAAAAAAATTCAAAGATCTCATATGTATGTGTCTATGAGTCTGGAGGGACACCACAAGAGTATAAACCATATAACTCATAGGTAAACATTATGTACCCGTGTTTAATGATCCCTAAATTAAAATGGAATTAATTCAAGATGTTTTCATTTATTACATGTATTAATTTTAATTACACACCACGTGTTTAATAGGTCATCATGGAGCACGGTCATCTGGAGTACATGTTGTGTAACATCCGTACATGATGTGTAGTACTTTAGTCACATATTGGTTGTGTATCTTCTTACATGACTTACATGACTGGTGATCATGTAACTCTAAGGCCACACACCATGTATCCCATGTACATGACATCTACTCTAATATTTTCTATGGAACGATTACAAGCTGGGTCCCTAGGCATATGCCTAAGGTAGACGGTGAGAATAATACACACTGCGTATCTTCAATGTAAACATCGTGTACTTTTACCAAATTACACAGAATTAAAAATTAGTTTATTATACTATTCCAACCTAATCAGCATGTGTTATTTATGTTCATTATGTTTATATTACATGCCATGTAATGGGTTATCTATATATAAATGTGTAATTAATTTCTACATGATGTTCGGATCTACATATCATTTATAAGTCATATTACACTTATTACTCTACGTGAAATGAAGCATAAAATGATACGTAAATACCATGTGTTATGTGTGTTCATTGAGTTGATAGTATATTCCATTAAATTATATGATATTTCATGTATTCCACATCTCACAAGAGTAAACAGTTTACTAGTATAATACACATTGGGTAGTTTGAACAGGTACTCACTATATTACTTCCAACGTACGTTTTTTATACATAGTTAATTTTAATTAATTTGTTTGAAATTCATGATGGATGAGAATATAAATAAAATTCAGATTAAAATTAAGATAAAATATTTTATTAATTAAATAAGATAATTAATTGATTCAAGATATGTTTTTCTTAAAAAATAAGGGTTAGAGTTTAATTCTAACTTTTTAAATGTGTAATTCATTTCATGCATGCAGATGATCATGATCCTTGATTAGACCTTTGTATGGGATTGGTTTCTTATAATTTATTACCGAATTAAGTTTTTGGTCAGCGTGTAATCTTCCCTATCATTATTTAAGGGCCTGTGTGCCCATGCTTTTTTATCTAAACCCAATAACCAATATTTGGGTTCCCTCACCAGCATGTGAGTAAAACAATATTTAATGGATGGAGCTTCCATGCTAGTGGAGGTGGATCAAGTTTAGAGTTGGGGAAAAAAATCCAAGAGAGATACATAGGTCAATAGGTGGAAAGATGAAACAGGAACCATCATTGGTTCAAGGTGTTTCCCCTAGTTCGACAGTTAGTTTAACTCCTGCTAGATAAACTAACCATTAGTTAAATCTCATGATCATACAAATTTATTATTTTATTTATATCAGGTTTCATGGTTATTTAATTATGGATGTGATGTTGTGATTCATGAATTAATTAATTAATAATCATGCACGATAGAACTAAAATAATCTGTCTTATGAGAAAACATTATCTAAATCATGGTTAATCACTTAAGTAAATCCACTTAATATTAACATGCAGTTAATAAAGATAATAACTTGAAATTTAGGCATGAAGATAAAATCACTCAATTATATATATTATTTTGGTATAACCATCCACTAATTACGTTAAAATTGAATCATAGTTCAATGTTCTTGACTAGAAAAAGTCGGGGTTATTTTAATTATAATGGAATTATAACATGATGTTTTGGGTTGAATTAACTTAGTCCCCATCAAGGGTTGACTTCCAAAGTAGGACATGGTGTAATTTTGATGAAAATTTTGATGAAATCCAATTTAAGGATTTTAGGATTGGGGATACCACTCAATACATCAAGGAACTGTGGGTTAATGGAGTTGGAATTTGGAACATCAACCTGAAACCCTTCAAATTGCTTGATCGGCCAAAGCCATGGTGATGAGAGGGGTGATCCTTTACACTAGAATGTCAAATCAACAGGATATTATGAAGACAGTAGAGAGGGATATTGAATTTTGATAAAATAGTGGGATATTAACAAATATAATATTTATTTGTTTTTCAAAATTTAGTTAGATAAAGTACTAAAACTATGCTCATCTTATTTATAGAAACAACAATAAAAAAGACTTTAAACATATCATTGGTATCCATACTTGATAATGATAACTTTCCAATATAAAAAAATTAAAATAGTGGAAAAGGTTCTCAAATGTTATCTTATACCGTTAGTGGAAATTATTTATGCTGAAAAAACTTATTTCTGAAGTGTCTGGTAAAGAGGAAGGTGAGGAAGAGTTATCTCTCTATGAGAAACATTTGAACGATTCCATAGATGTTCAGTGTTTCATGTTATCATCCATGACTAATTATATTTTGAATCAACATGAGGGCGTGGATGTGCATAGAATAATGTATCACCTTCAAGATCTCTATCAAGTTAAGACAGGACAAGAGAGATACGAGATCCTCTATTTACAACTATGCTTGGAGATTCGGTGCTAGATGGGCCTCATACAGTGAAGCTTATTGGCTAGAATGAACTCTTAGAAATCTTAGGGATTAAATTCCTAGATAAGTTTCACATAGATCTCAGACTCTCCTCAGTACCCAAGTCCTTATCCAGTTTTATTATTAATTATAACTTGAAAAATAATGGGAGGATTCTTTTAGAAATCCAGAATCGGATGCTCTTTGTGGACAAGGATATAGGGTGTGAAAATACCATGGTCCTTATGGTGAATAATGAAAGTAAGAAAATGGAGAAGATTATAAAGACACATAACAAGTCTAAAGCTCCCAAGCACTATCCTTTCAAGAAGAGGATGGTCCAGATGTAGGGAAATGAAATGAAAGAACCATGTTTTTTATGTGGAAATCAAGGACACTAGAAGAGGAACTGCACATAGAAGAAATGGTAAGCTAAAGTTGTGTTCGTTATTGAGTATAATTTCTCAATATCTACACATTGGGTATTAGATACATATTGTGGTTCTCAAATCTGTATCCAAATGTAGGAACCATATAGATTATAAAATATTGCAAGAGGAGAGGTGGATTTATGAGATTCCATTGGTGTGAGGTTGGCTACTCTAGCTATTAAAGACTAATAACTTTCATTGCAAGGAGGAATGATATTGGTTTTAAGAGATATTTATTATGTACCAATTGTTACCAAGGATATAATTTTTATGTCCTTCCTATATACAGATGGTTTTATTTTTCAATATGATAATAAAAAATCTTTATTTTATAAATACAACATATATTATGGAATTAAATATTTAAATAATTGTCTTTATTTTTTAAATTATGAAGACCAGGTATTAGAAATAGAAAACAAATCATGTTCACATGACTCATTTAATACTTAGCTATGACATTGCCTTCTTGGTCATGTAAACAAGAATATTTTAAAAAATCTATATCAAGATGGTTATTTAGACTCTTTTGATCCAAAACCACTTAAAATATGTCATTCTTGTTTACAAGAAAAAATAACCATACCACCATTTGTTGGATATGGTGAAAGGACCGGAAATCATTTATTATTGGTACACAATGATGTGTGTGGACCGTTTCTATTAGAAGATAGAGGTGGGTATTATTAATTTATAACTTTTACTAATTAATTGATTAGATATGTATATTTCTACTTGATGAGGTACAAGTCACGGTCCTTTGAGAAATTAAAAGTATTAAAGAATTATTTATAGAATAAACTAGGAAAGTTGATAAAGAAGTTTCAATTGACATTGTCAACTATTATTTATATTTGTTTTGCATTATGAACTCTATGTTTATAACTCAAAATTTTATGATCAAATAAATGAATTTGGGGATGAATGGTCAGGTTATGTTGTTCCATAATATAAGGGTAATTAATGAAAATAAATTTATCTAAAAAATATTTAATTTTATAATCTAAAAATGTAATTTATATTTTAATAAAACATTTATATTATAAACTATATGTTAAGTTCTTAGTTCCATGAAAACACCCTTAAGTTGTCATAAAACTATAAAAAAATTAATATTGATCTATTATTGGAATGTAATAATGAACAACAGACCATTATGTAAAATTATATTGCTAAAAAAACCTAGAGATTATTTTCCATTTTAATAATTAAATAGGTACAAAATAAGTGTGACATGCTCAATTCTGAGAAAATGGGGTCATATTATCATGAAACTCTAAGAAAAAAATTGCTATGATTTTGGATTGTATGAAATTAATATGTTTCTTTATAACATGTAGTGTACTAAAAATGATGGAAACACATGTTTTCAATTTAAAATTAACATTTCAGTTCAAATAATGTGTCACAAGTTGAATTCCAATAACTATCATTAATCATGAAAATCCAAGTAAATAATATTTGATTCATATTTATAATATAGAAACAAATTATACATAATTTTGATATTCTTTATGGTTAGAATGATTTTAAATTAGCGTTATCAATTAAAAGGTTTAATTTTAGTTAAAAATGTAAGTACATAGATCAATTCTAAGAAAATGGGACTAGATTGTCCTAAAACTCTAGGGAAAAATCATTGATCGTTTTTTTGCATGTATGAATGAACCAAACATCATTCGGGTGTGTGTTATGGTTATAATGGATGAAAATATGTGTTTTCAGTTTAAAATCATTATTTTAATTCAAAACTTGTATAGTATGCCTAATTTTGAGAAAACTCTATGATTTTAAAGGAAATATACGAAAAAAGTATGTTATACATTTCTGGAATGTAAGAAAAATATTCACATCATCATGCTGCATTGTGTGGTTGGAATTATTTAAAAATCATGTTTTTGATTTAATGGTATCAATTTAGATCAAAACATACATTAAACAATTAATTATGAGGAACCGAGTTTGTATTGTCATTATAATATTGAAAAATAATATTTGATACATTTTTTTTAAGTAAAATGAACTATCATTTCAACATGTGGTGTGCCTGGAATGATTGAAAATTTATGTTTTCAATTTAAAAGTCACATTTTAGTTCAAAAGGTTTATCACATAATCAATTTTGAATAGAGGTGAACCTAAAAACTCTAGTGTTTACTTTAGATGAATTCTAACCATGGGTGAGATAAAGAGAAAAAGAAATAGATATTCATTCACTCATGTAATAGTCGTAAATTAATTGTCAAAAGTATAATAAATATAAAGGACACTAGTTAATTTTTCCTTGTTTTAATATAGTGGAAACCATCCAGGAATGGATATTCAATGATTAATTAATAACTTATAAATTTTTTTATGAATATTTAATATTTGTTAAAATAATATGCATTATTTAAAATTGATTAAAAATTAGAACAAAAATATAAAAAACAACTTCCTAAATTCAATTATATTGGATAATCAATATGTCATAGAAATTATTTGAAATAAAATTTTTATAGAGGATACATTGTTTGGTTACCAACTATATATTTTTATTATAACAGTAGATTTCAGTGGATAAATCCATTAATCTAAAATATAAATAGACACAAAAAAAATGAAGTGATGTGATGATGTTAACACACCGATAGAAGGAAGAAGGATCATAGAAGTTAATACAATCCTAGAACACATCAATCACTTTCATCATCCTCATTGAGTCCCCCCAAAGAGGGTATCCATTATCAAACCCTTTATGTTTTCGATGTCTTATGAATCCACCATCATCCAATTTTTTCCATTAACCATGGGGATGTAATCTACTATCATTATTAATATCCCAAAGAGCCTTCCAAAAGATATACTAGTGTGGGAAATAACCATTGAAGGGATTCAAAATAGAAAAAAAATATGAAGGTAAAGGTATGCTTTCTTACCTAATAATTTATCATTATTGTCTTGGTATCAAAAGGGATGTGGAAATATTGCATTATATAGATGAATAAGAATATTTTTAAAAAGAAAATTGTAATGGGATAAAATATTAATAAGTACAACACAACATATCAGATTGCACAAGTCTTTATAAGGGGAATCATCCAATATAAGTGTGTTGGATTCATTATAGATATCTTTATCCCATGGGAGATATGGATTATTCCCACTCAATATATTTTTGAGTTACTTCAAAAATTGGTACCAACACTTGTTTTCCGGAGACATCAAGCCTTTATTAGTGCAATGGTACAGATTTCACGCATGTGTTCTTTTGGTTTCTCCTTTTTGTGTTGTTGATTAAATATAGTTATAATATTATTATATTTTCATTTTTTTCATCATCACTTGGTCATTTTTTCACCCATATGTATTGTTATTTTTTCTCCATTGTGAGATCTACCACTTTGGGTTTACCCAAACATGAGGCCCTCATTAACTTTAGGTGAGTTTTCCTTACCCTTACATAGCCTCGGGTTGTTATGATCTAACCTTATGTAGCCTTGGGTTTACCCTTACATAGGTTATGGTGTACCCTTACATGTGGGTATAGGGAACCCTTATGTGGGGATTGAATTACCATTATATAGAGCTCCCCTAAACTTAACGTAGCTCAGTAAAATCCTTATGTATTGGTTAGATATCTGGTTCACCCTTACGTGGGTGTCCCATGACCCTTACCTAAGCCTCGTGATTACCCTTACATAAATTTTGGAATATTCTTCCTGAAACTTATAGAGGTCCCCTAACCATTATATAGCTCAAATATACCCTTATGTGCGATTTGATTACCCTTATACGTGGGTCATGGTACCCTTATACGACCATATTGGTTGAACCTTTCACAACATGTTGATTACCTTTATGCATATTTTTTTAACAAGTTTATCAGGTTATTAAGGATCAAGGTTTTGCTTCCATATATTTCTTGATTGTTGTTAAGTCATTGCAACAACCACCTGAGCCTCACGGGTATTTATTCCTCACACTATCCATGTTTATGTAGATCGATTGACTATATGGTGCTGAGAGAGAGAGAGAGAGACAAAACCGTGTTTGGAGAGCTTTGGAGGCTTGGTCCTTTGGCCCGTTGGAGGGGAAGCAAGGTGACGGTCTAGTTCATCGAGCTCCCCATTGCTTCATAGAGTTATTGTGAATTATTCCATAGGCTCATAGTGTGTGATCTTCGATGGTTAGGAACCTTGTATAGTGGGAACCTTGAGGACATTGGCTATTGAGTACTGAGTAAGGATGATTTCAGCAGATCCTTTGACTCTCTTCCTCAACAAAGTTTTAAATAAGCCTCCATAAGGGGGTTTCGGTCTTCTTTTGGTTTTCTTTATCAATTTCTTGGATGTTCAATGTATTCTACTTGTTTATTCATCACATGTTTCATGTATGTTTTTCCTCATATAGTTTTGATCTGATCATTTTGTGTCTTGTAGTCCTCTTTATTGTTTCATAATGGAAACATGTGATGATTCTACCACATGAACATTTTTCAATTGTCCGAAGTTTGTAAATGTATTTATCCTTTTATGAATTTTTAATTTTTTTTCTTTAAACTATAATCATTGAACATTCACATATTATTTATTTAAATCAAATATGGGATTGTTATTATATCTCTTTTTCTTCCTCTAAACATTTTATACATTTTTTTATGATCATTTTATCACTATATACATGTTGACTCATTCCTTTTAAATTTTATTGAGTTCCTTTATGTGGAAAAAATCAATTTTGGTTCTAGAAATTACATGTTTAGGTAATATTGGTTTATTACCATGTTTGGGAACAATTTTTCTCATTGTTTGAATCATGTAGTATATATTTTAATTTCTAGTTTTCTGGAATCATATTTGTATAGATCGAGAAATTTTTAAGCTATTAATTACTATTGTAATTTCCCCTACATATGTGACTTTGTTCACTCTTATATTAAATTGAATACTTTATGGATTTTGTAATTAAATTTTAACATGATTACTGTTTATTAGTTTATATTTTATAAACTAGAAATAAATATAATTATTTGATTTCAGAATTTATGAACCAAAATTAACTGAATTTGATCCATGCGATTGAATAAGAACAACCTCACATAGTGAATCCCATAAAAAGTGGTTTTAGAGAAGAATTGGGATTAATTTTTATCTGTTATGGATTGAAATTTCTTGATCATTATTATAAATGATTTACTAGTGTCTTTTACTAGTCGTAATAATGTTTTGATGTTTGTTTAGCTGGGTATTTTTCTCTATTTTGGATATAATTTTAAAATATGATGTTGATTGTTGTTTCCTTGATTTATTCCCTATTTTCATTTCATGTATTACACTTATAGATTCCATTAGTAGGTAATACAAATTTTTGTCTTTGGTTTAATGTTAAGAAGGTTTTTGTGTGATGTTTATCTTTATGAGAGGATTTTTGTTATTAGTGACATGTTTTGGATGGATCATGTGTCTCAAATACTAGTCATTTTCATACGAGTTGAGATTATTTTATTTTCGGTTTTTCCTCCATATCCTATAAGACTATTTTCTACGGGTATATCCCTATGTTGATTTCAGTATTTGAGTATGGGTAGTTTATGGATCCAGTATTCTGGTTTGTTTCTTGGAGGTCTATCAAGATTCTTATTTTTTATATTTGAACCTTTTAGATAATTTGTTTTAGATTCATAGTGCTAGAAATAATTTGAAATTAGGAATATATAAAAGGATGAGTGACCTTTTATCTTCTTGTTTCTTTAGGTCTTTATCTGATTTTCCCCCTCTGTTATCCCATTTTAGAGTTGTCCTAAGATGTTGGGACTTCTTGTATGTGATCTTTCAGTTTCCCTTTTTTTAGAACCTCTCATTCTAGATTTGTATAGGAATTTTTATCCTTTATTGGAGATTATGAATCCAACATTTTAGTTTTTTTTTGTTACCTTATTTTGAGATTATTATTGTTAGTTTTTTCGGCAGTGTGTCTCGGCCTAAATCGAATGATGTTTGGTGCTTCGATATTTTTTCTTTTTATGGATCTAGTTGGAGGTTCATTAAGTTTTTTATTTTTCTATGATTTGTATCTCTATGATTGTTTTTTTTCTTATAGTTTCATTATTTATCAGTTTTTATGAGTTTCATTATATGTGAATTGTTTGAGATGTTTTATTTTGGCATCTTGTTTTGTTTAATAATGGATATTTCTCTATTTTTTGTGTTATTCATAAATTTTTTATATGTTTAAGGGATATTTTATAGCATGTGTTTTTTTGGTCCTAAATTCCTCATTTAAATTTTCCAAAATAGAAACTCATGTAAGTACATAAATTTTCTCCCCATTTATAGTTGTTGAGAATTGTTTAAATTCTGATCATGTTAAAAACTATTTAGAATATCATTCAATTTTGGGAAACATTTTTCACATTGATGCATGGAGGGGGGACTCTTTGGGTTATACCCTATGGATTTTTTCTATTTAGTATGTTCCTGTATTGGTGATGATGAGTTAGGTAGTGTAGAATAATCATATGGTTTAGGGATTTAATTTTCAAGGTGGTGATGGATCATTTTTTTTCATATTAAATCCTTTACGCATTTAATTTCCAAGGCGGGTATTTTTTGTTTTGGATTATCATTTTTTATATTAAAATTTAAATACGGTTTTAATATAATTATTTACCATGTTTTATTTATATCTTGGTCCTTATTTTTACCCTTACTTATTATTGTTTTTACCCCTACATGAGGTCTACCTCTTTGGTTTTACCATCACCTAAGGCCCCCATTACATTTACATGAGTTTTCCTTACCCTTACATATCCTCGTGTTGTTGTGGCCTACCCTTATGCATTCCTAGGTTTACCATTTATTAGGTTCTAATGTACCCCTATGTGAGGATTCTAGGTACCCTTATGTGGGGATCGTCTTATCATTATGTTGTGGTTCCCTAACCTTTATGTAACTCAGGTAAACCCTTACATGGATTTTGGTTCTTTGGTTAACCCTTACATGAATTTCTCATGACCCTTACATGAGTCTCATGATTACCCTTATTTAAATCTTGTAATATTCTACCTTACCCTTATGTAGATGTCCCCTAACTTTTATGTAGCTCAGATATACCCTAACATGGGAGTTGATTTCCCATATGTGTGGGGCGTAGTACCGTTATGAAACCATCTTAGTTTCCCCTTAATCAGTGGGTTGTTTACATTTACGAATATATTTTTTATTTTCCACTAGTTTATAGGGTGGTTTGGTCTTTTGGTTTTTCATCCATTCATTTTTCAATTGTTGTTAATCCACTACTAAAAACCCTCTATACTTCTGAGAATTTCTTCCACAAAGTCTCAAGATTGAGGTAGATCAATTGACTCGAAGGTGCTGAGAGACAGATAGCACCATGTTGGGAGAGATCTTGTGTCCATACATTTTAGCCTATTTTAGGAGAATATGAGTGATGAACTGGTTCACAAAGATCATTTTTGGTTCAATTGTTGTGATTCTTTCCACTGATTCATAGTGTGAAATCTTTGAAGGAAAAAAACCTGGACAATGGGAATCTTGAGTTCATCGGCCGTTAAGCCTTTAAGAGAAAAGATTTCTATATCATCTTTGACCATCTTCATTGAAAAAGGTTTTACTGGGCCCCGTTAATGGGGTTTTAGTTCTCTTTTGGTTTTCTTTTTTGTTTTTTTTGAGGTTTCATCTCTACTGATTTTTTTTATTCATTATATGTGTCATGTATTTATTTCCTCGCCCAGTCTTATTCTATCCTTTTTTTTCATTTAATCCTACTTATTATTTCATAGTGTAAACCCATGATGATTATACCATATTCACATTTGGAAATTGGCCTAATCATTTGAATCTCCTTGTCATTTTACTGCTTTCAAAAATAATTCATTGGCCTGCAATAGTTGAACATTCACTTTTCTTATTGAAAATAAAATATGATCCAATGATTTCAGTTCATTTTTCTTCCAAATAAAATTAAGGAAATTATATTATGATCATTTTATCATTGCGTACTTGCTACTTAATTCCGGCTTAATGTTGTTGAGTTTCTTTATGTGTAATAACTAAATTTAGATTATTGAATTTACATGTTCAAGTCTTCTTTGATTATTACCATGTTCTAAATCATTTATTATAAATTTTTTAATATTTTTGTGTATATTATAATTTATATTTTATTTTACTTTTTTTTATATAAATTTAGAATTTTGTATACCTCAATTGGTATTATAATTTTTACTCCATATGTGACTTTCTTCACTCTGGTAATCATTTTAATATTTTCTGATTTTTGGAATACATTTTTAACATGATTTATGTATATTAGTTTGTATGTTATAAAAACTAAATAAATACTTTTTTTAGTTTTACAAAAAAAAATTATCCCATGTAGATCCTCGTGATTTAATACAGACTACCTCGCAGAGTGAAACCTGAAACAGAAGGCATGCACTCACACTTTCCATAAATGAAATATGAAAATTTATGAAATTTTTTAAAGAATTTAGATTTTAAAATCATACCCAAAAAAATACATTAATTTTTTGAATGACCAAAAATAAAATCACATATATTATCTATGTTTCACCTATAAAATATTAACATATCATGTATTTAAATGAGAATATTTTAAAAATAAACATTAAGTGGGAGGTGGGGATTAAAAGTCACTTTATTTTTTATGAATTGAATCTAAAATAAAAATTATTAACGTATAACTTCATAAATTCAAATTATAAAGGAATTTTAAAAAACTAAAATAGAAGTGATGAAACCTGCGAGAGAGGAAAAATTAATTTACTAAAAAACAGGGTGGGAAAATGGGAAAGAAGGTGATGGAACAAAACTAATTGTTATTTGGTTTACAAGTATCCCAATCAAACATAAAATAAGTATCTTTATTTTATAAGACACATGAAGATTATTTTTGGATGAGGTTTGTGAAATCTGGTAGGTCATATCCTCTAGAGGTAGGGATTTTTTGGGATTGATTGCTCCCAAACTCAATACTGAAGAAAATTATATAGTTAACGTGTTTATTACATCATTATTACCTTGGGGAGGATAAAATGATTCCTTGTTTTCCAAATCATCTAGAAATTTTTCGTATATACTTGGCCTATCCCAACCCGATTTAATCGGGTTTGGATAATTCTAAACCAGGTTTGGATCAGGGTTAAGTATTAAATAAAGTACCCAATTGTTAATCGAGTTGGATTTAGATACCTATTATAGGGTACTCAAACTTGAATATATTATTTAAAATATGAATATATGAATGTTCTCCATTATATTTATGGAATAATCATATTTAATATCTATATATTTTTCAATAGAAATATTAAAAAGGACATTATGCATTAAATATTTTATGTGAGTGGTGATTTCAAAACCCTCATCCTATACTGTTATCTATATGACCCTATCCAACATCATTTTACAATTATTTCATACCATCATTAAATTTAAGACGTGAAAAAACTCCCATAAGATTAAATTGTTGGTCAATTCATCATTTAAAATCCCTCCTCAGCTACAATGATAACACACACTCCTTATCATTACTCTATAAATGTTTTTTATTTTTTTACAATAAACCACAAAATGTATTTTTAACTATTATTCAATTTCAATTAAGACGTATATTTTCATGAATTAATGGATTTTTTAAATAAATATTGTTCTAATTATATAATTTTATGAAATAATTTTTATCAAATATAAATTATCATACATTTTTTATGAAGTCAAATGTAATTTTTATAAGGGTTTGGAAACTATTATTATCAAAAAACTCAATATTTCTCAATAAATATCGATTATTATTTTAAAAGTGAAAATTAACATATTTATAAAATTATTTTTGATAAAATGAATATTATTTTTTTAATTAGAACATCGAAATTATCCAATGATTAATTTTTCATAATTTTATGAGACAGTCAAATTTTTAGGTAAAAATTCAATACCATATAAATATACGATGTGTATTATGAAATCATAATGAACCAAAAGGAATGTAATAAATACTATAAATGGTATCAAAAAACAAATATATGTTTTTCATTTAAAATAATTTGATTTATTTTTATTTTAATAATTTTATAAATCCTTTAGGAATCCTCCAAAACCATTAATATATTTTAATGTATTTAAATCTTTTCTTTAAGAGTATGACTCAATTCCGCATAAGGAAACTATTTTATTAATTTAGGACCTTGGAGTTATAAAATAATTAAAAGCAACCCTATTATGTATAAATCATATTAAAACCCCATGGTAAGGTTTGGGGTTTTGGTTATTTTATTATATAGAGTCCAAAACCTAAGTGTGGGAAATAATAAAGAACTTGTCTCTCTTTCCCTATATATACCGACACAAAATCCCATTTATATCAAAATCCTTGTATCACATTATTACACTAAACTAACCCTTATATAGTCTTACCATGTTTCCCCTAAGCACTCAAGAATATCCTCTCAAGCATTTTGAATCACACGCTCAAGGTAAGGATCCTCCCTTTATCACCTTTATTAAAGAATATTCTTCATTTTATTCCCTTTTATTATCAATTAATAATGTTGTGGTGTGTTTTCCACATGAACCATAAATTCTTTAGGATTTATGAATACCCCTTTTACTTCATTAATCCCTCCCATGAACATTTATGTTCCCCTATTATGCTGTCAAAATATCCCTACAAGATTCTATGCCAAAAAATGTGTAGTTAATACCCATACCCAATTACTATCAAGGGTGTTAACATTTATACATACATAATTATTATATTTGGGACTTACATGTATGTATTCCAAATTTATTTATTATGAAATAAAATTCTATGGATAATGATTTCATGTTATATGATCTATGTGGCACACTTAATCATGAGAATAAAATGAAAGTGATGGGTGAGCCCGGAATTATATAGTGCTCTAATGAATTGGGAAATGTTTAGTCTCATAAGATTCTATGTTGGGATAGGTATTAAACCTAATTACTTTATGGGAATTTTTTAATCATGATTTCTTTTCAGTTTTCATTCTATGTTTATGATGCAGTGTTTTAAGTTGTTGGCACATTTCTCATGTTTCCTTTATGTTATTATGTTATAGCGTGCCTCATTTTTCATGTTTATGGTTATCATTCATTTTATGTCTCATTGATATACCTATTTTCTAACATGAATTACTTTATTCATGTAAATCTGTGTTTATTCCCTTACTGGGCTTTATAGATCGCCCCTTTCTTATGTATGTCCCCAAGTTATCCTTGTAGTTTTAAGTATGGAGGAATATTATGAACATGTTAAGGATGTTTTCAACAAAGATGATGTATTTACTTTTTTAAGTTGTTATGTTATGTACCTAATTCCAAAATACACTATACTTCTCAGTATTCTAGGTTTTATTGTGTGCAATATTATATAATAAATCATGAATTAATGTGTAATAAAGTGTAGGGTTGTCATAATTGGTATCAAAGGAAAAATTTAGTTATTTTTGGGATTAGGATTAGAAAACTATAGAGAAAGACTTATATATAAAACTATGTATAAGAAAACATCCCAGTATTTTGGTAATTATATATTATGTGGTTTACCAAGAAAATACATCTCTATCTGGATACTACAAGTGAATGTGGCTCTGGCACTGATGTGCATAGAGGTAAAACCCGAAAACACTAATTTGAGCTAGAATCATCCAGGAAATGGTGCACAATAATGGGACTTTCTTCCCATATATTTTGACTCTCCAATGGGATATTATTTGGTAAATTCATAATCTCTCTATGAACCATTATTAGGAGAACAAAAAATTCCCATAAGAGTCCATGTTAGGAAATATATCATGGATAACATAGATTAAATCCTAGAAATTCACAAGGTAAGGGAAAAAAATATATAAGTTATCCCTTTATTTTTATTGTATTATAATTTATGTGTTTAATAGTTTAAAAATAATCACCCATAATTTTCCCTTTATTCTATCCAATGGCTTGAAATAGGAGGAATCAGGTAAATAACCAATGTGACGGGAAATGTGATTACTACCCCCAACAAGATTTTAAACCTGATGGGAGTGTGAATCAGGAAATTTTTTAAGATACTTTCTGAGATAACTCAAGTTATGAATAGAAACCTAGATCAAGAGGAGTTCCCAAATCCCCCTTATAAAGAACAAGCTTCAATTTAGACCTTTATGTGAAAATTTCCCCTGACATTCAATGGATCATCTAATCCCATAATCAGGGAACAATGGATCGAGTCCATTGGGAAGATCTTCTCTATCATTCAATGTTCTGAATATAGAATTACATATATTATTTTTATCATATGAATGTATAAGCTGATTATTGGTGTAAATTGATCAAGATTACGAATCATGAGGAAGAGATAGAAACAATGGGGTGGAAGGAATTTTGGAATGTCTTTTTCGATAAATATTTTCCTCACACTATCCAACTTAATATGGAATGGTATTTCCTTTCCCTTAGGAAAACAGAATACTAATATATCGGGGTGTATGAGTAAAAGCTCACAGGACTTGTGTGATGCACCTATATCTTCTTCATTACCCCCGAGTGTAAGGTTGATAAGTTCTTTGGTGGGCTAAAACCTAATATAAAAAAATCCATGGAGATTTGAGACTTTGATAGCTATGTGAAATTTTTATGATGTGCTCTCAAAGTCAAAACAGAGATCCTAAAATCTCAAGGGTACCATAGAGATAATAATTGAAAAATGGATTTTAATTATGGTAGTCCAATGGAGAAGTATAACAATGCTATGAAATTTCAACATCCCACTTTTCAAAAGTGTTGAAAGACAAACTCTTGAAATTGCCTAAGGGGGGTGAGGAAATACTTTATGTGTGGGAAGGAAGTACACCTAAATAGAGATTGTCGACAGAACAAACCAAATAATTAATTAGAGGAAAGGAATGATATGGTCAACCATCAGCACATTTTTCATTTCTTTAACTGCAAGAAAGTAGTGCACTTTTCAAGCCAATGCAGTAAGCCAATGGTTTTCGAAGACAACCAATAACCTCCAAGTCATCAAGGGAGATCTTTTTCAATCACAACCACTGAGGTGGATCCCAAAAAATAAGTGGTGATAGGTATTCTAGTTATTTATTCATGAATAGTTAACATACTTTTTTATTCCGGTTCTATGCATTCCTTCATACCACGAAGTTTTAGTAGAACTATTCAAACCCCACCACAAATCATGGAAGTAGAGTTGTCGATCAAAACAGAAAATGGGGTAATTATTTCACCCCAAGTATATAACTCCTCCCCTATCAACATTTTTGAGCTAAAATTTACATTGAACCTTTTCATACTCCCTTTGGTTTATTTTTTGATGAAATTATGGGTATGGATTTACTTTACCTATATAGATCAAACATTAATTACCACAAGAAGTAAATCACTCTCTATATTAAGAATACTCCACTGATTCTATAAAAATGCAAGGAAATAGATGGATATTATTTAGAACCAACATCTCAAGCGTGTATATTATTTCCTGAAAATAAATCATATCTAGATGAAATTATTGAGTCTAAGGAAAGGATCATCCTTGAATACATTCCAATTGTGAGGGAATACACTGAATTGTTTCCTGAAAAATTTCCCAGCCTTCCTCATTATCAAGAGATTGAATTTTAAATCAAGATTATACCTAGGTAATATAAATTATCCAACAATCCATATAAAATGGATACTATGGATCATGAGTATCTGAAGAAACTACTACAGGAGAATCAGGATAAAGGGTTCATAAGACCAAGTGATTCACCTTGGGATGCACCAGTCCTCTTCATCAAGAAGAAGGATGGGTCAATACACCTTTGAATTTACTATCATGAGATCAACAAGATCATGATAAAGAAAAAGTATCATCTACCATATATTTATGACTTGTTTGATCAATTATGTGGATCACAATACTTCTCCAAGGAGGATCTTTGATCGGGATATTACTAAGTTAGGTTGAATAAGGATGATATCCCCAAGATTTATTTTCACAAAAGGTATGGGCACTATGAGCTCATAGTAATTCCACTCAAACTCACAAATTTTCAATAAAACAATATGGACTTGATGAATAGAGTCTTTAGATATTACCTCCAAAAAAATTTCGTAAGTCTTTCGAGATGATATTCTAATGTACACCAAAAGAAATAAGGAGCCTGAGGAGCATCTAATCACTCTGATAAAGAACTTATGAAAGGATAAGATTTATTCCGAGTAAAAAATGTGAGTTCTTGTTGAAGTAAGTATCATTATTATGGCATATTATCACAAGAAATGGGTTATATTTGGACCCTTTAAAGATAGAATCAATTGAAGGATGGTCGAGGCCAACAACTATTACATATATCTGTAGTTTCCTTGCATTATTTGGGTACTATCATCGATTTTTGAGAAATTTATCATGATTTTCAAACCTTTTAACCAAGATAAAAGTGAATGTAGTCATGTTTTCTTGGAATGATGATTGTGAATAGAGCTTCAAGGAGTTGAAATTGAGGCTTTTCACTGCACCTATACCCACAAAACCCATAAGTGGAGAACATTTCATGGTATTAAATGGTGCATTAGAGAAGGGTTTGGGCTATCTGTTAACAGAAAATGACAAGGTGATTACTTATGTTTCAAGAAAGTTAAAATTTCACGAATTGAAAAACCCAATGGAGGGTCTGGATTTGGATGCACTAATCTTTAATTTGAAGATAAGGTGGAATTATCTCTCCGAGGAGAAGAGTGAAATATATACAAATAAAAAAATACTCAAGTATATATTCATACAGAAAGAGCTGAATATGCACCAATGGAGATAGATATATAAGATGAAGAAATATTAATTCTCAATACACTACCATCCCGGAAAATAAAATAAAGTGTAAGATGGTCTAAGGAGAAAGGATCCAGAAATATTATCATTAATGAGGATTGAGAAATATTTGATCTTCTTAGACTTAAAGAGTATGGAAATGGGAATCATAAAATAGGGAACAACATCAGTCCTTTCAAAAATGATTTCTCAACCATCTCTTTTGGAAATGATAATGGATGTTCAAAGAGGTGATGTGTGAATTTTGAAGAAAGTGGAAGCTGTAATAACAAGTGAAATCCTTGGATTTCAATGTTAATAAATAAGGTGTTGTGATATTTAAGTCACGAATATATGTACCACCAAATCCCAAGTTAAAGGATATATTGGATGATGCACACAGTTTGACATTCTCCATCCATCCAAGAAGCACAAAGATGTATCGAGATATCCAAGAGTACTATTTGAGGGATAATATGAAGAATTATAATGTGGAAAATACATCAAGATTTCTTATATGTCACTAATTGAAGTCTTAAAGGTAAAAATTCATGGGGTACCCATACATACATGGAAGTGGGAAAATATCACCATGGACTTTGTCACTGGTCCTCTAAAGATATCAAGAGGATGTATTGTTATCTGGGTTGTGTTGGATCATATTTAAAATATTGAACACTTGATTTCAATTCGATAGGACTTCTCACTCGATCAACATTCAAGGATATACATTAGAGAAGTGGTGAGGCTGCATGGAACACCACTATCGATTGTATCCAATCAAGATCCAATATTTACCTCCACGTTCTGGAAGAGTCTCCAATGCACTCTAAATATTGTTTTGAACTTCATCATGGCTTATCACCCTCAAACTAATAGAAAACCTAATTGGAATATCCAGACACTTGAGGATATTTTGAGAGTGTGTTCAATTGAATTCAATGGAGGATGGGGATAATGTGTTCCTCTGGTTGAGTTCTCATACAATAACAGTTTCCAATAAAGCATCCAAATGGATCCCTATGAATCCATTTATGGGAATAGGTGCATAACACCCGCATGTTGAGATGAAGTTGGGGAACACAAACTTCTAGGTCCTGAAATGATCCAATAATTAGAGGAAAAGGTTAATATCATTCAGTAGCACATCAAGGTTGCTCAGAGTCATAAAAAGAGTAATGCTGATAATAATCGACGAGACCTATAGTTTGATTTTAGATACATGGTATTAGTTCGCATATCTCTATGGAATAAATTCATGAGATTTGGGAAGAAATTAATCTTAGTTCAAGATACATCAGTTCTGTTGAGATCATTGATCATATTGGAGTGGTGGCCTATTGACTAGTACTCTCAAAAAACCTATCTCAAATACATGATGTATTCCATGTATCCCTCTTGAGGAAGTACATACCAGACTGCTCACGTGTAATCAATCTAGATTTGGTACTGTTGGATAATTATATTTTCTATGAGGAGCATCTGGTGGGTATATTAGAATGTAGAGAAAAAGTTATAATAAATAAGAAAATGGACCTAGTAAAAGTGTTATGGAGAAACCATAAGTTTGAATAAAAATTTTGAGAACTGGTTGAATAGATGAAATAGATTTACCAATATATATTTTATTGTGGTAAATGAACATTTCAAAGATAAAATTTCTGAATGGGAGGAGATTGTAATGACCCAAACTTTTATAAATAAAATTCCCCTTATGATCTAATTAAATGTAAAATTATGTAATATGGTTATAGAAAACACATGATCTCATTAAGTTTAATTATATCTTATCGTATTTAAAATATCATTATGAAACATTATCATTGATAATATATTCATGTAATAGTGATCATATGATTAGTATAAATATAGGGTTTTAACAAATCCAATTGACACAGAAAAAGGAAATGATGGCCTCAAATAGTAGGATCATACACTAAGATTGCCATTTATCTTTTATTTCCATTCCATCCTTTTATTTTATTTTATTATTTCCTTTTATTTCCTTTTTTCCTTATCTTTTATTTTTCTCTTATTTTTATTTATTTTATTTTTCTTTCTTTTCTTTATTTTTTTCTCCTCTCCTCTCTCCCTCTCCCTTCGCTCACATCGCACCCCTCCTCTCCCCTAGGTGGCACACCAACCAGTAGCCCCTTCGAAAGGCCGCTGCTCCGCTTTCCAACGTCCAATTCCTTCGTCATCAGGTGCACAGTAAACCTTAGGGAAAGGATAACGTTTCTCAAGTGGAATCATTATATTCTGTTGAGTATTCTACACGTAGTTTGTTGCGGAATATTTTTACCCTATTTTGGGGTTTTTCTAAAATCCTTCATTTTCATCCATTTTAGGTCAAATAAAATCCTACCTCAGATCATAGAGTCATCTAAAACTACAAGGTAGGGTTCTTACTCACTTTCCCTCCATTTCGTTGCGGTTTATAAAGACGCACCGTTGTGCCATTAGTCGGTGCCTACCAGCTTTGTGCTTTTTTACCCAATTTAAATATCTTAATTGTTTTCACTAATTATTGTAGTCTTAATCATCATATATTAATTTTTTTTGAATTATTTCAACAATATAGGACACCATTTGGGCGTGCCTACATAGTCGGTGTATTTTTCTGTTAGCCAGGTTATTAATTTAATTAACTTCGTGTATTGCACAACCCCTTTTAATTGTTTTTTTAATTAAATAAATAGTTGTTTGAATTGTTACAATAATGTTGGACACCCCTTTGGGCATGCTGACATAGTCTATGTAACCCTCCGTTGGTTGGGTTTATTGTTTGATTAATTGTATGTGTTGTGAATCACTTTTAATTGTAATTAAATTAACTAAATAGTTTCTTTGAACATGAACTTGAATTATTGGATCATTGGCACTTGTTTTGATGAACTATTTATTATTTAAATGAGCATTATCCATGGATGTTGATATGATATGTATATTGCCTTTCAAGTTGTTATGTTGTACTGTTAAATTTATGCCTTGTGATGCACGGGTGTATTTGGTTAGTTTTCAAGTTGCGACTTTATATGTTGATTATGTCATATCTTCTATTGTGAAAACTTTAATTAAATTCAGGATGGGGAAAGGAGGTAGGTCCTGTATTAAGGGACACGCTTAGATCCTCTATTCTTGATGGGTTACCTCTATGTGTCGGTGGGTGGTGTCATTCGCTTTGTCGGACCGAGACTTCCTCGGGCTTTATAATACTTTTGAGTGATACTAGTTCAAAAAGGGCCCATCAGGACGGATCCATTGGCTTGTGGCTAATCCAACCTTGGATGACACCTGACCCCTTTTTGCGAGATCGGGACAGACTCAGGGTAAATCCATACCTTGGGCGATACTTTTTCTTTTGAAATATTTCCTTGGATGGGCTCGTTGGTATTGGATAAATTCATGTATGTTCCGTAGCGATACCTTCGTGATGGGTTCGAACTCCAAATCGCAACTTGAACCTTAATAATGATGCACTTAAGGGTTATATTATTTCCATTTGAGTTTTTATTGAGAATTGAGATTCCCTTATGATATGTGGAATTTCACCTGGTTGACACTTGACTTAGACCCCAAGTCAAAGAACACGCTTGGGGTATATACATCTTCCTTGTTGTACCGTGCTTTCTGGTTTTATATGTGTCTGTGTGTGTGTTCGTGCATTTTGCTGACAGGTACCCTTTCAGACTACCAGCTTAGGTTGAAGCAGGTCATTAGGCATAGGTGTCATTTGGAACCCAAGCCGACTTATTTATTTCATTATGTTTAAATTAACTATCTGAAAATATTAAGTAATGGAACAGTTCATTTTATTGTTGCGCGAAATAGAATGGTTTACACACCGTGGGTTCCGGCCTACTGGTATTTTATCTCACACCCTACTCGGGCGTCATGGACACTCGAGTAGATTACATGCTCGTAGGTATTGAAAAAGGGAAGTGTGCTGCTTCTGATGCTTGACTATTTATTACTACTTAGGACAGAGACTCGGGCACAGGACTGGGCCTTGATCGTGATGTAGTTGCTGCTTGTGTCCTTTCTTTTAGTTGACTGTGTTTTTGAATTCTGTTTTCCATACATTCAATTTATACTCATATCATGGCATGACATACTTTTGTGAGCTTCTAAACTTGGTTATTATATTCCATTTGGATTTATTTATATTGCTTCTGCTGCAGTTTATTCATTCACATTCTCCCACTACTGATTATTTGTTGATGTTTACTTCCGCTGTAATATTATTTATTACCAATGAGGGAAAAGTCTCCCCCACAGACACAAAAGAGCTCTTGCTACTAGTTGGAAGCCTTTGGAATTTGGGGAGATGCGCTTGAGGTTATGTAACCCACCGGTCCGGCCACCTTCTTAGAGGTGAGCCGGGTCGGGACATTACAAACTGGTATCAGATCTAGCATTCATTTTGTCTTACTGTTTGGGTTAGACAGAAGACTGGGATATAGATATTTGGAATGTACCATGTTCTTGGACGTAGCTAACCCATGTATAGTGGAAACCCAAATCCCTGGATTGGGATCGCAGTTGTTGATTATTCCAATTACTGTTGATATGATTTCACCATTGGGTGACTCTCTTGTATTGCATTTTTATTATGTTGTTATTGTTGAAATAATGGGTTTACCATTTCAGCCTAATTATACGAGGGAAATACATTCCATTCATCATAATAGGCACTATAGGATTTAAATTCCATGCATATTTCCATGCCATATCTACTTTCATCTTTCATTTTCCTGTTTGCATGTGAGTGTTGTTGTTCCTAGTGGTAAAAATTTGAATTGTGGGTTTATTGAATATAAAGTTGTGATATTTTGGTAGATGTTAGCCTGACTTAACCTAGGAATGGACTGTATAACTATTTAGTAATTATTTTTAGTTGTCTCTTCCATATCGAAACCCATCTCTTGAGGCGGGTTGTATTTTGTTTAGTTCTCAGAGGCAGGCTATGTACCTAACCTCTTTTGCACCTTACATGTTTTTTTCACCTTCTATACTCCTTGTCTAAGGGTGTGTGTTTGGATGTTATAGAAAAATGTCATCACGACATCTTCTTGATGTGCCTCATGAGAGTGGAAATGCGCGCATTCCAGAGATGGTGGGTCCAGAACCACCAGTGGTTCCTCTCGTATAGCCTCCTGTGGAACTACCTCCTATCGATCTTCTGAGGGACCCTGACGCTCAGTTCAGGGATAGTCTCCTCAGGTTTATGCATTCAATTTAGAATATCCCCAGACCTACCCTATCTATGGAAGACCTTATGCGAGACTTCCTACTGTATCACCCTCTCACCTTCTTAGCGAGTGGCGGCCCTCATGTTGTAGAGTCATGGATAGAATCTATAAGGTCTATCTTCGACCACCTTGAGACACTCCAAGAGCGAAGGTTCAAGCTTTTAGTCTACATGCTCCGTGACTCTATCAAGCACCGGTGGGATGTTGTTTCTCAGGATGAGAAGACCAGTGTCATGGCTTGGGTTGATTTCCAAGAAGCCTTCTACAATCACTTTTTTCTATAGACTCTGAGAGATGATCGTGTGCTGGAGTTCCTATATCTTCAGTAGGGTTCTATGATTGTGTTAGAGTATTCAAAACGTTTCACCGAACATCATCATTTTCCCCCATCTCTAACTGGAGACGTGCAGACTACTATGAGGCATTTTGAGGATGGACTTGAGTATACTATCTTCTCATAGGTGAACGTCTTCCGTTTGACCACTATTATGGATGTCATGAACTAGGATCTAATCTCAAAGTGAAATTTCAGGGAAGCTAAACCAGTGATTCAGGGCGGTTCGGTTCCGAGACAGGGTGACGGCTCTTCTGGCAGCAGGAAATGCCATTTTGAAAGTTCACGTAGTGGAAATCCTATCCAAATAACACGTCTTGATAGCTCTGTCACATGTTATCAGTGAAATAGAGATGGTCAAAAGAAACCACAGTTCATGAGAGATCTAAAGGAGTACTGATCTTGTGGAAGGATGGGTCACCTTTAGTATTTCTGTCGTTCCGTCTCTTCAAGATCCAGTGGTAGAGGATCCGCACCTACACCTCTGTCAGTTATGGGATCTATGACTCCACAGTAGGCTGGAAGTTATTTTTTCCACCAGTCGATCTGGCTGAAGTAATGGTTGAGGTCGTGGTCGAGGAAATCAAGTTTCGGATTATCAGCATTAGTAGAGTTGACCTGATCAGGCCAACTTGGAAGCGTATCAGGGCCGTGGCTCAGTTATCATGTACGCAGTGAAATCAGCACCAAAGGAGAAGATTGAAAGGCCATATACAGTGAGAGGTATGATCCTAGTAGCTTCTACTTTAGTTTCTTCTCTTTTTGATACTGATGCATCACACTCCTTTATATCTGCTATTGTTGTTGAGAGTCTTTGTTTTCCAATTGAGTATCATTGCAGCGTCATATCTCTTGACACTCCGCTTGAGGTTAGGGAATACGGCATACGCTAGTGCCAAGAGTGCCCCCCTCGAACTAGGTGAGTACCATTTTGTTTGTAATTTCTATATCCTCGACATGTCTGGCATCGAAGTCATCGTCGGTATGAACTGGATTTCTTCTTATCATGACCAAGTGGATTTATATCATCATCGAGTGTCCTTTAAATCCCAAAGGGTGACACATATCTTCACAAAGGAGAATGGGATATGCAGGCAGACCGGGCTAATCCTAACTACGTAGGGTTGGGCAGAGTGATAGATCAGTTGGAAAGTCTCTTTATGAGAGATTAGGGAACACACCTAGTTGAATTTCCTCTAGTGGTGGACCTTTTTAGGGATGTCTTCTCTGACTATTTCTCTGGATTACCTCCTATGAGAGACGCGGAGTTCACTATCGAGCTCATTCCAGGTGTGGCACCAATGTATATTCCTCCCTATATGATGGCACCAACAGAGCTACAGGAACTCAAAAAGTAGCTTGAAGACCTTGAGGATAAGGGTTTAATCAAACCTAACACATCTTCATGGGTTTCAACTATCCTTTTTTCCAAAAAGGCAGACAGTACTCTATGTTTATGCGTGGATTATCTTTGAATCAATCATATCACAGTAAAGAATCGATATCCATTGCCTCGTATAGATGACCTCTTTGACTAGATCCAGGGAGAAACTATTTTCTACATGATTGATCTGAGGTCATAATATCACCAATTGCATGTACAAGCATCTGACATACCACATACGACATTCAGATGTAGGTACGGCTTGTACGAGTATCTAGTTATGCCTTTCGGCCTCATGAATGTGTCGGTAGTCTTCATGGCTCTAATGAATCAGGTTTTTCATCTGTATCTTGATTCCTTTATTGTAGTCTATGTGGATGAAATCTTAGTGTATTCGTGTTCCAGACACAACCATGCAACCCATCTTGAGATCATGCTAAGTACACTGAGAGAGCACCAGTTATACGCTATGCTCAGTAAATTCCACTTTTCGATTGATAAGGTACACTTCTTGGGCCATATTATATCTAAAGTATGGGTATCAGTTGACCCATAAAAAGTGAGCGTCGTGGTTTTATGGGAGAATCTCAAGGGTGTCTTCGACATCCGCAGTTTCTTAGGGCTTACTGGCTACTACAGGCGATACATCCCGGATTTCTCCCGCTTAGCAGCGCCTCTTAAGACACTGACTAAGAAAGGTGTATAGTTCATCTGGTAAGAAGGTTATGAAAAGTATTTTCACGAATTGAAAGGAAGACTAACCTCAGCCCCAATCCTGATTCTTCCTGAACCTGGTAAGAGCTATACAGTTTATTGTGAAGCTTTAGGAATCAGACTGGGTGTAGTTTTGATGCAGGGTTATCGAGTTGTGGCCTATGGATTCCTCCAGCTAAGGCCTCATGAGTGGAACTATCCTACCCATGAACTTGAGTTTTCAGTTTTTCTTCATGCTCGATGCTATTGGAGACACTATTTTTTGGGTGAGATATTCATTATTTACACGAATCATAAAAGCTTGAAATATATCTCCACGCAACAAGACATTAACTTAAGGAAACGCAGGTTGTTCAAATACTTGCAATAGTTTGATTTTGAGCTTGCCTATACCCCTGGTAAAGGTAATGTTGTGGCAGATGATTTAAACCACAAGACATAGTCATAGGTCGTGCAGGTAGCCAGCAGTGAGTGGCAAATGATGGCCTTGTTTTCAAAGATTCATTTGGAGGTTCAGGAGAAGAGTGGACAACCAGTTCTAATAACTCTTGTAGTTTCATCCTCTCTTCTAGATCAAGTCTGCAGGCAACAGTTGACTAATCCTGAGGGGATCGTTTTGATGGAACGTTTTACAGGAGAGAAGCCACCTCCTGGTTGGGTTGTTAATGGCAGTGAAACTCTCCTTTTCAGTGGTCGTGCATGGGTACCTTCAGGTATGTGGGAAGAGATGATGAAGGAATCTCACACCTCTGTTTGGTCAGTTCACTATGGGTTGACCAAGATGTACAGAGACATGTGTCGACAGTATTGGTGTCCCGGTATGAAAAATCAGATAGCAGGTTTCATCACTCAGTGCTCCACCTTCCAACAGGGGAAGGCAGAGCAACACCGACCTGATGGACTCCTACAGCCTCTATCCATTCCTGAATGGAAATGGAGTGACATCACCATGGATTTCATTACAGGCCTTCCAAAATCTTCTCGAGGCAGCGATGCAGTATGGGTAGTTGTCGATAGGTTGACCAAGGTTTCACACTTCTTGCCTATTCGAGAGTCCTTTTCGATTGATGAGTTTGGAAGGTAGTATATCCGAGAGATTGTGAGACTTTATGGTGTAACTCATTCTATTATATCGGACAGGGATGCCCGCTTTACATCAAGGTTCTGGCAATGATTGCAAAAGGCACTACGATCACAGGTACTTCTGAGTACTATATATCACCCTCATTCTAATGAGATGTCTTAGAGAACTATACGAGTGTTATATGATATGTTAATGGCATGTATCCTTGATTTTAGAGGCTCCAGGGATAAGAATTTAACTCTTGTTGAGTTTACCTATAATAACAACTTCCATGAGACAATTCAAATGGCTCTATATGAGGACCTCTATGGTAGACCGTGTCGTTCACCTCTATACTGGCTCGAAGCAGGTGAGACAGCTCTATTGGGTCCTTATCTCATTCAGGAGACTTATGAGAAAGTTCAGCTGATTCAGAAGCGTATGACTACAGCTCAGTCCAGAAATAAGTCTTATAATGATCGTCGTCGCAGACCCCTGGAGTTTGAGGTGGGACATCGAGTCTTTTTGTGTGTTTCTCCGAGGTTGGGTCACAGGCGGATCAGGAGGCAGGGGAAGTTATCACCGAGATACATCGGGCTATTCGAGATAGTGGAGAGAGTTGGGCAGGTAGCCTATCGGTTATAGTAACCTCATAGGTATCATTCCATGCACGACATTTTCCATGTATCTTAGGTCTGACAATATCATCCAGATCTGTCTCATTATTTTGACACTGACGACATCAAACTTGACACTGATGCATCCTTTGTGGACAATATGATCCGTATCATCGACCGTATCATGAAGGTCCTCTAAGGAAAGTTATTCCCTTTGTTCCGGGTGTTGTGGGAACATGAATGCGTTCAGGACGAGACCTAGGAGTGAGAGACGGATGTATGAGCTCAGTGGCCGGAGCTTTTCTCTGGCAACATTCCACTACCCTCGAAAGGGAAACTCAGAGACGAGTTGTCTTAAGGTGGGGATGTTGTAACATCTCAGACATAATCAATTATAGACCATTTTAATTTTAATGCAGTCTAATTAATTAAGCATCCTGGGGTGTGCGCCTGCGTACCTCGTAGCGGGTCCCATGAATCTTTTAAATTAATTTAATTAACTGCATCCTTTTAATGAAAATGCAAGGTCGCGCCTTAGCGTGATGTTCGGGTTTAAATAATTAATTAAAGACTGAAAAATAATAATAAGATATTTAAATAAGATTTAAGAGAAATCAATAAAGGATGAAAAGAAATTTTTAAATAAAATAGAATGGGGGCTACGGGGAAAATAAAAATAATTAAAATGGGGGATTTCCATTTTTAATTATTTTTATCTTTTATTTCCCTTCCATCCTTTTATTTTATTTTATTATTTTCTTTTATTTAATTTTTCCTTATATTTTATTTTTCTCTTATTTTGCTTTCTTTTCTTTTTCTTTATTTTCTTTCTTTTTTTCTCTTCTCCTCTCTCCCCCTCCCTTCACTCACGGCGCACCCCTCCTCTCCCCTAGGTGGCGCACCAACCAGCAGCCCCTTCGGAAGGTCGCTGCTCCTCTATCTGACGTTTTATTCCTTATCCATCAGTTGAGTAGTAAACCTTAGGGAAAGGATAACATTTATCAAGTGGAATCATTCAATTCGGTTCAGTATTCTACGCGCAGTCTGTTGCAGAATATTTTTACCCTATTTTGGGGTTTTTCAAAAATACTTCGTTTTCATCTGTTTTAGGTCAAATAAATGCTTACCACAGATCTTAGAGTCATCTATGACTACAAGGTAGGGTGACTACTCACTTCCCCTCCATTTCATTGGGGTAAATAAAAACACAACGTTCTGCCGTTAATCAGTGGCTACCAGCTTTGTGCATTTTTACCCAATTTAAATATCTTAATTGTTTTGACTAATTTTTTCATCCTTAATCATTTTAGATTAATTTTTTTGAATTGTTTCAAAAATATCGAACACCCTTTGGGGTGCCTATATAGTCGTAGTATCTTTTTGTTATCCGGGTTATTATTTTAATTAACTGCAGGTATTGAGAAACACTTTTTTATTGTTTTTTTAAATTAAATAAATAGTTGTTTGAATTGTTGCAACAAAGTCGAACACCCCTTTGGGTGTGCCAACATGGTCGGCATAACCTTTCGTTAGCTGGGTTTATTGTTTGATTAATTTCATGTGTTGCGAAGCCCTTTTTATTGTAATTAAATTAAATAAATAGTTTCTTTGAACATGAACTTGAATTGTTGGATCATTGGAACTTGTTTTTGATGAACTTTTTATTATTTAAATGTGCATTATTGTCACAAACCAAGTCGGGTTGCCATTAAACCGATGCCTGACCCGGTCCGCGGCAAGGCCCGAAGGGCGTTCCCGATCCCCACGAGCTTGCACAAGTTCCTGGGTATCACAAATAAAACATGGGAACGGTTTCCATGAATAAACAAACATGAAACAATTATAAAGATGAATAAATTTAAAACTAAGGTTAACAACCAAACATTCCCTTAAACTAAGGTCAAAATAAATGTTTACAACTTGACCAAAAAAAACAAATGGGGTGAAAGTAAAGGAAAAGCTAAAAGGCACTAACTCAAACCTCCGTGCAACATGAGGAGTCACATCCCCAAGCCATGTCCACCAAACTGACACAAGAGTACCACTAACAACCCGAAACACCCATGCTATGCTCGATGCCTAAACCTGGAAGGAAAAAGAAATTGAATATATATACACCCAAAGGTGTATGTAGGGTGTGAGCTAAAAGCCCAGTAGGATGCCACCTAGAAAAGGTTCCATGCATAATTATTAAATGACAAATACATTTTAAATTTAATGGAATAAAAATAAATAAGTGCTTAAATAATTTTAATGAAATAATTTTTTAAGGAATACTACTCTAAAAGGAAAACAACTTAAATTAACACGCACACACACACTTTCTTGGTAACCCCAACGTCACACTGTGTGCCGACGGTGAGTACAAAGAAAAAGAGGACCACAATACATGGGAGAGGCCCTAAATATACTAGCGAGAAGTGGGACCCTATAACATTGTGTCTCGATGAAAAATGGTATAAAAACACAACAATATATGTTCTCGTGAACGATCCACTAGTAGGGAAACACATCCATAACCTAGTGGTCTCCAAACATCATCCAAAAGTTTAGTTAGCGTTGTAGTCGCTAATCCAGCTAAGTGAACCCGGGACGATGCCACTTTCATGTCACTATCACACTAGTTCTAGTCCGCCCACCTAGTACCTAGGCTTCCCGTTTGTGCTCAAGTAGTTATGATTTAAAGTCTTATGTCATAATCACATACTCAAACCAAAGAAGACACTATGCACACCAAAACCACCATTTGCACACACAAAATCCATTTGAAATAAGATTCACACTAAAAATATCCCAAAAATAAATCTGCATCACTTACACAACCAATTAAAATTACTACACAGTCAAAGAGACCACTTTCAGCATCAAACACTCCATTAAAATAATTTATTAAACAATTTCCACACATGTCACATGAATTTACCCACCAAAAACAAATACACAATTTAACCCAAACAGTTTTTCACCCTTAATAATTATTTAACAAAACAATTGAAATTTTAATAAACAAATTTTAAAGAGAAAAACACCGCTTTACACACTATACCAACCCAAACCCTCTTACACGACCACACGCACACAACGCCACCTTAGGAACACAATCTGTATCATGCACGCAATTAAAGAAACCACCCACACAGTTAAAAAGACCATTACCGCAAATAGACAAACCGCCAGAAAAAAACCTGCCAACCCATTTAAAAATATGTCGTACGACTAAAACACAAAAAATTACCTTAAATGCTCACATATAAGATAGAACACATACCGAAGCTACACCAAAACACCAATTTCACTTCTTGCACATCCTAACAAAGTAACTACACAGTTTATAAAACACTATTGAATAGTCCGACAAGGGTTTTCATAGAAATAACATACTCGTATTGTCTAAAAACACTAATAAACACATTAAGACATATTAAACCTCAAGTAAAAAATTAAATTACACTAAAAAAACTAATTAGTAAGCTAACCTCACAATAAAAAAAACACTAAAAATTAACCAGAGATAAGATCTCAGCAGCAAGTATACATATGGTGACAACACACTACTAAACAATTTCAATTCATATTAAAATTCAAGGGAGATCAACTTCAATCCACACAAATTAATTAAATAACACTCTAAACTAATTAAACTTTCAAAATAATTAATCAAATAAAAATTAAACATGGAACCACCGACCTCGATGTAGGCCAACATCATAAATTTGGTGCGCAAAGTCTGCCGCAATTCAATTGCACCACAGATCAACTCATTTATACCCTATTTCAAGAATTTATTCCAATTATATCCCTATTAGACCCTAAAATCATAACATGTGACCATTTATACCCAAAATCGAACCAAATAAACACACACAAAAACCTTATAGAGATCAGGCAAAGACTTACCAGCATGAGAAGAACGGGGGAGAAAAGAGGGGGGTTTCTGAAGGCACACCGCATCATAAAATAGGATGGTGTGTGGTTGTGAAAAGGAAAAAAAGGCCAAGAGGTCACCAGAAACTGTTGCGAGGCTGCTGCATTGTGCGAAGTGGCTGAGGGGGTTCGGCGCGATTCGGTGGTCCGGTGAGAAAAAAAATGGGCATAGGCTGATTTCTTCGGAACAGAGGTGATGCACATAGGGATGGACAGAGGTCGTGATCCACAATGCTCAAATTCTAGGGAGGAAAATAAGTTGCATCCATGACCGATCGTAGATGGAGGTAGTGAGATGTGGTTGTTGTGAGTGGTGGGTGGTGGGCTATGTGTGCGGCTAGGGTTTGGAGGAGGGGTGCGGAGGGTGGTCATCAGACGAAAGGAGGGTGCCGCAATATGGGGAGGCCGGCTGGAGCACTGATGAGGAGGATTCCGATCTGGGGGCCGTGTGCACAAGGGGAGTCTATCTAGAGGTGTTGTGTGCCGGTGGGAGGAGAGGCTGTGAAACAAGGTGGTGCAAGGAGATATGGTCGGGGAGGGAGGTGCGGCGGCTAGGGTTGGCCAGGGGGTAGGGTTGCACTACCATTAGGGAGAGAAGAAGAGTTTTTCATGGGTGGAGTTTCACAAAAGGGGGTAGGTGATAGGAGAGAGAGAGAGTGAGGAAGAGGGAGGGAAAAAAGTAAAAAGAAAGAAAGAAAATAAAATAAACAATCAAAGGGAAAATAAAATAAAAAATATAAGAGGATTAAAAAACCCAATAAATAATAATGAATTTATCACTAATAATAAAAATAAAATAATAAAACCGACCATAATAGTAATAAATTTATTAATCGAGGTTGGAAACTGCACACGATCGCGTGCGCGGTCGTATGCGCGGTCACGCGCCCGATCACGCACCCGTGTAATAATAAAAATAATAATAATACTTCCTCTTATTAAAGTTGGTCACTAAACACGGTCGTGCATACGGTTGCGCTCCCGTATAAGGTCCCAACTTATTTCAAAACAAAACCAGTTCAAAGTGCCGCTAAAAAGCGAGACACAAAATAATAAAATAAAAGAAGCACTAGGTTTGGGTGTGACAATTATCCACGAAGGTTGATATGATATGTATAATTCCTTGCAAGTTGTTGTGTTGTACTGTTAAATTTATGCCTTGTGATGCATAGGTGTATCTGGTTGGTTTTCAAGCTATAACTGTATATGCTGATTATGTCATATTTGCTGTCGTGAAAACATTAAATAAATTTAGGGTGGTGAAAGGAGGTGGGTCCTGTATTAAGGTCCTCACTTAGATCCTCCATTCCTGATGGGTTACCTCTATTTTTTGGGGGGTGGTGTCATTGGTTTGGCCAGACCGAGACTTCCCCATGATTTCTAATACTTTTGAGTGATACCAGTTCCAAAAGGTCCCATCGGGATAGATCCGTTGGCAATGTGGATAAGCCGGCCTCATATGACACCCGACCCCTTTTTACAAGATCGGGACAGACTCAGGGTAAAGCCATACCATGGGCGATACTTGGTCTTTTGAAATATTGCCTTGGACGGGCTCGGTGGTATTGGATAAATTGACGGATGTTCCATAGCAATACCTTTGGGACGGGCTCGGACTCCAACTCTCAACTTGAACCTTAACAATAATGCACTTAAGGGTTATATTATTGCCATTTTAGTTTTTCTTGAGAATTGAGATTCCCTTCTGATATGTGGAATTTCACCAGGTTGACACTTGACTTAGCCCCAAGTCAAAGCATACGCTTGGGGTATATACATCTTCCTTGTTGTACCGTGCTTTCTAGTTTTATATATATATACGTCTTCATGCATTCTGCTGACAGGTACCCTTTCAGACTACCATCTTAGGCTGAAGTAGGTGATTAGGCATGGGTTCCGTTTGGAACCCAAGCCGACTTATTTATTTCTTTACATTTAAATTAATTATCTGAAAATATTAAGTAATGGCACACTTCATTTTATTGCTGCATGAAATGGAAAGGTTTAGACACTGTGGGTTCCAGCCTACTGGGATTTTATCTCACACCTTTCTCGGGCGTCATGGACACCCGAGTAGATTACATGCTCACAGGTATTGACAAAGGCAAGCATGCTGCTTCCGATGCATGACTGTTCATTACTGCTTAGGATAGAGACTGGGGCAGAGGACCGGGCCTTTCTCGTGATGCGGTTATTGCTTGTGTATTTTCTTTTAGTTTCTTGTGTGTTTGAGTTCTGTTTTCCGTACTTTCATTTTAGAATCATATCATGGCATGCCATCCTTTTGTGAGATTCTGCACTTGGTTATTATCTTCCAGTTGGATTTATTTATATTGCTTCTACTGTAGTTTATTCATTCACATGCTCCCGCTATTTATTATTTGTTGTTTTTTACTTCCGCTGTAATATTATATATTACCTATGAGTGAATAGTCTCCCTCACAGACACAAAAGAGACCTCGCTGCTAGTCAGTAGCCTCTGGAATTCGGGGAGATGCGCTTGAGGTTATGTAACAAACTGGTTTGGCCACCGTCTTAGAGGTGAGCCGGGTCGGGACGTTATATATAGCATCAATTAGATTTTCCATTAACCATTCCTATGTTTATATCCAATAACTTAATCATGATTGAAGTCATTTTCGGGGGAATTTCAAGCTCATCGAGATCACGAACCAAACCATGTACGTCAAACCACCCCATGAAATACTTACTGTTGCACACCTTACTCATAGGGTTTTTTCTAGTGTATTTAAGGGATATATATAAATACCATAATAATATGAATATTATATTGTATAAAATAATTTTTATATTTACTTCTTATCGTTACTTTGTAAACAAATTTTATTTTTATATAATAAAACAAAAATAGTATTTTTAATTAGTATTCAATTTAAATTAAGATGTTTATTTTGATGAATTAATGTATTTTTCAAACAAATAATATTTTAAGAAAGTATTATTATTAAATAATTTTTATCAAATATAAGTGATCATATAATTTTTATGATCTCAAATGTAATTTTATAAGGGTTCAAAAACTATTGTTATCAAAAAACCCATCATTTCTCAATAAATATTGATTCATCTATTAAAATTGAAAATACTCATATTTTGAAAATTATTTTGAGAATATTAATATTATTTTTGGAGTCATAACATATAAATTATTCAATAGTGATTTTTTCATAATTTTCCAAGACAATCATATTTTCGGGAAAAAATTAAATACTGTTTTAATATACGGTGTGTATTATGACAACATAATGACCCAAAAGTGAAGTAATAAATACTATAAAGGATATAAAAACCAAATATATGTTTTTCCTTTAAAATAATGCGATTTCATGTTTATTTTATTAATTTCATAAGGCCTTTATGAGTCCTCCAAAACCATTAATATATTTTTATGTTTTAAAATCATTTCTTTAAGAGTATGAATCAATTACACATAAGAAGTGGTATTATTTTATTAATTTTATCCATTTAATTATAAAATAATTAAAACTATATCTATTTATTATAAACCATGGGAAAACCCCTGGGAGGGTTTTTCATTTTGGTTATTTTATTATATAGAGTCTAAAACCTAAGTGCGGGGAATAATAAAGAACTCGTCTCACTTTTCCAACATAAATACACCAAATATTCCATTTATATTCACTCTAAAATACTTGGAGAACATAGTTACTCTTTAAAACCCTATATATAGTCCTATAAATGTTTCAAAAATCTCTCAAGAAGCTCCTCCCAATCATTTGGAATCACACTCTCAAGGTAAGGGATCCTCCCTTTCTTCCCTTTATTCAATAATCTTCTTCATTTTATTCCCTTTTATTTTCAATTCCTAATGTCAGGGTGTGTTTTTTACATACCCCATACTAAAATTATGATATCTAAATGATTATATAACCCTTTCACTCTCATTAATCCCTCCCATGAACATTTATGTTCCCCTGATATACTGCTGAAATTTCACAGTGAGATTCCTTTTCAAAACATGTCTTGTGAATACCCATACCCAGTTCCAATAAAGGGTGTTTAACTTTATGAACTTATACTAATTTTATTGGGAACATACATGTATTTATTACACACTCCATGATCTTGGAATAAAATGTGATGAAAAATTATTCCATGTTTTATGATCTATGTGACACACTTGAGCATGAGAATGAAATGAAAGTGATAGGTGTGCTTAGAATTATATAGTGATCCAATGCATTGGGTAATGTTTAGTCACATGAGAATCATGTTTGTATAGGTAGTAAAACTAATTCCTTTATGGTACTTCTTTCATCGTAATGTCTTGTAAGTTATCCTTGACTTATTTTTATGATGTGGTGTTTTAAGTTGTTGTCACATTTCCCATGTTACCTTTATTTTATCATCTTATACCATGCCTCATTGATCATGTTTATGATTATCATTTCTTTTATATACCATTGATATTTTTATTTTCTTACATGTATTACTTTTTTCATGTTATCCCATTTTTATTCCATTGTTTTGGATTATAGCTCACTTCTTTCTTATGTATGTCCCTAGGTTTTCCCATTCAGTTTTAAGTACGAAGGAATATTATGAACATTATAAGGAGGTTTTAAATAAATATGATGTATTTCCTTTTTTAAGTCGTTACTTTATGTATCTAATTTAAAAAGACACTATATTTATTGATCATATGGGTTTTATTAGGTTTAACGTTATGTACTAAATCATGAATTAATGTTTAACAAAGAGAAGGTTTGTCATAATAGTAAAAATAATGGAAATAATAATAAGAAACCCAATCATAATAGGTCTAAATGTAAATCTAAATCTAGTCAAGTAACTTGTTGTAATTACACAAAACCTAGACATATTTCTACAAAATGATTCAATACAAAAAATAATAAGAATCCTAATGGATCATTTTATGATTCTCTCTTAGTTGATTATAGTTTTGATAGTGTTGAGGTTCTTAATGTGTCTACACATGATATGTCTAATGAGTGGGTTCTAGAATTAGTTTTTTCTTTCCACAAGTGTCTAGAAAAATAATCCTTTCAATATTTAAATAAAAGGGTATAGGGAAAAGTTATTATTGGAAACAATAAGAGGCGTGGGGTTCAATGTAGAGGGTTAGTCCTATTAGACCTCCATGACCATTCTATTGTCACCTTATTTTATGTAAGGTGGGTCCCCAACCCACATAGAAAATTAATCTCCTTAGTTGTTTTAATCTGTAAAGTGTATATCTTCAAGCTTGAATTAGGTTTTCTAAAGATATCCATATCCTCTAGAATAGTATTTAAAGGGAATTTCGTTAATGGGATCTATGTTTTGGAAGGAGAAACATTCTATTGACAATTGGGCAGCACCTATGTTACCAAAACTGATAATAATATGTTATGACATAAGAGGTTGAGAGAGGTCAACTCTAAGGCTATTCAGGAGATTAACAAACCTAGATTCCTCAATGATGTAACACTTTGTGATTTATTCGTTTGTGAGGATTTTGTTTTGAGAAAATCCAAAAGAGTTGATTTTAGTAGGTATTCCTTTAAGGCCACCCAACAACTTGAATACATCCACTTTGATTTGTGGAATCCTACTAGTACTACCTCTCATTTCATACGCTCTTATTTCCAGACCTTCATTTGTTATTTTTGCTAAAACGTGTGGATTTATGTCTTAAAAAATAAATATGTTGTTTTTGAAACATTTAAAACCTAGAAATCCCTTGTTAAAAGTTAAATTGGGAGGAAGTTTAAGGTCATGAGGACAGATAATTTGTTAAAAATACATGTTAGCTGATTTCATACAATTATGTGAGTCAAAAGGAATTGTGTGGCATTTTAATGTTAGGGGAACTACCTAAAAGAATGTGTTGGATAAGCAGATGAACCATGCTGTATTGGAAAGGATCTATAGCATGCAAGGTTTCATGAGCCTACATAAATCGTTTTGGGAAAAGGATTCAACTAATACATTCTAACTTATTAATATATTACCTTTAGTTTACAACCAATTAAAAACTCTAGAAGAATTATGGAATAGTATACCCCTGCATATAGTCATTTGAGAATGTTTGGGTGTACAACATATGCTCATTTTAAAATAAATAAGTTAGAACCTAAATCTCTTAAGTGTGTTTTTGTAGGGTTCCCTAAGGGGTTAAAGGGTAAAAAATGTGGGTTTGATAAACCCGATAATGAAAAGTGTATTATAAGTCAATATGTGGTTTTCCATGAACATTTTTCTCCAAAACTAGATATTTTACTGATCAAACTAACCACACACCTCAAAATGATTGTGATAATATTGACCAGTCCACCCAATTTGAGTATACTATTGATTTTTCTCTACTTTAACCTCAATATATGATCCATTCTCACTCAATCTCTGATTTAGAGAGTGGTAGTGATCCTCCTAATGTTGCTGGTGATCACTAGCTCACCAGAGATAAGGAATAGAGTGTTATAATCCCCTGATCATTTTGGACAGTATGATATAGCCTATTTTACTTTCCTTGTAGCCTAGTATCTTGAATCTGAGGATCCAAAATGTACAAAAAATCTATTGAAGATGGATATTATAAACAATTAATCTCTTCTATGTATGATGATATGAACTCTTTAAAGAAGAAGAATTTGTGGTGTGTTGTTTACAAACCATATAATGCCTATATAATATGATACAAGTGGATATTTAAAAGAAAATAGAACAAAACTAGAGATTAAAATATTATTTTTAAGTCTATACTGGTGGCTAGGGGATTCCTATAAATATAATGGATAGATTACAGTGAAATTTTCACTCTTGTGGTTAAATACTCATCGATCTAATTGCTAATTTCTTATTTTTCTTTCCATCATTTTCACATTGACAAACCTGATGTTAAAACAATATTTCTATATTGGTATATTTATTAAAAGATTTATATGACACCTTCATAAGGTTACCTGAATGAATTCAAAGAAAACTAAGTATATATTTTAAAAAATAATTATATTGTTTAAATAATACATCTTGATAATGATATAAAAAGTTTGACTCATTCATTCTTTACTATCAATTTAGTCAAAGTAAACATGATTCTTGTTTCTATTACAAAACTATTAAAAAATAAATGTTATATCAGATGTTATTTTCATATAATATGTTGATCATATGAAAATATATGAAACCTATAACTTCTGAGAAATCTTATTTAAAGAATTCCTTTAAAATGAATGAATTAGGTTTTGTAAATAAAATACTAGGTATGTAAATTATTAGAGGTAAAAATAAAAACAAGTTACATTTGTCTCAGCATGCTTACATATTAAAGGACATTAAAGATATTTTATTGATCCATTTAATCATGTTGGTGTGCCTTTTTCCTAGAACATCAAGTTTTCACTATCTCAAGAATCGATATCATGTGCTAACATTGAATATATGTCTTGAATTCTTTATGCCAGTATTATTAAGAGTATCGCGTGCTACATGATATGAACTGGTCCCGATGTTTCATTTTCTACAAGTACACTTAGCTTTTTTAGGGTTAACTCAAGCAAGCCACACTGGCAAGCCCTAAATTGGATTCTTAGATATTATGTTTCATGTTATACATGTACTATTAGTTGTTTCATGGATAACCCGAGAAAGCCACACTGTCAATCCCTCAAGTGGCTTCATAGATATTATTTTACTTTACCATCTCTCTCTTTATGTTTTGGTAGAAATATAAATATTGTTGAACTTGTTACTAGATATGTAGATTCATATTATACATGTAATGTAGAAAAAATTTTATGGTAGATCAGTCATATTAACTATCTTTATGAGAAAGGTGTATGGTATTTCCAACTTATATAAAATTGAATAAAAATTATGATAAATAGATAATTTGTAAACTAGAATAAGTAATTTCAGAAGTGGAAACATACATATGTATCAAGGAAGTCAAAACGACCATATGTTGAATCATGAATACACACTACAGACCTTAGTTTTTCTCCACCACTATTCAATACACATCTATCTGTCTCAGCATGCTTACATATTAAAGGCCCTTAAAAGTTATTTTTTTGAGTCTCTTATACCTGTTAATGTTCCTTTTTTTCTAACACATCAACCTTTCAATATCTCAAGCACTGATCTCAAGTTCTAAAATTGAATATATGTCTTGAATTATTTATTCCACTTTTATTAGAAGTATCATGCACTCCATGATATGAACTAGACCTAATGTTTCATTTTCTACATGAACTCCTAGTTATTTCATGGCTAACCCAGGCAAGCCACATTGGTAAACCCTCATGTGGATTCATGGATATGCTTCTGTTTCACCTTATCAATATTTTTTTGGTAAAAATATATATATTTATAGTGGGTCGGTCTTATTAATGATTCTGGTGAGAAAATTGTATGGTATTTCTAGCGTATATTATATTGAATAACATTTATGATAAATAGAAAATTTGTAAACTATAATATGTAATTGTATAAGTGGAAACATACATCTATATCAAGGAAGTCAAAAAACTAGATGTTAAATCATTAATTCAAACTAAGGACCCTAGTTTTTCTCTATCACTATTCAATACACAACTAACAACATTAAACACCCAGGTGAATTCATATTATTTAGAGGATAACTCTACAAAATTTATGTTTGGAGCAGCCATACATGACATAGTATAATGATTTTATCACTCTTTCCAATGTAAATAAAACTCTATAGTGTGATTGGTTAGGAGCATCCATCACAAAACTAATATATGTGGTATGTTGAAAAAAATAATTTTTTTTATTTTTTGATGTATGATTTCTATTACAATTTTAACAATGTATTTTTTATTCCGATTTTTTATATAAAAATTGAATCTATTCTAGAATTTGTACATAAATTCATATTTATAAGACCCCATATTCATTCATCGGAATAAATAATGATGAGTGAAGGTTAATTTTTAGATAATGTTGAAAAAATTCCACTGTGTTTAAATAAAAGTCTAAATATGATAATAGATATCATATAAGAGTGAAAATATATACATCATTTACTATTACAATAATATGTCGTTATTAATGTGTAGTATTTATTATTGTTTAATTTTTTTAGGATGAACTATATGAGGATTATAAAAAATCTAGTCAATCAATGATATACTTTTTCAATCCACTATATGAGTATTTAAAAACTAGGTCGCACATGATGTCACTTAAAAACTTGTAAACATTATATTCTCAATGTTTTATTATATGTTATATAATATGAATTAACATTCATTTTTATTGTAGTATAATTATTATGTATCTATTTGTAGGGGTTTAATTCAGATGAACTTGAATAATTGTATGGACTACTATATATGGAAAACTATTATGGCATATACACTAATAGTTTAGTGTATATTGAACATGAAACAAATTTCATGTAATTATAAATGTTCTTGAAATTCCCAAAACATCCAAATATCAAAAACTATTTTTCCTTGGATTGAATGTCATTGAATGTTATAAAATCCCATAGAATAATCAGACCCTATTAATATCTATTATATGTTTCAGTTTTTGAATATATATACTTTTAGTTGAATGATTTGTTAAGTATTATTTATATTTTTTCCACACTAAAAAAACATTGTTTATAACTCTGATTTGATCATATAAATGAATTCAGGGATAGAGAGGTAGGTTATATTATTTCACAACATTCAGTTAATTCATGAAAATGTATTTATATAAATCTTATTTAATTTTAATATCTAAAACTATGCTTTACATTTGAGTGAAAAATCCTGATTAGAATCTGGGTAAGATTAATCAATTAATTATAAATATCAATGTATTAAAATACCCAAAAAAATTATGCATGAAATGTATGTATAAAATCACCCACAATTGAATTCATGATTTGCCTCAAGAATGAAATCTTCACAAACTACAAAGGATGGTCACCCTACCATGCATTAAATTCAATGTCGAAGAAAGTGATTGATAAAATGGGGAATTAAATGTTTGAGACTCACACGGGTAAATTTAATCTACTCCTCACTTCACAAAGAAACATTTAAATAATGTTTTTTATATTTATTCTTTTGAAATAGACACTCTATTTCATTATTTAACTTGTATTTAAAAATTCTTTTATTAATATGTATTCCATTTTCAATCTACCTCATTTTGATTTTTCTGTTCATAATAAATGTATAAATGTGAAAATAGTTATACACATAACACAAAAAAAATAACTTACCATAGGATTGTAAGACATATAGCATCTCCACTACATAAATAAAGAGATCATATCTAATCATGAATACTTTACATTAAGGTTCAAATTTTTGTGAGGCTTTAGGGTAGGCGGGTAAAATATGTGAAAAAAATAATGGTAAAAAATGATATTTTACATTAAAGTATAATGAATAATATCAAAAGATAAGCTCAATTAAATACTCTTGTAATGATACATATGTCATATCTCCATTCTATAGAGCTCAAAGTGTGCACATGATACAGGTAAGCATAATTAATTAATCGTTGTCTTCTGATTTTTTTCTTTTTCTTTATTTATAATTATTTTCCCTTTATTTTTTGAATTTTATGCTTAAAAAATCCCACATCCACCACCAAACCACATACAATCAAAAGATCATCAGATTAACAAAGGTTATTTTTTATCCTCTAAATATACAATATTTTTTTTCATTTTTTTTGTTACAATAGAGATGAATAATATAGTATAATAAAAACATGAACTCTCCAAAAATCATAAGAAAAATCCCTAGAAAAGTATCCTTAATGAATTATGTCCCCATAACCATTGACAACCTCCCCCCAACACCGATTCTTTTAAATATAAAATATCACACTTAGAGTAAGGTATGAAAGGATATAATAGGATGGAAACATGGATATTTTCCTATAAAGTTCATCCAAGGATTGTATAGTAAAAACAAGGATAAATGTAAGGTGGGTAAAAGGATAAAGGGCTACAAAATAAAATGCCTCAGTCATATAAAATGCGGTTTTGTTTAGTCATAATATTGATAAGATGACAAGAAAGTTCTAGAATATGCCATGGTCAATTCACTCAAGAAATATAATATAGACAAAATGTGAAATATTGGTTAAGAATTTATCTCAGGAATGAGATGAATGGTTAGGGAAATCACTTACCACAATTCAATATGAATAAAAATATCATAAATTTAAGGGTTTCCAACTCTTAGAAAAAAAATTCATTTACAAAAATCCATATGTACCAATAAGTCTTGATTTATAAAACCGGAATCTCCATGTTTATCTCTATTAATTCATCCCACCTTTTTCATTATTCAAATTTATTGACAAAGAAATTAAAAACATGGCATGAAAATTTTCTTAAGAAAATTCATCTCTCATAGTTTATTTGATTAAAGAAATAATCAATTATGGGGCATGAAATTCTTTTTAGATTAATTATTCTAAAATAAAGTGGAGAATAAAAATGAAAAATATAGAATTTAAAAACTTACACCCATTTAAATGATGCTCTTGGTTGGTTCTGTTTGAGGTTCAATTTCTATAAATTCACAATGTGAGTAGTTCTCATAATGTTTATTGAATCAATTTTGCAACACGAATTGGTTTCAAAATGTGAGTTGGTTATATTACTTCTTTTCATTATTCCTTCTAGTGACTTCATGGTCCTAAAAAATCAAAACACACATGAGAAAGTACATTCCATTTTCAATTATATTTTAATGATTCATGGGAGAGTACATTCACCAAGAAACAGAAAATAAAAATACTAAAAACTTAGGTTTCCTCCCTGAAGTGCTTTTGGTTAACGTCATTGGATTGACTTTACCTCTTTCATCTTAGGTGGTAGATGATTGAAAATAGTATTCATGTTCAGGGTCCATAAATGGTATCACCTATGACTTGTCCACATAGGTTGATCACTTTCCTTCTTCTAAAAATATATTGACTTTTCCTTCTTAAAGTACTTTCATAGAATAGATCTGACGGATACACCATTGTTTTTTTCAAACAATAAAATCCAAGCTTCAGATCATGCACCATTAAAAAATATTGTCCATTATAAATTTTTCATAAAACATTTATCTCTCCATCATCATTGATTTTATCTCTGAGCTTCCCTTTTTTTATTTTCATCTTTTCCTTTTCCTTCATCAGTATGGAAGTTACATAACTTTCATTGTTATTCTAAAGAAAACATCTTCGACACTATACTTTTTATCTTCTATACATTCATCATCCTTCATGTTTTAGTTCTTTATTGCTTGGTGTTTGTTGAAACTGACTTTCTCACTTCCCTCTTTCAGACACAACTCACTACTTTTTACATCAATAAATGATGTCCTAGTTGCTAAAAATATCATTCTAAAAATAAGAGGTGTCCTCTACTCTTCCATATCAAGCAAAAAAAATCCCGTGGGGAAGATAAACATGTCAACCTTGGTTAGAATGGATTAAATAACTCCTCATGAGAATTTTTCCATACGATTTTCATGGTATGTATTCAATACAAATTTATATTTTACTAATAATTCAACCTAGTTTCGGACCATATTTGTCTCTTAAGGATAATATTTTGGGAGTTTCACTATTCTTAGCACTTATATATTTTTGATGTTTTCTTCATAATTTTTAAAATAGTAGGAACAATGATAAGTGGTTATTTGAGATTTTATCAATGAAATACATAAAATAGAATGGAAATGTGTGAAGGATGGATACAATAATGGGGTACACCCATGGATTCAACCTTATGATACTTCCTTATATAGAAACATTGACCATTCAATTCTGTTCATTGTGTGATCCAAAATGTAAGAACCTGGTTCTTTCTTTGAGGTATGGAATCCTAAATTTCCATTAATTTTCAATTCCAATGTTTTAATATGGACTAATGTGAATTTCTGTTGAGGTCATGGAGGTGTTGGGGGTGTCAGGGGTTGGTTCGGATCCTGAAACCCAGCTTTTGGGTTGAAAAATTCTTGGAACATGGTTAGAAGAAACCATGAAGGGCATGCTGCACAGTTACTCCAAAATGTGTGAGGTGTGATAGAGGAAGGATATAGGATGAATTTTTTGATTTATCGTGTGAATTTGGGTGCATGGTTAGGTGAAAATAAATGCAATGATTATACTATAGTTTAACCGAGTTTGGGCATGGTTAGTCAAATCATGTGAGGAAACCGTGCATGGTGGACTTCTCTACAGTTAAAATTGCAAGGTTGGCATACGGTTTTTCCAACCATGAGTCCAAATCACACAACCCTATAATTATTGGTAAATTTCAATTTTACCCATAATTAAAACTATTAAACCTAATTTTATTTCACTCTTCTTTTTACAGACAACACCCTTCATTTGAGAGCTTCCCTTGGGCGACTTCATCTAGTGTCCAAATCAAGAAACGTCGGTCTCATTGGATATTCTCCAATATGATATCAATTCCTTTTTAATCTTGTGTTGTTCTTCTTGATATAGACTACACTATTTAGGTGCAAGATAGTTTTACCTATTAATATGTTTTTCATCCATTCTTCAATTTTATCTTGACTTAGTAGAACCAGACGCTGATACTGGACAATTTAACCACTATAGACCTACAGTAGGTGGTCTCATTCCTTTTTTTAATTTCTAGTGTCTATATATTCCATTTTTCCACGCTCCCAATTCTCAGAGAATCGCCTAGAAATTAATTAAATCCTTGAATTAAATTGAGATGCATAACCTATGTAAGTAAAGAAGCCATCAATGGATGTTTATAGGTTATTAACCTTGATTTGGAACCACCCCTTGGGTGAGTTGATAACGAATTGGGCCATCATGGGTGACTTTTGGAATTGGATACCTTTGAGGTGTCCCTATTCAACCCTTATCATGTATTGTCTAATACTGAATTTTCATTTTTAATTGAAATGACAAATTGTATTGGTAAAAATCGGGAGTGGATGCCATGAACCCAAACCCTTTCCATGTATTGGTTTATTAAGCATGAGATTCTTGTTATAATGAATTTCTCATGTGATTAATTGAAAGGAAATCCTTTTAAGATTATCCATGCCTTGATCCACCTTTTGAGGTGATTTTTTGTTTGAATTAAATAAGTTAATGACCTTGACTTGATTAAATTTTATTGATGTTATTGAATTTTTATATTCCTTAGGTGACACATGGATTCAATTATGGATGTCATCGATGGACTCATTTGGCTTGTAGAATTCTTATGCTTGAGTGTCACTTGGACTCATGATATGGACTGCCACAGACAGACTCATAGTGGTTGACTATTATCTGTCGAGTGATACTTGTAATTCCGTATAGATTTAAAAGGATGGACTCAAATGGCGTTTGATTATATATCAATGGGTGATAGTTGGGATCCATTAGTGGACCGCCAAGGATAGACTCAAATGGCAGAGACATTATACCACACCTAAAGTGATACATGGGTTCTTTGGGATCTTTAGGGATGGGATTGTATGGTGTTTGTTTATATTATACTTGGAGAGATACTAATTTTCCAAATTAGGAATGCCAAGGAAGGGATCTGGTTCATAAATGAATAATGAATGGAATGGTTTATATGATGCATCTGCCAAGACAAATCACAATCTCAGATTCAATCTTGACTTAGACTTTATGGATGTCCTGTTTAGGCATAATTTTTTTACCTATCTATACGGGGGACGTTGGGATATGAACCAAGTCCTAAGACTTATTAATTAAACGAGACAAAATTATTGAATGGACTTGATTATAAATGATAGAGTCTTGACTATTAATTTACACTCATATTTCTAAAATGAAATTGATGGAAATGAATTAGTTTTTAAATGAGAACATGGACTTTATAGGATGTTTACCTTTAGTACATCCTTTATTATTCTATTACTTCCTAAACTCTATTATATATATTCATTGTCTGTATGGAACATGACCTTGGGTGGTTGCCTATTGGGATTTAGTCTCACAGCATGTTCGGGCCAACTAGGGTACCCGAGCAGACTATATAATTGTAGGTATGGATAAGGTAGACTTCCTTACTACTGGTTCTTGATTGTTTCTAAGAGTATGAGAGCATGTGATAGATATGAGGCTCATGATACTAGCTGGGACACGTTTATCCTTTTTTTACTTTTGATACATGTATTTTATTGTACTAAAATGTGCCTATTTTTTTGTAGAGACATATGACATGTATAATCATAATTTTATATAATAATCCTTATGGAATTGATTATATATATATTACATTCATGTTCATTTATCATATTTCGCTATGAGTTATTGCTTACGCTGCTTGTTTGTTATTGATATTCTGTTATGCTACACTCTGGTGATGGGGGCATAGTCTCTCCACAGAGACACCTAGGACCTCACTACTAGTCGGTAGCCCCTAGAGTTTGGGGAGATTCACTTGAGTCCATGTGTCTAACCAGGCTTGAGGCATTGTTTAGTGGCGTCCAGGTCCTGGATGTTACAATGTTGTATCAGAACATTCCTTTATGGTTTACTTTATTATTTGGAGACAATAGAAAGGGAGGGGAAGAAATAAAAATTTGATAATGAGTTGTTCTTTGGTGTATCTAACCTACGTAAGGGAAACAAGTAATTTTTCATGAATTAAATTGTTGTTTTATGAATTTTCACAATTATAGTTGGTTTGATTCCACTGTTGGGTGATGCACTTTATTTTTAATATTATTATTGATATGATTGTGGGTTCTACTTTTTTTCAACCCCATGAAATGATGGTAGGCCATATCATAAATCATTTAGGAACTTTATGGAAGTCACATGCCATGTATTATACCATGTCATTTAGAATGAATTACATGTTTCATGATATTTTGGTAACTTTCTTGATAGTTATAACTATTATTATGATAGAATTTCAAGAGTGGTTTATGGTTTGGATTAGTTGGAAACCATACTTTGGTTCCTAATGAGTATGGACCCTCATAGATCAGAATTTGGAAAACAATTTTGTTCAACCTATTTAAAAGTGAATGTGATGTAAATGTGAAATAAAAGAAATGGGAAATTACTAAATGGGAATTAAATGGAAACTTTAATTCCTTATAGCAGAGAACATGACCAACGAATGACCTTAGTAGTGGTTAGTAAGAAGTGCCTCTAAATTTTATGAGACTTTTACATAACCCAGACCTAACTCTAGGATTACGTTGAGGGGTGTGTTCTTATATAGTAAGGAATGTACCTGTATTATTTCAATATCTTCACTTTTGAGCTATGAACTTTTATAATGATCTCAAACAGAGGTGTGTGTTTGGAATTGTAGAGGCATTCCCCCACAACAACCTCTATTTGTGAACTAGGAGGGTGGTTATGAACACTCTTCTAAGGGGTGGCACATGGGATACCATGGGATCCTCTAGTAGTTCCAGCTGTGACATTGGTAGTTTAATTGGACACAGGTGTTGAGGCATAGTTCGGTGATGGGTTATTGCGCTTTATGCAGACTATTCAAGGAGCACTATGACCTGCCCCAAATATGGAAGAGTTGATGTGTGAGTTTTTAGAAGTTTTATCCACCCATATGTTTTAGGGAAGGAGGACCAATGGTTTTGGAGTCATGGATAGATTACATGTTATCTATCATTGAGAATCTGGAGACGTCGCCTGAGTGGAGGGTAAATCTTGCTACGTATAAGTTGTCTGATTCCACCAAGAGATGGTGGGATGTTATTAATAAAATGGAACATCATCAGGAGATTGATTTGAGGGGTTTTCATATGGAATTATATGAATAATTATATCCTGATATTTTGAGGGCTGATGAAGCTTGATATTTCATGCACCTGGAGCAGGGTGCATTATCAGTGATGGATTATTCTGCCTATTTTACTACATGATAGTGCTTCACACCTATTATGAGGGATGATGAGTTATATAAATCTAGGAGATTTTAAAATGGTATCAGGTATAATATACGATTATAGGTGAATTTATTCCAAATGAAAACCTTCTCATTAATAGTGAATCAGGTGCTTATCATAGAGCGTAACCTGAGAGAGGTCGGGGATGCGAGTAAGGGTGGTTCATTGTCTAGATCAAGTACTGCATCAACCAGTAGTAGGAAGAATCATCTGGAGCTTCCATGTAGTGATATTATTAGTTAGAAAACCTACTAATGTATCCAGGTTAGGTGCTACTAGTTTCCTAGGTCAGGACATATGAGGCCACAGTGTAGGAGGGACCAAGTCGAGTGTCGGTCATGTGGAAATATTGGTCATCAACAAATATTCTACAGGACTTTTCCTATAGAATCCAGTGATAGAGGGTCCTCAAAAACTTTACATTCTATAGAAGGGTTATCATCTTATCATTTAGAAGCGATATAGAGTAAAACTGGTCGATCTGGCCGAGGTGGTGTTTATGGTCATAGTAGTCAGGCCCCAATTTTATAGTGACAGTAGGGTGGATCTTTTCAGGGTAGCTAGGTAGTATCATAGGGTCACAATTCAGGATAGATATACGCAGTGAAACAGAACCTTGAGGAGAAATATCTTGGGCCTTCTACTATTAGAGGTACTATTATAGTAGCCTCTACTTTAGTGTTTTCTCATTTTGATATAGGAGATTCTCATTGATTTATCTGTATGTATTTTTTGGAGATCATTAGACTCAATGTTGATTATTTTGATGGTGTTATGATGCTTGACAGTCTGTTGGGGATTAGAACAGAGGATGTAGGTCCGTTCAGGGAGTTCCCCCCTTGAGATTGGTAGGTGTCACATCGTATGGGACCTCTTTTTCCTCGAGATGATAGGTATTGACATGATCCCTAGGATGGATTGGTTGGTTCCCTTTCATGATTTCATTTAATTATATCACCAAAGGTTGAACTTTACATCACCAAATGGTGGGGATTTTATTCCCAAAGGCAAATGGGATGTTTAGGTGGGACAATCTAGACCCGAGCATCATGGGATGGGTGAAATGAAAAACCAAGATTTTGAGTTTATATTTGGATGATCAGGGAACATGCCTGGATAATTTCCATCTTATGGTTGATCATTTTAGGGAATTTTTATGAGATGAATTTTAAATATTACATTTAGTGTGATAGGTAGAATTATCTATTAATATAGTTCCAGGAGCTGCACTAGTATCCAATCCTCCTTAAAGGATGAATACTACTGAGATGAAAGAGGTCGGCATGAAGCTATTGGATTTAGAGGAAAGGGGGTTTATTAGACCCCAAACATATCTCTGGGGTTCGCGGGATCTTTTGGTGAAAAAGGTGGATGGTACCCTCAGGCTATGTGTGGATCAACAGAAATTAAACCTGCTGATAGTTATGAACTGATAACCTTTTTTGAGGATAGATGATCTTTCTTATCAGCTCTGAGGAGCTCAAGTTTTCTTAAATATTGATTTGAGATCTGGTTATCATTAGGTATGTTTTAGACCATTAGACATATCTTGCCCAATGTTTCATTGAAGGTATGGTCTATATGAGTATTTTATATTGTTGTTCGGTCTCACGAATGTTCCAACAGTCTTCATGGTACTAATGAACCGAGTTTTCAATCCTTATATGGATTCATTTGTAGTGGATTTCATAGACAATATCATGGTGTATTCTCAAAATCTACACGATCATGCCAAATATCTTGAGATTGTATTGAATACGCTAAGAGAGCATTGGTTATATTATAAGTCCACAAAGTGAAACTTCTGGATGGATTAAATTCCCTTATTAGGTCATATTATCTTATAGACGGGAGTATCAGTCGACCTAGAGAAGGTAAAAGCTATAGTTTCCTAGGAGAATCCAAATAATATCATTGAGGTGCAATGTTTTTTAGGGATGTCTGGTTACTAAAGGGTTTCATACAAGAATTCTCATGCTTATCATCGCTACTTACAATCTTGAATAAGAAGGTTGTGAAGTTTCTATGGTCAAATTCATGTGAGACGTACTTTCAGAAGATGAAAGGGAGATCGACTTCAGTGTCGATACTGATTTTTTCAGATCCCTGTAGGAGTTAAAATGTTTAATGTGACACATTAGGTATCAGTATAGGAGAAGTTATTTTGCAAGGTGATAGAATCATGGCATATGGGTCTCAATAGTTGAGGTCGCATGAGAGGAATTACCCGACCAATGATCTCGAGTTACCTAAAGTTGTTCATTCATTGTGTTGTTTGAGACATTAATTATTGGGAGATTGTTTTGTGGTGTACACAGACCATATAAGTCTCAAGTACATATTTATACAGCATGATATGAATCTGAGGTAGTGAAGGTCAGTTGAATACCTGTAGTCTTTTGACTTCGATCTTTTCTACATGCTTGGTAAATTCAATGTAGTGGATGATGCACTGACTATGAGGAATTAGATAAATGCAGTTAAACAGGACAGTAGTGAGTTCATGCCCATGGATTTATTCTCTCAGATTCACTTAGACGTGAAGGAAAATTAGGGAATAACTTTTGTTTCATCCTTAACTTTTACCTATAACATTCTAGATAGAGTGAGGGTGAGACAACTATTGGATTTGAAGAGCCTAGTCCTATGGGAGAGTGTGGTAGGTGAGGACCCTCCTCCTAGTTGGACCATAGGTAAAGATTAAATTCTAAGAGTACATGGTTGCGTATGGGTTTCTAAAAACATGTGCAAGGAGCTGATGTGATACTTTCATGCTTCATCTTGGGTAGTGAATCCTAGCATTAATAAGATGTTTTGGGATTTACATTTCTAGTACTGGTGTCTAGGTTTCAAAAGATATACAGATGGTTTTTCATGATATATTCCACCTATCATCAGGTGAAGATAGAACACCAGTGACCAGAAGGACTTTTACAATAGTTTCCCATTCCTGAGTGGAAATGGGATGATGTCACCATGGATTTCATGACAGGTTTACCGAGGTCGCCTCGAGTTAATGATGTTTTATGGGTTTTTGTTAACTAGATCAAAAATTCCATGCATTTACTACCTATCAAGGAGATATTTTTGGTATATGATCTTGTGATGTTTCATATCATTGAGATAGTACAACTTCACGGGGTCTCACACACTATCATTTTAGATAGAGAGGCCCAATTTACATCTTGATTATGGATGAGTTTGTAAAGGGAACTAGGTACACAGGTTCTTATGAGCATAGTATAGTACCCTCAGATATATTTCTAGAAAGAGAATACAATACAAGTGTGTGAGGCCATGTTTTAGGTATGCGTCCAAGATTTTTAGGTCTCTTGAGAGAGGCATATACCCCTAGTTGAATTCTACTATAACAATATATTTCAGGATAATATTCAGATGGATCCTTATGATGATTTTTATGGTAGTCCATGACAATCACCCATGTATTGGTTATATGTAGGAGAGGTAGCTATGCTTAGACATCATCTTGTTTAGGAGACAAAAAAGTGGGTGTAGTTGATTCAAAAGTGGATGGCTACTATTAAATCTCATCAGAAATATTATGCCAATTGTTCTATACGACCTCCAGAGTTTGAGGTCAGTGATTGGTTCTATTAATGTGTTTCCCTAAGGTTGGGGAACAGGAGGTTTAGGTGATAGGGTAAACTTTCACCATGGTATGTCAGGCCTTTAGAGATTCTGGAGACAGTCATTCCAATAGCTTATCGGTTGTAGTTACCTCATAGGTACGGATCCATGCATGACTTCTTCCATGTTTATCAAATGCTATATTACTATTAAAACCTATATCATGTCTTTCATCCATATAAGGTTGAGTTACAGGTAGATGTGTCCATTGAGGAGAATCTGATACGTGTTTTGGATCATATCACAAAGGTTCTATGTGGCCAGAATATTCCTTTAGTATAAGTGTTATGGTAGGATGGTCGAGTACATGATTAGATCTAGGAGTGGGAGGCTGATATATGATCATAGTGTCCATAGTTGTTCTCATACATTCTTTACCACCATTTAGAGGGCAATTCGTGGATGAATTACTTTAATGGGGGAAGTTTGTAAGAACTTGGTTCTTTCTTTGAGGTAATGAATCCTTTCTTTCCCTACAATTTCAGTTTAAATTTTTAAATATTGATAAATGTGAATGACTGTTGAGATCATAGAGGTGTAGGGGGTGTCTAGGGCTAGTTCAGATCCCAAAACTCAGCTTTTGTGTTGAAAAATGCCTGAAACATGGTTAGAAGAAAGAGTGTAGGGAAGGCTGCATAGTTACTCCAAACCATGTGAGGTTGGATAGAGTAAGGTTACAGGTTTCATGGTTTGATAAACCGTAAAAAATGGGGCACTTGGTCATGTGAACATATTTTCTATTTTTACAGTGGTTGTTTTCATGGTTTTCACGTGGTTATTAAAACTCTGCATGGAAATCATGTGGGATGACCTACCATACAATTAAGTGATCACCGTTGGTGCACTGTTTGGACAACCGTGCGACCAAACTATGAGGCCTTTTAATTCTTGGTAAAAAAAAATTTATCCCTGATTGAATCTATTAAACCCAATTATATTTCACTATTATTCCTATGGAAAACCCCCTCAATTTGATAGCTTCCCTTGGGATACTATTCTAGGATTTACTGCTGACTCTATGTCGGGTGTACTAATCAAGAATCATCAACTCATTGGATTCACACCGGTAAGATCTCAATTCCTTTATAATATTTCTCCATTCTTCTTGGTATCGTATTATCTAATAAGTTGAAAGATAATTTTACCTATTAATAGGTTCTTTATCCATTCTTAAATTTTATCGATATATGATTCGAATCAAGATCTGATATTGGACGAGCTATCCCCTATGAACCTACAGTAGGTGGGCTCATTCCTTTTTTTAATTCAAGTGTTAATATATATTGTTGTGCCACATGCACAATTCATAGAGCATTGTCTTGAAATTAATTTAAATCCTTGAATTAAATTGATAGGAATAGACTATCCAATTAAATAAGCCTTCAATGGATGTTTATAGTTTATGGACCTTGATTTAGACCCACACCCTGAGTGAGTTGATAATTAATTGAACCGCCATGGTTTGCTTTAGGAATTTGATACCTTTGAGATGTGACTATTTACCCCTTGTCATGGGATTTTAAATATTGAACTTTCTTTTTTAATTGAAATGATAAATTGAATTGGTAAGAATAGAGAATGGATTCCTTGCCCCTATACCCTTTCCATGTATTAGTTTATTAAGAATAAGATTCTTGTTATAATGAATTTACCATGTGAGTAATTTAAATCCAATCCTTCTAAGCATAGTCATGCCTTGATCCACCTTCTAAGGTGAGTTTGTCTTGAATTAAATAAGGTGATAACCTAAACTTTATTAAATTAAATTTATTAAATGTTATTGATTTTATTGAATGCATATATGCATTGGGTGACACATGGATTCAATGAATAATTCCATGGACAGACTCGATTTTCTTATACCTTGCTTATTCCCATGTGACACTTAGACTCGTGATATAGACTTCCAAGGAAAGACTCATAGGGGATGACTATTATATACTGAGTGATACTTGGAATTATGTATGGATTTAAAAGGATGTACTTTAAGGGAATTTGATTATATATGACATGGATGATACTTGGTCTCACTTAGTGGTCCGCCAAGGATGGATTCGAGTGGAAGTGATGTTATACCACACCTAGAGTGATACCTGGGTTCTTGAGGATTGCGATGGATGGGCTTGTAGGGTGTTGGTTTATATTATACCTCAAGTGATACATGAATTCAAAAGTATGAATTCCAAGTATGGGATCAAGTTCATAAATGAATAATGAATGGAATGGTTTATATGATGTTTCTTCCAAGAAAAAGCATAAGTTTGGATTCAGTATTGACTTTCACTTTATGGATGTCCTGTTTAGGTATACTTTATTTACCTATCTATACAAGGGATGTTGGGATGTGTCAGGTCCTAAGAATTATTAATTAAATGATACTTAATGATTAAATGAACTTGATTATAAATGACATAGGCATGACTATTATTTCAAAAAATTATTTCTTAAATGAAATTGATGTAAATGAATCTCTTTTTAAATGAGAACCTGGACTTTATAGGATGTTTACCTTTATTACAACCTTGTTTATTATATTAATGTTTGAAGTTTGTTATATATATTCAATAATTTTATGACACTTGATCTTGGGAAGTTGCCTACTGTTATTCAGTCTCACATCCTGGTCGGGCCTCCTTGGGTACCTGAAAAAACTATATGATTGCAGGTATGGATAAGGGAAACTACCCTAATAAAGGTTATTGATTATTTTTTTCTGGGAGAAAAAGATCATGGGACTGAGATGAGGCTTGTGATGCTATCTAGGATACTTTTGTCCTTTTTATACTTTTGATACATGTATTTTATTGTACTATAGTGTACTAGTTTTGGCTGTTTTGTAGAGATATGTGACATGTATCATCATTATTGTATATTGTACTCTTTTTGGATTTGTTTGTATATATTTATATTGTGTTCATTCATCATTTATCTATATGATTTAGTGCTTCCTATATTTTTATGTTATTGATATTATATTGTTCTACACTCTGGTGATTATAGCATAGTCTCCCAATGGACACACTTAGTCCCCCCCTGCTAGTCAGCAGGATCTGGTGTTTGAGGAGATACTCTTAAGGCCATGTGTCTAACTAGGCTCAGGGAACTGTTGAGTGGAATTCAGGTCTATGATGTTACACAATCAGACACTCATATCCTTACTTCTTAAATTTTGTGAATGATCTTCACAATCATGGATAATACCCTAAGTGATCAGCTCATCACTCTATCAAATGGGTCATAGTCATTATCTCATCCTCTATTTAGATCAATACTCCCATTTTACGACATTGATCCAAATGGTGGGAGAGGAAAAAGTATTCAATAGTGTGAAAGGAAATCATAAGGCAATAGACATGAGGTACAAACGTCTCCTCAACCTATCACTATATAGAAATACCTAGAACAAAGTAAATGGAGTGAGGTTAGGTGAAAGTACTCTAAATCACTAGTTTTTATCCATGTGTGATCCTCAGGTTTGCCTCCCTCATCGATAAGATCTTGATAGATTAGTAGACTTCATAGTGGGTGGGAAAAAAATAAAGAACATAGTATGATGAGAAGCATGGTACAATAGAATAGAAGAATATAATGAAAATTTTCATTTAAATTGAAATGAAAAAATGAAAAGAAATATAGAGGAAGAAAAACTTAGTCTATAGATGAGGAATGTTTTTACTGGGTGAGGTGTAAAATTGTCAATAAATTTGAGTCAATGGACTTCTTTATCCTCACATTCAATGTCGAGGAGATATTATACTTTGTTCCACATGTAATGATTGGATGAATTTAGTTGGAAATTTTAATCCCATGACCGCACACCTATGTATTGATAAAATTCATAACATCCTTGTTTTGATTCATTAGGACTCTAGTTTAAATTAGGTATTTCTCATTGTTATTGTAATTGGGCCCATTTTTTATTGAAAAATTGGACCACTCTGATGTGTCTGGGTTTATATGTCATTGCAATAGGGAAAAACCCCCAGAATTAATTTATGTTAAGAAATAACTATATATATATATATATAAATATATACAAGTATAAACTAATCTTCAGGTGCAACATCTGTCATCGTATATGGAATGTCATGGTGTGATCTAATTGATCTGATGGTGTCCTTTGTTGAGCTCGAGTAGGTTCCTTCAACGGTGACCTCATCCGCGATAACTAGTGGCATCTTAAATAGTGGGAAATCATGTGATGGAAACTCACAATGATGATCTTTGACCTTAAAAAAATGGTGGGAATAAAGCTTATTGACCACGTGATAGGGAATCTGGAATTGGGTTTATGTTCTTTGGTTTTTAGGGTTTAACAATGCATTGTCTCAAGCTTCTTCAATTGAGCTACGTCCTTGACATGAGTATTAGAGTTAGTGTCGTATAACCAAATTTTTTGTACTTTGTGATAACATATATTAATTATTTTGAATATTACTAAACCCTTATCACATTATGATTGTTTTTCTGCATAACAAATTATGTGATAAATTCGTAATAGTATATTCCATATTAAAAGGTAATATCAGTTCATCACTATAATGAGAACCCATAAGGTCCATGATAGTATTCTTAAATATATGTTCTATAGTGAGATAAAATAATATGAGGTAAAAAAATGATACAGGATATTAAGGGTAGAGACTCATAGGACCTTGAGGAACTTAATCATTGTGTTCTCCCTTGGTAATATCAAGTGTGGGATATTATGAGAATGATTCCCACTATTAGGACATCCACATTTATATGTGTCATTGGATGTTTATATCTATGGACATTTATATTTATCCATATAATCTAATTTTAATATTAATGAGTATTATAATTCATTTAATGTGATGTATTCATGAATACCATGATGAAATATGTTCACCAAAATTTAGGATACGTTGGGTGCATCATGAGTAAAATTTTATTAATTAAAAATGTGATAAAGAATTTATCCCTTCCATTTTTTAATAGAAGTTGATATCTCAAGACCATTGAAGGAAATGACATAGCCTAAATAAATCTATGACCATGGTGTTTTATAGGCATGTTCTACTTCAGGAATTTCAAATGAAGATACATCGATCACATAGGTTAATGACACCAGCATGAAACCTTCATGATTAGAGATGTCACGATAAAAAGAATATATTACATAGTAAGCATCTTTATGATGTATTATGTCATTATGACATTAAATTTATTCTATATGGGTTCCTTGGAATGTTTCTAAAAGCTAATCTTGGACTTTGGAATGTTTAGCTTGATTCCAATGAGAAAGACGCCAATAGGGTCACATACTAAGTGTATCTATAATCTCAGTTAAATAATATTATTATTTAACAAGTAGAATAAATATTATTCCCACACTTGGTTTGATAATTAATCATGTTTTCTTGATTACATATATTCCATCACCAGTTATTGAGAGAATATTATTTGAGAAGAATATTTAATAAATATTTATTTTATATTTAGTGAATATAATATTTATATATTTGTTGGTGAATAATGTAGTGGTATTTATTTATTAAATTAATAGTCATTTTTAAGGCCCGATAAATATTCTACAGGAATGATGGACAAAGTTTAAGGATCTGGTGATAAATAAAATATATTGAATATTATTTAAATAAATAGTTTTAATTTAAATCACACGTTTAACACATGTAAAGAAATAATTATAATATTATTATTATTAATATAGTCATGGGGTTTCACAGAGATTATATAAGTAATAAGGTTGCATGTAAAATTATTATTTTATAACCCCAGCTATATATAAACCCAATTATATTATTTTCTTAAGAGAGCCAATTCCTTTTTTTTTGCACAACAATATTCATATATAATCCACTCAAAACCCTAGAGAGATCCCTCTCCAAGAATGATCTTAAGAACAGAGAGCAATCCTCCTCCCCCACCACTCTCAAGTGTAGAGAGATTGAAGAGAACCCTTGATGTGATTCTTAGGGTGGTCAAAGGTGAATGATGAAAGTGTTATGATCTACAACACTATAACCTAGAGATTCTTACAATGATGTTTTAAGATTCATGGAACACGTGTGGATCACCACCAGAGAGAACTTATTCTTGATTCATATAACACAATGATGCGACGACATAGAGAAATTTTCAGATATATCAACGAAGAAATAATTTCTTTCAAGGTAATTATTTAATTCCTTAAATTAATTATAAATAATAATTATTGATAATGTGCTTTGGTTCCAGCATTTTTATATTGTCAATATTCATTTATTCGATTTTGTTGATCATGACATTTATCATCATGTAAAACTATGATTAATCATCGATCGTGATGAAAATATGTGTTGGTAATTCCCCATATTCCACTTCCAATGTTCTCAAAACCTTAAAATGGTATCATATGGTTCAAATAATTATTTATAATTATTTAAATATCATTTATTAATTTAATTATTTTTCATTAGTTTCCAATTCCATTTAAATCATTCTTTAATTCAAATCTCAAGATCGTATTTCTTCATATTTGTTTCTTGAAAATATAATCAAATAAATTAATTTTATGAACAAAATAAATTTAAATATCTCAAATGGAGGTGCTTATGAGTCTGGTGGGACACCACAAGAGTAAACACCATGTAACTCGGAGGTAAATGTTGTGTACCCATGTTTAATAAACCCTGGATTAAATTGGAATTAACTCTATATGTGCACATTTATTACATGAAGTAAATTTAATTACACCCCACGTGTTGAACAATAATCATGGATAATGTTCATCTAGAGTACATGTTGTGTAACTTCTATACATGATGTGTAGTCCTTTAGACACATATGTGTCGTGTATCTTCTTACACGGATTACATGACTGGTGATCGTGTAACTCGAGGACCACATGTCATGTAGCCCATGTACATGTCATGTGCTTCAATATTTTTTGTGGCATGGTTACAAGATGAGTCCCAAGGCATGATCCAAAGATATACGATGAGAATAATACAAGGCATGCAACTACAAGGTAAACCCCGTGTACTTTTACCAAATTACACAGAATTAAAAATTAGTTTATTGTATTGTAAAAACCTTATAAACATGTGTTATGTATGGTCATTAATTTTATAGTACATTCCATGTAGTGGGTTTTATATATATAAATGACTAATCAGTTTCTGTATAATGTTTAGATCAATATATGGTTTATATGAATTATTACAGTTATTACACTATGCACAATGAATCATAGCACGCTACGTAAATACCATTTGTCATGTGTGTTCATTAAGTTGATCATTTAGACCATTAAATTACATTTTTTTTTATATTATACATGTCTCAAGAGTAAACATTATGCTAGTATAATACACATTTGGTAGTTCGAACAGGTACTCACCATATTGCCTCTAGAGTGCATTTTTTTGTACATAGATAATTTTAAATAAATTTATTCAATTTCTTTAAAATTTAAGATGGATGATAATATCAAGAAAATTTGGATTATAATTAAGATAAAATATTTGATTAATTAAAGAAGATAATTAATTGATTCGAGCTCGATTTATCTTAGATAAGAACGAATAGAATTGAATGACAATTTTATTAAATGAGTAATCTATTTCATACAAGTGGGTAACCATGAGACTAGATGAGACCTTTCTATGTGATTGGTTTATTTTAATTTACTATTAAATTAAATTGTTTGCTGACGTGTCATATTTCCTCTCATTATGTTAGGGCATGTGTTCCTATTGTTTCTTTTATGTAAACCCATTAACGAATCTTTTGGTTCCCCTCACCTACACGTGAGTAAAAGAATATGTAATGGATGGATCTCTCATGATAGTGGTGATGGTTCAAGTTTAGATCCAAGGAAAAAAACCAATAAAAGAGAGACACATAGGTGGATAGGTGAAAAGATGAACCACGAACCATAAATGGTACAAGGTGTTTTTCCCCTAGCTCGACGGTTATTTAATCTCCTTTTAGATAAAAAACTGTTAGTTAATGTTTGTGATCAAATCGATTTATTATGTTATTTCTATCAGGTTTCATGGTTATTTAATTATGAATTTTTTTTCACGATCACATGAATTAATGAATTAATAAGCATACAACATAGAACTAAAATAAACTGGAATATGAAAAAACATTTTCTAAGACATGGTTAATCACTTAAGTAAATCCACTTAATATTAACACACATGTAATAAATATAATAATCATAAATTTATGCATAAATATAAAATCCCTCATTTATATATATTAAGTCGGTATAACCTTCCAATAATTAAGTTAAAATTGAATCATGGTTCAAAGTTCATGACTAGACAATTTTTGGGTGCTTTTAATTATAGGGGAATTATAACATGATGTTTTGGTTTGAATTAACTTGGTTCACATCAAGGGTATACTACCAAAGTAGGACATGGTGTAACTCAGAGTAAAATGTTGATGAAATATAATTTTAGGATTTTATGATTTGTGATTCCACTCAATAGATCAAGGAACCATGAGTTAATGGAGTTGGAAATTGTAATTCCTACCTAAAACCCTTCAAATTTCTTGACTATCCAAAGTCAGGTTGATGAGAAGGGGAATATGGATCCTTTCCACTAGAATTTCAAATAAACTGGATATTCTGAATCAAATAACATGGTATATTGGGTTTGGATAAAATAGTGGGAGAATACTAAATATAATATTTTTTTTGATAGAATTTAACTAGATGAAGTACTAAAACTTTTCTCATCTTATTTATATAAACAACAATAAAAATTACTTCAAACATGTCACTATGATCCATACTTTATAATGATAACTTTCTAACCTGCACAAATTTACATGAGTGTAAAATGTGCTTAAATTTTATCCTATACCGTGAAAGAAAATTATATATGTTGGAAGAACCTATTTATGAAGCATCTAGTAAAGAGGATAGTGGGGAAGAGTTGTCTCTCTATGAAAACATTTGAAAAATTCCATAAATGTTCAGCTTTTCATGCTAACAACCATGACCAATGATCTTTTGAAGCAACATGAGGGCATGGATGTGTATACCATAATGTATCACCATTGGGATATCTATTAAGATAATTCAATTCAAGATATATATGAGATCTTTAGTGTTCTATTTACCATTATTCTTGGAGATTCGATGCCAATTTGGCCTCATACAGTGAAACTTATTGGCTACATTGAACACTTAGATATCTTAGGGATTAAATTCCATTATTATTTTCACACTGATCTAAAACATTCCACACTACCCAAGTCCTTCTCCGATTTTAATGTTAATATTAACATGAGTGATAATGAGATGATTATTTCAGAAATTCTTACTCTGATTATCCACGTGGACAAGAACATGGGGCATGAAAAAACTATGGTCTTTGTAGTGAATAAAAAAACGGAAAAAGGATAAGATTTCCAAGAAAAATAAAAAGTCTAAAGATCACAGGAACTATCCTTATAATAAAAGGAAGATCCATAGGTGGGGAAAGGAAAAGGAAGAAGTATGTTTTTCATGTGGAAATAAAGGAAACTGGAATAGGAACTGCACCCAGAATCCAGGGGAAGCTAAAGGTGCGTTCATTATAGAGTTTAATATTTCAATGTCTATACATGGGGTATTAGATACATCTTGTGGTGCTAAAATATGTATCCAAAGGTCGGAACCAAGTAGATTATGAAATGTTGCTAGAGGAGAGGTGTATTTGTGAGCTGCCAATTGTGTGAATCTGATTTCTTGATACATCAGAGACTAACACCTTTAATTGAAAAAATGAATGATATTGATTTTAAGATATTTTTATTATGTACCAACAATTACCAAGAACATAATTTATGTATCCTATTAATATACAAATGGTTTTATTTTCAAATTTTAAAGTAAACATTTTTCCTTTTATAATGAAAACATATGTTATGGAAGGAAACATTTCAATAATGGTCTTTAGGTTCTAAATTATGAAGACCAAGTATTGAAAATATATAGAGAATCATGTTCACACGAATCATGTAACACTCAACTATGAAATCACCATATTGGTCTTATAAGTAAGAAGATTTTGAAAAGGATCTTTCAAGATGGATATTTAGATTCTTTTGAGCCAAAGCCACATAAAAGATGCCATCCTTATTTATAAGGAAAAATGATCAAACCACTATTCGGAGGATAGGTTGAAAGGGATATAGAGATTTTAGGATTGGTACACACTAATGTGTGTGGGCCATTTCTAGTAGAAGCTAGATGTGGGTATTCTTACTTTGTAACTTTTAATAATGACTTGATTAGATATAGATATGTCTACCTGATGAGGTATAAGTTTGAGTCATTTTATAATTTAAAAGTATTCAGGAATGAAGTAGAGAATCAACTTGAAAATAATGTAAAGAAGTTTTAATTGACATTGTAAACTATTATTTATATTTTTTTCAACACTATATATTCTATGTTTATAACGCAAATTATGATGATCAGATAGATGAATTCAGGGATGAATGTTCAGTTTATGTTGTGCCATAATATTTATCTAATTCATGAAAAACAATTTATCTAAAATTTATTTAATTTTATTATCAAAAATGTTTTTTATAGTTGAGTACAATGTCTAGGTTAGAAAACGTATGTTAACTACTCAGTTCCATGAAAATGCACTTGGAATGTCATAAAACTATAAAAAATTTATCATTGATCTATTATTGGAATGTAGGAAATAACTTCACAGCATTTCAAAAAATGATGTAGTCTAAATAACATAATGTTTATTTTCCATTTTAATCATTAAATAGGTAAAAATAATTGTGACGTGCTCAATTCTGAGAAAATGAGATCATATTGACATGAAACACTAAGAAAAAAACTGATATGCTTTTGGATTATAAGAAATAAATGTGTTTCATTCTGACTTGTAGTGTACACAAAATGATGTAAAACACATGTTTTCAATTTAAAATTAACATTTCAGTTCAATGCATGTGTGACACGTTGAATTCCAACAAATATCATTGATTATTAAAATCCATGTAAAAAATATTTGTTTCATTTTTGGAATTTATTAACAAACTATACATCAGTTTGATATTCCTAGAGGGTAGAATGATTGAAAATGAGTGTTCTCAATTTAAAGGTGGAATTTTAGTTCAAAATGATAGTACATGGATCAATTCTAAGAAAATGGTACTAGATTATCCTAAAACTCAAGGTAAATAATCATTGGTCCATTTTTTACAAGTATGAATGAAATGAACATCATTCTGATGTGTGGTATGATTATAATGGATGAAAACATGTGTTTTCAATTTAAAATTATTATGTTAATTCCAAAAATTCATATTATGCCTAATTTTGAGAAAACTCTATATGATTGTCATGGAAATCTCTGAAAATAGTATGTGATCCATTTTTTGGCATGTAAGAAAAAATTGCACATCATCATGTTGCGTAGTGTGGTTGGAATGATTGAAAACTCATGTTTTCAATTTAATGGTTTCATTTTAGTTAAAAATATACACGACGCATTCAACTATGAGAAACTGAGTTCATATTGTCATTAGAATCTTTAAAAATAAAATTTGATACATTTTTTTAAAGTAAAAATGAAATGCCATTTCAACATATGGTGTTCCTAGAATGATTTAAAATGTGTATTTTAAATTTAATAGTCACATTTAGTTCAAAAATTTCATCACATAATCAATTTCTAATGGAGGTGATCCTACAAACTCTAGTTTTTACTTTAGATTCATGCCAACCATCAGTGAGATAAGGAGAAAAAGAAATAGATATCCATTCACTAAAGTAATCGAGTAGCAAGTAAAGGGTTAAAAGTCTAATAATTATAAAGGGTATAAGATAATTTTTCCCTATTTTAATGTAGTGGAAACCATCCAAGAATGGATATTAAATGTTTAATAAATGACTTATAATTTTTTTTGGAATATTCTATAATCTTTTTTAAAAAATAATCAATATTTTAAACTAATTAAAAATTCTAACTAAAATATAAAAAAATAATTTCCTGAATTCAATTATATTTCATAATCAATATTTAGTAGAAATTATTTGAAATAAAAATTTCATAGAAGATTCATTATTTGGTTACCAACTATATATTTGTATTATAATATTATCTTATAGTGGATAAAATGATTATTCTAAAATATTAAGAGACACAAAACTCAAAGAAGGAAGAACGGTCGTAGAAGTTAATATAAACATGTACACATCAATCACTTTCATCATCTTCATTGAGTCACTCCCAAAGAGGGGATCCATCATCAAACCCTTTGTGTTTTTGATGTATAATAAATCCACCATAATCCACCTTTATCCATGACCTATGGGGATGTACGATACCAGAATTATGGATATCCCAAAGGTCCTTCCAAAATATATGCTATTGTGCGAAGAAACCATTGAAGGGGTTCAAAATAGAAAAAAATATGAAGTTAATGGGATGTTTACTTCCCTGATTAAGTATCATTACCATCTTGGTATCAGAAGGGAGGTGGAAAGATTTAATTATATAGATGAAGAAAAATATTTGGAAGAAGAAAATGAGAATGGGATAAAATATTAATAAGTACAACACAACATATCGAATTGCGTAAGGCTTTATAAGGGGAATAATCCAACATAAGTGTGTTTGAGTCATTATAAAGATATTTATACCATGGGACATATGGATTGTTCCAACTCAATATTTTTATGAGTTCCTTAAAAAAGAGGGAACAATACTTGTTTTCAGGTGTCTTCAAACCTATATTAGTGCATTGGTATTGATCATGCACATGTATTTTTTTGGTTTCCCCTTTTTTGTGTTGTTAATTGAATGCAGTTTTAATATTATTGTTTTCATTTTTTTCATCATCACCTAGTGTTTATTTTTACCCTTAGTTAGTTTTAGTTTTACCCCATTGTGAGCTTTTCCTCTTTGGTTTTAACCTTACATGAGTCCCTTATTAACTTTATTTGAGTTTTCCTTACCCTTATGTAACCCCGGGATACTATGATCTACCCTAACATAGCCCCGAGTTTACCCTTACATAGGTTATGGTGTACACTTACATGAGGGTACAAGGTACATTTATGTGGGGATAAAATTACCCTTATATAGAGGTCCCCTGAGATTTACGTAGCTCAGGTAAATCCTTATGTAGTCTTTATTTCTTTGGTTCACCCTTAGTTGTGTGTCCCATGACCCTTCCCTGAGTCACATGATTACCCTAACAAGAATCTTGGAATTTTCGTCATGAACCATATATAGAGGCCCCTAACCTTTATGTATCTAATTTATACCCTTATGTTGGAGTTAATTACCCTTATGAGGACATCTTTGTTGACCCTTATACAACATGATGATTACCTTTGTGCGTAATTCTGTATTACTTTCCACTATTTTGTTTGTTTATTCGGGCATAAGGTTTTTCATCCATCTATTTCTTGATTTTTTTAAGTCGTTGCAACAAAACCATGAGCCTCATGGGTACTTATTCCTCACACTATCGAGATTGAAGTAGATCAACTAACTCTAAGGTGCTATGAGCTCCCACGGCCTAGTCCTTAGGCTGACTGGAGGAGAAGCTGAGTGACAACCTAGTTCATAGGGGTCTCCATTACTTCACAGAGTTACTAAAAATTATTCCATAGACTCATAGTGTGGGTTATTTTATATTAAAAATACATGATAGTGGGAACCTTGAGGACATTAGTTGTTGAAAACTCAGTAATGATGATTTCAGCAGCTGCTTTGACCCTCTTCCTCGACAACATTTTGATTGAGCCTCAATAAGTGAGTTTCATTCCTCTTTTGGTTTTCTATATCAATTTTTTGGAGGTTACATGTATGCTACTTCTTTATTCATCATATGTGTTATGTATTTGTTTCTTCATCGAGTCTTGATCCGATCATTTTTCTTCTTGTAATCCTCTTTATTGTTACATAGTGGAAACCTTTGATGATTCTTCCCCATGCATGTTTTTCAATTGGATGAAGATTGTAAATATCCTTGTCCTTTTATGGATTTTTGATTTTTTTTTCTACGAATTGTAATCATTTAATGTTCACATATTTTTAATTTAAATTAAATATGAAATTGTAAATATATCTCATTTTTCTTCTGCTAAACATGTTGGACATTCTTTTATGGTCATTTTATCACTTCCTATATATTGTTTCATTCCTTTTTAATGTTATGGAGTTTTATTATGTGAAAAAAAATCAATTTTGGATCTTGAAATGATATGTTTAGGTATGATTTGGTAATTCCTAAGTTTTGGAACTTTTATTATAATTTTGTGAATCATAATGTACATATGTTAATTTTTGTTTTTTTGGAATCATATTTATATATATTGAGGATTTTGTAATCCATTAATTACTGTTGTAATTGCCACTGCATATATGACTTTGTTTACTCTTATAGTCATTTGAATATTTTCCTATATTTAGAATTCAACTTGAACATTATTACAATTTATCAATTTATATTTTATAGACTCTAAATAAATATCATTTTTGGATTTCAGATTTTATGAACCAAAATTAACTGAAGTGGATCCACGCAGTTGAATATGAAAAACCCCACGTAGTGCATCCCATAAAAAAGTGTTTTCATAGGGAAATTGGGGTTAATTTTTCTTTGTTAAAGTTTGAAATAACTTTTTAATTACTATAAGTTATTTACTAGTGTCTTTTACCTATTGTAAGAGTGTGTTAATTTTTATTTAGCAATGTGGTCTACTCTATTTTGGATATAATTTTACAATATGATATTGATTTTTTTTCCTTGCTCTTTTCCCAGTTTTCTTGGCCTATATTAGCCTTATATATTCCTTTAGTAAGTTCTAAAAATTTGTGTCTCTAGTTTGAAGTAAATAAGGATTATGTGTGAGGTTATTATATTTGATAGGTTTTGGTTATAGTGAGGTGTTTTCGATGGATTTTTTGTCTCTAGTGTCTATTATTTTCCTAGGATTTGAGGTTATGTTATTTGTGATTTTTTCCTCCACATCATGTACGAATATTTGTTATGGGTATGGACCAATGGAGAGTTCATTATTTGTTCTTGGGTAGTTTTTGGATCCAGTATTCTTTTTTGTTTATTGGTTATCCAATAATATTATTAGTTTTTCTATTTGACCGATTTAGTGGATTTGTTTTAGTTTCCTAGTGATAGGAATAGTGTGACATTAGGAAACTAGACAAGGATTTGTTCCATTTTACCATCTTATTTACCATAGGTCTTTAGTTTGTTGGCCTCTTTTTTCTCACATTTTAGAGTATTCCTATGATGTTGGGATCGCTTGCATTTCATCTTGCAATTTCCCTATTTTTTTTAGAATATCTCCTTTTGGAATATTTTTTTAGAATTTTTATCCGTATTTAGAGAATATTAATCTAACATTTAAGGATTTTTTGGTACCTTATTCTGAGATTATTCTTGTTAGGTTTTTAGGTAGTGTGTCTCAGCCTAAATGAAATGATGATAGGTGCTTCGATCATTTTTATTTTTATGGGTTCAATTGGATACTCGTTCAGTTTTTTATCTTATTATGATTGAAATATCTATTATTGTTATTTTATTCTAGTTTCATTATTACTCTAATTTTTATGAGTTTTATTCTTTTTGAATTGTCTGATATTTTTTATTCAGGCATCTTATTTTGTTTGAGGATGGATAATTCTCTATTTTTTTGTATTCTTCAGGAATTTTTGAGTTATTCTAGGGACCTCTTATAGCATCTGATTTGTTATTCCCAACTTCCTCATTGACATTGTCCCAGACAGAAACTCGTTTAAGTGTGGGAATGTGCTCCCATTTTATAGTTGTTTAGAGTTGTTTAAATTCTGATCTTGTTAATAGCTATTTAGAATATCATTCAATTTTGGGGAACATGTTTCACATTGACACATAGAGGGGGGCTCTTCGAGTCATACCCTATAGGTGTTTCCTATTTAGGATCTTCCTGTATTGATGATGATAGGTTAGGTAGTGAAGAATAATCCAGTGTTTTAGGGATTTAATTTTCAATGTGGTGATGTATCATGTTGTTTCATATTAAATCCATTCCAAATTTGATTTCCAAGGTGGAGTGTTTTTGTTTTGGATTCCCATTTTTTGTTGTAAATTAAATACAATTTGAATATGCTTATTTTCATTATTTTTATCATATCTTAGTCCTTATTTTGACCCTTACATAGTATTGGTTTTACCCCTACATGATCTATACCTATTTGGTTTTACCCTTAGTTTTGGCCCTCGTTACCTTTACAGAAGTTTTCCTTACCCTTACATAGCCTCAGGTTATTGTGGCCTACCCAGACATAGGCCTAGGGTTACCCTTTCATAGGTTATAATGTACCCTTTCATGAGGATTCAAGGTACCCTTATGTGGGTATCATCTTATCATTGCGTAGTGGTTCCCTAACCTTTATGTAAGTCAAGTAAGCCCTTACATAGACATTAGTTCTCTGGTTTACCCTTACAAGGATTTCTCATAACCCTTATGTGAATCTCGTGATTTCCCTTATGTGAATCTTGTAATCTTGTACCTTACCCTTATGTATAGATCTATTGACCATTACGTAGCTCAGGTATAACCTAACATGGGAGTTGATTACCCATATCTATGGGGCGTGGTACCCTTATGCAGCCATCTCGGTTGACCCTTACTCAATGGTTTTATTACATTTATGTGTATATTTTTATTTTCCACTGGTTCATCGGGTCATTTGGGATTGAGGGTTTGTATCCATTCAATTATTGATTATTGTTAAGCCATTGCAACAACCCCTTGAGACTCATGGGCATTTCGTCCCAACAGTCTCTGGACTGAGGTAGATCAACTAACTTAAAGGTGCCGAGAGAGATAGAGAACTTTTTTAGGAGAGATCTCGTGGTCAGACCATTTTTCATATTGGAGGAGAATCCAAGTGATGACCTGGTTCATGAAGTTCGTCGTCAGTTCATGAAGTTGTTGTGAATCATTCTACAGACTCGCAATGTGTGATCATTGATAGAAAAAAACCTAGATAGTGGTAACCTTGAGGAAAATTTCTTTCAATGACTTAAGAGAAAAAATTTCAGTATCTTCTTTGAACCTCTTCATTGATGAAGGTTTGATTGGGCCCTCTAAAGGGGTTTTTGGTCCTCTTTCGGTTTTCTTTGTCAAATTTTTGGAGGTTTCATGTCTACTATTTTTTTATTCATAATGTGTTTCATGTATATTTTTTCCTCATCTAGTCTTATTTTGGCCTTTATACTTCTTTTACTCCTCTTTATTGTTTCATATTGTAATCCCATAATGATTCCACCCTGTACATGTATGGAAATTGGAATAATCATGTGAATATCCTTGTCATGTTAATGCTTTCCAAAAAAAATCATTGGCAAAAAATCATTGAATATTTGTTGATTCTTAATGAAAATCAAATATGACTTTGTAATATTATTTCGTTTTTCTTACAAAAACATGTTGGGCATTTTTTTGTGATTGTTTTATCACTATATACTTTCTGCTTCATTCCTGTTTAATGTAGTTGAGTTTATTTATGTGTAAAAACTCAATTTCGATTCTAGAAATGACATGCTCAAGTCTTCTTTCGTTATTCCCATGTTATAAAACATTTATTCTAATTTTTTGAATCTTTTTTATATATTTTAATTTCTGTTTTATTATATTAATTTTTTTATAACTTGAGAATTTCTTATACCTTAATTGGTATTATAATTTTCACTGCATATATGACTTTGTTCACTCTTGTAATCATTTTAATATTTTTATATTTTTGGAATAAAATTTGAACATGATTTATGTCTATTAGTTTATATTTTATAAACTATAAATAAATATCATTGTTTGATTACAAACCAATAGTAGCCCAAGTGGATCCTCGTGATTTAATACAGATTTCCTCGGGAAGTGCAGCACGAAACAAAAGGCATGCACTCACACTTTGCATAAATTAAATATGTACTTTTATGAAAATTTTGAAATCTTTAAGATTTGAAAATCATAAAAAAACAATTAATGTTTGGAGTGACCAAAAATAAAAACAAGTATATTTTCGGTCTTTCACATATAAAATATTAATATATCACACGGTTAAAAGATATTCTTTTAAAAATAAACATAGTAAGGAGGAAGGTATTTAAAATTACTTTATTTTTGATGACCAAAATATAAAATAAAAATTATGAATCTGGAACTGTAAAAAATCAGAACACAAAGGACTTTTAAATACTACAACAGAAATAAGAAAACATGTTAGAGATGACAAATTAATATACTAGAGATCAGACAGGGAAAAAGGGAAAGAAGGTGATGTCACAAAACAAATAGGTATTTGGATTTTAAGTAGAAAATTCAAACATAAACTAAGTATCTTTATTTTAGAATACGCGTGAAGATGATTTTTGGATGAGGGTTGTGAAATTTGGTAGGTCATGTCCTCTAAGGGTAGGGATTTTTTGGGCATTATTGTTCCCAAACTGAAAACATAAGAAAAATATGTAGTTAATGTGTTCATCACATCATTGTTCCCTTATGGTGGATGACATGCATCCTTGTTTCCCAAATAATCTGGACATGTTTCGCAGATACCTGGTCTAACCCAACCTGATTTAATCAGGTTTGGATACTTCTAAAACTAGTTTGGATTGGGATATAGTATTAAATAAACTACCTGATTATTAATCGGGTCAGATTCATATTCCTATTATAGGGTACTCGAACTTGGATATATTTTTGAAAATAAAAATAAACCAATGTTCTCCATTATATTTATTGAATAATCATATTTAATATCCATATATTTTTTCAAAAGAAAGTTAAAAAAGTTCAACATACATTAAATATTTTATGTCAGTTGTAATTTCAAACCCATCCTCCCATACTATTATCTACATGACCCTCTCCAACATCATTTTATAATTCTTTCATACCATCATTAAATGAAAGATGTAAAAAATCCTTCCATAAGCTTAAATTCTTAGTCAATTCATCATTTAAAATCCCTCCTCGACTACAATAATAATGCACACTCTTCAATCTAGAGTTTCAAATTAATTTATTTTTAATAATTTGAAAATAATTTTAAATATAAGAAATTATCCTTAGCAGTAATATTAGTTTTTGGGGAAGAACATATGGAACACCCCAAAATAAACCCAAGGATATCACACAAATTATGTACTTCCATCAAAAAATGAATTTGAAACCTGAAAAATAATCAACCCAATTAAGAATTCACCAAAAAACTCAAGAAAACTAAATGGACATAGATATTTAACATGGTTCGGCACCATTTTGGTCCTACTCCATGACAAGAACACCACCCTAATCAATATTTTTTTAAAACTCTTAAAAATTAGAGTACAACAATGTGAGAGTTCAACTCAAAAGAAAAGAAGAAGAAGATTATTCCACAATAATGAAAACATTCAAGAATAGTAAGAGAAAAAGTATGATCAAATTAGTAGATAGATTAATCAACCAACCAATGCACAGATGATCTTCCACAAACTTCAATTGTGTTGATGAATGAGCAGGAGACTACCTCTCGATCAACACCATGATCTCCACCAGAACACAATCTTCGATGGTAATGTTTTAATTTTAATTTCCATATAAAATTTAGTCATCAATTATTCCATTTCCATATATTTATTTGTTTCTAATTCATGAAAAAATAGTTCAATTTACTTTATGCTAAAATATTACTTGATTGAATAATTCTTGTCGGGCTGATTGTTGTTTAGTTTGTACCCGAGTTGGATTATTTTCTCCACATGTAGGGCCCTGTCTGTAGGAAATTTACCTATTTTGGTGGGATGATACATGTTTTTTAGGGTTATTAATCCAAATTCCTTTTTTAAGGGATCACCTGAGTTGCGGATCCTTTTTCATCACTCTCATCTGAAACATACATTTTGTTCGACCTCACCGCTCAAGTTGTTTTTTCATGACATGCAGTGTAAAGACCCTTAAAATTCAAGAGAATTCTTTTCTTAATTTTATTTGGTATTTTACAAGAACGTAGTTTCTGACGGCACTTGATTCCGAGGCCCGGTGTGCCCGGAATCAATTTCCGAAGTTTAGCTCGGGTACGTTCAGTGAACGAACGAGCGGGTTTTTCTATCTTTTGAACCGGTGCTCGGAATCGAAATATGAGGGCACAGATGAAACTGCAGCGCCGGTAATTGCTTATGAACACCTATTTCGAAGTTGTGTTTGTGCGGGTGGAGAAGTTTAATTTGTGGATTAAATGAGGAATGAATAAAATTGTGAAACAATTTTATTTTTAAGTCTAAGGTGGTTTTATCCTACATGGGGATGTTGGGGTGACACCTAACTACCCATGTGAGGATGAATGAGAGAATAAAGGAGAGGTGGGGCCCACATGAGCCCCAACCCCTTCACATTCCTCTTAAACTCCCTAAATCCCTCTTAAGTTTGGTAAACTCATCTTTAATGGAGTGACCCTTCACTTTCTCTCTCTCTCCCTCATTTACTCTCACCAACACACACCTTAATTAATTAATTGAACCTATTAAATTAATTAAATAAGAGTTTGAATTTTGAAAAGTTGAAATTACATGTGTTAATAAAATAATAGCATGAACCTATTATTTTATTTTGGGCACCTTTGTGTTGGAAGAAAAGGGAAGGAGCTATTGTGTAAAGGAAGGAGGAAGTTCCTCTTGGGTGGAAGAACATCATCCTCTCCGTGAAGAACGGTTCTTCTCTGACGAAGAACATCGACCCCTCGACATCGAATGACTCGGAGATCACGGTTCTTCATCCTCTTCTTCCTCCACGACAAGAGAGGAGATGTCACTTCCTCGGGTCACTCTAATGACGACGGAATCGATACCGTTCTACCACGACGATCGACTTCCGTTACTTGAGGACGTGTGACGTCTTTTCGAGGTAGGGGTTAATTGCTTTTGTTCATGAGTTATCCTTTGCCGTTCTTCATCTGTGTATTTTGGCCGCTTGATATCAACTTAACGGAAGGAGTTCGGATCGCACGAACACGGCTGACTCTACTCCCCCTTTTGTTGTAGTGATATTGCGGTTCGAAAGAAGGCGGCGCGGTGCAAAGGCACCGCACAGAAACAAGAAGGATCATCGGTGAAGAAGCGCGGTGCAATTGCGCCGCGCCGTAGAGGCCGAACGAAACCGCAGCCGGAGTCGGGGCCGCAAAGGTGAATCGAAGACTCCGCAGTTGTTTAATTTACATGCGAATCGACGGGCGACGACGAATCGGGTCAAAATGGTGTTTGAATCTCTTCTCAGTAAAGATCGGGTCCCGGTAGGACTGTTGGCGAAGGCGGCAGACGAAATGGACCACCGGAGCGCATCCGGTGGTCCGCAGAAGGCGGCGGCGGCTGTAACAGCCCAAGATTTTATAAAAAAATATATTCTTTTTAATTTTATTAATGTCTTGTGTTGTACGCTACACCAAAAGGAGCTTGCAAAACACACATCCTTGACTTGACTTGCATTACACGCAATCACGACCTTCCTCGATAGCGTGTGTAGTACGCAATACCGAGTTTCACTAAACAACGATATGCTATAAAAATATTATTAAAACTAGCCGTTATGAATAGTAATAACCACTTTTTGAAATCCAGTAAATCTTATTTTTCAAAATGAACTTTATTTTTGGATTCGGAGTATCGAATTTAGCCTAAGGTGAAATTTTGGTACTTTTCGGATAACTTTCATATTCTGATGAATAGTGAAAATTACTAAATTATAATTAAAAACAACTTTTTTTAATCGAAATAATTAATAGTGATAAATCATTAATTTGAGTGGTTTTAAAGTATATTTAGAATATATTTTTACAATTTAATACAATGTTGGTCATTGGATGTAGTTTCACATTTAAACTAGACATAAACAAGTGTCAATCTTTTGATAGATATTGTTTCTTAAAAACACGCTATTTGTTTTAACAGCGGGATTTAATTATAAAATTCATTAATGCAACTTTTATGTTATGAATTTGGTAAAATAGACTTCATTTTTGAATTCGGAATATGAAATATAGCTTGGGATGAAATTTTGGCATTGTTCTGAAAAACATCAATTTTTGATGAATAGTGAAACTACTAAGTGGTAGGTTAAAAACTGAATTTTGCATAAAACATAATTTTACCGCTTCTGTGAATGGAATTTCGAAAATCCGAGAGACACGGTTAATATCAAGGACTAAAATGTGGTTCAATGAGATGAAAATAATTTTTTGGTGAATAGTAACTTTTTACTTTTTTTACCACGGTTAATAGTAAATAAGGTAACTAAGGGTAAATATGATATTAATATTACCCTAACACATGTCCTAATTCTATTGGACAAGTGTAATTCGACCAAAAACAAACTTAGGAATAAAATATGACCATTGAGGCCCACTTGGATTAGATTAGGACATTTATTATTAATTTATTTAAAGAAGGGTTAAAATAGTTAAAATCAAAGTTTAATAAGTAAATCATTTTTAATATGGGGTTATACATAAGATAAATTCGACTATAAATATTCATTAGAAATATAAAAAGATTTCCTACATGATGGTATTTTATTTGTAATTTTTAGACATCAAATAATTTTATTTATTTATGACACAACGATGATGCAGTAATTATCTTATTAATGAAATATTGACATAATTGATGTTATAAACACCAAAATAAATGTAATTTGAGATTTTTTATGAATTCCACTAATTTTCTAGGTTACTATGATATATTAATGTTGATTCAATCAACTTGGTTCGAACATTTAATTCTGTTATGACTTTCACAAAAATCATATATCAAATAGTGTCAAAATTGACACAAAATAGTTTTTAAATCAAATATTATATTATTAATTGTTATTGTATTCCTAAAAATCTAAGGTTCGGCCAAATGACTTAGATAAGGATATATTTATTAATAATATACAATTTTGGGTTCGTTTGGCATGTTATAGTAAGTGTATTAACCATATAGTGAAAGAAAACAAAAAGACACGGTAAAAGTTAAATTATTTATCTTAGAGTTAAATCTAATTGATAAGGTTAAAATAATATCCTAAACTTGTCTAAATTCTATTGGTTGATAGGATTTCGACCCATCCCCACTTTAGCTTCGAAATAAGACCCTTTGGAACCATTATAAACCGATTTTGACTTTAATATAAAATAATATTTTGAGATATTCCTAAGGTGCCCCTCTCCTCCCTTATAAAAGGACACCTCCTCCCCCTCCTCCTCACACCAATTTGAGCATTCAAGCTCGGCCAACCCCTGCCAAAATCTCTTCTCCACTTCCCTAGAAACATCCTAGAGGTTCTGGTCTTCCTCAAAGACCAATTCTAGTGCCCTAAGAGGAGGTCTCAAAGAGGCACTTCAAAGAAGAGGTAATTACCGTTACCAATTCTTTCATCTTTATTTCTTCTTCCACTTCTTCTTATTAGGTTGTTTCATTATGAAGTAATAACATCAGTATCACTAATATACTGATATGTTATTATAAGTATGAAACAACCCTATTTCACCATCTATCCATCCTACGGAAAAAGAAATCACCGCGCGTGCGTACGTACGGAATACCGTCTCCACGCCGTGGTGTAATCTATTTTCCACCACCACCTTACATGGATGGGTATAATGGTGTAAAGAATAACTATACATAGTTATTACAACATCATATTGATTCTGATATATTTTATAATCCACTCCAATTCAATTCAATATTTATAGAAATGATATCATCACTCGTGCGTACGTACGGACTACTGTCTCCACGACGCGATGAGATTCATTCTCCATGTTAACCATTTAAGAATGATTATAATGTATATATAAGAAATAATAATGAAATATATGACATTATAAAGCTACTGGATTTATGTATATATATACATATGTATGTCATCTACTTACTTCCATTTCAAGACAATAAGGAAAGAAAAACAGCGTTCATGCGTACGTACGGACTACCGTCTCCATGAACGGTGTTTTTCATTTTATTTATCTATCTTTTATATATATATATATACTGAATATATATGATATATAAATCATATTTTATATTCTGGAAGTAAGTAAATCATGATATAAGTAATAATGATGTCAAGAACAACAAGTCAAAACACCTACGATAAATGAAACGATTTTACCCAAAACGCTTCTTTAACATGGAATTTACAAAAGAATGGGTAATATAATGTCATAACAATGAATATGATTATGTAATAAGTCAATGAAATTATTTAAATCATTATACAGGAGGTTCGGACACATACGAAGCAAATTGGACCTAAGGTAAGGGAAATGTCACAATCTCATTTTTATCCGAGATTGTTTTTACTTTGTTATTTACTGGGGTGTATTTTATCATCCACATCCATGTTCCCTCAATATGTAAAATTATTTCCATCCTTCTACAATAGTTTATATCCTATTTTACCCTTCGTTGAGTTTTTTGAAAAAGATATGAAAGGAATCTTTTGTCGTTTTTCGTACGAGGTACTTTTTGACTTTTCCGACAAAAGTACGAAGAATGTTTTTTTTAACTTATACGGCACGAACAGATTTCTACTATTTTATAATGCCTTATTTTCATGAAGCTTCCTCCAAAAGATTTCATGACTATTTTTAATAAAATCTCTTTCTTTTAAAATTTCATGATGTTTTGTGAAAAGAAATTGATTTTGAAGAAGAAAGGATATTTTCCTCAAGAATTCAATTCAAGTGTTCTATCAAAATTATTTTCCATCTAAGATAATAAAGGGTTATGTTTTTATCCCTATTATTAAATTGATTTGATCATGTTGTGATGGAATTATTTTTATGAATTCCTTTATCTTATATGAATTATTTTATGATGTCATGTTGTTTAAGAATCCCATTTTTATTACATGGGTTATGTGATGATGTAAGATTTATGATTATGTGGCACACATAAGAAAGGATTCATTATAAGATGGGTGGGACCTATATCTCCCTCCAATGCATTGGGTAAAGATTTTATATCTCATGAGATAGACATGGCTGGAACGGAAGGTTATTTCGGTTCAGTAATACAGGACTGAAACGAGGAGTGAACTCGGTTCAGAAAGGGACTTTGTCCACTAAGATAGTCTTGGCAATGAGTCATGACTAACAAGAAATGATTTTCCAAGATTATGTATGCATGCCACAAAGTTTCAAGTTTCATGTTATGTTTATGGTGATCTCATTTTCACTTCTATGATTTGTTCCATGTTAAGATATTATGATCTCTTTTGCAGGTTATGATTTTCAAAAAGATATGATATGATTTTTATTTCTTTTGTATACCCTTACTGAGCATTTGAGCTCACCCTTTTATGTTTTCTTTTCCCCAGGATATAAATAAAGGTTTTAGGTAAAAAAGGTAAGATCTTTATGGGAGATATTGAAGATCTTTCACCAAGATTAGAAGATTACGTTCCGAGTTTCCAAAGACACTAAACTATTACGATCCTTTAGTGTGTGTTTTTGTTATGTACTAAGTATTCCGCAAAAGTAATGTAATGTCCATGTACGATAAGCTTCGGGTCTCTACAGTTGGTATCAGAGGAAAGGTTTAGTCAACCTTTGGAAACTAGGATACGAAAACGTTAGTGAGATCCCTAGAGATATTTCTAAGGTATGTCTAGGGATGTCCCTAAGGATAAGTATACATATAAGATATAGTCCTAGAACTATGGTAACGATCATAGAATTTAACCTAAGAAGTTAGATATTGAGGATACTCCCCCTTTGTTATGTTGTTTTCCCTAGCATGATTTTTGCCTCTCACACTATTCTTTTTGGGTTTTAGACGATGGCTGGAACCCGAAGGAACCGTGTTGATCAATGCAATGGACAATGCAATGATTGCCCTCCTGAACAAACAAATGTTATGGGAGATGGAGTGCAAAATCTTATTGCTATACTTACACAAGCTATGAATCATTCTGGACTTCCAAATGAGCAGAGAAGGGAACAATATTCTATTGAGTCCTTCATGAGGCAACGTCCACCTTCTTTCAGTGGGTCTTCTGATCCACTTGTGGCTGAACAATGGATCAGTACTACTGAAAAGATATTTTCAGTTCTTCAATGTTCTGAACATGATAAAGTCATCTTAGCAGTATATCGTTTGGAAGGTGAAGCTGATCAATGGTGGAATCTTATCAAGAATACGAGGCCAAGAGATGAAATTGAGTCCATGGAATGGGACGAGTTCAAGAACTTGTTTTTTCAGTAAGTACTTCCCTCGTATTCTTCGAACAAAGATGGAGAAAGAATTTCTTGAACTGAAGCAAAGGGACGATGAATCTGTTGGTACCTATGAAGCAAATTTTACAAGACTTGCAAGGTATGCTTCTGGAATTATCATCCAACCTGAAAGTAAAGTTGATCGATTTTTCTGTGGCTTAAAACCAAGTCTTCGAAGGGCATTAGCTATAAGAGACTTCAGTAGCTATGAAGAAATTGTGCGTTGTGCTATCAAGGTAGAAATGGAAGTTGGTGTTACATATCCATCTCATGGTTTTGACAAGAAATGAAAGATGGAGTTCAAGGAGAAATCTCAGAATAATGGTGAAAAGAAGATGAATGTTTCCTTATGCACAAAGTGTGGAAAGAAGCATGGTGGAGATTGTCTAAAAGGGACTAGAAAATGTTTTAAGTGTGGAAAAGAAGGTCATCGAGCAGCTGAGTGTCGAAGTAATGGAAAAAGGGTTTCTAATGATGTGAATAAAGCAAACACTGCAGAGAACGCACCGCCAACACTTCAATGCTTCAAGTGCAAGGAAATGGGGCATTATGATAATAATTGCCCTAATCCAAGGGTTAGTGATGATCAACATGAGCAACCACTGAAGGCAAAGGACAAAGGGAAATCACATGCGATCACTATTGGCAATGTTGAATATGACAACGATGTGGTGGAATGATTAAGTGTTTATGTAATGGGATTCCAAAATAATGTTGTATCATTGAGTATTGCAATATTTATTGATGTGGTATTCAAAGTGATTGAAATATTTTTTGGAAATAAGATGATATGCGCATAATGAAGACGAGAAAATGAAATGTTTAATAGTATTCATGAGCTCATGATTGATATAAGGACTAAGTGATATCATGGTTTGAGTATATAGAATTTTGAGGATTTTGGTATTTGGAAAGTGTTAACTTTTAACTGCACTCATGTTTTCACTAAGGTATTCAAGAGAATACACGATTAAGGACTTTGAATGTTTGGAATGTGACCAACAAGACATATCTTATGATATGTGGGGATCAACGACAGTATTAAATCTCTAGTAATCGTTGTCACTATATTATGAGAGTGGACTGCTGTATTATAAGCCTAAAGATTAGACTGGATTATGTTGGACATAAGTTAGTATTGTTTAAGGATAGAAGATTTTCGATATTATTGATGGGATGTTATAGTAACGTAGTTTTAGAAAAAGGGAAAACCTGCAGGACGGGCGACAGCCCATCGCTTCGGACAAGGCTGTAGGAATCGAACCCACAACCGAAGTGCGACTGGCCTTTATCGCCTACCACTGGCCTACAGGAAGTCCCTGTTTAGTAGAAACTAGTTTTATTATATTAAGCAGTATGATATATGAAGTATAAGTCCATTTTAGGAACCATATATGATTAATATCACTATAGATCGATTTATGCATATAATTTTTGCTAACCTTTTGTTTGAGACAGATGGAATGACCCGTCATTCTATCACATGATCTGCTAACACTTCATGAATAACAAATTCAACTTCATTTATTTAAGAGATGAAGTGGAAATTATTCAAGGCACGAACAACAGTGAGATTGTACAAAAATAAAGTAAGTATTTATTCTGATTCAAATTTTCAACTTTAGGGGAAATGATCTTGAAAACCAAAAATGTTGTCCTAGTGATCTTATACCTGATGAATCAGATGGTACCTTATATCATCACAAATCTATGGATTTGTGATTACTGGCTTTTCCATAGCCATGTTCTCTACCACTCTCCATCAGAACATGATGGTTAGATTTCTCTTCCATATCCATATTTTCACCTATGTGGAAACCCAATGATTAGTTTATTTGGGTAACCGTTACGTTTCATACTTTTGTTTTTAAAGATTGGTTTTGATATTCCTTTTTACGATGTGGGTTTCTATTAAAGAAACATTCAAATAGTAAACCATTTATAACCCCGACGAATTTCGAGGGCGAAATTAATTTTAAGGGGGGTAGAATGTAACAGCCCAAGATTTTATAAAAAAATATATTCTTTTTAATTTTATTAATGTCTTGTGTTGTACGCTACACCAAAAGGAGCTTGCACAACACACATCCTTGACTTGACTTGCATTACACGCAATCACGACCTTCCTCGATAGCGTGTGTAGTACGCAATACCGAGTTTCACTAAACAACGATATGCTATAAAAATATTATTAAAACTAGCCGTTATGAATAGTAATAACCACTTTTTGAAATCCAGTAAATCTTATTTTTCAAAATGAACTTTATTTTTGGATTCGGAGTATCGAATTTAGCCTAAGGTGAAATTTTGGTACTTTTCGGATAACTTTCATATTCTGATGAATAGTGAAAATTACTAAATTATAATTAAAAACAACTTTTTTTAATCGAAATAATTAATAGTGATAAATCATTAATTTGAGTGGTTTTAAAGTATATTTAGAATATATTTTTACAATTTAATACAATGTTGGTCATTGGATGTAGTTTCACATTTAAACTAGGCATAAACAAGTGTCAATCTTTTGATAGATATTGTTTCTTAAAAACACGCTATTTGTTTTAACAGCGGGATTTAATTATAAAATTCATTAATGCAACTTTTATGTTATGAATTTGGTAAAATAGACTTCATTTTTGAATTCGGAATATGAAATATAGCTTGTGATGAAATTTTGGCATTGTTCTGAAAAACATCAATTTTTGATGAATAGTGAAACTACTAAGTGGTAGGTTAAAAACTGAATTTTGCATAAAACTTAATTTTACCGCTTCTGTGAATGGAATTTCGAAAATCCGAGAGACACGGTTAATATCAAGGACTAAAATGTGGTTCAATGAGATGAAAATAATTTTTTGGTGAATAGTAACTTTTTACTTTTTTTACCACGGTTAATAGTAAATAAGGTAACTAAGGGTAAATATGATATTAATATTACCCTAACACATGTCCTAATTCTATTGTACAAGTGTAATTCGACCAAAAACAAACTTAGGAATAAAATATGACCATTTAGGCCCACTTGGATTAGATTAGGACATTTATTATTAATTTATTTAAAGAAGGGTTAAAATAGTTAAAATCAAAGTTTAATATGTAAATCATTTTTAATATGGGGTTATACATAAGATAAATTCGACTATAAATATTCATTAGAAATATAAAAATATTTCCTACATGATGGTATTTTATTTGTAATTTTTAGACATCAAATAATTTTATTTATTTATGACACAACGATGATGCAGTAATTATCTTATTAATGAAATATTGACATAATTGATGTTATAAACACCAAAATAAATGTAATTTGAGATTTTTTATGAATTCCACTAATTTTCTAGGTTACTATGATATATTAATGTTGATTGAATCAACTTGGTTCGAACATTTAATTCTGTTATGACTTTCACAAAAATCATATATCAAATAGTGTCAAAATTGACACAAAATAGTTTTTAAATCAAATATTATATTATTAATTGTTATTGTATTCCTAAAAATCTAAGGTTCGGCCAAATGACTTAGATAAGGATATATTTATTAATAATATACAATTTTGGGTTCGTTTGGCATGTTATAGTAAGTGTATTAACCATATAGTGAAAGAAAACAAAAAGACACGGTAAAAGTTAAATTATTTATCTTAGAGTTAAATCTAATTGATAAGGTTAAAATAATATCCTAAACTTGTCTAAATTCTATTGGTTGATAGGATTTCGACCCATCCCCACTTTAGCTTCGAAATAAGACCCTTTGGAACCATTATAAACCGATTTTGACTTTAATATAAAATAATATTTTGAGATATTCCTAAGGTGCCCCTCTCCTCCCTTATAAAAGGACACCTCCTCCCCCTCCTCCTCACACCAATTTGAGCATTCAAGCTCGGCCAACCCCTGCCAAAATCTCTTCTCCACTTCCCTAGAAACATCCTAGAGGTTCTGTTCTTCCTCAAAGACCAATTCTAGTGCCCTAAGAGGAGGTCTCAAAGAGGCACTTCAAAGAAGAGGTAATTACCGTTACCAATTCATTCATCTTTATTTCTTCTTCCACTTCTTCTTATTAGGTTGTTTCATTATGAAGTAATAACATCAGTATCACTCATATACTGATATGTTATTATAAGTATGAAACAACCCTATTTCACCATCTATCCATCCTACGGAAAAAGAAATCACCGCGCGTGCGTACGTACGGAATACCGTCTCCACGCCGTGGTGTAATCTATTTTCCACCACCACCTTACATGGATGGGTATAATGGTGTAAAGAATAACTATACATAGTTATTACAACATCATATTGATTCTGATATATTTTATAATCCACTCCAATTCAATTCAATATTTATAGAAATGATATCATCGCTCGTGCGTACGTACGGACTACCGTCTCCACGACGCGATGAGATTCATTCTCCATGTTAACCATTTAAGAATGATTATAATGTATATATAAGAAATAATAATGAAATATATGACATTATAAATCTACTGGATTTATGTATATATATACATATGTATGTCATCTACTTACTTCCATTTCAAGACAACAAGGAAAGAAAAACAGCGTTCATGCGTACGTACGGACTACCGTCTCCATGAACGGTGTTTTTCATTTTATTTATCTATCTTTTATATATATATATATACTGAATATATATGATATATAAATCATTTTTTATATTCTGGAAGTAAGTAAATCATGATATAAGTAATAATGATGTCAAGAACAACAAGTCAAAACACCTACGATAAATGAAACGATTTTACCCAAAACGCTTCTTTAACATGGAATTTACAAAAGAACGGGTAATATAATGTCATAACAATGAATATGATTCTGTAATAAGTCAATGACATTATTTAAATCATTATACAGGAGGTTCGGACACATACGAAGCAAATTGGACCTAAGGTAAGGGAAATGTCACAATCTCATTTTTATCCGAGATTGTTTTTACTTTGTTATTTACTGGGGTGTATTTTATCATCCACATCCATGTTCCCTCAATATGTAAAATTATTTCCATCCTTCTACAATAGTTTATATCCTATTTTACCCTTCAGTGAGTTTTTTGAAGAAGATATGAAATGAATCTTTTGTCGTTTTTTGTACGAGGTACTTTTTGACTTTTCCGACAAAAGTACGAAGAATGTTTTTTTTAACTTATACGGCACGAACGGATTTCTACTGTTTTATAATGCCTTATTTTCATGAAGATTCCTCCAAAAGATTTCATGACTATTTTTAATAAAATCTCTTTCTTTTAAAATTGCATGATGTTTTGTGAAAAGAAATTGATTTTGAAGAAGAAAGGATATTTTCCTCAAGAATTCAATTCAAGTGTTCTATCAAAATTATTTTCCATCTAAGATAATAAAGGGTTCTGTTTTTATCCCTATTATTAAATTGATTTGATCATGTTTTGATGGAATTATTTTTATGAATTCCTTTATCTTATATGAATTATTTTATGATGTCATGTTGTTTAAGAATCCCATTTTTATTACATGGGTTATGTGATGATGTAAGATTTATGATTATGTGGCACACATAAGAAAGGATTCATTATAAGATGGGTGGGACCTATATCTCCCTCCAATGCATTGGGTAAAGATTTTATATCTCATGAGATAGACATGGCTGGAACAGAAGGTTATTTCGGTTCAGTAATACAGGACTGAAACGAGGAGTGAACTCGGTTCAGAAAGGGACTTTGTCCACTAAGATAGTCTTGGCAATGAGTCATGACTAACAAGAAATGATTTTCCAAGATTATGTATGCATGCCACAAAGTTTCAAGTTTCATGTTATGATTATGTTGATCTCATTTTCACTTCTATGATTTGTTCCATGTTAAGATATTATGATCTCTTTTGCAGGTTATGATTTTCAAAAAGATATGATATGATTTTTATTTCTTTTGTATACCCTTACTGAGCATTTGAGCTCACCCTTTTATGTTTTCTTTTCCCCAGGATATAAATAAAGGTTTTAGGTAAAAAAGGGAAGATCTTTATGGGAGATATTGAAGATCTTTCACCAAGATTAGAAGATTACGTTCTGAGTTTCCAAAGACACTAAACTATTACGATCCTTTAGTGTGTGTTTTTGTTATGTACTAAGTATTCCGCAAAAGTAATGTAATGTCCATGTACGATAAGCTTCGGGTCTCTACAGCGGCGTGCCACGCTGGTGCAGCGGCGCCAGCGACCGGCAGCGGCGGTGCGCCACCGGAGATAACCACCACGGCTAAGCCGCAGCGGTGGAATGTGAACCGAAACGGCAGGTCGTTCCGGATTTGGGGCGGCGCGTCTTAACGCCGCGCCGGATCGTCGACCGCGGGGGTTTGTAACCCCCGCACCCACTGGCCACGCCAGCGCCACGCCAGCGCCAGGCCAGCTGGCTGCCCAGGCCGGGCCGGGCCGCGCTCAACCGGGCCAAACCCGGGTCAGGTCGACCCGGTTCGGCCGACCCAGGGGGGTGGGTCGGGCCGGGCCGGGCCCAGACCCCCCATTTCAAACTATTTCCGTTCAAACACCCATAACTTGGGATACAGACCTTCGAAAGATACACCGTCAGTTTCGATGCGATCCTTTGATCGATACGGTTGTTTCAGTATATTACACTCAAAGTTTTGGATAACTTTGTGTATGGTCGGATTGGTTCGAATACGAGACCAACCAGGCCCTTGGAGCGGAAATGATTATATCTTGAGCGTCGGACGTCCGATTGACGTGCCGTCAACTTTGTTGGATTCCTATTGATGAAAAGGAACTTTTGGCATACTTCTACCAAGGTTTGGACATAGTTGGAGTATGGCCGGGTTGTATTGTACCCAAAATCCAACCGGGCCCCTGGAACGGAGAAGCTGATATCTTTCAGACAAGACGTCCGTTTGACGAACCGTCAGCGGCGTTGGTGATCACATTGAGAAACGGTCCCTATGAGTATACCCTATGAGAGTTCGGGGTACAGTTGAGATATGGCCGGGTTGGTTCGCACTTGAAACCAACCGGGCCCCTTAGACGGAAAGACTAATGACTCACATACCGGGCGTCCGATTGACACGTCGTCTGTTGTGTTGAGACCCCTATGACGAGGTGGTCCTTTTAGATACTTGTTAATGGGACTTTGTGATACTTGGAGTATTGAACAGTAGCTCGTGGAGCGGACCCTCCCGGAGACGATCGTGCGGAGTACGGAGACCGTTTAGCCGACTGAGACTTCACGAGTGCTGATCGATCGACTCGGTGAGTTTCGGATTGCCCAGTGGGGAGCGCTTGGTTGTAGCGGCAGACCCACGGCGGAGGAGCGCTTGGTTGTAGCGGCAGACCAGCGGTACTCAACAGAAGGAGTACTTCTGGAGGCTATGAGGGGGAGCACTTGGTTGTAGCGGCAGACCCATGGTGGGAAGTGCTTGGTTGTAGCGGCAGACCCATGGCGGAGGAGCGCTTGGTTGTAGCGGCAGACCCGCGGTACTCAACAGAAAGAGTACCTCTAGAGGCTATGAGGGGGAGTGCTTGGTTGTAGCGGAAAAACCATGGTGGGAAGCACTTGGTTGTAGCAGCAGGCCCATAGTACTCGACAGATGGAGTACCTTAGCAGTCTTAGGTTAGTGAGCAGTACCTCGGAATCGTGACAGGACCACTGTACACTTTAGAGATGAGGTTCTTCAATAGTTACGGTTTCGATAATGAAGATCCTAGTTTGAGCTGAGTCTATGATCTTTGTGTTTCCTCATGATTGAGATGGGTTACTTTATAACTTAGGTATATGTATGGGCATATACCTGGGTAGTGGTTATCCGTTGATTTCATAATTTTTGCGTTCCCTCATGATTGAGATGGGTTACATGATAACTTAGGTATATGTATGGGTATATACCTAAGTAGAGGTTATCTGTTGAGATATTTCTTTGTGGTTATCCTTGTTGGATTTTGTGAGACCTTGAGGGTCTCGGGGTCCCTACTGAGTATCGTTATACTCACCCCTGCACGGGCTATGCCCGCTCCTCGTTGTGTTGGTTGCAGACGACGGACAACGTAGACAGAGGCCGAGTGTTCGAGGACTGGACGGTACCCGGAGGTGGACCTCACGACGAGACAGTATCCGGTGGTGGACTTCACGACGAGACGACACTCAGAGGAGGTTGACGGGCGAGAGAATTGTGGAGGCTATCTGTACCTACCCTTCAGGTAGGATCTGTGGTGGACGATCCAGGATCTGCACTATCTATACCTACCCTTCAGGTAGGATCCGAGGAGGACGACCCTGGAGCTGCTTCCATTCTTCCAGCTGTTTGTCTTTTCTGTTGTACTATTGTTCAGTTGTAGCTGTACTTTCGATTAGGTTTGTATTCTGGCCCATTTACTTTTCAGTAGTTCCTTTTTGTACTTAGTGTTTTACTTCTGCTTGTACTCTGTGGTGTTTTGTATACTTTTATAAAGGAAATTCCTTCCCAGTTATCGGGATTTATGCCTTTGGTGCTAGTCGCCAACCCCTGGCCTATGGAAGGCGGGCTTGGGATAGTCACGGCACGGGCCCCGAGGAGAGGTCGTGACAAATTGGTATCAGAGGAGTTCGGTTCTACCGTAGAACTAAGGACTCTGATATTTTTCTTTCTGTGAATCAATAGTGTTCAGGGTACCGAGTGTGGTTTTCAGTTCAGGGAGTCTAGTGTTGGTGTGGGGGCCGACGTATCCGTACACCAGGACCCTGACTACTGATTTCCAACTTTGTGCATGAAAAACACTAATTGTGTGTGTGTTTCTAAGAGTTTTAAAGTCAGCTCAAACCAGGTCAGCTCACCAGGTATAAATCGTTTGACCATGTCTTATCTGTTTAGGATGTCTCTATGCAGACAGTCAATCGGAGTTCCGAGAGAGTACTCGATGACGGCTCACCGAGCGACGAGGCTCCGGTGCGGGGCCCTTTTTCTATGTTGGCACCCTCGGGTGGTGTACCAGCATGACCACCAACTATTGGGAAGCAGATTCCACCAGCCTTATTAGCGAACTGTGCACGCTGGTAGAGTGCGTTGCACGAGCTCCAGCAGCAACGGCCTCCAAGGTTATGAAGCGAGGCAGATTCCAAGACAGCAGAGCACTGGCTGGAGGCGATTGCTAGAGTTTTTTTCCTAGATGAGACATCAGTAGAGTGGATGGTGGACTTGGCTACTAGTGTTTTCTAGTGAGTGACCATGAGGATGGTCCGCATAGCGATGAGGCTTCGATACGTGGACCGATGCCTGAGATAGTGCCTTCTGGTAGTGTGTCAGCTATACAGAACTACTTGTTGGTCTTCAGTTACAACCGGTGGTACCGGTAGGTGACACATGTAGGCTTACTGCCTTACACGTGTTCTAACATCAGATACCCTCAAGTTCCGAGGTGAACTTGACTCACAGGCGGCTGAGGACTGGCTTGAGGAGGTGTCATAGAGTTTTCTAGAGCTTATACAGCTTCGGAAGGACGACATGTCGGTAGTTGAGAATTCATCGAGGCGTACTGAACATTCCGGGTACTCGATGAATTCAATTTGATCAATGATATAGAGCTCAGACCTCTGAGTGTGGTGTATTTGTGGATATTCGAGCCAATAATTTTTCCTCTATGAATTCCTACTCATGTTACGGTGCTAGAGAGAACCTTGAGGTTGAATGTTCTTTGGCTGAACGAATACAACTAGAGAATGTTAGAAGTTGGAACGCAGCGAGCTGGTTCCAGTCTCAGAGACTTGGGCGTCCGAATGTTTCAAGAAGAGGAAATGTTAAGGATAGATAAATCTGCAAAGCAGCAGACATGGAGGCGGAGCTAGGAGAGCAGCATGAGGTGGTGTACTTTTCAACATGTTACAACCACCCGCCTCTGTTGTTCCCTCCAGGCCCAGGGAGCTGGAGGGTAGGGAAAGAGAGTAGCTGCATGCGGTCAAGGAGAGTGACCCAATGGATCTATGAATGTTTTGAGGGACAGTCTGTGTCCACTACAAGCTGTCGTAGTAACAGACATCGATACGAATAATCCCTTCCTTCCATGAATCTAGTCCCAGACCTAGAGTTTCCGGTTAAGCCGTTGAATTAACCCTCGCGTCTAGAGATACCTTTGGTAGGATACTCGATAGTCACACTTACGCCGATGGTGTGATCAGACCCTTGAGGCGAGAGTCTCGGTTGGGACTTCTTGGGGGCAGAGTCGAGGCCTTACGGCGTTAGTTTGAGTATGGATTTGGAAATCACTGTTCATACTCAAATTGACGGTATTAGGAAAACGTCGGGATGGGTTTTCCTTGGTCGGCGAAAAAGAAACCCAAGGCAGCACATGTTAAACTCTTGCATGGGAGGGTGTAGCCGATCATTCTTGGGTCGGCCAACCTTACCCTCATGGTAGCAGGAGTTTTGAGTTTCAGTTTTAATCAGGAAAGGGAGACCTCTAGAGTTCGATGATGGCGACCACGTTCTTACACGAGTCTCACCTCGACGAGGTTTACGGAGATGTAGCCGAGGCGGTGAGATATCTCTGAGGTTCAGCGGACCTTTTCATCTCCTCAGCAGGGTAAGCGAGGTGGCTTACCGCTTGACCAATCCACCTCAGTTTCACCAGGTGCACGACGACTTCCACATATCTCAACTGAGGAGATACGTGCTTGACCCAACGCACATCATCGACCATGGGGAGCTAGAATTTGGCGATGGGGTGACTTTTGCAGAGTTCCAGTAGAGGTTTAGGATCAACAGGATCAGTTCCTACGAGGACGGTTGATTCCTCTTTCGTGTTTTCATAGGTAGCATGGGAACCTCCAGGTGAGCACATGGGAGCGGAAGGCTCAGATGCGTGCTCAGTACCGCTTTTTTTCCCCCAGTTTGTGTTATAGCTTTACGGGGACGTAAAGCCCTGAGGTGGGAGTAATGTAAAGACCCGTAAAATTCAAGGGAATTTTTTTCTTAATTTTATTTGGGATTTTACAAGAACGCGGTTTCTGACGGGACTTGATTCCGAGGCCCGGTGTGCCCTGAATCAATTTCCGAAGTTTAGCTCGGGTACGTTTAGTGAACGAACGAGCGGGTTTTTCTATCTTTTGAACCAGTTCTCAGAATCGAAATCCGAGGGCATAGATGAAAACACAGCACCGATAATTGCTTAGGAACACCTATTCCGAAGTTGCATTTGTGCGGGTGGAGAAGTTTAATTTGTGGATTAAATGAGGAATGAATAAAATTGTGAAACAATTTTATTTTTAAGTCTAAGGTGGTTTTATCCTACATGGGGAAGTTGGGGTGACACCTAACTACCCATGTGAGGATGAATGAGAGAATAAAGGAGAGGTGGGGCCCACATGAACCCCAACCCCTTCACATTCCTCTTAAACTCCCTAACTCCCTCTTAAGTTTGGTAAACTCATCTTTAATGGAGTGACCCTTCACTTTCTCTCTCTCTCTCCCTCATTTACTATCGCCAACACACACCTTAATTAATTAATTGATCCTATAAAATTAATTAACTAAGAGTTTGAATTTTGAAAAGTTGAAATTACTTGTGTTAATAAAATAATAGCATGAACCTATTATTTTATTTTGGGCACCTTTGTGTTGGAAGAAAAGGGAAGGAGCTATTGTGTAAAGGAAGGAAGAAGTTCCTCTTGGGTGGAAGAATATCATCCTCTCCGTGACGAACGGTTCTTCTTCGACGAAGAACATCGACCCCTCGACATGGAACGACTTGGCGATCACAGTTCTTCATCCTCTTCTTCCTCCACGACAAGAGAGGAGATGTCACTTCCTCGGGTCACTCCGATGACGATGGAATCGATACCGTTCTAATGCGATGATTGACTTCCGTGACTTGACGATGTGTGACGTCTTTTCTAGGTAGGGATTAATTGCTTTTGTTCGTGAGTTATCCTTTGCCATTCTTCGTCTGTGTATTTTGGCCGCTTGATATCAACTTAACAGAAGGAGGTCGGATCGCACGAACATGGCCGACTCTCCTCCCCCTTTTGTTGTTGTGATATTGCGGTTCGAAAGAAGGCAGCACGGTGCAAAGGCACCGCGCAGAAACAAGGAGGATCATCAGCGAAGAAGCACGGCGCAATTGCACCGCGCTGTAGAGGTCGAACGAAACCGCGGCCGGAGTCGGGGCCGTAAAGGTGAATCGAAGACTCCGCAGTTGTTTAATTGACATGCAAATCGATGGGCGACGACAAATCGGGCTGAAATGGTGTTTGAATCTCTTCGCAGTAAAGATCGGGTCTCGGGAGGACTATTGACGAAGGCGGCAGGCGAAATGGACCACCGGAGCTTGTCCGGTGGTCCGCACAAGGCGGCGGCGGCGCGCCGCGCCAGTGCGGCGGCGCCAGTGACCGGCGGCGGTGGAATGTGAACCGGAACGGCAGGACATTCCGGATCTGGGGCGGTGCGGCTTAAAACCGCGCCGGATCGTTGACCGCGGGGGTTTGTAACCGCCGCACCCGCTAGCCATGCGGGTGCCACGCCGTGCCAGCGCCAGGCCAACCGGCTGCCCAGGCCGGGTCGGGCCGCGCAGGCCGGGCCGGGCCACGCAGGCCGGGCCGGGCCGTGCTCATCCAGGCCGGGCCGCGCCCATCCGGGCCGGACCCGGACCCGGGTCGGGTCGACCCGGTTCGGCCGACCCAGGGGGGTTGGGTCGGGCCGAGCCGGGCCCGGACCCCCCATTTCGAACTGTTTCTATTCAAATGCCCATAACTTGGGTTACAGACCTCCGATCGATGCACCGTCAGTTGCGATGCGATCGTTGGATCAATACGGTTGTTTCAGTATATTACACTCAATGTTTCGGAGAACTTTTGGTATGGTCGGGTTGGTTCGAATACGAGACCAACCGGGCCCTCGGAGCGGAAATGGTTATATCTTGAGCGTCGGACGTCTGATTGACGTGCCGTCGACTTTTTTGGATTTCTCTTGATGAGACGGAACTTTTGGCATACTTCTCCCGAGGTTTGGACGCAGTTGGAGTATGGCCGGGTTGGATTGTACCCGAAATCCAATCGGGCCCCTGGAATGGAAAAGCTGATATCTTTCAGACCGAACGTCCATTTGACGAACCGTCAGCGGCGTTAGTGATCACATTGAGAAACGGTCCCTATGAGTATACCCTATGAGAGTTCGGGGTACAGTTGAGATACTTATGGGTTGGTTCGCACACAAAACCAACCGGGCCCCTAGGACGGAAAGGCTAATAACTCACAGACCGGGCGTCCGATTGACACGTCGTCTATTGTGTTGAGACCCCTATGACGAGGTGGTCATTTGAGATATTTCTTAGTGGGACTTTGTGATACTTGTACTATTTACCAGTAGCTCGTGGAGAAGACCCTCCCAGAGATGAGCGTGCGGAGTACGGAGACCGTGTAGCTGATTGAGACTTGACGAGGGATGATCGATCGACTCGGTGAGCTTCGGATTGCCCAGTGGGGAGAGCTTGGTTGTAGTGGCAGACCCATGATGGAGGAGCGCTTGGTTGTAGCGGCAGACCCGCGGTACTCAACAGAAGGAGTACCTCTAGAGGCTATGAGGGGGAGCGCTTGGCTGTAGCAGCAGACCCATGGTGGGAAGCGCTTGGTTGTAGCGGCAGACCCACGGCGGAGGAGCGCTTGGTTGTAGCGGCAGACCCGCGGTACTCAACAGAAGGAGTACCTCTGGAGGCTATGAGGGGGAGTGCTTGGTTGTAGCGGCAGACCCATGGTGGGAAGTGCTTGGTTAATGCAGCAGGCCCACAGTACTAGACAGATGGAATACATCAGCAGTCTTAGGTTAGTGAGCAGTACCTCAGAATCGTGACAGGACCACTGTACACTCTAGAGATGAGGCTCTTCAGCAGTTATGGTTTCGATAATGAAAATCCTAGTTTGAGTTGAGTCTATGATCTTTGTGTTTCCTCATGATTGAGATGGGTTACCTGATAACTTATGTATATGTATGGGCATATACCTGGGTAGTGGTTATCTGTTGATTTCATAATCTTTGTGTTACCTCATGATTGAGATGGGTTACTTGATAACTTAGGTATATGTATGGGTATATACCTAAGTAAAGGTTATCTGTTGAGATCTTTATTTGTGGTTATCCTTGTTGGATTTTGTGAGACCTTGAGGGTCTTGGGGTCCCTACTGAGTATCGTTATACTCACCCCTGCACGGGCTATGCCCGCACCTCGTTGTGTTGGTTGCAGACGACAGACAGCGCAGACAGAGGCCGAGTGATCGAGGACTGGACGGTACCCGGAGGTGGACCTCACGACGAGACAACATCCAGTGGTGGACTTCATGACGAGACGACACTCGGAGGAGGTTGACAGGCCAAAGCATTGTGGAGGCTATCTGTACCTACCCTTCAGGTAGGATCTGTGGTGGACGATCTAGGAGCTGCACTATCTGTACCTACCCTTCAGGTAGGATCCGAGGAGGACGACCCAGGAGCTGCTTCCATTCTTCCAACTATTTGTCTTTTCTGTTGTACTATTGTTCAGTTGTAGCTGTACTTTCGATTGGGTTTGTATTCTGGCCCATTTACTTTTCAGTACTTCCTTTTTGTACTTAGTGTTTTACTTCTGCTTGTACTCTGTGGTGTTTTGTATACTTTTATAAATGCAATGCATTCCCAGTTATCGGGATTTACACCTTTGGTGCTAGTCGCCAACCCCTGTCCTATGGAAGGCGGGCTTGGGTTAGTCACAGCACGGGCCCTGAGGATGGGTCGTGACATGCAGTTACTCCTAGTTTATTTGAGTGAAACTATCATTGTGTCATGTCAGGAGAATTAATGGCTCCTTTAGGTGTTCGTTTGGTGAGGATTGATTCTATTCTCATCTTAGATCCATTATTTTGAGCTCCCGCCCGAGATACCCTTTTCATATGGCCCGATAGTGATCTTGGGTTTTATTTTCTCAGAATATTGAGTTGCAAGATGTTATTGGAGCACTTCCAGTCTCATTTTTACATCTCAAAGTAGAAACGATCTCATAATAGATATTTAGTGAAGATATCGAGTTTTTCTACTGCTAGGATACTTTTCTGAGCATGTTACCATATCCAGAAACAAGAACGACACCAATCTCAAGCATTAGATAAGGCAGAGTCAGTCATGGTTATTTTACCACCCTTTGTTCATCTTTCCAAATTGTTAAAATTTTGATTGTTCTTGTACTTATGTTGTGTGCTTGAATGGTGATGGATTTCTATTTTCACTCTTTTTTTAAGATTAATTAATAGAGTGGATTCATGGTGTTCATTTCATTCACATAGAATACCAAAAGTTCTAAAGCACATTAAATCATTGTGCTCTTTACTTGATTCTTTATTTGTTGTTTATTTTCTTATTTATTCCTAATTCTCCTCTTATACGCCCTTCATGAGACATTATCATTGCTTCCATGATTTATTATTTGATCTCAAATACTTCTAGAAACCAAACCTTCATTTGATGATCAGAGGCCATTTCATGGAGGCTTACGCACGACGTAACCCCCATCAAATTGGTATCAAATACAATGAATAAAAAAATGGCTTCTACAGAGTAAGAAATTGAAATTTTTAATTGTGATAATTATTTTAACTTGTGGGAATGTCACGAACCATTCTAGATCGTCATCCGACCTGGTCCACGGCAAGGCCCGAAGGGCGTTCCCAATCCCCACGGGCTGGTATAAGTGCCCGAGTATCAAAACTAATGTGTGGGAACGATTTACCCGAACTAGTAAACACAAATCAACTGACAAGATAAATAAAAAAACTGAAAATAGACAATCAATCCTGACCTTAAATAAAAATCAAGTTTAAAGGTTTACATCTTGAATCAACATCCAAAAAGTAACTACAAAAAAAGAAACTAAAACTCTAACTCAAACCTCCAAGCAACAAGAGATGTGCGATATCCACAAGCTACAAACACCAACCTGAATAAGAAGACCATCAAAAACCCAAACCACCAACACTGAGCACGATGTCACAACCTGAATACACAAGCAACAAGGTCTACATACACCCTAAGGTGTATGAAGGGTGTGAGTGAAATTCCTAGTAAGAAATCACCCAATAAAAAGATTTCATGCCACAACACATAAGAGATAATTCAACATGCTTATTTAAAATCATACATTTAAAACACTTTGTTTTTAAGGAAAACATTTAAAAGGTGAAAGTGAAAAGGAAATAGCATTGAAAGAAAAAACATTTCACAAATTCTACATTAAAATGGAAGAGAAAATTTATAAAGAACATGTATATACTAAAGTGGTCCTCCGTATGCCGATGGAAGGCACCACGTCATGAATAGTAGAGCACTGCGGGTAAATCCCCTAAAGTAGCTAGTATGTGTGGTGCGCAAGAGACATCTTACCTCAGGGTAAACATGGCATAGGAACCACAATAATAAATACTCTCACGAACAAGCCACTAGTATGAAAACACATCCATAACCTAGTGGTCTCCAATCATCACAAAAGTTTAGTTAGTGTTGTAACGTCAATCCTGCCAGATGAAACCAGGAAGAACCACTCACATGTCATCTAGCTTACTAGTCCTAATCCGCCCACCTAGGTACCCAGGGTTTCCCTTGTTCTCAATCAGGTTCCATATTCACATCATGTATCACTTTCACATATCACTCATCAAACAGGACATTACACCCAAAAAACCACCACATGCATACCCAAACACCATTTAAAAAACACATGCACACTAAAACAATTTCACAACATGATTCGCATCACTTTCATGACTTGATAAAATATTTAAACAATTTAAAGAAAATTTTTAAATAGCACAACAAGGGTTTCCACATGAAAAATTCCCTGTTTCAAATACAAAAGATCCTTTAAAAACTTAATGTGCATTTAAATCTTTCAAATACAACTCCCTCACTCCACATATAATTTAATAAATCTAGTTAAACAATTTATGAATCACTTAAAATTAGAAACCAAAGGTTTACACAAGAAAACACACCTCATTTCCATTTTAGAAAAACTCTCTCTAAGCCATAACATAACGAAAAGACATTCAAGGCATAAAACAAAAAGACGTGTGTGCGACACCTGATGAATATAACTCATTTTCTCAAAGATTCCATTTCTAAATACAAAAACACTTTAAATATTTTCCGAACTCAAATCACATCTTACAAATAACTCACAAAACCCCCTTTTATTTTAAAGGAACACCGCTTTAAACCACACACACAACATAGCCACTTTCTGTACAAAATCCAAACCCAACACATAAGCACACCAATACTTAAAAAAATATTTTTCACCTTTTAAAATAATTTTATAATGTATCATAATAGTTTATAAAACAACTACACCAAATACACCCATTTTTTCATCAAAAGTGCACCTGGAACCCCCTTTAAAATTTGAATGCACGTCCTAACCATAAAAAAAAGTGTTTCGCACCATCGACGCAATTTAAATAAATCATTTCATGAATTATAAAACACCATAAAATCATTGACACAATCCAGTAAACCAACTCATATTAAGACATCAACTTCAAACCAAACACACATCAATTTTTCCAAAGAATACACTCGTAATACACAAACAATTGATTGTACACCTTCGGTAATTTGTTTTTCACAACAAAATCAATATAAAAACATAACAATTTTCCTTCCAAAAATTTTATTTCAACAAATGTTATTGTCAAAGCATTTCCAAACCAAGACAGCACCATCAAAATAGATCATAGATCATGAAAAATAAACTAAACAAAAAAATTAAATTATCTAAAATTTGTTGGGAAATTGAACCACCTACCTCACTTGGTGAAACCCCCAAAAATGGTGTGGGAACATTAAATTTTAGTGCAAAACATCAATCGTGTGCCATTTGCACCACAATGAATCTAGTGAAAACCCAAAAAAACAAGGAGATTGACCCCCAAAACAAATGATTAGAGCCTAAAATTTAGACCCCAACCCGTTGGACAACCAAAACTCATGGAAAAAAAGGAACTCGACCTGAGGGGGGGTAGCAGTCGCCGGAACAAGGCTTCACCGGAAGGGGTAAAAAAAGGTCTCTGACCTTGGGGCTTGCGGCTGTGCGATGGCCGGCCGGGAGGGGGTGATGGCAGGTGGTCCTAAGGCTAGCCAAGGGGGGAGCAGAGATGATGGTCAGGAGGTGCTCAGCCAAGGGAGCAGCGCGCCGGGCCGGGTGCGGCGAGAGGTGGTGCCACCGGACGGAAGGTCGGCGAACGTATGAGGCGCGCGTGGATGCCGGGGTAGCTGTGCGAGTCGACTGACCGGGGGGTCGGGTCGATGACGCGAGCAGGCTAGGAGGGAGTATGATACGACGACGGAGATGTTGTGCGCTAGGGAGGTGTGAGGCGCCAGGAAGTCCATGTGCAAGGGAGCAGGGGCGGCGCCTCGTAGGGTTGCGAGGGGAGGGGGATGTCGCGCCTGGTAAGGGCTTCTCCCTTCTTCATTTTTTCTAATTAAATCACAATAATAATATAGAATAAATGTTAACAACAACAAAAACAATATTAAAAGGTTAATAGTTTTAGAAATAATTTTAATATTACTAGTAGCAGCACTGTAGAGGCACCGGTACTATAGATTGGCGGGTATTGTAGCGGTGGTAGGGCACTGTAGCAGCGGCGGTACTGTGTGGGTACTGTAGCAGCCGGGATACTATTCACAAAATGGCAATTGGGCCAAAAATTTGGGCCTACTGGCTATGTAATGGGCTATAATCCACTGGGCTTTCGGGCTATGTAATGGGTCTCCCTCTACCCAGTTAAAAAGAGGTCTTTGATTTTCTTTAATAATAAAATGATGCTTCAGCCCCAACCTTTAAAAAAATAATATTTACATCTTTAATGCCAATAAAAATAATAATAATTACTTAATAACATATTAACCCTATTAATAACTGTAATACTATTCTTACATAATAATAACAATCGCAAGAATTATAATAAAGAAAGAAAAAAAATTACATCTTCTATTATTATTAAAATAATTCTTTAAACTTCGTTTATTTATTTATTTATTTATTTATCTCTTATCTTACATCAACCTCATTTATTTAATTTTTACTTCATTTATTAGTTCTGAGCATCGGGTAGGCCGTGCGGGGAACCGGGCGAGGTCATGTGGCTTTGACCGCAGTACGCTTAACGATGTCAAGGCCAAACACATGTTTTTAAATAAGAACACAAATATTTTAAGTCGGGTCTCGACCCGAACTACCCGTTTCCCAGAAAATTAATAAAATTAATAATTTAAAAATGACGGGTGTGACAATTCTCCCCACCAAAGAACTTTTCGTCCCCGGAAAGCCACAAATTCAGGCTGAACCCCCAAAGAATAAAACGACACCCCCTTAAGGTTCAAAAATAATTCCTACAAAAAATGAGTGAAAAGATGCCAACGCACTGTTTTCATAGAAAGTGTCTTAATGAAAACTTCAAGAAACTCGTAAAAAGTCTTTCTGATATGTGTCACCCTCCCCAAAGATCTAGAACACCTCCAGTTGACCGATTAAGGAAAGGAACTCTCGCACCCACGGAAACCAACTTCACAAGCCGAACCATCTCAAACACTATTAAACGAAAACCACGCCATTTGGATAGAATGAACAAACAAGGTCAAGCCACGTCCAAGGAACACTTTTATCACTTATCACCAAGCCCTCTTTAGATTCAGAACCAAAAGGTAGACATGGGGAAACCTAAGGGGATCCCCACAATTAATAACCTTCCAACGCTCAAGACGATACTGGAAAACCGAAACAGGGAGGTCCGAGTAGACTCCCCATCATTAAAGAAAATTCCAACACCGATTCATTCCAGAGACATCTGTGAGAGACCCAACATGGGTCCCTCCACCATTAGAACTAACAGAAGATATAGAACATTGAAAATTTTATGATGGTGACCAAACACTCTACCGCAAGGGGCGGGGTGGGAGGGTCCCAACTGCCCGGGGCATCAAAATCACGACCCAAGACAAACCAGCATCCCATCATCCAGAGATGAATACTATTCAAATTTGAGACTGATTTACACAACAGACCATATAAGGACCACTAAAAGAGATTACATTCGGTGGGACGTAACCCCCATGACTTTAAGGTGACGAGATGACCACACATCCTCATAGCCACAGAAACCTCATGCACGCAAATGAGTCATTTAGAACAGAATAACCACTAAAAACAATTTAAACTGCCTTCACATTCAATACTGACAATAGACGTAAAGTTGGGGCCCATACACTCTCGGGGTTCCTGACCACGCACCAGCTTCACTCTGAGGCCTATGTCTAGAGAATTGATGTTTGAATCATCTCCTTCCTCGCAGGAAGGCATTGAAAACTCCCGAACGGACCTTCTCCTTTTGGTGCCACACACAACCACACCTCAACCGAGACAACACCAACAAACACAACACACCAGGACATCCTACTACTCCATCACGACACATCCTTCTAAACAGGGGTTTCGATGATACACATGAATCACCTCTTCACCTTAAAGAAGAAACTTAATAAGGAATGACGCGCTACAAACACTCCCCTTTGAACAGAAAAATTGGAACTCCCTACAAGGAGGACGCATTCCTATGAAGACTAGGAATCTTGGAGGGTTCTACGAAATCCACCTTTACTCTTCATGAGAACTTAAGCTACAAGAAGTCACCAAAAATGACCCTTGCAGCTAATGAAAGCACTACAACCCTTTCAAACCATTGGTCAACACCGATAACTCTTAACCGCCTTTACCCTTCCCCGCTGGAATTCCATTCACCATTTCGGGGGGAACCTTCCGACGCAACAATGTCAAACTTCATACCCGATGACTCAAACAACTCAAGGAGACCAATACTCCTATCAATTCCCTTTGCGTCTGTCATCCCGTTGTGAGAGGATCTACTTGAATGAAAAGAAAAAAGAATAGACTTAGCACTATCACTCAAAAGGAAGAGTGATTGCTTTAATCAACTAGAGGGTCGGCCAACGGTGAATTACCCGTAGCCGCACTTCAATCGCATGTTAATGCATTATGGGGGTGTGCACTAGTCAAGAAAGAATACCATAGACCCAATAAAACTGGTCCAAAGTCTAATACATACAGAAAACGAACACTAAACATGTAGGGAGAACCATTTTAAGGGATTCCCAAAGCATTTTTCAAAAGAAACAACAAACAACCTGCTTTCACACCAACTAACCAATAAGAATTCAAACTCAAGACACAAATAATCCAAAAAGGATTCTCGAATCAAAACGCCCACATCCACCATTCACAGAATACAAGGACACACCACACAACCACCGATTATTAAAACACCAATTCATTTTTACTTATAACCTAGATTTCTATGAATTCAAAACAAAGAGACGAGTAATGATGCAAGAGGAGACTAGTGTCAGCGGGTGACAGGGACATATGGTTGGCGTCCATAAGCCAATAACGCCACTGCAACAAAGAGTATTCAAGGAAAGCATCTCCTGCTCCACATGGCTTGTCAGACCCTGCGAACTCCCTGGGACCACTGACCCTACTCCCTTTTCACTTCCCCTAGACAAGATTAACCGCAATAACCAAAGACACAGACAACCCTCAACTTACTTTGGTAACTTGAGTCCCACCACGAGGTGTGTAGGGCAGACTCCTTTCTCGTAGCTAGAACGTCGAGTTCCGAAAACCTTAACGCTAGTCTATCGTGACTCTATCCTAAAAGAACACGGCCAAAGAGATAAAACCTCCTCTGATACCATTTTTTCTCGAACCAGGCCAGGTTGCCATCCGAACCGGCGCCCGACCCAGTCCCCAAGAAGGGCCGAAGGGTGTTCCTGATCCCCACAGGATGGCCAAAGTGCACGGGTATCAAAACTAATGCATGGGAACAATTTACCCGAAATAGTAAACACAAAACAACTGACAAGATAAATAAACTAAAACTAGAAATAGACAACCAAACAGGGCCTTAAATAAAAATACAATTTAATGGTTTGCAACTTGAACCAACATCCAAAAAGTAACGACAACAAAAGAAACTAAAGCTCTAACTCAAACCTCTAATAAACAAGAGAGGGGTGACATGCACAGGCTACAAATAGCAACCTGCATGAGAAGACCATCAACAACCTGAACCACCATCGCTGAGAATGATGTCACAACCTGGAATACACAAGCAACAAGGTCTACATACACCCAAAGGTGTATCCAGGGTGTGAGCGAAAGACCTAGTAAAAAGTCTCCCAACAAAATGATTCCATGCCACAACACCTAAGAGATAATTTATCATGCTTATTTAAAACCATACCTTTAAAACACTTTGTTTATAAGAAAAACATTTAAAAGATGAAAGTGAATAGGAAAGAGCAATGAAAGAAAAACCATTTCACAAATTATACTATAAAATGGAATAGAAAATTTATAAATAACTTGAATATACTCAAGTAGTCCTCCGTATGACGAAGGAAGGCACCACGCCATGAATATTAGAGCACTACGGGTAAATCCCCTAAGGTAGCTAGTATGTGTGGTGAGCTAGAGACATCGTACCTCAGTGTAAATGTGGTATAGTAACCACAATAATCAACGCTCTCAAGCATGAGCCACTAGTATGGAAACGCACTCATAACATAGTGGTATCCAATCATCACAAAATTTTATCTAGTGTTGTAACATCAATCCTGCCAGATGAAACCGGGATGAAACACTCACGTCTCATCTAGCGTACTAGTCCTAATCCGCCCACCTTGGTACCTGGGGTTTCCCTTGTGCTCAATCAAGTTACATATTCACATCATGTATCACTTTCACATATCACACACCAAATAGGAAATTACACCCAAAAATCCACCACATGCATACCTAAACACCATTTTAAAAACACACGCACACCAAATAAAGAACTCCTCTCTCTTTTCCTATATAAACCCACCCAGGCTCCCGTTTATCTTCACTCAAAATCCTTAAATCACACCATTACTATGACCTCCCATCTATATAGTCCTCCCAAGGCGCATCCATGCCCTCGTGAATCTCTTCCTAAGAATTTGGAATCACACTCTCAAGGTAAGGGGTCCTCACATTCTCCCCTTTATTCAAGAACCTTCTTCATTTTATTCCCTTTTATTTTCAATTCCTAATGTTGAGGTGTGTTTCTAAAAATTCCATATACTTCCCTGATGATTTATAAATTAATATATACCCCTTTCATTCTCATTAATCCCTTCCATGAACATTTATGTTCTCCCATTATGGTGTCGAAATTTCACTACGAGATTCCATGCCAAAATATGTGTAGTGAATACCCATACCCAATCCCTTTCAAGGGTGTTCACATTTATACACATTTACTTATTTGATTGGGGAAATACATGTATTTATTCCATAATCCTTTATTTTGGAATAAAATGTGATGAAAAATGACTTCATGTTATATGATCTATGTGGCACACTTAAGCATGATAATGAAATGAAAGTGATGGGTGCGCTCAAAATTATATAGCGCTCCATCACATTGGGTAATGTTTAGTCTCATGAGATTTCATGTTGGTATAGGGAGTAAACTTGATTCCTTTGTGGGACTTTCTCTATCATGATGTTTTGGAAGTTATCCTTGACCTATGTTTATGATGTAGTGTTTCAAGTTGTTGCCACATTTCTCAAGTTGTCTTTATGTTAAAATGCCATATCATGCCTCATTATTAATGTGTATGATTCTCATTCCTTTTATGTCTCATTGATATGCCTATTTTATAACAAGCATTAATTTCTTCATGTTATTTCATGTTTATTCCCTTACTGGGCTTTATAGTTGACCCCTTTCATATGTATGTCCCCAGGTTATCCCATGTAGTTTTAAGTATGAAGGAATATTATGAACATGTTAAGGAGGTTTTCAATAAACATGATGTATTTCATTTTTTAAGTTGTTATGTTATGTAGATAATTCCCAAATAGACAATACTTATCAATATTCCATGTTGTATTATGTGTAATATTATATAATAAATTAATAATTAATGTGTAATAAAGAGAAGGGTTGTTATAGTTGGTATCAAAGGAAAAGTTTAGTTATTTTTGGGATTGGGATTAGAAAACTATAGCAAAATCCTTTGGTATAAAACTAAGTATAAGAAAAAATCATGAAATTTTGGTAATTATATAGTAAGTGTTTTATCAAGAAAATTCATCTCTATCTGGATAATATAAGTTTATGTGTCTCTGGAACAGATTTTCATAGGGGTAAAACCTGAAAACACTACATTAAACTAGACTCGATCGAGAAGTGGTGCATGCCAAGGAGCCTTATTGCACACCTATTTTGAAACTACCAAGCTACATGCTTTAGTAAATTCATAATATCCTTTTGAACCATTATTAAGGGAACAATAAAAATTCACATAAGAATCTATGTTCGGAAATAGATCATGAATAACATATATTGAAGACTAAAAATTAATAAGTTAAGGTAAGAAATGTCATTTATAAGTTATCCCTTTAATGTTATTGGATTCCCATTTATGTGTCTAATAATTAAAAAATAATCACCCTTAATTTTCCCTTTATTCTAGACAATGGCAAAAAAGATTAGGAAATGGTTAAACAACTAATCTAACAGGCAATGTGATGACTACCCCCAACGAGATGTATAACCCGATGAGAGCGGGAATCACGAACTTTGTGAAGATTCTCTCTTAGCTGACTCAGGTTCTGAATACAAACTCGGATAAAGAGCAGTGCCCAAATCCCCCTAATAAAGAACAAGATTCAATTGACACCTTTATGTGAAAAAGGCCTCTAACTTTCAATGAATCATATAATCCCTTAATCATGTAACAATAGATCAACTCCCTTGAGAAGATCTTCTCCATCCTTCAATGTTCTGAATAAGATAAGTTTCTACAAGATTTTTATCATATGGAGGGAGAAACTAATTATTTGTGAATGTTGATCAACATTACAAATCCTGAGAAACAGATCTAAGTGATAGGGTGGAATGAATTCTAGAAAAACAAATTGATAAATATTTTTCGTGCACTATCCAACTTAAATTAGAAAGGTATTTCCTTGCCCTCAAGAAAAGAGATGATGAATATATTGGGGAATATGAGGAAAACATCATAAGGCATGTGTGATACACCTCTAGTTTGGTTGTTTCCCCTGAGTGAAAGGTTGGATACTTCTTTGGTGAGATAAAACCCAATCTATGAAAATACTTATAGATTTGAGACTGTGATAGCTATGAGAAAGTTTTCCAATGTGCCCTCAAAGTTGAAATGGAGACTAGTGAGTCTCAAGGGAACCATGGGGATAAGAAGTGGAATATATAATTTAATTTTGGTGGTCTTATGGAGAAATCTAATGATGTTAATAAATTTCAACATCCCACTTGTCAAAAGTGCGCAAAGAAGAACCCCACAAATTTCCTAATGGGGACAAGGAAATGTTTTAAGTGTGGGAAAGAAGGACACCTAGCTAGCAATTGCCGACAGAAGAAACTTACTAATTCATTGGAGGAAAGGAATGCTTTGGTAAACCCTCAATGCATTGTTCATTGTATCAACTCCAATAAATTAAGAAACTTTTAAAACCAATACATTAAGCCAAGGGTTTTCAGAGAAAACCAACAACCTCAAAGAAAGCAAGGGTGATCTTTTGAAATCACAACCGCTGAGGTGGGTCCTGAAAATGAAGTAGTGATAAGTACTCTAGTTATCCATTCAAGAAAAGTGAATGTACTTTTTTGTTCTAGTTATATGAATTCCTTCATATCACGAAATATTCATAGAACAATTCAAACACCAACACAAATCATGGAAGTAGAGTTATCAGTGAAAATGGAAAATGGGTAAATTGTTTTATACCAAGTATATAACTCCTTTCCTATCAAAATTTTTTACCAGAAATTTATAGAAAACCTTTTCATGCTCCCTTGGGATGAATTTAATGCAATTATGGGAATGTATTGACTTTCCATGTATAGATCCCACATAAATTACCATGAGAAGGAAATCCCTTGTCGTATTTTGAATCATCCTCTGATTCTCTACAAATGAAATGAAATGGATGAATCTTCTTTAGAACTAACATCTCAAGAATGGATTCTATTACCTAATGAAAAAGTGTATCTAGCTCATACGATTGAGTCTATGGAAAGGATCATCCTTGAAGGCATGCCCATTATGAAGAAATATGTTGATGTGTTTCTGGAAGAATTTTCTAGTCTTCGACCTAGTAAAGTGGTTGAATTTTGAATCAAGATTATACCTAAGGAATTGCCATTATCCAAGACTCTATATAAATAGGATATTATGGAAGTTGAGGAGCTGAAGAAAAAACTACAGGATAATCTAGATAAAGGGTTCATGCACCCAAGTTCTTCACCTTGGTGCGTGTCATTCCTCTTCATCAAGAAGAAGGAGGGTCAATGCATCTTTATATTGATTATTGTGAGCTCAATAAGATCATGATAAATAACAAGTATCCTCTTCCACATAATAAGTAATTTTTCAACCATCTACGTGGAGAGAAATACTTCTCCAAGGTGGATTTTTGGTTGGGATATTACCAAGTTAGAGTAAAGAAGGAAAATATCTGAAATTCGTCTTTTTGTATAATTTATAGGCACTATGAGTTCATATTAATTCCATTTGGACTCACTAATTCTCTGAAAATGTTCATGGACTTGATTAATAGAGTATTTAGATAATACCTCCAAAATTTGTGTTAGTATTTATATATGATATTATAATATACTCCAAAAGCAAGTAGGATCATTTGGAGCATCTGAGCATGTTTCTAAATACCTTACGAAAGGAGAAGCTTTATGAAAAGTACAAAAAATGTGAGTTCTGGTTGAAGGAAGTCTCATTATAATGGCATATTATCAGAATAAATGGGTTATATGTGGACCATTTAAATACATAAGTAATTAGAGAATGGTTGAGGCCAACATATTTTATAGATATCAGTAGTTTCTTAGGATTATCTGAGTACTATTGTCAATTAGTGAGAAATTCCCCGTGATTGTAAAACCCTCTAACCAAGATAACCCAAAATGGGCTTAAGTTTTCTTGGAATGATAAATGTGAAGATAAAATCAAGGAGTTGAAAAGGAGGCTTATCAATTCACATGTACTCACTCTACCCCCAAGTGGAGAACATTTTGTGGTATTCAGTGATGCCTAGAAGAAGGCCTTGGGATGTGTGTTAATGGAAAATCAAAAATTAATAGCTTATATTTCAATGAAGTTGAATGTTCACAAACAAAACTACCTAACACATGATATGGAGTTAGCTGAAATTATCTTCGCTTTGAATATATGGAGGAATTATCTCTTTAGGGATAAGGGTGAAATATATATGAATCAGAAAATCCTCAAGTATATATTCACACAGAAAGAGATGAATATGAAGCAAAGAAGATGGTTAGAGTTGATCAAGGACTATGATTGCTAAATCAACTTCCATCCATGAAAAGTGAATAAAGTGGAGGATTCTATAAGTATAAAGGATCCAACAATATTATCATTAATGAGAATTGAGAAGGATGTGATCTTCTTAGACTTAAATAGGATTTGAAAGGGAATCATAAAGGAAGGAACATCATCAATCCTTTCACAAATTATTGTCCAATCGTATCTTTTGGTTAATATAAAAGGATATTCAAAGAGATAATGTGGGAATTTAGAAGAAAGTTGAAGCTATAAGAAAAGGAAAATCCTCAGAGTTTAATCTTAATGAATAAAGTGTTGTGAAATTTGGGTCATGACTATGTGTACCATAAAATCCTGAGTTAAAGGATATGTTGGATAATGCACATAGTTCGACATTCTCTATCCATCCAGGAAGAACATAGATGTATCGAGATCTCCAAGATTACTATTGGTGGGATAATATGAAGAAGGAGATCATGGAATATACATCAAGATGTCTTATATGTCGGCAAGTGAAGGATGAAAGGAAAAAATTCAAGGGGATGATACAACCATTACCCATACCTACATGGAAATTGGAAGACATCACTATGGACTTTTTCACTAGTGTTCCAAAGACATAAAGAGGAAGTAATGTTGTCCAGGTCATGTTGGATCCTCTTATAAAGACTACACATTTCATTGAATTTCAAGAGGACTTCTCACTCGATCAACTTGCAAGGATTTATATTAGAGAAGTTGTGATGCTTCGTGGAACACCACTATCAATTCTATCTGATCGAGATCCAAGATTTACCTCTATGTTCTAGAAGAGTTTCTAACACTCTCTAAATATTGAGTTGAACTTCATCTTGACTTATCACACATAAACATATGGCCAATATGAGCAGACTATCAAGACACTTGAGGACATGTTGAGAGCATTCTAAATTGAATTTAAAGGAGGATGGGACCAACATCTTCCTCTGGTTGAATTCTCATACAATAACAATTTCTAATCATGCATCCAAACGGATCCCGATGAATCCATTTATGGGAAGAGGTGTAGAACACCTGCATGTTGGGATGAAGTTGGGGAATGCAAACTCCTAGGTCCTAAAATTGTTGAGGAAATGGTGGAAAAGATTAAGACCATTCAGCAACACATCAAGGCTACTCAGAGTTGACTAAAGAGCTATGATGACAATCATCGATGAGACCAATATTTTGATGTTGGAGACATGTTATTCCTCTACATATCTTCATGGAAGAAAATCATGAGATTTGGGAAGAAATGAAAGCTTAGTCCAATATACATTGGTCCCTTTGATTTTATAAACCTGGTAACCAAAAGTTTATTATAAGTCGAGAAGTGGTTTTCTATGAATATGTTTCTCCCAAATCTAGATATTCCAAAGATCATACTAACTACACACCTCAAAATGATTATGTTAAGATTGACCAGTCCATCCAATTTTGGGCTCCTATTGAGCTTTCTCCACTTGAAGCTCAATCTGTGATTTAGTCTCACTCGTGCTATGACTCGTAGTTAGATAGTGATCCTCCTAATACTTCTGGTGAAAACTAACTCACTAGAGATAGGGAAAGGAGTGTTATAAGCCCCCTGCTCATTTTGGACAACATGGGAAGACCTATTTTACTTTCCTTGTTGCCCAGGATCTTGAATCTGAGGATCCTCAAAGGCACAAACAAGCTATTGATTTTGGAGATTCCAAATAATGAATCTCTTCCATGGATGATGAGAGAAACTCTTTAAAGAAGAATGAGTGTTTTGTTGTTTACAAACCATCTAATGCTAATATAATATGCTACAAGTGGATATTTAAAAGAAAAGAGGACAACACTAGAGATCAAAATATTAAGTTTAAGGCCTGTTTGGTGGCTAGGGGATTCCTATGAAGAGAATGGATATATTACATAGAAATTTTCACTCATGTGGTTAAATACTCATCCATCTAGCTGTTAATTTCTTTTGTTGATTCCCATGATTTCCACATTAAGCATCTTGATGTTAAAACAATATTTCAATATAGGGATATTGATTAACAAATTTATATGACACCTACATAAGGTTACAAGAATGACATCAAATCAAACTAGGCATGTCTTTTAAAAAAATAATTATATTGTTTGAAAAAGGCATCTTGATAATGATGTAAAAGGTTTGACTCATTCATGTTTGACATTCAATTTAGTCGAAGTAAACATGATTCTTGTGTCTATTACAAAATTGTTAACAATTTCATGCTTTATCGGATGTTATTTGTTGATTATATGTTGATTATATTAAAATATATGAAACCCATAATTGCTGAGAAATCTCATTTATAGATTTACTTTGAAATGAATGAATTAGGTAATGTAAAGAAAATATTGATTATGGAATTTATTAGAGATAAAAAAGAATAACTTGTTGCATCCGCCTCAACATTCTTACATCTTAAAGGCCCTTAAAGGTATTTTTTGAGTCTCTTAAGCCTGTTAATGTGCCTTTTACCTACCACTTCAAACTTTCACTCTCTCGAGAACCTGTCTCAAGTTCTCACATTGAATATATGTCATGAATTCCTTATGCCAATATTATTTGAAGTATCATGTACTACATGATATGCACTAGACTCGATGTTGCATTTTCTACATGTACTCTTAGTCGTTTCATGGTTAACCCGAGAAAGCCACATTGGCAAGCCCTCAAGTGGATTCTTAGATATGATGTTGCATTTTCTCCATGTACTCTTCATCGTTTCATGGCTAACCCAAGCAAGCCACACTGGTAAACCATCAAGTGTATTCTTAGAGGTTTTGGTAGAAATATCAATATTTATGGTGGATCAGTATTATTAATGCTCCTGATGAGAAAGGTGTATGGGATTTCCATATTATATTATATTCAATAACAGTCATGATAAAAATAAAATTTGTAAACTAGAATATGTAATTGCAGAATTGAAAACATACATTTGTATCAAGTCAAAAATTCCAGTTGTTGAATGATGAATGCATACTACGGACCCTGGTTTTTCCCCACCACTATTCAATACACAACTAACAGGATTAAACGCCCGTCTGAATTCATATTATTCGGATGTGAATTCATATTATTCATGTGGATCAGTCTAATGATTTTATCACTATTTCTAATGTAAATGACATTCTATAGCGTGATTGGTTTGGAGCTTCCTTCACAGATGAATATATTTGGTACGTTGAAAAAATTATTGTTTTTATTTTTTGATATATGATTTCTATTACAATTTTAAAAATGCGTTTTTAATTTCAGATTTTTATAAAAAAAATTAATCTATTTGAGAATTTGTACATAAATTCATATTTATAAGTCCACATATTTATTTCACGGAAACAATAAGGATGAGAGAAGGTGAAATTTTAGAAAATGTTGAAAAAATGCCGACATTTTTGAAGCGAAGTCTACAGATGATAATAGGTACCATGCAAGAGTTAAACTATATATATCATTTACTATTACAATAATTTTTCTTAATGTGTAGTACTTATGGTTTATTTTTTTAGTATTGACTAGATGCTAATTATGATAAATCCAGTTATCAATGATTTTCTTTTTGGATCCGCTATATGAGTTTTGAAAAATGGGTGGCACCTGATGCCACTTAATAACTAGTAAATATTATATTCTAAATGTTTTATTATATGTTCTATAATATGCATTAACATTCTTGTTTTACTTGGTAGCATAATTCTTATGTATCGATTAGTAGGGGATTAATAAATGAGAAAGAAGAATTAAGTGGATTAGTGTAGTTGGAAAGCTGTTGATAGTACAATATTGAGAATGTAACAAATTTCATATAATTATCAATGTTCTAATAATGCCGAAAACAGGCAAATGGCAACAAATGTTTTCACTTGGTTTGAAAATTTATGAATGATATCGAAGCACCTATAAATAAATTCAGGAATGGATATTTTATCATATAAAAATATGGTTCAAATTTGAGTGCAAAATCTTGATTAGAAATGGTATGTCACCATGTTTCTGGAAAAAGATCTTCGGTTGTGATGAAACCATAGAAAGATTATCACTGATCTATTAGTGGCTTGTACGAATGAAATTTACATCATTAATAAAAATGGTGTTTTCTAAGAAACATAAATTTTATTTTCCATTTTAAGCGTTTGAGTAAAAAAAGAGGTGTGACATGCTCAATTTTGAGAAAACGAGATCTAACTGTATGTCATTCCAGTCATGTCATTATGGCGGGATGATTTTTTAATATGGGTTTTAGGAAAATAAAAATTTGGGAAAAGGGGTTAGGGTTCCGATATTTTTAAAATTGGGTCTGGGATGCATGAATGTCGTTCACGCATCCCGGACCCAGGCAGTAATGTGTGAACGGTGTTCACGTGTCCTTTACTGACTAGCTAAAGGAAGCGTGAACATCGTTCACACATCCTTGTGTGGGAAAAGATGCGTGAACGGCGTTCACGCATCCGAGCCGCGGCAGTGATGTGTGAACGCCGTTCACGCATCATTCGCGGACTAGCTATAGGATGCGTGAACGGCGTTCACGCATCCGGACGAGATTTTATATAAAAGGTGGGGTCCCCCCCCCAAACTCATTGTTCTCATCTGGTTTTTGTTGCGAAGCTCTGCAGAAATTCATTCTCAACAAATATTTGCAGCTTTTATTGAGCTAAAATTTCTATTTAATAATTTAATTGTTTAATTGTGTTTATTTATTTCATTTGTATGTTTAATTGTGTGTATGATTTATTTATTTCATAGTATATGCATGAAATGTTTTGTATGATTTAATTTTCTTGATTTTGAATGTTTGTATGATTTAATTTTTTGAAGGTCTGTTGTCTGAATATTGAATGTTTTATGTTATGTCTAAAATTTTAAATGTTTAGGAAAAGTAATTTATGTTAGAGAAATTTATTTTAATGGATGGTTTTGATGTAAGTGTAAATTAAATTACTTTTATTTACTAGTAATAATATTTTTAATCAATAAAGTATAAAATATATTTACTTATATTTTGAAAAGTAGAAGAATGCCCAAAAAACATTACAATTTCATAAAATTTAAAATAACAAAAGTGTTTATTATGTAAATCTCAATTAGATCAGTTCTAATAAAATTTATTAAATGTTATTAATAATTATATATATATATATACACATGAAGTTAAATTTTTGTAAAAGAGGTGTAGTATTTAATATAGATTTTATATAATACGGATAATATAATAAATATACCAAAAAACATGGTATGAGTGATGAATGATCTTGAGATGACCGACCATGCATAATTGAAATTACATGTTTTATTTTGTGTATGTTGTTATTAAATTTGTAATAATTTCATTTTTTTCCTCATTGATGACCTGCGATTCATCTCTCAGTAAGTGTAAGGACCTATGTGTCGGCTTAAAATAATTTATGTATTTCAGACCCCTAGACCCCCTCACATGCATGTGAGTAAATTTGTAATTAAAAGACAGATGCCCCGAAGAGGTGTCGACGAAGAGGCATCCCTGAAGAGGTGTCGACGAAGAGGCATTCGAGAACTCGTTCGAGAGGAGGCGTTGCTATTTGATAGGAGATTGGTGGTTGCTGCAATATTTGATAATAGAGAGAGGAGTTTACCCATATATGTTGTGGTTAGTTTATCAGATAATGATAAACTAATCGTAAGTCTCAAGATCAAGTCATGATTATATAATCATAAGTAATTAAACTTTATGAAACATATTAAATTTGATTTTGTGCTAAAATAACAATCACTATACCTTAACAGTGATAAATCAATACATCAAAAAGTCTCAAGACAATCAATTATTCAAAACCAAATTAAATAATTTAAAATTTTAATGTAGTGTATAATATTTTTTAAATTATTTTTTTATAGGTAATTATGTATGCCCAAATATATTGCAACGGTGAGGTAATTTGTACCGAGCAGGGTTTTAGCTATAGTGTGCCACATGTCAAAGTGGTAAATCTCCATGGTTGTATGACATTGGATGCATTTCGTAATAAGATTCATAGTCGGTTAAAACTGAGTGCAGGACAAGCAATCACTTCAATTAGATATCGACATCTTCAATATCCTGAGCGTCTGTGGCATAGCGACTACCCTATAGTCGATGATGAGTATTGGATGGAGGCTTCTCAGTTATTCAGGCAACAGTGTATTAATGGTTTGATGGAATTATTTATTTTCATTTCTGATATTGATGTGGTGCAATCGATTACTACAGAACCATGCTTTGTGACCTCTATAGAAGTCGGTCCTTCACAGCAGTCTTATTCATTGCCTCCTTCTCATATGACTCCTGTGGAAGAATGTAATGAGGAAGATCATAAAAATTTGGAAGGAAATGTAGATGACATCCCTTTCTGTGCTGATATAGTGAATGAAAGTTTATCTGTGGAAGAATAATCTAGGGAGTCAGCAGGAGATGATTTGGTTGGGAATGAACCTTCTGAAGTTCCTTTGAGAGACAAACATCCACTACATCCACCAGTTAGTGGTAATCACCCTTCAGTTTTGAGTTCCTTGGTTGGAGGAATGTCTTGTGAACAACATTTTGATTGGGATGTCATTACACCAGCTTCTGAATTCCATGGCATTATAGGGAATAGGCCTGCATCAAATGATAATGCCATATATGTTGGGTAGGAGTTCGAAAGTAAACAGGTCATGAAAAATGTGATAAAGAAATACCACATTGAGTGACATTTCACATTTGTGGTTTATGAGTCAAAGAAGACCAAATATCTCATTCGTTGTGAAAAATATGGGTCATAATGTAAATTTCGATTAAGAGCACTATTTGATAAATAGTATGGATGTTGGAAGATAACCAAATTAGAAGGCCCACACACTTGTCTGCATCCCAGCTTGGCACAAGATCACTCTTCCCTTGATGCATAGTTTATATCTACTGTTATTTGTGAGATGATACGAACAATTCAGGATGTTACTTTTTCCCTTGTTCAGGAAAGGATTCAACAATTGTATAACTATAAGGTATCATACAACAAAGCTTGGAATGCAAAACAGAAAGCCATTGTAAAAGTGTATGGTGATTGGGATGAGTCTTATGCGATGTTGCCACAGCTTATGGAATTGTTGTCTCTCAATAATCAGATTTTTTATCAATTGGACAGTGTTGAGTATGTATCCCAAAATCATCGAGTTGATCGGTCAAAGGTGAAGTTCAATAGAATTTTTTGGGCATTCAGACCGTGCCTTGCTGCATTTCCTTATTTTAAACAATTTATTCAGGTAGATGGAACATTCCTTTATGGAAAGTATATAGGTGTTCTACTCATTGCTACCACACAGGATGGTAATCGCGCTCCTCTTCACTTGCTTTTGTTGTTGTTGAAAGAGAAAATTTTGAATGCTGGAGCTGGTTCTTGGCATGTGTACGTGTTCATGTCACGCAAAAACAGGGCGTGTGTCTGATATCTGATCGTCATCGAGCGATTATAGAGGTCGTGAGTAGTGATGGGGTTTCTTGGACTGAGCCGAATGCTTATCACAGTTATTTCATTAGACATATTGCAAGTAATGTGCATAAGCAGTTTAGAGATGAGGCCATAAAGAAGGTGATCCTCAAATTGGGTATGGTTTTCTAAACTTTCTTTTTTTAACAAAATTTAATATCCATTTTAATACATTATTAGGTTATACTATCAGCATATGAACCCCAATAAGAAAGGTTTGATCGACGTCTTGAAGAGATCCAAACAGTTAATGAGGAGGTATATGGATATATGGTACAAATTTCAAAGGAAAAATGGTCATTAGCATACGATGGTGGCATGAGATATGGGCATATGACCACTAATATAGTGGAGTGCGTAAATGGGGTCCTCAAGGGTGTGCGCAAACTCCCAATCACAGGGTTAGTGCAAGAGACATTTTTTAGATTTGTTCACTACTTTGTTGACCGGTCCCAAAAGGCCTACCAGAGGATGGAAAATGGAATGCTTTTTACTCAGCATTTTCAAACTGATATTGACCGGATACGGAATGAGGCTTCACGATGGATTGTTATAGCCTTTGATAGGGAAAAGAGGAGTTTTCGGGTAAGACAGTGCTACGAACAGGGTACATGCACTAATGGTGGAGTGTTTATCGTGATGTTGGAAAACAGGTACTGTGATTGTGGTAGCTTTCAGGAATTGAGATATCCATGTGTACATGTTATTGCAGCTTGCGCTTCGGTAAATATATCATGGGAGCCATATGTTGACCCGGTGTATCACAAGAGAACTTTGGTTAACTGTTATAGTGTTGCTTGGATGTCTGTTGGTGACTTCCATTCTATCACATTGCCTGCTGATCAACCGACCATCGTCCCTGATATTTCCAGGTTTTCATAAGTTGGTTTTGGTTTCATTTATAATTTTTTCAATGTCTATCATTTTTGAAATTATTGGCTTCATGCTACCAGGTTGCGGCCTCGAAGAAGACTGAAGTCAACTCACATCAGAAATGAGATGGATTGGCCTTGGCAATGAGGAGGGAGAATACGATGTAGTATCTGCCATGCAGAAGGACATACTCGTAAGAGATGTCCCCAAGTGGCAGGACAGAGTTCCACATCTCATCATCCAAGATCGAGTATGTGTACCTGCTCCATTTTTGTGATAAATATAATTTTATAGAGCATGAGTTGTACTTTTTCAGGAGGAGTTCAAGTGCATTATTTTGGATAAATTAACAAACGTAATTTCACAAAAAATAAGAAATAATTAATTTTTCACTTTTTCCTGTTAATTTTTAATGTGGAATAATGTTAATGGTTATTTAATGTATAATGGATAAATTAACAAACGTAATTTCACAAAAAAGAAGAAATAATTAATTTTTCACTTTTTCCTGTTAATTTTTAATGTGGAATAATGTTAATGGTTATTTAGTGGATAATGGATAACTTAACAAACGTAATTTAACAAAAAAGAAGAAATAGTTAATTTTTCACTTTTAAAATCTTGTTTTCTTATAAGATGTCTAGTTTCAGTAATGGAATATGAGTGTCTGAGCATCATTAACTAATGTTGATTGTGAGACTAGGCTAATTTTGATTGTGACACCAAATGAAAATGAATATATCATGCTTCCACTATTAATAAGTAACGATGATATCATGTGTGCAGATGGAAGGTTTTCCATTACTTACATCTCAGGCTACTCATGTATCATGACTGATTTTAGAGGGACGTCCTGTGGATCCCTTGAGTGTACGTAGATCTCACCATTTCCATCATACTGCACCACCTCCCGCTATCGTCCCACATCTTTGTCGAGCTGGATTCTATCGAGTAGCGATGTGCGACTTCACATTTCTTGATCATCAGCTCATTGCCGCACTTGTAGAGATATGGAGACCAGAGTCACATACTTTCCATTTCAGTGAGGGGGAGATGACTATTACGTTGCAGGATGTGGCCATTATGTTGGGCCTCCCTATCGATGGACTTGCTTTGACAGGTCGAGTTCCATCAGATTTGTCTAAGCTTGTTCATAGACTTCAGGGCATAGAGGTCCAGGATGATGGAAGGACCATCGTCAGTGGTAGATTGCGGATGCCTTGGTTAGACCAGTACTTCACACATTTACCAGATGATGCTGATGACGTCACCGTGCTGCAATTTTCACGCACATATATTTTGAGTCTGATCGGTGGCACGCTTTTTGTTGACCACTCTACTACTTTTGTGCACCTGATGTATCTATCTTTTTTGGAGGATTTGGACCAGGCAGGCCGATATAGTTGGGGGTATGCCTGCCTAGCATATACATACAGAGCCCTATGTAGCGCATGTCGCATCGATAATATGCAGATCACAGGATGCATGGTTCTTCTACAGATGTGGGTATGGGAGCACATACCTCATTTAGCTCCACATGCCTGTGCGCCATTACCTGTTGATATTGTAGCAGAGGCTCCACGTGGACGTTGGTATGTTATTAATTCCTTATAATATATAACCTACTTGTATAAAATTCTTTTATGAAATATAAAAAAAATGTTATCAACAGGTGGAGTCAGGCGCATCGACATTCAGATTCTCCTAGACATGATGTTCAATCCTACAGACTTATGTTAGACAGCATTCGACCAGACGATGTAAGTGATTATTATTTATATTGTTAAATATTTACTCTTTACTGTACATCTATTCATTTATTAATTTATTATTCATTTTTTCTTTCAGATTACATGGATTCCATATACAGATGATATCCTTCAGAGTATGCCCCCATACTGTACAGTGATGCTTGATATCAGCTCCTGCATGGTTCCACTGATTCATTTTCATATAGTCGAGTGGCATCAGACGGATAGGGTTATGAGACAGTTTGGATTCCTTCAGCCACTTCTTGACCTGCCCAGTCAGTTGGATTCATTGCATTCCCTAAAGATGTTAGGGAAGAGAGATTTTGATTGGAGGAGATACCATGCCAGATATGTTGCGTTATGGGACAGACGACGGGAGTCCCAGTTGCGAGGGGCAGGGACAGTACGTTTTCATTTGATGGATCAGATGGATTATGCAGGCTGGTACATCAGGTCTCCAGTCAGATTTCTGACACGGCACAGACGGGGCTTCCATGACTTCGTATGCATTCTTCCTTTCACTATTGAACATATTTTTTATTCAAATTAGTCAACAATAGAATTTGTTTTCGCAGGATGCTCGTATTTGTCATCTACTTCATATGTCTGATCCAGTGGAGAGAGCTGCCTTTGACCCAGCATATTTTCACAGCCTTGTATGACAGATGCTACCGTCGATGGACGAGATTTATCATGGCATTTTCTTTGATCCACCACCTGCTGCAGAGGCCGTGGAGCCTGATGCGGAGGCCGCAGAGCCTGCTGCGGAGGCTATAGAGCCTGCTGAGCCTCACATAGATGTACCTGGGGGTGACGGCCCTGTTATGGATGTTGTTGTTCCATAGGAGGAGGCTGTTCACCTTGCTCAGCCACATGATATTGTTCCACTGGAGGAGGGTGTTCAGCATGATCAGTCAGATGCTCCTCCAGCTTCTCAGGCACAACCACAGGTACTTACAGACGCTGACTGGATTGAGTTTGATGTTTTATTGCAGTCATCCGCAACAGAGCATCCATCTACTTCCTATATTGGTGAGAGTTCCAGCTAGCTTCCACTATCCTTAGATGCAGGCCAGGGTACAGGCGGTGAGACTGTACATCCATCGTCTGTCACACAAGAGGATGTGGAGGTGTCTGTCGATGAGGATGCGCAACGTACGCCAGAGCACATACATAGACAGACACGGCGTGGACGCATCCAGTATATGCCTGACTGTGGGATAGAGGAGCATCCATGCCAGAGGCGTATATTAGGTTGAAATTTGATTTATGATACATTTTTTATGTGTATTACTATTATCTAGACTTCTATTATATTTTTAATAAGTGTCTTACTGTTATCAAATTATCTACCAATGTATATATATATATGTATAATAAATAATATGATTAAATTAAATGATAAATATTAATTATATTAATTATTTCGAATTGCAATAGAAGTGGTCACAGTTATGATGAGTGTTGGTTTAGTCCAACCATGCAGAATGCATATGTTGATAAGAATAAAAGGCCACAACAAGTGTATAAGAATGGAACAATAGTTGGAAAATCTTCCATTGGGAATATGAAAAGCAATGAAGTCAAGAAAACTGTGAAAGAAAATATTCCCAAGAATAAGTTTGAGCTAAAATCCAAGGATTATTTCATGACAAATCTTGAAATTCGTATCATCTCAAGAAGTTGAAACTTGAGGTATTCCAATCACACTTTATCCATTGTTCTTAATTATATTTCTCAATTCAATTAAGGGGGAGAGCTTGATTGATGGAAAGATGGGATGAAAAGGGGAGATTTATCTTTTCACTTGAACTTTTTAATATATTTGGTGAAGTATGTGCAGGATTTAGCATTTCATTGATAATTTTGATTATCTACCCTTGGTTAATAATTGATACACTCTGAGCATGATTTCACATGTATGGTTGTTTATGGAAAACATTGAAAACTAAAATATGAATTAGAAGTTCATTTGGCCAATTTTGAGAAGATACATATTCAGACTTTATAAAAGGAAACAATTTCTACTGGTACGCAATCTAAAGAGTGAGATTATTGAGTATGCATCTCAAAACTTAGGTCATGTCCATGACATCACTTCTTCCACCTTATTTAGATAAAATGATATTTTTTAGAGATCACATGCCTTAAAAAATATTACTCTTGGATCTAGAAATGAAACTCAGAGAACTTAGCATAGTGATGATGTGATCATGGTTCACTCATCACAATCACTAGATGTTTTTCATGTAACTCAGTTGTTCACAAATATACCAATATTTAATCATAAAAACAATGAAAAAGGAGTATTAGAAAGTATAAAAATTAAGTTTCCACTTTAGAATACAAATGGAACCATATGAGGATCTTTATAGAAATAGTTGTTTAACTACAATATATGTTAGAGAATACTCAAGCCAATCTATTAATAATTATTTAATGAATATCTATTATTCATGAATATTTATTAATAATTATTAACATTATTTCAATATTTTCTATTATTTAATTGATATTTATTAATATTTCTTAATTTTTACATTAAGTGTATTAGTTTATAATTAATAGTTATACATTTTGAGGAGGATTTGAGTCCTCTGTGGGATGTGTGAACCCCGTTCACGCATCCCTCCTCTCGAAAGGATGCGTGAACGCCTCAAAATGATTATGTTAAGATTGACGAGTCCACCCAATTTTGGGAAGAATGGAAAGATTAGTCCAAGATACATCGGTCCCTTTGATTTGATAAACCTGGTAACCAAAAGTTTATTATAATTCGAGATGTGGTTTTCCACAAATATGTTTCTCCCAAATCTAGATCTTTCACTGATCATACTCACCATACACCTCAAAATGATTATGTTAAGATTGACGAGTCCACCCAATTTTGGGATCCGATTGATATTTCTCCAATTGAAGATAAATATGTGATTTAGTCTCACTGAAGCTATGATTCAGAGTCAAATAGTGATCCTCATAATGCTACAGGTGATCACATGCTCACTAGAGATAGGGCAAGGAGTGTTATAAGCCCCCTGCTCATTTTGGACAGCATGAAAAGACCTATTTTACTGTCCTTGTAGCCCATGATCTTGAATATGAGGATCCTCAAAGGTAAAAACAAGCTATTGATGTTGGAGATTCCAAATAATGAATATATTCCATGTATGATGAGATGAACTCTTTAAAGAATAATAACATGTCGTATCTTGTTTACAAACCATCTAATTCTAATATAATATGCTACAAGTGGATATTTAAAATAAAAGAGGACAACACAAGAGATCAAAATGTTATGTTTAAGGCCAGATTGGTGGCTAGGGGATTCGTACGAAGAGAATGGATAGATTACACTAAAAATTTCACTCTTGTGCTTAAATACTCATCCATCTAATTGCTACTTTCTTATGTAGCTTACCATGATTTTGACATTATGCATCTTGATGTTAAAATAATATTTCTACATAGGGATATTGATTAATAGCTTTATAAGACACCTCCATAAGGTTACATGAATGACTTCAAAGAAAACAAGGTATGTCTTTTAAACAAATCATTATATTATTTAAAGTAGGCATCTCGATAATGATATAAATTTTTTGACCCATTCATGTTTGATAGTCAATTTAGTCGAAGTAAACATGATTCTTGTGTCTATTACAAAATTGTTAAAAATTTCATGCTTTATCCGATGTTATTTGTTGATAATATGTTGATCATATGCCAGTATTTGAAACCTATAGTTGCTGAGAAATCCCATTTAAAGAATACCTTCAAAATGAATGAATTATGTGATGTAAAGAAAATACTGAGTAAGGAATTTATTAGAAAAAAAAAGAATAACTTTTTGCATCTATCTCAACATTCATACATCTAAAAGTCCCTTAAAGGTATTTTTTGAGTCTCTTAATCTTGTTAATGTGCCTTTTACCTACCACTTCAAACATTCACTCTTTCAAGTACTTGTCTCGAGAGATCACAATGAATATATGTCTTGAATTCCTTATGCCAATATTAATGGAAGTATCATGTAGTAAATGATATGCACTAGACCCGATGTTGCATTTTCTACATGTACTCTTAGTTGTTTCATGGTTAACCCGAGCAAGCCACACTGGTAAGCCCTCAAGTGGATTCTTAGATATGATGTTGCATTTTTTGCATGTACTCTTAGTCGTTTCATGGATAACTCGGGCAAGCCACATTGGAAAACCCTCAAGTGGCTTCATAGATGTTTTGGTTGAATGATGAATGCAGACTATGGACCCTAGTTTTTCCCCACCACTATTCAATACACAACTAACATGATTAAACACCCATTTGAATTTGTATTATTCGGATGGGAATTCATATTATTCATGTGGACCAGTCTAATGATTTTATAATAATGTAAATGACATTCTATAGTGTGATTGGTTAGGATCTTCCATCACAAATGAATATATGTGGTACGTTGAAAAAATTATTGTTTTTATTTTTTGATATATGATTTCTATTACAATTTTAACAATGCGTTTTTAATTTCGGATTTTTATAAATAAAAATTAAGCTATTTGAGAATTTGTACATAAATTCATATTTATAAGTCCACATATTTATTGCTCGGAATCAATAAGGATGAGAGAAGGTGAAATTTTAGAAAATGTTGAAAAAATGCTGATGTGTTTGAAGCGATGTCTACAGATGATAATAGGTACCATGCAAGAGTTAAACTATATATATCATTTACTATTACAATAATTTTTCTTTATGTGTAGTACTTCTGGTTTATTTTTTTAGGATTGACTAGATGCTAATTATGATAAATCCAGTTATCAATGATTTGCTTTTTGGATCCACTATATGAGTTTTGAAAAATGGGTGGCACATGATGCCACTTAATAACTAGTAAATATTATATTCTCAATGTTTTATTATATGTTCTATAATATGCATTAACATTCATGTTTTACTTGGTAGCATAATTCTTATGTATCGATTAGTAGGGGATTAATAAACGAGAAAGAAGAATTAAGTGGATTAGTGTAGTTGGAAAACTGTTGATAGTACAATATTGAGCATGTAACAAATTTCATATAATTATCAATGTTCTAATAATGCCGAAAACAGGCAAATAACAACAAATGTTTTCACTTGGTTTGAAAATTTATGAAAGATATCAAAGCACCTATAAATAAATTCAGGAATGGATATTTTATCATCTAAAAATATGGTTCAAATTTGAGTGCAAAATCCTGATTAGAAATGGTATGTCACCAAGTTTCTGGAAAAAGCTCTTGGATTGTGATGAAACCATAGAAAGATTATCACTGATCGATTAGTGGCTTGTACGAATGAAATTTACATCATTTGTAAAAATGGTGTTGTCTAAGCAACATAAAGTTTATTTTCCATTTTAAGCGTTTGAGTAAAAAACAGAGGTGTGACATGCTCAATTTTGAGAAAACGAGATCTAACTGTATGTCATTCCAGGCATGTCATTGTGGCGTAGGGTGTGCTTTAAATAACTAAAAACAGTATTTTTAATTTAAAAGTGAAATTTTGTTTAAAAGGGTATGGCATATGCTCAATTCCCAGAATGCGTATTTATCATGAAAATCTTGGAGAAATTTTGAAAACGCATTTTAATTTAATGTCGACATTTGAGTTCAAAGAAAACAACAAAATAAAACGGTGTGGTGACATCACCAGGGCACACCAAAATCACTTTCATCAACCTCGTCCAATGAAAAAAGCACCAACACCATCATAATCATCATCATCATCAGCACTATGTAATCAAGCATCATCATGGAGGCCAAGGGAATGGATTTCATGGTCATGGGGATGCCGAAGAGTCTTCCGAAAGATATGCCAGAGTGGGTGTGATTCAGATACAGGAGGTTGGCCGAATGGATTTTGGCGGACATATTCCGGAACATCATCAGCCTCCGCCAGCCCTTCCAAATAAATCTGCAGGCTGCCTCCAGGTGCTGGTGGGAAGAAACCATTGAAGGGATTCCAAAGGGAAAGAAATAAGAATATGAACTTAAAGCAAGGGGAGCCTGCATACCTAATAAAGTATCATTCTTGTCTTGGTACCGGAAGGGAGGTGGAAAGATTGCAGTATATGGCTGAAGAAAGAACAAAATGAGAATGGGAAAAATATATTAATAAGCACAGCACAACGTACCGGATTGCGCAAGGCTTTATATGGAGAATCATCCAACAAAAGTGTGTTGGATTCATTGTACCGATCTCTCCCCCATGGCAGAGCTGGGTTATGCTCACTCCAAATTTTTTTGAGTTCCTTTAAAAAGAGGGGCCTATACTTGTCTTCAGGAGTCTTCAAACCTGTATAAGTGCAATGGGATTGATCCTGCGCAGGTTTGAGGTAAGTCAAATATTAAATTTTATGAAAATTTTGAAATCGTTGAGATTTTCTAAGCATACCCAACAAAAAAGCAATTGATGTTTGGAATGACCAAAAACAAAATCAAGCAGCTTCTCCGTGTTTGGCCTATAAAAATGTCGTACCGTTAAAAGAGAAGCTTCTAAAAATCAACATTAGGAGGGAGGAAGTGGTTGAAAATTACTTTATTTCCGATGACCAGACTCCCAAAGAAAAATTCTGAAAGCAGAACTGCAGAAATTGAGAACAAGAGGGCCTTCTAAATACTGGGTAGAAAGAAAGAAACTTGTGAGAGAAAACGAATTAATATACAAGAGAGGGGGGAGGGGGAAAGGGGAAAGAATGTGGTGGCACAAAACTAACAGGAATCTGGCGTGTGGCCAGGAGGACAAGGACGTGCATCGGCAAGTAGCCCGTTCAAACTTAAAATAATTAGCTTTCTTTTAGATGATCCATGAAGAGGTTTTTTGGCTGAGGGGTGTAAGAACTGCAGTAGGCACTCTGAGGGCTTGATTTTTTCCAAATTTTAAAGGGAAGCTACTTCCATAAAAAACGTTTCCGCATCTAACGTTTTTAACTTATCCATCCACTCTTGATCATCCTTGTTTTCTGAATCATCCGGACTTGCGCCGTGGTTATCATGTGTTTTTCCCTTCTCTGACATTGCGTCCTGCATAGAAAACACAAAACAATCTTATAACCTCATGAAACGTATATATGGAGCGGAATAGGGGGACTTAACTCCAATACAGATCTCGCCTCCAACGCCACAAAATATGACCCACCTTATATACCGAGGTCTTGAGACCTCGTCTCCGTCTCCTCATCTTTGTTTGCCCTGTAGGCGTCCATTGGACTTCATTGGTGATTGCATTGAAAATGTTTATTGCATTTACTCACGCCGTGAATCATTAAATAGCGATTCAGTGAGTGAAGTGGAGGCAAAATCTGTTAAATTGAGTGGTTTTTATTTTTATTTTTTATTAAAAGGGTTTAGGTTAGTTTTATTTCGGAAAATAGGTCTCTGGAGCGCCACATCAACTGACGCTTTTATTGAATTCCTTCATCTTTTTTTCAAAATACCCACACCTCCCCTCCCCAACCTCCTCCTATATATTTATAAAATTATAATAATAATTATAATAAATATAATTACTAAAATAAATATAATAAATTTACAATTATATTTGTAACTATTTTTTTAATAATAATAATAAATATAATTGATAGAATTATAATAATTATATAATTACAATAAATATTTAATTACAATAAATATTTAATTAAAAATATAATTATTATATTATTATTATAATAATTACTATATTTACAAATGTATTGATAATTATATAATTATATATCTATATTTATATAGTTATAAGTTTTTATTTATAAATAAATTTGAAATATTTTTAAACATATAATAAATACATTAATTATATTTAATTATTTACAATATATTTTAAAATTCATATATGTTTATAAATATTTTAAATTTATTTATAAATAAATAAATATTTACCATTTAATATATTTAATATATTTAATATAATTATAATTATATTCATAAATATATAATTAAAAGTCATTATATGTTTATAAATATTTAAAACTTATTTATAAATAAATAAATATTTATAAATATAGGTGTATAATAATATATTTATAAACATATTTATATTTATATAATTATGAATATTTGTTAATAATTATATAATTTTAAATATATATATATATATATCTAATTATAAATATTAATATAGAGACATGTATAATTATATAATAATAAATATATTTATTAAATATATAGTTATAAATCTACATTTATTAGTCAGTGTCACAAATTTCCTTTAGATTGTATTTGTATTTTATAATTTATACACTTATAAAGTCACATATATGAAACATAATAATGTTACAATTATAAGTTGCTTGAAATTGCCTTCAGTCTGTTATTTGTCTACCTATAAGCATAATTGAATGCAACACATCAACTTATCGTTGTGTCATGAGGATATGTTGTATATAATTAAACTGACGCATGACCCGGTCTGGCTGCTGCCACTCAATGATGTGGAAGCGGCTGAGTGACACCACTGCAGCATGATCTCCAATCGTAGTTGTGCATTATGTTGTAAGTGATGCGTAGACAAAACTTGTATACGGACTCCATAAAACCTAAAATGTAAACTAAAAAAATAAGTCATATAATAGAATGATACTGTTACTAAGATTACATTGAAATAACTTAAAAAGGTAATAACAAAACAAATTTCCCTACAAAAAAAGGTTTAACTTACATTACCTGGCACTATGGCGTCAAATATCTCTCAAAAAATTTGCACACTATGTCTCGGAGTATGTGCATACTTTTGATACTGACTCCACCTGGTTAAAAAAGAGTAATATTAAGTAAGTTTATAAAAAACAATAGCACCAGTACTAAATAAAAGAAAGTAATAATGTAAAGATACCAGCGTCCCCAAGGACATTCCCGAAATAGCTCTGGTACAAGTGGTGCAATAACTCAAGGAGTGATGCGTGGAAAATGCTCTCAGACCCACATCTGTACCAAAACCATACAAACAGCAATCTACTGCGCATCGGTGTGACAACTAGTACAGAGACATCTATATAGATGTGACAATACAGTGGACCCTCAATTTATGTAGCCATCTGATCAAGATCCTCAAGTAATGAGTGGTGTATCATGTGTACCAAAGTGGTGGAGTAGTCGACGCACAACATGACTCTGATCAGTCGCAAAATATATGCACGTGTGTGATGAATAAGAATCTCCTCACCTACACCATCAGTAATGACGGCGAAATGCTCATCAAGCCACCCCATGCGCAAGCGCAAACCCTGGAGGACACCTCGTACGCCGATGACATCAATGCCTAATAGACGTTGTATGACTGCAGAACATTTTCCCCTAGTGACACCCGTAACTGCATGTCCGTGGATGGGTAAACTGAGCATGCAGGTGACGCCCTCTAAAGTAATGGCCATCTCCCCCTTTGGGAGATGGAATGTGTGTGTCTCTAGTCGTCATCTCTCAACAAATGAAGCGATCAAATGGTGATCAATGGTCTTGAAGTCACACATAGCGACTCCATAAATTATAGCACGTCCGAGGTATGGGAAAATAGTTATCGGGGGTGCATTATGATGAAAACGATGTGCTCTCCAAACATCAAGAAGTCTAGCAGGTCGACATGCCAACACATCACGCGACACGTGCATCTCTTGGGTAGATAACAGTGGTTGCTCCATCAGAATGTCTGAATAGTAAAATATTAATTTCATGTAAGATATGACATTTATCATGTAAGGTATGAAATTTATCATGTAATGTGTGAAAGAAGCATAAAACGATTTTCTATCTGATTCATTAGTCAATCTAATATAAAATGAATCGGTACTTCATGACCAGCTCAAATATACTAATCCGCCTAATGGATGTAGCTTCCCCTTATGGATATAGATAGGAAAATAACATCTGATAATATTCAATATGATCATAGTATAGAACTAGACAATCCATACTTAGAATTAAATCAAATACTATAATTTACTGCATAAATAGATCCAAAATGAAATCGTAGCCAAAAATTTGAGAAGAACATCCCTTACAACGTCTGATATATTTATATTGCACACCCACTGGTGTGGTCATGTTCATAACTCCATCAAATCACTCCACAACCAAACCGAGCAGACCTTTGTTGCTTGGACTTCACCTGTTGAATTCGTTAGATCGAATGACATTACCACGAACTTGTAAAATCTATACATACTCTTAAAAGAGGATCAAGGAATATTATATGCTATCACCATAAACTGATGGTAATAATATCTAAATTAGATATTGGATAAGATCTTGGAACCACTCAGTTGATCAAAGAGATCATTGATGTGTGGAAGGGGATACCGATTCTTTACTATCATCTTGTTTGGTATTCCATAATCCATACATAAGTGCAAAGTCTAATCATCCTTCTTAGTGAAAAGAATAGGATAACCCTAGGAGAAATACTAGGCCACATGAATCCTTTTGATTCTTGATCTCCCAACTGAAATTTCAACTCACGAATCCAAAACATGGATTGGTTGTGCATCACTCACAAATCGAATCACCAAACCAAGGATTCTTAGTATACTTCACTACTATTGGTTAACTAGTGCTTAGCATAACATGTGATGTGCACTTCCTTCCCGGCGTCCTCGTGATTATCTCATCGCACACATTCTCACCACCATCAGTATCATATCACCATTCAGAATTCACTTTTCCTTTTCTTCTTACACCCATTTACTATATACATGCAGCTTTATGCATCATGCATCTTTACAAATAGTAAATGGGTGAAATAAGAGATGGAAATGTGAATTCTGAATGGTGATATAATACAGATGGTGGAGAGTGCATGAGGAATGAGAGCATCATGGAGATGTCGGATAGGAAGTTCAGATCACATGTTATGCTAAGCGGTAGTTAACCAACAGTATTAAAGTGCACAAAAAATCCTTTCTTTTGTGATTAGATTATATATGGAGAAAAGAAACCCTTTGGAAAGATGTAAAGGTAATCCTGATATTTGGACAGTAAAATCCTTATCCATAGAATTAATGTATTATATCATTTTTATGATTAATTTATTCCTTTTTAGTATTACTCATAATAATTGTTTTCCTATATAGGTGAATTCTTTGAGTTTATGTGGTTTGTTTAAAGATATTCATTCAATGTTGGTAGTTCAACAAAGAAATTTAATGGTGATAATGATAAAAATGATTACACGTACAAACTTTTATAGTAACTGATAGAGTACATGATTCATTTTATGTATTAGATGATTTCCCTATGTGTTTAGGGAAACATGTATTTAAATGACCTTTCTGGCGGCATATGTTGCACCTTCATCCAGGTGCTATTTCACTAGGCCAATCCATCTCATTCCAAATACAAGTTGACTTTGGCCTCCCTTTTGGTCGAAGCATAGTGTTGTTCGATAGAAGCGTGGCTGTGCCATCAAAAAGTCAAAAATTATAATATTCCCTGATTGGAATCCACAAAGAGCTGTAGAAGTCGTTGATACTCTCTAGTCGATAATCTGGATCAACTAACTTCTCCCAAGATACGTGTACGTAAGCACATGTTGCAATCACCTGGCCGCAAGGATATCTCAATGCTTGAAAGTTACCGCATTCACAGTAACACTTATCCAATAATACCACTCACACATGACCATTGCTACAAGACACAACATCATCGGGCTCAGCGACCTCAAATCGTTTCTATGGACAATTAAATTCAGTTACATGATAAGTTGTAGCCTCTTGAAGAACTCTATCTAGTTCGTGATGGAAATGGTGTCCATAGCGCATCCCTCTGCTCAGACCCTCATCATCCTACTTTCCTCATTCCAGAAAATAGTTTACACTTTGATAGAAATTATTTTGTTCCAAACCTGTAATTTAGATTTAAAACATTATACTAGTATTATATTATAATTGTATATCTTTTTAGTAACACATAATCAAATATTCTTATTTGCCTATGATAGGTAATTTTTTAGCTCCCTTGAAAACCCCATTTATGAATTCTATGATTTTGGTCATCATATGTCCATATCTCCTCCCATCATCATATCCCAATGACCATTTCTTCATTGGTATTTGCATCTTGTAATCATAAACTTCCGGATCAACTCGCTGAATATCTTCAAGATTATCCTCCATCCTTTTTTGTTGAGGCTCGTATGCTATCAAACCAGAACTACTCTGAACACATATCTAAGTAACTATGACAGTGACTTGTAAAACAAAAAAGAACATTCATACCAATTTTTAATATTGCTTTATTAATAAACTAGTTCTTGAACTTTTTTCACAAATTTCTAGAAATGTGGAAAATATGGTATTGATGATGGGAATAGGGTGGTCTCTAGGAAATACCCTCAGACTGTACTGCCTCCTTGATTGCATGATAGTGATCTGAAATAAGACAAATATCTTCTGCGTCTGTAACAAACTCTCGAAGACATGTCAGAAACCAGCTCCATGATGATAAGTTCTCCATCTCCATAATTGAAAATGTCAAAGTTAAAGGGGATCGATTTACATCTTGTGTGGCGGAAATCAATAAAGTTCATGTATACTTTCCATAGATAAATGTGCCATTAATATGTATAAATTGCTTGAAATGTCTAAATGTTTCCATACTTGGTAAAAATGTCCAAAACAATCTATCAAACACAATCATCGATTAGTCAACTTGGTTGTGTTGGTTAACATATTCAATAGTATGTAATAGATATATTAGTTGATTATTATGGCATAAAATCTCTAGAAGTTGTGGTAAAACATGATAAGAGTCATCCCAGTCAGCGTACACTTTCACAATAGCCTTTTTCCATTCCGTCCATGCATTCCAGTACGATATTCGATACACAAAAAGTTTTTTGATTCTCTCCACCACCAAAATGACGGGAACATCTTGACATGTACTAATAATTTCAACAAAAATAGTTGAAACAAACTAAACATCTAATGAAGAGTGTTCCCATGACAAGCTCGAGTTCACACATGTGTGTGGAGTAAATCTAGTGATGTGCCAGCTATGAAAAGTGTTATCAATTATAGCTCATAGATGCATTTGACAGTTTGAATCATATTTGTCACAACAAATCAAATAATAAGACCTCTTTGACTCTTCTACAACATAAGAGTAATTTCTTTCAATGTAATATTGTTTTATCACATTTTGCATTGCATCTTTGCTCTCAAACTCTCTTCCAATATACAAAACACCTTCACCAGATGTAACACCCCGAGCTTCCATGATACGCTTCTCATTTAATAATGCAATAGCTTGCATGGTACGCAAGTTCGAGTTCTAACACACCGCGACTAATCAAAGTAGCCGTTATGAATAGTAATAACCACTTTTTAAAATTATAGAAATTTTATATTTCAAAATGGACTTCATTTTTGTATTTGTAATATCAAAATTATCCTATGTTTAATTTTTTGCAACTTTCTGAGAACTTCCAATATTTTATGAATAGTGATAAATACTTAAAACATCTTTTTTTAATCAAAATAATTTATTGTGATAAATTATACTATTTAGTGGTTTCAAAGTATAATTAGAATATATTTTTACCATTTTATCCAATGGTGGTCATTAGAATTAGTTTAACATTGAAATTGGACATAAACAATTGCCAATCTTTTGATATAAATTGTTTCTTAAAAACACGCTATTTGTTGTGACAGCGGGAATTGATTATAAAATTAATTAATGCAACTTATATGTTTGTAATTTTGTAAAATAGACATCATTTATGAATTCGGAATATCAATTATATCTTAGGGTGAAATTTTGGCATTGTTCAGAAAAACTTCAATTTTTGATGAATAGTGAAACCACTAAGTGGTAATTAAATAACTGATTTTTCGTTTAAATGAAATATTACCACTTCTGTGATTTGATTTTCAAAAATTCGACATACATGGTTGTCATTAAAAAGTAAAATGTGGTTCAATGAGATTAAAATAATTTTTTGATGAATAGTAACTTTTAAGTTCTTAATCGCGATTAGAGGTAATTAGTGTAGTTTAAGGTAAAAATAATGTTTTAATAATATGAGATGAGCTTGACACTTGTCCTACTCCTATTGGACGAGTCATTGCCGACCAAGACAACCCATGGGTCAACTTGGGGACCCCATGGAGCCACTTTAGTTAGAAAATGACATAAATACCTTTTATTTAATGTTAAAGTAAAAAATGACACAAACATAAAATGTTTTACTAGAACAATTTTTACATGGGGTTATACAAGTCATATTTTTGAATATAAATATTAATTGGAAAGATAAAAAGATTTCCTACATCATAGTATTTTTTTTATAATTTTTAGACATTAAATAAATTAAATTATTTATGATATCATGATGATGCAGCGATGACATCATTATTTAACGATTTAAATAAAATGAGAAGATAATGTAAAATCCAAGGCATAAACTTGTCCAAAGCCTATTGGATGGGTAGATTTCGAACCCTTATCACCTTAGACACGAATTATATAAGTGTGGGACCTTTAGTATCCTAAAATCATTGTGTAATAATGTAACATTTCAATCTTTCCAAAAGAGCCCCTCTTCTCCACTTATAAAAGGCCCCCACCTCTCCCACCTCATTTACACCTTCAAGCCATTTGGCTCAGAAAAACTCTGCCCAAATACTCTCCCAACTTCCTTCTATTACTCATAGAAGCCTCATTTTGGGCAGAACTCTTCCCAAGGAAGCCTTTGGCTCAAATCAAAAAGAGTTACCCGATTTTGAGGTAATGTCTTCTCTAATGTTGTTTTGTTTTATTTTTCTTCTCCAACCCCATAAACTATTTTTATTCATTTATTTTGTAACAACACCAGTATCCTCAATATACTAGGATGTTGTTATAATAAGGATTATAGCTACACTTACACACGCCTACATATAATGGTTAAAGAACATACGGTTTCTGTGGATGGTGAATTTCTGCCTCACGAAACGATGATTGTTCAACACTCATATAACACCTTAAAAGGTGTCCATTAAGATGTCACTATATTTATATATGATATATAATGTGTTTATGTTTTACTTATGCTTCTGTATTTCTCATTTATGGCATTATTTATGATTTCCATTATGGGTAAAACGCGATAATTTCATTTTAGGATGTGCAGACTACCGCCCCCTCAAAGTGATTTGAATCGTTAATGCCATATGTGGGATGTATAAAGGATGGAGTAAATGGTATTATACACTATATTATACTGGAATTATATTATACATTTATATCATTATTATTTCGTTCCATTAAATATGAAATTGAAATGAAAGTAGCGTTCATGCGTACGTACGGCTTACCGTCTCCATGAACGGTGCATTTCATTTCCTACCTCTAAATGTTATGTAATATTATAAATGAATGTATATATTGGATATATAAGATATATATGACATCTAGATCATGAATATAATTCTGGAGATAATGGATATTCTACCACATAAACAACTTGTAATTATAAGAAGTTTATTGTTGACTCAAGTACCAAAGATCGACAAAACGACCGTTATTAACTTAAATAATTACATAATGTTCATATCATTGTAATAAGTGATATAATAAGGATAATGAAATTGAAAATGGTTCTTAATAAGGTATATATTAACTCTAGTTAATTATTCAGGAGGTTAAAGAACAGTTGAGTCAAGTCAGACACGAGGTAAGGGTTTACTTCACAACCTCTTCATTATCCAAGGTTGTTTATACATAATTATCTACTGGGACCTCGTTATCATCCACATCCATGTTTCTTCAAAATATATTTCAAAACATTTTTATTATTTACAAGAATATGGGTTAAAGTCATTTATACCCTTTTTGACTTTTTATAAGAGGAATCTTTCCGTCGTTTTCAAAATAAGGTCCTTTTTAACCTTTTCGACAGAATTAAGGTAAGAATGTTTTTTTTAACTTGTACGGTGGGTGCGGTTATTTTCCGCCGTTATAAAATCTTCAAAGTTTTCCTTACAAGCTTATAAGAATATTTTCAAGAAAATGTTTTATTTTATGATTTCAAAAATAGAAAGAGATATTTCTCTAAAATATGTTTTGATTTCATCTATGTCAACATCCTTTGATGGATTTTACGCTTATTTGAAGTTGATTTATTGTGATACAAAACTTCTATATTGTATTGAAGGTTTTGTGATATGTTTGACTGTGGATGTGCTATTTTTATACCATTCATAGTTTATGGTAAAATTATTGACATTTCGTATGCTAGTTTTAATACGAATGTTTATGTTATGTTTAAACCTTTTCATATGGGAATGCATTGGACTTAATATGTGACGGGTGGAGCCCGCTATAGCTCCTCGATGCATCGGCAGGTCTCATGAGACAAACTAGTGTCTTGGCACGAGGCCTTGACAAAATCTTATCTGTGGTCTTGGCACGAGGCCTTGGCTACATGGTTATGATAGTCTGGCATTATGCATTCCATCATTATGAAAGTGGTTATTGATATTGCATGTGATTATTCGACCAGTAGAATATCTATGTGAAGAAGTATATGGCATTATCTCATTTTAATTTTTCCATATTATGTTGAAGTTCAAGTTTAAAAGTATTTTTTTAGTTATACATTGCCTTAAATGTTAATGTTTATTTATGAAAGCTTCCGCAATATTGTTATCCTTACTGAGCATCTGAGCTCACCCCTTTCAATGTTTTAATATTTTCCAGGATGTGAAAAAGTATTTTAGGAATGACCTGTAGGGATAGACAGAAGAGGATATGAGTGTGGACTATGAAGACCATGTTATTGTAGTTTGTTTACTTTTTGATGTAATGAAAGACTTATGAATGTATCTAGTGTTTCCAAGGCTACTAAACTAATCGGTCTTTCGAGACTTGATCTTTTGTGATCATGCCAATGTTACGAAGTAATGCACCGACTCTGGGTAGCTGGGGTCGGGGCGTTATAGTTGGTATCAGAGGCAGTTTAGTACTAACCTTGGAAGCTAGATTTAGATAAACTCTGATTAGAGCACATATCCCAAGGATAGACTTTGAGGATTAGTATAGAAGAACTTTCTAGAATTTTGGTATTATAGAGATTTTGTGAGTTTTCCGAGCAATACATCCCTGTCTGGATACGAGCAGGTAGAGGCGGCTCTGGCACAGATGTACCTAGGGGTAAAACCCGAAAACACCGCTTTAAGCTAGAATCGAACGGGAACTGGTGCACAACAATGGGCCTTGCTGCACTCTTGGTTACGACACTCCCAGGGGATATGCTTAGGATAATTCTCGTTTTCTTTACAAACCACTATGAACGGTTATGAGTATATACTTCCTCAAAGAAAACCTTTTTTATGATTATGAATTATATCCATAAATAGTTCAATTTATGTTAAGTGTTTTATAAGTATTGGATTATGTATTTTGATTCATAAACTAACCAAGTTTATGCCATTGTATAGAAATGGTTCCCAGTAGAAGGAATGTGAACTCCAGCAATATGTATGATCCAAAGAGTAAGAAGGATCGTATCTTTCACGGTATTAAGCCAACATTTAGAAGGGAAATAGTCTCCCATGTGTTCTCAACATATGAATAAATAGTATCATGTGTTAATAAGATAAGTAAAGAATTCTCTGAGTCCTATGGCTTTGAAGCGAAGCAAGAGACGAAAGGGATGGAAGAGATAATGATGGATAAAGGGATGAGGGGAAAGAAGAATTTTCCAATATGTGGTAATTGTGGGAAGAAACATCATGGAACTTGCCTAAAGGGAATGGGAGTTTGTTATAAGTGTAGAGAAAAAGGACACAAAGTGCGTGACTGCAAGGGTAAGAAAATGGTTTCAAATGTACAATGATTATTCTGCAAGGATTGGGGACACTACGCAAACCAATGTCCAAATCATCAGAGTATGCCCCAAATGATGTTATTGGATAATAATCAAGTTATGATACTACCACAGATGAGGAGTAATGATTAGAGTTCTTATGTTGTTATTAATGAATTTTGTAATTTGAGTGTTGAATCAATGATGTACTGGTTATAATAATTATGGAGTATTTAAGGATTGTACTGCAGTACTATTTCATCAAGGACTTGAGATTGTGTGGAACCAAGAAAAGTGACTCCACAGTAGGTTAAATTTTTGGAAAATATATGGTTGAGAGAAAGATAAACCATAATATGTTTCTCATACCGAGATAGTGATTTTGGAATAAGACGTGATTGATTTGGATAAATTATATTGTATATTCTTAACTTCCTTGAAACTGATTGATGATTTGTATACATTTTTTTGATAGGAGGAGTATATCTAGTATTCTATAAGGAATAAGGGATCATGGTAATTCAGTATGTTTAAAAAGAATACATGATGAAGGTGTTCACATGTTGTTACATGGAAAAAAGGATCTTCATTATGTTTACCTTCCTTATAAAATTTGGACTGTGAGCTGGAAAAAAGTATTTTGGATAACTATAAAGGTTGGAATGGATTAAGTTGATCTTTGGATAGTATTGTTTAAGGTTAAAAAAAATTATGAAGATTATTTTTGGAATATTATAATACTATAGTTTTAGGAAAAGGACAACCTGCAGGTTGGGGCATAACCTGACGCGTCGGACAAAGCTGCAGGAATTGAACCCACAACCATAGTGCGACGGGCCTTTATTTCCTACCACTAGCCTACAGGAAGTCCCTGGTTATTACAAAATAATTTTACTGATCTAAATGGTATGTGTTAACATTTGTAACCTTATACAATTAGGATAAGTATAATATTTTTGGGTTCTATTATCTTTTGAGTGAAAGGTGAGTTGAAGGTTGAAACTCTAACTGTCAAGCATAAATATATATATATACCTATCTGTTATTCAATGAATAAATTAATTATTAAACTTTATTAAAGGGATATTAAAACAAAAAATGTGTTACCCTAATACCTTATGTCTTGTTGAACTGATGATATTTTAAATCAACATAGATTGAAGGCTTTGAGGCCCTCAATTTGACATTTGATTTTGATTGATGACCTCAATCACTCCCCACAAATATTTACGTTTTTCCTCCAATTATATGTCTCTAATTGCCACCAATGTTCTCCTTATCGAGATCATAATTTGGTGGTGACTTTCTTATTTACATTTCCCTCTTATTAAGGATAAATTTTATTAACCTTATTTCCGATGTGGGTTTTCCACAAAGGTATTTTATCTTTTCAACCTTTTATTTTCAAAGAAAAATTTCAAATTGCGAGGACGCAATTTATTGAAGGAGGGGAGAATGTAACACCCCGAGCTTCCATGATACGCTTCTCATTTAATAATGCAATAGCTTGCATGGTACGCAAGTTCGAGTTCTAACACACCGCGACTAATCAAAGTAGCCGTTATGAATAGTAATAACCACTTTTTAAAATTATAGAAATTTTATATTTCAAAATGGACTTCATTTTTGTATTCGTAATATCGAAATTATGCTAAGTTTAATTTTTTGCAACTTTCTGAGAACTTCCAATATTTTATGAATAGTGATAAATACTTAAAACAACTTTTTTTAATCAAAATAATTTATTGTGATAAATTATACTATTTATTGGTTTCAAAGTATAATTAGAATATATTTTTACCATTTTATCCAATGGTGGTCATTAGAATTAATTTAACATTGAAATTGGACATAAACAAATGCCAATCTTTTGATATAAATTGTTTCTTAAAAACACGCTATTTGTTGTGACAACGGGAATTGATTATAAAATTAATTAATGCAACTTATATGTTTGGAATTTTGTAAAATATACATCATTTATGAATTCAGAATATCAATTATATCTTAGGGTGAAATTTTGGCATTGTTCAGAAAAACTTCAATTTTTGATGAATAGTGAAACCACTAAGTGGTAGTTAAATAACTGATTTTTCATTTAAATGAAATATTACCACTTCTGTGATTTGATTTTCAAAAATCCGACATACATGGTTGTCATTAAGAAGTAAAATGTGGTTCAATGAGATTAAAATAATTTTTTTGATGAATAGTAACTTTTAAGTTCTTAATCGCGATTAGAGGTAATTAGTGTAGTTTAAGGTAAAAATAATGTTTTAATAATATGAGATGAGCTTGACACTTGTCCTACTCCTATTGGATGAGTCATGGCCGACTAAGACAACCCATGGGTCAACTTGGGGACCCCATGGAGCCACTTTAGTTAGAAAATGACATAAATACCTTTTATTTAATGTTAAAGTAAAAATGACACAAAAATAAAATGTTTTACTAGAAAAATTTTTACATGGCGTTATACAATTCATATATTTGACTATAAATATTCATTGGAAAGATAAAAAGATTTCCTACATCATAGTATTTTTTTTATAATTTTTAGACATTAAATAAATTAAATTATTTATGACATCATGATGATGCAGCGATGACATCATTATTTAACGATTTAAATAAAATGAGAAGATAATGTAAAATCCAAGGATTACACTTGTCCAAAGCCTATTGGATGGGTAGATTTCGAACGCTTATCACCTTATCCACGAATTATATAAGTGTGGGACCTTTAGAATCCGAAAAGCATTGTGTAATAATGTAACATTTCAATCTTTCCAAAAGAGCCCCTCCTCTCCACTTATAAAAGGACCCCACCTCTCCCACCTCATTTACACCTTCAAGCCATTTGGCTCGGCAAAACACTGCCCAAATACTCTCCCAACTTCCCTCTCTTACTCCTAGAAGCCTCACTTTGGGCAGAACTCTTCCCAAGGAAGCCTTTGGCTCAAATCAAAAAGAGTTACCCGATTTTGAGGTAATGTCTTCTCTAATGTTGTTTTGTTTTATTTTTCTTCTCCAACCCCATAAACTCTTTTTATTCATTTCTTTTGTAACAACAACAGTATCCTCAATATACTAGGATGTTGTTATAAGAAGTATTCGAGCTACACTTACACACACCTACATCTAATGGTTAAAGAACATACGGTTTCTGTGGATGGCGAATTTCTGCCTCACGAAACGATGATTGTCCAACACTCATATAACACCTTCAAAGGTGGCCATTAAGATGTAACTATATTTATATATGATATATAATGTGGTTATGTTTTACTTATGCTTCTGTATTTCTCATTTATGGCATACTTTATGATTTCCATTATGGGTAAAACGCGATAATTTCATTTTAGGATGTGCGGACTACCGCCCCCTCAAAGTGATTTGAATCGTTAATGCCATATGTGGGATGTATAAAGGATGTAGTAAATGGTATTATAAACTATATTATACTGGAATTATATTATACATTTATATAATTATGATTTCATTCCATTAAATATGAAATTGAAATGAAAGTAGCGTTCATGCGTACGTACGGCTTACTGTCTCCATGAACGGTGCATTTCATTTCCTACCTCTAAATGTTATGTAATATTATAAATGAATGTATATAATGTATATATAATATATATATGACATCTAGATCATGAATATAATTCTGGAGATAATGGATATTATACCACATAAACAACTTGTAATTATAAGAAGCTTATTGTTGACTCAAGTACCAAAGATCGACAAAACGACCGTTATTAACTTAAATAATTACATAATGTTCATATCATTGTAATAAGTGATATAATAAGGATAATGAAATTGAAAATGGTTCTTAATAAGGTATATATTAACTCTAGTTTATTATTCAGGAGGTTAAAGAACGGTTGAGTCAAGTCAGACACGAGGTAAGGGTTTACTTCACAACCTCTTTATTATCCAAGGTTGTTTATACATAATTATCTACTGGGAACTTGTTATCATCCAAATCCATGTTTCTTCAAAATATATTTCAAAACATTTTTATTATTTACAAGAATATGGGTTAAAGTCATTTATACCCTTTTTGACTTTTTATAAGAGGAATCTTTCCATCGTTTTCAAAACAAGGTTCTTTTTAACCTTTTCGACAGAATTAAGGTAAGAATGTTTTTTTTAACTTGTACGGTGGGTGCGGTTATTTTCCGCCGTTATAAAATCTTCAAAGTTTTCCTTACAATCTTATAATAATATTTTCAAGAAAATGTTTTATTTTATGATTTCAAAAATAGAAAGAGATATTACTCTAAAATATGTTTTGATTTCATCTATGTCAACATCCTTTGATGGATTTTACGCTTATTTGAAGTTGATTTATTGTGATACAAAACTTCTATATTGTATTGAAGGTTTTGTGATATGTTTGACTGTGGATGTTCTATTTTTATACCATTCATAGTTTATGGTAAAATTATTGACATTTAGTATGCTAGTTTTAATACGAATGTTTATGTTATGTTTAAACCTTTTCATATGGGAATGCATTGGACTTAATATGTGACGGGTGGAGCCCGCTATAGCTCCTCGATGCATCGGCAGGTCTCATGAGACAAACTAGTTTCTTGGCACGAGGCCTTGACAAAATCTTATTTGTGGTCTTGGCATGAGGCCTTGGCTACATGGTTATGATAGTCTGGCATTATGCATTCCATCATTATGAAAGTGGTTATTGATATTGCATGTGATTATTCGACCAGTAGAATATCCATGTGAAGAAGTATATGACATTATCTCATTTTACTTTTGCCATATTATGTTGAAGTTCAAGTTTAAAAGGCTTTTTTTAGTTATACATTGCCTTAAATTTTAATGTTTATTTATGAAAGCTTCCGCAATATTGTTATCCTTACTGAGCATCTGAGCTCACCCCTTTCAATGTTTTAATATTTTCCAGGATGTGAAGAAGTATTTTAGGAATGACCTGCATGGATAGTCAGAAGAGGATATGAGTGTGGACTATGAAGACCATGTTATTTTAGTTTGTTTACTTTTTGATGTAATGAAAGACTTATGAATGTATCTAGTGTTTCCAAGGCTACTAAAATAATCGGTCTTTCGAGACTTGATCTTTTGTGATCATGCCAATGTTACGAAGTAATGCACCGACTCTGGGTAGCTGGGGTCGGGGCGTTACACCAGACACTCGATTTATGCCACTAATTAATCCTAGAAATTATGTACTATGATTAATAACTGACCAATAAAATTCTAGAAAGAGAATCATGCCTTCAGTCGACCATGATGCCAATAGTGGAAGATGGTTCAATAGTCGGTTGAACCTCACATTAGTGGGAACAAAATGTTCTTCTTCATGCTCTTATTCTTCTTCAACTTCCTCTTCATCTTCTTGTTCTAAATTTTCATCATCCTCAAAATCATCGACCAATGCATCTAAAGTATGTGGAGTACCATGCATTGAAACTGCGACTAGAGGAAATGACAGAACAATTACCTTTTATGATGAAACTTCTTGATGTGTTATAGCAGGAGCATATGACATAGTCTCATGATGTTGTGATGGCCCAAAATCCAATGTTGATGGAACCTCCACTATATCTATAGTGACATACAACTCCATCATTTGATTCATAGGTTTATACTTAACTAATGAAAGTACGTATTCCCATTCTTCGTCATCAGTTACCAGATATGCCACATGCCAAAACCTATCTACAAATTGCAGATGTCAGTATGTGATAGATTTTATCACTTGATTACTCATCAATTTTAATTTTCGATGAATTTTCTTTTGAAGAGATTCCAAATTTGTACAGCCTCCAAGCATCAAAACACCTTCTGGTCATATACTATAACTATATACTTGTTATGTCTCAATTATATGACCGTTGCAATAAATATAAGTAGCCATATTTTTTATCTAAAATAAATCATTGTTGTTAATTAAATATGATCAGAGAATCAATTTATATATCCATGTTTCTAGTAATTTAGGTTGGAATCCTAATCCCTCTACCAAATCAATATGTTCAAACCATAACGATGTGTAACTATTTACAAAACCCACGAGTTTGTGTTACTTACCCAAAAATAGAAGTCAAACATATTCATACATATCCACATGCATCATATGCATGAGGTACGCGAACACATCATGTAAAATCATATAGGTATATGAGATTGAAAAACTCCACATGGGTAATCCTAGAGCGACATATAGCCATCCCCATTCACTTTCCTAGACAAGGTAAGCCTCCAGGAAAGTAGGTGGTCCGACCGAAGGCCCCTCTACCTAGGGATACTTTAATCAAGAGAGCATTCAATTCATGAAAACTTTAACACTTAATATGCACAAAATAAATTCAACAACTAAATTCAAGTTCATAATAAGAATTACAGACTGAGGCCACGATAGATGAAAAAATAAATTCATTATCATACCTAGAATGTAATGCAATGAAATAGTCTTGAAGAAATTTATAAAATAATTAATTCGCTAATTAATATAATTACTTCACTAATTTGTATAGTTACTTCGCTAATTAATATAATTACATCACTAATTAATATAGTTACTTCACTAATTAATATAGTTACTTTGCTAATTAATATAATTACTTCTCTAATTAATTTAATTACTCCGTTAATTAATATAATTACTTCGCTAATTAATATAATTACTTTGCTAATTAAAATTAAGTAGTATCCTAATTACCATTAAGAAGTTTCCGTATTAGAATTTATTAGAATTAATTAGATATCTAATTAGGATTAATTAATTATAATTAATGAATTCCCTAATTACACTAAATCTAAGTTTCCTAATTAAAATTCATTAATTGCCTAATTAAAATTCATTAATTGCCTAATTACCATTAATTACTTTCCCAATTATCATTAATTAGTTTCCAAATTACCATTAATTATTTTCCTAATTTCCATTAATTAGTTGCTTAATTTCCATTAATTAGTTTCCTAATTACCATTAATTAGTTACACTTAATTAATTATAATTAATTAAACACATAATTACAATTAATTAAATGCCTCTAATTAAACACCTAATTACAATTAATTAATTTTCGAATTAAAATTAATTAATTACCTTATTAAAATTAATTAATTGCCAAATTATAATTAAATTGAATCCTAATTTGAATTAATTACTTAGTTACCATTAATTATACACATAGTTACAATTAATTATAAAACTCATTATAATTAATTAAAAACCTCATTAAAATTAATTAAACACCTCATTTAAATTAATAAAACACCTAATTACAATTAATTAAATGCCAAATTACAATTAATTAATTGCCTAATTACAATTAATTAATTACCTAATTATAATTAATTAAACACCTAATTATAATTAATTAAACACCTAATTACACTTAATTAAATACCTAATTAAACTTTATTAAAAACCTAATTACAGATAATTAAAACCATAATTACACTTAATTAATTAACTAATTACACTTAATTAATTCCCTAATTACAATTAATTAATTCCCTAATTACAATTAATTAATTTTTTAATTATAATTAATTAATAACCTAATTATAATTAATTAAACACCTAATTATAATTAATTAAACACCCAATTACAATTAATTAAGCACCTAATTACACTTAATTAAACACCTAATTACAGTTAATTAAACACCAAATTAAATTTAATTAATTACCTAATAACACTTAATTGATTTCCTAATTACACTTAATTAATTTCCTAATAACAATTAATTAATTGCATAATTACACTTAATTAATTACCTAATTACAATTAATTAATTATCTAATTACAATTAATTAAAAACATAATTACAATTAATTAAACCCCTAATTACAATTAATTAAACACCTGATTACAATTAATGAAACACCTAATTACAATTAATTAACAACCTATTTACAATTAATTAACCGCCTAAATTCAATTAATTAACCACCTAATTACAATTAATTAAACACATAATTAAAATTAATTAAACACCTAATTAAAATTAATTAAACACCTAATTGCAAGTAATTAAACACCTAATTACAATTAATTAAACACCTAATTACATTAAGTAAACACCTAATTACAATTAAGTAAACACCTAATTGAAACTAAATAAAAACCGGATTACAATTAATTAAAAACCTAATTACAATTAATTAACCACCTAATTACAATTAATTAACCACATGATTACAATTAATTAACCACCCAATTACAATTAATTAAACACCTAATTAAAATTAATTAAATACATAATTACTTAAAATAAAAACACCTAATTACATAAAATAAACTATTACTATTTCTAAAAATTTTACATTAATTATAACCTAAATAAGTAAATTAATTAATTAACATATTAGACAAATTGAAAATTAGAATTACCTCAAATTTGTGGAAGGTGGTGATTCTTCAGAGCACAATAGCTACGCAAACAAAGAGAGGTAGATCACGATGAAGAATTTAAGAGAGTGGAGAGGAGAGAAGTTAGAGAGAGATCGGTGGTGTGGCAATGAGGTGTGGGAATGGGGAGGAGGGTGATCCCCCTTATATAGGGGTTTAATATTTAGGCGCCACATGAAGTAGCGCTGATAGGGTTAATCTTAAACCATCAGTGCCACTTGAAGTGACACTATTTGTTTTAGGCTATAATGGTCAGCACCACTTGAAGTGGCACTAAACCATCCCAACACTTTAGCGCCACTTTAAGTGCCACTTTGATGATGAAAAAACCACAATGCCACTTGAGGCGGTGCTTTGAGGAATTTTACGCACAACGCCACTTGAAGTGGCGTTTCTCTAACCCATTTTCCCAATTAAAAAAATAGACCCATAAAAAAATGCCCCTGTATGCCAAATTATCTGTCCATAGAGCTCCTCCGATTAACCCTCGCAAATATTAGAAAGAAATATGTTGTAAAATAAATAATATCTTATCCAATCAGTTTCATTTACCCTCAACCAAACACATTTACAACTATTTTTTTTGTTATGAATGGATTTGTTATAATTTTATTCATAAAAAAATAAGTGATTTTGGTGGGACCCACAACATTTCTAGGTGTGGATTGATTTCATGGACAAAAAACTTGTGAAATATCATATTGGAAATTGGATAAAACTCTTAGGGCTCATTTATTATAAAAAATGATCATGGGAAGTGGTTTTTCCATAACAATATATTTATTTTAAAATGATTTTGAATGTTCTTTAAAATATATATTTTTAATAAAAAATTTTATTATATATATAAGGACACCCCGCATGGCATCATTAAATACCTACATGACAAAACAAATTTAATAATTTAATTAACTCTAATAACCTAACTACAAAAACACATTGATTATTGTTTTGAAAGGAGATAAAAAGAGGAAAAGAAATAGAGTTGTATTTTGCTCGTTTTCCAACCAATCAAACAAATTTGAATCTGGGCAAGATTAATTAATTAATTATAAAGATCAATGTACTAAAAAGCCACAAAATATATGCATGAAATGTACATATCAAATCCCCCACACTTGAATTTAGGCTTGTCCTCAAAAATGAAATATCAACATACTACAATGTATGATCACCCTACCATGCTTTAAATTCAATGCTCACAAAAGTGATTGATCAAATGGGGAATTAAATGTTTGAGACTCACACAAGTAAATTTCATCAACTCCCCATTTTTCAAAGAAACAATCCAATGATGTATTTTACTTTTCTTCTTTTGAAACACCCACACCATTCCATTCTATAATTTTCATTTTAAAATTATTTATTAATACACATGTCATTTGTAATCTACCTCACTTTGATTTTTTTCTCTCATCATCAAAGTGAAAATGTGAATAGAGTTATACACATATCTAAAAAAAGCCACTTATCATAGGCTTGTAAGACATATAGCATCACCACTGTGTAAAGATGGATATTATATTTAATCATGAATATTGTGCATCAATGTTCAAATACTACCACAAAAATGGGTTTTCACAGTTCCACCTTTTAACACCACTAAAAAAATGCTAATAAAGACCCCCCTTTATCATCATTTTTTACTAGCGCTGATAAAGGGTTTATTTTAAAAAAAAATATATCATTAAAAGAATATTAATATGAAATTTTATTTATATTGATATAAATATATATATATATATTTTCTAAATATGTTTTAGATAAATATAAATAGTCATTTACACTTAATATATAAGATAATTAATGAAAATGGATTATAAAATAATTAAAAATATTTTTTATTAATAATTTGAAAATTATTATCGAGTAATAGTCATTTAATAACAATTTGAATATAAAAAAATCAAAAAATTAGTAAAGGATCTAAAATAAGTTGAAAACATAACTCGAACTTCAAAACGACCATAACGTTTGATCCGAGTGGTTGTTTGAGCACCACCACATATCAAATTGAAACATGTGATGAGCTCTATGCAATGGTGATAAAGAGAAACCCTATGTATCATTTTTTGAGTCCAAAAAAGGACCATAAGCCCTCCAAAACTATGTTTTTAGTTGGGGTTAACTACCACAAATGTTGGCATTAACAATGCTAATAGAATCAATTAAAAGCACTAAAAAATCATTGTTAATATTAGAAAAGATGAAGGGGTCCTTTATCAGCGCTAAAAATAGCACTGATAAATGTATACCTATGCTATTTATATAACAATGCACCCCAAAACCCGCAAAAAATATATCTAAACCAGCAAACACAAAAATATCCAAACCAAAAAAAAACCTACAAAAAAATAACTACTCATAGCGTATAAAAAAGAACCACATACACGAAGAAAATGATGAAAAAACAAGCAACACGCACAAGGGTTGGCAGACAATGTTATATACATTTAATTTCCATCATGAATAAAACAATATCCACTCATGGTATATACAAGAAAAAACACTTGTATATACATTTTGAATTATGTTTTATATAATTACATTTACAATTATCTAACAAACAATTAAAAACATTAATGTTTTCTCTTTTAATGTTTGTGGTCCCCTCTAAAAAATGTCCTCGGATGGTATTAGTTTCCAAAAAAATAATACCAACTCAAGAAAAAGATTACACCTATATAATAAAACAAATATTATGTTAGTAATACTATAAAAAAATAAATTAAACATTAATATGAAGAATACATTAATAAATTGTCATTTTTAATAAAAAAGAAACATTTGGAGTTATACCAGTCACACCGTGCATCGTATTGAGGTGGGTTTGATTCCAACATCCCAACTCGGGAAAAATAATCCACCTATATAAGAAAACAAATATTACGTCAGTAATAATATGAAGACACATTTGGAGTCATATTGGTCACACTATGCATCAGATTGAGGTAAGGTTGAGTCATACACGTCTCAACTGACTAATGGATCATTTTTAGAAAGTATCAATGTAATCCAAATATGTTTTATCAGTTTTTAGTATGTTAGTTGTGTTTTTCTACTTGAATTAATGTCAATTTAAAATAAGAAGGCACATTTAGAGTCATACTAGTGACACTGTGTGTTAAATTAGGGTGGAGTTGATTCCTACATGTCACAACTGACCCATGGATCATTGTTCTAAAGTATCAAAGCAATCCAAATGTGTTTTATCATCTTTTTGTATGTCAGTTGTGTTTTTTACTTGAATTAATGTTAATTTTAAATAATAAGAAACATTTGGAGTCATACCGGTCATGCTGTGCATTAGATTGAGGTGGAGTTGATTCATACACGTCACAACTGACTCATGGATCATTTTCCTCAAGTATCAAATCAATCAGAATGCGTTTTCTCAGTTTTCAGTATGACAGTTTTGTTTTTTTACTTGAATTAATGTTAATTGAAAATAAGATGACACATTTGGAGCCATACCGGTGACATTGTGCATCAGATTTTGGAGGGGTTGATTCTTAAACATCACAAATAACTCAAGAATCATTTTTTTAAAGTATAAAATAAATACAACTGCATTTTCTCATTTTTTTCAGTATTGAAGTTGTGTTTTTTACTTGAATTAATGACAATTTTAAATAAAAAGTGTAACGCCCCGACCCCAGCTACCCAGAGTCGGTGCATTAATTACATAACATTGGCATGATCACAAGAAAGATCAAATCTCGAAAGACCGATTAGTTTAGTAGCCTTGGAAACACTAGATATAAACATAAAGTTTTACATTACATTTCAAAGTGAAAAACTACTACAACAACAAAGTCTTCATATCCACACTATTAACCCCTCATAATATCCCTGCAAGTCAATCATAATTTACTTCTTCACTACCTGGGAAAAATAAAACATAGAAAAGGGGTGATCTCAAATGCCCAGTAAGGATAACAATATAGCGGAACATTCAAAATAAGCGTAAACATTTAAGGCAATGAATTACTAAAACAAAAGCCTTTTAAACTTGAACTTCAACATAGTATGGCAAAAGTAAAATGAAATAATTCCATTTACTTATTCACATGGATATTCTACTAATCGAATAATCACATGCAAAAATCAATAACCACTTTCATAATGTTGGAATGCATAATGCTAAACGTTAATTTCTTTGTCTAGGACTCATCCCAAGACCTAGGGGTTACTTCTAACCGGAACCCAACCCGGAGTGCCTCTAATAACCGGACACCAACCCGGAGTGCCTCTAATAACCGGACACAAACCCAGAGTGCCTCTAATAACCGGACACCAACCCGGAGGGCATACTTTTACCAGTCCCTAACCTGGAGGGCTTACTTTAACCAGTCCCCAACCTGGAGGGCTTACTTTTACCAGTCCCCAACCTGGAGGGCTTACTTTTACCGGTCCCCAACCCGGAACATACTTGTTTAGCACATTCATCTGAAGAAAAGTTTGAAATATAACATAAACATTCGGATTAAAACTAGCATACGAAATGTCAATAATTTCACCATAAACTATGAATGGTATAAAAATAGCACATCCACAGTCAAACATATCACAAAACCTTCAATTCAATATAGAATTTTTGTATCATAATAAATCAACTTCAAATAATCTTAAAATCCATCAAAGGATGTTGACATAGATAAAATCAAAATTCTTTTTAAAGAAGTATCTCCTTTTATTTTGAAATCATTTAAGATCCATATAAAATAAAACATTTTCTTTGAAAATATTCTTATAAGCTTGTATGGAAAGCTTCGACGATTTTATAACGGCGGAAAATAACCGCACCCGCCGTATAAGTTAAAAAAACATTCTTACCTCAATTCTGTCGAAAAGGTTAAAAAGAACATTGTTTTGAAAACGACGGAAAGATCCCTTTATAAACCTCTTATAAAAAGTCAAACAAGGGTATAAATGACTTTAACCCATATTCTTGTAAATAGTAAAAATGTTTTGAAATACATTTCGAAGAAACATGGATGTGGATGATAACGAGATCCCAGTAGATTATTACGTATAAACAACCTCGGATAAAGAAGAGATTGTGAAATAACCCTTACCTTGTACTTTTCCTTTGTTGGGGTAGTTTAACCTCCTATATAATGGTGAAATAATTGTTATTAAATTATACAAGAATCATATACATTAATATGATATCATATATGATCTTTTAACATTGCTTTATTAATAATATCTTAGTATTATCGTCGTTTAGGGTGATAATCGATTCGTTCTTCTTAAATGTTTGGTTACGTAAGACATGTTTGTAATGGATAGATTATATCTTATTCATAATCAGAATGATATTAACATTATTTTTAACCCCAAAATGAGAATAAGACTTGGATGGATATGATGGAGAATGAATCTTATCGCGTTCGTGGAGACGGTAGTCCGTACGTACGCACGAACGCTACTTCCATTCAATTTTTTATTTTAAAAGAATCAAATCCAAATGATACATTGGTATATTACTATTCCAGTATAATATAATATATTTTATATATGTTACTTAAGTTCATTAACACCATCCTTTATACGTTCCATGTGTGGTATGAACGAGTCATATCATTTTAAGGGGGCGGTAGTCCGCACTTCCTCAAATGAAATTATCGTATGTATATACAACATGAAACGAATAATGATATGAAATAAAATGGAATTACAGAAGCTTATATATAAAATATATATCATTAATATCATATTTAATTATAGTGTCATCATAATTGCCACCATGAGAGGTGGTAAGATGTATTTGAACAATCATCGTTTCGTGAGGCGTTAGTTTGCCATCCACAGAAACATTATGTTCATCATCCATTAGATGGAATTGTGTGTATGTGTAGTTTGAATACTTCTTATAACAACATCCTAGTATATTGAGGATACTGGTGTTGTTACAAAAGAAGGGAAATAAAAAGAGTTTGGGGGTTGGAGAAGCAAAATAATTGAAAATAATTTAAGAGAAATCGTTACCTTTAATTTAGGTAACTCATTTTGGTTGGAACCAAAGGACTTCTTGAAATGATTTCTGCCTAAGGGTAAGCTTCAAGGAGGAGTAGAGGGATGTGGGGAGCTTATTTGGGCAGAGTTTGGACGAGCCAAGTGGCTTGAGAGGTGTGAGTAAATGAGAAGGAGGAGTGCCCTTTTATAAGAGGGGTGAGGGGCACCTTTGGAAAAGCTAGAAATATTAATTTATAATAAATTCATATTCGGTTTCCAAAGGCTCCAAAGTTGACTATTCAAAGGATGGGGTGGGGATAGGTCGAAGACAACTCATCCAATAGAATTTAGACAGGTTTGGGTACTTATATTAACCTTATCTTTAAGTATTAACTCTAAGTTAATTAGTTTCACTTTTACAATGTCTCTTTGTATTTTTATATAATATGGTTAATAAACTTACTATATAAATCCAAGCGACCCCCAAGTGGTCCATTAATGATTAACCTATCATAATATAAGTCTCTTGGCCGAACCTTAGATTTTTATGAATTTAATATCAATTAATAATATAATATTTGTTTTAAGAACTCTTTTATGTCAATTTTGACACTATTCAATAGTTGATTTTTGTGAAACTCATAACAGATTGATTACTTCGAACAAAGTCAATTAAATCAATCCTAATATATCATATTATCCTAGAAAATTAGTTTAATTCATTAAAAGTTTCATATTATATTTATTTGGGTATTTATAATATCACTTATTTTAATTTTTCACTATTATAGTAATTACTACATCATAATTGTGTCATAAATAAAATAAATTATTTAATGTCTAAAAATTATAAATAAAATATCATTATGTAGGAAATCTTTTTATCTTTCTAATGAATATTTATAATAGAAAATCCAACATGTATAACCCTATGTAACAATTGTTCTTCTAAAAGATGTAAGCTTATGCCATTTTTATTTTTATTTTAGCTTTATTAATATAATGTGTCATTATCACTTACAAGTGGATCCATGGGGTCCCCAAATAGACCCAAAGATTCCCATGGTCGACCATGTATCAACCAATAGGGTTAAGACACGTTTTAGGGTAATTTAGTATTATTATAATATTATTTTTTTAACCCTTATTTACCGGATTTACCCTTAACCATGGTAAATAAAATATTTACCGCAGTAATTATTCAAAATGTCTAAAAATAAAAGTTACCTATTTACACAATTTGAACATCCTGATTCCAAATATGGAATCCATTTTTCTAAATTCAAAACACAGAAGTGGCAGAAATTAATTTAAAATTAATTCCCGCTGTCAAAACAAAAAGCGTGTTTTTAAGAGATAATAACTATCAAAAGATTGACACTAGTTTATGTTCGGTTTAATTGTAAAATTATGTCCAATGACCAACATTATATTAAGTGGTAAAAATATATTCTAAATATACTTTAAAACCACTAAAATTCATAATTTATCACTATTAATTATTTTGATTAAAAAAGTTGTTTTTAATTAAAATTTAGTAATTTTCACTATTCATCAAAATATTAAAGTTATCTGAAAAGTACCAAAATTTCACCTTAGGCTAAATTTGATATTCCGAATCCAAAAATGAAGTCAATTTTTAAAAATAAAATATATATAATTTCAAAAATTAGGTATTACTATTCATAATGGCTTGTTTGATCGGTTGTGGTGTGTGTTAAAACACGAAGTTGCGTACAACACACGCTACTGTTTTATTCAAAGGAAAGCGTACCGTGGAAGCTTGGGATGTTTCATTTTAAATTTTTTTTTGATGTCCCCATTTAGTCAAAAAGTTTAAAATATTGTATTTAAAAAGGTTTTACTATTAAAAGTTGAAAAAAGTGCAATACTGAAAATGAATCTGTTCTTGCATTATGACTAAGAAACTCATAATATGGATTCTAAAATTATAAGGATTATATAAAGTTTAAAATTTAGTTAATACTATTCATGACCTCTTTTAATGGACTTTTGTTTTGTAAGTCAAGGTGTGATTGAACTCGGTGTTGCATGTAGTACAAGTTATTGAATTATTTTGAAGAAATAACATACTATGAAATCTTGGGGTGTTACATTCTCCCCTCCTTCAATAAATTGCGTCCTCGCAATTTGAAATTGTTCTTCGAAAATTAAAGGTTGAAAATAGAAAATATATTTGTGGGAAAACCCACATCGGAAATAGGGTTACTAAAATTTAGTCTTAATATGAGGAAAAGAGAAATGAAAGGGTCACCACCAAATTATGATCTCGATTAGGAGAACATTGGTGGTAATTAGAGACATATAATTGGAGGAAAAACGTAAATATTTATAGGTAGTGATTGAGGTCATCAATCACAAACAAGTATAAAAATGAGGTCCTTAAACTCATCAATCTATGATGATTTGAAATACCATCGGTTCAACAAAACATAGGATATTGGGATGACACATTTTTGACGTTTCAAAATATCTTAGTTGAAATCCCACATCGAAAAATGAATTAATGAGGTCTCTATTTAAAATAAAGAATGGAAAGTATGAAGATTACCGAAAATAACACATACTAGGGTTCCATGTAGGAAAATATGGATATGGAGGAGAAATCTAACCATCAATTATCTGATGGAGAGTGGTAGAGAACATGGCTATGAAAAGGCCAACAATCCCAAAGCCATAAATTAGTGATGATCTAAGGTACCATCTAGGACAACATTTTTGTTCTAAGTTCCTTTTCTTAATGATGAGGAATTTATTTATGAGATTGGCTAATATCATAAGGATATATACTTACTTTAAAATTAGAGTTTTATCCCTTAATATATTTCTACCAAAAACTCATCATTCACTCGTAAAAAAAATTCTATTTATACTATTCATAGAGGGTTCCAAAATAAACGAATTTATAATTCATCTACCAGATCTTTTAAAAAACTACTTTATTTAATCTAGGACATCTCGTGGGATAGTGGTAGGTGATACACCCTTGTCGCCCTTCGGTTGCGGGTTCAAGTCTTGCGGCCTTGTCGGACGCGACGGGTTGCCACCCGACCTCCGTGTTGTCCTTTTATGGAAATCCAAAATAATACAAACTAGAACTATCCAAAATACTTCTATCCAAACTCACAGTCAAACATTTATAAGAAAGGTAAACATAATGTAGATCCTTTTTACCCCGTAATAGCATATGAATACCTTCATCTTGTATTCTTCTAATACACTGAAACATCCTAAATTACCATATTCCTTATTGATTATATTCATGCTCCCTTATTTCATATAGAATGCTAGATATATTTCATCAATCAAAAAAAAATGTTTTAAACCCCAAAAATGATGGAATATACAAATCATTAATCGGTTTCAAGGTAGTCAAGAATATCCAATATAATTTATCCAAATCAATCATGTATTATTCTAAAATCACTAACTCGGTATCAGAACCATATTATGATTTATCATTCTCTCAACCATATATTTTCCAAAAATTTATCCTTCTATTGAGTCACTTTTCTTTGTTCCACACTATCTCAAGTCTTTAATGAAATAGTACTGCAGTACAATCCTTATATACTCCATGATTATTGTAACAAGTACATTGTTGATACAACACTCAATTGACATAATCAACATAAGAACCTTAATCATTCCTCTTCATCTGTGGTAGTATCATAACTTGATTATTATCCAATAGCATCATTTGCGGCATGGTCTGATGACTGGGGCTGTAACACCCGAGACTTTTATGTTATATAAATCATCAAAGGAATCTTTTTCTATACAACACTTGCTTGGCTTGCTTTACACGCAATCGCGACCTTCTTCGATAGCTTGCGTCGTACGCAATACCGAGTTTCACTAAACAACAATATGCTATTAAAACTAGCCGTTATGAATAGTAATAACCACTTTTTGAAATTTTATAAATTTTATTTTTCAAAATGGACTTCATTTTTGGACTCAGAATATCGAAATTAGCCTAGGGTGAAATTTTGGTATTTTTCTGAAAACTTTCAATTTTTGATGAATAGTGAAACCACTAAGTGGTAGGTTAAAAACTGAATTTTGCATAAAACTTAATTTTACCGCTTCTGTGATTGGAATTTCGAAAATCCGAGAGACACGGTTAATATCAAGGACTAAAATGTGGTTCAATGAGATGAAAATAATTTTTTGGTGAATAGTAACTTTTTACTTTTTTTTACCGCGGTTAATAGTAAATAGGGTAACTAAGGGTAAATATGATATTAATATTACCCTAACACATGTCCTAATTCTATTGGACAAGTGTAATTCGACCAAAAACAAACTTAGGAATAAAATATGACCATTTAGGCCCACTTGGATTAGATTAGGACATTTATTATTAATTTATTTAAAGAAGGGTTAAAATAGTTAAAATCAAAGTTTAATAAGTAAATCATTTTTAATATGGGGTTATACATAAGATAAATTCGATTGTAAATATTCATTAGAAAGCTAAAAAGATTTATTACATGATGGTATTTTATTTGTAATTTTTAGACATCAAATAATTTAATTTATTTATGACACAAATATGATGCAGTAATTATCTTATTAATGAAATATTGACAAAATTGATAATATAAATACCAAAATAAATGTAATTTAAGACTTTTTATGAATTCCACTAATTTTCTAGGTTACTATGATATATTATTGTTGATTTAATCAACTTGGTTCGAACATATAATTCTGTTATGACTTTCACAAAAATCATATATCAAATAGTGTCAAAATTGACACAAAATAGTTTTTAAATCAAATATTATATTATTAATTGTTATTTTATTCCTAAAAATCTAAGGTTCGGCCAAATGACTTAGATAAGGATATATATATTAATAATAAACAATTTGGGGTTCGTTTGGCATGTTATAGTAAGTGTATTAACCATATAGTGAAAGAAAACAAAAAGACACGGTAAGAGTTAAATTATTTAACTTAGAGTTAAATCTAATTGATAAGGTTAAAATAATAACCTAAACTTGTCTAAATCCTATTGGTTGATAGTATTTCGACCCTTCCCCACTTTATCTTCGAAATAAGACCCTTTGGAACCATTATAAACCGATTTTGACTTTAATATAAAATAATATTTTGAGATATTCCTAAGGTGCCCCTCTCCTCCCTTATAAAAGGGCACCTCCTCCCCCTCCTCCTCACACCAAATTGAGCACTCAAGCTCGGCCAACCCCTGCCATTTTCTCCTCTACACTTCCCTAGAATAATCCTAGAGGTCCTGGTCTTCTCCAAAGACCAATCTTAGTTCCTTAAGTGGAGGATTGAAAGAGGCGTTCCAAAGAAGAGGTAATATCCATTACCGATCTTTTCAATTTCTTTCTTCTTCAACTTCTTCTTCTTTAGTTGTTTCTTGATAAAGTAATAACATCAGTATTACATACATACTGATATGTTATTATAAATATGAAACAACCCTAATTCACCTTCTATCCATCCTACGGAAAAATGAAATCACCGCGCGTGCGTACGTACGGAATACCGTCTCCACGCCGTGGTGTAATCTATTTTCCACCATCACCTTACAAAGATGGGTATAATGGTGTAATGAGTAACTAAATATGATTATTATGAAGTAATATTGATACTGAAATAATATATATATACTCCAATACAATTCCACGATCATAGGAATGATATCATCACTCGTGCGTACGTACGGAATACCGTCTCCACGATGTGATGCGACTCGTTCTACATGATCTTCATTTCGTAATGATTATATAAATGAATTGAATGAATGAATGTGGTATATAATACACTAATACCATTATGGAAATGAATTATCTATAACCTAAAGATAATAATAAGAATTTATTCGACAAAACACGCATAAGAACAAAAAGTTATAAAGACCCGAGTAACAAGTAACAATGAAATATTACTAACAAGAAGCTAATAATATGACCATATATGATATCATATAAATATGTATGATTCTGGAATAAGTCAATAACATTATTTAAACCATTATACAGGAGCTTCGGACACGTACAAAGCTAATCGGACCTAAGGTAAGGGAAATATCACAATCTCATTTTTATCCGAGATTGTTTATTCGTAAGTATTTACTGGGGTGTATTTTATCATCCACATCCATGTTCCCTAAATATGTAATATTTTTTCCATCCACTTTCAATAGTTTAATTCCAATTTTACCCTTAGGTGAGTTTTTAGTAAAGAATATGAAAGGAATCTTTTGTCGTTTTTCCGTACGAGGTACTTTTTGACTTTTCCGACAAAAGTACGAAGAATGTTTTGTTTAACTTATACGGCACGAACGGATTTATACTGTTTTATAAAGCCTTATTTTCATGAAGCTTCCTCTAAAATATTTCATGACTATTTTCAATAAAATCTCTTTCTTTTAAAATTGCATGATGTTTTTTGAAAAGAAATTGATTTTGAAGAAGAAAGGATATTTTCCTCAAGAATTCAATTCAAGTGTTTTATCAAAATTATTTTCCATATAAGACAATAAAGGGTTCTGTTTCTATCCATATTTTTAAATTGATTTGACTATGTTGTGATGGAATTATGTTTATGAATTCCTTTATCTTATATGAATGGTTTTATGATGTCATGTTGTTTAAGAATCCCATTTTTATTACATGGGTTATGCAATGATTTATGATTTTGTGGCACACATAAGAAAGGATTCATTAAGAGATGGGTGGGACCTATATCTCCCTCCAATGCATTGGGTAAAGATTTTATATCTCATGAGATAGACATGGCTGGAATGGTAGGTTATACCGGTTCAGTGAAACAGGACTGAAACGAGGATTACTCGATTCAGAAAGGGACTTTGTCCACTAAGATAGTCTTGGCAATGAGTCATGACTAACAAGAAATGATTCTCTATGATTATGTGTGTATGCCACAATGAGTAATGTTTTAAGTTATGATTTCATTTCACTACTATGATTTATCCCATGTTATGAAATTATGCTCTCTTTTGCAGGTTAAGATTTCCAAAAATGTTATGTTCTTATGAAAATTATGTGATTGATATTTCTTGTGTTTACCCTTACTGAGCATTTGAGCTCACCCTTTTATGTTTTCTTTTCCCCAGGTCAGGAAGATGGATATTAAGTAGAATATGCTAAAAGGGACCCTAGATATGATGAAATAAATGGGAGACACTGTAGAAGATCTATGAACCAGTTGTTTATGTTTCCCAGTTTCTAAAGACACTATACCTATACGGTCCTTTGTGGTTTTGTCATATGTTGTAATAAGTGTGCTTCAATTTTTGAAGTATTAAAAATGTATGTAAAGTATGGGTCGTTATAGTTGGTATCAGAGGCAAAGGAGGTAGGAATGTATCCGATCCTTGGGAACTCTCACATGTGAGCGTTGGACGAAGCATGGCTCTCCGCCCAAGGGCTTCATGAGGAAATGGCTGCCACTGGGGATGGTGGTGTGTCCCGCCCAGGGGGTGTAGCCGCCCATGGAGTGCCCTGATAGGTATCAATTGTAGTCCACTGGAAGTAATTCTAGACCGCTATAGTTGGTATCAGAGGAAAGGTATAGTCAACCTTTGGAAACTAGGATGTGAAAGCCTTAGTAAGAACCCTAAGGATAAGTCTAAGCATAGAACACAATCTTAGTGTTTTAGAAATGGCCTTGAATAACCTAGGATAAGACCATAAGTATGAAAATTTTATTCTTGAATTATGTGGTTTCCTATTATAATTAGTGTTGCTCACACTATTCTTCTTGGTTTTAGTCAATGGCTGGAACCCGAAGGAACCGTGTTAATGCGGAATGCGATGGGCAATGCAATGATTGTCCCCCTGAGCAACCAAACGATATGGGAGCTGGAATGCAAAATCTTGTAGCCATGCTCACACAACTTTCTCAAGCTATGAATCATGCAGGATTTCCAAACGAGCAAAGGAGGGAGCAACATTCTGTTGAATCCTTCATGAGGCAGCGTCCACCTTCTTTCAGCGGGTCTACTGATCCATTAGTTGCTGAACAATGGATTAGTACTACTGAAAAGATATTTTCAGTTCTTCAATGTTCTGAACATGATAAAGTCATCCTAGCAGTGTACCGTTTGGAAGGAGATGCGGATCAATGGTGGAATCTTGTTAAGAATATGAGGCAAAGGGATGAAATTGAGTCTATGGAATGGGACGAGTTCAAGAACTTATTTTTCAATAAGTACTTCCCTCGTATTCTCCGAACAAAGATGGAGAACGAGTTTCTTGAACTGAAGCAAAGGGATGATGAATCTGTTGGTACCTATGAAGCAAATTTTACAAGACTTGCAAGGTACGCTTCTGGTATTATTATCCAACCTGAGAGTAAGATCGATCGATTCTTTAGTGGCTTAAAACCAAGTCTTCGAAGGGCGTTAGCCATAAGGGACTTCAATAGCTACGAGGAAATCGTTCGATGTGCTCTCAAAGTCGAGATGGAGATTGGAGTAACCCATCAGTCACATGGGTTTGATAAGAAGAGGAAGATGGAATTCAAAGGAAACTCTAAAGAGCACACTGAAAAGAAGATGAACTTTCCATTATGCTCAAAGTGTGGAAAGAAACATGGAGGGAGTTGTCTTAAAGGGACAAGTAAATGTTTTAAATGTGGAAAGGAAGGTCATCGGGCATTTGAATGCAGTGATAATGGGAAGAAGATGTCTAATGATGCAAACAAAGGAAGGGATACACAGAATGAACCTACTACACTTCAATGTTTCAAGTGCAAGGAGATGGGGCATTATGCCAATCAATGCCCAAATCCAAGGGTTGATGATGATGGTCGACGTCAACAAACTCTTAAAGCTAAAGACAAAGGAAAGTCACATGCAATTTCTATCAGCGATGTGGAGTATGATAACGATGTGGTGAAAGGTACACTTACCATCCACTCTAAAGTAGCAAATGTTTTATTTGATTCGGGATCCACCCACTCTTTTATTTCTGAAGACTTTTCTAAGGGTATCACCGTACTACCTCAACAATTAGATGTTGAGTTAGCTGTGACAACACCTAATGGCACATCAATCGCATCAAAAGTTTATAATTCTTCTCCGATCGAAGTTTGTGGGAAAGTGCTTCCTGCAAATCTTGTGATCCTTCCTTTAGTGGAATTTGATGTGATTCTTGGCATGGATTGGCTTTCTCTACATGGAGCTCATATCAATTTCCAAAGAAGGGAAGTCAAATTTCATATTCCAGATCAATCTACGATCGTATACCAATGCAAGGATGAACATAAACTTCCAGTGGAAATTTCTTCCATATTATGGGTATTGATTCCACTAAATGAAGGTTATTTATCTCAAATGGTTGGTGAGAAACTCACGATTAAGAATATGCCCATTGTACGGGAGTTTGATGATGTCTTTCCGGAGGAATTGCCGGGTCTTCCACCAAATCGTGAAGTTGAGTTTTCAATAGAACTCGTACCGGGTGCTTTGCCTATTTCAAAGACACCTTATAGAATGGCCCCAATTGAGTTGCAGGAATTGAAGAAGCAACTCCAAGAGAATCTTGATAAGGGATTCATACGCCCTAGTGCGTCACCTTGGGGAGCACCTGTTCTATTTGTTAAGAAGAAAGATGGATCAATGAGACTCTTCATTGATTATCGAGAACTTAACAAGATCACTATCAAGAACAAATATCCTCTCCCACGCATTGATGACTTATTCGACCAACTATGCAGAGCTCAATACTTTTCCAAGATTGATCTTCGTTCAGGGTATCATCAATTAAGGGTCAAAAGGGAGGATATACCAAAGACGGCTTTCCGTACAAGGTATGGACACTATGAATTTATAGTGATGCCATTTGGTCTTACTAATGCCCCTGCTATCTTCATGGATCTAATGAATAGAGTCTTTAGAGACTATCTTGATCAATTTGTGGTAGTCTTTATAGACGATATTCTTGTCTATTCAAAGAGCAAGGAAGAGCATGAAGATCACTTGAGAATTATATTGAAGACCCTGAGAAAGGAGAAGCTTTATGCCAAATTTACCAAGTGTGAATTTTGGCTTCAAAAAGTTGCATTTTTGGGTCATATAATCTCAAAAGAGGGGATATCTGTGGATCCAGCAAAAACAGAGGTTATCGAAAGATGGTCAAGACCAACAACAGTAACTGAGATCCGAAGTTTTCTTGGTTTGGCTGGATATTATCGACGTTTTGTAAAAGATTTTTCACGATTATCTAATCCACTCACCAAGTTGACTCGGAAAGGAGTTAAGTTTGTCTGGACAGAGGAATGTGAAGAGAATTTCAAGGAGTTGAAAAGAAGGTTATCCAGTGCACCTGTGCTCACATTGCCTTGTAGTGGAGAAAGGTTTGTGATCTACAGTGATGCATCCAAGAAGGGATTGGGGTGTGTTCTTATGCAAAATGATATGGTGATAGCTTATGCCTCACGACAGTTGAAAATCCATGAGCAAAATTACCCAACACATGATTTGGAGTTGGCTGCGGTAATCTTTGCATTAAAGATTTGGAGGCATTACCTTTATGGTGAAAGGTGTGATATTTATACTGATCATAAAAGTTTAAAGTATATTTTCACACAAAAGGAGCTGAATATGCGTCAAAGAAGATGGTTGGAGCTGATTAAGGATTATGACTGCTCAATCCATTACCACCCTGGGAAAGCAAACAAGGTGGCAGATGCATTAAGTCGACAAGACCATGCTAGTTTATCCATGATGAGGATCACAAAAGATCCAATATTTATGGATTTACAAAGGATGGATCTTGGAATTATAATGGAAGGGGAAAAATCTTATCTTTCTCAAATGAATGTTCAACCATCTATACATGTGAAGATTAAAGAGGCACAGAAAGAAGATGTCGAGTTACAAAAGAAGGTGAGAAATGTTCCTGAATTCAACCTTGATTGTGATGGGATAATAAAGTTCAGGAATCGGGTTTGTGTTCCTCCCATCCCCGAATTAAAGAAGGAGCTGCTGGATGAGGCTCATAGTTCTTCATTCTCTATTCATCCTGGAAGCACGAAGATGTATAGGGACCTGAAAGAGTACTTCTGGTGGGATGGCATGAAAAGAGATGTTTCTGAATTTGTCTCTCGATGCTTGGTTTGTCAACAAGTTAAATCTGAGAGACAGAAGTCTAAGGGGATGTTACAACCATTACCCATACCCGAATGGAAATGGGAAAACATCACTATGGACTTTGTCACAGGACTTCCTAAAACATCCAAAGGCAATAATGCTATTTGGGTCATAGTTGATCGTCTTACAAAGTCTGCACACTTCATTCCTATTAGAGAGGATTTCTCTCTAGATCAGCTTGCCAGGATATATGTAAAGGAAGTGGTAAGATTACATGGAGTACCACTTTCTATTATATCTGATCGGGATCCGAGATTTACCTCGAAGTTCTGGCGAAGTCTTCAGCATACTCTGGATACAGAGTTGAGTTTCAGCACTGCTTATCATCCCCAGACAGACGGTCAGTCTGAGAGAACAATTCAAACCCTAGAAGATATGTTGAGAGCTTGCTCTATGGATTTCAAAGGAGGTTGGGATCAACACCTACCTTTGGTGGAATTTTCTTATAATAATAGCTTTCACTCCAGTATTCAAATGGCTCCTTATGAAGCTCTCTATGGAAAGAAATGCAGGACTCCAACTTGCTGGGATGAAGTTGGGGAAAGAAATCTATTAGGACCTGATCTCGTTGATGAAATGGCAGAAAAGGTCAGATCTATTCAACAACACATAAGAGCAGCTCAGAGTCGACAGAAAAGCTATGCCGACAACCGAAGAAAAGACCTAGAGTTTGAAGTGGGTGATAAAGTATTCTTACGAATATCTCCCTGGAAGAGGGTTATGAGATTTGGAAAGAAGGGGAAGTTGAGCCCTAGATATATCGGTCCTTTCGAAATATTGGATCGTGTTGGGAAGGTAGCTTACCGATTGGCGCTTCCACCGAATCTCTCTCAAGTTCACGATGTGTTCCATGTATCTCTCCTGAGAAAGTACATACCAGATCCTTCACATGTACTCAGCTCAGAAGTTGTACCGCTGGAGCAAGATCTTTCTTATGAAGAACAGCCGATAGAGATTCTGGATCGTAGCGAAAAAGTCCTACGAAACAAGACCACTCGCTTGGTGAAAGTTTTATGGAGAAACCACCAACTTGAAGAAGCTACATGGGAGCTTGAGGATATGATGAGGGAGAAGTATCCTCATCTGTTTGTTGCAAAGTGACGAATTTCGAGGGCGAAATTCTTTTTAAGGGGGGTAGAATGTAACACCCGAGACTTTTATGTTATATAAATCATCAAAGGAATCTTTTTCTATACAACACTTGCTTGGCTTGCTTTACACGCAATCACGACCTTCTTCGATAGCTTGCGTCGTACGCAATACCGAGTTTCACTAAACAACAATATGCTATTAAAACTAGCCGTTATGAATAGTAATAACCACTTTTTGAAATTTTATAAATTTTATTTTTCAAAATGGACTTCATTTTTGGACTCAGAATATCGAAATTAGCCTAGGGTGAAATTTTGGTATTTTTCTGAAAACTTTCAATTTTTGATGAATAGTGAAACCACTAAGTGGTAGGTTAAAAACTGAATTTTGCATAAAACTTAATTTTACCGCTTCTGTGATTGGAATTTCGAAAATCCGAGAGACACGGTTAATATCAAGGACTAAAATGTGGTTCAATGAGATGAAAATAATTTTTTGGTGAATAGTAACTTTTTACTTTTTTTTACCGCGGTTAATAGTAAATAGGGTAACTAAGGGTAAATATGATATTAATATTACCCTAACACATGTCCTAATTCTATTGGACAAGTGTAATTCGACCAAAAACAAACTTAGGAATAAAATATGACCATTTAGGCCCACTTGGATTAGATTTGGACATTTATTATTAATTTATTTAAAGAAGGGTTAAAATAGTTAAAATCAAAGTTTAATAAGTAAATCATTTTTAATATGGGGTTATACATAAGATAAATTCGATTGTAAATATTCATTAGAAAGCTAAAAGGATTTACTACATGATGGTATTTTATTTGTAATTTTTAGACATCAAATAATTTAATTTATTTATGACACAAAGATGATGCAGTAATTATCTTATTAATGAAATATTGACAAAATTGATAATATAAATACCAAAATAAATGTAATTTAAGACTTTTTATGAATTCCACTAATTTTCTAGGTTACTATGATATATTATAGTTGATTTAATCAACTTGGTTCGAACATATAATTCTGTTATGACTTTCACAAAAATCATATATCAAATAGTGTCAAAATTGACACAAAATAGTTTTTAAATCAAATATTATATTATTAATTGTTATTTTATTCCTAAAAATCTAAGGTTCGGCCAAATGACTTAGATAAGGATATATATATTAATAATAAACAATTTGGGGTTCGTTTGGCATGTTATAGTAAGTGTATTAACCATATAGTGAAAGAAAACAAAAAGACACGGTAAGAGTTAAATTATTTAACTTAGAGTTAAATCTAATTGATAAGGTTAAAATAATAACCTAAACTTGTCTAAATCCTATTGGTTGATAGTATTTCGACCCTTCCCCACTTTATCTTCGAAATAAGACCCTTTGGAACCATTATAAACCGATTTTGACTTTAATATAAAATAATATTTTGAGATATTCCTAAGGTGCCCCTCTCCTCCCTTATAAAAGGGCACCTCCTCCCCCTCCTCCTCACACCAAATTGAGCACTCAAGCTCGGACAACCCCTGCCATTTTCTCCTCTACACTTCCCTATAATAATCCTAGAGGTCCTGGTCTTCTCCAAAGACCAATCTTAGTTCCTTAAGTGGAGGATTCAAAGAGGCGTTCCAAAGAAGAGGTAATATCCATTACCGATCTTTTCAATTTCTTTCTTCTTCAACTTCTTCTTCTTTAGTTGTTTCTTGATAAAGTAATAACATCAGTATTACATACATACTGATATGTTATTATAAATATGAAACAACCCTAATTCACCTTCTATCCATCCTACGGAAAAATGAAATCACCGCGCGTGCGTACGTACGGAATACCGTCTCCACGCCGTGGTGTAATCTATTTTCCACCATCACCTTACAAAGATGGGTATAATGGTGTAATGAGTAACTAAATATGATTATTATGAAGTAATATTGATACTGAAATAATATATATATACTCCAATACAATTCCACGATCATAGGAATGATATCATCACTCGTGCGTACGTACGGAATACCGTCTCCACGATGTGATGCGACTCGTTCTACATGATCTTCATTTCGTAATGATTATATAAATGAATTGAATGAATGAATATGGTATATAATACACTAATACCATTCTGGAAATGAATTATCTATAAACTAAAGATAAGAATAAGAATTTATTCGACAAAACACGCATAAGAACAAAAAGTTATAAAGACCCGAGTAACAAGTAACAATGAAATATTACTAACAAGAAGCTAATAATATGACCATATATGATATCATATAAATATGTATGATTCTGGAATAAGTCAATAACATTATTTAAACCATTATACAGGAGCTTCGGACACGTACAAAGCTAATCGGACCTAAGGTAAGGGAAATATCACAATCTCATTTTTATCCGAGATTGTTTATTCGTAAGTATTTACTGGGGTGTATTTTATCATCCACATCCATGTTCCCTCAATATGTAATATTTTTTCCATCCACTTTCAATAGTTTAAATCCAATTTTACCCTTAGGTGAGTTTTTAGTAAAGAATATGAAATGAATCTTTTGTCGTTTTTCCGTACGAGGTACTTTTTGACTTTTCCGACAAAAGTACGAAGAATGTTTTGTTTAACTTATACGGCACGAACGGATTTATACTGTTTTATAAAGCCTTATTTTCATGAAGCTTCCTCTAAAATATTTCATGACTATTTTCAATAAAATCTCTTTCTTTTAAAATTGCATGATGTTTTGTGAAAAGAAATTGATTTTGAAGAAGAAAGGATATTTTCCTCAAGAATTCAATTCAAGTGTTTTATCAAAATTATTTTCCATATAAGACAATAAAGGGTTCTGTTTCTATCCATATTTTTAAATTGATTTGACTATGTTGTGATGGAATTATGTTTATGAATTCCTTTATCTTATATGAATGGTTTTATGATGTCATGTTGTTTAAGAATCCCATTTTTATTACATGGGTTATGCAATGATTTATGATTTTGTGGCACACATAAGAAAGGATTCATTAAGAGATGGGTGGGACCTATATCTCCCTCCAATGCATTGGGTAAAGATTTTATATCTCATGAGATAGACATGTCTGGAATGGTAGGTTATACCGGTTCAGTGAAACAGGACTGAAACGAGGATTACTCGATTCAGAAAGGGACTTTGTCCACTAAGATAGTCTTGGCAATGAGTCATGACTAATAAGAAATGATTCTCTATGATTATGTGTGTATGCCACAATGAGTAATGTTTTAAGTTATGATTTCATTTCACTACTATGATTTATCCCATGTTATGAAATTATGCTCTCTTTTGCAGGTTAAGATTTCCAAAAATGTTATGTTCTTATGAAAATTATGTGATTGATATTTCTTGTGTTTACCCTTACTGAGCATTTGAGCTCACCCTTTTATGTTTTCTTTTCCCCAGGTCAGGAAGATGGATATTAAGTAGAATATGCTAAAAGGGACCCTAGATATGATGAAATAAATGGGAGACACTGTAGAAGATTTATGAACCAGTTGTTTATGTTTCCCAGTTTCTAAAGACACTATACCTATACGGTCCTTTGTGGTTTTGTCATATGTTGTAATAAGTGTGCTTCAATTTTTGATGTATTAAAAATGTATGTAAAGTATGGGTCGTTATAGGGGCATAGGTTCGCGTAGTGTCCAAACTCCTTGCAAATGAAGCATTGTACATTTGAAACCATTTTCTCACCCTTGCAGTCACGTACTTTTTACCCTTTTCCTCCACACTTATAACAAACTCCCATTCCTTTCAGGCAAGTTCCAGGGTGTTTCTTCCCACAGTTACCACATATGGGAAAATTCTTCTTTTCCCTCTTCCCTTTATCCAATTTTCTCTCTTCCATCCTTTTCTTCTCTTGCTCCCCTTCAAAGCCATAGGACTCAGTAAACTCTTTACTTATCTTATCAACACATGATATTATTTCTTCATATGATGATAATACATGGGAGACTATTTCTCTTATCAATTCTAGCTTAAGACCATGAAAGATATGATCCTTCCTTCTCTTTGGATCATGTGCATTTCTGGAGTTCTCATTCCTTCTACTGGGCGCCATTTCTAAACAATGGCATAAACTAGATCAGTTTATGAATCAAAATACATAATCCCATACTTATAAAACACTTAACATAAATTTATCTATTTATGGATATAATCCATAATCATAAAAATGTTTTCTTTGAGGAAGTATATACACATAAACCCTTCATAATGATTTGTAAAGAAAATGAGAGTTATCCTAAGCATATCCCCCGGGAGTGTCGTAACCAAGAGTGCAGCAAGGCCCGTTGTCGTGCACCAGTTCCCGTTCGAGTCTAGCTCAAAGCGGTGTTTTCGGGTTTTACCCCTAGGTACATCTGTGCCAGAGCCGCCTCTACCTGCTCGTATCCAGACAGGGATGTATTGCTCGGAAAACTCACAAAATCTCTACAATACCAAAATTATAGGAAGATCTTCTATACTAATCCTCAAAGTTCATCTTAGGTCTACGTGCTATAATCAGAGTTTATCTAAATCTAGCTTCCAAGGTTTGTACTAAACTTCCTCTGATACCAACTGTAACGCCCCGACCCCAGCTACCCAGAGTCGGTGCATTAATTACATAACATTGGCATGATCACAAGAAAGATCAAATCTCGAAAGACCGATTAGTTTAGTAGCCTTGGAAACACTAGATATAAACATAAAGTTTTACATTACATTTCAAAGTGAAAAACTACTACAACAACAAAGTCTTCATATCCACACTATTAACCCCTCATAATATCCCTGCAAGTCAATCATAATTTACTTCTTCACTACCTGGTAAAAATAAAACATAGAAAAGGGGTGATCTCAAATGCCCAGTAAGGATAACAATATAGCGGAACATTCAAAATAAGCGTAAACATTTAAGGTAATGAATTACTAAAACAAAATCCTTTTAAACTTGAACTTCAACATAGTATGGCAAAAGTAAAATGAAATAATGCCATTTACTTATTCACATGGATATTCTACTAATCGAATAATCACATGCAAAAATCAATAACCACTTTCATAATGTTGGAATGCATAATGCTAAACGTTAATTTCTTTGTCTAGGCCTCATCCCAAGACCTAGGGGTTACTTCTAACCGGAACCCAACCCGGAGTGCCTCTAATAACCAGACACCAACCCGGAGTGCCTCTAATAACCGGACACCAACCCGGAGTGCCTCTAATAACCGGACACCAACCCGGAGGGCATACTTTTACCAGTCCCTAACCTGGAGGGCTTACTTTAACCAGTCCCCAACCTGGAGGGCTTACTTTTACCAGTCCCCAACCTGGAGGGCTTACTTTTACCGGTCCCCCACCCGGAACATACTTGTTTAGCACATTCATCTGAAGAAAAGTTTGAAATATAACATAAACATTCGGATTAAAACTAGCATAAGAAATGTCAATAATTTTACCATAAACTATGAATGGTATAAAAATAGCACATCCACAGTCAAACATATCACAAAACCTTCAATTCAATATAGAATTTTTGTATCATAATAAATCAACTTCAAATAATCTTAAAATCCATCAAAGGATGTTGACATAGATGAAATCAAAATTCTTTTTAAAGAAGTATCTCCTTTTATTTTGAAATCATTTAAGATCCATATAAAATAAAACATTTTCTTTGAAAATATTCTTATAAGCTTGTATGGAAAGCTTCGACGATTTTATAACGGCGGAAAATAACCGCACCCGCCGTATAAGTTAAAAAAACATTCTTACCTCAATTCTGTCGAAAAGGTTAAAAAGAACATTGTTTTGAAAACGACGGAAAGATCCCTTTATAAACCTCTTATAAAAAGTCAAACAAGGGTATAAATGACTTTAACCCATATTCTTGTAAATAGTAAAAATGTTTTGAAATACATTTCGAAGAAACATGGATGTGGATGATAACGAGATCCCAGTAGATTATTACGTATAAACAACCTCGGATAAAGAAGAGATTGTGAAATAACCCTTACCTTGTACTTTTCCTTTGTTGGGGTAGTTTAACCTCCTGTATAATGGTGAAATAATTGTTATTAAATTATACAAGAATCATATACATTAATATGATATCATATATGATCTTTTAATATTGCTTTATTAATAATATCTTAGTATTATCGTCGTTTAGGGTGATAATCGATTCGTTCTTCTTAAATGTTTGGTTACGTAAGACATGTTTGTAATGGATAGATTATATCTTATTCATAATCATAATGATATTAACATTATTTTTAACCCCAAAATGAGAATAAGACTTGGATGGATATGATGGAGAATGAATCTTATTGCGTTCGTGGAGACGGTAGTCCGTACGTACGCACGAACGCTACTTCCATTCAATTTTTTATTTTAAAAGAATCAAATCCAAATGATACATTGGTATATTACTATTCCAGTATAATATAATATATTTTATATATGTTACTTAAGTTCATTAACACCATCCTTTATACGTTCCATGTGTGGTATGAACGAGTCATATCATTTTAAGGGGGCGGTAGTCCGCACTTCCTCAAATGAAATTATCGTATGTATATACAACATGAAACGAATAATGATATGAAATAAAATGGAATTACAGAATCTTATATATAAAATATATATCATTAATATCATATTTAATTATAGTGCCATCATAATGGCCACCATGAGAGGTGGTAAGATGTATTTGAACAATCATCGTTTCGTGAGGCGTTAGTTTGCCATCCACAGAAACATTATGTTCATCATCCATTAGATGGAATTGTGTGTATGTGTAGTTTGAATACTTCTTATAACAACATCCTAGTATATTGAGGATACTGGTGTTGTTACAAAAGAAGGTAAATAAAAAGAGTTTGGGGGTTGGAGAAGCAAAATAATTGAAAATAATTTAAGAGAAATCGTTACCTTTAATTTAGGTAACTCATTTTGGTTGGAACCAAAGGACTTCTTGAAATGATTTCTGCCTAAGGGGAAGCTTCAAGGAGGAGTAGAGGGATGTGGGGATCTTATTTGGGCGGAGTTTGGACGAGCCAAGTGGCTTGAGAGGTGTGAGTAAATGAGAAGGAGGAGTGCCCTTTTATAAGAGGGGTGAGGGGCACCTTTGGAAAAGCTAGAAATATTAATTTATAATAAATTCATATTCGGTTTCCAAAGGCTCCAAAGTTGACTATTCAAAGGATGAGGTGGGGATAGGTCGAAAACAACTCATCCAATAGAATTTAGACAGGTTTGGGTACTTATATTAACCTTATCTTTAAGTATTAACTCTAAGTTAATTAGTTTCACTTTTACAATGTCTCTTTGTATTTTTATATAATATGGTTAATAAACTTACTATATACATCCAAGCGACCACCAAGTGGTCCATTAATGATTAACCTATCATAATATAAGTCTCTTGGCCGAACCTTAGATTTTTAGGAATTTAATATCAATTAATAATATAATATTTGTTTTAAGAACTCTTTTATGTCAATTTTGACACTATTCAATAGTTGATTTTTGTGAAACTCATAACAGATTGATTACTTCGAACAAAGTCAATTAAATAAATCCTAATATATCATATTATCCTAGAAAATTATTTTAATTCATTAAAAGTTTCATATTATATTTATTTGGGTATTTATAATATCACTTATTTTAATTTTTCACTATTATAGTAATTACTACATCATAATTGTGTCATAAATAAAATAAATTATTTAATGTCTAAAAATTATAAATAAAATATCATTATGTAGGAAATCTTTTTATCTTTCTAATGAATATTTATAATCGAAAATCCAACATGTATAACCCTATGTAACAATTGTTCTTCTAAAAGATGTAAGCTTATGCCATTTTTATTTTTATTTTAGCTTTATTAATATAATGTGTCATTATCACTTACAAGTGGATCCATGGGGTCCCAAAATAGACCCAAAGATTCCCATGGTCGACCATGTATCAACCAATAGGGTTAAGACACGTTTTAGGGTAATTTAGTATTATTATAATATTATTTTTTTAACCCTTATTTACCGGATTTACCCTTAACCATGGTAAATAAAATATTTACCGCAGTAATTATTCAAAATGTCTAAAAATAAAAGTTACCTATTTACACAATTTGAACATCCTGATTCCAAATATGGAATCCATTTTTCTAAATTCAAAACACAGAAGTGGCAGAAATTAATTTAAAATTAATTCCCGCTGTCAAAACAAAAAGCGTGTTTTTAAGAGATAATAACTATCAAAAGATTGACACTAGTTTATGTTCGGTTTAATTGTAAAATTATGTCCAATGACCAACATTATATTAAGTGGTAAAAATATATTCTAAATATACTTTAAAACCACTAAAATTCATAATTTATCACTATTAATTATTTTGATTAAAAAAGTTGTTTTTAATTAAAATTTAGTAATTTTCACTATTCATCAAAATATTAAAGTTATCTGAAAAGTACCAAAATTTCACCTTAGGCTAAATTTGATATTCCGAATCCAAAAATGAAGTCCATTTTTAAAAATAAAATATATATAATTTCAAAAATTAGGTATTACTATTCATAATGGCTTGTTTGATCGGTTGTGGTGTGTGTTAAAACACGAAGTTGCGTACAACACACGCTACTGTTTTATTCAAAGGAAAGCGTACCGTGGAAGCTTGGGATGTTTCATTTTAAATTTTTTTTGATGTCCCCATTTAGTCAAAAAGTTTAAAATATTGTATTTAAAAAGGTTTTACTATTAAAAGTTGATAAAAGTGCAATACTGAAAATGAATCTGTTCTTGCATTATGACTAAGAAACTCATAATATGGATTCTAAAATTATAAGGATTATATAAAGTTTAAAATTTAGTTAATACTATTCATGACCTATTTTAATGGACTTTTGTTTTGTAAGTCAAGGTGTGATTGAACTTGGTGTTGCATGTAGTACAAGTTATTGAATTATTTTGAAGAAATAACATACTATGAAATCTTGGGGTGTTACAAAAAGAAACATTTTGAGTCATATCGGTCACATCGTGCATCATATTGAGGTGTGGTTGATTTCTACATGTCAAAACTGACTCATGGATCATTGTCCTAAAGTATCAAAGCAATCCGAATGCATTTTCTCAATTTTTAGTATGTAAGTTGTGCTTTTTTACTTGAATTAATGAAAATTTAAAATAAGAAGACACATTTGGAGTCATTCTGGTCACACCATGCATCGTATTGAGGTGGGGTGGATTCCTACACGTCAAAACTGACTCATGGATCATTTTTCTAAAGTATAAAAGTAATCCAAATGCATTTTATCAGTTTTTAGTATGTCAGTTGTGTTTTTTTATTTGCATTAATGTAAATTTTAAATAAGAAGAAACATTTAGAGTCAAACCAGTCACACTGTGCATCAGATTGAGGTGGGGTTGATTCCAACATGTCATAACTGACTTGCGAATCACTGCCCTTAATTTTGAAGATAATCAGAGCACATTTTCTCAGTTTTCAGTATGTCATTTGTGTTTTTACTTGAATTAATGTCAATTTAATATTATAAGACAAATTTGGAGTCATATTGATGACTCTGTGCATCGGATTGAGGTGGGTTTGATTCCTACATGTCACAACTGACTCAAGGATCGTTGTTCTAAAGTATCAAAGCAATCTGAATGCATTTTCTCGGTTTTTAGTATGTTAGTTGTGTTTTTTTACTTGAATCAATGTCAACATTAAATAAGAAGAAAAATTTAGAGTCATACCAGTCACATCATGTGTCGGATTAAGGTGGGGTTGATTCTTACACGTCACAAATGACCTACGAATCACTGTCCTTAATTTTGAAGACAATCAGAGCGCGTTTTCTTGGTTTTTAATGAGTGACATGTTTTGAGATAATGGATTAAATAATGTTAGTTCAAAATAAATAAGTAGTATTAATTCACCTATATACATTACTGGCCCATTTACTTTTTTACACATCTTCATGTTATTTTTGTACATTCCTCCATCAGGTATGATTCCCATTAATTTCTAATCAAGTTTAAATGATCTTGTGAATATGACTCTTTTCGACAGTCATAGTAGTACTTAAAAAACACAAATACACTAAGTATTAATAAATATTTTAAATTAAATAGAAATTGTATTTGAAAACTGCGAAGAATAGCAGTGGCAGCAGGGCCCTAGATCATGCTCTTCAGTTGTCTAGAGTCGTTCGTCTCATATCTGTTATTCAATCTATCCATCGTTGTGTGGCAGTAGGATTCAAATTTAGAGCATAAATCATCTTTTTTTCAGCTCTTTACAAGTCATGAATCTCCATTTTACAGCATGTAGGGCCGATGCCAAATTCAGAGAAAGTCTTCAACGCACTATATTTAAAATCTGAATTTCCTAGGTCTACCAAATCTGATTCACAACGTGAATGTTGGAGTCGTGCCATAAAAACATCACGTCCTCCTCCTCCTGTGTCTTTTCATGTCTGATCTTTCATGTTCTAAAATCTTTTCATGTCCTACATCAGCAATTTCCTACAGGTTGGCCTATGTTTCGACCTATTCCTAGCCTCCGAAAAGATCCTTCATTTGATGGATGTCGTAGAACATTTTTTTCATCATAAATTCATCATTGTTGTGCTTGTTTTCCAACCATCAGTGTATCCTTCCATAAATCATAAAAACCGATCAAACCAATTAGAATCCAGGAAAGATTAATCAATTAATTATAAAGATCAAAGTATTAAAATACAACTAAATATTTGCATGAAACGTACGTATTAAATCCTCCACACATGAATTCATTCTTGTCCTCAAGAATAAAATCTCATAATACTACAAAGTAAGCTTACCCTACCATGTTTTAAATTCAATGCCGACAAAAGTGATTGATGAAATGGGGAGTTAAATGGTTGAAACTCGTGAAAATAAATTTTATCGACTCCTCACTTTTCATAGAAACAAGCCAATGATGTATTTTAATTTTCTTATTTTGAGACACCCACACCATTTCATTCTTCAATTATAATTTTAAAATTATTTATTAATATGTATGTCATTTTCAATCTACCTCACTTTGAATTTTTCCGTTAATCATCAAGGTACAAATGTGAATAGAGTTATACACATACCTTAAAAAATGTCACTTATCATAGGCCTATAATACATATAGAATCACCACCACATAAATAAACAAATAATAGTTAATCATGAATATTTTTCTTCAAGGTTCAAATGTTTCTGAGGCTTTAAGGTATGTGGATAAAATATATGAAAAAATAACTCTAAAAAGGAGGTGTTACTTTAAAGTATAGTGCATGATATCAAAAGAGATGCTCTATGAAATACTCCTGCAGTGATACATTTGGCATCTCTCCATTCTCCATATCTCAAAGTGGGCACATTATACATGTAATCATAATGAATGAATAAACATACCTTGTTTTTTTTTCTTTTACTTTAGTTTTATTCATTTTTATTTTCTTTTTTTGAAAGATTCTCTTAAGAAAAAATCTCAAATCAACCACCAAATCACATACGATCAAGAGATCATTGACTTAACAGTTATTTTTTATCCTCCCAAGATACAATCTTTTTTTCATTTTTTTGTTACAAGAGAGGTGAATAATACAGTATAATGAAAAACATTAACTCTCCCCAAATCATATGAAAAATCCCCCGAAAAGTCTCCTCGATGAAGTGTGTCCTCATCCACCAGTGACAACCTCCCCCACACTTATTCTTTTAAATATCATACAACACACTGAGACTAAGATACGAAAGGATATAATAGTCTCGGATCATGGATCTCTTCTTATCAAGGTAATTCATGTATTCTACAGTAAAAATAAGGATAAATGTAAGATGGGTCCAAGGATAAAGGGATACAAAATGAAATACCACAATCATATAAACTTTTTGTTCTATTCAGTCATAACTCTGATAAGATTCCAAATAAGTTATATTAGATTACATGTCCAAGTATCTCAAGAAATATACTATAGATAGAATATGAAATATTGGTTTAGAAATTATCTCGAGAATGAGACAAATGGTTGAGAAAATCACTTACAATAATGCAATATGAATGAAAATATCAGAAATTGAAGGCATGCCAAATCTCGGAAAAATTTCATTTACAAAAATCAATATGTCCCCCTATGTCCTGCTTTGTCAAATATAAATCTCCATGTTTATTTCTACTAATTCTTCCCCCCATTTTTATTATTCAAAATTATTGACAAAGAAAATTATAAACATGTCACGACAATTATCTTAAGTAGTTTTATCTCTCCTAGTTTATTTGATTAAAGAAATAATTTATTATGGGGCATGAAATTATTTTTAAAAGAATTATTATAAAATAATCTCGAGAATAAAAATATAAAATACAAAATTGAAACACTTACTCCCTTTAAATGAATCTCTTGGGTGGTTCTGTTTGAGGTATTGTTTTTCCAAATTCATGACATGAGTATTTTTCACAACGTGTATTGAATAAATTTCACAACATAAATTGGTTTCACGATGTGAGTTGGATTTGTAACTTCTTGTCATGCTTTGTAAGATCCCGGTTTTTGGAAAGGAATGTTTTTTTTTGTGTTTTGGATGAATCTTTTTTTGGGTTTTAAAATGTTTCCTGAAGGTATGAGAGTCCTTAGGGGTGTTCCGGGGGCTCAGGTCACGAAAGAAAGGAAATCTGGGCAAGTCAGGGCTGGGCGCACGGCTTGCGCATGACCTAGGAAAACCGTGTGGCTGACTTAGGTAATTGTGAAACCCATCCTCCTCTGGACAGTAGCATGTGCATGGCTTGCGCACGATTTGTCAAACTGTGCGGGAAAACCATGCGACCCTCCTCCTCCGAATTGTAGGGAGCGCACGGTTTGCACACGGTTTGTCAAACCATGCAGCCAAACCGTGCGGTCTCTTAATGTTGGAAAAAAAATTACAAGTTTTCCACTCCGGGCGTTTAAACCCCAACTCGGGATTTTCCTCCATTCGTCCCGTCTAAACCCTGGTGACGAACTTGAATAATCCAAGCTTCCCAAGGGTGTATCTCCCTCGTTCTTAATGCATTTTTGGTGTTGTTGGTTGCGGATCGAAGCTCTAGGTAAGGATAATCCCACCCTTGCTTCTCTTTTTGGTTTAGGGGTTGTATCTTCTCTCCCTCTTGTTCTGAAGCTCTAATACCCTATCTTTTGGGTTAGTTGTAGGTTGAAGCTCCAAAGTTTGGTTGGATCGAGGTCTAAGGACTCGATTGAGTGTGCGTTCAACCGTGGATTCGAGGTATGTGGTCTACAAGTGATATCCCATGTTTATTTGGGAGGTTTGTGCATGTTTAATTGTGTCCTTGATTTCCGTTGGTTATGTTTTGAATAACCATGAAATGTTTGGTAATAATGGTGTTTAAAATGGAAAATAGGAACCCTCACGATCCTTGGGGGATGCGTTGAGATTGACTTGACCTAATTTTGGGCCATCCATGGGATGTGCCGGCTTTTCCCAGGCTTACGGATTGATATTAAACAAGTGACCTTGTTGTAATAAATTGTAGAGCCCTTGATGAACATGTTGTCATTATTGGTTGAACTTTGAACAGATGTTAGGTGATTCACCTAGACTTGGCAACAACCTAAATGTTATTGGGATGGGTTGAATGGTTGGTTCATGGAAATGATGAACGTGTTAAATGGGTTAATGTGTAAAATGATTAAAGGACATAATGGTATAGGTTATGGGTCTAGTGTTGAATGCTTAGTGAGATAAGACTAACACATGAGAATTGGTTAAATGGATAAATGATGTGAAATGGTGATGTGTTAATGGGTTAAGGCATGATGTGGATTCCCATGTGGGTTGTTGTGAATAGTGTTTTCCAACGGGTGATGGTTACTTATATATATAAGCATGTGCACATGGTTTGGTAGAGTGGGGTATCACTTGAGAATCTACACCCACAGGTCGAGTGAAGACTAATGCTCTGAACTCCACCCTAAATGCATGGGTTAGGAATGAGGACTGATGATCTATTCTTCTAATAGTTGCATCCACCCGGACTGAGGTTCAAGGTAAGGATATGGTTTCTATGAGGGAGTTAATCCTAGTGAGATAGGATAACAATGTGTTTACCCTCTTTTATGTGATTATAGGCCTTAGTCCCATGTAACATAATGTAAGTGATTAACCCATATAAATGTGATGAAATGGTAAGTGATGATAATTGGTGTGAAATGAATGGTAATGGAGGTGGAAATGGATTTGGCTCTGAAATGGTTAATGGAACCTTAAATAATTACTTGGAAATTATCATTCATATTCCAATTGCATGCACTAACTATTTATAATGGATATTTTGTAAACACCATTGGTGGTGGCCTACTAAGTTGTACTAACACCCTGCTCGGACCGCCATTGGGTACCCGAGCAGACTTCATGTTTGCAGGTCAGGAGAAGGGAAATGGTCCTTGCCAGATAGTTGAGTGGACCTGGGTAGCCCATGGTGGAGGATCCATACTTGGAAGTCAGGACCCTTTTGGGGATTCAGGCCATTTTCTTTATTTTGGGTTTTGTTCACTTTTACACTTGTAGTATGACATGGAATATTTATTGGTTGAAATGGTTTTTATACATGTTCCTTGTTTATTGGTTATTGTTTCTGCAATTTGGTTTATTTCTGTTGTGGCTTACTCTGATAAAAAGGAGAGTCTCCCCACTTTTCTCCATAAACCCCCACTTCTAGTTGACAGCCTTTGGCGTATGGGGAGGTGTTCTTAAGGTCATGTAACCACCCGGCTCAGAGCACTAGTTTAGTGGATTCCGGGTCGGGGACGTTACAAAGTGTTATCATAGGAGGTATTTCTTCTCCTTCTCTGAGGTCTTGTTATTTGGGATTGGTAGCCAATGGTTAATACGTTTCAGGCCTTGGTAATGAGCTCATGCTTGGGAGTATCTAACCTAGGTACGGGGGAAACCCAAGTCACCGAGGGTGGGAAATGTTGTTCTTGGTTCTGTGTTGATACATTTGATGATATTTCACCATTGAGTGATGCACACGTGGTTTGATGTGAATGTTTTATGATATTTGGCTCATGGACTTAACAACACGAGGATTGGCATTCATGCATCATTGTCAGCACCTAGGGAGATATGTTACATGCATTGTGTTAGGCACATGCACGGGGTGGGTGTGTGAGGTAGGAAAAGTAGGATGCATCATGCATTTCATGAAACCAAGAAATGATGATATTAATGAAATAAAACAAGTGGGTAAATGATGTTTAACTAAATATAAGGGTTGAAATGAAGTGGAAAATGTTTTTGTAAAATGTTGTGTGAGTTTGGTGGTAGTGCATGGTTGTTTACCCCATGTGGACCATGGACCGCGGTAGGGATGGTCGTGGCGGTGAATTTGAGGTGTTAATTTCATTGAATTAGTATATGAAAATGGGTTGTTGTAGCTAGTAAGGATTTTTTTATGAAGTCGTGAAAATTTTATGGTATGAGTGATAAATCTCGTGCTTGGAAATGTAGAGAGATGCCACCCCGACGTCGGTTACCAGTTGGGAAATGAGAGGATGTTTCTGAGAACCCTCCTCCAGTAGAGGAGCAAGAAAATATGGTGATCCATGAAGATAGATAAGACCAGTTCTGGGAGAACTTGGCTCACCTTATACAGATGCTGGATCAGGACCCAGGTCAGGTTACACCGAGTATGTTTGAGCTGACCAGGGAGTTCTAGCAACAGCACCCTCCGACCTTCACCGGAGAGGGTGGGCCAGAGGCCAGTGAAGTTCTGGTTTGAGTCTGTCCAGAAGATATTGGATCATCTAGAGAACCCTGTCTAAAAGCAGGTGAAGCTTGCCGATTATATGTTCTGGGCCCAGGCAAGGCGTTGGTGGAACATTCAGGTTCAGACTGAGCAGGCTGAGGGGATTTCGTAGAAGGTTTTTCAGGAAATGTTTCTAGAGCATTCCTACCCAGAGACTTTGAGGCAATAGTGGGCTGCATATTTTATGAGCCTAATGCAGGGATCATTATCGGTGATGGACTATGCTAGCCACTTCAGTGATTTGAGATGCTTTGTTCCGGCATTAGTAGGGGATGAGGCAATGGTGGAAAGGCGTTTCCAGGATGGGTTGAGACATGAGATCAGGTCTCAAGTAAATATCTTCTGCATGAAGAGGTTTGTAGAGGTGATAGATCAGGCACTCATCTCTGAAGGGAATCTGAAGGGAGCTTCGGGTGGTGGGATTTTCGTGCCAGTTGGGCGGACAAGTGGTGCATCTTTCGAAGGTCAGAAGCGTCGTTTGGAAAGTTTCCAACAAGCTAGTCAGAAGAGAGGGTCAGCCTCTCAGAGTGGGGATCAGGTGTTCTGCTATCAGTGTGTTAGGCCGGGGAATATGCGTGGTTAGTTTCCTCGACCTCCAGTTGAGTGTCGTTTGTGCGGAAGGATGGGACATGTGCATAGGTTCTGCAGGAAACCTCAGTAGGTAGGTGAGTATGATGGTGAAAAGAAGGTGTCGGGTACGGGAAGGGGATCAGTTGCCCCGTATCAGGCAGGAAGTTGGAGCTCCACGGGCTGTACTGGAAGGGGCGGCAGATGTTGGACTCTAGGGATGGATCGCTCACGCCAGTAGGGTAGTGTAGCACAGGGTACTCAGGCAGGAGCCCAGGGTATAGGGGTAGGTTAGCATTAGGCAGTTCATTTTGCACCTGGTGATAGCGAGGCCATACCGTCGACTGTATGATGTACGATCCTTGTAGCTTCTATGTTTTCTAGTGTGTTGTTTGACACAGGTTCCACACACTCTTTTATTTCTACTCAACTTGTGGTAGTGATGGGTTTACCAGTGGAGAGAGTGTGTGGAGTTATGTCAATTGACACTCTGTTGGGGGTGTGAGTTGAGGATATCAAGCAGTTCAAGGGATGTGCCCTGGAAGTTGGTGGGTATCTTTTTCTATGGTATTTGTTCATTCTAAAGATGTTAGGGTTTGACCTAATCCTTGGAATAGATTGGTTGGTGTTGTATCAGGCACACATATACTGTTATCGTCACAGAGTATCGTTCAGGTCGCTTAAAGGTGACGCTTATGTCCACCGTGTCGAATGGGATATTCGAGCCGGTCGTGCTGGACCATTTGGTTAGCAGTTTAGTGGAATCACGACACGAGTGACATGTCTCTTGCTGGATGATGAAAGAGGGGAACAATATATTTTCCCTCCTATGGTGGATCAGTTTCAGGATGTGTTTCCTGAGGATTTCTTGGGGTTACCCCCTGAGAGGGATGTTGAGTTCACAATCGAGTTGCTGCCGGGAGTGGAGCCAGTTTCTATTCTTCCATACCGAATGACATCAGTAGAACTCCAGGAACTAAAGGTTTAGCTTGAAGAGTTGAATAATAAGGGGATTATCCATCCAAGTACATCTCCTTGGGGATCTCCCATGCTTTTGCAGAGAAGGCCGATGAGTCATTAAGGCTGTGTGTTGACTATCGAAAGTTGAATCAGATGACAGTAAAGAATCAGTACCCTCTTCCTAGAATTGATGACATGTTTGATCAGTTAAATGGTGCATCAGTGTTCTCTAAGATTGACCTGAGGGCGGTTTATCATCAGTTGAGGGTGAGGTCTTCAGACGTACCGCAAACAACTTTTCGAAGTCGGTACGGGTTATTTGAGTTTGTGGTAATTCCTTTCGGATTGACCAAGGCACCATCAGTGTTTTATGGATTTTATGAATGGGATATTTAATCCCTATATTTATTGTTTTGTGGTTGTCTTTGTTGACGATATCTTAGTGTACTCAAAAACTCACGACGATCATGCCCAACATCTTGACATCGTCTTGGGTATGCTAAGAGAGCATTGGATATATGCCAGGATGTCAAAGTGCAAATTCTAGATAGGTGAGGTGCATTTTCTGGGTCACATCATCTTAGAGGCAAGTGTGTCATTGGACCCAGAGAAAGTGTAGGAAGTTGTATCTTCAGAGCATCCCATGAGTGTTTCAGATGTTCGGAGTTATCTGGGTTTGGCTGGGTATTACCGAAGGTTAATTCAATATTTCTCTCGCTTGGAATCACCACTCTCAGGCTTTACCAAGAAAGGAATCAGGTTCGAGTGGTCTGAGGATTGTGAGAATGCCTTTCAAGAGTTAAAGAAGCGGTTGAAAACCACACCAATCTTGATCTTACCCGATCCAGGTAAGAAGTACATCGTGTTTTGTGATGCGTCCGAAATCGGACTTGGGGCTGTGTTAATGAAATATGAGAGGGCTATGGATTATGGGTCGAGACCGTTAAGACCCCATGAGCAGAACTATCCCACTCACGATCTTGAGTTGGATGCAGTAGTGTACGCCTTGAAGTGCTGGAGGCACTATCTGTTGGGAGAACGGTTTACCGCATTTACCGACCATAAGAGCCTAAAGTACATCTTCTCAAAGCAGGATCTAAATCTTCATCATCGAAGATGGGTTGAATATCTTTAGTCTTTTTACTTTGAGTTGGTGTACATGCCAGGAAAGGGAATCATTTTTGCTGATTCTTTGAGCAGGAAGGTTCAGAATCAGGTGGCTCAGGAGTCCATCACCAAGTAGAAGGTGATGGCTTTGTTTACAGAGATTCACCTGGAGGTGCAGGAGGAGAATGGTAAGGTCAATCTTGCTTCCTTAATGATGGAGTCGATGCTTTTGAGTCGAGTTAAGGAGGTTCAGCTTTATTATCCAGAGTGATTGATCATGAAGGAAAATCTTAAAGGTGGGGAGCTACCTTTTGGGTGGGTCATCGGCATGGATAGTGTTGTTCGTGTTCGTGATCATGTGGTGGTGCCAGAGTGTATGCGAGAAGAGTTGATGCATGGGTTCCATGTATCAAAGTGGGCAGTGCATCCTGGTTTGACTAAGATGTATCGTGATCTCCGAAGGCAGTTTTGGTGTTCTGGGATGAAGAAGGAAGTTGCAGGCTTTGTGGCACGGTGCCTCACCTGTCAACAGGTGAAGGACGAGCACCAACACCCAGGTGGTTTGTTTCATCCATTTCCCATTCCAGAATGGAATTGAGATGATGTAACAATATATTTTGTTATGGGTCTTCCGTGGACGTCGCGGAAGAATGATGCAATCTGGGTGGTTGTGGATCGGTTAACGAAAGTGGATCATTTCTTACCGATTTAGGAGACCTTTAAAGTAGACCAGTTGGGTGAGCTGTATGCTTAGGAAATAGTGTGGTTTTATGGTGTGCCATAGACCATAGTTTCGGACCAAGATCCGCATTTCACATCGCATTTCTGTAAAGGGTTACAGAAGGCTCTTGGTACGTAGGTGTTTTTGAGTACGACATTCCACCCGCAGACGGACGGGCAGTCAGAGCGTATGATACAAGTGTTGGAAGACATGTTTAGAGCTTGTGTCTTGGACTTTGGTGGTTCTTGGGAGAAGCACCTATCATTAGTTGATTTTTCTTCCAACAACAGTTTTCAGGCTATGATTCAGATGGCACCGTTTGAGGCACTTTATGGGAGACCATGTAGATCTCTGTTGTGTTGGTTAGTGGCCGGTGAATCTGAGTTGTTCGGGCCAAGTCTCATACATGAGACTTCAGATAAAGTTAAGTTGATCAGAAAGCGAATGGTTACGGCTCCGAGTAGGCAGAATTCATATGCAAATCGGAGGCGTAGACCTCTTGAGTTTGTGATGGGTGATAAAGTGTTTCTTCGGGTGTCACCAAGGTTGGGTCACCGTCGGATTCAGAAACAGGGTAAGTTGGCACCCTGGTATGTGGGACCTTTTGATATTGTGGAGAGGATTGGACCAGTGGCTTACCGATTGTCTCTTCCACAGTGGTATGTTGGAATGCATGATCTTTTTCATGTGTCTCAGCTTCGACAACATCACCCCAACCCCTCCCACATGGTTGATGTGGAGGATGTGGAGTTTGAGGCTAATTTTTCCTTTGAGGAGAATCCGGTTCATGTGGTGGATCGTAGTGAAAAGGGCTTGTGAGGAAATGTTTTTCCATTAGTGAGAGTACTATGGCAGCATGGGAAGGTTTAGGAAGAAACATGGGAGTGGGAATCGGATATGCGGGCTAAGTGGCCAGAACTCTTCTCTTCGTTGGATCAATGAGGCTTGGAAACTCAGCTCGAGGACGAGCCGTTATAAGGTGGGGAGGTTGTAAGATCCTAGTTTTTGGAAAGGTATGTTTTTATTGTGTTTTGGTTGAATACTTTTTTTTGGGTTTTAAAATGTTTCCTAAAGGCATGAGAGGCCTTGGGGGTGTTCTGGGGGCTCGGGGAACGAAATAAAGGAAATCTGGGCAAGTCAGGGTTGGGCGCCCGGCTTGCGCACGACCTAGGTAAACCGTGTGGCCAACCCAAGTAACCGTGCGACCCCTCCTCCTCCGGAAAATAGCATGAACATGGTTTACACAAAGTTTGTCAAACCATGTGGCCAAACCATGTGACCCTGCTCCTTTGGATATTAGCGAGCACACGGTTTACGCACGGTTTGTCAAACCGTGCGACCTCTTAAAGTTGGAAAAAAATTACAAGTTTTCCACTCCGGGCTTTTAAACCCCAACTCGGTATTTTCCTCCATTCGTCCCCTCTCAACCCTAGTGATGAAATTTGACGACCCAAGCTTCCAAAGGGTGGATCTCCCTCATTCCTAAGGCATTTTTGGGGCCGTTAGTTGCGGATCGAAGCTCCCTGTAAGGCTAATCCCACCCTTGCATCTCTTTTTGTTTTAGGGTTTGTATCTTCTATCATTCTTGTTCCAAAGCTCTAAAACCCAATAATTTGGGTGATTTGTAGGTTGAAGCTCCAAATTAAGGTCAGATCGAGGTCTAAGGACTCGATTGAGTGTGTGCTCAACCGCAGTTTCAAGGTAGGTGGTCTACAAGTGATATCCCATGGTTATTTGGGGGTTTGTGTATGTTTAATTGTGTCCTTTCTTTCCCTTGGTTATGTTTTGAATAACCTTGGCATTTTTGGTAATAATAGTGTTTAAAATGGAAAATGGGAACCCTCACGATCCTCGGGGGATGCTTTGAGATTGACTGGACCTAATTTTGGTCCATCCATGGGATGTGATGGCTTTTCTCGGGCTTAGGGATTGATATTAAACAAGTGACCTTGTTGTAATAAATTGTAGAGCCCTTGATGAACATGTTGGAATGATTATTTGAACTTGTAATAGAAGTTAGGTGATGAACCTAGAATTGTAAATAACCTAAAGGTTATTGGGATGGGTTGAATGGTTGGTTCATGGAAATGATGAATGAGTTAAATGGGTTAATGTGTAAAATGATTAAAGACCATAATGGGATAGATTGTGGTTCTAGTGTTGAATTCTTAGTGAGATAATACTAACACATAGGAATTGGTTAAATGGATAAATGATGTAAAATGGTGATGTGTTAATGGGTTAAGGCATGATGTGGATTCCCATGTGGGTTGTTGTGAATAGTTTTTGCCAAAGGGCGATGGTTTGAATGGTTGATGGTTACTTATATAAATAATCATGTGCACATGGCTTGTTGAAGTGGGGTATGACTTGAGGATCTATGCGCATGGGTCGAGTAAAGAATGATTCTATGAAGTCCACCCTAAATGCATGAGTTAGAAATGAGGACAGATGACCTATTCTCCTAATGGTTGCATCTACCCAGTCCGAGGTTTCGAGGTGAGGATATGGTTTCTGTGAGGGAGTTAGTCCTAGTGAGATAAGATAACAATGTGTTTACCCTCTTGAATGTGATTGTAGGCCTTAGACCCATGTAACATAATTTATGTGATTAACCCATATAAATGTGATGAAATGGTAAGTGATGATAATTGGTGTGAAATGAATGGTAATGGATGTGGCAATGGCTTTGGCTCTGAACTAGTTAATGGAACCTTAAATAATTACTTGGAAATTATAACTCATATTCCTATTGCATGAACTACCTGTTTATACTGGATATTTCCTAGACAAAATTGGTGGTGGCCTACTGAGTTATACTCACACCCTACTCGGGTCGCCATTGGGTACCCAAGCTGACTTCTTGTTTGCAGGCCAGAATAAGGGCATGGGTCCTTGCTAGATAGTTTAGTGGACCTGGGTATCCCATGGTGGAGGATCCAGACATGGAAGTTGGGACCATTTTGAGGATTTTGTCCATTTCCTTTGTTTTGGGTTTTGTTCTCTTTTGCACTTGTAGTATGACATGGCATATTTATTGTTGGAAATGGTTGTTATACATGTTCTTTGTTTATTGGTTATTGTTTTCTCTATATTGTTTATTTCTGTTGTGTCTTAATCTGATAAAAAGGGGGTATAGTATCCTCACTTTACTCCATAAACCCCCGCTTCTAGTCGACAGCCTTTGGTGTACGGGGAGGCGCGCTTAAGGTCATGAAACCACCCATCACGAAGCACCGGTTTAGTGGATTCTAGGTCGGGGACGTTACATGCTTCTTTCTAGTGTCCTGATTATTCTGAAAAATCAAAACAAACATGTGAATGTACATTCCATTTTCAATGAAATTTGAAAGATTTGAGGGAGAGTGTATGTGCCTAGAAACAAAAAAAATAAACATCCTAAAAACTCGTGTTTCCTCCCTAAAGCACTTTTGTTTAATTTCATTGGCTTGACCTTACCTCCTTCAGCTCAGGTGGTGGACAATTGAAAAGGCTATACCTAGTCAGTGTCCATAAATGGTATCACCTATGGATTGTTCACAAAGGTTGGCCCCTTTCCTTCTTCTAAAAACAACTTGACTTTTCCTTCTTGTAGTACATGAATAATTTAGATTGGACTGATCCACCATTTGTTTTTTAGACTAGAAAATCCAAGATTCAAGTTTTTCACCATCCAAACCTGCTGGGCTTTTTCAAAGTTTCATGCAAACCAATTCTCTCAATAATTAGTGCTTTTATATATAAGATTCCCATTTTTCTTTACATCATTTACTTCTCCATCATCAACATGGATACTACATGCCTCTAATTGTTCTTCTAAAACCAAAACATCTTCGACTTCATACTTTTTTTCTTATTTAAAGTCATCACCCTTCATGTCGTAGTTCTTCATTTCCCAGTGTTTGTTGAAACTAACTTTATAACTTCCCACTACCAAACATAGCTCACTACTTTGTACATCAGTCATTATTAATATAGTTCCTAAAAATAATCTTATAAAAATTATAGGTGTTTGCTCCTCTTACATTTCAAGAATGAAAAAGTACATGGGGAAGATAAAATTTTCAACCATGATCAGAATGGATTCAATCATTACTCATGATAATTTGTTCATGTGGTTGTCAGGGGTCGTGGTCAAACAAAATTTCTATTTTACTCCTAATGAAACCTGATTGCTAACCAGAGTCATCTCTTAAGGAGAATAGTTTGGGAGTTTCACTATTCCTATCACTTACTTTTTTTTGTTTTTTTCTTAATTTTTAAAACAATGAAAGCAATGATAAGTGGTTGTTTGAGATTTTATCAATGAAGGACATAAAATAGAATGGATATGTGGGAAGGATAGATATAATAATGGGGTACACCCATGGATTTAACATTTTGATCCTTCATGTTGATTCAATAAGGGTTCCTTATGACTTCTCCATTCCTTTATGTTTTGAAAATCACAAACACTCTATCTTATGGAAAATTTTATTTCCCCTAAGTTTTATCTTAATTAGGAAAATTTTCCTTCCCCAAGGAAATTTTCTCCTTACCTTTGTTTTCATTGTTCACATTATAGTTTCTCTAAATCTAACTCATTTTATTTCTAAGTGTAAAATTCGGTTTCACATCTAAAACCTTAGAATTATATAAATACATAGATATAGAGTATTCTGTTTTCAGTATTCGAATTCGGACTCCAAATTCTTTGAAATTCAAACTATGAATTCCTCATAATTTAGACTCTAAATTCTCTAAAATTCTGACTCCAAATTCTCAGAATTCAGACTCTGGATTCTCTGAATTATCTACAATTCCGAATCTGAATTCCACATAATTCAAACTCCAAATTCTCTGAATCTATATTCTAAATTCTCTAAATTCAGACTCCCAATTCCCCTGAAATTCAGACTCTGAATTCCTCTGATTTCAGACTCTGAATTCTCTAATTTCAGACTCCAAATTCTCTGAAATTCCGATTCTGAATTCCTTTGAAATTCAGATTCTGAATTCATTGAAATTTAGACTCTGAAGTCTATATAATTTTGATTCCAAATTCCTTGAAAAATAGAATCCGAATATCCATGTAATATAGACTCTGAATGCTTATTTTCTTAGACTCTAAACTTTATTTTTCCATAGACTCTGAAAAAATGGTTTTGGTCAAGAAACCATATTTTTTTCATACCCTTGTTAAAATAATGAAATGATGTCATACTTTCTGTTTCTAACCAACCATTTTTTTAGGGACACGTGTACAAGTATCTCCAAGATTCAAGGAAAAATATGATCGTTGGAGGATGGAGTCGACCATTGGAGAAGAGCCTATAAATAGGAGCTAATTTGAACGAGCCCATTACTAATCTATCACTCTAGAGACCACATGTTGTTGAAGTGATTTCTAGAGAGAGATACTCTCATGATTTGTGCATACTGAACATCTTGTTTAGATTTCATTGTATAACTTTAATTGTTTCTTGAGTAAAATCGAGGGCTTACGAGGATAGAAAGACAGAGGTTCCGACTACCTTGAAGTTCGAGGGATTGTGGGGATAGCAAGACAGATTCCGATGTTCCTACTGAGGTCTTACACTGGTGTGGGTAAGACATACTTTCTTGAAAGTATAAATCAAGGTGTCTTTATCCAAGATTGTTGGATACCCTACTCTTTGCGTTAAAAGATTTCATACTTGTTACTTGTTTGGTCCATGTTTATTTTCTAATGCATTTTGATTAATAAGAAAAGTATAACTATCTTATACTTTCTTGTACTTCTCTATACTCTGATTATTAATATTCTATACACATTAATATTGAATCATTTCCTTGTAAACTTTTCTTAAGTTTCACTTCCGAAACCATATTTTTGGAACCTATCAAAGTTTGTAGAACTAAGAGGTCTTCTGAATATACCTTGTTTAACTTTGTTAAACATAGTTTTCATTAAGGTTAAAAACGAATGTTTTATTTCAACTTTAAAGGTTCCAAGGAAATTTTTTAAAGGATACAATTCACCCCCCTCTTGTAATTGAGAATCTACATAATATTTTGATCCTACAATTGGTGTCAGAGGAGGTATCTGAAATACTTATATTCACATATATGTTTTCTTGATCAAAGTTTTCATTGTTATAATATTTTCCTTTCTTAGGAACTTTTATCCTTATTTACAATCTTTTACTATTAACAAGTTTTTGTGGAAAGATATTTTCTTTTAGATGGCAGGAATGAATGTTGGATCTATTGACAATATAAATCCTAGTAGACCACCTATTTTTTATGGGAATGATTATGAATATTGGAAAGATCATATGAAGACTTTTGTTATTAATACTGGAGTGGACAACTTTTTCATGCTTACTAGAGAGTACAAGATTCATGATAAGGAATTCAGAACTTTTACTAACCAAGAAAAATTAGAATATCAACTAAATTACAAGGTACACAATACTTTGTTGTGTTCCATGACAAGGAATATATATAGTAATATTTCTTCTTATGATGCTGCAAACTGTATCTGGAAGAAATTGGATGTTACTCATTTTGGTACATCCAAAGTTATAGAGACTTGAAGATCTATGCTTAGAGCAGAATATCATAGATTTCTATTTCCTTATGGAAAATCAATATGCAGGGTGCAACAAAGGTTTATGACTATTGTTAACAGTTTACAATCTATGTGTGAGAAGGTTCTTGATGATGAAGCACTTGTGGACAAGATTATAGACATCATGCGTAATGAGTGGGAATCTAAGAGAATAGATATTTATGAGAATAGGAAGGTACCTCAAATTACTCTTGATGAGATTTTTGGAACTCTTCTTCAAAATGAGATAAGAATGAAAAGAGATGCTAATATGAATAAAAATAAGAATGGTAATGGAAGTGTATCCTTTACTACTACTAGAGAAAAAACTATTGAAAGGTTTAAAAGTTACAAGTCTAAGAAAGTCACTATTTTATCTGATTCTAGTGAATGTAAAAATTCTAATAATGAATTAGCTAATCTTGCTCGAAGGATGAGCAAGATAGTTGGGAAGAAATAATTTCAGTATAGATTTAAGAAGAAAGATTGGAAAGACAAGAAATACTCATAAGTCAGTTGTTATGAATGAAAAAGAGCAGGGCATATAAGACTAGATTATCATATGCTTAAGAAAAAGGATATAAAGGAAAATAATTTTGAAAGGAATATAAATATGTATTATAAGGATAAATCTAAGAATGTTTTGAAAGAAAATGACACCGGGAGTGCTAGTGGTGGTGACTCTTCTGATTAATCTTCAGAGTATGAATCTTCTAGTCAGAAAAATCTTGGTCTCCTAGCCAAGATACTTATTGAAAATCATTGTCTAGGTAAACAATTCTGAATCCATAACTAATGTATCTTTGAATGAAAATTATAGTTATGATAAATATTGTAAGTCTTCAGATGAAGAATCTTCTTATGATGAATATAATACTATACCTACTTAAGAAGAAGTTTCTAGGTTTTCTAAAATTCTTTAGAATGAAAATTCCAAACTCAAGAAAAAAATTTATAAGGAAAATTCTAGAATTTCTATTCTTACTAAGGAAGTATCAGATCTTTCTAAATATCTTGATAGGAAAACTTTTTATTTTTAAACTATTTCAAAAAACCTTGAGGAAGTTAATTCTAATAGGGATAAACTTTATAAGGACATTGAAAATGTTATTTCTATGAAAAATATTTGAGAGACTAAATCTAGTTCTAAAACAAATGTTTTGAGGATAAAAACTTGGTTATTATACTAAAGTAAGAAATATTTTCCTTGAGGAAGTGTTTGTAAAACACTAATTCTGGTAAAGAAAACTTTGATAAGATGTATTCCCAAATTCGACCTCTAAGGAATTGTTCATGTTTTGGTTATACTCATTCTAAACCAGTTTTTAGTAATAACTATTATATTCCTCAAAGTTCTCCATTTTCCACTAAATTTCAGTGTGGTGGACATTTGGAGAAAAAATGTTCTTTATAGAAAACTCAATCTTTAGGTTTTCATAAAGCTTATTTTTCTATGAAAATGTGGATACCTAAAATTTTGCTTTCTAAAATTTCCGGATCCAAGAAAGTTAGGGTTTCGAAAGTATAACATTATTATTTTCAAGAAAATAAATAAAGTACCAACAACAATACATGGTACATGGATAGTGGATGTTCCCAGCATATGACTGGTAAAAAAAACTTATTTGAAAATATTTTCAAGACGAAAGGAGGAAAAGTAATTTTCGTAGATAATTATCAGGGAGAAATTATTGGTATAGGTAACATTGTTCTTCTTGTAAAAACATTGATTTCAAATGTCTTATTTGTTAAGGGTCTTAAGAAAAACCTCATTATCATAATTCAATTATGTGATGAAGGTTACCATGTGAATTTTAGGAATGATAAGTGCCTAGTACACAATTCCAAGGAAGATTTTATTCTTTCTGACCATCGATAAGATAATGTATACACACTAAACTTAGGAGACCTTAGCAGCCAAGATCTACCTTGTGTTAGTGAAATGGAATATAAATCCTGGGTATGGCATAGAAGGTTAGGACATTGTAACCTTAGGAAACTATGTAAACTCTCTAGGAAAAGACTAGATAAGGATCTATTGGAGCTTAGATTTGATTCTTCAAAAGTTTTTGATCCTTGTAAGTATGGAAAGAAACCTAAATCAAGTTTTAAATCAATCGGTGAAGTCTCAACTAATGATGCATTACAACTGATGCATATAGATCTTTTTGGCCCAACACAAACCAGAAGCATTAGAGGAAAATATTATGTATTTGTCTTAGTTGATGATTACACTATATTTACGTGGGTCTATTTTCTAGAAAATAAATATGAAGATTTTTATTATTTAAAAATTTTTAGATCCCAAGTTAAAAATGAGAAAAATCTTCCATTGATAACTATTCATAGTGATCATGGAAAAGAATTTCAAAATTCTAATTTTGAAACTTTTTGTAGTAAAAAATGAATTACTCATAACTTCTCAGCATCAAGAAATCCTCAAAAAAATGGTGTTGTTGAAATAAGAAATAGAATTATTCAAGAAATAACTAGAACTATGTTGAGTGAATATTCGATAGCAAAATTTTTTTGGGCTAAAGCTATAAGTACTACTTGTTATAATATAAATCGATTTTTGATTATAAATTTTCTTAACAAAACCCCTTATGAGTTATTGAATGGTAGAAAACCTAGACTTTCCTATATCAAGGTATTTGGATGAAAAGTATTCATCTTGAATTATAAAGATAATCTACATAATTTCACAACCAAATTTGATGAAAGAATTTTCATAGGATACTCCACAACTTATAAGGCTTATAGAGTTTTTAATAAAAATACTTGTACTATTGAAGAAATAGTACATGTCAAATTTGACGAAACTGATCCTTTTTTCTTTAAACAAATTCAACCTACATCTTCGGATGGGTTTTCAAAAACTGATTATCAACCTCTGATAGAAGATCCTTCTGATAAGGAAAATGTTCAAGAAAATGTTTCTTAAGCATTTACCCCAGAATATTTCCTACCATATGTTGATGAACAGGTTTTTGCAAAACCCAAACCAGTTGTTTCTAAAGAATCATCCGAGTGATATAATCATTGGGGATGTAAATCAACCTGTAATGACTAGAAGTTCCTTAAGGAATGAATTAGAACATCTAGTATTTCATTCTCAATTAGAACATAAAATCACTGATGAAGCTTTAGGTGATGATGATTGGATTAAATCTATGCAAGATGAGCTAAATGAATTCGAAAGGAATAAAGTATGGACCTTGTTTGAATGACCTAAGGAAACTTCTGTTATTGGAGAAAAATGTTTTTTCAGAAATAAATGTGACAAAAATGGAATCATTGTAATAAATAAATCTAGATTAGTTGTTAATGGCTATAATCAACAAGGGGGAATAGACTATAAATAATCATATGCTCCAGTATCTATACTTTAATCTATTCGTATTCTACTTACCTTTGCAGCATTATTTAATTTCAAAATTTTTCAAATGGATGTTAAATGTGATTTTATTAATGGTTATGTTCAAGAAGAAGTTTTTGTTGAATAACCACCAATTTTTGAAGGCACAAAATATCCTGAACATGTTTTTAAACTTATTAAAGCTTTATATGGACTTAAGCATGCCCCTAGAGCTTGGTGTGATAGACTTACATGATATTTGTTACAAAACAATTATGTTAAGAGAAATGCTGATCCGACCCTTTTTATAAAGAATGAAAATAAAAATGTTTTGATTATTGATGACATTATATTCAGTTTGACTCATAAATCTTTAACCTATTGCTTTTCATATCTAATGAAATCTAAGTTTAAAATGAGTATGATGGGTGATTTAACATTTTTCCTAGGTTTCCAAATTTCTTAAAAACCGGAAGGACCTTATATATCACAACATAAGTATATAAAGGATATTTGTAAAAATTATGGATATGACAACACTAAGTGTATAAGTACTTCTATCGGTACCACAATTCTCTTGATCTTGATGAAGCTGGGAAACCAGTGGATCAAACATCTTTTAGAGGTATGATAGGAATCCTACATTACATAATATCTAGTCATACAAACATAATGTTTTCAGTATTCTTAAGTGCCTGATATCAATCCAATCCTAAGGAATCTCATTTAAAGGCAGTGAAAAGAATTTTTCGCTACTTAAAGGGTACCATGGATTTAGTACTTTTTTATAATTCTGGAAGTGATCTTTTAAAGATTTTTTTAGATAAAGAATTTGGTGGATGTATAATGGATAGGAAAAGTACATCCGGAACTTTTCATTTCTTAGGATATTCATTCGTTTCTTGGTCATGAAAAAAACAGCACTCAGTAGCACTTTCCACTACTGAAGTTGAATATGTAGCAACCAGAAGTTTGTTGTGATCAAGTGTTGTGGATGCAACACACATTCACGGACTATGGTATGAGTTTTACCAAAACACAAATAATGTGTGATAATACTAGTTCCATTTCCTTAAGTAAAAACCATTCACATCACTCTTGTGAAAAACACATAGATATTAGGCAACACTTTCTTAGAGATCACACACAAAAATGAGATATAATTCTTCAATTTATTGTAACGCAAGATCAACTTGATGATATTTTCACAAAATATTTACCCACAGATAGATTTGAATACATTAAAAAATTTAGGAATGATAACCGTAAGGTAATCCCTCTTGTTAACATACTATTGAAGCCTATATCATTATATTATGAAACTCCTTTTCATAGGGGGAGAACATTTGCATGTTAATCAATTTTTTTTCTTCCCGTAGAAAATATTTTTCGTAGTCAATTTTTTTTGTAATCTAAAATTTTCTTAGTCTAAAATTTTCATAATAAAAATTTTCATAATCTAAAGCTCTTTTAGAATAATTTTTCTAATTACTAATAATCTTATTTAAAGGAATAAAAAAAGAATACTAAGTAAGGAGATATTTCCCTAATTAAGGGGGAGTTCATCTAAGGGAAAGTTCTTACCAATGAAAATTTTCATATGCAATAAATTGTAATATCTCATTCAGAAACTCAAGAATATGATCCTTAGGTATTTGAAAGCCTAAGGGGAGTTAGTCGTATTCACTTTGATCCATAAGTAAAGGGAGATAAGTTTTTATTTTTCAAGTCCATAATAATTCTAAGTCCTTATATTCTTTTTGTAAGGATGTCTGTGCTTTCCAAAAAGGGGGAGATAGTGGAGACAATAAGTTTTACTTATGAATTTTCCATTACTTTATGTTTTGAAAATCACAAACACTCTATCTTAAGGAAAATTTTATTTCCCCTATGTTTTATCTTAATAAGGAAAATCTTCCTTCCCCATGGATATTTTCTCCATACCTTTTATTTCATTGTTCATATTATAGTTTCTCTAAATCTAACTCATTTCATTTCTAAGTTTAAATTTCGGTTTCACATCTAAAACCTCGGAATAATATAAATACATAGATATAGAGTATTATGTTTTCAGGATCCGAATTTAGACTCTGAATTCCTTAGATTTCAGACTCTGAATTCTCTGAAATTCATACTCTGAATTCTCTGAAATTCAGACTCTGAATTCTCATAATTCAGACTCAGAATTCTCTGAAATTCAGAATCTGAATTCCTCAGAATTCAGATTCCAAATTCTCTAAATTACAACTATGAATTCCAATGAAATTTAGACTCTGAATTCCTCTGAAATTCGGAGTCTTAATTCCTTTGAATTCAGACTCCTAATTCTCTGAATTCAGACTCCGAATTCACTGAAATTCAAATTCTGAATTCCTCTGAAATTCATATTCTGAATTCATTGGAATTCAGGCTCCGAAGTCAATAGAATTATGATTCTGAATTCCATGAAAAAAAGAATCCTAATATCCATTTAATATAGACTCCGAATTCTTATTTTCTAAGACTCCAAACTTTATTTTCCATTAGACTCCAGAAAAATGGTTTTGGTCAAGCAACCTTATTTTTTTCTTACCCTTGTTAAAATTATGAAACGATGTAATACATTCTGTTTCTAACCAACCGTTTTTTGATTGACACATGTAAAAGTCCCTCCGAGATGTAAGGAAAAATATGACTGCTGGAGAAAGGAGTCGACCGTTGGAGAAGCACCTATAAATAGGAGCTCATTTGAACGAGCTCATTACTGATCTATCACTCTAGAGACCACATGCTATTAAAGTGATTTATAGAGAGATATAATCTCATGATTTTTCATTCTAAACATCTTTTTCATACTTCTTTGTGTGACTCTGATTATTGCTGAGTATAATTGAGTACTTCTGGGGATTGGAAGACAGAGGTGCTGACTACCTTGATGTTCGAGGGCTTGCTAGGATAGTAAGAAAGATTCTGATATTCCTATCCAGGGATTACCCTGGTGTGGGTAAGATATAATTTCTTGAAAGTATAAATCATGGGGCCTTTATCCTAGTTTGTTGGATACCCTAATCTTTGGGTAAAAAGATTTCATACTTTTTACTTGTTTTATTCCAAGTTTATTTTCCGTTGCATTTTGATTAATAAGGAAAGTATAACTATCTTATACATTCTTGAACTTTTATATACTATGACTAGTAAGGTTCTGTATGCTTTAAGGTAGAATATTTTCCTTGTAAAATTTTCTTAATTTTTACTTTCGGAACTATATTTTCAGAACCTAAAAATGTTTTTAGAACTAAGAGGTCTTGTGAATTTACATTGTTTAACTTTGTTAAACATTGTTTTCCTTATGGTTAAAAACAAAAGTTTTATATCATGTTTAAAGGTTCTAAATGAATTTTTTAAAGGATACAATTCACTCCCTCTTGTAATTTAGCATCTACATCATATTTCAATCCTACACTTCCATGTCTCACAACATTGACCCTTCGATTCTGTTTTCTATGTGTGCCAATTTTTAAGAACCCAGTTATTTATTTGAGGTATGAAATACTTTATTTCTTTAAATTTTGAGTTTTTATTTTTAAATATGGTCTTATGTGAATTTCCATTGAGTTTATAGAGGTGTTGGGGGTGTATGGGGCTGGTTCAGATCCCAGAACCCATCTTTTTGGTTGAAAAATGTTGGGCACACTGTTAGAAGAAACCACTTGGGGTAGGCTGCACGAATACTCCAAACCATGTGAGGATGGATAGAGAAAGGATACATGCCACACATATTGATAAACCATGTAACATGGGGTACACAGTCATGCGAGAATTTCTGCAATTTTTACACTGGAATTTCCCACGGTTTGTGCACTCTTAGCCAAACCGTGTGAGGAAATTGTGTGGGGTTCCCTTCCCTATAGTTAAGTTTGCACGGATGGTGAATGGTTTATCCAACTATTTTTCCAAACCATATGACCCAATAATTCTTTAGAAAATACCGTTTACCCCTAATTAAATCTATTAAGCCTAAATCTATTTCACTCTTCTTCTTACCAACAACACCCTCCATTTGAGAGCTTCCCCAAGGAAACTATTCTAGGATTTGACGCTGACTCTCCATATGGTTTCCAAATCAAGAACTATCAGTCTAGTTGTATCTGAACTGGTAAGATCACAAATCCATTTTAATCTTGAACTATTATTCTTGGTATCAACTACACTATTTTGGTGTAAGCTAATTTTCCCTATTAGTATGTTCTTCCTTTGTTCTTCAATTTTCTCTCAATATGAGTTGAATTAGGAGATGATACTAGTCGAGCTATCATCCAAGGACATACAGTAGGTGGTATCATGAATTTTTCTTATTGTAGAGTGTCTATATATGATGTTGTTTTGGATGCCCAATTCTCATAGCATTGCCTTGAAATGAATTTATATCCTTGAATTAAATTTATAGGCATGGCCTATGAAATTAAAGAATCCAACAATGGATGTTTATAGGTTATGGACCTTGATTTAGAACCACCCCTTGGGTGAGGGGATAATGAAATGGACCACCATGGGTGGATTTTGGAATTGGATACCTTTGAGGTGTCCCTATTTACCCCTTGTCATGGAATGTATAATTCTGAACTTTCATCTGTAATTGAAATGATTAATTGAATTGGAAAGAATAGGGAATGGATGACCATACCATAAAACCTTTCCATGTATTGGTTGATTAAGCATTATATGATTGTTATAATGAATGGTCCATGTGAGTAATTGAAAGACAGGCCTTCTAGGATTAGCCATGCCTTGATCCACCTTCTTAGGTGAGTTTGGTATGAATTAAATAAGGTGATGAACTTGACATGATTAAATGAAATTGACTAAATGTTATTGATTAGATTGAATGCTTATATGACTTGAGTGAAAGATGGATTCAATGATGAATTCCATGGATGGGCTCAATTGGCTTGTACCTTCCTTATGTCTGAGTAACACTTTGAATCCTGATATGGACTGTCAAGGATAGTCTTATAGGGGATGACTATTATATACCGAGTGATACTCAGACATCCATATGGATTTCCAAGGATATACTCAAAAGGAAATTGATTACATATTCCATGAGTGATAGTTGGGATCCCTTAGTGGACCTCCAAGGACCGGCATGAGTGGTAGTGATGTTATACCACACCTAGATCGATACCCGAGTTATTGAGGATCACCCTGGATGGGCTTGTAGGGTTTTGGTTTATATTAAACAAGGAGCGATACCGGGATTCCAGACTAGGAATGCCAAATAAGGGATCAGATTTATAAATGAATAATAAATGGAATGGTTTATATGATGCATTTTCCAAGACAAAGAACAATCTTGGATTCATTCTTGACTTACACTTTATAGATGGTATGTTTAGGCATCCTTTTTTACCTATCTATACGGTGGATGATGGGATATGCGATAGTTCCCAATACTTATTAATTAAATAAGAATAAATTATTAAATGAACATGATTTTAAATGACATAGTCCTGGCTATTAATTCTAACACTTATTTTATAAATGAAATTGATGGAAATAAATTAGTTATTAAATGAGAACCTGGACTTTATAGGATGTTTACCTTTGGTACCTCCTTGATTATTCTATTATTTCCTACATTTTGTTATATATATTCACTAACTGAATGGAACATGACCTTGGGTGGTTTTCTACTGAGATTTAGTCAAACACCCTATTCAGGACACCTTGGGTACCCGAACAGACTATATTATTATATATACGGATAAGAGAAGGTGCCCTACTATATGTTCTTGATTGTTACTAGGAGATAGAGAGCATGGGACCGAAATAAGGCTCGTGATTCTAGCTGTGATACTTTTGTCCTTTTTTACTTTTGATACATGTATTGTATTGTAATACAATGTACTCATTTTGGCTATTTTCTAGAGACATATGACATTTATCATCATCATAGTTTATGATACTCCTTCTGGATTTGTTTATATATATTCATTTCATGTTCATTTATCATCTATCTGTATGATTTATTACTTCCTCTAATTGAATGTTATTGATATTCTAATGTGATACACTCTGGTAATGAGGGAATAATCTCCCCATGGACAAAACTAGGAACTCACTTCTAGTCAATAGCCTCTATTATTTGGGGAGATGCACTTGAGGTCATGTGGCCAACCAGGATCAGGTCACTGTTGATTGGCATCCGGGTCTATGACATTACAAAGTAGTATCAAATAATTCTTTTCTAGTTTTCTTTATTATTTTGGTGATAATAGAAAGGGATATGAAGGAATTGGAATTTGTTAAGGAGATTTTCTAGGGCATAAATAACACGCGTACTTGAAAAACCCAAATTTCCTCAAATTAAATTATTGTTTTATGGATTTTGACTATTAAAATTGATTTGATTCCACTGTTGGGTGATGCACATTAATTGTAGTTTTATTATTGATATGATCGTGGGTTCTACTTTTTTGAAACCCAACGAGATGAGGGTATCCCATCTCATGAATCATTTAGTTACACTATGAGAGTCACGTGACTTGCATTATTAAATGCCATTTATAATGCATTATTTATTGCATACGATTGTGATAGGTGATGTGATAGTTATATCTATTGTTGTGATAGAATTTCTAAAGAGGGTTGTGGTGTGAATTAGTTGGACACCATACTTTTGTTCCTGAGGAGTATAGCCCTCATGGATCAGAACTTTTTAAACCATTTGGTTCAACTTATTTAAAAGTTGATGTAATGTAAATGAGAAATAAATGAAATGGGAAATTATTGAATGGGAATAAAATGAAAACTTGAGTTTCTTATAGAAGAGAAATTGACCTAGGATCGACCTTAGTAGTTGGAAGTAGGTAGTGTGTCTTGCATTTATGTGGCATGTACGTCACCCAAACATGAATCTATGTGTAGTAATAGGGGTGTGTTATTATATTAGAAGTCTTGTAACTATCCAATTTCAGTATCTTTTATTTTGAGTTTCAAACATTGATAATGATATCGAACTGAGGCCTTTGTTTGGAATTATAGAGGCGTTCCACCACAATGACCTCTAGTGGTATGCCAGGATTGTGGTGATGACCACACATCAGAGGTACTAGGCTATGGGGTACTAGTGGATCTTCCCGTAGTTTCATTTATGGAACTAGTAGTTATACTAGACATAGGTGTCGAGGCACAATTTTGTAATGGGATCTTGCGCTTTATGAAGACCATTCAGGGAGCACCGAGACCTTCCCTGACTACAGAAGTGTTGATGTGTGAGTTCCTACAGCAGCATCCGCCCATGTTTTCCGAGGATGGTAGACTAAAGGTTGCAGTATCCAAGATAGTGCCCATGTTTTCTATCTTTGAGCATCTAAATACATCTCCTGGGTGGAGGGTAAATCATGCTACATATATGATTCATGATTCTACCAAAATATGGTGGGATGTTATTAATCACATGGAATGTCATTGGGATATTGATTGGAGGGATTTCTATACATCCTTCTATGACTACTTCTATCCTAGGACATTGAGGGCTGATATAGCCTAAGAATTTATGAACCTAGAGAAGGGTGAATTATCAGTGATTGTTTATTCAGATCATTTTACTAAGCTCCAAAACTTTGCACATATTCTAATGAGGGATGAGTTATCTAAAACTAGGAGATTTGAGTATAGTATCAGGTATGATATATGATTGCAGGTGAATGTATTTCAGCTAACCACCATTTTTGGAATACTGAATTGGATGATTATCACAGAGTGCAACCTGAGATAGCTTGGGGGTGAAAGATAGGACAGTTCGACAACTATATTTGGTACTGAATAAACCAGTAATATGAAGCAATGTATGGATATTCCATGTGGTGATATTATCATTCATACCACACACTTAGGTAGAAATTTGAGGTGTTACCAGTGTGGTATACTGAGACATATGAGGCCACAATGTACGAGGTACCCAATCCAGTGTCGATATTATGGTAAGATGGGTCATCTATAGAACTTCTATAGTATTTTTATCTAAAAACTAGTGAGAGAGGGTATTCACTAACTCCACATCAAGATCGAGGTCATATGATTCTTATCAGGTAGGGAGATAGAGTACATCTAGTTGATCATGCTAAGGTGGTGTTCATGGTTGTGGTATTTAGGCCCCATTGTTACCATGATAGCAGGGTGGATCTTCTCAGGGTTTCTAGGTAGTATCATAGGGCCACAGTTCATGCTGGATATTCATAGTACAACAGACCCTTGAGGAGTAAGATCTCATGACTTATACTATTATAGGTACTATTATAGTAGCCTCTAATTTAGTGTTTTCTCCTTTTGATATAGAAGATTCTCACAGATTTATATCTATTCCCATTGTAGAGAGCATTGGGCTCAATGTTAAGAATTTTGACAATTTTATGATTCTTGAAACTCTGTTGGGGATTATAATGGAGTATTTACATCAATTCAGGGAGTCCCCCCTTAATATTATTGGTTGTCACTTCATATGGGACCTTTTTTTCCTCAAGATGACCGGTTTGGAAATCATTCTCAAGATTGAATATTTGGTTCCCTTTCTTGATTTTGTTGATTTCTATTGTCGAAGGGTGACCATTGTAACATGAGAGGGTTGAGTGTTTATTCAAGAAGGTGAATGGGAAGTCTAGGCAAGCCAAGATAGACCCAAGAAATTTTGGATGGGCAGAAAGACATCCCAAATTATGTATTTATATCTTAATGATTAGGGAACATGTCAGGTTGATTTACCTCCCATGGTTTATCACATTAGGGACATTTTCTCAGATGAATTTTTAGGTATACCACCAATGAGAGAGGTATAGTTCTCTATAAATATAGTTCTAGGAGATACACTGGTATATATTCCTCATTAAAGGATGACTACCACTGAGATACAAGAATTTAATATTCAGCTAGAGGATTTATAGGAAAAGGGTTTTATCTAACTCAGTACTTCTCCATGGGGTTCGCTGGTCCATTTTGCGAAAAATCTGTATGGTAACCTCAGGATATGTGTGGATCTCAAAAAATTGAACCAGCTAATGATAATGAACCAGTATCCTCTATCGTAGATATATTATATTTTTTATCAGCTCTAAGGATCTTGGGTTTTATCAAAGATTTAATTGAGATATGATTATTATCAGGTGTGTGTTAAACCATTAGACATACTCCACATAACTTTTCATAGAAGGTATAGTCTATATGAGTTTTTGGTTATATCGTTCGGTGTCATGAATGCACCTTCAGTCTTTATGGAACTGATGAAGTTATTTTTTCATCCTTATCTAAATTAGTTTGTAGTGGTTTTTATGGATGATATATTGGTGTATTCTCACAAATGACATGATAATGCAAAACATCTTGAGATCATATTGGATACTCTGAGAGAGAATCAGTTACATGATAAGACCACAAATTTCCAGTTATGGATGTATTATATTAACATTATGGGTCACATTATTTCATAGATAGAAGTATTAGTTGACCTAGAGAAGGTGAGATCTGTAGTTTCCTGGAAGTATCCAAAGAACATCTTTGAGGTAAAAAGTTTCTTAGGGTTGGCTGGTTACTACATGAATTTCATATAGGACTTCTCATGCTTATCTTCACCACTTATAGGCTTGAATAAGAAGGTTGTGTAGTTTCTATGGTCATATTCCTATGAGAAAAAATTTCATAATATGAAAGGGAGATTGAATTCAACACTCATACTGATTTTTTTAGATTTGGGTAGGAGTTACATTGTTTACTATTACTCATTAAGTATTGGGCTAGGACTAGTTTTTATGCAGGGTGATAAAGGCATGGCGTACGGGTCTCGGTAGTTAAGGCCACATGAGATAAATCACATGACACATGATCTCAATTTAGCTATAGTTCTTCATGCATTACGTTGTTGTAGAAATTAGTTACTGGGATAATGTTTTGTGGTGTACACGGACCACAAAAGCATCAAGTACATATTTACACAACATGATATGAATCTGAGGCAGTAGAGGTGGGTTGAATACCTAGGGTATTTTGACTTTAATCTCATTTACATTCCTAGTAAAGGAAAATCAGTGGCCAATACACTGAGAAAGAGGACTCACATACAGGTAGTTCTGTAGGATAGTAGAAAGTGTGAGATCATGGGTTTGTTCTTTGATATGCACTTGGAGGTGCAGAACATTCAGGGATGTGATTTTATTTCATCCTTAGTTGTTACATCTAACCTTCTAGATAGATTTAGGATGATATGGATATTGGATTTAGAGATCCTAGTACTAAAAAAGTGTGTGTAAGGTGAGGAACCTCCTCTTGGTTGGACCAGGAGATGATGAAATTCTGTGGGTACATGGTTGCATATAGTTTTCTATAGACATATGTGAGGAGTTGATCTGAGACTTTCATACTTTATCATGGGAAATGCATCCTGGTGTCCCTAATATGTATCGGGATTTGAATCACCAATACTGATGGCCAGGTATGAAAATAGATTTAGCTATATTTATCATGATATATTCCACATGTCAATAGGTGAAGATGGACATTAGTGACCATCAATACTTTAACAGTAGATGACCATTCTCAAGTGGAAATTGGATGACATCATGATGGATTTCGTGAAAGGTTTACCGAGATGACCTTGAGGAAATGATTTCATATGGGTTATTGTTGAGAGTCTCACAAAGGTCATACATTTCCTACCTATCATGGATAAATTTTCAATAGATGAGTTTGGGAGGTTTCATATCCGTGAGATAGTACAACTTCACAGGGTCTCATGCACTATTATTTCAGATACCTATGCCTAGTTTATGTCTCAATTCTGGAAGAGTTTGAAGAGGGAACTGAGTTCACAGGTTCTTTTAAGCAGAATATACCAACCTAAGACTGATGTCCAATCATAGCATACTATACAAGTGCTTGAGGACCTATTGTGGGCATGTATCCTAGATTTTGGGGGCACTTTGGAGAGTTATATACCCTTGGTTGAATTCACCTATAAAAATAGATTTCATAATACTATCCAGATGGTTCCGTATGAAGATTTTTATGTTATTCCATGATGATCACACCTATATCAATTAGAGGAAGGAGTGGTAGCTATTCTTGGACCTCGTCTTGTTTAGGAGACCACAAAGCAGGTTTAGTTGATTAAAAATCAGATGGCTATTGTGATGTCTTGTCAAAAATATTACAATGATCACCGTACACCACTTCTAGAGTGTGAGGTCATGGATCGAGTCTTTTTATGTGTTTCACCGAGGCTGGGACATAGGAGGTTCAAGAGACAAGGTAAACATTCATCATGGTATGTCGAGCTGTTAGAGATTCTGGAGAGAGTCGGGCTGGTAGCCTATCTGTTGTAGTTACCTCAAAGGTGATTATCCATTCACGATGTAATCCATGTTTCTAAGATGCAATGTTACTATTTAGACCCATATCATGTCTTTTAACCATAGGATGTTGTGTTACAGATAGATGCATCCTTTGAGGTGAATCAGATACGTATTATGGATCATAACATGAAGGTTCTCCAAGGCTGGTCTATTCCTTTAGTACAGGTGCTATGGAAACATGGTAGAGTATAGGATGAGACTTGGGAGAGGGGGTCCGATGTACGATCATAGTTTTTGAAGTTGTTCTCATACATTTTTTTCCACCCTTGAGAGGGAAATTCTAGGATGAATTGCTTTAAGGGGGAGTTTGTAAGAACCTATTTGTTTCATTGAGGTAAAGAATCATTTCTTTCCATAAAATTTCACTATAAATGTTTATATATGTCCTAATGTGAATTTATGTTGAGTTTATGGAAGTGTCGGGGATTTCCAGGGCTGGTTTAGAGCCTGGAACCCATCTTTTGGGTTAAAAAATATATGGTGCACAGTTAGAAGAAACCATGTGGGGAAGGATGCATAGTTACTCCAAACCATGCGATGAAGGAAAACAGAATGCTATAGACCACACAATTTAAAAAAATGTGTGACTTGGGGCACATGATCATGTGAAAATTTCAGCAATTTTGACAGTGTAGTTTTTCACGGTTTGCACATGGTTAGTCTATTCGTGCGGGGTTCCCATCCCTATAGTTAATCATGCACAGTTAGTGCCCAATTTGTCCAACAATACAACCAATCCATACGAACCTATAATTATTGGGAAATTAACATTTTACCCCTAATTAAATCTATTAAACCTAATTCTACATCACTCTTCTTCCTATGGAAAACACCTTCCATTTGAGAGATTCCCTTGGGAGACTATTCTAGGATTTACTGATGACTCTCCATCCGGTGTACAAATTAAGAATCGCCGGTCTCTTTGGATCTGTGCCAGAAAGATATCAATTCCTTTTTAATCTTTCTCCATTGTTCTTGGTATTGGCTTCTCTATTTATGTACATGCTATTTTTTCCTATTAAAAGGTTTTTCATATGTTCTATGATTTTCTCCCAATATGAGTCGAATCAAGAGCTGAGTTTGAATAATCTATCATCTAAAGACCTATGGTAGGTGGTATCATGCCTTTCATTTAAGTTCGAGTTTTTATATATCTTGTTGTTCTGCACACCCAATTCTCAGAGCTTCTCCTTGAAATGAATTTAAATCCTTGAATTAAATTGATAGGAATGGACTATGCAGTTAAATAAGCCTTCAATGGATATTTATAGTTTATGTAACTTGATTTAGAACCACCCATTGGGTGAGTTGATAATGAATTATACTGCCATCTGTGTCCTTTTGAATTGGATACCTTTGAGGTGTGCCTATTTACCCATTGTTATGAGATATCTAATACTGAATTTTCATTTGTAATTGAAATTCTAAATTGAATTAATAATAATAGGGAATGGATTACATGAACCATAACCATTCCATGTATTGGATGATTAAGCATGTGATTCTTGTTGTAATTAATTAATCATGTGAGTAATTGAATGTCAAGCCTCCTAAGCAATGTCATTCCTTGAGCCATCTTCATATGTGAGTTTGGTTTGAATTAAATAAGGTGATGACCTTGTCTTGATTAAATGAAATTGATTAAATTTTATTGATTTGATTGAATACTTATATTCCTTGGGTGAAAAATGGATTGAATGATGAATTCAAAGGACATAATAAATTGGCTTGTACCTTGATTTTTTCCAAGTGACACTTGGACTCCTGATATGGACTACCAATGATAGACTCATAGGGGATGACTATTATATGACGAGTGATACTTAGAATTCCATATGGATTTATAAGGATGGAATCAAATGGAATTTTATTATATATTCCATGGGTGATACTTGGGCTCCCTTAGTGGTCTTGCAAGGATGGACTTGAGTGGAAGTGGTGTTATACCACACCTAGAGTGATACCCAGGTTCTTAAGGATCACCATAGATGGGATTTTATGGTGTTGGTTTATATTATACTTAGAGAGATACCTAGATTCCAAATTAGGAATGAAAAGGATAGGCTCATGTTCATAAATGAATAATAAATGTAATGGATTATATGATTCTTCTTCCAAGACAAAAAAACAATCTTGGATTCAGTATTGACTTACACATTATAGATGACTTGTTTTGGAATCCTTTGTTTTCCGATCAATACGAGGGACACTAGGGAACACACCAGGTCCTGAGACTTATTAATTAAATTAAATTGAATGATTAAATGAACATGATTATAAATGACATAGGCCTGACTGTTAATTCAAACACTTATTTATTAAATGAAATTTATGGAGATGAATCAATTGTTAAATCAGAACCTAGACTTTATAGGATGATTACCTTCAGTACTTCCTAAATTATTCTATTACTCTATACACTCTATTGTATATATTAAATTACCATATGGATCATGACCATGGTTGGTTGCCTACTATGATTTAGCCTCACATTCTGTTCGGGCCACCTTGGGTACCCGAACAGACTATATGATTGCAGGTATTGATAAGGGAAATCACCCAAATATAGGTTCTTGATTGTCTCTAGGATAAAAATAGAACTATATTGAGATGATTCTTGTGATTCTATTAGGGGTACTTTAGGAATTTTGGTACTTTTGATACATGTATTGTATTGTACTGCGGTGTACCTGTTTTGTCTATTTTGTAGAGACATGTGACTTGTATCATCATCATCGTATTGTACATTCCTTCTATATTTATTTATATATATTCCAATCATTTTAATTTATAATATCACAGCATGATTTACTACTTCCACAACTTTTATGTTATTGATATTCCATTGTGCTACACTCTAGTGATGAGAGCATAGTATCACAATGAAAACACTTAGTCCCCTGGTGATAGTCATAAGACTCTAGTGTTTGGAGATATATTCTTGAGTCCATGTGTCCAACCATGCTAAGGGAACTTTTGGGTGGAATCCTAGTCTAGGATGTTACACAATTATCCACCCACATCCTTATTTCTTAAATTGTGTGAATGAACTTCATGATCATGGAGAATCCCCTAAGTGATCAGCTCATCACTCTCTCAAATGGGTCCCAATAATTATCCCATCCTCCATTCAGATAAATTCTCCCATTTTAAAACATTGATCCAAATGGGGGTAGTGGAAAAAGTAATCATCAGTGTGAAAGGAAATAAGAATACAAGATACTTTAGGTACAATTGTCTCCTCGACCTCTCACTATTTAGAAATCCCTAGAACAAAATAGATGGAGTGAGGTTAGGAAAACATAATCTATATCCCTAGTTTATATATGTGGGTGATCCTTGGGTTATCCTCTATTCATCGATGATATATTGAGAGATCACCAAATTTCATAGTGGGTGAGAAAAAAAATAAAAAATAGAGGGATATGAGAAGAAAAGAATAATCGAATAGAAGAACATAATGAAAATTTTCATTTAAATTGAAATGAAAAAATGGAAAAAATAAAGAGGAATAAAAACCATGTCAGAAGATATTGAATGTTTTTACTAGGTGTGGGGGAAAAATATTGACAACGTTGAGTTAATAGCCCTTTTCATCCCCACATTCATTGTAGAGGATATATTCTACATTATTCCATTTGTATATCTTGGATGGATTCAGTTTCATATCATTATCCCATGATCACATGCCCATTCCTTCAAGAAAATTCATATCCTCCTTGTTTTGGTGATACAATACTCTAGTGTAAATCATGTATTTGGCATTGTTATGGAAAATTGGCCTCTTTTTGATTGAGAATTTGGACTTGTCTGATGTGTCTGGGTCCAGATGTCAATGAAAATAGGGAAAAAACACCATAATTAATTTATGTCAATAAATAATTATATATATATATACAAGAATAAACTAATTATATATATATAATTATTTTCATTTTTTATTTTAATATATATATATATATAACTTTTTTGTTTTTTTTTCTTTTTTTCGTTTGTCTCTTTTATTCCCATTTTGAAAGTGGGATTAAGGGGGGGATTTGGCTCACGGATGGGCTTCCTCAGAAATCCATGTTCAGGTGTGGCATCAATTTTCTTCTATCAGAAGTCATAGTGAGCTCAAAGTGAATCGATGGTGGCATTCATTGATCTCGATCAGGGTCCTTCAATGGTGGAATCATCCATGGTGACCACTGGAATATTTAATAGTGGGAAATCTTGGGATGGTGACTCGTTATAGGGGTATTCCATATAAATCAAGGGTGAGAATCAAGCTTCATTATCACACAAAATTGAATCTATAATTTGGTGGATGTACTTTGGTTTTCAAGGTTCGACAATGCGTGGTCTCAGGATTCTTCGATTGAACTTATTCATCACTAAGAGTGTTAGTGTTAGTGTCATAGAACCAACTTTTATGTACTTTATCATAACCTGTATTCACTTTTTAATACCAATAAGCTCTTTATCAAATCAGAATTTTTATTTTGTATAACATAGTATGTGATAATGTATTAAGAGTAGCTACCACACTGAAAGTTTGTATCAGATCCCCACTATGATGAGAACCCATAAGTTCCACAACAGTATTCCTAAATATATTTTCTATTTCCAGATGAAATCATTTGAGGGATGAAAATGATACAAGCTATTCAGGGGATACTCATAAGACCTTGAGGCACCTTCTCATTATTTTTACCCTTCGTAATATTCAGTGTAGGATATTATGAGAATGAGACCCACTAGTAGGAAATACACATTTATTTGTTTCATTGGATGTTCCTATATGTGGACATGTGTATTTATCAATATAATTTAATTTTATTACTAATGAGTATTAAAATTCATTTACTTTGATGTATTGATGAAAACTATGATGATATATGTTCACTATGAGGTAGGATATGTTGGGTGTGTCATGAGTAATATTTCATTAATGAAAAATGTGAGAAAGATTTTTTACCTTCAGTTATTTAATGGATGTTAATATCCTTGGACATTTGATGAAAATTATGTATCCTAAATAAATATATTACCAAGGTGTTCTATAGGCATGTTTGATTTCTGGAAAGTCAAATAAAGAGACATCGATCATATATTTTGATGAAACCATCATTTAACCATCTTTATTAGAGATATCATGATAAAAAGATTATATTACATAGTTAGCATTTGTATGAGGTATTATGTTGTTGTGACATTAACATCTTTATCTATGGGTTCCTTGGAATGTTTCTATAATCTAACCTTGTAATTTGGGCTAATTATCCTAATTCCACTGAGAAAGAGGTCTAGAGGGTCACACACTAAGTGTATCTAGAATCTTAGTTAAATAATAATATTACTTAACAAGTTGAATAATATTATTCCAGAACTAGGTTTAATAATTATTCATGTATGATTTATCACATATATTCCATCACAAGTTATTAGAGAGAATATTATGTGAGTAGAATATTTAATAAATATTTATTTTCTATTTATTGAATATAATATTTATAAAATTTTTGGTAAATAATGAATTGATATTTATTTATTAATTAAATAGTCATTATTCAATGCTCGGTAAATGTTTTGGAGGAATAATGGAAAAAGTTTAATGATCCAGTGAGAAATAATATATATTGAATATTATTTGAATAGTATTTAATTTAATTTTAAAGTTTAGTGACTGTCAACAAATAATAATATTATGATTATAATTATAAACTTGGGGTTGCGCAGGGATTACATAAATAATTTGGGTGCATGTAAAATTTTAATTTTCTAACCCTATTAGTACATAAACCCAATTATATTATTTTCTTAAGAGATAAAATTCATTTATTAGGCATAATGATATTCAGAGAGAATCCTCTCAAAGGCCTAGATACCTCCCTCTCCAAGAACGCTCTCAAGAACAGAGACTGATCCTCCTCCCCCACCACTCTCAAGTCTATAGAGATCGAAGATAACCCATCCTTGAAGAGATTAATAAGTCGATCAAACTGGAATGACACAAGCATTATGATCTTCCGTTCTAGAACCTATAGATTCCTATAGAGACATTCAAATTTTCATGGAACAAATGTGGATCACCACTGGAGTAGATTTATTCTCTATTCCTACAACACAACGACAGTACAACGTATAGACATTGTCAGATCCATCAATGAAGAAATAATTTCTTACAAGGTAATTCTTTATTTTTTAAATTAATTATAAATAATAAGTGATGATCTTATACATTGGTTCATGTGTTATTATATTGTCTATATTCTTTGATTCAATTTCATTGATTGTGATGTTTATCATCATGTAAATCTCAAATTTATCATCAATCATGATGAAAAGTGATTTTTGGAATGCCCCATACGCCACTTTCGCTATTCCCAAAACCTTAAAGTGGTGTCAAAGTGTTCACAAAATTATTTATAATTATTTAAAGACCATTTATTAATTTACACATTTTTCATTATTTTTCAATTTCATTTTAATCATTATTTAATCCAAATTGAGAGATCTGATTTTGTCCTCTTTGTTTCTTGAAAATATAATCAAATCAATTAATTTTATGGAAAAAATAAATTAAAATCTCTCATCTGGACATGTCGAGTAATCTGGAAGGACCCCATAGGAGTACACTCCATGTATCCCATAGTTGAATGTTATATGCCCTTGTTTAATGAACCCTGAATTAAATTGGAAATAATTTGAGATGTGTGTATTTATTATATGTAGTAAATTTAATTTTACACCACATATTTTCCAGGTCAACCTAGAGTATGGTCATCTAGAGTACACGATGTGTAACTTCTATACACAATTTGTAGTCCTTTAGACAAAGATAGTCCATGTATCTTCTTACATGTCTTACATGACTGGTGACCATGTAAAGTGAAGACTGGACTCCATATAGCCCATGTACATATGGTATACTCTAAAGTTTCCTGATACACAGTTACAAGCTAAATCCTTAGGAATGTTCCAAATATAGATGGTGAGAATAATACATAGCGTGTAGCTACAATGTAAACACTATGTACTTTTACCAAATTACCAAGAATTAAAAATTAGTTTATTATACTATTCAAACCTTATCATCATGTTTTATGTATGGTCATTAAGTTGATAGTACATTCAATGTGATGGATTATATATATATGTGTGTATAATTAATTTCTACATAATGTCCATATCTACATATCGTTTATAAGTCATATTACAGAAATTTCTCTATGCTAAATGAATCATAACATGCTATGTAAATACGATGTGTTTTGTGTGGTCATTAAGTTGATAGTACACACAATTAAAGTACATGATATTTCATGTATTCCACATGTCTCAAGAGTAAATAGTAATATAGTATAATACATGTTGGGTAGTTCAAACAGGTACTCACCATATTTCCTTCAACATTCATTTTTTTACATAGTAAATTTTATCTAAATTTATTTAATTTTTTGAAATTAATGATGGATGAGAATCTCATGAAAATTTGGATTAGATTTAAAATAAAAGAAATGATCAATTAAGGAAGATAAGTAATTTATTTGATCTCGATTTATCTTAAATAAGAATCATTAGAATTGAAATCCAATTTTATTAAATGTGTATTCATTGTATGTGTATGGATGATCATGAGCTTAGATTAGACCGTAGTATGTGATTTGTTTCTTTTAATTTATTATTAAATTAAATTGTTTGATGGAGTGTCATCCATCCTCTCATTATGTAAGGGCCTGCATGCCCATAGTTTCTTTTATGTAAACCCTATAACCATTATTTTAGTTCCCCTCACCCGCATGTGAGAAAAAGAATATATAATTGATGGATCTCCCATTCTAGTGGTGGTAGTTCATGTTTAGAATCATGCCAAAACAAATATAAGAGAGATGCGTAAGTGGACATGTGGGAATCTAAACCATGAACCATATATGGTTCAAGGTGTTTTTCTCCTAGGTTGATAGTTAGTTTATATCCTTCTATATAAACTTACCATTAATTAAATCTCATGATCATACAAGTTTATTATTTTATTTCTATCAGGTTGCATGGTTATTTAATTATGGATGTTTTTTACAATCACATGAATTAATGAATTAATAACAATGCAAGATAGAACTAAAATAATCTGGATTATATGAATACTTTATCTAGTACATGGTTAATCACTTAAGTAAATACAGTTAATATTAACATGCATGTAATAAATATAATTCACAAAAATTTATGCATAAAGATAAAATACCTCAATTATATATATTAAGTCGGTATAACCTACCACCAATTAAGTTAAAATTGAATCATTGTTCAAAGTTGCTGACTAGATAAATTTGGGGTGATTTTAATTATAAGGGAATTATAAAATGAAGTTTTGGGTTGAATTAACTTTGTTCACATCAAGGATTGACTTCCAAAGCAAGATATAGTGTAACTATGAGGAAAATTTTGATGAAACCCAATTTAAGGATTGATGGATTGGGGATTCCACTCAATATATCAAGGAACCATGCGTTAATGTAGCTGAAATTTTGAATGACTACCTAAAACCATTCAAATTTCTTGACCAACCAAAGTTGGGGTGAGGAGAAGGGGAATATGGATCCTTTCTACTAGAATGTCAAAGAAACCGGATATTATGAATCCAATAGTGAGGGATATTGGGTTTCAATAAAATAGTGAGACATTAATAAATATAATAGTTATTTATTTGTATAAATTTAATTAGATTAATTACTAATACTCTGCTCATATTATTTATAGAGACAACAATAAAAATTACTTCAAACACAACACTCTGGTCCATACACGAGAATGATAAATTTCTAAATGGAAATAATTTCTAAGAGTGGTAAATTCACTTAAATGTTATCCTATAATGTGAATGGAAATTATATATGCTGAAATAACTTAGTTATAAAGAATCTTGTAAAGAGTGTGATGAGAAAGAGTTATCTCTCTATGAGAAACATTTGAAAGATTCCACATATGTCTAGTGTTTCATGCTATCATACACGACCAATGAGATTTTGAAGCAACATGAGGGCATGGATGTTTATAGAATGATGAATCACCTTTAGGATCTCTATCATGATAAGGCAAGATAATAGAGACATGAGATCTCCAATTCCATTTTTACAACTATGTTTGGAGATTCGGTGCCAGTTGGAGCTCATATCATCAAGCTTATTGGCTACATTGAACTCTTAGACATCTTAGGGATTAAATTCACAGATGAGTTTCACACAAATCCCATACATGACTCACTACCCGAGTCTTTCTCCAGTTTTATTGAAAATTATAACATGTGAAATAATGAAAATAGCCTTTCAAAACTTCTTACTAGGATTCTCTAAGTGTAAAAAGACATGTTCCATGACAAACCCATGTTTCTTATGGTGAATAATAAAAGGAAGAAAAACATGAAGATTCCCAAGACACATAACAAGTCTAAAGATCCCAGGCACCATCCTTCCAAGAAGAGGAATATCCAAATGTAGGGAATGTAATAGGAAGTGGTATGTTTTTCATGTGGAAATCAAGGACACTAGAATAGGAACTTCACCTAGAGGAAAGGGGAATCTAAATGTGTCTTCGATATAGAGTATAATAATTCAATATCTACACATTGGGTATTATATACATATTTTGGTGCTCAAAACTATATCCAAAGTAACTAACTAAGTAGATTCTGAAATATTTCTTAATGAGATGTGGATTTTCAAACTGTTAATGGTGCGAGACTGGTAGCTCTAGCCATTAGAGACTACCACCTTTAATTTCTAGTAGGAATGATATTTGTTTTACTGGATTTTTATTGGGTACCAACTATTACCAAGATCATAATTTCTATATCCTAACTAGATACAAATGGGTTTATTTTTGAATTTGAAAATAAATTTTTTTCTTTTATAAGGAAAACATATGTTATGGAATGAAACATTTAAATAACGGTCATTTATATTAAATTATGAAGGCCAAATATTAGAAATAGATAACAAATCATGTTCGCGTGACTCATATAACACTCAAATATGACATCACCATATTGATCATGTAAATGAGAAGCTTTTAAAAAATCTCTATAAATATGGTTATTCATACTCTTTTGATCCAAAACCACTTAAAAGATGTCATGATTTTTTATAAAGAAAAATGAAAAAACCACCATTCGATGGACAGGGTAAAAATTTCAGAGAGATTTTTGGATTGGTACATACTAATGAGTGTGGAATATTTCTAATAGAAACTAGAAGTGTGTATTCTTACTTTATAACTTTTACTAACGAATTGATTATATATGGATATGTTTATTGGATGAGGTATAAGTGTGAGTCATTTTAGAAATTCAAAGTACTCAAGATTGAAGTAGAGAATCAACATGGAAAGAATATAAATAATTTTCAATAGAAATTGTAAAATAAAATTTATATTTTTTCATCACTATATAGTCTATGTTTATAACTCAGATTCTGATGACCAGATAGATGAATTCAGGGATTAATTTTTAGGTTATGTTGTGTCATAATATTTATGTAATTCATGAAAATAAATTTATCTACAATATATTTAATTTTATTTTAATACCCCAAGATTTTGAAAATAAATATTGAATGCATAAAACACAGAGTCTCTAAAAAACAAACGTTTGTTATAACCTAGCCAATAAACATAATTTTTTCACCTATGTGATTTGAATTTCAAAAAACTAACATACATGATTGCATTTATTAAGATATTTAGAGTTTGATAGGATCAACTTACATTTTTATGAATAGTAACTTAACCCTTATGAATAGTATCATACTCTTATGAATATTATTGAATAGTAATTTATCCAAAAAATAGAAACTTCATCCACGAATGTATAAATACAATTTAGACATCTTATAAGTGACAAAATGATCAATGAAAATTTATTGGTATTTTTGTAAGTCATAAATATTTTGATTAAAATTTTATTATTAATTTAATAATTTAACATGTAATTTTATTTGCATAAAATTTAGTAATAAATTAATATTTTATTTCCTTATGTTTATAAGATAATTTTACGAGACCTTGATTAACTTTTTACAGTGTTATAAAATGAGTTATAGTTTTAAAGTTTTTTTTTAATAAATTTTGATTTTATTTAAATATTGAATTAAAAATAATTAGAAAATTATTTTCAAAAATTTGATTTCATTTTTTAATTCTACACAATGAAAAATGGTTGGGTTGATTTGTTGCGATCTTCTAAAATAGTTGAATTTTTATGAATAGTGAAATATGGAAATTTACCGTATATATACATTTTGAGTTAAATACAATTTTCCTAGGATCATCATTGATGTAATCACCCTTGATTTGTAATCACATGAACTTATTACTATTTCTGGTCATGGAATCATCACTATTTCTTATCTTATGTAAAATATTAAACTAATGATTAAAATATTAAGAAACCCCTCCTCTCATCCACTATAAAAACCATCCACACTCCCCTTTTCTCTTCACTCCTATCAAGCCTTGTGCCTTGTATAAATTCTTTTCAAATTCCCTCCCAAGATCCTCCCCCACGTCCATCATCCATTGGTCTCATAAAAAGACCAAATCCTCTCCCCTAAAGAGGCTCTCAAGGAAGATTAATTCAAGAGGTAAATTCCTCATTTCAATTATTTTACTTTATTATCAATTTCCTTTTTTTTCTTTTCTACTCTCACCTATCCTCATCGAAATATTATGAAAACTCTAGTAACATACATGTATTGTAACGTTTTTATGATTATGGAATAAGTTATTATCATCTCTATTTTACCCTTCTTTTATGCTAGTAGTAAAAAACACCAACTGAGATGTGTTATTTTACCACATTCAAGGACGATGGGTTTTCAATTTCTATTATCATATTCAGTTATGGGCATGAAACAATTATTATGGTTGAAAAAAACTATAATATATTTATTATGTATTATTTATCATTCTGTAATCTTTTTTTACACATGGTTTTGATTTATAAAGCAAAATGAGCTCGTTGTGTTAAAAACCGCCAATTAACCCAAACGGTTATCATTAAATAATTTATATGATGACTCATCTTCACTGTATGTAATAAAATGAAATTTATTACCATTTAACCTTATGTATTTTCACTAAAATAATATAACTTCAACTCTATACAACTATCCTCGTTTTACATGATTCTCTATTCATGTATATTAGTATACTGATCATGAAACAAACGGACCCGAACAATTAAATTGAAACTCTTAACCCATCAAAAAGGACATGAATGAACTATATAAGGTTATAACAAATCAATTAAATATATGGTAGGTTATGTAATTATTAATTATTTAACCTAAATTTGATTATTCTGGTCATTAATGTCAAGTGAAGAACACCATCAGACTTAAGGTAAGGGTTTCCTCATCTCACTTCCATTTTTGTGAGATATTCCTTAATAACTAATATTTCTTCTATATGGTGTATGTATACTGACCATTGATATATCATATCATGAATATATTTATTTTTATAATATTCAACATATCATTTGATGACTATTAATTTTGGTGCATACAATTTAATTGGTTATAAAGTTGTAATTATTTTCTACCTGAACCTCTATTTTCATTCGGCTTGCTCTTATTCTATACTCACAATAATGAAATAACCATTTATTCTTTTATAATCCTAAAAATTATATTTTAATGTTCTATATATGTGTACCAATAATAATCCTTCATTATTTTATAGGGAGTTACATGTTATTAAATAATCATTCAAAAATTCTTCTAAATTGCAAGCCCGATTCAAGGAACTTCTCGAATTCAAAACTATTTTGAAGTTCACTATATAATATATTTTATGCCATATTTTTTTTTTAAAAATCACACATTTTAACATGAAAAATATATATTTTTCATTTCTGATTTTATGAAAGAAAACATTCCTTTGCGCTTTAAAATATCTTTAATGACTTCCTTAAACCACACTAAAATGGTTCAATTATAAAGCTTCTTTAAAAACATTTTTTACATGATTTCACTTTAGTGGGACATCATTTATGCCTCAAATATAATTTCAATATCCTTAACATTTAATTTCTAGGATATAAATGTTTGAAACCATATATATGAAAAATACAATTTTTTTCCAAAAGAGCTCTTCTTTCCAAAGTAAAATATATTTTTCTCACCTCACTTTAACTTTTGGAGATATATTACATGTTCACCATTTATTTATTTCATGTGGTGTATGTAATTAACATTTTTTTATCATATCTAGATTCTCATTATTCTCATGATATTCTAGGGGAAAATTATTTAAATGTTTTATGGTGGTATTGGACACTTTGGAATGTTTAAGGATTGTTTTCTCAAGAATGTTTTAATGGTATCATTTAAAAGTTTCTTTATTTATGTAACAATACTTTGATGAAACTTATATTTCATAGTGTTTTATCACCTATGATATCTTATAAAATATGTTTTTGAAGTTTTTCTGATTAGTTTGAATCTGGATGTTCTATTTTGTTACCATTCACCATATTAGTCGAAATGGTTAGTGTTTATGTTTCATCAATTGGTAATGTTATTTACATTTCATATGTTTGTTCAAATATGAATTTATATGTTGTTTGTATTTATACCAATTAATATTAGGAATGAATTGGACTTAGTATGTGATGGGCGGGGCCTGCTATAGACCCTCGGTGCATCGGTAGGTCTCATGAGAAAAATAGATATGGACTCAGATGAGGCCTTTCCCGTTTTTAGATATGGTTTTGGCTGATTCCTTAATCATTTTTAGATGTCCTGGTCAAGGGCTTGATGGTATGTTTTAAAATGTATGGCATATGAATTTCCATCATTATGAAACTAGTAATTGAAATTTTATGTGGTTATTCAACTAATAGAATACCCATGATTATGCTTTATTATGTCATTAATTTTTCAGCTCTTATTCGTACCATAATGTGTTCAAGTTTATTTTTAAAGGCATGTGTTTCAGTTATTCACCATGCCTAATGTTTATATTTATGATATCTTCTGTTGTATTTTTTACCTTTACTAAGCATCTAAGATCACCCCTTTCTTATGTTTCATTTTATCAGGACATGAAGAAGTTTATTATGAATGACTTGTTGGGATAAACATAGAGTTGTGGGTGTTAGCAATAAAACTTATAAGTTTTATTTCATTTCAAGTTATAATGATGAACATATGTATGTTTCTGGTATTCCAAAACTACTAAACTACTCTGTCCTTTGGAATACTAATTTATTTTAAGCATTCCAATGTAATGAAATAATGCACTGGCTTTAGGAAAATGGGGTTGGGGCATTACAGTTGTTATTAGATGAAGTTTGGTAGAAAATATGGAAACTAGATTTAGACAACATAGATTAGAGAAAAACCCTAAGATAATAAGTATGGATAAGTATACATGTACATCCTAGAGAATTGGTAAGTAATATATTATGTGGATCCTTCTAGAAAATACATCCCTATCTGGATAATACAAGTGGATGTGGTTCTGGCACAAATGTACCTAGGAGTAACAACTCCGACAAGAAGTTTCAGTCTTGACCTGAGGTATACTGGTACACGACAATTGAACTTACTGCACACCTAGTCTGACACTCCTTGGGGATATGCTTAAGATAATTCATTGTTTTCTTTACCAAACATTATGAAGGATTTATGTGCCCATATCAACCAAAGTATACGGATCAATGATTTACGACACATTAATTTATGTTATGTTTAGAGTTATAGATGGTTCATTATTTTATGAGCTAATATATTATATTGAATTGATTAGAAATGGTGCCTAGATAAAGTAATGATAACTTCACCACTGCATGTGATGAAAATATTAAGAAGGATAATATCGATTGTGGTCTTAATCTATCATTTCAAAGGAAGATAGTCTCTCATGTATCCTCATCTTATGAGGAAATATTATCATTTGTTAACAAGATATGTAAATAATTCTCTAAGTCCTATGGATTTTAATGGAAGCAAGAAAATAAGAGGATGGATGAGAAAAATATGGATAATGGGAATAAGGGAAAGAATGGTTTTCCCACATGTGATAACTGTGGAAATAATCACCCTAGTAAATACTTGAAAGGAATGGGAGTTTATTATATCTGTGGAGAAAAAGGACACTAATTTTATGATTTCAATGGAAATAAAAAGGTTTCCAATGTATAATGCTTGAACTATAAGTATATGGAACATTATGAAAATTAACATCCCAATCGTCAAAGGAATATACCCCAAATGATGTTACTAGATAATGAGAAAGTCATGATACTATCACAAATAAAGTGGAATGATTAATATGCCTCATCAAGAAATATTTCATTTGAATATTTTATCATAATTGTATTGGTTATAATAATTATATAATATACAAGGATTGTACTTTAGTACTATTTCATTAAGTATTTGAGGTTGTATGATGATTTGTACCAATGATAAGTGACTCAGTATAAAGTTAATATCTTTGGAAAGAATATGGTTGAGGGAAATACAACCCTAACTATATTCCATATGATCAAGATAATGATGAAGAAATGATTTATTTGGATAAGTACTAACTAACTCAAAAATTATTATTGACTTGTTGACAAGTGTTCTATGCTATTATTGATGGATTTTACAACATTTTTGGATATAAGGAATATATCCAATAGCATGTGTAAGGATGAATGCATGTTTCCAATAATTTTTTATGGTAATTTGGGTTATTACCATATTTTAGGAGGATACATGATGAAGATATTCACATGTTTGGAATGTGAAAATTTAGGCATGCTTCATGTTGATTAAAGGAAAATAAGGGAGCAGATACATTAAGTTGGATATATCATGGATTTCTAAACAAAATGAAGATTTCCAAGGAACATGTGTAGATGGATCTATCAAGGATGGATATGGGAATGATTCTAAAGTATTGGTTCATGATATTTTGGAAAGTTAAACCATTTAAGATGTGTTTTATGTTGATCATTGTATGAGGTTGTAGAGCTTAATGTCACCACATGATGCAACCTGTGCTAAGAGATGAAGTGTAGATAGTTGAAGGCACCAACAATGGATAAGATTGTGTTTATAAAATAGAAATGTATATTTACACTCTTATAGAGTGGAATAATTCCTAAACTCTAGGAAAAGTGTATTAAATAAAAATTTTGTCCTATTATCATATTTTTTCACAATAGTAATGAATTTTTTCAAAACTGTAGTTTGTGGTCTTTTTGGTAATGATATTTCATCTGATCACGTTCTCTATCAGTTTCCATCAAAACATGATGGTTTGATTATTCTTCTATGACCATTTTTCGTAATTATAAATCTTAGTTTTGTAGTAACTGATTAATTTCTCTTTCCCTCTTATTAGGAGGATATTTTAGCTATATTCTTGATGTGGGATTCCGAAAAGGGAATTTTCAAGTATCAACCATTAACTTTCAAAGTTCAATTTAAAATTTTGAGGCTGAAATTTTTGTAAGGATGGAAGAATGTAACACCCCAAGATTTTGTAGATAAACATTGAATGCATTAAATAATGAGTCTCTTCAAAACAACACTTTTTTATAACCTAGCTAATAAACATAATTTTTTTATTTATGTGATTTGAATTTTGAAAAACTAATATACACGACTGCATTCAGTAAGATATTTAGAGTCTGATAGGATAAACATTCATTTTTATGAATAGTAACATGACCCTTATGAATATTAACATACACTTATGAATAATAATTAATAGTAAATAGTCCAAAAATAGAATCGTCACCCATGAATGTATAAATACAATTTATACATCTTATAAGTGAGAAAATGATCATAGCATAAGTATTGGTATTTTTGTAAGTTATAAATATTTTAATTATAATTTTATGATTAATTTAATAATTTAGCATGGAATTTTATTTTCATAAAATGCAATCCTAAATTTATATTTTATTTTCTTATGGTTATAAAATAATTTTATGAGACCTTGATTAAATTTTCAAGGTGTTATAAAAAAGTTATAGTTTTAAAGTTGTTTTTTAATAAATTATGATTTTATCTAATAAATGAATTAAAAAAATTAGAAAATTATATTCAAAAAATATTTCATTTTATAATTATACACGTTGAAAAATTGTTGGGGTGAAATTTTGGTATTTTTCTAAAATACTTTAATTTTTTATGAATAGTGAAATACGCTAATTTACCTTATATATACATTATGAGTTAAATATAGTATTCCTAGCATCATATATTATGTAATAACCCTTGGTTAGAAATCACATTATCGTATTACTATTTTTGGTCATGGAACCATCACTATTTCTTATCTTATAGAAAAATAACAAAATAATGATTAATATATTAAGAAAACCTTCCTCTCCTCCACTATAAAAACCACCCACACTCCCCTCTTCTCTTTACTCCTCTAAAGCCTTGTGAATTTCCTAAATTCTGATCAAATATAATCCCATTATCCTCCCCCCCCCACATAAAATATCCCTTTGTATCATAAAAATACCAAATCCTCTCCCCTAAAGAGGCTCTCAAGGAAGATTAATTCCAGAGGTAAATTCCTCTTTTCAATTATTTTACTTTCTTTTCAAGTTCCTTTATTTTATTTTCTATCTTCACCTATCCTCATCCAAATATTATAAAAAATCCAGTACCTTACATGTATTTTTCTTTTTTTTTACGATTGTGGAATATGTTATTATCATCTCTCCTTTACACTTCTTTTATGCTTGTAGTAAAAACACCATCCGAAATGTGCTAATTTAACACATTCAAGGACAATGGGTTTTCAATTCCTATTACTGTCTTCAATTATGGTCATGAAACCATTATTATGGTTGAACTAGATGATAATATATTTATTATGTCTCATTTATGGTTTTGGAGTCTTTTTGTACAAGTGGTTTTGATTTATAAAGCAAAATGATTTTGTTGTGTTCAAAAACCACAAATAAACCCAAATGGTTATCATTAAATAATTTATATAATGATTAATCTTCACTCTATGTAATAAAATTATATTTAAAACTCTCTAATATTATGTATGTTCAATAAAAATAGATAACTTTAATTCTGTACAACCATCCTCATTTTACATGATTCTCTGTTCATGTATATAAGAATACCGATCACGAAACAAACAGACCCGAACAATGAAATTGAACCTCTTAACCCCTCAAAAAGGATATAAATGAACTTTATAAGGTATTAAAAAATAAATAAAATTTATATGAGGTTATGGAAATATTATTTAAATAACCTAAATTTGATTATTCAGGTCAACAAGGTCAATTAAAGAACACCATCAGACTTAAGGTAAGGATTTCCTCATCTCACATCCATTTTTATAATATATTAATAAATAAGTAATATTTGTTGTGAATGGTGTGTGTATGCTGACCATTGATGTATTATATAATTAATATATTTATTTTATTGATATTAAATTTATCATCTGATGATTATTAATTTTGGGGAATAATATTCAATTGGTTATAAAGTTGTAAGTATTTTCTACCTGAACATCTATTTTCATTCGGGTTTCTCTTATTCTATACTCACCTCAATGAAATTATTATTTATTATTATGTAATCCTAATAAATTCTATTTTAATTTTCTATATATGCATACCAATAATAATACTTCTATATTTTATGGGGTTTTATATGTTTTAAAATATTCTTTTAAAAATTATTCTGAATTACAAGCTCGCATCAAATAACTTCTCAAATTCATACCTATTTTGAATTTCACTAGATAATATATTTTAAGCCATATTTATTTATTCTAAAATCAACCATTTTAACATGAAAAATCTATTTTGGTTCATTTATGGTTTTTTAAAATCAAACATCCCTTTGTGCATTAAAATCTCTTTAATGAGTTCCTTAAACCGCACTAAAATGTTTCAATTCTAAAGCTTCTTTAAAAACTCCTTTTACATAATTTCAATTTAGCATGACGTCATTGATTCCTCAAATAAAATTTCAATGTCCTTAAATTTTCTTTTCTGGGATATACATGTTTAAAACTATGTATATGGAAAATAAAAATGATTTTCTAAAAGTTCTCTTCTTTCCAAAGTAAGATGGAATTTTCTCACCTCACTTTAACTTTTATGAGATATATGTATTGTTCACCACTTATTTATCGCATGTGGTGTACATAATGACCTTTGTTATATCATATCTAGAGTCTTATTATTCTCATTATATTCTAATTTATTATGATTTAAATATTTCAAGGTGGTATTGGACACTTTAGAATGTTTAAGGTTTATTTCCTAAAGAAGTTTTTGATGGTCTCATTTAAAAGTATCTTTATTTATATGAATACCCTTTGATTAATCTTGTATTTAATATAGTTTTATCACCAATTGTATCATATAAAATATGGTTTTGAAGATTTTCTTATTTTTTTAACATGGATGTTCTATTTTGATACCATTCACCATATTACTCTGAATGGTTATTGTTTAGGTTTAATGACTGAGAAATGTTCTTTACATTTCATATTTTAGTTTCAATATTAATTCATACATTTTTTATATTTATACCCATTCATACGAGGAATTAATTGGACTTAGTATGTGGCGGGTGGGTCCATTATATCCCCTCGATGCATCGGTGGGTCTAATGATACAAATAGAAATGGACTTGGGCGAGGCCTTGCCCATTTTTAGATATGGTTTTGGCAGAGGCCTTAATCATTTTTAGATTTCATGGCCGAGGTCTTGATGATATATTTAAAAATGTCCATAATATGAATTTCCCTCATTATCAAACTAGTAATTGAAGTTTCATATGGCTATTCGACTAGTAGAATACCCTTGATTATGCTTTGTTATGGAATTGTTTATTCATCTCTTATTCCTACCATAATGTGTTCATGTTTATTTTTAAATACATGTGTTTTAGGTATTCACCATGCCTAATGTTTATGTTTATGATATCTTCTGCTGTATTTTTTACCCTTACTGAGCATCTGAAATCACCCCTAACTTATGTTTCATTTTATCAGGACATGAAGAAGTTTATTATGAATGACATTTAGGGGTAAAATTAGAGTTGTCGATGTTCCCAGTAAAAATTATATGTTGTATTTCATTCCATGTTGTAATGTTGAACCTATATATGTATCTTGTATTATAAATCTACTAAACTACTCGATCCTTTGGTATATGACTTTATTGTAACCATTCAAATGTAATGAAATAATGCACCATCTCTAGGAAACTAGGGTTGAGGTGTTACATTTATTATCTAAAAATGTTCTTTACAGTTGAGTGAAAATTCTATATTTTAAAATGCACATTAAGTACTCAGTTCCATGGAAACACACTTAGATTTTCATAAAACTATAAAAAACTATCATTGATCTATAATTGGCATGTAGGAATGAACTTCACACCATTCTAGAAAATGATGTTTTCTAAATAATCTATTGTTAATTTTCTATTTTAACCATTAAATAGGTAGAAAATAATTGTGACATGATCCATTTTGAGAAAATGAGATCTTTTTGTAATGAAACTCAAAGAAAAAAAATTGATATGATTTTAGATTGTAATAAATAATTTGGTTTCATTATGACATTTAGTGTACTCAAAATGATGGAAAACACATGTTTTCAATTTAAAATTAACATTTCAGATCAAATCATGTCACACATTGAATTCCAATAAAGATTAATGGTCATGGAAATCCAAGGAAAAAAATATTTGATTCATTTTTGGAATATTGAAACAAACTATACATCGTTTTGATATGCCTTGTTCTTATAATTATTTAAAAAATGTGTTCTCAATTTAGAGGTGGCATTTTAGTTCAAAATGAGGTTACTTGGATCAATTTTGATAAAATGGGACTGTACTGTTCTAAAACTCTAGGGAAATAATCACCGATCTGTTTTTGACATGTATGAATGAACCAAACATTATTATGATGTGTGGTATGGTTATAATGGATGAAAACATGTGTTTTCAATTTAAAATCATTATTTTAATTCAAAAACATGGATAGTATTCTTAGTTTTGATAAATCTCTCTATAATTTTCATGGAAATATATGAAAATAGTATGTGATCCATTTGTGGAACATAAGAAAAAACTACACATCTTCATGTTGCATTGTGTGGTTGGAATGATTGAAAACTCATGTTTTCAATTTAATGGTGAAATTTTAGTTCAAAACATTCATGACCCAAAGAATTATTAGAAACTGAGTTCTGATTATCATTAGAATATTGAAAAATAATATTTGATATATTTTTGGAAGGTAAAATTGAACTTTCATTCCAACATGTGGTGTGCCTAGATTGATGTAAAATGCATGTTTTTGATTTTAAAATCACATTTTTTTTAAAATGTGCAACACACAATCAATTTTTAATGGAGGGGAACCTAAAAAATCTAGTGTTTACATTAGATGCATTCCAACAATGGGTAAGATAACTAGGGAATAAAATAGATATCCATTCACTAAAGTGATGGAGTAGTAAATAAATGGTTGAAGTCTAATAATTATAAAGGAAACTAGATAATTTTTCCTTGTTTTAATGTAGTCTAAACCATCCAAGAATGGATATTTAATGTTTAATAAATGACTTATAAATAATTTTAGGAATATTCTATAATTTTTTTAATAAATAAACATTATTTTAAATTGATAAAAAATACAAACTAAAATATAAAAAAAATTTGTTCCTGAATACAATTAAATTCCATAATTAATCTGTCATAGAAATTATTTGAAATAAAATTTTTATAGAAGAATTATTGTTTGGTTACCAACTATATATTTTTATTATAATAGTAGCTTGGAGTAGATAAAACCATTAATCTAAAATATTAAAGAGACACAACAAATTAAAGTGATGTGATGATGTTAACACACATATAGAAGTATGAATTACCATAAATGTTAAAATAAACATGGAAAACATCAACAACTTTAATCATCCTCATTGAACCATCCCCAAATAGGGGATCCATTATCTTGTCCTTTTTTATTCTTAAGGAATCCAAAATCATCCACCTTTATCCATGAACCATAGGTATGTAAGAAACCATCATTATGGATATCCCAAAGAGCCTTCCCAAAGATATTCTAGTGTGGGAAGAAACCATTGAAGGGATTCAAAATAGAAAAAAAAGAAGAATATAAAGTTAAAAGGATGTTTTATTACCTAATAAATTATCATTCTTGTCTTGGTATCAAATGGGATGTGGAAAGATTTTATTATATTGGTGAATAACAGTATTTTTAAGAATAAAATTAAAATGGGATAATATATTAATAATTAAAACACAACATATTGGATTTCATAAGGCTTTATAAGAAGAATCATCCAACATGAGTGTGTTGGAGTCATTGGAGATATCATTATCCCATGGGAGATATAGATTATTCCCACTCAATATTTTTTTAGTTCATTCAAAAATAGAGACCAACACTTGTTTTTAGGAGTCTTCAAACCTATATTAGTGAAATGGTATTGATCTCGCAAATGTGTTGTTTTGGTTTCCCATTTTTTGTGTTGTTAATTATGTGCAGTTTTAATATTATTGTTTCATTTTTTCTAATTATCACCTAGTCTTTGATTTCACCCTTATGTAGTTTTAGTTTTACCCTAGCGTGAGCTCTACCTCTTTTGGGTTACCATCACATGGGGCCCCCATTAACTTTACTTGAGTTTTCCTTACCCCTACGTAGCCTTGGGTTTACCCTTCCAAAGTTTATGGTGTACCCATACACGAGGGTACAAAGTAACCTTATGCGGAGATCAACTTAGCCTTATATAGATGTCCCCTGAACTTTATGTATCTCAGGTAAATTATTATTTATGCATTAGCTCTTTGTTTCTCCATTACGTGTGTGTCTCATGACCCTTCCCTGAGTCTCAAGATTACCCTTACACGAATCATAGTATTTTGTTCCTAACCCTTATATAGATGTCCCCCGACCTTTATGTGGCTCAGTTATTCCCTTATGTGGGAGTTGATTACCCTTATTCATGGGGCATGGTACCCTTATGCAGCCATCTTGGTTCACCATTACATAACATTATGATTACCTTTACGCATATTTCATTTTTATTTTCCCCTTATTTATCAGGTTATTAGGGATCGAGGTTTTATAGCCATCTATTTCTTAATTATTGTTATGTCTTTACAACAAACCCTTGAGCCTCATGGGTATTTCTACCTCAAACTATCCTTATTAAAGTAGATCGACTAACTCTAAGGTGTTTAGAGAGAGAAAACTGAGTTTAGTGATCTCCAGTGGCCTATTACTTTATCCTGATGGAGGAGAAGCTGAGTGGATACCTAGTTCGTGGAGATATCCATTTCATAACAGAGTTACTATGAATTATTCCACAGGCTTACAGTGTGATATCTTCATTGGTGAAAAACCTGGATAGTGGTAACCTTGAGGACATTGGTTATTGAGAAAATTGGTTATTGGGGACTTGGTAATTATGATTTTAGAAGTTTCTTTGACCCTCTTCCTCAAAAAATGTTTGATTTATTCTCGGTAATGGGGTTTCAATACTCTTTTTGGTTTATTTGTCAATTTTTTGGAGGTTTTATGTTTTCTACTTGTTTATTCATCATATGTGTCATGTATTTCTTTCCTCATCCAGTCTTGATCTGATCATATTCTTTATTGTAATCCTATTTACTGTTTCATAGTGGAAACCCATGATGATTCTTCTCAATGCATGTTTTCCAATTTAACAAAGCTTATAAATCTCCTTATCCTTTTATAGATTTCTGATTTTGTTTCTTTGAAGTGTAATCATTGATAATTCACATATTATTGTTTTAAATCAAAAATGGAATAGTAATTATGTCACATTTTCTTCTGCTAAACATGTTGGACATTATTTTATGATCATTTTATCACTACATACATGATTATTCATTACTTTTTAATGTTATTTAGTTTAATTATGTGAGAAAACTCAATTTTGGTTCAGGAAATGACATGTTTTAGTTATGATTTGGTTATTCCCAATGTTTAGAAATTGTATTCTAATTTTTTGAATCATGTTGTACATATTTTAATTTTTCTTTTTTTTTGAATCATATTTAAATATATTTAGGATTTTTAAGCCATTAATTTGTGTTGTAATTTCCAATGAATATGTGAAGTTGTTCACTCTTATATTCATTTTAATATTTTATTATTTTTGGAATTCAATTTGAACATGATTATTGTTCATTGTTTTATATTTTATAAATTTTAAATAAATATCATTGTTTGATTTCTAATTTTATGAACCAAAATTAACTAAGGTGGATCCATGTGGTTGAATATGAATATCCTCGCATAGTTCATCCCACAATAAATTGATTTCATAGGGAAATTGAGATTATTTTTTATTTTTTAATTTTTTAAATCACTTGTTCATTACTATAAATGATTTAACCATTGATTTTACCTATTGCAATAATGTGTTGATGTTCGTTTAGCTAGACCATTTTCTCTATTTTGTCTATAATTGTACAATATGATATTGATTGTTGTTTCCTTTCTCTTTTCCCTGTATTCATTTATTTTATTAGACTTATAGATTCCATTAGTAGGTGATAACAATTTTTTTCGTTTTAGGTTATGAAGGGTTCTATTTGAGGTTAGTCTATGTGAGAGGTTGTTTTAGTATTGAGGAGTTTTTGATAGATCAAGTGTATCATGTGTCTGTTGTTTGAATATGAGTTGAGTTTATATTATTTGTGAATTCTTCCTCCACCTCTTGTAGGATTATTGGCTATGGGTATGTATGTGTAGAGAGTTCAATATTTGTGATTAGGTAGTTTCTGGATCCAGTTTTCTTGTTTGTTTGTTGGTTGTAAATAAAGATTATTGGTTTTTTTATTTGACCCTTTAAGCGGATTTGTTTTAGTTTCCTAGTGTTAGGAATCATGTGACATTAGGAAGCTTGACAAGATTGTGTTCCCTTTTAATGAATTGTTTCTCCTAGTTCATTAGCTGATTTCCCCCATTTGTTCTCACATTTTGGAGTTGCCCTAGGATTTTGGGACTACTTTCATGTGATCTTACAGTTTAACTTTTTTCTAGAATCTCTAGTTTTGGATTTTTAGGAATCTTTCTCCTTAGTTGGAGATTATGATTTAAACATGTAAGGGTTTTTTGATACCTTATCCTAATATTATTCCTATTAGGTTATTGGGTAGTGTGGATTAGCCTAAATAAAACAATATTAGGCGATTCGATCTTTTTTATTTTTATGGGTTTAGTTAGAGACTCATTTAGTTATTTATTTTTCTATTCTTTCTCTCTCTATGATTCTTTTTTTGCTTATGGTTTGAGGATTTCACTCTTGTTTATGAGCTTCATTCTTTTTTAATTTTATGAGGTGTTTTATTATGGAATATTTTTTTGTCTCAGGACAAATATTTCACTATTTTATTGTGTTCTATTGGAATTTTTGAGTTGTTTTGGGGACCTATTATATCATGCGATTTGTTGGTCCTAACTTCCTCATTGAAATTTTCTCAGAGAGAAAATCTTGTATGTGAGGTAATGTTATCCCCTTTTTCATTGGTTTAAATTATTATCATGTTAGAAGCTTTTATAATATCATTAAATTTTGGAAAATGTGTTTAACATTGATTCATTAAGCGGGGGATCTTTGGGTCATACCCTAAGGTGTTTCCTATTTAGGATGTGCCTATATTGATGATGACAGTTTAGGTAGTGCCTAATAATCATATATTTTAGGTATTTAATTTTCAAGGAAGTGATGTATCATGTTGTTTCATATTAAACACTTTCCATATTTAATTTATAAGTCAAAGATTTTTTGTTTTTTATTCCACTTTTTGGTGTTATAAATTAAATACAGTTTTAATATGATTATTTTCCTTGTTTTTATCATCCCGTGGTCCTTATTTTTACCCTTAAATATTATTTATTTTACCCCTACATGAGCTCTACCTCTTTGGTTTTACCCTCACATATGACCCTCATTACCTTTACATATGTTTTCCTTACACTTATATAGCCTCAAGCTGTTGTAGCCTGTCCTTATGTAGGCCTAGGTTTACCCTATCGCAGGTTCTGATGCACCCTTACGTGAGGATACAAGGTACCCTTATGGTGGGATTATCTTATCATTATGTAGTGGTTCCCTATCCTTTATTTAACTCAGGTAAACCCTTACATGGACATTAGTTTGTTGGTTCACCCTTACATGGATTTCTCATGAAACTTATGTGAGTCTCATGATTAACCATATGTGAACCTTGGAATCTTCTACCTTACCCTTACATAGAGGTCCCATGACCTTTATGTAGCTTTTGTATACCCTAACATGGGAGTTCATTACCCATATTCATGGGGTGTGCTACCCTTATGAATCCATCTTAGTTGACCCTTACTCAATGGGTTGATTACATTTTCTCATGTACTTTTTTTCAATGGTTTTATTAGGTCGTTTTGACTTGATGTTTTGTACTCATTCATTTATTGATTATTGTTAAGACAAAGCAACAGCCCCTCAAGACACATGTTCATTTCTTCCAAAAAGTCTTAGAAATGAGGAAGATCAAATGACTTGAAGGTGTTGAGAGAGAGATAAAACCATTTTTGGAGAGCTCTTGGGGCCAGGTCATTTGGCCTATTAGAGGAGAAGCTAAGAGATAACTTGGTTCATGAAGATTATCTTTGGTTCATGAAGTTGATGTGAGTCCTTCAACTAACTCATAGTGTGTGATATTTGATGTAAAAAACATGGAAATCAGGAACCATGAGGACATCATCCTTTGAGGACTTGAGAGAAATGATTTAAGTATATTCTTTAACCCTCTTCATTGACAAAGGTATTACTGGGACCTGTTAAGGGTGTTTCAATCCTCTTTTAGTTTACTTTATCGATTTTTTGGAGGTTTCACGTCTACTGCTTATTTATTCATCATATGTGTCATGTATTTGTTTTCTCATAAAGTATTATTCCATAATGTTTTCTTCTTTTACCCCACATTATTATTTCATAGTGGAATCCCATTATGATTCTACCCTATTCACATAGGGAAATTGGCCTAATCATGTGAATCTTCTTTTCATTTCACAACTTTCCAAAAAAATTATCAACCTGCAATCATTGGGTGTTTGTTAATTATGCATGAAAATAAAATACAACCATATAATTTTATATTATTTGTATTCTAAAAAACATGATGGGTAGTATATTATGATCATTTTATCATTGCAAACTTTATGCCTCATTCCTGCTTAATGTTGTTGATTTTCTTTATGCCTAAAAACTCAATTTTTGTTCTATAAATGGAATTTTCAAGTCTTATTTGGTTATTACCATGTTCTAAAACATTTATTATAATTTTTTTAATTTTTTTTTATGGATTTAAATTTATGTTTTATTTTATTCGTTTTTTATAACTTGAGAATTTTTTAGGCCTTAATTTGTGTTATAATTTTCACTGCATATGTGATGTTGTTCCCTCTTTTAATCATTTGAATATTTTATTATTTTGGGAATAAAATTTGAACATGATTTATGCCTATTAGTTTATATGTTATAAACTGGAAATAAATATCATTGTATGATTTTTGATTTTACAAACCAAAATTAACCCAAGTGGATCCTCACAATTTAATACATACTACCTCATAGAGTGCAGCCTGGAACAGAAATCATGCACTCACACTATCCATAAATTAAATATGGAGATTTATGAAAAAATTTAAATATTTTTTATTTTCAAATCATACCCAAAAAAAACAATTGATGTTTGGAATAACCAAAATTAAAATCAAGTATATTATCTGTGTTTCACCTATAAAATAATAACACATCTCTTGGTTAAAAGATAATATTTAAAAAAAACATTACGAGGGTTGTAGGGATTAAAAATTACTTTATTTTCTATGACTAGAATCTAAAATAAAAATTATGAATATAGAACAATATAAATATAGAACACAAATTACATTTAAATACTACAATAGAAACATAAAAACTTGTGGTACAGGATAAATTAATAAACTAGAGACCAAGGAATGAAAAAGGGAAAGACCGTGATGTAGAAAAACTAATAGGTATTTAGATTTTAAGTAACACATTCAAACATAAAATAGGTAGCTTTATTTTAGAAGACACATTAAGATTATTGTTGGATAAGGGTTGTAAAATATAGTAGGTCATATCCTCCAGACGTGGGGATTTTTTAGGTTTGATTGTTTCTAAACAAAAAACCGAAGAAAAGTTTGTAGTTAATGTGTTTAACACATTATTATTCCCTTTAAGAGGATGATAGGAATCCTTGCTTTCAAAATCATATGTACATGTTTTGTGGATACTGAGTCTAACCCTACCTGATTTAGTTGAGTTTGGATACTTCTAAACCAGGATTGGATCAAGGGCAAGTATTAAATAATCTACCTGATTATTAATCAGACCATAATTAAATACCACTTATAGGGTACTCAAAATTGAATATATTTTTTAAAATAAAAATAAACCAGTGTTATATATTATAGTTATTTAATAGTCATATTTAATATCTATATATTTTTTCAATAAAAATCTTTAAAAGGTCATTATGCATTTAATATTTTATGTGAGTGCTAATTTCAAACCCCTCCTCCCATAATGTTATCTTCATGACCCGCTCCAACATAATTATACAATTCTTTTATACCATCATTAAACGAAGTATGTGAAAATCCTCCCACAAGCTTAAATTGTTAGTCAATTCATCATTTAAAATCCCTCCTCTATGACAATGATAATGCACACTCCTCAATCTTGTGTTTCATATTGATTTATTTTTAATAATTTCAAAATAATTTTAAAAATGAGAAATTATAGTTACTAATTATATTATTTATTGGGGAATAACATGCAGAACACCCCAATATAAACCTAAGGATCTCAAACGAATTAAGTATTTCTGAAAAACTATGAATTTGAAATGTGACAAATATTCAACCCAATAAAGTATTCACAAAGAAACATAAGAAAACTAAATGTTCGCAGAGATTTAAGGTGGTTTAGTACCATTTTTTTCCTACTCCATGACAAGAACACCGCCCTACTATACCTTTTTTAAGACAATTAAAAACAGAGTATAATAATGTGAAAGTTCAACCTGAAATAAAAAATTACATGATTTTTCCACAATAAATAAAAAAATAAATAATTGCAATATAAAAATAATAATACTAATAATGGTAAGATTTATCAACCAACCAATTCATGGATAATCTTCAGAAAACTTTAATTGTGTTGATGAATGAATAGGAGACTATCTCTCAATCAACACTGTGATCTCCACCAGAACACAACACTAGGAAGCTGTAATATTCAACAGAAAGCTTATGATTTTAATTTCCATATCAAATTTCCTCGTCAATTACTACATTTCAATATATGTATTTGTTTCTCATCCATGAAAAAAATCAAATTATTTTATACTAAAATTTAACTTGATGGATTCATTCTTGTTGGGCTGATTGTTTTTTAGTTTGTACCTGAGTTGGATTATTTTCATCATTTATTTAGCCCTGTGTGTAGGAACATTACATGTTTTAGTGGGATACTACCTTTCCTTTTAGTTTTAATGATTTTAATTCCTTTTTTAGGTCTTATATGTGTCATGTATTCTTTTTAAACCCTATCTTCGAAACATACATGTTTTTGGTCATCACCGCTTGAGTTGTTTAGTCATGACAAGTGATTAATCCTAATTTATTTGATTGAAACCATCATTGCATTGTGTTAGGATAGTTTATGGATCCTACAAACATCCATTTGGATAGTATTGATTCAATTATAATATCATTTCCCTCATTTAGAGCTCCTACCCTAGAATCCTTTTTCATAAGCCCGATAGTGATCCCATATTTTATTTTCTCAGAATATCGAGTTTCACATTGTTCCTGAAGCAATTATGGTCTTCTTTTTACATCATGGAGTAGAACCAATCTCATAGTAAATCTTTAGTGGATATCTAGTGTGTTCGTGCTACAAGTATCAATATCTCAGCATGTTACCATACCTAAAAAACAAGAATGACTAAATCAAGAGCATTAGAGAAGGTAGTGCCAGTCATAGTAAGTTGACCGACCATTTTTTCATCCTTCCAAATTGTTTATATTTTTATTTTCCTTGTATTTATGATGTTTTTTTGAATGGTAATTGATTTCTATTTTCAATCAATTTTTTTATCATTAATTAGTATTGTGGGTTGGTGGTGTTATTTTCATTCATGTAGAATCCCAAAAGTTATGAAGCACATTAAATCACTGTGTTCTCAACTAATTTCTTTCATTGTTGTTTATTTTATTCTCTCATCCAAATTCTCCTATTATTATTCCTTATTGATACATTCACATTTTTTCCAGGATTTATTCTATGATCTCAAATACTTCTAGAAACCAAGCCTTCATTTTATGATCACGATCAATTTAATGGGGGCTTAAAGTGGACGTATCCCCCAACTAGTTGGTATCAAATCCAATGAATAAAAAAAATGGAATCTATGAAGTAAGAAATTGAAATTTTTAATAGTGATAATGATTTTAACTTATGGGTAATCTATACTAGGGACCTTCTAGTGTAGTAAGAGATTATTGATGCATTACATAGCCCTAATAACTATGTCACCAGGTCTTCTGATGAACAAACTCCTACCACCTACAAATAAATCAATGTTGATGTTCTTTAGAAGACCCACAATTCCATTTTTTTGTTTCCCTTAGCTGATAATGTGATTAGGTAAATAATATTTGAGAGTTTCACTCATGAAATATGGTTGAAACTAGAGAAAATATATATGATTTCCTCACTGATTGGTCACCTATAGAAGAAACAACAAATATTAACATTTAAGGCGTTTCTTCGAACCTCAATAAAATACCATTTTTGATGAATTAAACATTATTATGCTTTATTTGTATAATTTAAATGTATCTCATTGAGTATTAAGATAATACCATGATTATATTAATCTCTCTTTATAGTTCTTATAATAACCTTTTTGAAACCATGGACTAAGGTATTAAAACTGTGTCCCTTGAAGATGTTAATTAAGCCTTGTTGTCTAAAGAGTTTCATAAAAAATCTAATTTAAAGGGTGGGGTCGAGACCTTTTTTATAAGATTTATATTGAAAAGAAGGGAAAAATTAATGATAATTGTTGTAATGACCTGAACTATTATAAACAAAACCCTCTAATTATTTAATTAAATGTCTTATTTTATAATATGGTTATAGAAAACACATGTACTTATTCAATTTTATTATATACTATCAAATTATAAAGACTGTTAATAATCATTATCATTGATAATATAGTCATTGAACAATGATAGTGTTATTATCATAAATATAGGGTTTTAACAAATCCAATAGACACAGATAAAATAAGTGATAGCCTCAAGCAGTAGGATCATACCCTATGAATCCCATTTATCAGAGCTTCTGAGGGAGATAAAATCACTATGATTTTCCCTTGACCAATACCAAGCTAAGATCCCAAAACGTAAGCATGAGTGAAACCATTTATGGGATAAGTTCAAGATCATCGAGATCAAGGTCCAAACCATGTACGTCGAGCCATCCCATCCAAATATCACTATTGTGAACCTTACTCTTTAGGTATTTCCTAGTGTAATAAAGGACTATATGTCTAGACCATCATATTATGAATATGTATATTTTATATAATAATGTTTATATATACTTCTCATCATTACTTTATAAACAATTTTTATTTATATATAATAAAACACAAATTTTATTTTTAATTAGTATTCAATTTCAATTAAGATGTTTATTTTGATGAATTAATGGATTTTTGAAATAAATAATATTTTAATAAAATATTAATTTTAAATAATTTTTATCATATATAAATTATCATATAGTTTTTATGAAGTCAAATGTAATTTTTTTAAGGGTTTGAAAACTGTTATTATAAAAAACCACTATTTCTCAATAAATGATGATTATTATTTTAAAAGTGAATATAAACATACATAGAAAATTATTGTGATAAAATGAATATTATTTTTGGAATCAGAATATCGAAATTATTCAACGATAAATTTTTCATAATTTTCTGACAGTAAAATTTTCAGGTAAAAATTAAATACTTTATAAATATATGGTGTCTATTATGACATCATAATGACCAAAAAATGAAGTAATAAATAATATAAATGGTATACACAAACCAATATATTTTTTTACTTTAAAATAATATGATTTTTTGTTGATTTGAATAATTTCATTAAGCCTTTATGAGTATTCCAAAACCGTTAATATATTTTAATGTTTTAAAATCATTTCTTTAATAGTATGACTCACTTACACATAATGAAGGTTACTATTTTATTAATTTAATACATTGGAATTATAATATAATAAAAAAAATCCCTATTTGGTATAAACCATGTCTAAAAACCATGGTAAGGTTTGTGGTTTGGGATTTATTTTATATAGGGTCCAAAACATATGTCTGGGAAATATAAAGAACTCTATTTCCCTATATAAACCCACCCAAGCTCCCATTTCCCTTCACTAAAAATCCTTGGAACGCATCATCACTATGACTTAAATATTATATAGTCCTCTCAAAGTTCCCCCAATCTCTCAAGAATCTCCTCCCAAGAATTTGGAGTCACACTCTCAAGGTAAGGGATCCTCCATTTCTTCCCATTATTCAATAATCTTCTTCATTTTATGAACTTTTATTTTAAATTCCTAATGTTGGGATGAGTTTTTACGCATGTCCCATACATATCTTATGATTTTTAAATGATTATAGACCCCTTTAAATCTCATTAATCCCCCTCATGAACATTTATGTTCCCCTATTATGTTGCTGAAATTTCACAGTGATATTCCATGCCAAAAAAATGCATAGTGAATACACATACCCAATTCATATCAAGGGTCTTCACCTTTATGAACATATAATTATTTTATTTGGGATATACATGTATGTATTCCATAGTATTTTATTGTTGAATAAAATGTGATAAAAATGATTCCATGTTATATGATCTTTGTGGAACACTTAAGAATTAGAATGAAATGAAAGTGATGGGTGTGCGTGAAATTATATAGTGCTCCAATGCATTGGGAAATGTTTAGTATCATGAGACGTAATGTTGGAATAGGTAGTAAAACCTATTCCTTTATGGTAATTTTTCCATTATTATGTATTGGTATTTATCCATTACATATGTTTATGAGGGATTTTTTTAGTTGTTTTCACATTTCACATGTTGCCTATAAGTTATCATGTTGTACCATGCATCATTGTTCATGTTTATGATTATCATTCCTTTTATGTCTCATTGATATGAAAATTTTCTAAAATTTATTACTTTATACATGTTATTCCATGTTTATTCCCTTACTTGGCTCTATAGAACACCCTATTCTTATGTATGTCCCCAGGTTATCCTATAGAGTTTTAAGTAGGAAGGAATATTATGAACATGTTAATAAGGTTTTCAATTAAGATAATGCATTTCCTTTTTAAGTTGTTATTTTATGTACCTAATTCTCAAAGACACAATACTTCTAAATATTCTAGGTTTTATTATGTGTAATATTATTTAATAAATCTTGAATTAATGTGTAATAAAGATAAGGGTTGTCATAGTTCATATTAAAGGAAAAGTTTAGTTATTTTTATAATTAAGATTAGAAATCCCTTATGAAATCCTTAAGCATAAATCTAAGTATAAGAAAACATCTCGAAATTTTAGTAAGTATAGAGTACTTGTTTTATCAAGGAAATATATTCCTATATGGATACTACAAGTGGATGTGACTCTAGAGGGAGAAGCTGATTAGTGGAGGAAATTAATCAAGATTACGAAGCCTGAGAAAGATATTGAAACGATGGGGTGGAAGCATTTCCTGAAAATGTTTTTCGATAAATATTTTCTTAAACTCTCTAACATAAAATAGAAATATATTTCCTTTACATCAAGAAAAGAGATGAAAAATATATCAAGGTTTATGAGGATAACTTCAAAAAACAAGCATGATACACCTTTTTATTTGTCATTACCCTCGAGTGTAAGGTTGAACACTTCTCTGGTGGGATGAAACCTATCTATGAAAATACTTGGAGATTTGATACTTTGATATATATGAATGAATTTTCTGATATTCCCTAAATGTCTAAATAGATATTGAAAAACCTGAAGGGTGCCATAGGGATAAGAAGCATAATCTGGAGTTTAATTCTGGTGGTCTAATAGAGTTATAGCCTACTGAATAGCACTCCCAACTAACATAACTTAATGACATGATGTATTTCATGTATCCCTATTGAGTAAGTACATACCAGACCCCCTCAAATTTACTCAATCCAGAGGTGGTACCATTGGATAATGATTTTTCCTATGAGTAGTAGTCAGTGGGACTCTTAGACCGTAGAGGAAAATTCCAACAAAATAATACAATACATCCTATCAAAGTGATGTGGATAAACTGTAAGTTTGAATAATCAATGTGGGAACTAGAGGAGGTGATGAAACAGAGTTACCATCATCTATTTTAGTGTTGTAAATAAAAGTTTCTAGGGTGAAATTTTTGTAGGGGTGGATATTGTAACAACACGAACTATTATAAATAAAATTCCCCTTATGATTTAATGAATGTATTATTATGTAATATGGTTATATAAAATACATTCACTTATTAGGTTTTATTATATCTTATCATATTTAAAATACCATTAACCATCATTATCATTTATAATATAGTATTTGAACAATGATCATATGATTAGTATAAATATAGGGTTTTCACAAATCCGATTGACAAAAACAAAGGAAATAATGGCCAAAACCAGTAGGATCATACCCTCTGAAGCCCATTTTTCAGTGCTTCAATGGGAGATAGAATCCCTGGGATTTTAATTTTACCAATATCAAGCTGATATAGAACAATTTAAGAATGAGATAAACCATTTATAGGAGAATTTCAAACTTATAGAGATCACGACCCAAACCATGTACTTTGAAACAACCCATGAAAATATCACTATCACGCACCTTACTCTTATGGAGTTTTCTAGTGTATTAAAGGGATATGTATCATGAAAAAAATAATATGAATATTTATATTGTATAGAATAATTTTTATATTTACTTCTTATTATTACTTTATAAATTATTTTGATTTGTGTACAATAAACCAAAAAAAATTTTAATTAGTATTTAATTTGGATTAAGAAATTTATTTTTATGAATTAATGGATATTTGAAATAAATAATTTTATAATAAAATATTTTTATTAATTAATTTTTTTCAATTATAAATGATCATATAATTTTTATCAAGTCAAATGTAATTTTTATAAGGTTTTGAAAACTGTTATTATCAAAAAAACCCAGCATTTCTCAATAAATGTCGATTATTATTTTAAAAGTTAAAATAAAAAATTTAGATTTTTTTTGATAAAATTAATATTATTTTTGGAATCATAAAATAAAAATTATCAAACAATAATTTTTTTAAAATTTCCTAAGATAGTCTAATTTTCGAGTAAAAATTAAATACCTTATAAAAATACAATGAGTATTATGACATCATAATGAACCAAAATTGATGTAATAAATACTATAATAAATCTATATGAACAAAATTTTATTTTAACTTTATTATAATGTGATTTATGTTTATTTTAATAATTTTATAAAGCCTTTATGAATCCTCCAAAACCATTAATATATTTTAATGTTTTAAAATCATTTCTGTAAGAGTATGACTCAATTCCACATACTCAATGATATTGTTTTTTTAATTTCATCCCTTTAATTATAATATAATGAAAAACACACCTCTTTGGTTTAAACCATGAGAAAAACCATGGGATGATTTGTGGTTTCAGTAATTTTATTGTATAGAGTCCAAAACCTAAGTGTAGGAAATAATAAATAATTCCACTCTATTTTCTTATATAAACCCACCCAATATCACATTTATCTTCACTAAATTTTTTTAGCACATCCTTAATCTAACCTCCCCTATCTGTATTCCTCACATGGTTCCCCCAAGTGCTCAAGAAGCTTCTTCCAAACATTTTGAATCATAGTCTCAAGGTAAGGGATCCTCCTTTTCTCCCCTTTATTCAAGAATATTCTTGATTTTATGCCATTTTATTTTAAATTTTTAATGTTAGGGTGTGTTTTCCACATGCCCCATACCTCCATTACGATATATAAATGAATTTATACCCCTTTCATTCTCATTGACCCCTCCCATGAAAATTTATGTTCCCCCATTAGGCTGTCAAAATTTTACTGCCTGATTCCATGTAAAAAAATGTGTTGTGAATACCCATACATAATTACTATCAAGGATATTTTCCTTTATTCACATATACTTATTTGATTTGGGAATTATATTTATGTATTACACACTCCTTTATCTTGGATTAAATGTGATGAAAATGATTCCATGTAATATGATCTATATGGGACACATAAGCATGAGAACGAAATGAAAGTGACGGGTGTGCCTAGAATTATATAGAGATATAATGCATTGGGTAATTATTAGTCTCATGATATGCCATGTTCGGAAAAGTAGTAATCCTAATTCATTTATTGGACTTTTTCCATCACGATGTCTTGGAAGTTATCCCTGACCTTTGTTTATGATGTAGTCTTTTAAGTTGTTGTCACATTTCCCATGTTGCCATTATGTTATCATGTTATACCATGCCTCATTATTCATGTCTATGATTATCATTCCATTTATGTCTTAACGATATGCCTATTTTCTAGCATGCATTACCTTCTTCATGTTAACCCATGTTTATTTCCATATCGGGCTTTATAGCTCATCCCTTTCTTATGGATGTCTCTAGGTTATCCAATGCAGTTTTAAGTAGAACAGAATATTATGAACATGTTAAGGATATTTTCATTAAAGATGATGTGTTTCATTTTTTGAGTTGTTATGTTATGTACCTAATTCCCAAATACACTAGTGTTATTGACCTTATGGTTAGCATTATGTGTAATCTTATGTAATAAATAATGAATTAATGTGTAATAAAGATAAGGGTTGTCATAATATAAAATCTAATGGAAATAATAATAAGAAACCCATGTATAATAGGTCTAAATCTAAATCTAAATATAAATCCAGTCAAGTAACTTATTATAATTGCATCATACCTAGACATATTTCTCAAAAATGATGCAATCTAAAAAATAATAATAAACCTGATGGATCTTTTGATGAGTCTCCTTTAGTTGATTCTAATTATGATAGTGTTGAGGTGATTAACGTATCTACCCATGATATGTCTAGTGGGTGGGTTCTAGATTCAGGTTGTTCTTTCCACATGTGTCCATATAAATAATCCTTTCTAGATTTGATCAAAATTTTATAGGTAAAATTTATTCTAGGAAACAATAGGAGGTGTAGGGTTCAATATAGGGGATTAGTCCTATTAAGATCCATGAACATTCCATTGTCACCTTGTTTGATGTAAGGTGGGTCCTCAACCTGAACATAAAATTAATCTCTTTAACGATTTTAGACCAAAAATTTTATACCTTCAAGTATTAATTAGGGTGTCTCAAGATCTCCAAAGGCAATATAATAGTTATTAATTGGAATTTTGTTTATGGGATCTAGGTTTTGTATGGAGAAACCCACCATTGAAAATTGGGCAGCACCTATGTTACCAACATTGATAACTCTATTTTATTTAATGGTAGGTTGATGCATGTTATCTCTAAGGGTATTGAGGAGATTAAAAAATAGGAATTCACCAGTGATGTAACACTTAGAAAATTATTCTTTTGTGAGTATTTTATTTTGATTAAATCCAAAAGAGTCAATTTTAGTAGGTCTTCCTTTAAGTCCATCCACCCACTTGAATACATCCACTTTGATTTGTGGGGTCCTTCTAGGACTACATGTCATGGTGGATTCTTTTATTTTAGGACATTCATAGGTGATTTTTTTTCTGAATGGTGTCATTTAAAAAAAATCGAAACATTTAAAACATAGAAATCCCTTGTTAAAAGTAAAATTGGGAGGAAGGTTAAGGTCATGAGAATAGATTATGTGTTAAAAATACTAGTCAATTGATTTCATAAACTTATGTGCCTCAGAATGGATTATGTGGAACTGTGCTATTAGGGACACTCCCAAATATAATTTTCTTTCTAATTGGATGAACCACACTATATTAGAATGGGTTTGTAGCATGCTAGCTTGCTCGGGCCTGCCCAAATCCTTTTGGGACAAGGTTTTAACTACTACAGTCTACCTGATTAATAGATTCCATTTAGTTTCCAACTAATTCAAAACCATAGAATAATTATGGAATAGTATAACCCCTACATATAGTCATTTTATAGTGTTTGGGTCTAAAACATATTCTCATTTAAAAAAAATAAGTTAGAACCTAAATCTATTAAGTGTGTTTTTTGTGGCATACCCTGAGGGGGTAAAGGGTAAAAACTGCAGCTTGATAAACCTGGTAACCAAAAGGCTATTATAAGTAGATATGTGGTTTTTCATGTGTCAATTTCTCCCAAATATAGATCATTCACTAATCATACTGACCACACACCTAAAAATGATTTTGTTAAGATTGACCAGCCCTCCCAATTTGAGGCTTATGTTGAGATTTATCCACTTGAACCTCAATTTGTGAACCTGTATCACTCGAGCTCTGATTCAGAGTCATACAGTGATCCTCTTAATGTTTTTGGTGATCACAATCTCATCACAGATAGGGAAATTAGTGTATAATCTCCTCTTCTCATTTTGGATAGTATCACATGATCAATTTTACTTTCCTTGTATCCCAGGATCTGGAATCTGAAGATCCTCAATGGTACGAACAAGCTATTGATGATGGAGATTGAAAACAATGAATCTATTTCATGGATTATGATATGAAGCCTTCAAAGAAGAAGAACACATGGTCTGTTATTAACAAACCATCTAATGATAATATAATATGCTAAAAGAAAATATTTAAAAGAAAATAGAACAATGACAATATTATGTTTATGGCTATATTGGTGGCTAGGGAATTTCTAAAAAGAATGGATATATTACACTAAAATTTTCACTCTATTGGTTAAATACTCATCCATCTCATTTCTACTTTATTTTTTCACTTACCATGATTTAAACATTGAGTTGCTCGATGATAGAACAATATTTTTACATAGGGATATTGATTAACAACTTTATATGACACCTACACAAGGTTACATGAATGAATTAAAATTCAACTAGATAATTATAATAAAAAAATAATTATATTTTTTAGAGAAAACATCTCAATAATTATATAAAGGGTTTTACTCTTTTATGCTTGATATGAAATTTAGTCAAAGTAAACATGAATTTTGTGTCTATTACAAATTTTTTATAAATTCCATACTTTATCAGATGTTATTTGGAGATAATATATTCATAATATGAAAAGATATGGAACCTATAATTTCTGAAAAATATAATTTAAATAATTCCTTTCAAATTAATGGATTAGGTAATGTAAAGAAAATACTTGGTAAGGAAATTTTTATAGATAAAAGAACAACTTTTTGCATCCTTCTCTACATGCCTACATATTAAAGGCCCTTAAAGGTATTTTTTTGAGTCTCTTAATCATGTTAATGTGATTTTTTCCTACCACTTAATGCTTTCAATATCTCAATAACCTATCTCAAGTGACAACATTGAATATATTTCTTGAATTCCATATGAAAATATTATTGGATGTATCATGTACTACATGATATACATGAGGCCTGATGTTGTATTTTATGCATGTACACTTATCTGTTTCATGATTCACCAATGTAAGACACACCGGAAATACATAAAGTGGATTCTTAGATATGATGTTTCATTTTCTACATGTAATATTAAAAATTTCATGGCTAACCTAGTCAAGCCACACTGGTAAGACCTCAAGTGGATTCTTAGATATGTGTATTCTTCACCTTATATGTCTTTATGTTTTGGTAAAAATATCAATATTGTTGATCTTTTTACTAGATATATATATTCATATTATACAGGTAATGTGGGAAAATACTTTACAGTGGATCAATATTATTAATGATTCGGAGGAGAAAGGTGTATGAGATTTACAACATATATTATATTGAAGAAAAGTTATGATAAATATAAAATTTGTAAACTATAATATGTAATTGTAGAAGTGAAAACATACATATGTATCAGGAAATTCAAAGTGACCATCTATTGAATCATGAATGTAGACTACATAAGCTAATTTTTCTCCACCACTATTCAATACACAGCTATATGTCTCTGCATTCTTACATATTAAATGCCCTTAAAAGGTATTTTTTGAGTCTCTTTGGACTCTTAATGAACCTTTTTCCTCACAATTAATGCTTTAACTATTTCAAGAACCTGGTGCAAGTGATATTATTGAATATATTTATTTAATTCTTTATTCCATTATTATTGGAAGTATCATGTAGTCCCTAATATGCACCAGATGTGATATTTCATTTTCTGTATGAAATCTTAACCAATTCATGGATAACCTGGGCAAGCCACACTGGAAAGCCCTCTAGTGGATTCTTATATATGTTTCTTCCTCACCTTATATATCTTTATGTTTTGATAAAAATATAAATATTTATCATGGATAAGTCTTATAAATTCTCCTAATGAGAAATGTGTCTGATATTTCCATCTTATATTATATTGAATAACATTTATGATAAATATAAAATTTGTGAACTATAATATGTAATTAAAGAAGTGGAAACATGAATATGTATCAAGGAATTTAAAAAACCATCAGATGAATCATTAATATAGACTACAAACCCTAGTTTTTCTCTACCACTATTCAATACACAACAATCTCTCTCAACATTATTACATCATAAAGGCCCTTAAAAGGTGTTTTTTATTCTCTTAATCCTATTAATGTTCATTTTTCTTAACACATCAAGATTTCACTATCTCATGCACCTGTATCAAGTGTTAACATTTAGTATATGTATTGAATTACTTATGATAATATTATTGGACGTATAATGTACTCAATGATATGAACCAAACTCAATGTTTCATTTTCTGCATGTACTATTATCTGCTTCATGGCTAACCCAGGAAAGCACACTGGAAATCCCTCAAGTGGCTTCTAAGATATGTTTATTTTTCACCCTCACTATCTTTATGTTTTAGTAAAAATATCAATATTGTTCATGTTGTTTCTAGATATGGATATTCTTATTATACAGGAAATGTGGAGAAAAATTTATGGTGGATCAGTCTTATTAATTCTCTTGATGAGAAAGGTGTACAATAGTTACAACTTATATTATATTGAATAACAGTTATGATAAATAGAAATTTTTTAAACTATAATATATAATTTTATAAGTGGAAACATACATCTATATCAAGGAAGTCAAAAAGACCATTTTTTGAATCAAGAATACGGACTACAGACCCTAGTTTTTCTACACCACTATTCAATACACTACTATCTGTCTCAGCATGATTACATCTTAACAACCATTAAAAGGTATTTTTTAGTCTATTAATCCAATTAATGCGTCGTTTTCTTAACACTATAATATTTTACTATCAAAATAACCTATCTCAAGTGAAAACATTGAATATTTTTATTGAATTACATATGCTAATATTATTAGAATTATCATGTACTCCATGATATGCACTAGACCCGATGTTTCATTTTTTGTATGTACTCTTAGCTTTTTCATGGATAACCCATGAAATCCACATTAGAAATCCCTAAAGTGTATTCTTAGATATTTTTATGCTTCCCTTTCTATGTCTTTATTTTTTTTCATAAAAATACCAACCTTTATTATGGATCTGTCTGATTAATGATTCTCATGAGAAAGGTGTATGGGATTTCAATATTATATTATATAGAATAATAGTTATTTTAAACAGAAAATTTGTACACTATAACATGTAAGTGAAAAAATTTAAACATACATATGTATCAAGGAAGTCAAAAAGACCAGCTGTTGAATCATGAATACATACTACATACCCTAGTTTTTATCCACCGTTATTCAATAAATAACTAACAACATTAAACAACCATTTGAATTCGTATTATTCAGAGGGAAATTAAATAAAATTTATGTTTGGAGAAGACACTCATGACGTATTATAATGATTTTATCACACATTCCAATGTAAATGAAATTATACAGTGTGATTAGTTAAGATATTCTTTCACAAATGATAATATACAATATGATGAAAAAAATATTGTTTTTATTTTTTGATGTATGATTTCTATAAAAAATTTAACAAGGAATTTTGTATTCTAGATTTGTATATAAAAAAATTGATGCTATTTCAGAATTTGTAAATAAATTAATATTTATAAGTCCCCATATTCATTCATCGGAATCAATAATAATGAGTGAAGGTGAAATTTTAGATAATTTTAAAAAATTCCTAAGTGTTTGAATCAAATTCTAAAAATGATAATAGATACCATGAACGAGTTATACTATATATATATCATTTACTATTAAAATAATTTTTCTTTCATAATGTGTAGTACTTATTATTGTTTATATTTTTTAGGATACACTAGATTCTAATTATGATAAATTCAGTTAATCAATGATATAATTTTTTTATCCAATATATGAGTATAAAAAAAATAGGTCACATGTGATTCCACTTAATAACTAGTAAACATTATATTCTCAATGTTTTATTATATATTCTATATTATGAATTAACATTCGTATTTTACATGGTAGTATAATTCATATTTATCAATTTGTAGGGGGTTAAAGAAAATGAACAAGAAGAAGTAGATAGATTATTATAGATGGAATTTTTTTTGGTATATACCCAAAAAGTTAAGTATATACTGAACATGTAAAAAATTTCATATAATTATAAATGTTCTTGTAATTCCAAAAATATCCAAATAGAAACAACATTTTTTCCTTTGTTTGAAAATTTCTGAAAGATATCAAATTCCATAGAATACTCAAACCCTATTAATATCTATTATATGTGTCTATTTTTGAATACATATACTTTTAGTTGACTTATTTGTTAGGTATTATTTATATTTTTTACACACTAAAAAAATTGTTTATAACTAAAATTTGATCCAATAAATTAATTTAGGGATGAAGAGGTAGGTTATGTTTTGTCGCAATATTCAGGTAATTCATGAAAGTCTATTTATATAAAGCGTATTTAATTTTATTATAGAAAAATATACATCACATTTCAGTGTAAAATCCTGATTAGAAATGTTACATGACCATGTTTCAGAAATAAGTTCTTGAATTGTGATGAAACTATAGAAATATTACCATTGTTCTATTACTGGCGTGTAATAATAACTGTCACATCATTTGTAAAAGTGGTGTTGTCTAAATAACATAAAGTTTATTTTTCGTTTTAATCGTATGAGTAAAAAAAATAGTTGGGACATGCATAATTATTAGAAAATGAATGCATGTTATTCCGGTCATGTCATTCTAGTGTTTGGTGTGCTTGGAATAACTAAAAATACTATTTTTAATTTTAAATTAGTATTTTGGTTAAAATGGTATGCCATATGGCCAATTCCATGAAAGTGTGTTAATCATGAAAATATAAGAGAAGGTTTTTTTATTTATTTGAGGATGGATAAACCACAACATATTTTCAATATGTGATATGCTTGGAATGATTTGAAAACACATTTTAATTCAAAGTCAACATTTGAGCTCAAAGACACAACAAAATGAAATGACGTGCTGACATCACCATTGAATGGGTTAATCACATTCATCAGCCTCATCGAGGTTTCCCCATAGAGGGGATAAATTATCAAATCCTTTTTGTTGTGGACGTCCAATAAAGGGAAAAAATGGAAATAATGTGATGGAAAAAAACTAACAGGAATATGGCTTATGGCCAGGAGGAGATGGACGTGTGTTGGAAAGTATCCCATTCAAACTTAAAATAAGTAGCTTTCTTTTAGAGGATCCATGGAGAGGTTTTTTTGATGAGGGGTGTGAAATATTCCATAGAGACTTTGTGGGATTGATTTTTTCCAATATTATAAGGGATCATGCTTCCTAGTTAATGTGTGTGTCACATCAATCAACTCTTGAGGATGATAAATGGGATCCTTGTTTCCCAAATCATACAGACATGCCCTATGGTTATCTATCATAACTCATTTGATTAAATAAATAATAAATTATGGGGAATGTAATTATTTTTAAAAGAATTATTCTATAATATTGTGGAGAATACAAATGAAAAATACAGAATTGAAACATTTACTACCCTTTAAATGAAGCTCTTCAGTGGTTCTGTTTGAGGTTTTGTTTCTCTAAATTCACGACGTGAGTAGTTCTCATGATGTGTATTGAATAAATTTCACAACCTGAATTGGTTTCATGACATGAGTTGGTTCTATAACTTCTTTTAATGCTTCCCTACAATGTCTTGATGGTATTTAAAAATAAAAACACACATGTGAATGTATATTCCATTTTCAATTAAATTTTAAAGATTCAGGGGAGAGTGCTTGCGCCTAGAAATAGAAAAATAAAAATCCTAAAAACTCATGTTTCCTCCCTAAAGCACTTTTGTTTGACATAATTTTCTCAACCTTACCACATTAATCTCAGGTGGAGAATGATTGAAAATATAATACTTGGTTGGGGTCCATAACTTATATCACCTGTGACTTTTCCACATAGGTCGGTCCCTTTCCTTCTTCTAATAGCAGCTTGAATTTTCCTTCTTGAGGTACTTTCATAATTTAGAACAGATGAATCCACCATTTATTTTTTAGAACATAAAATCCAATATTTAGGTCTTGATCCAACCAAACCTTATGGCATTTTTCAAAGATTCATGAAAATTTTGTCTCTCCATCATTAGTGTTTTTATCTTTGAGCTGCCCAACTTTCTTTTCGTATTTACTTTTCCTTCATCATCATGGATAGTACATGCCTATCATTGTTATTTTAAAATTAAAACATCTTCGACTTCATAATTTTTTCCTTCTTTAATGTCGTCATCCTTCATGTCATAGTTCTTCATTGCCTTGTGTTTGTTGAAATTGACTTTCTAACTTCCCACTCTCAGACACAACTCACTCATTTGCGCATAAATCAACTATGTTTTAATTGCTAAAAATAGTCTTATAAAAATAATAGGTGTTATCTCCTCTTATATATCATGTATAAAAACATATATGGGGAAGATAAGTTTTTCATTCTTGATCAGAATAGATTTAATAATTCCTCATGAGAATTTATTGACATGGTTTTCATGGGCCATAGTCAAATAGAATTTCTATTTTACTCATAATGAAACCCAGTTTTTGACTGGAGTCATCTCTTAAGGAGAATAGTCATGGAGTTTCACTATTCCAAACAATTATATATTTTTATTTTTTTCAAATTTTTAAAATAATGAGAACAATAATAAGTTATTTTTTGAGATTTGATAAATGAAAGGTATAAAATAGAATGAAAATATGAGAAGTATGGATAAAATATTGGGGTACACCCATGGATTCAACCTTATGATCCTTATCTCGCACCATTTACCCTTAAATTTTTTTCTATGTGTGTTCTAATCAATAAGAACCCAATTATTTATTTGAGTTATGGAATCCATTATTTCTATCAATTTTTTGTTTAAATGTTTAAATATTGCTTAATTTGAATGCATGTTGAGATCATGGAGGTGTCGGGGGTGTCGGGGGTTGGTTCGAAGCCAGAAACCTAGCTTTTATTAGAGAAATGCATGGTGTATGGTTAGAAGAAACTGTGCAAGGTAGGACACACAGTTACTCTAAATCATGAGAGGGTGGATATAGGAAGGCTATAAGACACATAATTTGATAAACCATGCGACTTGGGGATAGACGATCATGTAAAAATGTCTGCAATTTTGACAATTGAGTTTTGTGTGGTTTGCGCATTGTTAGTCAAACCGTGCAAGGAAACTATGTGGGGTAAACTTACCTAAAGTTAAGAATTCATGTTTGGTGCATGGTTTGGCCAATGGCACATCCAAACAATTTGAACCTGTAATTTTTTCGGTAAATTACTATTTTACCCCTAATTAAAATCTATTACACCTAATTCTATTCCACTCCTATTCTTATAGATATCTCCATCTATTTGATAGCTTCCCCTGTGCAGCTGTTCCATGATATTTTTTCAAATCTCCATCATGTGTTTGAATTAGGAACCCTCGGTCTCATTGGATTTGTGCTAGTAAGACCTCAATTCCTTTTTAATTTTTCTCTGTTCTTCATAGTATCAGCTATGCTATTTTGGTGCAAGCTAATTTTCCCTATTAATATTTTCTTTAACCATTATAAAATTTTCATTCGATTTGAGTTGAATCGGGAGATAATACTAGAAGATATATCCTCTATAAACCTACAGTAGTTAGTCTCAATCCTTTTTTTAAGTCGAGTGTCTATATAAATTGTTGTGTCGTGCACCCAATTATCATAGGATCACTATGAAATGAATTTAAATCCTTGAATTAAATTGATAGGCATTACCTATGTAATTAAAGAATCTATAAATGTACATTTGTAGGTTATGGAACTTGAATTAGAACCACCCCCTGGGTGATTTGATAATGAATGGGACCACCATGGGTGGCTTTTGGAATTGAATACCTTTGAGGTTTCCCTATTTACCCCTTGTCATGGGATGTTTAATACTGAATTTTCATTTGTAATTGAAATGATAAATTGAATTGATAAGAATAGGGAATAGAATACATGACCCTATACCCTTTCCGTGTATTGGTTGATTAAGCACGAGATGCTTGTTATAATGAATTTCCCATGTGAGTAATTAAAAGGAAAGCATTATAAGCTTAGACATGCCTTGATCCAACTTCTGAGGTGATTTTGGTTTGAATTAAATATGTGGATGACCTTGACTGGATTAAATGAAATTGAATTGATTTAATTATTATATTCCTTGGTTAAACTAGGGATTCAATGGAAATTTTCACAAAAGAAATCAATTGGATTGTATATTTCTTATGCCCGAGTGACAATTGGACACTAGATATGGACTGCTAATGATGGAATCATAGGGGATGATGATTATATGTCGAGTGATACTTCGAATTCTGTATGGATTTCCAAGGAAAAATTCAAATGGAATTTTATTATATATTCCTTGGGTGATAGTTGGTCTCCCTTAGTGGACCACCATAGATGGACTTGAGTTGTAATGATGTTATACCACACCTAGAGCGATACCTTGGTTATTGAGGATCACTATGGATGGGATTGTGGGTTGTTGGTTTGTATTATACTTGGAGTGATACCTGGATTCCAAATTATGAATGATAAGAAAGATCTCAAGTTCATAAATGAATAATGAATGGAATAGTCTATATGATGCATCTGCCAAGCCAAATCACAATCTTGGATTTATTCTTGACTTACACTTTATGGATGGCCTATTTAGGCATCCTTTGTTTACCTATCTATATGGGGGATGTTGGGTTATATGCTAGGTCCCAATACTTATTAATTAAATGAGACTAAATTATTAAATGAACATGATTTTAAATGGCACTGGCCTGACAGTTATTTCATACACTTATTTACTAAATGAAATTTATGGAAATGAATTGGTTGTTAAATGAGAAACTAGAATTTATAGGATGTTTACCTCCAGTACCTCCTTTATTATTCTATTAATGTCTGCACTCTATTATATATATTCAATAATTGGATGAAACTTGACCTTGGTGGTTTCCTACAGGGATTTAGTGTCACACTCTATTGGGGCCACCTTGGGTACCTGAACAAACTATATGATTATAGGTAAAGATTACAAAATTCTCCATACGATATGTTCTCAATTTTTTTCAGAAGAAGGAGATCATTGGACCGAGCTGAGGCTCGTAATTCTGGTTGGGATACTTTTTTCCTTTTTTTAATCTTGATACATGTATTTTCTTGTACTATAGTGTACCTATTTTGGATGACTTGTAGATACAACTGATATGTATCATCATCATTGTATATGAGAATCCTTTTTGATTTGTTTATATATATTCCATTAATTTTCATTTATCATCTATCTGTATGATTTATTACTTTATCTGGTTATATGTTATTGATATTTTACTATTCTACACTTGGGTGATGTGGCAATAGTCTCCCCACAGACACACCTAGGCCCTCACTGTTAGTCAGCAACCTCTATAATTTGGGGAGATGCATTTGAGGCCATGTGTCCGATCAGGTTTGGGGCACTGTTGAGTGAAATCTAGGCCCATGATGTTATAATGTGGCATCATAGAATTATTTTCTAGTTTGATTTATTGTTTGGAGACAATATATAAGGATATAAAGGAATATGAATTTCATAATGAGTTGTTCCTAGGCGTAGCTAACCCACGTATAGAAAAAAACAATTTTCCTCGAATTAAATTGTTTTTAGGGATTTTGACTATAATAGTTGATTTGATTCCACCGTTGGAGAATTCAATTGATTTCTAATGTTTTTGTTTATATGATTGTGGGTTATGATTTGTTTCATCCCAATGAGATTGGGGTATTCCATATCAGGAATCATTTAGGCACTTTATGGGAGTCACATTCCATGCATTATACCATGCCATTTAGAATGCATAACTTGTTTCATGATATTGTGATATGTGGAATGATAGTTATACCTTATTTTTTTATAGAATTTATAGAGCGGGGTTTAGTGTGAATTAGTTGGACACCATAATTTGTATCCTGAAGAGTATGGGCCCTCATGGATCATAATTTGGAGAATCATTTGGTTAAACCTATTTAAAAGTGAATGTGATGTAAATGTGAAATAAATGAAATGGGAAAAGAGTTAATGGGAATAAAATGGAAACTTGAGTTCCTTAGAGCAGAAAACATGACCTAGAACTGACCTTAGTAGTGGGATGTAGGAAGTGTCTCTAGATTTTATGTGATTTATACATCACCCATACATGACTCTTACTGCAGGAATAGGAGTTTGTTCTTATATAATAAGTCTTGTACCTACCCTATTTGAGTATCTATGATTTTGACCTGAAAAATTTTATAATGATCTTGAACTGAGACGTGTGTTTGGAATTATATAGGCATGCCACCACAACGTCCTCCAGTAATACGCCAAGAGTGTGGCGACAACCACAATCCAGAGGTGGTGGGTCATGGGAAACTAGTGGATCCTCCAGTACTCCAACTATGATACCAGTAATCGTACCATACACAGGTGTTGACGCACAGCTATGTGATGGGTTCTTGAACTTTGTGTAGACCATTTAGGGATCACCATAAGCTACCCCAACTATGGAAGAGTTGAAACATGAGTTCTAGCAGTAGCATCTACCCATGATTTCAAGGGAGGTAAGACCACAGGCTATGAAGTCCTGGCTAGATTCCATGCTATCGATCATTGAGAATCTAGAGAATCATCCTAAGAAGAGGGTTAATCTCTTTATGTATATGTTGGGTAATGTTTCTAATAGATGGTGGGATGTTATTACTCATACGGAATTTCAACAGGAAATGGATTGGATGGATTTTCATATTACCTTATATGACTAATTATATCTCAATAAGTTGAGGGATAATAGAGCCTAGGAGTTAATAAACCTAGAGTAGGGCGCGTTATTAGTGATGGATTATTCAGACCGTTTTATTAAGATCCAATGCTTCACACCTATTCTGATGGGTGACAAGTTATCTAAAGCTAAGAAATTTTAGGATGGTCTCAGGCATGATATATGATCATAGGTGAATGTCAATTGGATGACTACCATTTCTAGAATGGTGAATTAGGTGATTATCATAAGACATAACCTAATAGAGGGTGGGGTGAGAGCAAGGGAGGTTTAAAATCTAGATCTAGTACTGCATCGACCAGCATTATGAAGCGTCGTCTGGTGCTTCCATGAGGTGATATTAGTAGTCATACCACATACATAGGAATTCAGGTGATGTGATAATAGTGTGGTAGGATAGGACATATGAGGAGACATTATATGAGGGGCCTAGTCGAGTGTCCATCCTGTTGGGTCGGAGAAAAACTGGAATGATGGCAAGAGGGGGGTGAATTGCCTTTTAAAAAATGATTAACAAATTAAAATCAAAGTTGAAAGTGCAGCGGAAATAAATAGGCAAGACACAAGAATTGATAACGGAGTTCGGCCAAAAACCCGGCCTACGTCTCCGCTCCCAACTCAACCATTGAGAGATTCTACCGCTTGCTTTTCAATGGTTTTAGCAAGAAACCCACTAGGCTTTGAGGTAGCACTAGAACCTATTACAGCTTGCTTTTGAATTGGTTTAGCAAGAACCCACTTGCTTTTAATGGTTGAGCAAGAACCCACTAGCCTTCTTACAGGTGAAGGCTAGCTCACCAATGACACAAGCCTTTTAAAAGGAAAGGCTTGACGAAACCTCTTCACACCTTAATGGTGATGTGAAACCCAAAAGAAAGAGGGATGAAGAAAGAGTTTGGGGTTTGTAGGCACAAACCCAAATTTAAAGCTCAAAATAAATAAAAAAATAAAACCTGTATGTTGAGAAGCCTTGGGCGCCTTTGATTGATTGGAGATGTTGAAGGCCGCTTCCAAACTTCTTTGGAGGAGCTCCTTGGATGTGGAAGTTGTTGGAGCAAGGTGGGTTCCTTGAAGGAAGTCCGCCGGAGGTACGCCAAATGATCAACAAGGTGTCCATGGGCTTCCGTATAGTTCCGGTTAGTGTCTGGGGCTTCCTTGGCCTTTATTTATAGGCATGGAACCCTTGGGGAGTCTTCTGAGCCGTTGGAAAAGGCCTCGGAGCCGTTGGAGGCCAAAAGAGGGTTGACTGGTCAAAGCCAACGGCTAGTTTGACTAGGCTACCGGCTGGCCGGTACAGCTCCACCGGCTGGCCGGTGCTTGAGGAATTTGGGAGATTTCGAGTCTTGGCTCCACCGGCTGACCGGTGGATGGGCCACCGGTTGGCCGGTGGCTTGGCAGTAGCTGATTCTTCTTTTCCAGGCACCACCGGCCGACCGGTGCCAGAGCCACCGGCTGGCCGGTGCTATCACACCGGTTGGCCGGTGGACTGAAATTCAGTCCACTTGATGTGCTTCATGGCCCATTTCCTTGGAAATCTTTTGCCTATAAAACAAAAACACTTAAAACAATGTTAGATAAATAAGAAATTGATTGTGATCATGAAAATTAAACCACGAGGGGATACGAGAGGTACGACAATCTCCCCCTACTTTGATGATCACAATCACCGAAACAATCAAAGTAAAATACTGAAATTAAAGACATTCTTAAAGGATAATTTGAAAATAAATCAAAGCATGATAGAAAAGATTCTCCCCCAATCAATCATGAAATTTCTCCCCCTTTGTGATTATCAAAATAGCGTGGGGCATAAAAATTTGATTGAGGGAAATGAAAATCAAGATCAATTGGAATTTTTGAAAATTGAATTGAAAAATTTGAATAACAGTTTGAATTGAAAGTTTTGAATAAAATTGAAATGAAAATTTTGAACCAAAAATTGAATTGAAAGTTTTGAATCTAAGACAAGGTTTTGAAAATTCTCCCCCTAAATAAAAACAATGAATCACCGGGGAGAGGGATTTTGAAAAGAGACAATTTTAGGCCCGGAGAGACTCGCTAGAAGGGATTTTTCAATCCATACTTGTCTCATGGCGGGTCTTCTCCTATAGAACTCATCAGAATAGAAAATAGACTTGGGTTGGCCGTACCGGGCATTTTTGCAATCACACTCATAAATGAGGTGCCCGGGTTTCTTACAATAATTGCAAAATTTAAAACTAGAGCTCCCCCTTACAAAAACAGTTGGAGCATGAGAGGAGGAAGCTAAATTAGTATAGCCAAGTCCATTGGTGGTTCTAGATACTCGTTGAGAACCTAAGAGTTTGGACAAATTTTGTTCACCTTGGGTGAACTTGGCTAAAGATTCCCTAAGGTCCTTGATGGTTGATTCCAAAGAATCAACATTTGGAAAATTTTGGATTTCTAGGGAGAGTTCCTCCTTCTCTTTGATAAGTTGGTCTTTTTCGGAGGAAAGCTTTTTGAAATTATTTTTTAAAGCAACAAATTTTGAAGAGAGTTCATGAAAACCATTTTCAAGTTGGTCTCGCACATGTTGGAGTTCTTCGTATGACAAATGATTGAAAGAATTAGAAGAAGTAGAGGACGAGGATGAGGAATCGGAAGAAGTTACCTCGTGTTTTGCCATTAGGCATTTTGTACCTTGGTCGCTTGAGGAGGAGGAGGAGGATGATGAAGAGGAGGTGTCACTCCATGTCGCCTTAAAGACCTTTTTCTTTCCTTTTTCCTTTTGTGTGGCCCGTTTCTTGTTGAGTGGGCAATCGGGCTTGTAATGGCCCTTTTCGCTGCACCCGTAGCATTTCACCTTGGGCTCAGATTTTTCGGTGGGTTCTTGCTTTCGGTGCTTGCGGTATTTCTTCTTCTTGTGCTTCTTCATAAATTTGTGCATTTGGCGGGCGAGATTCTCCATTTCCGAGTCGCCGCTTGAAGATGAAGGAGATGAGGAAGATGAGGATGATGAGGAGGAGCTTACTTCTTTTTGTACCTTGAGGGCAATGTTCTTTGGTGTCTTGATTGGTGTTCCCTCCTTTTGTGCTTGCCTCCTCATTGTGATCTCGTACGTCATGAGAGATCCGATGAGTTCTTCTACCGGCATTTCTTTTAAATTTTTCGCTTCTTGGATTGCCGTGACTTTCGGTGCCCATGAGCTCGGAAGGACCCATAGGATCTTCTTCACCATGGTTTCAGCTGAAACAACATCACCAAGAGATTTTCTACCATTGCACACGTCAGTAAAGCGAGTAAACATATCGAAAATAGATTCATGTGGATGCATTGAAAAGATTTCAAAATCTTGTCTATACATGTCTAACCGAGTATCCTTAACTTTTTTAGTGCCCTCATGGGTTACTTCCAATAGTTTCCAAATTTCATGTGAAGTGGTGCAAGTGGATACACGATTAAATTCATTTCTATCTAACCCGCAATGAAGAGCATTCATGGCTTTTCCATCAAGCTCAAAATTCTTAATATCGGCGGGGGTCCATTTGGATTCGTCGGGGGAAGACAAAGAATAACCTTGCATGACAATTTTGTAAATAGGATATCCTATGCTTCTAAGAAAGGTAGTCATGCGGGTTTTCCAATATGTGTAATCGGTTCCATCGAAGTATGGAGCCCGAGTCATGGAATACCCTTCGGGTGCTTGTGAGAAAGAAGCCATCACTATGGATTTTTCATTTGTAACCAGTTAAGGTATTACACAAACGCTCCCTTTGATACCAAATGTTGGGTCGGAGAAAAACGGGAATGATGGCAAGAGGGGGGGTGAATTGCCTTTTAAAAAATGATTAACAAATTAAAATCAAAGTTGAAAGTGCAGCGGAAATAAATAGGCAAGACACAAGAATTGATAACGGAGTTCGGCCAAAAACCCGGCCTACGTCTCCGCTCCCAACTCAACCGTTGAGATATTCTACCGCTTGCTTTTCAATGGTTTTAGCAAGAAACCCACTAGGCTTTGAGGTAGCACTAGAACCTATTACAGCTTGCTTTTGAATTGGTTTAGCAAGAACCCACTTGCTTTTAATGGTTGAGCAAGAACCCACTAGCCTTCTTACAGGTGAAGGCTAGCTCACCTATGACACAAGCCTTTTAAAAGGAAAGGCTTGAAGAAACCTCTTCACACCTTAATGGTGATGTGAAACCCAAAAGAAAGAGGGATTAAGAAAGAGTTTGGGGTTTGTAGGCACAAACCCAAATTTAAAGCTCAAAATAAATAAAACAATAAAACCCGTATGTTGAGAAGCCTTGGGTGCCTTTGATTGATTGGAGATGTTGAAGGCCGCTTCCAAGCTTCTTTGGAGGAGCTCCTTGGATGTGGAAGTTGTTGGAGCAAGGTGGGTTCCTTGAAGGAAGTCCGCCGGAGGTACGCCAAATGATCAACAAGGTGTCCGTGGGCTTCCGTATAGTTCCGGTTAGTGTCCGGGGATTCCTTGGCCTTTATTTATAGGAATGGAACCCTTGGGGAGTCTTCGGAGCCATTGGAAAAAGCCTCGGAGCCGTTGGAGGCCAAAAGAGGGTTGACTGGTCAAAGCCAACGGCTAGTTTGACTGGGCTACCGGCTGGCCGGTACAGCTCCACCGGCTGGCCGGTGCTTGAGGAATTTGGGAGATTTCGAGTCTTGGCTCCACCGGCTGACCGGTGGATGGGCCACCGGTTGGCCGGTGGCTTGGCAGTAGCTGATTCTTCTTTTCCAGGCACCACCGGCCGACCGGTGCCAGAGCCACCGGCTGGCCGGTGGGAAGACAGTGGCTACCACTGTTTGACTGGATGCCACCGGCTGGCCGGTGGTCAAGCCACCGGCTGACCGGTGGAGCCTGGTAGTGGGAAATGCCTCTGCCAGGTCCACCGGCTGGCCGGTGCTATCACACCGGTTGGCCGGTGGACTGAAATTCAGTCCACTTGATGTTCTTCATGGCCCATTTCCTTGGCAATCTTTTGCCTATAAAACAAAAACACTTAAAACAATGTTAGATAAATAAGAAAGTGATTGTGATCATGAAAATTAAACCACGAGGGGATACGAGAGGAACAACACATCCTACGGTAATATTTGTCATCTACATCACTTCTATAGAACTTTTCCTCTGGTAGTCTGTGAGAGAGGGTTTTCACCGACTCCACATTTTAGGGCGGGGTCAGCAACTTCTCATATGGTTGGGAGATGAAGTACATCTATCCCATCAGGCCGAGGTGGTGGTCATGGACATGGTAGTCAGACCCTAGTTTTACAGTGACAACATGGTGGATCTACTTAGGGTATCCAAGAAGTATCATAGGGATGTGGTTCAAACCAGATATATGCAGTGCAACAGACCCTTGAGGAGCATGATCTCGGGCCTTCAACTACTAGAGGTACTATTATAGTAGCCTCCACATTAGCGTCTACTCTTTTTGATATAGGATATTCTCATATCTTTATATTTATGCCCAGTTGGGAGATAATCAAGCTCAGTTTTGAGAATTTTGATGGTTTTATGATGCTTGGAACTCTATTGGGGATTATAATAGAGGATGTACATCAGTTCAAGTAGTTACTCTTTGAGATTTGTGGGAGTCACTTCATATGAGACATATTTTTCTTCAAGATGGAAGGTTTTGAAATCATTCTTAAGATGGATTGTTTGGTTCCCTTTCATGACTTTGTTGACCTATATCACCAAAGGGTGATATTTACATCACCAGAGGGTGATGATTTTATTCACAGAGGTCAACGAGATGTACATGTGAGAAAAGATAGACCCACGAATCGTGGGAGGGGTGGAATGAAAGACCAGATTGGGAGTTTCTATTTGGATGATTAGGGAACATGTCAAGATGATTTCCCTCTTGTGGTTGATTATTTCAGGGATATTTTCCCAGATAAAATTTCTGGATTACCTACAGTGAGAGAGTTAGAGGTCTATATCGATCTAGTGCTAGGAGATACATCGGTATCCATTTATCCTTATAGGTGGATACTACTAATATGTAAGATCCCAAGAGGCTACTATAGTATTTATAGTCAAAGGAGTTTTTTTGACCCAATACTTCTCTGTGGGGTTCACTGGTTCTTTTTGATAAAAAGGCAGACGATACCCTCATTCTATACGTGGATTACAAGAAATTGAACCAGATAAAGGTTAATAACATGTATCCCTTGAAGTAGATAGATGATATTTTTTATTATCTCTGAGGAGATCAAGTTTTCTCAATGATTGATTTTAGATCAAATTATCATCAACTGAATGTTAGACTATCATAAATACCTCGCACAACTTTTCATAGACGGTATGGTCTATAAGAGTATTTGGTTATTTCATTCGGTCTCACGAATGAACTAGCAGGCTTCATGGCACCGATGAACCATGTTTTCCATCCTAATCTAGATTTGTTTTTAGTGATTTTCATGTACAATATCTTGGTACATTATTTAAATGGACACAACCATGAAAAATATCTTTAGATCATATTGGATACAACGAGGGAAAATCATTTATATGCTAATATCAAAAAGTACCACTTCTATATAGAGTGAAGATGAGGCAGCTGTTGGATTCGGAGAGCCTAATCCCACAGGAGAGTGTGGTAGGTGAGGACCCTCCTCCTGGTTGGACTATAGGAAAAAATGAAATTATGTGAGTATATGTTCACGTATGGGTTTATATAGACATGTGCATGGAGATGATGTAAGTCTTTCACGCTCCATCTTGGGAATCACATCCTAACATCACTAAAATATATCCATATTTGCATCACCAGTATTGGTGGTTTGGTATAAAAAATAGATTTAGCTAGTTTTTTCGTGATACATTCCACCTATCAGTAGATGAATACGAAACACTAGAGACCAACTGAAATTTTATAGTAAATTCCCATTCCTAAGTGGAAATTGGATGAAATAGTGATGGATTTTGTGACAGGTTTACTGAGGTCGACCTGAGGCAATGATTTTTTATAGTTTGTTGTTGACAGGCTCACAAAGGTTGCACATTTCCTACCTATCAAGGAGACCTTTTCAGTTGATGACCTTGGGAGGTTTCATATCCGTGAGACATTATGAATTCATGGATCTCTGTTTACTATAATTTTAGAAAAGGATTCCCTATTTATTTCCCAATTCGGGAAGAGTTTGTAGAGGGAAATGGGTAAACAGGTGCTTCTGAGCATAAAATGCCACCCTCAGACTAATGTCTAGTCAACTCATACAATATAGGAACTTGAGGATATACTACGGGCATGTATTCAAGATTTTTGGGGCTCTTGGGAGAGGCATATACCCCTTCTTTAATTCACCTATAACAATAGATTTCAATCTACTATTTAGATGGAACCTTATGAGGCATTGTACAATAGGCCAAACCGATCACCCCTGTGTTAGTTAGAGGCAGGAGTGTTAGCTATTCATGGACCTTGTCTTGTTCAAGAGACCACATAGTAGGTGTAGTTGATTTGAAAATGGGTGGCTATTGAGTAGTATTGTTAGGAATCTTGTGCTAATATCTGTATACAACCTCTAGAGTTTGAGTTAGGGGATCAGGTCTTTTTATATGTTTCATCGAGGATGGAACACAAAAGGTTCTGGTTACAAGGTAAAAAATCACCATGGTATGTCAGGTTGTTTGAGATTCTGGAGAGATTTAGGTTGGTAGCCTATCAGTTATAGGTACATAAAAGGTACTGATCCATGCACGACATCTTCCATTTTTCTCAGCTGTGACATTCCTATTCATACTTGTCTTATTCCTTCCATCCATAGGAGGTTGAGTTACATATAGATTCATCCTTTGAGGAGAATCTAATATGTGTTTTGGATCTTATCGTGAAGGTTCTTCGAGGTCGGTTTGTTCTTTTAGTATGTGTTATATGGAAGTATGACCAAGTACATAAATATACCTAGGAGCATGAGGCTGATGTATGATCATAGTGGCCAATGTTGTTCTCATACATTCTTAAGCAACCTTGAGAGGGAAATTTAGGGACAAATTTCTCTTAGGTGGGATGTTTCTATGAACTCGGTTCTTTCTTTGAGGTATGAAATCCCTTATTTCCATAAAATTTTAGTTTAAATGTTTAAATATGGTCTAATGTGAGTGATTGTTGAGGTCATGGAGGCATATGGGGTGTCTTGGATTGGTTCAGAGCGTGGAACCCATCTTTTGGGATGAAAAATGGGAGGCACATTTAGACGAAATCATGCGGGGTAGGCCACAAAGTAACTCTAAAACGTACGAGGCTAAATAGAGTAAGGATACAAGTCGTACAGTTTGATAAACTGTCCGACTTGGGACACAAAGTCATAAAAAATGTCTACAATTTTGATAGTGTAGTTTTTCATATTTTACACATGGTTAGTCAGACCGTGTGAGGAAATCATCCTGGGTTATGTTTCCTATAGTTAAGTGTGTACGGTTGGAAAACGATTTTTCCAACCATGAAACCAAACCATGCGACCATATAATTCAAGGAAAATTACCATTTTACAAACAATTAAATCTATTAAATCTAATTATATTTCACTCTTCTTCCTCCATACAACACTCTCCATTTGAGAGCTTCCCTTGGGTGACTATTCTAGGATTTCCCACCAAATCTTCATCTAGCATCTGAATCAAGAACATTTAGTCTCATTTTGTAACAACCCAAGCTTCCTCAGTATGTTTCCTTTCGAATAATGCAATGGCGTGCATTGTACGCAACTTCGAGATTTTAACACACCATAACTAATCAAACTAGCCGTTATGAATAGTAATACCTAATTTTTGAAATTTTATAAATTCTATCTATAAAAATGGACTTCATTTTTGGATTTGGAATATCTAAATTAGCCTAGGGTAAAATTTTGGTACTTTTCGGATAACTTTCATATTTTGATGAATAGTGAAAATTACTAAATTTTAATTAAAAACAACTTTTTTAATCAAAATAATTAATAGTGATAAATTATGAATTTGAGTGGTTTTAAAGTATATTTAGAATATAGTTTTACCATGTAATACAATGTGGGTCATTGAACATAATTTCACATTTAAACCAGACATAAACAAGTGACAATCTTTTGATAGTTATTATCTCTAAAAAACAAGCTTTTTGTTTTAACAACGGGAATTAATTTTAAATTAATTTCTGCCACTTCTGTGTTTTGAATTTGGAAAAATGGATTCCATATTTGGAATCAGGATGTTCAAATTGTGTAAATAGGTAACTTTTCTTTTTAAACATTTTGGATAATTACTCCGGTAAATATTTTATTTACCATGGTTAAAGGGTAAATCCGGTAAACAAGGGTTAAAAAATAATATTATAATAATACTAAATTACCCTAAAACGTGTCTTAACCCTATTGGTGGATACATGGTCAACCATGGGCATCTTTGGGTCGATTTTGGGAGCCCATGGATCTACTTGTAAGTGATAATGACACTTTATTTTAATTAAGTTAAAATAAATACAAAAATGACACAAGCATATATATTTTAACAAAACAATTGTTACAGAGGGTTATATATGTTGGATTTCAGATTATAAATATTCATTAAAAATATAAAAAGATTTACTAAATAATGATATTTTATTTATAATTTTTAGACATTAAATAATTTAATTTATTTATGACACAATGATGATGAATTAATTACTTTAATAGTGAAAAATTAAAATAATTGATATTATAAATACCCAAATAAATATAATATGAAACTTTTAATGAATTAAAATAATTTTATAGGATAATATGATATATTAGGATTGATTTAATTGACTTTTTTCGAAGTAATCAATCTGTTATGAGTTTCACAAAAATCAACTATTGAATAGTGTCAAAATTGACATAAAAGAGTTCTTAAAACAAATATTATATTATTAATTGATATTAAATTCCTAAAAATCTAAGGTTCGGCCAAGAGACTTATATCATGATATGTTCATCATTAATGGACCACTTGGGGGTCTCTTGGATGTATATAGTAAGTTTATTAACCATATAATATAAAAATACAAAGAGACATTGTAAAAGTGAAACTAATTAACTAAGAGTTAATACTTAAAGATAAGGTTAATATAATGACCCAAACCTGTCTAAATTCTATTGGTTGAGTTTTTTTCGACCCATCCCCACCTTAAAATTTAAATAATAAACTTTTGATCCATTATAAACCGAATATGAATTTATTATAAATTAATATTTCTAGCTTTTCCAAAGGTGCCCCTCACCCCTCTTATAAAAGGGCACTCCTCCTTCTCATTTCTTCACACCTTCAAAGCCCTTTGGTTCGGTAAAACCCTGCCCAAATACTATCTCAACTTCCTTCACTACAATCTAGAGGCCTTATTTTGATCAAAAAGCCAACCTAAGGAGCCCTTTTGATCAAATCAAAAGGAATAACCTGAAGAAGAGGTAATGTTTTCACCACCCCTTTTCAAGTTCCTTTCTTCTTCCACTTCCTCTTTCTTTGTTATTACCATTATAAAATAATAAATCCAGTATCATATATATACTGTTATGTTATTATAAATATGGTACAACCATATTCAGTATTCTATCCATCCTTTGAATAACATGTCACAATACGTGCGTACGTACTGCTTACCGTCTCCACGTCGTGGTGTAATTGTTATTAAATTTATTATTATTTGTATGGGTATAATAATGATGTGTAACTCATGTAAATAATAAATATAACATGATAATTATTCTGTATATATGATATACCATCAAATTATATATTATTTTAATATCAAAAGAATGATATTGTCGCTCATGCGTACGTACGGACTACCGTCTCCACGAACGCGATGAGATTCATTCTCCATCATATCCATTCAAGTATAATTCTAATTTGATGATTTAAAAACAGTATCTAAGGACTTGATATAATTCTGGATATGAATAATATACATCCCATTAATAATGAATATGGCTCACATAACAAAGAATATAAAGTAAAATGAACCCGTTAACACCCGAAATGACGATAATTCTAAGATATTATTAAAAAATCAATGTTAAAAGATCATATATGATATCATATTAAAGTAAATTATTCTTTTATAATTAAATAACAATTATTTCACCATTATACAGGAGGTTAACCTACTGTCGACCAAGGAAAAATACAAAGTAAGGTATTTTCTTATCTCACTTTCAATTCCATGAGATTTCCATTGTTCGCCACTAAATTATTTAAAGTGGTGTATTGTGTACTTACATTTGATATATATTTTCATGATTCTCTTTATATTCATGTTATTCTGTAAATCATTTGGTGGTTATTAACTTTTGGCCATACGACTCAGTTGATTAACGTGGTAATGGGTTTCTTAACTCACTCTTAATTTCGTGAGAATTCCATTGTTCACCACTAAATTATTGCATGTGGTGTATGTGTACTGCCCATGATTGTATTCATTGTGTAATATAATATAATTTATGTTTATTTACATCATCATTGTATGATACTTCTTTCAGGGGTTTATGTTTCGTAAGTTACCTAATCAATAAGGGAATTTGAGATTTCAATTTCCACTCATTTGGCTTTACACATTTTTCATTGATTATATTACCCCAAGATTATGTGTGGAATCACTATTCATTTGATTATGTCATAATTTCCACTCCCCATCCTGTGGATATACTTTTGATACACATAATCACTCCATTGATAATTCTCAAGTCATTGATATGAATTTGATAAGAGTAATTTTAACTCATTCACCATTTGTTGAGTTAAACATCCAATTCGTTGGTGTTGTTTTTACAAGAATATGTGTGAATATCCTTTGATTGTTTTACACTGAATATCCAATAATATTTAATGTATTTATATTTTTCACACATAATTTCGTCGTTGATTTATCCTTAACCCAAGGATATGGCCTTTATGAGAGATTTCATCTCAATTTACATTCCATTGAGACTTCTTCATTGTTATACACCAAATCACTTTTATATGGTGTATATAATGTACCTTGACATAGTATATCATGAATTCCTTTATTCTCATGATATTACAATGTTTTTATTACCTCTATTATTTGTATTCAAGTGTCTCTCTTTTGGTTAGAAACTCTAACCAAAATACCATTTTAAAATGTTTTAAAGACTTATTCTTCTAAATCTTGCTCATTAATGTCCATGTTTTAAAAATGGGTTTAAGGATTTATTTATATGAACCTTAAAGTTTTAAAATTAAAGCTCCTTTTAAAAGTTTCAAAGTGGTATGGGACACTTTGATTCAAAAATCTATTTTTAAATGGCTTCTTGACAAATAGTGTGACTTTTAAATAATTTCAAGAAAAAGGGGGATATTTCTCTCAAATAGTTTTGATGATTATTTTCATATATGTCAACATCCTTAATTATTCTTGATTGAGGTTAATGTGATACAATACAATCTTTCATATTGTATAGAATGAGTTATGTTTGACTGTGGATGTGCTATTTTTATACCATTCATGGTTTGTGGTTAAAGTATTGACATTTCGTATGCTAGTTTTAATACGAATGTTTATGTTATGTTTAAACCTGTTCATATGAGGAATGAATTGGACTTAATAAGTGACAGGTGGAGCTCGCTATAGCTCCTCGATGCATCGGTAGGTCTCATGAGACAAACTAGTGTCTTGGCACAAGGCCTTGGCAAAATCTTATTTGTAGTCTTGGCACAAGGCCTTGGCTATGTGGTTATGATAGTCTGGCATTATGCATTCCATCATTATGAAAGTGGTTATTGATAATGCATGGGATTATTTGACTAGTAGAATATCCATGTGAGTAAGTAAATGGCATTATTTTATTTTATCTTTGCCATTTTATGCTGAAGTTCAAGTTTAAAAGGCTTTTGTTTTAGTTATAAACTGCCTTAAGTGTTTATGCTTATTTATGAAAGCTTCTGCTATAATGTTATCCTTACTGAGCATCTGAGCTCACCCCTTTCAATGTTTTATTTTTCCCAGGATTATGAAGAAGTAATTTATGAATGAACTTCAGGGATAATATGAGGGGATATGAAGACAAGATGTTTTTTTATGATGTAATGTAAAAATTTATGTATGTATCTAGTTATTCCAAGGATACTAAACTAATCGGTCTTTCGAGACTTGATATTTCTCGTGATCATGCCAATGTTATGTAATAATGCACCGACTCTAGGTAACTAGGGTCGGGGCGTTACACATTGGATCTACACTGATAAGTTCTAAATTCCTTTTTAATATTTCTATGTTCTTCTTGGTATCATATTCTCTATTTAGATGAATGATAATTTTCCCTATTAATAGGTTCTTCATACGTACTTTGATCTTTTCTCAGTCCGAGTAAAATCCAGATCTTATATTGGATGATCTATCCTCTAGGGACCTACGGTCTATGGTCACATGGCTTTTGTTTAACATCGAGTGTTTATATATGTCATTGTTCCATCTTCCAAATTCTTAGAGTGTCTCCTTGAAATGAATTTAAATCCTTCGATTATATTGATTGGAATGCACTATGTAATTAGAGAATCCTTCAATGGATGTTCATAGGTTGTGGACCTTTATTTAAAACCACCCCTTGGGTGAGTTTATAATGAATTAGACCACCATGGGTGGATTTTGGAATTGGATACCTTTGTGGTGGGCCAATTTACCTTTTTTAATGGGATGTCTAATATTGAATTTTCATTTTTAATTAAAATGATAAATCTAATTGATAAGAATAGAGAATTGATTCCATGAACCTAGACCCTTTCCATTTGTTGGTTGATTTAGAATGAGATTCTTGTTATAATGAATTTCCCACATGATTAATTGAAAGTAAAGACTTCTATGCTTAGCCATGCCATGATACACCTTCTGAGGTGAGTTTGGTGTGAATTAAATAAGGTGATGACCTTGACATGATGAAATGAAATTTATTAAATGTTATTTATTTGATTTAATTCTTATATGACTTGGGTGACACATGTATTCAAGGACTAATTCCATGGATGGACTCAATTATATTGAACCTTGCTTATGCCTGAGTGACACTTTGGCTCCTGATATGGACTTCCAAGGATAGAATCAAAGGGGATGATTATTATATGCCAAGTTATACTTGGATTTACCTATGAATTTTCAAGGATGTACTCAAAGGTAATTTGATTATATATTCCATGGGTGATACTTGGGCTCCCTTAGTGGAACTTCAAGGATGGACTCGAGTGGTAGTGATGTTATACCACACCTTGAGCGATACCTAGGTTATTGAGGATCTCCATGGATAGGATTGTTGGATGTTGGTTTATATTATACCTAGATCCATACCTAGATTCCAACTTAGTAATTCCAAGGACAGGATCAGGTTCATAAATGAATAATGAATGGAATGGTTTATATGACGCATCTTCTAATCCAAATAACATGCTTGGATTTGGTCATGACTTACACTTTATGGATCTCCTTTTTAGGAATCCTTTGTTTACCTATATATACGGGGGATTCTGGGATATGTGGCCATTCTCAAGACGTATTAATTAAATGATATTAAATGATTAAATGAAGTTGATTATAAATGACACAGGCATGACTATTAATTCAGACACATATTTCTTAAATGAAATTGATGGAAATGAATTGGTTGCTAAATGAGAATATGGAATTTATAGGATGTTTACATTTAGTAATTACTTTATTATACTATTATTATCTCTACTATATTATATATATTAACTTATTTTATGGAACATGACCTTAGGTTGTTTCCTACTGGGGTTTAGTCTCACATCATGTTCGGGCCACCTAGGGTACTTGAACAGACTATATGATTGCAGGTATGGATAAGGGAAATCACCCTACTATAGGTTCTTTATTTATTCCAGGATCAAAAGAGCATTGGACTAATATTTGACTCATGATTCTAGCTGAGATACATTTATCCTTTTTTACTTTTGATACATATATTGTTTTGTACTGTAGTATACCTATTTTCGTTCTTTTGTAGAGACATATGACATGTATCGTCATCATTGTATATGAGAATCCTTATAAATTTGTTGATTTATATTCCTATTATGTTTATTTACAAAATTTCTATATGATTTACTTCTTCCTCTACTTGTATGTTATTGATATTCCATTTTTCAACACTCTGGTGATGAAAGAATAGTCTCCCAATAGACACACCTAGGCCCTCGCTACTATTAAGAAGCCTCTATAATATTGGGAGATTCTCTTGAGGTCATGTGGCCAATCAGGCTTGGGTCACTTTTGAGTGGCATTCGGGTTTAGGATGTTACACAATCAACCACCCACAACCTTACTGCTTAAATATTCTGAATGAACTTCACACTCGTGGAGTATCCCCCAAGTGACTGGCTCATCACTCTCTTAAATGGGTAAAAATAATTATCCTATCCTCCATTCAGATCAATTCTCCCATTTTAAAACATTGGTCTGAACGGTGGGAGGGTAAAAACTATTCAATAGTGTGAAAGGAAATCAGAAGCAATGATACATGAGGTACGATCATCTCCTCAAACTCTCACTATTAAGAAACACTGGAACAAAATATAAGGAGTGAGTTCATGTGAGTTTACTCTGGATCACTATTTTTTATACATGTGTGATCCTTAGTTTATCCCCACATCATCCATAGAAGCTTGAGAGATCACTAGACTACATAGTGGGTGAGAAGAAAATAATATAAAGAGGGAGATGAAAAGCATAGAACAATCAAAAAGAATAAAAAAAATGAAAATTTCCATTTAACTTGAAATGAAAAATTGAAAAAAAAATATAGGGGAATATAAACCTAGTCGGAAGATGTTGAAGTTTTTTACTGGGTGAGGGGAAAATTGTTGATAAATTTGAGTGAGTGGCCTTCTTCATCATCTCATTCAGTGTTAAAGAGATATTCTACTTCATTCCCCATGTATATCTTTTATGGATTTAGTGGGACGTCTTTATCCCATGATCAAGTGCCTATGAATTCAATAAAGTTCATAGAATCCTTTTTTTGGTACTTTAGGACTCCAGTGTAAATCAATTATTGCCCAGTGTGATGGAAATTGGCCCTGTATTTGATTGAGAAATGAGACTGGTCTGATGTGTATGGGTCTGGATGTCATTGAAAATAGGTTAAAAACACCATAATTAATTTATGTCAAGAAATAATTATATATATATATATATACATACATGTATGAACTAATTATATATATATATATAATATTCTCCATTATTATTTATTTTATTATATATGTATATAACTTTTTTATTTTATTTAGTTTTCTATTTTTTTCTATTTTTTCTTTTATTCTTATGTTTAGAGTAGGATTGAGGGGGGGATTGGTTCATGGTCAGGATTCCTCAGAAATTCATATTCAGGTGTGACATCAGTCATCTTCTATCGAAAGGTGTGAAAGGATCAGAGTGATTTCATGATGGTCTTCATTGAGCTTGAGTAGGGCCCTTCAATGGTTGCATCATCACAGTGACTAGTTTCATCTTCAATAGTGGTAAATCTTAGGATGGTGTCTCACTAAAGTGGTATTATACCTTCAACAAGGGTGGGAATCAACCCTCTTCATCACATGATAGTGAATATGGAATTGGGTGGATGCACGTTGGTTTTTAGAGTTTGACAATGTGAGGTATCATGCTTCATTGATTAACCTTCTTCATAACCAGTAATGTTAGAGTTACTGTCCTAGAACCAACTTTTTTCTACCTTATGATAACTTGTATTAATTGTTTTTAATATTAATAAAACCCTTATCAAATCATGATTGTTATTTTGAATAACATAGTATGTGATAATGTCTTAAGAGTAACTTCCACAATGAATGGTAATATCAGTTTCCCGCTATAATGAGAACCCATAAGTTCCACAAAATTATTCTTAAATATATGTTTTATATAAAAATGGAATCAATCGAGGGGAATAAATGATACGACCTATTAGGGGTAGAGACTCATAAGACCTTGAGTAACCTTCTCAATATTTGCGGCCTTGGTAATATCCAGTGTAGGATATTATGAGAATGAGACCCTCGAGTAGGAAATCCACATTTATATGTGTCATAAGAAGTTCCAATTTATGGACATGTGTATTTATCATTAGAGTTTAATATTATTATTAATTAGTATTATAGTTCTTTTAATTTTTTGTATTGATGAAAATCATGATGATATATGTTCATTATGAGGTAGGATACATTGGGTGCGTCACGAGTAATATTTCATTAATGAAAATTGTGAGAAGGAATTTGTCCCTTCTATTCTTTAACCGAAGTTGATATCTTAGGACCTTCGATGGAAATGATATAGACTAAACAAATCTATGACCTTGGTGTTCTATAGGTAATTTTGATTTCCAAAAAGTCAAAGAAATAGACATCGATCACATAGGTTGATGACAAAAGCATGAAACCTTATTTATTAGATATATTGTGATAAAAATATTATTTTACACAGTAAGCGTTCATATGAGGTATTGTGTCATTTTGAAATTAAATTTTTTATTTATGGGTGCCTTGGAATGTTTCAAGATTCTAACCTTGGACTTTGAGTTTCTTATCCTAATTAAACTGAGAAAGAGGTGTAGAGGGTCACATACTAATTTTATCCAAAATCTTAGTTAAATAATAATGTATTTTAACAATTAGAATAAATATTATTCCCACACTTGGTTTAATAATTACTCATTCCTATTTGATCACATATATTACATCACTAGTTATTCAAGAGAATATTATGTGAGAAGAATATATAAGAAATATTTATTTTCTATTTAGCGAATACAATATTTCATTATTTGTTGGTGAATAATGAAGTGATATTTATTTATTAAATAAATAGTCATTGTTCGAGGGTCGATAAATATTGTAGAGGAATGAAACATCGATTTTAATGATCTGGTGAGAAATAATATATATTTAATATTATTTTAATAAATAGTATTAAATTTAATTTGAAATTTTAGTATATGTTAGTAAATAATAATAATAATAATACAGACATGGGGATCCATAGGTATTATAGAAATAATAAGGGAGTATGTACAATTATTATTTTCTAACCCTAGGGGTACATAAACCGGATTATATTATTTTATTAATAGAGACAATTCCTTTGTTGTGCATAATGAGATTCAGAGATAATCCTCTCTTGTACCTAGAGAGCTCTCTCTTTAGGAATTATCTCAAGAAATGAAATTGATCCCCCTGTCCCACCACTCTCTAGTCTAGTATGATCGAATATAACCCTTTCTTGAAGTGATTCTTAGGGTGGTCATAGGTGAACGACGCAAGCGTTATGTTCTATCATGCGAGCACCCAAAGATTCCTATGACGATGTTTGAAGATTCAAGGAACAAGTGTGGATCACCAATGGAGGGAATTTAATCTTGATTCATACAACAGAATGATGGTACGACGTAGTCAGATCCAACAATGAAGAAAGAATTTATTTCAAGGTAATTCTTTAAATGTATAAATTCATTATAAATAATAAGTGATGATGTTTAGCTCTGGTTCTGGAATTTTTCTATTTTCTATATTCCTGGATTAAATTTCGGTGATCACGGCATTTATCATCATTTAAATCTTTGATTAATAATTGATTATGATGAAAAGATGAGTTGGGAATGCCCCATCCAATATTTCTATTGTTTCTGGAACCTTCAAGTGGTATCAGAGGGGTCACATAATTATTTATAATTATATAAATATTGTTGATTGTTTTATTAAATTTTCGTTAGTTTTAAATTCAATTTAAATAATTATTTAAGCCGAATTGTGAGATTTTCGTTCTTAATATTTTTTATTGAAAATATAAAAAATCAATTAATTTTATGAACAAAATAAATTCATGGATCTCATGTGGAGGTGTAGAGGAGTCTTTAATGACACCAAAAGAGTACACACCATGTAACCCAGAGGTAAACACTTTGTACCCACGTTTAATGAAACCTAAATTAAATTGGAATTAATTTGAGATGTGTGCATTTATTACATACGGTAAATTAAATTACACAACATGTGTTATTTAGGTCAGCATGGAGCACATTTATCTATAGTGCACATTGTGTAACTTTTGTACATGATGTGTAATCCTTTAGTCAGATATGATCTATGTATCCTCTTACACGGCTTACATTAAAGGTGACCGTGTAACTCAAAGACTATGTGCTGTGTAGCCGATGTACATGTCATGTACTCCAATTTTTACTATGGCACGATTACAAGACAAGTCCCTAAGAGTGTGCCAAAGATAGATGCAGAGAATTATACCTGGTATGTAGCTTCAATGTAAACATTGTTTACTATTACCAAATTACATAGAATTAAAAATTAGTTTATTATACTGTTCAAAACTTAAAAAAATGTGTTTTGTATGGTCATTAAGTTTAGAGTACACACCATGTAATGAATTTTGTATATATAAATGTCTAATTAATTTCTATATAATGTTCAGATCTACATATCCTTTATAAGACATATTGCACATTTACTCTACGCGTAATGAAGCATAAAATGCTACATATATACCATGTGCTTCGTGTGGTCATTAAATTGATAGTAAACACCATGAAATTACATGATATGTTATGTATTACATATTTCATAAGTTTAAATAGTATTCTAGTATAATACATGTTGGGTAGTTTAAACAGGTACTCACCATATTTCCTCCAATGTACATTTTTTCATACATAGTAAATATTGCATAAATTTATTTAATTTGTTTCAAATTTATAATGGATGAGAATCTCATCAAAATTATGATTAGAATTTAAAAAAATTGATTAATTTAGGAAGATAATTAATTAATTTGATCTTGATTTATCTTAAATAAGAACATTTATAATTGAATTCCAATTTTATTAAATGCATAATTTGTTGCAAGCATGTGGATGATCATGAGACTAGATTAGAATTTTGTAAGGTATTTTATTCTTTTAATTTATTATTAAATTAAATTTTTAGTTGACATCTCATACGTCCTCTCATTATTTAAGCGATTTTTTACCCAAAGTTACTTTTATGTAAACCCCTTAACCAATATTTTGGTTCCCCTCGCCTTCTTGTGAGTAAAATAATATGTAATGGATGGACCTCCCATGCCAGTAGCGGTGGTTAAAGTTTAGAGGTGAGGAAAAACCAATACAAGAGAGATACATAGGTGGATATGTAACGAACCAACCCTAGTTACCTAGAGTTGGTGTATTATTAAATAACATTGGCATGATTATAAGGAATAATGTCCTGAAAGACAGATCATTTTAGCAGTATTGTAAAATATATTACATACATGAAATTTAAAATAAAATTTATAACATAAAAAAGCATAAATAATTCTTTTATAATTCCATTATTACCTTAGCTTAAATCTAAATATAAATCATAATATACTTCTTGGAATTCTGGTAAAATAAAATATCAGAAAGGGGTGAGCTCATATGCTCGGTAAGGATAAACAATATAGTGGAAGCTATCATAAATAAACATAAACATTTATGGAAAGGTATAAAATTGAAATACAAGCCCCTGAAAAATAAAATTATGCATAATATGGAAAATATAAATAAAATAATTTCACTTACTTATTCACATGGATATTCTACTAGTCAAATAATCACATGTAATATTAATAGATAATTTCATAATGATGGAATTCATAATGCCAGAAATCATAACCACGTAGTCAAGGCCTCGTGCCAGGACTACAAATAATAATTTTTTCAAGGCCTTGTTCCAAGACACTAGTTTGTCTCATGAGACCTACTGATGCATTGAGGAGCTATAGCGGGCTTCACCCGTCACTTACTAAGTCCAATGCATTCCTCATATGAAAATGTTGAAACATAACATAAACATTCGTATTGAAACTAGTATATGAAATTTCAATACTTTTACCATAAATCATGAATGGTATAAAAATAGAACATCTACAGTAAAACATATCATAACTTATTCGATACAATATTGAAGATTGTATTATAATAAATCAACCTCATTCATGAATAATATTTCACAAAGGATGTTGACATAGTTGAAAATGATTAGTAAAACTCTTTGAGAGAAATATTTTTTTGTGAAATCCTTTAAATGTCATACATTTATAAAGGAAGTCATTTAATAGATATTTTTGAATCAAAGTGTCTTGCACCACATTGAAACTTTTGAAAGGAATTAACATTTTAAAATAATCGTGTCTATATAAATAAATCCTTAATATCATTTTGAAAACATGGACATTAATTAAAAATATTTTGAAAAATAAATTATTAAAACATTTCAAATGATGATATTGATAAAGAGTCCGTTCCAAAAAACCTTAAAATATTCCTTTTGAAAACACTTTTATGAAACATGTACATGGATGATAAATATGTCTCAGTAAATACTTACACATAAACAATCTCAGATAATAATTAGATTAAGGAATTAACCCTTACATTGTTCTTTCCTTTGGTCGAGGGTACGTTTAAACTGCTATATAATGACCATAGTATGTTATTAAATTATAACAGAAAAATATTAATATTTATGATATCATACTTGATTCATTTATGGTTTTATACTACCCATATAATAAAAATTTCTATGTTAAAATAACATTTCGGGTAATAATCACTTTCTTTATCGTACATGTTTAAACTTGTCATTCTTGATTGTATCACTTATATCATGATTTAATTGATTCTAGAATAAAAAAATTATTTATGTATCATATATATTCATAATATAAACATTTATAATAGATAGATATATGAAATGGAAAAAACCATTTATGGAGACGGTAGGCCGTACGTACGCCTAAACGCCATTTCCATTTTCATATTGTATTGAATGGAAGAAAGTGAATGAGATATATGTAAACACAAACACACACACACACACACACATATATATCCAGTGTCATTATTATGATATATATTACATAATTATTAATAACATATATTTTATAATCATCTTTGAATGGTGAACGTAGAAATGAATCTCATCGTGTCGTGGAGACGGTAAGCCATACGTACGCACGAGAGACGATATCATTCTATTGATGGTGAAATAATATGTAATTTGATGGTATATTATATATACAGAATAATTAAAATTTTATATTTATTATTTATATCAATTATACTCATTATTATACCCATCCAAATAATGAATTATTGAATAAAAAACTACACCACGACATGGAGACGGTAACCCATACGTACGCACGTATGGTGACATTGTCATTCATAGGATGGATAGAATAATGAATTTGGTTGTACTGTATTTATAATAACATCTCAGTATGTAGAAGTTACTAGAGTTATTATTTTGGTATGGAAACGACAAAGAAATAGGAAGTGGAAGAAGAAAATAACTTTAAAAGAGGTGATGAAATAATTACCTCTTCTTCGGGTTCTTCTATTTGATTTGAACAAAATGGATATTTAGGTTGGATTTTTAATCAAATTAAGGCCAATATTTTGAAGTGAGGGTATTTGGAAGTATATTTTATCAGGTTTTGGTCATGAAAAATGGATTTGGAGGTGTGAATTTAAAATAAGGGGAAGTACTCTTTTATAGGAGAGGTGAGGGGAACTTTAGGAAAAGCTTGATATATTAATTTATTCTATAATCATTTTAGGTTTATAATATCTCCAAAAGAATTTATTTCTAGTATAAAGTGGTGATGGGTCGAAATAATCTCAACAAATAGGTTTTATACAAATTTATATAACCTTATTAAACTTATCTTTTATATTTAACCCTTAGTTAAATAATTTAACTTTTACCATGTCTTCTTGTATTATTATAATACATGATTAATAAACTTACTATAAAATGCCAAGAGAACATAAAGTGTTTAATTAATGACATATATATCATTATATAAGTCCTTTGTAAAAAACTTATATTTTTAGGAATATTATATCATTTAATAATATAGTATTTGTTTTAAAAACTCATTTATGTCAATTTTGACACTATTTAGTATTTTGTTTTTGTGAAAGTCATAACAAGTTGATTACTTCAAAAAACATTAAATAAACCCTAACATGTCATATTCACATATAAAATTCGTGTATGATATCAAAAGTCTAAATTTACACTTTTTTTGTATTTATAATATCGTTTATTTAAGTCTTTCATTAATAAGGTATTTACTGCATCACCACTGTGTCATAAATGAATTTAATTATTTAATGTCTAAAAATTATAAATAAAATACCATTATTTATGAAATCTTTTTAGATTTATAATTAATATTTATAGTGTAATTTATCTTATGTGTAACCCTATATTAAAAAGGTTTTAGTTATTAAACATTGAATTTAACACTTTTAACTCTTCTTTAAATAAAATATAATAAATGTTCTAATCTAACCCAAATGGATCAAAAGGATCTTATTTTTTTCCTAAGGTTGATTTTGGTCGAATTACACTTATCCAAGAGAATTAGGACATGTGTTGGGGTAATTTTATTATTATGTTTACATTTAATTACCTTATTTACTTTTAACTGTGGTAAATAAAATTTAAAAGTTACTATTCACCAAAAAAAAATTCATCCTATTGAACCACATTTTACATACTGATGTCAATAGTGCCTCTCAGATTTTTGAAATTCAATTCATTGAATCCATAATATTATGTTTTATGCAAATTTTCAAATGTACCTAGAATGTGGGTAAATGTGCCTAGAAGGTGGGTAAAAAGACGTTAAAATGGTTCAATAAAATTTTCTATATCCAATATTATTATAAAATGACTCCAATGACTTACACTGTACTAATATATGTATTATGTATCTATTTTAAGATAAATTTTTAATTAAAAATAATAATTTAAATGAAAAATTCGGGTTTTATCTACAACACAGTAGTTTTTACTATTCATCAAAAATTGAATGTTTTCAGAAAAATTCAAAAAATTAACCTAAAGATAATTTTTATATTAAAAATTAAAAAATGATGTTTATTTTACCAAATTAAAAACATATAAGGTGAATTAAATAATTTAAAATTAGTTCTCATTGTCCAAACTAGAAATTGGGTTTTTGAGAAGTAAAAACTATCTAAAGATTGATATGTATTTATATCCAATTTAAATGTAAAATTACTTAAAATGAATAGAATTGGATTAAATGATAAAAATATAGTCTAATTATACTTCAAATCCATTAAAATGTATAATTTAACACTTTAAATTATTTTGATTAAAAAAGTTGTTTTCAATTAAAATTTAGTGTTTTTCACAATTCATCAAAATATGAAAGTTTCGAGGAAAACACCAAAAATTTATCCAAAATAAATTTTTATGTTCCATTTCTAAAGGAGATGTTTATTTGTTCAAATTTAATATATAAAAGTGTCAAATATTGTATTTAAAAAGGTTTCTCTATTAAAATGTGGTAAAATTAAATTTTTTTAAAAACACTTCTTTATTCTGGAAAATTGAATTTGTTCTTATATTATGTCTAAAAAAATCATATGGCTGTTAAAATTATATAGAGTATATAAAATTAAAAATTTAGTTAATAATTTTCATAATCGTTTTTTAAACAGCTAGTTTGGTAAGTTGTGGGGCGCTTGAACTCGGTTTTGCATGTGGTGCAATCTATTAAATTACTTTAAAGAGGTAACATACCATGAAATCCTAGGGTGTTACAGGATATGTGTAAAGCTAAAGCAATAACCATAAATGGTTCAAAGTATTTTCCCTTACATGTACAGTTAGTTTATCTCCCATTATATAAAATAACCATTAGTTACAGATCATGATCATAAAAATTTATTATTTTATTTTTCTCAGGTTTCATGGTTATTTAATTATGGATGTTTTGTCACAATCGCATGAATTAATAAATTAACATGCATGAAATATTGAACTAAAATAAATTGGATTATTTGAAAACTTTATCTAAGACATGGTTAATCAATTATGTAAATCCACTTAATAATAACACACATGTAATAAAGATAATAACCAAATATTTATGCATAAAGATAAAATCGCTAAATTATATATATTAAGTCAGTATAACCTTCCACTAATTAAGGTAAAATTGAATCACAGTTCAAATTTATTGACTAGAAAAATTTAGGGTACTTTTAATTATAGGGGTATTATAACATGAATTTTTAGGTTTAATTAAATTGGTTAACATCAAGGTTTAACTACTAAAGTAGGAATTGATGTTACTAAGGGGAAAATGTTGATGAGATCCAATTTAAGGATTTCAGGATTTGGGATTACACTCAATAGGTCCCAGATCCATGAGTTAATGTAGTTGGAATTTTTAATTCCTACCTAAAACCCTTCAAATTTCTTAACCAGCCAAAATCAGGGTGATTAGAAGGGTAATATGGATCCTTTTCACTAGAATGTCAGAGAAAATGGATATTTTGAAGCCAATATTGAGGGATATTGGGTTTTGATATAATAGTGGGAGATTAATAAATATTGTTGGTCAGAGTGGATACTCAAGAGGTGGGTGAATTGAGTTCCAACTAAAATTTATGTTAAAATATTATCTATTTAAAATCCCCCAATTTATAAAACAAGTTAAACTGTAGTGAATTTATACAGATAGTAAATGTTCACTTAGCTTCTCAAAGATTGATTAGGTCTCAGTTAATTTAACCACAAGATTAAACTAACTTTTGAAACTAACCTACTGATTTACAATAAGTGTAAATAGTTGCTAATTTAACTATCAAAGTAGCTTTAAAATAGTTTTGTATTTCAAAGTAATAGCAGCGGAATAAATAAGATATATGTAGTATACTATAAACTTAAACTAAAGATGCACAACAGATATAACAAGAGGTTCAGTCTCAAGCCGAGACTTAGTCCTCTCAAATTTGTATAAATTTGATCCACACCCTGGATCAGGGTTAACAACAGTTTACAAAACTATTCAGGCCATGCAGGGACCTCTACCACTGTTCTTCGTGGGAAACAAAACAGAGACCAGGCCACACAAGGACCTCTTCCACAGTTGACGTGGGAAAAAAAGAGTAAACAATTGGTTTGAGGATTTTGAAATCCTCCAGTTCAGTGCAGGATACAGGGTGTGTATAAGAAATACAGAGTACACCACACTGCTCTAAAGTTAATAAATAAATCACTTAAAGAGAGGAGATAAGAGTTTAGAAATCTCTAGTGATTATTAATTAAGCTCTGGACTCGTTGGATTCAGTAGGAATGCTTCTGAGTCCTTCTTAGGTTTTTCTGTTGAAAAACAGAGTGTCGTAGTCAGCTTGTCTTTTACAGATATGAAAAAGATCTCTTGATTCGTCGTGTGTTCTTCAGTGGTGTTGGATTGCATTAATGAGCATTCTTTTAAGGTCTGGAAAAAATCTTTCTTGATCAGGATTGTTCTTCTTGTAGTGCTCTTGGTGTATGTAAGTTCTTCTCTTTGTATATTCACACTTGCGCACCACTTCCCTTCTATATCGTGTACTGCATCTCAATCTTCCTTATATTCCACGAGTTCTGGTAGTAGGAATGATTCCCTTTTCATAGGTACGAGATACGGTTTCCTGACATGCCAACAACTATCATTAAATGACATTAATTGCATTAAAAACATCAAATATGACCGTTAGTATTATTTAAATAATATTGAAAAAAGTTAAGGAATTGTAAAGACCCGTAAATTTCAAGGAAATTTTTTTCTTAATTTTCTTTGAATTTTACAAGAACGCAGTTTCTGACGGCGCCTGATTTCGAGGCCCGGTGTGCCCGGAATCATTTTTCGAAGTTTGGCTCAGGTACGTTCAGTGAACGGACGAGCGGGTTTTTCTATCTTTTGAACCGGTGCCCGGAATCGAATTCTGAGGGCACCGATGAAATCGCAGCGCCGATATTCGCTTAGAAACGCCTCTTCTGGATTTGCGTTTTCTCGGGTGTGGCTTTTAATTTTCGGGCTTAAAGTTAAGAAATAAAATAATTTTGTGACAAATTTATTTTATTTCACTTAAGCCGCTTGGAAGCCACTTGAAGCCACTTAAAGGCGGCTTGAACTGAGTTGAACTGGATAGGGTGCTATCCAGGAATATCCTACCCCCTTGGTAGGATATTTGTGAGGTGGGGCCCGCACGAGCCCCACCGTTTCTTTTCTTCTTAAGTAACGTACCTGCACCCCCCCCCCCCCATTAAAAGAAGTCAACCATGCGTTTTTATGGTTAAGAAACGCCCCATTTAATTGGGCTGTTGATTTGTTACAATTAATTCTTTGAGATTAATTGATCGTTTCTTTTCTTTTCAAATTCAATTTCTTATCTTGTGTTAATAAAATAAGACTTGGGCTTATTTTATTTTTAATTTTTTTTTTGAGTATTGTCACGTTGGAAGGATTTGGGAGGCTTGAAGAACATATTCTTCAATGACGAAGAACGTGAAGAACGAATCGGTCTCCGACGAAGAACGTCGTCACGTCCTTCTTCCGACGAATGACGACGCGCCATCCCTCGATCTTCTTTCCACATCAAAGGAAGGGAGACGCCGTTCCACCTCGGACAACCTCTGTCTTCGTCTACGAATCCTCTTCCGTGACGACGTGACACCTTTCCGCGACGACGCGACGATCCCCCTCTTCCGCGACGAGCCTTTCCGCGAAGAACGCCCGCGCATGACGATCAACGAGGTAGGGATTTTATAATTTTGGAATACCCCTCTTTATATTCCCGTGGACGTTCTTTAAAAACTTAAGAGCCGGTTTCAAATGAACAATTTTATTTTATTAAAATTGTCGGTTCATGTGTTGAACAATTTCTCCCGTTGTTTTTATCTAACGCGGAGGGTGCGGGTCAAACGAACACGGCCCGACAACCCTCCGTCGTTCTTCGTGTTTTGCGGATTTGGCGGGCGACGACGGAACGTGCCGCAACGGGTGTTTGATGATCCCGCAGTAAAGAACGGAACCCGGGAGGAACAACGGCGCAAACGGGAAGGAAAACGGGCCACCAAAGCGACTCTGGCGGCCCGCGGAAGCCGGTGGTGGCGCGGGTCGCCGGCGCGGCGGCGCCGGCGGCCGGAGGCGGGGGCACCCCGCGGGTGTCTAGCGCGACACCCCGCGGGTGCCGCGGGGTTGTCACGCGGCACCCCGCGGGTGCCGTGGGGTTGTCGCGCGGCACCCCGCGGGTGTCCAGGGCGACACCCCGCGGGTGCCGCGGGGTTGTCACGCGGCACCCCGCGGTTGCCGCGGGGGTGTCACGCGGGGCGGCGGCTTTCCCCGCGTCGGCCGCTCGGCCACTCGGCCGAGCCGAGCCGGACCGGCCCTGGCCGGGCCGGGCCGGGCCAACCGAGTCGGACCCGACCTGGTTCGGGCCAACCAGGGGGGGTCGGGCCGGGTCGACTCGGGCCCGGACCCCCCGTCTTCGGATGGACTTCGTTCAAATGGCCGTATCTTGAGCTACGGGCCTCCAAACGACTCGCCGTCAGCGGCAACGCAATCCTTGGAGCGCGTCGGTCGTTTCCGTTTATCGCACTCAAGTTTCGGAATACTTTGGGTTCGGCCGGGTTGGTTCTTACACGAACCCAACTGGGCCCTCGGAGCGGAAACGCTCATATCTTGAGCTACGGACGTCCGATTGACGTGCCGTCAACTTTGTTATTTTCCTCTTAGTGAGACGGATCTTTTGGCTCACTCCGCCCGAGGTTTGGACGCAAGTGGAGTACGGTCGGGTTGGTTTTGCCTTAAAAACCAACCGGGCCCCTGGGACGAAAAAGCCAATAACTCTCAGACCGGGCGTCCGATTGACGCGCCGTCTGTTACGTTGAGTTCCTCTTGATGAGACGGAACTTTTGGCATCCTCCGCCCGAGTTTTGGATGCAGATGGATAGTGGCCGGGTTGGATCGCACTGAAATCCAACTGGGCCCCTGGAACGGAAAAGCTGATATCTTTCAGACCAGACGTCCGTTTGACGAACCGTCAGCGGAATTGGTGTTCACGTTGAAAAACTGTCCCTATGAGTATACCCTGTGAGTGTTCGGGGTATAGTTGAGTTACGGGCGGATTGGTTCGCTCACGAAACCAACCGGGGCCCTAGGACGAAAAGGCTAATAACTCACAGACCGGGTGTCCGATTGACGCGCCGCCTGGTGCGTTGAGACCCCTATGACGAGGTGGTCCTTCGAGATACTTCCTTGTGGGACTTTGTGATACTTGGAGTATCGACCAGTAGCTCGTGGAGCGGACCCTCCCGGAGACGAGCGGGCGGAGCACGGAGACCGTGTAGCTGACTGAGACCCGACGACTGCTGATCGAACGACTCGGTGTGTTACAGAGGTGCGCTTGGTTGTAGAGGCACATGGGAGCGCTTGGTTGTAGCGGCAGACCCACGACAGAGGTGTGCGTGGTTGTAGCGGCATAGGGGAGCGCTTGGTTGTAGCGGCAGACCCACGACAGAGGTGCGCCTGGTTGTAGCGGCACAGGGGAGCGCTTGGTTGTAGCGGTAGACCCACGACAGAGGTGCACTTGGTTGTAGCGGCACAGGGGAGCGCTTGGTTGTAGCGGCAGACCCACGACAAAGGTGCGCTTGGTTGTAGCGGCACAGGGGAGCGCTTGGTTGTAGCGGCAGACCCACGACAGAGGTGCGCTTGGTTGTAGCGGCACAGGGGAGCGCTTGGTTGTAGCGGCAGACCCACGACAGAGGTGCGCTTGGTTGTAGCGGCATAGCGGAGTGCTTGGTTGTAGCGGCAGACCCACGACAGAGGTGCGCTTGGTTGTAGCGGCACAGGGGAGCGCTTGGTTGTAGCGGCAGACCCACGACAGTGGTGCGCTTGGTTGTAGTGGCACATGGGAGCGCTTGGTTGTAGCGGCTGGCCCGCAATACTCGATAGGTGGAGTACTACAGCAGTCTTAAGTTAGTGAGCAGTATCTCGGAGTTGTGACAGGACCACTGTACACTCCAGAGACGGAGCTCTTCAGCAGTTACGGTTTCGATGATGAAAATCCTGGTTTGAGATGAGACTTTTGACCTTGTGTTTGCCTCATGATTGAGATGGGTTAATTGATAACTTAGGTATATGTATGGGCATATATCTAAGTAGAGGTTATCTGTTGAGATCTTCTTGTGGTTATCCTTGTTGGTTTTAGTGAGACCTTGAGGGTCTCGGGGTCCTTACTGAGTATCGTTATACTCACCCCTGCACGGGCTATGCCCGCACTACGTTTTGTTGGTTGCAGACGACGGACAGCGTTGATCGTGGCTGAGGCTTGCAGAGCAGGACAGTACCTGGAGGTGGACCACTGGGCGGGACGTGCTCGGAGCGGACGGTGGGACCTGAGGAGCATTGGAGCTATCTGTACCCACCCTTCAGGTGGGATTTCCAGTGGACAGCTCGGTGTAGCGGCTTTTACTTTACAGTTGCTGTTTTCCCTTTCGAGTTGTACTTTAATTTCAGTTGGGTTTGTATACTGGCCCATTTACTTTTCCGCACTTCAGTTGTACTCTATTTTTACTTAGTGTTTACTTTTCCGCTTGCTCACTCTGTTGTGCTTGTTTACTTTAAAAAGGCAATGCCTTCCCTTTTTACCGGGATTTACGCCTTGGTGCTAGTCGCCAGCCCCTGGCCTATGGAAGGCGGGCTTGGGGTAGTCACGACATGGGCCCCGAGGACGGGTCGTGACAAATTGGTATCAGAGGTGGTCGGTTCTACCGGGGACTCTGATCTTTCTTTTATGTGAAGGAATAGTGTTTAGCGTATTGGGTGTGGTTATCAGTCCAGGGAGTCCAGTGTTGGTGCGGCGGCCGACGTATCCATACACCAGGACCCTGACTTCTGATTTCCGACTTAATTCACGAAAACATTGATTGCATGTGTGTTTCAAGTTTTCCTTGTGATTACTTGTGTCAGCTCACCAGGTATACTGTCCTGACCGTGGCGCACCTGTTTCTTTCATGATGGCCCCACGATGACAGCCAGCTAGGATTCCGAGAGTGGAGCGTGATGACAGCCCACCGAGCGTCGAGGACTCGGTACAGGGCCCTTTGACAGCTGAGGCACCGGCGGTACCTATACCCGCCGAGGCACCGATGCTACCAGCCCTAGCCGCTGACGATGCACGTCGCCTTAGTGCACTGCATGAGTTTTCCATCGCCAGCGACCGCCCAGGTTCCGCGGGGAGACGGACCCTCAGGCCGCCGAGGACTGGCTGGAGGCAGTTTTTCGGGTTTTCAGATTTGTGAGGACACCAGCAGACCTCATGGTGATCCTCGCAGTGAGTCTCCTGCACGCGGAAGCAGGCAGATGGTGGAGCTTGATGCTCCAGGTGCATGATGAGGCCTCCCTCATCTGGACGGACTTCGAGAGCCTCTTCCGCTCAGAGTTCGTCCCGGCCACCCTCCGTGCGGTGCGCATTCAGGAGCTTCTTCAGCTGCGGCAGGGCAGCTTGACGGTAGCCCAGTACGCGGCGAGGTTCACCGACCTTTCCCGCTACTCGACAGACATGGTACGGGACCCCTTCTTCCGGGCCCGGACCTTCGAGCAGGGATTGAGACACGAGATCAGGGCATCGCTGATCTCCCTCAGCATCCCGACCCAGGCAGGAGTGCTAGAGCGAGCCCTTCTGATCGAGAGCTTTCTGGCTGTGTCTACAGCGAGGCCTACCACAGGGCGGCAGGTGGCGGAGTCTTCGGCAGCAGGTAGCCGACGGATGACTCAGGGTTCCGGCAGACGACCTCGGGACACTGGCTCAGCAGTGCGGGGCACACAGCGCGAAGCCAGCCTTCTGAGAGGCAGGCAGTGCTACTCATGCGGCGGGCAGGGCCACATGGCTCGTGACTGCCCGACCCGCCGTACCGAGGAGCAGCAGACGGTGGAGGGGCCACCCAGGCAGATGCAGAGGGTCGACCGCGGCGGTCCGCAGGGAGGAGGCGGACGAGGCAGAGGAGCTGGCCGAGCAGCAGGTGGTGGGAGACGCTTTGAGGCTCTGCCACCACCACCACCAGGCGGTCCACCCCGACCGCAGGGGACAGGAGGACATGGGAGAGCTCATCTTCAGGCAGTTGAGGCCTACGATCATGGGGCTCCGGGAGCAGATGGATAGGAGCGGGACTAGCTCCAGACCTGGAGACTTTTGTTCATGTTGCTTCTAGTTTTGTTGATGTATGTTTGTAGATTCTTTGTGTCTTTGTACATGAGCTGCAGTAATAAAAGACACCTTTTCTTGTGGCATTTACTTCCCTATCCTCTCTTGTGTTGTTAATAAGAGGTTCCAGTTTTGACTATTGACTTGACCCTCACTTGTGAGACATCTACTGGAGGAGACCCAGTTACCACACACTGATGCCGATAGTGTGACTCAACCCTTGGAGACGAGAGTAACGGTTGGATCACTTGGTAGTAGCGTCGAGGCCTTACGACGTCATCCTTGGTATGGATTAGTATCATCCATGTCAGGATTGACCGTATTAGGCGAAGAACGTGGTTCATCCAGGGGATGAGACCAGATTTCTCTTATCAGCAAGGAAGAAATCATGGCAGCTCTAGTGGGACCAGAGGTGGTCTGGGCCACGACAGAGAAGGTCCAGGTGAGCACATGGGAGCGGAAGGCTCGGATGCATGCTCAGTACCGCCTTTGTATCCCTAGTTTGTGTTGAAGCTTTACGGGGACGTAAAGCCCTGTGGTGGGAGTAATGTAAAGACCCGTAAATTTCAAGGAAATTTTTTTCTTAATTTTCTTTGGAATTTTGCAAGAATGCAGTTTCTGACGGCGCCTGATTCCGAGGCCCGGTGTGCCCGGAATCATTTTTCGAAGTTTGGCTCGGGTACGTTCAGTGAACAGACGAGCGGGTTTTTCTAACTTTTGAACCGGTGCCCGGAATCGAATTCTGAGGGCACCGATGAAATCGCAGCGCCGGTATTCACTTAGAAACGCCTCTTCTGGAGTTGCGTTTGCTTGGGTGTGGTTTTTAATTTTCGGGCTTAAAGTTAAGAAATAAAATAATTTTGCGACAACTTTATTTTATTTCACTTAAGCCGCTTGGAAGCCACTTGAATCCACTTAAAGGCGGCTTGAACTGAGTTGAACTGGATAGGGTGCTATCCAAGAATATCCTACCCCCTTGGTAGGATATTTGTGAGGTGGGGCCCGCACGAGCCCCACCGTTTCGTTTCTTCTTAAGTAACGTACCCGCACCCCCCCCCCCCCCGATTAAAAGAAGTCAACCGTGCGTTTTTCTGGTTAAGAAACGCCCCATTTAATTGGGCTGTTGATTTGTTACAATTAATTCTTTGAGATTAATTGATCGTTTCTTTTCTTTTGAAATTCAATTTCTTATCTTGTGTTAATAAAATAAGACTTGGGCTTATTTTTTTTTTTTTTGAGTCTTGTCACGTTGGGAGGATTTGGGAGGCTTGAAGAACATCTTATTCAACGACGAAGAACGTGAAGAACGAATCGGTCTCCGACGAAGAACGTCGTCACGTCCTTCTTCCGAAGAACGACGACGCGCCATCCCTCGATCTTCTTTCCACATCAAAGGAAGGGAGACGCCGTTCCACCTCGGACAACCTCCGTCTTCATCTACGAATCCTCTTCCGCGACGACGCGACGCCTTTCCGCGACGACGCGACGATCCCCCTCTTCCGCGACGAGCCTTTCCGCGAAGAACGCTCGCGCGCGACGATCAACGAGGTAGGGATTTTATAATTTTGGAATACCCCTCTTTATATTCCCGTGGACGTTCTTTAAAAACTTAAGAGCCGGTTTCAAATGAACAATTTTATTTTATTAAAATTGTCGGTTCATGTGTTGAACAATTTCTCCCGTTGTTTTTATCTAACGCGGAGGGTGCGGGTCAAACGAACACGGCCCGACAACCCTCCACCGTTCTTCGTGTTTTGCGGATTTGGCGGGCAACGACGGAACGTGTCGCAACGGGTGTTTGATGATCCCGCAGTAAAGAACGGAACCCGGGAGGAACAACGGCGCAGACGGGAAGGAAAACGGGCCACCGGAGCGACTCCGGCGGCCCGCGGAAGCCGGTGGTGGCGCGGGCCGTCGGCGCGCCGGCGCCGGCGGCCGGAGGCGGCGGCACCCCGCGGGTGTCCAGCGCGACACCCCGCGGGTGCCGCGGGGTTGTCTCGCGGCACCCCGCGGGTGTCCAGGGCGACACCCCGCGGGTGCCGCGGGGTTGTCTCGCGGCACCCCGCGGGTGTCTGGCCGACACCCCGCGGGTGCCGCGGGGGTGTCACACGTGGCGGCGGCTTTCCCCGCGTCGGCCGCTCGGCCGCTCGGCCGAGCCGAGCCGGACCGGCCGCTCGGCCTCTCGGCCGAGCCGAGTCGGACCGGCCCTGGTCGGGCCGGGCCGGGCCAACCGAGTCGGACCCGACCCGGTTCGGGCCAACCAGGGGGGGTCGGGCCGGGTCGGCCCGGGCCCGGACCCCCCGTCTTCGGACGAACTTCGTTCAAATGGCCGTATCTTGAGCTACGGGCCTCCAAACGACTCACCGTCAGCGGCAACACAATCCTTGGAGCGAGTCGGTCGTTTCGGTTTATCGCACTCAAGTTTCGGAATACTTTGGGTTTGGCCGGGTTGGTTCGTACACGAAACCAACCGGGCCCTCGGAACGGAAACACTCATATCTTGAGCTATGGACGTCCGATTGACGTGTCATCAGCTTTGTTAGTTTCCTCTTAGTGAGACGGATCTTTTGGCTCACTCCGCCCGAGGATTGGACGCAAGTGGAGTACGGTCGGGTTGGTTTTGCCTTAAAAACCAACCGGGCCCCTGGGACGAAAAAGCCAATAACTCTCAGACCGGGCGTCCGATTGACGCGCCGTCTGTTGCGTTGATTTCCTCTTGATGAGACGGAACTTTTGGCATCCTCCGCCCGAGTTTTGGATGCAGATGGATAGTGGCCGGGTTGGATCGCACTGAAATCCAACCGGGCCCCTGGAACGGAAAAGTTGATATCTTTCAGACCAGACGTCCGTTTGACGAACCGTCAGCGGCATTGGTGTTCACGTTGAAAAACGGTCCCTATGAGTATACCCTGTGAGTGTTCGGGTTATAGTTGAGTTACGGCCGGATTGGTTCGCTCACGAAACCAACCGGGCCCCTGGGACGAAAAGGCTAATAACTCACAGACCGGGCGTCCAATTGACGCGCCGCCTGTTGCGTTGAGACCCCTATGACGAGGTGGTCCTTCGAGATACTTCCTTGCGGGACTTTGTGATACTTGGAGTATCGACCAGTAGCTCGTGGAGCGGACCCTCTCGGAGACGAGCGGGCGGAGCACGGAGACCGTGTAGCTGACTGAGACCCGACGACTGCTGATCGAACGACTCGGTGTGTTACAGAGGTGCGCTTGGTTGTAGCGGCACATGGGAGCGCTTGGTTGTAGCGGCAGACCCACGACAGAGGTGCGCTTGGTTGTAGCGGCACAGGGGAGCGCTTGGTTGTAGCGGCAGACCCACCACAGAGGTGCGTTTGGTTATAGCGGCACAGGGGAGCGCTTGGTTGTAGCGGCAGACCCACGACAGAGGTGCGCTTGGTTGTAGCGGCACAGGGGAGTGCTTGGTTGTAGCGGCAGACCCACGACAGAGGTGCGCTTGGTTGTAGCGGCACAGGGGAGCGCTTGGTTGTAGCGGCAGACCCACGACAGAGGTGCGCTTGGTTGTAGCGGCACACGGGAGCGCTTGGTTGTAGCGGCAGACCCACGACAGAGGTGCGCTTGGTTGTAGCGGCACAGGGGAGCGCTTGGTTGTAGCGGCAGACCCACGACAGTGGTGCGCTTGGTTGTAGCGGCACATGGGAGCGCTTGGTTGTAGCGGCTGGCCCGCAATACTCGATAGGTGGAGTACTGCAGCAGTCTTAAGTTAGTGAGCAGTATCTCGGAGTTGTGACAGGACCACTGTACACTCCAGAGACGGAGCTCTTCAGCAGTTACGGTTTCGATGATGAAAATCCTGGTTTGAGCCGAGACTTTTGACCTTGTGTTTGCCTCATGATTGAGATGGGTTACTTGATAACTTAGGTATATGTATGGGCATATATCTAAGTAGAGGTTATCTGTTGAGATCTTCTTGTGGTTATCCTTGTTGGTTTTAGTGAGACCTTGAGGGTCTCGGGGTCCTTACTGAGTATCGTTATACTCACCCCTGCACGGGCTATGCCCGCACTACGTTGTGTTGGTTGTAGACGACGGACAGCGTTGATCGTGGCTGAGGCTTGCAGAGCAGGACGGTACCTGGAGGTGGACCACTGGGCGGGACATGCTCGGAGCGGACAGTGGGACCTGAGGAGCATTGGAGCTATCTGTACCCACCCTTCAGGTGGGATTTCCAGTGGACAGCTCGATGTAGCGGCTTTTATTTTACAGTTGCTGTTTTCCCTTTCGAGTTGTACTTTACTTTCAGTTGGGTTTGTATACTGGCCCATTTACTTTTCCGCACTTCAGTTGTACTCTGTTTTTACTTAGTGTTTACTTTTCTGCTTGCTCACTCTGTGGTGCTTGTTTACTTTACAAAGGCAATGCCTTCCCTTTTTACCGGGATTTACGCATTGGTGCTAGTCGCCAGCCCCTGGCCTATGGAAGGCGGGCTTGGGGTAGTCACGACACGGGCCCCGAGGACGGGTCGTGACAAATTGGTATCAGAGGTGGTCGGTTATACCGGGGACTCTGATCTTTCTTCTATGTGAAGCAATAGTGTTTAGCGTATTGGGTGTGGTTATCAGTCCAGGGAGTCCAGTGTTGGTGCGGCGGCCAACGTATCCGTACACCAGGACCCTGACTTCTGATTTCCGACTTAATTCACGAAAACATTGATTGCATGTGTGTTTCAATTTTTCCTTGTGATTACTTGTGTCAGCTCACCAGGTATACTGTCCTGACCGTGGCGCACCTGTTTCTTTCAGGATGGCCCCACGATGACAGCCAGCTAGGATTCCAAGAGTGGAGCGTGATGACAGCCCACCAAGCATCGAGGACTCGGTACAAGGCCCTTTGACAGCTGAGGCACCGGCGGTACCTATACCCACTGAGGCACCGATGCTACCAGCCCCAGCCGCTGACGATGCACGTCGCCTTAGTGCACTGCATGAGTTCCAGCGCCAGCGACCGCCCAGGTTCCGCGGGGAGACGGACCCTCAGGCCGTCGAGGACTGGCTGGAGGCAGTTGTTCGGGTTTTCAGATTTGTGAGGACACCAGCAGACCTCATGGTGATCCTCGCAGTGAGTCTCCTGCACACGGCAGCAGGAAGATGGTGGATCTTGATGCTCCAGGTGCACGATGAGGCCTCCCTCATCTGGACAGAATTCGAGAGCCTCTTCCGCTCAGAGTTCGTCCCGGCCACCCTCCGTGCGGTGCACATTCAGGAGCTTCTTCAGCAGCGGCAGGGCAGCTTGATGGTAGCCCAGTACGTGGCGAGGTTCACCGACCTTTCTCGCTACTCGACAGACATGGTACGGGACCCCTTCTTCCGGGCCCGGACCTTCGAGCAGGGATTGAGACACGAGATCAGGGCATCGCTGATCTCCCTTAGCATCCCGACCCAGGCAGGAGTGCTAGAGAGAGCCCTTCTGATCGAGAGCTTTCTGGCTGAGTCTACAGCGAGGCCTACCGCAGGGCGGCAGGTGGCGGAGTCTTCGGCAGCAGGTAGCCGACGGATGACTCAGGGTTCCGGCAGACGACCTCGGGACACTGGCTCAGCAGTGCGGGGCACACAGCACAAAGCCAGCCTTCCGAGAGGCAGGCAGTGCTACTCGTGCGGTGGGCAGGGCCACATGGCTCGTGACTGCCCGACCCACCGTACCGAGGAGCAGCAGACGGTGGAGGGGCCACCCAGGCAGAGGCAGAGGGTCGACCGCGGCGGTCCGCAGGGAGGAGGCGGACGAGGCAGAGGAGCTGGCCGAGCAACAGGTGGTGGGCGACGCTTTGAGGCTCTGCCACCACCACCACCAGGCGGTCCACCCCGACCGCAGGGGACAGGAGGACATGGGAGAGCTCATCTTCAGGCAGTTGAGGCCTACGATCATGGGGCTCCGAGAGCATATGGACATGAGCGAGACTAACTCCAGACCTGGAGACTTTTGTTCATGTTACTTCTAGTTTTGTTGATGTATGTTTGTAGATTCTTTGTGTCTTTGTACTTGAGCTGCAGTAATAAAAGACACCTTTTCTTGTGGCATTTACTTCCCTGTCCTCTCTTGTGTTGTTACTAAGAGGTTCCAGTTTTGACTGTTGACTTGACCCTCACTTGTGAGACATCTACTGGAGGAGACCCAGTTACCACACACTGATGCCGACAGTGTGACTCAACCCTTGGAGGCGAGAGTAACGGTTGGATCTCTTGGTAGTAGCGTCGAGGCCTTACGACGTCATCCTTGGTATGGATTAGTATCATCCATGTCGGGATTGACCGTATTAGGAGAAGAACGTGGTTCATCCAAGGGATGAGACCGGATTTCTCTTATCAGCAAGGAAGAAATCATGGCATCTCTAGTGGGACCAGAGGTGGTCCGGGCCATGACAGAGAAGGTCCAGGTGAGCACATGGGAGCGGAAGGCTCGGATGCATGCTCAGTACCGCCTTTGTATCCCTAGTTTGTGTTGAAGCTTTACGGGGACGTAAAGCCCTGTGGTGGGAGTAATGTAAAGACCCGTAAATTTCAAGGAATTTTTTTTCTTAATTTTCTTTGTAATTTTACAAGAACTCAGTTTCTGACGGCGCCTGATTCCGAGGCCCGGTGTGCCCGGAATCATTTTTCGAAGTTTGGCTCGGGTACGTTCAGTGAACAGATGAGTGGGTTTTTCTAACTTTTGAACCGGTGCCCGGAATCGAATTCTGAGGGCACCGATGAAATCGCAGCGCCGGTATTCACTTAGAAATGCCTCTTCTGGAGTTGCGTTTGCTCGGGTGTGGTTTTTAATTTTCGGGCTTAAAGTTAAGAAATAAAATAATTTTGCGACAACTTTATTTTATTTCACTTAAGCCGCTTGGAAGCCACTTGAAGCCACTTAAAGGCGGCTTGAACTGAGTTGAACTGGATAGGGTGCTATCCAGGAATATCCTACCCCCTTGGTAGGATATTTGTGAGGTGGGGCCCGCACGATCCCCACCGTTTCTTTTCTTCTTAAGTAACGTACCCGCACCCCCCCCCTATTAAAAGAAGTCAACCGTGCGTTTTTCTGGTAAAGAAACGCCCCATTTAATTGGGCTGTTGATTTGTTACAATTAATTCTTTGAGATTAATTGATCGTTTCTTTTCTTTTGAAATTCAATTTCTTATCTTGTGTTAATAAAATAAGACTTGGGATTTTTTTTTGAGTCTTGTCACGTTGGGAGGATTTGGGAGGCTTGAAGAACATCTTCTTCAACGACGAAGAACGTGAAGAACGAATCGGTCTCCGACGAAGAACGTCGTCACGTCCTTCTTCCGAAGAACGACGACGCGCCATCCCTCGATCTTCTTTCCACATCAAAGGAAGGGAGACGCTGTTCCACCTCGTACAACCTCCGTCTTCGTCTACGAATCCTCTTCCGCGACGACGCGACGCCTTTCCGCGACGACGCGACGATCCCCCTCTTCCGCGACGAGCCTTTCCGCGAAGAACACCCGCGCGCGACGATCAACGAGGTAGGGATTTTATAATTTTGGAATACCCCTCTTTATATTCCTGTGGACGTTCTTTAAAAACTTAAGAGCCCGTTTCAAATGAACAATTTTATTTTATTAAAATTGTCGGTTCATGTGTTGAACAATTTCTCCCGTTGTTTTTATCTAACGCGGAGGGTGCGGGTCAAACGAACACGGCCCGACAACCCTCCGCCGTTCTTCGTGTTTTGAGGATTTGGCGGGCAACGACCGAACATGCCGAAACGGGTGTTTGATGATCCCGCAGTAAAGAACGGAACCCGGGAGGGACAACGGCGCAGACGGGAAGGAAAACGGACCACCGGAGCGATTCTGGCGGCCCGCGGAAGCCGATGGTGGCGCGGGCCGCCGGCGCGGCGGCGCCGGCGGCCGGAGGCGGCGACACCCCGCGGGTGCCGCGGGGGTGTCACGCGGGGCGGCGGCTTTCCCCGCGTCGGCCGCTCGGCCGAGCCGAGCCGGACCGGCCCTGGCCGAGCTGAGCCGGACCGGCCCTGGTCGGGCCGGGCCGGGCCAACCGAGTCGGACCCGACCCGGTTCGGGCCAACCAGGGGGGGTCGGGCCGGGTCGGCCCGGGCCCGGACCCCCCGTCTTCGGACGGACTTCGTTCAAATGGTCGTATCTTGAGCTACGGGCCTCCAAACGACTCTCCGTCAGCGGCAACACAATCCTTGGAGCGAGTCGGTCGTTTTGGTTTATCGCACTCAAGTTTCGGAATACTTTGGGTTCGGCCGGGTTGGTTCGTACACGAAACCAACCGGGCCCTCGTAGCGGAAACGCTCATATCTTGAGCTATGGACGTCCGATTGACGTGCCGTCAGCTTTGTTAGTTTCCTCTTAGTGAGACGGATCTTTTGGCTCACTCCGCCCGAGGTTTGGACGCAAGTGGAGTACGGTCGGGTTGGTTTTGCCTTAAAAACCAACCGGGCCCCTGGGATGAAAAAGCCAATAACTCTCAGACCGGGCGTCCGATTGACGCGCCGTCTGTTGCGTTGAGTTCCTCTTGATGAGACGGAACTTTTGGCATCCTCCGCCCGAGTTTTGGATGCAGATGGATAGTGGCCGGGTTGGATCGCACTGAAATCCAACCGGGCCCCTGGAACGGAAAAGCTGATATCTTTCAGACCAGACGTCCGTTTGACGAACCGTCAGCGGCATTGGTGTTCACGTTGAAAAACGGTCCCTATGAGTATATACCCTGTGAGTGTTCGGGGTATAGTTGAGTTACGGTCGGATTGGTTCGCTCACGAAACCAACCGGGCCCCTGGGACGAAAAGGCTAATAACTCACAGTCCGTGCGTCCGATTGACGCGCCGCCTGTTGCGTTGAGACCCCTATGACGAGGTGGTCCTTCGAGATACTTCCTTGCGGGACTTTGTGATACTTGGAGTATCGACCAGTAGCTCGTGGAGCGGACCCTCCCGGAGACGAGCGGGCGGAGCACGGAGACCGTGTAGCTGACTGAGACCCGACGACTGCTGATCGAACGACTCGGTGTGTTACAGAGGTGCGCTTGGTTGTAGCGGCACATGAGAGCGCTTGGTTGTAGCGGCAGACCCACGACAGAGGTGCGCTTGGTTGTAGCGGCATAGGGGAGCGCTTGGTTGTAGCGGCAGACCCACGACAGAGGTGCGCTTGGTTGTAGCGGCACATGGGAGCGCTTGGTTGTAGCGGCAGACCCACGACAGAGGTGCGCTTGGTTGTAGCGGCACAGGGGAGAGCTTGGTTGTAGCGGCAGACCCACGACAGAGGTGCGCTTGGTTGTAGCGGCACAGGGGAGCGCTTGGTTGTAGCAGCAGACTCACGACAGAGGTGCGCTTGGTTGTAGCGGCACAGGGGAGCGCTTGGTTTTAGCGACAGACCCCCGAAAGTGGTGCACTTGGTTGTAGCGGCACATGGGAGCGCTTGGTTGTAGCGGCTGGCCCGCAATACTCGATAGGTGGAGTACTGCAGCAGTCTTAATTTAGTGAGCAGTATCTCGGAGTTGTGACAGGACCACTGTACACTCCAGAGACGGAGCTCTTCAGCAGTTACGGTTTCGATGATGAAAATCCTGGTTTGAGCTGAGACTTTTGACCTTGTGTTTGCCTCATGATTGAGATGGGTTACTTGATAACTTAGGTATATGTATGGGAATATATCTAAGTAGAGGTTATCTGTTGAGATCTTCTTGTGGTTATCCTTGTTGGTTTTAGTGAGACCTTGAGGGTCTCGGGGTCCTTACTGAGTATCGTTATACTCACCCCTACGCGGGCTATGCCCGCACTACGGTGTGTTGGTTGCAGACGACGGACAACGTTGATCGTGGCTGAGGCTTGCAGAGCAGGACGATACCTGGAGGTGGACCACTAGGCGGGATGTGCTCGGAGCGGACGGTGGGACCTGAGGAGCATTGGAGCTATCTATACCCACCCTTCAGGTGGGATTTCCAGTGGACAGCTCGGTGTAGCGGCTTTTTACTTTACAGTTGCTGTTTTCCCTTTCGAGTTGTGCTTTACTTTCAGTTGGGTTTGTATACTGGCCCATTTACTTTTCCGTACTTCAGTTGTACTCTGTTTTTAATTAGTGTTTACTTTTCCGCTTGCTCACTCTGTGGTGCTTATTTACTTTACAAAGGCAATGTCTTCCCTTTTTACCGGGATTTACGCCTTGGTGCTAGTCACCAGCCCCTGGCCTATGGAAGGCGGGCTTGGGGTAGTCACAGCACGGGCCCCGAGGACGGGTCGTGACAGGAATAGTGTCACAATGATTATGTAAATGGTGTCTTCTTCACTGTATGAGGTTCACGATATGAGCTTCAGGGTATGAGCTTCACGGTATGAGCTTCACGATATGAGCTTCACGGTATGAGCTTCACGGTATGAGCTTCACTGTATGAGCTTCACGGTAGGAGCTTCACGGTATGAGCTTCACGGTATGTTCATGTCACGATGTCTAGCTCACGGTATGTCCTTCACGGTGTCTGGGTCACAGTGTCTGGGTCACGGTGTCTGGGTCACGGTGTCTTGGTCACGGTGTCTGGGTCATGGTGTCTGGGTCATGGTGAGTTCATACTTAGACAAATATCTGTATTTGGACATAGACAGAATATGCAGAATATCGATTAAGCTTAATCGTTAGAGAGTAAGAGAACTTGAATAATAAAAATAAAGGCTTGATAATATATGTGAGATTTGTGATCATGCATAAGACTTGTAAATAATAAAGAGATTAATTAACATCCATAAGATTTGTTATCATTAAACCATGATGAGTAGTTATTATTGTGATTGAAGAGCATTAGAGAGATGTGCAATGAATATTGAGATTAATTAACAGTAAAAGGATTTGTGATCATTAAAACATGATTAATACATGAGGATTCCAACAATCTCCCCCTTTTTATGATCATAAATCATATATAGGCAGAATATAAATGAAATGTAACATTAAAGATCCTAGCATAGAAAAAAAAGTTTAGAACTGACACTTGTAGCTTTTCTCCCCCATTGATACTTGTAGAGATTTCTCCCCCTTTTGGGATTATCAAAAAGTAGATAAAATGAAATAAAAATTCAGCAGCTTTTATTAAAAAAAGTGTTAAAAATACAACATACAGGAGAAATACAAATAGTAAACAAGAAATGACATCCCATCAAAAAGAAAACAGTCTCGAGAGTCGTCAGGGATCCATCTGTTCCTTGCCTTTATCAGCAGCAGGAACTGGTGCTGAAGTAGAAGAAGGCATAGATGCAGTAGATAAAGAGGGTAAGGGTAGACCTTCAAAAACAGATGGATCCAAAGTGGGAGTAGAAGAAGATCTAGGTGTAGGTTGTTCAAGAATGACTGGCCAGATTTGGTAAAGAGCATGGCTGACTGACATGGCAGTTGAGGCTATGGCAGGTAGAGTAGGTCCAAGGGGTACAGCAGCTGGAGCAAATATAACAGTACTCTACACATGAAGATACGACTTCAAAAGATTGATGAAATAAGTAATGATTTCACCACCATATTGAATAGCCTTTTCAAAATCATCCTTATTTTCCATAAACTTGTCCAACAATCTGGTGAACTCTATAAGTTTCTGAACTTGAGTTTTAAAAGCTTGGGTTATAAGAGAGATTCTCAAATTTTCCACAAGATATATAAAGTGATCTGTCATATCACTTTTAGAGAAAACCTGGGAGAGATAACGATCTATTTTCTTTGTGATCTATTTTTGAGCACCATTGGAAATCTTCGAATGAATCCTAACCAAGTCCAATTCCCTATCACTTTTTTTAACCACTTTTGTTAAAGAAGAAAGATCCAAGACACAGAAGGCACTCTGAATTTCTTCCTTGATTATGGATCTCAGCATATAATCATCCAAAGAAGATGTGGAGGTCTGAACAGAAGTAGGTGAAGCCTTGACAGCTTTGGTTAGAACTTTGAGCTATTTCAGAACTTTTTGCAGGCATCCAGTGTATTCATCTGTAAGTTTATTCAGAGTTTCCACAATCTCTCTCATGCGTTCCAGCATCTTGGTGTGTCTTTTTCAAATCTTTTCATCAAAATAAATGAGTTATGGATGAAATTCAGACCCAATTTCCCTAGTAATGAGGGAATTATATGGCTCAAGAGAAGCAGAAACAGGTGCAGGAGCAGAAACAGGAGCATGTTCTGGTCTTAAGGATAACTCATTCTGTAAACTTTCTATCATATTTTTCAGATTTTCAACATCAGTGCTCAGAATCTTATTCTCTACTCTGACTTCTTGAATTTCTCGGATCATCCTTGGTTGAATATGCAAGATAATATTTTCCAAGATAATTGATGCATCTTCTTGACATAACTGATTTACTAGACGAGGTTGAGTGGAGACAATTTTCTCAACTCCAGCTAACAATGTTTATCCAAAAACTTTCAGATCCTCTTTGGTCAGAAAGGAGTGATGCTCGGGTAAGGGTGCAGGTGAAGGTAGTGGTTCAGATTTTGGTTGAGGTTCAGAGTCATCTTCATACTCAGATTCTGATTCGAATTGAGGTTGGGGCTCTGGTTCTAGTTCGGTATGAGCTACAGACTTCAGTTGAAACAGAGAAGAAAGATCCATTCCAATTGTAGACACTTGCTCTGACTCATTCACATCATAAATGCTTGGGAAAACAAATCGGGTGTGCACAGAGTATGAGACAACAGGTTGAGAAGCTTCAGTAGATCCAGCTTCTATAATCTCAAGATTTTGAGGTTCCTCCCCCTCAAATTGTGATTCCCTTTCAGATTCTTGAGGATCAGAAACATGGAAAATATCCACAAGATCATCCCTGATCTCTTCAGAAAATTCTTGCCTTGCCAACTAGAAGGCAATTTCCATCCTCTCTTCAGCAGAGGGAATTATCTCAGGAACCAAATGTTCCACTGGTTGAACTTCTAGACTTGATTCGTTTTCAACAGAAAGATCCTCTTCAACAAGATTTGCCTCAAAGGTTGCATGCTGTTCTGAATCAGGAAAAACCAACATCCTTGCAGCATTAGGATGAGCTTCTGGATTTACATCCACACTAGAAGCAGGAGATTCCTCTTCTCTCAAACTAGCACCAAATTCCTCTTCTTGAGGTATTTCGTCAGGGATAACAGTAGGGACAACCGTCCTTTCTTTTTCAACAAGATCTGTTTCCATTTGAGGTCTTCTAGCTTATTCTCTTGGAGATACTTCAGCAGTTACTTCCTCTTCTTCTTCTTCTTCTGAATACTCAGCCACTTCATCTGGTTCCAAACCAGGATTAGATAGATTTTTTGGCCTTCTTGGATAGTCAACAGGATTAGACTTTTTATACACTTGATCATTATTCTCAACCCACTGCTTCTTCCAGGGGTTCTAGCTAATCTTCATTCTTCTGATGATAGGTATTGATAGACATAAATCAAGCTCCTCTAACTTTTCTTTATTCGGTCTAACCATCCCTTTGGAAACTAACATAGCCGAAATCATCCTTGAGTAAAATAGGGAGGTGGATTTGGAAGTGACTTTGATCAGCTCACAGATATGATTGATAACATACTTGCATAGGTTGATCATATGGCCATTCTTCAACAGATGAATCAGAAACACATCCTGATACTTCATCACAAGAAAATCTCTTTTTCTTGGACCAATCAAATTTTGAACAAACTTGAATAGAAGTCTAATCTCCCCATCTAATTCAGCGGCTATGGCCCTTCGCTTGGTGCCATTTCCAGTCAGGTGTTCCAAAGCAGTCTCTAGGTCAAAGATGTCAGTTGTTGGAGGAGGGTCTCTCTGGTAATCCTAAAAAACTCTTTAATGGGGAATCCCTAGGCATACAACCCACAACCTCAAAGAGAAAGAGCACTTTTGACCATTTATCCAGCTTGTCACCATAAATCTTTCTCCAAACTCAAAAGAAAACTTTACATACTGAAAAAATTGAGATACCAATCTCAGGTAGATCGGTCTATTCTGTCCAGTGAACCATCCAAGCCATCCTTGATCTCTTAAAACATTCAAAACTAAAGATCTTCTAGACCGCAACCACTCTGGAAAAACCTCTTTTTCAGGTACAACTGTACGGATTACCAGATTTCGGTTTTGAGGTCCTTCAGGAGATATCCTTTGTAAACTCTTCTGTTTCTTAGTGTGGCACTTCTCAGACAAGGGTGAAGATGGACGCTACATCCTTGGCATCCACTGAAGGTTCGGGCGAGAGGTAAGAGAAGGTTCAGGAGAGTTTCCGGGTAAGGAATCTAATGAAACCCTTAAGTTTTATCATTTGGTAATGTCAAATGTCATAAAAAGAAAAATGCGGGAAATCAAATAGTAGTGAAATAAAAAATTACGCGATACAGGTTAAAATAATAATAAAAAATCTTTCACGGTGAGATAGTGAGAAGGCATTACAGTGTGATGAAAACTAGTCATCATGGTGAGACAGTGAGCATTCTGTGCAGTCACGGTGAGACAATAAGTTGATAGATCGTGAGCACAAAATCTTGACGGTGAGACCGTGAACATAAAAAAGTAACTTAGAAACAGTGACTATGAAACCGTAAAGTAAAATACAGTAGTATTAAACATTAAGATCAGTAAGATATTCACTTATGATTAATCATACCAAGATCATGTATGATGTAGTCTAATCTTTCAGAATTTAATGGTTTAGTGAATATATCCGCAAGTTGATATTCAGTACCAATGAATTCCAAAGTGATATCACCGTTTTGATAATGATACCTCAAAAAGTGATGTCTTACATCAATATGTTTTGTCCTAGAATGAGAAAAAGGATTCTTAGAAATGTTAATAGGACTTGTGTTGTCACAATTTATTGGGACATGTCTGAATTGATATCCATAGTCTAGTAATGTGTGTTTCATTCACAAAATTTGTGCACAACAACTTCCACCAGCTATGTATTCAGCTTCTACAGTAGATAATGCAATAGAATTTTGTTTCTTACTACACCATGATACTAGTGACTTTCCTAAAAGGTGACACGTTCTAGAGGTGCTTTTTCTATCTAACTTACATCTAGCAAAATCATCATCAGAATAACTAACTAATTCAAATGATTTTCCTTTGGGATAGAACAGTCCTAAATTGGGAGTATGCTTGAGGTATTTGAAAATTCTCTTTACATCATTTAAATGTGACTCTTTAGGGTTTTCTTGAAAATGAGCACACATACACACACTAAACATAATATCAGGACGACTACCAGTCAGGTAGAGTAGACTTCCAATCATTCCTGTATAAGTGGTTTGATCAACAGATTTACCATTTTCATCAAGATCCATCTTACAGGTGGTACTCATGGGAGTGTCACAACTTTTTGTGCTATCCAATCCAAAAAGTTTTAAAATATCTCTAGTATATTTAAATTGAGTTAAAATAATTCCATTATCATTTTGAAAGATTTTAAATCCAAGAAATAATTTAAGTTCACACATTAAACTCATTTCAAATTCATTTTTCATCATTTTAGAAAAATCAGTACATAATGTGGTTTTTGAAGATCCAAAAATAATATCATCTACATAAATTTGTACAACTAAAACATCTTTATAAATTCGTTTTATAAACAGAGTAGTATCAGCTATTCCTTTTGTAAAACATTTAGAAATTAGAAAAGTACTTAATCTATCATACCAAGCTCTTGGAGCTTTCTTTAAACCATATAAAGCTTTTGAAAATTTGAAAATATGATTTGGAAAATGAGGGTTTGAAAATTCAGGTGGTTGTTCAACAAAAACATCCTCATCAATATACCCATTCAAGAATGCACTCTTGACATCCATTTGATATAGTTTGAAATTTAGATGTGCAGCATAAGAAAGTAAAATCCTAATAGCTTCTAATCAGGCTACTGGAGCAAAAGTCTCCTCATAGTCTATACCTTCTTCTTGACTATATCCTTGTGCAACTAGCCTAGATTTATTTCTAACTATGTTTCCAGATTCATCTACTTTATTTCTAAACACCCATTTAGTGCCTATTGTGAAAGTTCCCTTAGGTCTTTCAACAAGGTTCCAAACTTTATTTATTTCTATTTGATTGAGTTCTTCTTGCATAGAAATTACCCAAAATTCATCATTAATAGCATCATCAATGTTTTTAGGTTCAAGATGTGACAAGAAGGCTTGATGTTCAACCTGATTTCTAAGAGAATCTCTAGTCTGTGTCCCTCTATCAAGATTTCCTACAACAGCATCTAAAGGACGATTCTTTAGAATTCTAGTTGATCTAGTAAAAGTAGGACTATAAATTTTAGGTTCTTCTCTAGGTTCGGGTTCATTAGGAACAGATTATGGAATAAGTCCAGAACTAGTTGTCTTTATAGTAGGTTCATTGGATTTGTCATTATGGTCCAGAACAGATAAATCTTCTTCAAGGTTTTCAAGAGAGGTTTTAGGCTCATGTGGATCAGTTTCATTAAACTTGATGTGAACAGATTCTTACACACATTTGGTTCTCTTATTAAAGACTCTATAGGCTTTTCTAGTTAAATAATTACCAAGAAAATTTCCTTCATCACTTTTAGAATCAAACTAATCAAGATTATCCTTTGTATTAAGAATAAAAACATTACAGCCAAAAACTCTAAAGTAACTAACTTTAGGTTTTCTATTGTTCCACAACTCATAAGGGGTCTTCTTAAGAACAGGTCTAATTAAGATTCTATTAATGATATAACAAGCTATATTGACAGCTTCATCCCAAAAGTAAATAGGCATGTCATATTCATTAAGCATAGTTCTCGCAATTTCTTTCGGGGTTCTATTTCTTCTTTCTACTACACCATTCTGTTGAGGTGTCCTAGGAGCAGAAAATTTATGACTATAGCCATTGTGTGAGCAATAGGATTCAAACTCATGATTTTCAAACTCATGGCCATGATCACTTCTTAGCGTTTTGATTATCCACTAAATGAGGTTAATATTCATTGGTAATATATATAATATTTATGTTCTTTATTATTCATAAACACCATTTTAGTGCATTTTACACTTTGAACATCATTTCACATTATGATTGTAATACCTTCTTAAAATGCACTATTATGTGGTACATTTTTGAACATTATTTAAAGTACCAAATGATTCATCTTATTATACATATTTTAATTTTATAATTGATCTAAACTCCAATATGAACATGTTTCATTCAGGGATAAATGGATAATTCATGGAGGATGATGGAGATATTTGGAAATGAAAGAAAGCAATTCTGGAGAAGGCAGATTGGACACCAGCCCACTGATGAGACTGTGGGGCCCAACATACAGGCCCAATTAATCCAAAATTTCGTGTTATTCTAGAAGACATGTATAGGAACAAATCACTCTTCAGGAGTTAATGCTAATTCGGCCTCCATGGTGGTCATTTAGGCGGCCCAAGTTAGAGATACAATTCTGGGCCAGATTCTGAGGCCCAGAAAAACAGCCCACTAATTTGATCATATCTCGAAATAAAAAACTCTATATGGGCCCATATTTTACAGAAGGTTAGAAGACTTCCGGAGCTCTATTTTCTTCTTCTATGGCCCACCTTGATTCTTCCGTCTAGAAGGTCTTACAGATACGTCTGTTCGGTGAAGGAAAGCTGGCTGCCACCTCAGGTCAAACGTGGAAAAGTCCAAATTCCACAAGCTTTCCACCACCTATAGCCTAGAAAAATTAATTAAGATGCTTTGTACTGTTGGTGGTTAGACCCAAGGCTCCCAAAATGCCTATTTAAGGCAGTGGTGGTGAAGGAGTTGAGGATCTTGGATGCTTTGTTTAATTGTAATGTTATGCTGCATTTTTGTTGCCTCAATTTTGTCTTTCACATGTAAGTTGTTCAATTAACTTTAGTTTCTTAATAAAAGTTCTTCTTCTACTCTTATTCTGTTGTTCTTAATATCAATTTGATACCGTTGGATCAAGGTGTGAATTTATTCACACGAAACCTTGTGAAATTATTCACACAACGGTGGAGTGATCATTTTATTTTTGTTGTTTTCTTTACTTCTCCATTTCCTCCCTTATGAGTCTACTTTCCGCTTCCATTGAAACCATGAGATCAATTGAGAGATAACCCACTTATGGGTTGATCCAAGGGAGTAGAAAGGGGCTGGATTGGATGTTATTTATCACCTAATTAATGTATAATCACTTCTTTAATTGGGATTTTTATTTGATGATTTTTAAACTCCATCGTCCTTGTTGAATTTAAGGCCACACACTTCAAGTACTAATACGATCCTTTACCTTGAAGTGCTCAAAACTTTGATCCTTCATGTGTATAGGTGATTAGTATTAGAGGGTGTAGGCATTAAACCAGTATGTGATGATGTTGTTTTATCTCCTTAAATGAACCCATCTCAAATTTAAGAAATTGAAATCATTAAAAAGAAAATACGTCCAATCCACCCCGAGTGATAACCTAGGATCAACTCATTCTTTTAAATTGAATCCACTTAAATCTTTTAGATATATTTAAAACCCATCCAAAATCAATCCATGTTGTCCACTTCATAGCCAAAAATCCATCCCTTAGGTTGTGTATCTTAGGTATCTTCTTAGGTCTCTGTGGAATCGACAACCCTAGCTACACTACAAGGACCGTTCTACCCTTCTTCTCTTGGGTAAATTTGGGCGTGAACCAAATTTTGGCGCCGTTGCCGGGGACTTAAGTAAGTTATCCTAGACATTATCATTCTTTTTCTTCATCCCTATTCTCTTTTCTCACCCCACACTCCTATGGAAGTCAATTTTGAACAAGTCCAAACATGGGAAACCTATCCCCACTTTGATCACCCAACCCCTTGTGTGATGTACAATGACCATCCTAATTTCTACATGTGGGATCATCAACAACCTAATTATCCACAATGTTTTTACTCCTATGATCCACAAAACATCTCAACACATAATGAGTTTCAATCCCCACAAATCCAATCTGAACATCCTCCTATGGAATTCCAACAACATAGTTATCCTCCTGGAATAGACCATCTGTCTCAACCCCTTGACCATCATGATCCACAACCATTACTTGAAAAACTGTGTCAACAAATGGAGATAATGAATTTTGAGGTTTCATCATTGAGGTTAGAACTACGCAGCATTAAAACTTGTGAGGAACTCATCCCTACACAAATTGTCCCTTCCATAACCTTATGTGAAGTGTCTAGTTTCACACAATCCCCACATGAATTTATTGAAGAACCAACCTTTGGATTTGGGATAGATGAAGAGGATCAAGGAAATTTTGAAGGGACTTTAAATCAGGAGGAAATTAACTTTTTGGATTCAAAAGAGGAGAATTTGACATCATGGATTGAGTCTCCTAAGTATAACTCCATTGATGAATTTTCAAAAACACCAACCTTTGAACCATTGGGAGAAATCATAAAATTTGAGTCCATATCCATTCCAAACACCGATCTTTCCAATTTTGTGGTTGAATCTTCTATTCAAAAGGAACCAATTTTGTTGAGAAATTTGGAAAATGAAACTGAGTTGGATTCAAAATATCAACTTGTGTCTAAATGTCCTATCCAAACCGAGCCCAAAATTATTGTCCTTCCCTCCTCACTAAATAATACCTTCATAAGGTATAATAATGACCTTTCAATTGAAACTAATTCTTCTCTTGAAACCAAAAAATTTATAATGGTCATTTATGTCTTAGGAAAGACTACAGAGGAAATTGGATCAACCATTTTTGATATTCCTTGGATTTTACCACTCATTTTAGAATATAGGTTTTCACACAACAAAAATTATAAAAAAAGAATCAATCTCAATCTAGTGGACATGGAGAAATATGGGGTCCTTAAAATGTTAAAAATTGGTATTGGATAAGTTGGGGAGTTCAAGTCAAGCTAACGACATTAAACAAAGTGCTGCATGGGAGGCAACCCATGGTTTTTAAGTTTCCTATAATTTTGTTGTTTTAATAAAATTTATATTTTACTTAATAGTTTTTATATTTAAAAAATAATAATAAACTGTTGAACTATTATTCTATAATGAGTATGGATGGGTACGAAAGGGGAGCACCATATTCATCCGTGTCACGCGGTGTGATCCTTGAGTAATACCTTACCCAGAAATTTAAAAAGAAGAAAATGTATCATCAGTTTATTTTGTTTTATTTTTATTATTTTATAGGTTAAGATAAAAATAAAATAATAATAAAAAAAAAGTCCACACCATAGGCCGTGGGGCAAACCCCGTCACAACCGGCGAAGCCGCGGGGACTCGAACCCGGGACCGAAGGGAGACAGGGGTGCGCGCTTACCACTGACCTGCGGCTTCTTGTGCTACCTTATTCTATAATTTTTATATATATTATTATATTTTACATCCTTTATTATATAAATATATATATATATATATATATATTGTTTGTTTTTGTTTGTTTTGTTTGTTTTGTTTGTTTTGTTTTTTCCTTTTTCCACTAGGGAACTTTGCAAGCGACATGGATATCAAAGGAATAAATTCGAGCGGCAAGAACTTCAAACTTCAACCACCAGGTGACTTTATTCCATAATCCTCGTTCTCAATTTCCTTTTTAAATTTTTATTCCCTGCCTCTTCTCCTTCTAATTTTTCATTTCTTCAAACACTGGGGACAGTGTTGTTTTAAGTTGGGGGGGAGATAAAATAAAAAAAATGCTTTTGTGTCAAAAACAAAAATTGAATGATTTGAAAAAAAAACGTAATGGAAGGAAAAATTCCTTTAACATTGAACATGGTAATACACATTGCACACTTTGAAACTGAATATCAAATAATTTATCATGCCCTGATTCTGATTTTAATCCTTGTATAATTTCATGAGCATAGATTTTGGAAAGTGTGGCTGTCCAATGTGATATTTCATCATTTATATTTACATCCAAATAAAAAAAATGCCACAATGCACGTCCTCTAGACTGTGGGGTACTAATTTGAATTTTTGGGGTCCCATAATAAATAACATAGGATGGTTTTATTTTTATGAATAATATGAGTATTCAAAAAAACAAATTAAAAAAAATTATTAAAAAATAAAAAATAAAAAATAAAAATAAAAATTTGCGTGTAGAGCAATGGATTGATAAAATGCGAGGCTTTCGGCACTTGGGGATCGTGACTCCAGAGTTGTCTAGCCCTGAGTTTTTCAATCTATCTCTATTTATGGTAATATGACTTTGTTTTTGATTAATTTAACTCGAGACGATGCCCGAGTATGTGGGTTTCACTTGGTGCCCTAAGGCCTTTGAGTCTGGGAGTCATCGGCAAAGTCTTGCTACATGGGTTAATTTGATTAATTGCAATCTCAATTACTATAGCAATATTGAAAAAAAAATCAAAAAAAAAAGAGGGATGAAGAATACTCATATTAGGATTAAATGTGATTCCACCTAGCGCTTCCATGATTTCCCCCTTGAATGAAAATGAACCCCCATATCTATTGTGATTCACAACACATCATTACACCTAATTGAGTTGGATGAAGTATGATGATGGATTTGATCAAAGGAATGGGCTTGGGATTGGGATATGCTTAAGAAAATATCTTGTATTAAAATATTTTGATGGGTTTCATGATTGTTTGGTATAAGGTTTTTTGGTGATCATTGTGTATTAAAATGTTTTTAGAAAAGGGAATTTGAATTTCATTTTTGATGAGATATATTTTGTTCGGGACTAGAAAAACTCAAGTTGGGGGTGTGATTAGCCACTAAATGAGGCTAATGTTCATTGGTAATATATATAATATTCATGTTCTTTATTATTCATAAACACCATTTTAGTGCATTTTACACTTTGAACATCATTTCACATTATGATTGTAATACCTTCTTAAAATGCACTATTATGTGGTACATTTTTGAACATCATTTAAAGTACCAAAGGATTCATCTTATTATACATATTTTAATTTTATAATTGATCTACACTCCAATATGAACATGTTTCATTCATGGATCAATGGATAATTCATGGAGGATGATGGAGATATTAGGCAATGAAAGGAAGCAATTCTGGAGAAGGCAGATTGGACACCAGCCCACTGATGAGACTGTGGGACCCAACATACAGGCCCAATTAATCCCACATTTCTTGGGATGCTAGAATAAATGTATAGGAACAAATCACTCTTCAGAGGTTAATGCTAATTCGGCATCCATGGTGGTCATTTAGGCGGTCCAAGTTAGAGATACAATTCTGGGCCAGATTCTGCATCCCAGAAAAACATCCCACTAATTGGATCCTATCTCGGAATCCACAACTCCAAATGGGCCCAAATGTTACAGGCGGTTATAAGACCTCCTGATCTACATTTTCTTTTTCTATGGACCACCCTGATTCGGCCGTCTAGAAGGTCTTCTAGACGCGTCTCTTCGGTGAAGGAAAGCTGGCTGCCCCCTCGGGTCAAATGTGGAAAAGTCCAAATTCCACAAGCTTTCCACCACCTATAGCCTAGAAAAATTAATTAATATGCTTTGTACTGTTGGTGGTTCGACCCAAGGCTCCCAAAATGCATATTTAAGGCAGTGGTGGTGAAGGAGTTTAGGATCTTGGATGCTTTGTTTAATTGTAATGTTATGCTGCATTTTTGTTGCCTCAATTTTGTCTTTCACATGTAAGTTGTTCAATTCACTTTAGTTTCTTAATAAAAGTTCTTATTCTACTCTTATTCTGTTTTTCTTAATATCACTTTGATACCGTTGGATCAAGGTGTGAATTTATTCACACCAACCCTTGTGAAATTATTCACACAACGGCGGAATGATCATTTTATTTTTGTTGTTTTCTTTACTTCTCCATTTCCTCCCTTATGAGTCTACTTTCCGCTTCCATTGAAACCATGTGATCAATAGAGGGATAACCCACTTATGGGTTGATCCAAGTGAGTAGCAAGGGGCTGGATTGGATTTTATTTATCACCTAATTAATGTATAATCACTTCTTTAATTTGAATTTTTATTTGATGATTTTTAAACTCCATCGTCCTTGTTGAATTTAAGGCCACACACTTCAAGTACTAATACGATCCTTTACCTTGAAGTGCTCAAAACTTTGATCCTTAAAGTGTATAGGTGATTAGTATTAGAGGTTTTAGGCATTAAACTAGTAAGTGATGATATGGTTTTATCTCCTTAAATGAACCCATCTCAAATTTAAGAAATTGAAATCATTAAAAAGAAAATATGTCCAATCCACCCCGAGTGATAACCTATGATCAACTCATTATTTTAAATTGAATACACTTAAATCTTTTAGATATCTTTAAAACCCATCCAAAATCAATCCAATTTGGCCACTTCATAGAAAAAAATCCACCCCTTAGGTTGTGTATCATAGGTATCTTCTTAGGTCTCTGTGGAATCGACAACCCAAGCTACACTACAAGGACCGTTCTACCCTTCTTCTCTTGGGTAAATTTGGGCGTGAACCAGGTTTTAATCTTAATCCCACTAAGGTTTTCTACAAATTTGGAGTATTTGACAAAGTAAGAACAAGCTTCACTTTTGTGAGCTAAGAAGTATAACCAAGTATATCTAGAAAAGTCATCTACTAGGAAATAAAAATAGTGCTTCCCATTTATTCTAGAAACTATAGATGGTCCAAACAAATACATGTGAACCAACTCGAGAGGTTGAGAAGTTGAAACTTCTTTCTTTGATTTAAAAGAAACCTTATGTTGCTTTCCCTTTTGACAGGGATTACAAACTTCATCATTTGGAAACTCAAGTTTAGGTCGGTCTCTAACTAAGTTATTCCTAGTAAGTTTTATAATTGAGTGTACATTGCAGTGTCCTAATCTTCTATGCCATAACCAGGACTCTTTATGAAAATCGTTTAGACAGGTAACATTTTGCTTAGCTAAGGAATTTAAATCAACATGATAAACATTTTCATTTCTTAGAGCAGAAAAAACTAAAATGTTTTTAAAATTAAAAACATTACAAGAATAATTTTCAAATTTGACATTAAAACCATCATCACATAATTGAGAAATACTTAACAGGTTACATTTCAGTCCATCAACAAATAAAAATTAGAAATTAATACTGATTCAGTGTTACCAATTTGGCCTAGGCCGATGATCTTTCCTTTAGAATTATCACCAAAGGTGACATGTCCTCCATCAACCTTTATTAAACTTCTGAAACACGAGTAATACCCAGACATATGTCTTGAACATCCAATATCCAGATACCATGTCTTCTTGTGGGAACTCTTCAAGAAGGTTTCCTACAAAATAGATTTAAATAGGAAATGATTTTGGTACCCAAATCATCTTGGGTCTAGAAAAGTTAGCAATCAAAGCTTTCGGTACAAACATTTGTCTTATGGGTCTCATATAATTTACAGAATCAAAATATTTTGAAAGATAAACTCTATTAGATTTATAACTAAGTGAATAACTAGTTGAAGCATACAAATGTCCAGAACTAGAACTTGCAGTATTCTGACAAGATTTAGGAATAAATCCATTCTTGGTAATTTGTCTTTGTCTAGGTTGGTATCCTATACCAGTAGTATATATAGGTGAAATCTTCTTACCTAGAATTTGAGTAAGAGTATCTTTTCCATTTGTGAATTTCTCTAAGTCCTTTCTAAGTTGGTCATTTGAAAATTTCAGTTCAGTGTTTTCTTTAAGCAACCAAGCAATCTTTTCCATTTCTATGTCAAGATCAGATTTATTTTTAACAGTTAAAAAATATTGTTTCTTTAAACCTTTGTATTTGTATTTCAGATCATTACAGGTTTCCTCCAACATATCATGGTATTCAAACAGTTCAGATTTTGACATATTTTCAAAATCAGAATCATCTCCAGAATAATAAGAATTTAACGCAGGAGTTTCAGATGTTACCTCAGAAGTGTTTTTCATAAAACACATGTTTTCCTTATTTCTGTTTTCAGTCTCAGAAGCTTCAGATTCACTGGAGCTATCCTCAGAAGCAATCCACATAGCCTTCATGGCTTTCTTATACTTATTATCCTTATACACATATTTTTTCTTGTATTTCAACTTTGGACAGTCTGCTTTTATATGTCCTTTTCTTTTTCATTCATAGCAGACAACTTCATCAGATTTGTCAGATTTCTTCCAATCCTTTTTCCAGTGTCCCTTATTATCATACTTTCCTTTGTAATTTGATTTTCTGAAAAATTTCTTCTTCCTATAAAACTTCTTAAATATTCTGGCTATGTGAGCCATTTCTGCATCACTATCAGATTCACTTTCACTTTCTTCACAGCTTCAGCTATCACTTGCATGAATCATCTCCTTATCTTTATTCTTTGAAGTAATAGTCTTGAAATCCACTGACATCCTTTTTGGTTCATCTTCTTCTTCTTTGTTTACCTTAAGTTCTTCCTCATACATCATTAACTTACCAATAAGTTCTTTGACTGGTAGTTTACCAATATCACAAGATTCTCTGACTGAAACAGAAGTGCCACTCCATCGGTCTGGTAGACATATCAAGATTCTCATATTTTTTCCTTTGCTAGAACAGCTTTACCAAGTGAATTGATTGTATTGACTATCTCATTGAACCTGAGATACATAGCAAAAATAGGTTCATCAGTCTTCATCTTAAAATTATCATATTTAATAGTATAAGTATTTAATCTCATTTCTTTAACATTGGTTGTTCATTCATGAGAAAAACCCAAAGTATCCCAAATTTCAAAAGCATTTTTTCAAGAAGAAATTCTGTTAAACTCCTCATCTCCTAGAGCACAGTACAGGGAATTCATAGCTTTATAATTATTATTTTACGCTGTCTTTGTAGGTTCATCCCAAGTTATTCTATCAGTTTCTAGAATTTTATATTGAGATTCTATAGCAGTCCAGATATCAAAACCCATGCTTTCTAAATGAATTTTCATTTTAAGTTTCCACTGATCATAGTTTGTACCATTTAAAAATGGTGGTCTATTAGTAGCATCACCCTCAAGTCTGTTATCCATGATAACTAGGTTGAGAAAAAAAATTAAAGAGATAAAAATTTAGAAAGAACAGAAATTTTAAGAACTTTAAAATACAACTAAAATCACACATGAACAAATAGAGTATTTCAGAAAATATTTTAAAATCCTCTGATACCAAATGTTGGTCAGAGTGGATACTCAAGAGGGGTTGAATTGAGTTCCAATTAAAATTTCTGTTAAAATATTGTCTATCTAAAATCCCCTAATTTATAAAACAAGTTAAACTGTAGTGAATTTATACAGATTGTAAATGTTCACTTAGCTTCTCAAAGATTGATTAGGTCTCAGTTAATTTAACCACAAGATTAAACTAACTTTTGAAACTAACCTACTGATTTACAATAAGTGTAAACAATTGATAATTTAACTATCAATGTAGATTTAAAATAGTTTTGTATTTCAAAGTAATAGCAGTGGAAGAAATAAGATATATGTAGTATACTATAAACTTAAACTAAAGATGCACAATAGATATAACAAGAGTTTTAGTCTCAAGCCGAGACTTAGTCCTCTCAAATTTATATAAATTTGATCCACACCCTGGATCGGGGCTAACAACAGTTTACAAAACTGTTCAGGCCACGCAGGGACCTCTACCACTTTTCTTTGTGGGAATCAAAACAAAGACCAGGCCACACAATGACCTCTTCCACAATTGACGTAGGTAAACAAGAGTAAACAATTGGTTTGAGGATTTTGATATCCTTCAGTTCAGTGCAGGAGACAGTGTGTATATAAGAAATACACAGTACACCACACTGCTTGAAAGTTAATAAATAAATCACTTAGTGAGATGAGATAAGAGTTTAGAAATCTCTAGTGATTATTAAAGAAGCTCTGGACTCGTTGGATTCAACAGGAATGCTTCTTAGTCCTTTGATTTTTCTGTTGAAAAACAGAGTGTCGTAGTCAGCTTGTCTTTTACAGATATGAAAAAGATCTCTTGATTCGTCATGTGTTCTTCAGTGGTTTTGGATTGCATTCATGAGAATTCTTTGATGGTCTGTAAAAAATATTTATTGATCAGGATTGTTCTTCTTGTAGTGCTCTCGGTGTATGTAAGTTCTTCTCATTGTATATTCACACTTGCACACTGCTTCCCTTCTATTTCGTGTACTGCATCTTAATCTTCCTTATATTCCACGAGTTCTGGAAGTAGTAATGATTCCATTTTCATAGGTACGAGATACAGTTTCCTGACATGCCAAAAACTATCATTAAATAACATTAAAAACATTAAAAACATCAAATATAACCGTTAGTATTATTTAAATAATATTGACAAAAAGTTAAGGAACGGTGTCATAGTGATTATGTAAACTGTGTCTTCTTCACGGTATGAGGTTCAAGGTATGAGCTTCACGGTATGAGCTTCACGGTATGAGCTTCACGGTATGAGCTTCACGGTATGAGCTTCGCGGTATGAGCTTCACGGTATGTTCATGTCACGGTGTCTAGCTCACGGCGTGTCCTTCACGGTGTCTGGGTCACGGTGTCTGGGTCATGGTGTCTGGGTCACGGTGTCTGGGTCACGGTGTCTGGGTCACGGTGTCTGGGTCACGGTGTCTGGGTCACGGTGTTTGGGTCACGGTGTCTGGGTCACGGTGTCTGGGTCAGGGTTTCTCGGTCACGGTGTCTGGGTCATGGTGTCTGGGTCACGGTGAGTTCATACTTAGACAAATATCTGTATTTGGACTTAGACAGAATATGCATAATATGGATTAAGGTTAATCATTAGAGAGTAAGAGAACTTGAATCATAAACATAAAGGATTGATAATATACGTGAGATTTTTGATCATGCATAAGACTTGTAAATAATAAAGAGAGTAATTAACATCCATAAGATTTGTTATCATTAAACCATGATGAGTAGTTATTATTGAGATTGAAGAGCATTATCAAGATGTGCAATAAATATTGAGATTAATTAACAGTAAAAGTATTTGTGATCATTAAAACATGATTAACACATGAGGAGTCCAACAAATATAATATTTTTTTTTTCTAAATTTAATTAGATAAATTACTAAAACTATGCTCATCTTATTAACAGAAACAACAATAAAAATGATTTCAAACATATCATTTTGATCCATATTTTAGAATGATAACTTTCTAACTCACACAAATTTTGAAGAGTAGAAAAAGAGATAAAATGTTATCCTATACTATGAAATGATATTATATATGCTGAAAGAACCTATTTCTAAAGCATCTGGTAAAGAGGATTATGAGTAAGTATTATCTCTCTATGGAAAACATTTGAATGATTCCAAATATGTTCAGTGTTTCATGCTATCATCCATGACCAATAAGATTTTGAAGTAACATGAGGTCATGGATCCATATAGTATGACGTATCATATTCGGGATCTCTATCAAGATAAGCTGAGACAAGAGAGATAAGAGATCTATAATGCTCTATTTACAACTATTCTTGGATATTTGGTGCCATTCGGGCCTCATACAGTCAAGATTATTTGATATATTGAACACTTATACATCTTAGGGATTAAATTCCTAGATGAGTTGTACACAGATCTTGGACTTTCCTCAATATCCAAGTCCTCCTCTAGTTTTATTGTTAATTTTAACATGATCAATAATAATAAGAGTCTTTAATAACTTCTTACTCTGATTCTCTAAGTGGATGAGGACATGGGGCATGACAAACCTACGATATTTATGGTGAATAATAAAAGGAAGAAAAGGGAGAAGATTCCCATGAAATATTACATGTATAAAGATCTCAAGCACCATACTTCCAAGAATATGAGGATCTTGAGGTAGGGAAAGGAAAAGTAAGAAGTATTTTTTCACATGTAAAGAAACGAAACGTGAAGTGGAACTGTACCCAGAAGAAAGGGGAAGTTAAAGGGTCATTCAATATTGAGTACAATCATTCAATATCTAAACATTGGGTAATAGATACATCTTTTGGTTCTCACAACTTTATCCAAATTTAGGAAGTAAGTATATTATGAAATATTTATAGAGGGGAGGTGGATTTGTAAGCTGCCAATGGCGCAAGGTTAGCTGATCTATCCTTTAGAGACTACAACATTTCATTGAAAAAAGGAATTATATTGGTTTTTAGATATTTTTATTATGTACCAAATGTTTCCAAAAACATAATTTTTATATCCTACCAAAATACACATGGTTTTATTTTCAAATTTTAAAATAAAATTTGTTTATTTTATAAACAAAACATATGTTATGGAATGACACATTTAAATAATTGTATTTATGTATTAAATAATTAAGACTATATATTGAAAATAGATAAAAAAATCATGTTCACACAACTCATATAACACTCAGTTATGAAATCACTATCTTGGTCATGTAAACGATAATATTTTAAAAAAACTCTATCAAGATGGTTATTTAGAATCTTTTGACCCAAAACCACTTAAAATATGTCATTATTGTTTAAAAGAAAAAATAACTAAACCACCTTTCAGTGGATAGGGTGAAAGGGCCACATTGTTTTTAGGATTGGTATACACTAATGCGTGTAGACCATTTCTAGTATAATCTATAGATGGGTATTATTACGTTATAAATTTTTCTGATGACCTAATTTGATATAGTTATGTCTACTTGATGAGTTATAAGTCTGATTCCTTTAAGAAATTAAATTTTTTCAAAAATAAAGTAGAGAATCAACTTGGAAAGAAGATAAACAAGATTAAATTGACATTTTAAACTATTATTTATATTTTTTTCAGCACTATATAGCCTATGTTTATAACTCAAATTCTAATGATCAAATAGATGAATTTAGTGATGAATGGACGGGTTATGTTGTTCCATAATATTTAGGTAATTCGTGAAAAGAAATCTATCTAAAAATTATTTAATTTTATTGTCTAAAAATTTTATTTATAGTTTATAATAATGTCTAGATTAGAAAATGTATGTTAAGTTCTCAGTTCCATGAAAATGGACTTAGACTTTCATAAAACTATAAAAAAGTTATCATTGATCTATTAATATCATTTACCAATTAACTTCTACACCATTCTATAAAATGATGTTTTCTAAATAACCTAAATAATATTTTCTATTTTTATTATTAAATATGTCAAAAATAATTGTGAAATTCTCAATTCTAAGAAAACGAGATCATATTTTAATAAAACTCTCAGAAAAAATTGATATTCTTTTGGATTGTAAGAAATAAATGTGACACATTCTGACATGTAGTGTACTCAAAATTATGTAAAACACATGTTTTCAATTTAAAATCAACATTTTAGTTCAAATCACACATCACACATTGAATTCCTTGAAAGATCATTGGTCATGAATATCCAAGGAAAAATATTTGATTCATTATTGGAATGTAGAAACAAACTATACATAATTTTGATATTCCTTGTGGTTAGAATGAGTGAAAATAAGTGTATACAATTTAAGGTGACATTTTAGTTCAAAATGCATGTACATATCTCAATTATGATAAATGGGACTGGATTGTCCAAAAAATCTAGGGAAATAATCATTGATCCATTTTTAGCATTTATGAATGAACCGAACATCATTATGATGTGTGGTGTGGTTATAATGGATGAAAACATGTGTTTTCAATTTAAAATCATTATTTTAATCCAAAACATTCCTAATATGCCTAATTTTGAAAAAACTTTCTATGATCATCATTGAAATATATGACAATCATATGTGATCCATTTGTGGTATATAAGAAAAAATAGCATATCATCATGATTCATAGTGTCGTTGGAATGATTAAATACTCATGTTTTAAATTTAATGGTGTCATTTTAGTTAAAAAACACGACACAATCAATTTTGAGCAACTGAGTTCAGATTATCATTAAAATATTGAAAAATAATATTTTATACGTTTTTTGGAAAGTAAAAAAATGGAACTTTATTTTCAACATGTAGTGTGCCTGGAAGGATATAAAATTTGTGTTTTCAATTTAAAAGTCACATTTTAGTTAAAAAAGTGCATCATATGATCAATTTTGAATGGATATGAACCTAAAACTGTAGTTTTTACATTTGATTCATTCCATACATGGGTTATATAAAGAGATAAAGAAATAAATATCTATTCACTATAGTAATGGAGTAGTAAATAAAGGGTTAAAAGTCTAAAAATTATAAAGGACACTGGATAATTTTTCCATGTTTTAATATAGTGGAAACTATCCAGGACTGAATATTCGAGGTTTAATAAATTAGGTATAATGTTTTTTTAGGAATATAATAATTTTTTAAAAGAGAAATATTATTTTAAATTGATTGAAAATTTGAACTAAAATATAAAAAACAGGTTCCTGAATTCAATTATATTGCATAATCAATATGTTAAATAAATTAATTGAAATAAGCTTTTTATTGAAGATGCGTGGTTTGGTTACCAACTATATATTAGTATTATAATAGTAGCTTGGAGTGTATAAAACCAATAATCTAAAATATAAAGAGACACAAAAAATTTAAGTGATGTGATGATGTTAACACATCGATAGAAGGATGAATGACCATAGAAGTTAATATATATATTGCACACATCAGTAACTTTCATCATCCTCATTGAGTCACCCACTAAGAGAAGATCTATTATCAAACCCTTTATGTTCTTATGTCAAATAAATACACCATAATCAAACTTTATCCATGACCCATGGAGATATAAGCCACCATCATTATGGATATCCCAAATATCCTTCTCAAAGATTTGATATTGTGGGAAGAAACCATTGAAGAGATTAAAAATAGAATGAAAAGAAGACTATGAAGTTAAAAAGATGCTTTATTACTAATAAATTACCATTCTTGTCTTAGTATCTGAAGGCATGTGGAAATATTGAATTATATAGATGAATATGAATATTTGGAAGAAGGAAATGAGAATGGAATAAAATATTAATAAGTACAACACAGCATATCTGATTGCACAAGGATTTATAAGGGGAACCATCCAAACATAATTGTGTTGAAGTCATTGTTGATATCCTTATCCCATGGGGGATATGGATTATTCCCAATAAATATTTTTTTTGAGGTCCTTCAAAAGGAGGGACCACCAATAGTTTTTAGGAGTCTTAAAAACTATATTAGTACAATGGTATTGATCTTATGCATGTGTTGTTTTGGTTTCTACTTTTGTTGTTGTTAATTAAATATTGTTTTAATATTCTTATTCTCATTTTTTCACCATCACCTAGTATTTTTTTGACCCTTATGTAGTTTTAGTTTTACCCCAGTGTGGGATTTGCCTCATTAGGTTTACCCTCGCATGATGCCCTCATTAAATTTGTGTGAGTTTTCCTTACCCTTATATATCCTCGAGTTGCGATGATCTACCCTGACGTAGCATCGGGTTTACCATTCCATAGGTTATGGTGTACCCTTACATTAGGGTACATGGTACCCTTGTGTGGGGATTAACCTAACCTTATATATAGGTCCCCTTACCATTATGTAGCTCGAGTAAATCCTTTTTTAGGCTTTAGTTTAATGGTTCACCCTTATGTGTGTGTCCCTTGAACCTTCCATGTGTCCCATGATAACCATTACATGAATCTTGTAATTTTATACCATACCCTTTTATAGTGGTCTGGTGACCTTTACATAGATTAGATATGCCCATATGTTGGATTTTATTACTCTTATGAATAGGTAATGGTACCTTTATGTGGCCATCTTGGTTAACCCTTACACAGCATGTTCATTACCATTACACATATTTATTTTTTATTTACCACCAGTTTATCAGGTTACTAGGGATCAAGGTTTTACGGCCTTCTATTTCATGATTATTGTTATGTAATTTCAATAACCCCTTGATCCTCGTGGGTATTACTTCCTTAAAATATCCATATTGAAGTATATTGGATGGATCTAAGGTTCCAAGAGAGAGAGAACTGCATTTGGAGAGCTCTGGTGGCCCAGTCCTTTGACCCGCTGTAGGAGGAGTCAAGCAATGACCTTGTTCGTTGAGCTCTTCATTACTTCATTGAGTTATTGATAATTATTTTAGAATCTTGAAATGTGTGATATTCTATGGTGACAAACCAGGAAAAGGGGAACCTTGAGGACATCGATTGTTGAGGACTCGGTAATGATGATTTTTAGCCTCTTTGACCCTATTCCTTGACAAAGTTTTGAATGAGCCTCAATAAGGGGGTTTCAGTCTTATTTTAATTATATTTGTCAATTTTTAGGATGTTTCAGGTATACTAATTGTTTATTCATCATATGTGTCATGTATTGCTTTCCACATCTAGTATTTATCCAATCATGTTGTTTCTTGTAATCCTCTTTATTATTTCATAGTATAATATCATGATGATTCTTCCCCATGCATGTATTTCAATTGGTTAAAGGTTATAAATCTTCTTATCCTTTTAAGGATTTATGATTTTGTTACTTTTAATTTTAATCATTGAATGTTCATAGATTTTTTATTTAACTAAAATATGGACTTATAATGATATCTCATTTTTCTCCCACTAGACATATTATACATTCGGTTATGACTATTTTATCACTGCATTAATGCTGCATCATTCCATTTTAATATTATTGAGTTTTTTTATGAGAAAAAAACTCAATTATGGTTTTGGAAATTACATGTTTAGGTATGATTTTGTTATTACCATGTTTTGTAGAATTTCTTTTAATTTTTTAAATCATGTTGTGTAGATTTCAATTTTTGTTTTGTTGGAATCATATTTATACAAATTAAGGGTTTTTAATCCATTAATTAGTGTTGTAATTGCCACTGCATATATGACTTTGGTCACTCTTATATTCATCTGAATATTTTATGATTTTTAGAATTCAACTTGAACATGATTACTCTTTATTAGTTAATATTTTATAAACGTGAAATAAATTTCATTGTTCTATTTTTGATTTTATATACCAAAATTAACTGAAGTGGATCCACACAGTTGAATACAAGTACATCACAAAACAAAGTGGTTTTAGAGGGAAATTATGATTAATTTTTTCATTTAAGTTTCAAATCTCTTATTCATTACTATAAATTATTTACTAGTGGATTTTACCAATAGTAATAATGCATTGATGTTCGTTTAGCTAGGAAGTTTTCTCTCTTTTGTCTATAATTTTATTATATGATATTGATTGTTTTTTCCATGCTCGTTTACCTATTTTATTTTCCTATATTAGCTTTATAGATTCCTTTTTTAGGTGCTAAATGTTTTTTCTCTTGTTTATGTTAGGAATGGTTTTGTGTGAGGTTTGTCTATATAAGAGTTTTTTGGTTAATAGGGAGGTGTTTTTGAAGTATCTGGTGTATCCAGTGTCTTTTATTTGCATATGAGTCGAGCTTATTTTATTTGTGGTGTTTTCATCCACATCCTATTGGACTATTGTCTATGGATAAGGGCCTATGGAAAGTTCAGTATTTTTGTTTAGCTAGTTATTAGATCTAGTATTTTTGTTTTTTTCTTGGCATTCCATCAAGATTCTTGGTTTTTCTATTTGAACCTTTTAGCTTATTTGTTTTAGTTTCCTTGTGCTTGTAATCATGTAACATTAGGAAGATAGAAAGGATGTATTCCCTTTTACCAACTTGTTTCGCCTAGGTGTTTAACTGGTTCCCCCCTTTGTTCTCACGTTCTAGAGTTGTCCTAGGATATTTGGATTCCTAGAATGTGATCTTGATGTTTCCCTTTTTTTGAGAATCTCTCATTTTGAATTTTTTAGGAATTTTTCTCCTGGGTTGTAGATTTTGAATCCAACCATTAAGGATTTTTTTACCTTATTCTGAAATTATTCTTATTAGGTTTTAGGTAGTGTGTCTCGGCCAAAACCCAATGATGTTAGGTGCTTAGATATTTTTTATTTTTATGGGTCCAGTCATATGTTCATTCAGTTTTTTCTTTTTCTATGATTTCTCTCTATATGATTCTTTTGTTTCTTATTGTTTCATGATTTATCTATTGTTTATGAGTTTCATTCTCTCTGAATTGTATGAAACTTTTTATTCTGGAATCTTTTTTTGTTTGAGGATGGGTATTTCTATATTTTATTGTGTTTTTCATGAATTTTTGACTTATTTCAGGGACCTATTATAGCATGTGATTTGATGGCCCCAACTTCCTCATTGACATTGTCTTAGAGTGAAACTCATGTATGTAGGGGAATATAGTCTCTGTTTATAGTTGTTTTTAATTGTTTAAATTTAGAGTATGTTTCTAGATTTTAGAATATCATTCAATTTTGTGAACCCTATTTCACATTGATGCAAAGAGGGGGGGGGGGTCTTCATGTCATACCCTATAGGTGTTTCCTATTTAGGATGTTCCTCAATTGATTATGATAGGTTGGGTAGTGTATAATAATCATATGCATTTTGTATTTAATTTTATAGGTGGTGATATATCATGTCATTGCATTTTAAATCCTTTCTGTATTTAATTTCCATGGTCGATATTTTTTTATTTAGATTCCCATTTTTTTATTTTAAATTAAATATGGTTTTAATATGACTATCTGCCTTATTTTCATCATCTCTTGGTCCTTATTTTTACCCTTACATAGTATTGGTTTTACCCCTACATTGTCTCTGTATCTTTAGTTTTACCCACACCTGAGGCCCTCATCACCTTAACATGAGTTTTCCCTACCCTTACATAGACTTGGATTGTTGTGGCCTTCCCTTATATGGGCCTAGGTTTACCCTTTCATATGTTTTGATGTACCCTTTTGTGAGGATTCAAGGTACCCTTATGTGGGGATTGGTTTATCTTTACTTAGTGGTTCCCTAACATTTATGTAACTAAGGTAAACCCTTAAATGAACATTAGTTCTATGGTTCACCCTTATATGGATTTCTCTTGACACTTTTGTGATTCTTAGGATTATACTTATATGAATATTGGAATCTTATACCTTACCCTAATGTAGAGGTCCCTGGACCATTACGTAGCTTAGGTATACCCTAACATGGGAGTTGAGTACCCATACGTCTGGGGATGTGTTACCCTTATACATCCACCTCAGTTGACCCTTACTCAATGGGTTGATTACATTTATGCATATATATTTTTTATTTTCCACTAGTTTATCAGGTCATTTGGAATTGAGGTTTTTTAGTCATTCATTTATCGATTACTATTAATCTATTGTAGCAACCCCTCAAGACCCATGGGTATAACTTCCCCACAGTCTCTGGATTGAGGTAAACAAACTGAATCGACGGTGCCTAGAGATATATATCACCATGTATGGAGAGCACTTATGGCCACGAATTTTGGCCTTTTTAAGGAGAAGCTAAGAGATGACCTGGTTCATAAAGCACACTATCAGTTTTCAAAGTTTATGTGACTCCTTCAACTGAATCGTAGTGTACGATCTATGATGGAAAAAAACATAAACAATGGGAACCTTGAGGACATCAGCCTTGAAGGAATTTATGGAAAATATTTCAATATCTTCTTCGACACTCTTTATTGAAAAAAAATTAGTGATCCCTATTAATGGGGTTTTAGTCCTATTTTGGTTTTCTTTGTATATTTTTTGAGGTTTTGTGTCTACTCCTTTTTTATTCATCATATGTGTCAAGTATTTTATTCCTCATCCAATATTATTCTGGCCATTTTTCTTATTTTACTCCTATTTATAGTTTCATAGTAGAAACCCATGATGATTCTACCCTATAAAAATATTGATATTGGCATAATCATGTGAATATCCTTGTAATTTTACTACTTTCCAAAAAAAAATTCATCAGCATAAGAGTTGAACATTTTCTGATTCTTGATGCAAATAAAATATAACCCTATAATTTTATTTCATTTTCCCTCCACATACCATTATTGGAATTCTGTTATGATCATTTTATCACTGTGTACTTTCTTCTTCATTCCTACTTAATGTTTTTGAGTTTATTTATGTGTAAAAACTCAATTTAGGTTCTAGAAATGACATGTTCAAGTCTTCTTTGGTTATTCCCATGTTCTAAAACATTTATTCTATTTTTTTTAATATTGTTGTATAAATTTTAATTTTAATTTTATTATATTAATTTTTATATAACTTGAGAATTCTATATTCCATAATTAGAATTATAATTGTCACTCCATATGTGACTTTGTTTACTCTTGAAATCATTTAAATATTTTCCAATTTTGGGAATACAATTTGAACATGATTTATTTATATTAGTTTATATGTTATAAACTAGAAATAAAAATCATTTTTTTTATTTTGGATTTTACAAACCAAAATTATCCCAAGTGGATCCTCATGATTTAACAAAGATTGCCTCGTAGAGTGTAGCTTGAAACAAATGTCTGAACATACCATAAATGAAAAATGGAATTTTATGGAATTTTTTAAATATTTGAAATTTACAAAGAATACCCAAAAATATCAATTTATGTTTGGAATAATCATAAATAAAATCAAGTATATTCAATGTGTTTGACCTATAAAATATTAACATATCACACATTTAAAATAGAATATTTTTTAAATAGACATAGAACATAATGAACTTTTAAATACTACAATATAAACAAGGAAACATGTGAGAGTGGAAAATCAATATAGTAGAGATCGGTGAGGGAAAAAGGGAAAGAAGGTGATGGCACAAAACTAATAGGTATTGGGATTGTAAGTAGCCTGTTTAGAAATAAAATAAGTAGCTTCATTTTAGAAGACACATGAAGTTGTTTTTTTATGAGGGTTGTGAAATTCAGTACGTTATATCCTCTAGGGTTAAGGATTTTCTGGGTTGATTGTTCCCAACCTATAAACTGAATAAAATTATTTAGTTAATGTGTTTACCACATCATTATTCCCTTGGGGAGGATGACACACATCCTTAATTTCCAAATCGACTGGACATGTGTCATGGATACTTGGTCTAACCCTATCCAATTTAATTAGGTCTGAATACTTCTAAACCAGGTTTGGATCCAGTTCAAGTATTAAATAAACTACCCGATTATTATTTTCATCGGATTCAGATACCACTTATAGGGTACTCAAACTTGAATACATTTTTTAAAATAAAAATAAATCAATGTTCTCCATTATATTTATTGAATATTCATAATTTATATCTATATATTTTTTCAATAGTAATATTATAATGTTCATTATACATTAAATATTTTTTGTGAGTGGAAATTTAAAACCCCTTCTCCCATTTTGTTATCATCATGAACCTATCCAACATCATTTTACAATTATTTCATACCATCGTTAAATGTAAGACATGAAAATCCTCCCATAAGCATAAATTTTTAATCATTTAATCATTTAAAATCCCTCCTCCACTACAAAGATAATGCACACTCCTCGATCTAGCATTTCATATAAAATTTAATTTTAATAATTTGAAAATAATTTTAAAAATGAGAAATTATTAGTAGTAGTAATATTATTTTTTGGCGAAGAACACATGGAACACCCGCAATATAAACATGAGTATCTCACATTAATTAAGTACTTCCAAAAAATGAATTCAAAACATGAAAAATAATCAACAAAATGAATAATTTCAAAAAAAAACTAAAGAAAACTAAAAGTTCATAGAGATTTAGAATGGTTCAGTACCAGTTTGGTCCTGCTTCTTGATAATAACACCACCCAACTATACAATTTTTTTTAAAAAAAAAATAGAGTACAGAATGTGAGAGTTCAACCTAAAAGAAAACAACAAGAATATTATGATGTAATAAAGAAAACATTCAAGAATTGTAAGAGAAAAATAATAATATTACAAATGGATTGATTTATCAACCAACCAATGCATAGATGATCTCCAGGTGACTTTAATTATGTTGATGAATGAGCATGAGACTACCTCTCGATCAACACTACCATCTCCACCAAAACACAACATCAGGGAATCTCTGATCATTGATAGTAAGGTTGTGATTTTAATTTCCATATGAAATTGACTCTTCAATTCTTCTATTTCCATATATGTATTTGTTTCTCATGAATGAAAAAATAGTTGGATTTAATTTATGCTAAAATTTCACTTGATATAATCATTCTTATTGTCATGATTAGTTTTTAGTCTATACCCGAGTGGGATTATTTTCTACATATATGGGGCCTTGTGTGTAGGAATGTTTCTTTTTTTGGTGATATGTTACCTATACTTTCAGTTTTATTAATCTAACTTCATTTTCTAAGGGATTACATGAGTCATTGATCCTTTTTCCACCCTCTCATTTGAAACATGAATGTTTTTGGACTTCCACAGTCGAGTTGTTTAGTCATGAGATGTTAATCCTAATTTATTTGAGAAGAACCATCATTGCATTGTTTCAGGATAATTGATGGATTCTGTAGGTGTATTTTGGAATGGAATGATTCTATTCTCATCTCTGATCCCTCATTTGAGATCCCACTCAAGAAACCCTTTTCATAATATTAATAGTGATGCCATATTTTATTTACTCGAAATATCATGTTTCAAGATGTTACTAGAGCAATTATCATCATTTTTTTACATACCAGAGTAGAACTCATCTCATAGTAGGTCTTTAGTGGAGATCTGGTGTATTCCTACTGTAAGGATCCTTCTAGGAGAATGTTACTATATCCAGAAACAATAATTACACCAATCATGAGCATCAAAGAAGGTATTTTCCATCATTGTAAGTTGATCAACCCTTTGTTCATCATTCCAAATTGTTTACATTTTGATTGTTTCTCATATTTTTGATGTGTTCTTGAATGGTGATGGATTTCTATTTTTACTCTCGTTTTTTAAACATTAATTAATATGATGGTTTTCTAGTGTTATTTTCATTCACGTAGGTTCCAAAAGGTTATGAAGCACATTAAATCATTATGTTCTTTACTGCTTTCTTTCATTGTTGTTTATTTTCTTATCTCTTCCTAATTCTACTCTTCTTCACCCTTCATGAGACATTATCATTTTTTCTATGATTTCTTCTTTGATCTCAAATACTTTTAGTAACTAAACCTTCATTTGATAATCACAGGAAATTTCATGGGGGATTACACTTGGCATATCCCCCCACAAATTGGTATCAAATCCAACGAAGAAAAAATGGAATTTATGAAGTAAAAAATTAAAAAAAAAATTAATTTTGAAAATGATTTTAACTATAGGGTAATTAAGACAAGGGATATTATAGTGCAGTAATGGCTTATCGATGAATTTCATGGTCCTAAAACCCCTATTCACCTAGTCTACCAATGAAAAAACTACTACCACCTACAAATACATATCTGTTGATGTTCTTTAGAAGACCCATAGTTCCCTTTTTTCCTTAGGTAACAAGGGGCATAGGGAAATATACTTTCAGACATTCACTCGGGAAATATGGTTGAAACTAGAAAAACTATACATGACTGCCTCACTAATTGGTAACCTATGAAGAAACATTGAATATTATCATTTTAAGTGTGCCTTAAAACCTAAAACAAATCCTATTTTGATGAATTATATAATATTATTCTTGATTTTTCAAATATAAATGTATCTATTGAGGATGAATACCATTCCATGATTCTGTTAGTCTCTCTTAATAGTTATTATAATAATATTTTTGAAACCATTATGTATGGTATTGAATCCTTGTTCCTTGAATTGGTTAAATCATCCTTGTTGTCTAAAGAGTTTAATACAAAACCTAAAGTAAAGGGTGAGGTCGAGACCTGTTTTACAATGTTTAGACTGGAAAACAAGGGAAAAAGATAGATAATTGTAATAATGACCTGACCTATTCTAAATAAAACCACCCATATGATTTAATTAAATGTATTATTATGTAATATGGTTATAGAAAACACATGCACTTCTTTGGTTTTATTAAATCTTATTAGATTTAAAATACTGTTAAGCATAATTATCATTGATAAAATAGTCGTTGAATAATGATCATATGATTAGTATGAATATAGGGTTTAACAAATCCAATTAACATAAAAAAAAGTAAGTGATAGCCTCAACCAGTGTGATTATACCCTAGGAAGCCCATTTATAATATTTTCCAAGGGAGATAGCATCACTGGGATTTTACTTTGACCAATACTAATCTAGGATCCAACAACTTAAGCACGAGCAAAACCATTTACGGCAGAATTTCATGCTCATCAAGATCAAAACCCTAACCATATACATTGAACCACGCCATGAAAATCTCAATATCATGCACTATAATCTTAGGGATTTTTCTAGTGTATTAAATGGATATGTCTCAAGACCAAAATAATATAAATAGATATATTTTATAGAATAATTTTTATATTTACTTCTTATCATTACATTATAAATGGTTTTGATATTTCTACAATAACACATAAATTTTTTTATTAATTAGTATTAAATTTCAATTAAGATGTTTATTTTTATGAATTAATTGATTTTTAAAATAAAAAATATTTTAATAAAATATTATTATTGAATAATTTTTATCAAACATAAATGATCATATAATTTTTATGAAGTCAAATATAATTTTTATAAGGGTTTGAAAACTGTTATTATAAAAACCCAACATTTCTCAATAAATATCGATAATTATTTTAAAAGTGAAAATAAACATATTTAGAAAATTATTTTGAAAAAATGAACATTATTTTTGGAATCATAAAATCAAAATTATCCAATAGTTAATTTTTCATAATTTTATGGAGCAGTCGAATGTTTTGGTGAAAATTTTATACGTTATAAATATACAGTGTGTATTATGACGTCATAATGACCCAAAAGTGATGTAATAGATACTATAAAAGTTATCCAAAAATAAATCAATGTTTTCCCATTAAAATAAAGTTATTTTCTATTTATTTGAATAATTTTATAAATCATTTATTAATCCTTTAAAACCATTAATGTATTTTAATGTTTTAAAATCATTTCTTTGAGAATATGACTCACTTTCACATAAGAAAGGGTGTTATTTCATTATTTTAGGACCATGGACTTATAAAATAATTAAAAACACCGTTATTTGGAATAAAAAATGGTCAAACCCCATAATAAGGTTTGTGTTTTTTGTTATTTTATTATATGGAGTCCAAAACCTTAGTGTTAGAAATAATAATGAACTCCTCACCATTTTCCTATATAAATCCACCCAAGATCCCATTTATCATCACTAAAAATCCTTGGAGTACGTTATTAATCTGACATAACCTCTATATATTCCTCCCAAGGTCCCCCAATCTCTCAATAATCTCCTCCAAATCATTTGGAACCACACTCTCAATGTAAGGGATCCCCCTTTTCTCAAATTTATTCAAGAATCTTCAACATTTTATGCCCTTTTATTTTCAATTACTAATGTTGGGGTGTGTTTTTTCACATTAACCATACTTAAATTATTATTTATAAATGATTATATACCCTTTTAACTCGCATTAATCCCCCCCATGAACATTTATCTTCCCCTGTTATGCTGCTTAAATTTCACTGTAGGATTCCATGCCAAAAAATGTGTTGTGAATACTCATACCCAATTCATATCAAGTGTTTTCACCTTTATACACTTATACTTATTTGATTTGGGACCTACATTTAATCATTCCACCCTCATTTATTGTGTAATCAAATGTGATGAAAAATTATTCCATGTAATATGATCTATGTGGCACACTAAAGTGTGATAATGAAATGAAAGTGATGGGTACACCCGAAATTATATAGTGTTCCAATGAATTGGTTAATGTTTAGTCTCATGAGACTTCATGTTAGGATAGGTAGTAAACTTGATTCCATAATGGGTATTTTTCCATCATTATGTCTTTTCATATATCCTTGACCTGTTTTTATGATGTAGTGTTTTAAGTTGTTGCCACATTTCCCATGTTTCCTTTATATTATCATGTCATATCGTGCCTTATTATTCATGTTTATGACTCTCATTCCTTTTTTGTCATGTTGATATTACTATTATCTAATATGCATTAAATTCATCATTATTTTCCATTTTATTCCCTTATTGGGATTTATAGCTCATCCCTTTCTTATGTATATCCCCAAGTTATCCCATGTTGTTTCAAGTATGAAGGAATATTATGAACATGTTAAGGAGGTTTTCAATAAAGATGATGTATTTACTTTATTAAGTTGTTATTTTAAGTACCTAATTCCCAAATATACTCTAATTTATAATATTCTAGGTATTATTATGTGTAATATTATGTAATAAATAATGAATTAATGTCTAATAAAGAGAAGTGTTATCACAGTTGGTATCAAAGGAAAAGTTTAGTTATTTTTGGGATTGGGATTAGAAAACTCTAGAGAAAGATGAAGGGATAAAACTAAGTATAATAAAGCATCCTAAAATTTTGGTAAGTATAAAGTAAGTTGTTTATCAAGAAATTATATCTCTATCTAGAAACCACAAGTGAATTTGGATCTGGCAAATATATATATAGGGGTAAAACCTGAAAACACCACGTTGACCTAGACTCATTTAGGAACTTTTCCACAAAAATGGGGCTTAATACACACCTATTTTAAAACTCCTAGTGTATATTCTTTGGTAAATTCATAATCTCATTACAAACCATTATTATGGAAACAAAAAATGACCATAATAGTCTATGTTAGAAAATAGATCATGGATAACATAGATTGAAGCCTAGAAATTCATAACATAAGGACACAAATGTCGTTTATAAGTTATCCATTTAATGTAATTGGATTCTCATTTATGAGTTTAATATTTTTAAAACCATGAACCCTAATTTTCCCTTTATTCTAGCCAATGTCTGGAAATAGTAGGAATCAGGTAAACAATCGATGTGACAGGTAATGTGATGGCTGCCCCTGATGAGATGTCCAACCCGATGGGAGTGAGAATCGTGAAATTTCTGATGATACACTATTAGATGACTAAAGTTCTGAATAGAACCCTAGATTATTAGAAGTTCCCAAACTCCCTAAGAAAGAACAAGCTTCAATTGAGACCTTTATGTAAAAAAGGCCTCTGAATTTAAATGGATCATCGTATCCCTTAATCATGGAAAAATGGATCAAATCTATTTATATTATCTTTTCTATCCATAAATGTTATGAACAATAGAATGTTATGATGGATTTGTATCAGATAGAGGGAGAATATGATCAGTGGTGTAAATTGATCAATACTATGAATCCTGAGTAAGATATCAAAGCGATGGGGTGGAAGGAATTATGGAAAATGTTTTTTAATAAATATTTTCCTCACAATAACCAACATAATATTGAAATGGATTTCCTTCCCCTCAAGAAAATATATGATGAATATATCAGGGTGTATGAGTCTAACTTCAATATACTTGTGTGATACACCTATATTAAGTCAATAAGGTTTCCTTATGACTTTTCCATTCCTTCATGTTTTGAAAATCACAAACACTCTATCTTAAGGAAATTTTTTTCCCATGTATTTTATATTCATAAGGAAAATTTTCCTTCCCCAAGGAAATTTAACATACCAGGTTTTCATTGTTCATATTATAATCTAAATCATTTTCCTTCTAAGTATAAAATTCGGTTTCATAACTAAAACCTCGGAATCTTATAAATACTTTGATATAGAGCATTCTGTTTTTAGGATCCGAATTTAGGTTTTGAATTCTCTGAATTCAGACTCCAAACTTTCTGAGTTCATGGTCGACTGCTTCTTTGGATCCTAAAACCTCTGGCTTTGTTGTTACCCCTAAGTGCATGGTTGACTGCTTCTTTGGGGGTCAAAAACCAAATATAAAAATAATATTAGAGATATTAGACTTTTATAGCAATGAGGAAATTGTCTAATGTGCCCAAAAAGTTGAAAAGGAGATCGTAGAATCTCATGGTTAACATAGGGATAAGATGCGGAAAGTGAAGTTTAATTCTGGTGGATAGATGAAAAATACCACGCTGCTAAGAAATTTCAACATCCCACTTGTCATAAGTGAGGAAAGAAGCACCCTAGAAATTACCTATGGGGGAATAAAAAATGATTTATGGGTGGGATGGAAAGACACCAATCTAGAAATTTCTAATAGAACAAACCCACTAATGCATTGGAAGAACGAAATACTCCAGTCAACCCACAGCGCATTATTCATTTCTTCAACTACAATAAATCAGGGCACTTTTAAAACCAATGCACTATGCCAAGGGTTTTTAGAGAAAACCAAATACATCCAAGGGAGAAAGGGAAATATTTTCCAGTGACAATTGCTGAGGAGGATCCGGACAATGAAGTAGTGAAACATATGACTATTATTCATTCAATAATAGAGAAAAACCTTTTTGATCCTGGTTCTAAAAATTCCTTCATATCATGAATGTTTAGTATAACTATTATAACACCACCAAAAATCATGGAATTAGAGCTATCGATGAAAACAGAAAATGGGGAAATTATTTCATCCCAAGTATATAACTCCTCCCCTACCAAAATTTGTGTCCTGAAATTTATAGCGAGCCTTATCATACTTCATTATATAGAATTTGATGTAATTCTGGGTGTGCATTAAATTTATCTATATAGATCAAAAATAAATAACCATGATAAGGAATTCACTCTATGCTTTATGAATACTCCTCTGATTCTATACAAATGCATGGAAATTGATGAATCTTATTTAACACCAACAACTCAAGCATGGATATTATTGACCTCTGGGAAAGAATATCTAGTTCAAATGATTGAGTCTAAGGAAAGGATCATCATTGAAGATATGCCCATTATGAGGGAATACACTTAAGTGTTTCCTAAATAATTTTCTAGTCTTCCTCCTAGTCAAGAGGTTGAATTTTCAATCGGGATTATACCTTGAGTGTTGCTATTATCCAAGACTCTGTATAAAATGGTTATTATGGAACTTGAGGAGCTAAAGAAAAAACTATAGGATAATATGGATAAAGGGTTCATACGCCTAAGTAGTTCACCTTGGGGGGTGATTTAGTCCTATTAATTAAGAACAAGGACGGTTCAATGTGCCTTTGCATTGATTTTCATGAGCTCAACAAGATCACAATTAAAAACCGGTATCCTCTATCACATATTGATGAATTTTTCGATCAGCTACAAGAAGAATAATACTTATCCAAGGTGGATCTTCGGTCAGGATATTACCATGTTAGGGTGAAGAAGGAAAATATCCCACATATTGTTTTTCGTACAAAGTACGAGCACTATGAGTTCATAGAAATTCTCTTCGGACTGACTAATTCTCCATAAATATTTATGGACTTGATGAATATAGTATTTAGATATTACCTCCAAAAAATTATTGTAGTCTTTTTAGAGGATTTTATAATATAATCCAAAAGAAATGAGGATAATGAGGTGCATCTAAGAACAGTGCTAAAGACCTTCTGAGAGGGGAATCTTTATTCCAAGTACAAAAAATGTGAGTTCTAGTTGAATGAAGTCACATTCTTAGGCAATATTATCACAAGAAATGGGTTATTTGTGGACTCTTTAAAGACACAATCAATTGAAGGATGGTGATGCCAACATATGTGACTCATAGTTTCCTTGGATTACCTAGGTACTATTTTATATTTGTTATAAATTTATCATGATTTTCAAACCCTCTAATAAAGATAACTTAGAAGGGAGTCATGTTTTCTTAGAATGATGAATGAAAATAAAGATTCAAGGAGTTGAAAAGGAGACTTATCACTGCAATTGTACTCACACAACCCACAAGTGGAGAAAATTTCATGGTATTTAGTGATTCCGAAAATAAGGGATTGAGGTATGTGTTAATGGGAAATGACAAAGTGATATCTTATGTTTCAAGGAAGTTAAAAATTCATGAACAGAACTACCCAACACATGGTCTGGAGCTGGATATAGTGATTTTCTCTTTGAATATATGGCGAAATTATCTCTTTGGGGAGAAGATAAAAATTTATAAAAATCACAAAATCATCAATTATATATTTAAATAGAATTATATGAATATTTTCTAATGAATATGGTTATATTTGATCAAGGACTATGACTGTTCAATCCACTACCATCAGGGAAAATGAGAATAGAGTGGAAGATTATATAAGTAGAAAGGCTCCAACATTCTTATCATTAATGAAAAATGGGAAGGATGTGATCTTAATAGACTTAAAGAGGATAGAAACTTGAATCATATAGCAAGGAACATCATAAATCCTTTAACAAATGATTTCAAAACCTTCTCTTTTAGGAAAAAATAAAGGATGTTCAAAGAGATGATGTGGGAATTCAATAAATGGTGAGACAACATCTTCCTCTAGTCGAGTTCTCATATACTAACAGTTTCTACTCAAGCATCCAAATGGATCCCTATGAAGCCCTATATGGGAAGAGATATTGAACACCTACATGTTGGGATAAAGTTGGAGAACGTAAACTGCTAGGTCTTGAAATGGTTCCCGAAATGGTGGAATAGGTTAATACCATTCAGAATCACATCAAGGCTACTCAAAGTCAAAAAAAGAGCTATGATGATAATCACCAACAACACATAGAGTTTGATGTTAGAGACATGGTATTCCTCTGCATACCTCCATGGAAAAAATTAATGACATTTGGGATGAAAGTAAATCCTAGTCCAAGATACATTAGTACCTTTAAGATCCTAGATCACATTTGAGCACTGTAATATGGAATAGAAATCATGTACCAACCAGACCCCTCACATGTACTAAATCTAGAGGTGGTACCATTGAATAATAACATTTCCAATGAGGATAAACCGATGGGTATCATAGATCGTTGAGAAAAAGTTTTATGAAATAATAAAATGAACCTTGTCAAAGTGAAGTTGAGAAAACACAATTTTGAAGAAGCAACATGAGACTTGGAAAATGTGATGAAATAGAGTTACCCTCATCTATTTTAGTGTGGGAATAAAAATTTCAATGGTGAAATTTCTGAATGGGGATGATTGTAACGACCCAAACTGTTATAAATAAAATTCCCTTTATGATTTAATTAAATATATTATTATATAATATGGTTATATAAAACACATGCACTTATTTGGTTTTATTATATCCTATTGTGTTTCAAATAACATCAAGCATCATTATCATTAATAATATAGTTGTTGAAAAAATAATCATATGATCAGTATAAATATAGTATTTTAACCAATCCAATTGACACAGGCAAAGAAAATGATGTCCTCTGCCAGTAGGATCGTACCATATAAACCCTATTTGTTAGAGCTTCCAAGGGAGATATAATCACTGGTATTTTCCTTTGACCAATCCAAAGATGATGTCCAATAACTTAAGCAGGAGCGAAACTATTTATTGGAGAATTTTAAGATCATCGAGATCATTGCCGAAACCATGTACACCAAACCACCTATTGAAAATCTCACTTTCCCCCACCTTACTCTTAGAAAATTTTTGGATGTATTAAAGGGATATGTTTAAATACCACAATAATATTAATATTTATATTGTATATAATAATGTTAATATTTATTTTTTATCATTACTTCGAAAATGATTTTGATTTTTATATAATAAAACACAAATTGTATTTTTAATTAGTATTAGATTTCCATTAAGATGTTAATTTTGAGGAATTAATGGATTTTGGAAATAAATAATATTTTAATAAAATATTATTATTAAATAATTTTTATCAAATATAAATTATCATATAATTTTTATGAAGTCAAATTTAATTTTTATACGGGTTTGAAAACTGTGATTATCAAAAAAACCCAGTATTTCTCAATAATTATCAATTATTATTTTAAAAGTAAAAATACACAAATTTATAAAATTATTTTGATAAAATTAATATTATTTGTTGGAATATGAATATAAAAATTACACAATAGTGAATTTTTCATAATTTTTTTAGATAGTCAAATATTTGGGTAAATATTAAATACCATATAAATATATGGGGTGTATAATGACATTATAATGATCCAAAATTTATATAATAAATTCAATAAAGGATATATAAGACCATATAATTGTTTTACCTTTTAAATAATGTGAATTTATGTTTATTTTATTAATTTTATAAATTCTTTATATTTCCTCCAAAACTATTAATATATTTTAATGTTTTAAAATAATTTCTTTAATATTGTGACTCAATTCCACATAATCAGGGGTATTATTTTATTAATTTAATCCCATGAATTATAAAATATGGAAAACCATCCATATTTTGAAAAAAACATGGACAAAAAACATGGTAGGGTTTGTGGTTTTGGTTATTTTATTATATAGGGCCCAAAACCTATGTGTGGGAAATAATAAAGAACTTAACTCTCCTTTCCAATATAAACCCACCCATTATACCATTTCTCTTAATTAAAATTAATTTTATCAAATCATTAATTTTACATACCCTCTCTATAGTCATCCCAAGGTTTCCCAATCTATTAAGAAGTTTTTCCCAATTAGTTTGAATCACACTCTCAAGGTATGGGATCCTCCTTTCTCCCCTTTACTCAATAAAAGTCTTCATTTTATGCCCTTTTATTTTCAATTACTACTGTTGGGTTGTGTTTTTACACATGAACCATACCACCTTTATGATGTATAAATTAGGAGATATCTATTTTACTCTAATTAATCCCTCGTATGAATATTTTTTTGCCCTCGCTATGCTGCTAAAAATTCACTATGGGATTCCATGTCAAAACATGTGTACTGAATACCCATACCCAATTACTACAAAGGGTTTTCACCTTTATGAGCTTATACTTATTTTATTGGGGACTTAAACAAGTTTATTATACACTACATAGTCATGGAATAAAATTTTATAACAAATAATTTCATGTTATATAATCTTTGTGGGACACTTAAGCATGAGAATGAAATGAAAGTGATGGGTGTGTTTGGAATTATATAGTGCTCCAATGCATTGTGCATTGTTTAGTCTCATGAGACGTCATGTTGGGACACGGTGTAAACCTAATTCTTTTATGGGACTTTTTCTATCATTTTGTATTGTATGTTAGACTTAACCAATGTTTATGATGAATTTATTTAAGTTGTTATCACATTTACCATTTTTCTTTTATGTTATTAGGATATACCGTGCCTCAATGTTCATGTTTATGATTATTATTCCTTTTTCATCTCATTGATGTGCCTATTTTCTAATATGTATTACTTTATTCATGTTATCCCATGTTTATTACCTTACTGGGATTTATAGCTCATCCCTTTCTTATGTATTTCCCCAGGTTATCCCATGTAGTTTTAAGTGTCAAGGAATATTAGGAACATGTTAAGGAGGTTTTCAATGAAGATGATGTATTTACTTTTTAAGTCATTATGTTATGTAATTAATTCCTAAATACACCATAATTTGTGATCTTCTATGTTATATTATGTGTAATATTATAAAATAAATTATGAATTAATGTGTAATAAACATAAGGGTTTTTATAATAGTAAAGATCCTGGAAATAATAATAAGAAAACCAGGAATAATATGTCTAAATATAAATCTAAATCTAGTTAAGTAACTTTTTATAATTATAGAAAACCTAGATATATTGATCCAAAATGCTATAATCCAAAAATAAATATGAATCCTGATGGATATTTTGATCAGTCTCTCTTAGTTGATGCTAGTTATGATAGTGTTGTGGTGATTAATGTGTCTACACATGATATGTTTAGTGAGTGGGTTCTAGATTCAGGTTTTTATTTCCCAGTGTTTTGAGATAAATAATCCTTCCTAAGTTGACCGAAAGTGTAGAGGTAGAAGTTATTATTGGGAAAAAAGGGAGGTGTGGGGTTTAATGTAGAGGTTTTATCATATAATATCTCCATGACCATTTCGTTTTCACCTTGTTTGGTGTAAGTTGGTTCCCCAACCCATTGAAAAAATTAATCTCCATAACAGTTTTAGACAATAAAGGGTATACCTTAAATTCAAAATTAGGTTGTCTCAATATCTATAAAAGATCTATAATACTCTATAAAGGGTATTTTGTTAATGTGATATATGTTTTGGATGGAGAAACCCATCATTGACAATTGGGAAGCACCTATTTTACCGACACTGATAACTCTATGTTATGGCATTGGAGGTTGAGACATTCCAGCTCCATAGGTCTTGATGAGCTTAAAATATAGGTATTCCTAAGTTATGTAACACCTAATAAATTATTCTTTTGTGAGTATTTTTTTTGGGGAACATTCAAAAGAGTAAATTTTAGTATTTCTTCCTTTAAGGCCATCAACCCACTTAAATACATCCACTTTGATTTGTGAGTTCCTTCTAGAACTACCTCTCTTAGTGTAGGCCCTCATTTTGGGACATTCATTGGTGATTTTTCCTGAAAGGTGTGTATTTATGTTGTAAAAACTAAATATGTTTTTTTAAAACATTTAAAACCTGGAAATTACTTGTTAAAAGTCAAATTAGGAGAAAGGTTAAGGTCATGAGAACAGATTGTGTGTTAAAAATACCTATCAACTGATTTCATATACTTATGTGATTTAGAAGGGATTGTGTGGAACTATAATGTTAGGTACACTCCCCAATATAATTTGTTGGCTGAGTGGATGAACCACACTATATTATAATGGGTCTGTAGCATGCTAGCTTTATCAGGCCATTCCAAATACTTTTGGGAAAAGGTTTCAACTACTATAGTCTACCGGATTAATAGATTCCCTTTAGTTTCCGACCAATTAAAAAACCTAGATGAATTATTTAATAGTATACCTCCTACATATAGTCATTTGAGAGTGTTCATGTGTACAATTTATGCTCATTTTAAAACAAATATGTTAGAACCGAGAGATCTTAATTGTGTTTTTGTGGGGTACCCTAATGGGGTAAAGGCTACAAATTGTGGGATAATAATCCCAATAACCAAAAGTGTATTATAAGTCAAGATATAGTTTTCCATGAATCTTTTTCTCCAAAATATATATGTTTCACTGATCATACTAACCACATGACTCAAAATGATTATGTTAAGATTGACCAATCCACCCAATTTGAGGCTTATGTTGAGTTTTCTCCACTTGAACCTCAATCTATGATCCAGTCTCACTCAGGCTCTGATTCATAGTCAGATATTGATCCTCCTAATGCTTCTAATGATCAATTGTTCACCGGAGATAGGGTAAGGAGTGTTATAAGCCTTCATGCTCATTTTGGATAGTATGTCATGAAATATTTTACTTTCCTTGTATTTGAGGATCTTGAATCTAAGGATCCTAAAAGGAACAAAACATTTATTGATGATGGAGATTCCAAACAATTAATCTCTTATAGGGATGATGATATGAACTCTTTATAGAGTAATAACACGTGTATTGTTGTTTACAAACCATCAAATCACAATATAATATTATACAAGTGAATATTTAAAAGAAAATAGGACAACACTAGAGATCAAAATATTATGTTTAAGGAAAAATTGGTGGTTAGGGGATTCCTACAATGAGAATGGATAGATTACACTGAAATTTTTACTCCTATAGTTAAATACTCATCCATCTAATTGCAACTTTATTTTGTTTCATACCATGATTTTTACATTGAGAATCTTGATGTTAAAAAAATATTTCTGTATAGGGATATTGATTAAATATTTATATGACACCTCTACAAGGTTACATAAATGACATCAAAGCATACCAGGTATTTATTTTAAACTAAATTAGTATATTTTTTAAATAAGTAATATCGATAATGATATAAAATGTTTGACACATTCATGATTTAAAGACAATTTAGTCTAAGTAAACATGATTATTGTGTCCATTAAAAAAACTGTTAAAATGCCATGATTTATCAGATGTTATTTGTAGATAATATGTTGATCACATGAAAAGATAATAAAATTATAGTTTCTGAGAAATATCATTTAAAGAATTTTTTTAAATGAATGAAATAGGTATTGTAAAGAAAAAACTGGGAAAGGAAGTTATTATAGATAAAAAGAACAACTTGTTGCATCTATCTCAGCATGATTACATACCAAAGTCCCTTAATGGTATTTTTTGAGCCTCTTAAGCTTCTTAATGTTCATTTTTTCTACAACATAAAGCTTTAACTGTCTCAAGAACCTTTCTCAAGTGATAAAATTGAATATATGTCTTCAATTACTTATTCGAACATTATTGGTAGTATCCAGTACTACATGATATGCACTAGACCCTATGTTTCATTTTCTACATGAAATCCTAACTATTTCAATGGTTAACACATAAAATCCACATTGAAAATCCCTCATGTTGTTTATTACATATAATGTTTCATTTTATGCATGTACTCTTATATGTTTCATGGAAAACCTAGGCATGTCACAATGGGAATCCCTCAAGTATATTCTTAGATATGTTTCTACTTCTCCTTCTCAGTCTTTATGTTTTCATGAAAATATAAATATTGTAGAACTTGTTACTAGATACATAGATTTCAATTATACAAGTAATGTGGGAAAACATTTTATAGTGTATTAGTCTTATTAACACTCCTTGTGATAAAGGTGTATAGGATTTACAGTTTATATTATATTGAATAAAAGTTATGATAAATATAAAATTTGTAAACAATAATATGTAATTGCAGAAGTGGAAACCTAAATCTGTATCAAGGGAGTCAAAAAGACCACATCTTGAATCATGAATTTAGACTACAGACCCTAGTTTTTATCCACCACTATTCAATACACAACTATCCTCCTCAACATGCTTATAACTTATAATCACTTAAAAGGTATTTTTTGACTCTCTTAAGCCTTTTAATGTGTCTTTTTCCTAACACTTCCTAATTTCACTTTATTAAGAACCTATCTAAAGTGATAATATTGAATATATGCCTTTAATTCCTTATGATAATATTATGAGAAGTTTCATGTACTCCATAATATGAACCATACCCGATGTTTCATTATTTTCATGTTCTCTTAGTTGTTTCATGGCTAACCTAAGAAAGCCATAGTGGAAATCCCTCAAGTGGATTATTATATATGCTTCTTCTTCACCCTCTATATCTTTATGTTTTGGTAAAAATATCATTATCTATAGTATATTACTATTATTAATTTTTCAGATAAAAATGGTGTATGTTTTTTCCATCTTATATTATATTTAATAACAGTTATGACAAATAGACAATTTGTATATGATAATATGTAATTGTAGAAGTGGAAACATATATTTATATCAAGGATGTAAAAAATACCATTTTTTAATCATTAATGTAGATTATGAACCCTATTTTTCTCTACCACTACTCAATACACAACTAAAAATATTAAACACCCATGTGAATTCATATTATTCAGAGGGTAATTCTATAACATTTATGTTTGGAGCAGACATGCATGATAGAGTCTAATGATTTTATCACTCTTTACATTGTAAATAAAATTCTACATTAAGATTTCGTAGGAGAATCCCTCACAAATGAATATGGGTGGTATATTGAATTTTTTTTTTTTTGATGTATGATTTCTATTATAATTTTAACAATGCATTTTTTATTTAGTATTTTAGATAAAAAATGAATCTATTCCATAATTTTTACATAAATTCAAATTTATAACTCTGTAAATTGATTCATGAGAACCAATAATGATGACTGAAGGTGAAATTCTAGATATTGTTGAAAAATCTCCAAGTATTTGAAGTGAATTATAAATATGACAATAGGTACCATGAAAGAGTTAAACTATATACACCTTTTACTATTACAATAATTTATCTTTATTAATGTGTAGTGATTATTATTTTTTAAATATTTTTAGTATGAACTTGTAAAGACCCTTAAATTTCAATGAAATTTTTTTCATAATTTCTTTGGAATATTATGAGTCTGCAGTTTCTAACGGCAACTGATTCCGATGCCCGGTGTGCCCGGAATCAATTTCTAAAGTTTGTTCGGGTACACTCAGTAAACGTACATGCGGGTTTTTCTATCTTTTGAACCAGTACTCGGAATTCAAATATGAGGACACCGATGAACTTGAAGCACCGGTATTCGACTAAGGGGACCTTTACCGCAGTTGCGTTTTGTACAGGTGGAAAGTTAATTTTGGGGATTCTTTATTAATTTAAAAAAAATTATGTGTTGCATAATTTTTGTTAAGGGGTGGTTATTTTCTCCAAGGAGGAGTTGGAGGTGGGGTCCACACCCCACATAACCACCAATGATAGAATATTGTGTGGTGGGACCCACATGAATCCAAACTCTTCAACTCCCCAAGAAACCCCCCTTTATCTCTTAAGCTTCCACCTTCCCTCTTTTAATGTTGAACTATCCACATTCCACCCTCCCTCATTAAGATGCCAACACAATCCCAATTAATGAAAAATTAATTAATTGGATTAACATTTTGAATAAATTTGAAATTCATGTTAAGGATAAAATAATAGACTAAGCTATTATTTTTGGGTTGGAAAATGTTGTGTTGGTTGAGCCTTGGAGAATATAGAAGGATTTCTCCCCACAAAGAATGTTTACCCTCTCCAACGAAGAACACAAGGCCCCGATCATCTTCTTCTTCATTCTTCTTTCCCCGTGTTAAGGGAGAAGACACCACCCACGAGAAACGTCACCAATGCCAGGGAATCTTCCTCCAACGTTGATAGAATGACGTCCATCCTCCGTGACGCCCGACTTCTGCGATGTCATCTTCTGCGGCTCGTCGACATGCAACGTTCTTGAAATCGAGCCAGGGTGTTATGAACAATTTTAATTGAATAAAATTGTACCTCGTTCTTCGTTAAATATCTTGGATTGTCTTCAGCCTATTGTTATCGCTTAACGCGGATGGTGGAGGCCGAAATAACATGACCTGACGAACCTCCATTGGTTCTTGTATATTTTAGAGGCGGCGACCGGAGTTGATGGAGACCGGAGGCGGCGGAAACCGAAAGCAGCGACCACACACCGGCCGCGTGGAGGAAACCGTGGCCCACAGTGTGGGCCGCTTGGACGAAGAAAACCGGTCGGTCGTAGCCGGTCGGGCTGGAGGACCGCGGCGCGCCCTTGGCGCCGCGCTGCAGGAAGACCATGTCCCGTTGTGTGGGCCGCTTTGCCGGAAGAACCTTCCGGGCAGAAGACCATGGCGCCTTGTGGTGCCATGCTGCGGAGGAACCGCAGCCCGTGTCGGGTGGACCGCTTCTGCGGGCGAACCGGCCATCCGCCTACCGGCTGGGCTGAAGGGAGACGCAGCACCAACTGGTGCCGCGTGCGGAGGAACCACAGCTCGCGATCTGTGGGCCGCTCACACCAGAAAAACCAGTCGGCTTCAACCAGCCGGGCAGTATGGAAAGGCGGCGCCGCTGGGTGAACTGGACCGACCTGCTCCTCGGGTCGGCTCCGCGAGTGGGCCACGCCCCACCGGGCTGGGCTAACCCACTATCCGGGTAGGACACACCGGTCCGGGTCTCTAGGTGGGCCGCGCTCCACCAGACCGGGCCGACCCCCAGCCGAGTCGGACCCGCCAAACCGGGTCGGGCTGACCCACCAGCCCAATTGGCTTGACGGGCCGGGCCCGTTTCTCTTAAACGTGAATATCTTCTAGACCGCGCGTTTGATCGACGCGCCGTCTACGGAACTGGGACCCTCACGATGAGTAGGTCCTTTTTCGATACTCTAAGTGAGATTTGGATAAATTTGGATGATGACTGGGTTTCGGTTTGAGCGTGAATCAAACCGGGCCCCTGGAACGGAAACGCCAATAACTCTCAGACCGGGCATCTGATTAATGTGTCGTCTGTCGCGTTGGGTTCCTTTTGGTGAGACGGAAATTTGGGATACATCAACTCTGGACTTCATGATTGTTGATGTATCGAAACCCTTGCTTGAGGAGCGGACCCTCCCGGAATCGAGCATGTTGTGGGCGGAAACCCTAGAGCTGTCTGCGACTGCGATGACTACTGTACTGGGATCCTCTGTGGGTTCGGTAGCGATGACTACTGTACTGGGATCCTCCGTGGGTTCGGCAGCGATGACTACTTTACTGGGATCCTCCATGGGTTCGGCAGCGATGACTACTGTACTAGAATCCTCCATGGGTTTGGCAGTGATAACTACTGTACTAGGATCCTTCGTGGGTTCGGCAGTGATGACTCCTGTTCTAGGATCCTTCGTGGGTTCGGCAGCGATGACTTCTGTTCTAGGATCCTCCATGGGTTGAACAGAGGAGATGATTCAGAGGATACATCTAATCATATCTACCCATCTTCTTGATTTGTTTACCAGTGTGAGCTGACTCTTAACTTTCAATCATTATCATCGATGTGATTGACTTACTTTTCTACGTGGACTGAGTTGTGCTTGGGCTCGTGAGTTGGATCCGGACTGTGATATTAACTTAGGTATATGTATGGGTATACACCTTAGTAGGGTTGTTTGATGCTTCGTGATTGTATCTTACTTCTTTGTTTATCCTTAGTGGATATTTTGAGACCTTGCGGGTCTCAGGGACCCTACTGAGTATCGTTATACTCACCCCTGCACGGGCTATGCCCGCACCTCATTGTGTTGGATGCATATGACGGACTGCGCTGACAGAGGCTAAGAGCAGCACTACTGGACGGTACCCGGAGGTGGACCTTGTGACGAGTCGGCACACAGTGGAGACTGGCAGAGGTGAGTGCCGAGGTGTCCATCTGTACCTACCCTTCATGTAGGAATACCTAGAGGACAATTCAGGTGCTTCTCTTTACATTCAGTTGTTTTCCCTTTTTACTTGTACTTTTTGTTCAGTTGGGTTTGTATACCGGCCCATTTATTTTCCAATACACTCTTTTGTATTCAGTTTCACATAGTGTTTACTTTCTGTTGTGAACTCTATTGTGTATTTTTTCTTTCATAAAGGAAATTTATTCCCATATTAGTGATTTATGCCTTTGGTGCTAGTCGCTAGCCCCTGGCCTATAGAAGGCAGGCTTGGAGTAGTCACAGAACAGGCCCCGAGGATGGGTCATGACAAATTGGTATCAGAGGAGTCGATTCTACAGAAGAACTCCAGACTCTGATAATTCTTTTCTGTGAAGAAATAGTGTTAAGTGTATTGAGTGTGGTTTTCAGTATAGGGTGTCCTGTGTTGGTGCGGCGGCCGACGTATCCATACACTAGGACCCTGACCTCTGATTTCCAACTTAGTGCATGAAAACACTGATTGCATGTGTGTTTCCATTGAAAAAGTTTTCTTTGTGATGACTTTGTGTCAGCTCACCAGGTATACTGTTTTGACCGTGGCGCACCTGTTTCTTTTCAGGATGGCCCCATGAAGGTAGCCAGCTAGGGTTCCAAGTTACGTACGAGATGGTAGCCCACCGAGCGACGAGGCCTCAGTGCAGGGCCCCATCACTGCAGAGCCACCAGCGGTACCACTACCCGTTTGGCCATCGATACCACATGCTCTAACAACAGAGAGTGCATTCCACCTGAGTGCATTGCACGAGTTTCAGCGCCATAGGCCGCTCAGGTTCTGAGGAGAGACGGACCCACAGGCAGTAGAGGACTGGCCGGAAGCTGTCGTAAGAGTTTTCAGATTGGTAGGGACACCAGCCGACCTAATGGTGATCCTTTCTACGAGTCTCCTACACGCATCAGCAGTTAGATGGTGGAGTCTGATTCTCTAGGTGCATGAAGAGGCATCGCTACTCTGGGTGGAAATCGAGATTTTTTTCCAGCCAGACTTCGTGCGGTGTGGATACAGGAGTTACTTCATCTACAGCAGGGCAGGATGACAGTAGCTCAGTACTCAGCGATGTTCACCAAACTCCCACTGTACTCCATGGATATGGTACGTGACCCGTTCTTTAGGGATCGTAAATTTGAGCAGGGACTCAGGCATGAGATCAGGGCTTCGATGATCTCCCTCAACATCCTGACAAAGGCGGGGGTTCTAGAGCGATCCCTTCTCATGGAGAGTTTTTTTGCTGAGAAGACGTTAGCAGGGAGACCCACCACAGGGCGACACGTAGCGGAGTCTTCTGCAGCTAGCAATAAACAGATGACGCATGGGTCCAAGAGGATCAGACCCATAGGTGGTCGATTGTATGACTCATGTTCGGTTGTGCGGGGAACACGAGACAGGGCTAGCCATACAAGGATCAGGTTGTGCTATGCATGCAGCGGGCTGGGTCACATGGCTCGAGACTGCCCGAACTTCCCTATAGATGAGCAGCAAGTAGTGAAGGGACCTCCCAGGCAGAGGCAAAGGTTCAAAAATGGTGGTACGTAGGGAGAAGGCGGACGTGGCAGAGGATCTGGCTGAGCAAGGGATGGTGGGTGAAGTTTTGAGGCTATACCACCACCACCACCAGGAGGTCCACCCCGACCGCTGGGAACGGGTGGACAGGGGAGATATCAGCTTCAGGTAGTTGAGGCCTATGACCATGGTGATCCGAGAGCGGGTGGACAGGAGCGGGACTAGCTCCAGGCATGGAGGCCTTTTTCCATGATGCTTCTAGCTTCATTGATGTCATTTTTTTTGTTGCTTTGTGTCTTTTTACTTTGAGCTACATTAATAAAATACACTTGTCCTACTGACGTTTTCTTTCCTGTCTTTTGTATGATAATACTAAGAGGTTCCAATTAAAACCATTGACTTGACCCTCAAACAAGAGATTCCTACTGGAGGAGACCCAATGACCACACACTGATGCCGATAGTGTGAGTCAACCCTTGGAGGTGAGATTAATGGTTGGATCTCTTGGTAGTAGCGTCGAGGCCTTACGATGTCATACATGACATGAATTCGAATCGTTCATGTTGGGATTGACTGTATTAGGCAAAGGACGTGGTTCATCCAGGGGATGAGACCAAATTTATCTTTTCAGAAAAGGAGAAATTTTAGCAGCTCTTGTAGGACGTAGGCGAAGAAGGGTGTAGAAGAGTTTTTTAAATTGGATAGTCTCACCCATAGTTTGTTGGGTGAATGATTTACAGTCTCCTCCAACCACCAGAGTCTCAGGTATATCTTCTCGAAGAAGGACCTGAACCTGAGACAGTGACGATGGATCGAGTTCCTCCAGGACTATGACATCGAGATAGTCAATACTCCTGGAAAGGGGAAAGTTGTAGTCGATGCTCTCTGTAGGATAACATGCGTTTAGATTCTAAGAGAGGTGACGGAGTAGCTAGCCGCATTTCAGATATCCTTTGTGGATAGGGACAGAGAAGCCTTTCTATAGTCTCTCACAGTCACTTCCCCACTTCTTCAGCGAGTCAGGGAGGCGTATCATGCAGACACTAACAGCGAGACATGACGTGCTCAGATATCCTCAGGGCAGGCACCCGAAGGATTTTCTGAAGGTGGGGAACATTCCTTTTCTTACAGAGGACGTACCATGGTACCAGTTTCACTTTAGGAGGAAGTGTTGAAGGATTTCCACACTTCCCCTCTTGCGGTACATCTAGGTGTGGCAAAGATGTATCAGGACCTTCGACGACAGCACTGGTGTCCAGGTATGAATAAGGTAGTAGCAAAGTTTGTCTCACGATGCCTCACCTGTCAGAAAGTAAAGGCAGAGCACCAGGTACCAGTTGGTTTGATACAGCCTTTAGAGGTCCCAAAGTGGAAGTGGGATGAGATATCCATGGATTTTGTGATGGGGATTCCACGTACATCCAGAGGACACGACTCTATCTAGGTGATCATAGACCGAATCACCAAGATATCTGACTTCCTACCGATCATAGAGCAGGGATCAGTAGAGATCTTGGGATGCCTCTACGTTCAGGAGATCATACGGCTTCATGGTGTGCCATCGACTATCATCTCTGATCGAGATTATCGTTTCACTTCCCGGCTATGGAAGGGGTTATAGGAGGCTTTTGTGACGCAGCTTCGCTTAAGCACTGCCCTCCATCCTCAGACGGATGGTCAGACTGAGAGGATCATTCAGACTCTTGAGGACATGCTCCGTGCATGTGTCCTCGGATTTGGTTACAGTTGGGAGGATCACTTACCCTTTGTGGAGTTTGCGTACAACAACAACTAACACTCCACCATCAGGATGGACTATTACGAGGCACTGTATAGCCGACCTTGCAGATCACATCTGTGCTGGACTGACCCAGGGGAGTCAGCACTTGTAGGACCAGAGATGGTGCTGGCTACAACAGAGAAGGTGCAGATCATCCAGGAGCAGATGAAGACTGCACAAAGCAGATAGAAGTCCTAAACTGATAGGATATAGAGACAACTCGAGTTCGAGGATGGTGACCATGTCTTCCTATGGGTCTCACCTCGACAAGGACTACGGAGATTTGGCCGCGGAGGAAAGTTGTCTCCTTTATTCATTGAACCTTTCTAGGTCCTCAGTAGAGTAGGCACGGTGGCTTACCGCCTGTCCCTTCCACCTCAGTTGCACTGGGTGCACGACATCTTCCACGTATTTCAGCTAAGGAGATACGTGCATGACCCATCCCACATCATCGACCACAGGGAGCTGGACATCGATGACGGGGAGACATTCATGGAAGTTCCGGTGGAGATCAAGGATCGACAAGAGAGGATCCTACGTGGACAGTCGATTCCTCTAGTTCACATTCATTGGTACCACGGGAACCTCCAGGAGAGTACATGGGAGCATGAGTCTTAGATGCATGCTCAGTACCCTCATTTGTTTCCCTAGTGTGTGTTGTAGATTTATAGAGAGGTAAAGAATTGAGGTGGGGGTAATGTAAAGACCCATAAATTTAGAGGAAATTATTTTTCATAATTTATTTGGAATTTTACGAGTCTGCAGTTTGTGACGTCACCTGATTCTGAGGCCCGGTGTGCCCAGAATCAATTTCTGAAGTTTGTTCGGGTACGTTCGGTAAACGTACATGCTGGTTTTTCTATCTTTTGAATCGGTACTCGGAATTTAAATACTAGGACCCCGATGAACTCGAAGCACTGGTATTCGCTTAAGGGGACCTTTAACGCAATTGCGTTTTGTACAGGTGGAAAGTTAATTTTGGGGATTTTTTATTAATTTAATAAAAATTATGTGTTGCATAATTTTTGTTAAGGGGTGGTTATTTTTTCCAAGGAGGAGTTGGAGGTGGGGTTCACACCCCACATAACCACCCATGAGAGAATATTGTGTTGTGGGACCCACATGAATCCAAACTCTTCAACTCCCCAAGAAACCCCCCTTTAACTCTAAAGCTTCCACCTTCCCTCTTTTAATGTTAAACTCTCCACATTCCACCCTCCCTCATTAAGATGCCAACACACTCCCAATTAATGAACAATTAATTAATTGTCTTAACCTTTTGAATTAATTTGAAATTCATGTTAAGGATAAAATAATAGCCTAAGCTATTATTTTTGGGTTGGCACATGTTGTGTTGGTGGAGCCTTGGAGAATATAGAAGGCTTTCTCCCCATGAAGAACGTTTACCCTCTCCAATGAAGAACACAAGGCCCCGATCATCATCTTCTTCATTCTTCTTTCCCCGCGTTAAGGGAGAAGACGCCACCCGTGAGGAACTTCACCAACGACAGCGACTCTTCCTCCAACGTTGACGTAACGAAGTCCGTCCTCCGCGACGCCCGACTTCTGCGACGTCGTATTACGTGGCTTGTCGACGTGCTATGTTCTTGAAATAGATGTAGGGGTTATGAAAAATTTTAATTGAATAAAATTCTTCGTTAAATATATTGGATTCTCTTCGGCCTATTGTTATCGCTTAACACGGAGGGAGTGGACTAAACAGACACGGTCTGACGACCCTCCGTTGGTTCTTGTATATTTTGGAGGCGGTGGCGACTAAGGCGGCGGAAACAGGAAGCGGCGACCGCACACCGGACGCGTGGAGGAAACCCCAGCCCACAGTGTGGGCCGCTCAGACGAAGCGAACTGAGCGGCCTTAGCCGGTCGGGCTGGAGGACCACGGCGCCCCCTTGGCGTCGCGCTACGGAAAGACCGCGGCCCGCAGTGTGGGCCGCTTTTCCGGACGAACCGGCTGGCCATAGCCGGCCGAGCAGAAGACTGCGGTGCCTTGTGGCACGGTGCTGTGAAGAAACCACTGCCCGCGCTGGGTGCACTGCTTTAACGGGCGAACCGGAAGGCCGCCTACCGTTCGGGCTGAAGGGAGATGTGGCACCCAGTGGTGTCGCGTGCGGAGGAACTTCAGCCTGAAATCCGTGTGCCACTCGCGCCAGACAAACCGACCGGATCTGCACGCTCCTTGGGCCGAGTCCGAGGGTGGGCCGCGTCCCACCAAGCCGGACCGAGCCCATATTCGGGTCAGACCCGTCGGGTCAGGTCCCTAGGTGGGCCGCACTCCATCGGGCCGTGTGGACCCCCAGTCGGGGCAGACCCGCCAAACCAGGTCGGGCCAACCCGCCAGCCCACTGGGTTTGACGGGCCGAACCCGTTTCGCTTAAATGTGAATATCTTTTAGACCGTGCATCTAATCGACATTCCGTCTACGGAACTGGGACCCTCGTGACGAGAAAGTCCTTTTAAGATACTCTAAGTGAGTTTTGGATAACTTTGGATAATGTCTGGGTTTCAGTTTGAGCGTGAATCCAAACGTGCCCCTAGAACGGAAACGCCAATAATTCTCAGACCGGGCGTCCGATTGACGCGTCGTCTATTGCATTGGGTTCATTTTGGTGAGACAGAACATCGGGATACATCAAGTCTGGACTTTGTGATAGTTGATGTATCTACTCCCTTGCTCGAGGAGCGTACCCTCCCAGAATCGAGCGTGCTGTGTGCGGGAACCCTAGAGCTGGCTGCAACTGCGATGACTATTGTACTGGGATCCTATGTGGTTTCGGCTTCAATGACTATTGTAATGGGATCCTCCGTGGGTTCGGAAGCGATGACTACTGTTCTGAAATCCTCCATGGGTACGCTAGCGATTACTACTATACTGGGATCCACCGTTGGTTCGGCAGCGATGACTCTTGTACTAGGATCCTCCGTGGGTTCGGCAGTGATGACTTTTGTACTAGGATCCTCCATGGGTTCGACAGAAAATATGATTCAGAGGCTATATCTAATCATCTCTACCCCTCTTCGTGAGTTTTTAACTGTGTGAGCTGAGTCTTGACTTTCAATCATTATCATCGATGTGATTGACTTAATTTCCTGTGTGGACTGAGTTGTTCTTGGGATCGTGAGTTGGAGCCGGACTGTGATTCGTAACATAGGTATATGTATGGGTATATACCTATGTAGGTTTGTTCGATGCTTCATCTTTGTATCTTACTTATTTGTTTATCCTTAGTGGATATTGTGAGAGCTTGAAGGTATCGGGGACCCTACTAAGTATCGTTATACTCACCCTACACGGGCTATGTTCGTACCTCATTGTGTTGGATGCAGGCAACAGACATCGCTGACGGAGGCTGAGAGCACCATGACTGGACGGTACGCAGAGGTGGACCTTACGACGGGTCAGCACATGGTGAAAACTGGTGGGCGTGAGTGCTGAGGTGGCCATTTGTACCTACCCTTCATGTAGGAATCCTCGGAGGATGATCTAGGTGCTGCTCTTTACTTTCATATTTTGTCCCTTTTTACTTGTACTTGTTGTTCAGTTGGGTTTTTATACTGGCCCATTTCCTTTCCAGCACACTCTTTTGTATTCAGTTTTACTTAGTGTTTACTTTTTGTTGCGTACTCTGTTGTGTATGTTTTCTTTCATAAAGGCAATGCCATCCCATCTTAGAGATTTATGCCTTTGGTGCTAGTTTCCAGCCCCTGACCTATGGAAGGCGGGCTTGGGTAGTCACGGAACGGGCCCCGAGGATGGGTCGTGATAGAACTAGATGCTAATTATGATAAATACGTCTAATAAATGATTTACTTTTTGGATCTACTATTTGAGTATCTAAAAAATGGGTCACACATGATGTCACTTAATAACAAGTAAACATTATATTCTCAATGTTTTATTATATGTTCTATTATATGAATTAACATTCATGTTTTACATGGTATTATAATTCTTATGCATCGATTTGTAGGGGTTAATCAAAATGACCAAGAATAATTAGATTAATTACTCTATATGGAAAATTGTTGTGGTATATACCAAAATAGTTAATTATATATTGAACATGTAAAAAATTTCATACAATTAGCAATATTCTTTCAATTCCCAAAAGATCCAATTAACAATAGCTATTTTTTTGGTTTGAAAATTTATGAATGATATCAAAGACCATAGAATAATCAGACCCTATTAATATCTATTATATGTGTCTATTTTTTAATATATATATACTTTTATTTTAATTATTTGTTAAATATTATTTATATATTTTCCACACTAAACAAACATTTTCTTATAACTCAAATTTGATAACATAAATGAATTCAAGGATAGATAAGCATGTTATGTTCTTTCACAATATTTAGGTAATTCAGGAAAATATATTTATCTAAAGATTATTTAATTTTATTATCTACAAATATGCTTCACATTTGAGTGAAAATCCTGATTAGAAATGGTACATCACCAAGATTCTGGAAAATTCACTTGGAATGTGATGAAACCATAGAAATAATATCATTTATCTATTAGTGGAATGTAGTAATGACATTTACATCATTTTTAAAAATGGTGTTGTCTAAATAACCTAATGTTTATTTTTGATTTTAATCATTTGAGTAAAAAACATCTATGACATGATAAATTTTCAGAAAAAGACCACATGTCATTCTGGTCCTATCATTCTGGCATGTGGTGTGGTTGAAATAAATGAAAACACTATTTTTAATTTAAAAGTTTATTTTAGTTAAAATGGTCTTCCATATTTTCAATTCCAAGAAAGTGTGTTTATCATGAAAATATAAGAGATTTTTTTTTGATTCATCTGTGGATGAATAAACCATATATCATTTTGATATGTGATATGTTTGGAATGACTTGAAAATACATTATAATTTAAAGTCGACATTTGAGTTCAAAGACACAAAAAAATGAAACAATGTTATGACGTCATCGTGGAACATATTGATCACTTTCATCAACCACGTCGAGTCTTCCCATGGAGGGGAGACATTATAAACCCCTTTGTGATAAAAACATCCAATGAAGCCTTCATCATCATCATAAGCCTTTCTAAATTACTCATGGCGATGTAAGTAAGCATCATCATGGCATCCATGGGGATGGGAGTCATCATCATGGGGATTACCAAGATACTTCAGAAAGATATTACAGTGTGGGTGTGATTCAGGTACATGAGGTTCTCTAAAAGGAGTTTGGAAGACATATTTCTAAACATCATCAGACTCTACCAAGCCTTGGAAATAGACCTACTGATTTCCTTCTATTTCTGGTGGTAAGAAACCATTAAAGGGACTAAAAATGAAAAAAAATGAAGAATATGGAGTTAAATGGGGGGGTGTTCATACCAAATAAAGCATCATTCTTGTCTCAGTAGTAGAAGTGAGGTGGAAAGATGAAAATATATATAGGAAGAAGAATATTTTTACTACTACAGAAATGAATTTTAACAACATTATAAAAAGGCACCAATGGCACTAAAAAAGTGATTTTAATCTCAACATAGTTAAAAGGGGGATCCCTTTTATCAACTCTAACAAAAGCACTAATAAAATGGGCCTTTTATCAGCACTTAATGCACTGTTAAAATCACTCTTTATTAGTGATTTTATTTAGAAATGATAAAAGTACCCATTTATCAGTTCTTTTATTTAGCATTGTTAAAGGGAGGAACTATGTAAAGAGGGGCCTACACTAGTATTCAAGATTCATAAAATAGGTATCAGTGTAGTGGGATTGATCTGGCATAGGGTTTTGGTAAAATAAATATATAATTTTATCAAAATTTATAATGTGTTGAGATTTGAAAAGCATACCCAACAAAAAAGAAATTTCTTTTTGGAATAAACCAAAATAAAATCAAGTAGCTTCTCGGTGTTTCACCTGTAAAAATATTGCACGGTTAAAAGAGAATCTTATAAAAATTGACATTTTGAGGGAGGAAGGTATTGAAAATTACTTTGTTTTTGATTAAAATATTCCCAAATAAAAAATCTAATAGCAGAACTATATAAATTTATAAAATAAAGGCCTTATAAATACAGTAGTGGAATGAAAGATACATTTGAGAGAGGAAAAATTAATACCCAAGAGAGAAGGAAGGGAAAAAATGTAAAGAATGTGATGGAACAAAACTAATAGGAAACTAGATTGGGGCCATGTTTAAATAGAAGTGCATCGAAAAGTACCCAATTTAAACATAAAATAAGTAGTTTTCTTTTAGAAGACCCATGGTGAGGTTTCTTGGTTGAGGGGTGTGGAATCTGTCGTAGGGAATCTATAGGCTTGATTTTTCCCAAAATTATAAGGGAACATACATCTGTAGTAATCATGTTTATCACATCAATCAACTCTTAAGGAGGATAATTGGTATCCTTATTTTCCAAATCATCTAGACATGTGACGTGGTTATCTCTCATAGTTAAGTTGATTAAAGAAAGAATAAATTAAAGGTCATGTAATTATTTTAAGAATAATTATTCTAAAATAATGTGTATAATACAAATGAAAAATTCATAATTGAAACACTTAATCCATTTTAAATGAAGCTCTTGGGTGGTTCTATTTGGGGTTATGTTTCTCCAAATTCAGGATGTTAGTAGTTCTCACAATGTGTATTGAATCAATTTCACAACATTAATTCATTTCACGATGTGATTTAGTTCTATAATTTCATGTCAGGATTCCTTTTAGTGTCTTTATGGTCCCCAAAAATCAAAACACACATGTGGAAGTACAGTCCATTTTCAATGAAATTTGAATGAATTGGGGGAGTGTGCATGCACCTAGAAAAAATAAAAAAATAAAAAAATAAAAATCCTAAAAACTCAGGTTTTCTCCAAGAAGATCTTTTGTTTAACATCATTGTCTTTACCATAACTCATTCAACTAAGGTAGCATATGATTGAAAAGATTATACCTGTCTGGGGAAATAAATGGTATCACCTTTGACTTTTCCACATAGGTCTCCCCATTTCCTTCTTCTAAAAATAGCTTAAATTTTCCTTCCTGTAGTAATTGCATAATTTAGATCGGATGGATCCACCATTTGTTTTTCAGTCCAAAAAATCCATGATTCAGATCATGCACTATCCAAACCTTCTATCCTTTTTGAAAGTTTCATGAAACAGTTGTCTCTCCATCATCATTGATTTTATCTCTAATGTTTCCATTTTTATTTTCAACTTTTTTGTTTCCTTTATTATCATGTACACTATATACCTCTTTCCATTATTTTAAAATGAAAAAATATTTGACTTTATACATTTTTTCTTCTTTAAAGTCATCTTCTTTCATGTGATAGTTCTTCATTTCCTAGTGTTTGTTGAAACTGACTTGCTCACTTCCCCCTCTCAGACAAAACTCACTCCTTTTTACATTAATCATTGTTATTATAGTTTCTAAAAATAGTCTTATAAAAATAAGATGTGTCTTCTCCTCTTCCATATCAGGCACGAAAATTCCATGGGGAATATAAACTTTTCAAATTTGATTAGAATGGCTTCAATCATTCCTCCTGAGAATTTTTTCATGTGGTTTTCATGGTTTGTGGTCTAATAGAATTTCTATTTTACTACTAATGAAAAATAGTTTCTAGAAGAGTCGTCTCTTAAGGATAATAGTTTAAGAGTTTTACTATTCCTAGAACTTATGTGTTTTTTTATTTTTATTAATTATTAAAATAGAGAGAACAATGATATGAGTTTGTTTGAGATTTGATCAATGAAATAAAAAAACATAATGGAAATGTAGGATGTATGGGTACAATAATGGGGAACACCCATGGATTCAACCTTGTGATCCTTCCTGGTTTCCAACATTGACCTTCGATTCTGTTCTTTGGTTGTGCCAATTTGAAAGAACCCAATTCTTTTTTTGAGGTATAGAATACTTTATTACCATCTATTCTCAGTTTAAATATTTAAATATAGAATAATGTGAATTATTGTTGAGGTCATGGAGATGTCGGTGGTGTTTGGGGCTGGTTCGGAACCCGAAACCCAACTTTTGGGTTGAAAATTCCTAGCTCACATCTAGAAGAAACCCTATGGGGCAGGCCTCATGGTAACTCTAAACTGTGTGAGGATAAATATAAGAAGGCTAAATACCGCATGATTTGATAAACTGTTGAACAAGGGGTGAACTATCATGAAAAAAATCTACAATTTTGACACTATAGTTTTTCATTATTTGTTCTCGGTTAGTCAAACCATGTGATGAAATTGTGCGGGGTCCCCTTCCCTAAAGTTATGCATGTACGATTGGCACATAGTTTGTAAAAGCATGCATAAAAACCATGTGACCCTATAATTATTATGAAATCACCATTTCCCCCCTAATTAAATCCATTAAACCTAATTCTATTTAACTCTTCTTCTTATGGAAAACACCCTCCGATTGAGAGCTTCCCCGAGGAGACTATTCTAGAATTTTCTGCCGACTCTCTAATCAATGTCTGAATCAATAACCGCTGGTCTTGTTGGATCTATTCCATTAATATATCAATTAATTTTTAATCTTGCACCATTATTCTTGGTATCAACTGCGTTACCTGGGTGTAAGATAATTTTTCTTATCAACATGTTATTCATTATTTATTAAATTTTATCCTGATCTATGTTGAATCAAGAGATAATATTGGACATTATATCCTCTATTGTAACGCCCCGACCCCAGCTACCCAGAGTCAGTGCATTATTACATAACATTGGCATGATCACAAGAAAGATCAAATCTCGAAAGACCGATTGGTTTAGTAGCCTTGGAAACACTAGATATATTCATAAGTTTTACATTACATCATAAAATGAAAAACTACTACAACAACATAATGTCTCCATAATCCACACTACTATCCCCTCATAATATCCCTGCAGGTCATTCATAATTTACTTCTTCACATCCTGGGGAAAAATAAAACATAGAAAAGGGGTGAGCTCAAATGCCCAGTAAGGATAACAATATAGCGGAAACTTTCATAAATAAGAATAAACATTTAAGGCAATGCATTACTAAAACAAAAGCCTTTTAAAATTGAACTTCAACATGGTATGGCAAAAGTAAAATGAAATAATTCCATTTACTTAATCACATGGATATTCTACTAATCGAATAATCACATGCAAAAATCAATAACCACTTTCATAATGTTGGAATGCATAATGCCAGACTATCATAACCACATAGCCAAGGCCTCGTGCCAAGGCTACAAATAAGATTTTGTCAAGGCCTTGTGCCAAGACACTAGTTTGTCTCATGAGACCTACCGATGCATCGAGGAGCTATAGCGGGCTCCACCCGTCACTTATTAAGTCCAATGCATTCCCATATGAAAAGGTTTAAACATAACATAAACATTCGTATTAAAACTAGCATACGAAATGTCAATACTTTCACAATAAACTATGAATGGTATAAAAATAGCACATCCACAGTCAAACATATCACAAAACCTTCAATACAATATAGATGTTTTGTATCATAATAAATCAACATCAAATAATCTTAAAATCCATCAAAGGATGTTGACATAGATGAAATCAAAATTCTTTTTAAAGAAATATCTCCTTTTATTTTGAAATCATTTAAGATCCATATAAAATAAAACATTTTCTTTGAAAATATTCTTATAAGCTTGTAAGGAAAGCTTTGAATATTTTATAACGGCGTAAAATAACCGCACCCGCCGTATAAGTTAAAAAAAACATTCTTACCTCAATTCTGTCGAAAAGGTTAAAAAGGACCTTGTTTTGAAAACGACGGAAAGATTCCTTTATAAACCTCTTATAAAAAGTCAAACAAGGGTATAAATGACTTTAACCCTTATTCTTGTAAATAGTAAAAATGTTTTGAAATACATTTTTAAGAAACATGGATGTGGATGATAAAGATATCCCAGTAGATTATTACGTATAAACAACCTCGGATAATGAAGAGATTGTGAAATAAACCCTTACCTTGTACTTTTCCTTGGTTGTGGTAGGTTAACCTCCTGTATAATGGTGAAATAATTGTTATTAAATTATACAAGAATCATATACATTAATATGATATCATATATGATCTTTTAATATTGATTTGATAATAATATCTTAGTATTATCGTTGTTTCGGGTGTTAACTTACTTGTTTTCTTTCATATGTTTTGTTACGTAAGACATGTTTGTAAAGGATAGGTTGTATATTATTCATATCCAGAATGATATCAAGTCCTTAAACATCATTTTTAAATCATAAAATGATAATTACGCTTTAATGGTTACGATGGAGAATGAATCCCATCGCGTTCGTGGAGACGGTAGTCCGTACGTACGCACGAGCGACAATATCATTCTTTTGATATTAAAATAATATATAAATGGATGGTATATCATATATACAGAATCATTAACATGTTATATTTATTATTTACATGAGTTACACATCATTATTATACCCATCCAAATAATATTATATTGAATAACAATTACACCACGACGTGGAGACGGTAAGCCGTACGTACGCACATATGGTGACATGTTATTCAAAGGGTGGATAGAATACTGAATATGATTGTACCATATTTATAATAACATCACAGTATATGTGAGATACTGGAGTTATTATTTCAGAATGGTAAGAACAAAGGAAGAAGAAGTGGAAGAAGAAATGAACTTAGAAAAGGGTGGTGAGATCATTACCTCTTCTTCGGGTTCTTCCTTTTGATTTGATCAAAAGGGCTCCTTAGGTTGGCTTTCTGATCAAACTAAGGCCTCTAGGTTGTATTGAGGGATGTTGGGAGAGTATTTGGGCAGAGTTTGGCCTAACCAAAAGGCTTTAGAGGTGTGAAGAAATGAGAAGGAGGAGTGCCCTTTTATAAGAGGGGTGAGGGGCACCTTTGGAAAAGCTAGAAATATTAATTTATAATAAATTCATATTCGGTTTCTAAAGGCTCCAAAGTTGACTATTCAAAGGATGAGGTGGGGATAGGTCGAAAACAACTCATCCAATAGAATTTAGACAGGTTTGGGTACTTATATTAACCTTATCTTTAAGTATTAACTCTAAGTTAATTAGTTTCACTTTTACAATGTCTCTTTGTATTTTTATATAATATGGTTAATAACCTTACTATATACATCCAAGCGACCCCCAAGTGGTCCATTAATGAGGAACCTATAATAATATAAGTCTCTTGGCCGATCCTTATATTTTTAGGAATTTAATATCAATTAATAATATAATATTTGTTTTAAGAACTCTTTTATGTCAATTTTGACACTATTCAATAGTTGATTTTTTTGAAACTCCTAACAGATTGATTACTTCGAACAAAGTCAATTAAATCAATCCTAATATATCATATTATCATAGAAAATTAGTGTAATTTATTAAAAGTTTCATATTATATTTATTTGGGTATTTATAATATTAATTATGTTAATTTTTTACTATTTTAGTAATTACTGTATCATCATTGTGTCATAAATAAAATAAATTATTTAATGTCTAAAAATTATAAATAAAATATCATTATGTAGGAAATCTTTTTAGATTTCTAATGAATATTTACAATCGAAAATCCAACCTGTATAACCCTATGTAAAAATTGTTCTTCTAAAAGATATATGCTTGTGTCATTTTTGTATTCATTTTAACTTAATTAAAATAAAGTGTCATTATCACTTACAAGTGGATCCATGGGGTCCCAAAATTGACAAAAAGATGCCCATGGTCGACCATGTATCAACCAATAGGGTTAAGACACGTTTTAGGGTAATTTTGTATTATTATAATATTATTTTTTTAACCCTTATTTACCGGATTTACCCTTTAACCATGGTAAATAAAATATTTACCGCAGTAATTATTCAAAATGTGTAAAAATAAAAGTTACCTATTTACACAATTTGAACATCCTGATTCCAAATATGGAATCCATTTTCCTAAATTCAAAACACAGAAGTGGCAGAAATTAATTTAAAATTAATTCCCGCTGTCAAAACAAAAAGCGTGTTTTTAAGAGATAATAACTATCAAAAGATTGACACTTGTTTATGTTCGGTTTAATTGTAAAATTATGTCCAATGATAAACATTAAATTTAATGGTAAAAATATATTCTAAATATATTTTAAAACCACTCAAATTCATAATTTATCACTATTAATTATTTTGATTAAAAAAGTTGTTTTTAATTAAAATTTAGAAATTTTCACTATTCATCAAAATATGAAAGTTATCCGAAATGTACCAAAATTTCACCCTAGGCTAATTTTGATATTCCGAATCTAAAAATGAAGTCCATTTTGAAATATAGAATATATATGATTTCAAAAATTAGGTATTACTATTCACAACGGCTAGTTTAATTAGTTGTGGTGTGTGTTAGAACTCGAGGTTGCGTACAACACACGCTATCGCATTATTCAAAGGGAAACGTACCGTAGAAGCTTGGGGTGTTACATTCTCCCCTCCTTCAAATAATTGCGTCCTCGCAATTTCTAGGGTATTACTGCATAAAAAGACTCGGGTGGTTCTTCATCATAAGTTCCTCGGGTTCCCACGTTGCCTCTTCCATCTTATGATTCCTCCACAAAACTTTTACCAGACGCGTCGTCCGGTTTCTCAGCACTTGTTCTCTCGTATCAAGAATTTTGATGGGCTCTTCGCAATAGGAAAGATCGGGTTCCAGTTCTAATTCCTCATAGGTGAGTACATGCGTTGGGTCAGGCATGTATTTCCTCAACAGAGATACGTGGAACACATCGTGAACTTTGGAGAGACTTGGCGGCATTGCCAATCGGTAAGCCACAGCCCCAATTCGTTCTAGAATTTCGAAAGGTCCGATGTACCTGGGACTCAATTTACCTTTCTTACCAAAACGTATGACTCCCTTCCATGGAGATACCTTCAGGAAAACATGATCACCGACTTGAAATTCCAAATCCTTCCTTCGATTATCGGCATAGCTCTTCTGCCTACTTTGAGCTGCTTTAATGTGATTTTGGATTACTTTCACCTTTTCCACCATTTCCTCCACCAGCTCTGGGCCTACAAGTTTTCTTTCACCAACGTCATCCCAACAGGTTGGTGTACGACATCTCTTTCCGTATAACGCTTCATATGGTGCCATCTGTATACTCGAATGGAAGCTATTGTTATAGGAAAATTCTACCAGTGGTAAATATTGATCCCACATACCCTGAAAGTCAAGTGAGCAAGATCTCAACAAGTCTTCTAAGGTCTGAATAGTCCGTTCTGATTGTCCGTCTGTCTGAGGGTGGTAAGCAGTGCTCAAATGAAGTTCAGTATCTAGGGATTTCTGAAGACTTTTCCAAAATCTTGAAGTAAAACGGGGATCACGATCAGAAACAATCGATAGGGGTACTCCATGAAGTCTCACAACTTCATTAATGTATAGTCTTGCTAGACGTTCCAGGGGTAGATCTTCTCTTATAGCAAGAAAATGTGCTGACTTGGTAAGACGATCAACAATAACCCATATTGCATCGTTCCTTCTAGGAGTCTTTGGTAGCCCCATGACAAAGTCTATTGTAATATTGTCACATTTCCACTCTGGTATGGGAAGAGGTTGCATGACTCCTCCAGGCTGTTGCCTTCCAGCTTTCACTTGTTGACAAACCATACATCTTGACACAAAATCAGCAATCTCCCTCTTCATGTTGTCCCACCAAAAATGTTCCTTCAAATCTCTATACATTTTGGTGCTCCCAGGGTGTATAGAGAAATTGGAACTATGAGCATCATCCAGCAATTCCCTTTTTAGATCAGGTATATTGGGAACACAAAGTCTCTTCCCGAATTTCAAAATTCCATCTTCATACACAAAGTCTCTCAATCTCCCATTATTCACAGATTTAATCTTCTTCTGAAATTCTTCATCATCGGTCTGAGAACTCTTAATCCTTTCTAGTAAAGATGGTTTGGCAACCATTTGAAAAAGCATTGATGTTTCACCTTCCCTGGTTATTCCCATGTCCATCTTCACTAGATCCATGAAAATTGGATCCCTTTCAATTCTCATCATGTTCAGAACTCCATGGTCTTTTCTGCTCAAAGCATCTGCCACCTTGTTTGCCTTCCCCGGGTGGTAGTGTATCGTACAATCATAATCCTTGAGTAATTCAAGCCATCTCCTTTGCCTCATGTTGAGTTCTTTTTGTGAGAAAATATACTTCAAACTCTTGTGATCAGTATAAATCTCACATTTTTCACCATAGAGGTAGTGCCTCCATATCTTCAAAGCAAAGATCACAGCTGCTAACTCAAGATCATGAGTAGGATAGTTTTGTTCATGAATTTTCAACTGTCGTGATGCATAGGCAATAACTCTATCATTCTGCATAAGGACACAACCAAGTCCTTTCTTCGATGCATCACTATAAATAACGAACCCATCATTCCCCGATGGTAGAGTCAATATAAAAGCATTGACTAATCTTCTATTCAGTTCTTCGAAACATTCTTCACACTCTTTTGTCCAAACAAATTTTACCCCTTTACGTGTGAGCTTCGTTAATGGGTTAGCCAATCGGGCAAAATTCTAGACGAAACGTCGATAATAACCTGCCAAACCAATAAAACTACGTACCTCAGTTATATTCGTAGGTGCTGGCCATTCTTGGATTGCCTTGGTCTTAGAAGGATCAACAGAGATTCCATCTTTAGAGACAATATGGCCAAGAAAAGAAATCTCCTAAAGCCAGAATTCACACTTGCTAAACTTTCCATATAATTCATGCCTCCTCAGAGTCTTCAAGATAATGCGCAAGTGATTTTCATGATCTTTGTAGGTTTTGGAGTATACCAAGATATCATCAATAAATACCACCACAAATTCATCGAGATACTCCTTGAAAACTCTATTCATCAGATCCATGAATACAGAGGGTGCATTAGTCAATCCAAACGGCATTACAGTAAACTCATAATGCCCGTACCTGGTTCGAAATGCTGTCTTCGGAATGTCTTCCTTCTTCACACACAACTGATGGTATCCAGATCGAAGGTCAATCTTTGAAAAGTATTGAGCTCCATGCAGTTGGTCAAATAAATCATCAATACGAGGTAGGGGATACTTGTTCTTTATCGTTATAGCATTGATCTCCCTGTAGTCGATACATAACCTCATAGATCCATCTTTCTTTTTAACAAAAAGAACAGGGGCTCCCCATGGAGAAACACTAGGGTGAATAAATCCCTTATTACTCAATTCCTCTAGTTGTTTCTTTAGTTCGACTAACTCTACAGTGGCCATTCTATAAGGGGTCTTCGATATAGGCCTTGATCCAGGAATCAAATCAATGGAAAACTCAACTTCTCGTTCTGGAGGATGTCCAGGTAAATCTTCCGGAAATACATCTACAAATTCTTTCACAACAGGTACATCCTCTATTTGAACATTCCTTTCCTCACCGACAGTTATTTCATTCTCTTCCTCCCCAATAATTGAATTAAGTTGAACTACTGGGGGTGGATCTAAATAAGAATTAGGTGGTGACGATTCTGCTCTAAAAATAAGGTGTTCCTTATCATTATCATCAAGAATCGTAACCTCTTTCTTCTTACAATAAATCTTCGCATCATAGTCGGAAAGCCAGTCCATACCGAGGATTATATCAAACTCAATCATAGGTATGACGATGAAATCAGCAGATAAAGAAAATTTATGTGCTCTAATGGGGACTGATTCACAAAACTTTGTTGCAACGATACTTCCCTTAGGAGTTTTAACTGACAACTCCCTTATTAAATCAAATTGGAAATATCTAATTTTCTTAGCAAACTGGGAAGATATGAAACAATGCGATGATCCAGAATCAAATAATGCATTTTCTAAACTTGAGGAAACCATTAAATTACCTGCCACCACGTCTTTCGGAGCTTCTACCTCAGCAGTAGTGATAGCATAAGCCTGGCCTTGATCCCTTGGCCTTTTCTGAGGTAAGTTCTCCTGACGCTTAGGACATGCATTTTCATAATGCCCCATCTCCCTGCAATTGTAGCACTGAACGTTGGTAGCTTCCTTCTTCCCCTTGCAATCATGAGCTTGGTGGCCTTTTTCACCACACTTGTAACAGACTCCCATTCCCTTCAGGCAAGCACCGGGGTGTTTCTTCCCACACTTACCACAAGATGGATATTCAACCTTTCCCTTCTTCCCCTTATTTCCATTCCCAGATTGATCAGCAGGTCTCTTCTTCTCTTGCTTTGCTTTAAAGTCATAAGACTTAGAGAATTCCTTTTCGGTCTTGATAGCACATGAGACAATGTCTTCGTACGATGAAAAGGATTGTGAGACTAATGCTCGACGGAGAAATGGTTTTAACCCATCAAAGAAACGATCAATCTTACTTCTTGGGTTGCGAATATAATCACCAGCGTACCTCGCTAACCTTGTAAAGTTAGCCTCATACTTTGTGACATTCTCATCCTCCTTTTGTCTCAGACTCAGAAATTGTCTTTCCATATCTGCTCGATGGTCGCGAGGAAAGTATTTTTCTAAAAACAGATCTTTGAACTCCCTCCATTCCATGTTTGATACTTCATCATCTTCCTTCATGTTTTGAATCAATGACCACCATTGATCAGCATCTCCAGTGAGGCGGTAAACTGCCATGGTAACTTTTTCCCTTTCACTACTCCCCAAAGCCTGAAATATTTTCTCTAGGGAAAATATCCATTGCTCAGCTACTAAGGGATTTGTACTCCCATTGAACGTTGGTGGTTGTTGTCTCATGAATCGATCTAACATTGATCCTCCACGCTGCGGATCAGGGTGCTCCATACGGGTAAGGTTATTATTCATAACCTGAGTAAGTTGTCCCAGTATGGTGATTAGCTGATCAGCACTAGTTGCATCACCAGCCCCACTATAATTATCTTGAGCAGGAGGGAAATCCCTACATGGAGTGCGTGCATTGATACGGTTTCCATTTCTTCCACTAGGCGCCATTTCTAAACAATGGCATAAACTAGATCAGTTTATGAATCAAAATACAAAATCCCATACTTATAAAACACTTAACATAAATTGAACTATTTATGGATATAATCCATAATCATAAAAATGTTTTCTTTGAGGAAGTATATACTCATAAACCCTTCATAATGATTTGTAAAGAAAATGAGAGTTATCCTAAGCATATCCCCCGGGAGTGTCGTAACCAAGAGTGCAGCAAGGCCCGTTGTCGTGCACCAGTTCCCGTTCGAGTCTAGCTCAAAGCGGTGTTTTCGGGTTTTACCCCTAGGTACATCTGTGCCAGAGCCGCCTCTACCTGCTCGTATCCAGACAGGGATTTATTGCTCGGAAAACTCACAAAATCTCTACAATACCAAAATTCTAGGAAGTTCTTCTATACTAATCCTCAAAGTTCATCTTAGGTCTACGTGCTCTAATCAGAGTTTATCTAAATCTAGCTTCCAAGGTTTGTACTAAACTTCCTCTGATACCAACTGTAACGCCCCGACCCCAGCTACCCAGAGTCGGTGCATTATTACATAACATTGGCATGATCACAAGAAAGATCAAATCTCGAAAGACCGATTGGTTTAGTAGCCTTGGAAACACTAGATATATTTATAAGATTTACATTACATCATAAAATGAAAAACTACTACAAAAACATAATGTCTCCATAATCCACACTACTATCCCCTCATAATATCCCTGCAGGTCATTCATAATTTACTTCTTCACATCCTGGGGAAAAATAAAACATAGAAAAGGGGTGAGCTCAAATGCCCAGTAAGGATAACAATATAGCGGAAACTTTCATAAATAAGAATAAACATTTAAGGCAATGCATTACTAAAACAAAAGCCTTTTAAAATTGAACTTCAACATGGTATGGCAAAAGTAAAATTAAATAATGCCATTTACTTAATCACATGGATATTCTACTAATCGAATAATCACATGCAAAAATCAATAACCACTTTCATAATGTTGGAATGCATAATACCAGACTATCATAACCACATAGCCAAGGCCTCGTGCCAAGGCTACAAATAAGATTTTGTCAAGGCCTTGTGCCAAGACACTAGTTTGTCTCATGAGACCTACCGATGCATCGAGGAGCTATAGCAGGCTCCACCCGTCACTTATTAAGTCCAATGCATTCCCATATGAAAAGGTTTAAACATAACATAAACATTCGTATTAAAACTAGCATACGAAATGTCAATACTTTCACAATAAACTATGAATGGTATAAAAATAGCACATCCACAGTCAAACATATCACAAAACCTTCAATACAATATAGAAGTTTTGTATCATAATAAATCAACTTCAAATAATCTTAAAATCCATCAAAGGATGTTGACATAGATGAAATCAAAATTCTTTTTAAAGAAATATCTCCTTTTATTTTGAAATCATTTAAGATCCATATAAAATAAAACATTTTCTTTGAAAATATTCTTATAAGCTTGTAAGGAAAGCTTTGAAGATTTTATAACGGCGTAAAATAACCGCACCCGCCGTATAAGTTAAAAAAAACATTCTTACCTCAATTCTGTCGAAAAGGTTAAAAAGGACCTTGTTTTGAAAACGACGGAAAGATTCCTTTATAAACCTCTTATAAAAAGTCAAACAAGGGTATAAATGACTTTAACCCTTATTCTTGTAAATAGTAAAAATGTTTTGAAATACATTTTTAAGAAACATGGATGTGGATGATAAAGATATCCCAGTAGATTATTACGTATAAACAACCTCGGATAATGAAGAGATTGTGAAATAAACCCTTACCTTGTACTTTTCCTTGGTTGTGGTAGGTTAACCTCCTGTATAATGGTGAAATAATTGTTATTAAATTATACAAGAATCATATACATTAATATGATATCATATATGATCTTTTAATATTGATTTGATAATAATATCTTAGTATTATCGTTGTTTCGGGTGTTAACTTACTTGTTTTATTTCATATGTTTTGTTACGTAAGACATGTTTGTAAAGGATAGGTTTTATATTATTCATATCCAGAATGATATCAAGTCCTTAAACATCATTTTTAAATCATAAAATGATAATTACGCTTTAATGGTTACGATAGAGAATGAATCCCATCGCGTTCGTGGAGACGGTAGTCCGTACGTACGCACGAGCGACAATATCATTCTTTTGATATTAAAATAATATATAAATGGATGGTATATCATATATACAGAATCATTAACATGTTATATTTATTATTTACATGAGTTACACATCATTATTATACCCATCCAAATAATATTATATTGAATAACAATTACACCACGACGTGGAGACGGTAAGCCGTACGTACGCACATATGGTGACATGTTATTCAAAGGGTGGATAGAATACTGAATATGATTGTACCATATTTATAATAACATCACAGTATATGTGAGATACTGGAGTTATTATTTCATAATGGTAAGAACAAAGGAAGAAGAAGTGGAAGAAGAAATGAACTTAGAAAAGGGTGGTGAGATCATTACCTCTTCTTCGGGTTCTTCCTTTTGATTTGATCAAAAGGGCTCCTTAGGTTGGCTTTCTGATCAAACTAAGGCCTCTAGGTTGTATTGAGGGATGTTGGGAGAGTATTTGGGCAGATTTTGGCCGAACCAAAAGGCTTTAGAGGTGTGAAGAAATGAGAAGGAGGAGTGCCCTTTTATAAGAGGGGTGAGGGGCACCTTTGGAAAAGCTAGAAATATTAATTTATAATAAATTCATATTCGGTTTCTAAAGGCTCCAAAGTTGACTATTCAAAGGATGAGGTGGGGATAGGTCGAAAACAACTCATCCAATAGAATTTAGACAGGTTTGGGTACTTATATTAACCTTATCTTTAAGTATTAACTCTAAGTTAATTAGTTTCACTTTTACAATGTCTCTTTGTATTTTTATATAATATGGTTAATAAACTTACTATATACATCCAAGCGACCCCCAAGTGGTCCATTAATGAGGAACCTATAATAATATAAGTCTCTTGGCCGATCCTTATATTTTTAGGAATTTAATATCAATTAATAATATAATATTTGTTTTAAGAACTCTTTTATGTCAATTTTGACACTATTCAATAGTTGATTTTTTTGAAACTCCTAACAGATTGATTACTTCGAACAAAGTCAATTAAATCAATCCTAATATATCATATTATCATATAAAATTAGTGTAATTTATTAAAAGTTTCATATTATATTTATTTGGGTATTTATAATATTAATTATGTTAATTTTGTACTATTTTAGTAATTACTGCATCATCATTGTGTCATAAATAAAATAAATTATTTAATGTCTAAAAATTATAAATAAAATATCATTATGTAGGAAATCTTTTTAGCTTTCTAATTAATATTTACAATCGAAAATCCAACATGTATAACCCTATGTAAAAATTGTTCTTCTAAAAGATATATGCTTGTGTCATTTTTGTATTCATTTTAACTTAATTAAAATAAAGTGTCATTATCACTTACAAGTGGATCCATGGGGTCCCAAAATTGACACAAATATGCCCATGGTCGACCATGTATCAACCAATAGGGTTAAGACAGGTTTTAGGGTAATTTTGTATTATTATAATATTATTTTTTTAACCCTTATTTACCGGATTTACCCTTTAACCATGGTAAATAAAATATTTACCGCAGTAATTATTCAAAATGTGTAAAAATAAAAGTTACCTATTTACACAATTTGAACATCCTGATTCCAAATATGGAATCCATTTTCCTAAATTCAAAACACAGAAGTGGCAGAAATTAATTTAAAATTAATTCCCGCTGTCAAAACAAAAAGCGTGTTTTTAAGAGATAATAACTATCAAAAGATTGACACTTGTTTATGTTCGGTTTAATTGTAAAATTATGTCCAATGATTAACATTAAATTGAATGGTAAAAATATATTCTAAATATATTTTAAAACCACTCAAATTCATAATTTATCACTATTAATTATTTTGATTAAAAAAGTTGTTTTTAATTAAAATTTAGAAATTTTCACTATTCATCAAAATATGAAAGTTATCCGAAATGTACCAAAATTTCACCCTAGGCTAATTTTGATATTCCGAATCTAAAAATGAAGTCCATTTTGAAATATAGAATATATATGATTTCAAAAATTAGGTATTACTATTCACAACGGCTAGTTTAATTAGTTGTGGTGTGTGTTAGAACTCGAGGTTGCGTACAACACACGCTATCGCATTATTCAAAGGGAAACGTACCGTAGAAGCTTGGGGTGTTACATCTATGGACCTAAGGTAGGAGGTATTGTTCCTTTAATTTAATATTTAGTGAGTATATATATCATTGTGTCATGCACCCAATTCCCAGAGTGTTTCCTTGATATGAATTTAAATCCTTGAATTAAATTGATAGGCATGGCCTATGTAATTAAAGATGTCATCAATGGCTATTTGTAAGTTATGGACCATGATTTAGAACCACCCCTTGGTTGAGTTGATAATGAATTGTTTTCCCTTTGATGGTTTTTGGAATTGGATACCTTTGAGGTGTCCCTATTTACCCCTTTTCATGGGATGTACAATACTAAATTATCATCTGTAATTGAAATGATAAATTGAATTGATAAGAATAGGGAATGGATTCCATGAACCTATACCCTTTCCATGTATTAGTTGATTAATCCTGAGATACTTGTTATAATTAATTTCCCATTTTATTAATTTAAAGGCAATCCTTCTATTATTAGCCATGCCTTGATCCACTTTCTGAGGTGAGTTTAGTTTGAATTAAATAAGGTGATAACCATGAATTGATAAAATGAAATTGATTAAAAGTTATTGTTTTGATTTAATGCTTATATTTCTTGGGTGACACAAGGATTGAATGATGAATTTCATGGATGGAATGAATTGGGATGTACCTTGTTTATTCCCAAGAGACACTTGGACTCCTGATATGGACTTCCAAGGATGAACACATAGTGTATGACTCTTATATGTCGAGTGATACTTGAAATTCCATATGGATTACCAAGGATGAAATCAAAGGTAATTTTATTATATATTCCTTGGGTGATAGTTGGGATACCGTAGTTCTCCTCCAAGGAAATACTCGAGTGGCAGTGATGTTATAACACACCAAGAACAAAACTTGGGTTTTTGAGGATCGCCTTGGATGGGCTTGTAGGGTGTTTGTTTATATTGTACCTAGATTGATACCTGGATTCCAAATTAGAGGAAGTGTTCAGGTTCATAAATAAATAATGAAGGGAATGGTTTTTATGACATGTATTCTAAGACAAAGCACATGCTTGGATTTGTTCTTAACTTACACTTTATTAATATCCTATTTAGGAAACCTTTCTTTACCTATCTATACGGGGGATGTTAGACTATGCGCTAGGTGCGGAGAATTATTAATTAAATGATACTGAATAAATAATTTAACATTATTATAAATAAAAAAGATTTATTGTTAATTCAGACACTTAATGCTTAAATGAAATTGATGTAAATGAATTGGTTGTTAAATTATAACTTGGACTTTATAGGAGGTTTACCTTTAGTACCTCCTTTCTTATTATATTACTGTATAAAATCTATTATATATATTCACTAAAAATAAGGCACTTGAACTTGGGTGTTTTCCTACTAGGATTTAGTATATCACCCTGTTCGAGCAGCCTTGGGTACCAGAACAAACTATATGATTGCAGGTATGGATAAGGGAATGCGCCATAATATGGGTTCTAGATTGTTTCTAAGATCAGGAGAGCATGGGATCGAGCCGTGGCTCATGATTATAGATGATATATTTTATTATTATTTGTACTTTTTAAACATGTATTGTATTGTAATATAGTGTGCCTATTTTGGTTGTTTTGTTATAACATATGACATGTATCATCATCATTGTATATGAGACCCCTTCTGGCTTTGTTTATATATATTCCTTTCATGTTCATTTATCATATTTCTATATGATTTATTGCTTCTTATACATATATGTTGTTGATATTTTAACGTGATACACTTCGGTGATGAGGGCATAGTTTACCCATGGATAGACCTAGGCCAACACTACTAGTCAGAAGCCTTTGGCATTTGGGGAGATGCGCTTGATTCCATGTGGCCAACTGGGTTCATGGCACTGTTGAGTGGCATCCAAGTCTAGGTCATTAAAAAGTACTATCAAAGCATTATTTCAGGGTTTGATTTATTATTTAGAAACAATAGAAATGGATAAGAAGGAATTGTAATTTAAGAATGAGTTTTTCATGGGTGTAGTTAAGCCCCGTACAGGAAAAACCCAATTTCATTGAATTAAATTTATGTTTTTTGGATTTTGACTATTACAATTTCTTTGATTTCATAGATGGGTGATAACTTAATTATTATTGTTATTAGTGATATTAATATGGGTTCTAGTTTGTGGAAACTTGATGATATGCGGGTATTCCATCTCATGCATCGTTTAGGAACTTTACGGGAGTCACATTCCATGCATTATACCATGCCATTTAAAATTCATTACTTGTTGTATGCTATTGTGATAAGTTCCATGATAGTTATACCTGCTATTGTGATAGACATTCTTGAGCTAGTTAGGATGTGAATTCGTTAGACACCATACTTTGGTTATTGAGAATTATGGGCCCTCATGGATCAGAATTTAGAAAACCATTTGGTTCAACCTATTTTAAATTTAATGTGATTTAAATGGGAAATAAATTAAATGGGAAATGAGTAAATGAGAATAAAATTGAAACTTGTGATCCTTATAGTAAAGAACTTGACCTTTTCCTGACCTTAGTAGTGGGAATTAGACAATGTCTCTAGATTTTCTGTGACCTCTATGTCCCCCAGACCTAACTCTAGTTGCAGGAGGAGAGGTGTTTTCTTATATAGGAAGTCTTGTATCTATCATATTTTTGTATCTGTATTTTTGAGCAGCAAACTATGATAATGATATCAAAATAAGGTGTGTGTTTAGAATTATATAGGGATTCCACCACAAAGACCTCCATCCGTATGTTGGAAGGGTGGTGATGACCACACTCTAGAGGTGGTGGGCCATGGTCTACTAGTGGATCCTCTGGTAGTTCCAGCTATGACACAAGTATTTTTACCAGACACAGGTGTTGAGTCATAATTTTTCAATGGGTTCTTTCTCTTTATGTAGACCATTTAGGGAGCATAATGACCTGCCCCGACTATGGTAGAGTTTATGTTTGAGTTCTAGTAGCAGCATCCGCCCATGTTTTTGGGGGATGGAGGACCATTGGTAGTGGAGTCATGGATAGATTCCATGCTTTCTATCATTGAGTAATTAGATATGCCTTCGATGTGGAGAGTAAAATTTCTATGTATATGATTCATGATTCCTCAAAGATATGGTGGGATGTTATTACTCAAACGGAATATCACTAGGATATGTCCTAGTGGGATTTTCATATGGACTTATATGTATACTTATATCCTGATATGTTGAGGTTTGATAGATCCCGAGCATTCATGCACCTGGAGCAGGTTACGTTATCAGTGATTGATTATTTGGCCTATTTTACTAAGCACCAGAGCTTCACATATATTTTAATTGGTGACGAGTTATATAATTATAGGAGATTTGAGGAGGGTATCATGTCTTATATATGATCATAGGTGAATTTTTTCAGTTGACTATCATTTCTGGAATAGTGAATCAGGAACATATTGCAGAGCGTAACCTAAGAGAGGATGGTGGGTTCGAGCCAAGGTAGTTCGACGTCTAGATTTTCTACTATATTGACTGTTAGTAAGAAGTGTCATCTAGAGATTCCATGTACTGATATTAGTATTCAAAACACATACTTAGAAATCCAGGTGAGGTGATACTAGTGCGGTAGGTTGAGACATACGAGGCCACAATGTACGAGGGGCCAAATTGAGTGTTCTTCCTATAGAAAGATGGGTCATCTACAACACTTCTGCTGAACTTTTCCTCCAGCGGCTAGTGAGAGAGGGTATGCATTGACTTTGCATTTTAGGATGGGGTAAACATATTCTAATCAGGAATTGAGATGGAGTACAATAAGCTGATTAGGCCGAGGTGGTAGTCTTGGTCATGGTAGTCAGACCCTAGTTTTACAGCAATAGAAGAGTGGACCTGCTCAGGGCATATAGGAAGCAACATAGGTTCACAATTCAAACCAGATATATGATGTGAAAAATAACCTTAAGGAGAAGGATCTTGGAACATCCACTATTATAGGTACTATTATAGTAGCCTCTACTTTTGTGTCTACTTTTTTTATACAGGAGCTTCTCATAGCTTTATATATGTGCCTGTTGTGGGGAGCATTAAGCTTAGTGTTGAGAATTTTGATGGTGTTATATTTCTTGGAACTCCATTAGTGATTAGAATGGAGGATGTAGGTTAGTGAAGGGAGTTACCCCTTAAGATTGGTAGGTGTCACTTCATATGGGACCACTTTTTCCTTATGATGACAGGTTTTAAAATAATTCACTGGATGGATTGGTTAGTTCCCTTTGATGATTTCATTGACTTAAATCGCTGAAGGGTGACCTTTACATCACCATAGGGTGGAGAGTTTATTTAAAAAGGTGAATGTGATGTATAGGAGATCCATGATGGACCCAAGCATCGTGGGATGGGTAGAATGATATCCCAGATTGAGAGTTTATATCTAGATGATCAAGGAACATGTCTGGCTGATATCCATCCATTAGTTGATTATTTTGGGGATGTTTTCCCAGATGAGTTTTTAATACTACATACAATAAGAGAGAGTTATCTATTGAATTAGTGTTAGGAGCATCATTTGTATCCATTCCTCTGTACATGACGGCTATTACTATGAGGCAAGAGGTAAAGAGGTAACGAGAGGATTTAGAGGCAAATGGGTTTTTCTGACCACTACTTCTATAAGGATTTCACGGGTCCATTTTGAGAAAATGATAGATGGTAAAATCAAGCGATGTGTGTATTACCAAAAATTGAACTAGTTGACAGTTAGGAACCAGTATCCTCTGTTGTAGATAGATGATATTTTTTATCAAATCCTAGGAGATCAGGTTTTCTCAAAGATTAATTTGAGATTCAGTTATCATCTATTATGTGTTAGACTATCAGACATACATTACACAACTTTTCATAGAAGGTCTGGTATGTATGAGTATTTGGTTATGTCTTTTGGCCTGATGAATGTTTCAACAGTCTTTATGACACTGATGAACCGAGTTTTCCATACTTATATGGATTTGTTTTTAGTATTTTTCATGAATTATATCTTGGTGTATTCCCACAATCAACATGACCATGCCAAAAATCTTGATATCATATTGGATATAATGAGAGAGCGTCATTTATATTCTAGGCTCACAAAGTGCCACTTATAGTTGGATCAGATTCACTACCTACGTAATATTATCTCAGATATAGGAGTATTAGTGGACCTATAGAATGTGAGAGTTATAGTTCCTTGGGAGCATCCCAAGAACTTATTTTAGGTATGAAGTTTCTTAGGGATGGTTGGTTACTACAAGCATTTCATATCGAATTGATCATGCATATCAGTGCTGATTACGAGCTTGATTAATAATGGTTTGAAGTTTCTATAGTTAGATTAATACAAGGAGACCATTCATAAGATAAAAGGAATATTGAATTTATCATTGATACTGATTTTTATTGAGCCAGGTAGGAGTTACATTGTTTATTTTGATGCATCAAGTATCATCATAATGTATTCTTATGTAGGGTGATAGAGTCACGGTGTACGGGTATTGGTTATTGAGGCTTCATGAGAGGAATTACCTAATGCACGATCTCGAGTTAGCTATAGTAGTTGACTCATTGCGCTTCATGAGACATTACTGACTGGGAGATAGTTTTGTGGTGTACACGGACCATGAAATCATCAAATACATATTTAAAAATCATTATATGAATATGAGGCAGCGTAGTTGGTTTGAATTTCTACACTCTTTTGCCTTCAAACTTGTCTAAATTCCTGGTAAAGAAATTTTGGTGGTTGATGCACTGAGAGAGAGGAATTAGATACATTCAGTTCAGTAGAATAGTAGTGAGTTGTAGCTCATGGATTTGTTCTCTCAGTTTCACTTATAGATTCAATATAGTTAGGGATAGACTTATCTTTCATCCTTAGTTGTTACCAATACACTTCTTGATAGAGTGAGGATGAGGAAGCTATTGGGTTCGGATATCTTATCCCTATGGGAGAGTGTGGAAGGTGAGGACCCTCCTCTTGGTTAGACCATAGGTTAAGATTAAATTCTATGAGTACATGGTAGCGTATGGGTTTCTAAAAAATGGTAAATGATCTAATGCAAAACATTCATGCTTCATCTTGGGCAGTGCATCCTTGAATCGCTAAGATGTATCAGGATTTACATCTCCAGTACTAGTGGTCGGGTATGAAAATATATTTAGCTGGTTTTTTCATGAGATGTTTCACCTATCAGTAGGTGAAGGAAGAACACCAGTGACCATCCATGATTTTATAGAAGCTTCCTATTCTCGAGTGGAAATAGGATGATGACGTGATGGATTTTGTGATAGGTTTACCTAGGTCACCTCGAGGTAATAATTTCTTAAATGTTGTTGTTGATAGGATCAAAAATTTTGTGTATTTCCTAACTATTAGGGAAACCTTTTAAGTAGATGAGTTTGGTATGTTTCATATCTGTGAGATAGTACGACTTCACAGGGTCCTACCCACTATCTTTTTAGATAGGGATGCCTGGTTTACATCTCGGTTAAGGAAGATATTACAAAGGGAATTGGGTACAAATTTGATTCTGTGAATATCATACCACACTTAGACTGATGACCAGTCCTAGAAAATGATACAGGAGGTTGAGTATATGTTGTGGGCATGCATCTTAGATTTTCGAGTCTCTTGGGAGAGGCATATACCCCTTATTTGAATTAACCTATAACAATAGCTTTCAATCTACTATTGAGACGGATCCTTATGAGGCTTTTACTAATTGAAAGTATGTCTATCCCCACACATCTATACCCACTATTTTAAAAAAATATGGTATAAGTGATATATTCTGGTTTATACCCATGGTTTTGTTAAACCTGTGGGAATACATTTCCCTGATTACATAATTGTATTGGGCTTCGATTCCCAATTTCTGATTTCTATTGGAATCCTTCTGCATAAACCCTCTCATCCCCTCCATGACCTCTGCCTCTTGGTCCTCTCCTCCCCTCCCTGACCTCGACCTCCCAGACTCCACCTCAACCTCAAATTCCCAGCCTCCACCTTCCTACTCGCAGCCCCTCTCGACTCCCTCTCCTCCAACAATGTCCCCCTTCCCCTCTAGGATCCCTCTCCTCTAGAAATGTCCCTTATCCACCTTATCCTCTCTAGTCACGTGTGAGACCCCCCATGTCCAAACACCCCACATGACATCCCCCTCTCTCGACTCCCACTCCTTCACTATTTCTCCTGAATTTCTTGAGGTTTCTTGGTCGGTACTTCAAGGTAAGAATTCATCTTCTTTAATTATTCAATTTCTTATATTTTTCCTCTCTCTCATTGCTCGGTTTCATTTGGCCAAACCCTATGGGTTTTGAGGTTCTGTGATTCTAACTTTGATCCTTGTTTCTAGGGCGTATCATGGTTTTCTTGGGTCTGCCACGTGTTTTTTCATCTTCTGTCAAAGTCAAAGTTGTTTCGATCATCTTGGTTCATTAACTTCCATTTGTGGTTGGTTTATTCTACACTATTTGATTGGACCAATTTAATTTGGGGATTTAAGTGATTTGTGTGCCTATGATTATGAATATAGAAATCATGTTTTTATGAGTCTTTTTCATTGGTGGAGGTATCAATCAATTAATGTTGTCGCCAAGTGCATTAGACACCATAACTGACATAGGGTGGAATCTAGTGGTTTTTTGGTGGTATCTGGATCTTTTTAAGGGGAAATGTCTTGGTCATCATCCTTTACATTCATTTCCGATTTAACATTTTCATTACTAATGTTTTTTATTAGGTTTTAAGTACTAAGTGTGATTCTCTTGTTGAGTCAAAATCTTCATCCTTTACTTTTTATGATTTTTTTCCACCATTTTTAAGTGTGTTTTACTCCATCCATTTCAAAATCCATCGTCACATTCCTTCTAGGATTTGATACTTGTGATAAAAATGAAATTATTACTCATACCTTTTTTACCTTTTAATTTAAGGCCTTGACATGTAAGATTTGTTTCTAGGTGGGAGAAAAATAAAATCAAACAAAGATAAAAATAATTCCATTATTTATTAAAACGTTGAAACAATTATGAGGATTGAAGATAATGGTAGTTTGAGACCGCTTACTATCATTTTTTGGGTAGATTCTTGTCCAACCATGACTACAATATCAGGTACAATTATAATTTTTTCATTTGGTGTTCCATGATGTAAGATTTCTTAATAAATTTGTAATTTTTGGATCCTATATCTAGTTTTTTAAACTATTATGTTGTCATAGTTTGCATGGAAACAAGAGTTGGGTCATTTTCATTGGAGTTATCTAAATAATTTTGGGATTGGGTTATACCTTTGTAAGCTGTCAAATCTATGGTTTAAATATGCGGTTCTTATTACCGTCTTGTCAAATTGTATGCATTTACATGATAATTATTTTTATTCAACATTATTGATCATGATTTAAATGTAGGTTAGCCTAACAAGGTTTTTCTTTTCATTGAAAATTTTAAAATCCCTGTTGTATGTATTATATATTAAAGGAAAAAATTGTGTCTTGGATCAATTCCATTTTCCATAGTTGCTCATAGATTCTTCGAAAATATGATCTCTCTTCCTATTATAGCACTTGTCTTAGTGATCTTTGAAAATTGACTGATTGTTGGGAGGCATAAGGATGATTTTGAAATAGTGGTCTCCCAATGTGCAGTTTTATGTAAGTTAGTCTAGTATAGAAGGAAAACCTTAGTTTTTTGGTGTCCATTTGCACTTTTTTGATTGGAAAATGTTCTCATATTGATATTTTTCTTAGCTATGAAATCTATTTTTTTTATGGCTCGTTATGATTTCCTTTTTGTAAATTTTCTAGTTCCATTATCCATAGAGTCTTTTTTGTTATTTTCTTATTTATCTAGCTATTGGTTACATTCTATGGGGTGTGATAGCTCATTTATTGTTTCATGTAAGATATGTTTCATTAAACATGTTGATGAAGGCTGTTATAGTAGATGCTCAAGCGGTGCAGAGGAATAGGGAAACTATCTTGGAATGTGTAAAGGTGTTGTGTCATCAATTTGATTTTCTATTTAATATACCATTTTATCTTCAATTACTTCTTATTTTCACTATTTGATTAATAGATACATTGTAGGATTATAAATCTCTCTTTTGTATACAATTGTCTTCTTTCACTATCAATTTTTTGGTTTTTTTATTTATGTTGTATGTATAATTCTGCCATGTGTTGTATACTTTACCAGCATTAATTTTTTCTCTTTAAATTACCGTACAATTGTTTTTTTGTTTTTCAAGTATGGTTTTTTTAGAATCATTTTTTTTTATATTTAGAAAAGATTTATTACTTTTTCGCATTTTTTTTTTCAATTTTCAATGTCTTAAATTGAATTCATTGTCTTTGCGATTCATTTATGTGATGGATCTGGATTAGATTTTATTATTCTTTTAGAAATGTTTTTCTAATAGACAATTCAAAATATGTTTGATTTAGTTAATTCGTGTTTCAGGATTCTGATGCATCAATTTGAAAAACGGCTCTAGAACTTGATTATCTTCTCGTAAATGAAAATAATGTTCAGCCTATGGTGAAAGAACTAATTCAATATCTGGAAATACGTGACCAATATTTTGAAGGATATCTTTCTACCAAAAATTTTCCCATTATTTAATAGTAATTTCCAATGTTTTTTAAAATTTTAGGCTTGATCACAGTGTTGTGTAGTTTCAATTAAAATATTTCCATAACCAGATTTTTACTTTTATGATTTTTCACTTTGTCAAATGTTATGGGGTCCAAGTATAATATTTCACTCTTATAAGTATAATTTCACATAGTGGATATCATTTATGCACATCCTAATCCGGTGGGGAATTCTGATCTTGTATACTGGTGTTGGTTTAACTGTATGTGTAGAAAGATACCACTCATAATAATTCATTATCTCTTTTTAGTTTTGATGCCAATTCTTCTACTAATTATTTTCCTTTCTCAAGATTTTTTCTATATTAATGAATGTGATTTCTCTCTCTTTTATTATATGATGTTATAGAAATTTCCTCTTATTTCAATGAACTTATTGCGGCATTGTGCGAGGAACCTCTTTAGTTGGTTCAGGTTGATTTTTTCCTCACATTTTTCCTTATATTAAACTTTGCATCTACTTTTTCATAATGTTGGTTTTCACAAGATAAATTTTGGTACATTGATCAAATGCTAAAGGTTCTCTTTGAGGTATCCATTTAAGTTACTAGTTTTCAATCCATCGATTTCTGGTTTGTGTATATTTTTATCAAATTAATGATCTTTATAATAGTTTTGTAGGATTAATTCTTTTTCACATATCATCACATCATACTGATTGATGGATCCTTTAGTGTTCTTTTCCCCTTTTTTGCTACTGTATACTAATGTTTCTTCTATGTAAACATTAATCTTAATTACCTTCATATTTCAACATCTATATGTTTCTTTGGTGCTGAAACCGTTATGCTTGAATTGATTAAATTATTTATCTATATGTGTATATATAATTTCATATACAACAAACAAGCATTAAACCCAATTTGATGTAGTTTCTTCCTTTGGCCCAGTGTCCCATGTGTCCATTTTCAATTCATTTGTTTAAGAATTATTTTTTTCTAGATTAGGGTATTTTAGGGGTAATTTAGACTTAATTTTTCAGGCATTTAGCTTATATGTAGGTTTTTGGCGGTCATTTGTACGGATTGTGTTTACGATTTTTTAGTAATACAATTCTAGTATCTATGGAATTTGGCAGCCCTGTTGTCCCTTGTGAAACTTTAGACACGTCGCATAATCCCTTATGTTTTGATCTAGTCATGGGGTTCCAACACTTTTAGAATTCAGTGACATACCTTTCTCATGATGACAAACTACACTCCAGTTGATCAACCTGACTTGTACCTATTGTGATCCCAATTTTACATATTACATTAGTTTTGGTAAGTAAATTTCTTTTATCCTACCCACTACTGTCTAAAATGTTACCTAGAGCAACTATGGCCACTGCCATATTTGTAAATTTATCATCCCTGGCAGGCTCACTGCTGCAAATATCTTTGGATGAAGCCTCAGGATTCTGTTTAGTTCCACGATCTTCAAACTGTCTCTCATGAGAATGTTTAACACCATAGAGAGTCTCCTCCTTATATTGATTAGGAATCCTTTTATCAAGGGTCCCTTAAGTCACTAGATACCTGGTGAGAAGGTCTATCCTTAGTGGAATGAGCTCCAAAAGTAGGAGTGGGGACTATCCAGGTGATCTATGACTAGGAACAAAGGCCAACCATTGATCCCCACTCTTCACAACATCATGTATTGTTTGAAGATCCTCATGTGAGACCTAGGAACTTGCACTAATGGAAACCTAGGTTTCCTCCACTGTCAACTAAAAAAATGGAATCAACCTTCAAAGAGTGATTGTAAGAAGAACCAGAGCTGCATGAAACCTCAATTCCAGCCCTTTTCTATCCATTACCTAATTTTACAGACAATACAACCTTCTCCTTTGATGTATCACCACTCTTTAAAATTCTCACAAAATCTTCCACGACCCATTTCTTAGGAGTATCCATGCCCATTCCAAAACCCATGCTCCAAAGACTCATTCTCAGTCTACAAAGAGACCTCAGATAAATCCTTCTTAGGCTTCTGAGGTGAGTAAGTAGTTGCATTCCATTGGGTTTTTTCCCTTTAGAAGCACTAGTATAAATATATTCCTCTTTCAGTAAGTCTAAAAAACCCATAATTGTGTTAATTTCCAATTCATCATTCTCAGGATGCTGAAATTTATCCATGTCGCCCCCACAGTACCTTCTTCTGACCCTTCCTCCCACCATGGACATCACCTTCCAGTACTAAAGGATCACCAAGAACCTAATCATGCTCTACCTATTTGGAGGATCAATCTTTATTAGTCTTATGGTTCTAGATAGAGTCACCACCCACATCCTTTTCATAGGATGTAGATAGTATTGTATCATTCCCCTTATATTTCATATTCTCGGCTTTATACGGCTTCTTTGTAATTCTATTCCCTACTCTACAACCATTAGATAGATTCCCTCTTTTATTACATAGGGAGAATGTCACTCCCCTTCAACATTTATCAATAGTAGGACCAATTCACTTTCAAGAGTCACAAAAAAAGGAAATTTCTCAAACTCAAAATTGAGTTCAAACCTATGATCCTTTATAGCCAATATAAAAATCTCTATTAAGCTAGATCAAAGTTCAATATCAAAAATAATTATTTTAAAATATCAAAATCTATCCCTATTATTTTCACATTAAAATTTAATCAGGGCACTAATGGTAGAAGCTACATCCCATAAAAATTTAGAATTATAGCGAAACAATCTTAATCCTCTAACTCTAACCCATACCTGAGTGATGGAGTTGCATACCTTATCTGGGACTTAAAATTGGATCCCATTCTTGAATCATTAAAATACCCAGCTTAAGAGAGGAAAACCCAAAACATCAAGCCTTTCACTTGAGATCCGGTGTGGGAAATACTATATGGAAGAAACCCTTTCTAATAGATGTCATTAACCAATCAGAAAATCATCATATTTCATTTAACCTATTATCCATATCCTGGAAGATCTAGTTTTGAAACCATGATGGGAGAGATATCCATTACACCATGATGGGAGGGGGGAGGCAGTGTAGGGGGTTGGGGGTAGGGGTGGTTGTTTCATTGTAGGTAGGGGGATGAGGGGAGGGGAAGGGGGGAGGCAGTGCAGGGGATGGTGGGGGTTGTTTCATTTCAGGGAGGGGGTTGGGGGAGGGGATGGGGGAGGAAGTGCAGGGGGAGGATGGGGGTTGTTGCATTGTAGGCAGGGTGTTGGGGGAGGGGCGGGGATGGGGGAATCGTAGGGGTTGGGGAGGGGAGGGTCTGTTTCATTGTAGGTAGGGCTGGGGTAGGGGAGGGTAAATGTTGTGTAGGGGGTGGGGGAGATGTTTCATTATAGGTAGGTTCTGGGTGAGGGAAGGGGAGGGGGAGATAATGCAGGGGGCTTTTTCATTGGAAACAGGGGGCTAGGGGAGGGGAGGGTAGGGGGAATTGTAGGGGCTGGGGAGGGTAGGGGCTATTGTATTGCAGGAAAGGGTTGGGGGAAGTGCAGGTGGATGGGGGAGTTAGTAGAGGTGGGAGAGTAGGGGGTGCTGCATTTCAGGAAGGGGGAGGGGGCACTACAGGGAGCTGGGGGTTGTTGCATTACAGGTTGGGGCATTATAGGGGGTAGGGTATGGGTTGTTGAATTGTAGGTAGGGGCTGGGGGAGGGGAGGGGGAGGTAGTGTAGGGGGTTGGTGGGTAGAAGGGGAGGGGGGAAGTATAGCGGGGGGATGTTAGATTGTAGGCAAGGGTTGGGGTGATTCTCAGGGATAAGGGATGGTAGGGGTTGTTGCATTGTAGGCGGGGGTGGGGTAGGGTAGGGGTTGTTGCATTGCAGGAAGGGGGCTGGGGGCTAGGGGAGGGGAGGGGGGAGGCAGTGCAGGGGGCTGGTGGGTAGCTGCAGGTAGGGGGCTAGGGAGGGGGGTAGCTGCAGGGGTCTGGGGGAGGGGAGGTTAGGGGGGTTGTTGCATTACAGGAAGGGGGCTGGGAGGAGGGGGAAAGAGGGGAGGGGGTATCTGTAGGCGGGTGGGGGATGCAGGGTTTGGTTAGGTTTTACATATATAACTTGACCCACAATGGGTTGGGTTGGGTCCTTTGGCCATCTGTCAGGTAACCGAATCCCAATGGGTCGGGTCGGATGCCCACGAAGCATGCAACCCAACCCGAGCCTTTTTGATCGGGTCAGGTCCCAAAATGTCATCGACCTGAACCGACCCATGGACACCCCTATTAAGATATTTTATCTTATAGTAAAGTCTTATGAACTTTTTTAAGGTTTTCTGATTTAGCTTCCATTGATTTCTTTACTTTCAATGATTAGTAATTTATATTTTGGAAAAAATAGAATTTTTCTATGAATTATCTTTTGAAAATGTATTTTCATTCTTTCTTCACTTTAACACATCTTCCAAATGTGAACCTTCATTTATCATCTTCTAGATTCACTTTATATTAGAATCAATAACTCATTTTTTAAATTTGGGATAATAAATTCTATAATGCATCATACTCTATGTAATGTTAATATTTTAGAAATAATGCTTACAGACATCATATTTAGTTGTCCTTGTATATCTCCAGTATTTTGCATTAGGCTGCAACTTAGTGTAGGAAGGCTATGTTTTTTTTTCATGTCAAGGATTTATACCCACAGTTCAATAAATGTGGGTATATTATTTCTAGTGTCATAATTTGTGCCCACTATTTACAAAACCATGGGTATAGATGTATGACCATGGTTTAAATAAAACTGTGGGTATTATGGAAATATCTAGGGCTATACCCATGGTTTTATAGAAAATGTAGGTATAGGACTATACTGATGCCTCGGTAGTCGACGATTTATAGAACCGTGGGTATAGCCTATACCCATGGTTTTAGGGGTTATACCCACAGTCCCAAACCGTGGGTTTAGGTGATTTTTCTATTAGTGTTTGTATGGTAGTCTATGCTAATCATCCCTTTGTTGGTTAGAAGGAGAGGTAGCTATGCTTGGACCTCATCTCATTCAGGATACCACAAATATTGTTTAGTTGATTCGAAAGAGGATGTGTACTATGATGTCTCGTCATAAATCTTACATCGATCACCATAGATGACCTCTAGAGTTTGAGGTTGGGGATATACTCTTTTTACGTGTTTCACTAAGGCCAGGACACAGGAGATTCTGGGCTTGTTTTTATAAATTGTATGACATGGGGCACACAGTCATGAGAATTGTTTCCAATTTTCACAATGTTTTTTCACAGTTTTCACATAGTTAGTCAAAGCATGTGAGTAAATCGTGTGAGGTGCCCTTACCTATAGTTAACCATGCACATTTAGCACACAGTTTGGTGAATTGTGCTGCCAAACCATGCGACCCTTTAATTATTGTCAAATTACTATCTTAACCCTAATTAAATATATTAAACCTAATTCTATTTATCTCTACTTCCTACAGACAACACCCTCTATTTGAGAGCTTCCCATGCGCGACTATTCTATGATTTTCCACTGACTCTGCATTCGGTGTCGAATCAAGAACAATCAATCTCGTTGGATCTATTCCAATAAGATCTCAATTCCTTTTTAATCTTTCTCCATTCTTATTGGTATCAGTTATTCTATTTAGGGGAAAGCTAATTTTTCCTATTAATTGGTTCTTCATCTATTCTTAAATTTTCTCTCGATCTGATTCAAATATGGAGCTGATATTGGATAACCTATCCTCTATGGACCTACGGTAAGTGGTCTCATGACTTTTATTTAAGTTCGAGTGTTTATATATACCGTTTTTTGGACACCAAATTCTTGGATTGTCACGTTGAAATGAATTTAAATCCTTCAATTAAATTGATAAGAATGGTATATGTAATTAAAGAATACTTAAATGTATGTTTATAGGTTATGGACATTGATTTAGAGCCACCACATGGGCTAGTTTATAATCAATTGGACCACCATTGATGGATTTTGGAATCAGATACCTTTGAGGTGTGCCTATTTAACCCTTATCATGGGATTTCTAATACTAAGTTATCATTTTTTATTCAAATGATAAAATGAATTTTTAATTATTGGGAATGGATTCCATGACCCTAAACCCTGGAAATGTTTTTGTTGATTAATCATGAGATACTTGTTATAATGAATTTCCAATGTGAGTAATTGAAAGGAAAGCCTTCAAATCTTAGTCATGCCTTGATCCACTTTCTAAGGTGATTTTGGTTTGAATTAAATAAGGTAATGACCTTGATTTGATTTAATGAAATTGATTAAATTTTATTGATTTGATTAAATGATTATATACCTTGGGTGACACATGGATTTAATGAAGAATTCTCTAGATAAACTCAATTGGCTTGTACCTTTCTTATTCCTGAGTGACACTTAGACTCTTGATATGGAAATCCAAGGACTCGTGGGGGATGACTATTATATTCCAAGTGATACCTCCCATGATGGACTCAAAGTTCATTTGATTATATATTCCATGGGTGATACTTGGGCTCCCTTAGTGGTCATCCAAGAATGGAATCGAGTGGCAGTGATGTTATACCACACCTAGAGTGATATATGGGTTCTTGAGGATCACCATGGATGTGATTTTAGGGTGCTGGTTTATATTATACCTTTAGAAATACCTGGATTCCAAATTAGTAATTCCAAGGACAGGCACAAGTTCATAAATTAATAATTAATGGAATTGTTTATATAACGAGTCTTCCAATCAAAATCATAATCTTGGATTTGATCTTGACGTACACTTTATGGATGTCCTGTTTAGGATTCATTTGTTTACTTATCTATACAGGGGAAACTAGGATATGTTCCAGGTCTAGAGACTTATTAATTAATTGAGGCTAAATGATTAAATGAACTTTATTATAAATGACACATGCCTAATTGTCAATTCAGACACTTATTTCCTAAATGAAATTGATGGAAATGAATTGGTTGTTAAATTAGAACCTGGAATTTATAGGATTTTTACCTTTAGTAGTTATTTGATTATTCTATTTCTTCATGCACTCTATTATATATATTCACTGACTATATGGCACTTGAACTTGGGGGTTACCTACCATGATTTATTCTCATATCATGTTCGGGAACCTTAACAACCTAAACAGACTATACGATTGCAGGTATGGGAAAGGTTAAGCGCCCTACTAAAGGTTATTGATTTTTTCTAGGATAAAAAGATTATGGGATAGATATGAGGCTCATGATGCTAGTTGGGTTACTTTTGGCCTTTTTTTACTTTTGATACATGTATTTTATTGTATTGTAGTATAGCTGTTTAGGTTGTTTTGTAGAGACATATGACATGTATCATCATAATTATATATGAGACTCCTTATTTATTTGTTTATATATATTCCTATCATGTTAATTTATCATTTTTATATATGATTTACTGCTTTTTCTACATGTATGTTATTGATATTCTGTTGTGATACACTATAGTGATTAGAGTATAATCTCCCAACAGAAACACATAGGCCCTTGATGCTTGTCGGCCACACCTGGTGTGTGGGGAGATACTCTTGGGGCCTTGTGGCCAGCCATGATCGGGGAACTTTTGAGTGGAATTCGGGTTCAGGATGTTACATAATCATCCACTCACATCCTTACTACTTAAATTGCGTGAATAAACATCACACTCATAGAAAATCCCCTAATTGATCAGGTCATCACTCTCTCAAATGGGTCACAATCATTATCACATCCTCTATTAAGATTAATTCACCCATTGTAAAACTTTTATCTGAATGGTGGGATAGGAAAAAGTATTCAGCGGTGTGAAAGTAAATTATACAGTAAGGGACATGAGGTATGATCATCTCCTCAACCTTTGACTTTCAAGAAATTACCATGGAAAAATAGAAGGGGTGAGGTCTTTTGTGTGTACTCTATATCACTAGTTTTTATCTATGTGTGATCCTCAAGTTATCCTCTCATCATCGATGATATCTAGATAGATCACAAGACTTCCTAGTGGGGGAGAAAAAAATAAATAACTAATGGTGATGAGAATCACATAACAATCAAATAGAAGAACATAATGAAAATTTTCATTTAAATTGTTATAAAAAAATTAAAATAATATATAGAAATAAAGACATAGTCTATATATGTTGAATGTTTCTACTAGGCGAGGAGAAAAATATCGTAAAAGTATAGTCAGTGGCCTTCTTCATCCTCACATTCAGTGTCAAGGAGATATTCTACTTCATTCCACATTTAGATATTAGATGTATTTAGTTGGAAATATTTATCCCATGATTGAATGATTATTCCTTTGATAAAATATAGATAATCTTTGTTTCGATGCTTCAAAAATCCTGTGGAAATAATTTATTACTCAGTGTGATATAAAACTGGACCTATTTTTAATTGAGAAATTGAACTAGTCTGATGTGTCTGGGTCCAGAAGTCATTTCAGATAGGGAAAAAACACCATAACTAATTTATGTTAAGAAATAATTATATATATATATATATAAATATATACACTAAGTATATATATATATTCTTTATCATTTTTATTTTTTTATTATATATATATTTATCTTTTATTTTATTTGTTTTTCTCTTTTTTCTTTTGTCTCTTTTATTCTCATGTTGATAATGGGATTGAGAGGGGGAGGGTGGGGCTTTGTCTTTCAGTAGGTATTCCTAATAAATCAATTTTTAAGTTTGGAATTAGTCATATTATATCAGAAGGTGTGATGATATCAGAGTGATTTGATGGTGGCCTTCATTGAGCTCGAGCAGGGTCCTTCAATGATGACATCATCCACAGTGACCTGTGGAATCTTCAATAGTGACAAATCATTGTATGGGGACTCACGACAGTGGTATTAAACCTTAAATAAGAGTTTATGTCAATATTATTCATCGTGTATGAGTAAATCTATAATTGGGTGGATGTGATTTGGTTTTTAGGGTTCGACAATACACGGTCTCACACTTCTTCGATTGAACTTCTTTATCACCAGGAGTGTTAGAGTTAGTGTCCTAGAACCAACTTTTTTATAATTTATGCTAACCTATATTCATTTTTTTGAATATTAATAAACTCTTGGTCACATCATGATTGTTCTTCTGCATAACATAGGATGTTATAATGTCTTAATAGTAGCTTCCATACTGAAAGGTCATATCAGTTCCTCGGTATGATGAGAACACAGAAGTTCCATGATAGTATTCTTAAATATATGTTCTATATCCATATTAAAATATTTTGGGGAAACAAATGATATAGGTAATTAGGGGTGTAGAATCATTGTACCTTGATTCACCTTCTCATTTTGTGCACCCTTGGTAATATCCAGTGTATGATATTATGAGAATGATGCCCACTAGTACTAAATCTACATTTATATGTTTCATTTGATGTTCCTTTTTTGGACATGTGTAATTATAATTAGACTATAATATTATTAATAATGTGTATTATAATTCATTTACTTTTATGTATTGATGAAAAACATGATGATATATGTTCCTTATGAGGTACGATACATTGGGTGCATCACGGGTAATATTTCATTAATGAAAAATGTGAGAAAGAATTTAACCCTTCTGTTCATTAACGGAAGTTGATATCGTAGGACCTTTGATGGAAATTATATACCCTAAATAAATCTATGACCATGGTGTTGTATAGTAATGTTATATTTATGTAAATTCAAAGAAAGTGACATAGATCACATAGGTTGATGACACGCACATGCAACCTTATTGATTAGAGATATCACGATAAATAGATTATATTACACAGTAAGTGTCTGTATGAGGTATTATGTCATTGTGACAATAAAATCTTTCTCTATGGGTGCCTTGGATTACTTATAGATTCCAACCCTAGACTTTGGGTTTCTTAGCCTAAGGCCACTAAGAAAGAGTCCTAGAGGGTCACACTATGAGTGTATCCATAGCCTCAGTTAAATAATAGTAGTATTTAACAAGTTGGATAAATATTATTCCCACACTTTGTTTAATAATTATTCTTGTTATCATGATCACATATATTTCATCACCAGTTATTCGATAGAATATTATGTGAGAAAAATATTTAATAAATATTTAATTTCTATTTAGTGAATATAATATTTAATTAATAGTTGGTGAATAATGCAGGGGTATTTATTTATTAAATAAATAGTCATTATCCAAGGCCAGATAAATTTTGTGCAGGAATGATGGACCGAGTTTAATAATCTAATGAGAAATAATATATATTGAATAATATTTTAATAAATATTATTTAATTCAATTCATGTGTTTAGCACAAGTCAAGAAATAAAAATAAAAAAATTATTATTGTTAATATTATTATCATTATAGATATGGGGTTCTGCTAAGATTATAGAAATAACAAGGTCACATGTGAAATTATTATTTTCTAACCCTAGATGTATATAAACTTAATTACATTCTTTTATTAACAAAGCCAATTCATTTGTTGTGAACATTGAGATTTAGAGATAATTATCTCAAATCCATAGAGATCTCCCACTATAATTACACTCTCACGAACGGAGATCGATCCTCCTCCCCCACCACTCTTAAGTCTAAAGAGATCGAAGATAAACATTCCTTGAAGATATTATTAGGGAGATCAAAGGTGAAAAATGAAAGAATTTTGATCTACCATGCTAGCACCCAGATATTTCTATGGTGACGTTCGAAGATTTTTGGAACATGTGTGGATCACCACTTGAATAAGTATATTCTTTATTCCTACAACACAACAATTAAACAACATAGAGACGTTGTTATATCCATCAACAAAGATATAATTTCTTATAAGGTAATTATTTTATTTCTCAAATTAATTATAAATAATAAGTGATGATCTTGTGCTTTGGTTCCAACATTTTTCTATTGTCTATAATCTTTGATTCAATTTCGTTGATCCAAGTGTTTATCATCATGTAAATATTGGATTAATCACCAATCGTGAGGAAAATATGAGTTAGGAATTCCCCATCCACTACTTCCATTGTGCTTGAAACCTTCATGTGATATCATAGGGGTCACATAATTATTTATAATTATTTAAAGATCATTGAATGATTTATGCATTTTTCATTAGGTTTCAATTACATTTTAATCACACTTTGATTGGAATTATATGATATGATTTCTTACTCTTTTTTTCTTATAAATATAATAAAATTAATTAATTTTATTAAAAAAATTCAAAGATCTCATATGTATGTGTCTATGAGTCTGGAGGGACACCACAAGAGTATAAACCATATAACTCATAGGTAAACATTATGTACCTGTGTTTAATGATCCCTAAATTAAAATGGAATTAATTCAAGATGTTTTCATTTATTACATGTAGTAATTTTAATTACACACCACGTGTTTAATAGGTCATCATGGAGCATGGTCATCTGGAGTACATGTTGTGTAACATCCGTACATGATGTGTAGTACTTTAGTCACATATTGGTTGTGTATCTTCTTACATGACTTACATGACTGGTGATCATGTAACTATAAGGCCACACACCATGTATCCCATGTACATGACATCTACTCTAATATTTTCTATGGAACGATTACAAGATGGGTCCCTAGGCATATGCCTAAGGTAGACGGTGAGAATAATACACACTGCGTATCTTCAATGTAAACATCGTGTACTTTTACCAAATTACACAGAATTAAAAATTAGTTTATTATACTATTCCAACCTAATCAGCATGTGTTATTTATGTTCATTATGTTTATATTACATTCCATGTAATGGGTTATCTATATATAAATGTGTAATTAATTTCTACATGATGTTCGGATCTACATATCATTTATAAGTCATATTACACTTATTACTCTACTTGCAATGAAGCATAAAATGATACGTAAATACCATGTGTTATGTGTGTTCATTGAGTTGATAGTATATTACATTAAATTATATGATATTTCATGTATTCCACATGTCACAAGAGTAAACAGTTTATAGTATAATACACATTGGGTAGTTTGAACAGGTACTCACTATATTACTTCCAACGTACGTTTTTTATACATAGTTAATTTTAATTAATTTGTTTTAAATTCACGATGGATGAGAATATAAATAAAATTCAGATTAAAATTAAGATAAAATATTTTATTAATTAAATAAGATAATTAATTGATTCAAGATATGTTTTTCTTAAAAAATAAGGGTTAGAATTTAATTCTAACTTTTTAAATGTGTAATTCATTTCATGCATGCGGATGATCATGATCCTTGATTAGACCTTTTTATGGGATTGGTTTCTTATAATTTATTACCGAATTAAGTTTTTGGTCAGCGTGTAATCTTCCCTATCATTATTTAAGGGCCTGTGTGCCCATGCTTTTTTTATCTAAACCCATTAACCAATATTTGGGTTCCCTCACCAGCATGTGAGTAAAACAATATTTAATGGATGGAGCTTCCATGCTAGTGGAGGTGGATCAAGTTTAGATTTGGGGAAAAAAATCCAAGAGAGATACATAGGTCAATAGGTGGAAAGATGAAACAGGAACCATCATTGGTTCAAGGTGTTTCCCCTAGTTCGACAGTTAGTTTAACTCCCGCTAGATAAACTAACCATTAGTTAAATCTCATGATCATACAAATTTATTATTTTATTTATATCAGGTTTCATGGTTATTTAATTATGGATGTGATGTTGTGATTCATGAATTAATTAATTAATAATCATGCACGATAGAACTAAAATAAACTGTCTTATGAGAAAACATTATCTAAATCATGGTTAATCACTTAAGTAAATCCACTTAATATTAACATGCAGTTAATAAAGATAATAACTTGAAATTTAGGCATGAAGATAAAATCACTCAATTATATATATTATTTTGGTATAACCATCCACTAATTACGTTAAAATTGAATCATAGTTCAATGTTCTTGACTAGAAAAAGTTGGGGTTATTTTAATTATAATGGAATTATAACATGATGTTTTGGGTTGAATTAACTTAGTCCCCATCAAGGGTTGACTTCCAAAGTAGGACATGGTGTAATTTTGATGAAAATTTTGATGAAATCCAATTTAAGGATTTTAGGATTGGGGATCCCACTCAATACATCAAGGAATTGTGGGTTAATAGAGTTGGAATTTGGAACATCAACCTAAAACCCTTCAAATTGCTTGATCGGCCAAAGCCATGGTGATGAGAGGGGTGATCCTTTACACTAGAATGTCAAATCAACAGGATATTATTAAGACAGTATAGAGGGATATTGAATTTTGATAAAATAGTGGGATATTAACAAATATAATATTTATTTGTTTTTCAAAATTTAGTTAGATAAAGTACTAAAACTATGCTCATCTTATTTATAGAAACAACAATAAAAAAGACTTTAAACATATCATTGGGATCCATACTTGATAATGATAACTTTCCAATATAAAAAAATTAAAATAGTGGAAAAGGTTCTCAAATGTTATCTTATACCGTTAGTGGAAATTATTTATGCTGAAAAAACTTATTTCTGAAGTGTCTGGTAAAGAGGAAGGTGAGGAAGAGTTATCTCTCTATGAGAAACATTTGAACGATTCCATAGATGTTCAGTGTTTCATGTTATCATCCATGACTAATTATATTTTGAATGAACATGAGGGCGTGGATGTGCATAGAATAATGTTTCACCTTCAAGATCTCTATCAAGTTAAGACAGGACAAGAGAGATACGAGATCCACTATTTACAACTATGCTTGGAGATTCGGTGCTAGATGGGCCTCATACAGTCAGGCTTATTGGCTAGAATGAACTCTTAGAAATCTTAGGGATTAAATTCCTAGATAAGTTTCACATAGATCTCAGACTCTCCTCAGTACCCAAGTCCATATCCAATTTTATTATTAATTATAACTTGAAAAATAATTGGAGGATTCTTTTAGAAATCCATAATCGGATGCTCTTTGTGGACAAGGATATAGGGTGTGAAAATACCATGGTCCTTGTGGTGAATAATGAAAGTAAGAAAATGGAGAAGATTATAAAGACACATAACAAGTCTAAATCTCCCAAGCACTATCCTTTCAAGAAGAGGATGGTCCAGATGTAGGGAAATGAAATGAAAGAACCATGTTTTTTATGTGGAAATCAAGGACACTAGAAGAGGAACTGCGCATAGAAGAAATGGTAAGCTAAAGTTGTGTTCGTTATTGAGTATAATTTCTCAATATCTACACATTGGGTATTAGATACATATTGTGGTTCTCAAATCTGTATCCAAATGTAGGAACCATATAGATTATAAAATATTGCAAGAGGAGAGGTGGATTTATTAGATTCCAATGGTGTGAGGTTGGCTACTCTAGCTATTAAAGACTAATAACTTTCATTGAAAGGAGGAATGATATTGGTTTTAAGAGATATTTATTATGTACCAATTGTTACCAAGGATATAATTTTTATTTCCTTCCTATATACAGATGGTTTTATTTTTCAATATGATAATAAAAAATCTTTATTTTATAAATACAACATATATTATGGAATTAAATATTTAAATAATTGTCTTTATTTTTTAAATTATGAACACCAGGTATTAGAAATAGATAACAAATCATGTTCACATGACTCATATAATACTCAACTATGACATTGCTTTCTTGGTCATGTAAACAAGAATATTTTAAAAAATCTATATCAAGATGGTTATTTAGACTCTTTTGATCCAAAACCACTTAAAATATGTCATTCTTGTTTACAAGAAAAAATAACCATACCACCATTTGTTGGATATGGTGAAAGGACCGGAAATCATTTATTATTGGTACACAATGATGTGTGTGGACCGTTTCTATTAGAAGCTAGAGGTGGGTATTATTAATTTATAACTTTTACTAACTAATTGATTAGATATGGATATTTCTACTTGATGAGGTAAAAGTCATGGTCCTTTGAGAAATTAAAAGTATTAAAGAATTATTTAGAGAATAAACTAGGAATGTTGATAAAGAAGTTTCAATTGACATTGTCAACTATTTTTTATATTTGTTTTGAATTATGTACTCTATGTTTATAACTCAAAATTTTATGATCAAATAAATGAATTTGGGGATGAATGGTCAGGTTATGTTGTTCCATAATATAAGGGTAATTAATGAAAATAAATTTATCTAAAAAATATTTAATTTTATAATCTAAAAATGTAGTTTATATTTTAATAAAAAATTTATATTATAAACTATATGTTAAGTTCTTAGTTCCATGAAAACACCCTTATATTGTCATAAAACTATAAAAAAATTAATATTGATCTATTATTGGAATGTAATAATGAACAACAGACCATTATGTAAAATTATATTGCTAAAAATCTAGAGATTATTTTCCATTTTAATAATTAAATAGGTACAAAATAAGTGTGACATGCTCAATTCTGAGAAAATGGGGTCATATTACCATGAAACTCTAAGAAAAAAATTGCTATGATTTTGGATTGTATGAAATTACTATGTTTCATTATAACATGTAGTGTACTGAAAATGATGGAAACACATGTTTTCAATTTAAAATTAACATTTCAGTTCAAATCATGTGTCACAAGTTGAATTCCAATAACTATCATTAATCATGAAAATCCAAGGAAATAATATTTGATTCATATTTATAATATAGAAACAAATTATACATAATTTTCATATTCTTTATGGTTAGAATGATTTTAAATTAGCGTTATCAATTAAAAGGTTTAATTTTAGTTAAAAATGTAAGTACATAGATCAATTCTAAGAAAATGGGACTAGATTGTCCTAAAACTCTAGGGAAAAAATCATTGATCGTTTTTTTGCATGTATGAATGAACCAAACATCATTCTGGTGTGTGTTATGGTTATAATGGATGAAAAGATGTTTTTTCAATTTAAAATCATTATTTTAATTCAAAACTTGTATAGTATTCCTAATTTTGAGAAAACTCTATGATTTTAAAGGAAATATACGAAAAAAGTATGTTATACATTTCTGGAATGTAAGAAAAATATTCACATCATCATGCTGCATTGTGTGGTTGGAATTATTTAAAAATCATGTTTTTGATTTAATGGTATCAATTTAGATCAAAACATACATTAAACAATTAATTATGAGGAACCGAGTTTGTATTGTCATTAGAATATTGAAAAATAATATTTGATACATTTTTTTAAGTAAAATGAACTATCATTTCAACATGTGGTGTGCCTGGAATGATTGAAAATTTATGTTTTCAATTTAAAAGTCACATTTTAGTTCAAAAGGTTTATCACATAATCAATTTTGAATAGAGGTGAACCTAAAAACTCTAGTGTTTACTTTAGATGAATTCTAACCATGGGTGAGATAAAGAGAAAAAGAAATAGATATTCATTCACTCATGTAATAGTCGTAAATTAATTGTCAAAAGTATAATAAATATAAAGGACACTAGTTAATTTTTCCTTGTTTTAATATAGTGAAACCATCCAGGAATGGATATTCAATGATTAATTAATAACTTATAAATTTTTTTATGAATATTTAATATTTGTTAAAATAATATTCATTATTTAAAATTGATTAAAAATTAGAACAAAAATATAAAAAACAACTTCCTAAATTCAATTATATTGGATAATCAATATGTCATAGAAATTATTTGAAATAAAATTTTTATAGAGGATACATTGTTTGGTTACCAACTATATATTTGTATTATAACAGTAGATTTCAGTGGATAAATCCATTAATCTAAAATATAAATAGACACAAAAAAAATGAAGCGATGTGATGATGTTAACACACCGATATAAGGAAGAAGGATCATAGAAGTTAATACAATCCTAGAACACATCAATCACTTTCATCATCCTCATTGAGTCCCCCCAAAGAGGGTATCCATTATCAAACCCTTTATGTTTTCGATGTCTTATGAATCCACCATCATCCAATTTTTTCCATTAACCATGGGGATGTAATCTACTATCATTATTAATATCCCAAAGAGCCTTCCAAAAGATATACTAGTGTGGGAAATAACCATTGAAGGGATTAAAAATAGAAACAAAATACGAAGGTAAAGGTATGCTTTCTTACCTAATAATTTATCATTATTGTCTTGGTATCAAAAGGGATGTGGAAATATTGCATTATATAGATGAATAAGAATATTTTTAAAAAGAAAATTGTAATGGGATAAAATATTAATAAGTACAACACAACATATCAGATTGCACAAGTCTTTGTAAGGGGAATCATCCAATATAAGTGTGTTGGATTCATTATAGATATCTTTATCCCATGGGAGATATGGATTATTCCCACTCAATATATTTTTGAGTTACTTCAAAAATTGGTACCAACACTTGTTTTCCGGAGACTTCAAGCCTTTATTAGTGCAATGGTACAGATTTCACGCATGTGTTCTTTTGGTTTCTCCTTTTTGTGTTGTTGATTAAATATAGTTATAATATTATTATATTTTCATTTTTTTCATCATCACTTGGTCATTTTTTCACCCATATGTATTGTTATTTTTTCTCCATTGTGAGATCTACCACTTTGGGTTTACCCAAACATGAGGCCCTCATTAACTTTAGGTGAGTTTTCCTTACCCTTACGTAGCCTCGGGTTGTTATGATCTAACCTTATGTAGCCTTGGGTTTACCCTTACATAGGTTATGGTGTACCCTTACATGTGGGTATAGGGAACCCTTATGTGGGGATTGAATTACCATTATATAGAGTTCCCCTAAACTTAACGTAGCTCAGTAAAATCCTTATGTATTGGTTAGATATCTGGTTCACCCTTACGTGGGTGTCCCATGACCCTTACCTAAGCCTCGTGATTACCCTTACATAAATTTTGGAATATTCTTCCTGAAACTTATAGAGGTCCCCTAACCATTATATAGCTCAAATATACCCTTATGTGCGATTTGATTACCCTTATACGTGGGTTATGGTACCCTTATACGACCATATTGGTTGAACCTTGCACAACATGTTGATTACCTTTATGCATATTTTTTTAACAAGTTTATCAGGTTATTAAGGATCAAGGTTTTGCTTCCATATATTTCTTGATTGTTGTTAAGTCATTGCAACAACCACCTGAGCCTCACGGGTATTTATTCCTCACACTATCCTTGTTTATGTAGATCGATTGACTATATGGTGCTGAGAGAGAGAGAGAGACAGAACCGTGTTTGGAGAGCTTTGGAGGCTTGGTCCTTTGGCCCGTTGGAGGGGAAGCAAGGTGACGGTCTAGTTCATCGAGCTCCCCATTGCTTCATAGAGTTATTGTGAATTCTTCCATAGGCTCATAGTGTGTGATCTTCGATGGTTAGGAACCTTGTATAGTGGGAACCTTGAGGACATTGGCTATTGAGTACTGAGTAAGGATGATTTCAGCAGATCCTTTGACTCTCTTCCTCAACAAAGTTTTAAATAAGCCTCAATAAGGGGGTTTCGGTCTTCTTTTGGTTTTCTTTATCAATTTCTTGGATGTTCAATGTATTCTACTTTTTTATTCATCACATGTTTCATGTATGTTTTTCCTCATATAGTTTTGATCTGATCATTTTGTGTCTTGTAGTCCTCTTTATTGTTTCATAATGGAAACATGTGATGATTCTACCACATGAACATTTTTCAATTGTCTGAAGTTTGTAAATATATTTATCCTTTTATGAATTTTTAATTTTTTTTCTTCAAACTATAATCATTGAACATTCACATATTATTTATTTAAATCAAATATGGGATTGTTATTATATCTCTTTTTCTTCCTCTAAACATTTTATACATTTTGTTATGATCATTTTATCACTATATACATGTTGACTCATTCCTTTTAAATTTTATTGAGTTCCTTTATGTGTAAAAAATCAATTTTGGTTCTAGAAATTACATGTTTAGGTAATATTGGTTTATTACCATGTTTGGGAACAATTTTTCTCATTGTTTGAATCATGTAGTATATATTTTAATTTCTAGTTTTCTGGAATCATATTTGTATAGATCGAGAAATTTTTAAGCCATTAATTACTGTTGTAATTTCCCCTACATATGTGACTTTGTTCACTCTTATATTAAATTGAATACTTTCTGGATTTTGTAATTAAATTTTAACATGATTACTGTTTATTAGTTTATATTTTATAAACTAGAAATAAATATAATTATTTGATTTCAGAATTTATGAACCAAAATTAACTGAATTTGATCCATGCGATTGAATAAGAACAACCTCACATAGTGAATCCCACAAAAAGTGGTTTTAGAGAAGAATTGGGATTAATTTTTATTTGTTACGGATTGAAATTTCTTGATCATTATTATAAATGATTTACTAGTGTCTTTTACCAGTCGTAATAATGTTTTGATGTTTGTTTAGCTGGGTATTTTTCTCGATTTTGGATATAATTTTAAAATATGATGTTGATTGTTGTTTCCTTGATTTATTCCCTATTTTCATTTCATGTATTACACTTATAGTTTCCTTTAGTAGGTAATACAAATTTTTGTCTTTGGTTTAATGTTAAGAAGGTTTTTGTGTGATGTTTATCTTTATGAGAGGATTTTTGTTATTAGTGACATGTTTTGGATGGATCATGTGTCTCAAATACTAGTCATTTTCATACGAGTTGAGATTATTTTATTTTCGGTTTTTCCTCTATATCCTATAAGACTATTTTCTACGGGTATATCCCTATGTTGATTTCAGTATTTGAGTATGGGTAGTTTATGGATCCAGTATTCTGGTTTGTTTCTTGGAGGTCTATCAAGATTATTATTTTTTATATTTGAACCTTTTAGATAATTTGTTTTAGATTCATAGTGCTAGAAATAATTTGAAATTAGGAATATATAAAAGGATGAGTGACCTTTTATCTTCTTGTTTCTTTAGGTCTTTATCTGATTTTCCCCCTTTGTTATCCCATTTTAGAGTTGTCCTAAGATGTTGGGACTTCTTGTATGTGATCTTTCAGTTTCCCTTTTTTTAGAACCTCTCATTCTAGATTTGTTTAGGAATTTTTATCCTTTATTGGAGATTATGAATCCAACATTTTAGTATTTTTTTTGTTACCTTATTTTGAGATTATTCTTGTTAGTTTTTTCGGCAGTGTGTCTCGGCCTAAATCGAATGATGTTTGGTGCTTCGATATTTTTTCTTTTTATGGATCTAGTTGGAGGTTCATTAAGTTTTTTATTTTTCTATGATTTGTATCTCTATGATTTTTTTTTTCTTATAGTTTCATTATTTATCAGTTTTTATGAGTTTCATTATATGTGAATTGTTTGAGATGTTTTATTTTGGCATCTTGTTTTGTTTAATAATGGATATTTCTCTATTTTTTGTGTTATTCATAAATTTTTTATATGTTTAAGGGATATTTTATAGCATGTGTTTTTTTTGGTCCTAAATTCCTCATTTAAATTTTCCAAAATAGAAACTCATGTAAGTACATAAATTTTCTCCCCATTTATAGTTTTTGAGAATTGTTTAAATTCTGATCATGTTAAAAACTATTTAGAATATCATTCAATTTTGGGAAACATTTTTCACATTGATGCATGGAGGGGGGACTCTTTGGGTTATACCCTATGGATTTTTTCTATTTAGTATGTTCCTGTATTGGTGATGATGAGTTAGGTAGTGTAGAATAATCATATGGTTTAGGGATTTAATTTTCAAGGTGGTGATGCATCATTTTTTTTCATATTAAATCCTTTACGCATTTAATTTCCAAGGCGGGTATTTTTTGTTTTGGATTATCATTTTTTATATTAAAATTTAAATAAGGTTTTAATATAATTATTTACCATGTTTTATTTATCTCTTGGTCTTTATTTTGACCCTTACTTATTATTGTTTTTACCCCTACATGAGGTCTACCTCTTTGGTTTTACCATCACCTAAGGCCCCCATTACATTTACATGAGTTTTCCTTACCCTTACATATCCTCGTGTTGTTGTGGCCTACCCTTATGCAGTCCTAGGTTTACCATTTATTAGGTTCTAATGTACCCCTATGTGAGGATTCTAGGTACCCTTATGTGGGGATCGTCTTATCATTATGTAGTGGTTCCCTAACCTTTATGTAACTCAGGTAAACCCTTACATGGATTTTGGTTCTTTGGTTAACCCTTACATGAATTTCTCATGACCCTTACATGAGTCTCCTGATAACCCTTATTTAAATCTTGGAATATTCTACCTTACCCTTATGTAGAGGTCCTCTAACTTTTATGTAGCTCAGATATACCCTAACATGGGAGTTGATTTCCCATATGTGTGGGGCGTAGTACCGTTATGAAACCATCTTAGTTTCCCCTTAATCAGTGGGTTGTTTACATTTACGAATATATTTTTTATTTTCCACTAGTTTATAGGGTGGTTTGGTCTTTTGGTTTTTCATCCATTCATTTTTCAATTGTTGTTAATCCACTACTAAAAAACCTCTATACTTCTGAGAATTTCTTCCACAAAGTCTCAAGATTGAGGTAGATCAACTGACTCGAAGGTGCTGAGAGACAGATAGCACCATGTTGGGAGAGATCTTGTGTCCATACATTTTAGCCTATTTTAGGAGAATATGAGTGATGAACTGGTTCACAAAGATCATTTTTGGTTCAATTGTTGTGATTCTTTCCACTAATTCATAGTGTGAAATCTTTGAAGGAAAAAACCTGGACAATGGGAATCTTGATTTCATCGGCCTTTAAGCCTTTAAGAGAGAAGATTTCTATATCATCTTCGACCATCTTCATTGAAAAAGGTTTTACTGGGCCCCGTTAATGGGGTTTTAGTTCTCTTTTGGTTTTTTTTGTTTTTTTTTGAGGTTTCATCTCTACTGATTTTTTTATTCATTATATGTGTCATGTATTTATTTCCTCGCCCAGTCTTATTCTATCCTTTTTTTTCTTTTAATCCTACTTATTATTTCATAGTGTAAACCCATGATGATTATACCATATTCACATTTGGAAATTGGCCTAATCATTTGAATCTCCTTGTCATTTTACTGCTTTCAAAAATAATTCATTGGCCTGCAATAGTTGAACATTCACTTTTCTTATTGAAAATAAAATATGAGCCAATGATTTCAGTTCATTTTTCTTCCAAATAAAATTAAAGAAATTATATTATGATCATTTTATCATTGAGTACTTGCTACTTAATTCCGGCTTAATGTTGTTGAGTTTCTTTATGTGTAATAACTAAATTTAGATTATTGAATTTACATGTTCAAGTCTTCTTTGATTATTACCATGTTCTAAATCATTTATTATAAATTTTTTAATATTTTTGTTTATATTATAATTTATATTTTATTTTACTTTTTTTTATATAAATTTAGAATTTTGTATACCTCAATTGGTATTATAATTTTTACTCCATATGTGACTTTCTTCACTCTGGTAATCATTTTAATATTTTCTGATTTTTGGAATACATTTTTAACATGATTTATGTATATTAGTTTGTATGTTATAAAAACTAAATAAATACTTTTTTTAGTTTTACAAAAAAAAATTATCCCATGTAGATCCTCATGATTTAATACAGACTACCTCGCAGAGTGAAACCTGAAACAGAAGGCATGCACTCACACTTTCCATAAATGAAATATGAAAATTTATGAAATTTTTTAAAGAATTTAGATTTTAAAATCATACCCAAAAAAAATAAATTAATTTTTTGAATGACCAAAAATAAAATCACATATATTATCTATGTTTCACCTATAAAATATTAACATATCGTGTATTTAAATGAGAATATTTTAAAAATAAACATTAAGTGGGAGGTGGGGATTAAAAGTCACTTTATTTTTTATGAATTGAATCTAAAATAAAAATTATTAACGTATAACTTCATAAATTTAAATTATAAAGGAATTTTAAAAAACTAAAATAGAAGTGATGAAACCTGCGAGAGAGGAAAAATTAATTTACTAAAAAACAGGGTGGGAAAATGGGAAAGAAGGTGATGGAACAAAACTAATTGTTATTTGGTTTACAAGTATCCCAATCAAACATAAAATAAGTATCTTTATTTTATAAGACACATGAAGATTATTTTTGGATGAGGTTTGTGAAATCTGGTAGGTCATATCCTCCATAGGTAGGGATTTTTTGGGATTGATTGCTCCCAAACTCAATACTGAAGAAAATTATATAGTTAACGTGTTTATTACATCATTGTTACCTTGGGGAGGATAAAATGATTCCTTGTTTTCCAAATCATCTAGAAATTTTTCGTATATACTTGGCCTATCCCAACCCGATTTAATCGGGTTTGGATAATTCTAAACCAGGTTTGGATCGGGGTTAAGTATTCAATAAAGTACCCAATTGTTAATCGAGTCGGATTTAGATACCTCTTATAGGGTACTCAAACTTGAATATATTATTTAAAATATGAATAAATGAATGTTCTCCATTATATTTATGGAATAATCATATTTAATATCTATATATTTTTCAATAGAAATATTAAAAAGGACATTATGCATTAAATATTTTATGTGAGTGGTGATTTCAAAACCCTCATCCTATACTGTTATCTATATGACCCTATCCAACATCATTTTACAATTATTTCATACCATCATTAAATTTAAGACGTGAAAAACCTCCCATAATATTAAATTGTTGGTCAATTCATCATTTAAAATCCCACCTCAACTACAATGATAACACACACTCCTTGATCTAGCATTTCATATTAATTTATTTTTTATAATTTGAAAATACTTTTAATTGTGATAAATTACTATTAGTAGTAATATTAGTTGTTGGGGTATAACACATAGAAAACCCAAATATAAACATGAGCATCTCACACGAATTAAGTACTTCCAGCAAAAAATTCATTTGAAACATGACAAATAATCAACCCAATGAAGAATGCACAAAAAAATCAATAAAAATAAAAGTTTACAGTGATTTACTATGGTTAGGTACCAGATTTACCCTACTACATTATAATAACACCACCTTACTCTACCTTTTTTAATCCACTTAAAAATAGAGCACAACAATGTGAGAGTTCAACCCGATAGAAAACAATAAGAAGATTATGCAGTAATAAATAAAACACTCAAGAACAGTAAGAGAAAAATAATGATCTTACTAATGGTTAAATTCACCAACCAACCAATGCATAGAGGATATTTAGGAAACTTAAATTGCATTGATGAATGAGTAGGAGACTACATCTCAATAAACACCATGATCTCCACCAAAACACATCACCAGGGAAACTCTGATCTTCAAGAGTAAGGTTATGATTTTAATTTCCATATGTAATTTCTTCTTAAATTATTCATTTACATATATTTATTTGTTTCTCATGCATTAAAAAATAGTTCAATTTAAGTTATGCATAAATTTTACTTGTTTTAATCATTCTTTTTGGGATGATTTTTTTATTCATTACCTAAGTTGGATTATTTTCTGCATATGTTGGGCCCTGTGTGAAATACCTTTACCTGCTTCAGTGGGATTCTATCTATACTATCAGTTTTATAAATCATACTTTATTTTATGAGGTATTACCTGAGTTATGGATCCTTTTTCCTCCCTCTCATATGATATATACATGTTATTATACATCACTGCCTGAGTTTTTTAGTCATGACATGTAGTTACTTCTAATTTATTTGAGCGAAATCATCATTTCATTGTGTCAATAGAATTGACGGATCTTAAAGTTTTTCATTCAGTGAGGATTGATTCTATTCTCATCTCATATCCCTAATTTCAAACTCTCTCCTAAGAAACCCTTTTCATAATCCCAATAGTGATCCAAGATTTTATTTTCTTATAAACTCGAGTTGAACACTATTACTAGACCACTACTGGTCCCTTTTTAATATCCTAGAGTAGAAATAGTCTCATAGTAGGTATTTAGTGGATATCTGGTGTGTTCCTGATGCAGGGATCCTTCTCTGATCATGTTACCATATCGAGAAAAAAGAATGAAACCAATTGTGAGCATCATAGAAGGTACTGTCGGTCATTGTAAGTTGGCCGACCCTTCGTTTATCCTTGAAAACTGTTTTCATTTTTATTGTTCCTTGTATTTATAATTTTTTCTTGAATGATGATATATTTATATTTTACTCTCATTTGTTTTCAACATTAATTAATATCATGGGTTGGTGGTGTTCTTGTCGTTCATGTAGTATCCCAAAAGTTTTGAAGCACGTTAAATCATTCTATTCTTCACTACTTTCATTTTTTTTTTATTATTTTCTTCTCACTTTATAATTATACTCTTCTTCACCCTTTATGAGACATTATCATTGTTTCTATGATTTCTTCTTTCATCTCAAATACTTCTAGAAACTATACCTTCATTTGATGACCATAGACCATTTCATGGTGGCTTAAGCTCGACGTAAACCCCAACAAATTGGTATCAAATCCAAAAAAATAATAGAATTTAAAAAGTAAGAAATTGAAAATTTTAATGTTTAAAATGATTTTCACTTGTTGGGATTCAAGACAAGGGCCCTACTACTGTAGTAAGGTCTTATCGATGAATTGCATTGTCCAAAAAAACCCAGTCACCTGGTCTACCAATGATCAAACTAATACCACCTACAAATAAATATTTTTTGATGTTGTTTAGAAGACCCATTGTTCCCTTTATTTTTCCCTTATGAGATAAAGAGCTTAGGGAAATAGTATTTTGAGACTTTTGATCCTGAAATATGGTTGAAACTAGAGAATATCTATATGATCGCATAACTGATTAGTCACCTCTAGAATTAACATCGAATATTAACATTTAAATTGTGTCTTGGAACCTCAATACGAACCCATTTTGATGAATTCAATAATATTATTATTGATTTTTCTAAAATAAAATTATTTTTTTAGGATGAAGATCATGTTATGATTCTATTAATCTCTCTTAATAGTTCTTATAATACTCTTTTCAAACCCATGATGTATGGTTTTGAAGCCTTTCCCCTTGAAGAGGTTAAATCAACCTTGTTGTCTAAAGAGTTTCATATAAAACATAATGTAAAGGGTGAGTTTGAGACCTTTTTTACAAGTATTAAACCATAAAAGAAGAGAAAAAAATAAATACAACTGTTTTAATGACCCTAAATAATGTAAATAAAATCCCCATTATGACTTAATGAAATTTTTTATTATGTAATGTGGTTATAGAAAACACATGCACTTATTTGGGTTTATTATATCCTATCATGTTTAAAAGATCCTTAATAATAATTATCATTGATGATATATTCATTAAATAGTGATCATATGATTACTATAAATATAGGGTTTTAACAAATCCTGTTGACACAGAAAAAGTAAGTGACGACCTCAACTTGTATGATTATACCATATGAAGCCCATTCATCAGAAATTCCGAGGGAGATAACATCATTATGATTTTCCCTTTTCCAATACCAATCTGAGATCCAAAAATTTAATCATGAGAAAAACCATTTATGGTAGAATTTCAATCCCATTGAGATCAAGTATCAAAACATATACGTCGAACCACCCCATGAAAATCTCACTGTCGCATAACTTACTCTTAGTGTATTTTCTGGTTTATTAAAGGGCTATGTACCAAGACCGTAATAATATGAATATATATATATATTATATAACAATGTTTTATTTACTTCTTATCATTACTCTATAAATGTTTTTTATTTTTTTACAATAAACCACAAAATGTATTTTTAACTATTATTCAATTTCAATTAAGACGTATATTTTCATGAATTAATGGATTTTTTAAATAAATATTGTTCTAATTATATAATTTTATGAAATAATTTTTATCAAATATAAATTATCATACATTTTTTATGAAGTCAAATGTAATTTTTATAAGGGTTTGGAAACTATTATTATCAAAAAACTCAATATTTTTTCAATAAATATCGATTATTTTTTTAAAAGTGAAAATTAACATATTTATAAAATTATTTTTGATAAAATGAATATTATTTTTTTAATTAGAACATCGAAATTATCCAATGATTAATTTTTCATAATTTTATGAGATAGTCAAATTTTTAGGTAAAAACTCAATACCATATAAATATATGATGTGTATTATGAAATCATAATGAACCAAAAGGAATGTAATAAATACTATAAATGGTATCAAAAAACAAATATATGTTTTTCATTTAAAATAATTTGATTTATTTTTATTTTAATAATTTTATAAATCCTTTAGGAATCCTCCAAAACCATTAATATATTTTAATTTATTTAAATCTTTTCTTTAGGAGTATGACTCAATTCCGCATAAGGAAACTATTTTATTAATTTAGGACCTTGGAGTTATAAAATAATTAAAAGCAACCCTATTATGTATAAATCATATTAAAACCCCATGGTAAGGTTTGGGGTTTTGGTTATTTTATTATATAGAGTCCAAAACCTAAGTGTGGGAAATAATAAAGAACTTAACTCTCTTTCCCTATATATACCCACACAAAATCCCATTTATATCAAAATCCTTGTAGCACATTATTACACTAAACTAACCTCTATATAGTCCTACCATGTTTCCCCTAAGCACTCAAGAATATCCTCTCAAGCATTTTGAATCACACGCTCAAGGTAAGGATCCTCCCTTTATCACCTTTATTAAAGAATATTCTTCATTTTATTCCCTTTTATTTTCAATTACTAATGTTGTGGTGTGTTTTCCACATGAACCATAAATTCTTTAGGATTTATGAATACCCCTTTTACTTCATTAATCCCTCCCATGAACATTTATGTTCCCCTATTATGCTGTCAAAATTTCCCTACGAGATTCTATGCCAAAAAATGTGTAGTTAATACCCATACCCAATTACTATCAAGGGTGTTCACATTTATACATACATAATTATTATATTTGGGACTTACATGTATGTATTCCAAATTTATTTATTATGAAATAAAATTCTATGGATAATGATTTCATGTTATATGATCTATGTGGCACACTTAATCATGAGAATAAAATGAAAGTGATGGGTGAGACCAGAATTATATAGTGCTCTAATGCATTGGGAAATGTTTAGTCTCATAAGATTCTATTTTGGGATAGGTATTAAACCTAATTAGTTTATGGGAATTTTTTAATCATGATTTCTTTTCAGTTTTCATTCTATGTTTATGATGCAGTGTTTTAAGTTGTTGGCACATTTCTCATGTTTCCTTTATGTTATTATGTTATAGCGTGCCTCATTTTTCATGTTTATGGTTATCATTCATTTTATGTCTCATTGATATACCTATTTTCTAACATGAATTACTTTATTCATGTAAATCTGTGTTTATTCCCTTACTGGGCTTTATAGATCACCCCTTTCTTATGTATGTCCCCAAGTTATCCTTGTAGTTTTAAGTATGGAGGAATATTATGAACATGTTAAGGATGTTTTCAAAAAAGATGATGTATTTACTATTTTAAGTTGTTATGTTATGTACCTAATTCCAAAATACACTATACTTCTCAGTATTCTAGGTTTTATTGTGTGCAATATTATATAATAAATCATGAATTAATGTGTAATAAAGTGTAGGGTTGTCATAATTGGTATCAAAGGAAAAATTTAGTTATTTTTGGGATTAGGATTAGAAAACTATAGAGAAAGACTTAGATATAAAACTATGTATAAGAAAACATCCCAGTATTTTGGTAATTATATATTATGTGGTTTACCAATAAAATACATCTCTATCTGGATACTACAAGTGAATGTGGATCCGGCACTGATGTGCATAGAGGTAAAACCCGAAAACACTAATTTGAGCTAGACTCATCCAAGAAATGGTGCACAATAATGGGACTTTCTTCCCATATATTTTGACTCTCCAATGGGATATTATTTGGTAAATTCATAATCTCTCTATGAACCATTATTAGGAGAACAAAAAATTCCCATAAGATTCCATGTTAGGAAATATATCATGGATAACATAGATTAAATCCTAGAAATTCACAAGTTAAGGGAAAAAAATATATAAGTTATCCCTTTATTTTTATTGTATTATAATTTATGTTTTTAATAGTTTAAAAATAATCACCCATAATTTTCCCTTTATTCTATCCAATGGCTTGAAATAGGAGGAATCAGGTAAATAACCAATGTGACGGGAAATGTGATTACTACCCCCAACAAGATTTTAAACCTGATGGGAGTCTGAATCAGGAAATTTTTTAAGATACTTTCTCAGATAACTCAAGTTATGAATAGAAACCTAGATCAAGAGGAGTTCCCAAATCCCCCTTAGAAAGAACAAGCTTCAATTTAGACCTTTATGTGAAAATTTCCCCTGACATTCAATGGATCATCTAATCCCATAATCAGGGAACAATGGATCGAGTCCATTGGGAAGATCTTCTCTATCATTCAATGTTCTGAAAAATAGAAGTACATATAGTATTTTTATCATATGAAGGTATAAGCTGATTATTGGTGTAAATTGATCAAGATTACGAATCATGAGGAAGAGATAGAAACAATGGGGTGGAAGGAATTTTGGAATGTGTTTTTCGATAAATATTTTCCTCACACTATCCAACTTAATATGGAATGGTATTTCCTTTCCCTTAGGAAAACAGAATACTAATATATCGGGGTGTATGAGTAAAATCTCACAGGACTTGTGTGATGCACCTATATCTTCTTCATTACCCCCGAGTGTAAGGTTGATAAGTTCTTTGGTGGGCTAAAACCTAATATAAAAAAATCCATGGAGATTTGAGACTTTGATAGCTATGTGAAATTTTTATGATGTGCTCTTAAAGTCAAAACAGAGATCCTAAAATCTCAAGGGTACCATAGGGATAAGAATTGAAAAATGGATTTTAATTATGGTAGTCCAATGGAGAAGTATAACGATGCTATGAAATTTCAACATCCCACTTTTCAAAAGTTTTGAAAGACAAACTCTTGAAATTGCCTAAGGGGGGTGGGGAAATACTTTATGTGTGGGAAGGAAGTACACCTAAATAGAGATTGTCGACAGAACAAACCAAATAATTAATTAGAGGAAAGGAATGATATGGTCAACCATCAGAACATTTTTCATTTCTTTAACTGCAAGAAAGCAGTGCACTTTTCAAGCCAATGCAGTAAGCCAATGGTTTTCGAAGACAACCAATAACCTCCAAGTCATCAAGGGAGATCTTTTTCAATCACAACCACTGAGGTGGATCCCAAAAAATAAGTGGTGATAGGTATTATAGTTATTTATTCATGAATAGTTAACGTACTTTTTTATTCCGGTTCTATGCATTCCTTCATACCACGAAGTTTTAGTAGAACTATTCAAACCCCACCACAAATCATGGAAGTAGAGTTGTCGATCAAAACAGAAAATGGGGTAATTATTTCACCCCAAGTATATAACTCCTCCCCTATCAACATTTTTGAGCTAAAATTTACATTGAACCTTTTCATACTCCCTTTGGTTTATTTTTTGATGAAATTATGGGTATGGATTTACTTTACCTATATAGATCAAACATTAATTACCACAAGAAGTAAATCACTCTCTATATTAAGAATACTCCACTGATTCCATAAAAATGCAAGGAAATAGATGGATATTATTTAGCACCAACATCTCAAGCGTGTATATTATTTCCTGAAAAGAAAGCATATCTAGATGAAATTATTGAGTCTAAGGAAAGGATCATCCTTGAATACATTCCAATTGTGAGGGAATACACTGAATTGTTTCCTGAAAAATTTCCCAGTCTTCCTCATTATCAAGAGATTGAATTTTAAATCAAGATTATACCTAGGTAATATACATTATCCAACAATCCATATAAAATGGATAATATGGATCATGAGTATCTGAAAAAACTACTACAGGAGAATCAGGATAAAGGGTTCATAAGCCCAAGTGATTCACCTTGGGATGCACCAGTCCTCTTCATCAAGAAGAAGGATGGGTCAATACACCTTTGAATTTACTATCATGAGATCAACAAGATGATGATAAAGAAAAAGTATCATCTACCATATATTTATTACTTGTTTGATCAATTATGTGGATCACAATACTTCTCCAAGGAGGATCTTTGATCGGGATATTACTAAGTTAGGTTGAATAAGGATGATATCCCCAAGATTTATTTTCACAAAAGGTATGGGCACTATGAGCTCATAGTAATTCCACTCAAACTCACAAATTTTCAATAAAACAATATGGACTTGATGAATAGAGTCTTTAGATATTACCTCCAAAAAATTTTCGTAAGTCTTTCGAGATGATATTCTAATGTACACCAAAAGAAATAAGGAGCCTGAGGAGCATCTAATCACTCTGATAAAGAACTTATGAAAGGATAAGATTTATTCCGAGTAAAAAATGTGAGTTCTGGTTGAAGTAAGTATCATTATTATGGCATATTATCACAAGAAATGGGTTATATATGGACCCTTTAAAGATAGAATCAATTGAAGGATGGTCGAGGCCAACAACTATTACATATATTTGTAGTTTCCTTGCATTATTTGGGTACTATCATCGATTTTTGAGAAAATTATCATGATTTTCAAACCTTGTAACCAAGATAAAAGTGAAAGTAGTCATGTTTTCTTGGAATGATGATTCTGAATAGAGCTTCAAGGAGTTGAAATTGAGGCTTTTCACTGCACCTATACCCAGAAAACCCATAAGTGGAGAACATTTCATGGTATTAAATGGTGCCTTAGAGAAGGGTTTGGGCTACCTGTTAATAGAAAATGACAAGGTGATTACTTATGTTTCAAGAAAGTTAAAATTTCATGAATTGAAAAACCCAATGCAGGGTCTGGATTTGGATGCACTGATCTTTAATTTGAAGATAATGTGGAATTATCTCTCCGAGGAGAAGAGTGAAATATATACAAATAAAAAAATACTCAAGTATATATTCATACAGAAAGAGCTGAATATGCACCAACGGAGATAGATATATAAGATGAAGAAATATTAATTCTCAATACACTACCATCCCGAAAAATAAAATAAAGTGTAAGATGGTCTAAGGAGAAAGGATCCAGAAATATTATCATTAATGAGGATTGAGAAATATTTGATCTTCTTATACTTAAAGAGTATGGAAATGGGAATCATAAAATAGGGAACAACATCAGTCCTTTCAAAAATGATTTCTCAACCATCTCTTTTGGAAATGATAATGGATGTTCAAAGAGGTGATGTGTGAATTTTGAAGAAAGTGGAAGCTGTAAGAACAAGTGAAATCCTTGGATTTCAATGTTAATAAATAAGGTGTTGTGATATTTAAGTCACGAATATATGTACCACCAAATCCCGAGTTAAAGGATATATTGGATGATGCACACAGTTTGACATTCTCCATCCATCCAAGAAGCACAAAGATGTATCGAGATATCCAAGAGTACTATTTGAGGGATAATATGAAGAATTATAATGTGGAAAATACATCAAGATTTCTTATATGTCACTAATTGAAGTCTTAAAGGTAAAAATTCATGGGGTACCCATACATACATGGAAGTGGGAAAATATCACCATGGACTTTGTCACTGGTCCTCTAAAGATATCAAGAGGATGTAATGTTATCTGGGTTGTGTTGGATCATATTTAAAATATTGAACAGTTGATTTCAATTCGATAGGACTTCTCACTCGATCAACATTCAAGGATATACATTAGAGAAGTGGCGAGGCTGCATGGAACACCACTATCGATTGTATCCAATCAAGATCCAATATTTACCTCCACGTTCTGGAAGAGTCTCCAATGCACTCTAAATATTTTTTTGAACTTCATCATGGCTTATCACCCTCAAACTAATAGACAACCTAATTGGAATATCCAGACACTTGAGGATATTTTGAGAGTGTGTTCAATTGAATTCAATGGAGGATGGGGATAATGTGTTCCTCTGGTTGAGTTGTCATACAATAACAGTTTCCAATAAAGCATCCAAATGGCTCCCTATGAATCCATTTATGGGAATTGGTGCATAACACCTGCATGTTGAGATGAAGTTGGGGAACACAAACTTCTAGGTCCTGAAATGATCCAATAATTAGAGGAAAAGGTTAATATCATTCAGTAGCACATCAAGGTTGCTCAGAGTCATAAAAAGAGTAATGCTGATAATAATCGACGAGACCTATAGTTTGATTTTAGATACATGGTATTAGTTCGCATATCTCTATGGAATAAATTCATGAGATTTGGGAAGAAATTAATCTTAGTTCAAGATACATCAGTTCTGTTGAGATCATTGATCGCATTGGAGTGGTGGCCTATTGACTAGTACTCTCAAAAAACCTATCTCAAATACATGATGTATTCCATGTATCCCTCTTGAGGAAGTACATACCAGACTGCTCACGTGTAATCAATCTAGATGTGGTACTGTTGGATAATTATATTTTCTATGAGGAGCATTTGGTGGGTATATTAGAATGTAGAGACAAAGTTATAATAAATAAGAAAATGGACCTAGTAAAAGTGTTGTGGAGAAACCATAAGTTTGAATAAAAATTTTGAGAACTGGTTGAATAGATGAAATAGATTTACCAATATATATTTTATTGTGGTAAATGAACATTTCAAAGATAAAATTTCTAAATGGGAGGAGATTGTAATGACCCAAACTTTTATAAATAAAATTCCCCTTATGATCTAATTAAATGTAAAATTATGTAATATGGTTATAGAAAACACATGATCTCATTAAGTTTAATTATATCTTATCGTATTTAAAATATCATTATGAAACATTATCATTGATAATATATTCATGTAATAGTGATCATATGATTAGTATAAATATAGGGTTTTAACAAATCCAATTGACACAGAAAAAGGAAATGATGGCCTCAAATAGTAGGATCATACACTAAGATTTCCATTTATCTTTTATTTCCATTCCATCCTTTTATTTTATTTTATTATTTCCTTTTATTTCCTTTTTTCCTTATCTTTTATTTATCTCTTATTTTTATTTATTTTATTTTTCTTTCTTTTCTTTATTTTTTTCTCCTCTCCTCTCTCCCTCTCCCTTCGCTCACATCGCACCCCTCCTCTCCCCTAGGTGGCACACCAACTAGTAGCCCCTTCGAAAGGCCGCTGCTCCGCTTTCCAACGTCCAATTCCTTCGTCATCAGGTGCACAGTAATCCTTAGGGAAAGGATATCGTTTCTCAAGTGGAATCATTATATTCTGTTGAGTATTCTACACGTAGTTTGTTGCGGATGATTTTTACCCTATTTTGGGGTTTTTCTAAAATCCTTCGTTTTCATCCATTTTAGGTCAAATAAAATCCTACCTCAGATCATAGAGTCATCTAAAACTACAAGGTAGGGTTCTTACTCACTTTCCCTCCATTTCGTTGTGGTTTATAAAGACGCACCGTTGTGCCATTAGTCGGTGCCTACCAGCTTTGTGCTTTTTTACCCAATTTAAATATCTTAATTGTTTTCACTAATTATTGTAGTCTTAATCATCATAGATTAATTTTTTTTGAATTATTTCAACAATATAGGACACCATTTGGGTGTGCCTACATAGTCGGTTTATTTTTCTGTTAGCCAGGTTATTAATTTAATTAACTTCGTGTATTGCACATCCCCTTTTAATTGTTTTTTTAATTAAATAAATAGTTGTTTGAATTGTTACAATAATGTTGGACACCCCTTTGGGCATGCCGACATAGTCTATGTAACCTTCCGTTGGTTGGGTTTATTGTTTGATTAATTGTATGTGTTGTGAATCACTTTTAATTGTAATTATATTAACTAAATAGTTTCTTTGAACATGAACTTGAATTGTTGGATCATTGGCACTTGTTTTGATGAACTATTTATTATTTAAATGAGCATTATCCATGGAGGTTGATATGATATGTATATTGCCTTTCAAGTTGTTATGTTGTGCTGTTAAATTTATGCCTTGTGATGCACGGGTGTATTTGGTTAGTTTTCAAGTTGCGACTTTATATGTTGATTATGTCATATCTTCTATTGTGAAAACTTTAATTAAATTCAGGATGGGGAAAGGAGGTAGGTCCTGTATTAAGGGACACGCTTAGATCCTCTATTCTTGATGGGTTACCTCTATGTGTCAGTGGGTGGTGTCATTCACTTTGTCGGACCGAGACTTCCTCAGGCTTTATAATACTTTTGAGTGATACCAGTTCAAAAAGGGCCCATCAGGACGGATCCATTGGCTTGTGGCTAATCCAACCTTGGATGACACCTGACCCCTTTTTGCGAGATCGGGACAGACTCAGGGTAAATCCATACCTTGGGCGATACTTTGTCTTTTGAAATATTTCCTTGGATGGGCTCGTTGGTATTGGATAAATTCACGTATGTTCCGTAGCGATACCTTCGGGATGGGTTCGAACTCCAAATCGCAACTTGAACCTTAATAATGATGCACTTAAGGGTTATATTATTTTCATTTGAGTTTTTATTGAGAATTGAGATGCCCTTATGATATGTGGAATTTCACCTGGTTGACACTTGACTTAGACCCCAAGTCAAAGCACACGCTTGGGGTATATACATCTTCCTTGTTGTACCGTGCTTTCTGGTTTTATATGTGTCTGTGTGTGTGTTCATGCATTTTGCTGACAGGTACCCTTTCAGACTACCAGCTTAGGTTGAAGCAGGTCATTAGTCATAGGTTTCATTTGGAACCCAAGCCGACTTATTTATTTCATTATGTTTAAATTAACTATCTGAAAATATTAAGTAATGGAACAGTTCATTTTATTGTTGCACGAAATAGAATGGTTTACACACCGTGGGTTACGGCCTACTGGTATTTTATCTCACACCCTACTCGGGCGTCATGGACACTCGAGTAGATTACATGCTCGTAGTTATTGAAAAAGGGAAGTGTGCTGCTTCTGATGCTTGAATATTTATTACTACTTAGGACAGAGACTCGGGCACAGGACTGGGCCTTGATCGTGATGCAGTTGCTGCTTGTGTCCTTTCTTTTAGTTGACTGTGTTTTTGAGTTCTGTTTTCCATACTTTCAGTTTATACTCATATCATGGCATGACATACTTTTGTGAGCTTCTAAACTTGGTTATTATCTTCCATTTGGATTTATTTATATTGCTTCTGCTGCAGTTTATTCATTCACATTCTCCCACTATTGATTATTTGTTGATGTTTAATTCCGCTATAATATTATTTATTACCAATGAGGGAAAAGTATCCCCCACAGACACAGAAGATCTCTTGCTACTAGTTGTAAGCCTTTGGAATTTGGGGAGATGTGCTTGAGGTTATGTAACCCACCGGTCCGGCCACCTTCTTAGAGGTGAGCCGGGTCGGGACGTTACAAACTGGTATCAGATCTAGTTTTCATTTTGTCTTACTGTTTGGGTTAGACAGAAGACTGGGATATAGATATTTGGAATGTACCATGTTCTTGGACGTAGCTAACCCATGTATAGTGGAAACCAAAATCCCTGGGTTGGGATCGCAGTTGTTGATTATTCCAATTACTGTTGATATGATTTCACCATTGGGTGACTCTCTTGTATTGCATTTTTATTATGTTGTTATTGTTGAAATAATGGGTTTACCATTTCAGCCTAATTATACGAGGGAAATACATTCCATTCATCATAATAGGCACTATAGGATTTAAATTCCATGCATATTTCCATGCCATATCTACTTTCAGCATGCATTTTCCTGTTTGCATGTGAGTGTTGTTGTTCCTAGTGGTAAAAATTTGAATTGTGGGTTTATTGAATATAAAGTTGTGATATTTTGGTAGATGTTAGCCTGACTTAACCTAGGAATGGACTGTATAACTATTTAGTAATTATTTTTAGTTGTCTCTTCCATATCGAAACCCATCTCTTGAGGAGGGTTGTATTTTGTTTAGTGCTCAGAGGCAGGCTATGTACCTAACCTCTTTTGCACCTTACATGTTTTTTTCACCTTCTATACTCCTTGTCTAAGGGTGTGTGTTTGGCTGTTGTAGAAAAATGTCATCATGACGTCTTCTTGATGTGCCTCATGAGAGTGGCAATGCACGCATTCCAGAGATGGTGGGTCCTGAACCACCAGCGGTTCCTCTCGTATAGCCTCTTGTGGAACTACCTCCTATCGATCTTCTGAGGGACCCTGATGCTCAGTTCAGGGATAGTCTCCTCAGGTTTATGCATTCAGTTTAGAATATCCCCAGACCTACCATGTCTATGGAAGACCTTACGCGGGACTTCCTACTGTATCACCCTCTCACCTTCTTAGCGAGTGGCGGCCCTCATGTTGTAGAGTCATGGATAGAAGCTATAAGGTCTATCTTCGACCACCTTGAGACACTCCAAGAGCGAAGGTTCAAGCTTTTAGTATACATGCTCCGTGACTCTATCAAGCACCGGTGGGACGTTGTTTCTCAGGATGAGAAGACCAGTGTCATGGCTTGGGTTGATTTCCAAGAAGCCTTCTACAATCACTTTTTTCTATAGACTCTGAGAGATGATCGTGTGCTGGAGTTCCTATATCTTTAGTAGGGTTCTATGATTGTGTTAGAGTATTCAAAACGTTTCACCGAACATCATCATTTTTCCCCATCTCTGACTGGAGACGTGCAGACTACTATGAGGCATTTTGAGGATGGACTTGAGTATACTATCTTCTCATAGGTGAACGTCTTCCGTTTGACCACTATTATGGATGTCATGAACTAGGATCTAATCTCAAAGTGAAATTTCAGGGTAGCTAAACCAGTGATTCAGGGCGGTTCAGTTCCGAGACAGGGTGACGGCTCTTCTGGCAGCAGGAAATGCCATTTTGAAAGTTCACGTGGGGGAAATCCTAGCCAAATAACACGTCTTGATAGCTCTGTCACATGTTATCAGTGCAGTAGAGATGGTCAAAAGAAACCACAGTTCATGAGAGATCTAAAGGAGTACTGATCTTGTGGAAGGATGGGTCACCTTTAGTGTTTCTGTCGTTCCGTCTCTTCAAGATCCAGTGGTAGAGGATCCGCACCTACACCTCTGTCAGTTATGGGATCTATGACTCCACAGTAGGCTGGAAGTTATTTTTTCCACCAGTCGATCAGGATGAAGTAATGGTTGAGGTCGTGGTCGAGGAAATCAAGTTCCGGATTATCAGCATCAGTAGAGTTGACCTGATCAGGCCAACTTGGAAGAGTATCAGGGTCGTGGCTCAGTTATCATGTACACAGTGCAATAAGCACCAAAGGAGAAGATTTAAAGGCCATATACAGTGAGAGGTATGATCCTAGTAGCTTCTACTTTAGTTTATTCTCTTTTTGATACTGATGCATCACACTCCTTTATATCTGCTATTGTTGTTGAGAGTCTTTGTTTTCCAATTGAGTATCATTGCGGCGTCATATCTCTTGACACTCCGCTTGGGGTTAGGGAATATGGCATACGCTAGTGCCAAGAGTGCCCCCCTCGAACTAGGTGAGTACCATTTTGTTTGTAATTTCTATATCCTCGACATGTCTGGCATCGAAGTCATCGTCGGTATGAACTGGATTTCTTCTTATCATGACCAAGTGGATTTATATCATCATCGAGTGTCCTTTAAATCCAAAAGGGTGACACATATCTTCACAAAGGAGAATGGGATATGCAGGCAGACCGGGCTAATCCTAACTACGTAGGGTTGGGCAGAGTGATAGATCAGTTGGAAAGTCTCTTTATGAGAGATTAGGGAACACACCTAGTTGAATTTCCTCTAGTGGTGGACCTTTTTAGGGATGTCTTCTCTGACTATTTCTCTGGATTACCTCCTATGAGAGACGCGGAGTTCACTATCGAGCTCATGCCAGGTGTGGCACCAATGTATATTCCTCCCTATATGATGGCACCAACAGAGCTACAGGAACTCAAAAAGCAGCTTGAAGACCTTGAGGATAAGGGTTTAATCAAACCTAACATATCGTCATGGGTTTCAACTATCCTTTTTTCCAAAAAGGCAGACAGTACTCTATGTTTATGCGTGGATTATCTTTGAATCAATCAGATCACAGTAAAGAATTGATATCCATTGCCTCGTATAGATGACCTCAGGGAGAAACTATTTTCTACAAGATTGATCTGAGGTCATAATATCACCAATTGCATGTACAAGCATCTGACATACCACATACGACATTCAGATGTAGGTACGGATTGTACGAGTATCTAGTTATGCCTTTCGGCCTCATGAATGTGTCGGTAGTCTTCATGGCTCTGATGAATCAGGTTTTTCATCTGTATCTTGATTCCTTTATGGTAGTCTATGTGGATGAAATCTTAGTGTATTCGTGTTCCAGACACAACCATGCAACCCATCTTGAGATCATGCTAAGTACACTGAGAGAGCACCAGTTATACGCTATGCTAAGTAAATTCCACTTTTCGATTGATAAGGTACACTTCTTGGGTCATATTATATCTAAAGTATGGGTATCAGTTGACCCATAAAAAGTGAGCATCGTGGTTTTATGGGAGAATCTCAAGGGTGTCTTCGACATCCGCAGTTTCTTAGGGCTTACTGGCTACTACAGGCGATACATCCCGGATTTCTCCCGCTTAGCAGCACCTCTTAAGACACTGACTAAGAAAGGTGTATAGTTCATCTGGTCAGAAGGTTATGAAAAGTATTTTCACGAATTGAAAGGAAGACTAACCTCAGCCCCAATCCTGATTCTTCCTGAACCTGGTAAGAGCTATACAGTTTATTGTGAAGCTTTAGGAATCAGACTGGGTGTAGTTTTGATGCAGGGTTATCGAGTTGTGGCTTATGGATTCCTCCAGCTAAGACCTCATGAGTGGAACTATCCTACCCATGAACTTGAGTTTTCAGTTTTGGTTCATGCTCGATGCTATTGAAGACACTATTTTTTGGGTGAGATATTCATTGTTTACACGAATCATAAAAGCTTGAAATATATCTCCACGCAACAAGACATTAACTTAAGGAAACGCAGGTTTTTCAAATACTTGAAATAGTTTGATTTTGAGCTTGCCTATACCTCTGGTAAAGGTAATGTCGTGGAAGATGATTTAAACCTCAAGACATAGTCATAGGTCGTGCAGGTAGCCAGCAGTGAGTGGAAAATGATGGCCTTGTTTTCAGAGATTCATCTGGAGGTTCAGGAGAAGAGTGGACAACCAGTTCTAATAACTCTTGTAGTTACATCCTCTCTTCTAGAGCAAGTCTGCAGGCAACAGTTGACTAATCCTGAGGGGATCGTTTTGATGGAAAGTTTTACAGGAGAGAATCCACCTCCGGGTTGGGTTGTTAATGGCAGTGAAACTCTCCTTTTCAGTGGTCGTGCATGGGTGCCTTCAGGTATGTGGGAAGAGATGATGAAGGAATCTCACACCTCTGTTTGGTCAGTTCACTATGGGTTGACCAAGATGTACAGAGACATGTGTCGACAGTATTGGTGGCCTGGTATGAAAAATCAGATAGCAGGTTTCATCACTCAGTGCTCCACCTTCCAACAGGGGAAGGCAGAGCAACACCGACCTGATGGACTCCTACAGCCTCTATCCATTCCTGAATGGAAATGGAGTGACATCACCATGGATTTTATTACAGGCCTTCCAAAATCTTCTCGAGGCAGCGATGCAGTATGGGTAGTTGTCGATAGGTTGACCAAGGTTTCACACTTCTTGCCTATTCGAGAGTCCTTTTCGATTGATGAGTTTGGAAGGTAGTATATCCGAGAGATTGTGCGACTTCATGGTGTACCTCATTCTATTTTTTCGGACAGGGATGCCCGCTTTACATCAAGGTTCTAGCAATTATTGCAAAAGGCACTAGGATCACAGGTACTTCTGAGTACTATATATCACCCTCATTCTAATGAGATGTCTTACAGAACTATACGAGTGTTATATGATATGTTACTGGCATGTATACTTGATTTTAGAGGCTCTAGGGATAAGAATTTAACTCTTGTTGAGTTTACCTATAATAACAACTTCCATGAGACAATTCAAATGGCTCTATATGAGGACCTCTATGGTAGACCGTGTCGTTCACCTCTATACTGGCTCGAAGCAGGTGAGACAGCTCTATTGGGTCCTTATCTCATTCAGGAGACTTATGAGAAAGTTCAGCTGATTCAGAAGCGTATGACTACAGCTCAGTCCAGAAATAAGTCTTATGATGATCGTCGTCGCAGACCCCTGGAGTTTGAGGTGGGACATCGAGTCTTTTTGTGTGTTTCTCCGAGGTTGGGTCACATGCGGATCAGGAGACAGGGGAAGTTATCACCGAGATACATCGGGCTATTCGAGATAGTGGAGAGAGTTGGGAAGGTAGCCTATCGGTTATAGTAACCTCATAGGTATCATTCCATTCACGACATTTTCCATGTATCTTAGGTCTGACAATATCATCCAGATCTGTCTCATTATTTTGACACTGACGACATCAAACTTGACACTGATGCATCCTTTGTGGAGAATATGATCCGTATCATCGACCGTATCATGAAGGTCCTCTAAGGCACGTTATTCCCTCTGTTCCGGGTGTTGTGGGAACATGAATGCGTTCAGGACGAGACCTAGGAGTGAGAGACGGATGTATGAGCTCAGTGGCCGCAGCTTTTCTCTGGCAACATTCCACTACCCTCGAAAGGGAAACTCAGAGACGAGTTGTATTAAGGTGGGGATGTTGTAAAATCTCAAACATAATCAATTATAGACCGTTTTAATTTTAATGCAGTCTAATTAATTAAGCATCCTGGGGTGTGCGCCTGCGCACCTCGTAGTGGGTCCCATGAATCTTTTAAATTAATTTAATTAACTGCATCCTTTTAATGAAAATGCAAGGTCGCGCCTTAGCGTGATGTTCGGGTTTAAATAATTATTTAAAGACTGAAAAATAATAATAATATATTTAAATAAGATTTAAGAGAAATCAATAAAGGATGAAAAGAAATTTTTAAATAAAATAGAGTGGGGGCTACGGGAAAAATAAAAATAATTAAAATGGGGGATTTCCATTTTTAATTATTTTTATCTTTTATTTCCCTTCCATCCTTTTATTTTATTTTATTCTTTTCTTTTATTTAATTTTTCCTTATATTTTATTTTTCTCTTATTTTGATTTCTTTTCTTTTTCTTTCTTTTCTTTCTTTTTTTCTCTTCTCCTCTCTCCCCCTCCCTTCACTCACGGCGCACCCCTCCTCTCCCCTAGGTGGCGCACCAACCAGCAGCCCCTTCGGAAGGTCGCTGCTCCTCTATCTGACGTTTGATTCCTTATCCATCAGTTGAGTAGTAAACCTTAGGGAAAGGCTAACATTTATCAAGTGGAATCATTCAATTCGGTTCAGTATTCTACGCGCAGTCTGTTGCAGAATATTTTTACCCTATTTTGGGGTTTTTCAAAAATACTTCGTTTTCATCTATTTTAGGTCAAATAAATGCTTACCACGGATCTTAGAGTCATCTACGACTACAAGGTAGGGTGACTACTCACTTCCCCTCCATTTCATTGGGGTTAATAAAAACACAACGTTCTGCCGTTAATCAGTGGCTACCAGCTTTGTGCATTTTTACCCAATTTAAATATCTTAATTGTTTTGACTAATTTTTTCATCCTTAATCATTTTAGATTAATTTTTTTGAATTGTTTCAAAAATATTGAACACCCTTTGGGGAGCCTATATAGTCGTAGTATCTTTTTGTTATCCGGGTTATTATTTTAATTAACTGCATGTATTGAGAAACACTTTTTTATTGTTTTTTTAAATTAAATAAATAGTTGTTTGAATTGTTGCAACAAAGTCGAACACCCCTTTGGGTGTGCCAACATGGTCGGCGTAACCTTTCGTTAGCTGGGTTTATTGTTTGATTAATTTCATGTGTTGCGAAGCCCTTTTTATTGTAATTAAATTAAATAAATAGTTTCTTTGAACATGAACTTGAATTGTTGGATCATTGGAACTTGTTTTTGATGAACCTTTTATTATTTAAATGTGCATTATTGTCACAAACCAATTCGGGTTTCCATTAAACCGATGCCTGACCCGGTCCGCGGCAAGGCCCGAAGGGCGTTCCCGATCCCCACGAGCTTTCACAAGTTCCTGGGTATCACAAATTAAACATGGGAATAGTTTCCATGAATAAACAAACATGAAACAATTATAAAGATGAATAAATTTAAAACTAAGGTTAACAACCAAACATTCCCTTAAACTAAGGTCAAAATAAATGTTTACAACTTGACCAAAAAAAACAAATGGGGTGAAATTAAAGGAAAAGCTAAAAGGCACTAACTCAAACCTCCGTGCAACATGAGGAGTCACATCCCCAAGCCATGTCCACCAAACCGACACAAGAGTACCACTAACAACCCGAAACACCCATGCTATGCTCGATGCCTAAACCTGGAATGAAAAAGAAATTGAATATATATACACCCAAAGGTGTATGTAGGGTGTGAGCTAAAAGCCCAGTAGGATGCCACCGAGAAAAGGTTTCATGCATAATTATTAAATGACAAATACATTTTAAATTTAATGGAATAAAAATAAATAAGTGCTTAAATAATTTTAATGAAATAAGTTTTTAAGGAATACTACTCTAAAAGGAAAACAACTTAAATTAACACGCACACACACACTTTCTTGGTAACCCCAACGTCACACTGTGTGCCGACGGTGAGTACAAAGAAAAAGAGGACCACAATACATGGGAGAGGCCCTAAAGATACTAGCGAGAAGTGGGACCCTATAACATTGTGTCTCGATGAAAAATGGTATAAAAACACAACAATATATGTTCTCGTGAACGATCCACTAGTAGGGAAACACATCCATAACCTAGTGGTCTCCAAACATCATCCAAAAGTTTAGTTAGTGTTGTAGTCGCTAATCCAGCTAAGTGAAACCGGGACGATGCCACTTTCATGTCACTATCACACTAGTTCTAGTCCGCCCACCTAGTACCTAGGCTTCCCGTTTGTGCTCAAGTAGTTATGATTTAAAGTCTTATGTCATAATCACATACTCAAACCAAAGAAGACACTATGCACACCAAAACCACCATTTGCACACACAAAATCTATTTGAAATAAGATTCACACTAAAAATATCCCAAAACTAAATCTGCATCACTTACACAACCAATTAAAATTACTGCACAGTCAAAGAGACCACTTTCAGCATCAAACACTCCATTAAAATAATTTATTAAACAATTTCCACACATGTCACATGAATTTACCCACCAAAAACAAATACACAATTTAACCCAAACAGTTTTTCACCCTTAATAATTATTTAACAAAACAATTGAAATTTTAATAAAAAAATTTTAAAGAGAAAAACACCGCTTTACACACTATACCAACCCAAACCCTCTTACACAACCACACGCACACAACGCCACCTTAGGAACACAATCTGTATCATGCACGCAATTAAAGAAACCACCCACACAGTTAAAAAGACCATTACCTCAAATAGACAAACCGCCAGAAAAAAACCTGCCAACCCATTTAAAAATATATCGTACGACTAAAACACAAAAAATTACCTTAAATGCTCACATATAAGACAGAACACATACCGACGCTACACCAAAACACCAATTTCAATTCTTTCACATCCTAACAAAGTTACTACACAGTTTATAAAACACTATTGAATAGTCCTACAAGGGTTTTCATAGCAATAACATACTCGTATTGTCTAAAAACACTAATAAACACATTAATACATATTAAACCTCAAGTAAAAAATTAAATTACACTAAAAAAACGAATTAGTAAGCTAACCTCACAATAAAAAACACTAAAAATTAACCAGAGATAAGATCTCAGCAGCAAGTATACATATGGTGACAACACACTACTAAACAATTTCAATTCATATTAAAATTCAAGGGAGATCAACTTTGATCCACACAAATTAATTAAATAACACTCTAAACTAATTAAACTTTCAAATTAATTAATCAAATAAAAATTAAACATGGAACCACCGACCTCGGTGTAGGCCAACATTATAAATTTGGTGCGCAAAGTCTGCCGCAATTCAATTGCACCACAGATCAACTCATTTATACCCTAATTCAAGAATTTATTCCAATTATATCCCTATTAGACCCTAAAATCATAACATGTGACCATTTATACCCAAAATCGAACCAAATAAACACACACAAAAACCTTATAGAGATCAGGCAAAGACTTACCAGCATGAGAAGAACGGGGGAGAAAAGAGGGGGGTTTCTGAAGGCACACCGCATCATAAAATAGGATGGTGTGTGGTTGTGAAAAGGAAAAAAAGGCCAAGAGGTCACCAGAAACTGGTGCGAGGCTGCTGCATTGTGCGAAGTGGCTGAGGGGGTTCGGCGCGATTCGGTGGTCCGGTGAGAAAAAAAATGGGCATAGGCTGATTTCTTCGGAACAGAGGTGATGCACGCAGGGATGGACAGAGGTCGTGATCCACAATGCTCTAATTCCAGGGAGGAAAATAAGTTGCATCCATGACCGATCGTAGATGGAGGTAGTGAGATGTGGTTGTTGTGAGTGGTGGGTGGTGGGCTATGTGTGCGGCTAGGGTTTGGAGGAGGGGTGTGGAGGGTGGTCATCGGACAAAAGGAGGGTGCCGCAATATGGGGAGGACGGCTGGAGCACCGATGAGGAGGATTCTGATCTGGGGGCCGCATGCACAAGGGGAGTCTATCTAGAGGTGTTGTGTGCCTGTGGGAGGAGAGGCTGCGAAACAGGGTGGTGCAAGGAGATATGGTCGGGGGAGGGAGGTGCGGCGGCTAGGGTTGGCCAGGGGGTAGGGTTGCACTACCATTAGGGAGAGAAGAAGAGTTTTTCATGGGTGGAGTTTCACAAAAGGGGGTAGGTGATAGGAGAGAGATAGAGTGAGGAAGAGGGAGGGAAAAAAGTAAAAAGAAAGAAAGAAAATAAAATAAACAATCAAAGGGAAAATAAAATAAAAAATATAAGAGGATTAAAAAACCCAAAAAATAATAATGAATTTATCACTAATAATAAAAATAAAATAATAAAACCGACCATAATAGTAATAAATTTATTAATCGAGGTTGGAAACTGCACACGATCGCGTGCGCAGTCGTATGCGCGGTCACGCGCCCGATCACGCACCCGTGTAATAATAAAAATAATAATAATACTTCCTCTTATTAAAGTTGGTCACTAAACACGGTCGTGCATACGGTTGCGCTCCCGTATAAGGTCCCAACTTATTTCAAAACAAAACCAGTTCAAAGTGCCGCTAAAAAGCGAGACACAAATTAATAAAATAAAAGAAGCACTAGGTTTGGGTGTGACAATTATCCGCGTAGGTTGATATGATATGTATACTTCCTTGCAAGTTGTTGTGTTGTACTGTTAAATTTATGCCTTGTGATGCATAGGTGTATCTGGTTGGTTTTCAAGCTATAACTTTATATGCTGATTATGTCATATTTGCTGTCGTGAAAACATTAAATAAATTTAGGGTGGTGAAAGGAGGTGGGTCCTGTATTAAGGTCCTCACTTAGATCCTCCATTCCTGATGGGTTACCTCTATTTGTTGGGGGGTGGTGTCATTGGTTTGGCCAGACCGAGACTTCCCCATGCTTTCTAATACTTTTGAGTGATACCAGTTCCAAAAGGTCCCATCGAGATAGATCTGTTGGCAATGTGGATAAGCCGTCCTCATATGACACCCGACCCCTTTTTACAAGATCGGGACAGACTCAGGGTAAAGCCATACCTTGGGAGATACTTGGTCTTTTGAAATATTGCCTTGGACAGGCTCGGTGGTATTGGATAAATTGACGGATGTTCTGTAGCAATACCTTTGGGACGGGCTCGGACTCCAACTCTCATCTTGAACCTTAACAATAATGCACTTAAGGGTTATATTATTTCCATTTGAGTTTTTCTTGAGAATTGAGATTCCCTTATGATATGTGGAATTTCACCTAGTTGAAACTTGACTTAGCCCCAAGTCAAAGCATACGCTTGGGGTATATACATCTTCCTTGTTGTACCGTGCTTTCCGGTTTTATATATATATACGTCTTAATGCATTCTGCTGACAGGTACCCTTTCAGACTACCATCTTAGGCTGAAGTAGGTGATTAGGCATGGGTTCCGTTTGGAACCCAAGCCGACTTATTTATTTCTTTACATTTAAATTAATTATCTGAAAATATTAAGTAATGGCACACTTCATTTTATTGCTGCATGAAATGGAAAGGTTTAGACATTGTGGGTTCCAGCCTACTGGGATTTTATCTCACACCTTTCTCGGGCGTCATGGACACCCGAGTAGATTACATGCTCACAGGTATTGACAAAGGCAAGCGTGCTGCTTCCAATGCTTGACTGTTCATTACTTCTTAGGATAGAGACTGGGGCAGAGGACCGGGCCTTTCTCGTGATGCGGTTATTTCTTGTGTATTTTCTTTTAGTTTCTTGTGTGTTTGAGTTCTGTTTTCCGTACTTTCAGTTTAGAATCATATCATGGCATGCCATCCTTTTGTGAGATTCTGCACTTGGTTATTATCTTCCAGTTGGATTTATTTATATTGCTTCTAATGTAGTTTATTCATTCACATGCTCCCGCTATTTATTATTTGTTGTTTTTTACTTCCGCTGTAATATTATATATTACCTATGAGTGAATAGTCTCCCTCACAGACACAAAAGAGACCTCGCTGCTAGTCAGTAGCCTCTGGAATTCGGGGATATGCGCTTGAGGTTATGTAACACACTGGTTTGGCCACCGTCTTAGAGGTGAGCTGGGTCGGGACGTTATATATAGCATCACTTAGATTTTCCATTAACCATTCCTATGTTTATATCCAATAACTTAATCATGATTGAAGTCATTTTCGGGGGAATTTCAAGCTCATCGAGATCACGAACCAAACCATGTACGTCAAACCACCCCATGAAATACTTACTGTTGCACACCTTACTCATAGGGGTTTTTCTAGTGTATTTAAGGGATATATATAAATACCATAATAATATGAATATTATATTGTATAAAATAATTTTTATATTTACTTCTTATCGTTACTTTGTAAACAAATTTTATTTTTATATAATAAAACAAAAATAGTATTTTTAATTAGTATTCAATTTAAATTAAGATGTTTATTTTGATGAATTAATGTATTTTTCAAACAAATAATATTTTAAGAAAGTATTATTATTAAATAATTTTTATCAAATATAAGTGATCATATAATTTTTATGATCTCAAATGTAATTTTATAAGGGTTCAAAAACTATTGTTATCAAAAAACCCATCATTTCTCAATAAATATTGATTCATCTATTAAAATTGAAAATACTAATATTTTGAAAATTATTTTGAGAATATTAATATTATTTTTGGAGTCATAACATATAAATTATTCAATAGTGATTTTTTCGTAATTTTCCAAGACTATCATATTTTCGGGAAAAAATTAAATACTGTTTTAATATACGGTGTGTATTATGACAACATAATGACCCAAAAGTGAAGTAATAAATACTATAAAGGATATAAAAACCAAATATATGTTTTTCCTTTAAAATAATGCGATTTCATGTTTATTTTATTAATTTCATAAGGCCTTTATGAGTCCTCCAAAACCATTAATATATTTTTATGTTTTAAAATCATTTCTTTAAGAGTATGAATCAATTACACATAAGAAGTGGTATTATTTTATTAATTTTATCCATTTAATTATAAAATAATTAAAACTATATCTATTTATTATAAACCATGGGAAAACCCCTGGGAGGATTTTTCATTTTGGTTATTTTATTATATAGAGTCTAAAACCTAAGTGCGGGGAATAATAAAGAACTCATCTCACTTTTCCAATATAAATACACCAAATATTCCATTTATATTCACTCTAAAATACTTGGAGAACATATTACTCTTTCAAACCCTATATATAGTCCTCTAAATGTTTCAAAAATCTCTCAAGAAGCTCCTCCCAATCATTTGGAATCACACTCTCAAGGTAAGGGATCCTCCCTTTCTTCCCTTTATTCAATAATCTTCTTCATTTTATTCCCTTTTATTTTCAATTCCTAATGTCAGGGTGTGTTTTTTTACATACCCTATACTAAAATTATGATATCTAAATGATTATATAACCCTTTCACTCTCATTAATCCCTCCCATGAACATTTATGTTCCCCTGATATACTGCTGAAATTTCACAGTGAGATTCCTTTTCAAAACATGTCTTGTGAATACCCATACCCAGTTCCAATAAAGGGTGTTTAACTTTATGAACTTATACTAATTTTATTGGGAACATACATGTATTTATTACACACTCCATGATCTTGGAATAAAATGTGATGAAAAATTATTCCATGTTTTATGATCTATGTGACACACTTGAGCATGAGAATGAAATGAAAGTGATAGGTGTGCATAGAATTATATAGTGATCCAATGCATTGGGTAATGTTTAGTCACATGAGAATCATGTTTGTATAGGTAGTAAAACTAATTCCTTTATGGTACTTCTTTCATCGTAATGTCTTGTAAGTTATCCTTGACTTATTTTTATGATGTGGTGTTTTAAGTTGTTGTCACATTTCCCATGTTACCTTTATTTTATCATGTTATACCATGCCTCATTGTTCATGTTTATGATTATCATTCCTTTTATATACCATTGATATTATTATTTTCTTACATGTATTACTTTTTTCATGTTATCCCATTTTTATTCCATTGTTTTGGATTATAGCTCACTTATTTCTTATGTATGTCCCTAGGTTTTCCCATTCAGTTTTAAGTACGAAGGAATATTATGAACATTATAAGGAGGTTTTAAATAAATATGATGTATTTCCTTTTTTAAGTCGTTACTTTATGTATCTAATTTAAAAAGACACTATATTTATTGATCATATGGGTTTTATTAGGTTTAACGTTATGTACTAAATCATGAATTAATGTTTAACAAATAGAAGGTTTGTCATAATAGTAAAAATAAGGGAAATAATAATAAGAAACCCAATCATAATAGGTCTAAATGTAAATCTAAATCTAGTCAAGTAACTTGTTTTAATTACACAAAACCTAGACATATTTCTACAAAATGATTCAATACAAAAAATAATAAGAATCCTGATGGATCATTTTATGATTCTCTCTTAGTTGATTATAGTTTTGATAGTGTTGAGGTGCTTAATGTGTCTACACATGATATGTCTAATGAGTGGATTCTAGAATTAGTTTTTTCTTTCCACAAGTGTCTAGAAAAATAATCCTTTCAATATTTAAATAAAAGGGTATAGGGAAAAGTTATTCTTGGAAACAATAAGAGGCGTGGGGTTCAATGTAGAGGGTTAGTCCTATTAGACCTCCATGACCATTCTATTGTCACCTTATTTTATGTAAGGTGGGTCCCCAACCCACATAGAAAATTAATCTCCTTAGTTGTTTTAATCTGTAAAGTGTATATCTTCAATCTTGAATTAGGTTTTCTAAAGATATCCATATCCTCTAGAATAGTATTTAAAGGGAATTTCGTTAATGGGATCTATGTTTTGGAAGGAGAAACATTCTATTGACAATTGGTCAGCACCTATGTTACCAAAACTGATAATAATATGTTATGACATAAGAGGTTGAGACATGTCAACTCTAAGGCTATTCAGGAGATTAACAAACCTAGATTCCTCAATGATGTAACACTTTGTGATTTATTCGTTTGTGAGGATTTTGTTTTGAGAAAATCCAAAAGAGTTGATTTTAGTAGGTATTCCTTTAAGTCCACCCAACCACTTGAATACATCCACTTTGATTTGTGGAATCCTACTAGTACTACCTCTCATTTCATACGCTCTTATTTTCGGAACTTCATCTGTTATTTTTGCTAAAACGTGTGGATTTATGTCTTAAAAAATAAATATGTTGTTTTTGAAACATTTAAAACCTAGAAATCCCTTGTTAAAAGTCAAATTGGGAGGAAGTTTAAGGTCATGAGGACAGATTATTTGTTAAAAATACATGTTAGCTGATTTCATACAATTATGTGAGTCAAAAGGAATTGTGTGGCATTTTAATGTTAGGGGAACTACCTAAAAGAATGTGTTGGATAAGCAGATGAACCATGCTATATTGGAAAGGATCTATAGCATGCAAGGTTTCATGAGCCTACATAAATCGTTTTGGGAAAAGGATTCAACTAATACATTCTAACTTATTAATATATTACCTTTAGTTTACAACCAATTAAAAACTCTAGAAGAATTATGGAATAGTATACCCCTGCATATAGTCATTTGAGAATGTTTGGGTGTACAACATATGCTCATTTTAAAATAAATAAGTTAGAACCTAAATCTCTTAAGTGTGTTTTTGTAGGGTTCCCTAAGGGGTTAAAGGGTAAAAAATGTGGGTTTGATAAACCCGATAATGAAAAGTGTATTATAAGTCAATATGTGGTTTTCCATGAACATTTTTCTCCAAAACTAGATATTTTACTGATCAAACTAAACACACATCTCAAAATGATTGTGATAAGATTGACCAGTCCACCCAATTTGAGTATACTATTGAGTTTTCTCTACTTTAACCTCAATCTATGATCCATTCTCACTCAATCTCTGATTTAGAGAGTGGTAGTGATCCTCCTAATGTTGTTGGTGATCACTAGCTCACCAGAGATAAGGAATAGAGTGTTATAATCCCCTGATCATTTTGGATAGTATGATATGGCCTATTTTACTTTCCTTGTAGCCTAGTATCTTGAATCTGAGGATCCCAAATGTACAAAAAATCTATTGAAGATGGATATTATAAACAATTAATCTCTTCTATGTATGATGATATGAACTCTTTAAAGAAGAAGAATTTGTGGTGTGTTGTTTACAAACCATATAATGCCTATATAATATGATACAAGTGGATATTTAAAAGAAAATAGGACAAAACTAGAGATTAAAATATTATTTTTAAGTCTATACTGGCGGCTAGGGGATTCCTATAAAGATAATGGATAGATTACAGTGAAATTTTCACTCTTGTGGTTAAATACTCATCGATCTAATTGCTAATTTCTTATTTTTCTTTCCATCATTTTCACATTGACAAACCTGATGTTAAAACAATATTTCTATATTGGTATATTTATTAAAATATTTATATGACACCTTCATAAGGTTACCTGAATGAATTCAAAGAAAACTAAGTATATATTTTAAAAAATAATTATATTGTTTAAATAATACATCTTGATAATGATATAAAAAGTTTGACTCATTCATTCTTTACTATCAATTTAGTCAAAGTAAACATGATTCTTGTTTCTATTACAAAACTATTAAAAAATCAATGTTATATCAGATGTTATTTTCATATAATATGATGATCATATGAAAAGATATGAAACCTATAACTTCTGAGAAATCTTATTTAAAGAATTCCTTTAAAATGAATGAATTAGGTTTTGTAAATAAAATACTAGGTATGTAAATTATTAGAGGTAAAAATAAAAACAAGTTGCATTTGTCTCAGCATGCTTACATATTAAAGGACATTAAAGATATTTTATTGAGCCATTTAATCATGTTGGTGTGCCTTTTTCTTAGATGATATGAACTGGACCCGATGTTTCATTTTCTACAAGTACACTTAGCTTTTTTAGGGTTAACTCAAGCAAGCCACACTGGCAAGCCCTAAATTGGATTCTTAGATATTATGTTTCATGTTATACATGTACTCTTAGTTGTTTCATGGATAACCCGAGAAAGCCACACTGTCAATCCCTCAAGTGGCTTCATAGATATTTTTTTACTTTACCATCTCTCTCTTTATGTTTTGGTAAAAATATAAATATTGTTGAACTTGTTACTATATATGTAGATTCATATTATACATGTAATGTAGAAAAAATTTTATGGTAGATCAGTCATATTAACTATCTTTATGAGAAAGGTGTGTGGTATTTCCAACATATATAAAATTGAATAAAAATTATGATAAATAGATAATTTGTAAACTAGAATATGTAATTTCAGAAGTGGAAACATACATATGTATCAAGGAAGTCAAAACGACCATATGTTGAATCATGAATACACACTACAGACCTTAGTTTTTCTCCACCACTATTCAATACACAACTATCTGTCTCAGCATGCTTACATATTAAAGGCCCTTAAAAGTTATTTTTTTGAGTCTCTTATACCTGTTAATGTGCCTTTTTTTCTAACACATCAACCTTTCAATATCTCAAGCACTGATCTCAAGTTCTAAAATTGAATATATGTCTTGAATTATTTATTCCACTTTTATTAGAAGTATCATGCACTCCATGATATGAACTAGACCTAATGTTTCATTTTCTACATGAACTCCTAGTTATTTCATGGCTAACCCAGGCAGGCCACATTGGTAAACCCTCATGTGGATTCATGGATATGCTTCTGTTTCACCTTATCAATATTTTTTTGGTAAAAATATATATATATTTATAGTGGGTCGGTCTGATTAATGATTCTAGTGAGAAAATTGTATGGTATTTCTAGCGTATATTATATTGAATAACATTTATGATAAATAGAAAATTTGTAAACTATAATATGTAATTGTATAAGTGGAAACATACATCTATATCAAGGAAGTCAAAAAACTAGATGTTGAATCATTAATTCAAACTAAGGACCCTAGTTTTTCTCTATCACTATTCAATACACAACTAACAACATTAAACACCCAGGTGAATTCATATTATTTAGAGGATAACTCTACAAAATTTATGTTTGGAGCAGCCATACATGACATAGTATAATGATTTTATCACTCTTTCCAATGTAAATAAAACTCCATAGTGTGATTGGTTAGGAGCATCCATCACAAAACTAATATATGTGGTATGTTGAAAAAAATAATTTTTTTTATTTTTTGATGTATGATTTCTAGTACAATTTTAACAATGTATTTTTTATTCCGATTTTTTATATAAAAATTGAATCTATTCTAGAATTTTTACATAAATTCATATTTATAAGACCCCATATTCATTCATCGGAATAAATAATGATGAGTGAAGGTGAATTTTTAGATAATGTTGAAAAAATTCCATTGTGTTTAAAGAAAAGTCTAAATATGATAATAGATATCATGTAAGAGTGAAAATATATACATCATTTACTATTACAATAATATGTCGTTATTAATGTGTAGTATTTATTATTGTTTAATTTTTTTAGGATGAACTATATGAGGATTATAAAAAATCTAGTTAATCAATGATATACTTTTTCAATCCACTATATGAGTATTTAAAAACTAGGTCGCACATGATGTCACTTAAAAACTAGTAAACATTATATTCTCAATGTTTTATTATATGTTATATAATATGAATTAACATTCATTTTTATTGTAGTATAATTATTATGTATCTATTTGTAGGGGTTTAATTCAGATGAACTTGAATAATTGTATGGACTACTATATATGGAAAACTATTATGGCATATACACTGATAGTTTAGTGTATATTGAACATGAAACAAATTTCATGTAATTATAAATGTTCTTGAAATTCCCAAAACATCCAAATATCAAAAACTATTTTTCCTTGGATTGAATGTCATTGAATGTTATAAAATCCCATAGAATACTCAGACCCTATTAATATCTATTATATGTTTCAGTTTTTGAATATATATACTTCTAGTTGAATGATTTGTTAAGTATTATTTATATTTTTTCCACAATAAAAAAACATTGTTTATAACTCTGATTTGATCATATAAATGAATTCAGGGATGGAGAGGTAGGTTATATTATTTCACAACATTCAGTTAATTCATGAAAATGTATTTATATAAATCTTATTTAATTTTAATATCTAAAACTATGCTTTACATTTGAGTGAAAAATCCTGATTAGAATCTGGGTAAGATTAATCAATTAATTATAAATATCAATGCATTAAAATACCAAAAAAAATTATGCATGAAATGTATGAATAAAATCACCCACAATTGAATTCATGATTTGCCTCAAGAATGAAATCTTAACAAACTACAAAGGATGGTCACCCTACCATGCATTAAATTCAATGTCGAAGAAAGTGATTGATAAAATGGGGAATTAAATGTTTGAGACTCACACGGGTAAATTTAATCTACTCCTCACTTCACAAAGAAACATTTAAATAATGTTTTTTATATTTATTCTTTTGAAATAGACACTCTATTTCATTATTTAACTTGTATTTAAAAATTCTTTTATTAATATGTATTCCATTTTCAATCTACCTCATTTTGATTTTTCTGTTCATAATAAATGTATAAATGTGAAAAGAGTTATACACATAACACAAAAAAAATAACTTACCATAGGATTGTAAGACATATAGCATCTCCACTACATAAATAAAGAGATCATATCTAATCATGAATACTTTACATCAAGGTTCAAATTTTTGTGAGGCTTCAGGGTAGGCGGGTAAAATATGTGAAAAAAATAATGGTAAAAAATGATATTTTACATTAAAGTATAATGAATAATATCAAAATATAAGCTCAATGAAATACTCTTGTAATGATACATATGTCATACCTCCATTCTATAGAGCTCAAAGTGTGCACATGATACAGGTAAGCATAATGAATTAATCGTTGTCTTCTGATTTTTTTCTTTTTCTTTATTTATAATTATTTTCCCTTTATTTTTTGAATTTTATGCTTAAAAAATACCACATCCACCACCAAACCACATACAATCAAAAGATCATCAGATTAACAAAGGTTATTTTTTATCCTCTAAATATACAATCTTTTTTTTTCATTTTTTTTTGTTACAATAGAGATGAATAATATAGTATAATAAAAACATGAACTCTCCAAAAATCATAAGAAAAATCCCTAGAAAAGTATCCATAATGAATTATGTCCCCATAACCATTGACAACCTCCCCCCAACACCGATTCTTTTAAATATAAAATATCACACTTAGAGTAAGGTATGAAAGGATATAATAGGATGGAAACATGGATATTTTCCTATAAAGTTCATCCAAGGATTGTATAGTAAAAACAAGGATAAATGTAAGGTGGGTAAAAGGATAAAGGGCTACAAAATAAAATGCCTCAGTCATATAAAATGTGGTTTTGTTTAGTCATAATACTGATAAGATGACAAGAAAGTTCTAGAATATGCCATGGTCAATTCACTCAAGAAATATAATATAGACAAAATGTGAAATATTGGTTAAGAATTTATCTTAGGAATGAGATGAATGGTTAGGAAAATCACTTACCACAATTAAATATGAATAAAAATATCATAAATTTAAGGGTTTCCAACTCTTAGAAAAAAAATTCATTTACAAAAATCCATATGTACCAATAAGTCTTGATTTATAAAACCGGAATCTCCATGTTTATCTCTATTAATTCATCCCCCCTTTTTCATTATTCAAATTTATTGACAAAGAAATTAAAAACATGGCATGAAAACTTTCTTAAGCAATTTCATCTCTCCTAGTTTATTTGATTAAATAAATAATCAATTATGGGGCATGAAATTCTTTTTAGATTAATTATTCTAAAATAAAGTGGAGAATAAAAATGAAAAATATAGAATTTAAAAACTTACACCCATTTAAATGATGCTCTTGGTTGGTTCTGTTTGAGGTTCAATTTTTCCAAATTCACAATGTGAGTAGTTATCATAATGTTTATTGAATCAATTTTGAAACATGAATTGGTTTCAAAATGTGAGTTGGTTATATTACTTCTTTTCATTATTCCTTCTAGTGACTTCATGGTCCTAAAAAATCAAAACACACATGAGAAAGTACATTCCATTTTCAATTATATTTTAATGATTCATGGGAGAGTACATTCACCAAGAAACAGAAAATAAAAATACTAAAAACTTAGGTTTCCTCCCTGAAGTGCTTTTGGTTAACATCATTGGATTGACTTTACCTCTTTCATATTAGGTGGTAGATGATTGAAAATAGTATTCATGTTCAGGGTCCATAAATGGTATCACCTATGACTTGTCCACATAGGTCGACCACTTTCCTTCTTCTAAAAATATATTGACTTTTCCTTCTTAAAGTACTTTCATAGAATAGATCTGACGGATACACCATTGTTTTTTTCAAAAAATAAAATCCAAGCTTCAGATCATGCACCATTCAAAAATATTGTCCATTATAAATTTTTCATAAAACATTTATCTCTCCATCATCATTGATTTTATCTCTGAGCTTCCCTTTTTTTATTTTCATCTTTTTCTTTTCCTTCATCAGTATGGAAGTTACATAACTTTCATTGTTATTCTAAAGAAAACATCTTCGACACTATACTTTTTATCTTCTATACATTCGTCATCCTTCATGTTTTAGTTCTTTATTGCTTGGTGTTTGTTGAAACTGACTTGCTCACTTCCCTCTTTCAGACACAACTCACTACTTTTTATATCAATCAATGATGTCCTAGTTGCTAAAAATATTATTCTAAAAATAAGAGGTGTCCTCTACTCTTCCATATCAAGCAAAAAAAATCCCGTGGGGAAGATAAACATGTCAACCTTGGTTAGAATGGATTAAATAACTCCTCATGAGAATTTTTCCATACGATTTTCATGGTATGCATTCAATACAAATTTATATTTTACTAATAATTCAACCTAGTTTCGGACCATATTTGTCTCATAAGGATAATATTTTGGGAGTTTCACTATTCTTAGCACTTATATATTTTTGATGTTTTCTTCATAATTTTTAAAATAGTAGGAACAATGATAAGTGGTTATTTGAGATTTGATCAATGAAATACATAAAATAGAATGGAAATGTGTGAAGGATGGATACAATAATGGGGTACACCCATGGATTCAACCTTATGATACTTCCTTATATAGAAAAATTGACCATTCAATTATGTTCATTGTGTGATCCAAAATGTAAGAACCTGGTTCTTTCTTTGAGGTATGGAATCCTAAATTTCCATTAATTTTCAATTCCAATGTTTTAATATGGACTAATGTGAATTCTTGTTGAGTTCATGGAGGTGTTGGGGGTGTCAGGGGTTGGTTCGGAGCCTGAAACCCAGCTTTTGGGTTGAAAAATTCTTGGAACATGGTTAGAAGAAACCATGCAGGGCATGCTGCACAGTTACTCCAAAATGTGTGAGGTGTGATAGAGGAAGGATATAGGATGAATTTTTTGATATATCGTGTGAATTTGGGTGCATGGTTAGGTGAAAATAAATGTAATGATTATACTATAGTTTAACCCAGTTTGGGCATGGTTAGTCAAATCATGTGAGGAAACCGTGCATGGTGGACTTCTCTACAGTTAAAATTGCAAGGTTGGCATACGGTTTTTCCAACCATGAGTCCAAATCACACAACCCTATAATTATTGGTAAATTTCAATTTTACCCATAATTAAAACTATTAAACCTTATTTTATTTCACTCTTCTTTTTACAGACAACACCCTTCATTTGAGAGCTTCCCTTGGGCGACTTCATCTAGTGTCCAAATCAAGAAACGTCGGCGTCATTGGATATTCTCTAGTATGATCTCAATTCCTTTTTAATCTTGTGTTGTTCTTCTTGATATCGACTACACTATTTAGGTGCAAGATAGTTTTCCCTATTAATATGTTTTTCATCCATTCTTCTATTTTATCTTGACTTAGTAGAACCAGACGCTGATACTGGAAAATTTAACCACTATAGACCTACAGTAGGTGGTCTCATTCCTTTTTTTAATTTCGAGTGTCTATATATTCCATTTTTCCATGCTCCCAATTCTCATATAATCGCCTAGAAATTAATTAAATCCTTGAATTAAATTGAGATGCATAACCTATGTAAGTAAAGAAGCCATCAATGGATGTTTATAGGTTATTAACCTTGATTTGGAACCACCCCTTGGGTGAGTTGATAACGAATTGGGCCACCATGGGTGACTTTTGGAATTGGATACCTTTGAGGTGTCCCTATTCAACTTTTATCATGTATTGTCTAATACTGAATTTTCATTTTTAATTGAAATGACAAATTGTATTGGTAAAAATCAGGAGTGGATGCCATGAACCCAAACCCTTTCCATGTATTGGTTTATTAAGCATGAGATTCTTGTTATAATGAATTTCTCATGTGATTAATTGAAAGGAAATCCTTTTAAGATTATCCATGCCTTGATCCACCTTCTGAGGTGATTTTTGGTTTGAATTAAATAAGTTTATGACCTTGACTTGATTAAATTTTATTGATGTTATTGAATTTTTATATTCCTTAGGTGACACATGGATTCAATTATGGATGTCATCGATGGACTCATTTGGCTTGTAGAATTCTTATGCTTGAGTGTCACTTGGACTCATGATATGGACTGCCACGGACAGACTCATAGTGGTTGACTATTATCTGTCGAGTGATACTTGTAATTCCGTATAGATTTAAAAGGATGGACTCAAATGGCGTTTGATTATATATCAATGGGTGATAGTTGGGATCCATTAGTGGACCGCCAAGGATAGACTCAAATGGCAGTGACATTATACCACACCTAAAGTGATACATGGGTTCTTTGGGATCTTTAGGGATGGTATTGTATGGTGTTTGTTTATATTATACTTGGAGAGATACTAATTTTCCAAATTAGGAATGCCAAGGAAGGGATCTGGTTCATAAATGAATAATGAATGGAATGGTTTATATGATGTATCTGCCAAGACAAATCACAATCTCAGATTCAATCTTGACTTACACTTTATGGATGTCCTGTTTAGGCATAATTTTTTTACCTATCTATACGGGGGATGTTGGGATATGAACCAAGTCCTAAGACTTATTAATTAAACGAGACAAAATTATTGAATGGACTTGATTATAAATGATAGAGTCTTGACTATTAATTTAGACTCATATTTCTAAAATGAAATTGATGGAAATGAATTAGTTTTTAAATGAGAACATGGACTTTATAGGATGTTTACCTTTAGTACATCCTTTATTATTCTATTACTTCCTAAACTCTATTATATATATTCATTGTCTGTATGGAACATGACCTTGGGTGGTTGCCTATTGGGATTTAGTCTCACAGCATGTTCGGGCCAACTAGGGTACCTGAGCAGACTATATAATTGTAGGTATGGATAAGGTATACTTCCTTACTACTGGTTCTTGATTATTTCTAAGAGTATGAGAGCATGGGATAGATATGAGGCTCATGATACTAGCTGGGACACGTTTATCCTTTTTTTACATTTGATACATGTATTTTATTGTACTAAAATGTGCCTATTTTTTTGTAGAGACATATGACATGTATAATCATAATTTTATATAATAATCCTTATGGAATTGATTATATATATATTACATTCATGTTCATTTATCATATTTCGCTATGAGTTATTGCTTACGCTGCTTGTTTGTTATTGATATTCTGTTATGCTACACTCTGGTGATGGGGGCAGAGTCTCTCCACAGAGACACCTAGGACCTCACTACTAGTCAGTAGCCCCTAGTGTTTGGGGAGATTCACTTGAGGCCATGTGTCTAACCAGGCTTGAGGCATTGTTTAGTGGCGTCCAGGTCCTGGATGTTACAATGTTGTATCAGAACATTCCTTTATGGTTTACTTTATTATTTGGAGACAATAGAAAGGGATAAGAAGAAATAAAAATTTGATAATGAGTTGTTCTTTGGTGTATCTAACCTACGTAAGGGAAACAAGTAATTTTTCATGAATTAAATTGTTGTTTTATGAATTTTCACAATTATAGTTGGTTTGATTCCACTGTTGGGTGATGCACTTTATTTTTAATATTATTATTGATATGATTGTGGGTTCTACTTTTTTTCAACCCCATGAGATGATGGTAGGCCATATCATAAATCATTTAGAAACTTTATGGAAGTCACATTCCATGTATTATACCATGTCATTTAGAATGAATTACATGTTTCATGATATTGTGGTAACTTTCTTGATAGTTATAACTATTATTATGATAGAATTTCAAGAGTGGTTTATGGTTTGGATTAGTTGGAAACCATACTTTGGTTCCTAATGAGTATGGACCCTCATGGATCAGAATTTGGAAAACAATTTTGTTCAACCTATTTAAAAGTTAATGTGATGTAAATGTGAAATAAAATAAATGGGAAATTACTAAATGGGAATTAAATGGAAACTTTAATTCCTTATAGCAGAGAACATGACCAACGAATGACCTTAGTAGTGGTTAGTAGGAAGTGCCTCTAGATTTTATGAGACATTTACATAACCCAGACCTAACTTTAGGATTACGTTGAGGGGTGTGTTCTTATATAGTAAGGAATGTACCTGTATTATTTCAATATCTTCACTTTTGAGCTATGAACTTTTATAATGATCTCAAACTGAGGTGTGTGTTTGGAATTGTAGAGGCATTCCCCCACAACAACCTCTATTTGTGAACTAGGAGGGTGGTTATGAACACTCTTCTAAGGGGTGGCACATGGGATACGATGGGATCCTCTAGTAGTTCCAGCTGCGGCATTGGTAGTTTAATTGGACACAGGTGCTGAGGCATAGTTTGGTGATGGGTTATTGCGCTTTATGCAGACTATTCAAGGAGCACTATGACCTGCCCCAAATATGGAAGAGTTGATGTGTGAGTTTTTAGAAGTTTTATCCACCCATATGTTTTAGGGAAGGAGGACCAATGGTTTTGGAGTCATGGATAGATTACATGTTATCTATCATTGAGAATCTGGAGACGTCGCCTGAGTGGAGGGTAAATCTTGCTACGCATAAGTTGTCTGATTCCACCAAGAGATGGTGGGATGTTATTAATAAAATGGAACATCATCAAGAGATTGATTTGAGGGGTTTTCATATGGAATTATATGAATAATTATATCCTGATATTTTGAGGGATGATGAAGCTTGATATTTCATGCACCTGGAGCAGTGTGCATTATCAGTGATGGATTATTCTGCCTATTTTACTACATGATAGTGCTTCACACCTATTATGAGGGATGATGAGTTATATAAGTCTAGGAGATTTTAAAATTGTATCAGGTATAATATACGATTATAGGTGAATTTATTCCAAATGAAAACCTTCTCAGTAATAGTGAATCAGGTGCTTATCATAGAGCGTAACCTGCGAGAGGTCGGGGATGCGAGTAAGGGTGGTTCAATGTCTAGATCAAGTACTGCATCAACCAGTAGTAGGAATAATCATCTGGAGCTTCCATGTAGTGATATTATTAGTTAGAACACCTACTAATGTATCCAGGTTAGGTGCTACTAGTTTCGTAGGTCAGGACATATGAGGCCACAGTGTAGGAGGGACCAAGTCGAGTGTCAGTCATGTGGAAAGATTGGTCATCTACAAATATTCTACAGAACTTTTCCTATATAATCTAGTGATAGAGGGTCCTCACAAACTTTACATTCTATAGAAGGGTTATCATCTTATCATTTAGAAGCGATATGGAGTAAAACTGGTCGATCTGGCCGAGGTGGTGTTTATGGTCATAGTAGTCAGGCCCCAATTTTATAGTGACAGTAGGGTGGATATTTTCAGGGTAGCTAGGTAGTATCATAGGGTCACAATTTAGGATAGATATACGCAGTGAAACAGAACCTTGAGGAGAAATATCTTGGGCCTTCTACTATTAGAGGTACTATTATAGTAGCCTCTACTTTAGTGTTTTCTCATTTTGATATAGGAGATTCTCATTGATTTATCTGTATGTATTTTTTGGAGATCATTAGACTCAATGTTGATTATTTTGATGGTGTTATGATGCTTGACAGTCTGTTGGGGATTAGAACAGAGGATGTAGGTCAGTTTAGGGAGTTCCCCCCTTGAGATTGGTAGGTGTCACATCGTATGGGACCTCTTTTTCCTCGAGATGATAGGTATTGACATGATCCCTAGGATGGATTGGTTGGTTCCCTTTCATGATTTCATTGAATTATATCACCAAAGGTTGAACTTTACATCACCAAATGGTGGGGATTTTATTCCCAAAGGCAAATGGGATGTTTAGGTGGGACAATCTAGACCCGAGCATCATGGGATGGGTGAAATGAAAAACCAAGATTTTGAGTTTATATTTGGATGATCAGGGAACATGCCTGGATAATTTCCATCTTATGGTTGATCATTTTAGGGAATTTTTATGAGATGAATTTTAAAGATTACATTTAGTGTGATACGTAGAATTATCTATTAATATAGTTCCAGGAGCTGCACTAGTATCCAATCCTCCTTAAAGGATGAATACTACTGAGATGAAAGAGGTCGGCATGAAGCTATTGGATTTAGAGGAAAGGGGGTTTATTAGACCCCAAACATATCTCTGGGGTTCGCGGGATCTTTTGGTGAAAAAGGTGGATGGTACCCTCAGGCTATGTGTGGATCACCAGAAATTAAACCTGCTGATAGTTATGAACTGATAACCTTTTTTGAGGATAGATGATCTTTTTTATCAGCTCTGAGGAGCTCAAGTTTTCTTAAATATTGATTTGAGATCTGGTTATCATTAGGTATGTTTTAGACCATTAGACATATCTTGACCAATGTTTCATTGAAGGTATGGTCTATATGAGTATTTTATATTGTTGTTCGGTCTCACGAATGTTCCAAAAGTCTTCATGGTACTAATGAACCGAGTTTTCAATCCTTATATGGATTCATTTGTAGTGGCTTTCATAGACAATATCATGGTGTATTCTCAAAATCTACACGATCATGCCAAATATCTTGAGATTGTATTGAATACACTAAGAGAGCATTGGTTATATTATAAGACCACAAAGTGAAACTTCTGGATGGATTAAATTCCCTTATTAGGTCATATTATCTTATAGACGGGAGTATCAGTCGACCTAGAGAAGGTAAAAGCTATAGTTTCCTAGGAGAATCCAAATAATATCATTGAGGTGCAATGTTTTTTAGGGATGACTGGTTACTAAATGGTTTCATACAAGAATTCTCATGCTTATCATCGCTAATTACGATCTTGAATAAGAAGGTTGTGAAGTTTCTATGGTCAAATTCATGTGAGACGTACTTTCAGAAGATGAAAGGGAGATCGACTTCAGTGTCGATACTGATTTTTTCAGATCCCTGTAGGAGTTAAAATGTTTAATGTGACACATTAGGTATCAGTCTAGGAGAAGTTATTTTGCAAGGTGATAGAATCATGGCATATGGGTCTCAATAGTTGAGGTCGCATGAGAGGAATTACCCGACCCATGATCTCGAGTTACCTAAAGTTGTTCATTAATTGTGTTGTTTGAGACATTAATTATTGGGATATTGTTTTGTGGTGTACACAGACCATATAAGTCTCAAGTACATATTTATACAGCATGATATGAATCTGAGGTAGCGAAGGTCAGTTGAATACCTGTAGTCTTTTGACTTCGATCTTTTCTACATGCTTGGTAAATTCAATGTAGTGGATGATGCACTGACTATGAGGAATTAGATAAATTCAGTTATACAAGACAGTAGTGAGTGCATGCCCATGGATTTATTCTCTCAGATTCACTTAGAGGTGAAGGAAAATTAGGGAATAACTTTTGTTTCATCCTTACCTTTTACCTATAACATTCTAGATAGAGTGAGGGTGAGACAACTATTGGATTTGAAGAGCCTAGTCCTATGGGAGAGTGTGGTAGGTGAGGACCCTCCTCCTAGTTGGACCATAGGTAAAGATTAAATTCTAAGAGTACATGGTCACGTATGGGTTTCTAAAAACATGTGTAAGGAGCTGATGTGATACTTTCATGCTTCATCTTGGGTAGTGCATCCTAGCGTTAATAAGATGTTTTGGGATTTACATTTCTAGTACTGGTGTCTAGGTTTGAAAAGATATACAGATGGTTTTTCATGATATATTCCACCTATCATCAGGTGAAGATAGAACAGCAGTGACCAGAAGGACTTTTACAATAGTTTCCCATTCCTGAGTGGAAATGGGATGATGTCACCATGGATTTCATGACAGGTTTACTGAGGTCGCCTCGAGTTAATGATGTTTTATGGGTTTTTGTTGACTAGATCACAAATTTCATGCATTTACTACCTATCAAGGAGATATTTTTGGTATATGTTCTTGTGAGGTTTCATATCATTGAGATAGTACAACTTCACGGGGTCTCACACACTATCATTTTAGATAGAGAGGCGCAATTTACATCTTGATTATGGATGATTTTGTAAAGGGAACTAGGTACACAGGTTCTTATGAGCATAGTATAATACCCTCAGATATATTTCTAGAAAGAGAATACAATACAAGTGTGTGAGGCCATGTTTTAGGCATGCGTCCAAGATTTTTAGGTCTCTTGAGAGAGGCATATACCCCTTGTTGAATTCTACTATAACAATATATTTCAGGATAATATTCAGATGGATCCTTATGATGATTTGTATGGTAGTCCATGAGAATCACCCATGTATTGGTTATATGTAGGAGAGGTAGCTATGCTTAGACATCATCTTGTTTAGGAGACAAAAAAGTGGGTGTAGTTGATTCAAAAGTGGATGGCTACTATTTAATCTCATCAGAAATATTATGCCAATTGTTCTATACGACCTCCAGAGTTTGAGGTCAGGGATTGGTTCTATTAATGTGTTTCCCTAAGGTTTGGGAACAGGAGGTTTAGGCGATAGGGTAAACTTTCACCATGGTATGTCAGGCCTTTAGAGATTCTGGAGAGAGTCATTCCAATAGCTTATCGGTTGTAGTTACCTCATAGGTACGGATCCATGCATGACTTCTTCCATGTTTATCAAATGCTATGTTACTATTAAAACCTATATCATGTCTTTCATCCATATAAGGTTGAGTTACAGGTAGATGTGTCCATTGAGGAGAATCTGATACGTGTTTTGGATCATATCACAAAGGTTCTATGTGGCCAGAATATTCCTTTAGTATAGGTGTTATGGTAGCATGGTCGAGTACATGATTAGATCTAGGAGTGGGAGGCTGATATATGATCATAGTGTCCATAGTTGTTCTCATACATTCTTTACCACCATTTAGAGGGAAATTCGTGGATGAATTACTTTAATGGGGGAAGTTTGTAAGAAATTGGTTCTTTCTTTGAGGTAATGAATCCTTTCTTTCCCTACAATTTCAGTTTAAATTTTTAAATATTGATAAATGTGAATGACTGTTGAGATCATAGAGGTGTAGGGGGTGTCTAGGGCTAGTTCAGATCCCAAAACTCAGCTTTTGTGTTCAAAAATACCTGAAACATGGTTAGAAGAAAGAGTGTAGGGAAGGCTGCATAGTTACTCCAAACCATGTGAGGTTGGATAGAGTAAGGTTACAGGTTTCATGGTTTGATAAACCGTAAAAAATGGGGCACTTGGTCATGTGAACATATTTTCTATTTTTACAGTGGATGTTTTCATGGTTTTCACACGGTTATTAAAACTCTGCATGGAAATAATGTGGGATGACCTACCATACAATTAAGTGATCACAGTTGGTGCACTGTTTGGACAATCGTGCGACCAAACTATGAGACCTTTTAATTCTTGGTAAAAAAAAATTTTAACCCTGATTGAATCTATTAAACCCAATTATATTTCACTATTATTCCTATGGAAAACCCCCTCAATTTGATAGCTTCCCTTGGGATACTATTCTAGGATTTACTGCTGACTCTATGTCGGGTGTACTAATCAAGAATCATCAACTCATTGGATTCACACCTGTAAGATCTCAATTCCTTTATAATATTTCTCCATTCTTCTTGGTATCGTATTATCTAATAAGTTGAAAGATAATTTTACCTATTAATAGGTTCTTTATCCATTCTTAAATTTTATCGAGATATGATTCGAATCAAGATCTGATATTGGACGAGTTATCCCCTACGAACCTACAGTAGGTGGGCTTATTCCTTTTTTTAATTCAAGTGTTAATATATATTGTTGTGCCACATGCACAATTCATAGAGCATTGTCTTGAAATTAATTTAAATCCTTGAATTAAATTGATAGGAATAGACTATCCAATTAAATAAGCCTTCAATGGATGTTTATAGTTTATGGACCTTGATTTAGACCCACACCCTGAGTGAGTTGATAATTAATTGAACCGCCATGGTTTGCTTTAGGAATTTGATACCTTTGAGATGTGACTATTTACCCCTTGTCATGGGATTTTAAATATTGAACTTTCTTTTTTAATTGAAATGATAAATTGAATTGGTAAGAATAGAGAATGGATTCCTTGCCCCTATACCCTTTCCATGTATTAGTTTATTAAGAATAAGATTCTTGTTATAATGAATTTACCATGTGAGTAATTTAAATCCAATCCTTCTAAGCATAGTCATGCCTTGATCCACCTTCTAAGGTGAGTTTGTCTTGAATTAAATAAGGTGATAACCTATACTTTATTAAATTAAATTTATTAAATGTTATTGATTTTATTGAATGCATATATGCATTGGGTGACACATGGATTCAATGAATAATTCCATGGACAGACTCGATTTTCTTATACCTTGCTTATTCCCATGTGACACTTAGACTCGTGATATAGACTTCCAAGGAAAGACTCATAGGGGATGACTATTATATACTGAGTGATACTTGGAATTATGTATGGATTTACAAGGATGTACTTTAAGGGAATTTGATTATATATGACATGGATGATACTTGGTCTCACTTAGTGGTCCGCCAAGGATGGATTCGAGTGGAAGTGATGTTATACCACACCTAGAGTGATACCTGGGTTCTTGAGGATTGCGATGGATGGGCTTGTAGGGTGTTTGTTTATATTATACCTCAAGTGATACATGGATTCAAAATTATGAATTCCAAGTATGGGATCAATTTCATAAATGAACAATGAATGGAATGGTTTATATGATGTTTCTTCCAAGAAAAAGCATAAGTTTGGATTCAGTATTGACGTTCACTTTATGGATGTCCTGTTTAGGTATACTTTATTTACATATCTATACAAGGGATGTTGGGATGTGTCAGGTCCTAAGAATTATTAATTAAATGATACTTAATGATTAAATTAACATTATTATAAATGACATAGGCATGACTATTAATTCAAAAAATTATTTCTTAAATGAAATTGATGTAAATGAATCTGTTTTTAAATGAGAACCTGGACTTTATAGGATGTTTACCTTTATTACAACCTTGTTTATTATATTAATGTTTGAAGTTTGTTATATATATTCAATAATTTTATGACACTTGATCTTGGGAGGTTTCCTACTGTTATTCAGTCTCACATCCTGGTCGGGCCTCCTTGGGTACCTGAAAAAACTATATGATTGCAGGTATGGATAAGGGAAACTACCCTACTAAAGGTTCTTGATTATTTTTTTTTGGGAGAAAAAGATCATGGGACTGAGATGAGGCTTGTGATGCTAGCTAGGATACTTTTGTCCTTTTTATACTTTTGATACATGCATTTTATTGTACTATAGTGTACTAGTTTTGGCTGTTTTGTAGAGATATGTGACATGTATCATCATTATTGTATATGATACTCTTTTTGGATTTGTTTATATATATTTATATTGTGTTCATTCATCATTTATCTATATGATTTAGTGCTTCCTATATTTTTATGTTATTGATATTCTATTGTTCTACACTCTGGTGATTATAGCATAGTCTCCCAATGGACACACTTAGTCCCCCCTGCTAGTCAGCAGGCTCTGGTGTTTGAGGAGATACTCTTAAGGCCATGTGTCTAACTAGGCTCAGGGAACTGTTGAGTGGAATTCAGGTCTATGATGTTACACAATCAGACACTCATATCCTTACTTCTTAAATTTTGTGAATGAACTTCACAATCATGGAGAATACCCTAAGTGATCAGCTCATCACTCTATCAAATGGGTCATAGTCATTATCTCATCCTCTATTTAGATCAATACTCCCATTTTACGACATTGATCCAAATGGTGGGAGAGGAAAAAGTATTCAATAGTGTGAAAGGAAATCATAAGGCAATAGACATGAGGTACAAACATCTCCTCAACCTATCACTATATAGAAATACCTAGAACAAAGTAAATGGAGTGAGGTTAGGTGAAAGTACTCTAAATCACTAGTTTTTATCCATGTGTGATCCTCAGGTTTGCCTCCCTCATCGATAAGATCTTGATAGATTAGTAGACTTCATAGTGGGTGAGAAAAAAATAAAGAACATAGTATGATGAGAGGCATTGTACAATAGAATAGAAGAATATAATGAAAATTTTCATTTAAATTGAAATGAAAAAATGAAAAGAAATATAGAGGAAGAAAAACTTAATCTACAGATGATGAATGTTTTTACTGGGTGAGGTGTAAAATTATCAATAAATTTGAGTCAATGGACTTCTTTATCCTCACATTCATTGTCAAGGAGATATTATACTTTGTTCCACATGTAATGTTTGGATGAATTTAGTTGGAAATTTTAATCCAATGACCGCACACCTATGTATTGATAAAATTCATAACATCCTTGTTTTGATTCATTAGGACTCTAGTTTAAATTAGGTATTTCTCATTGTTATTGTAATTGGGCCCATTTTTTATTGAAAAATTGGACTAGTCTGATGTGTCTGGGTTTATATGTCATTGTAATAGGGAAAAACCCCCAGAATTAATTTATGTTAAGAAATAATTATATATATATATATAAAGATATACAAGTATAAATTAATCTTCAGGTGCAACATCTGTCATCGTATATGGAATGTCATGGTGTGATCTAATTGATCTGATGGTGTCCTTTGTTGAGCTCGAGTAGGTTCCTTCAACGACGACCTCATCCGCGATAACCAGTGGCATCTTAAATAGTGGTAAATCATGTGATGGAAACTCACAATGATGATCTTTGACCTTAAAAAATGGTGGGAATAAAGCTTATTGACCACGTGATAGGGAATCTGGAATTGGGTTTATGTTCTTTGGTTTTTAGGGTTTAACAATGCTTTGTTTCAAGCTTCTTCAATTGAGCTACGTCCTTGACATGAGTATTAGAGTTAGTGTCGTATAACCAAATTTTGTGTACTTTGTGATAACATATATTAATTATTTTGAATATTACTAAAGCCTTATCACATTATGATTGTTTTTCTGCCTAACAAATTATGTGATAAAGTCGTAATAGTAGATTCCATATTAAAAGGTAATATCAGTTCCTCACTATAATGAGAACCCATAAGGTCCATGATAGTAATCTTAAATATATGTTCTATAGTGAGATAAAATAATATGAGGTAAAAAAATGATACAGGATATTAAGGGTAGAGACTCATAGGACCTTGAGGAACTTAATCATTGTGTTCTCCCTTGGTAATATCAAGTGTGGGATATTATAATAATGATTCCCACTATTAGGACATCCACATTTATATGTGTCATTGGATGTTTATATCTATGGACATTTATATTTATCCATATAATCTAATTTTAATATTAATGGGTATTATAATTCATTTAATGTGATGTATTCATGAATACCATGATGAAATATGTTCACCAAAATTTAGGATACGTTGGGTGCATCATGAGTAAAATTTTATTAATTAAAAATGTGATAAAGAATTTGTCCCTTACATTTTTTAATAGAAGTTGATATCTCAAGACCATTGAAGGAAATAAAATAGCCTAAATAAATCTATGACCATGGTCTTTTATATTCATGTTCTACTTCATGAATTTCAAAGAAAGATACATCGATCACATAGGTTAATGACACCAGCATGAAACCTTCATGATTAGAGATGTCACGATAAAAAGAATATATTACATAGTAAGCATCTTTATGATGTATTATGTCATTATGACATTAAATTTATTCTATATGGGTTCCTTGGAATGTTTCTAAAAGATAATCTTGGACTTTGGAATGTTTAGCTTAATTCCAATGAGAAAGACACCAATAGGGTCACATACTAAGTGTATCTAGAATCTCAGTTAAATAATAGTATTATTTAACAAGTAGAATAAATATTATTCCCACACTTGGTTTGATAATTAATCATGTTTTCTTGATTACATATATTCCATCACCAGTTATTGAGAGAATATTATTTCAGAAGAATATTTAATAAATATTTATTTTATATTTAGTGAATATAATATTTATATATTTGTTGGTGAATAATGTAGTGGTATTTATTTATTAAATTAATAGTCATTTTTTAAGGCCCGATAAATATTATACAGGAATGATGGACAAAGTTTAAGGATCTGGTGATAAATAAAATATATTGAATATTATTTAAATAAATAGTTTTAATTTAAATCACACGTTTAACACATGTAAATAAATAATTATAATATTATTATAATTAATATAGTCATGGGGTTTCACAGAGATTATAGAAATAATAAGGTTGCATGTAAAATTATTGTTTTATAACCCCAGCTGTATATAAACCCAATTATATTATTTTCTTAAGAGAGCCAATTCATTTTTTTTTGCACAACAATATTCATATATAATCCACTCAAAACCCTAGAGAGATCCCTCTCCAAGAATGATCTTAAGAACAGAGAGCAATCCTCCTCCCCCACCACTCTCAAGTGTAGAGAGATTGAAGAGAACCCTTGATGTGATTCTTAGGGTGGTCAAAGGTGAATGATGAAAGTGTTATGATCTACAACACTATAACCCAGAGATTCTTACAATGATGTTTGAAGATTCATGGAACACGTGTGGATCACCACCAGAGAGAACTTATTCTTGATTCATATAACACAATGATGTGACGACATAGATAAATTTTCAGATCTATCAATGAAGAAATAATTTCTTTCAAGGTAATTATTTAATTCCTTAAATTAATTATAAATAATAAGTATTGATAATGTGCTTTGGTTCCAGCATTTTTCTATTGTCAATATTCATTTATTCTATTTTGTTGATCATGACATTTATCATCATGTAAAACTATGATTAATCATCGATCGTGATGAAAAGATGTGTTGGCAATTCCCCATATTCCACTTCCAATGTTCTCAAAACCTTAAAATGGTATCATATGGTTCAAATAATTATTTATAATTATTTAAATATCATTTATTAATTTAATTATTTTTCATTAGTTTCCAATTCCATTTAAATCATTCTTTAATTCAAATCTCAAGATCGTATTTCTTCATATTTGTTTCTTGAAAATATAATCAAATAAATTAATTTTATGAACAAAATAAATTTAAATATCTCAAATGGAGGTGCTTATGAGTCTGGTGGGACACCACAAGAGTAAACACCATGTAACTCGGAGGTAAATGTTGTGTACCCATGTTTAATAAACCCTGGATTAAATTGGAATTAACTCTATATGTGCACATTTATTACATGAAGTAAATTTAATTACACCCCACGTGTTGAACAATAATAATGGATAATGTTCATCTAGAGTACATGTTGTGTAACTTCTATACATGATGTGTAGTCCTTTAGACACATATGTGTCGTGTATCTTCTTACACGGATTACATGACTGGTGATCGTGTAACTCGAGGACCACATGTCATGTAGCCCATGTACATGTCATGTGCTTCAATATTTTTTGTGGCATGGTTACAAGATGGGTCCCAAGGCATGATCCAAAGATATACGATGAGAATAATACAAGGCATGCAACTACAAGGTAAACTCCGTGTACTTTTACCAAATTACACAGAATTAAAAATTAGTTTATTGTATTGTAAAAACCTTATAAACATGTGTTATGTATGGTCATTAATTTTATAGTACATTCCATGTAGTTGGTTTTATATATATAAATGACTAATCAGTTTCTGTATAATGTTTAGATCAATATATGGTTTATATGAATTATTACAGTTATTACACTATGCACAATGAATCATAGCACGGTACGTAAATACCATGTGTCATGTGTGTTCATTAAGTTGATCATTTATACCATTAAATTACATTTTTTTTATATTATACATGTCTCAAGAGTAAACATTATGCTAGTATAATACACATTTGGTAGTTCGAACAGGTACTCACCATATTGCCTCTAGAGTGCATTTTTTTGTACATAGATAATTTTAAATAAATTTATTCAATTTCTTTAAAATTTAAGATGGATGATAATATCAAGAAAATTTGGATTATAATTAAGATAAAATATTTGATTAATTAAAGAAGATAATTAATTGATTCGAGCTCGATTTATCTTAGATAAGAACGAATAGAATTGAATGAGAATTTTATTAAATGAGTAATCTATTTCATACAAGTGGGTAACCATGAGACTAGATGAGACCTTTCTATGTGATTGGTTTATTTTAATTTACTATTAAATTAAATTGTTTGCTGACGTGTCATATTTCCTCTCATTATGTTAGGGCATGTGTTCCTATAGTTTCTTTTATGTAAACCCATTAACGAATCTTTTGGTTCCCCTCACCTACATGTGAGTAAAAGAATATGTAATGGATGGAGCTCTCATGATAGTGGTGATGGTTCAAGTTTAGATCCAAGGAAAAAACCAATACAAGAGAGACACATAGGTGGATAGGTAAAAAGATGAACCACGAACCATAAATGGTACAAGGTGTTTTTCCCCTAGCTCGACGGTTATTTAATCTCCTTTTAGATAAAAAACTGTTAGTTAATGTTTGTGATCAAATCGATTTATTATGTTATTTCTATCGGGTTTCATGGTTATTTAATTATGAATTTTTTTTCATGATCACATGAATTAATGAATTAATAAGCATACAACATAGAACTAAAATAAACTGGAATATGAAAAAACATTTTCTAAGACATGGTTAATCACTTAAGTAAATCCACTTAATATTAACACACATGTAATAAATATAATAATCATAAATTTATGCATAAAGATAAAATCCCTCATTTATATATATTAAGTCGGTATAACCTTCCAATAATTAAGTTAAAATTGAATCATGGTTCAAAGTTCATGACTAGACAATTTTTGGGTGCTTTTAATTATAGGGGAATTATAACATGAAGTTTTGGTTTGAATTAACTTGGTTCACATCAAGGGTAGACTACCAAAGTAGGACATGGTGTAACTCAGAGGAAAGTGTTGATGAAATATAATTTTAGGATTTTATGATTTGTGATTCCACTCAATAGATCAAGGAACCATGAGTTAATGGAGTTGGATATTGTAATTCCTACCTAAAACCCTTCAAATTTCTTGACTATCCAAAGTCAGGTTGATGAGAAGGGGAATATGGATCCTTTCCACTAGAATTTCAAATAAACTGGATATTCTGAATCAAATAACATGGTATATTGGGTTTGGATAAAATAGTGGGATAATACTAAATATAATATATTTTTTTGATAGAATTTAACTAGATGAAGTACTAAAACTTTTCTCATCTTATTTATATAAACAACAATAAAAATTACTTCAAACATGTCACTATGATCCATACTTTATAATGATAACTTTCTAACCTGCACAAATTTAAATGAGTGTAAAATGTGCTTAAATTTTATCCTATACCGTGAAAGAAAATTATATATGTTGGAAGAACCTATTTATGAAGCATCTAGTAAAGAGGATAGTGGGGAAGAGTTGTCTCTCTATGAAAACATTTGAAAAATTCCATAAATGTTCATCTTTTCATGCTAACAACCATGACCAATGATCTTTTGAAGCAACATGAGGGCATGGATGTGTATACCATAATGTATCACCATTGGGATATCTATCAAGATAATTCAATTCAAGATATATATGAGATCTTTAGTGTTCTATTTACCATTATTCTTGGAGATTCGATGCCAATTTGGCCTCATACAGTGAAACTTATTGGCTACATTGAACACTTAGATATCTTAGGGATTAAATTCCATTATTATTTTCACAATGATCTAAAACATTCCACACTACCCAAGTCCTTCTCCGATTTTAATGTTAATATTAACATGAGTGATAATGAGATGATTATTTCAGAAATTCTTACTCTGATTATCCACGTGGACAAGAACATGGGGCATGACAAAACTATGGTCTTTGTAGTGAATAAAAAAAGGGAAAAAGGATAAGATTTCCAAGAAAAATAAAAAGTCTAAAGATCACAGGAACTATCCTTATAAGAATAGGAAGATCCATAGGTGGGGAAAGGAAAAGGAAGAAGTATGTTTTTCATGTGGAAATAAAGGAAACTGGAATAGGAACTGCACCCAGAATCCAGGGGAAGCTAAAGGTGCGTTCATTATAGAGTTTAATCTTTCAATGTCTATACATGGGGTATTAGATACATCTTGTGGTGCTAAAATATGTATCCAAAGGTTGGAACCAAGTAGATTATGAAATGTTGCTAGAGGAGAGGTGTATTTGTGAGCTGCCAATTGTGTGAATCTGATTTCTTGATACATCAGAGACTAACACCTTTAATTGAAAAAATGAATGATATTGATTTTAAGATATTTTTATTATATACCAACAATTACCAAGAACATAATTTATGTATCCTATTAATATACAAATGGTTTTATTTTCAAATTTTAAAGTAAACATTTTTCCTTTTATAATGAAAACATATGTTATGGAAGGAAACATTTCAATAATGGTCTTTAGGTTCTAAATTATGAAGACCAAGTATTGAAAATATATAGAGAATCATGTTCACACGAATCATGTAACACTCAACTATGAAATCACCATATTGGTCTTATAAGTAAGAAGATTTTGAAAAGGATCTTTCAAGATGGATATTTAGATTCTTTTGAGCCAAAGCCACTTAAAAGATGCCATCCTTATTTATAAGGAAAAATGATCAAACCACTATTCAGAGGATAGGTTGAAAGGGATATAGAGCTTTTAGGATTGGTACACACTAATGTGTGTGGGCCATTTCTAGTAGAAGCTAGATGTGGGTATTCTTACTTTGTAACTTTTAATAATGAATTGATTTGATATAGATATGTCTACCTGATGAGGTATAAGTTTGAGTCATTTTATAATTTAAAAGTATTCAGGAATGAAGTAGAGAATCAACTTGAAAATAATGTAAAGAAGTTTTAATTGACATTGTAAACTATTATTTATATTTTTTTCAACACTATATATTCTATGTTTATAACGAAAATTATGATGATCAGATAGATGAATTCAGGGATGAATTTTCAGTTTATGTTGTGCCATAATATTTATCTAATTCATGAAAAACAATTTATCTAAAATTTATTTAATTTTACTATCTAAAAATGTTTTTTATAGTTGAGTACAATTTCTAGGTTAGAAAATGTATGTTAACTACTCAGTTCCATGAAAATGCACTTGGAATGTCATAAAACTATAAAAAATTTATCATTGATCTATTATTGGAATGTTGGAAATAACTTCACACCATTTCAAAAAATGATGTAGTCTAAATAACATAATGTTTATTTTCCATTTTAATCATTAAATAGGTACAAAATAATTGTGACGTGCTCAATTCTAAGAAAATGAGATCATATTGACATGAAACACTAAGAAAAAAATTGATATGCTTTTGGATTGTAAGAAATAAATGTGTTTCATTCTGACTTGTAGTGTACACAAAATGATGTAAAACACATGTTTTCAATTTAAAATTAACATTTCAGTTCAATGCATGTGTGACATGTTTAATTCCAACAAATATCATTGATTATTAAAATCCATGTAAAAAATATTTGATTCATTTTTGGAATTTATTAACAAACTATACATCAGTTTGATATTCCTGGAGGGTAGAATGATTGAAAATGAGTGTTCTAAATTTAAAGGTGGAATTTAAGTTCAAAATGATAATACATGGATCAATTCTAAGAAAATGGTACTAGATTATCCTAAAACTCAAGTTAAATAATCATTGGTCCATTTTTTACAAGTATGAATGAACTGAACATCATTCTGATGTGTGGTATGATTATAATGGATGAAAACATGTGTTTTCAATTTAAAATTATTATGTTAATTCCAAAAATTCATATTATGCCTAATTTTGAGAAAACTCTATATGATTGTCATGGAAATCTCTGAAGATAGTATGTGATCCATTTTTTGGCATGTAAGAAAAAATTGCACATCATCATGTTGCGTAGTGTGGTTGGAATGATTGAAAACTCATGTTTTCAATTTAATGGTTTCATTTTAGTTAAAAATATACACGACACATTCAACTATGAGAAACTGAGTTCATATTGTCATTAGAATCTTTGAAAATAAAATTTGATACATTTTTTTAAAGTAAAAATGAAATGCCATTTCAACATATGGTGTTCCTAGAATGATTTAAAATGTGTATTTTAAATTTAATAGTCACATTTAGTTCAAAAATTTCATCACATAATCAATTTCTAATGGAGGTGATCCTACAAACTCTAGTTTTTACTTTAGATTCATGCCAACCATCAGTGAGATAAGAAGAAAAAGAAATAGATATCCATTCACTAAAGTAATCGAGTAGCAAATAAAGGGTTAAAAGTCTAATAATTATAAAGGGTAGAAGATAATTTTTCCCTATTTTAATGTAGTGGAAACCATCCAAGAATGGATATTAAATGTTTAATAAATGACTTATAATTTTTTTTGGAATATTCTATAATTTTTTTTAAAAAATAATCAATATTTTAAACTAATTAAAAATTCTAACTAAAATATAAAAAAATAATTTCCTGAATTCAATTATATTTCATAATCAATATTTAGTAGAAATTATTTGAAATAAAAATTTTATAGAAGATTCATTATTTGGTTACCAACTATATATTTGTATTATAATATTATCTTATAGTGGATAAAATGATTATTCTAAAATATTAAGAGACACAAAACTCAAAGAAGGAAGAACGGTCATAGAAGTTAATATAAACATGTACAAATCAATCACTTTCATCGTCTTCATTGAGTCACTCCCAAAGAGGGGATCCATCATCAAACCCTTTGTGTTTTTGATGTATAATAAATCCACCATAATCCACCTTTATCCATGACCTATGGGGATGTACGATACCAGAATTATGGATATCCCAAAGGTCCTTCCAAAATATATGCTATTGTGCGAAGAAACCATTGAAGGGGTTCAAAATAGAAAAAAATATGAAGTTAATGGGATGTTTACTTCCCTGATTAAGTATCATTATCATCTTGGTATCAGAAGGGAGGTGGAAAGATTTAATTATATAGATGAAGAAAAATATTTGGAAGAAGAAAATGAGAATGGGATAAATTATTAATAAGTACAACACAACATATCGAATTGCGTAAGGCTTTATAAGGGGAATAATCCAACATAATTGTGTTTGAGTCATTATAAAGATATTTATACCATGGGACATATGGATTGTTCCAACTCAATATTTTTATGAGTTCCTTCAAAAAGAGGGAACAATACTTGTTTTTAGGTGTCTTCAAACCTATATTAGTGCATTGGTATTGATCATGCACATGTATTTTTTTGGTTTCCCCTTTTTTGTGTTGTTAATTGAATGCAGTTTTAATATTACTGTTTTCATTTTTTTCATCATCACCTAGTGTTTATTTTTACCCTTAGTTAGTGTTATTTTTACCCCATTGTGTGCTTTTCCTCTTTGGTTTTAACCTTACATGAGTCCCTTATTAACTTTATTTGAGTTTTCCTTACCCTTATGTAACCCCGGGATAATATGATCTACCCTAACATAGCCACGGGTTTACCCTTACATAGGTTATGGTGTACACTTACATGAGGGTACAAGGTACATTTATGTGGGGATAAAATTACCCTTATATAGAGGTCCCCTGAGATTTACGTTGCTCAGGTAAATCCTTATGTAGTCTCTATTTCTTTGGTTCACCCTTAGTTGTGTGTCCCATGACCCTTCCCTGAGTCACATGATTACCCTAACAAGAATCTTGGAATTTTCTTCATGAACCATATATAGAGGCCCCTAACCTTTATGTATCTAATTTATACCCTTATGTAGGAGTTAATTACCCTTATGAGGACATATTTGTTGACCCTTATACAACATGATGATTACCTTTGTGCGTAATTCTGTATTACTTTCCACTATTTTGTTTGTTTATTCGGGCATAAGGTTTTTCATCCATCTATTTCTTGATTTTTTTAAGTCGTTGCAACAAAACCATGAGCCTCATGGGTACTTATTCCTCACACTATCGAGATTGAAGTAGATCAACTAACTCTAAGGTGCTATGAGCTCCCACGGCCTAGTCCTTTGGCTGGCTGGAGGAGAAGCCGAGTGACAACCTAGTTCATAGGGGTCTCCATTACTTCACAGAGTTACTAAAAATTATTCCATAGACTCATAGTGTGGGTTATTTTATATTAAAAAGACATTATAGTGGGAACCTTGAGGACATTAGTTGTTGAAAACTCAGTAATGATGATTTCAGCAGCTGCTTTGACCCTCTTCCTCGACAACATTTTGATTGAGCCTCAATAAGTGAGTTTCAGTCCTCTTTTGGTTTTCTATATCAATTTTTTGGAGGTTACATGTATGCTACTTCTTTATTCATCATATGTGTTATGTATTTGTTTCTTCATCGAGTCTTGATCCGATCATTTTTCTTCTTGTAATCCTCTTTATTGTTACATAGTGGAAACCTTTGATGATTCTTCCCCATGCATGTTTTTCAATTGGATGAAGCTTGTAAATATCCTTGTCCTTTTATGGATTTCTGATTTTTTTTCTACGAATTGTAATCATTTAATGTTCACATATTTTTAATTTAAATTAAATATGAAATTGTAAATATATCTCATTTTTCTTCTGCTAAACATGTTGGACATTCTTTTATGGTCATTTTATCACATCCTATATATTGTTTCATTCCTTTTTAATGTTATGGAGTTTTATTATGTGAAAAAAAATCAATTTTGGATCTTGAAATGATATGTTTAGGTATGATTTGGTAATTCCTAAGTTTTGGAACTTTTATTATAATTTTGTGAATCATAATGTACATTTGTTAATTTTTTTTTTGGAATCATATTTATATATATTGAGGATTTTGTAATCCATTAATTACTGTTGTAATTGCCACTGCATATATGACTTTGTTTAATCTTATAGTCATTTGAATATTTTCCTATATTTAGAATTCAACTTGAACATTATTACAATTTATCAATTTATATTTTATAAACTATAAATAAATATCATTTTTGGATTTCAGATTTTATGAACCAAAATTAACTGAAGTGGATCCACGCAGTTGAATATGAAAAACCCCACGTAGTGCATCCCATAAAAAAGTGTTTTCATAGGGAAATTGGGGTTAATTTTTCTTTGTTAAAGTTTTAAATAACTTTTTAATTACTATAAGTTATTTACTAGTGTCTTTTACCTATTGTAAGAGTGTGTTAATTTTTATTTAGCAATGTGGTCTACTCTATTTTGGATATAATTTTACAATATGATATTGATTTTTGTTGCCTTGCTCTTTTCCCAGTTTTCTTGGCCTATATTAGCCTTATATATTCCTTTAGTAAGTTCTAAAAATTTGTGTCTCTAGTTTGAAGTAAATAAGGATTATGTGTGAGGTTATTATATTTGATAGGTTTTGGTTATAGTGAGGTGTTTTCGATGGATTTTTTGTCTCTAGTGTCTATTATTTTCCTAGGATTTGAGGTTATGTTATTTGTGATTTTTTCCTCCACATCATTTAGGACTATTTGTTATGGGTATGGACCAATGGAGAGTTCATTATTTGTTCTTGGGTAGTTTTTGGATCCAGTATTCTTTTTTGTTTATTGGTTATCCAATAATATTATTAGTTTTTCTATTTGACCGATTTAGTGGATTTGTTTTAGTTTCCTAGTGATAGGAATAGTGTGACATTAGGAAACTAGACAAGGATTTGTTCCATTTTACCATCTTATTTACCATAGGTCCTTAGTTTTTTGGCCTCTTTTTTCTCACATTTTAGAGTATTCCAATGATGTTGGGATCGCTTGCATTTCATCTTGCAATTTCCCTATTTTTTTAGAATATCTCCTTTTGGAATATTTTTTTAGAATTTTTATCCTTATTTAGAGAATATTAATCTAACATTTAAGGATTTTTTGGTACCTTATTCTGAGATTATTCTTGTTAGGTTTTTAGGTAGTGTGTCTCAGCCTAAATGAAATGATGATAGGTGCTTCGATCATTTTTATTTTTATGGGTTCAATTGGATACTCGTTCAGTTTTTTATCTTATTATGATTGAAATATCTATTATTGTTATTTTATTCTAGTTTAATTATTACTCTAATTTTTATGAGTTTTATTCTTTTTGAATTGTCTGATATTTTTTATTCAGGCATCTTATTTTGTTTGAGGATGGATAATTCTCTATTTTTTTGTATTCTTCAGGAATTTTTGAGTTATTCTAGGGACCTCTTATAGCATCTGATTTGTTATTCCCAACTTCCTCATTGACATTGTCCCAGACAGAAACTCGTTTAAGTGTGGGAATGTGCTCCCATTTTATAGTTTTTAGAGTTGTTTAAATTCTGATCTTGTTAATAGCTACTTAGAATATCATTCAATTTTGGGGAACATGTTTCACATTGACACATAGAGGGGGGCTCTTCGAGTCATACCCTATAGGTGTTTCCTATTTAGGATCTTCCTGTATTGATGATGATAGGTTAGGTAGTGAAGAATAATCCAGTTTTTTAGGGATTTAATTTTCAATGTGGTGATGTATCATGTTGTTTCATATTAAATCCATTCCAAATTTGATTTCCAAGGTGGAGTGTTTTTGTTTTGGATTCCCATTTTTTGTTGTAAATTAAATACAATTTGAATATGCTTATTTTCATTATTTTTATCATATCTTAGTCCTTATTTTGACCCTTACATAGTATTGGTTTTACCCCTACATGATCTATACCTATTTGGTTTTACCCTTAGTTTTGGCCCTCGTTACCTTTACAGGAGTTTTCCTTACCCTTACATAGCCTCAGGTTATTGTGGCCTACCCTGACATAGGCCTAGGGTTACCCTTTCATGAGGATTCAAGGTACCCTTATGTGGGTATCATCTTATCATTGCGTAGTGGTTCCCTAACCTTTATGTAACTCAAGTAAGCCCTTACATAGACATTAGTTCTCTGGTTTACCCTTACAAGGATTTCTCATAACCCTTATGTGAATCTCGTGATTTCCCTTATGTGAATCTTGTAATCTTCTACCTTACCCTTATGTATAGATCTATTGACCATTACGTAGCTCAGGTATAACCTAACATGGGAGTTGATTACCCATATCTATGGGGCGTGGTACCCTTATGCAGCCATCTCGGTTGACCCTTACTCAATGGTTTTATTACATTTATGTGTATATTTTTATTTTCCACTGGTTCATCGGGTCATTTGGGATTGAGGGTTTGTATCCATTCAATTATTGATTACTGTTAAGCCATTGCAAGAACCCCTTGAGACTCATGGGCATTTCTTCCCAATAGTCTCTGGACTGAGGTAGATCAACTAACTTAAAGGTGCCGAGAGACATAGAGAACTTTTTTTGGAGAGATCTCGTGGTCAGACCATTTTTCATGTTGGAGGAGAATCCAAGTGATGACCTGGTTTATGATGTTCGTCGTCAGTTCGTGAAGTTGTGGTGAATCATTCTACAGACTCGCAATGTGTCATCATTGATAGAAAAAAACCTAGATAGTGGTAACCTTGAGGAAAATTTCTTTCAATGACTTAAGAGAAAAAATTTCAGTAGCTTCTTTGAACCTCTTCATTGATGAAGGTTTGATTGGGCCCTCTAAAGGGGTTTTTGGTCCTCTTTCGGTTTTCTTTGTCAAATTTTTGGAGGTTTCATGTCTACTATTTTTTTATTCATAATGTGTTTCATGTATATTTTTTCTTCATCTAGTCTTATTTTGGCCTTTATACTTCTTTTACTCCTCTTTATTGTTTCATATTGTAATCCCATAATGATTCCACCCTGTACATGTATGGAAATTGGCATAATCATGTGAATATCCTTGTCATGTTAATGCTTTCCAAAAAAAATCATTGGCAAAAAATCATTGAATATTTGTTGATTCTTAATGAAAATCAAATATGACTTTGTAATATTATTTCGTTTTTCTTACAAAAACATGTTGGGCATTTTTTTGTGATTGTTTTATCACTATGTACTTTCTGCTTCATTCCTGTTTAATGTAGTTGAGTTTATTTATGTGTAAAAACTCAATTTCGATTCTAGAAATGACATGGTCAAGTCTTCTTTCGTTATTCCCATGTTATAAAACATTTATTCTAATTTTTTGAATCTTTTTTATATATTTTAATTTCTGTTTTATTATATTAATTTTTTTATAACTTGAGAATTTCTTATACCTTAATTGGTATTATAATTTTCACTGCATATATGACTTTGTTCACTCTTGTAATCATTTTAATATTTTTATATTTTTGGAATAAAATTTGAACATGATTTATATCTATTAGTTTATATTTTATAAACTATAAATAAAAATCATTGTTTGATTACAAACCAATAGTAGCCCAAGTGGATCCTCGTGATTTAATACAGATTTCCTCGGGAAGTGCAACACGAAACAAAAGGCATGCACTCACACTTTGCATAAATTAAATATGCACTTTTATGAAAATTTTTAAATCTTTAATATTTGAAAAGCATAAAAAAACAATTAATGTTTGGAGTGACCAAAAATAAAAACAAGTATATTTTCGGTCTTTCACATATAAAATATTAATATATCACACAGTTAAAAGATATTCTTTTAAAAATAAACATAGTAAGGAGGAAGGTATTTAAAATTACTTTATTTTTTATGACCAAAATATAAAATAAAAATTATGAATCTAGAACTGTAAAAAATCAGAACACAAAGGACTTTTAAATACTACAACAGAAATAAGAAAACTTGTGAGAGATGACAAATTAATATACTAGAGATGAGACAGGGAAAAAGGGAAAGAAGGTGATGTCACAAAACAAATAGGTATTTGGATTTTAAGTAGAAAATTCAAACATAAACTAAGTATCTTTATTTTAGAATACGCGTGAAGATGATTTTTGGATGAGGGTTGTGAAATTTGGTAGGTTATGTCCTCTAAGGGTAGGGATTTTTTGGGCATTATTGTTCCCAAACTGAAAACATATGAAAAATATGTAGATAATGTGTTTATCACATCATTGTTCCCTTATGGTGGATGACATGCATCCTTGTTTCCCAAATAATCTGGACATGTTTCGCAGATACCTGGTCTAACCCAACCTGATTTAATCAGGTTTGGATACTTCTAAAACTAGTTTGGATTGGGATACAGTATTAAATAAACTACCTGATTATTAATCCGGTCAGATTCAGATTCCTATTATAGGGTACTCGAACTTGGATATATTTTTTAAAATAAAAATAAACCAATGTTCTCCATTATATTTATTGAATAATCATATTTAATATCCATATATTTTTTCAAAAGAAAGTTAAAAAAGTTCAACATACATTAAATATTTTATGTCAGTTGTAATTTCAAACCCATCCTCCCATACTATTATCTACATGACCCTCTCCAACATCATTTTATAATTCTTTCATACCATCATTAAATGAAAGATGTAAAAAATCCTTCCATAAGCTTAAATTCTTAGTCAATTCATCATTTAAAATCCCTCCTCGACTACAATAATAATGCACACTCTTCAATCTAGAGTTTAAAATTAATTTATTTTTAATAATTTGAATATAATTTTAAATATAAGAAATTATCCTTAGCAGTAATATTAGTTTTTGGGGAAGAACATATGGAACACCCCAAAATAAACCCAAGGATATCACACAAATTATGTACTTCCATCAAACAATGAATTTGAAACCTGAAAAATAATCAACCCAATTAAGAATTCACCAAAAAACTCAAGAAAACTAAATGGACATAGATATTTAACATGGTTCGGCACCATTTTGGTCCTACTCCATGACAAGAACACCACCCTAATCAATATTTTTTTAAAACTCTTAAAAATTAGAGTACAACAATGTGAGAGTTCAACTCAAAAGAAAAGAAGAAGAAGATTATTCCACAATAAAGAAAACATTCAAGAATAGTAAGAGAAAAAGTATGATCAAATTAGTAGATAGATTAATCAACCAACCAATGCACAGATGATCTTCCACAAACTTCAATTGTGTTGATGAATGAGCAGGAGACTACCTCTCGATCAACACCATGATCTCCACCAGAACACAATCTTCGACGGTAAAGTTTTAATTTTAATTTCCATATAAAATTTAGTCATCAATTATTCCATTTCCATATATTTATTTGTTTCTCATTCATGAAAAAATAGTTCAATTTACTTTATGCTAAAATATTACTTGATTGAATAATTCTTGTCGGGATGATTGTTGTTTAGTTTGTACCCGAGTTGGATTATTTTCTCCACATGTAGGGCCCTGTCTGTAGGAAATTTACCTATTTCGGTGGGATGATACATGTTTTTTTAGGGTTATTAATCCAAATTCCTTTTTTAAGGGATCACCTGAGTTGCGGATCCTTTTTCATCACTCTCATCTGAAACATACATTTTGTTCGACCTCACCGCTCAAGTTGTTTTTTCATGACATGCAGTGTAAATACCCTTAAAATTCAAGGGAATTTTTTTCTTAATTTTATTTGGGATTTTACAAGAACGCAGTTTATGACGGCACTTGATTCCGAGGCCCGGTGTGCCCGGAATCAATTTCCGAAGTTTAGCTTGGGTACGTTCAGTGAACGAATGAGCGGGTTTTTCTATCTTTTGAACCGGTGCTCGGAATCAAAATATGAGGGCACAGATGAAACTACAGCGCCGGTAATTGCTTAGGAACACCTATTTCGAAGTTGTGTTTGTGCGGGTGGAGAAGTTTAATTTGTGGATTAAATGAGGAATGAATAAAATTGTGAAACAATTTTATTTTTAAGTCTAAGGTGGTTTTATCCTACATGGGGAAGTTGGGGTGACACCTAACTACCCATGTGAGGATGAATGAGAGAATAAAGGAGAGGTGGGGCCCACATGAGCCCCAACCCCTTCACATTCCTCTTAAACTCCCTAAATCCCTCTTAAGTTTGGTAAACTCATCTTTAATGGAGTGACCCTTCACTTTCTCTCTCTCTCCCTCATTTACTCTCACCAACACACACCTTAATTAATTAATTGAACCTATTAAATTAATTAACTAAGAGTTTGAATTTTGAAAAGTTGAAATTACATGTGTTAATAAAATAATAGCATGAACCTATTATTTTATTTTGGGCACCTTTGTGTTGGAAGAAAAGGGAAGGAGCTATTGTGTAAAGGAAGGAGGAAGTTCTTCTTGGGTGGAAGAACATCATCCTCTCCGTGATGAACGGTTCTTCTCCGACGAAGAACATCGACCCCTCGATATGGAATGACTCGGCGATCACGGTTCTTCATCCTCTTCTTCCTCCATGACAAGAGAGGAGATGTCACTTCCTCGGGTCACTCTAATGACGACGGAATCGATACCGTTCTACCACGACGATCGACTTCCGTTACTTTAAGACGTGTGACGTCTTTTTGAGGTAGGGGTTAATTGCTTTTGTTCATGAGTTATCCTTTGCCGTTCTTCGTCTGTGTATTTTGGCCGCTTGATATCAACTTAACGGAAGGAGATCGGATCGCACGAACACGGCTGACTCTCCTCCCCCTTTTGTTGTAGTGATATTGCGGTTCGAAAGAAGGAGGCGCGGTGCAAAGGCACCGCACAGAAACAAGGAGGATCATCGGTGAAGAAGCGCGGTGCAATTGCGCCGCGCCGTAGAGGCCGAACGAAACCGCAGCCGGAGTCGGGGCCGCAAAGGTGAATCGAAGACTCCGCAGTTGTTTAATTGACATGAGAATCGACGGGCGACGACGAATCGGGCCGAAATGGTGTTTGAATCTCTTCACAGTAAAGATCGGGTCCCGGTAGGACTGTTGGCGAAGGCGGCAGACGAAACGGACCACCGGAGCGCATCCGGTGGTCCGCAGAAGGCGGCGGTGGCGCGCCAAGCCAGTGCGGCGGTGCCAGCGACCGGCAGCAGCGGCGCGCCGCCGGAGATAACCGCAGCGGTGGAATGTGAACCGAAACGGCAGGTCGTTCCGGATTTGGGGCGGCGCGGCTTAACGCCGCGCCGGATCGTCGACCGCGGGGGTTTGTAACCCCCGCACCCACTGGCCACGCGGGCGCCACGCCAGCGCCAGGCCAGCTGGCTGCCCAGGCCGGGCCGGGCCGTGCTCAGCCGGGCCGGACCCGGGTCAGGTCGACCCGGTTCGGCCGACCCAGGGGGGGTGGGTCGGGCCGGGCCGGGCCCAGACCCCCCATTTCAAACTATTTCCGTTCAAATGCCCATAACTTGGGATACAGACCTTCGAAAGACGCACCGTCAGTTTCGATGTGATCCTTTGATTGATACGGTTGTTTCAGTATATTACACTCAAAGTTTTGGATAACTTTGTGTATGGTCGGGTTGGTTCGAATACCAGACCAACCAGGCCCTTGGAGCGGAAATGGTTATATCTTGAGCGTCGGACGTCCGATTGACGTGCCGTCGACTTTGTTGGATTCTTATTGATGAAAAGGAACTTTTGGCATACTTCTCCCAAGGTTTGGATGCATTTGGAGTATGGAAGGGTTGGATTGTACCCAAAATCCAACCGGGCCCCTGGAACGGAGAAGCTGATATCTTTCAGACCAGACGTCTGTTTGACGAACCGTCAGCGGCGTTGGTGATCACATTGAGAAACGGTCCCTATGAGTATACCCTATGAGAGTTCGGGGTACATTTGAGATATGGCCGGGTTGGTTCGCACTCGAAACCAACCGGGCCCCTGAGACGGAAAGACTAATGACTCACATACCGGGTGTCCGATTGACACGTCGTCTGTTGTGTTGAGACCCCTATGACGAGGTGGTCCTTTGAGATACTTCTTCATGGGACTTTGTGATACTTGGAGTATTGACCAGTAGCTCGTTGAGCGGACCCTCCCGGAGACGATCGTGCGGAGTACGGAGACCGTTTAGCCGACTGAGACTTCACGAGTGCTGATCGATTGACTCGGTGAGTTTCGGATTGCCCAGTGGGGAGTGCTTGGTTGTAGCGGCAGACCCACGGCGGAGGAGTGCTTGGTTGTAGCGGCAGACCCGCGGTACTCAACAGAAGGAGTACCTCTGGAGGCTATGAGGGGGAGCGCTTGGTTGTAGCGGCAGACCCATGGTGGGAAGTGCTTGGTTGTAGCGGCAGACCCACGGCGGAGGAGCGCTTGGTTGTAGCGGCAGACCCGCGGTACTCAACAGAAAGAGTACCTCTAGAGGCTATGAGGGGGAGCGCTTGGTTGTAGCGGAAAACCCATGGTGGGAAGCACTTGGTTGTAGCAGCAGACCCATAGTACTCGACAGATGGAGTACCTCAGCAGTCTTAGGTTAGTGAGCAGTACCTCGGAATTGTGACAGGACCACTGTACACTTTAGAGATGAGGTTCTTCAGTAGTTACGGTTTCGATAATGAAAATCCTAGTTTGAGCTGAGTCTATGATCTTTATGTTTCCTCATGATTGAGATGGGTTACTTGATAACTTAGGTATATGTATGGGCATATACCTGGGTAGTGGTTATCCGTTGATTTCATAATCTTTGCGTTCCCTCATGATTGAGATGGGTTACATGATAACTTAGGTATATGTATGGGTATATACCTAAGTAGAGGTTATCTGTTGAGATATTTCTTTGTGGTTATCCTTGTTGGATTTTGTGAGACCTTGAGGGTCTCGGGGTCCCTACTGAGTATCGTTATACTCACCCCTGCACGGGCTATGCCCGCTCCTCGTTGTGTTGGTTGCAGACGACGGACAACGTAGACAGAGGCCGAGTGTTCGAGGACTGGACGGTACCCGGAGGTGGACCTCACGACGAGATAGTATCCGGTGGTGGACTTCACGACGAGACGACACTCAGAGGAGGTTGACGGGCGAGAGAATTGTGGAGGCTATCTATACCTACCCTACAGGTAGGATCTGTGGTGGACGATCCAGGATCTGCACTATCTATACCTACCCTTCAGGTAGGATCCGAGGAGGACGACCCTGGAGCTGCTTCCATTCTTCCAGCTGTTTGTCTTTTCTGTTGTACTATTGTTCAGTTGTAGCTGTACTTTCGATTAGGTTTGTATTCTGGCCCATTTATTTTTCAGTAGTTCCTTTTTGTACTTAGTGTTTTACTTCCGCTTGTACTCTGTGGTGTTTTGTATACTTTTATAAAGGAAATTCCTTCCCAGTTATCGGGATTTACGCCTTTGGTGCTAGTCGCCAACCCCTGGCCTATGGAAGGCGGGCTTGGGGTAGTCACGGCACGGGCCCCGAGGATAGGTCGTGACAAATTGGTATCAGAGGAGTTCGGTTCTACCGTAGAACTAAGGACTCTGATATTTTTCTTTCTGTGAATCAATAGTGTTCAGGGTACCGAGTGTGGTTTTCAGTTCAGGGAGTCTAGTGTTGGTGTGGGGGCCGACGTATCCGTACACCAGGACCCTGACTACTGATTTCCAACTTTGTGCATGAAAAACACTAATTGTGTGTGTGTTTCCAAGAGTTTTAAAGTCAGCTCAAACCAGGTCAGCTCACCAGGTATAAATCGTTTGACCGTGTCTTATCTGTTTAGGATGTCTCTATGCAGACAGTCAATCGGAGTTCCGAGAGAGTACTCGATGACGGCTCACCGAGCGACGAGGCTCCGGTGCGGGGCCCTCTTTCTATGTTGGCACCCTCGGGTGGTGTACCAGCACGACCACCAACTATTGGGAAGCAGATTCCACCAGCCTTATTAGCGAACTGTGCACGCTGGTAGAGTGCGTTGCACGAGCTCCAGCAGCAACGGCCTCCAAGGTTATGAAGCGAGGCAGATTCCAAGACAGCAGAGCACTGGCTGGAGGCGATTGCTAGAGTTTTTTGCCTAGCTGAGACATCAGTAGAGTGGATGGTGGACTTGGCCTCTAGTGCTTTCTAGTGAGTGACCGTGAGGATGGTCTGCATAGCGATGAGGCTTCGATACATGGACCGATGCCTGAGATAGTGCCTTCTGGTAGTGTTTCAGCTATACAGAACTACTTGTTGGTCTTCAGTTACAACCGGTGGTACCGGTAAGTGACACATGTAGGCTTACTGCCTTACACGTGTTCTAACATCAGATACCCTCAAGTTCCGAGGCGAACATGACTCACAGGCGGCTGAGGACCGGCTTGAGGAGGTGGCATAGAGTTTTCTAGAGCTTATACAGCTTCGGCAGGACGACATGTCGGTAGTTGAGAATTCATCGAGGCGTACTGAACATTCCGGGTACTCGATGAATTCAATTTGATCAATGATATAGAGATCAGACCTCTGAGTGTGGTGTATTTATGGATATTCGAGCCAATAATTTTTCCTCTATGAATTCCTACTCATGTTAGGGTGCTAGAGAGAACCTTGAGGTTGAATGTTCTTTGGCTTAACGAATACAGCTAGAGAATGTTAGAAGTTGGAACGCAGCGAGCTGGTGCCAGTCTCAGAGACTTGGGCGTCCGAATGTTTCAAGAAGAGGAAATGATAAGGACAGATAAATATGCAAAGCAGCATACGTGGAGGCGGAGCTAGGAGAGCAGCATGAGGTGGTGTACTTTTCAACATGTTACAACCACCCGCCTTTGTTGTTCCCTCCAGGCCCAGGGAGCTGGAGGGTAGGGAAAGAGAGTAGCTGCATGCGGTCAAGGAGAGTGACCCAATGGCTCTATGAATGTTTTGAGGGACATTCTGTGTCCACTACAAGCTGCCGTAGTAATAGACATCGATACGAATAATCCCTTCCTTCTATGAATCCAGTCCCAGACCTAGAGTTTCCGGTTAAGCCGTTGACTTGACCCTCACGTCTAGAGATACCTTTGGGAGGATACTCGATAGTCACACTTACGCCGATGGTGTGATCGGACCCTTGAGGCGAGAGTCTCGGTTGGGACTTCTTGGGGGCAGATTCGAGGCCTCACGACGTTAGTTTGAGTATGGATTTGGAAATCACTGTTCATATTCAAATTGACGGTATTAGGAAAACGTCGGGATGGGTTTTCCTTGGTCGGCGAAAAGGAAACCCAAGGCAGCACATGTTAAACTCGTGCATGGGAGGGTGTAGCCGATCATTCTTGGGTCGGCCAACCTTACCCTCATGGTAGCAGGAGTTTTGAGTTTCAGTTTTAATCAGGAAAGGGAGACCTCTAGAGTTCGATGATGGCGACCACGTTCTTACACGGGTCTCACCTCGACGAGGTTTACGGAGATGTAGACGAGGCGGTGAGATATCTCTGAGGTTTAGTGGACCTTTTCAGCTCCTCAGCAGGGTAAGCGAGGTGGCTTACCGCTTGAACAATCCACCTCATTTGCACCAGGTGCACGGCGACTTCCACATATCTCAACTGAGGAGATACGTGCTTGACCCAACGCACATCATCGACCATGGGGAGATGGAAGTTGGCGATGGGGTGACTTTTGCAGAGTTCCAGTAGAGGTTTAGGATCAATAGGATCAGTTCCTATGAGGACGGTTGATTCCTCTTTCATGTTTTCGTAGGTAGCATGGGAACCTCCAGGTGAGCACATGGGAGCGGAAGGCTCAGATGCGTGCTCAGTACCACTTTTTTTCCCCAGTTTGTGTTATAGCTTTACGGGGACGTAAAGACCTGAGGTGGGAGTAATGTAAAGACTCGTAAAATTCAAGGGAATTTTTTTCTTAATTTTATTTGGGATTTTACAAGAACACGGTTTCTGACGGAACTTGATTCCGAGGCCCGGTGTGCCCAGAATCAATTTCCGAAGTTTAGCTCGGGTACGTTTAGTGAACGAATGAGCGGGTTTTTCTATCTTTTGAACCAGTTCTCAGAATCGAAATCCAAGGGCATAGATGAAAACACAGCACCGATAATTGCTTAGGAACACCTATTCCGAAGTTGCGTTTGTGCGGGTGGAGAAGTTTAATTTGTGGATTAAATGAGGAATGAATAAAATTGTGAAACAATTTTATTTTTAAGTCTAAGGTGGTTTTATCCTACATGGGGAAGTTGGGGTGACACCTAACTACCCATGTGAGGATGAATGAGAGAATAAAGGAGAGGTGGGGCCCACATGAACCCCAACCCCTTCACATTCCTCTTAAACTCCCTAACTCCCTCTTAAGTTTGGTAAACTCATCTTTAATGGAGTGACCCTTCACTTTCTCTCTCTCTCTCCCTCATTTACTATCGCCAACACACACCTTAATTAATTAATTGATCGTATTAAATTAATTAACTAAGAGTTTTAATTTTGAAAAGTTGAAATTACTTGTTTTAATAAAATAATAGCATGAACCTATTATTTTATTTTGGGCACCTTTGTGTTGGAAGAAAAGGGAAGGAGCTATTGTGTAAAGGAAGGAAGAAGTTCCTCTTGGGTGGAAGAATATCATCCTCTCCGTGACGAACGGTTCTTCTTCGACGAAGAACATCGACCCCTCGACATGGAACGACTCGGCGATCACAGTTCTTCATCCTCTTCTTCCTCCACGAAAAGAGAGGAGATGTCACTTCCTCGGGTCACTCCGATGACGATGGAATCGATACCGTTCTAATGCGATGATTGACTTCCGTGACTTGACGATGTGTGACGTCTTTTCGAGGTAGGGATTAATTTCTTTTGTTCGTGAGTTATCCTTTGCCATTCTTCGTCTGTGTATTTTGGCCGCTTGATATCAACTTAACAGAAGGAGGTCGGATCGCACGAACATGGCCGACTCTCCTCCCCCTTTTGTTGTTGTGATATTGCGGTTCGAAAGAAGGCGGCACGGTGCAAAGGCACCGCGCAGAAACAAGGAGGATCATCAGCGAAGAAGCACAGCGCAATTGCGCCGCGCCGTAGAGGTCGAACGAAACCGCGACCGGAGTCGGGGCCGTAAAGGTGAATCGAAGACTCCGCAGTTGTTTAATTGACATGAGAATCGATGGGCGACGACAAATCGGACTGAAATGGTGTTTGAATCTCTTCGCAGTAAAGATCGGGTCCCGGGAGGACTATTGGCGAAGGCGGCAGGCGAAATGGACCACCGGAGCTTGTCCGATGGTCCGCACAAGGCGGCGGCGGCGCGCCGCGCCAGTGCGGCGGTGCCAGTGACCGGCGGTGGTGGAATGTGAACTGGAACGGCAGGCCATTCCGGATCTGGGGCGGCGCGGCTTAAAACCGCGCCGGATCGTTGACCGCAGGGGTTTGTAACCGCCGCACCCGCTAGCCACGCGGGCGCCGCGCCGTGCCAGCGCAAGGCCAACCGGCTGCCCAGGCCGGGTCGGGCCGCGCAGGCCGGGCCGGGCCAGGCCGTGCTCATCCAGGCCGGGCCGCGCCCAGCCGGGCCGGACCCGGACCCGGGTCGGGTCGACCCGGTTCGGCCGACCCAGGGGGGGTTGGGCCGGGCCGAGCCGGGCCCAGACCCCCCATTTCGAACTGTTTCTATTCAAATGCCCATAACATGGGTTACAGACCTCCGATCGATGCACCGTCAGTTGCGATGCGATCGTTGGATCAATACAGTTGTTTCGGTATATTACACTCAACGTTTAGGAGAACTTTTGGTATGGTCGGGTTGGTTCGAATACGAGACCAACCGGGCCCTCGGAGCGGAAATGGTTATATCTTGAGCGTCAGACGTCTGATTGACGTGCCGTCGACTTTTTTGGATTCCTCTTGATGAGACGGAACATTTGGCATACTTCTCCCGAGGTTTGGACGCAGTTGGAGTATGGCCGGGTTGGATTGTACCCGAAATCCAAACGAGCCCCTGGAATGGAAAAGCTGATATCTTTCAGACCGAACGTCCATTTGACGAACCGTCAGCGGCGTTAGTTATCACATTGAGAAACGGTCCCTATGAGTATACCCTATGAGAGTTCGGGGTACAGTTGAGATACTTATGGGTTGGTTCGCACACAAAACCAACCGGGCCCCTAGGACGGAAAGGCTAATAACTCACAGACTGGGCGTCCGATTGACACGTCGTCTATTGTGTTGAGACCCCTATGACGAGGTGGTCATTTGAGATATTTCTTAGTGGGACTTTGTGATACTTGTAGTATTGACCAGTAGCTCATGGAGCAGACCCTCCCAGAGACGAGCGTGCGGAGTACGGAGACCGTGTAGCTGATTGAGACTTGATGAGGGATGATCGACCGACTCGGTGAGCTTCGGATTGCCCAGTGGGGAGAGATTGGTTGTAGTGGCAGACCCATGATGGAGGAGCGCTTGGTTGTAGCGGCAGACCCGCGGTACTCAACAGAAGGAGTACCTCTAGAGGCTATGAGGGGGAGCGCTTGGCTGTAGCAGCAGACCCATGGTGGGAAGCGCTTGGTTGTAGCGGCAGACCCACGGCGGAGGAGCGCTTGGTTGTAGCGGCAGACCCGCGGTACTCAACAGAAGAGTACCTCTGGAGGCTATGAAGGGGAGCGCTTGGTTGTAGAGGCAGACCCATGGTGGGAAGTTCTTGGTTAATGCAGTAGGCCCACAGTACTCGACAGATAGAATACCTCAGTAGTCTTAGGTTAGTGAGCAGTACCTCGGAATCATGACAGGACCACTGTACACTCTAGAGACGAGGCTCTTCAGCAGTTATGGTTTCGATAATGAAAATCCTAGTTTGAGTTGAGTTTATGATCTTTGTGTTTCCTCATGATTGAGATGGGTTACTTGATAACTTAGGTATATGTATGGGCATATACCTGGGTAGTGGTTATCCGTTGATTTCATAATCTTTGTGTTCCCTCATGATTGAGATGGGTTACTTGATAACTTAGGTATATGTATGGGTATATACCTATGTAAAGGTTATCTGTTGAGATCTTTCTTTGTGGTTATCCTTGTTGGATTTTGTGAGACCTTGAGGGTCTTGGGGTCCCTACTGAGTATCGTTATACTCACCCCTGCACGGGCTATGCCCACACCTCGTTGTGTTGGTTTCAGACGAAGGACAGCGCAGACAGAGGCCGAGTGATCGAGGACTGGACGGTACCCGGAGGTGGACCTCACGACGAGACAGTATCCAGTGGTGGACTTCATGGCGAGACGACACTCAGAGGAGGTTGACAGGCCAAAGCATTATGGAGGCTATTTGTACCTACCCTTCAGGTAGGATCTGTGGTGGATGGTCTAGGAGCTGCACTATCTGTACCTACCCTTCAGGTAGGATCCGAGGAGGACGACCCAGAAGCTGCTTCCATTCTTCCAGCTATTTGTCTTTTCTGTTGTACTATTGTTCAGTTGTAGCTGTACTTTCGATTGGGTTTGTATTCTGGCCCATTTACTTTTCAGTACTTCCTTTTTGTACTTAGTGTTTTACTTCTGCTTGTACTCTGTGGTGTTTTGAATACTTTTATAAATGCAATGCATTCCCAGTTATCGGGATTTACACCTTTGGTGCTAGTCGCCAACCCCTGGCCTATGGAAGGCGGGCTTGGGGTAGTCACAGCACGGGCCCTGAGGATGGGTCGTGACATGCAGTTACTCCTAGTTTATTTGAGTGAAACTATCATTGTGTCATGTCAGGAGAATTAATGGCTCCTTTAGGTGTTCGTTTGGTGAGGATTGATTCTATTCTCATCTTAGATCCATTATTTTGAGCTCCCGCCCGAGATACCCTTTTCATATGGCCCGATAGTGATCTTGGGTTTTATTTTCTCAGAATATTGAGTTGTAAGATGTTACCGGAGCACTTCCAGTCTCATTTTTACATCTCAAAGTAGAAACGATCTCATAATAGATATTTAGTGAAGATATCGAGTTTTTCTACTGCTAGGATACTTTTCTGAGCATGTTACCATATCCAGAAACAAGAACGACACCAATCTCAAGCATTAGATAAGGCAGAGTCAGTCATGGTTATTTTACCACCCTTTGTTCATCTTTCCAAATTGTTAAAATTTTGATTGTTCTTGTACTTATGTTGTGTGCTTGAATGGTGATGGATTTCTATTTTCACTCTTTTTTTAAGATTAATTAATAGAGTGGATTCATGGTTTTCATTTCATTCACATAGAATACCAAAAGTTCTAAAGAACATTAAATCATTGTGCTCTTTACTTGATTCTTTATTTGTTGTTTATTTGCTTCTTTATTCCTAATTCTCCTCTTATACGCCCTTCATGAGACATTATCATTTCTTCCATGATTTATTATTTGATCTCAAATACTTCTAGACACCAAACCTTCATTTGATGATCACAGGCCATTTCATGGAGGCTTACGCACGACGTTACCCCCATCAAATTGGTATCAAATACAATGAATAAAAAAATGGCTTCTACAGAGTAAGAAATTGAAATTTTTAATTGTGATAATTATTTTAACTTGTGGGAATGTCACGAACCATGCTAGATCGTCATCCGACCTGGTCCACGGCAAGGCCCTAAGGGCGTTCCCAATCCCCATGGGCTGGTACAAGTGCCCGAGTATCAAAACTAATGCGTGGGAACGATTTACCCGAACTAGTAAACACAAATCAACTGACAAGATAAATAAAAAAACTGAAAATAGACAATCAAACCTGACCTTAAATAAAAATCAAGTTTAAAGGTTTACAGCTTGAATCAACATCCAAAAAGTAACTACAAAAAAAGAAACTAAAACTCTAACTCAAACCTCCAAGCAACAAGAGATGTGCGATATCCACAAGCTACAAACACCAACCTGAATAAGAAGACCATCAAAAACCCAAACCACCATCACTGAGCACGATGTCACAACCTGAATACACAAGAAGCAAGGTCTACATACACCCAAAGGTGTATGAAGGGTGTGAGTGAAATTCCTAGTAAGAAATCACCCAATAAAAAGATTTCATGCCACAACACATAAGAGATAATTCAACATGCTTATTTAAAATCATACATTTAAAACACTTTGTTTTTAAGGAAAACATTTAAAAGGTGAAAGTGAAAAGGAAATAGCATTGAAAGAAAAAACATTTCACAAATTCTACATTAAAATGGAAGAGAAAATTTATAAAGAACATGCATATACTAAAGTGGTCCTCCGTATGCCGACGGAAGGCACCACGTCATGAATAGTAGAGCACTGCGGGTAAATCCCCTAAAGTAGCTAGTATGTGTGGTGCGCAAGAGACATCTTACCTCAGGGTAAACATGGCATAGGAACCACAATAATAAATACTCTCACGAACAAGCCACTAGTATGAAAACACATCCATAACCTAGCGGTCTCCAATCATCACAAAAGTTTAGTTAGTGTTGTAACGTCAATCATGCCAGATGAAACCAGGACGAACCACTCACATGTCATCTAGCTTACTAGTCCTAATCCGCCCACCTAGGTACCCAGGGTTTCCCTTGTTCTCAATCAAGTTCCATATTCACATCATGTATCACTTTCACATATCACTCATCAAACAGGACATTACACCCAAAAAACCACCACATGCATACCCAAACACCATTTCAAAAACACACGCACACTAAAACAATTTCACAACATGATTCGCATCACATTCATGACTTGATAAAATATTTAAACAATTTAAAGAAATTTTTTAAATAGCACAACAAGGGTTTCCACATGAAAAATGCCTTGTTTCAAATACAAAAGATCCTTTAAAAACTTAATGTGCATTTAACTCTTTCAAATACAACTCCCTCACTCCACATATAATTTAATAAATCTAGTTAAACAATTTATGAATCACTTAAAATTAGAAACTAAAGGTTTACACAAGAAAACACACCTCATTTCCATTTTAGAAAAATTCTCTCTAAGCCATAACATAACAAAAAGACATTCAAGGCATAAAACAAAAAGACGTGTGTGCGACACCTGATGAATATAACTCATTTTCTCAAAGATTCCATTTCTAAATACAAAAACACTTTAAATATTTTCCAAACTCAACTCACATCTTACAAATAACTCACAAAACCCCCTTTTATTTTAAAGGAACACCGCTTTAAACCACACACACAACATAGCCACTTTCTGTACAAAATCCAAACCCAACACATAAGCACACCAATACTTAAAAAAATATTTTTCACCTTTTAAAATAATTTAATAATGTGTCATAATAGTTTATAAAACAACTACACCAAATACACCCATTTTTTCATCAAAAGTGCACCTGAAACCCCCTTTAAAATTTGAATGCACGTCCTAACCATAAAAAAAAGTGTTTCGCACCATCGACACAATTTAAATAAATCATTTCATGAATTATAAAACACCATAAAATCATTGACACAATCCAGTAAACCAACTCATATTAAGACACCAACTTCAAACCAAACACACATCAATTTTTCCAAAGAATACACTCGTAATACACAAACAATTGATTGTACACCTTCGGTAATTTGTTTTTCACAACAAACTCAATATAAAAACATAACAATTTTCCTTCCAAAAATTTTATTTCAACAAATGTTATTGTCAAAGCATTTCCAAACCAAGACAGCACCATCAAAATAGATCATAGATCATGAAAAATAAACTAAACAAAAAAATTAAATTATCTAAAATTTGTTGGGAAATTGAACCACCTACCTCACTTGGTGAAACCCCCAAAAATGGTGTGGGAACATTAAATTTTAGTGCAAAACATCAATCGTGTGCCATTTTCACCACAATGAATCTAGTGAAAACCCAAAAAAACAAGGAGATTGACCCCCAAAACAAATGATTAGAGCCTAAAATTTAGACCCCAACCCGTTGGACAACCAAAACTCATGGAAAAAAAGGAACTCGACCTGAGGGGGGGTAGCGGTCTCCAGAACAAGGCTTCACCGGAAGGGGTAAAAAAAGGTCTCTAACCTTGGGGCTTGCGGCTGTGCGATGGCCGGCCGGGAGGGGGTGATGGCAGGTGGTCCTAAGGCTAGCCAAGGGGGGAGCAGAGATGGTGGTCAGGAGGTGCTCAGCCAAGGGAGCAGCGCGCCGGGCCAGGTGCGGCGAGAGGTGGTGCCACCGGACGGAAGGTCGGCCAACGTATGAGGCGCGCGTGGATGTCGGGGTAGCTGTGCGAGTCGACTGACCGGGGGGTCGGGTCGACGACGCGAGCGGGCTAGGAGGGAGTATGATACGACGGCGAAGATGTTGTGCGCTAGGGAGGTGTGAGGCGCCAGGAAGTCCATGTGCAAGGGAGCAGGGGCGGCGCCTCGTAGGGTTGCGAGGGGAGGGGGATGTCGCGCCTGGTAAGGGCTTCTCCCTTATTCATTTTTTCTAATTAAATCACAATAATAATATAGAATAAATGTTAACAACAACAAAAACAATATTAAAAGGTTAATAGTTTTAGAAATAATTTTAATATTACTAGTAGCAGCACTGTAGAGGCACCGGTACTGTAGATTGGCGGGTATTGTAGCGGTGGTAGGGCACTGTAGCAGCGACGGTACTGTGTGGGTACTGTAGCAGCCGGGTTACTATTCACAAAATGGCAATTGGGCCAAAAATTTGGGCCTACTGGCTATGTAATGGGCTATAAGCCACTGGGCTTTCGGGCTATGTAATGGGTCTCCCTCTACCCAGTTAAAAAGAGGTCTTTGATTTTCTTTAATAATAAAATGATGCTTCAGCCCCAACCTTTAAAAAATAATATTTACAACTTTAATGCCAATAAAAATAATAATAATTACTTAATAACATATTAACCCTATTAATAACTGTAATACTATTATTACATAATAATAACAATCGCAAGAATTATAATAAAGAAAGAAAAAAAATTACATCTTCTATTATTATTAAAATAATTCTTTAAACTTCGTTTATTTATTTATTTATTTATTTATCTCTTATCTTACATCAACCTCATTTATTTAATTTTTACTTCATTTATTAGTTCTGAGCATCGGGTAGGTCGTGCGGGGAACCAGGTGAGGTCGTGTGGCTTTGACCGCAGTACGCTTAACGATGTCACGGCCAAACACATGTTTTTAAATAAGAACACAAATATTTTAAATCGGGTCTCGACCCGAACTACCCGTCGCCCATAAAATTAATAAAATAAATAATTTAAAAATGACGGGTGTGACAATTCTCCCCACCAAAGAACTTTCCGTCCCCGGAAAGCCACAAATTCAGGCTGAACCCCCAAAGAATAAAACGACACCCCCTTATGGTTCAAAAAGAATTCCTACAAAAAATGAGTGAAAAGATGCCAACGCACTGTTTTCATAGAAAGTGTCTTAATGAAAACTTCAAGAAACTCGTAAAAAGTCTTTCTGATATGTGTCACCCTCCCCAAAGAGCTAGAACACCTCCAGTTGACCGATTAAGGAAAGGAACTCTCGCACCCACGGAAACCAACTTCACAAGCCGAACCATCTCAAACACTATTAAACGAAAACCACGCCATTTGTATAGAATGAACAAACAAGGTCAACCCACGTCCAAGGAACACTCTTATCACTTATCACTAAGCCCTCTTTAGATTCAGAACCAAAAGGTCGACATGGGGAAACCTAAGGGGATCCCCACAATTAAGAACCTTCCAACGCTCAAGACGATACTGGAAAACCGAAACAGGGAGGTCCGAGTAGACTCCCCATCATTAAAGAAAATTCCAACACTGATTCATTCCAGAGACATCTGTGAGAGACCCAACATGGGCCCCTCCACCATTAGAACTAACAGAAGATATAGAACATTGAAAATTTTATGACGGTGACCAAACACTCTACCGCAAGGGGCGGGGTGGGAGGGTCCCAACTGCCCGGGGCATCAAAATCACGACCCAAGACAAACCAGCATCCCATCATCCAGAGATGAGTACTATTCAAATTTGAGACTGATTTACACAACAGACCATATAAGGACCACTAAAAGAGATTACATTCGGTGGGACGTAACCCCCATGGCTTTAAGGTAACGAGATGACCACACATCCTCATAGCCACAGAAACCTCATGCACGCAAATGAGTCATTTAGAACAGAATAACCACTAAAAACAATTTAAACTGCCTTCACATTCAATACCGACAATAGACGTAAAGTTGGGGCCCATACACTCTCGGGGTTCCTGACCACGCACCAGCTTCATTCTAAGGCCTATGTCTAGAAAATTGATGTTTGAATCATCTCCTTACTCACAGGAAGGCATTGAAAACTCCCGAACGGACCTTCTCCTTTTGGTGCCACACACAACCACACCTCAACCGAGACAACACCAACAAACACAACACACCAGGACATCCAACTACTCCATCACGACACATCCTTCTAAACAGGGGTTTCGATGATACACATGAATCACCTCTTCACCTTAAAGAAGAAACTTAAGAAGGAATGACGCGCTACAAACACTCCCCTTTGAACAGAAAAATTGGAACTCCCTACAAGGAGGACACATTCCAATGAAGACTAGGAATCTTGGAGGGTTCTACGAAATCCACCTTTACTCTTCATGAGAACTTACGCTACAAGAAGTCACCAAAAATGACCCTTGCAGCTGATGAAAGCACTACGACCCTTTCAAACCATTGGTCAACACCGATAACTCTTAACCGCCTTTAACCTTCCCCGCTGGAATTCCATTCACCGTTTCGGGGGGAACCTTCCGACGAAACAATGTCAAACTTCATACCCGATGACTCAGACAACTCAAGGAGACCAAAACTCCTATCAATTCACTTTGCGTCTGTCATCCCGTTGTGAGAGGATCTACTTGAATGAAAAGAAAAAAGAATAGACTTAGCACTATCACTCAAAAGGAAGAGTGGTTGCTTTAATAAACTAGAGGGTCGGCCAACGGTGAATTACCCGTAGCCGCACTTCAATCGCATGTTAATGCATTATGGGGGGTGTGCACTAGCCAAGAAAGAATACCATAGACCCAATAAAACTGGTCCAAAGTCTAATACATACAGAAAACGAACACTAAACATGTAGGGAGAACCATTTTAAGGGATTCCCAAAGCATTTTTCAAAAGAAACAACAAACAACCTGCTTTCACACCAACTAACCAATAAGAATTCAAACTCAAGACACAAATCATCCAAAAAGTATTCTCGGATCAAAACGCCCACATCCACCATTCCCAGAATACAAGGACACACCACACAACCACCGATTATTAAAACACCAATTCATTTTTACTTATAACCTAGATTTCCATGAATTCAAAACAAAGAGACGAGTAATGATGCAAGAGGAGACTAGTTTCAGCGGGTGACAGGGACATATGGTTGGCGTCCAAAAGCCAATAACGCCACTGCAACAAAGAGTATTCAAGGAAAGCATCTCCTGCTCCACATGGCTTGTCAGACCCTGCGAACTCACTGGGACCACTGAACCTACTCCCTTTTCACTTCCCCTAGACAAGATTAACCGCAATAACCCAAGACACAGACAACCCTCAACTTACTTTGGTAACTTGAGTCCCACCACGAGGTGTGTAGGGCAGACTCCTTGCTCGTAGCTAGAACGTCGAGTTCCGAAAACCTTAACGCTACTCTATCGTGACTCTATCCTAAAAGAACACGGCCAAAGAGAGAAAACCTCCTCTGATACCATTTTTTCTCGAACCAGGCCAGGTTGCCATCCGAACCGGCGCCCGACCCAGTCCCCAAGAAGGGCCGAAGGGTGTTTCTGATCCCCACAGGATGGCCAAAGTGCACGGGTATCAAAACTAATGCATGGGAACAATTTACCCGAAATAGTAAACACAAAACAACTGACAAGATAAATAAACTAAAACTAGAAACAGACAACCAAACAGGACCTTAAATAAAAATCCAATTTAATGGTTTGCAACTTGAACCAACATCCAAAAAGTAACGACAACAAAAGAAACTAAAGCTCTAACTCAAACCTCTAATAAACAAGAGAGGGGTGACATGCACAAGCTAAAAATAGCAACCTGCATGAGAAGACCATCAACAACCTGAACCACCATCGCTGAGAATGATGTCACAACCTGGAATACACAAGCAACAAGGTCTACATACACCCAAAGGTGTATCCAGGGTGTGACCGAAAGACCTAGTAAAAAGTCTCCCAACAAAATGATTCCATGCCACAACACCTAAGAGATAATTTATCATGCTTATTTAAAACCATACCTTTAAAACACTTTATTTATAAGAAAAACATTTAAAAGATGAAAGTGAATAAGAAAGAGCATTGAAAGAAAAACCATTTCACAAATTATACTATAAAATGGAATAGAAAATTTATAAATAACTTGAATATACTCAAGTAGTCCTCCGTATGACGAAGGAAGGCACCACGTCATGAATATTAGAGCACTACGGGTAAATCCCCTAAGGTAGCTAGTATGTGTGGTGAGCTAGAGACATCGTACCTCAGTGTAAATGTGGTATAGTAACCACAATAATCAACGCTCTCAAGCATGATCCACTAGTATGGAAACACACTCATAACTTAGTGGTATCCAATCATCACAAAAGTTTATCTAGTGTTGTAACATCAATCCTGCCAGATGAAACCGGGATGAAACACTCACGTCTCATCTAGCGTACTAGTCCTAATCCGCCCACCTTGGTACCTGGGGTTTCCCTTGTGCTCAATCAAGTTACATATTCACATCATGTATCACTTTCACATATCACACACCAAATAGGAAATTACACCCAAAAATCCACCACATGCATACCTAAACACCATTTTAAAAACACACGCACACCAAAACCATTTCACAACATGATTCGCATCACTTTCATAACATGATAAATTATTTAAACAATTTAAAGAACATTTATAAATAGCACAATAAGGGTTTTCACATGAAAAATTCCCAATTTCACATATAAAAGTTCCTTTAAAAACCTAACGTGCATTTAACTCTATAAAATACAACTCTCGCACTCCACATATAATTTAATAAATCTAGTTAAAAAATTTATGAAACACTTAAAATTAGAAAGCAAAGGTTTACACAAGAAAAACACAAAAAATTTCCATTTTAAAAAACCCCTCTCTAAGCCATAACATAACGAAACCTTTTAAAAATGGGTTTCACACCAATCACACATTTTATCAAAGATATTCAAGGCATAAAACACAAATACGTGTGTGCGAAACCTGATGAATATAACTCATTTTCCCAAATATTCCATTTCTCAATAACAAAACACTTTAAATATGTTCCGAACTAAACTCGCATATTACAAACAACTCACAAAACCCCCTTTTATTTTAAAGGAACAACACTTGAAAACACACACACAACATAACCACTTTCTGCACAAAATCCAAATCCAACACATAAGCACACCAATAATTAAAAACATATTTTTCACCTTTCAAAATAATTTAATAATATGTTATAACAGTTTATAAAACAACTCCACCAAATACACTTATGTTTTTCATCAAAAGTGAACCTAAAAGCCCCTTTAAAATTCAACTCCACATCTTAACCATAAAAAAAGTGTTTCACACCATCAAAAAAATTTAAATAAATCATTTCATGACTTAGGAAACACCTTAAAATCATTGACACAATCTTGTAATCTAACTCATATTAAGACACTAACTTCAAACCAAACACACAACAATTTTTCCTAAGACTACACTCGCAATACACAAACAATTGATTGTACACCTTCGGTGATTTGTTTTTCACAACATGCTCAATATAAAAACATAAAAATTTTCCTTCCAAAAATTTGTTTTCAACACACGTTCATGTCAAAGCATTTCCAAAGCAAGTCTGCACCATCAAAATAGATCATAGATCATGCAAAATAGACTAAACAAAAAAATTAAATTATCTAAAATTTGTTGGTACATTGGACCACCTACCTCACTTGTTGAAACCCCCAAAAATGGTGTGGGAACGTTGAATTTCAGCACGAAACATCAATCGTGTGTCGTTTTCACCACAATGAATCTAGCGCAAACCCAAAAAAACAAGGAGATTGAACCCCAAAATAAATGATTAGAGCCTAAAATTTGGACCCCAGCCCGTTGGAAAACCAAAACTCATGGAAAAGAAAGGAACTCAACTTGAGTGGGGTAGCGATCGCCGGACCGAGGATTCGCCGAAATTGGAAAATAATGCCGCTGACCATAGGGGTTGCGGCTGTGCAACGGCCGGCCGGGAGGGGGTGACGGCGGATGGTCCTAAGGCTAGCCGAGGGGGGAGCGGAGATGTCGGTCAAGAGGTGATCGACCAAGGAAGCAGCGCGCCAGTCCAGATCAGGTGCGAGTTGGTTCCACTGGATGGAGGGTCAGCCAACGCAGGAGGTTCACTCGGAGGCCGTTGCGGCTTTCTGGGTTGACTAGTCGGGGGTTCTGGGAGACGGCGCGATCGGGCTAGGAGGGAGTGCGAGACAGCGGCGGAGGCGTTGTGTGCTAGGGAGGTGTGGCGTGCTAGGAATTTTTTGAGCAAGGGAGTAGGGTCGGCACCTCGTAGGGTTGCGAGGGGAGGGGGAAGTCGCACCTGGTAAGGGATTCTCCCTTCTTCATTTTTTTCTAATTAAATCACTATAATAAGATAGGCCATCCAGGGAATCGGGCGAGGTCATGCGGCTTTGACCGCGGTCCGCTTAACGAAGTCAAGGCCAAACACATGTTTTTAAATAAGAACACAAAAATTTTAAGTCAGTTCTCGACCCGAACTACCTGATGCCCAGAAAATTAATAAAATAAATAATTTAAAAATTACAGGTGTGACAATTCTCCTCACCATAGCGCTTTCTGTCCCCGGAAAGCCACAAACTCAGGCTGGACCCCCAAAGCAGAAAAAGACACCCCTTAAGGTTCGAAAAGAATTCCTACAAAAAATGAGTGAAAAGATGCCAACGCACCATGCTTAGAGAAAGTGTCTTAAAGACAACTTCAAGAAACATGTAAAAAGACTTTCTGGTATGTGTCACCTGCCCCAAAGAGCTAGAACGCCTCCAGTTGACTGATCAAGTAAAGGAACTCTCGCACCGACGAAAACCAACATCAAAATCTGAAACATCTCAAGCACTATTAAACGAAAACCACACCATTTGGATAGAATGAACAAACAAGGTCAAGCCATATACAAGGAACACTCTTATCACTTATCACCAAGCTGTCTTTAGAAACAGAACCAAAAGGTCAACATGGGGAATCCTGAGGGGCTCCCCACCATTAAGAACCTACCAACGCTCAAGGAGAGACTAGAAAACCGATATGGGGAGGTCTGATCAGACTACCCACCATTAAATAATAGTCCAACACTGATTCATTCCAGATACATTCATGCAAGATCCAACGTGGGTCTTCCCACCATTAGAACTAACAGAAGATACAGAACATTGAAAAAAATTCGATGGTGACCAGACACCCCACCATAAGAGGCAGGGAGGGAGGGGGCCAATTGCCCGGGGTGTCAAAATCACGACCCAAGACAAACCAGCATCCCCTCATCCCAGGATGAGTACTATTCAAATTTGAGACTGATTTACCCAACATAACCTATAAGGACCACTGAAAGAGATTACATTTAGAGGGACGCAACCCCCATGAATTTTAGGTAATGAGAAGACCACACATCCTCATAGCCACAAAAATCTCACGCACCCAAATGGGTCATTCAGAACAAAATAACCACAAAAACCAATTTAAACCACCTTCACAGTCAATACCGACGATTGAAGTAAAGATGGGGTCCCATAAACTCTTGGGGTTCCTAACCACGCGCCAGATACACTCTGAGGCCTATGGATGGAGGCCTGATGTTTGAAGCATATCCTACCATGCATTCAGCAATTAAAAACTCCTGAACGGAGCTTCTCCTTTTGGTTCCACATGAAACCACACCGCAACTGAGACAACACCAACAAACACGACACACCACGACATCCGACTACTCCATCACGACACATCCTCCAAAATAGGGGTTTTGATGATGCACATGCATCACCTCTCCACCTAACCAAGAAACGTAAGAAGGAAATATGCACAAAAAACACTCCCCTTTGAACAGAAAAATTGGAACTCCCTGCGAGGAGGACACAGTCCTATGACGATGGGGATTCTCGAAGGGTTCTACGAAATCCACATTTAATCTTCAAGAGAACTTACGCTACAAGACATCACCAAACATGATCCTTGCAGCTGATGAAATCACTACGAGCCTTTGAAACCATCGGTCAACACCGATAATTCTGAACCACCTTCACCCTTCCCTGCTGGAATTCCTTTTACTGTTTCTGGGGGGGGGGGGAAACCTTCCGATGAAACAGTGTCAAACTTCATACCTGACGACTCAGACAACTCAAGGAGACCAAAACTACTATCAATTCCCTTCGCGTCAGTCATCCCTTCATGAGAGGATCCACTTGACTAAAAAGAAAAAGGAATAGAGTTAGCACTATCACTCAAAAGGAAGAGTGATTTCTTTAATCAACTAGAGGGTCGACCAATGGCTAATTACTCGTAGCTGCACTTCAATCGCATGCTAATGCTTTATGGGGGGCGTGAACTAGTCAAGAAAGAAAACCATAGACCCAATCAAACTGGTCCAATGGCCAAGACAAACTACAAGAGAATACTAAATGTGCAGGGAGAACCACTGTAAGGGCTTCCCGAAGCATTTTTCAAAAGAAACAACAAACCACCTACTTTCACACCAACTAACCAATAAGAATTCAAACTTGAGACACAAATCATCCCAAAAGGATTATCAGCTTAAAACTCCCCACATCCAACATTCCCAAAATACAAGGACACACCACACAACCACCGATTGTTAAAACACCAATTCATTTTTACTTACAAAATATATTTCCATGAATTAAAAACAAAGAGACGAGGAACGGTGTAAGAGGAGAAAAGTGTCAGCGGGTGATTGGGACATATGGTTGGCGACCATACGCCAATCACGCCACTGCCAAAAAGATTATTCTATGATAGTGTCTCCGGCTCCACATGGCTTTCTAGACCCTGTGAACTCACGGGGACCACTGACCGTACTCGCTTTTTATTTCCCCTAGACGAGATTAATGGCAAGAACCAAAGACTCAGACAACCCACAACTTACATTGGTAACTCGAGTCCCGCCATGAGGTGTGCTGGCCAAGAACCATGCTCGTAGATAGAACATCAAGTTTCGAGAGCCTTAATGCTAGTATAGAGTGACTCTATCCCTAAAGAACATGGACCAAGAGAGAAAAACTCCTCTAATGCCATTTGGTCACAAACCCGGCCAGGTCGCCATCTGACCCCGTGCCCGACTCGGTCCGCAGCAAGGCCTGAAGGGCATTCCTGATCCCCACAGGCTGGCACAAGTGACCGGGTGTCAAAACTAACACATGAGAATGACTTACCTGAAATAGTAAACACAAAACAACTAATAGGATAAATAAACTAAACCTTAAAAGGGACAACCAAACAGGACATTAAATTAAAATCCAGTTTAAAGGTTTACAACTTGAACCAACATCCAAAGAGTAATGAAAACAAAAGAAACTAAAACTCTAACTCAAACCTCAAAGTAACAAGAGAGGTGCGACATCCACAAGCTACAAACACCAACCTGCATGAGAAGACCATCAACAACCCAAACCACCATCGCTAAGCACGATGTCACAACCTGGAATACACAAGAAAAAAGGTCTAAATACACCCAAATGTGTATGCAGGGTGTGAGAGAAAGGCCCAGTAGGAAGTCACCCAATAAAAAGATTCCATGCCACAACACATAAGAGATAATTTAACATGCTTATTTAAAACCATACTTTTAAAACACTTTATTTTTAAGGAAAACATTTAAAAGTTGAAAGTGAAAAGGAAAGATCATTGAAATGAAAACCATTTCAAAAATTCAACTTTAAAATGGAAGAAAAAATTTATAAAGAAAGTGCATATACTCAAGTGGTCCTCCATATGCCGACGGAGGGCACCACATGATGAATACTAGAGCACTGTGGGTAAATCCCCTAAGGTAGCTAGTATGTGTGTTGTGCTAGAGAAATTGTACCTCAGTGTAAACGTGGCTTAGGAACCACAATAATAAACACTCTCATGCATGATCCTCTAATAGGGAAACACATCCATAACCTAGTGTTCTCCAATCATCACAAAAGTTTAGCTAGTGTTGTAACGTCAATCCTACTAGATAAAACCGGGACGAACCACTCACGTGTCATCTATCGTACTAGTCCTAATATGACCTCCTAGGTAATCGAGGTTTACTTTATGCTCAATCAAGTTCCATATTCACATCATGTATCACTTTCACATATCACACACCAAAAAGGACATTACACCCAAAAAGCCACCACATGCATACACAAAAACCATTTTAAAAATACACGCACACCAATACCATTTCACAACATGATTCGCATCACTTTCAGGATTTGATAAATTATTTAAACAATTTAAAGAACATTTCTAAATAGCACAACAAGGGTTTTCACATGAAAAATGCCCAGTTTCACATATAAAAGTTCCTTTAAAAACTTAACGTGCATTTAACTCTATCAAATACAACTCCCGCACTCCACATATAATTTAATAAATCTAGTTAAAAAATTTATGAAACACTTAAAATTAGAAAGAAGAGGTTTACACAAGAAAAACACACCCGATTTACATTTTAGAAAAACCCTCTATAAGCCATAACATAACAAAACCTTATAAAAAGGGTTTCACACCACTCACACATTTTATCAAAGAAATTCAAGGCATAAAACACAGAGACATGCATATGAAACCTAATGAATATAACTCATTTTCTCAAAGATTCCATTTCTCAATACCAAAACACTTTAAATATGTCCCGAACTCAACTCGCATCTTACAAACAACTCACAAAACCCCATTTTATTTTAAAGGATCACCACTTTAAAACACACACACAACATTGCCACTTTCTACACAAAATCAAAACCCAACACATAAGCACACCAATACTTAAAAACATATTTTTCACCTTTCAAAATAATTTAATAATGCGTTATAACAGTTTATAAAAAAACTTCACCAAATACACCTATGTTTTTCATCAAAATTGAACCTGAAACCCCCTTTAAAATTCGACGGCACGTCCTAAACATAAAAAAGGTGTTTCGCACCATCAACACAATTTAAATAAATCATTTCATGAATTAGAAAACAACTTAAAATCATTGACAGAATCCTGTAAACCAACTCATATTAAGACACCAAATTCAAACCAAACACACATCAATTTTTCCTAAGACTACACTCACAATACAAAAACAAATGATTGTACACCTTCGGTAATTTGTTTTTCACAACAATATCTATATAAAAACATAACAATTTTCCTTCCAAAAATTTGTTTTCAACACATGTTCATGTCAAAACATTTTCAAAGAAAGTCGGCACCATCAAAATAGATCATAGATTATGAAAAATAAACTAAACAAACAAATTAAATTATCAAAAATTGGTTGGGACATTGAACTCCCTACCTCACTGGGTGAAACCCCCAAAAATGGTCTAGGAAATTTGAATTTTAGTGAAAACCATCAATCACGTGTCATTTTCACCACAATGAATCTAGTGAAAACCCAAAAAACAAGGAGATTGAACCCCAAAACAATTTATTAGAGCCTAAAATTTGGTCCCCAGCCCTTTGGACAACCAAAAATCATGGAAAAGAAAGGAACTCAGCCTTAGGGTGTGTATCAGTTTCCAAACCAAGGCTTCGTCGGAAGGGGAAAAAATAGGCCGCCGATCATGGGGGTTGTGACTATGGGACGACCAACCGGGAGGGGGAGACGATGGCTGGCCCTAAGTCAAGCTGAGGGGGGAGTAGAGATGCCGGTCGGGAGGCACTCGGCAAAGGGAGCAGTGCACCAGGCCATGTAAGGTGCGAGCTGGTGCCACCGGACAGAGGGTCGGCCAATGCAAGAGGCGCGCGCGTAGGTCGGGGAGGTTGTACGAGCCGACTGACCGTGGGGTCGGGGCGACGACGTGAGCGGGCTAGGAGGGAGTTCTAGACAGAAGTGTATGTGTTTTGTGCTAGGTAGGTGTGGCATGCCAGGAAGTCACTGCGCAAGGGAGCAGGGGCAGCGCCACGTAGGGTTTCGAGGGGAGGGGGAAGTTGTGACTGATAAGGGCTTCTCCCTTATTCATTTTTTTCTAATTAAATCACGATAATAATATAGAATAAATGATAACAACAATAAAAAACAATATTAAAATGTTAATAGTTGTAGAAATAATATTAATATTACTAGTACCAATAATAATATTTACATCTTTAACACTAATAATAATAATAATAATAATAATAATAATAACATAATAACATATTAAGCATATTAATAATAATAATACTGTTATTAAATAATAATAAAAATCACAAGAATTATAATAAAGAAAGAAGAAAAAATTACCACTTCTATCATTATTAAAATAATTCATAAAACTTCATTTATTTATTTATTTATTTATCTCTCATCTTACATAAACCTCATTTATTTAATTTTTACTTCATTTATTAGTTATGAACATCAGGTAGGCCGTGCGGGGAACTGGGTGAGGTTGTGGGGCTTTGACCACAGTGTGCTTAACGATGTCAAGGCCAAAAACATGTTTTTAAATAGGAACACAAAAATTTTAAGTCGGGTCTCGAACCGAACTACCCGATCCCCAGAAAATTAATAAAATAAATAATTTAAAAATGATGTGTGTGACAATTCTCCCCACCATAGCACTTTACATCCCTGGAAAGCCACAAAATCAGGCTAAACCCCCAAGTAGAAAATGACAACCCCTTAAGGTTCGAATAGAATTCCTACGAAAAATGAGTGAAAAGAGGCCAATGCACCGTGCTCACAGAAAGTGTCTTAATGAAAACATCAAGAAACTCGTAAAAAGTCTTTCTAGTATGTGTCTCCCACCCCAAAGAGCTAGAACACCTCCGGTTGACTGATCAATAAAAGGAACTCTCACACCCACAGAAACCAACGTCACAAGCCGAAACATCTCAAGCACTATTAAACGAAAACCACACCATTTGGCTTGAATGAACAAAAAAGTTCAAGCCAAGTCCAAGGAAAACTCTTATCACTTATCACCAATCCATATTTAGAACTAGAACAAAAAAATCAGAATGGGGAAGCCTGGGGGTCTCACCACCATTAAGAACCTACCAACGCTCAAGACGAGACTGGAAAACTGATATGGGTAGGTCCAAGAAGACTCCCCACCGTTAAATAAAATTCCAACATGATTCATTTCAGAGACATTCGTGTGAGACCCAATGTGGGTCTCCACACCATTAGAACTAATAGAAGATACAGAACTTTGAAAATTTTCTGACAGTGACCAAACACCCCACCACAAGTGGTGGGGAGGGAGGGGCCCAACTGCCCGGGGTGTCAAAATCATGACCCAAGAAAAACCATCATCCCATCATCCTGGTATGAGTACTATTCAAATTTGAGACTGATTTACCCAACATACCCTATAAGGACCACTAAAAGCAATTACATTCAGTGGGATGCAACCCCCAAGAATTTTAGGTAATGAGATGACCACACATCCTCATATCCATGGAAACCTCATGCACCCAAATAGTTCGTTTAGAATGGAATAACCACTGAAAAATTTTTAAACCTCCTTCACTGTCAATACCGATTATAAAAGTAAAGATGGGGTCCCGTACACTCTCGGGGTTCCTGACTACGCTCCAGCTTCACTCTGGGGACTTTGGCTAGAGCCCTAATGTTTGAAGCATCTCTTGCCTCATAGTTAGGCATTGAAAACACCCAATCGAAGCTTCTTCTTTTGGTTTCACATGCTACCACACCGCAACGAATACAACACCAACAAACACAACACACCACGACATCCAACTACTCCATCGTGGAACATCCTCAAAAACAAGGGTTTAGATGATGCACATGCATCACTTCTCCACCATAACCAAGAAACTTAAGAAGGAAATATGTATAACAAACACTCCCCTTTGAACAGAAAAATTGAAACTCCCTACGAGGAGGACACGGTCCTATGAAGACAGAGATTCTAGGAGAGTTATACAAAATCCACCTTTAATCTTCAAAAGAACTCTGCAAGACGTCACTAAACATGACCCTTTCAGCTGATGAATTCACTATGAGCCTTTCAAACAATCGGTCTACATTGATAACTATGAACCGCCTTCACCCTTCCCCGATGGAATTCCTTTCACCATTTCTGGGGGGAAACCTTCCGACGCAACGATGTCAAACTTCATACCCAATGACTCAGACATCTCAAGAAGACCAAAAATCCTATCAATTCTATTTGCATCTATCATCTCGTTGCGACAGTATCCACATGAATGAAAATAAAAATTATAATATTTATCCCTATCACTCAAAAGGAAGAGTGATTGCTTTAATCAACTGGAGCGTCAGCCAACGACAAATTACCCATTTCTGTACTTCAATCTCATGTTAATTCTTTATAGGGGCGTGCATAGGTCAAGAAAGAAAACCATAGACCCAATAAAAATGGTCCAATGGACAAGACATATCGTAAGAGAACACTAAACGTGTAGGGAGAACCAATGTAAGGGCTTCCCGAAGCATTTTTCAAAAGAAACAACAAACCACCCGCTTTCACACCAACTAACCAATAAGAATTGGAACTCAAGACAAAAATCATCCCAAAATAATTCTCAGCTCGAAACGCCCCACATGCAACATTCCCAAAATACAAGGACACATCACACAACCACCGATTATTAAAACACCTATTCATTTTTACTTACAAACCAGATTTCCATGAATTCACATCAAATAGATGAGGAACGATGCAAGAGGAGACTAGTGTCAGTGGGTGACAGGGAAATATGGTTTGCGGCCATACGCCAATCAGGCCAATGCCACAAATAGTATTCTAGGATAGTGTCCCTAGATCCACATGGCTTTCCAGACCCTGCGAACTCACTGGGAGCACTAACCCTACTCCTATTTCATTTCCCCTAGACAATATTAACCGTAAGAACCAAAGAATCACACAACCCTCAACTTAATTTGGTAAATCAAGTCCCACCACGAGGTATGTTGGCCAGGAACCTTGCTCCTAGCTAGAAAGTAGAGTTCCGACAACCTTAACGCTAGTCTATCATGACTCTATCCCAAAAGAACACATCCCAAGAGAGAAAACCTCATATAATACCATTTTATCATGAACCACGCTAGGTCACCATCCGGCTCGGTGCCTGACCCTGTCCACGGCAAGGCCCAAAGGGCATTCCCGATCCCCATGGGCTGGCACAAGTGCCCGAGTATCAAAACTAATGCATGGGAACGAGTTACCCAAAATAGTAAACACAAAACAACTGACAAGATAAATAAACTAAAACTAAAAACAAATAACCAAACAAGACCATAAATAAAAATCCAGTTTAAAGGTTTACAACTTGAACCAACATCCAAAAAGTAACAACAAAAAAGAAACTAAAACTCTATATCAATCCTCCAAGCAACAAGAGAGGTGTGACATCCACAAGATACAAACACAAACCTTCATGATAAGACCATCAAAACCCCAAACCACCATCATTGAGCACGATGTCACAACCGGGAATACACAAGCAACAAACTACTACCACCTACAAATACATCTCTATTATTGTTCTTTAGAACACCCATAGTTCATTTTTTGGTTCCCTTAGGCAATATAGTGATTAGGGAAATAGTCTTTGAGTGTTTTGCTCTAGAAATGTGGTTAAAACTATAGAAACTCTATATGATCACCTCAATTATTGGTCACCTCTAGAAGAAACATTGAATATTAACATTTAAAATGTGTCTTAGAGCCTCAATCAAAGCCCATTTTGATGAATTCAACAATATTATGCTTTGTTTGTCTAATATAAATGTATCTATTGAGGAGAAAGACCATACCATAATTTTATTAATCTTTATTAATAGTTCTTCTTATACTCTTTTTGAAACCATTATGTATGGTGTTGAATCCATGTCCCTTGAAGAGGTTAAATGAGCCTTATTGTATAAAGAGTTTCGTATAAAAACTAATGTAAAGGGTGAGTTTGAGACCTTGTTTATAAGGATTAGACTGGAAAACAAGGTAAAAAGGAAAGATAATTGTTATAAAAACCCAAAATATTATAAATAAAATACCCCTTATTATTTAATTAAATGTCTTATTATGTAATATGGTTAGAGAAAACACATGAACTTATTTGGTTTTATTATATCCCATCAGATTTAAAAGACTGTTAAACAACATTATCATTGATAATGTAATCATTGAACAGTGATCATATGATTAGTATAAATAGAGGGTCTTAACATTTCCAATTAACATGGAAAAAGGATCTGATGGCCTCAACCAGTATGATTGTACTCTATGAATCCTATTTATCGGAGATTTTGAGGGAGATATCATCACTGGGATTTTACATTGTAAAATATTAATATGATATCCAACAGCTTAATCATGAGAGAACCCATTTATAGGAGAAGTTCAAGATCATCGAGATCATGTCCCAAACTATGTACGTCAAACCACCCCATAAAAATATCGTTGTTGTGCATCTTACTCTTAGGGTATTTTCTAGTGTATTAAGGGGATATGTATCAAGACCAAAATAATATGAATATGTATATTTTATAGAATAATTGTAATATTTACTTTTTATCATTTCTTTATAAAGGATTTTTATTTTTATATAATAAATCAAAATTGTATTTCTAATTAGTATTAAATTTCAATTAACATGTTTATTTTGATGAATTAATGGATTTTTGAAATAAATAATATTTTAATAAAATATTCTTATTAAATAGTTTTTATCAAATATAAATTATCATATAATTTTTATTAAGGAAAATATAATTTTTATACGGGTTCGAAACTTTTATTATGAAAAAACCCAGCATTTATAAATTAATGTCGATTATTATTTTAAAAGTGAAAATACACATATATAGAAAATTATTTTGACAAATTGAATATTTTTTTTGGAATCATAATGTTGAAATTATCCAATGGTGAATTATTTGTAATTTTTTGTGGTAGTCGAATATTTAGGTAAAAATTAGATGTCGTATAAATATATGTTGTGTATTATGACATCATAATGACCCAAAAGTGATGTAATAAATAATATAAAAGGTATATACAAACAAATATATATTTTCCCATTAAAATAATTTTATTTTATTTTTATTTGAATAATTTTATAATCCTTTATGAATCCTCCAAAACAATTAATATATTTTAGTGATTTAAAATAATTTCTTTAAGAGTATAACTCACTTCTACATAAGCAAGGTTAATATTTATTAAGTTTGACCCATTTCATTTTAAAATAATTTAAACCAACCCTATTTGGAATAAACCATGGGAAAACAATGGGAGAGTTTCTAGTTTTGGTTATTTTATTATATAGAGTCCAAAACCTAAGTGTGGGAAAAAATAAAGAACTCCTCTCTCTTTTCCTATATAAACCCACCCAGGCTCCCGTTTATCTTCACTCAAAATCCTTAAATCACACCATTACTATGACCTCCCATCTATATAGTCCTCCCAAGGCGCATCCATGCCCTCGTGAATCTCTTCCTAAGAATTTGGAATCACGCTCTCAAGGTAAGGGGTCCTCACATTCTCCCCTTTATTCAAGAACCTTCTTCATTTTATTCCCTTTTATTTTCAATTCCTAATGTTGAGGTGTGTTTCTAAAAATTCCCTATACTTCCCTGATGATTTATAAATTAATATATACCCCTTTCATTCTCATTAATCCCTTCCATGAACATTTATGTTCTCCCATTATGGTGCCGAAATTTCACTACGAGATTCCATGCTAAAATATGTGTAGTGAATACCCATACCCAATCCCTTTCAAGGGTGTTCACATTTATACACATATACTTATTTGATTGGGTAAATACATGTATTTATTCCATAATCCTTTATTTTGGAATAAAATGTGATGAAAAATGACTTCATGTTATATGATCTATGTGGCACACTTAAGCATGATAATGAAATGAAAGTGATGGGTGCGCTCAAAATTATATAGCGCTCCATCACATTGGGTAATGTTTAGTCTCATGAGATTTCATGTTGGTATAGGGAGTAAACTTGATTCCTTTGTGGGACTTTCTCTATCATGATGTTTTTGAAGTTATCCTTGACCTATGTTTTTGATGTAGTGTTTCAAGTTGTTGCCACATTTCTCAAGTTGTCTTTATGTTAAAATGCCATATCGTGCCTCATTATTAATGTGTATGATTCTCATTCCTTTTATGTCTCATTGATATGCCTATTTTATAACAAGCATTAATTTCTTCATGTTATTTCATGTTTATTCCCTTACTGGGCTTTATAGCTGACCCCTTTCATATGTATGTCCCCAGGTTATCCCATGTAGTTTTAAGTATGAAGGAATATTATGAACATGTTAAGGAGGTTTTCAATAAACATGATGTATTTCATTTTTTAAGTTGTTATGTTATGTAGATAATTCCCAAATAGACAATACTTATCAATATTCCATGTTGTATTATGTGTAATATTATATAATAAATTAATATTTAATGTGTAATAAAGAGAAGGGTTGTTATAGTTGGTATCAAAGGAAAAGTTTAGTTATTTTTGGGATTGGGATTATAAAACTATAGCAAAATCCTTTGGTATAAAACTAAGTATAAGAAAAAATCATGAAATTTTGGTAATTATATAGTAAGTGGTTTATCAAGAAAATTCATCTCTATCTGGATAATATAAGTTTATGTGTCTCTGGCACAGATTTTCATAGGGGTAAAACCTGAAAACACTACATTAAACTAGACTCGATCGAGAAGTGGTGCATGCCAATGAGCCTTATTGCACACCTATTTTGAAACTACCAAGCTACATGCTTTAGTAAATTCATAATCTCCTTTTGAACCATTATTAAGGGAACAATAAAAATTCACATAAGAATCTATGTTCGGAAATAGATCATGAATAACATATATTGAAGACTAAAAATTAATAAGTTAAGGAAAGAAATGTCATTTATAAGTTATCCCTTTAATGTTATTGGATTCCCATTTATGTGTCTAATAATTAAAAAATATTCACCCTTAATTTTCCATTTATTCTAGACAATGGATAAAAAGATTAGGAAATGGTTAAACAACTAATCTAACAGGCAATGTGATGACTACCCCCAACGAGACGTATAACCCGATGAGAGCGGGAATCACGAACTTTGTGAAGATTCTCTCTTAGCTGACTCAGGTTCTGAATACAAACTCGGATAAAGAGCAGTGCCCAAATCCCCCTAATAAATAACAAGATTCAATTGACACATTTATGTGAAAAATTCCTCTAACTTTCAATGAATCATATAATCCCTTAATCATGTAACAATAGATCAACTCCCTTGAGAAGATCTTCTCCATCCTTCAATGTTCTGAATAAGATAAGTTTCTACAAGATTTTTATCATATGGAGGGAGAAACTAATTATTTGTGAATGTTGATCAACATTACTAAGCCTGAGAAACAGATCTAAGTGATAGGGTGGAATGAATTCTAGAAAAACAAATTGATAAATATTTTTCGTGCACTATCCAACTTAAATTAGAAAGGTATTTCCTTGCCCTCAAGAAAAGAGATTATGAATATATTGGGGAATATGAGGAAAACATCATAAGGCATGTGTGATACACCTCTAGTTTGGTTGTTTCCCCTGAGTGCAAGTTTGGATACTTCTTTGGTGAGATAAAACCCAATCTATGAAAATACTTATAGATTTGAGACTGTGATAGCTATGAGAAAGTTTTCCAATGTGCCCTCAAAGTTGAAATGGAGACTAGTGAGTCTCAAGGGAACCATGGGGATAAGAAGTGGAATGTATAATTTAATTTTGGTGGTCTGATGGAGAAATATAATGATGTTAATAAATTTCAACATCCCACTTGTCAAAAGTGCGCAAAGAATAACCCCACAAATTTCCTAATGGGGACAAGGAAATGTTTTAAGTGTGGGAAAGAATGACACCTAGCTAGCAATTTCCGAAAGAAGAAACATACTAATTCGTTGGAGGAAAGGAATGCTTTGGTAAACCCTCAATGCATTGTTCATTGTATCAACTCCAATAAATTAAGAAACTTTTGAAACCAATACATTAAGCCAAGGGGTTTCAGAGAAAACCAACAACCTCAAAGAAAGCAAGGGTGATCTTTTGAAATCACAACCGCTGAGGTGGGTCCTGAAAATGAAGTAGTGATAAGTACTCTAGTTATCCATTCAAGAAAAGTGAATGTACTTTTTTGTTCTGGTTATATGAATTCCTTCATATCACGAAATATTCATAGAACAATTCAAACACCAACACAAATCATGGAAGTAGAGCTATCAGTGAAAATGGAAAATGGGTAAATTGTTTTATACCAAGTATATAACTCCTTCCCTATCAAAATTTTTTACCAGAAATTTATAGAAAACCTTTTCATGCTCCCTTGGGATGAATTTAATGCAATTATGGGAATGTATTGACTTTCCATGTATAGATCCCACATAAATTACCATGAGAAGGAAATCCCTTGTCATATTTTGAATCATCCTCTGATTCTCTACAAATGAAATGAAATGGATGAATCTTCTTTAGAACTAACATCTCAAGAATGGATTCTATTACCTAATGAAAAAGTGTATCTAGCTCATACGATTGAGTCTATGGAAAGGATCATCCTTGAAGGCATGCCCATTATGAAGAAATATGTTGATGTGTTTCTGGGAGAATTTTCTAGTCTTCGACCTAGTCAAGTGGTTGAATTTTGAATCAAGATTATACCTAAGGAATTGCCATTATCCAAGACTCTATATAAATAGGCTATTATGGAAGTTGAGGAGCTGAAGAAAAAACTACAGGATAATCTAGATAAAGGGTTCATACACCCAAGTTCTTCACCTTGGTGCGTGTCATTCCTCTTCATCAAGAAGAAGGAGGGTCAATGCATCTTTATATTGATTATTGTGAGCTCAATAAGATCATGATAAATAACAAGTATCCTCTTCCACATAATAAGGAATTGTTCAACCATCTACATGGAGAGAAATACTTCTCCAAGGTGGATTTGTGGTTAGGATATTACCAAGTTAGAGTAAAGAAGGAAAATATCTGAAATTCGTCTTTTTGTATAATTTATAGGCACTATGAGTTCATATTAATGCCATTTGGACTCACTAATTATCTAAAAATGTTCATGGACTTGATTAATAGAGTATTTAGATAATACCTCCAAAATTTGTGTTAGTATTTATATATGATATTATAATATACTCCAAAAGAAAGTAGGATCATTTGGAGCATCTGAGCACGTTTCTAAATACCTTACGAAAGGAGAAGCTTTATGACAAGTACAAAAAATGTGAGTTCTGGTTGAAGGAAGTCTCATTATAATGGCATATTATCAGAATAAATGGGTTATATGTGGACCATTTAAATACATAAGTAATTAGAGAATGGTTGAGGCCAACATATTTTATAGATATCCGTAGTTTCTTAGGATTATCTGAGTACTATTGTCAATTAGTGAGAAATTCCCCGTGATTGTAAAACCCTCTAACCAAGATAACCCAAAATGGGCTTAAGTTTTCTTGGAATGATAAATGTGAAGATAAAATCAAGGAGTTGAAAAGGAGGCTTATCAATTCACATGTACTCACTCTACCCCCAAGTGGATAACATTTTGTGGTATTCAGTGATGCCTAGAAGAAGGCCTTGGGATGTGTGTTAATGGAAAATCAAAAATTGATAGCTTATGTTTCAATGAAGTTGAATGTTCACGAACAAAACTACCTAACACATGATCTGGAGTTAGCTGAAATTATCATCGCTTTGAAGATATGGAGGAATTATCTCTTTAGGGATAAGGGTGAAATATATATGAATCAGAAAATCCTCAAGTATATATTCACACAGAAAGAGATGAATATGAAGCAACGAAGATGGTTAGAGTTGATCAAGGACTATGATTGCTAAATCAACTTCCATCCATGAAAAGTGAATAAAGTGGAAGATTCTATAAGTATAAAGGATCCAACAATATTATCATTAATGAGAATTGAGAAGGATGTGATCTTCTTAGACTTAAATAGGATTTGAAAGGGAATCATAAAGGAAGGAACATCATCAATCCTTTCACAAATTATTGTCCAATCGTATCTTTTGGTTAATATAAAAGGATATTCAAAGAGATAATGTGGGAATTTAGAAGAAAGATGAAGCTATAAGAAAAGGAAAATCCTCAGAGTTTAATCTTAATGAATAAAGTGTTGTGAAATTTGGGTCATGACTATGTGTACCATAAAATCATGAGTTAAAGGATATGTTGGATAATGCACATAGTTCGACATTCTCTATCCATCCAGGAAGAACATAGATGTATCGAGATCTCCAAGATTACTATTGGTGGGATAATATGAAGAAGGAGATCATGGAATATACATCAAGATGTCTTATATGTCAGCAAGTGAAGGATGAAAGGAAAAAATTCAAGGGGATGATACAACCATTACCCATACCTACATGGAAATTGGAAGACATCACTATGGACTTTTTCACTAGTGTTCCAAAGACATAAAGAGGAAGTAATGTTGTCCAGGTCATGTTGGATCCTCTTATAAAGACTACACATTTCATTGAAATTCAAGAGGACTTCTCACTCGATCAACTTTCAAGGATTTATATTAGAGAAGTTGTGATGCTTTGTGGAACACCACTATCAATTCTATCTGATCGAGATCCAAGATTTACCTCTAAGTTCTAGAAGAGTTTCTAACACTCTCTAAATATTGAGTTGAACTTCATCATGACTTATCACACATAAACATATGGGAAATATGAGCAGACTATCAAGACACTTGATGACATGTTGAGAGCATTCTAAATTGAATTTAAAGGAGGATGGGACCAACATCTTCCTCTGGTTGAATTCTCATACAATAACAATTTCTAATCATGCATCCAAATGGATCCCGATGAATCCATTTATGGGAAGAGGTGTAGAACACCTGCATGTTGGGATGAAGTTGGGGAATGCAAACTACTAGGTCCTAAAATTGTTGAGGAAATGGTGGAAAAGATTAAGACCATTCAGCCACACATCAAGGCTACTCAGAGTTGACTAAAGAGATATGATGAAAATCATCGATGAGACCAATATTTTGATGTTGGAGACATGTTATTCCTCTACATATCTTCATGGAAGAAAATCATGAGATTTGGGAAGAAATGAAAGCTTAGTCCAATATACATCGGTCCCTTTGATTTTATAAACCTGGTAACCAAAAGTTTATTATAAGTCGAGAAGTGGTTTTCTATGAATATGTTTCTCCCAAATCTAGATATTCCACAGATCATACTGACTACACACCTCAAAATGATTATGTTAAGATTGACCAGTCCATCCAATTTTGGGCTCCTATTGAGCTTTCTCCACTTGAAGCTCAATCTGTGATTTAGTCTCACTCGTGCTATGACTCGTAGTTAGATAGTGATCCTCCTAATGCTTCTGGTGATAACTAACTCACTAGAGATAGGTAAAGGAGTGTTATAAGCCCCCTGCTCATTTTGGACAACATGGGAAGACCTATTTTACTTTCCTTGTTGCCCAGGATCTTGAATCTGAGGATCCTCAAAGGCACAAACAAGCTATTGATTTTGGAGATTCCAAATAATGAATCTCTTCCATGGATGATGAGATAAACTCTTTAAAGAAGAATAAGTGTTTTGTTGTTTACAAACCATCTAATTCTAATATAATATGCTACAAGTGGATATTTAAAATAAAAGAGGACAACACTAGAGATCAAAATATTAAGTTTAAGGCCAGTTTGGTGGCTAGGGGATTCCTATGAAGAGAATGGATATATTACATAGAAATTTTCACTCATGTGGTTAAATACTCATCCATCTAGCTGTTAATTTCTTTTGTTGATTCCCATGATTTCCACATTAAGCATCTTGATGTTAAAACAATATTTCAATATAGGGATATTGATTAACAAATTTATATGACACCTACATAAGGTTACAAGAATGACATCAAATCAAACTAGGTATGTCTTTTAAAAAAATCATTATATTGTTTGAAAAAGGCATCTTGATAATGATGTAAAAGGTTTGACTCATTCATGTTTGACATTCAATTTAGTCGAAGTAAACATGATTCTTGTGTCTATTACAAAATTGTTAAAAATGTCATGCTTTATCGGATGTTATTTGTTGATTATATGTTGATTATATTAAAATATATGAAACCCATAATTGCTGAGAAATCTCATTTATAGAATTACTTTGAAATTAATGAATTAGGTAATGTAAAGAAAATATTGATTATGGAATTTATTATAGATAAAAAAGAATAACTTGTTGCATCCGCCTCAACATTCTTACATCTTAAAGGCCCTTAAAGGTATTTTTTGAGTCTCTTAAGCCTGTTAATGTGCCTTTTACCTACCACTTCAAACTTTCACTCTCTCGAGAACCTGTCTCAAGTTCTCAAATTGAATATATGTCATGAATTCCTTATGACAATATTATTTGAAGTATCATGTACTACATGATATGCACTAGACTCGATGTTGCATTTTCTACATGTACTCTTAGTCGTTTCATGGTTAACCCGAGCAAGCCACATTGGCAAGCCCTCAAGTGGATTCTTAGATATGATGTTGCATTTTCTCCATGTACTCTTCATAGTTTCATGGATAACCCAAGCAAGCCACACTGGTAAACCATCAAGTGTATTCTTAGAGGTTTTGGTAGAAATATCAATATTTATGGTGGATCAGTATTATTAATGCTCCTGGTGAGAAAGGTGTATGGGATTTCCATATTATATTATATTCAATAACAGTCATGATAAAAATAAAATTTGTAAACTAGAATATGTAATTGCAGAATTGGAAACATACATTTGTATCAAGTCAAAAATTCCAGTTGTTGAATGATGAATGCATACTACGGACCCTGGTTTTTCCCCACCACTATTCAATACACAACTAACAGGATTAAACGCCCGTCTGAATTCATATTATTCGGATGTGAATTCATATTATTCATGTGGATCAGTCTAATGATTTTATCACTATTTCTAATGTAAATGACATTCTATAGCGTGATTGGTTGGGAGCTTTCGTCACAGATGAATATATTTGGTACGTTGAAAAAATTATTGTTTTTATTTTTTGATATATGATTTCTATTACAATTTTAACAATGCGTTTTTAATTTCGGATTTTTATAAAAAAAATTAAGCTATTTGAGAATTTGTACATAAATTCATATTTATAAGTCCACATATTTATTTCTCGGAATCAATAAGGATGAGAGAAGGTGAAATTTTAGAAAATGTTGAAAAAATGCCGACATTTTTGAAGCGAATTCTACAGATGATAATAGGTACCATGCAAGAGTTAAACTATATATATCATTTACTATTACAATAATTTTTCTTAATGTGTAGTACTTATGGTTTATTTTTTTAGTATTGACTAGATGCTAATTATGATAAATCCAGTTATCAATGATTTGCTTTTTGGATCCGCTATATGAGTTTTGAAAAATGGGTGGAACATGATGCCACTTAATAACTAGTAAATATTATATTCTAAATGTTTTATTATATGTTCTATAATATGCATTAACATTCATGTTTTACTTGGTAGCATAATTCTTATGTAACGATTAGTAGGGGATTAATAAATGAGAAAGAAGAATTAAGTGGATTAGTGTAGTTGGAAAACTGTTGATAGTACAATATTGAGAATGTAACAAATTTCATATAATTATCAATGTTCTATTAATGCCGAAAACAGGAAAATAGCAACAAATGTTTTCACTTGGTTTGAAAATTTATGAAAGATATCTAAGCACCTATAAATAAATTCAGGAATGGATATTTTATCATCTAAAAATATGGTTCAAATTTGAGTGCAAAATCTTGATTAGAAATGGTATGTCACCATGTTTCTGGAAAAAGCTCTTGGGTTGTGATGAAACCAGAGAAAGATTATCACTGATCTATTAGTGGCTTGTACGAATGAAATTTACATCATTAATAAAAATGGTGTTGTCTAAGCAACATAAAGTTTATTTTCCATTTTAAGCGTTTGAGTAAAAAAAGAGGTGTGACATGCTCAATTTTGAGAAAACGAGATCTAACTGTATGTCATTCCAGTCATGTCATTGTGGCGGGATGATTTTTTAATATGGGTTTTAGGAAAATAAAAATTTGGGAAAAGGGGTTAGGGTTCCGATATTTTTAAAATTGGGTCTGGGATGCCTGAATGTCGTTCAAACATCCTTCTGTGGCGAAGGATGCGTGAACGTCGTTCACGCATCCCGGACCCAGGCAGTAATGTGTGAACGGTGTTCACGTGTCCTTTACTGACTAGCTAAAGGAAGCGTGAACGTCGTTCACACATCCTTGTGTGGGAAAAGATGCGTGAACGGCGTTCACGCATCCGAGCCGCGGCAGTGATGCGTGAACGCCGTTCACGCATCATTCGCGGACTAGCTATAGGATGCGTGAACGACGTTCACGCATCCGAACGAGATTTTCTATAAAAGGAGGGGTCCCCCCCCCAACTCATTGTTCTCCTCTGGTTTTTGTTGCGAAGCTCTGTAGAAATTCATTCTCAACAAATATTTGCTGCTTTTATTGAGCTAAAATTTCTATTTAATAATCTAATTGTTTAATTGTGTTTATTTATTTCATTTGTATGTTTAATTGTGTGTATGATTTATTTATTTCATATGTTATGCATGAAATGTTTTGTATGATTTAATTTTCTTGATTTGGAATGTTTGTATGATTTAATTTTTTGAAGGTATGTTGTCTGAATATTGAATGTTTTATGTTATGTCTAAATTTTTTAATGTTTAGGAAAAGTAATTTATGTTAGAGAAATTTATTTTAATGGATGGTTTTGATGTAAGTGTAAATTAAATTACTTTTATTTACTAGTACTAATATTTTTAATCAATAAAGTATAAAATATATTTACTTATATTTTGAAAAGTAGAAGAATTCCCAAAAAACATTACAATTTCATAAAATTTAAAATAACAAAAGTGTTTATTATGTAAATCTCAATTAGATCAGTTATAATAAAATTTATTAAATGTTATTAATAATTATATATATATATATACACACATGAAGTTAAATTTTTGTAAAAGAGGTGTAGTATTTAATATAGATTTTATATAATACGGATAATATAATAAATATACCAAAAAACACGGTATGAGTGATGAATGATCTTGAGATGACCGACCATGCATAATTGAAATTACATGTTTTATTATGTGTATGTTGTTATTCAATTTGTAATAATTGCATTTTTTCCGCATTGATGACCTGAGATTCATCTCTTAGTAAGTGTAAGGACCTATGTGTCCGCTTAAAATAATTTATGTATTTCATACCCCTAGACCCCCTCACATGCATGTGAGTAAATTTGTAATTAAAAGACAGATGTCCCGAAGAGGTGTCGACGAAGAGGAATCCCTGAAGAGGTGTCGATGAAGAGGAATTCGAGAACTCGTTCGAGAGGAGGCGTTGCTATTTGATAGGAGATTGGTGGTTGCTGCAATATTTGATAATAGAGACAGGAGTTTACCCATATAGGTTGTGGTTAGTTTATCAGATAATGATAAACTAATCGTAAGTCTCAAGATCAAGTCATGATTATATAATCATAAGTAATTAAACTTTATGAAACATATTAAATTTGATTTTGTGCTAAAATCACAATCACTATACCTTAACAGTGATAAATAAATACATCAAAAAGTCTCAAGATAATCAATTATTCAAAACCAAATTAAATAATTTAAAATTTTAATGTAGTGTATAATATTTTTTAAATTATTTTTTATAGGTAATTATGTATGCTCAAATATATTGCAACGGTGAGGTAATTTGTACCGAGAAGGGTTTTAGCTATAGTGTGCCACATGTCAAAGTGGTAAATCTCCATGGTTGTATGACATTGGATGTAGTTCGTAATAAGATTCATAGTCGGTTAAAACTAAGTGCAGGACAAGCAATCACTTCAATTAGATATCGAAATCTTCAATATCCTGAGCGTCTGTGGCATAGCGACTACCCTATAGTCGATGATGAGTATTGGATGGAGGCTTCTCAGTTATTCCGGCAACAGGGTATTAATGGTTTGATGGAATTATTTATTTTCATTTCTGATATTGATGTGGTGCAATCGATTACTACAGAACCATGCTTTGTGACCTCTATAGAAGTCGGTCCTTCACAACAGTCTTATTCATTGCCTCCTTCTCATATGACTCCTGTGGAAGAATGTAATGAGGAAGATCATAAAAATTTGGAAGGAAATGTATATGACATCCCTTTCTGTGCTGATATAGTGAATGAAAGTTTATCTGAGGAAGAATAATCTAGGGAGTCAGCAGGAGATGATGTGGTTGGGAATGAACCTTCTGAAGTTCCTTTGAGAGACAAACATCCACTACATCCACCAGTTAGTGGTAATCAGCCTTCAGTTTTGAGTTCCTTAGTTGGAGGAATGTCTCGTGAACAACATTTTGATTGGGATGTCATTACACCAGCTTCTGAATTCCATGGCATTATAGGGAATAGGCCTGCATCAAATGATAATGCCATATATGTTGGGTAGGAGTTCGAAAGTAAATAGGTCATGAAAAATGTGATAAAGAAATACCACATTGAGTGACATTTCACATTTGTGGTTTATGAGTCAAATAAGACCAAATATCTCATTCGTTGTGAAAAATATGGGTCATAATGTAAATTTCGATTAAGAGCACTATTTGATAAATAGTATGGATGTTGGAAGATAACCAAATTAGAAGGCCCACACACTTGTCTGCATCCCAGCTTGGCACAAGATCACTCTTCCCTTGATGCATAGTTTATATCTACTGTTATTTGTGAGATGATACGAACAATTCAGGATGTTACTTTTTCCCTTGTTCAGGAAAGGATTCAACAGTTGTATAACTATAAGGTATCATACAACAAAGCTTGGAATGAAAAACAGAAAGCCATTGTAAAATTGTATGGTGATTGGGATGAGTCTTATGCGATGTTGCCACAGCTTATGGAATTGTTGTCTCTCAATAATCAGATTTTTTATCAATTGGACAATGTTGAGTATGTATCCCAAAATCATCGAGTTGATCGGTCAAAGGTGAAGTTCAATAGAATTTTTTGGGCATTCAGACCATGCCTTGCTGCATTTACTTATTTTAAACAATTTATTCAGGTATATGGAACATTCCTTTATGGAAAGTATATAGGTGTTCTACTCATTGCTACCACACAGGATGGTAATCGCGCTCCTCTTCACTTGCTTTTGTTGTTGTTGAAAAAGAAAATTTTGAATGCTGGAGCTGGTTCTTGGCATGTGTACGTGTTCATGTCACGCAAAAACAGGGCGTGTGTCTGATATCTGATCGTCATCGAGCGATTATAGAGGTCGTGAGTAGTGATGGGGTTTCTTGGACTGAGCCGAATGCTTATCACAGTTATTGCATTAGACATATTGCAAGTAATGTGCATAAGCAGTTTAGAGATGAGGCCATAAAGAAGGTGATCCTCAAATTGGGTATGGTTTTCTAAACTTTCTTTTTTTAAAAAAAATTAATATCCATTTTAATACATTATTAGGTTATACTATCAGCATATGAACCCCAATAAGAAAGGTTTGATCGACGTATTGAAGAGATCCGAACAGTTAATGAGGAGGTATATGGATATATGGTACAAATTTCAAAGGAAAAATGGTCATTAGCATACGATGGTGGCATGAGATATGGGCATATGACCACTAATATAGTGGAGTGCGTAAATGGGGTCCTCAAGGGTGTGCACAAACTCCCAATCACAGGGTTAGTGCAAGAGAAATTTTTTAGATTTGTTCACTACTTTGTTGACCGGTCCCAAAAGGCCTACCAGAGGATGGAAAATGGAATGCTTTTTACTCAGCATTTTCAAAATGATATTGACCGGATACGGAATGAGGCTTCACAATGGAATGTTATAGCCTTTGATAGGGAAAAGAGGAGTTTTCGGGTAAGACAGTGCTACGAACAGGGTACATGCACTAATGGTGGAGTGTTTGTCGTGATGTTGGAAAACAGGTACTGTGATTGTGGTAGCTTTCAGGAATTGAGATATCCATGTGTACATGTTATTGCAGCTTGCGCTTCGGTAAATATATCATGGGAGCCATATGTTGACCCGGTGTATCACATGAGCACTTTGGTTAACTGTTATAGTGTTGCTTGGATGTCTGTTGGTGACTTCCATTCTATCACATTGCCTGCTGATCAACCGACCATCGTCCCTGATATTTCCAGGTTTTCATAAGTTGGTTTTGGTTTCATTTATAATTTTTTCAATGTCTATCATTTTTGAAATTATTGGCTTCATGCTACCAGGTTGCGGCCTTGAGGAGGACTGAAGTCAACTCACATCATAAATGAGATGGATTGTCCTTGGCAATGAGGAGGGAGAATACGATGTAGTATCTGACATGCAGAAGGACATACTCGTAAGAGATGTCCCCAAGTGGCAGGACAGAGTTCCACATCTCATCATCCATGATCGAGTATGTGTACCTGCTCCATTTTTGTGATAAATATAATTTTATAGAGCGTGAGTTGTACTTTTTCTGGAGGAGTTCAAGTGCCTTATTTTGGATAAATTAACAAACGTAATTTCACAAAAAATAAGAAATAATTAATTTTTCACTTTTTCCTGTTAATTTTTAATGTGGAATAATGTTAATGGTTATTTAATGGATAATGGATAAATTAACAAACGTGATTTCACAATAAATAAGAAATAATTAATTTTTCACTTTTTCCTGTTAATTTTTAATGTGGAATAATGTTAATGGTTATTTAGTGGATAATGGATAACTTAACAAACGTAATTTAACAAAAAAGAAGAAATAATTAATTTTTCACTTTTAAAATCTTGTTTTCTTATAAGATGTCTAGTTTCAGTAATGGAATCTGAGTGTCTGAGCATCATTAACTAATGTTGATTGTGAGACTAGGCTAATTTTGATTGTGACACCAAATGAAAATGAATATATCATGCTTCCACTATTAATAAGTAACGATGATATCATGTGTGCAGATGGAAGGTTTTCCATTACTTACATCTCAGGCTACTCATGTATCATGACTGATTTTAGAGGGACGTCCTGTGGCTCCCTTGAGTGTACGTAGATCTCACCATTTCCATCATACTGCACCACCTCCCGCTATCGTCCCACATCTTTGTCGAGCTAGATTCTATCGAGTAGCGATGTGCGACTTCACATTTCTTGATCATCAGCTCATTGCCGCACTTGTAGAGATATGGAGACCAGAGTCACATACTTTCCATTTCAGTGAGGGGGAGATGACTATTACGTTGCAGGATATGGCCATTATGTTGGGCCTCCCTATCGATGGATTTGCTTTGACAGGTCGAGTTCCATCAGATTTGTCTAAGCTTGTTCATAGACTTCAGGGCATAGAGGTCCAGGATGATGGCAGGACCATCGTCAGTGGTAGATTGCGGATTCCTTGGTTAGACCAGTACTTCACACATTTACCAGATGAAGCTGATGACATCACCGTGCTGCAATTTTCACGCACATATATTTTGAGTCTGATCGGTGGCACGCTTTTTGTTGACCACTCTACTACTTTTGTGCACTTGATGTATCTATCTTTTTTGGAGGATTTGGACCAGGCGGGCCGATATAGTTGGGGGTATGCCTGCCTAGCATATACATACAGAGCCCTATGTAGCGCATGTCGCATCGATAAGATGCAGATCACAGGATGCATGGTTCTTCTACAGATGTGGGTATGGGAGCACATACCTCATTTAGCTCCACATGCCTGTGCGCCATTACCCGTAGATATTGTAGCAGAGGCTCCACGTGGACGTTGGTATGTTATTAATTCCTTATAATATCTAACCTACTTGTATAAAATTCTTTTATGAAATGTAAAAAAAATGTTATCAACAGGTGGAGTCAGGCGCATCGACATTCAGATTCTCCTAGACATGATGTTCAAGCCTACAGACTTATGTTAGACAGCATTCGACCAGACGATGTAAGTGATTATTATTTATATTGTTAAATATTTACTCTTTACTGTACATCTATTCATTTATTAATTTATTATTCATTTTTTCTTTCAGATTACATGGATGCCATATACAGATGATATCCTTCAGAGTCTGCCCCCATACTGTACAGTGATGCTTGATATCGGCTACTGCATGGTTCCACTGATTCATTTTCATATAGTCGAGTGGCATCAGACGGATAGGGTTATGAGACAGTTTGGATTCCTTCAGCCACTTCTTGACCTGCCCAGTCAGTTGGATTCATTGCATTCCCTAAAGATGTCAGGGAAGAGAGATTTTGATTGGAGGAGATACCATGCCAGATATGTTGCATTATGGGACAGACGACGGGAGTCCCAGTTGCGAGGGGCAGGGACAGTACATTTTCATTTGATGGATCAGATGGATTATGCAGGCTGGTACATCAGGTCTCCAGTCATATTTCTGACACGGCACGGACGGGGCTTCCATGACTTCGTATGCATTCTTTCTTTCACTATTGAACATATTTTTTATTCAAATTAGTTAACAATAGAATTTGTTTTCGCAGGATGCTCATATTTGTCATCTACTTCATATGTCTGATCCAGTGGAGAGAGTTGCCTTTGAACCAGCATATTTTCACAGCCTTGTACGACAGATGCTACCGTCGATGGACGAGATTTATCATGGAATTTTCTTTGATCCACCACCTGCTGCAGAGGCCGCGGAGCCTGATGCGGAGGCCGCAGAGCCCGCTGCGGAGGCCGTAGAGCCTGCTGAGCCTCACGTAGATGTACCTGGGGGTGACGGCCCTGTTATGGATGTTGTTGTTCCACAGGAGGAGGCTGCTCACCTTGCTCAGCCACATGATATTGTTCCACTGGAGGAGGGTGTTCAGCATGATCAGTCAGATGCTCCTCCAGCTTCTCAAGCACAACCACAGGTACTTACAGACGCTGACTGGATTGAGTTTGATGTTTTATTGCAGTCATCCGCAACAGAGCATCCATCTACTTCCTATATTGGTGAGAGTTCCGGCCAGCTTCCACTATCCTTAGATGCAGGCCAGGGTACAGGCGGTGAGACTGTACATCCATCGTCTGTCACACAAGAGGATGTGGAGGTGGCTGTCGATGAGGATGCGCAACGTACGCCAGAGCACATACATAGACAGACACGGCGTGGACGGATCCAGTATATGCCTGACTGTGGGACAGAGGAGCATCCACGCCAGAGGCATATATTAGGTTGACATTTGATTTATGATACATTTTGTATGTGTATTACTGTTATCTAGACTTCTATTATATTTTTAATAAGTGTCTTACTGTTATCAAATTATCTACCAATGTATATATATATATGTATAATAAATAATATGATTAAATTAAATGATAAATATTAATTATATTAATTATTTCGAATTGCAATAGAAGTGGTCACAATTATGATGAGTGTTGGTTTAGTCCAACCATGCAGAATGCATATGTTGATAAGAATAAAAGGCCACAACAAGTGTAGAAGAATGGAACAATAGTTGGAAAATCTTCCATTGGGAATATGAAAAGCATTGAAGTCAAGAAAACTGTGAAAGAAAATATTCCCAAGAATAAGTTTGAGCTAAAATCCAAGGATTATTTCATGACAAATCTTGAAATTCATATCATCTCAAGAAGTTGAAACTTGAGGTATTCCAATCACACTTTATCCATTGTTCTTAATTATATTTCTCATTTCAATTAAGGGGGAGAGCTTGATTGATGGAAAGATGGGATGAAAAGGGGAGATTTATCTTTTCACTTGAACTTTTTAATATATTTGGTGAAGTATGTGCAGGATTTAGCATTTCATTGATAATTTTGATTATCTACCCTTGGTTAATAATTGATACACTCTGAGCATGATTTCACATGTATGGTTTTTTATGGAAAACATTGAAAACTACAATTTGAATTAGAAGTTCATTTGTCCAATTTTGAGAAGATACATATTCAGACTTTATAAAAAGAAAACAATTTCTACTGGTACGCAATCTAAAGAGTGAGATTATTGAGTATGCATCTCAAAACTTAGGTCATGTCCATGACATCACTTCTTCCACCTTATTTAGATAAAATGATATTTTTTAGAGATCACATGCCTTAAAAAATATTACTCTTGGATCTAGAAATGAAACTCAGAGAACTTAGCATAGTGATGATGTGATCATGGTTCACTCATCACAATCACTAGATGTTTTTCTTGTAACTCAGTTGTTCACAAATATACCAATATTTAATCAGAAAAACAATGAAAAAGGAGTATTAGAAAGTATAAAAATTAAGTTTCCACTTTAGAATACAAATGGAACCATATGAGGATCTTTATAGAAATAGATGTTTAACTACAGTATATGTTAGAGAATACTCAAGCCAATCTATTAATAATTATTTAATGAATATCTATTATTCATGAATATTTATTAATAATTATTAACATTATTTCAATATTTTCTATTATTTAATTGATATTTATTAATATTTCTTAATTTTTACATTAAGTGTATTAGTTTATAATTAATAGTTATACATTTTGAGGAGGATTTGAGTCCTCTGTGGGATGTGTGAACCCCGTTCACGCATCCCTCCTCTCGAAAGGATGTGTGAACGCCTCAAAATGATTATGTTAAGATTGACGAGTCCACCCAATTTTGGGAAGAATGGAAAGATTAGTCCAAGATACATCGGTCCCTTTGATTTGATAAACCTGGTAACCAAAAGTTTATTATAATTCGAGATGTGGTTTTCCACAAATATGTTTCTCCCAAATCTAGATCTTTCACTGATCATACTCACCATACACCTCAAAATGATTATGTTAAGATTGACGAGTCCACCCAATTTTGGGATCCGATTGATATTTCTCCAATTGAAGATAAATATGTGATTTAGTCTCACTCAAGCTATGATTCAGAGTCAAATAGTGATCCTCATAATGCTACAGGTGATCACATGCTCACTAGAGATAGGGAAAGGAGTGTTATAATCCCCCTGCTCATTTTGGACAGCATGACAAGACCTATTTTACTTTCCTTGTAGCCTATGATCTTGAATATGAGGATCCTCAAAGGTAAAAACAAGCTATTGATGTTGGAGATTCCAAATAATGAATCTATTCCATGTATGATGAGATGAACTCTTTAAAGAATAATAACATGTCGTATCTTGTTTACAAACCATCTAATTCTAATATAATATGCTACAAGTGGATATTTAAAATAAAAGAGGACAACACAAGAGATCAAAATGTTATGTTTAAGGCCAGATTGGTGGCTAGGGGATTCGTACGAAGAGAATGGATAGATTACACTAAAATTTTCACTCTTGTGGTTAAATACTCATCCATCTAATTGCTACTTTCTTATGTAGCTTACCATGATTTTGACATTATGCATCTTGATGTTAAAATAATATTTCTACATAGGGATATTGATTAATAGCTTTATAAGACACCTCCATAAGGTTACATGAATGACTTCAAAGAAAACAAGGTATGTCTTTTAAACAAATCATTATATTGTTTAAAGTAGACATCTCGATAATGATATAAAATTTTTGACCCATTCATGTTTGATAGTCAATTTAGTCGAAGTAAACATGATTCTTGTGTCTATTACAAAATTGTTAAAAATGTCATGCTTTATCGGATGTTATTTGTTGATAATATGTTGATCATATTCCAGTATTTGAAACCTATAGTTGCTGAGAAATCCCATTTAAAGAATACCTTCAAAATGAATGAATTATGTGATGTAAAGAAAATACTGAGTAAGGAATTTATTAGAAAAAAAAAAGAATAACTTTTTGCATCTATCTCGACATTCATACATCTAAAAGTCCCTTAAAGGTATTTTTTGAGTCTCTTAATCTTGTTAATGTGCCTTTTACCTACCACTTCAAACATTCACTCTCTCAAGAACTTGTCTCGAGAGATCACAATGAATATATGTCTTGAATTCCTTATGCCAATATTAATGGAAGTATCATGTAGTAAATGATATGCACTAGACCCGATGTTGCATTTTCTACATGTACTCTTAGTTGTTTCATGGTTAACCCGAACAAGCCACACTGGTAAGCCCTCAAGTGGATTCTTAGATATGATGTTGCATTTTTTTCATGTACTCTTAGTCATTTCATGGATAACTCGGGCAAGCCACATTGGCAAACCCTCAAGTGGCTTCATAGATGTTTTGGTTGAATGATGAATGCAGACTACAGACCCTAGTTTTTCCCCACCACTATTCAATACACAACTAACATGATTAAACACCCATTTGAATTTGTATTATTCGGATGGGAATTCATATTATTCATGTGGACCAGTCTAATGATTTTATAATAATGTAAATGACATTCTATAGTGTGATTGGTTAGGATCTTCCATCACAAATGAATATATGTGGTACGTTGAAACAATTATTGTTTTTATTTTTTCATATATGATTTCTATTACAATTTTAACAATGCGTTTTTAATTTCGGATTTTTATAAATAAAAATTAAGCTATTTGAGAATTTGTACATAAATTCATATTTATAAGTCCACATATTTATTACTCAGAATCAATAAGGATGAGAGAAGGTGAAATTTTAGAAAATGTTGAAAAAATGCTGATGTATTTGAAGCGATGTCTACAGATGATAATAGGTACCATGAAAGAGTTAAACTATATATATCATTTACTATTACAATAATTTTTGTTTATGTGTAGTACTTCTGGTTTATTTTTTTAGGATTGACTAGATGCTAATTATGATAAATCCAGTTATCAATGATTTGCTTTTTGGATCCACTATATGAGTTTTGAAAAATGGGTGGCACATGATGCCACTTAATAACTAGTAAATATTATATTCTCAATGTTTTATTATATGTTCTATAATATGCATTAACATTCATGTTTTACTTGGTAGCATAATTCTTATGTATCGATTAGTAGGGGATTAATAAACGAGAAAGAAGAATTAAGTGGATTAGTGTAGTTGGAAAACTGTTGATAGTACAATATTGAGCATGTAAAAAATTTCATATAATTATCAATGTTCTAATAATGCCGAAAACAGGCAAATAGCAACAAATGTTTTCACTTGGTTTGAAAATTTATGAAAGATATCGAAGCACCTATAAATAAATTCAGGAATGGATATTTTATCATCTAAAAATATGGTTCAAATTTGAGTGCAAAATCCTGATTAGAAATGGTATGTCACCAAGTTTCTGGAAAAAGCTCTTGGATTGTGATGAAACCATAGAAAGATTATCACTGATCGATTAGTGGATTGTACGAATGAAATTTACATCATTTGTAAAAATGGTGTTGTCTAAGCAACATAAAGTTTATTTTCCATTTTAAGCGTTTGAGTAAAAAACAGAGGTGTGACATGCTCAATTTTGAGAAAACGAGATCTAACTGTATGTCATTCCAGGCATGTCATTGTGGCGTAGGGTGTGCTTTAAATAACTAAAAACAGTATTTTTAATTTAGAAGTGAAATTTTGGTTAAAAGGGTATGGCATATGCTCAATTCCCAGAATGCGTATTTATCATGAAAATCTTGGAGAAATTTTGAAAACGCATTTTAATTTAATGTCGACATTTGAGTTCAAAGAAAACAAAAAAATAAAACGGTGTGGTGACATCACCAGGGAACACCAAAATCACTTTCATCAACCTCGTCCAATGAAAAAAGCACCAACACCCTCATCATCATCATCATCATCAGCACTATGTAATCAAGCATCATCATGGAGGCCAAGGGAATGGATGTCATGGTCATGGGGATGCCGAAGAGTCTTCCGAAAGATATGCCAGAGTGGGTGTGATTCAGATACAGGAGGTTGGCCGAATGGATTTTGGCGGACATATTCCGGAACATCATCAGCCTCCGCCAGCCCTTCCAAATAAATCTGCAGGCTGCCTCCAGGTGCTGGTGGGAAGAAACCATTGAAGGGATTCAAAAGGGAAAGAAATAAGAATATGAACTTAAAGCAAGGGGAGCCTGCATACCTAATAAAGTATCATTCTTGTCTTGGTACCGGAAGGGAGGTGGAAAGATTGCAGTATATGGCTGAAGAAAGAACAAAATGAGAATGGGAAAAATATATTAATAAGCACAACACAACGTACCGGATTGCGCAAGGCTTTATATGGAGAATCATCCAACAAAAGTGTGTTGGATTCATTGTACCGATCTCTCCCCCATGGCAGAGCTGGGTTATGCTCACTCCAAATTTTTTTGAGTTCCTTTAAAAAGAGGGGCCTATACTTGTCTTCAGAAGTCTTCAAACCTGTATAAGTGCAATGGGATTGATCCTGCGCAGGTTTGAGGTAAGTCAAATATTAAATTTTATGAAAATTTTGAAATCGTTGAGATTTGCTAAGCATACCCAACAAAAAAGAAATTGATGTTTGGAATAACCAAAAACAAAATCAAGCAGCTTCTCCGTGTTTGGCCTATAAAAATGTCGTACCGTTAAAAGAGAAGCTTCTAAAAATCAACATTAGGAGGGAGGAAGTGGTTGAAAATTACTTTATTTCCGATGACCAGACTCCCAAAGAAAAATTCTGAAAGCAGAACTGCAGAAATTGAGAACAAGAGGGCCTTCTAAATACTGGGTAGAAAGAAAGAAACTTGTGAGAGAAAACGAATTAATATACAAGGGAGGGGGGAGGGGAAAAGGGGAAAGAATGTGGTGGCACAAAACTAACAGGAATCTGGCGTGTGGCCAGGAGGACAAGGACGTGCATCGGCAAGTAACCCATTCAAACATAAAATAATTAGCTTTCTTTTAGATGATCCATGAAGAGGTGTTTTGGCTGAGGGGTGTAAGAACTGCAGTAGGCACTCTGAGGGCTTGATTTTTTTCCAAATTTTCAAGGGAAGCTACTTCCATAAAAAACGTTTCCGCATCTAACGTTTTTAACTTATCCATCCACTCTTGATCATCCTTGTTTTCTGAATCATCCGGACTTGCGCCGTGGTTATCATGTGTTTTTCCCTTCTCTGACATTGCGTCCTGCATAGAAAACACAAAACAATCTTATAACCTCATGAAACGTATATATGGAGCGGAATAGGGGGACATAACTCCAATACAGATCTCGCCTCCAACGCCACAAAATATGACCCGCCTTATATACCGAGGTCTTGAGACCTCGTCTCCGTCTCCTCATCTTTGTTTCCCCTGCAGGCGTCCATTGGACTTCATTGGTGATTGCATTGAAAATGTTTATTGCATTTACTCACGCCGTGAATCATTAAATAGCGATTCAGTGAGTGAAGTGGAGGCAAAATCTGTTAAATTGAGTGGTTTTTATTTTTATTTTTTATTAAAAGGGTTTAGGTTAGTTTTATTTCGGAAAATAGGTCTCTCGAGCGCCACATCAACTGACGCTTTTATTGAATTCCTTCATCTTTTTTTCAAAATACCCACAGCTCCCCTCCCCAACCTCCTCCTATATATTTATAAAATTATAATAATAATTATAATAAATATAATTACTAAAATAAATATAATAAATTTACAATTATATTTGTAACTATTTTTTAATAATAATAATAAATATAATTGATAGAATTATAATAATTATATAATTACAATAAATATTTAATTACAATAAATATTTAATTAAAAATATAATTATTATATTATTATTATAATAATTACTATATTTACAAATGTATTGATAATTATATAATTATATATCTATATTTATATAGTTATAAGTTTTTATTTATAAATAAATTTGAAATATTTTTAAACATATAATAAATACATTAATTATATTTAATTATTTACAATATATTTTAAAATTCATATATGTTTATAAATATTTTAAATTTATTTATAAATAAATAAATATTTACCATTTAATATATTTAATATATTTAATATAATTATAATTATATTCATAAATATATAATTAAAAGTCATTATATGTTTATAAATATTTAAAACTTATTTATAAATAAATAAATATTTATAAATATAGGTGTATAATTATATATTTATAAACATATTTATATTTATATAATTATGAATATTTGTTAATAATTATATAATTTTAAATATATATATATATATATCTAATTATAAATATTAATATAGAGACATGTATAATTATATAATAATAAATATATTTATTAAATATATAGTTATAAATCTACATTTATTAGTCAGTGTCACAAATTTCCTTTAGATTGTATTTGTATTTTATAATTTATACACTTATAAAGTCACATATATGAAACATAATAATGTTACAATTATAAGTTGCTTGAAATTTCCTTCAGTCTGTTATTTGTCTACCTATAAGCATAATTGAATGCAACACATCAACTTATCGTTGTGTCATGAGGATATGTTGTATATAATTAAACTGACGCATGACCCGGTCTGGCTGCTGCCACTCAATGATGTGGAAGTGGCTGAGTGACACCACTGCAGCATGATCTCCAATCGTAGTTGTGCATTATGTTGTAAGTGATGAGTAGACAAAACTTGTATACGGACTCCATAAAACCTAAAATGTAAACTAAAAAAATAAGTCATATAATAGCATGATATTGTTACTAATATTACATTGAAATAACTTAAAAAGGTAATAACAAAACAAATTTTCCTACAAAAAAAGGTTTAACTTACATTACCTGGCACTATGGCGTCAAATATCTCTCAAAAAATTTGCACACTATGTCTCGGAGTATGTGCATACTTTTGATACTGACTCCACCTGGTTAAAAAAGAGTAATATTAAGTAAGTTTATAAAAAACAATAGCAGCAGTACTAAATAAAAGAAAGTAATAATGTAAAGATACCAGCGTCCCCAAGGACATTCCCGAAATAGCTCTGGTACAAGTGGTGCAATAACTCAAGGAGTGATGCGTGGAAAATGCTCTCAGACCCACATCTGTACCAAAACCATACAAACAGCAATCTACTGCGCATCGGCGTGACAACTAGTAAAGAGACATCTATATAGATGTGACAATACAGTGGACCCTCAACTGTATGTAGCCATCTGATCAAGATCCTCAAGTAATGAGTGGTGTATCATGTGTACCAAAGTGGTGGAGTAGTCGACGCACAACATGACTCTGATCAGTCGCAAAATATATGCACGCGTGTGATGAATAAGAATCTCCTCACCTACACCATCAGTAATGACGGCGAAATGCTCATCAAGCCACCCCATGCGCAAGCGCAAACCCTGGAGGACACCTCGTACGCCGATGACATCAATGCCTAATAGACGTTGTATGACTGCAGAACATTTTCCCCTAGTAAAACCCGTAACTGCATGTCCGTGGATGGGTAAACTGAGCATGCAGGTGACGCCCTCTAAAGTAATGGCCATCTCCCCCTTTGGGAGATGGAATGTGTGTGTCTCTAGTCGTCATCTCTCAACAAATGAAGCGATCAAATGGTGATCAATGGTCTTGAAGTCACAGATAGCGACTCCATAAATTCTAGCACGTCTGAGGTATGGGAAAATAGTTATCGGGGGTGCATTATGATGAAAACGATGTGCTCTCCAAACATCAAGAAGTCTAGCAGGTCGACATGCCAACACATCACGCGACACGTGCATCTCTTGGGTAGATAACAGTGGTTGCTCCATCAGAATGTCTGAATAGTAAAATATTAATTTCATGTAAGATATGACATTTATCATGTAAGGTATGAAATTTATCATGTAATGTGTGAAAGAAGCATAAAACGATTTTCTATCTGATTCATTAGTCAATCTAATATAAAATGAATCGGTACTGCATGACCAGCTCAAATATACTAATCCGCCTAATGGATGTAGCTTCCCATTATGGATATAGATAGGAAAATAACATCTGATAATATTCAATATGATCATAGTATATAACTAGACAATCCATACTTAGAATTAAATCAAATACTATAATTTACTGCATAAATAGATCCAAAATGAAATCGTAGCCAAAAATTTGAGAATAACATCCCTTACAACGTCTGATATATTTATATTGCACACCCACTGGTGTGGTCATGTTCATAACTCCATCAAATCACTCCACAACCAAACCGAGCAGACCTTTGTTGCTTGGACTTCACCTGTTGAATTCGTTAGATCGAATGACATTACCACGAACTTGTAAAAGCTATACATACTCTTAAAAGAGGATCAAGGAATATTATATGCTATCACCATAAACTGATGGTAATAATATCTAAATTAGATATTGGATAAGATCTTGGAACCACTCAGTTGATCAAAGAGATCATTGATGTGTGGAAGGGGATACCGATTCTTTACTATCATCTTGTTTGGTATTCCATAATCCATACATAAGTGCAAAGTCTAATCATCCTTCTTAGTGAAAAGAATAGGAGAACCCTAGGAGAAATACTAGGCCACATGAGTCCTTTTGATTCTTGATCTCCCAACTGAAATTTCAACTCACGAATCCAAAACATGGATTGGTTGTGCATCACTCACAAATCGAATCACCAAACCAAGGATTCTTAGTATACTTCACTACTATTGGTTAACTAGTGCTTAGCATAACATGTGATGTGCACTTCCTTCCCGGCGTCCTCGTGATTATCTCATCGCACACATGCTCACCACCATCAGTATCATATCACCATTCAGAATTCACTTTTCCTTTTCTTCTTACACCCATTTACTATATACATGCAGCTTTATGCATCATGCATCTTTACAAATAGTAAATGGGTGAAATAAGAGATGGAAATGTGAATTCTGAATGGTGATATAATAGAGATGGTGGAGAGTGCATGAGGAATGAGAGCATCATGGCGATGTTGGATAGGAAGTTCAGATCACATGTTATGCTAAGCGGTAGTTAACCAACAGTATTGAAGTGCACAAAAAATCCTTTATTTTGTGATTAGATTATATATGGAGTAAAGAAACCCTTTGGAAAGATGTAAAGGTAATCCTGATATTTGGACAGTAAAATCCTTATCCATAGAATTAATGTATTATATCATTTTTATGATTAATTTATTCCTTTTTAGTATTACTCATAATAATTTTTTTCCTATATAGGTTAAGTCTTTGAGTTTATGTGGTTTGTTTAAAGATATTCATTCAATGTTGGTAGTTCAACAATGAAATTTAATGGTGATAATGATAAAAATGATTACACGTACAAACTTTTATAGTAACTGATAGAGTACATGATTCATTTTATGTATTAGATGATTTCCCTATGTGTTTAGGGAAACATGTATTTAAATGACCTTTCTGGCGGCATATGTTGCACCTTCATCCAGGTGCTATTTCACTAGGCCAATCCATCTCATTCCAAATACAAGTTGACTTTGGCCTCCCTTTTGGTCGAAGCCTAGTGTTGTTCGATAGAAGCATGGCTGTGCCATCAAAAAGTCAAAAATTATAATATTCCCTGATTGGAATCCACAAAGAGCTGTAGAAGTCGTTGATACTCTCTAGTCGATAATCTGGATCAACTAACTTCTCCCAAGATACGTGTACGTAAGCACATGTTGCAATCACCTGGCCGCAAGGATATCTCAATGCTTGAAAGTTACCGCATTCACAGTAACACTTATCCAATAATACCACTCACACATGACCATTTCTACAAGACACAACATCATCGGGCTCAGCGACCTCAAATCGTTTCTATGGACAATTAAATTCAGTTACATGATAAGTTGTAGCCTCTTGAAGAACTCTATCTAGTTCGTGATGGAAATGGTGTCCATAGCGCATCCCTCTGCTCAGACCCTCATCATCCTACTTTCCTCATTCTAGAAAATAGTTTACACTTTGATAGAAATTATTTTGTTCCAAACCTGTAATTTAGATTTAAAACATTATACTAGTATTATATTATAATTTTATCTCTTTTGAGTAACACATAATCAAATATTCTTATTTGCCTATGATAGGTAATTTTTGAGCTCCCTTGAAAACCCCATTTATGAATTCTATGATTTTGGTCATCATATGCCCATATCTCCTCCCATCATCATATGCCAATGACCATTTCTTCATTGGTATTTGCATCTTGTAATCATAAACTTCCGGATCAACTCGGTGAATATCTTCAAGATTATCCACCATCCTTTTTTGTTGAGGCTCGTATGCTATCAAACCAGAACTACTCTGAACACATATCTAAGTAACTATGACAGTGACTTGTAAAACAAAAAAGAACATTCATACCAATTTTTAATATTGCTTTATTAATAAACTAGTTCTTGAACTTTTTTCACAAATTTCTAGAAATGTGGAAAATATGGTATTGATGATGGGAATAGGGTGGTCTCTAGGAAATACCCTCAGACTGTACTGCCTCCTTGATTACATGATAGTGATCTGAAATAAGACAAATATCTTCTGCGTCTGTAACAAACTCTCAAAGACATGTCAGAAACCAGCTCCACGATGATAAGTTCTCCATCTCCATAATTGAAAATGTCAAAGGTAAAGGGGATCGATTTACATCTTGTGTGGCGGAAATCAATAAAGTTCATGTATACTTTCCATAGATAAATGTGCCATTAATATGTATAAAATGCTTGAAATGTCTAAATGTTTCCATACTTGGTAAAAATGTCCAAAACAATCTATCAAACACAATCATCGATTAGTCAACTTGGTTGTGTTGGTTAACATATTCAATAGTATGTAATAGATATATTAGTTGATTATTATGGCATAAAAGCTCTAGAAGTTGTGGTAAAACATTATAAGAGTCATCCCAGTCAGCGTACACTTTCACAATAGCCTTTTTCCATTCCGCCCATGCATTCCAGTACGATATTTGATACACAAAAAGTTGTTTGATTCTCTCCACCACCAAAATGACGGGAACATCTTGACATGTACTAATAATTTCAACAAAAATAGTTGAAACAAACTAAACATCTAATGAATAGTGTTCCCATGACAAGCTCGAGTTCACACATGTGTGTGGAGTAAATCTAGTGATGTGCCAGCTATGAAAAGTGTTATCAATTATAGCTCATAGATGCATTTGACAGTTTGAATCATATTTGTCACAACAAATCAAATAATAAGACCTCTTTGACTCTTCTACAACATAAGAGTAATTTCTTTCAATGTGATATTGTTTTATCACATTTTTCATTGCATCTTTGCTCTCAAACTCTCTTCCAATATACAAAACACCTTCACCAGATGTAACACCCCGAGCTTCCATGATACGCTTCTCATTTAATAATGCAATAGCTTGCATGGTACGCAAGTTCGAGTTCTAACACACCGCGACTAATCAAAGTAGCCATTATGAATAGTAATAACCACTTTTTAAAATTATAGAAATTTTATATTTCAAAATGGACTTCATTTTTGTATTCGTAATATCGAAATTATCCTAAGTTTAATTTTTTGCAACTTTCTGAGAACTTCCAATATTTTATGAATAGTGATAAATACTTAAAACAACTTTTTTTAATAAAAATAATTTATTGTGATAAATTATACTATTTAGTGGTTTCAAAGTATAATTAGAATATATTTTTACCATTTTATCCAATGGTGGTCATTAGAATTAATTTAACATTGAAATTGGACATAAACAATTGCCAATCTTTTGATATAAATTGTTTCTTAAAAACACGCTATTTGTTGTGACAGCGGGAATTGATTATAAAATTAATTAATGAAACTTATATGTTTGGAATTTTGTAAAATAGACATCATTTATGAATTCAGAATATCAATTATAGCTTAGGGTGAAATTTTGGCATTGTTCAGAAAAACTTCAATTTTTGATGAATAGTGAAACCACTAAGTGGTAGTTAAATAACTGATTTTTCGTTTAAATGAAATATTACCACTTCTGTGATTTGATTTTCAAAAATCCGACATACATGGTTGTCATTAAGAAGTAAAATGTGGTTCAATGAGATTAAAATAATTTTTTGGTGAATAGTAACTTTTAAGTTCTTAATCGCGATTAGAGGTAATTAGTGTAGTTTAAGGTAAAAATAATGTTTTAATAATATGAGATGAGCTTTACACTTTTCCTACTCCTATTGGATGAGTCATGGCCGACAAAGACAACCCATGGGTCAACTTGGGGACCCCATGGAGCCACTTTAGTTAGAAAATGACATAAATACCTTTTATTTAATGTTAAAGTAAAAAATGACACAAACATAAAATGTTTTACTAGAAAAATTTTTACATGGGGTTATAAAAGTCATATTTTTGACTATAAATATTTATTGGAAAGATAAAAAGATTTCATACATCATAGTATTTTTTTTATAATTTTTATACATTAAATAAATTAAATTATTTATGATATCATGATGATGCAGCGATGACATCATTATTTAACGATTTAAATAAAATTAGAAGATAATGTAAAATCCAAGGCTTAAACATGTCAAAAGCCTATTGGATGGGTATATTTCGAACCCTTATCACCTTAGCCACTAATTATATAAGTGTGGGACCTTTAGAATCCGAAAATCATTGTGTAATAATGTAACATTTCAATCTTTCCAAAAGAGCCCCTCCTCTCCACTTATAAAAGGCCCCCACCTCTCCGACCTCATTTACACCTTCAAGCCATTTGGCTCGGCAAAACTCTGCCCAAATACTCTCCCAACTTCCCTCTCTTACTCCTAGAAGCCTCATTTTGGGCAGAACTCTTCCCAAGGAATCCTTTGGCTCAAATCAAAAAGAGTTACCCGATTTTGAGGTAATGTCTTCTCTAATGTTGTTTTGTTTTATTTTTCTTCTCCAACCCCATAAAATCTTTTTATTCATTTCTTTTGTAACAACACCAGTATCCTCAATATACTAGGATTTTGTTATAATAATTATTAGAGCTACACTTACACACACCTACATCTAATGGTTAAAGAACATACGGTTTCTGTGGATGGCGAATTTCTGCCTCACGAAACGATGATTGTTCAACACTCATAAAACACCTTCAAAGGTGGCCATTAAGATGTAACTATATTTCTATATGATATATAATGTGTTTATGTTTTACTTATGCTTCTGTATTTCTCATTTATGGCATACTTTATGATTTCCATTATGGGTAAAACGCGATAATTTCATTTTAGGATGTGCGGACTACCGCCCCCTCAAAGTGATTTGAATCGTTAATGCCATATGTGGGATGTATAAAGGATGGAGTAAATGGTATTATACAATATATTATACTGGAATTATATTATACATTTATATCATTATTATTTCGTTCCATTAAATATGAAATTGAAATTAAAGTAGCGTTCATGCGTACGTACGGCTTACCGTCTCCATGAACGGTGCATTTCATTTCCTACCTCTAAATGTTATGTAATATTATAAATGAATGTATATACTAGATATATAAGATATATATGACATCTAGATCATGAATATAATTCTGGAGATAATGGATATTCTACCACATAAACAACTTGTAATTATAAGAAGTTTATTGTTGACTCAAGTACCAAAGATCGACAAAACGACCGGTATTAACTTAAATAATTACATAATGTTCATATCATTGTAATAAGTGATATAATAAGGATAATGAAATTGAAAATGGTTCTTAATAAGGTATATATTAACTCTAGTTAATTATTCAGGAGGTTAAAGAATGGTTGAGTCAAGTCAGACACGAGGTAAGGGTTTACTTCACAACCTCTTCATTATCCAAGGTTGTTTATACATAATTATCTACTGGGACCTCGTTATCATCCACATCCATGTTTCTTCAAAATATATTTCAAAACATTTTTATTATTTACAAGAATATGAGTTAAAGTCATTTATACCCTTTTTGACTTTTTATAAGAGGAATCTTTCCGTCGTTTTCAAAACAAGGTCCTTTTTAACCTTTTCGACAGAATTAAGGTAAGAATGTTTTTTTTAACTTGTACGGTGGGTGCGGTTATTTTCCGCCGTTATAAAATCTTCAAAGTTTTCCTTACAATCTTATAAGAATATTTTCAAGAAAATGTTTTATTTTATGATTTCAAAAATAGAAAGAGATATTTCTCTAAAATATGTTTTGATTTCATCTATGTCAACATCCTTTGATGGATTTTACGCTTATTTGAAGTTGATTTATTGTGATACAAAACTTCTATATTGTATTGAAGGTTTTGTGATATGTTTGACTGTGGATGTGCTATTTTTATACCATTCATAGTTTATGGTAAAATTATTGACATTTCGTATGCTAGTTTTAATACGAATGTTTATGTTATGTTTAAACCTTTTCATATGGGAATGCATTGGACTTAATATGTGATGGGTGGAGCCCACTATAGCTCCTCGATGCATCGGCAGGTCTCATGAGACAAACTAGTGTCTTGGCACGAGGCCTTGACAAAATCTTATTTGTGGTCTTGGAACGAGGCCTTGGATACATGGTTATGATAGTCTGGCATTATGCATTCCATCATTATGAAAGTGGTTATTGATATTGCATGTGATTATTCGACCAGTAGAATATCCATGTGAAGAAGTATATGGCATTATCTCATTTTACTTTTTCCATATTATGTTGAAGTTCAAGTTTAAAAGGATTTTTTTTAGTTATACATTGCCTTAAATGTTAATGTTTATTTATGAAATCTTCCGCAATATTGTTATCCTTACTGAGCATCTGAGCTCACCCCTTTCAATGTTTTAATATTTTCCAGGATGTGAAGAAGTATTTTAGGAATGACCTGCAGGGATAGACAGAAGAGGATATGAGTGTGGACTATGAAGACCATGTTATTTTAGTTTGTTTACTTTTTGATGTAATGAAAGACTTATGAATGTATCTAGTGTTTCCAAGGCTACTAAACTAATCGGTCTTTCGAGACTTGATCTTTTGTGATCATGCCAATGTTACGAAGTAATGCACCGACTCTGGGTAGCTGGGGTCGGGGCGTTACAGTTGATATCAGAGGCAGTTTAGTACTAACCTTGGAAGCTAGATTTAGATAAACTCTAATTAGAGCACATAGCCCAAGGATAGACTTTGAGGATTAGTATAGAAGAACTTTCTAGAATTTTGGTATTATAGAGATTTTGTGAGTTTTCCGAGCAATACATCCCTGTCTGGATACGAGCAGGTAGAGGCGGCTCTGGCACAGATGTACCTAGGGGTAAAACCCAACACCGCTTTAAGCTAGACTCGAACGGGAACTGGTGCACAACAACGGGCCTTGCTGCACTCTTGGTTACGACACTCCCGGGGGATATGCTTAGGATAATTCTCGTTTTCTTTACAAACCACTATGAACGGTTATGAGTATATACTTCTCAAAGAAAACCTTTTTTATGGTTATGGATTATATCCATAAATAGTTCAATTTATGTTAAGTGTTTTATAAGTATGGGATTATATATTTTGATTCATAAACTAACCAAGTTTATGCCATTGTATAGAAATGGTGCCCAGTAGAAGGAATGTGAACTCCAGCAATATGTATGATCCAAAGAGTAAGAAGGATCGTATCTTTCACGGTATTAAGCCAACATTTCGAAGGGAAATAGTCTCCCATGTGTTCTCAACATATGAATAAATAGTATCATGTGTTAATAAGATAAGTAAAGAATTCTCTGAGTCCTATGGCTTTGAAGCGAAGCAAGAGACGAAAGGGATGGAAGAGAGAATGATGGATAAAGGGATGAGGGGAAAGAAGAATTTTCCAATATGTGGTAATTGTGGGAAGAAACATCATGGAACTTTCCTAAAGGGAATGGGAGTTTGTTATAAGTGTAGAGAAAAAGGACACAAAGTGTGTGACTGCAAGGGTAAGAAAATGGTTTCAAATGTACAATGCTTCTTCTGCAAGGATTGGGGACACTACGCAAACCAATGTCCAAATCATCAGAGTATGCCCCAAATGATGTTATTGGATAATAATCAAGTTATGATACTACCACAGATGAGGAGTAATGATTAGAGTTCTTATGTTGTTATTAATGAATTTTGTAATTTGAGTGTTGAATCAATGATGTATTGGTTATAATAATTATGGAGTATATAAGGATTGTACTGCAGTACTATTTCATCAAGGACTTGAGATTGTGTGGAACCAAGAAAAGTGACTCCACAGTAGGTTAAATTTTTGGAAAATATATGGTTGAGAGAAAGATAAACCATAATATGGTTCTCATACCGAGATAGTGATTTTGGAATAAGACGTGATTGATTTGGATAAATTATATTGTATATTCTTAACTTCCTTGAAACTGATTGATGATTTGTATACATTTTTTTTGATAGGAGGAGTATATCTAGTATTCTATAAGGAATAAGGGATCATGGTAATTCAGTATGTTTAAAAAGAATACATGATGAAGGTGTTCACATGTTGTTACATGGAAAAAAGGATCTTCATTATGTTTACCTTCCTTATAAAATTTGGACTGTGAGCTGGACAGAAGTATTTTGGATAACTATAAAGGTTGGAATGGATTAAGTTGATCTTTGGATAGTATTGTTTAAGGTTAAAAAAAATTATGAAGATTATTTTTGGAATATTATAATACTATAGTTTTAGGAAAAGGACAACCTGCAGGGTGGGGCATAACCTGACGCGTCGGACAAAGCTGCAGGAATTGAACCCACAATCATAGTGCGATGGGCCTTTATTTCCTACCACTAGCCTACAGGAAGTCCCTGGTTATTACAAAATAATTTTACTGATCTAAATGGTATGTGTTAACATTTTTAACCTTATACAATTAGGATAAGTATAATATTTTTGGGTTCTATTATCTTTTGAGTGAAAGGTGAGTTGAAGGTTGAAACTCTAACTATCAAGCATAAATATATATATATACCTATCTGTTATTCAATGAATAAATTAATTCTTAAACTTTAGTAAAGGGATATTAAAACAAAAAATGTGTTACCCTAATACCTTATGTCTTGTTGAACTGATGATATTTTAAATCAACATAGATTGAAGGCTTTGAGGCCCTCAATTTGACATTTGATTTTGATTTATGACCTCAATCACTCCCTACAAATATTTACGTTTTTCCTCCAATTATATGTCTCTAATTGCCACCAATGTTCTCCTTATCGAGATCATAATTTGGTGGTGACTTTCTTATTTCCATTTCCCTCTTATTAAGGATAAATTTTATTAACCTTATTTCCGATGTGGGTTTTCACAAAGGTATTTTATCTTTTCAACCTTTTATTTTGAAAGAAAAATTTCAAATTTCGAGGACGCAATTTATTTAAAGAGGGGAGAATGTAACACCCCGAGCTTCCATGATACGCTTCTCATTTAATAATGCAATAGCTTGCATGGTACGCAAGTTCGAGTTCTAACACACCGCGACTAATCAAAGTAGCCGTTATGAATAGTAATAACCACTTTTTAAAATTATAGAAATTTTATATTTCAAAATGGACTTCATTTTTGTATTCGTAATATCCAAATTATGCTAAGTTTAATTTTTTGCAACTTTCTGAGAACTTCCAATATTTTATGAATAGTGATAAATACTTAAAACAACTTTTTTTAATCAAAATAATTTATTTTGATAAATTATACTATTTAGTGGTTTCAAAGTATAATTAGAATATATTTTTACCATTTTATCCAATGGTGGTCATTAGAATTAATTTAACATTGAAATTGGACATAAACAATTGCCAATCTTTTGATATAAATTGTTTCTTAAAAACACGCTATTTGTTGTGACAGTGGGAATTGATTATAAAATTAATTAATAAAACTTATATGTTTGGAATTTTGTAAAATATACATCATTTATGAATTCGGAATATCAATTATATCTTAGGGTGAAATTTTGGCATTGTTCAGAAAAACTTCAATTTCTGATGAATAGTGAAACCACTAAGTGGTAGTTAAATAACTGATTTTTCGTTTAAATGAAATATTACCACTTCTGTGATTTGATTTTCAAAAATCCGACATACATGGTTGTCATTAAGAAGTAAAATGTGGTTCAATGAGATTAAAATAATTTTTTTGGTGAATAGTAACTTTTAAGTTCTTAATCGCGATTAGAGGTAATTAGTGTAGTTTAAGGTAAAAATAATGTTTTAATAATATGATATGAGCTTGAAACTTCTCCTACTCCTATTGGATGAGTCATGGCCGACTAAGACAACCCATGGGTCAACTTGGGGACCCCATGGAGCCACTTTAGTTAGAAAATGACATAAATACCTTTTATTTAATGTTAAAGTAAAAATGACACAAAAATAAAATGTTTTACTAGAAAATTTTTTACATGGGGTTATACAAGTCATATTTTTGACTATAAATATTCATTGTAAAGATAAAAATATTTCCTACATCATAGTATTTTTTTATAATTTTTAGACATTAAATAAATTAAATTATTTATGACATCATGATGATGCAGCGATGACATCATTATTTAACGATTTAAATAAAATGAGAAGATAATGTAAAATCCAAGGCATACACTTGTCCAAAGCCTATTGGATGGGTAGATTTCGAGCGCTTATCACCTTAGCCACGAATTATATAAGTGTGGGACCTTTAGAATCCGAAAAGCATTGTGTAATAATGTAACATTTCAATCTTTCCAAAAGAGCCCCTCCTCTCCACTTATAAAAGGCCCCCACCTCTCCCACCTCATTTACACCTTCAAGCCATTTGGCTCGGAAAAAATCTGCCCAAATACTCTACCAACTTCCCTCTCTTACTCCTAGAAGCCTCACTTTGGGCAGAACTCTTCCCAAGGAAGCCTTTGGCTCAAATCAAAAAGAGTTACCCGATTTTGAGGTAATGTCTTCTCTAATGTTGTTTTGTTTTATTTTTCTTCTCCAACCCCATAAACTCTTTTTATTCATTTCTTTTGTAACAACACCAGTATCCTCAATATACTAGGATGTTGTTATAAGAAGGATTCGAGCTACACTTACACACACTTACATCTAATGGTTAAAGAACATACGGTTTTTGTGGATGGCGAATTTCTACCTCACGAAACGATGATTGTCCAACACTCATATAACACCTTCAAAGGTGGCCATTAATATGTAAATATATTTATATATGATATATAATGTGTTTATGTTTTACTTATTCTTCTGTATTTCTCATTTATGGCATACTTTATGATTTCCATTATGGGTAAAACGCGATAATTTCATTTTAGGATGTGCGGACTACCGCCCCCTCAAAGTGATTTGAATCGTTAATGCCATATGTGGGATGTATAAAGGATGGAGTAAATGGTATTATAAACTATATTATACTGGAATTATATTATACATTTATATAATTATGATTTCATTCCATTAAATATGAAATTGAAATGAAAGTAGCGTTCATGCGTACGTACGGCTTACCGTCTCCATGAATGGTGCATTTCATTTCCTACCACTAAATGTTATGTAATATTATAAATGAATGTATATAATGTATATATAATATATATATGACATCTAGATCATGAATATAATTCTGGAGATAATGGATATTATACCACATAAACAAATTGTAATTATAAGAAGCTTATTGTTGACTCAAGTACCAAAGATCGACAAAACGACCGTTATTAACTTAAATAATTACATAATGTTCATATCATTGTAATAAGTGATATAATAAGGATAATGAAATTGAAAATGGTTCATAATAAGGTATATATTAACTCTAGTTTATTATTCAGGAGGTTAAAGAACGGTTGAGTCAAGTCAGACACGAGGTAAGGGTTTACTTCACAACCTCTTTATTATCCAAGGTTGTTTATACATAATTATCTACTGGGACCTTGTTATCATCCACATCCATGTTTCTTAAAAATATATTTCAAAACATTTTTATTATTTACAAGAATATGGATTAAAGTCATTTATACCCTTTTTGACTTTTTATAAGAGGAATCTTTCCATCGTTTTCAAAACAAGGTCCTTTTTAACCTTTTCGACAGAATCAAGGTAAGAATGTTTTTTTAACTTGTACGGTGGGTGCGGTTATTTTCCGCCGTTATAAAATCTTCAAAGTTTTCCATACAATATTATAAGAATATTTTCAAGAAAGTGTTTTATTTTATGATTTCAAAAATAGAAAGAGATATTACTCTAAAATATGTTTTGATTTCATCTATGTCAACATCCTTTGATGGATTTTACGCTTATTTGAAGTTGATTTATTGTGATAAAAAACTTCTATATTGTATTGAAGGTTTTGTGATATGTTTGACTGTGGATGTGCTATTTTTATACCATTCATAGTTTATGGTAAAATTATTGACATTTAGTATGCTAGTTTTAATACGAATGTTTATGTTATGTTTAAACCTTTTCATATGGGAATGCATTGGACTTAATATGTGACGGGTGGAGCCCGCTATAGCTCCTCGATGCATCGGCAGGTCTCATGAGACAAACTAGTGTCTTGGCACGAGGCCTTGACAAAATCTTATTTGTGGTCTTGGCATGAGGCCTTGGCTACGTGGTTATGATAGTCTGGCATTATGCATTCCATCATTATGAAAGTGGTTATTGATATTGCATGTGATTATTCGACCAGTAGAATATCCATGTGAAGAAGTATATGGCATTATCTCATTTTACTTTTGCCATATTATGTTGAAGTTCAAGTTTAAAAGGCTTTTTTTAGTTATACATTGTCTTAAATGTTAATGTTTATTTATGAAAGCTTCCGCAATATTGTTATCCTTACTGAGCATCTGAGCTCACCCCTTTCAATGTTTTAATATTTTCCAGGATGTGAAGAAGTATTTTAGGAATGACCTGCAGGGATAGTCAGAAGAGGATATGAGTGTGGACTATGAAGACCATGTTATTTTATTTTGTTTACTTTTTGATGTAATGAAAGACTTATGAATGTATCTAGTGTTTCCAAGGCTACTAAACTAATCGGTCTTTCGAGACATGATCTTTTGTGATCATGCCAATGTTACGAAGTAATGCACCGACTCTGGGTAGCTGGGGTCGGGGCGTTACACCAGACACTCGATTTATGCCACTAATTACTCCTAGAAATTATGTACTATGATTAATAACTGACCAATAAAATTCTAGAAAGAGAATCATGCCTTCAGTCGACCATGATGCCAATAGTGGAAGATGGTTCAACAGTCGGTTGAACCTCACATTAGTGGGAACAAAATGTTCTTCTACATGCTCTTATTCTTCTTCAACTTCCTCTTCATCTTCTTGTTCTAAATTTTCATCATCCTCAAAATCATAGACCAATGCATCTAAAGTACGTGGAGTACCATGCATTGAAACTGCGACTAGAGGAAATGACAGAACAATTACCATTTATGATGAAACTTCTTGATGTGTTATAGCAGGAGCATATGACATAGTCTCATGATGTTGTGATGGCCCAAAATCCAATGTTGATGGAACCTCCACTATATCTATAGTGACATACAACTCCATAATTTGATTCATAGGTTTATACTTAACTAATGAAAGTACGTATTCCCATTCTTCGTCATCAGTTACCAGATATGCCACATGCCAAAACCTATCTACAAATTGCAGATGTCAGTATGTGATAGATTTTATCACTTGATTACTCATCAATTTTAATTTTCGATGAATTTTCTTTTGAAGAGATTCCAAATTTGTACAGCCTCCAAGCATCAAAACACCTTCTGGTCATATACTATAACTATATACTTGTTCTGTCTCAATTATATGACTGTTGCAATAAATATAAGTAGCCATATTTTTTATCTAAAATAAATCATTGTTGTTAATTAAATATGATCAGAGAATCAATTTATATATCCATGTTTCTAGTAATTTAGGTTGGAATCCTAATCCCTCTACCAAATCAATATGTTCAAACCATAATGATGTGTAACTATTTACAAAACCCACGAGTTTGTGTTACTTACCCAAAAATAGAAGTCAAACATATTCATACATATCCACATGCATCATATGCACGAGGTACGCGAACACATCATGTAAAATAATATAGGTATATGAGATTGACAAACTCCACATGGGTAATCCTAGAGCAACATATAGCCATCCCCATTCACTTTCCTAGACAAGGTAAGCCTCTAGGAAAGTAGGTGGTCCGACCGAAGGCCCCTCTACCTAGGGATACTTTAATCAAGAGAGCATTCAATTCATGAAAACTTTAACACTTAATATGCACAAAATAAATTCAACAACTAAATTCAAGTTCATAATAAGAATTACAGACTGAGGCCACGATAGATGAAAAAATAAATTCATTATCATACCTAGAATGTAATGCAATGAAATAGTCTTGAAGAAATTTATAAAATAATTAATTCGCTAATTAATATAATTACTTCACTAATTTGTATAGTTACTTCGCTAATTAATATAATTACATCACTAATTAATATAGTTACTTCACTAATTAATATAGTTACTTTGCTAATTAATATAATTACTTCTCTAATTAATTTAATTACTCCGTTAATTAATATAATTACTTCGCTAATTAATATAATTACTTTGCTAATTAAAATTAAGTAGTAGCCTAATTACCATTAAGAAGTTTCCGTATTAGAATTTATTAGAATTAATTAGATGTCTAATTAGGATTAATTAATTATAATTAATGAATTCCCTAATTACACTAAATCTAAGTTTCCTAATTAGAATTCATTAATTGCATAATTAAAATTCATTAATTGCCTAATTACCATTAATTACTTTCCCAGTTACCATTAATTAGTTTCCAAATTACCATTAATTATTTTCCTAATTTCTATTAATTAGTTGCTTAATTTCCATTAATTAGTTTCCTAATTACCATTAATTAGTTACACTTAATTAATTATAATTAATTAAACACATAATTACAATTAATTAAATGCCTCTAATTAAACACCTAATTACAATTAATTAATTTTCGAATTAAAATTAATTAATTACCTTATTAAAATTAATTAATTGCCAAATTATAATTAAATTGAATCCTAATTTGAATTAATTACTTAGTTACCATTAATTATACACATAGTTACAATTAATTATACAACTCATTATAATTAATTAAAAACCTCATTAAAATTAATTAAACACCTCATTTAAATTAATAAAACACCTAATTACAATTAATTAAATGCCAAATTACAATTAATTAATTGCCTAATTACAATTAATTAATTACCTAATTATAATTAATTAAACACCTAATTATAATTAATTAAACACCTAATTACACTTAATTAAATACCTAATTAAACTTAATTAAAAACCTAATTACACATAATTAAAACCATAATTACACTTAATTAATTAACTAATTACACTTAATTAATTCCCTAATTACAATTAATTAATTCCCTAATTACAATTAATTAATTTTCTAATTATAATTAATTAATAACCTAATTATAATTAATTAAACACCTAATTATAATTAATTAAACACCCAATTACAATTAATTAAGCACCTAATTACACTTAATTAAACACCTAATTACAGTTAATTAAACACCAAATTAAATTTAATTAATTACCTAATAACACTTAATTAATTTCCTAATTACACTTAATTAATTTCCTAATAACAATTAATTAATTGCATAATTACACTTAATTAATTACCTAATTACAATTAATTAATTATCTAATTACAATTAATTAAAAACATAATTACAATTAATTAAACCCCTAATTACAATTAATTAAACACCTGATTACAATTAATGAAACACCTAATTACAATTAATTAACAACCTATTTACAATTAATTAAACGCCTAAATTCAATTAATTAACCACCTAATTACAATTAATTAAACACATAATTAAAATTAATTAAACACCTAATTAAAATTAATTAAACACCTAATTACAAGTAATTAAACACCTAATTACAATTAATTAAACACCTAATTGCATTAAGTAAACACCTAATTACAATTAAGTAAACACCTAATTGAAACTAAATAAAAACCTAATTACAATTAATTAAAAACCTAATTACAATTAATTAACCACCTAATTACAATTAATTAACCACATGATTACAATTAATTAACCACCCAATTACAATTAATTAAACACCTAATTAAAATTAATTAAACACATAATTACTTAAAATAAAAACACCTAATTACATAAAATAAACTATTACTATTTCTAAAAATTTTACATTAATTATAACCTAAATAAGTAAATTAATTAATTAACATATTAGACAAATTGAAAATTAGAATTACCTCAAATTTGTGGAAGGTGGTGATTCTTCAGAGCACAATAGCTACACAAACAAAGAGAGGTAGAGCACGATGAAGAATTTAAGAGAGTGGAGAGGAGAGAAGTTAGAGAGAGATCGGTGGTGTGGAAATGAGGTGTGGGAATGGGGAGGAGGGTGATCCCCCTTATATAGGGGTTTAATATTTAGGCGCCACTTGAAGTAGCGCTGATAGGGTTAATCTTAAACCATCAGTGCCACTTGAAGTGACACTATTTGTTTTAGGCTATAATGGTCAGCACCACTTGAAGTGGCACTAAACCATCCCAACACTTTAGCGCCACTTTAAGTGCCACTTTGATGATGAAAAAACCACAATGCCACTTGAGGCGGTGCTTTGAGGATTTTTACGCACAACGCCACTTGAAGTGGTGTTTCTCTAACCCATTTTCCCAATTAAAAAAATAGACCCATAAAAAAATGCCCCCGTATGCCAAATTATCTGTCCATAGAGCTCCTCCGATTAACCCTCGCAAATATTAGAAAGAAATATGTTGTAAAATAAATAATATCTTATCCAATCAGTTTCATTTACCCTCAACCAAACACATTTACAACTATTTTTTTTGTTATGAATGGATTTGTTATAATTTTATTCATAAAAAAATAAGTGATTTTGGTGGGACCCACAACATTTCTAGGTGTGGATTGATTTCATGGACAAAAAACTTGTGAAATATCATATTGGAAATTGGATAAAACTCTTAGGGCTCATTTCTTATAAAAAATGATCATGGGAAGTGGTTTTTCCATAACAATATATTTATTTTAAAATGATTTTGAATGTACTTTAAAATATATATTTTTAATAAAATTTTTTATTATATATATATTGACACCCCGCATGGCATCATTAAATACCTACATGACAAAACAAATTTAATAATTTAATTAACTCTAATAACCTAACTACAAAAACACATTGATTATTGTTTTGAAAGGAGATAAAAAGAGGAAAAGAAATAGAGTTGTATTTTGCTCGTTTTCCAACCAATCAAACAAATTAGAATCTGGGCAAGATTAATTAATTAATTATAAAGATCAATGTACTAAAAAGCCACAAAATATATGCATGAAATGTACATATCAAATCCCCCACACTTGAATTTAGGCTTGTCCTCAAAAATGAAATATCAACATACTACAATGTATGATCACCCTACCATGCTTTAAATTCAATGCTCACAAAAGTGATTGATCAAATGGGGAATTAAATGTTTGAGACTCACACAAGTAAATTTCATCAACTCCCCATTTTTCAAAGAAACAATCCAATGATGTATTTTACTTTTCTTCTTTTGAAACACCCACACCATTCCATTCTATAATTTTCATTTTAAAATTATTTATTAATACACATGTCATTTGTAATCTACCTCACTTTGATTTTTTTCTCTCATCATCAAAGTGAAAATGTGAATAGAGTTATACACATATCTAAAAAAATCCACTTATCGTAGGCTTGTAAGACATATAGCATCACCGCTGTGTAAAGATAGATATTATATTTAATCATGAATATTGTGCATCAATGTTCAAATACTACCACAAAAATGGGTTTTCACAGTTCCACCTTTTAACACCACTAAAAAAATGCTAATAAAGACCCCCCCTTTATCATCATTTTTTACTAGCGCTGATAAAGGGTTTATTTTAAAAAAAAATATATCATTAAAAGAATATTAATATGAAATTTTATTTATATTGATATAAATATATATATATATATATTCTAAATATGTTTTAGATAAATATAAATAGTCATTTACACTTAATTTATAAGATAATTAATGAAAATGGATTATAAAATAATTAAAAATATTTTTTATTAATAATTTGAAAATTATTATCGAGTAATAGTCATTTAATAACAATTTGAATATAAAAAATTCAAAAAATTAGTAAAGGATCTAAAATAATTTGAAAACATAACTCGAACTTCAAAACGACCATAACGTTTGATCCGAGTGTTTGTTTGAGCACCACCACATATCAAATTGAAACATGTGATGAGCTCTATGCAATGGTGATAAAGAGAAACCCTATGTATAATTTTTTGAGTCCAAAAAAGGACCATAAGCCCTCCAAAACTATGTTTTTAGTTGGGGTTAACTACCACAAATGTTGCCATTAACAATGCTAATAGAATCAATTAAAAGCACTAAAAAATCATTGTTAATATTAGAAAAGATGAAGGGGTCCTTTATCAGCGCTAAAAATAGCACTGATAAATGTATACCTATGCTATTTATATAACAATGCACCCCAAAACCCGCAAAAAATATATCTAAACCAGCAAACACAAAAATATCCAAACCAAAAAAAAAACCTACAAAAAAATAACTACTCATAGCCTATAAAAAAGAACCACATACACGAAGAAAATGATGAAAAAACAAGCAACACGCACAAGGGTTGGCAGACAATGTTATATACATTTAATTTCCATCATGAATAAAACAATATCCACTCATGGTATATACAAGAAAAAACACTTGTATATACATTTTGAATTATGTTTTATATAATTACATTTACAATTATCTAACAAACAATTAAAAACATTAATGTTTTCTCTTTTGATGTTTGTGGTCTCCTCTAAAAAATGTCCTCAGATGGTATTAGTTTCCAAAAAAATAATACCAACTCAAGAAAAAGATTACACCTATATAATAAAACAAATATTATGTTAGTAATACTATAAAAAAATAAATTAAACATTAATATGAAGAATACATTAATAAATTGTCATTTTTAATAAAAAAGAAACATTTGGAGTTATACCAGTCACACCGTGCATCGTATTGAGGTGGGTTTGATTCCAACATCCCAACTCGGGAAAAATAATCCACCTATATAAGAAAACAAATATTACGTCAGTAATAATATGAAGACACATTTGGAGTCATATTGGTCACACTATGCATCAGATTGAGGTAAGGTTGAGTCATACACGTCTCAACTGACTAATGGATCATTTTTAGAAAGTATCAATGTAATACAAATGTGTTTTATCAGTTTTTAGTATGTTAGTTGTGTTTTTCTACTTGAATTAATGTCAATTTAAAATAAGAAGGCACATTTAGAGTCATACTAGTGACACTGTGTGTTAAATTAGGGTGGAGTTGATTCCTACATGTCACAACTGACCCATGGATCATTGTTCTAAAGTATCAAAGCAATCCAAATGTGTTTTATCATCTTTTTGTATGTCAGTTGTGTTTTTTACTTGAATTAATGTTAATTTTAAATAATAAGAAACATTTGGAGTCATACCGGTCATGCCGTGCGTTAGATTGAGGTGGAGTTGATTCATACACGTCACAACTGACTCATGGATCATTTTCCTCAAGTATAAAATCAATCCGAATGCATTTTCTCAGTTTTCAGTATGGCAGTTTTGTTTTTTTACTTGAATTAATGTCAATTGAAAATAAGATGACACATTTGGAGCCATACCGGTGACATTGTGCATCAGATTTTGGAGGGGTTGATTCTTAAACATCACAAATAACTCAAGAATCATTTTTTTAAAGTATAAAATAAATACAACTGCATTTTATCATTTTTTTCAGTATTGAAGTTGTGTTTTTTACTTGAATTAATGACAATTTTAAATAAAAAGAAACATTTTGAGTCATATCGGTCACATCGTGCATCATATTGAGGTGTGGTTGATTTCTACATTTCAAAACTGACTCATGGATCATTGTCCTAAAGTATCAAAGCAATCCGAATGCATTTTCTCAATTTTTTGTATGTAAGTTGTGCTTTTTTACTTGAATTAATGAAAATTTAAAATAAGAAGACACATTTGGAGTCATTCTGGTCCCACCATGCATCGTATTGAGGTGGGGTGGATTCCTACACGTCAAAACTGACTCATGGATCATTTTTCTAAAGTATAAAAGTAATCCAAATGCATTTTCTCAGTTTTTAGTATTTCAGTTGTGTTTTTTTATTTTCATTAATGTAAATTTTAAATAAGAAGACACATTTAGAGTCAAACCAGTCACACTGTGCATCAGATTGAGGTGGGGTTGATTCATACATGTCATAACTGACTTGCGAATCACTACCCTTAATTTTGAAGATAATCAGAGCACATTTTCTTAGTTTTCAGTATGTCATTTGTGTTTTTACTTGAATTAATGTCAATTTAATATTATAAGACAAATTTGGAGTCATATTGATGACTCCGTGCATCGGATTGAGGTGGGTTTGATTCCTACATGTCACAACTGACTCAAGGATCGTTGTTCTAAAGTATCAAAGCAATCTGAATGCATTTTCTCGGTTTTTAGTATGTTAGTTGTGTTTTTTTACTTGAATCAATGTCAACATTAAATAAGAAGAAAAATTTAGAGTCATACCAGTCACATCATGTGTCGGATTAAGGTGAGGTTTGATTCTTACACGTCACAAATGACCTACGAATCACTGTCCTTAATTTTGAAGACAATCAGAGCGCGTTTTCTTGGTTTTTAATGAGTGACATGTTTTGAGATAATGGATTAAATAATGTTAGTTCAAAATAAATAAGTAGTATTAATTCACCTATATACATTACTGGCCCATTTACTTTTTTACACATCTTCATGTTATTTTTGTACATTCCTCCATCAGGTATGATTCCCATTAATTTCTAATCATGTTTAAATGATCTTGTGAATATGACTCTTTTCGACAGTCATAGTAGTACTTAAAAAACACAAATACACTAAGTATTAATAAATATTTTAAATTAAATAGAAATTGTATTTGAAAACTGCGAAGAATAGCAGTGGCAGCAGGGCCCTAGATCATGCTCTTCAGTTGTCTAGAGTCGTTCGTCTCATATCTGTTATTCAATCTATCCATCGTTGTGTGGCAGTAGGATTCAAATTTAGAGCATAAATCATCTTTTTTTCAGCTCTTTACAAGTCATGAATCTCCATTTTACAGCATGTAGGGCCGATGCCAAATTCAGAGAAAGTCTTCAACGCACTATATTTAAAATCTGAATTTCCTAGGTCTGCCAAATCTGATTCACAACGTGAATGTTGGAGTCGTGCCATAAAAACATCACGTCATCCTCCTCCTGTGTCTTTTCATGTCTGATCATTCATGTTCTAAAATATTTTCATGTCCTACATCAGCAATTTCCTACAGGTTGGCCTATGTTTCGGCCTATTCCTAGCCTCCGAAAAGATCCTTCATTTGATGGATGTCGTAGAACATTTTTTTCATCATAAATTCATCATTGTTGTGCTTGTTTTCCAACCATCAGTGTATCCTTCCATAAATCATAAAAACCGATCAAACCAATTAGAATCCAGGAAAGATTAATCAATTAATTATAAAGATCAAAGTATTAAAATACAACTAAATATTTGCATGAAACGTACGTATTAAATCATCCACACATGAATTCATTCTTGTCCTCAAGAATAAAATCTCATAATACTACAAAGTAAGCTTACCCTACCATGTTTTAAATTCAATGCCGACAAAAGTGATTGATGAAATGGGGAGTTAAATGGTTGAAACTCATGCAAATAAATTTTATCGACTCGTCACTTTTCATAGAAACAAGCCAATGATGTATTTTAATTTTCTTATTTTGAGACACCCACACCATTTCATTCTTCAATTATAATTTTAAAATTCTTTATTAATATGTATGTCATTTTCAATCTACCTCACTTTGAATTTTTCCGTTAATCATCAAGGTACAAATGTGAATAGAGTTATACACATACCTTAAAAAATGTCACTTATCATAGGCCTATAATACATATATAATCACCACCACATAAATAAACAAATAATAGTTAATCATGAATATTTTTCTTCAAGGTTCAAATGTTTCTGAGGCTTTAAGGTATGTGGATAAAATATATGAAAAAATAACTCTAAAAAGGAGGTGTTACTTTAAAGTATATTGCATGATATCAAAAGAGATGCTCTATGAAATACTCCTGCAGTGATACATTTGGCATCTCTCCATTCTCCATATCTCAAAGTGGGCACATTATACATGTAATCATAATGAATGAATAAACATGCCTTGTTTTTTTTCTTTTACTTTAGTTTTCTTCATTTTTATTTTCTTTTTTTAAAAGATTCTCTTAAGAAAAAATCTCAAATCAACCACCAAATCACATACGATCAAGAGATCATTGACTTAACAGTTATTTTTTATCCTCCCAAGATACAATATTTTTTTCATTTTTTTGTTATAAGAGAGGTGAATAATACAGTATAATGAAAAACATTAACTCTCCCCAAATCATATGAAAAATCCCCCAAAAAGTCTCCTCGACGAAGTGTGTCCTCATCCACCAGTGACAACCTCCCCCACACTTATTCTTTTAAATATCATACAACACACTGAGAGTAAGATACGAAAGGATATAATAGTCTTGGATCATGGATCTCTTCTTATCAAGGTAATTCATGTATTCTACAGTAAAAATAAGGATAAATGTAAGATGGGTCCAAGGATAAAGGGATACAAAATGAAATACCAAAATCATATAAAATTTTTGTTCTATTCATTCATAACTCTGATAAGATTCAAAATAAGTTATATTAGATTACATGGCCAAGTATCTCAAGAAATATACTATAGATAGAATATGAAATATTGGTTTAGAAATTATCTCGAGAATGAGACAAATGGTTGAGAAAATCACTTACAATAATGCAATATGAATGAAAATATCAGAAATTGAAGGCATGGAAAATCTCGGAAAAATTTCATTTACAAAAATCAATATGTCCCCCTATGTCCTGCTTTGTCAAATATAAATCTCCATGTTTATTTCTACTAATTCTTCCCCCCATTTTTATTATTCAAAATTATTGACAAAGAAAATTATAAACATGTCACGACAATTATCTTAAGTAGTTTTATATCTCCTAGTTTATTTGATTAAAGAAATAATTTATTATGGGGCATGAAATTATTTTTAAAAGAATTATTATAAAATAATCTCGAGAATAAAAATATAAAATACAAAATTGAAACACTTACTCCATTTAAATGAATCTCTTGGGTGGTTCTGTTTGAGGTATTGTTTTTCCAAATTCATGACATGAGTATTTTTCACAACGTGTATTGAATAAATTTCACAACATAAATTGGTTTCACGATGTGAGTTGGATTTGTAACTTCTTGTCATGCTTTGTAAGATCCCGGTTTTTGGAAAGGAATGTTTTTTTGTGTGTTTTGGATGAATCTTTTTTTTGGGTTTTAAAATGTTTACTGAAGGTATGAGAGTCCTTGGGGGTGTTCCGGGGGCTCAGGTCATGAAAGAAAGGAAATCTGGGCAAGTCAGGGCTGGGCGCACGGCTTGCGCATGACCTAGGAAAACCGTGTGGCCAACTTAGGTAATTGTGAAACCCATCCTCCTCTGGACAGTAGCATGTGCATGGCTTGCGCACGATTTGTCAAAATGTGCGGGAAAACCATGCGACCCTCCTCCTCCGGATTGTAGGGAGCGCACGGTTTGCACACGGTTTGTCAAACCGTGCAGCCAAACCGTGCGGTCTCTTAATGTTGGAAAAAAAATTACAAGTTTTCCACTCCGGGCGTTTAAACCCCAACTCGGGATTTTCCTCCATTCGTCCCGTCTAAACCCTAGTGACGAACTTGAATAATCCAAGCTTCCCAAGGGTGTATCTCCCTCATTCTTAATGCATTTTTGGTGTTGTTGGTTGCGGATCGAAGCTCCAGGTAAGGATAATCCCACCCTTGCTTCTCTTTTTGGTTTAGGGGTTGTATCTTCTCTCCCTCTTGTTCTGAAGCTCTAATACCCTATCTTTTGGGTGAGTTGTAGGTTGAAGCTCCAAAGTTTGGTCGGATCGAGGTCTAAGGACTCGATTGAGTGTGCGTTCAACCGTGGTTTCGATGTATGTGGTCTACAAGTGATATCCCATGTTTATTTGGGAGGTTTGTGCATGTTTAATTGTGTCCTTGATTTCCGTTGGTTATGTTTTGAATAACCATGAAATGTTTGGTAATAATGGTGTTTAAAATGGAAAATAGGAACCCTCACGATCCCTAGGGGATGCGTTGAGATTGACTTGACCTAATTTTGGGCCATCCATGGGATGTGCCGGCTTTTCCCAGGCTTACGGATTGATATTAAACAAGTGACCTTGTTGTAATAAATTGTAGAGCCCTTGATGAACATGTTTTCATTATTGGTTGAACTTTGAACAGATGTTAGGTGATTCACCTAGACTTGGCAACAACCTAAATGTTATTGGGATGGGTTGAATGGTTGGTTCATGGAAATGATGAACGTGTTAAATGGGTTAATGTGTAAAATGATTAAAGGCCATAATGGTATAGGTTATGGGTCTAGTGTTGAATGCTTAGTGAGATAATACTAACACATGAGAATTGGTTAAATGGAGAAATGATGTGAAATGGTGATGTGTTAATGGGTTAAGGCATGATGTGGATTCCCAAGTGGGTTGTTGTGAATAGTGTTTTCCAACAGGTGATGGTTACTTATATATATAAGCATGTGCACATGGTTTGGTAGAGTGGGGTATCACTTGAGAATCTACACCCATAGGTCGAGTGAAGACTAATGCTCTGAACTCCACCCTAAATGCATGGGTTAGGAATGAGGACTGATGATCTATTCTTCTAATAGTTGCATCCACCCGGACTGAGGTTCAAGGTAAGGATATGGTTTCTATGAGGGAGTTAATCCTAGTGAGATAGGATAACAATGTGTTTACCCTCTTTTATGTGATTATAGGCCTTAGTCCCATGTAACATAATGTAAGTGATTAACCCATATAAATGTTATGAAATGGTAAGTGATGATAATTGGTGTGAAATGAATGGTAATGGAGGTGGAAATGGCTTTGGCTCTGAAATGGTTAATGGAACCATAAATAATTACTTGGAAATTATCATTCATATTCCAATTGCATGCACTAACTATTTATAATGGATATTTTGTAAACACCATTGGTGGTGGCCTACTAAGTTGTACTAACACCCTGCTCGGACCGCCATTGGGTACCTGAGCAGACATCATGTTTGCAGGTCAGGAGAAGGGAAAGGGTCCTTGCCAGATAGTTGAGTGGACCTGGGTAGCCCATGGTGGAGGATCCAGACTTGGAAGTCAGGACCCTTTTGGGGATTCTGGCCATTTTCTTTATTTTGGGTTTTGTTCACTTTTACACTTGTAGTATGACATGGAATATTTATTGGTTGAAATGGTTTTTATACATGTTCCTTGTTTATTGGTTATTGTTTCTACAATTTGGTTTATTTCTGTTGTGGCTTACTCTGATAAAAAGGGGAGTCTCCCCACTTTTCTCCATAAACCCCCACTGCTAGTCGGCAGCCTTTGGCGTATGGGGAGGTGTTCTTAAGGTCATGTAACCACCCGGATCAGAGCACTAGTTTAGTGGATTCCGGGTCGGGGACGTTACAAAGTGTTATCATAGGAGGTATTTCTTCTCCTTCTCTGAGGTCTTGTTATTTGGGATTGGTAGCCAAGGGTTAAGACGTTTCAGGCCTTGGTAATGAGCTCATGCTTGGGAGTATCTAACCTAGGTACGGGGGAAACCCAAGTCACCGAGGGTGGGAAATGTTGTTCTTGGTTCTGTGTTGATATATTTGATGATATTTCACCATTGGGTGATGCACACGTGGTTTGATGTGAATGTTTTATGATATTTGGCTCATGGACTTAATGACACGAGGATTGGCATTCATGCATCATTGTCAGCACCTAGGGAGATATGTTACATGCATTGTGTTAGGCACATGCACGGGGTGGGTGTGTGAGGTAGGAAAAGTAAGATGCATCATGAATTTCATGAAACCAAGAAATGATGATATTAATGAAATAAAACAAGTGGGTAAATGATGTTTAACTAAATATAAGGGTTGAAATGAAGTGGAAAATGTTTTTGTAAAATGTTGTGTGAGTTTGGTGGTAGTGCATGGTTGTTTACCCCATGTGGACCATGGACCGCGGTAGGGATGGTCGTGGCGGTGAATTTGAGGTGTTAATTTCATTGAATTAGTATATGAAAATGGGTTGTTGTAGCTATTAATGATTTTTTGATGAAGCCGTGAAAATTTTATGGTATGAGTGATAAATCTCGTGCTTGGAAATGTAGAGAGATGCCACCCCGACGTCGGTTACCAGTTGGGAAATGAGAGGATGTTTCTGAGAACCCTCCTCCAGTAGAGGAGCAAGAAAATATGGTGATCCATGAAGATAGATAAGACCAGTTCTGGGAGAACTTGGCTCACCTTATACAGATGCTGGATCAGGACCCAGGTCAGGTTACACCGAGTATGTTTGAGCTGACCAGGGAGTTCCAGCAACAGCACCCTCCGACCTTCACCGGAGAGGGTGGGCCAGAGGCCAGTGAAGTTCTGGTTTGAGTCTGTCCAGAAGATATTGGATCATCTAGAGACCCCTGTCTAAAAGCAGGTGAAGCTTGCCGATTATATGTTGTGGGCCCAGGCAAGGCGTTGGTGGAATATTCAGGGTCAGACTGAGCAGGCTGGGGGGATTTCATAGAAGGTTTTTCAGGAAATGTTTCTAGAGCATTCCTACCCAGAGACTTTGAGGCAATAGTGGGCTGCATATTTTATGAGCCTAATGCAGGGATCGTTATCGGTGATGGACTATGCTAGCTGCTTCAGTGATTTGAGATGCTTTGTTTCGGCGTTAGTAGGGGATGAGGCAATGGTGGAAAGGCGTTTCCAGGATGGGTTGAGACATGAGATCAGGTCTCAAGTAAATATCTTCTGCTTGAAGAGGTTTGTAGAGGTGATAGATCAGGCACTCATCTCTGAAGGGAATCAGAAGGGAGCTTCAGGTGGTGGGATTTTCGTGCTAGTTGGGCGGACAAGTGGTGCATCTTCCGAAGGTCAGAAGCGTCGTTTGGAAAGTTTCCAACAAGCTAGTCAGAAGAGAGGGTCAACCTCTCAGAGTGGGGATCAGGTGTTCTGCTATCAGTGTGTTAGGCCGGGGAATATGCGTGGTTAGTTTCCTCGACCTCCAGTTGAGTGTCTTTTGTGCGGAAGGATGGGACATGTGCATAGGTTCTGCAGGAAACCTCAGTAGGTAGGTGAGTATGATGGTGAAAAGAAGGTGTCGGGTACGGGAAGGGGATCAGTTGCCCCGTATCAGGCAGGCAGTTGGAGCTCCACGGGCTGTACTGGCAGGGGCGGCAGATGTTGGACTCTAGGGATGGATCGATCACGCCAGTAGGGTAGTGTAGCACAGGGTACTTAGGCAGGAGCCCAGGGTATAGGGGTAGGTTAGCATTAGGCAGTTCATTTTGCACCTGGTGATAGCGAGGCCATACCGTCGACTGTACGATGTATGATCCTTGTAGCTTCTATGTTTTCTAGTGTGTTGTTTGACACAGGTTCCACACACTCTTTTATTTCTACTCAACTTGTGGTAGTGATGGGTTTACCAGTGGAGAGAGTGTGTGGAGTTATGTCAATTGACACTCTGTTGGGGGTCTGAGTTGAGGATATCAAGCAGTTCAAGGGATGTGCCCTGGAAGTTGGTGGGTATCTTTTTCTATGGTATTTGTTCATTCTCAAGATGTTAGGGTTTGACCTAATCCTTGGAATAGATTGGTTGGTGTTGTATCAGGCACACATATACTGTTATCGTCACAGAGTATCGTTCAGGTCGCTTAAAGGTGATGCTTATGTCCACCGTGTCGAATGGGATATTCGAGCCGGTCGTGCTGGACCATTTGGTTAGAAGTTTAGTGGACTCACGACACGAGTGACATGTCTCTTGCTGGATGATGAAAGAGGGGAACAATATATTTTCCCTCCTATGGTGGGTCAGTTTCAGGATGTGTTTCCTGAGGATTTCTTGGGGTTACCCCCTGAGAGGGATGTTGAGTTCACAATCGAGTTGCTGCCGGGAGTGGAGCCAGTTTCTATTCTTCCATACCGAATGACATCGGTAGAACTCCAGGAACTAAAGGTTTAGCTTGAGGAGTTGAATAATAAGGGGATTATCCATCCAAGTACATCTCCTTGGGGATCTCCAATGCTTTTGCAGAGAAGGCCGATGAGTCATTAAGGCTGTGTGTTGACTATCGAAAGTTGAATCAGATGACAGTAAAGAATCCGTACCCTCTTCCTAGAATTGATGACATGTTTGATCAGTTAAAGGGTGAATAAGTGTTCTCTAAGATTGACCTGAGGGCGGTTTATCATCAGTTGAGGGTGAGGTCTTCAGACGTACCGCAAACAACTTTCCGAAGTCGGTACGGGTTATTTGAGTTTGTGGTAATTCCTTTCGGCTTGACCAATGCACCAGTAGTGTTTTATGGATTTTATGAATGGGATATTTAATCCCTATATTTATTGTTTTTTGGTTGTCTTTGTTGACGATATCTTAGTGTACTCAAAAACTCACGACGATCATGCCCAACATCTTGACATCATCTTGGGTATGCTAAGAGAGCATTGCATATATGCCAGGATGTCAAAGTGAAAATTCTAGATAGGTGAGGTGCATTTTCTGGGTCACATCATCTTAGAGGAAAGTGTGTCATTGGACCCAGAGAAAGTGTAGGAAGTTGTATCTTCAGAGCATCCCATGAGTGTTTCAGATGTTCGGAGTTATCTGGGTTTGGCTGGGTATTACCGAAGGTTAATTCAATATTTCTCTTGCTTGGAAGCACCACTCTCAGGCTTGACCAAGAAAGGAATCAGGTTCGAGTGGTCTGAGGATTGTGAGAATGCCTTTCAAGAGTTAAATAAGTGGTTTAAAACCACACCAATCTTGATCTTACCCGATCCAGGTAAGAAGTACATCGTGTTTTGTGATGCGTCCGAAATCGGACTTGGGGCTGTGTTAATGAAATATGAGAGGGCTATGGCTTATGGGTCGAGACCGTTGAGACCCCATGAGCAGAACTATCCCACTCACGATCTTGAGTTGGATGCAGTAGTGTACGCCTTGAAGTGCTGGAGGCACTATCTGTTGGGAAAACGGTTTACCGCATTTACCGACCATAAGAGCCTAAAGTACATCTTCTCAAAGCAGGATCTAAATCTTCATCATCGAAGATGGGTTGAATATCTTTAGTCTTTTTACTTTGAGTTGGTGTACATGCCAGGAAAGGGAATCATTTTTTCTGATTCTTTGAGCAGGAAGGTTCAGAATCAGGTGGCTCAGGAGTCCATCACCAAGTGGAAGGTGATGGCTTTGTTTACAGAGATTCACCTGGAGGTGCAGGAGGAGAATGGTAAGGTCAATCTTGCTTCCTTAACGATGGAGTCGATGCTTTTGAGTCGAGTTAAAGAGGTTCAGCTTTATTATCCAGAGTGATTGATCATGAAGGAAAATCTTAAAGGTGGGGAGCTACCTTTTGGGTGGGTCGTCGGCATGGATAGTGTTGTTCGTGTTCGTGATCATGTGGTTGTGCCAGAGTGTATGCGAGAAGAGTTGATGCATGGGTTCCATGTATCAAAGTGGGCAGTGCATCCTGGTTTGACTAAGATGTATCGTGATCTCCGAAGGCAGTTTTGGTGTTCTGGGATGAAGAAGGAAGTTGCAGGCTTTGTGGCACGGTGCCTCACCTGTCAACAGGTGAAGGACGAGCACCAACACCCAGGTGGTTTGTTGCATCCATTTCCCATTCCAGAATGGAATTGAGATGATGTAACAATATATTTTGTTATAGGTCTTCCGTGGACGTCGCGGAAGAATGATGCAATCTGGGTGGTTGTGGATCGGTTAACGAAAGTGGATCATTTCTTACCGATTTAGGAGACCTTTAAAGTAGACCAGTTGGGTGAGATGTATGCTTAGGAAATAGTGTGGTTTCATGGTGTGCCATAGACCATAGTTTCAGACCAAGATCCGCATTTCACATCGCATTTCTGTAAAGGGTTACAGAAGGCTCTTGGTACGTAGGTGTTTTTGAGTACGACATTCCACCCGCAGACGGACGGGCAGTCGGAGCGTATGATACAAGTGTTGGAAGACATGTTAAGAGCTTGTGTCTTGGACTTTGGTGGTTCTTGGGAGAAGCACCTATCATTAGTTGATTTTTCATCCAACAAAAGTTTTCAGGCTATGATTCAGATGGCACCGTTTGAGGCACTTTATGGGAGACCATGTAGATCTCTGTTGTGTTGGTTAGTGGCCGGTGAATCTGAGTTGTTCGGGCCAAGTCTCATACATGAGACATCAGATAAAGTTAAGTTGATCAGAAAGCGAATGGTTACGGCTCCGAGTAGGCAGAATTCATATGAAAATCGGAGGCGTAGACCTCTTGAGTTTGTGATGGGTGATAAAGTGTTTCTTCGGGTGTCACCAAAGTTGGGTCACCGTCGGATTCAGAAACAGGGTAAGTTGGCACCCTGGTATGTGGGACCTTTTGATATTGTGGAGAGGATTGGACCAGTGGCTTACCGATTGTCTCTTCCACAGTGGTATGTTGGAATGCATGATCTTTTTCATGTGTCTCAGCTTCGACAACATCACCCCAACCCCTCCCACATGGTTGATGTGGAGGATGTGGAGTTTGAGGCTAATTTTTCCTTTGAGGAGAATCCAGTTCATGTGGTGGATCGTAGTGAAAAGGGCTTGTGAGGAAAGGTTTTTCCATTAGTGCGAGTACTATGGCAGCATGGGAAGGTTTAGGAAGAAACATGGGAGTGGGAATCGGATATGCGGGCTAAGTGGCCAGAACACTTCTCTTCGTTGGATCAATGAGGCTTGGAAACTCAGCTCGAGGACGAGCCGTTATAAGGTGGGGAGGTTATAAGATCCTAGTTTTTGGAAAGGTATGTTTTTATTGTGTTTTGGTTGAATACTTTGTTTTTGGGTTTTAAAATGTTTCCTAAAGGTATGAGAGGCCTTGGGGGTGTTCTGGGGGCTCGGGGAACGAAATAAAGGAAATCTGGGCAAGTCAGGGTTGGGCGCCCGGCTTGCGCACGACCTAGGTAAACCGTGTGGCCAACCCAAGTAACCGTGCGACCCCTCCTCCTCCGGAAAATAGCATGAACATGGTTTGCACAAAGTTTGTCAAACCATGTGGCCAAACCATGTGACCCTGCTCCTTTGGATATTAGCGAGCACACGGTTTACGCACGGTTTGTCAAACCGTGCGACCTCTTAAAGTTGGAAAAAAATTACAAGTTTTCCACTCCGGGCTTTTAAACCCCAACTCGGTATTTTCCTCCATTCGTCCCCTCTCAACCCTAGTGATGAAATTGGACGACCCAAGCTTCCAAAGGGTGGATCTCCCTCATTCCTAAGGCATTTTTGGGGCCGTTAGTTGCGGATCGAAGCTCCCTGTAAGGCTAATCCCACCCTTGCATCTCTTTTTGTTTTAGAGTTTGTATCTTCTATCCTTCTTGTTCCGAAGCTCTAAAACCCAATAATTTGGGTGATTTGTAGGTTGAAGCTACAAATTAAGGTCAGATCGAGGTCTAAGGACTCGATTGAGTGTGTGCTCAACCGCAGTTTCAAGGTAGGTGGTCTACAAGTGATATCCCATGGTTATTTGGGGGTTTGTGTATGTTTAATTGTGTCCTTTCTTTCCCTTGGTTATGTTTTGAATAACCTTGGAATTTTTGGTAATAATAGTGTTTAAAATGGAAAATGGGAACCCTCACGATCCTCGGGGGATGCGTTGAGATTGACTGGACCTAATTTTGGTCCATCCATGGGATGTGGTGGCTTTTCTCGGGCTTAGGGATTGATATTAAACAAGTGACCTTGTTGTAATAAATTGTAGATACCTTGATGAACATGTTGGAATGATTATTTGAACTTGTAATAGAAGTTAGGTGATGCACCTAGAATTTTAAATAACCTAAAGGTTATTGGGATGGGTTGAATGGTTGGTTCATGGAAATGATGAATGAGTTAAATGGGTTAATGTGTAAAATGATTAAAGACCATAATGGGATAGCTTATGGTTCTAGTGTTGAATTCTTAGTGAGATAATACTAACACATAGGAATTGGTTAAATGGATAAATGATGTGAAATGGTGATGTGTTAATGGGTTAAGACATGATGTGGATTCCCATGTGGGTTGTTGTGAATAGTTTTTGCCAAAGGGCGATGGTTTGAATGGTTGATGGTTACTTATATAAATAATCATTTGCACATGGCTTGTTGGAGTGGGGTATGACTTGAGGATCTATGCCCATGGGTCGAGTAAATAATGATGCTATGAAGTCCACCCTAAATGCATGAGTTAAAAATGAGGACATATGACCTACTCTCCTAACGGTTGCATCTACCCAGACCGAGGTTTCGAGGTGAGGATATGGTTTCTGTGAGGGAGTTAGTCCTAGTGAGATAAGATAACAATGTGTTTACCCTCTTGCATGTGATTGTAGGCCTTAGACCCATGTAACATAATTTATGTGATTAACCCATATAAATGTGATGAAATGGTAAGTGATGATAATTGGTGTGAAATGAATGGTAATGGATGTGGCAATGGCTTTGGCTCTGAACTGGTTAATGGAACCTTAAATAATTACTTGGAAATTATAATTCATATTCCTATTGCATGAACTACCTGTTTATACTGGATATTTCCTAGACAAAATTGGTGGTGGCCTACTGAGTTATACTCACACCGTACTCGGGTCGCCATTGGGTACCCAAGCTGACTTCTTGTTTGCAGGCCAGAATAAGGGCATGGGTCCTTGCTAGATAGTTTAGTGGACCTGGGTATCCCATGGTGGAGGATCCAGACATGGAAGTTGGGACCATTTTGAGGATTTTGTCCATTTCCTTTGTTTTGGGTTTTGTTCTCTTTTGCACTTGTAGTATGACATGGCATATTTATTGTTGGAAATGGTTGTTATACATGTTCTTTGTTTATTGGTTATTGTTTTCTCTATATTGTTTATTTCTGTTGTGTCTTAATCTGATAAAAAGGGGGTATAGTATCCTCACTTTACTCCATAAACCCCCGCTGCTAGTCGACAGCCTTTGGTGTACGGGGAGGCGCGCTTAAGGTCATGAAACCACCCGTCACGAAGCACCGGTTTAGTGGATTCTAGGTCGGGGACGTTACATGCTTCTTTCCAGTGTCCTGATTACTCTGAAAAATCAAAACAAACATGTGAATGTACATGCCATTTTCAATGAAATTTGAAAGATTTGAGGGAGAGTGTATGTGCCTAGAAACCGAAAAAATAAACTTCCTAAAAGCTCGTGTTTCCTCCCTAAAGCACTTTTGTTTAATTTCATTGGCTTGACCTTACCTCCTTCAGCTCAGGTGGTGGACAATTGAAAAGGCTATACCTAGTCAGTGTCCATAAATGGTATCACCTATGGATTGTTCACAAAGGTTGGCCCCTTTCCTTCTTCTAAAAACAACTTTACTTTTCCTTCTTGTAGTACATGAATAATTTATATTGGACTGATCCACCATTTGTTTTTTAGACTAGAAAATCCAAGATTCAAGTTTTTCACCATCCAAACCTGCTGGGCTTTTTCAAAGTTTCATGCAAACCAATTCTCTCAATAATTAGTGCTTTTATCTCTAAGATTCCCATTTTTCTTTACATCATTTACTTCTCCATCATCAACATGGATACTACATGCCTCTAATTGTTCTTCTAAAACCAAAACATCTTCTACTTCATACTTTTTTTCTTATTTAAAGTCATCACCCTTCATGTCGTAGTTCTTCATTTCCTAGTGTTTGTTGAAACTAACTTTATAACTTCCCACTACCAAACACAGCTCACTACTTTGTACATCAGTCATTATTAATATAGTTCCTAAAACTAATCTTATAAAAATTATAGGTGTTCGCTCCTCTTACATTTCAAGAATGAAAAAGTACATGGGGAAGATAAAATTATCAACCATGATCAGAATGGATTCAATCATTACTCATGATAATTTGTTCATGTGGTTGTCAGGGGTCGTGGTCAAACAAAATTTCCATTTTACTCCTAATGAAACCTGATTGCTAACCAGAGTCATCTCTTAAGGAGAATAGTTTGGGAGTTTCACTATTCCCATCACTTACTTTTTTTTGTTTTTTTCTTAATTTTTAAAACAATGAAAGTAATGATAAGTGGTTGTTTGAGATTTTATCAATGAAGGACATAAAATAGAATGGATATGTGGGAAGGATAGATATAATAATGGGGTACACCCATGGATTTAACATTTTGATCCTTCATGTTGATTCAATAAGGGTTCCTTATGACTTCTCCATTCCTTTATGTTTTGAAAATCACAAACACTCTATCTTATGGAAAATTTTATTTCCCCTAAGTTTTATCTTAATTAGGAAAATTTTCCTTCCCCAAGGAAATTTTCTCCTTACCTTTGTTTTCATTGTTCACATTATAGTTTCTCTAAATCTAACTCATTTTATTTCTAAGTGTAAAATTCGGTTTCACATATAAAACCTTAGAATTATATAAATACATAGATATAGAGTATTCTGTTTTCAGGATTCGAATTCGGACTCCAAATTCTTTGAAATTCAAACTATGAATTCCTCATAATTTAGACTCTAAATTCTCTAAAATTCTGACTCCAAATTCTCAGAATTCAGACTCTGGATTCTCTGAATTATCTACAATTCCGAATCTGAATTCCACACAATTCAAACTCCAAATTCTCTGAATCTGTATTCTAAATTCTCTAAATTCAGACTCCCAATTCCCCTGAAATTCAGACTCTGAATTCCTCTGATTTCAGACTCTGAATTCTCTAATTTCAGACTCCAAATTCTCTGAAATTCCGATTCTGAATTCCTTTGAAATTCAGATTCTGAATTCATTGAAATTTAGACTCTGAAGTCTATATAATTTTGATTCCAAATTCCTTGAAAAATAGAATCCGAATATCCATGTAATATAGACTCTGAATGCTTATTTTCTTAGACTCTAAACTTTATTTTTCCATAGACTCTGAAAAAATGGTTTTGGTCAAGAAACCATATTTTTTTCATACCCTTGTTAAAATAATGAAATGATGTCATACTTTCTGTTTCTACCCAACCATTTTTTTAGTGACACGTGTACAAGTATCTCCAAGATTCAAGGAAAAATATGATCGTTGGAGGATGGAGTCGACCATTGGAGAAGAGCCTATAAATAGGAGCTCATTTGAACGAGCCCATTACTAATCTATCACTCTAGAGACCACATGTTGTTGAAGTGATTTCTAGAGAGAGATACTCTCATGATTTGTGCATACTTAACATCTTGTTTAGATTTCATTGTGTAACTTTAATTGTTTCTTGAGTAAAATCGAGGGCTTACGAGGATAGAAAGACAGAGGTTCCGACTACCTTGAAGTTCGAGGGATTTTGGGGATAGCAAGACAGATTCCGATGTTCCTACTGAGGTCTTACACTGGTGTGGGTAAGACATACTTTCTTGAAAGTATAAATCAAGGGGTCTTTATCCAAGATTGTTGGATACCCTACTCGTTGCGTTAAAAGATTTCATACTTGTTACTTGTTTGGTCCATGTTTATTTTCTAATGCATTTCGATTAATAATAAAAGTATAACTATCTTATACTTTCTTGTACTTCTCTATACTCTGATTATTAATATTCTATACATATTAATATTGAATCATTTCCTTGTAAACTTTTCTTAAGTTTCACTTCCGAAACCATATTTTTGGAACCTATCAAAGTTTGTAGAACTAAGAGGTCTTCTGAATATACCTTGTTTAACTTTGTTAAACATAGTTTTCATTAAGGTTAAAAACGAATGTTTTATTTCAACTTTAAAGGTTCCATGGAAATTTTTTAAAGGATACAATTCTCCCCCCTCTTGTAATTGAGAATCTACATAATATTTTGATCCTACAATTGGTGTCAGAGGAGGTATCTGAAATACTTATATTCACATATATGTTTTCCTGATCAAAGTTTTCATTGTTATAATATTTTCCTTTCTTAAGAACTTTTATCCTTATTTACAATCTTTTACTATTAACAAGTTTTTGTGGAAATATATTTTCTTTTAGATGGTAGGAATGAATGTTGGATCTATTGACAATATAAATCCTAGTAGACCACCTATTTTTTATGGGAATGATTATGAATATTGGAAAGATCATATGAAGACTTTTGTTATTAATACTGGAGTGGACAACTTTTTCATGCTTACTAGAGAGTACAAGATTCATGATAAGGAATTCAGAACTTTTACTAACCAAGAAAAATTAGAATATCAACTAAATTATAAGGTACACAATACTTTGTTGTGTTCCATGACAAGGAATATATATAGTAATATTTCTTCTTATGATGCTGCAAACTGTATCTGGAAGAAATTGGATGTTACTCATTTTGGTACATCCAAAGTTATAGAGACTTGAAGATCTATGCTTAGAGCAGAATATCATAGATTTCTATTTCCTTATGGAAAATCAATATGCAGGGTGCAACAAAGGTTTATGACTATTGTTAACAGTTTACAATCTATGTGTGAGAAGGGTCTTGATGATGAAGCACTTGTGTACAAGATTATAGACATCATGCGTAATGAGTGGGAATCTAAGAGAATAGATATTTATGAGAATAGGAAGGTACCTCAAATTACTCTTGATGAGATTTTTGGAACTCTTCTTCAAAATGAGATAAGAATGAAAAGAGATGCTAATATGAATAAAAAGAAGAATGGTAATGGAAGTGTATCCTTTACTACTACTAGAGAAAAAACTATTGAAAGGTTTAAAAGTTACAAGTCTAAGAAAGTCACTATTTTATCTGATTCTAGTGAATGTGAAAATTCTAATAATGAATTAGCTAATCTTGCTCGAAGGATGAGCAAGATAGTTGGGAAGAAATAATTTCAGTATAGATTTAAGAAGAAAGATTGGAAAGACAAGAAATACTCATAAGTCAGTTGTTATGAATGAAAAAGAGCAGGGCATATAAGACCAGATTATCATATGCTTAAGAAAAAGGATATAAAGGAAAATAATTTTGAAAGGAATATAAAGATGTATTATAAGGATAAATCTAAGAATGTTTTGAAAGAAAATGACACTGGGAGTGCTAGTGGTGGTGACTCTTCTGATGAATCTTCAGAGTATGAATCTTCTAGTCAGAAAAATCTTGGTCTCCTAGCCAAGATACTTATTGAAAATCATTGTCTAGGTAAACAATTCTGAATCCATAACTAATGTATCTTTGAATGAATATTATAGTTATGATAAATATTGTAAGTCTTCAGATGAAGAATCTTCTTATGATGAAGATAATACTATACCTACTTAAGAAGAAGTTTCTAGGTTTTCTAAAATTCTTTAGAATGAAAATTCCAAACTCAAGAAAAAACTTTATAAGGAAAATTCTAGAATTTCTATTCTTACTAAGGAAGTTTCAGATCTTTCTAAATATCTTGATAGGAAAACTTTTTATTTTTAAACTATTTCAAAAAACCTTGAGGAAGTTAATTCTAATAGGGATAATCTTTATAAGGACATTGAAAATGTTATTTCTATGAAAAATATTTGAGAGACTAAATCTAGTTCTAAAACAAATGTTTTGAGGATAAAAACTTGGTTATTATACTAAAGTAAGAAATATTTTCCTTGAGGAAGTGTTTGTAAAACACTAATTCTGGTAAAGAAAACTTTGATAAGATGTATTCCCAAATTCGACCTCTAAGGAATTGTTCATGTTTTGGTTATACTCATTCTAAACCAGTTTTTAGTAATAACTATTATATTCCTCAAAGTTCTCCATTTTCCACTAAATTTCAGTGTGGTGGACATTTGGAGAAAAATTGTTCTTTATAGAAAACTCAATCTTTAGGTTTTCATAAAGCTTATTTTTCTATGAAAATGTGGATACCTAAAATTTTGCTTTCTGAAATTTCCGGATCCAAGAAAGTTAGGGTTTCGAAAGTATAACATTATTATTTTCAAGAAAATAAATAAAGTACCAACAACAATACATGGTACATGGATAGTGGATGTTCCCAGCATATGACTGGTAAAAAAAACTTATTTGAAAATATTTTCAAGACGAAAGGAGGAAAAGTAATTTTCGTAGATAATTATCAGGGAGAAATTATTGGTATAGGTAACATTGTTCTTCTTGTAAAAACATTTATTTCAAATGTCTTATTTGTTAAGGGTCTTAAGAAAAACCTCATTATCATAATTCAATTATGTGATGAAGGTTACCATGTGAATTTTAGGAATGATAAGTGCCTAGTACACAATTCCAAGGAAGATTTTATTCTTTCTGACCATCGATAAGATAATGTATACACACTAAACTTAGGAGACCTTAGCAGCCAAGATCTACCTTGTGTTAGTGAAATGGAATATAAATCATGGGTATGGCATAGAAGGTTAGGACATTGTAACCTTAGGAACCTATGTAAACTCTCTAGGAAAAGACTAGATAAGGATCTATTGGAGCTTAGATTTGATTCTTCAAAAGTTTTTGACCCTTGTCAGTATGGAAAGAAACCTAAATCAAGTTTTAAATCAATCGGTGAAGTCTCAACTAATGATGCATTACAACTGATGCATATGGATCTTTTTGGCCCAACACAAACCAGAAGCATTAGAGGAAAATATTATGTATTTGTCTTAGTTGATGATTACACTATATTTACGTGGGTCTATTTTCTAGAAAAGAAATATGAAGATTTTTCTTATTTCAAAATTTTTAGATCCCAAGTTAAAAATGAGAAAAATCTTCCATTGATAACTATTCATAGTGATCATGGAGGAGAATTTAAAAATTCTAATTTTGAAACTTTTTGTAGTAAAAAATGAATTACTCATAACTTCTCAGCATCAAGAAATCCTCAAAAAAATGGTGTTGTTGAAATAAGAAATAGAATTATTCAAGAAATAACTAGAACTATGTTGAGTGAATATTCGATAGCCAAATTTTTTTGGGCTAAATCTATAAGTACTACTTGTTATAATATAAATCGATTTTTGATTATAAATTTTCTTAACAAAACCCCTTATGAGTTATTGAATGGTAGAAAACCTAGACTTTCCTATATCAAGGTATTTGGATGCAAAGTATTCATCTTGAATTATAAAGATAATCTACATAATTTCACAACCAAATTTGATGAAAGAATTTTCATAGGATACTCCACAACTTATAAGGCTTATAGAGTTTTTAATAAAAATACTTGTACTATTGAAGAAATAGTACATGTCAAATTTGACAAAACTGATCCTTTTTTCTTTAAACAAATTCAACCTACATCTTCGGATGGGTTTTCAAAAACTGATTATCAACCTCTGATAGAAGATCCTTCTGATAAGGAAAATGTTCAAGAAAATGTTTCTTAAGCATTTACCCCAGAATATTTCCTACCATATGTTGATGAACAGGTTTTTGCAAAACCCAAACCAGTTGTTTCTAAAGAATCATCCGAGTGATATAATCATTGGGGATGTAAATCAACCTGTAATGACTAGAAGTTCCTTAAGGAATGAATTAGAACATCTAGTATTTCATTCTCAATTAGAACATAAAATCACTGATGAAGCTTTAGGTGATGATGATTGGATTAAATCTATACAAGATAAGCTAAATGAATTCGAAAGGAATAAAGTATGGACCTTGTTTGAATGACCTAAGGAAACTTCTGTTATTGGAGAAAAATGTTTTTTCAGAAATAAATGTGACAAAAATGGAATCATTGTAATAAATAAATCTAGATTAGTTGTTAATGTCTATAATCAACAAGGGGGAATAGACTATAAAGAATCATATGCTCCAGTATCTATACTTTAATCTATTCGTATTCTACTTACCTTTGCAGCATTATTTAATTTCAAAATTTTTCAAATGGATGTTAAATGTGATTTTATTAATGGTTATGTTCAAGAAGAAGTTTTTGTTGAATAACCACCTATTTTTGAAGGCACAAAATATCCTGAACATGTTTTTAAACTTATTAAATCTTTATATGGACTTAAGCATGCCCCTAGAGCTTGGTGTGATAGACTTACATGATATTTGTTACAAAACAATTATGTTAAGAGAAATGCTGATCCGACCCTTTTTATAAAGAAAGAAAATAAAAATGTTTTGATTATTGATGACATTATATTCAGTTTGACTCATAAATCTTTAACCTATTGCTTTTCATATCTAATGAAATCTAAGTTTAAAATGAGTATGATGGGTGATTTAACATTTTTCCTAGGTTTCCAAATTTCTTAAAAACCGGAAGGACCTTATATATCACAACATAAGTATATAAAGGATATTTGTAAAAATTATGGATATGACAACACTAAGTGTATAAGTACTTCTATCGGTACCACAATTCTCTTGATCTTGATGAAGCTGGGAAACCAGTGGATCAAACATCTTTTAGAGGTATGATAGGAATCCTACATTACATAATATCTAGTCATAAAAACTTAATGTTTTCAGTATTCTTAAGTGCCTGATATCAATCCAATCCTAAGGAATCTCATTTAAAGGCAGTGAAAAGAATTTTTCGCTACTTAAAGGGTACCATGGATTTAGTACTTTTTTATAATTCTGGAAGTGATTTTTTTAAAGAGTTTTTTAGATAAAGAATTTGGTGGATGTATGATGGATAGGAAAAGTACATCCGGAACTTTTCATTTCTTAGGATATTCATTCGTTTCTTGGTCATGAAAAAAACAGCACTCAGTAGCACTTTCCACTACTGAAGTTGAATATGTAGCAACCAGAAGTTTGTTGTGATCAAGTGTTGTGGATGCAACACACATTCACGGACTATGGTATGAGTTTTACCAAAACACAAATAATGTGTGATAATACTAGTTCCATTTCCTTAAGTAAAAACCATTCACATCACTCTTGTGAAAAACACATAGATATTAGGCAACACTTTCTTAGAGATCACACACAAAAATGAGATATAATTCTTCAATTTATTGTAACGCAAGATCAACTTGGTGATATTTTCACAAAATATTTACCCACAGATAGATTTGAATACATTAAAAAATTTAGGAATGATAACCGTAATGTAATCCCCCTTGTTAACATACTATTGAAGCCTATCTCATTATATTATGAAACTCCTTTTCATAGGGGGAGAACATTTTCATGTTAATCAATTTTTTTTCTTCCCGTAGAAAATATTTTTCGTAGTCACTTTTTTTTAATCTAAAATTTTCTTAGTCTAAAATTTTCATAATAAAAATTTTCATAATCTAAAGCTCTTTAAGAATAATTTTTCTAATTACTAATAATATTATTTAAAGGAATAAAAAAAGAATACTAAGTAAGGAGATATTTCCCTAATTAAGGGGGAGTTCATCTAAGGGAAAGTTCTTACCAATGAAAATTTTCATATGCAATAAATTGTAATATCTCATTCAGAAACTCAAGAATATGATCCTTAGGTATTTGAAAGCCTAAGGGGAGTTAGTCGTATTCACTTTGATCCATAAGTAAAGGGAGATAAGTTTTTATTTTTCAAGTCCATAATAATTCTAAGTCCTTATATTCTTTTTGTAAGGATGTCCGTGCTTTCCAAAAAGGGGGAGATAGTGGAGACAATAAGTTTTACTTATGAATTTTCCATTCCTTTATGTTTTGAAAATAACAAACACTCTATCTTAAGGAAAATTTTATTTCCCCTATGTTTTATCTTAATAAGGAAAATCTTCCTTCCCCATGGATATTTTCTCCATACCTTTTATTTCATTGTTCATATTATAGTTTCTCTAAATCTAACTCATTTTATTTCTAAGTTTAAATTTCGGTTTCACATCTAAAACCTCGGAATAATATAAATACATAGATATAGAGTATTATGTTTTCAGGATCCGAATTTAGACTCTGAATTCCTTAGATTTCAGACTCTGAATTCTCTGAAATTCATACTCTGAATTCTCTGAAATTCAGACTCTGAATTCTCATAATTCAGACTCAGAATTCTCTGAAATTCAGAATCTGAATTCCTCAGAATTCAGATTCCAAATTCTCTAAATTACAACTATGAATTCCAATGAAATTTAGACTCTGAATTCCTCTGAAATTCGGAGTCTTAATTCCTTTGAATTCAGACTCCTAATTCTCTGAATTCAGACTCCGAATTCACTGAAATTCAAATTCTGAATTCCTTTGAAATTCATATTCTGAATTCATTGGAATTCAGGCTCCAAAGTCTATAGAATTCTGATTCTGAATTCCATGAAAAAAAGAATCCTAATATCCATTTAATATAGACTCCGAATTCTTATTTTCTTAGACTCCAAACTTTATTTTCCATTAGACTCCGGAAAAATGGTTTTGGTCAAGCAACCGTATTTTTTTCTTACCCTTGTTAAAATTATGAAACGATGTCATACATTCTATTTCTAACCAACCGTTTTTTGATTGACACATGTACAAGTCCCTCCGAGATGTAAGGAAAAATATGACTGCTGGAGAAAGGAGTCGACCGTTAGAGAAGCGCCTATAAATAGGATCTCATTTGAACGAGCTCATTACTGATCTATCACTCTAGAGACCACATGCTATTAAAGTGATTTATAGAGAGAGATAATCTCATGATTTTTCATTCTAAAAATCTTTTTCATATTTCTTTGTGTGACTCTGATTATTGCTGAGTATAATTGAGTACTTCCGGGGATTGGAAGACAGAGGTGCTGACTACCTTGAAGTTCGAGGGCTTGCTAGGATAGCAAGAAAGATTCCGATATTCCTATCCAAGGATTACCCTGGTGTGGGTAAGATATAATTTCTTGAAAGTATAAATCATGGGGCCTTTATCCAAGTTTGTTGGATACCCTAATCTTTGGGTAAAAAGATTTCATACTTGTTACTTGTTTTATTCAAAGTTTATTTTCCGTTGCATTTTGATTAATAAGGAAAGTATAACTATCTTATACATTCTTGAACTTCTATATACTATGACTAGTAAGGTTCTTTATGCTTTAAGGTAGAATATTTTCCTTGTAAAATTTTCTTAATTTTCACTTCCGGAACTATATTTTCAGAACCTAGCAATGTTTTTAGAACTAAGAGGTCTTGTGAATTTACATTGTTTAACTTTGTTAAACATTGTTTTCCTTATGGTTAAAGACAAAAGTTTTATATAATGTTTAAAGGTTATAAAGGATTTTTTTAAAGGATACAATTCACTCCCTCTTGTAATTTAGCATCTACATCATATTTCAATCCTACACTTCCATGTCTCACAACATTGACCCTTCGATTCTGTTTTCTATGTGTGCCAATTTTTAAGAACACAGTTATTTATTTAAGGTATGAAATACTTTATTTCTTTAAATTTTGAGTTTTTATTTTTAAATATGGTCTTATGTGAATTTTCATTGAGTTTATAGAGGTGTTGGGGGTGTATGGGGCTGGTTCAGATCCCAGAACCCATCTTTTTGGTTGAAAAATGTTGGGCACACTGTTAGAAGAAACCACTTGGGGTAGGCTGCACGAATACTCCAAACCATGTGAGGATGGATAGAGGAAGGATACATTCCACACATATTGATAAACCATGTAACATGGGGTACACAGTCATGCGAGAATTTCTGCAATTTTTACACTGGAATTTCCCACGGTTTGTGCACTCTTAGCCAAACCGTGTGAGGAAATTGTGTGGGGTTCCCTTCCCTATAGTTAAGTTTGCACGGATGGTGAATGGTTTATCCAACTATTTTTCCAAACCATATGACCCAATAATTCTTTAGAAAATACCGTTTACCCCTAATTAAATCTACTAAGCCTAAATCTATTTCACTCTTCTTCTTACCAACAACACCCTCCATTTGAGAGCTTCCCCAAGGAAACTATTCTAGGATTTGACGCTGACTCTCCATATGGTTTCCAAATCAAGAACTATCAGTCTAGTTGTATCTGAACTGGTAAGATCACAAATCCATTTTAATCTTGAACTATTATTCTTGGTATCAGCTACACTATTTTGGTGTAAGCTAATTTTCCCTATTAGTATGTTCTTCCTTTGTTCTTCAATTTTCTCTCAATATGAGTTGAATTAGGAGATGATACTAGTCGAGCTATCATCCATGGACATACAGTAGGTGGTATCATGAATTTTTCTTATTGGAGAGTGTCTATATATGATGTTGTTTTGGATGCCCAATTCTCATAGCATTTCCTTGAAATGAATTTATATCTTTGAATTAAATTTATAGGCATGGCCTATGAAATTAAAGAATCCATCAATGGATGTTTATAGGTTATGGACCTTGATTTAGAACCACCCCTTGGGTGAGGGGATAATGAAATGGACCACCATGGGTGGATTTTGGAATTGGATACCTTTGAGGTGTCCCTATTTACCCCTTGTCATGGAATGTATAATTCTGAATTTTCATCTGTAATTGAAATGATAAATTGAATTGGAAAGAATAGGGAATGGATGACCATACCATAAAACCTTTCCATGTATTGGTTGATTAAGCATTATATGATTGTTATAATGAATGGTCCATGTGAGTAATTGAAAGACAGGCCTTCCAGGATTAGCCATGCCTTGATCCACCTTCTTAGGTGAGTTTGGTATGAATTAAATAAGGTGATGAACTTGACATGATTAAATGAAATTGACTAAATGTTATTGATTAGATTGAATGCTTATATGACTTGGGTGAAAGATGGATTCAATGATGAATTCCATGGATGGGCTCAATTGGCTTGTACCTTCCTTATGTCTGAGTAACGCTTTGACTCCTGATATGGACTGTCAAGGATAGTCTTATAGGGGATGACTATTATATACCGAGTGATACTCAGACATCCATATGGATTTCCAAGGATATACTCAAAAGGAAATTGATTACATATTCCATGAGTGATAGTTGGGATCCCTTAGTGGACCTCCAAGGACCGACATGAGTGGTAGTGATGTTATACCACACCTAGATCGATACCCGAGTTATTGAGGATCACCCTGGATGGGCTTGTAGGGTTTTGGTTTATATTAAACATGGAGCGATACCGGGATTCCAGACTAGGAATGCCAAATAAGGGATCAGATTTATAAATGAATAATAAATGGAATGGTTTATATGATGCATTTTCCAAGACAAAGAACAATCTTGGATTCATTCTTGACTTACACTTTATAGATGGTATGTTTAGGCATCATTTTTTACCTATCTATACGGTGGATGATGAGATATGCGATAGTTCCCAATACTTATTAATTAAATAAGAATAAATTATTAAATGAACATGATTTTAAATGACATAGTCCTGGCTATTAATTCTAACACTTATTTTATAAATGAAATTGATGGAAATAAATTAGTTATTAAATGAGAACCTGGACTTTATAGGATGTTTACCTTTGGTACCTCCTTGATTGTTCTATTATTTCCTACATTTTGTTATATATATTCACTAACTGAATGGAACATGACCTTGGGTGGTTTTCTACTGAGATTTAGCCAAACACCCTATTCAGGACACCTTGGGTACCCGAACAGACTATATTATTATATATACGGATAAGAGAAGGTGCCCTACTATATTTTCTTGATTGTTACTAGGAGATAGAGAGCATGGGACTGAAATAAGGCTCGTGATTCTAGCTGTGATACTTTTGTCCTTTTTTACTTTTGATACATGTATTGTATTGTAATACAATGTACTCATTTTGGCTATTTTCTAGAGACATATGACATTTATCATCATCATAGTTTATGATACTCCTTCTGGATTTGTTTATATATATTCATTTCATGTTCATTTATCATCTATCTGTATGATTTATTACTTCCTCTAATTGAATGTTATTGATATTCTAATGTGATACACTCTGGTAATGAGGGAATAATCTCCCCATGGACAAAACTAGGAACTCACTTCTAGTCAATAGCCTCTATTATTTGGGGAGATGCACTTGAGGTCATGTGGCCAACCAGGATCAGGGCACTGTTAATTAGCATCCGGGTCTAAGACATTACAAAGTAGTATCAAATAATTCTTTTCTAGTTTTCTTTATTATTTTGGTGATAATAGAAAGGGATATGAAGGAATTGGAATTTGTTAAGGAGATTTTCTAGGGCATAAATAACACGCGTACTTGAAAAACCCAAATTTCCTCAAATTTAATTATTGTTTTATGGATTTTGACTATTACAATTTATTTGATTCCACTGTTGGGTGATGCACATTAATTGTAGTTTTATTATTGATATGATCGTGGGTTCTACTTTTTTGAAACCCAACGAGATGAGGGTATCCCATCTCATGAATCATTTAGTTACACTATGAGAGTCATGTGACTTGCATTATTACATGCCATTTATAATGCATTATTTATTGCATACGATTGTGATAGGTGATGTGATAGTTATATCTATTGTTGTGATAGAATTTCTAAAGAGGGTTGTGGTGTGAATTAGTTGGACACCATACTTTTGTTCCTGAGGAGTATAGCCCTCATGGATCAGAACTTTTTAAACCATTTGGTTCAACTTATTTAAAAGTTGATGTAATGTAAATGAGAAATAAATGAAATGGGAAATTATTGAATGGGAATAAAATGGAAACTTGAGTTTCTTATAGAAGAGAAATTGACCTAGGCTCGACCTTAGTAGTTGGAAGTAGGTAGTGTGTCTTGCATTTATGTGGCATGTACGTCACCCAAACATGAATCTATGTGTAGTAATAGGGGTGTGTTATTATATTAGAAGTCTTGTAACTATCCAATTTCAGTATCTTTTATTTTGAGTTTCAAACATTGATAATGATATCGAACTGAGGCCTTTGTTTGGAATTATAGAGGCGTTCCACCACAATGACCTCTAGTGGTATGCCAGGATTGTGGTGATGACCACACATCAGAGGTACTGGGCTATGGGGTACTAGTGGATCTTCCCATAGTTTCATTTATGGCACTAGTAGTTATACTAGACATAGGTGTCGAGGCACAATTTTGTAATGGGATCTTGCGCTTTATGAAGACCATTCAGGGAGCACCGAGACCTTCCCTGACTACGGAAGTGTTGATGTGTGAGTTCCTACAGCAGCATCCGCCCATGTTTTCTGAGGATGGTAGACTAAAGGTTGCAGTATCCAAGATAGTGCCCATGTTTTCTATCTTTGACCATCTAAATACACCTCCTGGGTGGAGGGTAAATCATGCTACATATATGATTCATGATTCTACCAAAATATGGTGGGATGTTATTAATCACATGGAATGTCATTGGGATATTGATTGGAGGGATTTCTATACATCCTTCTATGACTACTTCTATCCTAGGACATTGAGGGCTGATATAGCCTAAGAATTTATGAACCTAGAGAAGGGTGAATTATCAGTGATTGGTTATTCAGATCATTTTACTAAGCTCCAAAACTTTGCACATATTCTAATGAGGGATGAGTTATCTAAAGCTAGGAGATTTGAGTATAGTATCAGGTATGATATATGATTGCAGGTGAATGTATTTCAGCTAACCACCATTTTTGGAATACTGAATTGGATGATTATCACAGAGTGCAACCTGAGATAGTTTGGGGGTGAAAGATAGGACAGTTCGACAACTATATTTGGTACTGAATAAACCAGTAATATGAAGAAACATATGGATATTCCATGTGGTGATATTATCATTCATACCACACACTTAGGTAGAAATTTGAGGTGTTACCAGTGTGGTATACTGAGACATATGAGGCCACAATGTACGAGGTACCCAATCCAGTGTCGATATTATGGTAAGATGGGTCATCTATAGCACTTCTATAGTATTTTTATCTAAAAACCAGTGAGAGAGGGTCTTCACTAACTCCACATCAAGATCGAGGTCATAGGATTCTTATCAGGTAGGGAGATAGAGTACATCTAGTTGATCATGCTAAGGTGGTGTTCATGGTTGTGGTATTTAGGCCCCATTGTTACCATGATAGCAGGGTGGATCTTCTCAGGGTTTATAGGTAGTATCATAGGGCCACAGTTCATGCTGGATATTCATAGTACAACAGAACCTTGAGGAGTAAGATCTCATGACTTATACTATTATAGGTACTATTATAGTAGCCTCTAATTTAGTGTTTTCTCCTTTTGATATAGAAGATTCTCACAGATTTATATCTATTCCCATTGTAGAGAGCATTGGGCTCAATGTTACGAATTTTGACAATTTTATGATTCTTGAAACTCTGTTGGGGATTATAATGGAGTATTTACATCAATTCAGGGAGTCCCCCCTTAATATTATTGGTTTTCACTTCATATGGGACCTCTTTTTCCTCAAGATGACCGGTTTAGAAATCATTCTCAAGATTGAATATTTGGTTCCCTTTCTTGATTTTGTTGATTTCTATTGTCGAAGGGTGACCATTGTAACATGAGAGGGTTGAGTGTTTATTCAAGAAGGTGAATGGGAAGTCTAGGAAAGCCAAGATAGACCCAATAAATTTTTTATGGGCAGAAAGACATCCCAAATTATGCTTTTATATCTTAATGATTAGGGAACATGCCAGGTTGATTTACCTACCATGGTTTATCACATTAGGGACATTTTCTCAGATGAATTTTTAGGTATACCACCAATGAGAGAGGTATAGTTCTCTATAAATATAGTTCTAGGAGATACACTGGTATATATTCCTCATTAAAGGATGACTACCACTGAGATACAAGAATTTAATATTCAGCTAGAGGATTTATAGGAAAAGGGTTTTATCTAACTCAGTACTTCTCCATGGGGTTCGCTGGTCCATTTTGCGAAAAATCTGTATGGTAACCTCAGGATATGTGTGGATCTCAAAAAATTGAACCAGCTAATGATAATGAACCAGTATCCTCTATCGTAGATATATTATATTTTTTATCAGATCTAAGGATCTTGGGTTTTATCAAAGATTTAATTGAGATATGATTATTATCAGGTGTGTGTTAAACCATCAGACATACTCCACATAACTTTTCATAGAAGGTATAGTCTATATGAGTTTTTGGTTATATCGTTCGGTGTCATGAATGCACCTTCAGTCTTTATGGAACTGATGAAGTTATTTTTTCATCCTTATCTAAATTAGTTTGTAGTGGTTTTTATGGATGATATATTGGTGTATTCTCACAAATGACATGATAATGCAAAACATCTTGAGATCATATTGGATACTCTGAGAGAGAATCAGTTACATGATAAGACCACAAAGTTCCAGTTATGGATGTATTATATTAACATTATGGGTCACATTATTTCATAGATAGGAGTATTAGTTGACCTAGAGAAGGTGAGATCTATAGTTTCCTGGAAGTATCCAAAGAACATATTTGAGGTAAAAAGTTTCTTAGGGTTGGCTGGTTACTACATGAATTTCATATAGGACTTCTCATGCTTATCTTCACCACTTATAGGCTTGAATAAGAAGGTTGTGTAGTTTCTATGGTCATATTCCTATGAGAAAACATTTCATAATATAAAAGGGAGATTGAATTCAACACTCATACTGATTTTTTTTTAGATTTGGGTAGGAGTTATATTGTTTACTATTACTCATTAAGTATTGGGCTAGGACTAGTTTTTATGCAGGGTGATAAAGGCATGGCGTACGGGTCTCGGTAGTTAAGGCCACATGAGATAAATCACATGACACATGATCTCAATTTAGCTATAGTTCTTCATGCATTACGTTGTTGTAGAAATTAGTTACTGGGATAATGTTTTGTGGTGTACACGGACCACAAAAGCATCAAGTACATATTTACACAACATGATATGAATCTGAGGCAGTAGAGGTGGGTTGAATACCTAGGGTATTTTGACTTTAATCTCATTTATATTCCTAGTAAAGGAAAATCAGTGGCCAATACACTGAGAAAGAGGACTCACATACAGGTAGTTCTGTAGGATAGTAGAAAGTGTGAGATCATGGGTTTGTTCTTTGATATGCACTTGGAGGTGCAGAACATTCAGGGATGTGATTTTATTTCATCCTTAGTTGTTACATCTAACCTTCTAGATAGATTTAGGATGATATGGATATTGGATTTAGAGATCCTAGTACTAAAAAAGAGTGTGTAAGGTGAGGAACCTCCTCTTGGTTGGACCAGGAGATGATGAAATTCTGTGGGTACATGGTTGCATATAGTTTTCTATAGACATGTGTGAGGAGTTGATCTGAGACTTTCATACTTTATCATGGGAAATGCATCCTGGTGTCCCTAATATGTATCGGGATTTGAATCACCAATACTGATGGCCAGGTATGAAAATAGATTTAGCTATATTTATCATGATATATTCCACATGTCAATAGGTGAAGATGGACATTAGTGACCATCAATACTTTAACAGTAGATGACCATTCTCAAGTGGAAATTGGATGACATCATGATGTATTTTGTGAAAGGTTTACCGAGATGACCTTGAGGAAATGATGTCATATGGGTTATTGTTGAGAGGCTCACAAAGGTCATACATTTTTTACCTATCATGGATAAATTTTCAATAGATGAGTTTGGGAGGTTTCATATCCGTGAGATAGTACAACTTCACAAAGTCTCATGCACTATTATTTCAGATACCTATGCCTAGTTTATGTCTCAATTCTGGAAGAGTTTGAAGAGGGAACTGAGTTCACAGGTTCTTTTAAGCAGAATATACCAACCTAAGACTGATGTCCAATCATAGCATACTATACAAGTGCTTGTGGACCTATTGTGGGCATGTATCCTAGATTTTGGGGGCACTTTGGAGAGTTATATACCCTTGGTTGAATTCACCTATAAAAATAGATTTCATAATACTATCCAGATGGTTCCGTATGAAGATTTTTATGTTATTCCATGATGATCACACCTATATCAATTAGAGGAAGGAGTGGTAGCTATTCTTGGACCTCGTCTTGTTTAGGAGACCACAAAGCAGGTTTAGTTGATTAAAAATCAGATGGCTATTGTGATGTCTTGTCAAAAATATTACAATGATCACCGTACACCACTTCTAGAGTGTGAGGTCATGGATCGAGTCTTTTTATGTGTTTCACCGAGGCTGGGACATAGGAGGTTCAAGAGACAAGGTAAACATTCATCATAGTATGTCGAGCTGTTAGAGATTCTGGAGAGAGTCGGGCTGGTAGCCTATCGGTTGTAGTTACCTCAAAGGTGATTATCCATTCACGATGTAATCCATGTTTCTAAGATGCAATGTTTCTATTTAGACCCATATCATGTCTTTTAACCATAGGATGTTGTGTTACAGATAGATGCATCCTTTGAGGTGAATCAGATACGTATTATGGATCATAACATGAAGTTTCTCCAAGGCTGGTCCATTCCTTTAGTACAAGTGCTATGGAAACATGGTAGAGTATAGGATGAGACTTGGGAGAGGGGGTCCGATGTACGATCATAGTTTTTGAAGTTGTTCTCAGACATTTTTTTCCACCCTTGAGAGGGAAATTCTAGGATGAATTGCTTTAAGGGGGAGTTTGTAAGAACCTATTTGTTTCATTGAGGTAAAGAATCATTTCTTTCCATAAAATTTCACTATAAATGTTTATATATGTCCTAATGTGAATTTATGTTGAGTTTATGGAAGTGTCGGGGATTTCCAGGGCTGGTTTAGAGCCTGGAACCCATCTTTTGGGTTAAAAAATATATGGTGCACAGTTAGAAGAAACCATGTGGGGAAGGATGCATAGTTACTCCAAACCATGCGATGAAGGAAAACAGAATGCTATAGACCACACAATTTAAAAAAATGTGTGACTTGGGGCACATGATCATGTTAAAATTTCAGCAATTTTGACAGTGTAGTTTTTTCACGGTTTGCACATGGTTAGTCAATTCGTGCGGGGTTCCCTTCCCTATAGTTAAGCATGCACAGTTAGTGCCCAATTTGTCCAACTATACAACCAATCCATACGAACCTATAATTATTGGGAAATTAACATTTTACCCCTAATTAAATCTATTAAACCTAATTCTACATCACTCTTCTTCCTATGGAAAACACCTTCCATTTGAGAGATTCCCTTGGGAGACTATTCTAGGATTTACTGATGACTCTCCATCCGGTGTACAAATTAAGAATCGCCGGTCTCTTTGGATCTGTGCCAGAAAGATATCAATTCCTTTTTAATCTTTCTCCATTGTTCTTGGTATTGGCTTCTCTATTTATGTACATGCTATTTTTTCCTATTAATAGGTTTTTCATATGTTCTATGATTTTCTCCCAATATGAGTCGAATCAAGAGCTGAGTTTGGATAATCTATCATCTAAAGACCTATGGTAGGTGGTATCATGCCTTTCATTTAAGTTCGAGTTTTTATATATCTTGTTGTTCTGCACACCCAATTCTCAGAGCTTCTCCTTGAAATGAATTTAAATCCTTGAATTAAATTGATAGGAATGGACTATGCAGTTAAATAAGCCTTCAATGGATATTTATAGTTTATGTAACTTGATTTAGAACCACCCATTGGGTGAGTTGATAATGAATTATACCGCCATCTGTGTCCTTTTGAATTGGATACCTTTGAGGTGTGCCTATTTACCCATTGTTATGAGATATCTAATACTGAATTTTCATTTGTAATTGAAATGCTAAATTGAATTAATAATAATAGGGAATGGATTACATGAACCATAACCATTCCATGTATTGGATGATTAAGCATGTGATTCTTGTTGTAATTAATTAATCATGTGAGTAATTGAATGTCAAGCCTCCTAAGCAATGTCATTCCTTGAGCCATCTTCATATGTGAGTTTGGTTTGAATTAAATAAGGCGATGACCTTGTCTTGATTAAATGAAATTGATTAAATTTTATTGATTTGATTGAATACATATATTTCTTGGGTGAAAAATGGACTGAATGATGAATTCAAAGGACATAATAAATTGGCTTGTACCTTGATTTTTCCCAAGTGACACTTGGACTCCTGATATGGACTACCAATGATAGACACATAGGGGATGACTATTATATGACGAGTGATACTTAGAATTCCATATGGATTTATAAGGATGGAATCAAATGGAATTTTATTGTATATTCCATGGGTGATACTTGGGCTCCCTTAGTGGTCTTGCAAGGATGGACTTGAGTGGAAGTGGTGTTATACCACACCTAGAGTGATACCCAGGTTCTTAAGGATCACCATAGATGAAATTTTATGGTGTTGGTTTATATTATACTTAGAGAGATACCTAGATTCCAAATTAGGAATGAAAAGGATAGGCTCATGTTCATAAATGAATAATCAATGTAATGGATTATATGATTCTTCTTCCAAGACAAAAAAACAATCTTGGATTCAGTATTGACTTACACATTATAGATGACTTGTTTTGGAATCCTTTGTTTTCCTATCAATACGAGGGACACTAGGGAACACACCAGGTCCTGAGACTTATTAATTAAATTAAATTGAATGATTAAATGAACATGATTATAAATGACATAGGCCTGACTGTTAATTCAAACACTTATTTATTAAATGAAATTTATGGAGATGAATCGATTGTTAAATCAGAACCTAGACTTTATAGGATGATTACCTTCAGTACTTCCTAAATTATTCTATTACTCTATACACTCTATTGTATATATTAAATTACCATATGGAACATGACCATGGTTGGTTGCCTACTATGATTTAGCCTCACATTCTGTTCAGGCCACCTTGGGTACCCGAACAGACTATATGATTGCAGGTATTGATAAGGGAAATCACCCAAATATAGGTTCTTGATTGTCTCTAGGATAAAAATAGAACTATATTGAGATGATTCTTGTGATTCTATTAGGGGTACTTTAGGAATTTTGGTACTTTTGATACATGTATTGTATTGTACTGCGGTGTACCTGTTTTGTCTATTTTGTAGAGACATGTGACTTGTATCATCATCATCGTATTGGAGATTCCTTCTATATTTATTTATATATATTCCAATCATTTTAATTTATAATATCACAGCATGATTTACTACTTCCACAACTTTTATGTTATTGATATTCCATTGTGCTACACTCTAGTGATGAGAGCATAGTATCACAATGAAAACACTTAGTCCCCTGGTGATAGTCATAAGACTCTAGTGTTTGGAGATATATTCTTGAGTCCATGTGTCCAACCATGCTAGGGGAACTTTTGGGTGGAATCCTAGTCTAGGATGTTACACAATTATCCACCCACATCCTTATTTCTTAAATTGTGTGAATGAACTTCATGATCATGGAGAATCCCCTAAGTGATCAGCTCATCACTCTCTCAAATGGGTCCCAATAATTATCCCATCCTCCATTCAGATCAATGCTCCCATTTTAAAACATTGATCCAAATGGGGGTAGTGGAAAAAGTAATCATCAGTGTGAAAGGAAATAAGAATACAAGATACTTTAGGTACAATTGTCTCCTCGGCCTCTCACTATTTAGAAATCCCTAGAACAAAATAGATGGAGTGAGGTTAGGAAAACATAATCTATATCCCTAGTTTATATATGTGGGTGATCCTTGGGTTAGCCTCTATTCATCGATGATATATTGAGAGATCACCAAATTTCATAGTGGGTGAGAAAAAAAATAAAAAATAGAGGGATATGAGAAGAAAAGAATAATCGAATAGAAGAACATAATGAAAATTTTCATTTAAATTGAAATGAAAAAATGGAAAAAATAAAGAGGAAGAAAAACCATGTCAGAAGATATTGAATGTTTTTACTAGGTGTGGGGGAAAAATATTGACAACGTTGAGTTAATAGCCCTTTTCATCCCCACATTCATTGTAGAGGATATATTCTACATTATTCCATTTGTATATCTTGGATGGATTCAGTTTCATATCATTATCCCATGATCACATGCCCATTCCTTCAAGAAAATTCATATCCTCCTTGTTTTGGTGATACAATACTCTAGTGTAAATCATGTATTTGGCATCGTTATGGAAAATTGGCCTCTTTTTGATTGAGAATTTTGATTTTTCTGATGTGTCTAGGTCCAGATGTCAATGAAAATAGGGAAAAAACACCATAATTAATTTATGTCAATAAATAATTATATATATATACAAGAATGAACTAATTATATATATATAATTATTTTCATTTTTTATTTTAATATATATATATATATATAACTTTTTTGTTTTTTTTTCTTTTTTTTCGTTTGTCTCTTTTATTCCCATTTTGAAAGTGGGATTAAGGGGGGGATTTGGCTCACAGATGGGCTTCCTCAGAAATCCATGTTCAGGTGTGGCATCAATTTTCTTCTATCAGAAGTCATAGTGAGCTCAAAGTGAATCGATGGTGGCATTCATTGATCTCGATCAGGGTCCTTCAATGGTGGAATCATCCATGGTGACCACTGGAATATTTAATAGTGTGAAATCTTGGGATGGTGACTCGTTATAGGGGTATTCCATATAAAAAAAGGGTGAGAATCAAGCTTCATTATCACACAAAATTGAATCTATAATTTGGTGGATGTACTTTGGTTTTCAAGGTTCGACAATGCGTGGTCTCAAGATTCTTCGATTGAACTTATTCATCACTAGGAGTGTTAGTGTTAGTGTCATAGAACCAACTTTTATGTACTTTATCATAACCTGTATTCACTTTTTAATATCAATAAGCTCTTTATCAAATCAGAATTTTTATTTTGTATAACATAGTATGTGATAATGTATTAAGAGTAGCTACCACACTGAAAGTTTGTATCAGATCCCCGCTATGATGAGAACCCATAAGTTCCACAACAGTATTCCTAAATATATTTTCTATTTCCAGATGAAATCATTTGAGGGATGAAAATGATACAAGCTATTCAGGGGATACTCATAAGACCTTGAGGCACCTTCTCATTATTTTTACCCTTGGTAATATTCAGTGTAGGATATTATGAGAATGAGACCCACTAGTAGGAAATACACATTTATTTGTTTCATTGAATGTTCCTATATGTGGACATGTGAATTTATCAATATAATTTAATTTTATTACTAATGAGTATTAAAATTCATTTACTTTGATGTATTGATGAAAACTATGATGATATATGTTCACTATGAGGTAGGATATGTTGGGTGTGTCATGAGTAATATTTCATTAATGAAAAATGTGAGAAAGATTTTTTACCTTCAGTTATTTAATGGATGTTAATATCTTTGGACATTTGATGAAAATTATGTATCCTAAATAAATATATTACCAAGGTGTTCTATAGGCATGTTTGATTTCTGGAAAGTCAAATAAAGAGACATCGATCATATATTTTGATGAAACCATCATTTAACCATCTTTATTAGAGATATCATGATAAAAAGATTATATTACATAGTTAGCATTTGTATGAGGTATTATGTTGTTGTGACATTAACATCTTTATCTATGGGTTCCTTGGAATGTTTCTATAATCTAACCTTGTAATTTGGGCTAATTATCCTAATTCCACTGAGAAAGAGGTCTAGAGGGTCACACACTAAGTGTATCTAGAATCTTAGTTAAATAATAATATTACTTAACAAGTTGAATAATATTATTCCAGCACTAGGTTTAATAATTATTCATGTATGATTTATCACATATATTCCATCACAAGTTATTAGAGAGAATATTATGTGAGTAGAATATTTAATAAATATTTATTTTCTATTTATTGAATATAATATTTATAAAATTTTTGGTAAATAATGAATTGATATTTATTTATTAATTAAATAGTCATTATTCAAGGCTCGGTAAATGTTTTGGAGGAATAATGGAAAAAGTTTAATGATCCAGTGAGAAATAATATATATTGAATATTATTTGAATAGTATTTAATTTAATTTTAAAGTTTAGTGACTGTCAACAAATAATAATATTATTATTATAATTATAAACTTGGGGTTGCGCAGGGATTACATAAATAATTTGGGTGCATGTAAAATTTTAATTTTCTAACCCTATTAGTACATAAACCCAATTATATTATTTTCTTAAGAGATAAAATTCATTTATTAGGCATAATGATATTCAGAGAGAATCCTCTCAAAGGCCTAGATAGCTCCCTCTCCAAGAACGCTCTCAAGAACAGAGACTGATCCTCCTCCCCCACCACTCTCAAGTCTATAGAGATCGAAGATAACCCATCCTTGAAGAGATTAATAAGTCGATCAAACTGGAATGACACAAGCATTATGATCTTCCGTTCTAGAACCTATAGATTCCTATAGAGACATTCAAATTTTCATGGAACAAATGTGGATCACCACTGGAGTAGATTTATTCTCTATTCCTACAACACAACGACAGTACAACGTATAGACATTGTCAGATCCATCAATGAAGAAATAATTTCTTACAAGGTAATTCTTTATTTTTTAAATTAATTATAAATAATAAGTGATGATCTTATACATTGGTTCATGTGTTATTATATTGTCTATATTCTTTGATTCAATTTCATTGATTGTGATGTTTATCATCATGTAAATCTCAAATTTATCATCAATCATGATGAAAAGTGATTTTTGGAATGCCCCATACGCCACTTTCGCTATTCCCAAAACCTTAAAGTGGTGTCAAAGGGTTCACAAAATTATTTATAATTATTTAAAGACCATTTATTAATTTACACATTTTTCATTATTTTTCAATTTCATTTTAATCATTCTTTAATCCAAATTGAGAGATCTGATTTTGTCCTCTTTGTTTCTTGAAAATATAATCAAATCAATTAATTTTATGGAAAAAATAAATTAAAATCTCTCATCTGGACATGTCGAGTAATCTGGAAGGACCCCATAGGAGTACACTCCATGTATCCCATAGTTGAATGTTATATGCCCTTGTTTAATGAACCCTGAATTAAATTGGAAATAATTTGAGATGTGTGTATTTATTATATGTAGTAAATTTAATTTTACACCACATATTTTCTAGGTCAACCTAGAGTATGGTCATCTAGAGTACACGATGTGTAACTTCTATACACAATTTGTAGTCCTTTAGACAAAGATAGTCCATGTATCTTCTTACATGTCTTACATGACTGGTGACCATGTAAAGTGAAGACTGGACTCCATATAGCCCATGTACATATGGTATACTCTAAAGTTTCCTGATACACAGTTACAAGCTAAATCCTTAGGAATGTTCCAAATATAGATGGTGAGAATAATACATAGCGTGTAGCTACAATGTAAACACTATGTACTTTTACCAAATTACCAAGAATTAAAAATTAGTTTATTATACTATTCAAACCTTATCATCATGTTTTATGTATGGTCATTAAGTTGATAGTACATTCAATGTGATGGATTATATATATATGTGTATAATTAATTTCTACATAATGTCCATATCTACATATCGTTTATAAGTCATATTACAGAAATTTATCTATGCTAAATGAATCATAACATGCTATGTAAATACGATGTGTTTTGTGTGGTCATTAAGTTGATAGTACACACAATTAAAGTACATGATATTTCATGTATTCCACATGTCTCAAGAGTAAATAGTAATATAGTATAATACATGTTGGGTAGTTCAAACAGGTACTCACCATATTTCCTTCAACATTCATTTTTTTACATAGTAAATTTTATCTAAATTTATTTAATTTTTTGAAATTAATGATGGATGAGAATCTCATGAAAATTTGGATTAGATTTAAAATAAAAGAAATGATCAATTAAGGAAGATAAGTAATTTATTTGATCTCGATTTATCTTAAATAAGAATCATTAGAATTGAAATCCAATTTTATTAAATGTGTATTCATTGTATGTGTATGGATGATCATGAGCTTAGATTAGACCGTAGTATGTGATTTGTTTCTTTTAATTTATTATTAAATTAAATTGTTTGATGGAGTGTCATCCATCCTCTCATTATGTAAGGGCCTGCATGCCCATAGTTTCTTTTATGTAAACCCTATAACCATTATTTTAGTTCCCCTCACCCGCATGTGAGAAAAAGAATATATAATTGATTGATCTCCCATTCTAGTGGTGGTAGTTCATGTTTAGAATCATGCCAAAACAAATATAAGAGAGATGCGTAAGTGGACATGTGGGAATCTAAACCATGAACCATATATGGTTCAAGGTGTTTTTCTCCTAGGTTGATAGTTAGTTTATATCCTTCTATATAAACTAACCATTAATTAAATCTCATGATCATACAAGTTTATTATTTTATTTCTATCAGGTTGCATGGTTATTTAATTATGGATGTTTTTTACAATCACATGAATTAATGAATTAATAAGAATGCAAGATAGAACTAAAATAATCTAGATTATATGAATACTTTATCTAGTACATGGTTAATCACTTAAGTAAATACAGTTAATATTAACATGCATGTAATAAATATAATTCACAAAAATTTATGCATAAAGATAAAATACCTCAATTATATATATTAAGTCGGTATAACCTACCACCAATTAAGTTAAAATTGATTCATTGTTCAAAGTTTCTGACTAGATAAATTTGGGGTGATTTTAATTATAAGGGAATTATAAAATGAAGTTCTGGGTTGAATTAACTTTGTTCACATCAAGGATTGACTTCCAAAGCAAGATATAGTGTAACTATGAGGAAAATTTTTATGAAACCCAATTTAAGGATTGATGGATTGGGGATTCCACTCAATATATCAAGGAACCATGCGTTAATGAAGCTGAAATTTTGAATGACTACCTAAAACCATTCAAATTTCTTGACCAACCAAAGTTGGGGTGAGGAGAAGGGGAATATGGATCCTTTCTACTAGAATGTCAAAGAAACCGGATATTATGAATCCAATATTGAGGGATATTGGGTTTCAATAAAATAGTGAGACATTAATAAATATAATATTTATTTTTTTGTATAAATTTAATTAGATTAATTACTAATACTCTGCTCATATTATTTATAGAGACAACAATAAAAATTACTTCAAACACAACACTCTGGTCCATACACGAGAATGATAAATTTCTAAATGGAAATAATTTCTAAGAGTGGTAAATTCGCTTAAATGTTATCCTATAATGTGAATGGAAATTATATATGCTGAAATAACTTAGTTATAAGGAATATTGTAAAGAGTATGATGAGAAAGAGTTATCTCTCTATGAGAAACATTTGAAAGATTCCACATATGTCTAGTGTTTCATGCTATCATACACGACCAATGAGATTTTGAAGCAACATGAGGGCATGGATGTTTATAGAATGATGAATCACCTTTAGGATCTCTATCATGATAAGGCAAGATAATAGAGACATGAGATCTCCAATTCCATTTTTACAACTATGTTTGGAGATTCGGTGCCAGTTGGAGCTCATATCATCAAGCTTATTGGCTACATTGAACTCTTAGACATCTTAGGGATTAAATTCACAGATGAGTTTCACACAAATCCCATACATGACTCACTACCCGAGTCTTTCTCCAGTTTTATTGAAAATTATAACATGTGAAATAATGAAAATAGTCTTTCAAAACTTCTTACTAGGATTCTCTAAGTGTAAAAAGACATGTTCCATGACAAACCCATGTTTCTTATAGTGAATAATAAAAGGAAGAAAAACATGAAGATTCCCAAGACACATAACAAGTCTAAAGATCCTAGGCACCATCCTTCCAAGAAGAGGAATATCCAAATGTAGGGAATGTAATAGGAAGTAGTATTTTTTTCATGTGGAAATCAAGGACACTAGAATAGGAACTTCACCTAGAGGAAAGGGGAATCTAAATGTGTCTTCGATATAGAGTATAATAATTCAATATCTACACATTGGGTATTATATACATATTTTGGTGCTCAAAACTATATCCAAAGTAACTAACTAAGTAGATTCTGAAATATTTCTTAATGAGAGGTGGATTTTCAAACTGTTAATGGTGTGAGGCTGGTAGCTCTAGCCATTAGAGACTACCACCTTTAATTTCTAGTAGGAATGATATTGGTTTTACTGGATTTTTATTGTGTACCAACTATTACCAAGATCATAATTTCTATATCCTAACTAGATACAAATGGGTTTATTTTTGAATTTGAAAATAAATTTTTTTTCTTTTATAAAGAAAACCTATGTTATGGAATGAAACATTTAAATAACGGTCATTTATATTAAATTATGAAGGAAAAATATTAGAAATAGATAACAAATCATGTTCGCATGACTCATATAACACTCAAATATGACATCACCATATTGATCATGTAAATGAGAAGCTTTTAAAAAATCTCTATAAATATGGTTATTCATACTCTTTTGATCCAAAACCACTTAAAAGATGTCATGATTTTTTATAAAGAAAAATGAAAAAACCACCATTCGATGGACAGGGTAAAAATTTCAGAGAGATTTTTGGATTGGTACATACTAATGAGTGTGGAATATTTCTAATAGAAACTAGAAGTGTGTATTCTTACTTTATAACTTTTACTAACGAATTGATTATATATGGATATGTTTATTGGATGAGGTATAAGTGTGAGTCATTTTAGAAATTCAAAGTACTCAAGATTGAAGTAGAGAATCAACATGGAAAGAATATAAAGAATTTTCAATAGAAATTGTAAAATAAAATTTATATTTTTTCATCACTATATAGTCTATGTTTATAAATCAGATTCTGGTGACCAGATAGATGAATTCAGGGATTAATTTTTAGGTTATTTTGTGTCATAATATTTATGTAATTCATGAAAATAAATTTATCTACAATATATTTAATTTTATTTTAATACCCCAAGATTTTGAAAATAAATATTGAATGCATAAAACACAGAGTCTCTAAAAAACAAACCTTTGTTATAACCTAGCCAATAAACATAATTTTTTCACCTATGTGATTTGAATTTCAAAAAACTAACATACATGATTGCATTTATTAAGATATTTAGAGTTTGATAGGATCAACTTACATTTTTATGAATAGTAACTTAACCCTTATGAATAGTATCATACTCTTATGAATATTATTGAATAGTAATTTATCCAAAAAATAGAAACTTCATCCACGAATGTATAAATACAATTTAGACATCTTATAAGTGACAAAATGATCAATGAAAATTTATTGGTATTTTTGTAAGTCATAAATATTTTGATTAAAATTTTATTATTAATTTAATAATTTAACATGTAATTTTATTTGCATAAAATTTAATAATAAATTAATATTTTATTGCCTTATGTTTATAAGATAATTTTACGAGACCTTGATTAACTTTTTATAGTGTTATAAAATGAGTTATAGTTTTAAAGTTGTTTTTTAATAAATTTTGATTTTATTTAAATATTGAATTAAAAATAATTAGAAAATTATTTTCAAAAATTTGATTTCATTTTTTAATTATACACAATGAAAAATGGTTGGGTTGATTTGTTGCGATCTTCTAAAATAGTTGAATTTTTATGAATAGTGAAATATGGAAATTTACCGTATATATACATTTTGAGTTAAATACAATTTTCCTAGGATCATCATTGATGTAATCACCCTTGATTTGAAATCACATGAACTTATTACTATTTCTGGTCATGGAATCATCACTATTTCTTATCTTATGTAAAATATTAAACTAATGATTAAAATATTAAGAAACCCCTCCTCTCATCCACTATAAAAACCATCCACACTCCCCTTTTCTCTTCACTCCTCTCAAGCCTTGTGCCTTGTATAAATTCTTTTCAAATTCCCTCCCAAGATCCTCCCCCACGTCCATCATCCATTGGTCTCATAAAAAGACCAAATCCTCTCCCCTAAAGAGGCTCTCAAGGAAGATTAATTCAAGAGGTAAATTCCTCATTTCAATTATTTTACTTTATTATCAATTTCATTTTTTTTCTTTTCTACTCTCACCTATCCTCATCCAAATATTATGAAAACTCTAGTAACATAAATGTATTGTAACGTTTTTATGATTATGGAATAAGTTATTATCATCTCTATTTTACCCTTCTTTTATGCTAGTAGTAAAAAACACCAACTGAGATGTGTTATTTTACCACATTCAAGGACGATGGGTTTTCAATTTCTATTATCATATTCAGTTATGGGCATGAAACAATTATTATGGTTGAAACAAACTATAATATATTTATTATGTATTATTTATCATTCTGTAATCTTTTTGTACACATGGTTTTGATTTATAAAGCAAAATGAGTTCGTTGTGTTAAAAACCGCCAATTAACCCAAACGGTTATCATTAAATAATTTATATGATGACTCATCTTCACTGTATGTAATAAAATGAAATTTATTACCATTTAACCTTATGTATTTTCACTAAAATAATATAACTTCAACTCTATACAACTATCCTCGTTTTACATGATTCTCTATTCATGTATATTAGTATACTGATCATGAAACAAACGGACCCGAACAATTAAATTGAAACTCTTAACCCATCAAAAAGGCCATGAATGAACTATATAAGGTTATACCAAATCAATTAAATATATGGGAGGTTATGTAATTATAAATTATTTAGCCTAAATTTTATTATTCTGGTCATTAATGTCAAGTGAAGAACACCATCAGACTTAAGGTAAGGGTTTCCTCATCTCACTTCCATTTTTGTGAGATATTCCTTAATAACTAATATTTCTTCTATATGGTGTATGTATACTGACCATTGATATATCATATCATGAATATATTTATTTTTATAATATTCAACATATCATTTGATGACTATTAATTTTGGTGCATACAATTTAATTGGTTATAAAGTTGTAATTATTTTCTACCTGAACCTCTATTTTCATTCGGCTTGCTCTTATTCTCTACTCACAATAATGAAATAACCATTTATTCTTTTATAATCCTAAAAATTATATTTTAATGTTCTATATATGTGTACCAATAATAATCCTTCATTATTTTATAGGGAGTTACATGTTATTAAATAATCTTTCAAAAATTCTTCTAAATTGCAAGCCCGATTCAAGGAACTTCTCGAATTCAAAACTATTTTGAAGTTCACTATATAATATATTTTATGCCATATTTTTTTTTAAAAATCACACATTTTAACATGAAAAATATATATTTTTCATTTCTGATTTTATGAAAGAAAACATTCCTTTGCGCTTTAAAATCTCTTTAATGAATTCCTTAAACCACACTAAAATGGTTCAATTATAAAGCTTCTTTAAAAACATTTTTTACATGATTTCACTTTAGTGGGACATCATTTATGCCTCAAATATAATTTCAATATCCTTAACATTTAATTTCTAGGATATAAATGTTTGAAACCATATATATGAAAAATACAATTTTTTTCCAAAAGAGCTCTTCTTTCCAAAGTAAAATATATTTTTCTCACCTCACTTTAACTTTTGGAGATATATTACATGTTCACCATTTATTTATTTCATGTGGTGTATGTAACTAACATTTTTGTATCATATCTAGATTCTCATTATTCTCATGATATTCTAGGGGAATATTATTTAAATGTTTTATGGTGGTATTGGACACTTTGGAATGTTTAAGGATTGTTTTCTCAAGAATGTTTTAATGGTATCATTTAAAAGTTTCTTTATTTATGTAACAATACTTTGATGAAACTTATATTTCATAGTTTTTTATCACCTATGATATCATATAAAATATGTTTTTGAAGTTTTTCTGATTAGTTTGAATGTGGATGTTCTATTTTGTTACCATTCACCATATTAGTCGAAATGGTTAGTGTTTATGTTTAATCAATTGGTAATGTTATTTACATTTCATATGTTTGTTCAAATATGAATTTATATGTTGTTTGTATTTATACAAATTAATATTAGGAATGAATTGGACTTAGTATGTGATGGGCGGGGCCTACTATAGACCCTCGGTGCATCGGTAGGTCTCATGAGACAAATAGATATGGACTCAGACGAGGCCTTTCCCATTTTTAGATATGGTTTTGGCTGATTCCTTAATCATTTTTAGATGTCCTGGTCGAGGGCTTGATGGTATGTTTTAAAATGTATGACATATGAATTTCCATCATTATGAAACTAGTAATTGAAATTTTATGTGGTTATTCAACTAATAGAATACCCATGATTATGCTTTATTATGTCATTAATTTTTCAGCTCTTATTCGTACCATAATGTGTTCATGTTTATTTTTAAAGGCATGTGTTTCAGTTATTCACCATGCCTAATGTTTATATTTATGATATCTTCTGTTGTATTTTTTACCTTTACTAAGCATCTAAGATCACCCCTTTCTTATGTTTCATTTTATCAGGACATGAAGAAGTTTATTATGAATGACTTGTTGGGATAAACATAGAGTTGTGGGTGTTACCAATAAAACTTATAAGTTTTATTTCATTTCAAGTTATAATGATGAACATATGTATGTTTCTGGTATTCCAAAACAACTAAACTAATCTGTCCTTTGGAATACTAATTTATTTTAAGCATTCCAATGTAATGAAATAATGCACTGGCTTTAGGAAAATGGGGTTGGGGCATTACAGTTGTTATTAGATGAAGTTTGGTAGTTATATGGAAACTAAATTTAGACAACATAGATTAGAGAAAAAACCCTAAGATAATAAGTATGGATAAGTATACATGTACATCCTAGAGAATTGGTAAGTAATATATTATGTGGATCCTTCTAGAAAATACATCCCTATCTGGATAATACAAGTGGATGTGGTTCTGGCACAAATGTACCTAGGAGTAACAACTCCGACAAGAAGTTTCAGTCTTGACCTGAGGTATACTGGTACACGACAATTGAACTTACTGCACACCTAGTCTGACACTCCTTGGGGATATGCTTAAGATAATTCATTGTTTTCTTTACCAAACATTATGAAGGATTTATGTGCCCATATCAACCAAAGTATACGGATCAATGATTTACGACACATTAATTTATGTTATGTTTAGAGTTATAGAGGGTTCATTATTTTATGAGCTAATATATTATATTGAATTGATTAGAAATGGTGCCTAGATAAAGTAATGATAACTTCACCACTGCATGTGATGAAAATATTAAGAAGGATAATATCGATTGTGGTCTTAATCTATCATTTCAAAGGAAGATAGTCTCTCATGTATCCTCATCTTATGAGGAAATATTATCATTTGTTAACAAGATATGTAAATAATTCTCTAAGTCCTATGGATTTTAATGGAAGCAAGAAAATAAGAGGATGGATGAGAAAAATATGGATAATGGGAATAAGGTAAAGAAGGGTTTTCCCACATGTGATAACTGTGGAAATAATCAACCTAGTAAATACTTGAATGGAATGGGAGTTTATTATATGTGTGGAGAAAAAGGACACTAATTTTATGATTTCAATGGAAATAAAAAGGTTTCCAATGTATAATGCTTGAACTATAAGTATATGGAACATTATGAAAATTAACATCCCAATCGTCAAAGGAATATACCCCAAATGATGTTACTAGATAATGAGAAAGTCATGATACTGTCACAAATAAAGTGGAATGATTAATATGCCTCATCAAGAAATATTTCATTTGAATATTTTATCATAATTGTATTGGTTATAATAATTATATAATATACAAGGATTGTACTTTAGTACTATTTCATTAAGTATTTGAGGTTGTATGATGATTTGTACCAATGATAAGTGACTCCGTATAAAGTTAATATCTTTGGAAAGAATATGGTTGAGGGAAATACAACCCTAACTATATTCCATATGATCAAGATAATGATGAAGAAATGATTTATTTGGATAAGTACTAACTAACTCAAAAATTATTATTGACTTGTTGACAAGTGTTCTATGCTATTATTGATGGATTTTACAACATTTTTGGATATAAGGAATATATCCAATAGCATGTGTAAGGATGAATGCATGTTTCCAATAATTTTTTATGGTAATTTGGGTTATTACCATATTTTAGGAGGATACATGATGAAGATATTCACATGTTTGGAATGTGAAAATTTAGGCATGCTTCATGTTGATTAAAGGAAAATAAGGGAGCAGATACATTAAGTTGGATATATCATGGAGTTCTAAACAAAATGAAGATTTCCAAGGAACATGTGTAGATGGATCTATCAAGGATGGATATGGGAATGATTCTAAAGTATTGGTTCATGATATTTTGGAAAGTTAAACCATTTAAGATGTGTTTTATGTTGATCATTGTATGAGGTTGTAGAGCTTAATGTCACCACATGATGCAACCTGTGCTAAGAGATGAAGTGTAGATAGTTGAAGGCACCAACAATGGATAAGATTGTGTTTATAAAATAGAAATGTATATTTACACTCTTATAGAGTGGAATAATTCCTAAACTCTAGGAAAAGTGTATTAAATAAAAATTTTGTCCTATTATCATATTTTTTCACAATAGTAATGAATTTTTTCAAAACTGTAGTTTATGGTCTTTTTGGAAATGATATTTCATCTGATCACGTTCTCTATCAGTTTCCATCAAAACATGATGGTTTGATTATTCTTCTATGACCATGTTTCGTAATTATAAATCTTAGTTTTGTAGTAACTGATTAATTTCTCTTTCCCTCTTATTAGGAGGATATTTTAGCTATATTCTTGATGTGGGATTCCGAAAAGGGAATTTTCAAGTATCAACCATTAACTTTCTAAGTTCAATTTAAAATTTTGAGGCTGAAATTTTTGTAAGGATGGAAGAATGTAACACCCCAAGATTTTGTAGATAAACATTGAATGCATTAAATAATGAGTCTCTTCAAAACAACACTTTTTTATAACCTAGCTGATAAACATAATTTTTTTATTTATGTGATTTGAATTTTGAAAAACTAATATACACGACTGCATTCAGTAAGATATTTAGAGTCTGATAGGATCAACATACATTTTTATGAATAGTAACATGACCCTTCTGAATATTAACATACACTTATGAATAATAATTAATAGTAAATAGTCCAAAAATAGAATCGTCACCCATGAATGTATAAATACAATTTATACATCTTATAAGTGAGAAAATGATCATAGCATAAGTATTGGTATTTTTGTAAGTTATAAATATTTTAATTATAATTTTATGATTAATTTAATAATTTAGCATGGAATTTTATTTTTATAAAATGCAATCCTAAATTTATATTTTATTTTCTTATGGTTATAAAATAATTTTATGAGACCTTGATTAAATTTTCAAGGTGTTATAAAAAAGTTATAGTTTTAAAGTTGTTTTTTAATAAATTATGATTTTATCTAATAAATGAATTAAAAAAATTAGAAAATTATATTCAAAAAATATATTTCATTTTATAATTATACACGTTGAAAAATTGTTGGGGTGAAATTTTGGTATTTTTCTAAAATACTTTAATTTTTTATGAATAGTGAAATATGCTAATTTACCTTATATATACAGTATGAGTTAAATATAGTATTCCTAGCATCATATATTATGTAATAACCCTTGGTTAGAAATCACATTATCGTATTACTATTTTTGGTCATGGAACCATCACTATTTCTTATCTTATAGAAAAATAACAAAATAATGATTAATATATTAAGAAAACCTTCCTCTCCTCCACTATAAAAACCACCCACACTCCCCTCTTCTCTTCACTCCTCTAAAGCCTTGTGAATTTCCTCAATTCTGATCAAATATAATCCCATTATCCTCACCCCCCCCACATAAAATATCCCTTTGTATCATAAAAATACCAAATCCTCTCCCCTAAAGAGGCTCTCAAGGAAGATTAATTCCAGAGGTAAATTCCTCTTTTCAATTATTTTACTTTCTTTTCAAGTTCCTTTATTTTATTTTCTATCTTCACCTATCCTCATCAAAATATTATAAAAAATCCAGTACCTTACATGTATTTTTCTTTTTTTTTTACGATTGTGGAATATGTTATTATCATCTCTCCTTTACCCTTCTTTTATGCTTGTAGTAAAAACACCATCCGAAATGTGCTAATTTAACACATTCAAGGACAATGGGTTTTCAATTCCTATTACTGTCTTCAATTATGGTCATGAAACCATTATTATGGTTGAACTAGACGATAATATATTTATTATGTCTCATTTATGGTTTTGGAGTCTTTTTGTACAAGTGGTTTTGATTTATAAAGCAAAATGATTTTGTTGTGTTCAAAAACCACAAATAAACCCAAATGGTTATCATTAAATAATTTATATAATGATTAATCTTAACTCTATGTAATAAAATTATATTTAAAACTCTCTAATATTATGTATGTTCAATAAAAATAGATAACTTTAATTCTGGACAACCATCCTCATTTGACATGATTCTCTGTTCATGTATATAAGAATACCGATCACGAAACAAACGGACCCGAACAATGAAATTGAACCTCTTAACCCCTCAAAAAGGATATAAATGAACTTTATAAGGTATTAAAAAATAAATAAAATTTATATGAGGTTATGGAAATATTATTTAAATAACCTAAATTTGATTATTCAGGTCAATAAGGTCAATTAAAGAACACCATCAGACATAAGGTAAGGATTTCCTCATCTCACATCCATTTTTATAATATATTAATAAATAAGTAATATTTTTTGTGAATGGTGTGTGTATACTGACCATTGATGTATTATATAATTAATATATTTATTTTATTCATATTAAATTTATCATCTGATGATTATTAATTTTGGGGAATAATATTCAATTGGTTATAAAGTTGTAAGTATTTTCTACCTGAACATCTATTTTCATTCGGGTTTCTCTTATTCTATACTCACCTCAATGAAATTATTATTTATTATTATGTAATCCTAATAAATTCTATTTTAATTTTCTATATATGAATTCCAATAATAATACTTCTATATTTTATGGGGTTTTATATGTTTTAAAATATTCTTTTAAAAATTATTCTGAATTACAAGCTCGCATCAAATAACTTCTCAAATTCATACCTATTTTGAATTTCACTAGATAATATATTTTAAGCCATATTTATTTATTCTAAAATCAACCATTTTAACATGAAAAATCTATTTTGGTTCATTTATGGTTTTTTAAAATCAAACATCTCTTTGTGCATTAAAATCTCTTTAATGAGTTCCTTAAACCGCACTAAAATGTTTCAATTCTAAAGCTTCTTTAAAAACTACTTTTACATAATTTCAATTTAGCATGACGTCATTGATTCCTCAAATAAAATTTCAATGTCCTTAAATTTTCTTTTCTGGGATATACATGTTTAAAACTATGTATATGGAAAATAAAAATGATTTTCTAAAAGTTCTCTTCTTTCCAAAGTAAAATGGAATTTTCTCACCTCACTTTAACTTTTATGAGATATATGTATTGTTCACCACTTATTTATCGCATGTGGTATACATAATGACCTTTGTTATATCATATCTAGAGTCTTATTATTCTCATTATATTCTAATTTATTATGATTTAAATATTTCAAGGTGGTATTGGACACTTTAGAATGTTTAAGGTTTATTTCCTAAAGAAGTTTTTGATGGTCTCATTTAAAAGTATCTTTATTTATATGAATACCCTTTGATTAATCTTGTATTTAATAGAGTTTTATCACCAATTGTATCATATAAAATATGTTTTTGAATATTTTCTGATTTTTTTAACATGGATGTTCTATTTTGATACCATTCACCATATTACTCTGAATGGTTATTGTTTAGGTTTAATGACTGAGAAATGTTGTTTACATTTCATATTTTAGTTTCAATATTAATTCATACATTTTTTATATTTATACCCATTCATACGAGGAATTAATTGGACTTAGTATGTGGCGGGTGGGTCCATTATATCCCCTCGATGCATCGGTGGGTCTAATGATACAAATAGAAATGGACTTGGGCGAGGCCTTGCCCATTTTTAGATATGGTTTTGGCTGAGGCCTTAATCATTTTTATATTTCATGGCCGAGGTCTTGATGATATATTTAAAAATTTCCATAATATGAATTTCCCTCATTATCAAACTAGTAATTGAAGTTTCATATGGCTATTCGATTAGTAGAATACCCTTGATTATGCTTTGTTATGGAATTGTTTATTCATCTCTTATTCCTACCATAATGTGTTCATGTTTATTTTTAAATACATGTGTTTTAGGTATTCACCATGCCTAATGTTTATGTTTATGATATCTTCTGCTGTATTTCTTACCCTTACTGAGCATCTGAAATCACCCCTAACTTATGTTTCATTTTATCAGGACATGAAGAAGTTTATTATGAATGACATGTAGGGGTAAAATTAGAGTTGTCGATGTTCCCAGTAAAAATTATATGTTGTATTTCATTCCATGTTGTAATGTTGAACCTATATATGTATCTTGTGTTATAAATCTACTAAACTACTCGGTCCTTTGGTATATGACTTTATTGTAACCATTCAAATGTAATGAAATAATGCACCGTCTCTAGGAAACTAGGGTTGAGGTGTTACATTTATTATCTAAAAATGTTCTTTACAGTTGAGTGAAAATTCTATATTTTAAAATGCACATTAAGTACTCAGTTCCATGGAAACACACTTATATTTTCATAAAACTATAAAAAACTATCATTGATCTATAATTGGCATGTAGGAATGAACTTCACACCATTCTAGAAAATGATGTTTTCTAAATAATCTATTGTTAATTTTCTATTTTAACCATTAAATAGGTAGAAAATAATTGTAACATGATCCATTTTGAGAAAATGAGATCTTTTTATAATGAAACTCAAAGAAAAAAAATTGATATGATTTTAGATTGTAATAAATAATTTGGTTTCATTATGACATATAGTGTACTCAAAATGATGGAAAACACATGTTTTCAATTTAAAATTAACATTTCAGATCAAATCATGTCACACATTGAATTCCAATAAAGATTAATGGTCATGGAAATCCAAGGAAAAAAATATTTGATTCATTTTTGGAATATTGAAACAAACTATACATCGTTTTGATATGCCTTGTTCTTATAATTATTTAAAAAATGTGTTCTCAATTTAGAGGTGGCATTTTAGTTCAAAATGAGGTTACTTGGATCAATTTTGATAAAATGGGATTGTACTGTTCTAAAACTCTAGGGAAATAATCATTGATCTGTTTTTGACATGTATGAATGAACCAAACATTATTATGATGTGTGGTATGGTTAGAATGGATGAAAACATGTGTTTTCAATTTAAAATCATTATTTTAATTCAAAAACATGGATAGTATTCCTAGTTTTGATAAATCTCTCTATATTTTTCATGGAAATATATGAAAATAGTATGTGATCCATTTTTGGAACATAAGAAAAAACTACACATCTTCATGTTGCATTGTGTGGTTGGAATGATTGAAAACTCATGTTTTCAATTTAATGGTGAAATTTTAGTTCAAAACATTCATGACCCAAAGAATTATTAGAAACTGAGTTCTGATTATCATTAGAATATTGAAAAATAATATTTGATATATTTTTGGAAAGTAAAATTGAACTTTCATTCCAACATGTGGTGTGCCTAGATTGATGTAAAATGCATGTTTTTGATTTTAAAATCACATTTTTTTTAAAATGTGCAACACACAATCAATTTTTAATGGAGGGGAACCTAAAAAATCTAGTGTTTACATTAGATGCATTCCAACAATGGGTAAGATAACTAGGGAAAGAAATAGATATCCATTCACTAAAGTGATGTAGTAGTAAATAAATGGTTGAAGTCTAATAATTATAAAGGAAACTAGATAATTTTTCCTTGTTTTAATGTAGTCTAAACCATCCCAGAATGGATATTTAATGTTTAATAAATGACATATAAATAATTTTAGGAATATTCTATAATTTTTTTAATAAAGAAACATTATTTTAAATTGATAAAAAATACAAACTAAAATATAAAAAAAATTTGTTCCTGAATACAATTAAATTCCATAATTAATATGTCATAGAAATTATTTGAAATAAAATTTTTATAGAAGAATCATTGTTTAGTTACCAACTATATATTTTTATTATAATAGTAGCTTGGAGTAGATAAAACCATTAATCTAAAATATAAAAGAGACACAACAAATTAAAGTGATGTGATGATGTTAACACACATATAGAAGTATGAATTACCATAAATGTTAAAATAAACATGGAAAACATCAACAACTTTAATCATCCTCATTTAACCATCCCCAAATAGGGGATCCATTATCATGTCCTTTTTTATTCTTAAAGAATCCAAAATCATCCACCTTTATCCATGAACCATAGGTATGTAAGAAACCATCATTATGGATATCCCAAAGAGCCTTCCCAAAGATATTCTAGTGTGGGAAGAAACCATTGAAGGGATTAAAAATAGAAAAAAAGAAGAATATAAAGTTAAAAGGATGTTTTATTACCTAATAAATTATCATTCTTGTCTTGGTATCAAATGGGATGTGGAAAGATTTTATTATATTGGTGAATAACAGTATTTTTAAGAATAAAATTAAAATGGGATAATATATTAATAATTAAAACACAACATATTGGATTTCATAAGGCTTTATAAGAAGAATCATCCAACATGAGTGTGTTGGAGTAATTGGAGATATCATTATCCCATGGGAGATATAGATTATTCCCACTCAATATTTTTTTAGTTCATTCAAAAATAGAGACCAACACTTGTTTTTAGGAGTCTTCAAACCTATATTAGTGAAATGGTATTGATCTCGCAAATGTGTTGTTTTGGTTTCCCATTTTTTGTGTTGTTAATTATGTGCAGTTTTAATATTATTGTTTCATTTTTTCTAATCATCACCTAGTCTTTGATTTCACCCTTATGTAGTTTTAGTTTTACCCTAGCGTGAGCTCTACCTCTTTTGGGGTACCATCACATGGGGCCCCCATTAACTTTACTTGAGTTTTCCTTACCCCTACGTAGCCTTGGGTTTACCCTTCCAAAGTTTATGGTGTACCCATACACGAGGGTACAAAGTAACCTTATGCGGAGATCAACTTAGCCTTATATAGATGTCCCCTGAACTTTATGTATCTCAGGTAAATTATTATTTATGCATTAGCTCTCTGTTTCTCCATTACGTGTGTGTCTCATGACCCTTCCCTGAGTCTCAAGATTACCCTTACACGAATCTTAGTATTTTGTTCCTAACCCTTATATAGATGTCCCCCGACCTTTATGTGGCTCAGTTATTCCCTTATGTGGGAGTTGATTACCCTTATTCATGGGGCATGGTACCCTTATGCAGCCATCTTGGTTCACCATTACATAACATTATGATTACCTTTACGCATATTTCATTTTTATTTTCCCCTTATTTATCAGGTTATTAGGGATCGAGGTTTTATAGCCATCTATTTCTTAATTATTGTTAAGTCTTTGCAACAAACCCTTGAGCCTCATGGGTATTTCTACCTCAAACTATCCTTATTAAAGTAGATCGACTAACTCTAAGGTGTTGAGAGAGCGAAAACTGAGTTTAGAGATCTCCAGTGGCCTATTACTTTATCCTGATGGAGGAGAAGCTGAGTGGATACCTAGTTCGTGGAGATCTCCATTTCATAACAGAGTTACTATGAATTATTCCACAGGCTTACAGTGTGATATCTTCATTGGTGAAAAACCTGGATAGTGGTAACCTTGAGGACATTGGTTATTGAGGAAATTGGTTATTGGGGACTTGGTAATTATGATTTTAGAAGTTTATTTGACCCTCTTCCTCAAAAAATGTTTGATTTATTCTCGGTAATGGGGTTTCAATACTCTTTTTGGTTTATTTGTCAATTTTTTGGAGGTTTTATGTTTTCTACTTGTTTATTCATCATATGTGTCATGTATTTCTTTCCTCATCCAGTATTGATCTGATCATATTCTTTATTGTAATCCTATTTACTGTTTCATAGTGTAAACCCATGATGATTCTTCTCAATGCATGTTTTCCAATTTAACAAAGCTTATAAATATCCTTATCCTTTTATAGATTTCTGATTTTGTTTCTTTGAAGTGTAATCATTTATAATTCACATATTATTGTTTTAAATCAAAAATGGAATAGTAATTATGTCACATTTTCTTCTGCTAAACATGTTGGACATTATTTTATGATCATTTTATCACTACATACATGATTCTTCATTACTTTTTAATGTTATTTAGTTTAATTATGTGAGAAAACTCAATTTTGGTTCAGGAAATGACATGTTTTAGTTATGATTTGGTTATTCCCAATGTTTAGAAATTGTATTCTAATTTTTTGAATCATGTTGTACATATTTTAATTTTTCTTTTTTTTGAATCATATTTAAATATATTTAGGATTTTTAAGCCATTAATTTGTGTTGTAATTTCCAATGAATATGTGAAGTTGTTCACTCTTATATTCATTTTAATATTTTATTATTTTTGGAATTCAATTTGAACATGATTGTTGTTTATTGTTATATATTTTATAAATTTTAAATAAATATCATTGTTTGATTTCTTATTTTATGAACCAAAATTAACTAAGGTGGATCCATGTGGTTGAATATGAATATCCTCGCATAGTTCATCCCACAATAAATTGATTTCATAGGGAAATTGAGATTATTTTTTATTTTTTAATTTTTTAAATCACTTGTTCATTACTATAAATGATTTAACCATTAATTTTACCTATTTCAATAATGTGTTGATGTTCGTTTAGCTAGACCATTTTCTCTATTTTGTCTATAATTGTACAATATGATATTGATTGTTGTTTCCTTTCTCTTTTCCCTGTATTCATTTATTTTATTAGACTTATAGATTCCATTAGTAGGTGATAACAATTTTTTTCGTTTTAGGTTATGAAGGGTTCTATTTGAGGTTAGTCTATGTGAGAGGTTGTTTTAGTATTGAGGTGTTTTTGATAGATCAAGTGTATCATGTGTCTGTTGTTTGAATATGAGTTGAGTTTATATTATTTGTGAATTCTTCCTCCACCTCTTGTAGGATTATTGGCTATGGGTATGTATGTGTAGAGAGTTCAATATTCGTGATTAGGTAGTTTCTGGATCCAGTTTTCTTGTTTGTTTGTTGGTTGTAAATAAAGATTATTGGTTTTTTTATTTGACCCTTTAAGTGGATTTGTTTTAGTTTCCTAGTGTTAGGAATCATGTGACATTAGGAAGCTTGACAAGATTGTGTTCCCTTTTACTGAATTGTTTCTCCTAGGTCATTAGCTGATTTCCCCCATTTGTTCTCACATTTTGGAGTTGCCCTAGGATTTTGGGACTACTTTCATGTGATCTTACAGTTTAACTTTTTTCTAGAATCTCTAGTTTTGGATTTTTAGGAATCTTTCTCCTTAGTTGGAGATTATGATTCAAACCTTTAAGAGTTTTTTGATACCTTATGCTAATATTATTCCTATTAGGTTATTGGGTAGTGTGGATTAGCCTAAATAAAACAATATTAGGTGATTAGATCTTTTTTATTTTTATGGGTTTAGTTAGAGACTCATTCAGTTATTTATTTTTCTATTCTTTCTCTCTCTATGATTCTTTTTTTGCTTATGGTTTGAGGATTTCTCTCTTGTTTATGAGCTTCATTCTTTTTTAATTTTATGAGGTGTTTTATTATGGAATATTTTTTTGTCTCAGGACAAATATTTCACTATTTTATTGTGTTCTATTGGAATTTTTGAGTTGTTTTGGGGACCTATTATATCATGTGATTTGTTGGTCCTAACTTCCTCATTGAAATTTTCTCAGAGAGAAAATCTTGTATGTGAGGTAATGTTATCCCCTTTTTCATTGGTTTAAATTATTATCATGTTAGAAGCTTTTATAATATCATTAAATTTTGGAAAATGTGTTTAACATTGATTCATTAAGGGGGGGATCTTTGGGTCATACCCTAAGGTGTTTCCTATTTAGGATGTGCCTATATTAATGATGACAGTTTAGGTAGTGCCTAATAATCATATATTTTAGGTATTTAATTTTCAAGGAAGTGATGTATCATGTTCTTTTATATTAAACACTTTCCATATTTAATTTATAAGTCAAAGATTTTTTGTTTTTGATTCCACTTTTTGGTGTTATAAATTAAATACAGTTTTGATATGATTATTTTCCTTATTTTTATCATCCCGTGGTCCTTATTTTTACCCTTAAATATTATTTATTTTACCCCTACATGAGCTCTACCTCTTTGGTTTTACCCTCACATATGACCCTAATTACCTTTACATATGTTTTCCTTACACTTATATAGCCTCAAGCTATTGTAGCCTGTCCTTATGTAGGCCTAGGTTTACCCTATCGCAGGTTCTGATACACCCTTACGTGAGGATACAAGTTACCCTTATGTTGGGATTATCTTATCATTATGTAGTGGTTCCCTATCCTTTATTTAACTCAGGTAAACCCTTACATGGACATTAGTTTGTTGGTTCACCCTTACATGGATTTCTCATGAAACTTATGTGAGTCTCATGATTAACCATATGTGAACCTTGGAATCTTCTACCTTACCCTTACATAGAGGTCCCATGACCTTTATGTAGCTTTTGTATACCCTAACATGGGAGTTCATTACCCATATTCATGGGGTGTGTTACCCTTATGAATCCATCTTAGTTGACCCTTACTCAATGGGTTGATTACATTTTCTCATGTACTTTTTTTCAATGGTTTTATTAGGTCGTTTTGACTTGATGTTTTGTACTCATTCATTTATTGATTATTGTTAAGAAAAAGCAACAGCCCCTCAAGACACATGTTCATTTCTTCCAAAAATTCTTAGAAATGAGGAAGATCAAATTACTTGAAGGTGTTGTGAGAGAGACAAAACCATTTTTGGAGAGCTCTTGTGGCCAGGTCATTTGGCCTATTAGAGGAGAAGCTAAGAGATAACTTGGTTCATGAAGATTATCTTTGGTTCATGAAGTTGATGTGAGTCCTTCAACTAACTCATAGTGTGTGATATTTGATGGAAAAAACATGGAAAGCAGGAACCATGAGGACATCATCCTTTGAGGACTTGAGAGAAATAATTTAAGTATATTCTTTAACCCTCTTCATTGACAAAGGTATTACTGGGACCTGTTAAGGGTGTTTCAATCCTCTTTTAGTTTACTTTATCGATTTTTTGGAGGTTTCACGTCTACTGCTTATTTATTCATCATATGTGTCATGTATTTGTTTTCTCATAAAGTATTATTCCATAATGTTTTCTTCTTTTACCCCACTTTATTATTTCATAGTGGAATCCCATTATGATTCTACCCTATTCACATAGGGAAATTGGCCCAATCATGTGAATCTTCTTTTCATTTCACAGCTTTCCAAAAAAATCATCAACCTGCAATCATTGGGTGTTTGTTAATTATGCATGAAAATCAAATACAACCCTATAATTTTATATTATTTTTATTCTAAAAAACATGATGGGTAGTATATTATGATCATTTTATCATTGAAAACTTTATGCCTCATTCCTGCTTAATGTTGTTGATTTTCTTTATCCCTAAAAACTCAATTTTTGTTCTATAAATGGCATGTTCAAGTCTTATTTGGTTATTACCATGTTCTAAAACATTTATTATAATTTTTTTAATTTTTTTTATGGATTTAAATTTATGTTTTATTTTATTCGTTTTTTATAACTTGAGAATTTTTTATGCCTTAATTTGTGTTATAATTTTCACTGCATATGTGATGTTGTTCCCTCTTTTAATCATTTGAATATTTTATTATTTTGGGAATAAAATTTGAACATGATTTATGCCTATTAGTTTATATGTTATAAACTGGAAATAAATATCATTGTATGATTTTTGATTTTACAAACCAAAATTAACCCAAGTGGATCCTCACAATTTAATACATACTACCTCATAGAGTGCAGCCTGGAACAGAAATCATGCACTCACACTATCCATAAATTAAATATGGAGATTTATGAAAAAATTTAAATATTTTTTATTTTCAAATCATACCCAAAAAAAACAATTGATGTTTGGAATAACCAAAATTAAAATCAAGTATATTATCTGTGTTTCACCTATAAAATAATAACACATCTCTTGGTTAAAAGATAATATTTTAAAAAAACATTACGAGGGTTGTAGGGATTAAAAATTACTTTATTTTCTATGACTAGAATCTAAAATAAAAATTATGAATATAGAAAAATATAAATATAGAACACAAATTACATTTAAATACTACAATAGAAACATAAAAACTTGTGGTACAGGATAAATTAATATACTAGAGACCGAGGAATGAAAAAGGGAAAGACAGTGATGTAGAAAAACTAATAGGTATTTAGATTTTAAGTAACACATTAAAACATAAAATAGGTAGCTTTATTTTAGAAGACACATTAAGATTATTGTTGGATAAGGGTTGTAAAATATAGTAGGTCATATCCTCCAGACGTGGGGATTTTTTAGGTTTGATTGTTTCTAAACAAAAAACCGAAGAAAAGTTTGTAGTTAATGTGTTTAACACATTATTATTCCCTTGAAGAGGATGATAGGAATCCTTTCTTTCAAAATCATATGTACATGTTTTGTGGATACTGAGTCTAACCCTACCTGATTTAGTTGAGTTTGGATACTTCTAAACCAGGATTGGATCAAGGGCAAGTATTAAATAATCTACCTGATTATTAATCAGACCATAATTAAATACCACTTATAGGGTACTCAAAATTGAATATATTTTTTAAAATAAAAATAAACCAGTGTTATATATTATATTTATTGAATAGTCATATTTAATATCTATATATTTTTTCAATAAAAATCTTTAAAAGGTCATTATGCATTTAATATTTTATGTGAGTGCTAATTTCAAACCCCTCCTCCCATAATGTTATCTTCATGACCCGCTCCAACATAATTATACAATTCTTTTATACCATCATTAAACGAAGTATGTGAAAATCCTCCCACAAGCTTAAATTGTTAGTCAATTCATCATTTAAAATCCCTCCTCTATGACAATGATAATGCAGACTCCTCGATCTTGTGTTTCATATTGATTTATTTTTAATAATTTCAAAATAATTTTAAAAATGAGAAATTATAGTTACTAATTATATTATTTATTGGGGAAGAACATGCAGAACACCCCAATATAAACCTAAGGATCTCAAACGAATTAAGTATTTCAAAAAAACTATAAATTAGAAATGTGACAAATATTCAACCCAATAAAGTATTCACAAAGAAACATAAGAAAACTAAAAGTTCGCAGAGATTTAAGGTGGTTTAGTACCATTTTTTCCCTACTCCATGACAAGAACACCGCCCTACTATACCTTTTTTAAGACAATTAAAAACAGAGTATAATAATGTGAAAGTTCAACCTGAAATAAAAAATTACATGATTTTTCCACAATAAAGAAAAAAATAAATAATTGTAATATAAAAATAATAATACTAATAATGGTAAGATTTATCAACCAACCAATTCATGGATAATCTTCAGAAAACTTAAATTGTGTTGATGAATGAATAGGAGACTATCTCTCTATCAACACTGTGATCTCCACCAGAACACAACACTAGGAAGCTGTAATATTCAATAGAAAGCTTATGATTTTAATTTCCATATCAAATTTCCTAGTCAATTACTACATTTAAATATATGTATTTGTTTCTCATCCATGAAATAAATCAAATTATTTTATACTAAAATTTAACTTGATGGATTCATTCTTGTTGGGCTGATTGTTTTTTAGTTTGTACCTGAGTTGGATTATTTTCATCATTTATTTAGCCCTGTGTGTAGGAACATTACATGTTTTAGTGGGATACTACCTTTCCTTTTAGTTTTAATGATTTTAATTCCTTTTTTGAGGTCTTATATGTGTCATGTATTCTTTTTAAACCCTATCTTCGAAACATACATGTTTTTGGTCATCACCGCTTGAGTTGTTTAGTCATGACAAGTGATTAATCCTAATTTATTTGATTGAAACCATCATTGCATTGTGTTAGGATAGTTTATGGATCCTACAAACAACCATTTGGATAGGATTGATTCAATTATAATATCATTTCCCTCATTTAGAGCTCCTACCCTAGAATCCTTTTTCATAAGCCCGATAGTGATCCCATATTTTATTTTCTCAGAATATCGAGTTTCACATTGTTCCTGAAGCAATTATGGTCTTCTTTTTACATCATGGAGTAGAACCAATCTCATAGTAAATCTTTAGTGGATATCTAGTGTGTTCGTGCTACAAGTATCAATCTCTCAGCATGTTACCATACCTAAAAAACAAGAATGACCAAATCAAGAGCATTAGAGAAGGTAGTTCCAGTCATAGTAAGTTGAACGACCATTTTTTCACCCTTCCAAATTGTTTATATTTTTATTTTCCTTGTATTTATGATGTTTTTTTGAATGGTAATTGATTTCTATTTTCAATCAATTTTTTTTATCATTAATTAGTATTGTGGGTTGGTGGTGTTATTTTCATTCATGTAGAATCCCAAAAGTTATGAAGCACATTAAATCACTGTGTTCTCAACTAATTTCTTTCATTGTTGTTTATTTTATTCTCTCATCCAAATTCTCCTATTATTATTCCTTATTGATACATTCACATTTTTTCCAGGATTTATTCTATGATCTCAAATACTTCTAGAAACCAAACCTTCATTTTATGATCACGATCAATTTAATGGGGGCTTAAAGTGGACGTATCCCCCAACTAGTTGGTATCAAATCCAATGAATAAAAAAAATGGAATCTATGAAGTAAGAAATTGAAATTTTTAATAGTGATAATGATTTTAAGTTATGGGGAATCTATACTAGGGACCTTCTAGTGTAGTAAGAGATTATTGATGCATTACATAGCCCTAATAACTATGTCACCAGGTCTTCTGATGAAAAAACTCCTACCACCTACAAATAAATCAATGTTGATGTTCTTTAGAAGACCCATAATTCCATTTTTTTGTTTCCCTTAGCTGATAATGTGATTAGGTAAATAATATTTGAGAGTTTAACTCATGAAATATGGTTGAAACTAGAGAAAATATATATGATTTCCTCACTGATTGGTCACCTATAGAAGAAACAACAAATATTAACATTTAAGGCGTTTCTTCGAACCTCAATAAAATCCCATTTTTGATGAATTAAACATTATTATGCTTTATTTGTATAATTTAAATGTATCTCATTGAGTATTAAGATCATACCATGATTATATTAATCTCTCTTTATAGTTCTTATAATAACCTTTTTGAAACCATGGACTGAGGTATTAAAACTGTGTCCCTTGAAGATGTTAATTAAGCCTTGTTGTCTAAAGAGTTTCATAAAAAAGCTAATTTAAAGGGTGGGGTCGAGACCTTTTTTATAAGATTTATATTGAAAAGAAGGGAAAAAATAAAGAGAATTGTTGTAATGACCTGAACTATTATAAACAAAACCCTCTAATTATTTAATTAAATGTCTTATTTTATAATATGGTTATAGAAAACACATGTACTTATTCAATTTTATTATATACTATCAAATTATAAAGACTGTTAATAATCATTATCATTGATAATATAGTCATTGAACAATGATAGTGTTATTATCATAAATATAGGGTTTTAACAAATCCAATTGACACAGATAAAATAAGTGATAGCCTCAAGCAGTAGGATCATACCCTATAAATCCCATTTATCAGAGCTTCTGAGGGAGATAAAATCACTATGATTTTCCCTTGACCAATACCAAGCTAAGATCCCAAAACGTAAGCATGAGTGAAACCATTTATGGGATAAGTTCAAGATCATCGAGATCAAGGTCCAAACCATGTACGTCGAGCCATCCCATCCAAATATCACTATTGTGAACCTTACTCTTTGGGTATTTCCTAGTGTAATAAAGGACTATATGTCTAGACCATCATAATATGAATATATATATTTTATATAATAATGTTTATATATACTTCTCATCATTACTTTATAAACAATTTTTATTTATATATAATAAAACACAAATTTTATTTTTAATTAGTATTCAATTTCAATTAAGATGTTTATTTTGATGAATTAATGGATTTTTGAAATAAATAATATTTTAATAAAATATTAATTTTAAATAATTTTTATCATATATAAATTATCATATAGTTTTTATGAAGTCAAATGTAATTTTTTTAAGGGTTTGAAAACTGTTATTATAAAAAACCACTATTTCTCAATAAATGATGATTATTATTTTAAAATTGAATATAAACATACATAGAAAATTATTGTGATAAAATGAATATTATTTTTGGAATCAGAATATCGAAATTATTCAACGATAAATTTTTCATAATTTTCTGACAGTAAAATTTTCAGGTAAAAATTAAATACTGTATAAATATATGGTGTCTATTATGACATCATAATGACCAAAAAATGAAGTAATAAATAATATAAATGGTATACACAAACCAATATATTTTTTTACTTTAAAATAATATGATTTTTTGTTGATTTGAATAATTTCATTAAGCCTTTATGAGTATTCCAAAACCGTTAATATATTTTAATGTTTTAAAATCATTTCTTTAATAGTATGACTCACTTACACATAATGAAGGTTACTATTTTATTAATTTAATACATTGGAATTATAATATAATAAAAAAAATCCCTATTTGGTATAAACCATGGCTAAAAACCATGGTAAGGTTTGTGGTTTGGGATTTTTTTTATATAGGGTCCAAAACATATGTCTGGGAAATATAAAGAACTCTATTTCCCTCTATAAACCCACCCAAGCTCCCATTTCCCTTCACTAAAAATCCTTGGAACGCATCATCACTATGACTTAAATATTATATAGTCCTATCAAAGTTCCCCCAATCTCTCAAGAATCTCCTCCCAAGAATTTGGAGTCACACTCTCAAGGTAAGGGATCCTCCATTTCTTCCCATTATTCAATAATCTTCTTCATTTTATGAACTTTTATTTTAAATTCCTAATGTTGGGATGAGTTTTTACGCATGTCCCATACATATCTTATGATTTTTAAATGATTATAGACCCCTTTAAATCTCATTAATCCCCCTCATGAACATTTATGTTCCCCTATTATGTTTCTGAAATTTCACAGTGATATTCCATGCCAAAAAAATGCATAGTGAATACACATACCCAATTCATATCAAGGGTCTTCACCTTTATGAACATATAATTATTTTATTTGGGATATACATGTATGTATTCCATAGTATTTTATTGTTGAATAAAATGTGATAAAAATGATTCCATGTTATATGATCTTTGTGGAACACTTAAGAATTAGAATGAAATGAAAGTGATGGGTGTGCATGAAATTATATAGTGCTCCAATGCATTGGGAAATGTTTAGTATCATGAGACGTAATGTTGGAATAGGTAGTAAAACCTATTCCTTTATGGTAATTTTTCCATTATTATGTATTGGTATTTATCCATTACATATGTTTATGAGGGATTTTTTTAGTTGTTTTCACATTTCACATGTTGCCTATAAGTTATCATGTTGTACCATGCATCATTGTTCATGCTTATGATTATCATTCCTTTTATGTCTCATTGATATGAAAATTTTCTAAAATTTATTACTTTATTCATGTTATTCCATGTTTATTCCCTTACTTGGCTGTATAGAACACCCCATTCTTATGTATGTCCCCAGGTTATCCTATAGAGTTTTAAGTAGGAAGGAGTATTATGAACATGTTAATAAGGTTTTCAATTAAGATAATGCATTTCCTTTTTAAGTTGTTATTTTATGTACCTAATTCTCAAAGACACAATACTTATAAATATTCTAGGTTTTATTATGTGTAATATTATTTAACAAATATTGAATTAATGTGTAATAAAGAGAAGGGTTGTCATAGTTCATATTAAAGGAAAAGTTTAGTTATTTTTATAATTAAGATTTGAAATCTCTTATGAAATCCTTAAGCATAAATCTAAGTATAGGAAAACATCTCGAAATTTTAGTAAGTATAGAGTACTTGTTTTATCAAGGAAATATATTCATATATGGATACTACAAGTGGATGTGACTCTAGAGGGAGAAGCTGATTAGTGGAGGAAATTAACCAAGATTACGAAGCCTGAGAAAGATATTGAAACGATGGGGTGGAAGCATTTCCTGAAAATGTTTTTCGATAAATATTTTCTTAAACTCTCTAATATAAAATAGAAATATATTTCTTTTACATCAAGAAAAGAGATGAAAAATATATCAAGGTTTATGAGGATAACTTCAAAAAACAAGCATGATACACCTTTTTATTTGTCATTACCCTCGAGTGCAAGGTTGAACACTTCTCTGGTGGGATGAAACCTATCTATGAAAATACTTGTAGATTTGATACTTTGATATATATGAATGAATTTTCTGATATTCCCTAAATGTCTAAATAGATATTGAAAAACCTGAAGGGTTCCATAGGGATAAGAAGCATAATCTAGAGTTTATTTCTGGTGGTCTAATAGAGTTATAGCCTACTGAATAGCACTCCCAACTAACATAACTTAATGACATGATGTATTTCATGTATCCCTATTGAGTAAGTACATACCAGACCCCCTCAAATTTACTCAATCCAGAGGTGGTACCATTGGATAATGATTTTTCCTATGAGTAGTAGTCAGTGGGACTCTTAGACCGTAGAGGAAAATTCCTACAAAATAATACAATACATCCTATCAAAGTGATGTGGATAAACTGTAAGTTTGAATAATCAATGTGGGAACTAGAGGAGGTGATGAAACAGAGTTACCATCATCTATTTTAGTGTTGTAAATAAAAGTTTCTAGGGTGAAATTTTTGTAGGGGTGGATATTGTAACAACACGAACTATTATAAATAAAATTCCCCTTATGATTTAATGAATGTATTATTATGTAATATGGTTATATAAAATACATTCACTTATTAGGTTTTATTATATCTTATCATATTTAAAATACCATTAACCATCATTATCATTTATAATATAGTATTTGAACAATGATCATATGATTAGTATAAATATAGGGTTTTCACAAATCCGATTGACACAAACAAAGGAAATAATGGCCAAAACCAGTAGGATCATACCCTCTGAAGCCCATTTTTCAGTGCTTCAATGGGAGATAGAATCCCTGGGATTTTAATTTTACCAATATCAAGCTGATATCGAACAATTTAAGAATGAGATAAACCATTTATAGTAGAATTTCAAACTTATAGAGATCACGACCCAAACCATGTACTTTGAAACAACCCATGAAAATATCACTATCACGCACCTTACTCTTATGGAGTTTTCTAGTGTATTAAAGGGATATGTATCATGAAAAAAATAATATGAATATTTATATTGTATAGAATAATTTTTATATTTACTTCTTATTATTACTTTATAAATTATTTTGATTTGTGTACAATAAACCAAAAAAAAATTTAATTAGTATTTAATTTGGATTAAGAAATTTATTTTTATGAATTAATGGATATTTGAAATAAATAATTTTATAATAAAATATTTTTATTAATTAATTTTTTTCAATTATAAATGATCATATAATTTTTATCAAGTCAAATGTAATTTTTATAAGGTTTTGAAAACTGTTATTATCAAAAAAAACTCAGCATTTCTCAATAAATGTCGATTATTATTTTAAAAGTTAAAATAAAAAATTTAGATTTTTTTTGATAAAATTAATATTATTTTTGGAATCATAAAATAAAAATTATCAAACAGTAATTTTTTTAAAATTTCCTAAGATAGTCTAATTTTCGAGTAAAAATTAAATACCTTATAAAAATACAATGAGTATTATGACATCATAATGAACCAAAATTGATGTAATAAATACTATAATAAATCTATATGAACAAAATTTTATTTTAACTTTATTATAATGTGATTTATGTTTATTTTAATAATTTTATAAAGCCTTTATGAATCCTCCAAAACCATTAATATATTTTAATGTTTTAAAATCATTTCTGTAAGAGTATGACTCAATTCCACATACTCAATGATATTATTTTTTTAATTTCATCCCTTTAATTATAATATAATGAAAAACACACCTCTTTGGTTTAAACCATGGGAAAAACCATGGGATGATTTGTGGTTTCAGTAATTTTATTGTATAGAGTCCAAAACCTAAGTGTGGGAAATAATAAATAATTCCACTCTATTTTCTTATATAAACCCACCCAATATCCCATTTATCTTCACTAAATTTTTTTAGCACATCCTTAATCTAACCTCCCCTATCTGTATTCCTCACATGGTTCCCCCAAGTGCTCAAGAAGCTTCTTCCAAACATTTTGAATCATAGTCACAAGGTAAGGGATCCTCCTTTTCTCCCCTTTATTCAAGAATATTCTTGATTTTATGCCATTTTATTTTAAATTTTTAATGTTAGGGTGTGTTTTCCACATGCCCCATACCTCCATTACGATATATAAATGAATTTATACCCCTTTTATTCTCATTGACCCCTCCCATGAAAATTTATGTTCCCCCATTAGGCTGTCAAAATTTTACTGCCTGATTCCATGTAAAAAAATGTGTTGTGAATACCCATACATAATTACTATAAAGGATATTTACCTTTATTCACATATACTTATTTTATTTGGGAATTATATTTATGTATTACACACTCCTTTATCTTGGATTAAATGTGATGAAAATGATTCCATGTAATATGATCTATATGGGACACATAAGCATGAGAACGAAATGAAAGTGACGGGTGTGCCTAGAATTATATAGAGATATAATGCATTGGGTAATTATTAGTCTCATGATATGCCATGTTCGAAAAAGTAGTAATCCTAATTCATTTATTGGACTTTTTCCATCACGATGTCTTGGAAGTTATCCCTGACCTTTGTTTATGATGTAGTCTTTTAAGTTGTTGTCACATTTCCCATGTTTCCATTATGTTATCATGTTATACCATGACTCATTATTCATGTCTATGATTATCATTCCATTTATGTCTTAACGATATGCCTATTTTCTAGCATGCATTACCTTCTTCATGTTAACCCATGTTTATTTCCATATCGGGCTTTATAGCTCATCCCTTTCTTATGGATGTCTCTAGGTTATCCAATGCAGTTTTAAGTAGAACAGAATATTATGAACATGTTAAGGATATTTTCATTAAAGATGATGTGTTTCATTTTTTGAGTTGTTATGTTATGTACCTAATTCCCAAATACACTAGTGTTATTGACCTTATGGTTAGCATTATGTGTAATCTTATGTAATAAATAATGAATTAATGTGTAATAAAGATAAGGGTTGTCATAATATAAAATCTAATGGAAATAATAATAAGAAACCCATGTATAATAGTTCTAAATCTAAATCTAAATATAAATCCAGTCAAGTAACTTATTATAATTGCATCATACCTAGACATATTTCTCAAAAATGATGCAATCTAAAAAATAATAATAAACCTGATGGATCTTTTGATGAGTCTCATTTAGTTGATTATAATTATGATAGTGTTGAGGTGATTAACGTATCTACCCATGATATGTCTAGTGGGTGGGTTCTAGATTCAGGTTGTTCTTTCCACATGTGTCCATATAAATAATCCTTTCTAGATTTGATCAAAATTTTATAGGTAAAATTTATTCTAGGAAACAATAGGAGGTGTAGTGTTCAATATAGGGGATTAGTCCTATTAAGATCCATGAACATTCCATTGTCACCTTGTTTGATGTAAGGTGGGTCCTCAACCTGAACAGAAAATTAATCTCTTTAACGATTTTAGACCAAAAATTTTATACCTTCAAGTATTAATTAGGGTGTCTCAAGATCTCCAAAGGCAATATAATAGTTATTAATTGGAATTTTGTTTATGGGATCTAGGTTTTGTATGGAGAAACCCACCATTGAAAATTGGGCAGCACCTATGTTACCAACATTGATAACTCTATTTTATTTCATGGTAGGTTGATGCATGTTATCTCTAAGGGTATTGAGGAGCTTAAAAAATAGGAATTCACCAGTGATGTAACACTTAGAAAATTATTCTTTTGTGAGTATTTTATTTTGATTAAATCCAAAAGAGTCAATTTTAGTAGGTCTTCCTTTAAGTCCATCCACCCACTTGAATACATCCACTTTGATTTGTGGGGTCCTTCTAGGACTACATGTCATGGTGGATTCTCTTATTTTAGGACATTCATAGGTGATTTTTTTTCTGAATGGTGTCATTTAAAAAAAATCGAAACATTTAAAACATAGAAATCCCTTGTTAAAAGTAAAATTGGGAGGAAGGTTAAGGTCATGAGAATAGATTATGTGTTAAAAATACTAGTCAATTGATTTCATAAACTTATGTGCCTCAGAATGGATTATGTGGAACTGTGCTATTAGGGACACTCCCAAATATAATTTTCTTTCTAATTGGATGAACCACACTATATTAGAATGGGTTTGTAGCATGCTAGCTTGCTCGGTCCTGCCCAAATCCTTTTGGGACAAGGTTTTAACTACTACAGTCTACCTGATTAATAGATTCCATTTAGTTTCCAACTAATTCAAAACCATAGAATAATTATGGAATAGTATAACCCCTACATATAGTCATTTTATAGTGTTTGGGTCTAAAACATATTCTCATTTAAAAAAAATAAGTTAGAACCTAAATCTATTAAGTGTGTTTTTTGTGGCATACCCTGAGGGGGTAAAGGGTAAAAACTGCAGCTTGATAAACCAGGTAACCAAAAGGCTATTATAAGTAGATATGTGGTTTTTCATGTATCAATTTCTCCCAAATATAGATCATTCACTAATCATACTGACCACACACCTAAAAATGATTTTGTTAAGATTGACCAGCCCTCCCAATTTGAGGCTTATGTTGAGATTTATCCACTTGAACCTCAATTTGTAAACCTGTATCACTCAAGCTCTGATTCAGAGTCAGACAGTGATCCTCTTAATGTTTTTGGTGATCACTATCTCATCAGAGATAGGGAAATTAGTGTATAATCTCCTCTTCTCATTTTGGATAGTATCACATGATCAATTTTACTTTCCTTGTAGCCCAGGATCTGGAATCTGAAGATCCTCAATGGTACGAACAAGCTATTGATGATGGAGATTGAAAACAATGAATCTATTTCATGGATTATGATATGAAGCCTTCAAAGAAGAAGAACACATGGTCTGTTATTAACAAACCATCTAATGATAATATAATATGCTAAAAGAAAATATTTAAAAGAAAATAGAACAATGACAAGATTATGTTTAAGGCTAGATTGGTGGCTAGGGAATTTTTAAAAAGAATGGATATATTACACTAAAATTTTCACTCTATTGGTTAAATACTCATCCATCTCATTTCTACTTTCTTTTTTCACTTACCATGATTTAAACATTGAGTTGCTCGATGATAGAACAATATTTTTACATAGGGATATTGATTAACAAATTTATATGACACCTACACAAGGTTACATGAATGAATTAAAATTCAACTAGATAATTATAATAAAAAAATAATTATATTTTTTAAAGAAAAGATCTCAATAATGATATAAATGGTTTTAATCTTTTATGCTTGATATGAAATTTAGTCAAAGTAAACATGAATTTTGTGTCTATTACAAATTTTTTATAAATTCCATACTTTATCAGATGTTATTTGGAGATAATATATTCATAATATGAAAAGATATGGAACCTATAATTTCTGAAAAATATAATTTAAATAATTCCTTTCAAATTAATGGATTAGGTAATGTAAAGAAAATACTTGGTAAGGAAATTTTTATAGATAAAAGAACAACTTTTTGCATCCTTCTCTACATGCCTACATATTAAAGGCCCTTAAAGGTATTTTTTTGAGTCTCTTAATCATGTTAATGTGATTTTTTCCTACCAATTAATGCTTTCAATATCTCAAAAACCTATCTCAAGTGACAACATTGAATATATGTCTTGAATTCCATATGAAAATATTATTGGATGTATCATGTACTACATGATATACATGAGGCCTGATGTTGTATTTTATGCATGTACACTTATCTGTTTCATGATTTACCAATGTAAGCCACACCGGAAATACATAATTTGGATTCTTAGATATGATGTTTCATTTTCTACATGTAATATTAAAAATTTCATGGCTAACCTAGGCAAGCCACACTGGTAAGACCTCAAGTGGATTCTTAGATATGTGTATTCTTCACCTTATATGTCTTTATGTTTTGGTAAAAATATCAATATTGTTGAACTTTTTACTAGATATATATATTCATATTATACAGGTAATGTGGGAAAATACTTTACAGTGGATCAATATTATTAATGCTTCGGAGGAGAAAGGTGTATGAGATTTACAACATATATTATATTGAAGAAAAGTTATGATAAATATAAAATTTGTAAACTATAATATGTAATTGTAGAAGTGAAAACGTACATATGTATCAGGAAATTCAAAGTGACCATCTATTGAATCATGAATGTAGACTACATAAGCTAATTTTTCTCCACCACTATTCAATAAACAGCTATATGTCTCTGCATTCTTACATATTAAATGCCCTTAAAAGGTATTTTTTGAGTCTCTTTGGACTCTTAATGAACCTTTTTCCTCACAATTAATGCTTTAACTATTTCAAGAACCTGGCGCAAGTGATATTATTGAATATATTTATTTAATTATTTATGCCATTATTATTGGAAGTATCATGTAGTCCCTAATATGCACCAGATGTGATATTTCATTTTCTGTATGAAATCTTAACCAATTCATGGATAACCTGGGCAAGCCACATTGGAAAGCCCTCTAGTGGATTCTTATATATGTTTCTTCCTCACCTTATATATCTTTATGTTTTGATAAAAATATAAATATTTATCATGGATAAGTCTTATAAATTCTCCTAATGAGAAATGTGTCTGATATTTCCATCTTATATTATATTGAATAACATTTATGATAAATATAAAATTTGTGAACTATAATATGTAATTAAAGAAGTGGAAACATGAATATGTATCAAGGAATTTAAAAAACCATCAGATGAATCATTAATATAGACTACAAACCCTAGTTTTTCTCTACCACTATTCAATACACAACAATCTCTCTCAACATTATTACATCATAAAGGCCCTTAAAAGGTGTTTTTTATTCTCTTAATCCTATTAATGTTCATTTTTCTTAACACATCAAGATTTCACTATCTCAAGCACCTGTATCAAGTGTTAACATTTAGTATATGTATTGAATTACTTATGATAATATTATTAGACGTATCATGTACTCAATGATATGAACCAAACTCAATGTTTCATTTTCTGCATGTACTATTATCTGCTTCATGGCTAACCCAGGAAAGCACACTGGAAATCCCTCAAGTGGCTTCTAAGATATGTTTATTTTTCACCCTCACTATCTTTATGTTTTAGTAAAAATATCAATATTGTTCATGTTGTTTCTAGATATGGATATTCTTATTATACAGGAAATGTGGAGAAAAATTTATGGTGGATCAGTCTTATTAATTCTCTTGATGAGAAAGGTGTACAATAGTTACAAATTATATTATATTGAATAACAGTTATGATAAATAGAAATTTTTTAAACTATAATATATAATTTTATAAGTGGAAACATACATCTATATCAAGGAAGTCAAAAAGACCATTTTTTGAATCAAGAATACGGACTACAGACCCTAGTTTTTCTACACCACTATTCAATACACTACTATCTGTCTCAACATGATTACATCTTAACAACAATTAAAAGGTATTTTTTAGTCTATTAAGCCAATTAATGCATAGTTTTCTTAACACTATAATATTTTACTATCAAAATAACCTATCTCAAGTGAAAACATTGAATATTTTTATTGAATTACATATGCTAATATTATTAGAATTATCATGTACTCCATGATATGCACTAGACCCGATGTTTCATTTTTTGTATGTACTCTTAGCTTTTTCATGGATAACCCATGAAATCCACATTAGAAATCCCTAAAGTGTATTCTTAGATATTTTTATGCTTCCCTTTCTATGTATTTATTTTTTTTCATAAAAATACCAACCTTTATTATGGATCTGTCTGATTAATGATTCTCATGAGAAAGGTGTATGGGATTTCAATATTATATTATATAGAATAATAGTTATTTTAAACAGAAAATTTGTACACTATAACATGTAAGTGAAAAAATTTAAACATACATATGTATCAAGGAAGTCAAAAAGACCAGCTGTTGAATCATGAATACATACTACATACCCTAGTTTTTATCCACCATTATTCAATACATAACTAACAACATGAAACAACCATTTGAATTCGTATTATTCAGAGGGAAATTAAATAAAATTTATGTTTGGAGAAGACACTCATGACGTATTATAATGATTTTATCACACATTCCAATGTAAATGAAATTATACAGTGTGATTAGTTAAGATATTCTTTCACAAATGATAATATACAATATGATGAAAAAAATATTGTTTTTATTTTTTGATGTATGATTTCTATAAAAATTTTAACAAGGAATTTTGTATTCTAGATTTGTATATAAAAAAAATTGATGCTATTTCAGAATTTGTAAATAAATTAATATTTATAAGTCCCCATATTCATTCATCGGAATCAATAATAATGAGTGAAGGTGAAATTTTAGATAATTTTAAAAAATTCCTAAGTGTTTGAATCAAATTCTAAAAATGATAATAGATACCATGAACGAGTTATACTATATATATATCATTTACTGTTAAAATAATTTTTCTTTCATAATGTGTAGTACTTATTATTGTTTATATTTTTTAGGATACACTAGATGCTAATTATGATAAATTCAGTTAATCAATGATATAATTTTTTTATCCAATATATTAGTATCAAAAAAATAGGTCACATGTGATTCCACTTAATAACTAGTAAACATTATATTCTCAATGTTTTATTATATATTCTATATTATGAATTAACATTCGTATTTTACATGGTAGTATAATTCTTATTTATCAATTTGTAGGGGGTTAAAGAAAATGAACAAGAAGAAGTAGATAGATTATTATAGATGGAATTTTTTTTGGTATATACCCTAAAAGTTAAGTATATACTGAACATGTAAAAAATTTCATATAATTATAAATGTTCTTGTAATTACAAAAATATCCAAATAGAAACAACATTTTTTCCTTTGTTTGAAAATTTCTGAAAGATATCAAATTCCATAGAATACTCAAACCCTATTAATATCTATTATATGTGTCTATTTTTGAATACATATACTTTTAGTTGACTTATTTGTTAGGTATTATTTATATTTTTTACACACTAAAAAAATTGTTTATAACTAAAATTTGATCCAATAAATTAATTTAGGGATGAAGTGGTAGGTTATGTTTTGTCACAATATTCAGGTAATTCATGAAAGTCTATTTATATAAAGCGTTTTTAATTTTATTATAGAAAAATATACTTCACATTTCAGTGTAAAATCCTAATTAGAAATTTTACATGACCATGTTTCAGAAATAAGTTCTTGAATTGTGATGAAACTATAGAAATATTACCATTGTTCTATTACTGACGTGTAATAATAACTGTCACATCATTTGTAAAAGTGGTGTTGTCTAAATAACATAAAGTTTATTTTTCGTTTTAATCGTATGAGTAAAAAAAATAGTTGGTACATGCATAATTATTAGAAAATGAATGCATGTTATTCCGGTCATGTCATTCTAGTGTTTGGTGTGCTTGGAATAACTAAAAATACTATTTTTAATTTTAAATTAGTATTTTGGTTAAAATGGTATGCCATATGGCCAATTCCATGAAAGTGTGTTAATCATGAAAATATAAGAGAAGGTTTTTTTATTTATTTGAGGATGGATAAACCACAAAATATTTTCAATATGTGATATGCTTGGAATGATTTGAAAACACATTTTAATTCAAAGTCAACATTTGAGCTCAAAGACACAACAAAATGAAATGACGTGCTGACATCACCATTGAATGGGTTAATCACATTCATCAACCTCATCGAGGTTTCCCCATAGAGGGGATAAATTATCAAATCCTTTTTGTTGTGGACGTCCAATAAAGGGAAAAAATGGAAATAATGTGATGGCAAAAAACTAACAGGAATATGGCTTATGGCCAGGAGGAGATGGACGTGTGTTGGAAAGTATCCCATTCAAACTTAAAATAAGTAGCTTTCTTTTAGAGGATCCATGGAGAGGTTTTTTGGATGAGGGGTGTGAAATATTCCATAGAGACTTTGTGGGATTGATTTTTTCCAATATTATAAGGGATCATGCTTCCTAGTTAATGTGTGTGTCACATCAATCAACTCTTGATGATGATAAATGGGATCCTTGTTTCCCAAATCATACAGACATGCCCTATGGTTATCTATCATAACTCATTTGATTAAATAAATAATAAATTATGGGGAATGTAATTATTTTTAAAAGAATTATTCTATAATAATGTGGAGAATACAAATGAAAAATACAGAATTGAAACATTTACTACCCTTTAAATGAAGCTCTTCAGTGGTTCTGTTTGAGGTTTTGTTTCTCTAAATTCACGACGTGAGTAGTTCTCATGATGTGTATTGAATAAATTTCACAACCTGAATTGGTTTCATGACCTGAGTTGGTTCTATAACTTCTTTTAATGCTTCCCTACAATGTCTTGATGGTATTTAAAAATAAAAACACACATGTGAATGTATATTCCATTTTCAATTAAATTTTAAAGATTCAGGGGAGAGTGCTTGCGCCTAGAAATAGAAAAATAAAAATCCTAAAAACTCATGTTTCCTCCCTAAAGCACTTTTGTTTGACATAATTTTCTCAACCTTACCACATTAATCTCAGGTGGAGAATGATTGAAAATATAATACTTGGTTGGGGTCCATAACTTATATCACCTGTGACTTTTCCACATAGGTCGGTCCCTTTCCTTCTTCTAATAGCAGCTTGAATTTTCATTCTTGAGGTACTTTCATAATTTAGAACAGATGAATCCACCATTTATTTTTTAGAACATAAAATCCAATATTTAGGTCTTGATCCATCCAAACCTTATGGAATTTTTCAAAGATTCATGAAAATTTTGTCTCTCCATCATTAGTGTTTTTATCTTTGAGCTGCCCAACTTTCTTTTCATATTTACTTTTCCTTCATCATCATGGATAGTACATGCCTATCGTTGTTATTTTAAAATTAAAACATCTTCGACTTCATAATTTTTTCCTTCTTTAATGTCGTCATCCTTCATGTCATAGTTCTTCATTGCCTTGTGTTTGTTGAAATTGACTTTCTAACTTCCCACTCTCAGACACAACTCACTCATTTGCGCATCAGTCAACTATGTTTTAATTGCTAAAAATAGTCTTATAAAAATAATAGGTGTTATCTCCTCTTATATATCATGTATAAAAACATCTATGGGGAAGATAAGTTCTTCATTCTTGATCAGAATAGATTTAATAATTCCTCATGAGAATTTATTGACATGGTTTTCATGGGCCATAGTCAAATAGAATTTCTATTTTACTCATAATGAAACCCAGTTTTTGACTGGAGTCATCTCTTAAGGAGAATAGTCATGGAGTTTCACTATTCCAAACAATTATATATTTTTATTTTTTTCAAATTTTTAAAATAATGAGAACAATAATAAGTTATTTTTTGAGATTTGATAAATGAAAGGTATAAAATAGAATGAAAATATGGGAAGTATGGATAAAATATTGGGGTACACCCATGGATTCAACCTTATGATCCTTATCTCGCACCATTTACCCTTAAATTTTTTTCTATGTGTGTTCTAATCAATAAGAACCCAATTATTTATTTGAGTTATGGAATCCATTATTTCTATCAATTTTTTGTTTAAATGTTTAAATATTGCTTAATTTGAATGCATGTTGAGATCATGGAGGTGTCGGGGGTGTCGGGGGTTGGTTCGAAGCCAGAAACCTAGCTTTTATTAGAGAAATGCATGGTGTATGGTTAGAAGAAACTGTGCAAGGTAGGCCACACAGTTACTCTAAATCATGAGAGGGTGGATATAGGAAGGCTATAAGACACATAATTTGATAAACCATGCGACTTGGGGATAGACGCTCATGTAAAAATGTCTGCAATTTTGACAATTGAGTTTTGTGTGGTTTGCGCATTGTTAGTCAAACCGTGCAAGGAAACTATGTGGGGTAAACTTACCTAAAGTTAAGAATTCATGGTTGGTGCATGGTTTGGCCAATGGCACATCCAAACAATTTGAACCTGTAATTTTTTCGGTAAATTACTATTTTACCCCTAATTAAAATCTATTACACCTAATTCTATTCCACTCCTATTCTTATAGATATCTCCATCTATTTGATAGCTTCCCATGTGCAGCTGTTCCATGATATTTTTTCAAATCTCCATCATGTGTTTGAATTAGGAACCCTCGGCCTCATTGGATTTGTGCTAGTAAGACCTCAATTCCTTTTTAATTTTTCTCTGTTCTTCATAGTATCAGCTATGCTATTTTGGTGCAAGCTAATTTTCCCTATTAATATTTTCTTTAACCATTATAAAATTTTCATTCGATTTGAGTTGAATCGGGAGATAATACTAGAAGATATATCCTCTAAAAACCTACAGTAGTTAGTCTCAATCCTTTTTTTAAGTCGAGTGTCTATATAAATTGTTGTGTCGTGCACCCAATTATCATAGGATCACTATGAAATGAATTTAAATCCTTGAATTAAATTGATAGGCATTACCTATGTAATTAAAGAATCCATAAATGTACATTTGTAGGTTATGGAACTTGAATTAGAACCACCCCCTGGGTGATTTGATAATGAATTGGACCACCATGGGTGGCTTTTGGAATTGAATACCTTTGAGGTTTCCCTATTTACCCCTTGTCATGGGATGTTTAATACTGAATTTTCATTTGTAATTGAAATGATAAATTGAATTGATAAGAATAGGGAATAGAATACATGACCCTATACCCTTTCCGTGTATTGGTTGATTAAGCACGAGATGCTTGTTATAATGAATTTCCCATGTGAGTAATTAAAAGGAAAGCATTATAAGCTTAGACATGCCTTGATCCAACTTCTGAGGTGATTTTGGTTTGAATTAAATATGTGGATGACCTTGACTTGATTAAATGAAATTGAATTGATTTAATTATTATATGCCTTGGGTAAACTAGGGATTAAATGGAAATTTTCACAAAATAAATCAATTGGCTTGTATATTTCTTATGCCCGAGTGACAATTGGACACTAGATATGGACTGCTAATGATGGAATCATAGGGGATGATGATTATATGTCGAGTGATACTTTGAATTCTGTATGGATTTCCAAGGAAAAATTCAAATGGAATTTTATTATATATTCCTTGGGTGATAGTTGGTCTCCCTTAGTGGACCACCACAGATGGACTTGAGTTGTAATGATGTTATACCACACCTAGAGCGATACCTTGGTTATTGAGGATCACTATGGATGGGATTGTGGGTTGTTGGTTTGTATTATACTTGGAGTGATACCTGGATTCCAAATTATGAATGATAAGAAAGATCTCAAGTTCATAAATGAATAATGAATGGAATAGTCTATATGATGCATCTGCCAAGCCAAATCACAATCTTGGATTTATTCTTGACTTACACTTTATGGATGGCCTATTTAGGCATCATTTGTTTACCTATCTATATGGGGGATGTTGGGTTATATGCCAGGTCCCAATACTTATTAATTAAATGAGACTAAATTATTAAATGAACATGATTTTAAATGGCACTGGCCTGACAGTTATTTCATACACTTATTTACTAAATGAAATTTATGGAAATGAATTGGTTGTTAAATGAGAAACTAGAATTTATAGGATGTTTACCTCCAGTACCTCCTTTATTATTCTATTAATGTCTGCACTCTATTATATATATTCAATAATTGGATGAAACTTGACCTTGGTGGTTTCCTACAGGGATTTAGTGTCACACTCTATTGGGGCCACCTTGGGTACCTGAACAAACTATATGATTATAGGTAAAGATTACAAAATGCTCCCTACGATATGTTCTCGATTTTTTTCAGAAGAAGGAGATCATTGGACCGAGCTGAGGCTCGTAATTCTAGTTGGGATACTTTTTTCCTTTTTTTAATCTTGATACATGTATTTTCTTGTACTATAGTGTACCTATTTTGGATGACTTGTAGATACAACTGATATGTATCATCATCATTGTATATGAGAATCCTTTTTGATTTGTTTATATATATTCCATTAATTTTCATTTATCATCTATCTGTATGATTTATTACTTTATCTGGTTATATGTTATTGATATTTTACTGTTCTACACTTGGGTGATGTGGAAATAGTCTCCCCACAGACACACCTAGGCCCTCACTGTTAGTCAGCAACCTCTATAATTTGGGGAGATGCGTTTGAGGCCATGTGTCCGATCAGGTTTGGGGCACTGTTGAGTGAAATCTAGGCCCATGACGTTATAATGTGGCATCATAGAATTATTTTCTAGTTTGATTTATTGTTTGGAGACAATATATAGGGATATGAAGGAATATGAATTTCATAATGAGTTGTTCCTAGGCGTAGCTAACCCACGTATAGAAAAAAACAATTTTCCTCGAATTAAATTGTTTTTAGGGATTTTGACTATAATAGTTGATTTGATTCCACCGTTGGAGAATTCAATTGATTTATAATGTTTTTGTTTATATGATTGTGGGTTATGATTTGTTTCAACCCAATGAGATTGGGGTATTCCATATCAGGAATCATTTAGGCACTTTATAGGAGTCACATTCCATGCATTATACCATGCCATTTAGAATGCATAACTTGTTTCATGATATTGTGATATGTGGAATGATAGTTATACCTTATTTTTTTATAGAATTTATAGAGCGGGGTTTAGTGTGAATTAGTTGGACACCATAATTTGGATCCTGAAGAGTATGGGCCCTCATGGATCATAATTTGGAGAATCATTTGGTTAAACCTATTTAAAAGTGAATGTGATGTAAATGTGAAATAAATGAAATGGGAAAAGAGTTAATGGGAATAAAATGGAAACTTGAGTTCCTTAGAGCAGAAAACTTGACCTAGAACTGACCTTAGTAGTGGGATGTAGGAAGTCTCTCTAGATTTTATGTGATTTATACATCACCCATACATGACTCTTACTGCAGGAATAGGAGTTTGTTCTTATATAATAAGTCTTGTACCTACCCTATTTGAGTATCTATGATTTTGACCTGAAAAATTTGATAATGATCTTGAACTGAGACGTGTGTTTGGAATTATATAGGCATGCCACCACAACGTCCTCCAGTCATACGCCAAGAGTGTGGCGACAACCACACTCCAGAGGTGGTGGGTCATGGGAAACTAGTGGATCCTCCAGTACTCCAACTATGATACCAGTAATCGTACCATACACAGGTGTTGACGCACAGCTATGTGATGGGTTCTTGAACTTTGTGTAGACCATTTAGGGATCACCATAAGCTACCCCAACTATTGAAGAGTTGAAACATGAGTTCTAGCAGTAGCATCTACCCATGATTTCAAGGGAGGTAAGACCACAGGCTATGAAGTCCTGGCTAGATTCCATGCTATCGATCATTGAGAATCTAGAGAATCATCCTAAGAAGAGGGTTAATCTCTTTATGTATATGTTGGGTAATGTTTCTAATATATGGTGGGATGTTATTACTCATACGGAATTTCAACAGGAAATGGATTGTATGGATTTTCATATTACCTTATATGACTAATTATATCTCAATAAGTTGAGGGATAATAGAGCCTAGGAGTTAATAAACCTAGAGTAGGGCGCGTTATTAGTGATGGATTATTCAGCCCGTTTTATTAAGATCCAATGCTTCACACCTATTCTGATGGGTGACAAGTTATCTAAAGCTAAGAAATTTTAGGATGGTCTCAGGCATGATATATGATCATAGGTGAATTTCAATTGGATGACTACCATTTCTAGAATGGTGAATTAGGTGATTATCATAAGACATAACCTAATAGAGGGTGGGGTGAGAGCAAGGGAGGTTTAAAATATAGATCTAGTACTGCATCGACCAGCATTATGAAGCGTCGTCTGGTGCTTCCATGAGGTGATATTAGTAGTCATACCACATACATAGGAATTCAGGTGATGTGATAATAGTGTGGTAGGATGGGACATATGAGGAGACATTATATGAGGAGCCTAGTCGAGTGTCCATCCTACGGTAATATTTTTCATCTACATCACTTCTATAGAACTTTTCCTCTGGTAGTCTGTGAGAGAGGGTTTTCACCGACTCCACATTTTAGGGCGGGGTCAGCAACTTCTCATATGGTTGGTAGATGAAGTACATCTATCCCATCAGGCCGAGGTGGTGGTCATGGACATGGTAGTCAGACCCTAGTTTTACAGCGACAACATGGTGGATCTACTTAGGGTATCCAAGAAGTATCATAGGGATGTGGGTCAAACCAGATATATGCAGTGCAACAGACCATTGAGGAGCATGATCTCGGGCCTTCAACTACTAGAGGTACTATTATAGTAGCCTCCACATTAGCGTCTACTCTTTTTGATATAGGATATTCTCATATCTTTATATTTATGCCCAGTTGGGAGATAATCAAGCTCAGTTTTGAGAATTTTGATGGTTTTAAGATGCTTGGAACTCTATTGGGGATTATAATAGAGGATGTACATCAGTTCAAGTAGTTACTCTTTGAGATTTGTGGGAGTCACTTCATATGAGACATATTTTTCCTCAAGATGGAAGGTTTTGAAATCATTCTTAAGATGGATTGTTTGGTTCCCTTTCATGACTTTGTTGACCTATATCACCAAAGGGTGATATTTACATCACTAGAGGGTGATGATTCTATTCACAGAGGTCAACGAGATGTACATGTGAGAAAAGATAGACCCACGAATCGTGGGAGGGGTGGAATGAAAGACCAGATTGGGAGTTTCTATTTGGATGATTAGGGAACATGTCAAGATGATTTCCCTCTTGTGGTTGATTATTTCAGAGATATTTTCCCAGATAACATTTCTGGATTACCTACAGTGAGAGAGTTAGAGGTCTATATCGATCTAGTGCTAGGAGATACATCGGTATCCATTTATCCTTATATGTGGATACTACTAATATGTAAGATCCCAAGAGGCTACTATAGTATTTATAGTCAAAGGAGTTTTTTTGACCCAATACTTCTCTGTGGGGTTCACTGGTTCTTTTTGATAAAAAGGCAGACGATACCCTCATTCTATACGTGGATTACAAGAAATTGAACCAGATAAAGGTTAATAACATGTATCCCTTGAAGTAGATAGATGATATTTTTTATTATCTCTGAGGAGATCAAGTTTTCTCAATGATTGATTTTAGATCTAATTATCATCAAGTGAATGTTAGACTATCATAAATACCTCGCACAACTTTTCATAGATGGTATGGTCTATAAGAGTATTTGGTTATTTCATTCGGTCTCACGAATTCACTAGAAGGCTTCATGGCACCGATGAACCATGTTTTCCATCCTAATCTAGATTTGTTTTTAGTGATTTTCATGTACAATATCTTGGTATATTATTTAAATGGACACAACCATGAAAAATATCTTTAGATCATATTGGATACAACGAGGGAAAATCATTTATATGCTAATATCAAAAAGTACCACTTCTATATAGAGTGAAGATGAGGCAGCTGTTGGATTCGGAGCGCCTAATCCCACAGGAGAGTGTGGTAGGTGAGGACCCTCCTCCTGGTTGGACTATAGGAAAAAATGAAATTATGTGAGTATATGTTCACGTATGGGTTTATATAGACATGTGCATGGAGATGATGTAAGTCTTTCATGCTCCATCTTGGGAATCACATCCTAACATCACTAAAATATATCCATATTTTCATCACTAGTATTGGTGGTTTGGTATAAAAATAGATTTAGCTAGTTTTTTCGTGATACATTCCACCTATCAGTAGATGAATACGAAACACTAGAGACCAACTGAAATTTTATAGTAAATTCCCATTCCTAAGTGGAAATTGGATGAAATAGTGATGGATTTTGTGACAGGTTTACTGAGGTCGACCTGAGGAAATGATTTTTTATGGTTTGTTGTTGATAGGCTCACAAAGGTTGCACATTTCCTACCTATCAAGGAGACCTTTTCAGTTGATGACCTTGGGAGGTTTCATATCCGTGAGACATTATGAATTCATGGATCTCTATTTACTATCATTTTAGAAAAGGATTCCCTATTTATTTCCCAATTCGGGAAGAGTTTGTAGAGGGAAATGGGTAAACAGGTGCTTCTGAGCATAAAATGCCACCCTGAGACTAATGTCTAGTAAACTCATACAATATAGGAACTTGAGGATATACTACGGGCATGTATTCAAGATTTTTGGGGCTCTTGGGAGAGGCATATACCCCTTCTTTAATTCACCTATAACAATAGATTTCAATCTACTATTTAGATGGAACCTTATGAGGCATTGTACAATAGTCCAAACCGATCACCCCTGTGTTAGTTAGAGGCAGGAGTGTTAGCTATTCATGGACCTTGTCTTGTTCAAGAGACCACATTGTAGGTGTAGTTGATTTGAAAATGGGTGGCTATTGAGTAGTATTGTTAGGAATCTTGTACTAATATCTGTATACAACCTCTAGAGTTTGAGTTAGGGGATCAGGTCTTTTTATATGTTTCATCGAGGATGGAACACAAAAGGTTCTGGTTACAAGGTAAAAAATCACCATGGTATGTCAGGTTGTTAGAGATTCTGGAGAGATTTAGGTTGGTAGCCTATCATTTATAGGTACATAAAAGGTACTGATCCATGCACGACATCTTCCATTTTTCTCAGCTGTGACATTCCTATTCATACTTGTCTTATTCCTTCCATCCAAAGGAGGTTGAGTTACATATAGATTCATCCTTTGAGGAGAATCTAATATGTGTTTTGGATCTTATCGTGAAGGTTCTTCGAGGTTGGTTTGTTCTTTTAGTATGTGTTATATGGAAGTATGACCAAGTACATAAATATACCTAGGAGCGTGAGGTTGATGTATGATCATAGTGGCCAATGTTGTTCTCATACATTCTTAAGCAACCTTGAGAGGGAAATTTAGGGACAAATTTCTCTTAGGTGGGATGTTTCTATGAACTCGGTTCTTTCTTTGAGGTATGAAATCCCTTATTTCCATAAAATTTTAGTTTAAATGTTTAAATATGGTCTAATGTGAGTGATTGTTGAGGTCATGGAGGCATATGGGGTGTCTTGGATTGGTTCAGAGCGTGGAACCCATCTTTTGGGATGAAAAATGGGAGGCACATTTAGACGAAATCATGCGGGGTAGGCCACAAAGTCACTCTAAAACGTACGAGGCTAAATAGAGGAAGGATACAAGTCATATAGTTTGATAAACCGTCCGACTTGGGACACAAAGTCATAAAAAATGTCTACAATTTTGATAGTGTAGTTTTTCATATTTTACACATGGTTAGTCAGACCGTGTGAGGAAATCATCCTGGGTTATGTTTCCTATAATTAAGTGTGTACGGTTGGAAAACGATTTTTCCAACCATGCAACCAAACCATGCGACCATATAATTCATGGAAAATTACCATTTTACAAACAATTAAATCTATTAAATCTAATTATATTTCACTCTTCTTCCTCCATACAACACTCTCCATTTGAGAGCTTCCCTTGGGTGACTATTCTAGGGTTTCCCACCAAATCTTCATCTAGCATCTGAATCAAGAACATTTAGTCTCATTTTGTAACAACCCAAGCTTCCTCAGTATGATTCCTTTCGAATAATGCAATGGCGTGCATTGTACGCAACTTCGAGATTTTAACACACCATAACTAATCAAACTAGCCGTTATGAATAGTAATACCTAATTTTTGAAATTTTATAAATTCTATCTATAAAAATGGACTTCATTTTTGGATTTTTAATATCGAAATTAGCCTAGGGTAAAATTTTGGTACTTTTCGGATAACTTTCATATTTTGATGAATAGTGAAAATTACTAAATTTTAATTAAAAACAACTTTTTTAATCAAAATAATTAATAGTGATAAATTATGAATTTGAGTGGTTTTAAAGTATATTTAGAATATAGTTTTACCATGTAATACAATGTGGGTCATTGAACATAATTTCACATTTAAACCAGACATAAACAAGTGACAATCTTTTGATAGTTATTATCTCTAAAAAACACGCTTTTTGTTTTAACAACGGGAATTAATTTTAAATTAATTTCTGCCACTTCTGTGTTTTGAATTTGGAAAAATGGATTACATATTTGGAATCAGGATGTTCAAATTGTGTAAATAGGTAACTTTTCTTTTTAAACATTTTGGATAATTACTCCGGTAAATATTTTATTTACCATGGTTAAAGGGTAAATCCGGTAAACAAGGGTTAAAAAATAATATTATAATAATACTAAATTACCCTAAAACGTGTCTTAACCCTATTGGTGGATACATGGTCAACCATGGGCATCTTTGGGTCGATTTTGGGAGCCCATGGATCCACTTGTAAGTGATAATGACACTTTATTTTAATTAAGTTAAAATAAATACAAAAATGACACAAGCATATATATTTTAACAAAACAATTGTTACAGAGGGTTATATATGTTGGATTTCAGATTATAAATATTCATTAAAAAGATAAAAAGATTTAATAAATAATGATATTTTATTTATAATTTTTAGACATTAAATAATTTAATTTATTTATGACACAATGATGATGAATTAATTACTTTAATAGTGAAAAATTAAAATAATTGATATTATAAATACACAAATAAATATAATATGAAACTTTTAATGAATTAAAATAATTTTATAGGATAATATGATATATTAGGATTGATTTAATTGACTTTTTTCGAAGTAATCAATCTGTTATGAGTTTCACAAAAATCAACTATTGAATAGTGTCAAAATTGACATAAAAGAGTTCTTAAAAAAATATTATATTATTAATTGATATTAAATTCCTAAAAATCTAAGGTTCGGCCAAGAGACTTATATCATGATAGGTTCATCATTAATGAACCACTTGGGGGTCTCTTGGATGTATATAGTAAGTTTATTAACCATATAATATAAAAATACAAAGAGACATTGTAAAAGTGAAACTAATTAACTAAGAGTTAATACTTAAAGATAAGGTTAATATAATGACCCAAACCTGTCTAAATTCTATTGGTTGAGTTTTTTTCGACCCATCACCACCTTAAAATTTAAATAATAAACTTTGGATCCATTATAAACCGAATATGAATTTATTATAAATTAATATTTCTAGCTTTTCCAAAGGTGCCCCTCACCCCTCTTATAAAAGGGCACTCCTCCTTCTCATTTCTTCACACCTTCAAAGCCCTTTGGTTCGGTAAAACCCTGCCCAAATACTATCTCAACTTCCCTCACTACAACCTAGAGGCCTTATTTTGATCAAAAAGCCAACCTAAGGAGCCCTTTTGATCAAATCAAAAGGAATAACCTGAAGAAGAGGTAATGTTTTCACCACCCCTTTTCAAGTTCCTTTCTTCTTCCACTTCCTCTTTCTTTGTTATTACCATTATAAAATAATAACTCCAGTATCATATATATACTGTGATGTTATTATAAATATGGTACAACCATATTCAGTATTCTATCCATCCTTTGAATAACATGTCACAATACGTGCGTACGTACGACTTACCGTCTCCACGTCGTGGTGTAATTGTTATTAAATTTATTATTATTTGGATGGGTATAATAATGATGTGTAACTCATGTAAATAATAAATATAACATGATAATTATTCTGTATATATGATATACCATCAAATTATATATTATTTTAATATCAAAAGAATGATATTGTCGCTCATGCGTACGTACGGACTACCGTCTCCACGAACGCGATGAGATTCATTCTCCATCATATCCATTCAAGTATAATTCTAATTTGATGATTTTAAAACAGTATATAAGGAATTGATATCATTCTGGATATGAATAATATACATCCCATTAATAATGAATATGGCTCACATAACAAAGAATATAAAGTAAAATGAACCCGTTAACACCCGAAATGACGATAATTCTAAGATATTATTAACAAATCAATGTTAAAAGATCATATATGATATCATATTAAAGTAAATTATTCTTTTATAATTAAATAACAATTATTTCACCATTATACAGGAGGATAACCTACCTTCGACCAAGGAAAAAGTACAAAGTAAGGGATTTTCTTATCTCACTTTCAATTCCGTGAGATTTCCATTGTTCGCCACTAAATTATTTCAAGTGGTGTATTGTGTACTTACATTTGATATATATTATCATGATTCTCTTTATATTCATGTTATTCTGTAAATCATTTGGCAGTTATTAACTTTTGGCCATATGACTCAGTTGATTAACGTGGTAAGGGGTTTCTTAACTCACTCTTAATTTCATGAGAATTCCATTGTTCACCACTAAATTATTGCATGTGGTGTATGTGTACTGCCCATGATTGTATTCATTGTGTAATATAATTTAATTTATGTGTATTTACATCATCATTGTATGATACTTCTTTCAGGGGTTTATGTTTCGTAAGTTACCTAATCAATAAGGGAATTTGAGATTTCAATTTCCACTCATTTGGCTTTACACATTTTTCATTGATTATATTACCCCAAGATTATGTGTGGAATCACTATTCATTTGATTATGTCATAATTTCCACTCCCCATGCTGTGGATATACTTTTGATACACATAATCACTCCATTGATAATTCTCAAGTCATTGATATGAATTTGATAAGAGTAATTTTAACTCATTCACCATTTGTTGAGTTGAACATCCAATTCGTTGGTGTTGTTTTTACAAGAAAATGTGTGAATATACTTTGATTGTTTTACACTGAATATCCAATAATATTTAGTGTATTTATATTTGTCACACATAATTTCGTCGTTGATTTATCCTTAACCCAAGGATATGGCCTTTATGAGAGATTTCATCTCAATTTACATTCCATTGAGACTTCTTCATTGTTATACACCAAATCACTTTTATATGGTGTATATAATGTACCTTGACATAGTATATCATGAATTAATTTATTCTCATGATATTACAGTGTTTTTATTACCTCTATTATTTTTATTCAAGTGTCTCTCTTTTGGTTAGAAACTCTAACCAAAATACCATTTTAAAATGTTTTAAAGACTTATTCTTCTAAATCTTGCTCATTAATGTCCATGTTTTAAAAATGGTTTTAAGGATTTATTTATATGGACCTTAAAGTTTTAAAATTAAAGCTCCTTTTAAAAGTTTCAAAGTGGTATGGGACACTTTGATTCAAAAATCTATTTTTAAATGGCTTCTTGACAAATAGTGTGACTTTTAAATAATTTCAAGAAAAAGGGGGATATTTCTCTCAAATAGTTTTGATGATTATTTTCATATATGTCAACATCCTTCATTATTCTTGATTGAGGTTAATGTGATACAATACAATCTTTCATATTGTATAGAATGAGTTATGTTTGACTGTGGATGTGCTATTTTTATACCATTCATGGTTTGTGGTTAAAGTATTGACATTTTGTATGCTAGTTTTAATACGAATGTTTATGTTATGTTTAAACCTGTTCATATGAGGAATGCATTGGACTTAATAAGTGACGGGTGGAGCCCGCTATAGCTCCTCGATGCATCGGTAGGTCTCATGAGACAAACTAGTGTCTTGGCACAAGGCCTTGGCAAAATCTTATTTGTAGTCTTGGCACAAGGCCTTGGCTATGTGGTTATGATAGTCTGGCATTATGCATTCCATCATTATGAAAGTGGTTATTGATAATGCATGGGATTATTTGACTAGTAGAATATCCATGTGAGTAAGTAAATGGAATTATTTTATTTTATCTTTGCCATTTTATGCTGAAGTTCAAGTTTAAAAGGCTTTTGTTTTAGTTATAAACTGCCTTAAGTGTTTATGCTTATTTATGAAAGCTTATGCTATAATGTTATCCTTACTGAGCATCTGAGCTCACCCCTTTCAATGTTTTATTTTTCCCAGGATTATGAAGAAGTAATTTATGAATGAACTTCAGGGATAATATGAGGGGATATGAAGACAAGATGTTTTTTTATGATGTAATGTAAAAATTTATGGATGTATCTAGTTATTCCAAGGATACTAAACTAATCGGTCTTTCGAGACTTGATATTTCTCGTGATCATGCCAATGTTATGTAATAATGCACCGACTCTAGGTAACTAGGGTCGGGGCGTTACACATTGGATCTACACTGATAAGTTCTAAATTCCTTTTTAATATTTCTCTGTTCTTCTTGGTATCATATTCTCTATTTAGATGAATGATAATTTTCCCTATTAATAGGTTCTTCATACGTACTTTGATCTTTTCTCAGTCCGAGTAAAATCCAGATCTGATATTGGATGATCTATCCTCTAGGGACCTACGGTCTATGGTCACATGGCTTTTGTTTAACATCGAGTGTTTATATATGTCATTGTTCCATCTTCCAAATTCTTAGAGTGTCTCCTTGAAATGAATTTAAATCCTTCGATTAAATTGATTGGAATGGACTATGTAATTAGAGAATCCTTCAATGGATGTTCATAGGTTGTGGACCTTGATTTAAAACCACCCCTTGGGTGAGTTTATAATGAATTAGACCACCATGGGTGGATTTTGGAATTGGATACCTTTGTGGTGGGCCAATTTACCCCTTTTAATGGGATGTCTAATATTGAATTTTCATTTTTAATTAAAATGATAAATCTAATTGATAAGAATAGAGAATTGATTCCATGAACCTTGACCCTTTCCATTTGTTGGTTGATTTAGAATGAGATTCTTGTTATAATGAATTTCCCACATGATTAATTGAATGTAAAGACTTCTATGCTTAGCCATGCCATGATACACCTTCTGAGGTGAGTTTGGTGTGAATTAAATAAGGTGATGACCTTGACATGATGAAATGAAATTTATTAAATGTTATTTATTTGATTTAATTCTTATATGACTTGGGTGACACATGTATTCAAGGACTAATTCCATGGATGGACTCAATTATATTGAACCTTGCTTATGCCTGAGTGACACTTTGGCTCCTGATATGGACTTCCAAGGATAGAATCAAAGGGGATGATTATTATATGCCAAGTTATACTTGGATGTACCTATGAATTTTCAAGGATGTACTCAAAGGTAATTTGATTATATATTCCATGGGTGATACTTGGGCTCCCTTAGTGGAACTTCAAGGATGGACTCGAGTGGTAGTGATGTTATACCACACCTTGAGCGATACCTAGGTTATTGAGGATCTCCATGGATAGGATTGTTGGATGTTGGTTTATATTATACCTAGATCCATACCTAGATTCCAACTTAGTAATTCCAAGGACAGGATCAGGTTCATAAATGAATAATGAATGGAATGGTTTATATGACGCATCTTCTAATCCAAATAACATGCTTGGATTTGGCCATGACTTACACTTTATGGATCTCCTTTTTAGGAATCCTTTGTTTACCTATATATACGGGGGATTCTGGGATATGTGGCCATTCTCAAGACGTATTAATTAAATGATATTAAATGATTAAATGAAGTTGATTATAAATGACACAGGCATGACTATTAATTCAGAAACATATTTCTTAAATGAAATTGATGGAAATGAATTGGTTGCTAAATGAGAATATGGAATTTATAGGATGTTTACATTTAGTAATTACTTTATTATACTATTATTATCTCTACTATATTATATATATTAACTTATTTTATGGAACATGACCTTAGGTTGTTTCCTACTGGGGTTTAGTCTCACATCATGTTCGGGCCACCTTGGGTACTTGAACAGACTATATGATTGCAGGTATGGATAAGGGAAATCACCCTACTATAGGTTCTTTATTTATTCCAGGATCAAAAGAGCATTGGACTAATATTTGACTCATGATTCTAGCTGAGATACATTTATCCTTTTTTACTTTTGATACATATATTGTTTTGTACTGTAGTATACCTATTTTCTTTCTTTTGTAGAGACATATGACATGTATCGTCATCATTGTATATGAGAATCCTTATAAATTTGTTGATTTATATTCCTATTATGTTTATTTACAAAATTTCTATATGATTTACTTCTTCCTCTACTTGTATGTTATTGATATTCCATTTTTCAACACTCTGGTGATGAAAGAATAGTCTCCCAATAGACACACCTAGGCCCTCGCTACTATTAAGAAGCCTCTATAATATTGGGAGATTCTCTTGAGGTCATGTGGCCAATCAGTCTTGGGTCACTTTTGAGTGGCATTCGGGTTTAGGATGTTACACAATCAACCACCCACAACCTTACTGCTTAAATATTCTGAATGAACTTCACACTCGTGGAGTATCCCCTAAGTGACTAGCTCATCACTCTCTTAAATGGGTAAAAATAATTATCCTATCCTCCATTCAGATCAATTCTCCCATTTTAAAACATTGGTCTGAACGGTGGGAGGGTAAAAACTATTCAATAGTGTGAAAGGAAATCAGAAGGAATGATACATGAGGTACGATCATCTCCTCAAACTCTCACTATTAAGAAACACTGGAACAAAATATAAGGAGTGAGTTCATGTGAGTTTACTCCGGATCACTATTTTTTATACATGTGTGATCCTTAGTTTATCCCCACATCATCCATAGAAGCTTGAGAGATCACTAGACTACATAGTGGGTGAGAAGAAAATAATATAAAGAGGGAGATGAAAAGCATAGAACAATCAAAAAGAATAAAAAAAATGAAAATTTCCTTTAACTTGAAATGAAAAATTGAAAAAAAAATATAGGGGAATATAAACCTAGTCGGAAGATGTAGAAGTTTTTTACTGGGTGAGGGGAAAATTGTTGATAAATTTGAGTGAGTGGCCTTCTTCATCATCTCATTCAGTGTTAAAGAGATATTCTACTTCATTCCCCATGTATATCTTTTATGGATTTAGTGGGACGTCTTTATCCCATGATCAAGTGCCTATGAATTCAATAAAGTTCATAGAATAATTTTTTTGGTACTTCAGGACTCCAGTGTAAATCAATTATTTCCCAGTGTGATGGAAATTGGCCCTGTATTTGATTGAGAAATGAGACTGGTCTGATGTGTATGGGTCTGGATGTCATTGAAAATAGGTTAAAAACACCATAATTAATTTATGTCAAGAAATAATTATATATATATATATATACATACATGTATGAACTAATTATATATATATATAATATTCTCCATTTTTATTTATTTTATTATATATGTATATAACTTTTTTATTTTATTTAGTTTTCTATTTTTTTCTATTTTTTCTTTTATTCTTATGTTTAGAGTGGGATTGAGGGGGGAATTGGTTCATGGTCAGGATTCCTCAGAAATTCATATTCAGGTGCGACATCAGTCATCTTCTATCGAAAGGTGTGAAAGGATCAGAGTGATTTCATGATGGTCTTCATTGAGCTTGAGTAGGGCCCTTCAATGGTTGCATCATCCCAGTGACTAGTTTCATCTTCAATAGTGGTAAATCTTAGGATGGTGTCTCACTAAAGTGGTATTAGACCTTAAACAAGGGTGGGAATCAACCCTCTTCATCACATGATAGTGAATATGGAATTGGGTGGATGCACGTTGGTTTTTAGAGTTTGACAATGTGAGGTATCATGCTTCATTGATTAACCTTCTTCATAACCAGTAATGTTAGAGTTACTGTCCTAGAACCAACTTTTCTCTACCTTATGATAACTTGTATTAATTTTTTTTAATATTAATAAAACCCTTATCAAATCATGATTGTTATTTTGAATAACATAGTATGTGATAATGTCTTAAGAGTAACTTCCACAATGAATGGTAATATCAGTTTCCCGCTATAATGAGAACCCATAAGTTCCACAAAATTATTCTTAAATATATGTTTTATATAAAAATGGAATCAATCGAGGGGAATAAATGATACGACCTATTAGGGGTAGAGACTCATAAGACCTTGAGTTACCTTCTCATTATTTGCGTCCTTGGTAATATCCAGTGTAGGATATTATGAGAATGAGACCCTCGAGTAGTAAATCCACATTTATATGTGTCATAAGAAGTTCCAATTTATGGACATGTGTATTTATCATTAGAGTTTAATATTATTATTAATTAGTATTATAGTTCTTTTAATTTTTTGTATTGATGAAAATCATGATGATATATGTTCATTATGAGGTAGGATACATTGGGTGCGTCACGAGTAATATTTCATTAATGAAAATTGTGAGAAGGAATTTCTCCCTTCTATTCTTTAACCGAAGTTGATATCTTAGGACCTTCGATGGAAATGATATAGACTAAACAAATCTATGACCTTGGTGTTCTATAGGTAATTTTGATTTCCAAAAAGTCAAAGAAATAGATATCGATCACATAGGTTGATGACAAAAGCATGAAACCTTATTGATTAGATATATTGTGATAAAAATATTATTTTACACAGTAAGCGTTCATATGAGGTATTGTGTCATTTTGAAATTAAATTTTTTATTTATGGGTGCCTTGGAATGTTTCAAGATTCTAACCTTGGACTTTGAGTTTCTTATCCTAATTAAACTGAGAAAGAGGTGTAGAGGGTCACATACTAATTGTATCCAAAATCTTAGTTAAATAATAATGTATTTTAACAATTAGAATAAATATTATTCCCACACTTGGTTTAATAATTACTCATTCCTATTTGATCACATATATTACATCACTAGTTATTCGAGAGAATATTATGTGAGAAGAATATATAAGAAATATTTATTTTCTATTTAGCGAATACAATATTTCATTATTTGTTGGTGAATAATGAAGTGATATTTATTTATTAAATAAATAGTCATTGTTCGAGGGTCGATAAATATTGTAGAGGAATGAAACATCGATTTTAATGATCTGGTGAGAAATAATATATATTTAATATTATTTTAATAAATAGTATTAAATTTAATTTGAAATTTTAGTACATGTTAGTAAATAATAATAATAATAATACAGACATGGGGATCCATAGGTATTACAGAAATAATAAGGGAGTATGTACAATTATTATTTTCTAACCCTAGTGGTACATAAACCGGATTATATTATTTTATTAATAGAGACAATTCCTTTGTTGTGCATAATGAGATTCAGAGATAATCCTCTATTGTACCTAGAGAGCTCTCTCTTTAGGAATTATCTCAAGAAATGAAATTGATCCCCCTCTCCCACCACTCTCTAGTCTAGTATGATCGAATATAACCCTTTCTTGAAGTGATTCTTAGGGTGGTCATAGGTGAACGATGCAAGCGTTATGTTCTATCATGCGAGCACCCAAAGATTCCTATGACGATGTTTGAAGATTCAAGGAACAAGTGTGGATCACCAATGGAGGGAATTTAATCTTGATTCATACAACCGAATGATGGTACGACGTAGTCAGATCCAACAATGAAGAAAGAATTTATTTCAAGGTAATTCTTTAAATGTATAAATTCATTATAAATAATAAGTGATGATGTTTAGCTCTGGTTCTGGAATTTTTCTATTTTCTATATTCCTGGATTAAATTTCGGTGATCACGGCATTTATCATCATTTAAATCTTTGATTAATAATTGATTATGATGAAAAGATGAGTTGGGAATGCCCCATCCAATATTTCTATTGTGTCTGGAACCTTCAAGTGGTATCAGAGGGGTCACATAATTATTTATAATTATATAAATATTGTTGATTGTTTTATTAAATTTTCGTTAGTTTTAAATTCAATTTAAATAATTATTTAAGCCGAATTGTGAGATTTTCGTTCTTAATATTTTTTATTGAAAATATAAAAAATCAATTAATTTTATGAACAAAATAAATTCATGGATCTCATGTGGAGGTGTAGAGGAGTCTTTAATGACACCAAAAGAGTACACACCATGTAACCCGGAGGTAAACACTTTGTACCCATGTTTAATGAAACCTAAATTAAATTGGAATTAATTTGAGATGTGTGAATTTATTACATACGGTAAATTAAATTACACAACATGTGTTATTTAGGTCAGCATGGAGCACATTTATCTATAGTGCACATTGTGTAACTTTTGTACATGATGTGTAATCCTTTAGTCAGATATGATCTATGTATCCTCTTACACGGCTTACATTAAAGGTGACCGTGTAACTCAAAGACTATGTGTCGTGTAGCCGATGTACATGTCATGTACTCCAATTTTTACTATGGAACGATTACAAGACAAGTCCCTAAGAGTGTGCCAAAGATAGATGCAGAGAATTATACCTGGTATGTAGCTTCAATGTAAACATTGTTTACTATTACCAAATTACATAGAATTAAAAATTAGTTTATTATACAGTTAAAAACTTATAAAAATGTGTTATGTATGGTCATTAAGTTTAGAGTACACACCATGTAATTAATTTTGTATATATAAATGTCTAATTAATTTCTATATAATGTTCAAATCTATATATCCTTTATAAGACATATTGCACATTTACTCTACGCGTAATGAAGCATAAAATGCTACATATATACCATGTGCTTCGTGTGGTCATTAAATTGATAGTAAACACCATGAAATTACATGATATGTTATGTATTCCATATTTCATAAGTTTAAATAGTATTCTAGTATAATACATGTTGGGTAGTTTAAACAGGTACTCACCATATTTCCTCCAATGTACATTTTTTCATACATAGTAAATATTGCATAAATTTATTTAATTTGTTTCAAATTTATAATGGATGAGAATCTCATCAAAATTATGATTAGAATTTAAAAAAATTGATTAATTTAGGAAGATAATTAATTAATTTGATCTTGATTTATCTTAAATAAGAACATTTAGAATTGAATTCCAATTTTATTAAATGCATAATTTGTTGCAAGCATGTGGATGATCATGAGACTAGATTAGAATTTTGTAAGGTATTTTATTCTTTTAATTTATTATTAAATTAAATTTTTAGTTGACATCTCATACGTCCTCTCATTATTTAAGCGATTTTTTACCCAAGGTTACTTTTATGTAAACCCCTTAACCAATATTTTGGTTCCCCTCGCCTTCTTGTGAGTAAAATAATATGTAATGGATGGACCTCCCATGCCAGTAGCGGTGGTTAAAGTTTAGAGCTGAGGAAAAACCAATCAAAGAGAGATACATAGGTGGATATGTAACAAACCAACCCTAGTTACCTAGAGTTGGTGTATTATTAAATAACATTGGCATGATTATAAGGAATAATGTCCTGAAGGACAGATCATTTTAGCAGTATTGTAAAATATATTACATACATGAAATTTAAAATAAAATTTATAACATAAAAAAGCATAAATAATCCTTTTATAATTCCATTATTACCTTAGCTTAAATCTAAATATAAATCATAATATACTTCTTGGCATTCTGGTAAAATAAAATATCAGAAAGGGGTGAGCTCATATGCTCGGTAAGGATAAACAATATAGTGGAAGCTATCATAAATAAACATAAACATTTATGGAAAGGTATAAAATTGAAATACAAGCCCCTGAAAAATAAAATTAAGCATAATATGGAAAATATAAATAAAATAATTTCACTTACTTATTCACATGGATATTCTACTAGTCAAATAATCACATGTAATATTAATAGATAATTTCATAATGATGGAATTCATAATGCCAGACATCATAACCACGTAGTCAAGGCCTCGTGCCAGGACTACAAATAATAATTTTTTCAAGGCCTTGTTCCAAGACACTAGTTTGTCTCATGAGACCTACTGATTCATTGAGGAGCTATAGCGGGCTTCACCCGTCACTTACTAAGTCCAATGCATTCCTCATATGAAAATGTTGAAACATAACATAAACATTCGTATTGAAACTAGTATATGAAATTTCAATACTTTTACCATAAATCATGAATGGTATAAAAATAGAACATCTACAGTAAAACATATCATAACTTATTCGATACAATATTGAAGATTGTATTATAATAAATCAACCTCATTCATGAATAATATTTCACAAAGGATGTTGACATAGTTGAAAATGATTAGTAAAACTCTTTGAGAGAAATATTTTTTTGTGAAATCATTTAAATGTCATACATTTATAAAGGAAGTCATTTAATAGATATTTTTGAATCAAAGTGTCTTGCACCACATTGAAACTTTTGAAAGGAATTAACATTTTAAAATAATCGTGTCTATATAAATAAATCCTTAATATCATTTTGAAAACATGGACATTAATTAAAAATATTTTGAAAAATAAATTATTAAAACATTTCAAATGATGATATTGATAAAGAGTCTGTTCCAAAAAACCTTAAAATATTACTTTTGAAAAAACTTTTATGAAACATGTACATGGATGATAAATATGTCTCAGTAAATACTTACACATAAACAATCTCAGATAATAATTAGATTAAGGAATTAACCCTTACATTGTTCTTTCCTTTGGTCGAGGGTACGTTTAAACTGCTATATAATGACCATAGTATGTTATTAAATTATAACAGAACAATATCAATATTTATGATATCATACTTGATTCATTTATGGTTTTATACTACCCATATAATAAAAATTTCTATGTTAAAATAACATTTCGGGTAATAATCACTTTCTTTATCGTACATGTTTAAACTTGTCATTCTTGATTGTATCACTTATATCATGATTTAATTGATTCTAGAATAAAAAAATTATTTATGTATCATATATATTCATAATATAAACATTTATAATAGATAGATATAAGAAATTGAAAAAACCATTTATGGAGACGGTAGGTCGTACGTACGCCTAAACGCCATTTCCATTTTCATATTGTATTGAATGGAAGAAAGTGAATGAGATATATGTAAACACAAACACACACACACACACACATATATATCCAGTGTCATTATTATGATATATATTACATAATTATTAATAACATATATTTTATAATCATCTTTGAATGGTGAACGTAGAAATGAATCTCATCGTGTCGTGGAGACGGTAAGCCATACGTACGCACGAGAGACGATATCATTCTATTGATGGTGAAATAATATGTAATTTGATGGTATATTATATATACAGAATAATTAAAATTTTATATTTATTATTTATATCAATTATACTCATTATTATACCCATCCAAATAATGAATTATTGAATAACAAACTACACCACGACATGGAGACGGTAACCCATACGTACGCACGTATGGTGACATTGTCATTCATAGGATGGATAGAATAATGAATTTGGTTGTACTGTATTTATAATAACATCTCAGTATGTAGAAGGTACTAGAGTTATTATTTTGGTATGGAAACGACAAAGAAATAGGAAGTGGAAGAAGAAAATAACTTTAAAAGAGGTGATGAAATAATTACCTCTTCTTCGGGTTCTTCTATTTGATTTGAACAAAATGGATATTTAGGTTGGATTTTTAATCAAAGTAAGGCCAATATTTTGAAGTGAGGGTATTTGGAAGTATATTTTATCAGGTTTTGGTCATGAAAAATGGATTTGGAGGTGTGAATTTAAAAGAAGGGGAAGTACTCTTTTATAGGAGAGGTGAGGGGAACTTTAGGAAAAGCTTGATATATTAATTTATTCTATAATCATTTTAGGTTTATAATATCTCCAAAAGAATTTATTTCTAGTATAAAGTGGTGATGGGTCGAAATAATCTCAACAAATAGGTTTTATACAAATTTATATAACCTTATTAAACTTATCTTTTATATTTAACCCTTAGTTAAATAATTTAACTTTTACCATGTCTTCTTGTATTATTATAATAAATGATTAATAAACTTACTATAAAATGCCAAGAGAACATAAAGTGTTTAATTAATGACATATATATCATTATATAAGTCCTTTGTAATAAACTTATATTTTTAGGAATATTATATCATTTAATAATATAGTATTTGTTTTAAAAACTCATTTATGTCAATTTTGACACTATTTAGTATTTTGTTTTTGTGAAAGTCATAACAAGTTGATTACTTCAAAAAACATTAAATAAACCCTAACATGTCATATTCACATATAAAATTCGTGTATGATATCAAAAGTCTAAATTTACACTTTTTTTGTATTTATAATATCGTTTATTTAAGTCTTTCATTAATAAGGTATTTACTGCATCACCACTGTGTCATAAATGAATTTAATTATTTAATGTCTAAAAATTATAAATAAAATACCATTATTTATGAAATCTTTTTAGATTTATAATTAATATTTATAGTGTAATTTATCTTATGTGTAACCCTATATTAAAAAGGTTTTAGTTATTAAACATTGAATTTAACACTTTTAACTCTTCTTTAAATAAAATATAATAAATGTTCTAATCTAATCCAAATGGATCAAAAGGATCTTATTTTTGTCCTAAGGTTGATTTTGGTCGAATTAAACTTATCCAAGAGAATTAGGACATGTGTTGGGGTAATTTTATTATTATGTTTACATTTAATTACCTTATTTACTTTTAACTGTGGTAAATAAAATTTAAAAGTTACTATTCACCAAAAATTATTTTCATCCTATTGAACCACATTTTACATACTGATGTCAATAGTGCCTCTCAGATTTTTGAAATTCAATTCATTGAATCCATAAAATTATGTTTTATGCAAATTTTCAAATGTACCTAGAATGTGGGTAAATGTGCCTAGAAGGTGGGTAAAAAGACGTTAAAATGGTTCAATAAAATTTTCTATATCCAATATTATTATAAAATGACTCCAATGACTTACAATATACTAATATATGTATTATGTATCTATTTTAAGATAAATTTTTAATTAAAAATAATAATTTAAATGAAAAAGTCGGGTTTTATCTACAACACAGTAGTTTTTACTATTCATCAAAATTTGAATGTTTTCAGAAAAATTCAAAAAATTAACCTAAAGATAATTTTTATATTAAAAATTAAAAAATGATGTTTATTTTACCAAATTAAAAACATATAAGGTGAATTAAATAATTTAAAATTAGTTCCCATTGTCCAAACTAGAAATTGGGTTTTTGAGAAGTAAAAACTATCTAAAGATTGATATGTATTTATATCCAATTTAAATGTAAAATTACTTAAAATGAATAGAATTGGATTAAATGATAAAAATATAGTCTAATTATACTTCAAATCCATTAAAATGTATAATTTAACACTTTAAATTATTTTGATTAAAAAAGTTGTTTTCAATTAAAATTTAGTGTTTTTCACAATTCATCAAAATATGAAAGTTTCGAGGAAAACACCAAAAATTTATCCAAAATAAATTTTTATGTTCCATTTCTAAAGGAGATGTTTATTTGTTCAAATTTAATATATAAAAGTGTCAAATATTGTATTTAAAAAGGGTTCTCTATTAAAATGTGGTAAAATTAAATTTTTTTAAAAACACTTCTTTATTCTGGAAAATTGAATTTGTTCTTATATTATGTCTAAAAAAATCATATGGATGTTAAAATTATATAGAGTATATAAAATTAAAAATTTAGTTAATAATTTTCATAATCGTTTTTTAAACAGCTAGTTTGGTAAGTTGTGGGGCGCTTGAACTCGGTTTTGCATGTGGCGCAATCTATTAAATTACTTTAAAGAGGTAACATACTATGAAATCCTAGGGTGTTACAGGATATGTGTAAAGCTAAAGAAATAACCATAAATGGTTCAAAATATTTTCCCTTACATGTACAGTTAGTTTATCTCCCATTATATAAAATAACCATTAGTTACAGATCATGATCATAACAATTTATTATTTTATTTTTCTCAGGTTTCATGGTTATTTAATTATGGATGTTTTGTCACAATCGCATGAATTAATAAATTAACAGGCATGAAATATTGAACTAAAATAAATTGGATTATTTGAAAACTTTATCTAAGACATGGTTAATCAATTATGTAAATCCACTTAATAATAACACACATGTAATAAAGATAATAACCAAATATTTATGCATAAAGATAAAATCGCTAAATTATATATATTAAGTCAGTATAACCTTCCACTAATTAAGGTAAAATTGAATCACAGTTCAAATTTATTGACTAGAAAAATTTAGGGTACTTTTAATTATAGGGGTATTATAACATGAATTTTTAGGTTTAATTAAATTGGTTAACATCAAGGTTTAACTACTAAAGTAGGAATTGATGTTACTAAGGGGAAAATGTTGATGAGATCCAATTTAAGGATTTTAGGATTTGGGATTACACTCAATAGGTCCCAGATCCATGAGTTAATGTAGTTGGAATTTTTAATTCCTACCTAAAACCCTTCAAATTTCTTAACCAGCCAAAATCAGGGTGATTAGAAGGGTAATATGGATCCTTTTCACTAGAATGTCAGAGAAAATGGATATTTTGAATCCAATATTGAGGGATATTGGGTTTTGATAAAATAGTGGGAGATTAATAAATATTGTTGGTCAGAGTGGATACTCAAGAGGTGGGTGAATTGAGTTCCAACTAAAATTTATGTTAAAATATTATCTATTTAAAATCCCCCAATTTATAAAACAAGTTAAACTGTAGTGAATTTATACAGATAGTAAATGTTCACTTAGCTTCTCAAAGATTGATTAGGTCTCAGTTAATTTAACCACAAGATTAAACTAACTTTTGAAACTAACCTACTGATTTACAATAATTGTAAATAGTTTCTAATTTAACTATCAAAGTAGCTTTAAAATAGTTTTGTATTTCAAAGTAATAGCAGCGGAATAAATAAGATATATGTAGTATACTATAAACTTAAACTAAAGATGCACAACAGATATAACAAGAGGTTCAGTCTCAAGCCAAGACTTAGTCCTCTCAAATTTGTATAAATTTGATCCACACCCTGGATCAGGGTTAACAACAGTTTACAAAACTATTCAAGCCATGCAGGGACCTCTACCACTGTTCTTCGTGGGAAACAAAACAGAGACCAGGCCACACAAGGACCTCTTCCACAGTTGACATGGGTAAAAAAGAGTAAACAATTGGTTTGAGGATTTTGATATCCTCCAGTTCAGTGCAGGATACAGGGTGTGTATAAGAAATACAGAGTACACCACACTTCTCGAAAGTTAATAAATAAATCACTTAGAGAGAGGAGATAAGAGTTTAGAAATCTCTAGTGATTATTAATGAAGCTCTGGACTCGTTGGATTCAGTAGGAATGATTCTGAGTCCTTCTTAGGTTTTTCTGTTGAAAAACAGAGTGTCGTAGTCAGCTTGTCTTTTATAGATATGAAAAAGATCTCTTGATTCATCGTGTGTTCTTCAGTGGTGTTGGATTGCATTAATGAGCATTCTTTGAAGGTCTGGAAAAAATCTTTCTTGATCAGGATTGTTCTTCTTGTAGTGCTCTTGGTGTATGTAAGTTCTTCTCTTTGTATATTCACACTTGCGCACCACTTCCCTTCTATATCGTGTACTGCATCCCAATCTTCCTTATATTCCACGAGTTCTGGTAGTAGGAATGATTCCCTTTTCATAGGTACGAGATACGGTTTCCTGACATGCCAACAACTATCATTAAATGACATTAATTGCATTAAAAACATCAAATATGACCGTTAGTATTATTTAATTAATATTGAAAAAAGGTTAAGGAATTGTAAAGACCCGTAAATTTCAAGGATATTTTTTTCTTAATTTTCTTTGGAATTTTACAAGAACGCAGTTTCTGACGGCACCTGATTTCGAGGCCCGGTGTGCCCGGAATCATTTTTCGAAGTTTGGCTCGGGTACGTTCAATGAACGGACGAGCGGGTTTTTCTAACTTTTGAACCGGTGCCTGGAATCGAATTCTGAGGGCACCGATGAAATCGCAGCGCCGGTATTCGCTTAGAAACGCCTCTTCTGGAGTTGCGTTTGCTCGGGTGTGGTTTTTAATTTTCGGGCTTAAAGTTAAGAAATAAAATAATTTTGAGACAACTTTATTTTATTTCACTTAAGCCGCTTGGAAGCCACTTGAAGCCACTTAAAGGAGGCTTGAACTGAGTTGAACTGGATAGGGTGCTATCCAGGAATATCCTACCCCCTTGGTAGGATATTTGTGAGGTGGGGCCCGCACAAGCCCCACCGTTTCTTTTCTTCTTAAGTAACGTACCCGCACCCCCCCCCCCTATTAAAAGAAGTCAACCATGCATTTTTATGGTTAAGAAACGCCCCATTTAATTGGGCTGTTGATTTGTTACAATTAATTCTTTGAGATTAATTGATCGTTTCTTTTCTTTTGAAATTCAATTTCTTATCTTGTGTTAATAAAATAAGACTTGGGCTTATTTTATTTTTAATTTTTTTTTTGAGTATTGTCACGTTGGGAGGATTTGGGAGGCTTGAAGAACATATTCTTCAACGACGAAGAACGTGAAGAACGAATCGGTCTCCGACGAAGAACGTCGTCACGTCCTTCTTCCGAAGAATGACGACGCGCCACCCCTCGATCTTCTTTCCACATCAAAGGAAGGGAGACACCATTCCACCTCGGACAACCTCCGTCTTCGTCTACGAATCCTCTTCCGTGACGACGTGACACCTTTCCGCGACGACGCGACGATCCCCCTCTTCCGCGACGAGCCTTTCCGCGAAGAACGCCCGCGCGCGACGATCAACGAGGTAGGGATTTTATAATTTTGGAATACCCCTCTTTATATTCCCGTGGACGTTCTTTAAAAACTTAAGAGCCGGTTTCAAATGAACAATTTTATTTTATTAAAATTGTCAGTTCATGTGTTGAACAATTTCTCCCGTTGTTTTTATCTAACGCGGAGGGTGCGGGTCAAACGAACACGGCCCGACAACCCTCCGCCATTCTTCGTGTTTTGCGGATTTGGCGGGCGACGACGGAACGTGCCGCAACGGGTGTTTGATGATCCCGCAGTAAAGAACGGAACCCGGGAGGAACAACGGCGCAGACGGGAAGGAAAACGGGCCACCAGAGCGACTCTGGCGGCCCGCGGAAGCTGGTGGTGGCGCGGGTCGCCAGCGCGGCGGCGCCGGCGGCCGGAGGCGGCGGCACCCCGCGGGTGTCCAGCGCGACACCCCGCGGGTACCGCGGGGTTGTCACGCGGCACCCCGCGGGTGTCCAGCGCGACACCCCGCGGGTGCCGCAGGGTTGTCTCGCGGCACCCCGCGGGTGTCTAGGGCGACACCCCGCGGGTGCCGCGGGGTTGTCACGCGGCACCCCGCGGGTGTCTTGCCAACACCCCGCGGGTGCCGCGGGGGTGTCACGCGGGGCGGCGGCTTTCCCCGCGTCGGCCGCTCGGCCGCTCGGCCGAGCCGAGCCGGACCGGCCCTGGCCGGGCCGGGCCGGGCCAACCGAGTCGGACCCGACCCAGTTCGGGCCAACCAGGGGGGGTCGGGCCGGGTCGGCTCGGGCCCGGACCCCCCGTCTTCGGATGGACTTTGTTCAAATGGCCGTATCTTGAGCTACGGGCCTCCAAACGACTCGCCGTCAGCGGTAACGCAATCCTTGGAGCGAGTCGGTCGTTTCCGTTTATCGCACTCAAGTTTCGGAATACTTTGGGTTCGGCCGGGTTGGTTCGTACACGAAACCAACTGGGCCCTCGGAGCGGAAACGCTCATATCTTGAGCTACGGACGTCCGATTGACGTGCCGTCAGCTTTGTTATTTTCCTCTTAGTGAGACGGATCTTTTGGCTCACTCCGCCCGAGGTCTGGACGCAAGTGGAGTACGGTCGGGTTGGTTTTGCCTTAAAAACCAACCGGGCCCCTGGGACGAAAAAGCCAATAACTCTCAGACCGGGCGTCCGATTGACGCGCCGTCTATTGCGTTGAGTTCCTCTTGATGACACGGAACTTTTGGCATCCTCCGCCCGAGTTTTGGATGCAGATGGATAGTGGCCGGGTTGGATCGCACTGAAATCCAATCGGGCCCCTGGAACGGAAAAGCTGATATCTTTCAGACCAGACGTCCGTTTGACGAACCGTCAGCGGCATTGGTGTTCACGTTGAAAAACGGTCCCTATTAGTATACCCTGTGAGTGTTCGGGGTATAGTTGAGTTACGGGCGGATTGGTTCGCTCACGAAACCAACCGGGCCCCTAGGACGAAAAGGCGAATAACTCACAGACCGGGCGTCCGATTGACGCGCCGCCTGTTGCGTTGAGACCCCTATGACGAGGTGGTCCTTCGAGATACTTCCTTGCGGGACTTTGTGATACTTGGAGTATCGACCAGTAGCTCGTGGAGCGGACCCTCCCGGAGACGAGCGGGCGGAGCCCGGAGACCGTGTAGCTGACTGAGACCCGACGACTGCTGATCGAACGACTCGGTGTGTTACAGAGGTGCGCTTGGTTGTAGCGGCATATGGGAGCGCTTGGTTGTAGCGGCTGACCCACGACAGAGGTGCGCTTGGTTGTAGCGGCACAGGGGAGCGCTTGGTTGTAGCGGCAGACCCACGACAGAGGTGCGCTTGGTTGTAGCGGCACATGAGAGCGCTTGGTTGTAGCGGCAGACCCACGACAGAGGTGCGCTTGGTTGTAGCGGCACAGGGGAGCGCTTGGTTGTAGCGGCAGACCCACGACAGAGGTGCGCTTGGTTGTAGCCGCACAGGGGAGCGCTTGGTTGTAGCGGCAGACCCACGACAGAGGTGCGCTTGGTTGTAGCGGCACAGGGGAGCGCTTGGTTGTAGCGGCAGACCCACGACAGAGGTGCGCTTGGTTGTAGCGGCACAGGGGAGCGCTTGGTTGTAGCGGCAGACCCACGAAAGTGGTGCGCTTGGTTGTAGCGGCACATGGGAGCGCTTGGTTGTAGCGGCTGGCCCGCAATACTCGATAGGCAGAGTACTGCAGCAGTCTTAAGTTAGTGAGCAGTATCTCGGAGTTGTGACAGGACCACTGTACACTCCAGAGACGGAGCTCTTCAGCAGTTACGGTTTCGATGATGAAAATCCTGGTTTGAGATGAGACTTTTGACCTTGTGTTTGCCTCATGATTGAGATGGGTTACTTGATAACTTAGGTATATGTATGGGCATATATCTAAGTAGAGGTTATCTGTTGAGATCTTCTTGTGGTTGTCCTTGATGGTTTTAGTGAGACCTTGAGGGTCTCGGGATCCTTACTGAGTATCGTTATACTCACCCCTGCACGGGCTATGCCCGCACTACGTTGTGTTGGTTGCAGACGACGGACAGCGTTGATCGTGGCTGAGGCTTGCAGAGCAGGACGGTACCTGGAGGTGGACCACTGGGCGGGACGTGGTCGGAGCGGACGGTGGGACCTGAGGGGCATTGGAGCTATCTGTACCCACACTTCAGGTGGGATTTCCAGTGGACAGCTCGGTGTAGCGGCTTTTACTTTACAGTTGTTGTTTTCCCTTTCGAGTTGTACTTTACTTTCAGTTGGGTTTGTATACTGGCCCATTTACTTTTCCGCACTTCAGTTGTACTCTGTTTTTACTTAGTGTTTACTTTTCCACTTGCTCACTCTGTGGTGCTTGTTTACTTTACAAAGGCAATGCCTTCCCTTTTTACCGGGATTTACGCCTTGGTGCTAGTCGCCAGCCTCTGGCCTATGGAAGGCGGGCTTGGGGTAGTCACAGCACGGGCCCCGAGGACGGGTCGTGACAAATTGGTATCAGAGGTGGTCGGTTCTACCAGGGACTCTGATCTTTCTTCTATGTGAAGCAATAGTGTTTAGCGTATTGGGTGTGGTTATCAGTCCAGGGAGTCCAGTGTTGGTGCGGCGGCCGACGTATCCATACACCAGGACCCCGACTTATGATTTCCGACTTAATTCACGAAAACATTGATTGCATGTGTGTTTCAAGTTTTCCTTGTGATTACTTGTGTCAGCTCACCAGGTATACTGTCCTGACCGTGGCGCACCTGTTTCTTTCAGGATGGCCCCACGATGACAGCCAGCTAGGATTCCGAGAGTGGAGCGTGATGACAGCCCACCGAGCGTCGAGGACTCGGTACAGGGCCCTTTGACAGCTGAGGCACCGGCGGTACCTATACCCGCCGAGGCACCGATGCTACCAGCCTCAGCCGCTGACGATGCACGTCGCCTTAGTGCACTGCATGAGTTTTCCAGTGCCAGCGACCGCCCAGGTTCCGCGGGGAGATGGACCCTCAGGCCGCCGAGGACTGGCTGGAGGCAGTTTTTCGGGTTTTCAGATTTGTGAGGACACCAGCAGACCTCATGGTGATCCTCGCAGTGAGTCTCCTGCACGCGGAAGCAGGCAGATGGTGGAGCTTGATGCTCCAGGTGAACGATGAGGCCACCCTCATCTGGACGGACTTCGAGAGCCTCTTCCGCTCAGAGTTCGTCCCGGCCACCCTCCGTGCGGTGCGCATTCAGGAGCTTCTTCAGCTGCGGCAGGGCAGCTTGACGGTAGCCCAGTACGCGGCGAGGTTCACCGACCTTTCTCGCTACTCGACAGACATGGTACAAGACCCCTTCTTCTGGGCCCGGACCTTCGAGCAGGGATTGAGACACGAGATCAGGGCATCGCTGATCTCCCTCAGCATCCCGACCCAGGCAGGAGTGCTAGAGCGAGCCCTTCTGATCGAGAGCTTTCTGGCTGAGTCTACAGCGAGGCCTACCTCAGGGCGGCAGGTGGCGGAGTCTTCGGCAGCAGGTAGCCGACGGATGACTCAGGGTTCCGGCAGACGACCTCGGGACACTGGCTCAGCAGTGCGGGGCACACAGTGCGAAGCCAGCCTTCCGAGAGGCAGGCAGTGCTACTCATGCGGCGGGCAGGGCCACATGGCTCGTGACTGCCCGACCCGCCGTACCGAGGAGCAGCAGACGGTGGAGGGGCCACCCAGGCAGAGGCAGAGGGTCGACCGCGGCGGTCCGCAGGGAGGAGGCGGACGAGGCAGAGGAGCTGGCCGAGCAGCAGGTGGTGGGAGACGCTTTGAGGCTCTGCCACCACCACCACCACGCGGTCCACCCCGACCGTAGGGGACAGGAGGACATGGGAGAGCTCATCTTCAGGCAGTTGAGGCCTACGATCATGGGGCTCCGGGAGCAGATGGACAGGAGCGGGACTAGCTCCAGACCTGGAGACTTTTGTTCATGTTGCTTATAGTTTTTTTGATGTATGTTTGTAGATTCTTTGTGTCTTTGTACTTGAGCTGCAGTAATAAAAGACACCTTTTCTTGTGGCATTTACTTCCCTATCCTCTCTTGTGTTGTTACTAAGAGGTTCCAGTTTTGACTATTGACTTGACCCTCACTTGTGAGACATGTACTGGAGGAGACCCAGTTTCCACACACTGATGCCGACAGTGTGACTCAACCCTTGGAGGTGAGAGTAACGGTTGGATCACATGGTAGTAGCGTCGAGGCCTTACGACGTCATCCTTGGTATGGATTAGTATCATCCATGTCGGGATTGACCGTATTAGGCGAAAAACGTGGTTCATCCAGGGGATGAGACCAGATTTCTCTTATCAGCAAGGAAGAAATCATGGCAGCTCTAGTGGGACCAGAGGTGGTCCGGGCCACGACAGAGAAGGTCCAGGTGAGCACATGGGAGCGGAAGGCTCGGATGCATGCTCAGTACCGCCTTTGTATCCCTAGTTTGTGTTGAAGCTTTACGGGGACGTAAAGCCCTGTGGTGGGAGTAATGTAAAGACCCGTAAAATTCAAGGAAATTTTTTTCTTAATTTTCTTTGGAATTTTACAAGAACGCAGTTTCTGACGGCGCCTGATTCCGAGGCCCGGTGTGCCCGGAATCATTTTTCGAAGTTTGGCTCGGGTACGTTCAGTGAACAGACGAGCGGGTTTTTCTAACTTTTGAACCGGTGCTCGGAATCTAATTCTGAGGGCACCGATGAAATCGCAGCGCCGGTATTCGCTTAGAAACGCCTCTTCTGGAGTTGTGTTTGCTCGGGTGTGGTTTTTAATTTTCGGGCTTAAAGTTAAGAAATAAAATAATCTTGCGACAACTTTATTTTATTTCACTTAAGCCGCTTGGAGGCCACTTGAAGCCACTTAAAGGCGTCTTGAACTGAGTTGAACTGGATAGGGTGCTATCCAGGAATATCCTACCCCCTTGGTAGGATATTTGTGAGGTGGGGCCCGCACGAGCCCCACCGTTTCGTTTCTTCTTAAGTAACGTACCCGCACCCCCCCCCCCAATTAAAAGAAGTCAACCGTGCGTTTTTCTGGTTAAGAAACGCCCCATTTAATTGGGTTGTTGATTTGTTACAATTAATTCTTTGAGATTAATTGATCGTTTCTTTTCTTTTGAAATTCAATTTCTTATCTTGTGTTAATAAAATAAGACTTGGGCTTATTTTTTTTTTTTTGAGTCTTGTCACGTTGGGAGGATTTGGGAGGCTTGAAGAACATCTTCTTCAACGACGAAGAACGTGAAGAACGAATCAGTCTCCGACGAAGAACATCGTCACGTCCTTCTTCCGAAGAACGACGACGCGCCATCCCTCGATCTTCTTTCCACATCAAAGGAAGGGAGACGCCGTTCCACCTCGGACAACCTCCGTCTTCGTCTACGAATCCTCTTCCGCGACGACGCGACGCCTTTCCGCGACGACGCGACGATCCCCCTCTTCCGCGACGAGCCTTTCTGCGAAGAACGCTCGCGCGCGACGATCAACGAGGTAGGGATTTTATAATTTTGGAATACCCGTCTTTATATTCCCGTGGACGTTCTTTAAAAACTTAAGAGCCGGTTTCAAATGAACAATTTTATTTTATTAAAATTGTCGGTTCATGTGTTGAACAATTTCTCCCGTTGTTTTTATCTAACGCGGAGGGTGCGGGTCAAACGAACACGGCCCGACAACCCTCCACCGTTCTTCGTGTTTTGCGGATTTGGCGGGCAATGACGGAACGTGCCGCAACGGGTGTTTGATGATCCCACAGTAAAGAACGGAACCCGGGAGGAACAACGGTGCAGACGGGAAGGAAAACGGGCCACCGGAGCGACTCTGGCGGCCCGCGGAAGACGGTGGTGGCGCGGGCCGCCGGCGCGGTGGCGCCGGTGGCCGGAGGCGGCGGCACCCCGCGGGTGTCCAGCGCGACACCCCGCGGGTGCCGCGGGCGGTGTCCAGCGCGGCACCCCGCGGGTGTCCAGCGCGACACCCCGCGGGCGCCGCGGGTGCCGCGGGGTTGTCTCGCGGCACCCCGCGGGTGTCCAGGGCGACACCCCGCGGGTGCCGCGGGGTTGTCACGCGGCACCCCGCGGGTGTCTGGCCGACACCCCGCGGGTGCCGCGGGGGTGTCACGCGGGGCGGCGGCTTTCCCCGCGTCGGCCGCTCGGCCGAGCCGAGCCGGACCGGCCCTGGCCGGGCCGGGCCGGGCCAACCGAGTCGGACCCGACCCGGTTCGGGCCAACCAGGGGGGGTCGGGCCGGGTCGGCCCGGGCCCGGACCCCCCGTCTTCGGACGGACTTCGTTCAAATGGCCGTATCTTGAGCTACGAGCCTCAAAACGACTCGCCGTCAGCGGCAACACAATCCTTGGAGCGAGTCGGTCGTTTCGGTTTATCGCACTCAAGTTTCGGAATACTTTGGGTTCGGCCGGGTTGGTTCGTACACGAAACCAACCGGGCCCTCGGAGCGGAAACGCTCATATCTTGAGCTACGGACGTCCGATTGACGTGCCGTCAGCTTTGTTAGTTTCCTCTTAGTGAGACGGATCTTTTGGCTCACTCCGCCCGAGGATTGGAAGCAAGTGGAGTACGGTCGGGTTGGTTTTGCCTTAAAAACCAACCGGGCCCCTGGGACGAAAAAGCCAATAACTCTCAGACCGGGCGTCCGATTGACGCGCCGTCTGTTGCGTTGAGTTCCTCTTGATGAGACGGAACTTTTGGCATCCTCCGCCCGAGTTTTGGATGCAGATGGATAGTGGCCGGGTTGAATCGCACTGAAATCCAACCGGGCCCCTGGAACGGAAAAGCTGATATCTTTCAGACCAGACGTCCGTTTGACGAACCGTCAGCGGCATTGGTGTTCACGTTGAAAAACGGTCCCTATGAGTATACCCTGTGAGTGTTCGGGTTATAGTTGAGTTACGGCCAGATTGGTTCGCTCACGAAACCAACCGGGCCCCTGGGACGAAAAGGCTAATAACTCACAGACCGGGCGTCCAATTGACGCGCCGCCTGTTGCGTTGAGACCCCTATGACGAGGTGGTCCTTCGAGATACTTCCTTGCGGGACTTTGTGATACTTGGAGTATCGACCAGTAGCTCGTGGAGCGGACTCTCCCGGAGACGAGCGGGCGGAGCACGGAGACCGTGTAGCTGACTGAGACCCGACGACTGCTGATCGAACGACTCGGTGTGTTACAGAGGTGCGCTTGGTTGTAGCGGCACATGGGAGCGCTTGGTTGTAGCGGCAGACCCACGACAGAGGTGCGCTTGGTTGTAGCGGCACAGGGGAGCGCTTGGTTGTAGCGGCAGACCCACGACAGAGGTGCGCTTGGTTGTAGCGGCACAGGGGAGCGCTTGGTTGTAGCGGCAGACCCACGACAGAGGTGCGCTTGGTTGTAGCGGCACAGGGGAGCGCTTGGTTGTAGCGGCAGACCCACGACAGAGGTGCGCTTGGTTGTAGCGGCACAGGGGAGCGCTTGGTTGTAGCGGCAGACCCACGACAGAGGTGCGCTTGGTTGTAGCGGCACAGGGGAGCGCTTGGTTGTAGCGGCAGACCCACGACAGTGGTGCGCTTGGTTGTAGCGGCACATGGGAGCGCTTGGTTGTAGCGGCTGGCCCGCAATACTCGATAGATGGAGTACTGCAGCAGTCTTAAGTTAGTGAGCAGTATCTCGGAGTTGTGACAGGACCACTGTACACTCCAGAGACGGAGCTCTTCAGCAGTTACGGTTTCGATGATGAAAATCCTGGTTTGAGCTGAGACTTTTGACCTTGTGTTTGCCTCATGATTGAGATGGGTTACTTGATAACTTAGGTATATGTATGGGCATATATCTAAGTAGAGGTTATCTGTTGAGATCTTCTTGTGGTTATCCTTGTTGGTTTTAGTGGGACCTTGAGGGTCTCGGGGTCCTTACTGAGTATCGTTATACTCACCCCTGCACGGGCTATGCCCGCACTACGTTGTGTTGGTTGCAGACGACGGACAACGTTGATCGTGGCTGAGGCTTGCAGAGCAGGACGGTACCTGGAGGTGGACCACTGGGCGGGACGTGCTCGGAGCGGACAGTGGGACCTGAGGAGCATTGGAGCTATCTGTACCCACCCTTCAGGTGGGATTTCCAGTGGACAGCTCGATGTAGCGACTTTTATTTTACAGTTGCTGTTTTCCCTTTCGAGTTGTACTTTACTTTCAGTTGGGTTTGTATACTGGCCCATTTACTTTTCCGCACTTCAGTTGTACTCTGTTTTTACTTAGTGTTTACTTTTCTGCTTGCTCACTCTGTGGTGCTTGTTTACTTTACAAAGGCAATGCCTTCCCTTTTTACCGGGATTTACGCATTGGTGCTAGTCGCCAGACCCTGGCCTATGGAAGGCGGGCTTGGGGTAGTCACGGCACGGGCCCCGAGGACAGGTCGTGACAAATTGGTATCAGAGGTGGTCGGTTCTACCGGGGACTCTGATCTTTCTTCTATGTGAAGCAATAGTGTTTAGCGTATTGGGTGTGGTTATCAGTCCAGGGAGTCCAGTGTTGGTGTGGTGGCCGACGTATCCGTACACCAGGACCCTGACTTCTGATTTCCGACTTAATTCACGAAAACATTGATTGCATGTGTGTTTCAAGTTTTCCTTGTGATTACTTGTGTCAGCTCACCAGGTATACTGTTTTGACCGTGGCGCACCTGTTTCTTTCAGGATGGCCCCACGATGACAGCCAGTTAGGATTCCGAGAGTGGAGCGTGATGACAGCCCACCAAGCGTCGAGGACTCGGTACAGGGCCCTTTGACAGCTGAGGCACCGGCGGTACCTATACCCGCCGAGGCACCGATGCTACCAGCCCCAGCCGCTGACGATGCACGTCGCCTTAGTGCACTGCATGAGTTCCAGCGCCAGCGACCACCCAGGTTCCGCGGCGAGACGGACCCTCAGGCCGTCGAGGACTGGCTGGAGGCAGTTGTTCGGGTTTTCAGATTTGTGAGGACACCAGCAGACCTCATGGTGATCCTAGCAGTGAGTCTCCTGCACACGGCAGTAGAAAGATGGTGGAGCTTGATGCTCCAGGTGCACGATGAGGCCTCCCTCATCTGGACGGACTTCGAGAGCCTCTTCCGCTCAGAGTTCGTCCCGGCCACCCTCCGTGCGGTGCACATTCAGGAGCTTCTTCAGCTGCGGCAGGGCAGCTTGACGGTAGCCCAGTACGCGGCGAGGTTCACCGACCTTTCTCGCTACTCGACAGACATGGTACGGGACCCCTTCTTCCGGGCCCGCACCTTCGAGCAGGGATTGAGACACGAGATCAGGGCATCGCTGATCTCCCTCAGCATCCCGACCCAGGCAGGAGTGCTAGAGGGAGCCCTTCTGATCGAGAGATTTCTGGCTAAGTCTACAGCGAGGCCTACCGCAGGGCGGCAGGTGGCGGAGTCTTCGGCAGCAGGTAGCCGACGGATGACTCAGGGTTCCGGCAGACGACCTCGGGACACTGGCTCAGCAGTGCGGGGCACACAGCACAAAGCCAGCCTTCCGAGAGGCAGGCAGTGCTACTCGTGCGGTGGGCAGGGCCACATGGCTCGTGACTGCCCGACCCACCGTACCGAGGAGCAGCAGACGGTGGAGGGGCCACCCAGGCAGAGGCAGAGGGTCGACCGCGGCGGTCCGCAGGGAGGAGGCGGACGAGGCAGAGGAGCTGGCCGAGCAACAGGTGGTGGGCGACGCTTTGAGGCTCTGCCACCACCACCACCAGGCGGTCCACCCCGACCGCAGGGGACAGGAGGACATGGGAGAGCTCATCTTCAGGCAGTTGAGGCCTACGATCATGGGGCTCCGGGAGCAGATGGACAGGAGCGGGACTAACTCCAGACCTAGAGACTTTTGTTCATGTTACTTCTAGTTTTTTTGATGTATGTTTGTAGATTCTTTGTGTCTTTGTACTTGAGCTGCAGTAATAAAAGACACCTTTTCTTGTGGCATTTACTTCCCTGTCCTCTCTTGTGTTGTTACTAAGAGGTTCCAGTTTTGACTGTTGACTTGACCCTCACTTGTGAGACATCTACTGGAGGAGACCCAGTTACCACACACTGATGTCGACAGTGTGACTCAACCCTTGGAGGCGATAGTAACGGTTGGATCTCTTGGTAGTAGCGTCGAGGCCTTACGACGTCATCCTTGGTATGGATTAGTATCATCCATGTCGGGATTGACCGTATTAGGAGAAGAACGTGGTTCATCCAGGGGATGAGACCGGATTTCTCTTATCAGCAAGGAAGAAATCATGGCAGCTCTAGTGGGACCAGAGGTGGTCCGGGCCACGACAGAGAAGGTCCAGGTGAGCACATGGGAGCAGAAGGCTCGGATGCATGCTCAGTACCGCCTTTGTATCCCTAGTTTGTGTTGAAGCTTTACGGGGACGTAAAGCTCTGTGGTGGGAGTAATGTAAAGACCCGTAAATTTCAAGGAATTTTTTTTCTTAATTTTCTTTGTAATTTTACAAGAACGCAGTTTCTGACGGCGCCTGATTCCGAGGCCCGGTGTGCCCGGAATCATTTTTCGAAGTTTTGCTCGGGTACGTTCAGTGAACCTACGAGCGGGTTTTTCTAACTTTTGAACCGGTGCCCGGAATCGAATTCTGAGGGCACCGATGAAATCGCAGCGCCGGTATTCGCTTAGAAACGCCTCTTCTGGAGTTGCGTTTTCTCGGGTGTGGTTTTTAATTTTCGGGCTTAAAGTTAAGAAATAAAATAATTTTGCGACAACTTTATTTTATTTCACTTAAGCCGCTTGGAAGCCATTTGAAGCCACTTAAAGGCGGCTTGAACTGAGTTGAACTGGATAGGGTGCTATCTAGGAATATCCTACCCCCTTGGTAGGATATTTGTGAGGTGGGGCCCGCACGATCCCCACCGTTTCTTTTCTTCTTAAGTAACGTACCCGCACCCCCCCCCCCATTAAAAGAAGTCAACCGTGCGTTTTTCTGGTTAAGAAACGCCCCATTTAATTGGGCTGTTGATTTGTTACAATTAATTCTTTGAGATTAATTGATCGTTTCTTTTCTTTTGAAATTCAATTTCTTATCTTGTGTTAATAAAATAAGACTTGGGCTTTTTTTTTGAGTCTTGTCACGTTGGGAGGATTTGGGAGGCTTGAAGAACATCTTCTTCAACGACGAAGAACGTGAAGAACGAATCGGTCTCCGACGAAGAACGTCGTCACGTCCTTCTTCCGAAGAACGACGACGCGCCATCCCTCGATCTTCTTTCCACATCAAAGGAAGGGAGATTCCGTTCCACCTCGGACAACCTCCTTCTTCGTCTACGAATCCTCTTCCACGACGATGCGACGCCTTTCCGCGACGACGCGACGATCCCCCTCCTCCGCGACGAGCCTTTCCGCGAAGAACGCCCGCGCGCGACGATCAACGAGGTAGGGATTTTATAATTTTGGAATACCCCTATTTATATTCCCGTGGACGTTCTTTAAAAACTTAAGAGCCGGTTTCAAATGAACAATTTTATTTTATTAAAATTGTCGGTTCATGTGTTGAACAATTTCTCCCGTTGTTTTTATCTAACGCGGAGTGTGCGGGTCAAACGAACACGGCCCGACGAACCTCCGCCGTTCTTCGTGTTTTGCGGATTTGGCGGGCAACGACCGAACGTGCTGCAACGAGTGTTTGATGATCCCGCAGTAAAGAACGGAACCCGGGAGGAACAACGGCGCAGACGGGAAGGAAAACGGGCCACCGGAGCGATTCCGGCGGCCCGCGGAAGCCGGTGGTGGCGCGGGCGGCCGGAGGCGGCGGCACCCCGCGGGTGTCCAGGGTGACACCCTGCGGGTGCCGCGGGGTTGTCACGTGGCACCCCGCGGGTGTCTGGCCGACACCCCGCGGGTGCCGCGGGGGTGTCACGCGGGGTGGCGGCTTTCCCCGCGTCGGCCGCTCGGCCGAGCCGAGCCGGACCGGCCCTGGCCGGGCCGGGCCGGGCCAACCGAGTCGGACCCGACCCGGTTCGGGCCAACCAGGGGGGGTCGGGCCGGGTCGGCCCGGGCCCGGACCCCCCGTCTTCGGACGGACTTCGTTCAAATGGTCGTATCTTGAGCTACGGGCCTCCAAACGACTCGCCGTCAGCGGCAACACAATCCTTGGAGCGAGTCGGTCGTTTTGGTTTATCGCACTCAAGTTTCGAAATACTTTGGGTTCGGCCGGGTTGGTTCGTACACGAAACCAACCGGGCCCTCGGAGCGGAAACGCTCATATCTTGATCTACGGACGTCCGATTGACGTGCCGTCAGCTTTGTTAGTTTCCTCTTAGTGAGACGGATCTTTTGGCTCACTCCGCCCGAGGTTTGGACGCAAGTGGAGTACGGTCGGGTTGGTTTTGCCTTAAAAACCAACCGGGCCCCTGGGACGAAAAAGCCAATAACTCTCAGACCGGGCGTCCGATTGACGCGCCGTCTGTTGCGTTGAGTTCCTCTTGATGAGACGGAACTTTTGGCATCCTCCGCCCGAGTTTTGGATGCAGATGGATAGTGGCCGGGTTGGATCGCACTGAAATCCAACCGGGCCCCTGGAACGGAAAAGCTGATATCTTTCAGACCAGACGTCCGTTTGACGAACCGTCAGCGGCATTGGTGTTCACGTTGAAAAACAGTCCCTATGAGTATATACCTTGTGAGTGTTCGGGGTATAGTTGAGTTACGGTCGGATTGGTTCGCTCACGAAACCAACCGGGCCCCTGGGGCGAAAAGGCTAATAACACACAGACCGGGCGTCCGATTGAAGCGCCGCCTGTTGCGTTGAGACCCCTATGACGAGGTGGTCCTTCGAGATACTTCCTTGTGGGACTTTGTGATACTTGGAGTATCGACCAGTAGCTCGTGGAGCGGACCCTCCCGGAGACGAGCGGGCAGAGCACGGAGACCGTGTAGCTGACTGAGACCCGACGACTGCTGATCGAACGACTCGGTGTGTTACAGAGGTGCGCTTGGTTGTAGCGGCACATGGGAGCGCTTGGTTGTAGCGGAAGACCCACGACAGAGGTGCGCTTGGTTGTAGCGGCACAGGGGAGCGCTTGGTTGTAGCGGCAGACCCACGACAGAGGTGCGCTTGGTTGTAGCGGCACACGGGAGCGCTTGGTTGTAGCGGCAGACCCACGACAGAGGTGTGCTTGGTTGTAGCGGCACAGGGGAGCGCTTGGTTGTAGCGGCAGACCCACGACAGAGGTGTGCTTGGTTGTAGCGGCACAGGGGAGCGCTTGGTTGTAGCGACAGACCCCCGAAAGTGGTGCACTTGGTTGTAGCGGCACATGGGAGCGCTTGGTTGTAGCGGCTGGCCCGCAATACTCGATAGGTGGAGTACTGCAGCAGTCTTAAGTTAGTGAGCAGTATCTCGGAGTTGTGATAGGACCACTGTACACTCCAGAGACGGAGCTCTTCAGCAGTTACGGTTTCGATGATGAAAATCCTGGTTTGAGCTGAGACTTTTGACCTTGTGTTTGCCTCATGATTGAGATGGGTTACTTGATAACTTAGGTATATGTATGGGCATATATCTAAGTAGAGATTATCTGTTGAGATCTTCTTGTGGTTATCCTTGTTGGTTTTAGTGAGACCTTGAGGGTCTCGGGGTCCTTACTGAGTATCGGTATACTCACCCCTGCGCGGGCTATGCCCGCACTACGTTGTGTTGGTTGCAGACGACGGACAACGTTGATCGTGGCTGAGGCTTGCAGAGCAGGACGGTACCTGGAGGTGGACCACTGGGCGGGACGTGCTCGGAGCGGACGGTGGGACCTGAGGGGCATTGGAGCTATCTGTACCCACCCTTCAGGTGGGATTTCCAGTGGACAGCTCGGTGTAGCGGCTTTTTACTTTATAGTTGATGTTTTCCCTTTCGAGTTGTGCTTTACTTTCAGTTGGGTTTGTATACTGGCCCATTTACTTTTCCGCACTTCAGTTGTACTCTGTTTTTACTTAGTGTTTACTTTTCCGCTTTCTCACTCTTTGGTGCTTGTTTACTTTACAAAGGCTATGCCTTCCCTTTTTACCGGGATTTACGCCTTGGTGCTAGTCGCCAGTCCCTGGCCTATGGAAGGCGGGCTTGGGGTAGTCACAGCACGGGCCCCGAGGACGGTTCGTGACAGGAATAGTGTCACAATGATTATGTAAATGGTGTCTTCTTCACTGTATGAGGTTCACGATATGAGCTTCAGGGTATGAGCTTCACGGTATGAGCTTCACGATATGAGCTTCACGGTATGATCTTCACGGTATGAGCTTCACTGTATGAGCTTCACGGTATGAGCTTCACAGTATGAGCTTCACAGTATGTTCATGTCACGATGTCTAGCTCACGGTATGTCCTTCACGGTGTCTGGGTCACAGTGTCTGGGTCACGGTGTCTGGGTCACGGTGTCTTGGTCACGGTGTCTGGGTCATGGTGTCTGGGTCACGGTGAGTTCATACTTAGACAAATATCTGTATTTGGACATAGACAGAATATGCAGAATATGGATTAAGCTTAATCGTTAGAGAGTAAGAGAACTTGAATAATAAAAATAAAGGCTTGATAATATATGTGAGATTTGTGATCATGCATAAGACTTGTAAATAATAAAGAGATTAATTAACATCCATAAGATTTGTTATCATTAAACCATGATGAGTAGTTATTATTGTGATTGAAGAGCATTAGAGAGATGTGCAATGAAGATTGAGATTAATTAACAGTAAAAGGATTTGTGATCATTAAAACATGATTAATACATGAGGATTCCAACAATCTCCCCCTTTTTATGATCATAAATCATATATAGGCAGAATATAAATGAAATGTAACATTAAAGATCCTAGCATAGAAAAAAAAGTTTAGAACTGACACTTGTAGCTTTTCTCCCCCATTGATACTTGTAGAGATTTGTCCCCCTTTTGGGATTATCAAAAAGTAGATAAAATGAAATAAAAATTCAGCAGCTTTTATTAAACAAAGTGTTAAAAATACAACATACAGGAGAAATACAAATAGTAAACAAGAAATGACATCCCATCAAAAAGAAAACAGTCTCGAGAGTCGTCAGGGATCCATCTGTTCCTTGCATTTATCAGCAGCAGGAACTGGTGCTGAAGTAGAAGAAGGCATAGATGCAGTAGATAAAGAGGGTAAGGGTAGACCTTCAAAAACAGATGGATCCAAAGTGGGAGTAGAAGAAGATCTAGGTGTAGGTTGTTCAAGAATGACTGGCCAGATCTGGTAAAGAGCATGGCTGACTGACATGGCAGTTGAGGCTATGGCAGGTAGAGTAGGTCCAAGGGGTACAGCAGCTGGAGCAAATATAACAGTACTCTACACATGAAGATACGACTTCAAAAGATTGATGAAATCAGTAATGATTTCACCACCATATTGAATAGCCTTTTCAAAATAATCCTTATTTTCTATAAACTTGTCCAACAATCTAGTGAACTCTGTAAGTTTCTGAACTTGAGTTTTAAAAGCTTGAGTTATAAGAGAGATTCTCAAATTTTCCACAAGATATATAAAGTGATCTGTCATATCACTTTTAGAGAAAACCTGGGAGAGATAACGATCTATTTTCTTTGTGATCTATTTTTGAGCACCATTGGCTATCTTCGAATGAATCCTAACCAAGTCCAATTCCCTATCACTTTTTTTAACCACTTCTGTTAAAGAAGAAAGATCCAAGACACAGAAGGCACTCTGAATTTCTTCCTTGATTATGGATCTCAGCATATAATCATCCAAAGAAGATGTGGAGGTCTAAACAGAAGTAGGTGAAGCCTTGACAGCTTTGGTTAGAACTTTGATCTATTTCAGAACTTTTTGCAGGCATCCAGTGTATTCATCTGTAAGTTTATTCAGAGTTTCCACAATCTTTCTCATGCGTTCCAGCATCTTGGTGTGTATTTTTCAAATCTTTTCATCAAAATAAAGGAGTTATGGATGAAATTCAGACCCAATTTCCCTAGTAATGAGGGAATTATATGGCTCAAGAGAAGCAGAAACAGGTGCATGAGCAGAAACAGGAGCATGTTCTGGTCTTAAGGATAACTCATTCTGTAAACTTTCTATCATATTTTTCAGATTTTCAACATCAGTGCTCAGAAGCTTATTCTCTACTCTGACTTCTTGAATTTCTCGGATCATCCTTGGTTGAATATGCAAGATAATATTTTCCAAGATAATTGATGCATCTTCTTGACATAACTGAGTTACTAGACGAGGTTGAGTGGAGACAATTTTCTCAACTCCAGCTAACAATGTTTCTCCAAAAACTTTCAGATCCTCTTTGGTCAGAAAGGAGTGATGCTCGGGTAAGGGTGCAGGTGAAGGTAGTGGTTCAGATTTTGGTTGAGGTTCAGAGTCATCTTCATACTCAGATTCTGATTCGAATTGAGGTTGGGGCTCTGGTTCTAGTTCTGGATGAGCTACAGACTTCAGTTGAAACAGAGAAGAAAGATCCATTCCAATTGTAGACACTTGCTCTGACTCATTCACATCATAAATGCTTGGGAAAACAAATCGGGTGTGCACAGAGTATGAGACAACAGGTTGAGAAGCTTCAGCAGATCCAACTTCTATAATCTCAAGATTTTGAGGTTCCTCCCCCTCAAATTGTGATTCCCTTTCAGATTCTTGAGGATCAGGAACATGGAAAATATCCACAGGATCATCCCTGATCTCTTCAGAAAATTCTTGCCTTGCCAACTAGAAGGCAATTTCCATCCTCTCTTCAGCAGAGGGAATTATCTCAGGAACCAAATGTTCCACTGGTTGAACTTCTAGACTTGATTCTTTTTCAACAGAAAGATCCTCTTCAACAAGATTTGCCTCAAAGGTTGCATGCTGTTCTGAATCAGGAAAAACCAACATCCTTGCAGCATTAGGATGAGCTTCTGGATTTACATCCACACTAGAAGCAGGAGATTCCTCTTCTCTCAAACTAGCACCAAATTCCTCTTCTTGAGGTATTTCATCAGGGATAACAGTAGGGACAACAGTCCTTTCTTTTTCAACAAGAGCTGTTTCCATTTGAGGTCTTCTAGCTTATTCTCTTGGAGATACTTCAGCAGTTACTTCCTCTTCTTCTTCTTCTTCTGAATACTCAGCCACTTCATCTGGTTCCAAACCAGGATTAGATAGATTTTTTGGCCTTCTTGGATAGTCAACAGGATTAGACTTTTTATACACTTGATCATTATTCTCAACCCACTGCTTCTTCTAGGGGTTCTAGCTAATCTTCATTCTTCTGATGATAGGCATTGATAGACATAAATCAAGCTCCTCTAACTTTTCTTTATTCGGTCTAACCATCCCTTTGGAAACTAACATAGCAGAAATCATCCTTGAGTAAAATAGGGAGGTGGATTTGGAAGTGACTTTGATCAGCTCACAGATATGATTGATAACATACTTGCATAGGTTGATCTTATGGCCATTCTTCAACAGATGAATCAGAAACACATCCTGATACTTCATCACAAGAAAATCTCTTTTTCTTGGACCAATCAAATTTTGAACAAACTTGAATAGAAGTCTAATCTCCCCATCTAATTCAGCGGCTATGGCCCTTCGCTTGGTGCCATTTCCAGTCAGGTGTTCCAAAGCAGTCTCTAGGTCAAAGATGTCAGTTGTTGGAGGAGGGTCTCTCTGGTAATCCTCAAAAACTCCTTCATGGGGAATCCCTAGGCATACAGCCCACAACCTCAAAGAGAAAGAGCACTTTTGACCATTTATCCATCTTGTCACCATAAATCTTTCTCCAAACTCAAAAGAAAACTTTACATACTGATAAAATTGAGATACCAATCTCAGGTAGATCGGTCTATTCTGTCCAGTGAACCATCCAAGCCATCCTTGATCTCTTAAAACATTCAAAACTAAAGATCTGCTAGACAGCAACCACTCTGGAAAAACCTCTTTTTCAGGTACAACTGTACGGCTTACCAGATTTCGGTTTAGAGGTCCTTCAGGAGATATCCTTGGTATCCTCTTCTGTTTCTTAGTGTGGCACTTCTCAGACAAGGGTGAAGATGGACGATACATCCTTGGCATCCACTGAAGGTTCGGGCGAGAGGTAAGAGAAGGTTCAGGAGAGTTTCCGGGTAAGGAATCCAATGAAACCCTTAAGTTTTATCATTTGGTAATGTCAAATGTCATAAAAAGAAAAATGCGGGAAATCAAATAGTAGTAAAATAAAAAATTACGCGATACAGGTTAAAATAATAATAAAAAATCTTTCACGGTGAGATAGTGAGCAGGAATTACAGTGTGATGAAAACTAGTCATCATGGTGAGACAGTGAGCATTCTGTGCAGTCACGGTGAGACAATAAGTTGATAGATCGTGAGCACAAAATCTTGACGGTGAGACCGTGAACATAAAAAAGTAACTTAGAAACAGTGACTATGAAACCGTAAAGTAAAATACAGTAGTATTAAACATTAAGATCAGTAAGATATTCACTTATGATTAATCATACCAAGATCATGTATGATGTAGTCTAATCTTTCAGAATTTAATGGTTTAGTGAATATATCCGCAAGTTGATATTCAGTACCAATGAATTCCAAAGTGATATCACCGTTTTGATAATGATGCCTCAAAAAGTGATGTCTTACATCAATATGTTTTGTCCTAGAATGAGAAAAAGGATTCTTAGAAATGTTAATAGGACTTGTGTTGTCACAATTTATTGGGACATGTCTGAATTGATATCCATAGTCTAGTAATGTGTGTTTCATTCACAAAATTTGTGCACAACAACTTCCACCAGCTATGTATTCAGCTTCTGCAGAAGATAATGCAATAGAATTTTGTTTCTTACTACACCATGATACTAGTGACTTGCCTAAAAGGTGACACGTTCTAGAGGTGCTTTTTCTATCTAACTTACATCCAGCAAAATCATCATCATAATAACTAACTAATTCAAATGATTTTCCTTTGGGATAGAACAGTCCTAAATTGGGAGTATGCTTGAGGTATTTGAAAATTCTCTTTACAACATTTAAATGTGACTCTTTAGGGTTTTCTTGAAAATGAGCACACATACACACACTAAACATAATATCAGGACGACTACCAGTCAGGTAGAGTAGACTTCCAATCATTCCTGTATAAGTGGTTTGATCAACAGATTTACCATTTTCATCAAGATCTATCTTACAGGTGGTACTCATGGGAGTGTCACAACTTTTTGTGCTATCCAATCCAAAAAGTTTTAAAATATCTCTAGTATATTTACATTGAGTAAAAATAATTCCATTATCATTTTGAAAGATTTTAAATCCAAGAAATAATTTAAGTTCACACATTAAACTCATTTCAAATTCATTTTTCATCATTTTAGAAAAATCAGTACATAATGTGGTTTTTGAAGATCCAAAAATAATATCATCTACATAAATTTGTACAACTAAAACATCTTTATAAATTCGTTTTATAAACAGAGTAGTATCGGCTATTCCTTTTGTAAAACATTTAGAAATTAGAAAAGTACTTAATCTATCATACCAAGCTCTTGGAGCTTTCTTTAAACCATATAAAGCTTTTGAAAATTTGAAAATATTATTTGGAAAATGAGGGTTTGAAAATTCAGGTGGTTGTTCAAAAAAAACATCCTCATCAATATACCCATTCAAGAATGCACTCTTGACATCCATTTGATATAGTTTGAAATTTAGATGTGCAGCATAAGCAAGTAAAATCCTAATAGATTCTAATCAGGCTACTGGAGAAAAAGTCTCCTCATAGTCTATACCTTCTTCTTGACTATAGCCTTGTGCAACTAGCCTAGATTTATTTCTAACTATGTTTCCAGATTCATCTACTTTATTTCTAAACACCCATTTAGTGCCTATTGTGAAAGTTCCCTTAGTTCTTTCAACAAGGTTCCAAAATTTATTTATTTCTATTTGATTGAGTTCTTCTTGCATAGAAATTACCCAAAATTCATCATTAATAGCATCATCAATGTTTTTAGGTTCAAGATGTGACAATAAGGCTTGATGTTCAACCTAATTTCTAAGAGAATCTCTAGTCTGTGTCCCTCTATCAAGATTTCCTACAACAGCATCTAAAGTATGATTCTTTAGAATTCTAGTTGATCTAGTAAAAGTAGGACTATAAATTTTAGGTTCTTCTCTAGGTTCGGGTTCATTAAGAACAGATTATGGAATAAGTCCAGAACTAGTTGTCTTTATAGTAGGTTCATTGGATTTGTCATTATGGTCCAGAACAGATAAATCTTCTTCAAGATTTTCAAGAGAGGTTTTAGGCTCATGTGGATCAGTTTCATTAAACTTGATGTGAACAGATTCTTACACACATTTGGTTCTCTTATTAAAGACTCTATAGGCTTTTCTAGTTAAATAATTACCAAGAAAATTTCCTTCATCACTTTTAGAATCAAACTAATCAAGATTATCCTTTTAATTAAGAATAAAAACATTACAGCCAAAAACTCTAAAGTAACTAACTTTAGGTTTTCTATTGTTCCACAACTCATAAGGGGTCTTCTTAAGAACAGGTCTAATTAAGATTCTATTAATGATATAACAAGCTATATTGACAGCTTCATCCCAAAAGTAAATAGGCATGTCATATTCATTAAGCATAGTTCTCGCAATTTCTTGCAGGGTTCTATTTCTTCTTTCTACTACACCATTCTGCTGAGGTGTCCTAGGAGCAGAAAATTTATGACTATAGCCATTGTGTGAGCAATAGGATTCAAACTCATGATTTTCAAACTCGTGGCCATGATCACTTCTTAGCGTTTTGATTATCCACTAAATGAGGTTAATATTCATTGGTAATATATATAATATTCATGTTCTTTATTATTCATAAACACCATTTTAGTGCATTTTACACTTTGAACATCATTTCACATTATGATTGTAATACCTTCTTAAAATGCACTATTATGTGGTACATTTTTGAACATTATTTAAAGTACCAAATGATTCATCTTATTATACATATTTTAATTTTATAATTGATCTACAGTCCAATATGAACATGTTTCATTCAGGGATAAATGGAGAATTCATGGAGGATGATGGAGATATTTGGCAATGAAAGAAAGCAATTCTGGAGAAGGCAGATTGGACACCAGCCCACTAATGAGACTGTGGGGCCCAACATACAGGCCCAATTAATCCCAAATTTCTTGGTATTCTAGAAGGAATTTATAGGAACAAATCACTCTTCAGGAGTTAATGCTAAGTCGGCCTCCATGGTGGTCATTTAGGCGGCCCAAGTTAGAGATACAATTCTGGGCCAGATTCTGAGGCCCAGAAAAACAGCCCACTAATTTGATCATATCTCGAAATACAAAAATCTAAATGGGCCCATAGTTTACATACGGTTAGAAGACTTCCGGAGCTCTAGTTTCTTCTTCTATGTCCCACCTTGATTCGGCCTTCTAGAAGGTCTTACAGACGCGTCTGTTCGGTGAAGGAAAGTTGGCTGCCACCTCGGGTCAAACGTGGAAAAGTCCAAATTCCACAAGCTTTCCACCACCTATAGCCTAGCAAAATTAATTAAGATGCTTTGTACTGTTGGTGGTTCGACCCAAGGCTCCCAAAATGCCTATTTAAGGCAGTTTTGGTGAAGGAGTTGAGGATCTTGGATGCTTTGTTTAATTGTAATGTTATGCTGCATTTTTGTTGCCTCAATTTTGTCTTTCACATGTAAGTTGTTCAATTAACTTTAGTTTCTTAATAAAAGTTCTTCTTCTAATCTTATTCTGTTGTTCTTAATATCAATTTGATACCGTTGGATCAAGGTGTGAATTTATTCACACCAACCCTTGTGAAATTATTCACACAACGGTGGAGTGATCATTTTATTTTTGTTGCTTTCTTTACTTCTCCATTTCCTCCCTTATGAGTCTACTTTCCGCTTCCATTGAAACCATGGGATCAATGGAGGGATAACCCACTTATGGGTTGATCCAAGGGAGTATCAAGGGGCTGGATTGGATGTTATTTATCACCTAATTAATGTATAATCACTTCTTTAATTGGGATTTTTATTTGATGATTTTTAAACTCCATCGTTCTTGTTGAATTTAAGGCCACACACTTCAAGTACTAATACGATCCTTTACCTTGAAGTGCTCGAAACTTTGATCCTTCATGTGTATAGGTGATTAGTATTAGAGGGTGTAGGCATTAAACCAGTAAGTGATGATGTTGTTTTATCTCATTAAATGAACCCATCTCAAATTTAAGAAATTGAAATCATTAAAAAGAAAATACGTCCAATCCACCCCGAGTGATAACCTAGGATCAACTCATTCTTTTAAATTGAATCCACTTAAATCTTTTAGATATATTTAAAACCCATCCAAAATCAATCCATGTTGTCCACTTCATAGCCAAAAATCCATCCCTTAGGTTGTGTATCTTAGGTATCTTCTTAGGTCTCTGTGGAATCGACAACCCTAGCTACACTACAAGGACCGTTCTACCCTTCTTCTCTTGGGTAAATTTTGGCGTGAACCAAATTTTGGCGCCGTTGCCGGGGACTTAAGTAAGTTATCTTAGACATTATCATTCTTTTTCTTCATCCCTATTCTCTTTTCTCACCCCACACTTCTATGGATGTCAATTTTGAACAAGTCCAAACATGGGAAACCTATCCCCACTTTGATCACCCAACCCCTTGTGTGATGTACAATGACCATCCTAATTTCTACATGTGGGATCATCAACAACCTAATGATCCACAATGTTTTTACTCCTATGATCCACAAAACATCTCAACACATAATGAGTTTCAATCCCCACAAATCCAATCTGATCATCCTCCTATGGAATTCCAACAACATAGTTATCCTCCTGGAATAGACCATCTGTCTCAAACCCTTGACCATCATGATCCACAACCATTACTTGAAAAACTGTGTCAACAAATGGAGATAATGAATTTTGAGGTTTCATCATTGAGGTTAGAACTACACAGCATTAAAACTTGTGAGGAACTCATCCCTACACAAACTGTCCCTTCCATAACCTTATGTAAAGTGTCTAGTTTCACACAATCCCCACATGAATTTATTGAAGAACCAACCTTTGGATTTGGGATAGACGAAGAGGATCAAGGAAATTTTGAAGGGACTTTAAATCAGGAGGAAATTAACTTTTTGGATTCAAAAGAGGAGAATTTGACATCATGGATTGAGTCTCCTAAGTATAACTCCATTGATGAATTTTCAAAAACACCAACCTTTGAACCATTGGGAGAAATCATAAAATTTGAGTCCATATCCATTCCAAACACCAATATTTCCAATTTTTTGGTTGAATCTTCTATTCAAAAGGAACCAATTTTGTTGAGAAATTTGGAAAATGAAACTGAGTTGGACTCAAAATATCAACTTGTGTCTAAATGTCCTATCCAAACCGAGACCAAAATTATTGTCCTTACCTCCTCACTAAATAATACCTTCATAAGGTATAATAATGACCTTTCAATTGAAACTCATTCTTCTCTTGAAACCAAAAAATTTATAATGGTCATTTATGTCTTAGGAAAGACTACAGAAGAAATTGGATCAACCATTTTTGATATTCCTTGGATTTTACCACTCATTTTAGAACATAGGTTTTCACACAACAAAAATTATAAAAAAAGAATCAATCTAAATCTAGTGGACATGGAGAAATATGGGGTCCTTAAAATTTTAAAAATTGGTATTGGATAATTTGGGGAGTTCAAGTTAAGCTAACGACATTAAACAAAGCGCTGCATGGGAGGCAACCCATGGTTTTTAAGTTTCCTATAATTTTGTTGTTTTAATAAAATTTATATTTTACTTAATAATTTTTATATTTAAAAAATAATAATAAACTGTTGACCTATTATTCTATAATGAGTATGGATGGGTACGAAAGGGGAGCACCATATTCATCTGTGTCACGTGGTGTGATCCTTGAGTAATACCTTACCCAGAAATTTAAAAAGAAGAAAATGTATCATCAGTTTATTTTGTTTTATTTTTATTATTTTATAGGTTAAGATAAAAATAAAATAATAAAAAAAAAAGTCCACACCATAGGCCGTGGGGCAAACCCCGTCACAACCGGCGAAGCCGCGGGGACTCGAACCCGGGACCGAAGGGAGACAGGGGTGCGCGCTTACCACTGACCTGCGGCTTCTTGTGCTACCTTATTCTATAATTTTTATATATATTATTATATTTTACTTCATTTATTATATAAATATATATATATATATTGTTTGTTTTTGTTTGTTTTGTTTGTTTTGTTTGTTTTGTTTTTTCCTTTTTCCACTAGGGAACTTTGCAAGCGACATGGATATCAAAGGAATAAATTCGAGCGGCAAGAACTTCAAACTTCAACCACCAGGTGACTTAATTCCATAATCCTCATTCTCAATTTCCTTTTTAAATTTTTATTCCCTGCCTCTACTCCTTCTAATTTTTCATTTCTTCAAACACTGGGGACAGTGTTGTTTTAAGTTGGGGGGGAGATAAAATAAAAAAAATGCTTTTGTGTCAAAAACAAAAATTGAATGATTTGAAAAAAAACGTAATGGAAGGAAAAATTCCTTTAACATTGAACATGGTAATACACATTGCACACTTTGAAACTGAATATCAAATAATTTAGCATGCCCTGATTCTGATTTTAATCCTTGTATAATTTCATGAGCATAGATTTTGGAAAGTGTGGCTGTCCAATGTGATATTTCATCGTTTATATTTTCATCCAAATAAAAAAAATGCCACAATGCACGTCCTCTAGACTGTGGGGTACTAATTTGAATTTTTGGGGTCCCATAATAAATAACATAGGATGGTTTTATTTTTATGAATAATATGAGTATTCAAAAAAACAAATTAAAAAAAATTATTAAAAAATAAAAAATAAAAAATAAAAATAAAAATTTGCGTGTAGAGCAATGGATTGATAAAATGCGAGGCTTTCGGCACTTGGGGATCGTGACTCCAGAGTTGTATAGCCCTGAGTTTTTCAATCTATCTCTATTTAAGGTAATATGACTTTGTTTTTGATTAATTTAACTCGAGACGATGCCCGAGTATGTGGGTTTCACTTGGTGCCCTAAGGCCTTTGAGTTTGGGAGTTATCGGCAAAGTCTTGCTACATGGGTTAATTTGATTAATTGCAATCTCAATTACTATAGCAATATTGAAAAAAAAAATCAAAAAAAAGGGGGATGAAGAATACTCATATTAGGATTAAATGTGATTCCACCTAGCGCTTCCATGATTTCCCCCTTGAATGAAAATGAACCCCCATATCTATTGTGATTCACAACACATCATTACACCTAATTGAGTTGGATGAAGTATGATGATGGATTTGATCAAAGGAATGGTCTTGGGATTGGGATATGCTTATGAAAATATCTTGTATTAAAATATTTTTATGGGTTTCATGATTGTTTGGTATAAGGTTTTTTGGTGATCATTGTGTATTAAAATGTTTTTAGAAAAGGGAATTTGAATTTCATTTTTGATGAGATATATTTTGCTCGGGACTAGAAAACCTCAATTTGGGGGTGTGATTAGCCACTAAATGAGGCTAATGTTCATTGGTAATATATATAATATTCATGTTCTTTATTATTCATAAACACCATTTTAGTGCATTTTACACTTTGAACATCATTTCACATTATGATTGTAATACCTTCTTAAAATGCACTATTATGTGGAACATTTTTGAACATCATTTAAAGTAACAAAGGATTCATCTTATTATACATATTTTAATTTTATAATTTATCTACACTCCAATATGAACATGTTTCATTCAGGGATCAATGGATAATTCATGGAGGATGATGGAGATATTAGGCAATGAAAGGAAGCAATTCTGGAGAAGGCAGATTGGACACCAGCCCACTGATGAGACTGTGGGACCCAACATACAGTCCCAATTAATCCCAAATTTCTTGGGATGCTAGAATACATGTATAGGAACAAATCACTCTTCAGGGGTTAATGCTAAGTCGGCCTCCATGGAGGTCATTTAGGCGGTCCAAGTTAGAGATACAATTCTGGGCCAGATTCTGCGGCCCAGAAAAACATCCCACTAATTTGATCATATCTCGGAATCCACAACTCCAAATGGGGCCAAATTTTTCAGGAGGTTATAATACCCCCTGAGATACATTTTATTTTTCTATGGACCACCCTGATTCGGCCGTCTAGAAGGTCTTCTAGACGCGTCTCTTCGGTGAAGGAAAGCTGGCTGCCCCCTCGGGTCAAACGTGGAAAAGTCCAAATTCCACAAGCTTTCCACCACCTATAGCCTAGAAAAATTAATTAAGATGCTTTGTACTGTTGGTGGTTCGACCCAAGGCTCCCAAAATGAATATTTAAGGCAGTGGTGGTGAAGGAGTTGAGGATCTTGGATGCTTTGTTTAATTGTAATGTTATGCTGCATTTTTGTTGCCTCAATTTTGTCTTTCACTTGTAAGTTGTTCAATTCACTTTAGTTTCTTAATAAAAGTTCTTATTCTACTCTTATTATGTTTTTCTTAATATCACTTTGATACCGTTGGATCAAGGTGTGAATTTATTCACACCAACCCTTGTGAAATTATTCACACAACGGTGGAGTGATCATTTTATTTTTGTTGTTTTCTTTACTTCTCCATTTCCTCCCTTATGAGTCTACTTTCCGCTTCCATTGAAACCATGTGATCAATGGAGGGCTAACCCACTTATGGGTTGATCCAAGTGAGTAGCAAGGGGCTAGATTGGATGTTATTTATCACCTAATTAATGTATAATCACTTCTTTAATTTGGATTTTTATTTGATGATTTTTAAACTCCATCGTCCTTGTTGAATTTAAGGCCACACACTTCAAGTACTAATACGATCCTTTACCTTGAAGTGATCAAAACTTTGATCCTTAAAGTGTATAGGTGATTAGTATTAGAGGTTTTATGCATTAAACTAGTAAGTGATGATGTTGTTTTATCTCCTTAAATGAACCCATCTCAAATTTAAGAAATTGAAATCATTAAAAAGAAAATACGTCCAATCCACCCCGAGTGATAACCTATGATCAACTCATTCTTTTAAATTGAATACACTTAAATCTTTTAGATATCTTTAAAACCCATCCAAAATCAATCCAAGTTGGCCACTTCATAGCAAAAAATCCGTCCCTTAGGTTGTGTATCTTAGGTATCTTCTTAGGTCTCTGTGGAATCGACAACCCAAGCTACACTACAAGGACCGTTCTACCCTTCTTCTCTTGGGTAAATTTGGGCGTGAACCAGGTTTTAATCTTAATCCCACTAAGATTTTCTACAAATTTTGAGTATTTGACAAAGTAAGAACAAGCTTCACTTTTGTGAGCTAAGAAGTATACCCAAGTATATCTAGAAAAGTCATCTACTAAGAAATAAAAATAGTGCTTCCCATTTATTCTAGAAACTATAGATGGTCCAAACAAATACATGTGAACCAACTCGAGAGGTTGAGAAGTTGACACTTCTTTCTTTGATTTAAAAGAAACCTTATGTTTCTTTCCCTTTTGACAGGGATTACAAACTTCATCATTTGGAAACTCAAGTTTAGGTAGGTCTCTAACTAAGTTATTCCTAGTAAGTTTTATAATTGAGTGTACATTGCAGTGTCCTAATCTTCTATGCCATAACCAGGACTCTTTATGAAAATCGTTTAGACATGTAACATTTTTCTTAGCTAAGGAATTTAAATCAACATCATAAACATTTTCATTTCTTAGAGCAGAAAAAACTAAAATGTTTTTAAAATTAAAAACATTACAAGAATAATTTTCAAATTTGACATTAAAACCATCATCACATAATTGAGAAATACTTAACAGGTTACATTTCAGTCCATCAACAAATAAAAATTAGAAATTAATACTGATTCAGTGTTACCAATTTGGCCTAGGCCGATGATCTTTCCTTTAGAATTATCACCAAAGGTGACATGTCCTCCATCAACCTTTATTAAACTTCTGAAACACGAGTAATACCCAGACATATGTCTTGAACATCCAATATCCAGATACCATGTCTTCTTGTGGGAACTCTTCAAGAAGGTTTCCTACAAAATAGATTTAAATAGGAAATGATTTTGGTACCCAAATCTTCTTGGGTCTAGAAAAGTTAGCAATCAAAGCTTTCGGTACAAACATTTGTCTTATGGGTCTCATATAATTTACAGAATCAAAATATTTTGAAAGATAAACTATATTAGATTTATAACTAAGTGAATAACTAGTTGAATCATACAAATGTCCAGAACTAGAACTTGCAGTATTCTGACAAGATTTAGGAATAAATCTATTCTTGGTAATTTGTCTTTGTCCAGGTTGGTATCCTATACCAGTAGTATATATAGGTGCAATCTTCTTACCTAGCATTTGAGTAAGAGTATCTTTTCCATTTGTGAATTTCTCTAAGTCCTTTCTAAGTTGGTCATTTGACAATTTCAGTTCAGTGTTTTCTTTCAGCAACCAAGCATTCTTTTCCATTTCTATGTCAAGATCAGATTTATTTTTAACAGTTAAAAAATATTGTTTCTTTAAACCTTTGTATTTGTATTTCAGATCATTACAGGTTTCCTCCAACATATCATGGTATTCAAACAGTTCAGATTTTGACATATTTTCAAAATCAGAATCATCTCCAGAATAATAAGAATTTAAAGCAGGAGTTTCAGATGTTACCTCAGAAGTGTTTTTCATAAAACACATGTTTGCCTTATTTCTGTTTTCAGTCTCAGAAGCTTCAGATTCACTGGAGCTATCCTCAGAAGCAATCCACATAGCCTTCATGGCTTTCTTATACTTATTATCCTTATACACATATTTTTTCTTGTATTTCAACTTTGGACAGTCTGCTTTTATATGTCCTTTTCTTTTTCATTCATAGCAGACAACTTCATCAGATTTGTCAGATTTCTTCCAATCCTTTTTCCAGTGTCCCTTATTATCATACTTTCCTTTGTAATTTGATTTTCTGAAAAATTTCTTCTTCCTATAAAACTTCTTAAATATTATGGCTATGTGAGCCATTTCTGCATCACTATCAGATTCACTTTCACTTTCTTCACAGCTTCAGCTATCACTTGCATGAATCATCTCCTTATCTTTATTCTTTGAAGTAATAGTCTTGAAATCCACTGACATCCTTTTTGGTTCATCTTCTTCTTCTTTGTTTACCTTAAGTTCTTCCTCATACATCATTAACTTACCAATAAGTTCTTTGACTGGTAGTTTACCAATATCACAAGATTCTCTGACTGAAACAGAAGTGCCACTCCATGGATCTGGTAGACATATCAAGATTCTCATAATTTTTTCCTTTGCTAGAACAGCTTTACCAAGTGATTTGATTGTATTGACTATCTCATTGAACCTGAGATACATAGCAGAAATAGGTTCATCAGTCTTCATCTTAAAATTATCATATTTAATAGTATAAGTATTTAATCTCATTTCTTTAACATTGGTTGTTCATTCATGAGAAAAACCCAAAGTATCCCAAATTTCAGAAGCATTTTTTCAAGAAGAAATTCTGTTAAACTCCTCATCTCCTAGAGCACAGTACAGGGAATTCATAGCTTTATAATTATTATTTTACGCTGTCTTTGTAGGTTCATCCCAAGTTATTCTATCAGTTTCTAGAATTTTATATTGAGATTCTATAGCAGTCCAGATATCAAAACCCATGCTTTCTAAATGAATTTTCATTTTAAGTTTCCACTGATCATAGTTTGTACCATTTAAAAATGGTGGTCTATTAGTAGCATCACCCTCAAGTCTGTTATCCATGATAACTAGGTTGAGAAAAAAATTAAAGAGATAAAAATTTAGAAAGAACAAAAATTTTAAGAACTTTAAAATACAACTAAAATCACACATGAACAAATAGAGTATTTCATAAAATATTTTAAAATCCTCTGATACCAAATGTTGGTCGGAGTGGATACTCAAGAGGGGGTTGAATTGAGTTCCAATTAAAATTTCTGTTAAAATATTGTCTATCTAAAATCCCCTAATTTATAAAACAAGTTAAACTGTAGTGAATTTATACAGATTGTAAATGTTCACTTAGCTTCTCAAAGATTGATTAGGTCTCAGTTAATTTAACCACAAGATTAAACTAACTTTTGAAACTAACCTACTAATTTACAATAAGTGTAAACAATTGATAATTTAACTATCAATGTAGATTTAAAATAGTTTTGTATTTCAAAGTAATAGCAGTGGAAGAAATAAGATATATGTAGTATACTATAAACTTAAACTAAAGATGCACAATAGATATAACAAGAGTTTTAGTCTCAAGCCGAGACTTAGTCCTCTCAAATTTATATAAATTTGATCCACACCCTGGATCGGGGCTAACAACAGTTTACAAAACTGTTCAGGCCACGCAGGGACCTCTACCACTGTTCTTTGTGGGAATCAAAACAAAGACCAGGCCACACAATGACCTCTTCCACAATTGACGTAGGTAAACAAGAGTAAACAATTGGTTTGAGGATTTTGATATCCTCCAGTTCAGTGCAGGAGACAGTGTGTATATAAGAAATACACAGTAAACCACACTGCTTGAAAGTTAATAAATAAATCACTTAGTGAGAGGAGATAAGAGTTTAGAAATCTCTAGTGATTATTAAAGAAGCACTGGACTCGTTGGATTCAACAGGAATGCTTCTTAGTCCTTTGATTTTTCTGTTGAAAAACAGAGTGTCGTAGTCAGCTTGTCTTTTACAGATATGAAAAAGATATCTTGATTCGTCATGTGTTTTTCAGTGGTTTTGGATTGCATTCATGAGAATTCTTTGATGGTCTGTAAAAAATATTTATTGATCAGGATTGTTCTTCTTGTAGTGATCTCGGTGTATGTAAGTTCTTCTCATTGTATATTCACACTTGCACACTTCTTCCCTTCTATTTCGTGTACTGCATCTTAATCTTCCTTATATTCCACGAGTTCTGGAAGTAGTAATGATTCCATTTTCATAGGTACGAGATACAGTTTCCTGACATGCCAAAAACTATCATTAAATAACATTAAAAACATTAAAAACATCAAATATAACCGTTAGTATTATTTAAATAATATTGACAAAAAGTTAAGGAACGGTGTCATAGTGATTATGTAAACTGTGTCTTCTTCACGGTATGAGGTTCAAGTTATGAGCTTCACGGTATGAGCTTCACGGTATGAGCTTCACGGTATGAGCTTCACGGTATGAGCTTCACGGTATGAGCTTCACGGTATGTTCATGTCACGGTGTCTAGCTCACGGTGTGTCCTTCACGGTGTCTGGGTCACGGTGTCTGGGTCATGGTGTCTGGGTCACGGTGTCTGGGTCACGGTGTCTGGGTCACGGTGTCTGGGTCACGGTGTCTGGGTCACATTGTTTGGGTCACGGTGTCTGGGTCACGGTGTCTGGGTCACGGTTTCTCGGTCACGGTGTCTGGGTCATGGTGTCTGGGTCACGGTGAGTTCATACTTAGACAAATATCTGTATTTGAACTTAGACAGAATATGCATAATATGGATTAAGGTTAATCGTTAGAGAGTAATAGAACTTGAATCATAAACATAAAGGATTGATAATATACGTGAGATTTTTGATCATGCATAAGACTTGTAAATAATAAAGAGAGTAATTAACATCCATAAGATTTGTTATCATTAAACCATGATGAGTAGTTATTATTGAGATTGAAGAGCATTATCAAGATGTGCAATAAATATTGAGATTAATTAACAGTAAATGTATTTGTGATCATTAAAACATGATTAACACATGAGGAGTCCAACAAATATAATATTTTTTTTTCTAAATTTAATTAGATAAATTACTAAAACTATGCTCATCTTATTAACAGAAACAACAATAAAAATAATTTCAAACATATCATTTTGATCCATATTTTAGAATGATAACTTTCTAACTCACACAAATTTTGAAGAGTAGAAAAAGAGATAAAATGTTATCCAATACTATGAAATGATATTATATATGCTGAAAGAACCTATTTATAAAGAATCTGGTAAAGAGGATTATGAGTAAGTATTATCTCTCTATGGAAAACATTTGAATGATTCCAAATATGTTCAGTGTTTCATGCTATCATCCATGACCAATAATATTTTGAAGTAACATGAGGTCATGGATCCATATAATATGACGTATCATATTCGGGATCTCTATCAAGATAAGCTGAGACAAGAGAGATAAGAGATCTATAATGCTCTATTTACAACTATTCTTGGATATTTGGTGCCATTCGGGCCTCATACAGTCAAGATTATTTGATATATTGAACACTTATACATCTTAGGGATTAAATTCCTAGATGAGTTGTACACAGATCATGGACTTTCCTCAATATCCAAGTCCTCCTCTAGTTTTATTGTTAATTTTAACATGATCAATAATAATAAGAGTCTTTAATAACTTCTTACTCTTATTCTCTAAGTGGATGAGGACATGGGGCATGACAAACCTACGGTATTTATGGTGAATAATAAAAGGAAGAAAAGGGAGATGATTCCCATGAAATATTACATGTATAAAGATCTCAAGCACCATACTTCCAAGAATATGAGGATCTTGAGGTAGGGAAAGGAAAAGTAAGAAGTATTTTTTCACATGTAAAGAAACGAAACGTGAAGTGGAACTGTACCCAGAAGAAAGGGGAAGTTAAAGGGTCATTCAATATTGAGTACAATCATTCAATATCTAAACATTGGGTAATAGATACATCTTTTGGTTCTCACAACTTTATCCAAATTTAGGAAGTAAGTATATTATGAAATATTTATAGAGGGGAGGTGGATTTGTAAGCTGCCAATGGCGCAAGGTTAGCTGATCTATCCTTTAGAGACTACAACATTTCATTGAAAAAAGTAATTATATTGGTTTTTAGATATTGTTATTATGTACCAAATGTTTCCAAAAACATAATTTTTATATCCTACCAAAATACACATGGTTTTATTTTCAAATTTTAAAATAAAATTTGTTTATTTTATAAACACAACATATGTTATGGAATGACACATTTAAATAATTGTATTTATGTATTAAATAATTAAGACTATATATTGAAAATAGATAAAAAAATCATGTTCACACAACTCATATAACACTCAGTTATGAAATCACTATCTTGGTCATGTAAACGATAATATTTTAAAAAAACTCTATCAAGGTGGTTATTTAGAATCTTTTGATCCAAAACCACTTAGAATATGTCATTATTGTTTAAAAGAAAAAATAACTAAACCACCTTTCAGTGGATAGGGTGAAAGGGCCACATTGTTTTTAGGATTGGTATACAGTAATGCGTGTAGACCATTTCTAGTATAATCTATAGATGGGTATTATTACGTTATAAATTTTTCTGATGACCTAATTTGATATAGTTATGTCCACTTGATGAGTTATAAGTCTGATTCCTTTAAGAAATTAAATTTTTTCAAAAATAAAGTAGAGAATCAACTTGGAAAGAAGATAAAGAAGATTAAATTGACATTTTAAACTATTATTTATATTTTTTCAGCACTATATAGCCTATGTTTATAACTCAAATTCTAATGATCAAATAGATGAATTTAGTGATGAATGGCCGGGTTATGTTGTTCCATAATATTTAGGTAATTCGTGAAAAGAAATCTATCTAAAAATTATTTAATTTTATTGTCTAAAAATTTTATTTATAGTTTATAATAATGTCTAGATTAGAAAATGTATGTTAAGTTCTCAGTTCCATGAAAATGGACATAGACTTTCATAAAACTATAAAAAAAGTTATCATTGATCTATTAATATCATTTACCAATTAACTTCTAAACCATTCTATAAAATGATGTTTTCTAAATAACCTAAATAATATTTTCTATTTTTATTATTAAATATGTCAAAAATAATTGTGAAATTCTCAATTCTAAGAAAAGGAGATCATATTTTAATAAAACTCTCAGAAAAAATTGATATTCTTTTGGATTGTAAGAAATAAATGTGAGACATTCTGACATGTAGTGTACTCAAAATTATGTAAAACACATGTTTTCAATTTAAAATCAAAATTTTAGTTCAAATCACACATCACACATTGAATTCCATGAAAGATCATTGGTCATGAATATCCAAGGAAAAATATTTGATTCATTATTGGAATGTAGAAACAAACTATACATAATTTTGATATTCCTTGTGGTTAGAATGAGTGAAAATAAGTGTATACAATTTAAGGTGACATTTTAGTTCAAAATGCATGTACATATCTCAATTATGATAAATGGGACTGGATTGTCCAAAAAATCTAGGGAAATAATCATTGATCCATTTTTAGCATTTATGAATGAACCGAACATCATTATGATGTGTGGTGTGGTTATAATGGATGAAAACATGTGTTTTCAATTTAAAATCATTATTTTAATCCAAAACATTCCTAATATGCCTAATTTTGAAAAAACTTTCTATGATCATCATTGAAATATATGACAATCATATGTGATCCATTTGTGGTATATAAGAAAAAATAGCATATCATCATGATTCATAGTGTCGTTGGAATGATTAAATACTCATGTTTTAAATTTAATGGTGTCATTTTAGTTAAAAAACACGACACAATCAATTTTGAGCAACTGAGTTCAAATTATCATTAAAATATTGAAAAATAATATTTTACACGTTTTTTGGAAAGTAAAAAAATGGAACTTTATTTTCAACATGTAGTGTGCCTGGAAGGATAGAAAATTTGTGTTTTCAATTTAAAAGTCACATTTTAGTTAAAAAAGTGCATCATATGATCAATTTTGAATGGATATGAACATAAAACTCTAGTGTTTACATTAGATTCATTCCATACATGGGTTATATAAATAGATAAAGAAATAAATATCTATTCACTATAGTAATGGAGTAGTAAATAAAGGGTTAAAAGTCTAAAAATTATAAAGGACACTGGATAATTTTTCCATGTTTTAATATAGTGGAAACTATCCAGGACTGAATATTCTAGGTTTAATAAATTAGGTATAATGTTTTTTTAGGAATATTATAATTTTTTAAAAGAGAAATATTATTTTAAATTGATTGAAAATTTGAACTAAAATATAAAAAAACAGGTTCCTGAATTCAATTATATTGCATAATCAATATGTTAAAGAAATTAATTGAAATAAGCTTTTTATTGAAGATGCGTGGTTTGGTTACCAACTATATATTAGTATTATAATAGTAGCTTGGAGTGTATAAAACCAATAATCTAAAATATAAAGAGACACAAAAAATTTAAGTGATGTGATGATGTTAACACATCGATAGAAGGATTAATGACCATAGAAGTTAATATATATATTGCACACATCAGTAACTTTCATCATCCTCATTGAGTCACCCACTAAGAGAAGATCTATTATCAAACCCTTTATGTTTTTATGTCAAATAAATACACCATAATCAAACTTTATCCATGACCCATGGGGATACAAGCCACCATCATTATGGATATCCCAAATATCCTTCTCAAAGATTTGATATTGTGGGAAGAAACCATTGAAGAGATTAAAAATAGAATGAAAAGAAGACTATGAAGTTAAAAAGATGCTTTATTACTAATAAATTACCATTCTTGTCTTAGTATCTGAAGGCATGTGGAAATATTGAATTATATAGATGAATATGAATATTTGGAAGAAGAAAATGAGAATGGAATAAAATATTAATAAGTACAACACAACATATCTGATTGCACAAGGATTTATAAGGGGAACCATCCAAACATAATTGTGTTGAAGTCATTGTTGATATCCTTATCCCATGGGGGATATGGATTATTCCCAATAAATATTTTTTTTGAGGTCCTTCAAAAGGAGGGACCACCAATAGTTTTTAGGAGTCTTAAAAACTATATTAGTACAATGGTATTGATCTTATGCATGTGTTGTTTTGGTTTCTACTTTTTTTGTTGTTAATTAAATATTGTTTTAATATTCTTATTCTCATTTTTTCACCATCACCTAGTATTTTTTTGACCCTTATGTAGTTTTAGTTTTACCCCAGTGTGGGATTTGCCTCATTAGGTTTACCCTCGCATGATGCCCTCATTAAATTTGTGTGAGTTTTCCTTACCCTTATATATCCTCGAGTTGCGATGATCTACCCTGACGTAGCATCGGGTTTACCATTCCATAGGTTATGGTGTACCCTTACATTAGGGTACATGGTACCCTTGTGTGGGGATTTACCTAACCTTATATATAGGTCCCCTTACCATTATGTAGCTCGATTAAATCCTTTTTTAGGCTTTAGTTTAATGGTTCACCCTTATGTGTGTGTCCCTTGAACCTTCCATGTGTCCCATGATAACCATTACATGAATCTTGTAATTTTATACCATACCCTTTTATAGTGGTCTGGTGACCTTTACATAGATTAGATATGCCCATATGTTGGATTTTATTACTCTTATGAATAGGTAATGGTACCTTTATGTGGCCATCTTGGTTAACCCTTACACAGCATGTTCATTACCATTACACATATTTATTTTTTATTTACCACCAGTTTATCAGGTTACTAGGGATCAAGGTTTTACGGCCTTCTATTTCATGATTATTGTTATGTAATTTCAATAACCCCTTGATCCTCGTGGGTATTACTTCCTTAAAATATCCATATTGAAGTATATTGGATGGATCTAAGGTTCCAAGAGAGAGAGAACTGCATTTGGAGAGCTCTGGTGGCCCAGTCCTTTGACCTGCTGTAGGAGGAGTCAAGCAATGACCTTGTTCGTTGAGCTCTTCATTGCTTCATTGAGTTATTGATAATTATTTTAGAATCTTGAAATGTGTGATATTCTATGGTGACAAACCAGGAAAAGGGGAACCTTGAGGACATCGATTGTTGAGGACTCAGTAATGATGATTTTTAGCCTCTTTGCCCCTATTCCTTGACAAAGTTTTGAATGAGCCTCAATAAGGGGGTTTCAGTCTTATTTTAATTATATTTGTCAATTTTTAGGAGGTTTCAGGTATACTAATTGTTTATTCATCATATGTGTCATGTATTGCTTTCCACATCTAGTATTTATCCAACCATGTTGTTTCTTGTAATCCTCTTTATTATTTCATAGTATAATATCATGACGATTCTTCCCCATGCATGTATTTCAATTGGTTAAAGGTTATAAATCTTCTTATCCTTTTAAGGATTTATGATTTTGTTACTTTTAATTTTAATCATTGAATGTTCATAGATTTTTTATTTAAATAAAATATGGACTTATAATGATATCTCATTTTTCTCCCACTAGACATATTATACATTCGGTTATGACTATTTTATCACTGCATTAATGCTGCATCATTCCATTTTAATATTATTGAGTTTTTTTATGAGAAAAAAACTCAATTTTGGTTTTGGAAATTACATGTTTAGGTATGATTTTGTTATTACCATGTTTTGTAGAATTTCTTTTAATTTTTTGAATCATGTTGTGTAGATTTCAATTTTTGTTTTGTTGGAATCATATTTATACAAATTAAGGGTTTTTAATCCATTAATTAGTGTTGTAATTGCCACTGCATATATGACTTTGGTCACTCTTATATTCATCTGAATATTTTATGATTTTTAGAATTCAACTTGAACATGATTACTATTTATTAGTTAATATTTTATAAACATGAAATAAATTTCATTGTTCTATTTTTGATTTTATATACCAAAATTAACTGAAGTGGATCCACACAGTTGAATACAAGTACATCACAAAAAAAAGTGGTTTTAGAGGGAAATTATGATTAATTTTTTCATTTAAGTTTCAAATCTCTTATTCATTACTATAAATTAATTACTAGTGGATTTTACCAATAGTAATAATGCATTGATGTTCGTTTAGCTAGGAAGTTTTCTCTCTTTTGTCTATAATTTTATTATATGATATTGATTGTTTTTTCCATGCTCGTTTACCTATTTTATTTTCCTATATTAGCTTTATAGATTCCTTTTTTAGGTGCTAAATGTTTTTTCTCTTGTTTATGTTAGGAATGGTTTTGTGTGAGGTTTGTCTATATAAGAGTTTTTTGGTTAATAGGGAGGTGTTTTTGAAGTATCTGGTGTATCCAGTGTCTTTTATTTGCATATGAGTCGAGCTTTTTTTATTTGTGGTGTTTTCATCCACATCCTATTGGACTATTGTCTATGGATAAGGGCCTATGGAAAGTTCAGTATTTTTGTTTGGCTAGTTATTAGATCTAGTATTTTTGTTTGTTTCTTGGCATTCCATCAAGATTCTTGGTTTTTCTATTTGAACCTTTTAGATTATTTGTTTTAGTTTCCTTGTGCTTGTAATCATGTAACATTAGGAAGATAGAAAGGATGTATTCCCTTTTACCAATTTGTTTCGCCTAGGTGTTTAACTGGTTCCCCCCTTTGTTCTCGCGTTCTAGAGTTGTCCTAGGATATTTGGATTCCTAGAATGTGATCTTGATGTTTCCCTTTTTTTGAGAATCTCTCATTTTGAATTTTTTAGGAATTTTTCTCCTGGGTTGTAGATTTTGAATCCAACCATTAAGGATTTTTTGTACCTTATTCTGAAATTATTCTTATTAGGTTTTAGGTAGTGTGTCTCGGCCAAAACCCAATGATGTTAGGTGCTTAGATATTTTTTATTTTTATGGGTCCAGTCATATGTTCATTCAGTTTTTTCTTTTTCTATGATTTCTCTCTATATGATTCTTTTGTTTCTTATTGTTTCATGATTTATCTATTGTTTATGAGTTTCATTCTCTCTGAATTGTATGAAAATTTTTATTCTGGAATCTTTTTTTGTTTGAGGATGGGTATTTCTATATTTTATTGTGTTTTTCATGAATTTTTGACTTATTTCAGGGACCTATTATAGCATGTGATTTGATGGCCCCAACTTCCTCATTGACATTGTCTTAGACTGAAACTCATGTATGTAGGGGAATATAGTCTTTGTTTATAGTTGTTTTGAATTGTTTAAATTTAGAGTATGTTTCTAGATTTTAGAATATCATTCAATTTTGTGAACCCTATTTCACATTGATGCAAAGAGGGGGGGGGGGTCTTCATGTCATACCCTATAGGTGTTTCCTATTTAGGATGTTCCTCAATTGATTATGATAGGTTGGGTAGTGTATAATAATCATATGCATTTTGTATTTAATTTTATAGGTGGTGATATATCATGTCATTGCATTTTAAATCCTTTCTGTATTTAATTTCCATGGTCGATATTTTTTTATTTAGATTCCCATTTTTTTATTTTAAATTAAATATGGTTTTAATATGACTATGTGCCTTATTTTCATCATCTCTTGGTCCTTATTTTACCCTTACATAGTATTGGTTTTACCCCTACATTGTCTCTGTATCTTTAGTTTTACCCACACCTGAGGCCCTCATCACCTTAACATGAGTTTTCCCTACCCTTATATAGACTTGGATTGTTGTGGCCTTCCCTTATGTGGGCCTAGGTTTACCCTTTCATATGTTTTGATGTACCCTTTTGTGAGGATTCAAGGTACCCTTATGTGGGGATTGGTTTATCTTTACTTAGTGGTTCCCTAACATTTATGTAACTAAGTTAAACCCTTAAATGGACATTAGTTCTATGGTTCACCCTTATATGGATTTCTCTTGACACTTTTGTGATTCTTAGGATTATACTTATATGAATATTGGAATCTTATACCTTACCCTTATGTAGAGGTACCTGGACCATTACGTAGCTTAGATATACCCTAACATGGGAGTTGAGTACCCATACGTCTGGGGGTGTGTTACCCTTATACATCCACCTCAGTTGACCCTTACTCAATGGGTTGATTACATTTATGCATATATATTTTTTATTTTCCACTAGTTTATCAGGTCATTTGGAATTGAGGTTTTTTAGTCATTCATTTATCGATTACTATTAATCTATTGCAGCAACCCCTCAAGACCCATGGGTATAACTTCCCCACAGTCTCTGGATTGAGGTAAACAAACTGAATCGACGGTGCCTAGAGATATATATCACCATGTATGGAGAGCACTTATGGCCACGAATTTTGGCCTTTTTAAGGAGAAGCTAAGAGATGACCCGGTTCATAAAGCACACTATCAGTTTTCAAAGTTTATGTGACTCCTTCAACTGAATCGTAGTGTACGATCTATGATGGAAAAAAACATAAACAATGGGAACCTTGAGGACATCAGCCTTGAAGGAATTTATGGAAAATATTTCAATATCTTCTTCGACACTCTTTATTGAAAAAAATTAGTGATCCCTATTAATGGGGTTTTAGTCCTATTTTGGTTTTCTTTGTATATTTTTTGAGGTTTTGTGTCTACTCCTTTTTTATTCATCATATGTGTCAAGTATTTTATTCCTCATCCAATATTATTCTGGCCATTTTTCTTATTTTACTCCTATTTATAGTTTCATAGTAGAAACCCATGATGATTCTACCCTATAAAAAAATTGATATTGGCATAATCATGTGAATATCCTTGTAATTTTACTACTTTCCAAAAAAAAATTCATCGGCATAAGAGTTGAACATTTTCTGATTCTTGATGCAAATAAAATATAACCCTATAATTTTATTTCATTTTCCCTCCACATACCATTATTGGAATTCTGTTATGATCATTTTATCACTGTGTACTTTCTTCTTCATTACTACTTAATGTTTTTGAGTTTATTTATGTGTAAAAACTCAATTTAGGTTCTAGAAATGACATGTTCAAGTCTTCTTTGGTTATTCCCATGTTCTAAAACATTTATTCTATTTTTTTTTAATATTGTTGTATAAATTTTAATTTCTATTTTATTATATTAATTTTTATATAACTTGAGAATTCTATATTCCATAATTAGAATTATAATTGTCACTCCATATGTGACTTTGTTTACTCTTGAAATCATTTAAATATTTTCCAATTTTGGGAATACAATTTGAACATGATTTATTTATATTAGTTTATATGTTATAAACTAGAAATAAAAATCATTTTTTTATTTTGGATTTTACAAACCAAAATTATCCCAAGTGGATCCTCATGATTTAACAAAGATTACCTCGTAGAGTGTAGTTTGAAACAAATGTCTGAACATACCATAAATGAAAAATGGAATTTTATGAATTTTTTTAAATATTTGAAATTTACAAAGAATACCCAAAAAGATCAATTTATGTTTGGAATAACCATAAATAAAATCAAGTATATTCAATGTGTTTGACCTATAAAATATTAACATATCACACATTTAAAATAGAATATTTTTTAAATAGACATAGAACATAATGAACTTTTAAATACTACAATATAAACAAGGAAACATGTGAGAGTGGAAAATCAATATAGTAGAGATCGGTGAGGGAAAAAGGGAAAGAAGGTGATGACACAAAACTAATAGGTATTGGGATTGTAAGTAGCCTGTTTTGAAATAAAATAAGTAGCTTCATTTTAGAAGACACATGAAGTTGTTTTTTTATGAGGGTTGTGAAATTCAGTACGTTATATCCTCTAGGGTTAAGGATTTTCTGGGTTGATTGTTCCCAACCTATAAACTGAATAAAATTATTTAGTTAATGTGTTTACCACATCATTATTCCATTGGGGAGGATGACACACATCCTTAATTTCCAAATCGACTGGACATGTGTCATGGATACTTGGTCTAACCCTATCCAATTTAATTAGGTCTGAATACTTCTAAACCAGGTTTGGATCCAGTTCAAGTATTAAATAAACTACCCGATTATTATTTTCATCGGATTCAGATACCACTTATAGGGTACTCAAACTTGAATACATTTTTTCAAATAAAAATAAATCAATGTTCTCCATTATATTTATTGAATATTCATAATTTATATCTATATATTTTTTCAATAGTAATATTATAATGTTCATTATACATTAAATATTTTTTGTGAGTGGAAATTTAAAACCCCTTCTCCCATTTTGTTATCATCATGAACCTCTCCAACATCATTTTACAATTATTTCATACCATCGTTAAATGTAAGACATGAAAATCCTCCCATAAGCATAAATTTTTAGTCATTTAATCATTTAAAATCCCTCCTCCACTACAAAGATAATGCACACTCCTCGATCTAGCATTTCATATAAAATTTAATTTTAATAATTTGAAAATAATTTTAAAAATTTGAAATTATTAGTAGTAGTAATATTATTTTTTGGCGAAGAACACATGGAACACCCGCAATATAAACATGAGTATCTCACATTAATTAAGTACTTCCAAAAAAATGAATTCGAAACATGAAAAATAATCAACAAAATGAATAATTTCAAAAAAAACTAAAGAAAAATAAAAGTTCATAGAGATTTAGAATGGTTCAGTACCAGTTTGGTCCTGCTTCTTGATAATAACACCACCCAACTATACAATTTTTTTTTAAAAAAAAAATAGATTACAGAATGTGAGAGTTCAACCTAAAAGAAAACAACAAGAATATTATGATGTAATAAAGAAAACATTCAAGAATTGTAAGAGAAAAATAATAATATTACAAATGGATTGATTTATCAACCAACCAATGCATAGATGATCTCCAGGTGACTTTAATTATGTTGATGAATGAGCATGAGACTACCTCTCGATCAACACTACCATCTCCACCAAAACGCAACATTAGGGAATCTCTGATCATTGATAGTAAGGTTGTGATTTTAATTTCCATATGAAATTGACTCTTCAATTCTTCTATTTCCATATATGTATTTGTTTCTCATGAATGAAAAAATAGTTGGATTTAATTTATGCTAAAATTTCACTTGATATAATCATTCTTATTGTCATGATTATTTTTTAGTCTATACCCGAGTGGGATTATTTTCTACATATATGGGGCCTTGTGTGTAGGAATGTTTCTTTTTTGGTGACATGTTACCTATACTTTCAGTTTTATTAATCTAACTTCGTTTTCTAAGGGATTACATGAGTCATTGATCCTTTTTCCACCCTCTCATTTGAAACATGAATGTTTTTGGACCTCCACAGTCGAGTTTTTTAGTCATGAGATGTTAATCTTAATTTATTTGAGAAGAACCATCATTGCATTGTTTCAGGATAATTGATGGATTCTGTAGGTGTATTTTGGAATGGAATGATTCTATTCTCATCTCTGATCCCTCATTTGAGATCCCACTCAAGAAACCCTTTTCATAATATTAATAGTGATGCCATATTTTATTTACTCGAAATATCATGTTTCAAGATGTTACTAGAGCAATTATCATCATTTTTTTACATACCAGAGTAGAACTCATCTCATAGTAGGTCTTTAGTGGAGATCTGGTGTATTCCTACTGTAAGGATCCTTCTAGGAGAATGTTACTATATCCAGAAACAATAATTACACCAATCATGAGCATCAAAGAAGGTATTGTCCATCATTGTAAGTTGATCAACCCTTTGTTCATCATTCCAAATTGTTTACATTTTGATTGTTTCTCATATTTTTGATGTGTTCTTGAATGGTGATGGATTTCTATTTTTACTCTCGTTTTTTAAACATTAATTAATATGATGGTTTTCTAGTGTTATTTTCATTCACGAAGGTTCTAAAAGGTTATGAAGCACATTAAATCATTATGTTCTTTACTGATTTCTTTCATTGTTGTTTATTTTCTTCTCTCTTCCTAATTCTACTCTTCTTCACCCTTCATGAGACATTATCATTTTTTATATGATTTCTTCTTTGATCTCAAATAATTTTAGTAACTAAACCTTCATTTGATAATCACAGGACATTTCATGGGGGATTACACTTGGCATATCCCCCCACAAATTGGTATCAAATCCAACGAAGAAAAAATAGAATTTATGAAGTAAAAAATTAAAAAAAAATTAATTTTGAAAATGATTTTAACTATAGGGTAATTAAGACAAGGGATATTCTAGTGCAGTAATGGATTATCGATGAATTTCATGGTCCTAAAACCCATATTCACCTAGTCTACCAATGAACAAACTACTACCACCTACAAATACATATCTGTTGATGTTCTTTAGAAGACCCATAGTTCCCTTTTTTCGTTAGGTAACAAGGGGCATAGGGAAATATACTTTCAGACATTCACTCGGGAAATATGGTTGAAACTAGAAAAACTATACATGACTGCCTCACTAATTGGTAACCTATGAAGAAACATTGAATATTATCATTTTAAGTGTGCCTTAAAACCTAAAACAAATCCTATTTTGATGAATTATATAATATTATTCTTGATTTTTCAAATATAAATGTATCTATTGAGGATGAATACCATTCCATGATTCTGTTAGTCTCTCTTAATAGTTATTATAATAATATTTTTGAAACCATTATGTATGGTATTGAATCCTTGTTCCTTGAATTGGTTAAATCATCCTTGTTGTCTAAAGAGTTTCATACAAAACCTAAAGTAAAGGGTGAGGTCGAGACCTGTTTTACAATGTTTAGACTGGAAAACAAGGGAAAAAGATAGATAATTGTAATAATGACCTGACCTATTCTAAATAAAACCACCCATATGATTTAATTAAATGTATTATTATGTAATATGGTTATAGAAAACACATGCACTTCTTTGGTTTTATTAAATATTATTAGATTTAAAATACTGTTAAGCATAATTATCATTGATAAAATAGTCGTTGAATAATGATCATATGATTAGTATGAATATAGGGTTTAACATATCCAATTAACACAAAAAAAAGTAAGTGATAGCCTCAACCAGTGTGATTATACCCTAGGAAGCCCATTTATAATATTTTCCAAGGGAGATAGCATCACTGGGATTTTACTTTGACCAATACTAATCTAGGATCCAACAACTTAAGCACGAGCGAAACCGTTTACGGCAGAATTTCATGCTCATCAAGATCAAAACCCTAACCATATACATTGAACCACGCCATGAAAATCTCACTATCGTGCACTATACTCTTAGGGATTTTTCTGGTGTATTAAATGGATATGTATCAAGACCAAAATAATATAAATATATATATTTTATAGAATAATTTTTATATTTACTTCTTATCATTACATTATAAATGGGTTTGATGTTTCTACAATAACACATAAATTTTTTTATTAATTAGTATTAAATTTCAATTAAGATGTTTATTTTTATGAATTAATTGATTTTTAAAATAAAAAATATTTTAATAAAATATTATTATTGAATAATTTTTATCAAACATAAATGATCATATAATTTTTATGAAGTCAAATATAATTTTTATAAGGGTTTGAAAACTGTTATTATAAAAACCCAACATTTCTCAATAAATATCGATAATTATTTTAAAAGTGAAAATAAACATATTTAGAAAATTATTTTGAAAAAATGAACATTATTTTTGGAATCATAAAATCAAAATTATCCAATAGTTAATTTTTCATAATTTTATGGAGCAGTCGAATTTTTTGGTGAAAATTTTATACGCTATAAATATACAGTGTGTATTATGACGTCATAATGACCCAAAAGTGATGTAATAGATACTATAAAAGTTATCCAAAAATAAATCTATGTTTTCCCATTAAAATAAAGTTATTTTCTATTTATTTGAATAATTTTATAAATCATTTATTAATCCTTTAAAACCATTAATGTATTCTAATGTTTTAAAATCATTTCTTTGAGAATATGACTCACTTTCACATAAGAAAGGGTGTTATTTCATTATTTTAGGACCATGGACTTATAAAATAATTAAAAACACCGCTATTTGGAATAAAAAATGGTCAAACCCCGTAATAAGGTTTGTGTTTTTTGTTATTTTATTATATGGAGTCCAAAACCTTAGTGTTAGAAATAATAATGAACTCCTCACTATTTTCCTATATAAATCCACCCAAGATCCCATTTATCATCACTAAAAATCCTTGGAGTACGTCATTAATCTGACATAACCTCTATATATTCCTCCCAAGGTCCCCCAATCTCTCAATAATCTCCTCCAAATCATTTGGAACCACACTCTCAATGTAAGGGATCCCCCTTTTCTCAAATTTATTCAAGAATCTTCAACATTTTATGCCCTTTTATTTTCAATTACTAATGTTGGGGTGTGTTTTTTCACATTAACCATACTTAAATTATTATTTATAAATGATTATATACCCTTTTAACTCGCATTAATCCCCCCCATGAACATTTATCTTCCCCTGTTATGCTGCTTAAATTTCACTGTAGGATTCCATGCCAAAAAATGTGTTGTGAATACTCATACCCAATTCATATCAAGTGTTTTCACCTTTATACACTTATACTTATTTGATTTGGGACCTACATTTAATCATTCCACCCTCATTTATTGTGTAATCAAATGTGATGAAAAATTATTCCATGTAATATGATCTATGTGGCACACTAAAGTGTGATAATGAAATGAAAGTGATGGGTACACCCGAAATTATATAGTGTTCCAATGAATTGGTTAATGTTTAGTCTCATGAGACTTCATGTTAGGATAGGTAGTAAACTTGATTCCATAATGGGTATTTTTCCATCATTATGTCTTTTCATATATCCTTGACATGTTTTTATGATGTAGTGTTTTAAGTTGTTGCCACATTTCCCATGTTTCCTTTATATTATCATGTCATATCGTGCCTTATTATTCATGTTTATGACTCTCATTCCTTTTTTGTCATGTTGATATTACTATTATCTAATATGAATTAAATTCATCATTATTTTCCATTTTATTCCCTTATTGGGATTTATAGCTCATCCCTTTCTTATGTATATCCCCAAGTTATCCCATGTTGTTTCAAGTATGAAGGAATATTATGAACATGTTAAGGAGGTTTTCAATAAAGATGATGTATTTACTTTATTAAGTTGTTATTTTAAGTACGTAATTCCCAAATATACTCTAATTTATAATATTCTAGGTATTATTATGTGTAATATTATGTAATAAATAATGAATTAATGTCTAATAAAGAGAAGTGTTATCACAGTTGGTATCAAAGGAAAAGTTTAGTTATTTTTGGGATTGGGATTAGAAAACTCTAGAGAAAGATGAAGGGATAAAACTAAGTATAATAAAGCATCCTAAAATTTTGGTAAGTATAAAGTAAGTTGTTTATCAAGAAATTATATCTCTATCTAGAAACCACAAGTGAATTTGGATCTGGAAAATATATATATAGGGGTAAAACCTGAAAACACCACGTTGACCTAGACTCATCTAGGAACTTTTCCACAAAAATGGGGCTTAATACACACCTATTTTGAAACTCCTAGTGTATATTCTTTGGTAAATTCATAATCTCATTACAAACCATTATTATGGAAACGAAAAATGACCATAATAGTCTATGTTAGAAAATAGATCATGGATAACATAGATTGAAGCCTAGAAATTCATAACATAAGGACACAAATGTCGTTTATAAGTTATCCATTTAATGTAATTGGATTCTCATTTATGAGTTTAATATTTTTAAAACCATGAACCCTAATTTTCCCTTTATTCTAGCCAATGTCTGGAAATAGTAGAAATCAGGTAAACAATCGATGTGACAGGTAATGTGATGGCTGCCCCTGATGAGATGTCCAACCCGATGGGAGTGAGAATCGTGAAATTTCTGATGATACACTATTAGATGACTAAATTTCTGAATAGAACCCTAGATTATGAGGAGTTCCCAAACCCCCTAAGAAAGAACAAGCTTCAATTGAGACCTTTATGTAAAAAAGGCCTCTGAATTTAAATGGATCATCGTATCCCTTAATCATGGAAAAATGGATCAAATCTATTTATATTATCTTTTCTATCCATAAATGTTATGAACAATAGAATGTTATGATGGATTTGTATCAGATAGAGGGAGAATATGATCAGTGGTGTAAATTGATCAATACTATGAATCCTGAGTAAGATATCAAAGCGATGGGGTGGAAGGAATTATGGAAAATGTTTTTTAATAAATATTTTCCTCACAATAACCAACATAATATTGAAATGGATTTCCTTCCCCTCAAGAAAATATATGATGAATATATCAGGGTGTATGAGTCAAACTTCAATATACTTGTGTGATACACCTATATTAAGTCAATAAGGTTTCCTTATGACTTTTCCATTCCTTCATGTTTTGAAAATCACAAACCCTCTATCTTAAGGAAAATTTCTTTTCCCATGTATTTTATATTCATAAGGAAAATTTTCCTTCCCCAAGGAAATTTAACATACCAGGTTTTCATTGTTCATATAATAATCTAAATCATTTTCCTTCTAAGTATAAAATTCGGTTTCATAACTAAAACCTCGGAATCTTATAAATACTTTGATATAGAGAATTCTGTTTTTAGGATCCGAATTTAGGTTCTGAATTCTCTGAATTCAGACTCCAAACTTTCTGAGTTCATGGTCGACTGCTTCTTTGGATCCTAAAACCTCTGGCTTTGTTGTTACCCCTAAGTGCATGGTTGACTGCTTCTTTGGGGGTCAAAAACCAAATATACAAATAATATTAGAGATATTAGACTTTTATAGCAATGAGGAAATTGTCTAATGTGCCCAAAAAGAAGAAAAGGAGATCGTAGAATCTCATGGTTAACATAGGGATAAGATGCGGAAAGTGAAGTTTAATTCTGGTGGATAGATGAAAAATACCACGCTGCTAAGAAATTTCAACATCCCACTTGTCATAAGTGAGGAAAGAAGAACCCTAGAAATTACCTATGGGGGAATAAAAAATGATTTATGGGTGGGATGGAAAGACACCAAGCTAGAAATTTCTAATAGAACAAACCCACTAATGCATTGGAAGAACGAAATGCTCCAGTCAACCCACAGCGCATTATTCATTGCTTCAACTACAATAAATCAGGGCACTTTTAAAACCAATGCACTATGCCAAGGGTTTTTAGAGAAAACCAAATACATCCAAGGGAGAAAGGGAAATATTTTCCAGTGACAGTTGCTGAGGAGGATCCTGACAATGAAGTAGTGAAACATATGACTATTATTCATTCAATAATAGAGAAAAACCTTTTTGATCCTGGTTCTAAAAATTCCTTCATATCATGAATGTTTAGTATAACTATTATAACACCACCAAAAATCATGGAATTAGAGCTATCGATGAAAACAGAAAATGGGGAAATTATTTCATCCCAAGTATATAACTCCTCCCCTACCAAAATTTGTGTCCTGAAATTTATAGCGAGCCTTATCATACTTCATTATATAGAATTTGATGTAATTCTGGGTGTGCATTAAATTTATCTATATCGATCAAAAATAAATAACCATGATAAGGAATTCACTCTATGCTTTATGAATACTCCTCTGATTCTATACAAATGCATGGAAATTGATGAATCTTATTTAACACCAACAACTCAAGCATGTATATTATTGACCTCTGGGAAATAATATCTAGTTTAAATGATTGAGTCTAAGGAAAGGATCATCATTGAAGATATGCCCATTATGAGGGAATACACTTAAGTGTTTCCTAAATAATTTTCTAGTCTTCCTCCTAGTCAAGAGGTTGAATTTTCAATCGGGATTATACCTTGAGTGTTGCTATTATCCAAGACTCTGTATAAAATGGTTATTATGGAACTTGAGGAGCTAAAGAAACAACTATAGGATAATATGGATAAAGGGTTCATACGCCTAAGTAGTTCACCTTGGGGGGTGATTTAGTCCTATTAATTAAGAATAAGGACGGTTCAATGTGCCTTTGCATTGATTTTCATGAGCTCAACAAGATCACAATTAAAAACCAGTATCCTCTATCACATATTGATGAATTTTTCGATCAGATACAAGAAGAATAATACTTATCCAAGGTGGATCTTCGGTCAGGATATTACCATGTTAGGGTGAAGAAGGAAAATATCTCACATATTGTTTTTCGTACAAAGTACGGGCACTATGAGTTCATAGAAATTCTCTTCGGACTGACTAATTCTCCATAAATATTTATGGACTTGATGAATATAGTATTTAGATATTACCTCCAAAAAATTATTGTAGTCTTTTTAGAGGATTTTATAATATAATCCAAAAGAAAGGAGGATAATGAGGTGCATCTAAGAACAGTGCTAAAGACCTTCTGAGAGGGGAATCTTTATTCCAAGTACAAAAAATGTGAGTTCTAGTTGAATGAAGTCACATTCTTAGGCAATATTATCACAAGAAATGGGTTATTTGTGGACTCTTTAAAGACACAATCAATTGAAGGATGGTGATGCCAACATATGTGACTCATAGTTTCCTTGGATTACCTAGGTACTATTTTATATTTGTTATAAATTTATCATGATTTTCAAACCCTCTAATAAAGATAACTTAGAAGGGAGTCATGTTTTCTTAGAATGATGAATGAAAATAAAGATTCAAGGAGTTGAAAAGGAGACTTATCACTGCAATTGTACTCACACTACCCACAAGTGGAGAAAATTTCATGGTATTTAGTGATTCCTAAAATAAGGGATTGAGGTATGTGTTAATGGGAAATGACAAAGTGATATCTTATGTTTCAAGGAAGTTAAAAATTCATGAACAGAACTACCCAACACATGGTCTGGAGCTGGATATAGTGATTTTCTCTTTGAATATATGGCGAAATTATCTCTTTGGGGAGAAGATAAAAATTTATAAAAATCACAAAATCATCAATTATATATTTAAATAGAATTATATGAATATTTTCTAATGAATATGGTTATATTTGATCAAGGACTATGACTGTTCAATCCACTACCATCAGGGAAAATGAGAATAGAGTGGAAGATTATATAAGTAGCAAGGCTCCAACATTCTTATCATTAATGAAAAATGGGAAGGATGTGATCTTAATAGACTTAAAGAGGATAGAAACTTGAATCATATAGCAAGGAACATCATAAATCCTTTAACAAATGATTTCAAAACCTTCTCTTTTTGGAAAAAATAAAGGATGTTCAAAGAGATGATGTGGGAATTCAATAAATGGTGAGACAACATCTTCCTCTAGTCGAGTTCTCATATAATAACAGTTTCTACTCAAGAATCCAAATGGATCCCTATGAAGCCCTATATGGGAAGAGATGTTGAACACCTACATGTTGGGATAAAGTTGGAGAACGTAAACTGCTAGGTCTTGAAATGGTTCGCGAAATGGTGGAATAGGTTAATACCATTCAGAATCACATCAAGGCTACTCAAAGTCAAAAAAAGAGCTATGATGATAATCACCAACAACACATATAGTTTGATGTTAGAGACATGGTATTCCTCTTCATATCTCCATGGAAAAAATTAATGACATTTGGGAAGAAAGTAAATCCTAGTCCAAGATACATTAGTACCTTTAAGATCCTAGATCGCATTTGAGCACTGTAATATGGAATAGAAATCATGTACCAACCAGACCCCTCACATGTACTAAATCTAGAGGTGGTACCATTGAATAATAACATTTCCAATGAGGATAAACCGATGGGTATCATAGATCATTGAGAAAAAGTTTTATGAAATAATAAAATGAACCTTGTCAAAGTGAAGTTGAGAAAACACAATTTTGAAGAAGCAACATGAGACTTGGAAAATGTGATGAAATAGAGTTACCCTCATCTATTTTAGTGTGGGAATAAAAATGTCAATGGTGAAATTTCTGAATGGGGATGATTGTAACGACCCAAACTGTTAGAAATAAAATTCCCTTTATGATTTAATTAAATATATTATTATATAATATGGTTATATAAAACACATGCACTTATTTGGTTTTATTATATCCTATTGTGTTTAAAATAACATCAAGCATCATTATCATTAATAATATAGTTGTTGAAAAAATAATCATATGATCAGTATAAATATAGTATTTTAACCAATCCAATTGACACAGGCAAAGAAAATGATGTCCTCTGCCAGTAGGATCGTACCATATAAACCCTATTTGTTAGAGCTTCCAAGGGAGATATAATCACTGGTCTTTTCCTTTGACCAATCCCAAGATGATGTCCAATAACTTAAGCAGGAGCGAAACTATTTATTGGAGAATTTTAAGATCATCGAGATCATTGCCGAAACCATGTACGCCAAACCACCAATTGAAAATCTCACTTTCCCCCACCTTACTCTTAGAAAATTTTTGGATGTATTAAAGGGATATGTTTAAATACCACAATAATATTAATATTTATATTGTATATAATAATGTTAATATTTATTTTTTATCATTACTTCGAAAATGATTTTGATTTTTATATAATAAAACACAAATTGTATTTTTAATTAGTATTAGATTTCCATTAAGATGTTAATTTTAAGGAATTAATGGATTTTGGAAATAAATAATATTTTAATAAAATATTATTATTAAATAATTTCTATCAAATATAAATTATCATATAATTTTTATGAAGTCAAATTTAATTTTTATACGGGTTTGAAAACTGTGATTATCAAAAAAACCCAGTATTTCTCAATAATTATCAATTATTATTTTAAAAGTAAAAATACACAAATTTATAAAATTATTTTGATAAAATTAATATTATTTGTTGGAATATGAATATAAAAATTACACAATAGTGAATTTTTCATAATTTTTTTAGATAGTCAAATTTTTGGGTAAATATTAAATACCATATAAATATATGGGGTGTATAATGACATTATAATGATCCAAAAGTTATATAATAAATTCAATAAAGGATATATAAGACCATATAATTATTTTACCTTTTAAATAATGTGAATTTATGTTTATTTTATTAATTTTATAAAGTCTTTATATTTCCTCCAAAACTATTAATATATTTTAATGTTTTAAAATAATTTCTTTAAGATTGTGACTCAATTCCACATAATCAGGGGTATTATTTTATTAATTTAATCCCATGACTTATAAAATATGGAAAACCATCCATATTTTGAAAAAAACATGGACAAAAAACATGGTAGGGTTTGTGGTTTTGGTTATTTTATTATATAGGGCCCAAAACCTATGTGTGGGAAATAATAAAGAACTTAACTCTCCTTTCCAATATAAACCCACCCATTATACCATTTCTCTTAATTAAAATTAATTTTAGCAAATCATTAATTTTACATACCCTCTCTATAGTCATCCCAAGGTTTCCCAATCTATTAAGAAGTTTTTCCCAATTAGTTTGAATCACACTCTCAAGGTATGGGATCCTCCTTTCTCCCATTTACTCAATAAAATTCTTCATTTTATGCCCTTTTATTTTCAATTACTACTGTTGGGTTGTGTTTTTACACATGAACCATACCACCTTTATGATGTATAAATTAGGAGATATCTATTTTACTCTAATTAATCCCTCGTATGAATATTTTTTTGCCCTCGCTATGCTGCTAAAAATTCACTATGGGATTCCATGTCAAAACATGTGTACTGAATACCCATACCCAATTACTACAAAGGGTTTTCACCTTTATAAGCTTATACTTATTTTATTGGGGACTTAAACAAGTTTATTATACACTACATAGTCATGGAATAAAATTTTATAACAAATAATTTCATGTTATATAATCTTTGTGGGACACTTAAGCATGAGAATGAAATGAAAGTGATGGGTGTGTTTGGAATTATATAGTGCTCTAATGCATTGTGCATTGTTTAGTCTCATGAGACGTCATGTTGGGACACGGTGTAAACCTAATTCTTTTATGGGACTTTTTCTATCATTTTGTATTGTATGTTAGACTTAACCAATGTTTATGATGAATTTATTTAAGTTGTTATCACATTTACCATTTTTCTTTTATGTTATTAGGATATACCATGCCTCAATGTTCATGTTTATGATTATTATTCCTTTTTCATCTCATTGATGTGCCTATTTTCTAATATGTATTACTATATTCATGTTATCCCATGTTTATTACCTTACTGGGATTTATAGATCATCCCTTTCTTATGTATTTCCCCAGGTTATCCCATGTAGTTTTAAGTGTCAAGGAATATTAGGAACATGTTAAGGAGGTTTTCAATGAAGATGATGTATTTACTTTTTAAGTCATTATGTTATGTAATTAATTCCTAAATACACCATAATTCGTGATCTTCTATGTTATATTATGTGTAATATTATAAAATAAATTATGAATTAATGTGTAATAAACATAAGGGTTTTTATAATAGTAAAGATCCTGGAAATAATAATAAGAAAACCAGGAATAATATGTCTAAATATAAATCTAAATCTAGTTAAGTAACTTTTTATAATTATAGAAAACCTAGATATATTGATCCAAAATGCTATAATCCAAAAATAAATATGAATCCTGATGGATATTTTGATCAGTCTCTCTTAGTTGATGCTAGTTATGATAGTGTTGTGGTGATTAATGTGTCTACACATGATATGTTTAGTGAGTGGGTTCTAGATTCAGGTTTTTATTTCCCAGTGTTTTGAGATAAATAATCCTTCCTAAGTTGACCGAAAGTGTAGAGGTAGAAGTTATTATTGGGAAAAAAGGGAGGTGTGGGGTTTAATTTAGAGGTTTTCTCCTATAATATCTCAATGACCATTTCGTTTTCACCTTGTTTGGTGTAAGTTGGTTCCCCAACCCATTGAAAAAATTAATCTCCATAACAGTTTTAGACAATAAAGGGTATACCTTAAATTCAAAATTAGGTTGTCTCGATATCTATAAAAGATCTATAATACTCTATAAAGGGTATTTTGTTAATGTGATATATGTTTTGGATGGAGAAACCCATCATTGACAATTGGGAAGCACCTATTTTACCGACACTGATAACTCTATGTTATGGCATTGGAGGTTGAGACATTCCAGCTCCATAGGTCTTGATGAGCTTAAAATATAGGGATTCCTAAGTTATGTAACACCTAATAAATTATTCTTTTGTGAGTATTTTTTTTGGGGAACATTCAAAAGAGTAAATTTTAGTATTTCTTCCTTTAAGGCCATCAACCCACTTAAATACATCCACTTTGATTTGTGAGTTCCTTCTAGAACTACCTCTCTTAGTGTAGGCCCTCATTTTGGGACATTCATTGGTGATTTTTCCTGAAAGGTGTGTATTTATGTTGTAAAAACTAAATATGTTGTTTTAAAAACATTTAAAACCTGGAAATTACTTGTTAAAAGTCAAATTAGGAGAAAGGTTAAGGTCATGAGAACAGATTGTGTGTTAAAAATACCTATCAACTGATTTCATATACTTATGTGATTTAGAAGGGATTGTGTGGAACTTTAATGTTAGGTACACTCCCCAATATAATTTGTTGGCTGAGTGGATGAACCACACTATATTATAATGGGTCTGTAGCATGCTAGCTTTATCAGGCCATTCCAAATACTTTTGGGAAAAGGTTTCAACTACTATAGTCTACCGGATTAATAGATTCCCTTTAGTTTCCGACCAATTTAAAAACCTAGATGAATTATTTAATAGTATACCTCCTACATATAGTCATTTGAGAGTGTTCATGTGTACAATTTATGCTCATTTTAAAACAAATATGTTAGAACCGAGAGATCTTAATTGTGTTTTTGTGGGGTACCCTAATGGGGTAAAGGCTACAAATTGTGGGATAATAATCCCAATAACCAAAAGTGTATTATAAGTCAGGATATAGTTTTCCATGAATCTTTTTCTCCAAAATATATATGTTTCACTGATCATACTAACCACATGACTCAAAATGATTATGTTAAGATTGACCAATCCACCCAATTTGAGGCTTATGTTGAGTTTTCTCCACTTGAACCTCAATCTATGATCCAGTCTCACTCAGGCTCTGATTCATAGTCAGATATTGATCCTCCTAATGCTTCTAGTGATCAATTGTTCACCGGAGATAGGGTAAGGAGTGTTATAAGCCTTCATGCTCATTTTGGATAGTATGTCATGAAATATTTTACTTTCCTTGTAGTTGAGGATCTTGAATCTAAGGATCCTAAAAGGAACAAAACATTTATTGATGATGGAGATTCCAAACAATTAATCTCTTATAGGGATGATGATATGAACTCTTTATAGAGTAATAACACGTGTATTGTTGTTTACAAACCATCAAATCACAATATAATATTATACAAGTGAATATTTAAAAGAAAATAGGACAACACTAGAGATCAAAATATTATGTTTAAGGAAAAATTGGTGGTTAGGGGATTCCTACAATGAGAATGGATAGATTACACTGAAAATTTTACTCCTATAGTTAAATACTCATCCATCTAATTGCAACTTTATTTTGTTTCATACCATGATTTTTACATTGAGAATCTTGATGTTAAAAAAATATTTCTGTATAGGGATATTGATTAAATATTTATATGACACCTCTACAAGGTTACATAAATGACATCAAAGCATACAAGGTATTTATTTTAAACTAAATTAGTATATTTTTTAAATAAGTAATATCGATAATGATATAAAATGTTTGACACATTCATGATTTAAAGACAATTTAGTCTAAGTAAACATGATTATTGTGTCCATTAAAAAAACTGTTAAAATGCCATGATTTATCAGATGTTATTTGTAGATAATATGTTGATCACATGAAAAGATAATAAAATTATAGTTTCTGAGAAATATCATTTAAAGAATTTTTTTAAATGAATGAAATAGGTATTGTAAAGAAAAAACTGGGAAAGGAAGTTATTATAGATAAAAAGAACAACTTGTTGCATCTATCTTAGCATGATTACATACCAAAGTCCCTTAATGGTATTTTTTGAGCCTCTTAAGCTTCTTAATGTTCATTTTTTCTACAACATAAAGCTTTAACTATCTCAAGCACCTTTCTCAAGTGATAAAATTGAATATATGTCTTCAATTACTTATTCGAACATTATTGGTAGTATCCAGTACTACGTGATATGCACTAGACCCTATGTTTCATTTTCTACATGAAATCCTAACTATTTCAATGGTTAACACATCAAATCCACATTGAAAATCCCTCATGTTGTTTATTACATATAATGTTTCATTTTATGCATGTACTCTTATATGTTTCATGGAAAACCTAGGCATGTCACAATGGGAATCCCTCAAGTATATTCTTAGATATGTTTCTACTTCTCCTTCTCAGTCTTTATGTTTTCATGAAAATATAAATATTGTATAACTTGTTACTAGATACATAGATTTCAATTATACAAGTAATGTGGGAAAACATTTTATAGTGTATTAGTCTTATTAACACTCCTTGTGATAAAGGTGTATAGGATTTACAGTTTATATTATATTGAATAAAAGTTATGATAAATATAAAATTTGTAAACAATAATATGTAATTGCAGAAGTGGAAACCCAAATCTGTATCAAGGGAGTCAAAAAGACCACATCTTGAATCATGAATTTAGACTACAGACCCTAGTTTTTATCCACCACTATTCAATACACAACTATCCTCCTCAACATGCTTATAACTTATAAGCACTTAAAAGGTATTTTTTGACTCTCTTAAGCCTTTTAATGTGCCTTTTTCCTAACACTTCCTAATTTCACTTTATTAAGAACCTATCTAAAGTGATAATATTGAATATATGCCTTTAATTCCTTATGATAATATTATGAGAAGTTTCATGTACTCCATAATATGAACCATACCCGATGTTTCATTATTTTCATGTTCTCTTAGTTGTTTCATGGCTAACCTAAGAAAGCCATAGTGGAAATCCCTCAAGTGGATTATTATATATGCTTCTTCTTCACCCTCTATATCTTTATGTTTTTGTAAAAATATCATTATCTATAGTATATTACTATTATTAATTTTTCAGATAAAAATGGTGTATGTTTTTTCCATCTTATATTATATTGAATAACAGTTATGATAAATAGACAATTTGTATATGATAATATGTAATTGTAGAAGTGGAAACATATATTTATATCAAGGATGTAAAAAATACCATTTTTTAATCATTAATGTAGATTATGAACCCTATTTTTCTCTACCACTACTCAATACACAACTAAAAATATTAAACACCCATGTGAATTCATATTATTCAGAGGGTAATTCTATAACATTTATGTTTGGAGCAGACATGCATGATAGAGTCTAATGATTTTATCACTCTTTACATTGTAAATAAAATTCTACATTAAGATTTCGTAGGAGAATCCCTCACAAATGAATATGGGTGGTATATTGAAAAAATTATTATTTTTTATTTTTTGATGTATGATTTCTATTATAATTTTAACAATGCATTTTTTATTTAGTATTTTAGATAAAAAATGAATCTATTCCAGAATTTTTACATAAATTCAAATTTATAACTCTGTAAATTGATTCATGAGAACCAATAATGATGACTGAAGGTGAAATTCTAGATAATGTTGAAAAATCTCCAAGTATTTGAAGTGAATTATAAATATGACAATAGGTACCATGAAAGAGTTAAACTATATACACCTTTTACTATTACAATAATTTATCTTTATTAATGTGTAGTGATTATTATTTTTTAAATATTTTTAGGATGCACTTGTAAAGACCCTTAAATTTCAATGAAATTTTTTTCGTAATTTCTTTGGAATATTATGAGTCTGCAGTTGCTAACGGCAACTGATTCTGAGGCCCGGTTTGCCCGGAATCAATTTCTAAAGTTTGTTCGGGTACACTCAGTAAACGTACATGCGGGTTTTTCTATCTTTTGAACCAGTACTCGGAATTCAAATCTGAGGACACCGATGAACTTGAAGCACCGGTATTCGACTAAGGGGACCTTTACCGCAGTTGTGTTTTGTACAGGTGGAAAGTTAATTTTGGGGATTCTTTATTAATTTAAAAAAAATTATGTGTTGCATAGTTTTTGTTAAGGGGTGGTTATTTTCTCCAAGGAGGAGTTGGAGGTGGGGTCCACACCCCACATAACCACCAATGATAGAATATTGTGTGGTGGGACCCACATGAATCCAAACTCTTCAACTCCCCAAGAAACCCCCCTTTATCTCTTAAGCTTCCACCTTCCCTCTTTTAATGTTGAACTATCCACATTCCACCCTCCCTCATTAAGATGCCAACACAATCCCAATTAATGAAAAATTAATTAATTGGCTTAACCTTTTGAATAAATTTGAAATTCATGTTAAGGATAAAATAATAGACTAAGCTATTATTTTTGGGTTGGAAAATGTTGTGTTGGTTGAGCCTTGGAGAATATAGAAGGATTTCTCCCCACAAAGAATGTTTACCCTCTCCAACGAAGAACACAAGGCCCCGATCATCTTCTTCTTCATTCTTCTTTCCCCGTGTTAAGGGAGAAGACACCACCCACGAGAAACGTCACCAACGCCATGGAATCTTCCTCCAACGTTGATAGAATGGCGTCCATCCTCCGTGACGACCGACTTCTGCGATGTCATCTTCTGCGGCTCGTCGACATGCAACGTTCTTGAAATCGAGCCAGGGTGTTATGAACAATTTTAATTGAATAAAATTGTACCTCGTTCTTCGTTAAATATCTTGGATTGTCTTCAGCCTATTGTTATCGCTTAACGCGGATGGTGGAGGCCGAAATAACATGACCTGACGAACCTCCATTGGTTCTTGTATATTTTAGAGGCGGCGACCGGAGTTGATGGAGACCGGAGGCGGCGAAAACCGAAAGCAGCGACCACACACCGGTCGCATGGAGGAAACCGTGGCCCACAGTGTGGGCCGCTTGGACGAAGAAAACCGGTCGGTCGTAGCCGGTCGGGCTGGAGGACCGCGGCGCCCCCTTGGCGCCGCGCTGTAGGAAGACCATGGCTCGTTGTGTGGGCCGCTTTGCAGGAAGAACCTTCCGGGCAGAAGACCATGGCGCCTTGTGGTGCCATGCTGCGGAGGAACCGCAGCCCGCGTCAGGCGGACCGCTTCTGCGGGCGAACCGGCCATCCGCCTACCGGCTGGGCTGAAGGGAGACGCAGCACCAACTGGTGCTGCGTGTGGAGGAACCACAGCTCGCGATCTGCGGGCCGCTCACACCAGAAAAACCAGTCGGCTTCAACCAGCCGGGCAGTAGGGAAAGGCGGCGCCGCTGGGTGAACCGGACCGACCTGCTCCTCGGGTCGGCTCCGCGAGTGGGCCACGCCCCACCGGGCTGGGCTAACCCACTATCCGGGTAGGACACACCGGTCCGGGTCCCTAGGTGGGCCGCGCTCCACCATACCGGGCCGACCCCCAGCCGAGTCGGACCCGCCAAACCGGGTCGGGCTGACCCACCAGCCCACTGGGCTTGACGGGCCGGGCCCGTTTCTCTTAAACGCGAATATCTTCTAGACCGCGCGTTTGATCGACGCGCCGTCTACGGCACTGGGACCCTCACGATGAGTAGGTCCTTTTGCGATACTCTAAGTGAGATTTGGATAAATTTGGATGATGACTAGGTTTCGGTTTGAGCGTGAATCAAACCGGGCCCCTGGAACGGAAACGCCAATAACTCTCAGACCGGGCATCTGATTGATGTGTCGTCTGTCGCGTTGGGTTCCTTTTGGTGAGACGGAAATTTGGGATACATCAACTCTGGACTTCGTGATCGTTGATGTATCGAAACCCTTGCTTGAGGAGAGGACCCTCCCGGAATCGAGCATGTTGTGGGCAGGAACCCTAGAGCTGTCTGCGACTGCGATGACTACTGTACTGGGATCCTCTGTGGGTTCGGTAGCGATGACTACTGTACTGGGATCCTCCGTGGGTTCGGCAGCGATGACTACTATACTGGGATCCTCCATGGGTTCAGCAGCGATGACTACTGTACTAGAATCCTCCATGGGTTTGGCAGCAATAACTACTGTACTAGGATCCTTCGTGGGTTCGGCAGTGATGACTCCTGTACTAGGATCCTTCGTGGGTTCGGCAGCGATGACTTCTGTACTAGGATCCTCCATGGGTTCAATAGAGGAGATGATTCAGAGGATACATCTAATCATATCTACCCATCTTCTTGATTTGTTTACCAGTGTGAGCTGACTCTTAACTTTCAATCATTATCATCGATGTGATTGACTTACTTTTCTACGTGGACTGAGTTGTGCTTGGGCTCGTGAGTTGGATCCAGACTGTGATATTAACTTAGGTATATGTATGGGTATACACCTTAGTAGGGTTGTTCGATGCTTCGTGATTGTATCTTACTTCTTTGTTTATCCTTAGTGGATATTTTGAGACCTTGCGGGTCTCAGGGACCCTACTGAGTATCGTTATACTCACCCCTGCACGGGCTATGCCCGCACCTCATTGTGTTGGATGCATATGACGGACTGCGCTGACAGAGGCTAAGAGCAGCACTACTGGACGGTACCCGGAGGTGGACCTTGTGACGAGTCGGCACATAGTGGAGACTGGCAGAGGTGAGTGCCGAGGTGTCCATCTGTACCTACCCTTCATGTAGGAATACCTAGAGGACAATTCAGGTGCTTCTCTTTACATTCAGTTGTTTTCCCTTTTTACTTGTACTTTTTGTTCAGTTGGGTTTGTATACCGGCCCATTTATTTTTCCAATACACTCTTTTGTATTCAGTTTCACATAGTGTTTACTTCTTGTTGTGAACTCTATTGTGTATTTTTTCTTTCATAAAGGAAATTTATTCCCATATTAGTGATTTATGCCTTTGGTGCTAGTCGCTAGCCCCTGGCCTATAGAAGGCAGACTTGGAGTAGTCACAGAACAGGCCCCGAGGATGGGTCATGACAAATTGTATCAGAGGAGTCGATTCTACAGAAGAACTCCAGACTCTGATAATTCTTTTCTGTGAAGAAATAGTGTTAAGTGTATTGAGTGTGGTTTTCAGTATAGGGTGTCCTGTGTTGGTGCGGCGGCCGACGTATCTATACACTAGGACCCTGACCTCTGATTTCCAACTTAATGAATGAAAACACTGATTGCATGTGTGTTTCCATTGAAAAAGTTTTCTTTGTGATGACTTTGTGTCAGCTCACCAGGTATACTGTTTTGACCGTGGCGCACCTGTTTCTTTTCAGGATGGCCCCATGAAGGTAGCCAGCTAGGGTTCCAAGTTACGTACGAGATGGTAGCCCACCGAGCGACGAGGCCTCAGTGCAGGGCCCCATCACAGCAGAGCCACCAGCGGTACCACTACCCGTTGGGCCATCGATACCACATGCTCTAACAACAGAGAGTGCATTCCACCTGAGTGCATTGCACGAGTTTCAGCGCCATAGGCCGCTCAGGTTCTGAGGAGAGACGGACCCACAGGCAGTAGAGGACTGGCCGGAAGCTGTCGTAAGAGTTTTCAGATTGGTAGGGACACCAGCCGACCTGATGGTGATCCTTTCTACGAGTCTCCTACACGCAGCAGTAGTTAGATGGTGGAGTCTGATTCTCTAGGTGCATGAAGAGGCATCACTACTCTGGGTGGAAATCGATATTTTGTTCCAGCCAGACTTCGTGCGGTGTGGATACAGGAGTTACTTCATCTACAGCAGGGCAGGATGACAGTAGCTCAGTACTCAGCGATGTTCACCAAACTCCCACTGTACTCCATGTATATGGTACGAGACCCGTTATTTAGGGATCGTAAATTTGAGTAGGGACTCAGGCATGAGATCAGGGCTTCGATGATCTCCCTCAACATCCCGACAAAGGCGGGGGGTTCTAGAGCGATCCCTTCTCATGGAGAGTTTTTTTGCTGAGAAGACGTTAGCAGGGAGACCCACCACAGGGCGACACGTAGCGGAGTCTTCTGCAGCTAGCAATAAACAGATGACGCATGGGTCCAAGAGGATCAGACCCATAGGTGGTCGATTGTATGACTCATGTTCGGTTGTGCGGGGAACACGAGACAGGGCTAGCCATACAAGGATCAGGTTGTGCTATGCATGCAGTGGGCTGGGTCACATGGCTCGAGACTGCCCGAACTGCCCTACAGATGAGCAGCAAGTAGTGAAGGGACCTCCCAGGCAGAGGCAAAGGTTCAACAATGGTGGTACGTAGGGAGAAGGCGGACGTGGCAGAGGATCTGGCTGAGCAAGGGATGGTGGGTGAAGTTTTGAGGCTATACCACCACCACCACCAGGAGGTCCACTCCGACCGCTGGGAACGGGTGGACAGGGGAGATCTCAGCTTCAGGCAGTTGAGGCCTATGACCATGGTGATCCGAGAGCGGGTGGACAGGAGCGGGACTAGCTCCAGGCATGGAGGCCTTTTTCCATGATGCTTCTAGCTTCGTTGACGTCATTTTTTTTGTTGCTTTGTGTCTTTTTACTTTGAGCTACATTAATAAAATACACTTGTCCTACTGACGTTTTCTTTCCTGTCTTTTGTATGATAATACTAAGAGGTTCCAGTTAAAACCATTGACTTGACCCTCAAACAAGAGATTCCTACTGGAGGAGACCCAGTGACCACACACTGATGCCGACAGTGTGAGTCAACCCTTGGAGGTGAGATTAATGGTCGGATCTCTTGGTAGTAGCGTCGAGGCCTTACGATGTCATACATGACATGAATTCGAATCGTTCATGTTGGGATTGACTGTATTAGGCAAAGGACGTGGTTCATCCAGGGGATGAGACCAAATTTATCTTTTCAGAAAAGGAGAAATTTTAGCAGCTCTTGTAGGACGTAGGCGAAGAAGGGTGTAGAAGAGTTTTTTAAATTGGATAGTCTCACCCATAGTTTGTTGGGTGAATGATTTACAGTCTCCTCCAACCACCAGAGTCTCAGGTATATCTTCTCGAAGAAGGACCTGAACCTGAGACAGTGACGATGGATCGAGTTCCTCCAGGACTATGACATCGAGATAGTCAATACTCCTGGAAAGGGGAAAGTTGTAGTCGATTCTCTCTGTAGGATAACATGCGTTTAGATTCTAAGAGAGGTGACGGAGTAGCTAGCCGCATTTCAGATATCCTTTGTGGATAGGGACAGAGAAGCCTTTCTATAGTCTCTCACAGTCACTTCCCCACTTCTTCAGCGAGTCAGGGAGGCGTAGCATGCAGACACTAACAGCGAGACATGACGTGCTCAGATATCCTCAGGGCAGGCACCCGAAGGATTTTCTGAAGGTGGGGAACATTCCTTTTCTTACAGAGGACGTACCATGGTACCAGTTTCACTTTAGAAGGAAGTGTTGAAGGATTTCCACACTTCCCCTCTTGCGGTACATCTAGGTGTGGCAAAGATGTATCAGGACCTTCGACGACAGCACTGGTGTCCAGGTATGAATAAGGTAGTAGCAAAGTTTGTCTCACGATGCCTCACCTGTCAGAAAGTAAAGGCAGAGCACCAGGTACCAGTTGGTTTGATACAGCCTTTAGAGGTCCCAAAGTGGAAGTGGGATGAGATATCCATGGATTTTGTGATGGGGATTCCACGTACATCCAGAGGACACGACTCTATCTAGGTGATCATAGACCGACTCACCAAGATATCCGACTTCCTACCGATCATAGAGCAGGGATCAGTAGAGATCTTGGGATGCCTCTAAGTTCAGGAGATCATATGGCTTCATGGTGTGCCATCGACTATCATCTCATCGAGATTATCGTTTCACTTCCCGGCTATGGAAGGGGTTATAGGAGGCTTTTGTGACGCAGCTTCGCTTAAGCACTGCCCTCCATCCTCAGACGGATGGTCAGACTGAGAGGATCATTCAGACTCTTGAGGACATGCTCCGTGCATGTGTCCTCGGATTTGGTTACAGTTGGGAGGATCACTTACCCTTTGTGGAGTTTGCGTACAACAACAACTAACACTCCACCATCAGGATGGACTATTACGAGGCACTGTATGGTCGACCTTGCAGATCACATCTGTGCTGGACTGACCCAGGGGAGTCAGCACTTGTAGGACCAGAGATGGTGCTGGCTACAATAGAGAAGGTGCAGATCATCCAGGAGTAGATGAAGACTGCACAAAGCAGACAGAAGTCCTATACTGATAGGATATAGAGACAACTGGAGTTAGAGGATGGTGACCATGTCTTCCTATGGGTCTCACCTCGACAAGGACTACGGAGATTTGGCCGCGGAGGAAAGTTGTCTCCTTGATTCATTGAACCTTTCTAGGTCCTCAGTAGAGTAGGCACGGTGGCTTACCGCCTGTCCCTTCCACCTCAGTTGCACTGGGTGCACGACATCTTCCACATATTTCAGCTAAGGAGATACGTGCATGACCCATCCCACATCATCGACCACAGGGAGCTGGACATCGATGACGGGGAGACATTCATGGAAGTTCCGGTGGAGATCAAGGATCGACAAGAGAGGATCCTACGTGGACAGTCGATTCCTCTAGTTCACATTCATTGGTACCACGGGAACCTCCAGGATAGCACATGGGAGCATGAGTCTTAGATGCATGCTCAGTACCCTCATTTGTTTCCCTAGTGTGTGTTGTAGATTTATAGAGAGGTAAAGAACTGAGGTGGGGGTAATGTAAAGACCCATAAATTTAGAGGAAATTATATTTCATAATTTATTTGGAATTTTACGAGTCTGCAGTTTGTGACGTCACCTGATTCTGAGGCCCGGTGTTCCCAGAATCAATTTCTGAAGTTTGTTCGGGTACGTTCGGTAAACGTACATGCTGGTTTTTCTATCTTTTGAACCGGTACTCGGAATTTAAATACTAGGACCCCGATGAACTCGAAGCACTGGTATTCGCTTAAGGGGACCTTTAACGCAATTGCATTTTGTACAGGTGGAAAGTTAATTTTGGGGATTTTTTATTAATTTAATAAAAATTATGTGTTGCATAATTTTTGTTAAGGGGTGGTTATTTTTTCCAAGGAGGAGTTGGAGGTGGGGTTCACACCCCACATAACCACCCATGAGAGAATATTGTGTGGTGGGACCCACATGAATCCAAACTCTTCAACTCCCCAAGAAACCCCCCTTTAACTCTAAAGCTTCCACATTCCCTCTTTTAATGTTAAACTCTCCACATTCCACCCTCCCTCATTAAGATGCCAACACACTCCCAATTAATGAACAATTAATTAATTGTCCTAACCTTTTGAATTAATTTGAAATTCATGTTAAGGATAAAATAATAGCCTAAGCTATTATTTTTGGGTTGGCACATGTTGTGTTGGTGGAGCCTTGGAGAATATAGAAGGCTTTCTCCCCATGAAGAACGTTTACCCTCTCCAATGAAGAACACAAGGCCCCGATCATCATCTTCTTCATTCTTCTTTCCCCGCGTTAAGGGAGAAGACGCCACCCGTGAGGAACTTCACCAACGACAGCGACTCTTCCTCCAACGTTGACGTAACGAAGTCCGTCCTCCGCGACGCCCGACTTCTGCGACGTCGTATTACGTGGCTCGTCGACGTGCTATGTTCTTGAAATAGATGTAGGGGTTATGAAAAATTTTAATTGAATAAAATTCTTTGTTAAATATCTTGGATTGTCTTCGGCCTATTGTTATCGCTTAACACGGAGGGAGTGGACCGAACAGACACGGCCTGACGACCCTCCGTTGGTTCTTGTATATTTTTGAGGCGGTGGCGACTAAGGCGGCGGAAACAGGAAGCGGCGACCGCACACCGGACGCGTGGAGGAAACCACAGCCCACAGTGTGGGCCGCTCAGACGAAGCGAACTGGGCGGCCTTAGCCGGTCGGGCTGGAGGACCACGACGCCCCCTTGGCGTCGCGCTACGGAAAGACCGCGGCCCGCAGTGTGGGCCGCTTTTCCGGACGAACCGGCTGGCCATAGCCGGCCGAGCAGAAGACTGCGGTGCCTTGTGGCACGGTGCTGTGAAGAAACCACTGCCCGCGCTGGGTGCGCTGCTTTAACGGGTGAACCGGCAGGCCGCCTACCGTTTGGGCTGAAGGGAGATGTGGCACCCAGTGGTGTCGCGTGCGGAGGAACTGCAGCCTGAAATCCGTGTGCCACTCGCGCCAGACAAACCGACCGGATCGGCACGCTCCTTGGGCCGAGTCTGAGGGTGGGACGCGTCCCACCAAGCCGGACCGACCCCCTATTCGGGTCAGACCCGTCGGGTCAGGTCCCTAGGTGGGCCGCACTCCATCGGGCCGTGTGGACCCCCAGTCGGGGAAGACCCGCCAAACCAGGTCGGGCCAACCCGCCAGCCCACTGGGTTTGACGGGCCGGACCCGTTTCTATTAAATGTGAATATCTTTTAGACCGTGCATCTAATCGACATTCCGTCTACGGAACTGGGACCCTCGTGACGAGACAGTCCTTTTAAGATACTCTAAGTGAGTTTTGGATAACTTTGGATAACGTCTGGGTTTCAGTTTGAGCGTGAATCCAAACGTGCCCCTAGAACGGAAACGCCAATAATTCTCAGACCGGGCGTCCGATTGACGCGTCGTCTGTTGCGTTGGGTTCATTTTGGTGAGACAGAACTTCGGGATACATCAAGTCTGGACTTTGTGATTGTTGATGTATCTACCCCCTTGCTCGAGGAGCGTACCCTCCCAGAATCGAGCGTGCTGTGTGCGGGAACCCTAGAGATGGCTGCAACTGCGATGACTATTGTACTGGGATCCTATGTGGTTTCGGCTTCAATGACTATTGTACTGGGATCCTCCGTGGGTTCGGAAGCGATGACTACTGTTCTGAAATACTCCATGGGTACGCCAGCGATTACTACTATACTGGGATCCACCGTGGGTTCGGCAGCGATGACTCTTGTACTAGGATCCTCCGTGGGTTCGGCAGCGATGACTTTTGTACTAGGATCCTCCATGGGTTCGACAGAAAATATGATTCAGAGGCTATATCTAATCATCTCTACCCCTCTTCGTGAGTTTTTACCTGTGTGAGCTGAGTCTTGACTTTCAATCATTATCATCGATGTGATTGACTTAATTTCCTGTGTGGACTGAGTTGTTCTTGGTATCGTGAGTTGGAGCCGGACTGTGATTCGTAACATAGGTATATGTATGGGTATATACCTATGTAGGTTTGTTTGATGCTTCGTGATTGTATCTTACTTATTTGTTTATCCTTAGTGGATATTGTGAGAGCTTGAAGGTATCGGGGACCCTACTAAGTATCGTTATACTCACCCTACACGGGCTATGTTCGTACCTCATTGTGTTGGATGCAGGCGACAGACATCGCTGACGGAGGCTGAGAGCACCATGACTGGACGGTACGCAGAGGTGGACCTTACGACGGGTCAGCACATGGTGAAAACTGGCGGGCGTGAGTGCTGAGGTGGCCATCTGTACCTACCCTTCATGTAGGAATCCTCAGAGGATGATCTAGGTGCTGCTCTTTATTTTCAGATTTTGTCCCTTTTTACTTGTACTTGTTGTTCGGTTGGGTTTTTATACTGGCCCATTTCCTTTCCAGCACACTCTTTTGTATTCAGTTTTACTTAGTGTTTACTTTTTGTTGCGTACTCTGTTGTGTATGTTTTCTTTCATAAAGCCAATGTCATCCCATCTTAGAGATTTACTCCTTTGGTGCTAGTTTCCAGCCCCTGCCTATGGAAGGCGGGCTTGGGTAGTCACGGAACGGGCCCCGAGGACGGGTCGTGATAGCACTAGATGCTAATTATGATAAATACGTCTAATAAATGATTTACTTTTTGGATCTACTATTTGAGTATCTAAAAAATGGGTCACACATGATGTCACTTAATAACAAGTAAACATTATATTCTCAATGTTTTATTATATGTTCTATTATATGAATTAACATTCATGTTTTACATGGTATTATAATTCTTATGTATCTATTTGTAGGGGTTAACCAAAATGACCAAGAATAGTTAGATTAATTACTATATATGGAAAATTGTTGTGGTATATACCCAAATAGTTAATTATATATTGAACATGTAAAAAATTTCATACAATTAGCAATATTCTTTCAATTCCCAAAAGATCCAATTAACAATAGATATTTTTTTGGTTTGAAAATTTATGAAAGATATCAAAGACCATAGAATAATCAGACCTTATTAATATCTATTATATGTGTCTATTTTTTAATATATATATACTTTTATTTTAATTATTTGTTAAATATTATTTATATATTTTCCACACTAAACAAACATTTTCTTATAACTCAAATTTGATCACACAAATGAATTCAAGGATAGATAAGCATGTTATGTTCTTTCACAATATTTAGGTAATTCAGGAAAATATATTTATCTAAAGATTATTTAATTTTATTATCTACAAATATGCTTCACATTTGAGTGAAAATCCTGATTAGAAATGGTACATCACCAAGATTCTGGAAAATTCACTTGGAATGTGATGAAACCATAGAAATAATATCATTTATCTATTAGTGGAATGTAGTAATGACATTTACATCATTTTTAAAAATGGTGTTGTCTAAATAACCTAATGTTTATTTTTTATTTTAATCATTTGAGTAAAAAACATCTATGACATGATAAATTATCAGAAAAAGACCACATGTCATTCTGGTCCTGTCATTCTGGCATGTGGTGTGGTTGAAATAAATGAAAACACTATTTTTAATTTAAAAGTTTATTTTAGTTAAAATGGTCTTCCATATTTTCAATTCCAAGAAAGTGTGTTTATCATGAAAATATAAGAGATTTTTTTTTGATTCATCTGTGGATGAATAAAACATATATCATTTTGATATGTGATATGTTTGGAATGACTTGAAAATACATTGTAATTTAAAGTCGACATTTGAGTTCAAAGACACAAAAAAATGAAATAATGTTATGACGTCATCGTGGAACATATTGATCACTTTCATCAACCACGTCGAGTCTTCCCATGGAGGGGAGACATTATAAACCCCTTTGTGATAAAAACATCCAATGAAGCCTTCATCATCATCATAAGCCTTTCTAAATTACTCATGGCGATGTAAGTAAGCATCATCATGGCATCCATGGGGATGGGAGTCATCATCATGGGGATTACCAAGAGACTTCGGAAAGATATTACAGTGTGGGTGTGATTCAGGTACATGAGGTTCTCTAAAAGGAGTTTGGAAGACATATTTCTAAACATCATCAGACTCTACCAAGCCTTGGAAATAGACCTACTGATTTCCATCTATTTCTGGTGGTAAGAAACCATTAAAGGGACTAAAAATGAAAAAAATGAAGAATATGGAGTTAAATGGGGGGGTGTTCATACCAAATAAAGCATCATTCTTGTCTCAGTAGTAGAAGTGAGGTGGAAAGATGAAAATATATAGAGGAAGAAGAATATTTTTACTACTACAGAAATGAATTTTAACAACATTATAAAAAGGCACCAATGGCACTAAAAAAGTGATTTTAATCTCAACATAGTTAAAAGGGTGATCCCTTTTATCAACTCTAACAAAAGCACTAATAAAATGGGCCTTTTATCAGCACTTAATGCACTGTTAAAATCACTCTTTATTAGTGATTTTATTTAGCAATGATAAAAGTACCCATTTATCAGTTCTTTTATTTAGCATTGTTAAAGGGAGGAATTATGTAAAGAGGGGCCTACACTAGTATTCAAGATTCATAAAATAGGTATCAGTGTAGTGGGATTGATCTGGCGTAGGGTTTTGGTAAAATAAATATATAATTTTATCAAAATTTATAATGTGTTGAGATTTGAAAAGCATACCCAACAAAAAAGAAATTTCTTTTTGGAATAAACCAAAAGAAAATCAAGTAGCTTCTCGGTGTTTCACCTGTAAAAATATTGCACGGTTAAAAGATAATCTTATAAAAATTGACATTTTGAGGGAGGAAGGTATTGAAAATTACTTTGTTTTTGATTAAAATATTCCCAAATAAAAAATCTAATAGCAGAACTATATAAATTTATAAAATAAAGGCCTTATAAATACAGTAGTGGAATGAAAGATACATTTGAGAGAGGAAAAATTAATACCCAAGAGAGAAGGAAGGGAAAAAACGTAAAGAATGTGATGGAACAAAACTAATAGGAAACTAGATTGGGGCCATGTTTAAATAGAAGTGCATCAAAAAGTACCCAATTTAAACATAAAATAAGTAGTTTTCTTTTAGAAGACCCATGGTGAGGTTTCTTGGTTGAGGGGTGTGGAATCTATCGTAGGGAATCTATAGGCTTGATTTTTCCCAAAATTATAAGGGAACATACATCTGTAGTAATCATGTTTATCACATCAATCAACTCTTAAGGAGGATAATTGGTATCCTTATTTTCCAAATCATCTAGACATGTGACGTGGTTATCTCTCATAGTTAAGTTGATTAAAGAAAGAATAAATTAAAGGTCATGTAATTATTTTAAGAATAATTATTCTAAAATAATGTGTATAATACAAATGAAAAAATCATAATTGAAACACTTAATCCATTTTAAATGAAGCTCTTGGGTGGTTCTATTTGGGGTTATGTTTCTCCAAATTCAGGATGTTAGTAGTTCTCACAATGTGTATTGAATCAATTTCACAACATTAATTCATTTCACGATGTGATTTAGTTCTATAATTTCATGTCAGGATTCCTTTTAGTGTCTTTATGGTCCCCAAAAATCAAAACACACATGTGGAAGTAAAGTCCATTTTCAATGAAATTTGAATGAATTGGGGGAGTGTGCATGCACCTAGAAAAAATAAAAAAAATAAAAATCCTAAAAACTCAGGTTTTCTCCAAGAAGATCTTTTGTTTAACATCATTGTCTTTACCATAACTCATTCAACTAAGGTAGCATATGATTGAAAAGATTATACCTGTCTGGGGAAATAAATGGTATCACCTTTGACTTTTCCACATAGGTCTCCCCATTTCCTTCTTCTAAAAATAGCTTAAATTTTCCTTCTTGTAGTAATTGCATAATTTAGATCGGATGGATCCACCATTTGTTTTTCAGTCCAAAAAATCCATGATTCAGATCATGCACTATCCAAACCTTCTATCCTTTTTGAAAGTTTCATGAAACAGTTGTCTCTCCATCATCATTGATTTTATCTCTAATGTTTCCATTTTTATTTTCAACTTTTTCGTTTCCTTTATTATCATGTACACTATATACCTCTTTCCATTATTTTAAAATGAAAAAATCTTTGACTTTATACATTTTTTCTTCTTTAAATTCATCTTCTTTCATGTGATAGTTCTTCATTTCCTAGTGTTTGTTGAAACTGACTTGCTCACTTCCCCCTCTCAGACAAAACTCACTCCTTTTTACATTAATCATTTTTATTATAGTTTCTAAAAATAGTCTTATAAAAATAAGATGTGTCTTCTCCTCTTCCATATCAGGCACGAAAATTCCATGGGGAATATAAACTTTTCAAATTTGATTAGAATGGCTTCAATCATTCCTCCTGAGAATTTTTTCATGTGGTTTTCATGGTTTGTGGTCTAATAGAATTTCTATTTTACTACTAATGAAAAATAGTTTCTAGAAGAGTCGTCTCTTAAGGATAATTGTTTAAGAGTTTCACTATTCCTAGAACTTATGTGTTTTTTTATTTTTATTAATTATTAAAATAGAGAGAACAATGATATGAGTTTGTTTGAGATTTGATCAATGAAATAAAAAAACAGAATGGAAATGTAGGATGTATGGGTACAATAATGGGGAACACCCATGGATTCAACCTTGTGATCCTTCCTGGTTTCCAACATTGACCTTCGATTCTGTTCTTTGGTTGTGCCAATTTGAAAGAACCCAATTCTTTTTTTGAGGTATAGAATACTTTATTACCATCTATTCTCAGTTTAAATATTTAAATATAGAATAATGTGAATTATTGTTGAGGTCATGGAGATGTCGGTGGTGTTTGGGGCTGGTTCGGAACCCGAAACCCAACTTTTGGGTTGAAAATTCCTAGCTCACATCTAGAAGAAACCCTATGGGGCAGGCCTCATGGTAACTCTAAACTGTGTGAGGATAAATATAAGAAGGCTAAATACCGCATGATTTGATAAACTGTTGAACAAGGGGTGAACTATCATGAAAAAAATCTACAATTTTGACACTATAGTTTTTCATTATTTGTTCTCGGTTAGTCAAACCATGTGATGAAATTGTGCGGGGTCCCCTTCCCTAAAGTTATGCATGTACGATTGGCACATAGTTTGTAAAAGCATGCATAAAAACCATGTGACCCTATAATTATTATGAAATCACCGTTTCCCCCCTAATTAAATCCATTAAACCTAATTCTATTTAACTCTTCTTCTTATGGAAAACACCCTCCGATTGAGAGCTTCCCCGAGGAGACTATTCTAGAATTTTCTGTCGACTCTCTAATCAATGTCTGAATCAATAACCACTGGTCTTGTTGGATCTATTCCATTAATATATCAATTAATTTTTAATCTTTCACCATTATTCTTGGTATCAACTGCGTTACCTGGGTGTAAGATAATTTTTCTTATCAACATGTTATTCATTATTTATTAAATTTTATCCTGATCTATGTTGAATCAAGAGATAATATTGGACATTATATCCTCTATGGACCTAAGGTAGGAGGTATTGTTCCTTTAATTTAATATTTAGTGAGTATATATATCATTGTGTCATGCAACCAATTCCCAGAGTGTTTCCTTGATATGAATTTAAATCCTTGAATTAAATTGATAGGCATGGCCTATGTAATTAAAGATGTCATCAATGGCTATTTGTAAGTTATGGACCATGATTTAGAACCACCCCTTGGTTGAGTTGATAATGAATTGTTTTCCCTTTGATGGTTTTTGGAATTGGATACCTTTGAGGTGTCCCTATTTACCCCTTTTCATGGGATGTACAATACTAAATTATCATCGGTAATTGAAATGATAAATTGAATTGATAAGAATAGGGAATGGATTCCATGAACCTATACCCTTTCCATGTATTAGTTGATTAATAATGAGATACTTGTTATAATTAATTTCCCATTTTATTAATTTAAAGGCAATCCTTCTATTATTAGCCATGCCTTGATCCACTTTCTGAGGTGAGTTTAGTTTGAATTAAATAAGGTGATAACCATGAATTGATAAAATGAAATTGATTAAAAGTTATTGTTTTGATTTAATGCTTATATTTCTTGGGTGACACAAGGATTGAATGATGAATTTCATGGATGGAATGAATTGGGATGTACCTTGTTTATTCCCAAGAGACACTTGGACTCCTGATATGGACTTCCAAGGATGAACACATAGTGTATGACTCTTATATGTCGAGTGATACTTGAAATTCCATATGGATTACCAAGGATGAAATCAAAGGTAATTTTATTATATATTCCTTGGGTGATAGTTGGGATACCATAGTTCTCCTCCAAGGAAATACTCGAGTGGCAGTGATGTTATAACACACCAAGAACAAAACTTGGGTTTTTTAGGATCGCCTTGGATGGGCTTGTAGGGTGTTTGTTTATATTATACCTAGATTGATACCTGGATTCCAAATTAGAGGAAGTGTTCAGGTTCATAAATAAATAATGAATGGAATGGTTTTTATGACATGTATTCTAAGCCAAAGCACATGCTTGGATTTGTTCTTAACTTACACTTTATTAATAGCCTATTTAGGAAACCTTTCTTTACCTATCTATACGGGGGATGTTAGACTATGCGCTAGGTGCAGAGAATTATTAATTAAATGATACTGAATAAATAATTGAACATTATTATAAATAAAAAAGATTTATTGTTAATTCAGACACTTAATGCTTAAATGAAATTGATGTAAATGAATTGGTTGTTAAATTATAACTTGGACTTTATAGGAGGTTTACCTTTAGTACCTCCTTTCTTATTATATTACTGTATAAAATCTATTATATATATTCACTAAAAATAAGGCACTTGAACTTGGGTGTTTTCCTACTAGGATTTAGTATATCACCCTGTTCGAGCAGCCTTGGGTACCAGAACAAACTATATGATTGCAGGTATGGATAAGGGAATGCGCCATAATATGGGTTCTAGATTGTTTCTAAGATCAGGAGAGCATGGGATCGAGCCGTGGCTCATGATTATAGATGAGATATTTTATTATTATTTGTACTTTTTAAACATGTATTGTATTGTAATATAGTGTGCCTATTTTGGTTGTTTTGTTATAACATATGACATGTATCATCATCATTGTATATGAGACCCCTTCTGGCTTTGTTTATATATATTCCTTTCATGTTCATTTATCATATTTCTATATGATTTATTGCTTCTTATACATATATGTTGTTGATACTTTAACGTGCTACACTTCGGTGATGAGGGCATAGTTTACCCATGGATAGACCTAGGCCAACACTACTAGTCAGAAGCCTTTGGAATTTGGGGAGATGCGCTTGATTCCATGTGGCCAACTGGGTTCATGGCACTGTTGAGTGGCATCCAAGTCTAGGTCATTAAAAAGTACTATCAAAGAATTATTTCAGGGTTTGATTTATTATTTAGAAACAATAGAAATGGATAAGAAGGAATTTTAATTTAAGAATGAGTTTTTCATGGGTGTAGTTAAGCCCCGTACAGGAAAAACCCAATTTCATTGAATTAAATTTATGTTTTTTGGATTTTGACTATTACAATTTCTTTGATTTCATAGATGGGTGATAACTTAATTATTATTGTTATTAGTGATATTAATATGGGTTCTAGTTTGTGGAAACTTGATGATATGCGGGTATTCCATCTCATGCATCATTTAGGAACTTTACGGGAGTCACATTCCATGCATTATACCATTCCATTTAAAATTCATTACTTGTTGTATGCTATTGTGATAAGTTCCATGATAGTTATACCTGCTATTGTGATAGAAATTCTTGAGCTAGTTAGGATGTGAATTCGTTATACACCATACTTTGGTTATTGAGAATTATGGGCCCTCATGGATCAGAATTTAGAAAACCATTTGGTTCAACCTATTTTAAATTTAATGTGATTTAAATGTGAAATAAATTAAATGGGAAATGAGTAAATGAGAATAAAATTGAAACTTTTGATCCTTATAGTAATGAACTTGACCTTTTTCTGACCTTAGTAGTGGGAATTAGACAATGTCTCTAGATTTTCTGTGACCTCTATGTCCCCCAGACCTAACTCTAGTTGCAGGAGGAGAGGTGTTTTCTTATATAGGAAGTCTTGTATCTATCATATTTTTGTATCTGTATTTTTGAGCAGAAAACTATGATAATGATATCAAAATAAGGTGTGTGTTTAGAATTATATAGGGATTCCACCACAAAGACCTCCATCCGAATGTTGGAAGGGTGGTGATGACCACACTCTAGATGTAACAGCCCAAGATTTTATAAAAAATATTCTTTTTAATTTTATTAATGTCTTGTGTTGTACGCTACACCAAAAGGAGCTTTCACAACACGCATCCTTGACTTGCCTTGCATTACACGCAATCGCGACCTTCCTCGATAGCGTGTGTAATACGCAATACCGAGTTTCACTAAACAACGATGTGCTATTAAAATATTATTAAAACTAGCCGTTATAACCACCTTTTAAAATTCTGTAAATCTTATTTTTCAAAATGAACTTCATTCTTGGATTCGGAATATCGAATTTAGCCTAAGGTGAAATTTTGGTACTTTTCGGATAACTTTCATATTCTGATGAATAGTGAAAATTACTAAATTATAATTAAAAACAACTTTTTTAATCGAAATAATTAATAGTGATAAATTATTAATTTGAGTGGTTTTAAAGTATATTTAGAATATATTTTTACAATTTAATACAATGTTGGTCATTGGTTGTAATTTCACATTTAAACCAGACATAATCAAGTGTCAATCTTTTGATATATATTGTTTCCTAAAAACACGCTATTTATTTTAACAGCAGGATTTAATTATAAAATTAATTAATGCAACTTCTATGTTATGAATTTGGTAAAAGAGATTTCATTTTTGAATTCGGAATATGAAATATAGCTTAGGATGAAATTTTGGCATTGTTCTGAAAAACATCAATTTTTTGATGAATAGTGAAACTACTAAGTGGTAGTTAAAAAAACTGAATTTTTCATAAAACTTAATTTTGCCGCTTCTGTTAATGGAATTTCAAAAATCCGAGAAACACGGTTAATATCAAGGACTAAAATGTGGTTCAATGAGATGAAAATAATTTTTTGGTGAATAGTAACTTTTTACTTTTTTTACCGCGGTTAATAGTAAATAAGGTAACTAAGGGTAAATATGATATTACTATTACCCTAACACATGTCCTAATTCCATTGGACAAGTGTAATTCGACCAAAAACAAACTTAGGAATAAAATATGACCATTTAGGCCCACTTGGATTAGATTAGGACATTTATTATTAATTTATTTAAAGAAGGGTTAAAATAGTTAAAATCAATGTTTAATAAGTAAATCATTTTTAATATAGGGTTATACATAAGATAAATTCTATTGTAAATTTTCATTAGAAAGCTAAAAAGATTTCCTACATGATGGTATTTTATTTGTAATTTTTAGACATCAAATAAGTTAATTTATTTATGACACAACGATGATACATCAATTACCCTTTTAAGGAAATATTAACATAATTGATGTTATAAATGCTCAAATGAATGTAATTTGAGACTTTTTATGAATTCCACTAATTTTCTAGGTTACTATGATATATTAGTGTTGATTTAATAAACTTGGTTCGAACATATAATTCTGTTATAGCTTGAAAACCAACCAGATACACCTATGCATCACAAGGCATAAATTTAACAGTACAACACAACAACTTGCAAGGAAGTATACATATCATATCAACTTCCGCGGATAATTGTCACACCCAAACCTAGTGCTTCTTTTATTTTATTATTTTGTGTCTCGCTTTTTAGCGGCACTTTGAACTGGTTTTGTTTTGAAATAAGTTGGGACCTTATACGGGAGCGCAACCGTATGCACGACCGTGTTTAGTGACCAACTTTAATAAGAGGAAGTATTATTATTATTTTTATTATTACACAGGTGCGTGATCGGGCGCGTGACCGCGCATACGACTGCGCACGCGATCGTGTGCAGTTTCCAACCTCGATTAATAAATTTATTACTATTATGGTCGGTTTTATTATTTTATTTTTATTATTAGTGATAAATTCATTATTATTTATTGCGTTTTTTAATCCTCTTATATTTTTTATTTTATTTTCCCTTTGATTGTTTATTTTATTTTCTTTCTTTCTTTTTACTTTTTTCCCTCCCTCTTCCTCACTCTCTCTCTCTCCTATCACCTACCCCCTTTTGTGAAACTCCACCCATGAAAAACTCTTCTTCTCTCCCTAATGGTAGTGCAACCCTACCCCCTGGCCAACCCTAGCCGCCGCACCTCCCTCCCCACACCATATCTCCTTGCACCACCCTGTTTCGCAGCCTCTCCTCCCACAGGCACACAACACCTCTAGATAGACTCCCCTTGTGCACGCGGCCCCCAGATCGGAATCCTCCTCATCGGTGCTCCAGCCGGCCTCCCCATATTGCGGCACCCTCCTTTCGTCCGATGACCACCCTCCACACCCCTCCTCCAAACCCTAGCCGCACACATAGCCCACCACCCACCACTCACAACAACCACATCTCACTACCTCCATCTACGATCGGTCATGGATGCAACTTATTTTCCTCCCTAGAATTAGAGCATTGTGGATCACGACCTCTGTCCATCCCTGCGTGCATCACCTCTGTTCCGAAGAAATCAGCCTATGCCCATTTTTTTTCTCACCGGACCACCGAATCGCGCCGAACCCCCTCAGCCACTTCGCACAATGCAGCAGCCTCGCACCAGTTTCTGGTGACCTCTTGGTCTTTTTTTCCTTTTCACAACCACACACCATCCTATTTTATGATGCGGTGTGCCTTCAGAAACCCCCCTCTTTTCTCCCCCGTTCTTCTCATGCTGGTAAGTCTTTGCCTGATCTCTATAAGGTTTTTGTGTGTGTTTATTTGGTTCGATTTTGGGTATAAATGGTCACATGTTATGATTTTAGGGTCTAATAGGGATATAATTGGAATAAATTCTTGAATTAGGGTATAAATGAGTTGATCTGTGGTGCAATTGAATTGCGGCAGACTTTGCGCACCAAATTTATAATGTTGGCCTACACCGAGGTCGGTGGTTCCATGTTTAATTTTTATTTGATTAATTAATTTGAAAGTTTAATTAGTTTAGAGTGTTATTTAATTAATTTGTGTGGATCAAAGTTGATCTCCCTTGAATTTTAATATGAATTGAAATGGTTTAGTAGTGTGTTGTCACCATATGTATACTTGCTGCTGAGATCTTATCTCTGGTTAATTTTTAGTGTTTTTTTATTGTGAGGTTAGCTTACTAATTAGTTTTTTTAGTGTAATTTAATTTTTTACTTGAGGTTTAATATGTCTTAATGTGTTTATTAGTGTTTTTAGACAATACGAGTATGTTATTGCTGTGAAAACCCTTGTAGGACTATTCAATAGTGTTTTATAAACTGTGTAGTTACTTTGTTAGGATGTGCAAGAATTGAAATTGGTGTTTTGGTGTAGCGTCGGTATGTGTTCTGTCTTATATGTGAGCATTTAAGGTAATTTTTTGTGTTTTAGTCATACGATATATTTTTAAATGGGTTGGCAGGTTTTTTTCTGGCGGTTTGTCTATTTGAGGTAATGGTCTTTTTAACTGTGTGGGTGGTTTCTTTAATTGCGTGCATGATACAGATTGTGTTCCTAAGGTGGCGTTGTGTGCGTGTGGTTGTGTAAGAGGGTTTGGGTTGGTATAGTGTGTAAAGCGGTGTTTTTCTCTTTAAAATTTGTTTATTAAAATTTCAATTGTTTTGTTAAATAATTATTAAGGGTGAAAAACTGTTTGGGTTAAATTGTGTATTTGTTTTTGGTGGGTAAATTCATGTGACATGTGTGGAAATTGTTTAATAAATTATTTTAATGGAGTGTTTGATGCTGAAAGTGGTCTCTTTGACTGTGCAGTAATTTTAATTGGTTGTGTAAGTGATGCAGATTTAGTTTTGGGATATTTTTAGTGTGAATATTATTTCAAATGGATTTTGTGTGTGCAAATGGTGGTTTTGGTGTGCATAGTGTCTTCTTTGGTTTGAGTATGTGATTATGACATAAGACTTTAAATCATAACTACTTGAGCACAAACGGGAAGCCTAGGTACTAGGTGGGCGGACTAGAACTAGTGTGATAGTGACATGAAAGTGGCATCGTCCCGGTTTCACTTAGCTGGATTTGTAACAGCCCAAGATTTTATAAAAAAATATTCTTTTTAATTTTATTAATGTCTTGTGTTGTACGCTACACCAAAAGGAGCTTGCACAACACACATCCTTGACTTGTCTTGCATTACACGCAATCGCGACCTTCCTCGATAGTGTGTGTAGTACGCAATACCGAGTTTCACTAAACAACGATATGCTATAAAAATATTAATAAAACTAGCCGTTATGAATAGTAATAACCACTTTTTGAAATCCAGTAAATCTTATTTTTCAAAATGAACTTTATTTTTGGATTCGGAGTATCGAATTTAGCCTAAGGTGAAATTTTGGTACTTTTCGGATAACTTTCATATTCTGATGAATAGTGAAAATTACTAAATTATAATTAAAAACAACTTTTTTAATCGAAATAATTAATAGTGATAAATCATTAATTTGAGTGGTTTTAAAGTATATTTAGAATATATTTTTACAATTTAATACAATGTTGGTCATTGGATGTAATTTCACATTTAAACTAGACATAAACAAGTGTCAATCATTTGATAGATATTGTTTCTTAAAAACACGCTATTTGTTTTAACAGCGGGATTTAATTATAAAATTAATTAATGAAACTTTTATGTTATGAATTTGGTAAAATAGACTTCATTTTTGAATTCGGAATATGAAATATAGCTTGGGATGAAATTTTGGCATTGTTCTGAAAAACATCAATTTTTGATGAATAGTGAAACCACTAAGTGGTAGGTTAAAAACTGAATTTTGCATAAAACTTAATTTTACCGCTTCTGTGAATGGAATTCCGAAAATCCGAGAGACACGGTTAATATCAAGGACTAAAATGTGGTTCAATGAGATAAAAATAATTTTTGGTGAATAGTAACTTTTTACTTTTTTTTACCGCGGTTAATAGTAAATAGGGTAACTAAGGGTAAATATGATATTACTATTACCCTAACACATGTCCTAATTCTATTGGACAAGTGTAATTCGACCAAAAACAAACTTAGGAATAAAATATGACCATTTAGGCCCACTTGGATTAGATTAGGACATTTATTATTAATTTATTTAAAGAAGGGTTAAAATAGTTAAAATCAAAGTTTAATAAGTAAATCATTTTTAATATGGGGTTATACATAAGATAAATTAGACTATAAATATTCATTAGAAAGCTAAAAAGATTTCCTACATGATGGTATTTTATTTGTAATTTTTAGACATCAAATAATATAATTTATTTATGACACAAAGATGATGCAGTAATTATCTTATTAATGAAATATTGACATAATTGATAATATAAATACCAAAATAAATGTAATTTAAGACTTTTTATGAATTCCACTAATTTTCTAGGTTACTATGATATATTAGTGATGATTTAATCAACTTGGTTCGAACATATAATTCTGTTATGACTTTCACAAAAATCATATATCAAATAGTGTCAAAATTGACACAAAATAGTTTTTAAATCAAATATTATATTACTAATTGTTATTTTGTTCCTAAAAATCTAAGGTTCGGACAAATGACTTAGATAAGGATATATGTATTAATAATATACAATTTGGGGTTCGTTTGGCATGTTATAGTATGTTTATTAACCATATAGTGAAAGAAAACAAAAAGACACGGTAAAAGTTAAATTATTTAACTTAGAGTTAAATCTAATTGATAAGGTTAAAATAATACCCTAAACTTGTCTAAATCCTATTGGTTGATAGGATTTCGACCCATCCCCACTTTAGCTTCGAAATAAGACCCTTTGGAACCATTATAAACCGATTTTGACTTTAATATAAAATAATATTTTGAGATATTCCTAAGGTGCCCCTCTCCTCCCCTATAAAAGGACACCTCCTCCCCCTCCTCCTCACACCAATTTGAGCACTCAAGCTCGGCCAACCCCTGCCAATTTCTCATCTCCACTTCCCTAGAAACATCCTAGAGGTTCTGGTCTTCCTCAAAGACCAATTTTAGTGCCCTAAGAGGAGGTCTCAAAGAGGCACTTCAAAGAAGAGGTAATTACCGTTACCAATTCTTTCATCTTTATTTCTTCTTCCACTTCTTCTTCTTAGGTTGTTTCATTATGAAGTAATAACATCAGTATCACTCATATACTGATATGTTATTATAAGTATGAAACAACCCTATTTCACCATCTATCCATCCTACGGAAAAAGAAATCACCGCGCGTGCGTACGTACGGAATACCGTCTCCACGCCGTGGTGTAATCTATTTTCCACCACCACCTTACATGGATGGGTATAATGGTGTAAAGAATAACTATACATAGTTATTACAACATCATATTGATTCTGATATATTGTATAATCCACTCCAATTCAATTCAATATTTATAGAAATGATATCATCGCTCGTGCGTACGTACGGACTACCGTCTCCACGACGCGATGAGATTCATTCTCCATGTTAACCATTTAAGAATGATTATAAAGTATATATAAGAAATAATAATGAAATATATGACATTATAAAGCTACTGGATTTATTTATATATATAAATATATATATATATATATATATATATGTCATCTACTTACTTCCATTCAAGACAATAAGGAAAGAAAAACAGCGTTCATGCGTACGTACGGACTACCGTCTCCATGAACGGTGTTTTTCATTTCATTTATCTATCTATTATATATATATATATATACTGAATATATATGATATATAAATCATATTTTATATTCTTGAAGTAAGTAAATCATGATATAAGTAATAATAATGTCAAGAACAACAAGTCAAAACACCTACGATAAATGAAACGATTTTACCCAAAACGCTTCTTTAACATGGAATTTACAAAATAATGGGTAATATAATGTCATAAGTGAACCATATATGATATCATAACAATGAATATGATTCTTTAATAAGTCAATGACATTATTTAAATCATTATACAGGAGGTTCGGACACATACGAAGCTAATCGGACCTAAGGTAAGGGAAATATCACAATCTCATTTTTATCCGAGATTGTTTATTCGTAAGTATTTACTGGGGTGTATTTTATCATCCACATCCATGTTTCATCAAAATGTAATATTATTTCCATCCACCTACAATTGTTTAAATCCATTTTTACCCTTCGGTGAGTTTTTAGTAATATGTATGAAAGGAATCTTTTGTCGTACGAGGTACTTTTTGACTTTTCCGACAAAAGTACGAAGAATGTTTTTTTTAACTTATACGGCACGAACGGATTTCTACTGTTTTATAAAGCCTTATTTTAATGAAGCTTTCTCTAAAAGATTTAATGACTATTTTCAATAAAATCTCTTTCTTTTAAAATTGCATGATGTTTTGTGAAAAGAAATTGATTTTGAAGAAGAAAGGATATTTTCCTCAAGAATTCAATTCAAGTGTTTTATCAAAATTATTTTCCATCTAAGATAATAAAGGGTTCTGTTTCTATCCATATTTTTACATTGATTTGACTATGTTATGATGGAATTATGTTTATGAATTCCTTTATCTTACATGAATTGATTTATGATGTCATGATGTTTCAAGAATCCCATTTTTGTTACATGTGTTATGCGATGATGTATGTTTTATGATTATGTGGCACACATAAGAAAGGATTCATTATAAGATGGGTGGGACCTATATCTCCCTCCAATGCATTGGGTAATGATTTTATATCTCATGAGATAGACATGGCTGGAACGGAAGGTTATTTCGGTTCAGTGGTACAGGACTGAAACGAGGAGTGAACTCGTTTCAGAAAGGGACTTTGTCCACTAAGATAGTCTTGGCAATGAGTCATGACTAACAAGAAATGATTTTCCATGATTATGTGTGCATGCCACAAAGTTTCAAGTTTCATGTTATGATTATGGTGATCTCATTTTCACTTCTATGATTTATCCCATGTTATGATATTATGAGCTCTTTTGCAGGTTAAGATTTCCAAAAGCTATGTTCTTATGTATATGATGTGATTGATATTTCTTTTGTTTACCCTTACTGAGCATTTGAGCTCACCCTTTTATGTTTTCTTTTCCCCAGGATATAAAGAAAGGTTTTTAGGTAAAAAAAAAAGAAGATCTTTATGGGAGATATTGAAGATCTTTCCCCACGATTAGAAGATTACGTTCCGAGTTTCCAAAGACACTAAACTATTACGATCCTTGCGTGTGTGTTTTTGTTATGTACTAAGTATTCCGCAAAAGTAATGTAATGTCCATGTACGTCAAGATACGGGTCTCTACACTAGAGGTGGTGGGCCATGGTCTACTAGTGGATCCTCTGGTAGTTCCAGCTATGACACAAGTATTTTTACCAGACACAGGTGTTGAGTCATAATTTTTCAATGGGTTCTTTCTCTTTATGTAGACCATTTAGGGAGCATAATGACCTGCCCCGACTATGGTAGAGTTTATGTTTGAGTTCTAGTAGCAGCATCCGACCATGTTTTTGGGGGATGGAGGACCATTGGTAGTGGAGTCATGGATAGATTCCATGCTTTCTATCATTGAGTAATTAGATATGCCTTAGATGTGGAGAGTAAAATTTCTATGTATATGATTCATGATTCCTCAAAGATATGGTGGGATGTTATTACTCAAACGGAATATCACTAGGATATGTCCTAGTGGGATTTTCATATGGACTTATATGTGTACTTATATCCTGATATGTTGAGGTTTGGTAGATCCCGAGCATTCATGCACCTGGAGCAGGTTACGTTATCAGTGATTGATTATTTGGCCTATTTTACTAAGCACCAGAGCTTCACATATATTTTAATTGGTGAAGAGTTATATAATTATAGGAGATTTGAGGAGGGTATCATGTCTTATATATGATCATAGGTGAATGTTTTCAGTTGACTATCATTTCTGGAATAGTGAATCAGGAACATATTGCAGAGCGTAACCTAAGAGAGGATGGTGGGTTCGAGCCAAGGTAGTTCGACGTCTAGATTTTCTACTGTATTGAATGGTAGTAAGAAGTGTCATCTAGAGATTCCATGTAGTGATATTAGTATTCAAAACACATACTTAGAAATCCAGGTGAGGTGATACTAGTGCGGTAGGTTGAGACATACGAGGCCACAATGTACGAGGGGCCAAATTGAGTGTTCTTCCTATAGAAAGATGGGTCATCTACAACACTTCTTCTGAACTTTTCCTCCAGCGGCTAGTGAGAGAGGGTATGCATTGACTTTGCATTTTAGGGTGGGGTAAACATATTCTAATCAAGAATTGAGATGGAGTACAATAAGCTGATTAGGCCGAGGTGGTAGTCTTGGTCATGGTAGTCAGACCCTAGTTTTACAACAATAGAAGAGTGGACCTGCTCAGGGCATATAGGAAGCAACATAGGTTCACAATTCAAACCAGATATATGATGTGAAAAAGAACCTTAAGGAGAAGGATCTTGGAACATCCACTATTATAGGTACTATTATAGTAGCCTCTACTTTGGTGTCTACTTTTTTTATACAGGAGCTTCTCATAGCTTTATATATGTGCCTGTTGTGGGGAGCATTAAGCTTAGTGTTGAGAATTTTGATGGTGTTATATTGCTTGGAACTGCATTAGTGATTAGAATGGAGGATGTAGGTTAGTGAAGGGAGTTACCCCTTAAGATTGGTAGGTGTCACTTCATATGGGACCACTTTTTCCTTATGATGACAGGTTTTAAAATAATTCACTGGATGGATTGGTTAGTTCCCTTTGATGATTTCATTGACTTAAATCGCTGAAGGGTGACCTTTACATCACCATAGGGTGGAGAGTTTATTTAAAAAGGTGAATGTGATGTATAGGAGATCCAAGATGGACCCAAGCATCGTGGGATGGGTAGAATGATATCCCAGATTGAGAGTTTATATCTAGATGATCAAGGAACATGTCTGGCTGATATCCATCCATTAGTTGATTATTTTGGGGATGTTTTCCCAGATGAGTTTTTAATACTACATACAATAAGAGAGAGTTATCTATTGAGTTAGTGTTAGGAGCATCATTTGTATCCATTCCTCTGTACATGACGGCTATTACTATGAGGCAAGAGGTAAAGAGGTAACGAGAGGATTTAGAGGCAAATGGGTTTTTCTGACCACTACTTCTATAAGGATTTCACGGGTCCATTTTGAGAAAATGATAGATGGTAAAATCAAGCGATGTGTGTATTACCAAAAATTGAACTAGTTGACAGTTAGGAACCAGTATCCTCTGTTGTAGATAGATGATATTTTTTATCAAATCCTAGGAGATCAGGTTTTCTCAAAGATTAATTTGAGATTCAGTTATCATCTATTATGTGTTAGACTATCAGACATACATTACACAACTTTTCATAGAAGGTCTGGTATATATGAGTATTTGGTTATGTCTTTTGGTCTGATGAATGTTTCAACAGTCTTTATGACACTGATGAACCGAGTTTTCCATACTTATATGGATTTGTTTTTAGTATTTTTCATGAATTATATCTTGGTGTATTCCCACAATCAACATGACCATACCAAAAATCTTGATATCATATTGGATATAATGAGAGAGCGTCATTTATATTCTAGGCTCACAAAGTGCCACTTATAGTTGGATCAGATTCACTACCTAGGTAATATTATCTCAGATATAGGAGTATTAGTGTACCTATAGAATGTGAGAGTTATAGTTCCTTGGGAGCATCCCAAGAACTTATTTTAGGTATGAAGTTTCTTAGGGATGGTTGGTTACTACAAGCATTTAATATCGAATTGATCACGCATATCAGTGCTGATTACGAGCTTGATTAATAATGGTTTGAAGTTTCTATAGTTAGATTAATACAAGGAGACCATTCATAAGATAAAAGGAATATTGAATTTATCATTGATACTGATTTTTATTGAGCCAGGTAGGAGTTACGTTGTTTATTTTGATGCATCAAGTATCATCATAATGTATTCTTATGTAGGGTGATAGAGTCACGGTGTACGGGTATTGGTTATTGAGGCTTCATGAGAGGAATTACCTAATGCACGGTCTAGAGTTAGATATAGTAGTTGACTCATTGCGCTTCATGAGACATTACTGACTGGGAGATAGTTTTGTGGTGTACACGGACCATGAAATCATCAAATACATATTTAAAAATCATTATATGAATATGAGGTAGCGTAGTTGGTTTGAATTTCTACACTCTTTTTCCTTCAAACTTGTCTAAATTCCTGGTAAAGAAATTTTGGTGGTTGATGCACTGAGAGAGAGGAATTAGATACATTCAGTTCAGTAGAATAGTAGTGAGTTGTAGCTCATGGATTTGTTCTCTCAGTTTCACTTATAGATTCAATATAGTTAGGGATAGACTTATCTTTCATCCTTAGTTGTTACCAATACACTTCTTGATAGAGTGAGGATGAGGAAGCTATTGGATTCGGATATCTTATCCCTATGGGAGAGTGTGGAAGGTGAGGACCCTCCTCTTGGTTAGACCATAGGTTAAGATTAAATTCTATGAGTACATGGTTGTGTATGGGTTTCTAAAAAATGTTAAATGATCTAATGCAAAACATTCATGCTTCATCTTGGGCAGTGCATCCTTGAATCGCTAAGATGTATCAGGATTTACATCTCCAGTACTAGTGGTCGGGTATGAAAATATATTTAGCTGGTTTTTTCATGAGATGTTTCACCTATCAGTAGGTGAAGGAAGAACACCAGTGATCATCCATGATTTTATAGAAGCTTCCTATTCTCGAGTGGAAATAGGATGATGACGTGATGGATTTTGTGATAGGTTTACCTAGGTCACCTCGAGGTAATAATTTCTTAAATGTTGTTGTTGATAGGATCAAAAATTTTGTGTATTTCCTAACTATTAGGGAAACATTTTAAGTAGATGAGTTTGGTATGTTTCATATCTGTGAGATAGTACGACTTCACAGGGTCCTACCCACTATCTTTTTAGATAGGGATGCCTGGTTTACATCTCGGTTAAGGAAGATATTACAAAGGGAATTGGGTACAAATTTGATTCTGTGAATATCATACCACACTTAGACTGATGACCAGACCTAGAAAATGATACAGGAGGTTGAGTATATGTTGTGGGCATGCATCTTAGATTTTCGAGTCTCTTGGGAGAGGCATATACCCCTTATTTGAATTAACCTATAACAATAGCTTTCAATCTACTATTGAGATGGATCCTTATGAGGCTTTTACTAATTGAAAGTATGTCTATCCCCACACATCTATACCCACTATTTTAAAAAAATATGGTATAAGTGATATATTCTAGTTTATACCCATGGTTTTGTTAAACCTGTGGGAATACATTTCCCCGATTACATAATTGTATTGGGCTTCGCCTCCCAATTTCTGATTTCCATTGGAATCCTTCTGCATAAACCCTCTCATCCCCTCCATGACCTCTGCCTCTTGGTCCTCTCCTCCCCTCCCTGACCTCGACCTCCCAGACTCCACCTCAACCTCAAATTCCCAGCCTCCACCTTCCTACTCGCAGCCCCTCTCGACTCCCTCTCCTCCAACAATGTCCCCCTTCCCCTCTAGGATCCCTCTCCTCTAGAAATGTCCCTTATCCACCTTATCCTCTCTAGTCACGTGTGAGACCCCCCATGGCCAAACACCCTACATGACATCCCCCTCTCTCGACTCCCACTCCTTCCACTATTTCTCCTGAATTTCTTGAGGTTTCTTGGTCGGTACTTCAAGGTAAGAATTCATCTTATTTAATTATTCAATTTCTTATATTTTTCCTCTCTCTCATTGCTCGGTTTCATTTAGCCAAACCCTATGGGTTTTGAGGTTCTGTGATTCTAACTTTGATCCTTGTTTCTAGGGCGTATCATGGTTTTCTTGGGTCTGCCACGTGTTTTTTCATCTTCTGTCAAAGGCAAAGTGGTTTCGATCATCTTGGTTCATCAACTTCCATTTGTGGTTGGTTTATTCTACACTATTTGATTGGACCAATTTAATTTGGGGATTTAAGTGATTTGTGTGCCTATGATTATGAATATAGAAATCATGTTTTTATGAGTCTTTTTCATTGGTGGAGGTATCAATCAATTAATGTTGTCGCCAAGTGCATTAGACACCATAACTGACATAGGGTGGAATCTAGTGGTTTTTTGGTGGTATCTGGATCTTTTTAAGGGGAAATGTCTTGGTCATCATCCTTTACATTCATTTCCGATTTAATATTTTCATTACTAATGTTTTTTATTAGGTTTTAAGTACTAAGTGTGATTCTCTTATTGAGTCAAAATCTTCATCCTTTACTTTTTATGATTTTTTTCCACCATTTTTAAGTGTGTTTTACTCCATCCATTTCAAAATCCATCGTCACATTCCTTCTAGGATTTGATACTTGTGATAAAAATGAAATTCTTACTCATACCTTTTTTACCTTTTAATTTAAGGCCTTGACATGTAAGATTTGTTTCTAGGTGGGAGAAAAATAAAATCAAACAAACATAAAAATAATTCCATTCTTTATTAAAACATTGAAACAATTATGAGGATTGAAGATAATGGTAGTTTGAGACCGCTTACTATCATTTTTTTGGGTAGATTCTTGTCCAACCATGACTACAATATCAGGTACAATTATAATTTTTTCATTTGGTGTTCCATGATGTAAGATTTCTTAATAAATTTGTAATTTTTGGATCCTATATCTAGTTTTTTAAACTATTATGTTGTCATAGTTTGCATGGAAACAAGAGTTGGGTCATTTTCATTGGAGTTATCTAAATAATTTTGGGATTGGGTCATACCTTTGTAAGCTGTCAAATCTATGGTTTAAATATGCGGTTCTTATTACTGTCTTGTCAAATTGTATGCATTTACATGATAATTATTTTTATTCAACCTTATTGATCATGATTTAAATGTAGGTTAGCCTAACAAGGTTTTTCTTTTCATTGAAAATTTTAAAATCCCTGTTGTATGGATTATATATTAAAGGAAAAAATTGTGTCTTGGATCAATTCCATTTTCCATAGTTGCTCATAGATTCTTCCAAAATATGATCTCTCTTCCTATTATAGCACTTGTCTTAGTGATCTTTGAAAATTGACTGATTATTGGGAGGCATAAGGATGATTTTGAAATAGTGGTCTCTCAATGTGCAGTTTTATGTAAGTTAGTCTAGTATAGAAGGAAAACCTTAGTTTTTTGGTGTCCATTTGCACTTTTTTGATTGGAAAATGTTCTCATATTAATGTTTTTCTTAGCTATGAAATCTATTTTTTTTTATGGCTCGTTATGATTTCCTTTTTGTAAATTTTCTAGTTCCATTATCCATAGAGTCTTTTTTGTTATTTTCTTATTTATCTAGCTATTGGTTACATTCTATGGGGTGTGATATATCATTTATTGTTTCATGTAAGATATGTTTCATTAAACATGTTGATGAAGGCTGTTATAGTAGATGCTCAAGCGGTGCAGAGGAATAGGGAAACTATCTTGGAATGTTTAAAGGTGTTGTGTCATCAATTTGATTTTCTATTTAATATACCATTTTATCTTCAATTACTTCTTATTTTCACCATTTGATTAATAGATACATTGTAGGATTATAAATCTCTCTTTTGTATACAATTGTCTTCTTTCACTATCAATTTTTTGGTTTTTTTATTTATGTTGTATGTATAATTCTGCCATGTGTTGTATACTTTACCAGCATTAATTTTTTCTCTTTAAATTACCGTACAAATTTTTTTTTGTGGTTTTCAAGTATGGTTTTTTTAGAATCATTTTTTTTTCATATTTAGAAAACATTTATTACTTTTTTCGCATTTTTTTTCAATTTTCAATGTCTTAAATTGAATTCATTGTCTTTGCGTTTCATTTATGTGATGGATCTGGATTAGATTTTATTATTCTTTTAGAAATGTTTTTTCTAATAGACAATTCAAAATATGTTTGATTTAGTTAATTCGTGTTTTAGGATTCTGATGCATCAATTTCAAAAACGGCTCTAGAACTTGATTATCTTCTCGTAAATGAAAATAATGTTCAGCCTATGGTGAAAGAACTAATTCAATATCTGGAAATACGTGACCAATATTTTGAAGGATATCTTTCTACCAAAAATTTTCCCATTATTTAATAGTAATTTCCAATGTTTTTTAAAATTTAAGCTTGATCACAGTGCTGTGTAGTTTCAATTAAAATATTTCCATAACCAGATTTTTACTTTTATGATTTTTCACTTTGTCAAATGTTATGGGGTCCAAGTATAATATTTCACTCTTATAAGTATAATTTCACATAGTGGATATCATTTATGCACATCCTAATCTGGTGGGGAATTCTGATCTTGTATACTGGTGTTGGTTTAACTGTAGGTGTAGAAAGACACCACTCATAATAATTCATTATCTCTTTTTAGTTTTGATGCCAATTCTTCTACTAATTATTTTCATTTCTCAAGATTTTTTCTATATTAATGAATGTGATTTCTTCTCTTTTATTATATGATGTTATAGAAATTTCCTCTTATTTCAATGAACTTATTGCGGCATTGTGCGAGGAACCTCTTTAGTTGGTTCAGGTTGATTTTTTCCTCACATTTTTCCTTATATTAAACTTTGCATCTACTTTTTCATAATGTTGGTTTTCACAAGATAAATTTTGGTACATTGATCAAATGCTAAAGGTTCTCTTTGAGGTATCCATTTAAGTTACTAGTTTTCAATCCATCGATTTCTGGTTTGTGTATATTTTTATCAAATTAATGATCTTTATAATAGTTTTGTAGGATTAATTCTTTTTCACATATAATCACATCATACTGATTGATGGATCCTTTAGTGTTCTTTTCCCCTTTTTTGATACTGTATACTAATGTTTCTTCTATGTAAACATTAATCTTAATTACCTTCATGTTTCAACATCTATATGTTTCTTTGGTGCTGAAACCGTTATGCTTGAATTGATTAAATTATTTATCTATATGTGTATATATAATTTCATATACAACAAACAAGCATTAAACCCAATTTGATGTAGTTTCTGCCTTTGGCCTAGTGTCCCATGTGTCCATTTTCAATTCATTTGTTTAAGAAATATTTTTTTCTAGATTAGGGTATTTTAGGGGTAATTTAGACTTAATTTTTCAGGTATTTAGCTTATATGTAGGTTTTTGGCGGTCATTTGTACGGATTGTGTTTATGATTTTTTAGTAATACAATTCTAGTATCTATGGAATTTGGCAGCCCTGTTGTCCCTTGTGAAACTTTAGACACGTCGCATAATCCCTTATGTTTTGATCTAGTCATGGGGTTCCAACACTTTTAGAATTCAGTGACATACCTTTCTCATGATGACAAACTACACTCCAGTTGATCAACCTGACTTGTACCTATTGTGATCCCAATTTTACATATTACATTAGTTTTGGTAAGTAAATTTCTTTTATCCTACCCACTACTGTCTAAAATGTTACCTAGAGAAACTATGGCCACTGCCATTTTTGTAAATTTATCATCCCTGGTAGGCTCACTGCTGCAAATATCTTTGGATGAAGCCTCAGGATTCTATTTAGTTCCACGATCTTCAAACTGTCTCTCATGAGAATGTTTAACACCATAGAGAGTCTCCTCCTTATATTGATTAGGAATCCTTTTATCAAGGGTCCCTTAAGTCAGTAGATACCTGGTGAGAAGGTCTATCCTTAGTGGAATGAGCTCCAAAAGTAGGAGTGGGGACTATCCAGGTGATCTATGACTAGGAACAAAGGCCAACCATTGATCCCCACTCTTCACAACATCATGTATTGTTTGAAGATCCTCATGTGAGACCTAGGAACTTGCACTAATGGAAACCTAGGTTGCCTCCACTGTCAACTAAAAAAATGGAATCAACCTTCAAAGAGTGATTGTAAGAAGCACCAGAGCCGCATGAAACCTCAATTCCAGCCCTTTTCTATCCATTACCTAATTTTACAGACAATACAACCTTCTCCTTTGATGTATCACCACTCTTTAAAATTCTCACAAAATCTTCCACGACCCATTTCATAGGAGTATCCATGCCCATTCCAAAACCCATGCTCCAAAGACTCATTCTCAGTCTACAAAGAGACCTCAGATAAATCCTTCTTAGGCTTCTGAGGTGAGTAAACAGTTGTATTCCATTGGGTTTTTTCCCTTTATAAGCACTAGTATAAATATATTCCTCTTTCAGTAAGTCTAAAAAACCCATAATTGTGTTAATTTCCAATTCATCTTTCTCAGGATGCTGAAATTTATCCATGTCGCCCCCACAGTACCTTCTTCTGACCCTTCCTCCCACCATGGACATCACCTTCCAGTACTAAAGGATCACCAAGATCCTAATCATGCTCTACCTATTTGGAGGATCAATCTTTATTAGTCTTATGGTTCTAGATAGAGTCACCACCCACATCCTTTTTATAGGATGTAGATAGTATTGTATCATTCCCCTTATATTTCATATTCTTGGCTTTATACGACTTCTTTGTAATTCTATTCCCTAGTCTACAACCATTAGATAGATTCCCTCTTTTATTACATAGGGAGAATGTCACTCCCATTCTACATTTATCAATAATAGGACCAATTCACTTTCAAGAGTCACAAAAAAAGGAAATTTCTCAAACTCAAAATTGAGTTCAAACCTATGATCCTTTATAGCCAATATAAAAATCTCTATTAAGCTAGATCAAAGTTCAATATCAAAAATAATTATTTTAAAATATCAAAATCTATCCCTCTTATTTTCACATTAAAATTTAATCAGGGCACTAATGGTAGAAGCTACATCCCATAAAAATTTAGAATTATAGCGAAACAATCTTAATCCTCTAACTCTAACCCATACCTGAGTGATGGAGTTGCATACCTTATCTGGGACTTAAAATTGGATCCCATTCTTGAATCATTAAAATACCCAGCTTAAGAGAGGCAAACCCAAGACATCAAGCCTTTCACTTGAGATCCGGTGTGGGAAATACTATATGGAAGAAACCCTTTCTAATAGATGTCATTAACCAATCAGAAAATCATCATATTTCATTTAACCTATTATCCATATCCTTGAAGATCTAGTTTTGAAACCATGATGGGAGAGATATCCATTACACCATGATGGGAGGGGGAGGCAGTGTAGGGGGTTGGGGGTAGGGGTGGTTGTTTCATTGTAGGTAGGGGGATGAGGGGAGGGGAAGGGGGGAGGCAGTGCAGGGGGATGGTGGGGGTTGTTTCATTTCAGGGAGGTGGTTGGGGGAGGGGATGGGGGAGGAAGTGCAGGGGGGAGGATGGGGGTTGTTGCATTGTAGGCAGGGGGTTGGGGGAGGGGCGGGGATGGGGGAATCGTAGGGGTTGGGGAGGGGAGGGTCTATTTCATTGCAGGTAGGGCTGGGGGAGGGGAGGGTAAATGTTGTGTAGGGGGTGGGGGAGATGTTTCATTATAGGTAGGTTCTGGGTGAGGGAAGGGGAGGGGGAGATAATGCAGGGGGATTTTTCATTGCAAACATGGGGCTAGGGGAGGGGAGGGTAGGGGGAATTGTAGGGGCTGGGGAGGGTAGGGGCTATTGTATTGCAGGAAAGGGTTGGGGGAAGTGCAGGTGGATGGGGGAGTTAGTAGAGGTGGGAGAGTAGGGGGGTGCTGCATTTCAGGAAGGGGGAGGGGGCACTACAGGGAGCTGGGGGTTGTTGCATTACAGGTTGGGGCAGTATAGGGGGTAGGGTATGGGTTGCTGAATTGTAGGTAGGGGCTGGGGGAGGGGAGGGGGAGGTAGTGTAGGGGGTTGGTGGGTAGCAGGGGAGGGGGGAAGTATAGCGGGGGGATGTTAGATTGTAGGCAAGGGTTGGGGTAATTCTCAGGGCTAAGGGATGGTAGGGGTTGTTGCATTGTAGGCGGGGGTGGGGTAGGGTAGGGGTTGTTGCATTGCAGGCAGGGGGCTGGGGGCTAGGGGAGGGGAGGGGGGAGGCAGTGCAGGGGGCTGGTGGGTAGCTGCAGGTAGGGGGCTAGGGAGGGGGATAGCTGCAGGGGTCTGGGGGAGGGGAGGTTAGGGGGGTTGTTGCATTACAGGAAGGGGGCTGGGAGGAGGGGGCAAGAGGGGAGGGGTATCTGTAGGCGGGTGGGGGATGCAGGGTTTGGTTAGGTTTTACATATATAACTTGACCCACAATGGGTTGGGTTGGGTCCTTTAGCCATCTGTCAGGTAACCGAATCCCAATGGGTCGGGTCGGATGCCCACGAAGCATGCAACCCAACCCGAGCCTTTTTGATCGGGTCAGGTCCCAAAATGTCATCGACCTGAACCGACCCATGGACACCCCTATTAAGATATTTTATCTTATAGTAAAGTCTTATGAACTTTTTTAAGGTTTTCTGATTTAGCTTCCATTGATTTATTTATTTTCAATGATTAGTAATTTATATTTTGAAAAAAAAAATAGAATTTTTCTATGAATTATCTTTTGAAAATGTATTTTCATTCTTTCTTCACTTTAACACATCTTCCAAATGTGAACCTTCATTTATCATCTTCAAGATTCACTTTATATTAGAATCAATAACTCATTTTTTAAATTTGGGATAATAAATTCTATAATGCATCATACTCTATGTAATGTTAATATTTTAGAAATAATGCTTACAGACATCATATTTAGTTGTCCTTGTATATCTCCAGTATTTTGCATTAGGCTGCAACTCAGTGTAGGAAGGCTATATTTTTTTTACATGTCAAGGATTTATACCCACAGTTCAATAAATGTGGGTATATTATTTCTAGTGTCATAATTTGTGCCCACTATTTACAAAACCATGGGTATAGATGTATGACCATGGTTTAAATAAAACTGTGGGTATTATGGAAATATCTAGGGCTATACCCATGGTTTTATAGAAAATGTGGGTATAGGACTATACTGATGCCTCGGTAGTCGACGATTTATAGAACCGTGGGTATAGCCTATACCCATGGTTTTAGGGGTTATACCCACAGTCCCAAACCGTGGGTTTAGGTGATTTTTCTATTATTGTTTGTATGGTAGTCTATGCTAATCATCCCTTTGTTGGTTAGAAGGAGAGGTAGCTATGCTTGGACCTCATATCATTCAGGATACCACAAATATTGTTTAGTTGATTCTAAAGAGGATGTATACTATGATGTCTCGTCATAAATCTTTCATCGATCACCATAGATGACCTCTAGAGTTTGAGGTTGGGGATATACTCTTTTTACGTGTTTCACTAAGGCTAGGACACAGGAGATTCTGGACTTGTTTTTATAAATTGTATGACATGGGGCACACAGTCATGAGAATTGTTTCCAATTTTCACAATGTTTTTTCACAGTTTTCGCATAGTTAGTCAAAGCATGTGAGTAAATCGTGTGAGGTGCCCTTACCTATAGTTAACCATGCACATTTAGCACACAGTTTGGTGAATTGTGCTGCCAAACCATGCGACCCTTTAATTATTTTCAAATTACTATCTTAACCCTAATTAAATGTATTAAACCTAATTCTATTTATCTCTACTTCCTACAGACAACACCCTCTATTTGAGAGCTTCCCCCGCGCGACTATTCTATGATTTTCCACTGACTCTGCATTCGGTGTCGAATCAAGAACCATCAATCTCGTTGGATCTATTCCAATAAGATCTCAATTCCTTTTTAATCTTTCTCCATTCTTATTGGTATCAGTTATTCTATTTAGGGGAAAGCTAATTTTTCCTATTAATTGGTTCTTCATCTATTCTTAAATTTTCTCTCGATCTGATTCAAATATGGAGCTGATATTGGATAACCTATCCTCTATGGACCTACGCTAAGTGGTCTCATGACTTTTATTTAAGTTCGAGTGTTTATATATACCGTTTTTTGGACACCAAATTCTTGGATTGTCACGTTGAAATGAATTTAAATCCTTCAATTAAATTGATAAGAATGGTATATGTAATTAAAGAATACTTAAATGTATGTTTATAGGTTATGGACATTGATTTAGAGCCACAACATGGGCTAGTTTATAATCAATTGGACCACCATTGATGGATTTTGGAATTAGATACCTTTGAGGTGTGCCTATTTAACCCTTATCATGGGATTTCTAATACTAAGTTATCATTTTTTATTCAAATGATAAAATGAATTTTCAATTATTGGGAATGGATTCAGTGACCCTAAACCCTGGAAATGTTTTGGTTGATTAATCATGAGATACTTGTTATAATGAATTTCCAATGTGAGTAATTGAAAGGAAAGCCTTCAAATCTTAGTCATGCCTTGATCCACTTTCTAAGGTGATTTTGGTTTGAATTAAATAAGGTAATGACCTTGATTTGATTTAATGAAATTGATTAAATTTTATTGATTTGATTAAATGATTATATACCTTGGGTGACACATGGATTTAATGAAGAATTCTCTAGATGAACTCAATTGGCTTGTACCTTTCTTATTCCTGAGTGACACTTAGACTCTTGATATGGAAATCCAAGGAATCGTGGGGGATGACTATTATATTCCAAGTGATACCTCCCATGATGGACTCAAAGTTCATTTGATTATATATTCCATGGGTGATACTTGGGCTCCCTTAGTGGTCATCCAAGGATGGAATCGAGTGGCAGTGATGTTATACCACACCTAGAGCGATATATGGGTTCTTGAGGATCACCATGGATGTGATTTTAGGGTGCTGGTTTATATTATACCTTTAGAAATACCTGGATTCCAAATTAGTAATTCCAAGGACAGGCACAAGTTCATAAATGAATAATGAATGGAATTGTTTATATAACGAGTCTTCCAATCAAAATCATAATCTTGGATTTGATCTTGACGTACACTTTATGGATGTCCTGTTTAGGATTCATTTGTTTACTTATCTATACAGGGGAAACTAGGATATGTTCCAGGTCTAGAGACTTATTAATTAATTGAGGCTAAATGATTAAATGAACTTTATTATAAATGACACATGCCTAATTGTCAATTCAGACACTTATTTCCTAAATGAAATTGATGGAAATGAATTGGTTGTTAAATTAGAACCTGGAATTTATAGGATTTTTACCTTTAGTAGTTATTTGATTATTCTATTTCTTCATGCACTCTATTATATATATTCACTGACTATATGGCACTTGAACTTGGGGGTTACCTACCATGATTTATTCTCATATCATGTTCGGGAACCTTAACAACCTAAATAGACTATACGATTGCAGGTATGGGAAAGGTTAAGCGCCCTACTAAAGGTTATTAATTTTTTCTAGGATAAAAAGATTATGGGATAGATATGAGGCTCATGATGCTAGTTGGGTTACTTTTGGCCTTTTTTTACTTTTGATACATGTATTTTATTGTATTGTAGTATAGCTGTTTAGGTTGTTTTGTAGAGACATATGACATGTATCATCATAATTATATATGAGACTCCTTATTTATTTGTTTATATATATTCCTATCATGTTAATTTATCATTTTTATATATGATTTACTGCTTTTTCTACATGTATGTTATTGATATTCTGTTGTGATACACTATAGTGATTAGAGTATAATCTCCCAACAGAAACACATAGGCCCTTGATGCTTGTCGGCCACACCTGGTGTGTGGGGAGATACTCTTGGGGCCTTGTGGCCAGCCATGATCGGGGAACTTTTGAGTGGAATTCGGGTTCAGGATGTTACATAATCATCCACTCACATCCTTACTACTTAAATTGCGTGAATAAACATCACACTCATAGAAAATCCCCTAATTGATCAGGTCATCACTCTCTCAAATGGGTCACAATCATTATCACATCCTCTATTAAGATTAATTCACCCATTGTAAAACTTTTATCTGAATGGTGGGATAGGAAAAAGTATTCAGCGGTGTGAAAGTAAATTATACAGTAAGGGACATGAGGTATGATCATCTCCTCAACCTTTGACTTTCAAGAAATTACCATGGAAAAATAGAAGGGGTGAGGTCTTTTGTGTGTACTCTATATCACTAGTTTTTATCTATGTGTGATCCTCAAGTTATCCTCTCATCATCGATGATATCTAGATAGATCACAAGACTTCCTAGTGGGTGAGAAAAAAATAAATAACTGATGGTGATGAGAATCACATAACAATCAAATAGAAGAACATAATGAAAATTTTCATTTAAATTGTTATAAAAAAATTAAAATAATACATATAAATAAAGACATAGTCTATATATGTTGAATGTTTCTACTAGGCGAGGAGAAAAATATCGTAAAAGTTTAGTCAGTGGCCTTCTTCATCCTCACATTCAGTGTCAAGGAGATATTCTACTTCATTCCACATTTACATATTAGATGTATTTAGTTGGAAATATTTATCCCACGATTGAATGATTATTCCTTTGATAAAATATAGATAATCATTGTTTCGATGCTTCAAAAATCCTGTGGAAATCATTTATTACTCAGTGTGATATAAAACTGGACCTATTTTTAATTGAGAAATTGAACTAGTCTGATGTGTCTGGGTCCAGAAGTCATTTCAGATAGGGAAAAAACACCATAACTAATTTATGTTAAGAAATAATTATATATATAAAGATATAAATATATACACTAAGTATATATATATTCTTTTTCATTTTTATTTTTTTATTATATATATATTTATCTTTTATTTTATTTGTTTTTCTCTTTTTTCTTTTGTCTCTTTTATTCTCATGTTGATAATGGGATTGAGAGGGGGAGGGTGGGGCTTTGTCTTTCAGTAGGTATTCCTAATAAATCAATTTTTAAGTTTGGAATTAGTCATCTTATATCAGAAGGTGTGATGATATCAGAGTGATTTGATGGTGGCCTTCATTGAGCTCGAGCAGGGTCCTTCAATGATGACATCATCCACAGTGACCTGTGGAATCTTCAATAGTGACAAATCATTGTATGGGGACTCACGACAGTGGTATTAAACCTTAAATAAGAGTTTATGTCAATATTATTCATCATGTGAGAGTAAATCTATAATTGGGTGGATGTGATTTGGTTTTTAGGGTTCGACAATACACGGTCTCACACTTCTTTGATTGAACTTCTTCATCACCAGGAGTGTTAGAGTTAGTGTCCTAGAACCAACTTTTTTATAATTTATGCTAACCTATATTCATTTTTTTGAATATTAATAAACTCTTGGTCACATCATGATTGTTCTTCTGCATAACATAGGATGTTATAATGTCTTAATAGTAGCTTCCATACTGAAAGGTCATATCAGTTCCTCGGTATGATGAGAACACAGAAGTTCCATGATAGTATTCTTAAATATATGTTCTATATCCATATTAAAATATTTTGGGGAAACAAATGATATAGGTAATTAGGGGTGTAGAATCATTGTACCTTGATTCACCTTCTCATTTTGTGCACCCTTGGTAATATCCAATGTATGATATTATGAGAATGATGCCCACTAGTACTAAATCTACATTTATATGTTTCATTTGATGTTCCTTTTTTGGACATGTGTACTTATAATTAGACTATAATATTATTAATAATGTGTATTATAATTCATTTACTTTTATGTATTGATGAAAAACATGATGATATATGTTCCTTATGAGGTACGATACATTGGGTGCATCACGGGTAATATTTCATTAATGAAAAATGTGAGAACGAATTTAACCCTTCTGTTCATTAACGGAAGTTGATATCGTAGGACCTTTGATGGAAATTATATACCCTAAATAAATCTATGACCATGGTGTTGTATAGGAATGTTATATTTATGTAAATTCAAAGAAAGTGACATAGATCACATAGGTTGATGACACGCACATGCAACCTTATTGATTAGAGATATCACGATAAATAGATTATATTACACAGTAAGTGTCTGTATGAGGTATTATGTCATTGTGACAATAAAATCTTTCTCTATGGGTGCCTTGGATTACTTATAGATTCCAACCCTAGACTTTGGGTTTCTTAGCCTAAGGCCACTAAGAAAGAGTCCTAGAGGGTCACACTATGAGTGTATCCATAGCCTCAGTTAAATAATAGTAGTATTTAACAAGTTGAATAAATATTATTCCCACACTTTGTTTAATAATTATTCTTGTTATCATGATCACATATATTTCATCACCAGTTATTCGATAGAATATTATGTGAGAAAAATATTTAATAAATATTTAATTTCTATTTAGTGAATATAATATTTAATTAATAGTTGGTGAATAATGGAGGGGTATTTATTTATTAAATAAATAGTCATTATCCAAGGCCAGATAAATATTGTGCAGGAATGATGGACCGAGTTTAATAATCTAATGAGAAATAATATATATTGAATAATATTTTAATAAATATTATTTAATTCAATTCATGTGTTTAGCACAAGTCAAGAAATAAAAATAAAAAAATTATTATTGTTAATATTATTATCATTATAGATATGGGGTTCTGCTAAGATTATAGAAATAACAAGTTTACATGTGAAATTATTATTTTCTAACCCTAGATGTATATAAACTTAATTACATTCTTTTATTAACAAAGCCAATTCATTTGTTGTGAACATTGAGATTTAGAGATAATTATCTCAAATCCATAGAGATCTCCCACTATAATTACACTCTCACGAACGGAGAGCGATCCTCCTCCCCCACCACTCTTAAGTCTAAAGAGATCGAAGATAAACATTCCTTGAAGATATTCTTAGGGAGATCAAAGGTGAAAAATGCAAGAATTTTGATCTACCATGCTAGCACCCAGATATTTCTATGGTGACGTTCGAAGATTTTTGGAACATGTGTGGATCACCACTTGAATAAGTATATTCTTTATTCCTACAACACAACAATTAAACAACATAGAGATGTTGTTAGATCCATCAACAAAGATATAATTTCTTATAAGGTAATTATTTTATTTCTTAAATTAATTATAAATAATAAGTGATGATCTTGTGCTTTGGTTCCAACATTTTTCTATTGTCTATAATCTTTGATTCAATTTTGTTGATCCAAGTGTTTATCATCATGTAAATATTTGATTAATCACCAATCGTGAGGAAAATATGAGTTAGGAATTCCCCATCCACTACTTCCATTGTGCTTGAAACCTTCATGTGATATCATAGGGGTCACATAATTATTTATAATTATTTAAAGATCATTGAATGATTTATGCATTTTTCATTAGGTTTCAATTACATTTTAATCACACTTTGATTGGAATTATATGATATGATTTCTTACTCTTTTTTTCTTATAAATATAATAAAATTAATTAATTTTATTAAAATAAATTCAAAGATCTCATATGTATGTGTCTATGAGTCTGGAGGGACACCACAAGAGTATAAACCATATAACTCATAGGTAAACATTATGTACCCATGTTTAATGATCCCTAAATTAAAATGGAATTAATTCAAGATGTTTTCATTTAATACATGTAGTAATTTTAATTACACACCACGTGTTTAATAGGTCATCATGGAGCATGGTCATCTGGAGTACATGTTGTGTAACATACTTACATGATGTGTAGTACTTTAGTCACATATTGGTTGTGTATCTTCTTACATGACTTACATGACTGGTGATCATGTAACTCTAAGGCCACACACCATGTATCCCATGTACATGACATCTACTCTAATATTTTCTATGGAACGATTACAAGCTGGGTCCCTAGGCATATGCCTAAGGTAGACGGTGAGAATAATACACACTGCGTATCTTCAATGTAAACATCGTGTACTTTTACCAAATTACACAGAATTAAAAATTAGTTTATTATACTATTCCAACCTAATCATCATGTGTTATTTATGTTCATTATGTTTATATTACATGCCATGTAATGGGTTATCTATATATAAATGTGTAATTAATTTCTACATGATGTTCGGATCTACATATCATTTATAAGTCATATTACATTTATTACTCTACGTGCAATGAAGCATAAAATGATACGTAAATACCATGTGTTATGTGTGTTCATTGAGTTGATAGTATATTCCATTAAATTATATGATATTTCATGTATTCCACATGTCACAATAGTAAACAGTTTACTAGTATAATACACGTTGTGTAGTGTGAACAGGTACTCACTATATTACTTCCAACGTACGTTTTTTATACATAGTTAATTTTAATTAATTTGTTTGAAATTCATGATGGATGAGAATATAAATAAAATTCAGATTAAAATTAAGATAAAATATTTTATTAATTAAATAAGATAATTAATTGATTCAAGATATGTTTTTCTTAAAAAATAAGGGTTAGAATTTAATTCTAACTTTTTAAATGTGTAATTCATTTCATGCATGCGGATGATCATGATCCTTGATTAGACCTTTGTATGGGATTGGTTTCTTATAATTTATTACCGAATTAAGTTTTTGGTCAGCGTGTAATCTTCCCTATCATTATTTAAGGGCCTGTGTGCCCATGCTTTTTTTATCTAAACCCATTAACCAATATTTGGGTTCCCTCACCAGCATGTGAGTAAAACAATATTTAATGGATGGAGCTTCCATGCTAGTGGAGGTGGATCAAGTTTAGATTTGGGGAAAAAAATCCAAGAGAGATACATAGGTCAATAGGTGGAAAGATGAAACATGAACCATCATTGGTTCAAGGTGTTTCCCCTAGTTCGACAGTTAGTTTAACTCCCGCTAGATAAACTAACCATTAGTTAAATCTCATGATCATACAAATTTATTATTTTATTTATATCAGGTTTCATGGTTATTTAATTATGGATGTGATGTTGTGATTCATGAATTAATTAATTAATAATCATGCACGATAGAACTAAAATAAACTGTCTTATGAGAAAACATTATCTAAATCATGGTTAATCACTTAAGTAAATCCACTTAATATTAACATGCAGTTAATAAAGATAATAACTTGAAATTTAGGCATGAAGATAAAATCACTCAATTATATATATTATTTTGGTATAACCATCCACTAATTACGTTAAAATTGAATCATAGTTCAATGTTCTTGACTAGAAAAAGTTGGGGTTATTTTAATTATAATGGAATTATAACATGATGTTTTGGGTTGAATTAACTTAGTCCCCATCAAGGGTTGACTTCCAAAGTAGGACATGGTGTAATTTTGATGAAAATTTTGATGAAATCCAATTTAAGGATTTTAGGATTGGGGATCCCACTCAATACATCAAGGAACTGTGGGTTAATGGAGTTGGAATTTGGAACATCAACCTGAAACCCTTCAAATTGCTTGATCGTCCAAAGCCATGGTGATGAGAGGGGTGATCCTTTACACTAGAATGTCAAATCAACAGGATATTATGAAGACAGTAGAGAGGGATATTGAATTTTGATAAAATAGTGGGATATTAACAAATATAATATTTATTTGTTTTTCAAAATTTAGTTAGATAAAGTACTAAAACTATGCTCATCTTATTTATAGAAACAACAATAAAAAAGACTTTAAACATATCATTGGGATCCATACTTGATAATGATAACTTTCCAATATAAAAAAATTAAAATAGTGGAAAAGGTTCTCAAATGTTATCTTATACCGTTAGTGGAAATTATTTATGCTGAAAAAACTTATTTCTGAAGTGTCTGGTAAAGAGGAAGGTGAGGAAGAGTTATCTCTCTATGAGAAACATTTGAACGATTCCATAGATGTTCAGTGTTTCATTTTATCATCCATGACTAATTATATTTTGAATCAACATGAGGGCGTGGATGTGCATAGAATAATTTATCACCTTCAAGATCTCTATCAAGTTAAGACAGGACAAGAAAGATACGAGATCCTCTATTTACAACTATGCTTGGAGATTCGGTGCTAGATGGGCCTCATACAGTCGGGCTTATTGGCTAGAATGAACTCTTAGAAATATTAGGGATTAAATTCCTAGATAAGTTTCACATAGATCTCAGACTCTCCTCAGTACCCAAGTCCTTATCCAATTTTATTATTAATTATAACTTGAAAAATAATGGGAGGATTCTTTTATAAATCCATAATCGGATGCTCTTTGTGGACAAGGATATAGGGTGTGAAAATACCATGGTCCTTATGGTGAATAATGAAAGTAAGAAAATGGAGAAGATTATAAAGACACATAACAAGTCTAAATCTCCCAAGCACTATCCTTTCAAGAAGAGGATGGTCCAGATGTAGGGAAATGAAATGAAAGAACCATGTTTTTTATGTGGAAATCAAGGACACTAGAAGAGGAACTGCACATAGAAGAAATGGTAAGCTAAAGTTGTGTTCGTTATTGAGTATAATTTCTCAATATCTACACATTGGGTATTAGATACATATTGTGGTTCTCAAATCTGTATCCAAATGTAGGAACCATATAGATTATAAAATATTGCAAGAGGAGAGGTGGATTTATGAGATTCCAATGGTGTGAGGTTGGCTACTCTAGCTATTAAAGACTAATAACTTTCATTGAAAGGAGGAATGATATTGGTTTTAAGAGATATTTATTATGTACCAATTGTTACCAAGGATATAATTTTTATGTCCTTCCTATATACAGATGGTTTTATTTTTCAATATGATAATAAAAAATCTTTATTTTATAAATACAACATATATTATGGAATTAAATATTTAAATAATTGTCTTTATTTTTTAAATTATGAACACCAGGTATTAGAAATAGATAACAAATAATGTTCACATGACTCATATAATACTCAGCTATGACATTGCCTTCTTGGTCATGTAAACAAGAATATTTTAAAAAATCTATATCAAGATGGTTATTTAGACTCTTTTGATCCAAAACCACTTAAAATATGTCATTCTTGTTTACAAGAAAAAATAACCATACCACCATTTGTTGGATATGGTGAAAGGACCGGAAATCATTTATTATTGGTACACAATGATGTGTGTGGACTGTTTCTATTAGAAGCTAGAGGTGGGTATTATTAATTTATAACTTTTACTAACTAATTGATTAGATATGGATATTTCTACTTGATGAGGTACAAGTCACGGTCCCTTGAGAAATTAAAAGTATTAAAGAATTATTTAGAGAATAAACTAGGAAAGTTGATAAAGAAGTTTCAATTGACATTGTCAACTATTTTTTATATTTGTTTTGAATTATGTACTCTATGTTTATAACTCAAAATTTTATGATCAAATAATTGAATTTGGGGATGAATGGTCAGGTTATGTTGTTCCATAATATAAGGGTAATTAATGAAAATAAATTTATCTAAAAAATATTTAATTTTATAATCTAAAAAGGTAGTTTATATTTTAATAAAAAATTTATATTATAAACTATATGTTAAGTTCTTAGTTCCATGAAAACACCCTTAGATTGTCATAAAACTATAAAAAAATTAATATTGATCTATTATTGGAATGTAATAATGAACAACAGAACATTATGTAAAATTATATTGCTAAAAAACCTAGAGATTATTTTCCATTTTAATAATTAAATAGGTACAAAATAAGTGTGACATGCTCAATTCTGAGAAAATGGGGTCATATTACCATGAAACTCTAAGAAAAAAATTGCTATGATTTTGGATTGTATGAAATTACTATGTTTCATTATAACATGTAGTGTACTGAAAATGATGGAAACACATGTTTTCAATTTAAAATTAACATTTCAGTTCAAATCATGTGTCACAAGTTGAATTCCAATAACTATCATTAATCATGAAAATCCAAGGAAATAATATTTGATTCATATTTATAATATAGAAACAAGTTATACATAATTTTGATATTGTTTATGGTTAGAATGATTTTAAATTAGCGTTATCAATTAAAAGGTTTAATTTTAGTTAAAAATGTAAGTACATAGATCAATTCTAAGAAAATGGGACTAGATTGTCCTAAAACTCTAGGGAAAAAATAATTGATCGTTTTTTTATATGTATGAATGAACCAAACATCATTCTGGTGTGTGTTATGGTTATAATGGATGAAAAGATGTGTTTTAAGTTTAAAATCATTATTTTAATTCAAAACTTGTATAGTATGCCTAATTTTGAGAAAACTCTATGATTTTAAAGGAAATATACGAAAAAAGTATGTTATACATTTCTGGAATGTAAGAAAAATATTCACATCATCATGCTGCATTGTGTGGTTGGAATTATTTAAAAATCATGTTTTTGATTTAATGGTATCAATTTAGATCAAAACATACATTAAACAATTAATTATGAGGAACCGAGTTTGTATTTTCATTAGAATATTGAAAAATAATATTTGATACATTTTTTTTAAGTAAAATGAACTATCATTTCAACATGTGGTTGCCTGGAATGATTGAAAATTTATGTTTTCAATTTAAAAGTCACATTTTAGTTCAAAAGGTTTATCACATAATCAATTTTTAATAGAGGTGAACCTAAAAACTCTAGTGTTTACTTTAGATGAATTCTAACCATGGGTGAGATAAAGAGAAAAAGAAATAGATATTCATTCACTCATGTAATAGTCGTAAATTAATTGTCAAAAGTATAATAAATATAAAGGACACTAGTTAATTTTTCCTTGTTTTAATATAGTGGAAACCATCCAGGAATGGATATTCAATGATTAATTAATAACTTATAAATTTTTTTATGAATATTTAATATTTGTTAAAATAATATGCATTATTTAAAATTGATTAAAAATTAGAACAAAAATATAAAAAACAACTTCCTAAATTCAATTATATTGGATAATCAATATGTCATAGAAATTATTTGAAATAAAATTTTTATAGAGGATACATTGTTTGGTTACCAACTATATATTTGTATTATAATAGTAGATTTCAGTGGATAAATCCATTAATCTAAAATATAAATAGACACAAAAAAAATGAAGTGATGTGATGATGTTAACACACCGATATAAGGAAGAAGGATCATAGAAGTTAATACAATCCTAGAACACATCAATCACTTTCATCATCCTCATTGAGTCCCCCCAAAGAGGGTATCCATTATCAAACCCTTTATGTTTTCGATGTCTTATGAATCCACCATCATCCAATTTTTTCCATTAACCATGGGGATGTAATCTACTATCATTATTAATATCCCAAAGAGCCTTCCAAAAGATATACTAGTGTGGGAAATAACCATTGAAGGGATTCAAAATAGAAAAAAAAAATACGAAGGTAAAGGTATGCTTTCTTACCTAATAATTTATCATTATTGTCTTGGTATCAAAAGGGATGTGGAAATATTGCATTATATAGATGAATAAGAATATTTTTAAAAAGAAAATTGTAATGGGATAAAATATTAATAAGTACAACACAACATATCAGATTGAACAAGTCTTTATAAGGGGAATCATCCAATATAAGTGTGTTGGATTCATTATAGATATCTTTATCCCATGGGAGATATGGATTATTCCCACTCAATATATTTTTGAGTTACTTCAAAAATTGGTACCAACACTTGTTTTCCGGAGACTTCAAGCCTTTATTAGTGCAATGGTACAGATTTCACGCATGTGTTCTTTTGGTTTCTCCTTTTTGTGTTGTTGATTAAATATAGTTATAATATTATTATATTTTCATTTTTTTCATCATCACTTGGTCATTTTTTCACCCATATGTATTGTTATTTTTTCTCCATTGTGAGATCTACCACTTTGGGTTTACCCAAACATGAGGCCCTCATTAACTTTAGGTGAGTTTTCCTTACCCTTACGTAGCCTCGGGTTGTTATGATCTAACCTTATGTAGCCTTGGGTTTACCCTTACATAGGTTATGGTGTACCCTTACATGTGGGTATAGGGAACCCTTATGTGGGGATTGAATTACCATTATATAGAGTTCCCCTAAACTTAACGTAGCTCAGTAAAATCCTTATGTATTGGTTAGATATCTGGTTCACCCGTACGTGGGTGTCCCATGACCCTTACCTAAGCCTCGTGATTACCCTTACATAAATTTTGGAATATTCTTCCTGAAACTTATAGAGGTCCCCTAACCATTATATAGCTCAAATATACCCTTATGTGCGATTTGATTACCCTTATACGTGGGTTATGGTACCCTTATACGACCATATTGGTTGAACCTTGCACAACATGTTGATTACCTTTATGCATATTTTTTTAACAAGTTTATCAGGTTATTAAGGATCAAGGTTTTGCTTCCATATATTTCTTGATTGTTGTTAAGTCATTGCAACAACCACCTGAGCCTCACGGGTATTTATTCCTCACACTATCCATGTTTATGTAGATCGATTGACTATATGGTGCTGAGAGAGAGAGAGAGACAGAACCGTGTTTGGAGAGCTTTGGAGGCTTGGTCCTTTGGCCCGTTGGAGGGGAAGCAAGGTGACGGTCTAGTTCATCGAGCTCCCCATTGCTTCATAGAGTTATTGTGAATTCTTCCATAGGCTCATAGTGTGTGATCTTCGATGGTTAGGAACCTTGTATAGTGGGAACCTTGAGGACATTGGCTATTGAGTACTGAGTAAGGATGATTTCAGCAGATCCTTTGACTCTCTTCCTCAACAATGTTTTAAATAAGCCTCAATAAGGGGGTTTCAGTCTTCTTTTGGTTTTCTTTATCAATTTCTTGGATGTTCAATGTATTCTACTTGTTTATTCATCACATGTTTCATGTATGTTTTTCCTCATATAGTTTTGATCTGATAATTTTGTGTCTTGTAGTCCTCTTTATTGTTTCATAATGGAAACATGTGATGATTCTACCACATGAACATTTTTCAATTGTCCGAAGTTTGTAAATATATTTATCCTTTTATGAATTTTTAATTTTTTTTCTTCAAACTATAATCATTGAACATTCACATATTATTTATTTAAATCAAATATGGTATTGTTATTATATCTCTTTTTCTTCCTCTAAACATTTTATACATTTTGTTATGATCATTTTATCACTATATACATGTTGACTCATTCCTTTTAAATTTTATTGAGTTCCTTTATGTGTAAAAAAACAATTTTGGTTCTAGAAATTACATGCTTAGGTAATGTTGGTTTATTACCATGTTTGGGAAAAAAATTTCTCATTGTTTGAATCATGTAGTATATATTTTAATTTCTAGTTTTCTGGAATCATATTTGTATAGATCGAGAAATTTTTAAGCCATTAATTACTGTTGTAATTTCCCCTACATATGTGACTTTGTTCACTCTTATATTAAATTGAATACTTTCTGGATTTTGTAATTAAATTTTAACATGATTACTGTTTATTAGTTTATATTTTATAAACTAGAAATAAATATAATTATTTGATTTCAGAATTTATGAACCAAAATTAACTGAATTTGATCCATGCGATTGAATAAGAACAACCTCACATAGTGAATCCCACAAAAAGTGGTTTTAGAGAAGAATTGGGATTAATTTTTATTTGTTATGGATTGAAATTTCTTGATCATTATTATAAATGATTTACTAGTGTCTTTTACCAGTCGTAATAATGTTTTGATGTTTGTTTAGCTGGGTATTTTTCTCTATTTTGGATATAATTTTAAAATATGACGTTGATTGTTGTTTCCTTGATTTATTCCCTATTTTCATTTCATGTATTACACTTATAGTTTCCTTTAGTAGGTAATACAAACTTTTGTCTTTGGTTTAATGTTAAGAAGGTTTTTGTGTGATGTTTATCTTTATGAGAGGATTTTTGTTATTAGTGACATGTTTTGGATGGATCATGTGTCTCAAATACTAGTCATTTTCATACGAGTTGAGATTATTTTATTTTCGGTTTTTCCTCCATATCCTATAAGACTATTTTCTACGGGTATATCCCTATGTTGATTTCAGTATTTGAGTATGGGTAGTTTATGGATCCAGTATTCTGGTTTGTTTCTTGGAGGTCTATCAAGATTCTTATTTTTTATATTTGAACCTTTTAGATAATTTGTTTTAGATTCATAGTGCTAGAAATAATTTGAAATTAGTAATATATAAAAGGATGAGTGACCTTTTATCTTCTTGTTTCTTTAGGTCTTTGTCTGATTTTCCCCCTTTGTTATCCCATTTTAGAGTTGTCCTAAGATGTTGGGACTTCTTGTATGTGATCTTTCAGTTTCCCTTTTTTTAGAACCTCTCATTCTAGATTTGTTTAGGAATTTTTATCCTTTATTGGAGATTATGAATCCAACATTTTAGTATTTTTTTTGTTACCTTATTTTGAGATTATTCTTGTTAGTTTTTTCGGCAGTGTGTCTCGGCCTAAATCGAATGATGTTTGGTGCTTCGATATTTTTTCTTTTTATGGATCTAGTTGGAGGTTCATTAAGTTTTTTATTTTTCTATGATTTGTATCTCTATGATTGTTTTTTTTCTTATAGTTTCATTATTTATCAGTTTTTATGAGTTTCATTATATGTGAATTGTTTGAGATGTTTTATTTTGGCATCTTGTTTTGTTTAATAATGGATATTTCTCTATTTTTTGTGTTATTCATAAATTTTCTATATGTTTAAGGGATATTTTATAGCATGTGTTTTTTTGGTCCTAAATTCCTCATTTAAATTTTCCAAAATAGAAACTCATGTAAGTACATAAATTTTCTCCCCATTTATAGTTGTTGAGAATTGTTTAAATTCTGATCATGTTAAAAACTATTTAGAATATCATTCAATTTTGGGAAACATTTTTCACATTGATGCATGGAGGGGGGGACTCTTTGGGTTATACCCTATGGATTTTTTCTATTTAGTATGTTCCTGTATTGGTGATGATGAGTTAGGTAGTGTAGAATAATCATATGGTTTAGGGATTTAATTTTCAAGGTGGTGATGGATCATTTTTTTTCATATTAAATCCTTTACGCATTTAATTTCCAAGGCGGGTATTTTTTGTTTTGGATTATCATTTTTTATATTAAAATTTAAATACGGTTTTAATATAATTATTTACCATGTTTTATTTATCTCTTGGTCCTTATTTTGACCCTTACTTATTATTTTTTTACCCCTACATGAGGTCTACCTCTTTGGTTTTACCATCACCTAAGGCCCCCATTACATTTACATGAGTTTTCCTTACCCTTACATATCCTCGTGTTGTTGTGGCCTACCCTTATGCAGTCCTAGGTTTACCATTTATTAGGTTCTAATGTACCCCTATGTGAGGATTCTAGGTACCCTTATGTGGGGATCGTCTTATCATTATGTAGTGGTTCCCTAACCTTTATGTAACTCAGGTAAACCCTTACATGGATTTTGGTTCTTTGGTTAACCCTTACATGAATTTCTCATGACCCTTACATGAGTCTCATGATTACCCTTTTTTAAATCTTGGAATATTCTACCTTACCCTTATGTAGAGGTCCCCTAACTTTTATGTAGCTCAGATATACCCTAACATGGGAGTTGATTTCCCATATGTGTGGGGCGTAGTACCGTTATGAAACCATCTTAGTTTCCCCTTAATCAGTGGGTTGTTTACATTTACGAATATATTTTTTATTTTCCACTAGTTTATAGGGTGGTTTGGTCTTTTGGTTTTTCATCCATTCATTTTTCAATTATTGTTAATCCACTACTAAAAAACCTCTATACTTCTGAGAATTTCTTCCACAAAGTCTCAAGATTGAGGTAGATCAACTGACTCGAAGGTGCTGAGAGACAGATAGCACCATGTTGGGAGAGATCTTGTGTCCATACATTTTAGCCTATTTTAGGAGAATATGAGTGATGAACTGGTTCACAAAGATCATTTTTGGTTCAATTGTTGTGATTCTTTCCACTGATTCATAGTGTGAAATCTTTGAAGGAAAAAACCTGGACAATGGGAATCTTGATTTCATCGGCCTTTAAGACTTTAAGAGAGAAGATTTCTATATCATCTTCGACCATCTTCATTGAAAAAGGTTTTACTGGGCCCCGTTAATGGGGTTTTAGTTCTCTTTTGGTTTTTTTTTGTTTTTTTTGAGGTTTCATCTCTACTGATTTTTTTTATTCATTATATGTGTCATGTATTTATTTCCTCGCCCAGTCTTATTCTATCCTTTTTTTTCTTTTAATCCTACTTATTATTTCATAGTGTAAACCCATGATGATTATACCATATTCACATTTGGAAATTGGCCTAATCATTTGAATCTCCTTGTCATTTTACTGCTTTCAAAAATAATTCATTGGCCTGCAATAGTTGAACATTCACTTTTCTTATTGAAAATAAAATATGAGCCAATGATTTCAGTTCATTTTTCTTCCAAATAAAATTAAGGAAATTATATTATGATCATTTTATCATTGCGTACTTGCTACTTAATTCTGGCTTAATGTTGTTGAGTTTCTTTATGTGTAATAACTAAATTTAGATTATTGAATTTACATGTTCAAGTCTTCTTTGATTATTACCATGTTCTAAATCATTTATTATAAATTTTTTAATATTTTTGTTTATATTATAATTTATATTTTATTTTACTTTTTTTTATATAAATTTAGAATTTTGTATACCTCAATTGGTATTATAATTTTTACTCCATATGTGACTTTCTTCACTCTGGTAATCATTTTAATAATTTCTGATTTTTGGAATACATTTTTAACATGATTTATGTATATTAGTTTGTATGTTATAAAAACTAAATAAATACTTTTTTTAGTTTTACAAAAAAAAATTATCCCATGTAGATCCTCATGATTTAATACAGACTACCTCGCAGAGTGAAACCTGAAACAGAAGGCATGCACTCACACTTTCCATAAATGAAATATGAAATTTTATGAAATTTTTTAAAGAATTTAGATTTTAAAATCATACCCAAAAAAAAATAAATTAATTTTTTGAATGACCAAAAATAAAATCACTTATATTATCTATGTTTCACCTATAAAATATTAACATATCGTGTATTTAGATGAGAATATTTTAAAAATAAACATTAAGTGGGAGGTGGGGATTAAAAGTCACTTTATTTTTTATGAATTGAATCTAAAATAAAAATTATTAACGTATAACTTCATAAATTTAAATTATAAAGGAATTTTAAAAAACTAAAATAGAAGTGATGAAACCTGCGAGAGAGGAAAAATTAATTTACTAAAAAACAGGGTGGGAAAATGGGAAAGAAGGTGATGGAACAAAACTAATTGTTATTTGGTTTACAAGTATCCCAATCAAACATAAAATAAGTATCTTTATTTTATAAGACTCATGAAGATTATTTTTGGATGAGGTTTGTGAAATCTGGTAGGTCATATCCTCCATAGGTAGGGATTTTTTGGGATTGATTGCTCCCAAACTCAATACTGAAGAAAATTATATAGTTAACGTGTTTATTACATCATTGTTACCTTGGGGAGGATAAAATGATTCCTTGTTTTCCAAATCATCTAGAAATTTTTCGTATATACTTGGCCTATCCCAACCCGATTTAATCGGGTTTGGATAATTCTAAACCAGGTTTGGATCAGGGTTAAGTATTAAATAAAGTACCCAATTGTTAATCGAGTCGGATTTAGATACGTCTTATAGGGTACTCAAACTTGAATATATTATTTAAAATATGAATAAATGAATTTTCTCCATTATATTTATGGAATAATCATATTTAATATCTATATATTTTTCAATAGAAATATTAAAAAGGACATTATGCATTAAATATTTTATGTGAGTGGTGATTTCAAAACCCTCATCCTATACTGTTATCTATATGACCCCATCCAACATCATTTTACAATTATTTCATACCATCATTAAATTTAAGACGTGAAAAACCTCCCATAAGATTAAATTGTTGGTCAATTCATCATTTAAAATCCCTCCTCAGCTACAATGATAACACACACTCCTTGATCTAGCATTTCATATTAATTTATTTTTTATAATTTGAAAATACTTTTAAATGTGAGAAATTACTATTAGTAGTAATATTAGTTGTTGGGGTATAACACATAGAAAACCCAAATATAAACATGAGCATCTCACACGAATTAAGTACTTCCAGCAAAAAATGCATTTGAAACATGACAAATAATCAACCCAATGAAGAATGCACAAAAAAAATCAATAAAAATAAAAGTTTACAGTGATTTAATGTGGTTAGGTACCAGATTTACCCTACTACATTATAATAACACCACCTTACTCTACCTTTTTTAATCCACTTAAAAATAGAGCACAACAATGTGAGAGTTCAACCCGATAGAAAACAATAAGAAGATTATGCAGTAATAAATAAAACACTCAAGAATAGTAAGAGCAAAATAATGATCTTACTAATGGTTAAATTCACCAACCAACCAATGCATAGAGGATATTTAGGAAACTTAAATTGCATTGATGAATGAGTAGGAGACTACATCTCAATAAACACCATGATCTCCACCAAAACATATCACCAGGGAAACTCTGATCTTCAAGAGTAAGGTTATGATTTTAATTTCCATATGTAATTTCTTCTTAAATTATTCATTTACATATATTTATTTGTTTCTCATGCATTAAAAAATAGTTCAATTTAAGTTATGCATAAATTTTACTTGTTTTAATCATTCTTTTTGGGATGATTTTTTTATTCATTACCTAAGTTGGATTATTTTCTGCATATGTTGGGCCCTATGTGAAATACCTTTACCTGTTTCAGTGGGATTCTATCTATACTATCAGTTTTATTAATCTTACTTTATTTTATGAGGTATTACCTGAGTTATGGATCCTTTTTCCTCCCTCTCATATGATATATACATGTTATTATACATCACTGCCTGAGTTTTTTAGTCATGACATGTAGTTACTTCTAATTTATTTGAGCGAAATCATCATTGCATTGTGTCAATAGAATTGACGGATCTTAAAGTTTTTCATTCAGTGAGGATTGATTCTATTCTCATCTCATATCCCTAATTTCAAACTCTCTCCTAAGAAACCCTTTTCATAATCCCAATAGTGATCCAAGATTTTATTTTCTTATAAACTCGAGTTGAACACTATTACTAGACCACTACTGGTCCCTTTTTAATATCCTAGAGTAGAAATTGTCTCATAGTAGGTATTTAGTGGATATCTGGTGTGTTCCTGATGCAGGGATCCTTCTCTAATCATGTTACCATATCGAGAAAAAAGAATGAAACCAATTGTGAGCATCATAGAAGGTACTGTCGGTCATTGTAAGTTGGCCGACCCTTCGTTTATCCTTGAAAACTGTTTTCATTTTTATTGTTCCTTGTATTTATAATTTTTTCTTGAATGATGATATATTTATATTTTACTCTCATTTATTTTCAACATTAATTAATATCATGGGTTGGTGGTGTTCTTGTCGTTCATGTAGTATCCCAAAAGTTTTGAAGCACGTTAAATCATTCTATTCTTCACTACTTTCATTATTTTTTGATTATTTTCTTCTCACTTTATAATTATACTCTTCTTCACCCTTTATGAGACATTATCATTGTTTCTATGATTTATTCTTTCATCTCAAATACTTCTAGAAACTATACCTTCATTTGATGACCATAGACCATTTCATGGTGGCTTAAGCTCGACGTAAACCCCAACAAATTGGTATCAAATCCAAAAAAATAATAGAATTTAAAAAGTAAGAAATTGAAAATTTTAATGTTTAAAATGATTTTAACTTGTTGGGATTCAAGACAAGGGCCCTACTACTGTAGTAAGGTCTTATCGATGAATTGCATTGTCCAAAAAAACCCAGTCACCTGGTCTACCAATGATCAAACTAATACCACCTACAAATAAATATTTTTTGATGTTGTTTAGAAGACCCATTGTTCCCTTTATTTTTCCCTTATGAGATAAAGAGCTTAGGGAAATAGTATTTTGAGACTTTTGATCCTGAAATATGGTTGAAACTAGAGAAGCTCTATATGATCGCATAACTGATTAGTCACCTCTAGAATTAACATAGAATATTAACATTTAAATTGTGTCTTGGAACCTCAATACGAACCCATTTTGATGAATTCAATAATATTATTATTGATTTTTCTAATATAAAATTATTTTTTTAGGATGAATATCATGTTATGATTCTATTAATCTCTCTTAATAGTTCTTATAATACTCTTTTCAAACCCATGATGTATGGTTTTGAAGCCTTTCCCCTTGAAGAGGTTAAATCAACCTTGTTGTCTAAAGAGTTTCATATAAAACATAATGTAAAGGGTGAGTTTGAGACCTTTTTTACAAGTATTAAACCATAAAACAAGAGAAAAAAATAAATACAACTGTTTTAATGACCCTAAATAATGTAAATAAAATCCCCATTATGACTTAATGAAATTTTTTATTATGTAATGTGGTTATAGAAAACACATGCACTTATTTGGGTTTATTATATCCTATCATGTTTAAAAGATCCTTAATAATAATTATCATTGATGATATATTCATTAAATAGTGATCATATGATTACTATAAATATAGGGTTTTAACAAATCCTGTTGACACAGAAAAAGTAAGTGACGACCTCAACTTGTATGATTATACCATATGAAGCCCATTCATCAGAAATTACGAGGGAGATAACATCATTATGATTTTCCCTTTTCCAATACCAATCTGAGATCCAAAAATTTAAGCATGAGAAAAACCATTTATGGTAGAATTTCAATCCCATTGAGATCAAGGATCAAAACATATACGTCGAACCACCCCATGAAAATCTCACTGTCGCATAACTTACTCTTAGTGTATTTTCTGGTTTATTAAAGGGCTATGTACCAAGACCGTAATAATATGAATATATATATATATATTATATAATAATGTTTTATTTACTTCTTATCATTACTCTATAAATGTTTTTTATTTTTTTACAATAAACCACAAAATGTATTTTTATCTATTATTCAATTTCAATTAAGACGTATATTTTCATGAATTAATGGATTTTTTAAATAAATATTGTTCTAATTATATAATTTTATGAAATAATTGTTATCAAATATAAATTGTCATACATTTTTTATGAAGTCAAATGTAATTTTTATAAGGGTTTGGAAACTATTATTATCAAAAAACTCAATATTTTTCAATAAATATCGATTATTATTTTAAAAGTGAAAATTAACATATTTATAAAATTATTTTTGATAAAATGAATATTATTTTTTTAATTAGAACATCGAAATTATCCAATGATTTATTTTTCATAATTTTATGAGATAGTCAAATTTTTAGGTAAAAATTCAATACCATATAAATATACGATTTGTATTATGAAATCATAATGAACCAAAAGGAATGTAATAAATACTATAAATGGTATCAAAAAACAAATATATGTTTTTCATTTAAAATAATTTGATTTATTTTTATTTTAATAATTTTATAAATCCTTTAGGAATCCTCCAAAACCATTAATATATTTTAATGTATTTAAATCTTTTCTTTAAGAGTATGACTCAATTCCGCATAAGGAAACTATTTTATTAATTTAGGACCTTGGAGTTATAAAATAATTAAAAGAAACCCTATTATGTATAAATCATATTAAAACCCCATGGTAAGGTTTGGGGTTTTGGTTATTTTATTATATAGAGTCCAAAACCTAAGTGTGGGAAATAATAAAGAACTTATCTCTCTTTCCCTATATATACCCACACAAAATCCCATTTATATCAAAATCCTTTTAGCACATTATTACACTAAACTAACCTATATATAGTCCTACCATGTTTCCCCTAAGCACTCAAGAATATCCTCTCAAGCATTTTGAATCACACGCTCAAGGTAAGGATCCTCCATTTATCACCTTTATTAAAGAATATTCTTCATTTTATTCCCTTTTATTTTCAATTACTTATGTTGTGGTGTGTTTTCCACATGAACCATAAATTCTTTAGGATTTATGAATACCCCTTTTACTTCATTAATCCCTCCCATGAACATTTATGTTCCCCTATTATGTTGTCAAAATTTCCCTACGATATTCTATGCCAAAAAATGTGTAGTTAATACCCATACCCAATTACTATCAAGGGTGTTCACATTTATACATACATAATTATTATATTTGGGACTTACATGTATATATTCCAAATTTATTTATTATGAAATAAAATTCTATGGATAATGATTTCATGTTATATGATCTATGTGGCACACTTAATCATGAGAATAAAATGAAAGTGATGGGTGAGACCGGAATTATATAGTGCTCTAATGCATTGGGAAATGTTTAGTCTCATAAGATTCTATGTTGGGATAGGTATTAAACCTAATTACTTTATGGGAATTTTTTAATCATGATTTCTTTTCAGTTTTCATTCTATGTTTATGATGCAGTGTTTTAAGTTGTTGGCACATTTCTCATGTTTCCTTTATGTTATTATGTTATAGCGTGCCTCATTTTTCATGTTTATGGTTATCATTCATTTTATGTCTCATTGATATACCTATTTTCTAACATGAATTACTTTATTCATGTAAATCTGTGTTTATTCCCTTACTGGGCTTTATAGATCACCCCTTTCTTATGTATGTCCCCAAGTTATCCTTGTAGTTTTAAGTATGGAGGAATATTATGAACATGTTAAGGATGTTTTCAACAAAGATGATGTATTTACTTTTTTATGTTGTTATGTTATGTACCTAATTCCAAAATACACTATACTTCTCAGTATTCTAGGTTTTATTGTGTGCAATATTATATAATAAATCATGAATTAATGTGTAATAAAGTGTAGGGTTGTCATAATTGGTATCAAAGGAAAAATTTAGTTATTTTTGGGATTAGTATTAGAAAACTATAGAGAAAGACTTAGATATAAAACTATGTATAAGAAAACATCCTAGTATTTTGGTAATTATATATTATGTGGTTTACCAATAAAATACATCTCTATCTGGATACTACAAGTGAATGTGGCTCTGGTACTGATGTGCATAGAGGTAAAACCCGAAAACACTAATTTGAGCTAGACTCATCCAGGAAATGGTGCACAATAATGGGACTTTATTCCCATATATTTTGACTCTCCAATGGGATATTATTTGGTAAATTCATAATCTCTCTATGAACCATTATTAGGAGAACAAAAAATTCCCATAAGATTCCATGTTAGGAAATATATCATGGATAACATAGATTAAATCCTAGAAATTCACAAGTTAAGGGAAAAAAATATATAAGTTATCCCTTTATTTTTATTGTATTATAATTTATGTTTTTAATAGTTTAAAAATAATCACCCATAATTTTCCCTTTATTCTATCCAATGGCTTGAAATAGGAGGAATCAGGTAAATAACCAATGTGACGGGAAATGTGATTACTACCCCCAACAAGATTTTAAACCTGATGGGAGTGTGAATCAAGAAATTTTTTAAGATCCTTTCTCAGATAACTCAAGTTATGAATAGAAACCTAGATCAAGAGGAGTTCCCAAATCCCCCTTAGAAAGAACAAGCTTCAATTTAGACCTTTATGTGAAAATTTCCCCTGACATTCAATGGATCATCTAATCCCATAATCAGGGAACAATGGATCGAGTCCATTGGGAAGATCTTCTCTATCATTCAATGTTCTGAAAAATAGAAGTACATATAGTATTTTTATCATATGAAGGTATAAGCTGATTATTGGTGTAAATTGATCAAGATTACGAATCATGAGGAAGAGATAGAAACAATGGGGTGGAAGGAATTTTGGAATGTGTTTTTCGATAAATATTTTCCTCACACTATCCAACTTAATATGGAATGGTATTTCCTTTCCCTTAGGAAAACAGAATACTAATATATCGGGGTGTATGAGTAAAATCTCACAGGACTTGTGTGATGCACCTATATCTTCTTCATTACCCCCGAGTGTAAGGTTGATAAGTTCTTTGGTGGGCTAAAACCTAATATAAAAAAATCCATGGAGATTTGAGACTTTGATAGCTATGTGAAATTTTTATGATGTGCTCTTAAAGTCAAAACAGAGATCCTAAAATCTCAAGGGTACCATAGGGATAAGAATTGAAAAATGGATTTTAATTATGGTAGGCCAATGGAGAAGTATAACGATGCTATGAAATTTCAACATCCCACTTTTCAAAAGTTTTGAGAGACAAACTCTTGAAATTGCCTAAGGGGGGTGAGGAAATACTTTATGTGTGGGAAGGAAGTAAACCTAAATAGAGATTGTCGACAGAACAAACCAAATAATTAATTAGAGGAAAGGAATGATATGGTCAACCATCAGAACATTTTTCATTTCTTTAACTGCAAGAAAGTAGTGCACTTTTCAAGCCAATGCAGTAAGCCAATGGTTTTCGAAGACAACCAATAACCTCCAAGTCATCAAGGGAGATCTTTTTCAATCACAAACACTGAGGTGGATCCCAAAAAATAAGTGGTGATAGGTATTATAGTTATTTATTCATGAATAGTTAACATACTTTTTTATTCCGGTTCTATGCATTCCTTCATACCACGAAGTTTTAGTAGAACTATTCAAACCCCACCACAAATCATGGAAGTAGAGTTGTCGATCAAAACATAAAATGGGGTAATTATTTCACCCCAAGTATATAACTCCTCCCCTATCAACATTTTTGAGCTAAAATTTACATTGAACCTTTTCATACTCCCTTTGGTTTATTTTTTGATGAAATTATGGGTATGGATTTACTTTACCTATATAGATCAAACATTAATTACCACAAGAAGTAAATCACTCTCTATATTAAGAATACTCCACTGATTCTATAAAAATGCAAGGAAATAGATGGATATTATTTAGCACCAACATCTCAAGCGTGTATATTATTTCCTGAAAAGAAAGCATATCTAGATGAAATTATTGAGTCTAAGGAAAGGATCATCCTTGAATACATTCCAATTGTGAGGGAATACACTGAATTGTTTCCTAAAAAATTTCCCAGTCTTCCTCATTATCAAGAGATTGAATTTTAAATCAAGATTATACCTAGGTAATATACATTATCCAACAATCCATATAAAATGGATACTATGGATCATGAGTATCTGAACAAACTACTACAGGAGAATCAGGATAAAGGGTTCATAAGCCCAAGTGATTCACCTTGGGATGCACCAGTCCTCTTCATCAAGAAGAAGGATGGGTCAATACACCTTTGAATTTACTATCATGAGATCAACAAGATCATGATAAAGAAAAAGTATCATCTACCATATATTTATGACTTGTTTGATCAATTATGTGGATCACAATACTTCTCCAAGGAGGATCTTTGATCGGGATATTACTAAGTTAGGTTGAATAAGGATGATATCCCCAAGATTTATTTTCACAAAAGGTATGGGCACTATGAGCTCATAGTAATTCCACTCAAACTCACAAATTTTCAATAAAACAATATGGACTTAATGAATAGAGTCTTTAGATATTACCTCCAAAAAATTTTCGTAAGTCTTTCGAGATGATATTCTAATGTACACCAAAAGAAATAAGGAGCCTGAGGAGCATCTAATCACTCTGATAAAGAACTTATGAAAGGATAAGATTTATTCCGAGTAAAAAATGTGAGTTCTGGTTGAAGTAAGTATCATTATTATGGCATATTATCACAAGAAATGGGTTATATATGGACCCTTTAAAGATATAATCAATTGAAGGATGGTCGAGGCCAACAACTATTACATATATTTGTAGTTTCCTTGCATTATTTGGGTACTATCATCGATTTTTGAGAAAATTATCATGATTTTCAAACCTTGTAACCAAGATAAAAGTGAAAGTAGTCACGTTTTCTTGGAATGATGATTGTGAATAGAGCTTCAAGGAGTTGAAATTGAGGCTTTTCACTGCACCTATACCCACAAAACCCATAAGTGGAGAAAATTTCATGGTATTAAATGGTGCCTTAGAGAAGGGTTTGGGCTATCTGTTAATAGAAAATGACAAGGTGATTACTTATGTTTCAAGAAAGTTAAAATTTCATGAATTGAAAAACCCAATGCAGGGTCTGGATTTGGATGCACTGATCTTTAATTTGAAGATAAGGTGGAATTATCTCTCAGAGGAGAAGAGTGAAATATATACAAATAAAAAAATACTCAAGTATATATTCATACAGAAAGAGCTGAATATGCACCAACGGAGATAGATATTTAAGATGAAGAAATATTAATTCTCAATACACTACCATCCCGGAAAATAAAATAAAGTGTAAGATGGTCTAAGGAGAAAGGATCCAGAAATATTATCATTAATGAGGATTGAGAAATATTTGATCTTCTTAGACTTAAAGAGTATGGAAATGGGAATCATAAAATAGGGAACAACATCAGTCCTTTCAAAAATGATTTCTCAACCATCTCTTTTGGAAATGATAATGGATGTTCAAAGAGGTGATGTGTGAATTTTGAAGAAAGTGGAAGCTGTAAGAACAAGTGAAATCCTTGGATTTCAATGTTAATAAATAAGGAGTTGTGATATTTAAGTCACGAATATATGTACCACCAAATCCCGAGTTAAAGGATATATTGGATGATGCACACAGTTTGACATTCTCCATCCATCCAAGAAGCACAAAGATGTATCGAGATATCCAAGAGTACTATTTGAGGGATAATATGAAGAATTATAATGTGGAAAATACATCAAGATTTCTTATATGTCACTAATTGAAGTCTTAAAGGTAAAAATTCATGGGGTACCCATACATACATGGAAGTGGGAAAATATCACCATGGACTTTGTCACTGGTCCTCTAAAGATATCAAGAGGATGTAATGTTATCTGGGTTGTGTTGGATCATATTTAAAATATTGAACACTTGATTTCAATTCGATAGGACTTCTCACTCGATCAACATTCAAGGATATACATTAGAGAAGTGGCGAGGCTGCATGGAACACCACTATCGATTGTATCCAATCAAGATCCAATATTTACCTCCACGTTCTGGAAGAGTCTCCAGTGCACTCTAAATATTGTTTTGAACTTCATCATGGCTTATCACCCTCAAACTAATAGACAACCTAATTGGAATATCCAGACACTTGAGGATATTTTGAGAGTGTGTTCAATTGAATTCAATGGAGGATGGGGATAATGTGTTCCTCTGGTTGAGTTCTCATACAATAACAGTTTCCAATAAAGCATCCAAATGGCTCCCTATGAATCCATTTATGGGAATAGGTGCATAACACCTGCATGTTGAGATGAAGTTGGGGAACACAAACTTCTAGGTCCTGAAATGATCCAATAATTAGAGGAAAAGGTTAATATCATTCAGTAGCACATCAAGGTTGCTCAGAGTCATAAAAAGAGTAATGCTGATAATAATCGACGAGACCTATAGTTTGATTTTAGATACATGGTATTAGTTCGCATATCTCTATGGAATAAATTCATGAGATTTGGGAAGAAATTAATCTTAGTTCAAGATACATCAGTTCTGTTGAGATCATTGATCGCATTGGAGTGGTGGCCTATTGACTAGTACTCTCAAAAAACCTATCTCAAATAAATGATGTATTCCATGTATCCCTCTTGAGGAAGTACATACCAGACTGCTCACGTGTAATCAATCTAGATGTGGTACTGTTGGATAATTATATTTTCTATGAGGAGCATCTGGTGGGTATATTAGAATGTAGAGACAAAGTTATAATAAATAAGAAAATGGACCTAGTAAAAGTGTTGTGGAGAAACCATAAGTTTGAATAAAAATTTTGAGAACTGGTTGAATAGATGAAATAGATTTACCAATATATATTTTATTGTGGTAAATGAACATTTCAAAGATAAAATTTCTGAATGGGAGGAGATTGTAATGACCCAAACTTTTATAAATAAAATTCCCCTTATGATCTAATTAAATGTAAAATTATGTAATATGGTTATAGAAAACACATGATCTCATTAAGTTTAATTATATCTTATCGTATTTAAAATATCATTATGAAACATTATCATTGATAATATATTCATGTAATAGTGATCATATGATTAGTATAAATAGAGGGTTTTAACAAATCCAATTGACACAGAAAAAGGAAATGATGGCCTCAAATAGTAGGATCATACACTAAGATTGCCATTTATCTTTTATTTCCATTCCATCCTTTTATTTTATTTTATTATTTCCTTTTATTTCCTTTTTTCCTTATCTTTTATTTTTCTCTTATTTTTATTTATTTTATTTTTCTTTCTTTTCTTTATTTTTTTCTCCTCTCCTCTCTCCCTCTCCCTTCGCTCACATCTCACCCCTCCTCTCCCCTAGGTGGCACACCAACTAGTAGCCCCTTCGAAAGGCCGCTGCTCCGCTTTCCAACGTCCAATTCCTTCGTCATCAGGTGCACAGTAAACCTTAGGGAAAGGATAACATTTCTCAAGTGGAATCATTATATTCTGTTGAGTATTCTACACGTAGTTTGTTGCGGATGATTTTTACCCTATTTTGGGGTTTTCTAAAATCCTTCGTTTTCATCCATTTTAGGTCAAATAAAATCCTACCTCAGATCATAGAGTCATCTAAAAATACAAGGTAGGGTTCTTACTCACTTTCCCTCCATTTCGTTGCGGTTTATAAAGACGCACCGTTGTGCCATTAGTCGGTGCCTACCAGCTTTGTGCTTTTTTACCCAATTTAAATATCTTAATTGTTTTCACTAATTATTGTAGTCTTAATCATCATAGATTAATTTTTTTTGAATTATTTCAACAATATAGGACACCATTTGGGCGTGCCTACATAGTCGGTGTATTTTTCTGTTAGCCAGGTTATTAATTTAATTAACTTCGTGTATTGCACAACCCCTTTTAATTGTTTTTTTAATTAAATAAATAGTTGTTTGAATTGTTACAATAATGTTGGACACCCCTTTGGGCATGCCGACATAGTCTATGTAACCTTCCGTTGGTTGGGTTTATTGTTTGATTAATTTTATGTGTTGTGAATCACTTTTAATTGTAATTATATTAACTAAATAGTTTCTTTGAACATGAACTTGAATTGTTGGATCATTGGCACTTGTTTTGATGAACTATTTATTATTTAAATGAGCATTATCCATGGAGGTTGATATGATATGTATATTGCCTTTCAAGTTGTTATGTTGTGCTGTTAAATTTATGCCTTGTGATGCACGGGTGTATTTGGTTAGTTTTCAAGTTGCGACTTTATATGTTGATTATGTCATATCTTCTATTGTGAAAACTTTAATTAAATTCAGGATGGGGAAAGGATGTAGGTCCTGTATTAAGGGACACGCTTAGATCCTCTATTCTTGATGGGTTACCTCTATGTGTCGGTGGGTGGTGTCATTCGCTTTGTCGGACCGAGACTTCCTCGGGCTTTATAATACTTTTGAGTGATACCAGTTCAAAAAGGGCCCATCAGGACGGATCCATTGGCTTGTGGCTAATCCAACCTTGGATGACACCTGACCCCTTTTTGCGAGATCGGGACAGACTCAGGGTAAATCCATACCTTGGGCGATACTTTGTCTTTTGAAATATTTCCTTGGATGGGCTCGTTGGTATTGGATAAATTCACGTATGTTCCGTAGCGATACCTTCGGGATGGGTTCGAACTCCAAATCGCAACTTAAACCTTAATAATGATGCACTTAAGGGTTATATTATTTCCATTTGAGTTTTTATTGAGAATTGAGATGCCCTTATGATATGTGGAATTTCACCTGGTTGACACTTGACTTAGACCCCAAGTCAAAGCACACGCTTGGGGTATATACATCTTCCTTGTTGTACCGTGCTTTCTGGTTTTATATGTGTCTGTGTGTGTGTTCATGCATTTTGCTGACAGGTACCCTTTCAGACTACCAGCTTAGGTTGAAGCAGGTCATTAGGCGTAGGTTTCATTTGGAACCCAAGCCGACTTATTTATTTCATTATGTTTAAATTAACTATCTGAAAATATTAAGTAATGGAACAGTTCATTTTATTGTTGCACGAAATAGAATGGTTTACACACCGTGGGTTCCGGCCTACTGGTATTTTATCTCACACCCTACTCGGGCGTCATGGACACTCGAGTAGATTACATGCTCGTAGGTATTGAAAAAGGGAAGTGTGCTGCTTCTGATGCTTGACTATTTATTACTACTTAGGACAGAGACTCGGGCACAGGACTGGGCCTTGATCATGATGCAGTTGCTGCTTGTGTCCTTTCTTTTAGTTGACTGTGTTTTTGAGTTCTGTTTTCCATACTTTCAGTTTATACTCATATCATGGCATGACATACTTCTGTGAGCTTCTAAACTTGGTTATTATCTTCCATTTGGATTTATTTATATTGCTTCTGCTGCAGTTTATTCATTCACATTCTCCCACTATTGATTATTTGTTGATGTTTACTTCCGCTGTAATATTATTTATTACCAATGAGGGAAAAGTATCCCCCACAGACACATAAGATCTCTTGCTACTAGTTGTAAGCCTTTGGAATTTGGGGAGATGCGCTGGAGGTTATGTAACCCACCGGTCCGGCCACCTTCTTAGAGGTGAGCCGGGTCGGGACGTTACAAACTGGTATCAGATCTAGTTTTCATTTTGTCTTACTGTTTGGGTTAGACAGAAGACTGGGATATAGATATTTGGAATGTACCATGTTCTTGGACGTGGCTAACCCATGTATAGTGGAAACCCAAATCCCTGGGTTGGGATCGCAGTTGTTGATTATTCCAATTACTGTTGATATGATTTCACCATTGGGTGACTCTCTTGTATTGCATTTTTATTATGTTGTTATTGTTGAAATAATGGGTTTACCATTTCAGCCTAATTATACGAGGGAAATACATTCCATTCATCATAATAGTCACTATAGGATTTAAATTCCATGCATATTTCCATGCCATATCTACTTTCAGCATGCATTTTCCTGTTTGCATGTGAGTGTTGTTGTTCCTAGTGGTAAAAATTTGAATTGTGGGTTTATTGAATATAAAGTTGTGATATTTTGGTAGATGTTAGCCTGACTTAACCTAGGAATGGACTGTATAACTATTTAGTAATTATTTTTAGTTGTCTCTTCCATATCGAAACCCATCTCTTGAGGCGGGTTGTATTTTGTTTAGTGCTCAGAGGCAGGCTATGTACCTAACCTCTTTTGCACCTTACATGTTTTTTTCACCTTCTATACTCCTTGTCTAAGGGTGTGTGTTTGCCTGTTGTAGAAAAATGTCACCACGACATCTTCTTGATGTGCCTCATGAGAGTGGCAATGCGCGCATTCCAGAGATGGTGGGTCCTGAACCACCAGTGGTTCCTCTCGTATAGCCTCATGTGGAACTACCTCTTATCGATCTTCTGAGGGACCCTGACGCTCAGTTCAGGGATAGTCTCCTCAGGTTTATGCATTCAATTTAGAATATCCCCAGACCTACCATGTCTATGGAAGACCTTACGCGGGACTTCCTACTGTATCACCCTCTCACCTTCTTAGCGAGTGGCGGCCCTCATGTTGTAGAGTCATGGATAGAAGCTATAAGGTCTATCTTAGACCACCTTGAGACACTCCAAGAGCGAAGGTTCAAGCTTTTAGTATACATGCTCCGTGACTCTATCAAGCACCGGTGGGATGTTGTTTCTCAGGATGAGAAGACCAGTGTCATGGCTTGGGTTGATTTCCAAGAAGCCTTCTACAATCACTTTTTTCTATAGACTCTGAGAGATGATCGTGTGCTAGAGTTCCTATATCTTCAGTAGGGTTCTATGATTGTGTTAGAGTATTCAAAAAGTTTCACCGAACATCATCATTTTTTCCCATCTCTGACTGGAGACGTGCAGACTACTATGAGGCATTTTGAGGATGGACTTGAGTATACTATCTTCTCATAGGTGAACGTCTTCCGTTTGACCACTATTATGGATGTCATGAACTAGGATCTAATCTCAAAGTGAAATTTCAGGGAAGCTAAACCAGTGATTCAGGGCGGTTCAGTTCCGAGACAGGGTGACGGCTCTTCTGGCAGCAGGAAATTCCATTTTGAAAGTTCACGTGGGGGAAATCCTAGCCAAATTACACGTCTTGATAGCTCTGTCACATGTTATCAGTGCAGTAGAGATGGTCAAAAGAAACCACAGTTCATGAGAGATCTAAAGGAGTACTGATCTTGTGGAAGGATGGGTCACCTTTAGTGTTTCTGTCGTTCCGTCTCTTCAAGATCCAGTGGTAGAGGATCCGCACCTACACCTCTGTTAGTTATGGGATCTATGACTCCACAGTAGGCTGGAAGTTATTTTTTCCACCAGTCGATCATGCTGAAGTAATGGTTGAGGTCGTGGTCGAGGAAATCAAGTTCCGGATTATCAGCATCAGTAGAGTTGACCTGATCAGGCCAACTTGGAAGCGTATCAGGGCCGTGGCTCAGTTATCATGTACGCAGTGCAATCAGCACCAAAGGAGAAGATTTAAAGGCCATATACAGTGAGAGGTATGATCCTAGTAGCTTCTACTTTAGTTTCTTCTCTTTTTGATACTAATGCATCACACTCCTTTATATCTGCTATTGTTGTTGAGAGTCTTTGTTTTCCAATTGAGTATCATTGCGGCGTCATATCTCTTGACACTCCTCTTGGGGCTAGGGAATATGGCATACGCTAGTGCCAAGAGTTCCCCCCTCGAACTAGGTGAGTACCATTTTGTTTGTAATTTCTATATCCTCGACATGTCTGGCATCGAAGTCATCGTCGGTATGAACTGGATTTCTTCTTATCATGACCAAGTGGATTTATATCATCATCGAGTGTCCTTTAAATCCCAAAGGGTGACACATATCTTCACAAAGGAGAATGGGATATGCAGGCAGACCGGGCTAATCCTAACTACGTACGGTTGGGCAGAGTGATAGATCAGTTCGAAAGTCTCTTTATGAGAGATTAGGGAACACACCTAGTTGAATTTCCTCTAGTGGTGGACCTTTTTAGGGATGTCTTCTCTGACTATTTCTCTGGATTACCTCCTATGATAGACGCGGAGTTCACTATCGAGCTCATGCCAGGTGTGGCACCAATGTATATTCCTCCCTATATGATGGCACCAACAGAGCTACAGGAACTCAAAAAGCAGCTTGAAGACCTTGAGGATAAGGGTTTAATCAAACCTAACATATCGTCATGGGTTTCAACTATCCTTTTTTCCAAAAAGGCAGACAGTACTCTATGTTTATGCGTGGATTATCTTTGAATCAATCATATCACAGTAAAGAATCGATATCCATTGCCTCGTATAGATGACCTCTTTGACTAGCTCCAGGGAGAAACTATTTTCTACAAGATTGATCTGAGGTCATAATATCACCAATTGCATGTACAAGCATCTGACATACCACATACGACATTCAGATGTAGGTACGGCTTGTACGAGTATCTAGTTATGCCTTTCGGCCTCATGAATGTGTCGGTAGTCTTCATGGCTCTGATGAATCAGGTTTTTCATCTGTATCTTGATTCCTTTATGGTAGTCTATGTGGATGAAATATTAGTGTATTCATGTTCCAGACACAACCATGCAACCCATCTTGAGATCATGCTAAGTACACTGAGAGAGCACCAGTTATACGCTATGCTCAGTAAATTCCACTTTTCGATTGATAAGGTACACTTCTTGGGTCATATTATATCTAAAGTATGGGTATCAGTTGACCCATAAAAAGTGAGCATCGTGGTTTTATGGGAGAATCTCAAGGGGTTCTTCGACATCCGCAGTTTCTTAGGGCTTACTGGCTACTACAGGTGATACATCCCGGATTTCTCCCGCTTAGCAGCACCTCTTAAGACACTGACTAAGAAAGGTGTATAGTTCATCTGGTCAGAAGGTTATGAAAAGTATTTTCACGAATTGAAAGGAAGACTAACCTCAGCCCCAATCCTGATTCTTCCTGAACCTGGTAAGAGCTATACAGTTTATTGTGAAGCTTTAGGAATCAGACTGGGTGTAGTTTTGATGTAGGGTTATCGAGTTGTGGCTTATGTATTCCTCCAGCTAAGACCTCATGAGTGGAACTATCCTACCCATGAACTTGAGTTTTCAGTTTTGGTTCATGCTCGATGCTATTGGAGACACTATTTTTTGGGTGAGATATTCATTGTTTACACGAATCATAAAAGCTTGAAATATATCTCCATGCAACAAGACATTAACTTAAGGCAACGCAGGTTTTTCAAATACTTGAAATAGTTTGATTTTGAGCTTGCCTATACCCCTGGTAAAGGTAATGTTGTGGCAGATGATTTAAACCACAAGACATAGTCATAGGTCGTGCAGGTAGCCAGCAGTGAGTGGCAAATGATGGCCTTGTTTTCAGAGATTCATCTGGAGGTTCAGGAGAAGAGTGGACAACCAGTTCTAATAACTCTTGTAGTTACATCCTCTCTTCTAGAGCAAGTCTGCAGGCAACAGTTGACTAATCCTGAGGGGATCGTTTTGATGGAAAGTTTTACAGGAGAGAAGCCACCTCCTGGTTGGGTTGTTAATGGCAGTGAAACTCTCCTTTTCAGTGGTCGTGCATGGGTACCTTCAGGTATGTGGGAAGAGATGATGAAGGAATCTCACACCTCTGTTTGGTCAGTTCACTATGGGTTGACCAAGATGTACAGAGACATGTGTCGACATTATTGGTGGCCTGGTATGAAAAATCAGATAGCAGGTTTCATCACTCAGTGCTCCACCTTCCAACAGGGGAAGGCAGAGCAACACCGACCTGATGGACTCCTACAGCCTCTATCCATTCCTGAATGGAAATGGAGTGACATCACCATGGATTTTATTACAGGCCTTCCAAAATCTTCTCGAGGCAGCGATGCAGTATGGGTAGTTGTCGATAGGTTGACCAAGGTTTCACACTTCTTGCCTATTCGAGAGTCCTTTTCGATTGATGAGTTTGGAAGGTAGTATATCCGAGAGATTGTGTGACTTCATGGTGTACCTCATTCTATTATATCGGACAGGGATGCCCACTTTACATCAAGGTTCTGGCAATTATTGCAAAAGGCACTAGGATCACAGGTACTTCTGAGTACTATATATCACCCTCATTCTAATGAGATGTCTTAGAGAACTATACGAGTGTTATATGATATGTTACTGGCATGTATCCTTGATTTTAGAGGCTCCAGGGATAAGAATTTAACTCTTGTTGAGTTTACCTATAATAACAACTTCCATGAGACAATTCAAATGGCTCTATATGAGGACCTCTATGGTAGACCGTGTCGTTCACCTCTATACTGGCTCGAAGCAAGTGAGACAGCTCTATTGGGTCCTTATCTCATTCAGGAGACTTATGAGAAAGTTCAGCTGATTCAGAAGCGTATGACTACAGCTCAGTCCAGAAATAAGTCTTGTGATGATCGTCGTCGCAGACCCCTGGAGTTTGAGGTGGGACATCGAGTCTTTTTGTGTGTTTCTCCGAGGTTGGGTCACAGGCGGATCAGGAGGCAGGGGAAGTTATCACCGAGATACATCGGGCTATTCGAGATAGTGGAGAGAGTTGGGCAGGTAGCCTATCGGTTATAGTAACCTCATAGGTATCATTCCATGCACGACATTTTCCATGTATCTTAGGTCTGACAATATCATCCAGATCTGTCTCATTATTTTGACACTGACGACATCAAACTTGACACTGATGCATCCTTTGTGGAGAATATGATCCGTATCATCGACTGTATCATGAAGGTCCTCTAAGGCAAGTTATTCCCTCTGTTCCGGGTGTTGTGGGAACATGAATGTGTTCAGGACGAGACCTAGGAGTGAGAGACGGATGTATGAGCTCAGTGGCCGGAGCTTTTCTCTGGGAACATTCCACTACCCTCGAAAGGGAAACTCAGAGACGAGTTGTATTAAGGTGGGGATGTTGTAACATCTCAGACATAATCAATTATAGACCGTTTTAATTTTAATGCAGTCTAATTAATTAAGCATCCTGGGGTGTGCGCCTGCGCACCTCGTAGAGGGTCCCATGAATCTTTTAAATTAATTTAATTAACTGCATCCTTTTAATGAAAATGCAAGGTCGCGCCTTAGCGTGATGTTCGGGTTTAAATAATTAATTAAAGACTGAAAAATAATAATAAGATATTTAAATAAGATTTAAGAGAAATCAATAAAGGATGAAAAAATTTTTTTAAATAAAATAGAATGGGGGCTACGGGAAAAATAAAAATAATTAAAATGGGGGATTTCCATTTTTAATTATTTTTATCTTTTATTTCCCTTCCATCCTTTTATTTTATTTTATTCTTTTCTTTTATTTAATTTTTCCTTATATTTTATTTTTCTCTTATTTTGCTTTCTTTTCTTTTTCTTTCTTTTCTTTCTTTTTTTCTCTTCTCCTCTCTCCCCCTCCCTTCACTCACGGCGCACCCCTCCTCTCCCCTAGGTGGCGCACCAACCAGCAGCCCCTTCGGAAGGTCGCTGCTCCTCTATCTGACGTTTGATTCCTTATCCATCAGTTGAGTAGTAAACCTTAGGGAAAGGCTAACATTTATCAAGTGGAATCGTTCAATTCGGTTCAGTATTCTACGCGCAGTCTGTTGCAGAATATTTTTACCCTATTTTGGGGTTTTTCAAAAATACTTCGTTTTCATCTATTTTAGGTCAAATAAATGATTACCACGGATCTTAGAGTCATCTAAGACTACAAGGTAGGGTGACTACTCACTTCCCCTCCATTTCGTTGGGGTTAATAAAAACACAACGTTCTGCCGTTAATCAGTGGCTACCAACTTTGTGCATTTTTACCCAATTTAAATATCTTAATTGTTTTGACTAATTTTTTCATCCTTAATCATTTTAGATTAATTTTTTTGAATTGTTTCAAAAATATCGAACACCCTTTGGGGAGCCTATATAGTCGTAGTATCTTTTTGTTATCCGGGTTATTATTTTAATTAACTACATGTATTGAGAAACACTTTTTTATTGTTTTTTTAAATTAAATAAATAGTTGTTTGAATTGTTGCAACAAAGTCGAACACCCCTTTGGGTGTGCCAACATGGTCGGCGTAACCTTTCGTTAGCTGGGTTTGTTGTTTGATTAATTTCATGTGTTGCGAAGCCCTTTTTATTGTAATTAAATTAAATAAATAGTTTCTTTGAACATGAACTTGAATTGTTGGATCATTGGAACTTGTTTTTGATGAACCTTTTATTATTTAAATGTGCATTATTGTCACAAACGAAGTCGGGTTTCCATTAAACCGATGCCTGACCCGGTCCGCGGCAAGGCCCGAAGGGCGTTCCCGATCCCCACGAGCTTGCACAAGTTCCTGGGTATCACAAATTAAACATGGGAATAGTTTCCATGAATAAACAAACATGAAACAATTATAAGGATGAATAAATTTAAAACTAAGGTTAACAACCAAACATTCCCTTAAACTAAGGTCAAAATAAATGTTTACAACTTGACCAAAAAAACAAATGGGGTGAAAGTAAAGGAAAAGCTAAAAGGCACTTACTCAAACCTCCGTGCAACATGAGGAGTCACATTCCCAAGCCATGTCCACCAAACCGACACAAGAGTACCACTAACAACCCGAAACACCCAAGATATGCTCGATGCCTAAACCTGGAAAGAAAAAGAAATTGAATATATATACACCCAAAGGTGTATGTAGGGTGTGAGCTAAAAGCCCAGTAGGATGCCACCGAGAAAAGGTTCCATGCATAATTATTAAATGACAAATACATTTTAAATTTAATGGAATAAAAATAAATAAGTGCTTAAATAATTTTAATGAAATAAGTTTTTAAGGAATACTACTCTAAAAGGAAAACAACTTAAATTAACACGCACACACACACTTTCTTGGTAACCCCAACGTCACACTGTGTGCCGACGGTGAGTACAAAGAAAAAGAGGACCACAATACATGGGAGAGGCCCTAAAGATACTAGCGAGAAGTGGGACCCTATAACATTGTGTCTCGATGAAAAATGGTATAAAAACACAACAATATATGTTCTCGTGAACGATACACTAGTAGGGAAACACATCCATAACCTAGTGGTCTCCAAACATCATCCAAAAGTTTAGTTAGTGTTGTAGTCGCTAATCCTGTAGAGACCCGAAGCCTGACGTACATGGACTTTACATTACTTTTGCGGAATACTTAGTACATTACAAAAACACACACACAAGGACCGTAATAGTTTAGTGTCTTTGGAAACTCGGACTATAATCTTCTAATCGTGGTGAAAGATCTTCAACATCTCCCATAAAGATCTTCCTTTTTTTTACCTAAAACCTTTCTTTATATCCTGGGGAAAAGAAAACATAAAAGGGTGAGCTCAAATGCTCAGTAAGGGTAAACAAAAGAAATATCAATCACATCATATTCATAAGAACATAACATTTTGGAAATCATAACCTGCAAAAGAGAGCATAATTTCATAACATGGGATAAATCATGGCAGTGAAATGTAATCACAATAATCATAACATAAAACATGGAACTTTGTGGCATACACACATAATCATAGAGAATCATTTCTTGTTAGTCAAGACTCATTGCCAAGACTATCTTAGTGGACAAAGTCCCTTTCTGAATCGAGTAATCCTCGTTTCAGTCCTGTTTCACTGAACCGGTATAACCTACCATTCCAGCCATGTCTATCTCATGAGATATAAAATCTTTACCCAATGCATTGGAGGGAGATATAGGTCCCACCCATCTCTTAATGAATCCTTTCTTATGTGTTCCACAAAATCATAAATCATACATCATCGCATAACCCATGTAATAAAAATGGGATTCTTGAAACATCATGACATCATAAATCAATTCATATAAGATAAAGGAATTCATAAACATAATTCCATCTCAACATAGTCAAATCAATGTAAAAATATGGATAGAAACAGAACCCTTTATTATCTTATATGGAAAATAATTTTGATAAAACACTTGAATTGAATTCTTGAGGAAAATATCCTTTCTTCTTCAAAATCAATTTCTTTTCACAAAACATCATGCAATTTTAAAAGAAATAGATTTTATTGAAAATAGTCATGAAATTTTTTAGAGGAAGATTCATGAAAATAAGGCTTTATAAAACAGTAGAAATCCGTTCGTGCCGTATAAGTTAAAAAAACATTCTTTGTACTTTTGTCGAAAAAGTCAAAATGTACCTCGTACGATAAACGACAAAATATTCCTTTCATATCTTTTACTAAAAACTAACCAAAGGGTAAAATTGGATTTAAACCATTGTAGTTGGATGGAAATAATATTACATATTGAGGAAACATGGATGTGGATGATAAAATAAACCCCAGTAAATACTTACGAATAAACAATCTCGGATAAAAATGAGATTGTGATATTTCCCTTACCTTAGGTCCGACTTGCTTTGTAAGTGTCCGAACCTCCTGTATAATGATTTAAATCATGTTATTGACTTATTACAGAATCATATTCATTGTTATGATATCATATATTGTTCACTTATGACATTATATTACCCGTTCTTTTGTAAACTCCATGTTAAAGAAGCGTTTTGGGTAAAATCGTTTCATTTATCGTAGGTGTTTTGACTTGTTGTTCTTGACATCATTATTACTTATATCATGATTTACTTACTTCCAGAATATAAAATATGATTTATATATATATTCAGTATATATATATATATAATAGGTAGATAAATAAAATGAAAAACACCGTTCATGGAGACGGTAGTCCGTACGTACGCATGAACGCTGTTTTCCTTTCCTTATTGTCTTGAAATGGAAGTAAGTAGATGACATACATATGTATATATATACATAAATTCAGTAGCTTTATAATGTCATATATTTCATTATTATTTCTTATATATACATTATAATCATTCTTAAATGGTTAACATGGAGAATGAATCTCATCGCGTCGTGGAGACGGTAGTCCGTACGTACGCACGAGCGATGATATCATTTCTATAAATATTGAATTGAATTGGAGTGGATTATACAATATATCAGAATCAATATGATGTTGTAATAACTATGTATAGTTATTCTTTACACCATTATACCCATCCATGTAAGGTGGTGGTGGAAAATAGATTACACAACGGCGTGGAGACGGTATTCCGTACGTACGCACGCGCGGTGATTTCTTTTTCCGTAGGATGGATAGATGGTGAAATAGGGTTGTTTCATACTTATAATAACATATCAGTATATGAGTGATACTGATGTTATTACTTCATAATGAAACAACCTAAGAAGAAGAAGTGGAAGAAGAAATAAAGATGAAAGAATTGGTAACAGTAATTACCTCTTCTTTGAAGTGCCTCTTTGAGACCTCCTCTTAGGGCACTAAAATTGGTCTTTGAGGAAGACCAGAACCTCTAGGATGTTTCTAGGGAAGTGGAGAGGAGAAATTGGCAGGGGTTGGCCGAGCTTGAGTGCTCAAATTGGTGTGAGGAGGAGGGGGAGGAGGTGTCCTTTTATAGGGGAGGAGAGGGGCACCTTAGGAATATCTCAAAATATTATTTTATATTAAAGTCAAAATCGGTTTATAATGGTTCTAAAGGGTCTTATTTCGAAGCTAAAGTGGGGATGGGTCGAAATCCTATCAACCAATAGGATTTAGACAAGTTTAGGGTATTATTTTAACCTTATCAATTAGATTTAACTCTAAGTTAAATAATTTAACTTTTACCGTGTCTTTTTGTTTTCTTTCACTATATGGTTAATAAACTTACTATAACATGCCAAACGAACCCCAAATTGTATATTATTAATACATATATCCTTATCTAAGTCATTTGTCCGAACCTTAGATTTTTAGGAACAAAATAACAATTAGTAATATAATATTTGATTTAAAAACTATTTTGTGTCAATTTTGACACTATTTGATATATGATTTTTGTGAAAGTCATAACAGAATTATATGTTCGAACCAAGTTGATTAAATCATCACTAATATATCATAGTAACCTAGAAAATTAGTGGAATTCATAAAAAGGCTTAAATTACATTTATTTTGGTATTTATATTATCAATTATGTCAATATTTCATTAATAAGATAATTACTGCATCATCTTTGTGTCATAAATAAATTATATTATTTGATGTCTAAAATTACAAATAAAATACCATCATGTAGGAAATCTTTTTAGCTTTCTAATGAATATTTATAGTCTAATTTATCTTATGTATAACCCCATATTAAAAATGATTTACTTATTAAACTTTAATTTTAACTATTTTAACCCTTCTTTAAATAAATTAATAATAAATGTCCTAATCTAATCCAAGTGGGCCTAAATGGTCATATTTTATTCCTAAGTTTGTTTTTGGTCGAATTACACTTGTCCAATAGAATTAGGACATGTGTTAGGGTAATAGTAATATCATATTTACCCTTAGTTACCCTATTTACTATTAACCGCGGTAAAAAAAAGTAAAAAGTTACTATTCACCAAAAATTATTTTTATCTCATTGAACCACATTTTAGTCCTTGATATTAACCGTGTCTCTCAGATTTTCGAAATTCCATTCACAGAAGCGGTAAAATTAAGTTTTATGCAAAATTCAGTTTTTAACCTACCACTTAGTGGTTTCACTATTCATCAAAAATTGATGTTTTTCAGAACAATGCCAAAATTTCATCCCAAGCTATATTTCATATTCCGAATTCAAAAATGAAGTCTATTTTACCAAATTCATAACATAAAAGTTTCATTAATTAATTTTATAATTAAATCCCGCTGTTAAAACAAATAGCGTGTTTTTAAGAAACAATATCTATCAAAAGATTGACACTTGTTTATGTCTAGTTTAAATGTGAAATTACATCAAATGACCAACATTGTATTAAATTGTAAAAATATATTCTAAATATACTTTAAAACCACTCAAATTAATGATTTATCACTATTAATTATTTCGATTAAAAAAGTTGTTTTTAATTATAATTTAGTAATTTTCACTATTCATCAGAATATGAAAGTTATCCGAAAAGTACCAAAATTTCACCTTAGGCTAAATTCGATACTCCGAATCCAAAAATAAAGTTCATTTTGAAAAATAAGATTTACTGGATTTCAAAAAGTGGTTATTACTATTCATAACGGCTAGTTTTAATAATATTTTTATAGCATATCGTTGTTTAGTGAAACTCGGTATTGCGTACTACACACGCTATCGAGGAAGGTCGCGATTGCGTGTAATGCAAGACAAGTCAAGGATGTGTGTTGTGCAAGCTCCTTTTGGTGTAGCGTACAACACAAGACATTAATAAAATTAAAAAGAATATTTTTTTATAAAATCTTGGGCTGTTACATTCTACCCCCCTTAAAATGAATTTCGCCCTCGAAATTCGTCGGGGTTATAAATGGTTTGCTATTTGAAAGTTTCTTTAATAGAAACCCACATAGTAAAAGGGAATACCAAAACATGGCTTTAAAAAATAAAGTATGAAATGTAACGATTACCCAAATAAACTAATCACTGGGTTTCCACATAGGTGAAAATATGGATATGGAAGAGAAATCTAAGCATCATGTTCTGATGGCGAGTGGTAGAGAACATGGCTATGGAAAAGCCAGTAATCACAAATCCATAGATTTGTGATGATATAAGGTACCATCTGATTCATCAGGTATAAGAGAACTAGGACAACATTTTTGGTTTTCATGATCATTTCCCTAAAGTTAAAGAATTTGAATTAGAATAAATACTTACTTTATTTTGGTAAAATCTCACTGTTGTTCGTGCCTTTAACAATTTCCACTTCATCTCTTAAATAAATGAAGTTGAATTTGTTATTCGTGAAGTGTTAGCAGATCATGTGATAGAATGACGGGTCATTCCATCTGTTTCAAACAAAAGGTTAGCAAAATTATATACATAAGTCGATCTATAGTGAGATTAATCACATATGGACTTATACTTCATATATCATACTGCTTAATATAATAAAACTAGTTTCTACTAAACAGGGACTTCCTGTAGGCTAGTGGTAGGCGATAAAGGCCAGTCGCACTTCGGTTGTGGGTTCGATTCCTACAGCCTTGTCCGAAGCGATGGGCTGTCGCCCGTCCTGTAGGTTGTCCCTTTTTCTAAAACTACGTTACTATAACATCCCATCAATAATATCGAAAATCTTCTATCCTTAAACAATACTAACTTATGTCCAACATAATCCAGTCTAATCTTTAGGCTTATACATAATACTGCAGTCCACTCTCATAATATAGTGACATCGATTACCAGAGATTTAATACTGTCGTTGATCCCCACATATCATAAGATATGTCTTGTTGGTCACATTCCAAACATTCAAAGTCCTTAATCGTGTATTCTCTTGAATACCTTAGTGAAAACATGAGTGCAGTTAAAAGTTAACACTTTCCACATACCAAAATCCTCAAAATTCTATATACTCAAACCATGATATCACTTAGTCCTTATATCAATCATGAGCTCATGAATACTATTAAACATTTCATTTTCTCGTCTTCATTATGCGCATATCATCTTATTTCCAAAAAATATCTCAATCACTTTGAATACCACATCAATAAATACTGCAATACTCAATGATACAACATTATTTTGGAATCCCATTACATAAACACTTAATCATTCCACCACATCGTTGTCATATTCAACATTGTCAATAGTGATCGCATGTGATTTCCCTTTGTCCTTTGCCTTCAGTGGTTGCTCATGTTGATCATCACTAACCCTTGGATTAGGGCAATTATTAGCATAATGCCCCATTTCCTTGCACTTGAAGCATTGAAGTGTTGGCGGTGCGTTCTCTGCAGTGTTTGCTTTATTCACATCATTAGAAACCCTTTTTCCATTACTTCGACACTCAGCTGCTCGATGACCTTCTTTCCCACACTTAAAACATTTTCTAGTCCCTTTTAGACAATCTCCACCATGCTTCTTTCCACACTTTGTGCATAAGGAAACATTCATCTTCTTTTCACCATTATTCTGAGATTTCTCCTTGAACTCCATCTTTCGTTTCTTGTCAAAACCATGAGATGGATATGTAACACCAACTTCCATTTCTTCCTTGATAGCACAACGCACAATTTCTTCATAGCTACTGAAGTCTCTTATAGCTAATGCCCTTCGAAGACTTGGTTTTAAGCCACTGAAAAATCGATCAACTTTACTTTCAGGTTGGATGATAATTCCAGAAGCATACCTTGCAAGTCTTGTAAAATTTGCTTCATAGGTACCAACAGATTCATCATCCCTTTGCTTTAGTTCAAGAAACTCTTTCTCCATCTTTGTTCGAAGAATACGAGGGAAGTACTTACTGAAAAACAAGTTCTTGAACTCGTCCCATTCCATGGACTCAATTTCATCTCTTGGCCTCGTATTCTTGATAAGATTCCACCATTGATCAGCTTCACCTTCCAAACGATATACTGCTAAGATGACTTTATCATGTTCAGAACATTGAAGAACTGAAAATATCTTTTCAGTAGTACTAATCCATTGTTCAGCAACTAATGGATTAGTAGACCCACTGAAAGAAGGTGGACGTTGCCTCATGAAGGACTCAATAGAATATTGTTCCATTCTATGCTCATTTGGAAGTCCAGAATGATTCATAGCTTGTGTAAGTATAGCAATAAGATTTTTCACTCCATCTCCCATAACATTTGTTTGTTCAAGAGGGCAATCATTGCATTGTCCATTGCATTGATCAACACGGTTCCTTCGGGTTCCAGCCATCGTCTAAAACCCATAAAGAATAGTGTGAGAGGCAAAAATCATGCTAGAGAAAACAACATAATAAAGGGGGAGTACCTTCAATATCCAACATCTTAGGTTTAATTCTATGATCGTTAGCGTAATTCTATTACTATAACCTATACGTATACTTAACCTTAGAGACATCCCTAGACATACCTTAGAAATATCTCTAGGGATCTCACTAACGTTTTCGCATCCTAGTTTCCAAAGGTTGACTAAACCTTTCCTCTGATACCAACTGTAGAGACCCGAAGCCTGACGTACATGGACTTTACATTACTTTTGCGGAATACTTAGTACATTACAAAAACACACACACAAGGACCGTAATAGTTTAGTGTCTTTGGAAACTCGGACTATAATCTTCTAATCGTGGTGAAAGATCTTCAACATCTCCCATAAAGATCTTCCTTTTTTTTACCTAAAACCTTTCTTTATATCCTGGGGAAAAGAAAACATAAAAGGGTGAGCTCAAATGCTCAGTAAGGGTAAACAAAAGAAATATCAATCACATCATATTCATAAGAACATAACATTTTGGAAATCATAACCTGCAAAAGAGAGCATAATTTCATAACATGGGATAAATCATGGCAGTGAAATGTAATCACAATAATCATAACATAAAACATGGAACTTTGTGGCATACACACATAATCATAGAGAATCATTTCTTGTTAGTCAAGACTCATTGCCAAGACTATCTTAGTGGACAAAGTCCCTTTCTGAATCGAGTAATCCTCGTTTCAGTCCTGTTTCACTGAACCGGTATAACCTACCATTCCAGCCATGTCTATCTCATGAGATATAAAATCTTTACCCAATGCATTGGAGGGAGATATAGGTCCCACCCACCTCTTAATGAATCCTTTCTTATGTGTGCCACAAAATCATAAATCATACATCATCGCATAACCCATGTAATAAAAATGGGATTCTTGAAACATCATGACATCATAAATCAATTCATATAAGATAAAGGAATTCATAAACATAATTCCATCTCAACATAGTCAAATCAATGTAAAAATATGGATAGAAACATAACCCTTTATTATCTTAGATGGAAAATAATTTTGATAAAACACTTGAATTGAATTCTTGAGGAAAATATCCTTTCTTCTTCAAAATCAATTTCTTTTCACAAAACATCATGCAATTTTAAAAGAAAGAGATTTTATTGAAAATAGTCATGAAATCTTTTAGAGGAAGCTTCATGAAAATAAGGCTTTATAAAACAGTAGAAATCCGTTCGTGCCGTATAAGTTAAAAAAAACATTCTTTGTACTTTTGTCGAAAAAGTCAAAATGTACCTCGTACGATAAACGACAAAATATTCCTTTCATATCTTTTACTAAAAACTAACCAAAGGGTAAAATTGGATTTAAAACATTGTATTTGGATGGAAATAATATTACATATTGAGGAAACATGGATGTGGATGATAAAATAAACCCCAGTAAATACTTACGAATAAACAATCTCGGATAAAAATGAGATTGTGATATTTCCCTTACCTTAGGTCCGACTTGCTTTGTAAGTGTCCGAACCTCCTGTATAATGATTTAAATCATGTTATTGACTTATTACAGAATCATATTCATTGTTATGATATCATATATTGTTCACTTATGACATTATATTACCCGTTCTTTTGTAAACTCCATGTTAAAGAAGCGTTTTGGGTAAAATCGTTTCATTTATCGTAGGTGTTTTGACTTGTTGTTCTTGACATCATTATTACTTATATCATGATTTACTTACTTCCAGAATATAAAATATGATTTATATATATATTCAGTATATATATATATATAATAGGTAGATAAATAAAATGAAAAACACCGTTCATGGAGACGGTAGTCCGTACGTACGCATGAACGCTGTTTTCCTTTCCTTATTGTCTTGAAATGGAAGTAAGTAGATGACATAAATATGTATATATATACATAAATCCAGTAGCTTTATAATGTCATATATTTCATTATTATTTCTTATATATACATTATAATCATTCTTAAATGGTTAACATGGAGAATGAATCTCATCGCGTCGTGGAGACGGTAGTCCGTACGTACGCACGAGCGATGATATCATTTCTATAAATATTGAATTGAATTGGAGTGGATTATACAATATATCAGAATCAATATGATGTTGTAATAACTATGTATAGTTATTCTTTACACCATTATACCCATCCATGTAAGGTGGTGGTGGAAAATAGATTACACCACGGCGTGGAGACGGTATTCCGTACGTACGCACGCGCGGTGATTTCTTTTTCCGTAGGATGGATAGATGGTGAAATAGGGTTGTTTCATACTTATAATAACATATCAGTATATGAGTGATACTGATGTTATTACTTCATAATGAAACAACCTAAGAAGAAGAAGTGGAAGAAGAAATAAAGATGAAAGAATTGGTAACGGTAATTACCTCTTCTTTGAAGTGCCTCTTTGAGACCTCCTCTTAGGGCACTAAAATTGGTCTTTGAGGAAGACCAGAACCTCTAGGATGTTTCTAGGGAAGTGGAGATGAGAAATTGGCAGGGGTTGGCCGAGCTTGAGTGCTCAAATTGGTGTGAGGAGGAGGGGGAGGAGGTGTCCTTTTATAGGGGAGGAGAGGGGCACCTTAGGAATATCTCAAAATATTATTTTATATTAAAGTCAAAATCGGTTTATAATGGTTCCAAAGGGTCTTATTTCGAAGCTAAAGTGGGGATGGGTCGAAATCCTATCAACCAATAGGATTTAGACAAGTTTAGGGTATTATTTTAACCTTATCAATTAGATTTAACTCTAAGTTAAATAATTTAACTTTTACCGTGTCTTTTTGTTTTCTTTCACTATATGGTTAATAAACATACTATAACATGCCAAACGAACCCCAAATTGTATATTATTAATACATATATCCTTATCTAAGTCATTTTTCCGAACCTTAGATTTTTAGGAATAAAATAACAATTAGTAATATAATATTTGATTTAAAAACTATTTTGTGTCAATTTTGACACTATTTGATATATGATTTTTGTGAAAGTCATAACAGAATTATATGTTCGAACCAAGTTGATTAAAGCATCACTAATATATCATAGTAACCTAGAAAATTAGTGGAATTCATAAAAAGTCTTAAATTACATTTATTTTGGTATTTATATTATCAATTATGTCAATATTTCATTAATAAGATAATTACTGCATCATCTTTGTGTCATAAATAAATTATATTATTTGATGTCTAAAAATTACAAATAAAATACCATCATGTAGGAAATCTTTTTAGCTTTCTAATGAATATTTATAGTCTAATTTATCTTATGTATAACCCCATATTAAAAATGATTTACTTATTAAACTTTGATTTTAACTATTTTAACCCTTCTTTAAATAAATTAATAATAAATGTCCTAATCTAATCCAAGTGGGCCTAAATGGTCATATTTTATTCCTAAGTTTGTTTTTGGTCGAATTACACTTGTCCAATAGAATTAGGACATGTGTTAGGGTAATAGTAATATCATATTTACCCTTAGTTACCCTATTTACTATTAACCGCGGTAAAAAAAAGTAAAAAGTTACTATTCACCAAAAATTATTTTTATCTCATTGAACCACATTTTAGTCCTTGATATTAACCGTGTCTCTCGGATTTTCGGAATTCCATTCACAGAAGCGGTAAAATTAAGTTTTATGCAAAATTCAGTTTTTAACCTACCACTTAGTGGTTTCACTATTCATCAAAAATTGATGTTTTTCAGAACAATGCCAAAATTTCATCCCAAGCTATATTTCATATTCCGAATTCAAAAATGAAGTCTATTTTACCAAATTCATAACATAAAAGTTTCATTAATTAATTTTATAATTAAATCCCGCTGTTAAAACAAATAGCGTGTTTTTAAGAAACAATATCTATCAAATGATTGACACTTGTTTATGTCTAGTTTAAATGTGAAATTACATCCAATGACCAACATTGTATTAAATTGTAAAAATATATTCTAAATATACTTTAAAACCACTCAAATTAATGATTTATCACTATTAATTATTTCGATTAAAAAAGTTGTTTTTAATTATAATTTAGTAATTTTCACTATTCATCAGAATATGAAAGTTATCCGAAAAGTACCAAAATTTCACCTTAGGCTAAATTCGATACTCCGAATCCAAAAATAAAGTTCATTTTGAAAAATAAGATTTACTGGATTTCAAAAAGTGGTTATTACTATTCATAACGGCTAGTTTTAATAATATTTTTATAGCATATCGTTGTTTAGTGAAACTCGGTATTGCGTACTACACACACTATCGAGGAAGGTCGCGATTGCGTGTAATGCAAGACAAGTCAAGGATGTGTGTTGTGCAAGCTCCTTTTGGTGTAGCGTACAACACAAGACATTAATAAAATTAAAAAGAATATTTTTTTATAAAATCTTGGGCTGTTACAAATCCAGCTAAGTGAAACCGGGACGATGCCACTTTCATGTCACTATCACACTAGTTCTAGTCCGCCCACCTAGTACCTAGGCTTCCCGTTTGTGCTCAAGTAGTTATGATTTAATGTCTTATGTCATAATCACATACTCAAACCAAAGAAGACACTATGCACACCAAAACCACCATTTGCACACACAAAATCCATTTGAAATAATATTCACACTAAAAATATCCCAAAACTAAATCTGCATCACTTACACAACCAATTAAAATTACTGCACAGTCAAAGAGACCACTTTCAGCATCAAACACTCCATTAAAATAATTTATTAAACAATTTCCACACATGTCACATGAATTTACCCACCAAAAACAAATACACAATTTAACCCAAACAGTTTTTCACCCTTAATAATTATTTAACAAAACAATTGAAATTTTAATAAACAAATTTTAAAGAGAAAAACACCGCTTTACACACTATACCAACCCAAACCCTCTTACACAACCACACGCACACAACGCCACCTTAGGAACACAATCTGTATCATGCACGCAATTAAAGAAACCACCCACACAGTTAAAAAGACCATTACCTCAAATAGACAAACCGCCAGAAAAAAACCTGCCAACCCATTTAAAAATATATCGTATGACTAAAACACAAAAAATTACCTTAAATGCTCACATATAAGACAGAACACATACCGACGCTACACCAAAACACCAATTTCAATTCTTGCACATCCTAACAAAGTAACTACACAGTTTATAAAACACTATTGAATAGTCCTACAAGGGTTTTCACAGCAATAACATACTCGTATTGTCTAAAAACACTAATAAACAAATTAAGACATATTAAACCTCAAGTAAAAAATTAAATTACACTAAAAAAACTAATTAGTAAGCTAACCTCACAATAAAAAAACACTAAAAATTAACCAGAGATAAGATCTCAGCAGCAAGTATACATATGGTGACAACACACTACTAAACCATTTCAATTCATATTAAAATTCAAGGGAGATCAACTTTGATCCACACAAATTAATTAAATAACACTCTAAACTAATTAAACTTTCAAATTAATTAATCAAATAAAAATTAAACATGGAACCACCGACCTCGGTGTAGGCCAACATTATAAATTTGGTGCGCAAAGTCTGCCGCAATTCAATTGCACCACAGATCAACTCATTTATACCCTAATTCAAGAATTTATTCCAATTATATCCCTATTAGACCCTAAAATCATAACATGTGACCATTTATACCCAAAATCGAACCAAATAAACACACACAAAAACCTTATAGAGATCAGGCAAAGACTTACCAGCATGAGAAGAACGGGGGAGAAAAGAGGGGGGTTTCTGAAGGCACACCGCATCATAAAATAGGATGGTGTGTGGTTGTGAAAAGGAAGAAAAGACCAAGAGGTCACCAGAAACTGGTGCGAGGCTGCTGCATTGTGCGAAGTGGCTGAGGGGGTTCGGCGCGATTCGGTGGTCCGGTGAGAAAAAAAATGGGCATAGGCTGATTTCTTCGGAACAGAGGTGATGCACGCAGGGATGGACAGAGGTCGTGATCCACAATGCTCTAATTCTAGGGAGGAAAATAAGTTGCATCCATGACCGATCGTAGATGGAGGTAGTGAGATGTGGTTGTTGTGAGTGGTGGGTGGTGGGCTATGTGTGCGGCTAGGGTTTGGAGGAGGGGTGTGGAGGGTGGTCATCGGACGAAAGGAGGGTGCCGCAATATGGGGAGGCCGGCTGGAGCACCGATGAGGAGGATTCCGATCTGGGGGCCGCGTGCACAAGGGGAGTCTATCTAGAGGTGTTGTGTGCCTGTGGGAGGAGAGGCTGCGAAACAGGGTGGTGCAAGGAGATATGGTGTGGGGAGGGAGGTGCGGCGGCTAGGGTTGGCCAGGGGGTAGGGTTGCACTACCATTAGGGAGAGAAGAAGAGTTTTTCATGGGTGGAGTTTCACAAAAGGGGGTAGGTGATAGGAGAGAGAGAGAGTGAGGAAGAGGGAGGGAAAAAAGTAAAAAGAAAGAAAGAAAATAAAATAAACAATCAAAGGGAAAATAAAATAAAAAATATAAGAGGATTAAAAAACGCAATAAATAATAATGAATTTATCACTAATAATAAAAATAAAATAATAAAACCGACCATAATAGTAATAAATTTATTAATCGAGGTTGGAAACTGCACACAATCGCGTGCGCAGTCGTATGCGCGGTCACGCGCCCGATCACGCACCTGTGTAATAATAAAAATAATAATAATACTTCCTCTTATTAAAGTTGGTCACTAAACACGGTCGTGCATACGGTTGCGCTCCCGTATAAGGTCCCAACTTATTTCAAAACAAAACCAGTTCAAAGTGCCGCTAAAAAGCGAGACACAAAATAATAAAATAAAAGAAGCACTAGGTTTGGGTGTGACAATTATCCGCGGAAGTTGATATGATATGTATACTTCCTTGCAAGTTGTTGTGTTGTACTGTTAAATTTATGCCTTGTGATGCATAGGTGTATCTGGTTGGTTTTCAAGCTATAACTTTATATGCTGATTATGTCATATTTGTTGTCGTGAAAACATTAAATAAATTTAGGGTGGTGAAAGGAGGTGGGTCCTGTATTAAGGTCCTCACTTAGATCCTCCATTCCTGATGGGTTACCTCTATTTTTTGGGGGGTGGTGTCATTGGTTTTGCCAGACCGAGACTTCCCCATGCTTTCTAATACTTTTGAGTGATACCAGTTCCAAAAGGTCCCATCGGGATAGATCCGTTGGAAATGTGGATAACCCGGCCTCATATGACACCCGACCCCTTTTTACAAGATCGGGACAGACTCAGGGTAAAGCCATACCTTGGGCGATACTTTGTCTTTTGAAATATTTCCTTGGACGGGCTCGATGGTATTGGATAAATTGACGGATGTTCCGTAGAAATACCTTTGGGACGGGCTCAGACTCCAACTCTCATCTTGAACCTTAACAATAATGCACTTAAGGGTTATATTATTTCCATTTGAGTTTTTCTTGAGAATTGAGATTCCCTTATGATATGTGGAATTTCACCTGGTTGAAACTTGACTTAGCCCCAAGTCAAAGCATACGCTTGGGGTATATACATCTTCCTTGTTGTACCGTGCTTTCCGGTTTTATATATATATACGTCTTCATGCATTCTGCTGATAGGTACCCTTTCAGACTACCATCTTAGGCTGAAGTAGGTGATTAGGCATGGGTTCCGTTTGGAACCCAAGCCGACTTATTTATTTCTTTACATTTAAATTAATTATCTGAAAATATTAAGTAATGGAACACTTCATTTTATTGCTGCATGAAATGGAAAGGTTTAGACACTGTGGGATCCAGCCTACTGGGATTTTATCTCACACCTTTCTCGGGCGTCATGGACACCTGAGTAGATTACATGCTCACAGGTATTGACAAAGGAAAGCGTGCTGCTTCCAATGCTTGGCTGTTCATTACTTCTTAGGATAGAGACTGGGGCAGAGGACCGGGCCTTTCTCGTGATGCGGTTATTTCTTGTGTATTTTCTTTTAGTTTCTTGTGTGTTTGAGTTCTGTTTTCCGTACTTTCAGTTTAGAATCATATCATGGCATTCCATCCTTTTGTGAGATTCTGCACTTGGTTATTATCTTCCAGTTGGATTTATTTATATTGCTTCTAATGTAGTTTATTCATTCACATGCTCCTGCTATTTATTATTTGTTGTTTTTTACTTCCGCTGTAATATTATATATTACCTATGAGTGAATAGTCTCCCTCACAGACACAAAAGAGACCTCACTGCTAGTCAGTAGCCTCTGGAATTCGGGGAGATGCGCTTGAGGTTATGTAACACACTGGTTTGGCCACCGTCTTAGAGGTGAGCCAGGTCGGGACGTTATATATAGCATCACTTAGATTTTCCATTAACCATTCCTATGTTTATATCCAATAACTTAATCATGATTGAAGTCATTTTCGGGGGAATTTCAAGCTCATCGAGATCACGAACCAAACCATGTACGTCAAACCACCCCATCAAATACTTACTGTTGCACACATTACTCATAGGGTTTTTTCTAGTGTATTTAAGGGATATATATAAATACCATAATAATATGAATATTATATTGTATAAAATAATTTTTATATTTACTTCTTATCGTTACTTTGTAAACAAATTTTATTTTTATATAATAAAACAAAAATAGTATTTTTAATTAGTATTCAATTTGAATTAAGATGTTTATTTTGATGAATTAATGTATTTTTCAAACAAATAATATTTTAAGAAAGTATTATTATTAAATAATTTTTATCAAATATAAGTGATCATATAATTTTTATGATCTCAAATGTAATTTTATAAGGGTTCAAAAACTATTGTTATCAAAAAACCCATCATTTCTCAATAAATATTGATTCATCTATTAAAATTGAAAATAATCATATTTTGAAAATTATTTTGAGAATATTAATATTATTTTTGGAGTCATAACATATAAATTATTCAATAGTGATTTTTTCGTAATTTTCCAAGACTATCATATTTTCGGGAAAAAATTAAATACTGTTTTAATATACGGTGTGTATTATGACAACATAATGACCCAAAAGTGAAGTAATAAATACTATAAAGGATATAAAAACCAAATATATGTTTTTCCTTTAAAATAATTCGATTTCATGTTTATTTTATTAATTTCATAAGGCCTTTATGAGTCCTCCAAAACCATTAATATATTTTTATGTTTTAAAATCATTTCTTTAAGAGTATGAATCAATTACACATAAGAAGTGGTATTATTTTATTAATTTTATCCATTTAATTATAAAATAATTAAAACTATATCTATTTATTATAAACCATGGGAAAACCCCTGGGAGGGTTTTTTATTTTGGTTATTTTATTATATAGAGTCTAAAACCTAAGTGCGGGGAATAATAAAGAACTCATCTCACTTTTCCAATATAAATACACCAAATATTCCATTTATATTCACTTTAAAATACTTGGAGAACATAGTTACTCTTTCAAACCCTATATATAGTCCTCTAAATGTTTCAAAAATCTCTCAAGAAGCTCCTCCCAATCATTTGGAATCACACTCTCAAGGTAAGGGATCCTCCCTTTCTTCCCTTTATTCAATAATCTTCTTCATTTTATTCCCTTTTATTTTCAATTCCTAATGTCAGGGTGTGTTTTTTTACATACCCCATACTAAAATTATGATATCTAAATGATTATATAACCCTTTCACTCTCATTAATCCCTCCCATGAACATTTATGTTCCCCTGATATACTGCTGAAATTTCACAGTGAGATTCCTTTTCAAAACATGTCTTGTGAATACCCATACCCAGTTCCAATAAAGGGTGTTTAACTTTATGAACTTATACTAATTTTATTGGGAACATACATGTATTTATTACACACTCCATGATCTTGGAATAAAATGTGATGAAAAATTATTCCATGTTTTATGATCTATGTGACACACTTGAGCATGAGAATGAAATGAAAGTGATAGGTGTGCATAGAATTATATAGTGATCCAATGCATTGGGTAATGTTTAGTCACATGAGAATCATGTTTGTATAGGTAGTAAAACTAATTCCTTTATAGTACTTCTTTCATCGTAATGTCTTGTAAGTTATCCTTGACTTATTTTTATGATGTGGTGTTTTATGTTGTTGTCACATTTCCCATGTTACCTTTATTTTATCATGTTATACCATGCCTCATTGTTCATGTTTATGATTATCATTCCTTTTATATACCATTGATATTATTATTTTCTTACATGTATTACTTTTTTCATGTTATCCCATTTTTATTCCATTGTTTTGGATTATAGCTCACTTCTTTCTTATGTATGTCCCTAGGTTTTCCCATTCAGTTTTAAGTACGAAGGAATATTATGAACATTATAAGGAGGTTTTAAATAAATATGATGTATTTCCTTTTTTAAGTCGTTACTTTATGTATCTAATTTAAAAAGACACTATATTTATTGATCATATGTGTTTTATTAGGTTTAACGTTATGTACTAAATCATGAATTAATGTTTAACAAAGAGAAGGTTTGTCATAATAGTAAAAATAATGGAAATAATAATAAGAAACCCAATCATAATTGGTCTAAATGTAAATCTAAATCTAGTCAAGTAACTTGTTGTAATTACACAAAACCTAGACATATTTCTACAAAATGATTCAATACAAAAAATAATAAGAATCCTGATGGATCATTTTATGATTCTCTCTTAGTTGATTATAGTTTTGATAGTGTTGAGGTTCTTAATGTGTCTACACATGATATGTCTAATGAGTGGATTCTAGAATTAGTTTTTTCTTTCCACAAGTGTCTAGAAAAATAATCCTTTCAATATTTAAATAAAAGGGTATAGGGAAAAGTTATTCTTGGAAACAATAAGAGGCGTGGGGTTCAATGTAGAGGTTTAGTCCTATTAGACCTCCATGACCATTCTATTGTCACCTTATTTTATGTAAGGTGGGTCCCCAACCCACATAGAAAATTAATCTCCTTAGTTGTTTTAATCTGTAAAGTGTATATCTTCAATCTTGAATTAGGTTTTCTAAAGATATCCATATCCTCTAGAATAGTATTTAAAGGGAATTTCGTTAATGGGATCTATGTTTTGGAAGGAGAAACATTCTATTGACAATTGGGCAGCACCTATGTTACCAAAACTGATAATAATATGTTATGACATAAGAGGTTGAGACAGGTCAACTCTAAGGCTATTCAGGAGATTAACAAACCTAGATTCCTCAATGATGTAACACTTTGTGATTTATTCGTTTGTGAGGATTTTGTTTTGAGAAAATCCAAAAGAGTCGATTTTAGTAGGTATTCCTTTAAGGCCACCCAACCACTTGAATACATCCACTTTGATTTGTGGAATCCTACTAGTACTACCTCTCATTTCATACGCTCTTATTTCCGGACCTTCATTTGTTATTTTTGCTAAAACGTGTGGATTTATGTCTTAAAAAATAAATATGTTGTTTTTGAAACATTTAAAACCTAGAAATCCCTTGTTAAAAGTCAAATTGGGAGGAAGTTTAAGGTCATGAAGACAGATTATTTGTTAAAAATACATGTTAGCTGATTTCATACAATTATGTGAGTCAAAAGGAATTGTGTGGCATTTTAATGTTAGGGGAACTACCTAAAAGAATGTGTTGGATAAGCAGATGAACCATGCTATATTGGAAAGGATCTATAGCATGCAAGGTTTCATGAGCCTACATAAATCGTTTTGGGAAAAGGATTCAACTAATACATTCTAACTTATTAATATATTACCTTTAGTTTACAACCAATTAAAAACTCTAGAAGAATTATGGAATAGTATACCCCTGCATATAGTCATTTGAGAATGTTTGGGTGTACAACATATGCTCATTTTAAAATAAATAAGTTAGAACCTAAATCTCTTAAGTGTGTTTTTGTAGGGTTCCCTAAGGGGTTAAAGGGTAAAAAATGTGGGTTTGATAAACCCGATAATGAAAAGTGTATTATAAGTCAATATGTGGTTTTCTATGAACATTTTTCTCCAAAACTAGATATTTTACTGATCAAACTAACCACACACCTCAAAATGATTGTGATAAGATTGACCAGTCCACCCAATTTGAGTATACTATTGAGTTTTCTCTACTTTAACCTCAATCTATGATCCATTCTCACTCAATCTCTGATTTAGAGAGTGGTAGTGATCCTCCTAATGTTGCTGGTGATCACTAGCTCACCAGAGATAAGGAATAGAGTGTTATAATCCCCTGATCATTTTGGACAGTATGATATGGCCTATTTTACTTTCCTTGTAGCCTAGTATCTTGAATCTGAGGATCCCAAATGTACAAAAAATCTATTGAAGATGGATATTATAAACAATTAATCTCTTCTATGTATGATGATATGAACTCTTTAAAGAAGAAGAATTTGTGGTGTGTTGTTTACAAACCATATAATGCCTATATAATACGATACAAGTGGATATTTAAAAGAAAATAGGACAAAACTAGAGATTAAAATATTATTTTTAAGTCTATACTGGCGGCTAGGGGATTCCTATAAAGATAATGGATAGATTACAGTGAAATTTTCACTCTTGTGGTTAAATACTCATCGATCTAATTGCTAATTTCTTATTTTTCTTTCCATCAGTTTCACATTGAAAAACCTGATGTTAAAACAATATTTCTATATTGGTATATTTATTAAAAGATTTATATGACACCTTCATAAGGTTACCTGAATGAATTCAAAGAAAACTAAGTATATATTTTAAAAAATAATTATATAGTTTAAATAATACATCTTGATAATGATATAAAAAGTTTGACTCATTCATTCTTTACTATCAATTTAGTAAAAGTAAACATGATTCTTGTTTCTATTACAAAACTATTAAAAAATCAATGTTATATCAGATGTTATTTTCATATAATATGATGATCATATGAAAAGATATGAAACCTATAACTTCTGAGAAATCTTATTTAAAGAATTCCTTTAAAATGAATGAATTAGGTTTTGTAAATAAAATACTAGGTATGTAAATTATTAGAGGTAAAAATAAAAACAAGTTGCATTTGTCTCAGCATGCTTACATATTAAAGGACATTAAAGATATTTTATTGAGCCATTTAATCATGTTGGTGTGCCTTTTTCCTAGAACATCAAGTTTTCACTATCTCAAGAATCGATATCATGTGCTAACATTGAATATATGTCTTGAATTATTTATGCCAGTATTATTAAGAGTATCGCGTGCTACATGATATGAACTGGACCCGATGTTTCATTTTCTACAAGTACACTTAGCTTTTTTAGGGTTAACTCAAGAAAGCCACACTGGCAAGCCCTAAATTGGATTCTTAGATATTATGTTTCATGTTATACATGTACTCTTAGTTGTTTCATGGATAACCCGAGAAAGCCACACTATCAATCCCTCAAGTGGCTTCATAGATATTTTTTTACTTTACCATCTCTCTCTTTATGTTTTGGTAAAAATATAAATATTGTTGAACTTGTTACTATATATGTAGATTCATATTATACATGTAATGTAGAAAAAAATTTATGGTAGATCAGTCATATTAACTATCTTTATGAGAAAGGTGTATGGTATTTCCAACTTATATAAAATTGAATAAAAATTATGATAAATAGATAATTTGTAAACTAGAATATGTAATTTCAGAAGTGGAAACATACATATGTATCAAGGAAGTCAAAACAACCATATGTTGAATCATGAATACACACTACAGACCTTAGTTTTTCTCCACCACTATTCAATACACAACTATCTGTCTCAGCATGCTTACATATTAAAGGCCCTTAAAAGTTATTTTTTTGAGTCTCTTATACCTGTTAATGTGCCTTTTTTTCTAACACATCAACCTTTCAATATCTCAAGCACTGATCTCAAGTTATAAAATTGAATATATGTCTTGAATTATTTATTCCACTTTTATTAGAAGTATCATGCACTCCATGATATGAACTAGACCTAATGTTTCATTTTCTACATGAACTCCTAGTTATTTCATGGCTAACCCAGGCAAGCCACATTGGTAAACCCTCATGTGGATTCATGGATATGCTTCTGTTTCACCTTATCAATATTTTTTTGGTAAAAATATATATATATTTATAGTGGGTCGGTCTTATTCATGATTCTAGTGAGAAAATTGTATGGTATTTCTAGCGTATATTATATTGAATAACATTTATGATAAATAGAAAATTTGTAAACTATAATATGTAATTGTATAAGTGGAAACATACATCTATATCAAGGAAGTCAAAAAACTAGATGTTGAATCATTAATTCAAACTAAGGACCCTAGTTTTTCTCTATCACTATTCAATACACAACTAACAACATTAAACACCCAGGTGAATTCATATTATTTAGAGGATAACTCTACAAAATTTATGTTTGGAGCAGCCATACATGACATAGTATAATGATTTTATCACTCTTTCCAATGTAAATAAAACTCTATAGTGTGATTGGTTAGGAGAATCCATCACAAAACTAATATATGTGGTATGTTGAAAAAAATAATTTTTTTTATTTTTTGATGTATGATTTCTAGTACAATTTTAACAATGTATTTTTTATTCCGATTTTTTATATAAAAATTGAATGTATTCTATAATTTGTACATAAATTCATATTTATAAGACCCCATATTCATTCATCGGAATAAATAATGATGATTGAAGGTGAATTTTTAGATAATGTTGAAAAAATTCCACTGTGTTTAAAGAAAAGTCTAAATATGATAATAGATATCATGTAAGAGTGAAAATATATACATCATTTACTATTACAATAATATGTCGTTATTAATGTGTAGTATTTATTATTGTTTAATTTTTTTAGGATGAACTATATGAGGATTATAAAAAATCTAGTTAATCAATGATATACTTTTTCAATCCACTATATGAGTATTTAAAAACTAGGTCGCACATGATGTCACTTAAAAACTAGTAAACATTATATTCTCAATGTTTTATTATATGTTATATAATATGAATTAACATTCATTTTTATTGTAGTATAATTATTATGTATCTATTTGTAGGGGTTTAATTCAGTTGAACTTGAATAATTGTATGGACTACTATATATGGAAAACTATTATGGCATATACACTGATAGTTTAGTGTATATTGAACATGAAACAAATTTCATGTAATTATAAATGTTCTTGAAATTCCCAAAACATCCAAATATCAAAAACTATTTTTCCTTGGATTGAATGTCATTGAATGTTATAAAATCCCATAGAATACTCAGACCCTATTAATATCTATTATATGTTTCAGTTTTTGAATATATATACTTTTAGTTGAATGATTTGTTAAGTATTATTTATATTTTTTCTACACTAAAAAAACTTTGTTTATAACTCTGATTTGATCATATAAATGAATTCAGGGATGGAGAGGTAGGTTATATTATTTCACAACATTCAGTTAATTCATGAAAATGTATTTATATAAATCTTATTTAATTTTAATATCTAAAACTATCCTTTACATTTGAGTGAAAAATCCTGATTAGAATCTGGGTAAGATTAATCAATTAATTATAAATATCAATGTATTAAAATACCAAAAAAAATTATGCATGAAATGTATGTATAAAATCACCCACAATTGAATTCATGATTTGCCTCAAGAATGAAATCTTAACAAACTACAAAGGATGGTCACCCTACCATGCATTAAATTCAATGTCGAAGAAAGTGATTGATAAAATGGGGAATTAAATGTTTGAGACTCACACGGGTAAATTTAATCTACTCCTCACTTCACAAAGAAACATTTAAATAATGTTTTTTATATTTATTCTTTTGAAATAGACACTATATTTCATTATTTAACTTGTATTTAAAAATTCTTTTATTAATATGTATTCCATTTTCAATCTACCTCATTTTGATTTTTCTGTTCATAATAAATGTATAAATGTGAAAAGAGTTATACACATAACACAAAAAAAATAACTTACCATAGGATTGTAAGACATATAGCATCTCCACTACATAAATAAAGAGATCATATCTAATCATGAATACTTTACATCAAGGTTCAAATTTTTGTGAGGCTTTAGGGTAGGCGGGTAAGATATGTGAAAAAAATAATGGTAAAAAATGATATTTTACATTAAAGTATAATGAATAATATCAAAAGATAAGCTCAATGAAATACTCTTGTAATGATACATATGTCATATCTCCATTCTATAGAGCTCAAAGTGTGCACATGATACAGGTAAGCATAATGAATTAATCGTTGTCTTCTGATTTTTTTCTTTATCTTTATTTATAATTATTTTCCCTTTATTTTTTGAATTTTATGCTTAAAAAATCCCACATCCACCACCAAACCACATACAATCAAAAGATCATCAGATTAACAAAGGTTATTTTTTATCCTCTAAATATACAATCTTTTTTTTTCATTTTTTTGTTACAATAGAGATGAATAATATAGTATAATAAAAACATGAACTCTCCAAAAATCATAAGAAAAATCCCTAGAAAAGTATCCATAATGAATTATGTCCCCATAACCATTGACAACCTCCCCCCAACACCGATTCTTTTAAATATAAAATATCACACTTAGAGTAAGGTATGAAAGGATATAATAGGATGGAAACATGGATATTTTCCTATAAAGTTCATCCAAGGATTGTATAGTAAAAACAAGGATAAATGTAAGGTGGGTAAAAGGATAAAGGGCTACAAAATAAAATGCCTCAGTCATATAAAATGTGGTTTTGTTTAGTCATAATATTGATAAGATGACAAGAAAGTTCTAGAATATGCCATGGTCAATTCACTCAAGAAATATAATATAGACAAAATGTGAAATATTGGTTAAGAATTTATCTCAGGAATGAGATGAATGGTTAGGAAAATCACTTACCACAATTCAATATGAATAAAAATATCATAAATTTAAGGGTTTCCAACTCTTAGAAAAAAAATTCATTTACAAAAATCCATATGTACCAATAAGTCTTGATTTATAAAACCGGAATCTCCATGTTTATCTCTATTAATTCATCCCCCCTTTTTCATTATTCAAATTTATTGACAAAGAAATTAAAAACATGGAATGAAAATTTTCTTAAGCAATTTCATCTCTCCTAGTTTATTTGATTAAATAAATAATCAATTATGGGGCATGAAATTCTTTTTAGATTAATTATTCTAAAATAAAGTGGAGAATAAAAATGAAAAATATAGAATTTAAAAACTTACACCCATTTAAATGATGCTCTTGGTTGGTTCTGTTTGAGGTTCAATTTCTCCAAATTCACAATGTGAGTAGTTCTCATAATGTTTATTGAATCAATTTTGAAACATGAATTGGTTTCAAAATGTGAGTTGGTTATATTACTTCTTTTCATTATTCCTTCTAGTGACTTCATGGTCCTAAAAAATCAAAACACACATGAGAAAGTACATTCCATTTTCAATTAAATTTTAATGATTCATGGGAGAGTAAATTCACCAAGAAACAGAAAATAAAAATACTAAAAACTTAGGTTTCCTCCCTGAAGTGCTTTTGGTTAACATCATTGGATTGACTTTACCTCTTTCATCTTAGGTGGTAGATGATTGAAAATATTATTCATGTTCAGGGTCCATAAATGGTATCACCTATGACTTGTCCACATAGGTCGACCACTTTCCTTCTTCTAAAAATATATTGACTTTTCCTTCTTAAAGTACTTTCATAGAATAGATCTGACGGATACACCATTGTTTTTTTCAAACAATAAAATCCAAGCTTCAGATCATGCACCATTCAAAAATATTGTCCATTATAAAATTTTCATAAAACATTTATCTCTCCATCATCATTGATTTTATCTCTGAGCTTCCCTTTTTTAATTTTCATCTTTTCCTTTTCCTTCATCAGTATGGAAGTTACATAACTTTTATTGTTATTCTAAAGAAAACATCTTCGACACTATACTTTTTATCTTCTATACATTCATCATCCTTCATGTTTTAGTTCTTTATTGCTTGGTGTTTGTTGAAACTGACTTGCTCACTTCCCTCTTTCAGACACAACTCACTACTTTTTACATCAATCAATGATGTCCTAGATGCTAAAAATATTATTCTAAAAATAAGAGGTGTCCTCTACTCTTCCATATCAAGCAAAAAAAAATCCCGTGGGGAAGAAAAACATGTCAACCTTGGTTAGAATGGATTAAATAACTCCTCATGAGAATTTTTCCATACGATTTTCATGGTATGTATTCAATACAAATTTATATTTTACTAATAATTAAACCTAGTTTCGGACCATATTTGTCTCTTAAGGATAATATTTTGGGAGTTTCACTATTCTTAGCACTTATATGTTTTTGATGTTTTCTTCATAATTTTTAAAATAGTAGGAACAATGATAAGTGGTTATTTGAGATTTGATCAATGAAATACATAAAATAGAATGGAAATGTGTGAAGGATGGATACAATAATGGGGTACACCCATGGATTCAACCTTATGATACTTCCTTATATAGAAACATTGACCATTCAATTATGTTCATTGTGTGATCCAAAATGTAAGAACCTGGTTCTTTCTTTGAGGTATGGAATCCTAAATTTCCATTAATTTTCAATTCCAATGTTTTAATATGGACTAATGTGAATTCCTGTTGAGGTCATGGAGGTGTTGGGGGTGTCAGGGGTTGGTTCGGAGCCTGAAACCCATCTTTTGGGTTGAAAAATTCTTGGAACATGGTTAGAAGAAACCATGCAGGGCATGCTGCACAGTTACTCCAAAATGTGTGAGGTGTGATAGAGGAAGGATATAGGATGAATTTTTTGATATATCGTGTGAATTTGGGTGCATGGTTAGGTGAAAATAAATGCAATGATTATACTATAGTTTAACCCAGTTTGCGCATGGTTAGTCAAATCATGTGAGGAAACCGTGCATGGTGGACTTCTCTACAGTTAAAATTGCAAGGTTGGCATACGGTTTTTCCAACCATGAGTCCAAATCACACAACCCTATAATTATTGGTAAATTTCAATTTTACCCATAATTAAAACTATTAAACCTAATTTTATTTCACTCTTCTTTTTACAGACAACACCCTTCATTTGAGAGCTTCCCTTGGGCGACTTCATCTAGTGTCCAAATCAAGAAACGTCGGTCTCATTGGATATTCTCTAGTATGATCTCAATTCCTTTTTAATCTTGTGTTGTTCTTCTTGATATCGACTACACTATTTAGGTGCAAGATAGTTTTCCCTATTAATATGTTTTTCATCCATTCTTCAATTTTATCTTGACTTAGTAGAACCAGACGCTGATACTGGACAATTTAACCACTATAGACCTACAGTAGGTGGTCTCATTCCTTTTTTTAATTTCGAGTGTCTATATATTCCATTTTTTCATGCTCCCAATTCTCAGAGAATCGCCTAGAAATTAATTAAATCCTTGAATTAAATTGAGATGCATAACCTTTGTAAGTAAAGAAGCCATCAATGGATGTTTATAGGTTATTAACCTTGATTTGGAACCACCCCTTGGGTGAGTTGATAACGAATTGGGCCACCATGGGTGACTTTTGGAATTGGATACCTTTGAGGTGTCCCTATTCAACTTTTATCATGTATTGTCTAATACTGAATTTTCATTTTTAATTGAAATGACAAATTGTATTGGTAAAAATCGGGAGTGGATGCCATGAACCCAAACCCTTTCCATGTATTGGTTTATTAAGCATGAGATTCTTGTTATAATGAATTTCTCATGTGATTAATTGAAAGGAAATCCTTTTAAGATTATCCATGCCTTGATCCACCTTCTGAGGTGATTTTTGGTTTGAATTAAATAAGTTGATGACCTTGACTTGATTAAATTTTATTGATGTTATTGAATTTTTATATTCCTTAGGTGACACATGGATTCAATTATGGATGTCATCGATGGACTCATTTGTCTTGTAGAATTCTTATGCTTGAGTGTCACTTGGACTCATGATATGGACTGCCACGGACAGACTCATAGTGGTTGACTATTATCTGTCGAGTGATACTTGTAATTCCGTATAGATTTAAAAGGATGGACTCAAATGGCGTTTGATTATATATCAATGGGTGATAGTTGGGATCCATTAGTGGACCGCCAAGGATAGACTCAAATGGCAGTGACATTATACCACACCTAAAGTGATACATGGGTTCTTTGGGATCTTTAGGGATGGGATTGTATGGTGTTTGTTTATATTATACTTGGAGAGATACTAATTTTCCAAATTAGGAATGCCAAGGAAGGGATCTGGTTCATAAATGAATAATGAATGGAATGGTTTATATGATGCATCTGCCAAGACAAATCACAATCTCAGATTCAATCTTGACTTACACTTTATGGATGTCCTGTTTAGGCATAATTTTTTTACCTATCTATACGGGGGACGTTGGGATATGAACCAAGTCCTAAGACTTATTAATTAAACGAGACAAAATTATTGAATGGACTTGATTATAAATGATAGAGTCTTGACTATTAATTTAGACTCATATTTCTAAAATGAAATTGATGGAAATGAATTAGTTTTTAAATGAGAACATGGACTTTATAGGATGTTTACCTTTAGTACATCCTTTATTATTCTATTACTTCCTAAACTCTATTATATATATTCATTGTCTGTATGGAACATGACCTTGGGTGGTTGCCTATTGGGATTTAGTCTCACAGCATGTTCGGGCCAACTAGAGTACCTGAGCAGACTATATAATTGTAGGTATGGATAAGGTATACTTCCTTACTACTGGTTCTTGATTATTTCTAAGAGTATGAGAGCATGGGATAGATATGAGGCTCATGATACTAGCTGGGACACATTTATCCTTTTTTTACTTTTGATACATGTATTTTATTGTACTAAAATGTACCTATTTTTTTTGTAGAGACATATGACATGTATAATCATAATTTTATATAATAATCCTTATGGAATTGATTATATATATATATTACATTCATGTTCATTTATCATATTTCGCTATGAGTTATTGCTTACGCTGCTTGTTTGTTATTGATATTCTGTTATGCTACACTCTGGTGATGGGGGCATAGTCTCTCCACAGAGACACCTAGGACCTCACTACTAGTCGGTAGCCCCTAGAGTTTGGGGAGATTCACTTGAGGCCATGTGTCTAACCAGGCTTGAGTCATTGTTTAGTGGCGTCCAGGTCCTGGATGTTACAATGTTGTATCAGAACATTCCTTTATGGTTTACTTTATTATTTGGAGACAATAGAAAGGGATAGGAAGAAATAAAAATTTGATAATGAGTTGTTCTTTGGTGTATCTAACCTACGTAAGGGAAACAAGTAATTTTTCATGAATTAAATTGTTGTTTTATGAATTTTCACAATTATAGTTGGTTTGATTCCACTGTTGGGTGATGCACTTTATTTTTAATATTATTATTGATATGATTGTGGGTTCTACTTTTTTTCAACCCCATGAGATGATGGTATGCCATATCATAAATCATTTAGGAACTTTATGGAAGTCACATTCCATGTATTATACCATGTCATTTAGAATGAATTACATGTTTCATGATATTGTGGTAACTTTCTTGATAGTTATAACTATTATTATGATAGAATTTCAAGAGTGGTTTATGGTTTGGATTAGTTGGAAACCATACTTTGGTTCCTAATGAGTATGGACCCTCATGGATCAGAATTTGGAAAACAATTTTGTTCAACCTATTTAAAAGTGAATGTGATGTAAATGTGAAATAAAAGAAATGGGAAATTACTAAATGGGAATTAAATGGAAACTTTAATTCCTTATAGCAGAGAACATGACCAACGAATGACCTTAGTAGTGGTTAGTAGGAAGTGCCTCTAGATATTATGAGACATTTACATAACCCAGACCTAACTCTAGGATTACGTTGAGGGGTGTGTTCTTATATAGTAAGGAATGTACCTGTATTATTTCAATATCTTCACTTTTGAGCTATGAACTTTTATAATGATCTCAAACTGAGGTGTGTGTTTGGAATTGTAGAGGCATTCCCCCACAACAACCTCTATTTGTGAACTAGGAGGGTGGTTATGAACACTCTTCTAAGGGGTGGCACATGGGATACCATGGGATCCTCTAGTAGTTCCAGCTGTGGCATTGGTAGTTTAATTGGACACAGGTGTTGAGGCATAGTTCGGTGATGGGTTATTGCGCTTTATGCAGACTATTCAAGGAGCACTATGACCTGCCCCAAATATGGAAGAGTTGATGTGTGAGTTTTTAGAAGTTTTATCCACCCATATGTTTTAGGGAAGGAGGACCAATGGTTTTGGAGTCATGGATAGATTACATGTTATCTATCATTGAGAATCTGGAGACGTCGCCTGAGTGGAGGGTAAATCTTGCTACGTATAAGTTGTCTGATTCCACCAAGAGATGGTGGGATGTTATTAATAAAATGGAACATCATCAGGAGATTGATTTGAGGGGTTTTCATATGGAATTATATGAATAATTATATCCTGATATTTTGAGGGATGATGAAGCTTGATATTTCATGCACCTGGAGCAGTGTGCATTATCAGTGATGGATTATTCTGCCTATTTTACTACATGATAGTGCTTCACACCTATTATAAGGGATGATGAGTTATATAAATCTAGGAGATTTTAAAATGGTATCAGGTATAATATACGATTATAGGTGAATTTATTCCTAATGAAAACCTTCTCAGTAATAGTGAATCAGGTGCTTATCATAGAGCGTAACCTACGAGAGGTCGGGGATGCGAGTAAGGGTGGTTCAATGTCTAGATCAAGTAATGCATCAACCAGTAGTAGGAAGAATCATCTGGAGCTTCCATGTAGTGATATTATTAGTTAGAACACATACTAATGTATCCAGGTTAGGTGCTACTAGTTTCGTAGGTCAGGACATATGAGGCCACAGTGTAGGAGGGACCAAGTCGAGTGTCGGTCATGTGGAAAGATTGGTCATCTACAAATATTCTACAGAACTTTTCCTATATAATCTAGTGATAGAGGGTCCTCACAAACTTTACATTCTATAGAAGGGTTATCATCTTATCATTTAGAAGCGATATGGAGTAAAACTGGTCGATCTGGCCGAGGTGGTGTTTATGGTCATAGTAGTCAGGCCCCAATTTTATAGTGACAATAGGGTGGATCTTTTCAGGGTAGCTAGGTAGTATCATAGGGTCACAATTCAGGATAGATATACGCAGTGAAATAGAACCTTGAGGAGAAATATCTTGGGCCTTCTACTATTAGAGGTACTATTATAGTAGCCTCTACTTTAGTGTTTTCTCATTTTGATATAGGAGATTCTCATTGATTTATCTGTATGTATTTTTTGGAGATCATTAGACTCAATGTTGATTATTTTGATGGTGTTATGATGCTTGAAAGTCTGTTGGAGATTAGAACAGAGGATGTAGGTCAGTTCAGGGAGTTCCCCCCTTGAGATTGGTAGGTGTCACATCGTATGGGACCTCTTTTTCCTCGAGATGATAGGTATTGACATGATCCCTAGGATGGATTGGTTGGTTCCCTTTCATGATTTCATTGAATTATATCACCAAAGGTTGAACTTTACATCACCAAATGGTGGGGATTTTATTCCCAAAGTCAAATGGGATGTTTAGGTGGGACAATCTAGACCCGAGCATCATGGGATGGGTGAAATGAAAAACCAAGATTTTGAGTTTATATTTGGATGATCAGGGAACATGCCTGGATAATTTCCATCTTATGGTTGATCATTTTAGGGAATTTTTATGAGATGAATTTTAAAGATTACATTTAGTGTGATAGGTAGAATTATCTATTAATATAGTTCCAGGAGCTGCACTAGTATCCAATCCTCCTTAAAGGATGAATACTACTGAGATGAAAGAGGTCGGCATGAAGCTATTGGATTTAGAGGAAAGGGGGTTTATTAGACCCCAAACATATCTCTGGGGTTCGCGGGATCTTTTGGTGAAAAAGGTGGATGGTACCCTCAGGCTATGTGTGGATCACCAGAAATTAAACCTGCTGATAGTTATGAACTGATAACCTTTTTTGAGGATAGATGATCTTTTTTATCATCTCTGAGGAGCTCAAGTTTTCTTAAATATTGATTTGTGATCTGTTTATCATTAGGTATGTTTTAGACCATTAGACATATCTTGACCAATGTTTCATTGAAGGTATGGTCTATATGAGTATTTTATATTGTTGTTCGGTCTCACGAATGTTCCAACAGTCTTCATGGTACTAATGAACCGAGTTTTCAATCCTTATATGGATTCATTTGTAGTGGCTTTCATAGACAATATCATGGTGTATTCTCAAAATCTACACGATCATGCCAAATATCTTGAGATTGTATTGAATACACTAAGAGAGCATTGGTTATATTATAAGACCACAAAGTGAAACTTCTGGATGGATTAAATTCCCTTATTAGGTCATATTATCTTATAGACGGGAGTATCAGTCGACCTAGAGAAGGTAAAAGCTATAGTTTCCTAGGAGAATCCAAATAATATCATTGAGGTGCAATGTTTTTTAGGGATGACTGGTTACTAAAGGGTTTCATACAAGAATTCTCATGCTTATCATCGCTAATTACGATCTTGAATAAGAAGGTTGTGAAGTTTCTATGGTCAAAATCATGTGAGATGTACTTTCAGAAGATGAAAGGGAGATCGACTTCAGTGTCGATACTGATTTTTTCAGATCCCTGTAGGAGTTAAAATGTTTAATGTGACACATTAGGTATCAGTCTAGGAGAAGTTATTTTGCAAGGTGATAGAATCATGGCATATGGGTCTCAATAGTTGAGGTCGCATGAGAGGAATTACCCGACCCATGATCTCGAGTTACCTAAAGTTGTTCATTCATTGTGTTGTTTGAGACATTAATTATTGGGAGATTGTTTTGTGGTGTACACAGACCATATAAGTCTCAAGTACATATTTATACAGCATGATATGAATCTGAGGTAGCGAAGGTCAGTTGAATACCTGTAGTCTTTTGACTTCGATCTTTTCTACATGCTTGGTAAATTCAATGTAGTGGATGATGCACTGACTATGAGGAATTAGATAAATGCAGTTAAACAAGACAGTAGTGAGTGCATGCCCATGGATTTATTCTCTCAGATTCACTTAGAGGTGAAGGAAAATTAGGGAATAACTTTTGTTTCATCCTTACCTTTTACCTATAACATTCTAGATAGAGTGAGGGTGAGACAACTATTGGATTTGAAGAGCCTAGTCCTATGGGAGAGTGTGGTAGGTGAGGACCCTCCTCCTAGTTGGACCATAGGTAAAGATTAAATTCTAAGAGTACATGGTCACGTATGGGTTTCTAAAAACATGTGCAAGGAGCTGATGTGATACTTTCATGCTTCATCTTGGGTAGTGCATCCTAGCGTTAATAAGATGTTTTGGGATTTACATTTCTAGTACTGGTGTCTAGGTTTGAAAAGATATACAGATGGTTTTTCATGATATATTCCACCTATCATCAGGTGAAGATAGAACACCAGTGACCAGAAGGACTTTTACAATAGTTTCCCATTCCTGAGTGGAAATGGGATGATGTCACCATGGATTTCATGACAGGTTTACTAAGGTCGCCTCGAGTTAATGATATTTTATGGGTTTTTGTTGACTAGATCACAAATTTCATGCATTTACTACCTATCAAGGAGATATTTTTGGTATATGATCTTGTGAGGTTTCATATCATTGAGATAGTACAACTTCACGGGGTCTCACACACTATCATTTTAGATAGAGAGGCCCAATTTACATCTTGATTATGGATGAGTTTGTAAAGGGAACTAGGTACACAGGTTCTTATGAGCATAGTATAATACCCTCAGATATATTTCTAGAAAGAGAATACAATACAAGTGCGTGAGGCCATGTTTTAGGCATGCGTCCAAGATTTTTAGGTCTCTTGAGAGAGGCATATACCCCTAGTTGAATTCTACTATAACAATATATTTCAGGATAATATTCAGATGGATCCTTATGATGATTTGTATGGTAGTCCATGACAATCACCCATGTATTGGTTATATGTAGGAGAGGTAGTTATGCTTAGACATCATCTTGTTTAGGAGACAAAAAAGTGGGTGTAGTTGATTCAAAAGTGGATGGCTACTATTTAATCTCATCAGAAATATTATGCCAATTGTTCTATACGACCTCCAGAGTTTGAGGTCAGGGATTGGTTCTATTAATATGTTTCCCTAAGGTTGGGGAACAGGAGGTTTAGGCGATAGGGTAAACTTTCACCATGGTATGTCAGGCCTTTAGAGATTCTGGAGAGAGTCATTCCAATAGCTTATCGGTTGTAGTTACCTCATAGGTACGGATCCATGCATGACTTCTTCCATGTTTATCAAATGTTATGTTACTATTAAAACCTATATCATGTCTTTCATCCATACAAGGTTGAGTTACAGGTAGATGTGTCCATTGAGGAGAATCTGATACGTGTTTTGGATCATATCACAAAGGTTCTATGTGGCCAGAATATTCCTTTAGTATAGGTGTTATGGTAGCATGGTCGAGTACATGATTAGATCTAGGAGTGGGAGGCTGATATATGATCATAGTTTCCATAGTTGTTCTCATACATTCTTTACCACCATTTAGAGGGAAATTCGTGGATGAATTACTTTAATGGGGGAAGTTTGTAAGAAATTGGTTCTTTCTTTGAGGTAATGAATCCTTTCTTTCCCTACAATTTCAGTTTAAATTTTTAAATATTGATAAATGTGAATGACTGTTGAGATCATAGAGGTGTAGGGGGTGTCTAGGGCTAGTTCAGATCCCAAAACTCAGCTTTTGTGTTCAAAAATACCTGAAACATGGTTAGAAGAAAGAGTGTAGGGAAGGCTGCATAGTTACTCCAAACCATGTGAGGTTGGATAGAGTAAGGTTACAGGTTTCATGGTTTGATAAACCGTAAAAAATGGGGCACTTGGTCATGTGAACATATTTTCTATTTTTACAGTGGATGTTTTCATGGTTTTCACACGGTTATTAAAACTCTGCATGGAAATAATGTGGGATGACCTACAATACAATTAAGTGATCATAGTTGGTGCACTGTTTGGACAACCGTGCGACCAAACTATGAGACCTTTTAATTCTTGGTAAAAAAAAAAATTTAACCCTGATTGAATCTATTAAACCCAATTATATTTCACTATTATTCCTATGGAAAACCCCCTCAATTTGATAGCTTCCCTTGGGATACTATTCTAGGATTTACTGCTGACTCTATGTCGGGTGTACTAATCAAGAATCATCAACTCATTGGATTCACACCGGTAAGATCTCAATTCCTTTATAATATTTCTCCATTCTTCTTGGTATCGTATTATCTAATAAGTTGAAAGATAATTTTACCTATTAATAGGTTCTTTATCCATTCTTAAATTTTATCGAGATATGATTCGAATCAAGATCTGATATTGGACGAGCTATCCCCTACGAACCTACAGTAGGTGGGCTCATTCCTTTTTTTTAATTCAAGTGTTAATATATATTGTTGTGCCACATGCACAATTCATAGAGCATTGTCTTGAAATTAATTTAAATCCTTGAATTAAATTGATAGGAATAGACTATCCAATTAAATAAGCCTTCAATGGATGTTCATAGTTTATGGACCTTGATTTAGACCCACACCCTGAGTGAGTTGATAATTAATTGAACCGCCATGGTTTGCTTTAGGAATTTGATACCTTTGAGATGTGACTATTTACCCCTTGTCATGGGATTTTAAATATTGAACTTTCTTTTTTAATTGAAATGATAAATTGAATTGGTAAGAATAGAGAATGGATTCCTTTCCCCTATACCCTTTCCATGTATTAGTTTATTAAGAATAAGATTCTTGTTATAATGAATTTACCATGTGAGTAATTTAAATCCAATCCTTCTAAGCATAGTCATGCCTTGATCCACCTTCTAAGGTGAGTTTGTCTTGAATTAAATAAGGTGATAACCTAGACTTTATTAAATTAAATTTATTAAATGTTATTGATTTTATTGAATGCATATATGCATTGGGTGACACATGGATTCAATGAATAATTCCATGGAAAGACTCGATTTTCTTATACCTTGCTTATTCCCATGTGACACTTAGACTCGTGATATAGACTTCCAAGGAAAGACTCATAGGGGATGACTATTATATACTGAGTGATACTTGGAATTATGTATGGATTTACAAGGATGTACTTTAAGGGAATTTGATTATATATGACATGGATGATACTTGGTCTCACTTAGTGGTCCGCCAAGGATGGATTCGAGTGGAAGTGATGTTATACCACACCTAGAGTGATACCTGGGTTCTTGAGGATTGCGATGGATGGGCTTGTAGGGTGTTGTTTTATATTATACCTCAAGTGATACATGGATTCAAAAGTATGAATTCCAAGTATGGGATCAAGTTCATAAATGAATAATGAATGGAATGGTTTATATGATGTTTCTTCCAAGAAAAAGCATAAGTTTGGATTCAGTATTGACTTTCACTTTATGGATGTCCTGTTTAGGTATACTTTATTTACATATCTATACAAGGGATGTTGGGATGTGTCAGGTCCTAAGAATTATTAATTAAATGATACTTAATGATTAAATGAACTTGATTATAAATGACATAGGCATGACTATTAATTCAAAAAATTATTTCTTAAATGAAATTGATGTAAATGAATCTGTTTTTAAATGAGAACCTGGACTTTATAGGATGTTTACATTTATTACAACCTTGTTTATTATATTAATGTTTGAAGTTTGTTATATATATTCAATAATTTTATGACACTTGATCTTGGGAGGTTTCCTACTGTTATTCAGTCTCACATCCTGGTCGGGCCTCCTTGGGTACTTGAAAAAACTATATGATTGCAGGTATGGATAAGGGAAAGTACCCTACTAAAGGTTCTTGATTATTTTTTTCTGGGAGAAAAAGATCATGGGACTGAGATGAGGCTTGTGATGCTAGCTAGGATACTTTTGTCCTTTTTATACTTTTGATACATGTATTTTATTGTACTATAGTGTACTAGTTTTGGCTGTTTTGTAGAGATATGTGACATGTATCATCATTATTGTATATGATACTCTTTTTGGATTTGTTTATATATATTTATATTGTGTTCATTCATCATTTATCTATATGATTTAGTGCTTCCTATATTTTTATGTTATTGATATTCTATTGTTCTACACTCTGGTGATTATAGCATAGTCTCCCAATGGACACACTTAGTCCCCCCTGCTAGTCAGCAGGCTCTGGTGTTTGAGGAGATACTCTTAAGGCCATGTGTCTAACTAGGCTCAGGGAACTGTTGAGTGGAATTCAGGTCTATGATGTTACACAATCAGACACTCATATCCTTACTTCTTAAATTTTGTGAATGAACTTCACAATCATGGAGAATACCCTAAGTGATCAGCTCATCACTCTATCAAATGGGTCATAGTCATTATCTCATCCTCTATTTAGATCAATACTCCCATTTTACGACATTGATCCAAATGGTGGGAGAGGAAAAAGTATTCAATAGTGTGAAAGGAAATCATAAGGCAATAGACATGAGGTACAAACGTCTCCTCAACCTATCACTATATAGAAATACCTAGAACAAAGTAAATGGAGTGAGGTTAGGTGAAAGTACTCTAAATCACTAGTTTTTATCCATGTGTGATCCTCAGGTTTGCCTCCCTCATCGATAAGATCTTGATAGATTAGTAGACTTCATAGTGGGTGAGAAAAAAATAAAGAACATAGTATGATGAGAAGCATTGTACAATAGAATAGAAGAATATAATGAAAATTTTCATTTAAATTGAAATGAAAAAATGAAAAGAAATATAGAGGAAGAAAAACTTAGTCTACAGATGATGAATGTTTTTACTGGGTGAGGTGTAAAATTATCAATAAATTTGAGTCAATGGACTTCTTTATCCTCACATTCATTGTCGAGGAGATATTATACTTTGTTCCACATGTAATGTTTGGATGAATTTAGTTGGAAATTTTAATCCCATGACCGCACACCTATGTATTGATAAAATTCATAACATCCTTGTTTTGATTCATTAGGACTCTAGTTTAAATTAGGTATTTCTCATTGTTATTGTAATTGGGCCCATTTTTTATTGAAAAATTGGACTAGTCTGATGTGTCTGGGTTTATATGTCATTGCAATAGGGAAAAACCCCCAGAATTAATTTATGTTAAGAAATAATTATATATATATATATAAAGATATACAAGTATAAACTAATATTCAGGTGCAACATCTGTCATCGTATATGGAATGTCATGGTGTGATCTAATTGATCTGATGGTGTCCTTTGTTGAGCTCGAGTAGGTTCCTTCAACGGCGACCTCATCCGCGATAACCAGTGGCATCTTAAATAGTGGGAAATCATGTGATGGAAACTCACAATGATGATCTTTGACCTTAAAAATGGTGGGAATAAAGCTTATTGACCACGTGATAGGGAATCTGGAATTGGGTTTATGTTCTTTGGTTTTTAGGGTTTAACAATGCATTGTCTCAAGCTTCTTCAATTGAGCTACGTCCTTGACATGAGTATTAGAGTTAGTGTCGTATAACCAAATTTTGTGTACTTTGTGATAACATATATTAATTATTTTGAATATTACTAAACCCTTATCACATTATGATTGTTTTTCTGCGTAACAAATTATGTGATAAAGTCGTAATAGTAGATTCCATATTAAAAGGTAATATCAGTTCCTCACTATAATGAGAACCCATAAGGTCCATGATAGTATTCTTAAATATATGTTCTATAGTGAGATAAAATAATATGAGGTAAAAAAATCATACAGGATATTAAGGGTAGAGACTCATAGGACCTTGAGGAACTTAATCATTGTGTTCTCCCTTGGTAATATCAAGTGTGGGATATTATGAGAATGATTCCCACTATTAGGACATCCACATTTATATGTTTCATTGGATGTTTATATCTATGGACATTTATATTTATCCATATAATCTAATTTTAATATTAATGAGTATTATAATTCATTTAATGTGATGTATTCATGAATACCATGATGAAATATGTTCACCAAAATTTAGGATACGTTGGGTGCATCATGAGTAAAATTTTATTAATTAAAAATGTGATAAAGAATTTGTCCCTTCCATTTTTTAATAGAAGTTGATATCTCAAGACCATTGAAGGAAATGACATAGCCTAAATAAATCTATGACCATGGTGTTTTATAGGCATGTTCTACTTCAAGAATTTCAAAGAAAGATACATCGATCACATAGGTTAATGACACCAGCATGAAACCTTCATGATTAGAGATGTCGCGATAAAAAGAATATATTACATAGTAAGCATCTTTATGATGTATTATGTCATTATGACATTAAGTTTATTCTATATGGGTTCCTTGGAATGTTTCTAAAAGCTAATCTTGGACTTTGGAATGTTTAGATTAATTCCAATGAGAAAGACGCCAATAGAGTCACATACTAAGTGTATCTAGAATCTCAGTTAAATAATATTATTATTTAACAAGTAGAATAAATATTATTCCCACACTTGGTTTGATAATTAATCATGTTTTCTTGATTACATATATTCCATCACCAGTTATTGAGAGAATATTATTTGAGAAGAATATTTAATAAATATTTATTTTATATTTAGTGAATATAATATTTATATATTTGTTGGTGAATAATGTAGTGGTATTTATTTATTAAATTAATAGTCATTTTTTAAGGCCCGATAAATATTCTACAGGAATGATGGACAAAGTTTAAGGATCTGGTGATAAATAAAATATATTGAATATTATTTAAATAAATAGTTTTAATTTAAATCACATGTTTAACACATGTAAAGAAATAATTATAATATTATTATTATTAATATAGTCATGGGGTTTCACAGAGATTACAGAAATAATAAGGTTGCATGTAAAATTATTATTTTATAACCCTAGCTGTATATAAACCCAATTATATTATTTTCTTAAGAGAGCCAATTCATTTTTTTTTGCACAACAATATTCATATATAATCCACTCAAAACCCTAGAGAGATCCCTCTCCAAGAATGATCTTAAGAACAGAGAGCAATCCTCCTCCCCCACCACTCTCAAGTGTAGAGAGATTGAAGAGAACCCTTGATGTGATTCTTAGGGTGGTCAAAGGTGAATGATGAAAGTGTTATGATCTACAACACTATAACCTAGAGATTCTTACAATGATGTTTGAAGATTCATGGAACACGTGTGTATCACCACCAGAGAGAACTTATTCTTGATTCATATAACACAATGATGTGACGACATAGAGAAATTTTCAGATCTATCAATGAAGAAATAATTTCTTTCAAGGTAATTATTTAATTCCTTAAATTAATTATAAATAATAAGTATTGATAATGTGCTTTGGTTACAGCATTTTTCTATTGTCAATATTCATTTATTCGATTTTGTTGATCATGACATTTATCATCATGTAAAACTATGATTAATCATCGATCGTGATGAAACGATGTGTTGGTAATTCCCCATATTCCACTTCCAATGTTCTCAAAACCTTAAAATGGTATCATATGGTTCAAATAATTATTTATAATTATTTAAATATCATTTATTAATTTAATTATTTTTCATTAGTTTCCAATTCCATTTAAATCATTCTTTAATTCAAATCTCAAGATCGTATTTCTTCATATTTGTTTCTTGAAAATATAATCAAATAAATTAATTTTATGAACAAAATAAATTTAAATATCTCAAATGGAGGTGCTTATGAGTCTGGTGGGACACCACAAGAGTAAACACCATGTAACTCGGAGGTAAATGTTGTGTACCCATGTTTAATAAACCCTGGATTAAATTGGAATTAACTTTATATGTGCACATTTATTACATGAAGTAAATTTAATTACACCCCACGTGTTGAACAATAATCATGGATAATGTTCATCTAGAGTACATGTTGTGTAACTTCTATTCATGATGTGTAGTCCTTTAGACACATATGTGTCGTGTATCTTCTTACACGGATTACATGACTGGTGATCGTGTAACTCGAGGACCACATGTCATGTAGCCCATGTACATGTCATGTGCTTCAATATTTTTTGTGGCATGGTTACAAGATGGGTCCCAAGGCATGATCCAAAGATATACGATGAGAATAATACAAGGCATGCAACTACAAGGTAAACCCCGTGTACTTTTACCAAATTACACAGAATTAAAAATTAGTTTATTGTATTGTAAAAACCTTATAAACATGTGTTATGTATGGTCATTAATTTTATAGTACATTCCATGTAGTTGGTTTTATATATATAAATGACTAATCAGTTTCTGTATAATGTTTAGATCAATATATGGTTTATATGAATTATTACAGTTATTACACTATGCACAATGAATCATAGCACGCTACGTAAATACCATGTGTCATGTGTGTTCATTAAGTTGATCATTTATACCATTAAATTACATTTTTTTATATTATAAATGTCTCAAGAGTAAACATTATGCTAGTATAATACACATTTGGTAGTTCGAACAGGTACTCACCATATTGCCTCTAGAGTGCATTTTTTTGTACATAGATAATTTTAAATAAATTTATTCAATTTCTTTAAAATTTAAGATGGATGATAATATCAAGAAAATTTGGATTATAATTAAGATAAAATATTTGATTAATTAAAGAAGATAATTAATTGATTCGAGCTCGATTTATCTTAGATAAGAACGAATAGAATTGAATGAGAATTTTATTAAATGAGTAATCTATTTCATACAAGTGGGTAACCATGAGACTAGATGAGACCTTTCTATGTGATTGGTTTATTTTAATTTACTATTAAATTAAATTGTTTGCTGACGTGTCATATTTCCTCTCATTATGTTAGGGCATGTGTTCCTATAGTTTCTTTTATGTAAACCCATTAACGAATCTTTTGGTTCCCCTCACCTACATGTGAGTAAAAGAATATGTAATGGATGGAGCTCTCATGATAGTGGTGATGGTTCAAGTTTAGATCCAAGGAAAAAAACCAATACAAGAGAGACACATAGGTGGATAGGTGAAAAGATGAACCACGAACCATAAATGGTACAAGGTGTTTTTCCCCTAGCTCGACGGTTATTTAATCTCCTTTTAGATAAAAAACTGTTAGTTAATGTTTGTGATCAAATCGATTTATTATGTTATTTCTATCGGGTTTCATGGTTATTTAATTATGAATTTTTTTCATGATCACATGAATTAATTAATTAATAAGCATACAACATAGAACTAAAATAAACTGGAATATGAAAAAACATTTTCTAAGACATGGTTAATCACTTAAGTAAATCCACTTAATATTAACACACATGTAATAAATATAATAATCATAAATTTATGCATAAAGATAAAATCCCTCATTTATATATATTAAGTCGGTATAACCTTCCAATAATTAAGTTAAAATTGAATCATGGTTCAAAGTTCATGACTAGACAATTTTTGGGTGCTTTTAATTATAGGGGAATTATAACATTAAGTTTTGGTTTGAATTAACTTGGTTCACATCAAGGGTAGACTACCAAAGTAGGACATGGTGTAACTCAGAGGAAAATGTTGATGAAATATAATTTTAGGATTTTATGATTTGTGATTCCACTCAATAGATCAAGGAACCATGAGTTAATGGAGTTGGATATTGTAATTCCTACCTAAAACCCTTCAAATTTCTTGACTATCCAAAGTCAGGTTGATGAGAAGGGGAATATGGATCCTTTCCACTAGAATTTCAAATAAACTGGATATTCTGAATCAAATAACATGGTATATTGGGTTTGGATAAAATAGTGGGAGAATACTAAATATAATATATTTTTTTGATAGAATTTAACTAGATGAAGTACTAAAACTTTTCTCATCTTATTTATATAAACAACAATAAAAATTACTTCAAACATGTCACTATGATCCATACTTTATAATGATAACTTTCTAACCTGCACAAATTTAAATGAGTGTAAAATGTGCTTAAATTTTATCCTATACCGTGAAAGAAAATTATATATGTTGGAAGAACCTATTAATGAAGAATCTAGTAAAGAGGATAGTGGGGAAGAGTTGTCTCTCTATGAAAACATTTGAAAAATTCCATAAATGGTCAGCTTTTCATGCTAACAACCATGACCAATGATCTTTTGAAGCAACATGCGGGCATGGATATGTATACCATAATGTATCACCATTGGGATATCTATCAAGATAATTCAATTCAAGATATATATGAGATCTTTAGTGTTCTATTTACCATTATTCTTGGAGATTCGATGCCAATTTGGCCTCATACAGTGAAACTTATTGGCTACATTGAACACTTAGATATCTTAGGGATTAAATTCCATTATTATTTTCAAAATGATCTAAAACATTCCACACTACCCAAGTCCTTCTCCGATTTTAATGTTAATATTAACATGAGTGATAATGAGATGATTATTTCAGAAATTCTTACTCTGATTATCCACGTGGACAAGAACATGGGGCATGACAAAACTATGGTCTTTGTAGTGAATAAAAAAAGGGAAAAAGGATAAGATTTCCAAGAAAAATAAAAAGTCTAAAGATCACAGGAACTATCCTTATAAGAATAGGAAGATCCATAGGTGGGGAAAGGAAAAGGAAGAAGTATGTTTTTCATGTGGAAATAAAGGAAACTGGAATAGGAACTGCACCCAGAATCCAGGGGAAGCTAAAGGTGCGTTCATTATAGAGTTTAATCTTTCAATGTCTATACATGGGGTATTAGATACATCTTGTGGTGCTAAAATATGTATCCAAAGGTTGGAACCAAGTAGATTATGAAATGTTGCTAGAGGAGAGGTGTATTTGTGAGCTGCCAATTGTGTGAATCTGATTTCTTGATACATCAGAGACTAACACCTTTAATTGAAAAAATGAATGATATTGATTTTAAGATATTTTTATTATGTACCAACAATTACCAAGAACATAATTTATGTATCCTATTAATATACAAATGGGTTTATTTTCAAATTTTAAAGTAAACATTTTTCCTTTTATAATGAAAACATATGTTATGGAAGGAAACATTTCAATAATGGTCTTTAGGTTCTAAATTATGAAGACCAAGTATTGAAAATATATAGAGAATCATGTTCACACGAATCATGTAACACTCAACTATGAAATCACCATATTGGTCTTATAAGTAAGAAGATTTTGAAAAGGATCTTTCAAGATGGATATTTAGATTCTTTTGAGCCAAAGCCACTTAAAAGATGCCATCCTTATTTATAAGGAAAAATGATCAAACCACTATTCGGAGGATAGGTTGAAAGGGATATAGAGCTTTTAGGATTGGTACACACTAATGTGTGTGGGCCATTTCTAGTAGAAGCTAGATGTGGGTATTCTTACTTTGTAACTTTTAATAATGACTTGATTAGATATAGATATGTCTACCTGATGAGGTATAAGTTTGAGTCATTTTATAATTTAAAAGTATTCAGGAATGAAGTAGAGAATAAACTTGAAAATAATGTAAAGAAGTTTTAATTGACATTGTAAACTATTATTTATATTTTTTTCAACACTATATATTCTATGTTTATAACGCAAATTATGATGATCAGATAGATGAATTCAGGGATGAATTTTCAGTTTATGTTGTGCCATAATATTTATCTAATTCATGAAAAACAATTTATCTAAAACTTATTTAATTTTATTATCTAAAAATGTTTTTTATAGTTGAGTACAATGTCTAGGTTAGAAAACGTATGTTAACTACTCAGTTCCATGAAAATGCATTTGGAATGTCATAAAACTATAAAAAATTTATCATTGATCTATTATTGGAATGTAGGAAATAACTTCACACCATTTCAAAAAATGATGTAGTCTAAATAACATAATGTTTATTTTCCATTTTAATCATTAAATAGGTACAAAATAATTGTGACGTGCTCAATTCTAAGAAAATGAGATCATATTGACATGAAACACTAAGAAAAAAATTGATATGCTTTTGGATTGTAAGAAATAAATGTGTTTCATTCTGACTTGTAGTGTACACAAAATGATGTAAAACACATGTTTTCAATTTAAAATTAACATTTCAGTTCAATGCATGTGTGACACGTTGAATTCCAACAAATATCATTGATTATTAAAATCCATGTAAAAAATATTTGATTCATTTTTGGAATTTATTAACAAACTATACATCAGTTTGATATTCCTGGAGGGTAGAATGATTGAAAATGAGTGTTCTCAATTTAAAGGTGGAATTTAAGTTCAAAATGATATTACATGGATCAATTCTAAGAAAATGGTACTATATTATCCTAAAACTCAAGTTAAATAATCATTGGTCCATTTTTTACAAGTATGAATGAACTGAACATCATTCTGATGTGTGGTATGATTATAATGGATGAAAACATGTGTTTTAAATTTAAAATTATTATGTTAATTCCAAAAATTCATATTATGCCTAATTTTAAGAAAACTCTATATTATTGTCATGGAAATCTCTGAAGATAGTATGTGATCCATTTTTGGCATGTAAGAAAAAATTGCACATCATCATGTTGCGTAGTGTGGTTGGAATGATTGAAAACTCATGTTTTCAATTTAATGGTTTCATTTTAGTTAAAAATATACACGACACATTCAACTATGAGAAACTGAGTTCATATTGTCATTAGAATCTTTAAAAATAAAATTTGATACATTTTTTTAAAGTAAAAATGAAATGCCATTTCAACATATGGTGTTCCTAGAATGATTTAAAATGTGTATTTTAAATTTAATAGTCACATTTAGTTCAAAAATTTCATCACATAATCAATTTCTAATGGAGGTGATCCTACAAACTCTAGTTTTTACTTTAGATTCATGCCAACCATCAGTGAGATAAGAAGAAAAAGAAATAGATATTCATTCACTTAAGTAATCGAGTAGCAAATAAAGGGTTAAAAGTCTAATAATTAAAAAGGGTACAAGATAATTTTTCCCTATTTTAATGTAGTGGAAACCATCCAAGAATGGATATTAAATGTTTAATAAATGACTTATAATTTTTTTTGGAATATTCTATAATTTTTTTAAAAAATAATCAATATTTTAAACTAATTAAAAATTCTAACTAAAATATAAAAAAATAATTTCCTGAATTCAATTATATTTCATAATCAATATTTAGTAGAAATTATTTGAAATAAAAATTTTATAGAAGATTCATTATTTGGTTACCAACTATATATTTGTATTATAATATTATCTTATAGTGGATAAAATGATTATTCTAAAATATTAAGAGACACAAAACTCAAAGAAGGAAGAACGGTCATAGAAGTTAATATAAACATGTACACATCAATCACTTTCATCGTCTTCATTGAGTCACTCCCAAAGAGGGGATCCATCGTCAAACCCTTTTTGTTTTTGATGTATAATAAATCCACCATAATCCACCTTTATCCATGACCTATGGGGATGTACGATACCAGAATTATGGATATCCCAAAGGTCCTTCCAAAATATATGCTATTGTGCGAAGAAACCATTGAAGGGGTTCAAAATAGAAAAAAATATGAAGTTAATGGGATGTTTACTTCCCTGATTAAGTATCATTATCATCTTGGTATCAGAAGGGAGGTGGAAAGATTTAATTATATAGATGAAGAAAAATATTTGGAAGAAGAAAATGAGAATGGGATAAAATATTAATAAGTACAACACAACATATAGAATTGCGTAAGGCTTTATAAGGGGAATAATCCAACATAATTGTGTTTGAGTCATTATAAAGATATTTATACCATGGGACATATGGATTGTTCCAACTCAATATTTTTATGAGTTCCTTCAAAAAGAGGGAACAATACTTGTTTTTAGGTGTCTTCAAACCTATATTAGTGCATTGGTATTGATCATGCACATGTATTTTTTTGGTTTCCCCTTTTTTGTGTTGTTAATTGAATGCAGTTTTAATATTATTGTTTTCATTTTTTTTCATCATCACCTAGTGTTTATTTTTACCCTTAGTTAGTGTTATTTTTACCCCATTGTGTGCTTTTCCTCTTTGGTTTTAACCTTACATGAGTCCCTTATTAACTTTATTTGAGTTTTCCTTACCCTTATGTAACCCCGGGATACTATGATCTACCCTAACATAGCCCCGGGTTTACCCTTACATAGGTTATGGTGTACACTTACATGAGGGTACAAGGTACATTTATGTGGGGATAAAATTACCCTTATATAGAGGTCCCCTGAGATTTACGTAGCTCAGGTAAATCCTTATATAGTCTTTATTTCTTTGGTTCACCCTTAGTTGTGTGTCCCATGACCCTTCCCTGAGTCACATGATTACCCTAACAAGAATCTTGGAATTTTCGTCATGAACCATATATAGAGGCCCCTAACCTTTATGTATCTAATTTATACCCTTATGTAGGAGTTAATTACCCTTATGAGGACATCTTTGTTGACCCTTATACAACATGATGATTACCTTTGTGCGTAATTCTGTATTACTTTCCACTATTTTGTTTGTTTATTCGGGCAATAGGATTTTCATCCATCTATTTCTTGATTTTTTTAAGTCGTTGCAACAAAACCATGAGCCTCATGGGTACTTATTCCTCACACTATCGAGATTGAAGTAGATCAACTAACTCTAAGGTGCTATGAGCTCCCACGGCCTAGTCCTTTGGCTGGCTGGAGGAGAAGCCGAGTGACAACCTAGTTCATAGGGGTCTCCATTACTTCACAGAGTTACTAAAAATTATTCCATAGACTCATAGTGTGGGTTATTTTATATTAAAAAGACATGATAGTGGGAACCTTGAGGACATTAGTTGTTGAAAACTCAGTAATGATGATTTCAGCAGCTGCTTTGACCCTCTTCCTTGACAACATTTTGATTGAGCCTCAATAAGTGAGTTTCAGTCCTCTTTTGGTTTTCTATATCAATTTTTTGGAGGTTACATGTATGGTACTTCTTTATTCATCATATGTGTTATGTATTTGTTTCTTCATCGAGTCTTGATCCGATCATTTTTCTTCTTGTAATCCTCTTTATTGTTACATAGTGGAAACCTTTGATGATTCTTCCCCATGCATGTTTTTCAATTGGATGAAGCTTGTAAATATCCTTGTCCTTTTATGGATTTCTGATTTTTTTTCTACGAATTGTAATCATTTAATGTTCACATATTTTTAATTTAAATTAAATATGAAATTGTAAATATATCTCATTTTTCTTCTGCTAAACATGTTGGACATTCTTTTATGGTCATTTTATCACTTCCTATATATTGTTTCATTCCTTTTTAATGTTATGGAGTTTTATTATGTGAAAAAAAATCAATTTTGGATCTTGAAATGATATGTTTAGGTATGATTTGGTAATTCCTAAGTTTTGGAACTTTTATTATAATTTTGTGAATCATAATGTACATATGTTAATTTTTTTTTGGAATCATATTTATATATATTGAGGATTTTGTAATCCATTAATTACTGTTGTAATTGCCACTGCATATATGAATTTGTTTACTCTTATAGTCATTTGAATATTTTCCTATATTTAGAATTCAACTTGAACATTATTACAATTTATCAATTTATATTTTATAAACTATAAATAAATATCATTTTTGGATTTCAGATTTTATGAACCAAAATTAACTGAAGTGGATCCACGCAGTTGAATATGAAAAACCCCACGTAGTGCATCCCATAAAAAAGTGTTTTCATAGGGAAATTGGGGTTAATTTTTCTTTGTTAAAGTTTGAAATAACTTTTTAATTACAATAAGTTATTTACTAGTGTCTTTTACCTATTGTAAGAGTGTGTTAATTTTTATTTAGCAATGTGGTCTACTCTATTTTGGATATAATTTTACAATATGATATTGATTTTTGTTGCCTTTCTCTTTTCCCAGTTTTCTTGGCCTATATTAGCCTTATATATTCCTTTAGTAAGTTCTAAAAATTTGTGTCTCTAGTTTGAAGTAAATAAGGATTATGTGTGAGGTTATTATATTTGATAGGTTTTGGTTATAGTGAGGTGTTTTCGATGGATTTTGTGTCTCTAGTGTCTATTATTTTCCTAGGATTTGAGGTTATGTTATTTGTGATTTTTTCCTCCACATCATGTAGGACTATTTGTTATGGGTATGGACCAATGGAGAGTTCATTATTTGTTCTTGGGTAGTTTTTGGATCCAGTATTCTTTTTTGTTTATTGGTTATCCAATAATATTATTAGTTTTTCTATTTGACCGATTTAGTGGATTTGTTTTAGTTTCCTAGTGATAGGAATAGTGTGACATTAGGAAACTAGACAAGGATTTGTTCCATTTTACCATCTTATTTACCATAGGTCTTTAGTTTGTTGGCCTCTTTTTTCTCACATTTTAGAGTATTCCTATGATGTTGGGATCGCTTGCATTTCATCTTGCAATTTCCCTATTTTTTTTAGAATATCTCCTTTTGGAATATTTTTTTAGGATTTTTATCCTTATTTATAGAATATTAATCTAACATTTAAGGATTTTTTGGTACCTTATTCTGAGATTATTCTTGTTAGGTTTTTAGGTAGTGTGTCTCAGCCTAAATGAAATGATGATAGGTGCTTCGATCATTTTTATTTTTATGGGTTCAATTGGATACTCGTTCAGTTTTTTATCTTATTATGATTGAAATATCTATTATTGTTATTTTATTCTAGTTTCATTATTACTCTAATTTTTATGAGTTTTATTCTTTTTGAATTGTCTGATATTTTTTATTCAGGCATCTTATTTTGTTTGAGGATGGATAATTCTCTATTTTTTTGTATTCTTAAAGAATTTTTGAGTTATTCTAGGGACCTCTTATAGCATCTGATTTGTTATTCCCAACTTCCTCATTGACATTGTCCCAGACAGAAACTCGTTTAAGTGTGGGAATGTGCTCCCATTTTATAGTTGTTTAGAGTTGTTTAAATTCTGATCTTGTTAATAGCTATTTAGAATATCATTCAATTTTGGGGAACATGTTTCACATTGACACATAGAGGGGGGCTCTTCGAGTCATACCCTATAGGTGTTTCCTATTTAGGATCTTCCTGTATTGATGATGATAGGTTAGGTAGTGAAGAATAATCCAGTTTTTTAGGGATTTAATTTTCAATGTTGTGATGTATCATGTTGTTTCATATTAAATCCATTCCAAATTTGATTTCCAAGGTGGAGTGTTTTTGTTTTGGATTCCCATTTTTTGTTGTAAATTAAATACAATTTGAATATGCTTATTTTCATTATTTTTATCATATCTTAGTCCTTATTTTGACCCTTACATAGTATTGGTTTTACCCCTACATGATCTATACCTATTTGGTTTTACCCTTAGTTTTGGCCCTCGTTACCTTTACAGGAGTTTTCCTTACCCTTACATAGCCTCAGGTTATTGTGGCCTACCCTGACATAGGCCTAGGGTTACCCTTTCATGAGGATTCAAGGTACCCTTATGTGGGTATCATCTTATCATTGCATAGTGGTTCCCTAACCTTTATGTAACTCAAGTAAGCCCTTACATAGACATTAGTTCTCTGGTTTACCCTTACAAGGATTTCTCATAACCCTTATGTGAATCTCGTGATTTCCCTTATGTGAATCTTGTAATCTTCTACCTTACCCTTATGTATAGATCTATTGACCATTACGTAGCTCAGGTATAACCTAACATGGGAGTTGATTACCCATATCTATGGGGCGTGGTACCCTTATGCAGCCATCTCGGTTGACCCTTACTCAATGGTTTTATTACATTTATGTGTATATTTTTATTTTCCACTGGTTCATCGGGTCATTTGGGATTGAGGGTTTGTATCCATTCAATTATTGATTACTGTTAAGCCATTGCAACAACCCCTTGAGACTCATGGGCATTTCTTCCCAATAGTCTCTGGACTGAGGTAGATCAACTAACTTAAAGGTGCCGAGAGAGATAGAGAACTTTTTTTGGAGAGATCTCGTGGTCAGACCATTTTTCATGTTGGAGGAGAATCCAAGTGATGACCTGGTTCATGAAGTTCGTCGTCAGTTCGTGAAGTTGTTTTGAATCATTCTACAGACTCGCAATGTGTGATCATTGATAGAAAAAAACCTAGATAGTGGTAACCTTGAGGAAAATTTCTTTCAATGACTTAAGAGAAAAAAATTCAGTAGCTTCTTTGAACCTCTTCATTGATGAAGGTTTGATTGGGCCCTCTAAAGGGGTTTTTGGTCCTCTTTCGGTTTTCTTTGTCAAATTTTTGGAGGTTTCATGTCTACTATTTTTTTATTCATAATGTGTTTCATGTATATTTTTTCCTCATCTAGTCTTATTTTGGCCTTTATACTTCTTTTACTCCTCTTTATTGTTTCATATTGTAATCCCATAATGATTCCACCCTGTACATGTATGGAAATTGGCATAATCATGTGAATATCCTTGTCATGTTAATGCTTTCCAAAAAAAATCATTGGAAAAAAATCATTGAATATTTGTTGATTCTTAATGAAAATCAAATATGACTTTGTAATATTATTTCGTTTTTCTTACAAAAACATGTTGGGCATTTTTTTGTGATTGTTTTATCACTATGTACTTTTTGCTTCATTCCTGTTTAATGTAGTTGAGTTTATTTATGTGTAAAAACTCAATTTCGATTCTAGAAATGACATGGTCAAGTCTTCTTTCGTTATTCCCATGTTATAAAACATTTATTCTAATTTTTTGAATCTTTTTTATATATTTTAATTTCTGTTTTATTATATTAATTTTTTTATAACTTGAGAATTTCTTATACCTTAATTGGTATTATAATTTTCACTGCATATATGACTTTGTTCACTCTTGTAATCATTTTAATATTTTTATATTTTTGGAATAAAATTTGAACATGATTTATGTCTATTAGTTTATATTTTATAAACTATAAATAAATATCATTGTTTGATTACAAACCAATAGTAGCCTAAGTGGATCCTCGTGATTTAATACAGATTTCCTCGGGAAGTGCAGCACGAAACAAAAGGCATGCACTCACACTTTGCATAAATTAAATATGCACTTTTATGAAAATTTTGAAATCTTTAAGATTTGAAAAGCATAAAAAAACAATTAATGTTTGGAGTGACCAAAAATAAAAACAAGTATATTTTCGGTCTTTCACATATAAAATATTAATATATCACACGGTTAAAAGATATTCTTTTAAAAATAAACATAGTAAGGAGGAAGGTATTTAAAATTACTTTATTTTTGATGACCAAAATATAAAATAAAAATTATGAATCTAGAACTGTAAAAAATCAGAACACAAAGGACTTTTAAATACTACAACAGAAATAAGAAAACTTGTGAGAGATGACAAATTAATATACTAGAGATGAGACAGGGAAAAAGGGAAAGAAGGTGATGTCACAAAACAAATAGGTATTTGGATTTTAAGTAGAAAATTCAAACTTAAACTAAGTATCTTTATTTTAGAATATGCGTGAAGATGATTTTTGGATGAGGGTTGTGAAATTTGGTAGGTCATGTCCTCTAAGGGTAGGGATTTTTTGGGCATTATTGTTCCCAAACTGAAAACATAAGAAAAATATGTAGTTAATGTGTTTATCACATCATTGTTCCCTTATGGTGGATGACATGCATCCTTGTTTCCCAAATAATCTGGACATGTTTCGCAGATACCTGGTCTAACCCAACCTGATTTAATCAGGTTTGGATACTTCTAAAACTAGTTTGGATTGGGATACAGTATTAAATAAACTACCTAATTATTAATCGGGTCAGATTCAGATTCCTATTATAGGGTACTCGAACTTGGATATATTTTTTAAAATAAAAATAAACCAATGTTCTCCATTATATTTATTGAATAATCATATTTAATATCCATATATTTTTTCAAAAGAAAGTTAAAAAAGTTCAACATACATTAAATATTTTATTTTAGTTGTAATTTCAAACCCATCCTCCCATACTATTATCTACATGACCCTCTCCAACATCATTTTATAATTCTTTCATACCATCATTAAATGAAAGATGTAAAAAATCCTTCCATAAGCTTAAATTCTTAGTCAATTCATCATTTAAAATCCCTCCTCGACTACAATAATAATGCACACTCTTCAATCTAGAGTTTCAAATTAATTTATTTTTAATAATTTGAAAATAATTTTAAATATAAGAAATTATCCTTAGCAGTAATATTAGTTTTTGGGGAAGAACATATGTAACACCCCAAAATAAACCCATGGATATCACACAAATTATGTACTTCCATCAAACAATGAATTTGAAACCTGAAAAATAATCAACCCAATTAAGAATTCACCAAAAAACTCAAGAAAACTAAATGGACATAGATATTTAACATGGTTAGGCACCATTTTGGTCCTACTCCATGACAAGAACACCACCCTAATCAATATTTTTTTAAAACTCTTAAAAATTAGAGTACAACAATGTGAGAGTTCAACTCAAAAGAAAAGAAGAAGAAGATTATTCCACAATAAAGAAAACATTCAAGAATAGTAAGAGAAAAAGTATGATCAAATTAGTATATAGATTAATCAACCAACCAATGCACAAATGATCTTCCACAAACTTCAATTGTGTTGATGAATGAGCAGGAGACTACCTCTCGATCAACACCATGATCTCCACCAGAACACAATCTTCGACGGTAAAGTTTTAATTTTAATTTCCATATAAAATTTAGTCATCAATTATTCCATTTCCATATATTTATTTGTTTCTCATTCATGAAAAAATAGTTCAATTTACTTTATGCTAAAATATTACTTGATTGAATAATTCTTGTCGGGCTGATTGTTGTTTAGTTTGTACCCGAGTTGGATTATTTTCTCCACATGTAGGGCCCTGTCTGTAGGAAATTTACCTATTTCGGTGGGATGATACATGTTTTTTAGGGTTATTAATCCAAATTCCTTTTTTAAGGGATCACCTGAGTTGCGGATCCTTTTTCATCACTCTCATCTGAAACATACATTTTGTTCGACCTCACCGCTCAAGTTTTTTTTTCATGACATGCAGTGTAAAGACCCTTAAAATTCAAGGGAATTTTTTTCTTAATTTTATTTGGGATTTTACAAGAACGCAGTTTCTGACGGCACTTGATTCTGAGGCCCGGTGTGCCCGGAATCAATTTCCGAAGTTTAGCTCGGGTACGTTCAGTGAACGAATGAGCGGGTTTTTCTATCTTTTGAACCGGTGCTCGGAATCGAAATATGAGGGCACAGATGAAACTGCAGCGCCGGTAATTGCTTAGGAACACCTATTTCGAAGTTGTGTTTGTGCGGGTGGAGAATTTTAATTTGTGGATTAAATGAGGAATGAATAAAATTGTGAAAAAATTTTATTTTTAAGTCTAAGGTGGTTTTATCCTACATGGGGAAGTTGGGGTGACACCTAACTACCCATGTGAGGATGAATGAGAGAATAAAGGAGAGGTGGGGCCCACATGAGCCCCAACCCCTTCACATTCCTCTTAAACTCCCTAAATCCCTCTTAAGTTTGGTAAACTCATCTTTAATGGAGTGACCCTTCACTTTCTCTCTCTCTCCCTCATTTACTCTCACCAACACACACCTTAATTAATTAATTGAACCTATTAAATTAATTAACTAAGAGTTTGAATTTTGAAAAGTTGAAATTACATGTGTTAATAAAATAATAGCATGAACCTATTATTTTATTTTGGGCACCTTTGTGTTGGAAGAAAAGGGAAGGAGCTATTGTGTAAAGGAAGGAGGAAGTTCCTCTTGGGTGGAAGAACATCATCCTCTCTGTGAAGAACGGTTCTTCTCCGACGAAGAACATCGACCCCTCGACATGGAATGACTCGGCGATCACGATTCTTCATCCTCTTCTTCCTCTATGACAAGAGAGGAGATGTCACTTCCTCGGGTCACTCTAATGACGACGGAATCGATACCGTTCTACCACGACGATCGAATTCTGTTACTTGACGACGTGTGACGTCTTTTTGAGGTAGGGGTTAATTGCTTTTGTTCATGAGTTATCCTTTGTCGTTCTTCATCTGTGTATTTTGGCCGCTTGATATCAACTTAACGGAAGGAGATCGGATCGCACGAACACGGATGACTCTCCTCCCCCTTTTGTTGTAGTGATATTGCGGTTCGAAAGAAGGCGGCGCGGTGCAAAGGCACCGCACAGAAACAAGGAGGATCATCGGTGAAGAAGCGCGGTGCAATTGTGCCGCGCCGTAGAGGCCGAACGAAACCGCAGCCGGAGTCGGGGCCGCAAAGGTGAATCGAAGACTCCGTAGTTGTTTAATTGACATGAGAATCGACGGGCGACGACGAATCGGGCCGAAATGGTGTTTGAATCTCTTCGCAGTAAAGATCGGGTCCCGGTAGGACTGTTGGCGAAGGCGGCAGACGAAACGGACCACCGGAGCGCATCCGGTGGTCCGCAGAAGGCGGCGGCGGCGCGCCAAGCCGGTGCGGCGGTGCCAGCGACCGGCAGCGGCGGCACGCCGCCGGAGATAACCGCCACGGCTAAGCCGCAGCGGTGGAATGTGAACCGAAACGGCAGGTCGTTCCGGATTTGGGGCGGCACGGCTTAACGCCGCGCCGGATCGTCGACCGCGGGGGTTTGTAACCCCCGCACCCACTAGACACGCGGGTGCCACGCCAGTGCCAGGCCAGCTGGCTGCCCAGGCCGGGCCGGGCCGCGCTCAGCCGGGCCGGACCCGGGTCAGGTCGACCCGGTTCGGCCGACCCAGGGGGGGTGGGTCGGGCCGGGCCGGGCCCAGACCCCCCATTTCAAACTATTTCCGTTCAAATGCCCATAACTTGGGATACAGACCTTCGAAAGACGCACCGTCAGTTTCGATGCGATCCTTTGATCGATACGGTTGTTTCAGTATATTACACTAAAAGTTTTGGATAACTTTGTGTATGGTCGGGTTGGTTCGAATACCAGACCAACCAGGCCCTTGGAGCGGAAATGGTTATATCTTGAGCGTCGGACGTCCGATTGACGTGTCGTCGACTTTGTTGGATTCCTATTGATTAAAACGAACTTTTGGCATACTTCTCCCAAGGTTTTGACGCAGTTGGAGTATGGCCGGGTTGGATTGTACCCAAAATCCAACCGGGCCCCTGGAACGGAGAAGCTGATATCTTTCAGACCAGACGTCTGTTTGACGAACCGTCAGCGGCGTTGGTGATCACATTGAGAAACAGTCCCTATGAGTATACCCTATGAGAGTTCGGGGTACATTTGAGATATGGCCGGGTTGGTTCGCACTCGAAACCAACCGGGCCCCTGAGACGGAAAGACTAATGACTCACATACCGGGCGTCCGATTGACACGTCGTCTGTTGTGTTGAGACCCCTATGACGAGGTGGTCCTTTGAAATAATTCTTCATGGGACTTTGTGATACTTGGAGTATTGACCAGTAGCTCGTGGAGAGGACCCTCCCGGAGACGATCGTGCCGAGTACGGAGACCGTTTAGCCGACTGAGACTTCACGAGTGCTGATCGATCGATTCGGTGAGTTTCGGATTGCCCAGTGGGGAGTGCTTGGTTGTAGCGGCAGACCCACGGCGAAGGAGTGCTTGGTTGTAGCGGCAGACCCGCGGTACTCAACAGAAGGAGTACCTCTGGAGGCTATGAGGGGGAGCGCTTGGTTGTAGCGGCAGACCCATGGTGGGAAGTGCTTGGTTGTAGCGGCAGACCCACGGCGGAGGAGCGCTTGGTTGTAGCGGCAGACCCGCGGTACTCAACAGAAAGAGTACCTCTAGAGGCTATGAGGGGGAGCGCTTGGTTGTAGCAGAAAACCCATGGTGGGAAGCACTTGGTTGTAGCAGCAGGCCCATAGTACTCGACAGATGGAGTACCTCAGCAGTCTTAGGTTAGTGAGCAGTACCTCGGAATTGTGACAGGACCACTGTACACTTTAGAGATGAGGTTCTTCAGTAGTTACGGTTTCGATAATGAAAATCCTAGTTTGAGCTGAGTCTATGATCTTTGTGTTTCCTCATGATTTAGATGGGTTACTTGATAACTTAGGTATATGTATGGGCATATACCTGGGTAGTGGTTATCCGTTGATTTCATAATCTTTGCGTTCCCTCATGATTGAGATGGGTTACATGATAACTTAGGTATATGTATGGGTATATACCTAAGTAGAGTTTATCTGTTGAGATATTTCTTTGTGGTTATCCTTGTTGGATTTTGTGAGACCTTGAGGGTCTCGGGGTCCCTACTGAGTATCGTTATACTCACCCCTGTACGGGCTATGCCCGCTCCTCGTTGTGTTGGTTGCAGACGACGAACAACGTAGACAGAGGCCGAGTGTTCGAGGACTGGACGGTACCCGGAGGTGGACCTCACGACGAGATAGTATCCGGTGGTGGACTTCACGACGAGACGACACTCAGAGGAGGTTGACGGGCGAGAGAATTGTGGAGGCTATCTGTACCTACCCTTCAGGTAGGATCTGTGGTGGACGATCCAGGATCTGCACTATCTATACCTACCCTTCAGGTAGGATCTGAGGAGGACGACCCTGGAGCTGCTTCCATTCTTCCAGCTGTTTGTCTTTTCTGTTGTACTATTGTTCAGTTGTAGCTGTACTTTCGGTTAGGTTTGTATTCTGGCCCATTTACTTTTCAGTAGTTCCTTTTTGTACTTAGTGTTTTACTTCCGCTTGTACTCTGTGGTGTTTTGTATACTTTTATAAAGGAAATTCCTTCCCAGTTATCGGGATTTACGCCTTTGGTGCTAGTCGCCAACCCCTGGCCTATGGAAGGTGGGCTTGGGGTAGACACGGCACGGGCCCCGAGGATAGGTCGTGACAAATTGGTATCAGAGGAGTTCGGTTCTACCGTAGAACTAAGGACTCTGATATTTTTCTTTCTGTGAATCAATAGTGTTCAGGGTACCGAGTGTGGTTTTCAGTTCAGGGAGTCTAGTGTTGGTGTGAGGGCCGACGTATCCGTACACCAGGACCCTGACTACTGATTTCCAACGTTGTGCATGAAAAACACTAATTGTGTGTGTGTTTCCAAGAGTTTTAAAGTCAGCTCAAACCAAGTCAGCTCACCAGGTATAAATCGTTTGACCGTGTCTTATCTGTTTAGGATGTCTCTATGCAGACAGTCAATCAGAGTTCCAAGAGAGTACTCGATGACGGCTCACCGAGCGACGAGGCTCCGGTGCGGGGCCCTTTTTCTATGTTGGCACCCTCGGGTGGTGTACCAGCACGACCACCAACTATTGGGAAGCAGATTCCACCAGCCTTATTAGCGAACTGTGCACGCTGGTAGAGTGCGTTGCACGAGCTCCAGCAGCAACGGCCTCCAAGGTTATGAAGCGAGGAAGATTCCAAGACAGCAGAGCACTGGCTGGAGGCGATTGCTAGAGTTTTTTGCCTAGCTGAGACATCAGTAGAGTGGATGGTGGACTTGGCTACTAGTGTTTTCTAGTGAGTGACCATGAGGATGGTCTGCATAGCGATGAGGCTTCGATACGTGGACTGATGCCTGAGATAGTGCCTTCTGGTAGTGTGTCAGCTATACAGAACTACTTGTTGGTCTTCAGTTACAACTGGTGGTACCGGTAGGTGACACATGTAGGCTTACTGCCTTACACGTGTTCTAACATCAGATACCCTCAAGTTCCGAGGCGAACTTGACTCACAGGCGGCTGAGGACTGGCTTGAGGAGGTGGCATAGAGTTTTCTAGAGCTTATACAGCTTCGGCAGGACGACATGTCGGTAGTTGAGAATTCATCGAGGCGTACTAAACATTCCGGGTACTCGATGAATTCAATTTGATCAATGATATAGAGATCAGACCTCTGAGTGTGGTGTATTTATGGATATTCGAGCCAATAATTTTTCCTCTATGAATTCCTACTCATGTTAGGGTGCTAGAGAGAACCTTGAGGTTGAATGTTCTTTGGCTGAACGAATACAGCTAGAGAATGTTAGATGTTGGAACGCAGCGAGCTGGTGCCAGTCTCAGAGACTTGGGCGTCCGAATGTTTCAAGAAGAGGAAATGTTAAGGACAGATAAATCTTCAAAGCAGCAGACGTGGAGGCGGAGCTAGGAGAGCAGCATGAGGTGGTGTACTTTTCAACATGTTACAACCACCCGCCTTTGTTGTTCCCTCTAGGCCCAGGGAGCTGGAGGGTAGGGAAAGAGAGTAGCTGCATGCGGTCAAGGAGAGTGACCCAATGACTCTATGAATGTTTTGAGGGACAGTCTGTGTCCACTACAAGCTGCCGTAGTAATAGACATCGATACGAATAATCCCTTCCTTCCATGAATCCAGTCCCAGACCTAGAGTTTCCGGTTAAGCCGTTGAATTGACCCTCGCGTCTAGAGATACCTTTGGGAGGATACTCGATAGTCACACTTACGCCGATGGTGTGATCGGACCCTTGAGGCGAGAGTCTCGGTTGGGACTTCTTGGGGGCAGATTCGAGGCCTCACGACATTAGTTTGAGTATGGATTTGGAAATCACTGTTCATACTCAAATTGACGGTATTTGGAAAATGTCGGGATGGGTTTTCCTTGGTCGGCGAAAAGGAAACCCAAGGCAGCACATGTTAAACTCGTGCATGGGAGGGTGTAGCCGATCATTCTTGGGTCGGCCAACCTTACCCTCATGGTAGCAGGAGTTTTGAGTTTCAGTTTTAATCAGGAAAGGGAGACCTCTAGAGTTCGATGATGGCGACCACGTTCTTACACGGGTCTCACCTCGACGAGGTTTACGGAGATGTAGACGAGGCAGTGAGATATCTCTGAGGTTCAGCGGACCTTTTCAGCTCCTCAGCAGGGTAAGCGAGGTGGCTTACCGCTTGAACAATCCACCTCAGTTGCACCAGGTGCACGACGACTTCCACATATCTCAACTGAGGAGATACGTGCTTGACCCAACGCACATCATCGACCATGGGGAGATGGAAGTTGGCGATGGGGTGACTTTTGCAGAGTTCCAGAAGAGGTTTAGGATCGACAGGATCAGTTCCTACGAGGACGGTTGATTCCTCTTTCATGTTTTCGTAGGTAGCATGGGAACCTCCAGGTGAGCACATGGGAGCGGAATGCTCAGATGCGTGCTCAGTACCACTTTTTTTCCCCAGTTTGTGTTATAGCTTTACGGGGACGTAAAGCCCTGAGGTGGGAGTAATGTAAAGACCCGTAAAATTCAAGGGAATTTTTTTCTTAATTTTATTTGGGATTTTACAAGAACGCGGTTTCTGACGGAACTTGATTCCGAGGCCCGGTGTGCCCGGAATCAATTTCCGAAGTTTAGCTCGGGTACGTTTAGTGAACGAACGAGCGGGTTTTCCTATCTTTTGAACCAGTTCTCAGAATCGAAATCCGAGGGCACAGATGAAAACACATCACCGATAATTGCTTAGGAACACCTATTCCGAAGTTGCGTTTGTGCGGGTGGAGAAGTTTAATTTGTGGATTAAATGAGGAATGAATAAAATTGTGAAACAATTTTATTTTTAAGTCTAAGGTGGTTTTATCCTACATGGGGAAGTTGGGGTGACACCTAACTACCCATGTCAGGATGAATGAGAGAATAAAGGAGAGGTGGGGCCCACATGAACCCCAACCCCTTCACATTCCTCTTAAACTCCCTAACTCCCTCTTAAGTTTGGTAAACTCATCTTTAATGGAGTGACCCTTCACTTTCTCTCTCTCTCTCTCCCTCATTTACTATCGCCAACACACACCTTAATTAATTAATTGATCCTATTAAATTAATTAACTAAGAGTTTGAATTTTGAAAAGTTGAAATTACTTGTGTTAATAAAATAATAGCATGAACCTATTATTTTATTTTGGGCACCTTTGTGTTGGAAGAAAAGGGAAGGAGCTATTGTGTAAAGGAAGGAAGAAGTTCTTCTTGGGTGGAAGAATATCATCCTCTCCGTGACGAACGGTTCTTCTTCGACGAAGAACATCGACCCCTCGACATGGAACGACTCGGCGATCACAGTTCTTCATCCTCTTCTTCCTCCACGACAAGAGAGGAGATTTCACTTCCTCGAGTCACTCCGATGACGATGGAATCGATACCGTTCTAATGCGATGATTGACTTCCGTGACTTGACAATGTGTGACGTCTTTTCGAGGTAGCGATTAATTGCTTTTGTTCGTGAGTTATCCTTTGCCATTCTTCGTCTGTGTATTTTGGCCGCTTGATATCAACTTAACAGAAGGAGGTTGGATCGCACGAACATGGCCGACTCTCCTCCCCCTTTTGTTGTTGTGATATTGCGGTTCGAAAGAAGGCGGCACGGTGCAAAGGCACCGCGCAGAAACAAGGAGGATCATCGGCGAAGAAGCACGGCGCAATTGCGCCGCGCCGTAGAGGTCGAACGAAACCGCGGCCGGAGTCGGGGCCGTAAAGGTGAATTGAAGACTCCGCAGTTGTTTAATTGACATGCTAATCGATGGGCGACGACAAATCGGGCTGAAATGGTGTTTTAATCTCTTCGCAGTAAAGATCGGGTCCCGGGAGGACTATTGGCGAAGGCGGCAGGCGAAATGGACCACCGGAGCTTGTCCGGTGGTCCGCACAAGGTGGCGGCGGCGCGCCGCGCCAGTGCGGCGGCGCCAGTGACCGGCGGTGGTGGAATGTGAACTGGAACGGCAGGCCATTCCGGATCTGGGGTGGCGCGGCTTAAAACCGCGCCGGATCGTTGACCGCAGGGGTTTGTAACCGCCGCACCCGCTAGCCACGCGGGCGCCGTGCCGTGCCAGCGCCAGGCCAACCGGCTGCCCAGGCCGGGTCGGGCCGCGTAGGCCGGGCCGAGCCGGGCCGGGCCGTGCTCATCCAGGTCGGGCCGCGCCCAGCCGGGCCGGACCCGGACCCGGGTCGGGTCGACCCGGTTCGGCCGACCCAGGGGGGGTTGGGCCGGGCCGAGCCGGGCCCAGACCCCCCATTTCGAACTGTTTCTATTCAAATGCCCATAACTTGGGTTACAGACCTCCGATCGATGCACCGTCAGTTTCGATGTTATCGTTGTATCAATACGGTTGTTTAGGTATATTACACTCAACGTTTCAGAGAACTTTTGGTATGGTCGGGTTGGTTCGAATACGAGACCAACCGGGCCCTCGGAGCGGAAATGGTTATATCTTGAGCGTCAGACGTCTGATTGACGTGCCGTCGACTTTTTTGGATTCCTCTTGATGAGACGGAACTTTTGGCATACTTCTCCCGAGGTTTGGACGCAGTTGGAGTATGGTCGGGTTGGATTGTACCCGAAATCCAAACGGGCCCCTGGAATGGAAAAGCTGATATCTTTCAGACCGAACGTCCATTTGACGAACCGTCAGCGGCGTTAGTGATCACATTGAGAAACGGTCCCTATGAGTATACCATATGAGAGTTCGGGGTACAGTTGAGATACTTATGGGTTGGTTCGCACACAAAACCAACCGGGCCCCTAGGACGGAAAGGCTAATAACTCACAGACCGGGCGTCCGATTGACACGTCGTCTATTGTGTTGAGACCCCTATGACGAGGTGGTCATTTGAGATATTTCTTAGTGGGACTTTGTGATACTTGTAGTATTGACCAGTAGCTCATGGAGCAGACCCTCCCAGAGACGAGCGTGCGGAGTACGGAGACCGTGTAGCTGATTGAGACTTCACGAGGGATGATCGACCGACTCGGTGAGCTTCGGATTGCCCAGTGGGGAGAGCTTGGTTGTAGTGGCAGACCCATGACGGAGGAGCGCTTGGTTGTAGCGGCAGACCCGCGGTACTCAACAGAAGGAGTACCTCTAGAGGCTATGAGGGGGAGCGCTTGGCTGTAGTAGCAGACCCATGGTGGGAAGCGCTTGGTTGTAGCGGCAGACCCACGGCGGAGGAGCGCTTGGTTGTAGCGGCAGACCCGCGGTACTCAACAGAAGGAGTACCTCTGGAGGCTATGAGGGGGAGCGCTTGGTTGTAGCGGCAGACCCATGGTGGGAAGTGCTTGGTTAATGCAGTAGGCCCACAGTACTCGACAGATAGAATACCTCAGTAGTCTTAGGTTAGTGAGCAGTACCTCGGAATCGTGATAGGACCACTGTACACTCTAGAGACGAGGCTCTTCAGCAGTTATGGTTTCGATAATGAAAATCCTAGTTTGAGTTGAGTTTATGATCTTTGTGTTTCCTCACGATTGAGATGGGTTACTTGATAACTTAGGTATATGTATGGGCATATACCTGGGTAGTGGTTATCCGTTGATTTCATAATCTTTGTGTTCCCTCATGATTGAGATGGGTTACTTGATAACTTAGGTATATGTATGGGTATATACCTAAGTAAAGGTTATCTGTTGAGATCTTTCTTTGTGGTTATCCTTGTTGGATTTTGTGAGACCTTGAGGGTCTTGGGGTCCCTACTGAGTATCGTTATACTCACCCCTGCATGGGCTATGCCCGCACCTCGTTGTGTTGGTTGCAGACGACGGACAGCGCAGACAGAGGCCGAGTGATCGAGGACTGGACGGTACCCGGAGGTGGACCTCACGACGAGACAGTATCCAGTGGTGGACTTCATGGCGAGACGACACTCAGAGGAGGTTGACAGGCTAAAGCATTGTGGAGGCTATCTGTACCTACCCTTCAGGTAGGATCTGTGGTGGACGATCTAGGAGCTGCACTATCTGTACCTACCCTTCAGGTAGGATCCGAGGAGGACGACCCAGGAGCTGCTTCCATTCTTCCAGCTATTTGTCTTTTCTGTTGTACTATTGTTCAGTTGTAGCTGTACTTTCGATTGGGTTTGTATTCTGGCCCATTTACTTTTCAGTACTTCCTTTTTGTACTTAGTGTTTTACTTCGGCTTGTACTCTGTGGTGTTTTGTATACTTTTATAAATGCAATGCATTCCCAGTTATCGGGATTTACACCTTTGGTGCTAGTCGTCAACCCCTAGCCTATGGAAGGCGGGCTTGGGGTAGTCACAGCACGGGCCCTGAGGATGGGTCGTGACATACAGTTACTCCTAGTTTATTTGAGTGAAACTATCATTGTGTCATGTCAGGAGAATAAATGGCTCCTTTAGGTGTTCGTTTGGTGAGGATTGATTCTATTCTCATCTTAGATCCATTATTTTGAGCTCCCGCCCGAGATACCCTTTTCATATGGCCCGATAGTGATCTTGGGTTTTATTTTCTCAGAATATTGAGTTGCAAGATGTTACTGGAGCACTTCCAGTCTCATTTTTACATCTCAAAGTAGAAACGATCTCATAATAGATATTTAGTGAAGATATCGAGTTTTTCTACTGCTAGGATACTTTTCTGAGCATGTTACCATATCCAGAAACAAGAACGACACCAATCTCAAGCATTAGATAAGGCAGAGTCAGTCATGGTTATTTTACCACCCTTTGTTCATCTTTCCAAATTGTTAAAATTTTGATTGTTCTTGTACTTATGTTGTGTGCTTGAATGGTGGTGGATTTCTATTTTCACTCTTTTTTTAAGATTAATTAATAGAGTGGATTCATGGTGTTCATTTCATTCACATAGAATACCAAAAGTTCTAAAGCACATTAAATCATTGTGCTCTTTACTGGATTCTTTATTTGTTGTTTATTTGCTTCTTTATTCCTAATTCTCCTCTTATACGCCCTTCATGAGACATTATCATTGCTTCCATGATTTATTATTTGATATCAAATACTTCTAGAAACCAAACCTTCATTTGATGATCACATGCCATTTCATGGAGGCTTACGCACGACGTAACCCCCATCAAATTGGTATCAAATACAATGAATAAAAAAAATGGCTTCTACAGAGTAAGAAATTGAAATTTTTAATTGTGATAATTATTTTAACTTGTGGGAATGTCACGAACCATGCTAGATCATCATCCTACCTGGTCCACGGCAAGGCCCGAAGGGCGTTCCCAATCCCCACGGGCTGGTACAAGTGCCCGAGTATCAAAACTAATGTGTGGGAACGATTTACCCGAACTAGTAAACACAAATCAACTGACAAGATAAATAAAAAAACTGAAAATAGACAATCAAACCTGACCTTAAATAAAAATCAAGTTTAAATGTTTACAGCTTGAATCAACATCCAAAAAGTAACTACAAAAAAAGAAACTAAAACTCTAACTCAAACCTCCAAGCAACAAGAGATGTGCGATATCCACAAGCTACAAACACCAACCTGAATAAGAAGACCATCAAAAACCCAAACCACCATCACTGAGCACGATGTCACAACCTGAATACACAAGAAGCAAGGTCTACATACACCCAAAGGTGTATGAAGGGTGTGAGTGAAATTCCTAGTAAGAAATCACCCAATAAAAAGATTTCATGCCACAACACATAAGAGATAATTCAACATGCTTATTTAAAATCATACATTTAAAACACTTTGTTTTTAAGGAAAACATTTAAAAGGTGAAAGTGAAAAGGAAATAGCATTGAAAGAAAAAACATTTCACAAATTCTACATTAAAATGGAAGAGAAAATTTATAAAGAACATGCATATACTAAAGTGGTCCTCCGTATGCCGACGGAAGGCACCACGTCATGAATAGTAGAGCACTGCGGGTAAATCCCCTAAAGTAGCTAGTATGTGTGGTGCGCAAGAGACATCTTACCTCAGGGTAAACATGGCATAGGAACCACAATAATAAATACTCTCACGAACAAGCCACTAGTATGAAAACACATCCATAACCTAGTGGTCTCCAATCATCACAAAAGTTTAGTTAGTGTTGTAACGTCAATCATGCCAGATGAAACCAGGACGAACCACTCACATGTCATCTAGCTTACTAGTCCTAATCCGCCCACCTAGGTACCCAGGGTTTCCCTTGTTCTCAATCAAGTTCCATATTCACATCATGTATCACTTTCACATATCACTCATCAAACAGGACATTACACCCAAAAAACCACCACATGCATACCCAAACACCATTTCAAAAACACACGCACACTAAAACAATTTCACAACATGATTCGCATCACTTTCATGACTTGATAAAATATTTAAACAATTTAAAGAAAATTTTTAAATAGCACAACAAGGGTTTCCACATGAAAAATGCCTTGTTTCAAATACAAAAGATCCTTTAAAAACTTAATGTGCATTTAACTCTTTCAAATACAACTCCCTCACTCCACATATAATTTAATAAATCTAGTTAAACAATTTATGAATTACTTAAAATTAGAAACCAAAGGTTTACACAAGAAAACACACCTCATTTCCATTTTAGAAAAATTCTCTCTAAGCCATAACATAACGAAAAGACATTCAAGGCATAAAACAAAAAGACGTGTGTGCGACACCTGATGAATATAACTCATTTTCTCAAAGATTCCATTTCTAAATACAAAAACACTTTAAATATTTTCCAAACTCAACTCACATCTTACAAATAACTCACAAAACCCCCTTTTATTTTAAAGGAACACCGCTTTAAACCACACACACAACATAGCCACATTCTGTACAAAATCCAAACCCAACACATAAGCACACCAATACTTAAAAAAATATTTTTCACCTTTTAAAATAATTTAATAATGTGTCATAATAGTTTATAAAACAACTACACCAAATACACCCATTTTTTCATCAAAAGTGCACCTGAAACCCCCTTTAAAATTTGAATGCACGTCCTAACCATAAAAAAAAGTGTTTCGCACCATCGACGCAATTTAAATAAATCATTTCATGAATTATAAAACACCATAAAATCATTGACACAATCCAGTAAACCAACTCATATTAAGACACCAACTTCAAACCAAACACACATCAATTTTTCCAAAGAATACACTCGTAATACACAAACAATTGATTGTACACCTTCGGTAATTTGTTTTTCACAACAAACTCAATATAAAAACATAACAATTTTCCTTCCAAAAATTTTATTTCAACAAATGTTATTGTCAAAGCATTTCCAAACCAAGACAGAACCATCAAAATAGATCATAGATCATGAAAAAGAAACTAAACAAAAAAATTAAATTATCTAAAATTTGTTGGGAAATTGAACCACCTACCTAACTTGGTGAAACCCCCAAAAATGGTGTGGGAACATTAAATTTTAGTGCAAAACATCAATCGTGTGCCATTTTCACCACAATGAATCTAGTGAAAACCCAAAAAAACAAGGAGATTGACCCCCAAAACAAATGATTAGAGCCTAAAATTTAGACCCCAACCCGTTGGACAACCAAAACTCATGGAAAAAAAGGAACTCGACTTGAGGGGGGGTAGCGGTCGCCGGAACAAGGCTTTACCGGAAGGGGTAAAAAAAGGTCTCTGACCTTGGGGCTTGCGGCTGTGCGATGGCCGGCCGGGAGGGGGTGATGGCAGGTGGTCCTAAGGCTAGCCAAGGGGGGAGCAGAGATGATGGTCAGGAGGTGCTCAGCCAAGGGAGCAGCGCGCCGGGCCGGGTGCGGCGAGAGGTGGTGCCACCGGACGGAAGGTCGGCCAACGTATGAGGCGCGCGTGGATGCCGGGGTAGCTGTGCGAGTCGACTGACCGGGGGGTCGGGTCGACGACGCGAGCGGGCTAGGAGGGAGTATGATACGACGGCGGAGATGTTGTGCGCTAGGGAGGTGTGAGGCGCCAGGAAGTCCATGTGCAAGGGAGCAGGGGCGGCGCCTCATAGGGTTGCGAGGGGAGGGGGATGTCGCGCCTGGTAAGGTCTTCTCCCTTCTTCATTTTTTCTAATTAAATCACAATAATAATATAGAATAAATGTTAACAACAACAAAAACAATATTAAAAGGTTAATAGTTTTAGAAATAATTTTAATATTACTAGTAGCAGCACTGTAGAGGCACCGGTACTGTAGATTGGCGGGTATTGTAGCGGTGGTAGGGCACTGTAGCAGCGGCGGTACTGTGTGGGTACTGTAGCAGCTGGGTTACTATTCACAAAATGGAAATTGGGCCAAAAATGTGGGCCTACTGGCTATGTAATGGGCTATAAGCCACTGGGCTTTCGGGCTCTGTAATGGGTCTCCCTCTACCCAGTTAAAAAGAGGTCTTTGATTTTCTTTAATAATAAAATGATGCTTCAGCCCCAACCTTTAAAAAAATAATATTTACATCTTTAATGCCAATAAAAATAATAATAATTACTTAATAACATATTAACCCTATTAATAACTGTAATACTATTCTTACATAATAATAACAATCGCAAGAATTATAATAAAGAAAGAAAAAAAATTACATCTTCTATTATTATTAAAATAATTCTTTAAACTTCGTTTATTTATTTATTTATTTATTTATCTCTTATCTTACATCAACCTCATTTATTTAATTTTTACTTCATTTATTAGTTCTGAGCATCGGGTAGGCCGTGTGGGGAACCAGGCGAGGTCGTGTGGCTTTGACCGCAGTACGCTTAACGATGTCAAGGCCAAACACATGTTTTTAAATAAGAACACAAATATTTTAAGTCGGGTCTCGACCCGAACTACCCGTTGCCCAGAAAATTAATAAAATAAATAATTTAAAAATGACGGGTGTGACAATTCTCCCCACCAAAGAACTTTCCGTCCTCGGAAAGCCACAAATTCAGGCTGAACCCCCAAAGAATAAAACGACACCCCCTTAAGGTTCAAAAAGAATTCCTACAAAAAATGAGTGAAAAGATTCCAACACACTGTTTTCATAGAAAGTGTCTTAATGAAAACTTCAAGAAACTCGTAAAAAGTCTTTCTGATATGTGTCACCCTCCCCAAAGAGCTAGAACACCTCCAGTTGACCGATTAAGGAAAGGAACTCTCGCACCCACGGAAACCAACTTCACAAGCCGAACCATCTCAAACACTATTAAACGAAAACCACGCCATTTGGATAGAATGAACAAACAAGGTCAAGCCACGTCCAAGGAACACTTTTATCACTTATCACCAAGCCCTCTTTAGATTCAGAACCAAAAGGTCGACATGGGGAAACCTAAGGGGATCCCCACAATTAAGAACCTTCCAACGCTCAAGACGATACTGGAAAACCGAAACAGGGAGGTCCGAGTAGACTCCCCATCATTAAAGAAAATTCCAACACCGATTCATTCTAGAGACATCTGTGAGAGACCCAACATGGGTCCCTCCACCATTAGAACTAACAGAAGATATAGAACATTGAAAATTTTATGACGGTGACCAAACACTCTACCGCAAGGGGCGGGGTGGGAGGGTCCCAACTGCCCGGGGCATCAAAATCACGACCCAAGACAAACCAGCATCCCATCATCCAGAGATGAGTACTATTCAAATTTGAGACTGATTTACACAACAGACCATATAAGGACCACTAAAAGAGATTACATTCGGTGGGACGTAACCCCCATGACTTTAAGGTAACGAGATGACCACACATCCTCATAGCCACAGAAACCTCATGCACGCAAATGAGTCATTTAGAACAGAATAACCACTAAAAACAATTTAAACTGCCTTCACATTCAATACCGACAATAGACGTAAAGTTGGGGCCCATACACTCTCGGGGTTCCTGACCACGCACCAGCTTCATTCTAAGGCCTATGTCTAGAGAATTGATGTTTGAATCATCTCCTTCCTTGCAGGAAGGCATTGAAAACTCCCGAACGGACCTTCTCCTTTTGGTGCCACACACAACCACACCTCAACCGAGACAACACCAACAAACACAACACACCAGGACATCCAACTACTCCATCACGACACATCCTTCTAAACAGGGGTTTCGATGATACACATGAATCACCTCTTCACCTTAAAGAAGAAACTTAAGAAGGAATGACGCGCTACAAACACTCCCCTTTGAACAGAAAAATTGGAACTCCCTACAAGGAGGACGCATTCCTATGAAGACTAGGAATCTTGGAGGGTTCTACGAAATCCACCTTTACTCTTCATGAGAACTTACGCTACAAGAAGTCACCAAAAATGACCCTTGCAGCTGATGAAAGCACTACGACCCTTTCAAACCATTGGTCAACACCGATAACTCTTAACCGCCTTTACCCTTCCCCGCTGGAATTCCATTCACCGTTTCGGGGGGAACCTTCCGACGCAACAATGTCAAACTTCATACCCGATGACTCAGACAACTCAAGGAGACCAAAACTCCTATCAATTCCCTTTGCGTCTGTCATCCCGTTGTGAGAGTATCTACTTGAATGAAAAGAAAAAAGAATATACTTAGCACTATCACTCAAAAGGAAGAGTGATTGCTTTAATAAACTAGAGGGTCGGCCAACGGTGAATTACCCTAGCCGCACTTCAATCGCATGTTAATGCATTATGGGGGGTGTGCACTAGTCAAGAAAGAATACCATATACCCAATAAAACTGGTCCAAAGTCTAATACATACAGAAAACGAACACTAAACATGTAGGGAGAACCATTTTAAGGGATTCCCAAAGCATTTTTCAAAAGAAACAACAAACAACCTGCTTTCACACCAACTAACCAATAAGAATTCAAACTCAAGACACAAATCATCCAAAAAGGATTCTCGGATCAAAACGCCCACATCCACCATTCCCAGAATACAAGGACACACCACACAACCACCGATTATTAAAACACCAATTCATTTTTACTTATAACCTAGATTTCCATGAATTCAAAACAAAGAGACGAGTAATGATGAAAGAGGAGACTAGTGTCAGCGGGTGACAGGGACATATGGTTGGCGTCCAAAAGCCAATAACGCCACTGCAACAAAGAGTATTCAAGGAAAGAATCTCCTGCTCCACATGGCTTGTCAGACCCTGCGAACTCACTGGGACCACTGACCCTACTCCCTTTTCACTTCCCCTAGACAAGATTAACTGCAATAACCAAAGACACAGACAACCCTCAACTTACTTTGGTAACTTGAGTCCCACCACGAGGTGTGTAGGGCAGACTCCTTGCTCGTAGCTAGAACGTCGAGTTCCGAAAACCTTAACGCTAGTCTATCGTGACTCTATCCTAAAAGAACACAACCAAAGAGAGAAAACCTCCTCTGATACCATTTTTTCTCGAACCAGGCCAGGTTGCCATCCGAACCGGCGCCCGACCCAGTCCCCAAGAAGGGACGAAGGGTGTTCTTGATCCCCACAGGATGGCCAAAGTGCACGGGTATCAAAACTAATGCATGGGAACAATTTACCCGAAATAGTAAACACAAAACAACTGACAAGATAAATAAACTAAAACTAGAAACAGACAACCAAACAGGACCTTAAATAAAAATCCAATTTAATGGTTTGCAACTTGAACCAACATCCAAAAAGTAACGACAACAAAAGAAACTAAAGCTCTAACTCAAACCTCTAATAAACAAGAGAGGGGTGACATGCACAAGCTACAAATAGCAACCTGCATGAGAAGACCATCAACAACCTGAACCACCATCGCTGAGAATGATGTCACAACCTGGAATACACAAGCAACAAGGTCTACATACACCCAAAGGTCTATCCAGGGTGTGAGCGAAAGACCTAGTAAAAAGTCTCCCAACAAAATGATTCCATGCCACAACACCTAAGAGATAATTTATCATGCTTATTTAAAACCATACCATTAAAACACTTTGTTTATAAGAAAAACATTTAAAAGATGAAAGTGAATAAGAAAGAGCATTGAAAGAAAAACCATTTCACAAATTATACTATAAAATGGAATAGAAAATTTATAAATAACTTGAATATACTCAAGTAGTCCTCCGTATGACGAAGGAAGGCACCACGTCATGAATATTAGAGCACTACGGGTAAATCCCCTAAGGTAGCTAGTATGTGTGGTGAGCTAGAGACATCGTACCTCAGTGTAAATGTGGTATAGTAACCACAATAATCAACGCTCTCAAGCATGAGCCACTAGTATGGAAACACACTCATAACTTAGTGGTATCCAATCATCACAAAAGTTTATCTAGTGTTGTAACATCAATCCTGCCAGATGAAACCGGGATGAAACACTCACGTCTCATGTAGCGTATAGTCCTAATCCGCCCACCTTGGTACCTGGGGTTTCCCTTGTGCTCAATCAAGTTACATATTCACATCATGTATCACTTTCACATATCACACACCAAATAGGAAATTACACCCAAAAATCCACCACATGCATACCTAAACACCATTTTAAAAACACACACACACCAAAACCATTTCACAACATGATTCGCATCACTTTCATAACTTGATAAATTATTTAAACAATTTAAAGAACATTTATAAATAGCACAATAAGGGTTTTCACATGAAAAATTCCCAATTTCACATATAAAAGTTCCTTTAAAAACCTAACGTGCATTTAACTCTATAAAATACAACTCTCGCACTCCACATATAATTTAATAAATCTAGTTAAAAAATTTATGAAACACTTAAAATTAGAAAGCAAAGGTTTACACAAGAAAAACACACAAAATTTCCATTTTAAAAAACCCCTCTCTAAGCCATAACATAACGAAACCTTTTAAAAATGGGTTTCACACCACTCACACATTTTATCAAAGATATTCAAGGCATAAAACACAAATACGTGTGTGCAAAACCTGATGAATATAACTCATTTTCTCAAATATTCAATTTCTCAATACCAAAACACTTTAAATATGTTCCGAACTAAACTCGCATCTTACAAACAACTCACAAAACCCCCTTTTATTTTAAAGGAACAACACTTGAAAACACACACACAACATAACCACTTTCTGCACAAAATCTAAATCCAACACATAAGCACACCAATAATTAAAAACATATTTTTCACCTTTCAAAATAATTTAATAATATGTTATAACAGTTTATAAAACAACTCCACCAAATACACTTATGTTTTTCATCAAAAGTGAACCTAAAAGCCCCTTTAAAATTCAACTCCACATCTTAACCATAAAAAAAGTGTTTCACACCATCAACGAAATTTAAATAAATCATTTCATGACTTAGGAAACACCTTAAAATCATTGACACAATCTTGTAATCTAACTCATATTAAGACACCAACTTCAAACCAAACACACAACAATTTTTCCTAAGACTACACTCGCAATACACAAACAATTGATTGTACACCTTCGGTGATTTGTTTTTCAAAACATGCTCAATATAAAAACATAAAAAATTTCCTTCCAAAAATTTGTTTTCAACACACGTTCATGTCAAAGCATTTCCAAAGCAAGTCTGCACCATCAAAATAGATCATAGATCATGCAAAATAGACTAAACAAAAAAATTAAATTATCTAAAATTTGTTGGTACATTGGACCACCTACCTCACTTGTTGAAACCCCCAAAAATGGTGTGGGAACGTTGAATTTCAGCACGAAACATCAATCGTGTGTCGTTTTCACCACAATGAATCTAGCGCAAACCCAAAAAAACAAGGAGATTGAACCCCAAAATAAATGATTAGAGCCTAAAATTTGGACCCCAGCCCGTTGGAAAACCAAAACTCATGGAAAAGAAAGGAACTCAACTTGAGTGGGGTAGCGATCGCCGGACCGAGGATTCGCCGAAAGTGGAAAATAATGCCGCCGACCATAGGGGTTGCGGCTGTGCAACGGCCGGCCGGGAGGGGGTGACGGCGGCTGGTCCTAAGGCTAGCCGAGGGGGGAGCGGAGATGTCGGTCGAGAGGTGATCGACCAAGGAAGCAGCGCGCCAGTCCAGATCAGGTGCGAGTTGGTTCCACTGGATGGAGGGTCAGCCAACGCAGGAGGTGCACTCGGAGGCCGTTGCGGCTTTCTGGGCTGACTAGTCGGGGGTTCTGGGAGACGGCGCGAGCGGGCTAGGAGGGAGTGCGAGACAGCGGCGGAGGCATTGTGTGCTAGGGAGGTGTGGCGTGCTAGGAATTTTTTGAGCAAGGGAGTAGGGGCGGCACCTCGTATGGTTGCGAGGGGAGGGGGAAGTCGCACCTGGTAAGGGATTCTCCCTTCTTCATTTTTTTCTAATTAAATCACTATAATAAGATAGGCCATCCAGGGAATCGGGCGAGGTCATGCGGCTTTGACCGCGGTGCGCTTAACGAATTCAAGGCCAAACACATGTTTTTAAATAAGAACACAAAAATTTTAAGTCAGTTCTCGACCCGAACTACCTGATGCCCAGAAAATTAATAAAATAAATAATTTAAAAATTACAGGTGTGACAATTCTCCTCACCATAGCGCTTTCTGTCCCCGGAAAGCCACAAACTCATGCTGGACCCCCAAAGCAGAAAACGACACCCCTTAAGGTTCGAAAAGAATTCCTACAAAAAATGAGTGAAAAGAGGCCAACGAACCATGCTTAGAGAAAGTGTCTTAAAGACAACTTCAAGAAACATGTAAAAAGACTTTCTGGTATGTGTCACCTGCCCCAAAGAGCTAGAACGCCTCCAGTTGACTGATCAAGTAAAGGAACTCTCGCACCGACGAAAACCAACATCAAAATCTGAAACATCTCAAGCACTATTAAACGAAAACCACACCATTTGGATAGAATGAACAAACAAGGTCAAGCCATATACAAGGAACACTCTTATCACTTATCACCAAGCTGTCTTTAGAAACAGAACCAAAAGGTCAACATGGGGAATCCTGAGGGGCTCCCCACCATTAAGAACCTACCAACGCTCAAGGAGAGACTAGAAAACCGATATGGGGAGGTCTGATCAGACTCCCCACCATTAAATAATAGTCCAACACTGATTCATTCCAGATACATTCATGCAAGATCCAACGTGGGTCTTCCCACCATTAGAACTAACAGAAGATACAGAACTTTGAAAAAAATTCGATGGTGACCAGACACCCCACCATAAGAGGCAGGGAGGGAGGGGGCCAATTGCCCGGGGTGTCAAAATCACGACCCAAGACAAACCAGCATCCCCTCATCCCGGGATGAGTACTATTCAAATTTGAGACTGATTTACCCAACATAACCTATAAGGACCACTGAAAGAGATTACATTCAGAGGGACGCAACCCCCATGAATTTTAGGTAACGAGAAGACCACACATCCTCATAGCCACAAAAACCTCACGCACCCAAATGGGTCATTCAGAACAGAATAACCACAAAAACCAATTTAAACCACCTTCACCGTCAATACCGACGATTGAAGTAAAGATGGGGTCCCATAAACTCTTGGGGTTCCTAACCACGTGCCAGATACACTCTGAGGCCTATGGATGGAGGCCTGATGTTTGAAGCATATCCTACCACGCATTCAGCAATTAAAAACTCCTGAACGGAGCTTCTCCTTTTGGTTCCACATGCAACCACACCGCAACTGAGACAACACCAACAAACACGACACACCACGACATCCGACTACTCCATCACGACACATCCTCCAAAATAGGGGTTTTTATGATGCACATGCATCACCTCTCCACCTAACCAAGAAACGTAAGAAGGAAATATGCACAAAAAACACTCCCCTTTGAACAGAAAAATTGGAACTCCCTGCGAGGAGGACACAGTCCTATGACGATGGGGATTCTCGAAGGGTTCTACGAAATCCACATTTAATCTTCAAGAGAACTTACGCTACAAGACATCACCAAACATGATCCTTGCAGCTGATGAAATCACTACGAGCCTTTGAAACCATCGGTCAACACCGATAATTCTGAACCACCTTCACCCTTCCCTGCTGGAATTCCTTTTACTGTTTCTGGGGGGGAAACCTTCCAATGAAACAGTGTCAAACTTCATACCTGACGACTCAGACAACTCAAGGAGACCAAAACTACTATCAATTCCCTTCGCGTCTGTCATCCCTTCATGAGAGGATCCGCTTGACTAAAAAGAAAAAGGAATAGAGTTAGCACTATCACTCAAAAGGAAGAGTGATTTCTTTAATCAACTAGAGGGTCGACCAATGGCGAATTACTCGTAGCTGCACTTCAATCGCATGCTAATGCTTTATGGGGGGCGTGAACTAGTCAAGAAAGAAAACCATAGACCCAATCAAACTGGTCCAATGGCCAAGACAAACTACAAGAGAATACTAAATGTGCAGGGAGAACCACTGTAAGGGCTTCCCGAAGCATTTTTCAAAAGAAACAACAAACCACCTACTTTCACACCAACTAACCAATAAGAATTCAAACTTGAGACACAAATCATCCCAAAAGGATTATCAGCTTAAAACTCCCCACATCCAACATTCCCAAAATACAAGGACACACCACACAACCACCGATTGTTAAAACACCAATTCATTTTTACTTACAAACTATATTTCCATGAATTCAAAACAAAGAGACGAGGAACGGTGTAAGAGGAGAAAAGTGTCAGCGGGTGATTGGGACATATGGTTGGCGACCATACGCCAATCACGCCACTGCCAAAAAGATTATTCTAGGATAGTGTCTCCGGCTCCACATGGCTTTCTAGACCCTGTGAACTCACGGGGACCACTGACCGTACTCACTTTTCATTTCCCCTAGACGAGATTAATGGCAAGAACCAAAGACTCAGACAACCCACAACTTACATTGGTAACTCGAGTCCCGCCATGAGGTGTGCTGGCCAAGAACCATGCTCGTAGATAGAACATCAAGTTCCGAGAGCCTTAATGCTAGTATAGAGTGACTCTATCCCTAAAGAACATGGACCAAGAGAGAAAAACTCCTCTAATGCCATTTGGTCACAAACCCGGCCAGGTCGCCATCTGACCCCGTGCCCGACTCGGTCCGCAGCAAGGCCTGAAGGGCATTCCTGATCCCCACAGGCTGGCACAAGTGACCGGGTATCAAAACTAACACATGAGAATGACTTACCCGAAATAGTAAACACAAAACAACTAACAGGATAAATAAACTAAACCTTAAAAGGGACAACCAAACAGGATATTAAATTAAAATCCAGTTTAAAGGTTTACAACTTGAACCAACATCCAAAGAGTAATGAAAACAAAAGAAACTAAAACTCTAACTCAAACCTCAAAGCAACAAGAGAGGTGCGACATCCACAAGCTACAAACACCAACCTGCATGAGAAGACCATCAACAACCCAAACCACCATCGCTAAGCACGATGTCACAACCTGGAATACACAAGAAAAAAGGTCTAAATACACCCAAATGTGTATGCAGGGTGTGAGAGAAAGGCCCAGTAGGAAGTCACCCAATAAAAAGATTCCATGCCACAACACATAAGAGATAATTTAACATGCTTATTTAAAACCATACTTTTAAAACACTTTATTTTTAAGGAAAACATTTAAAAGTTGAAAGTGAAAAGGAAAGATCATTGAAATGAAAACCATTTCAAAAATTCAACTTTAAAATGGAAGAAAAAATTTATAAAGAAAGTGCATATACTCAAGTGGTCCTCCATATGCCGACGGAAGGCACCACATGATGAATACTAGAGCACTGTGGGTAAATCCCCTAAGGTAGCTAGTATGTGTGTTGCGCTAGAGAAATTGTACCTCAGTGTAAACGTGGCGTAGGAACCACAATAATAAACACTCTCATGCATGATCCTCTAATAGGGAAACACATCCATAACCTAGTGTTCTCCAATCATCACAAAAGTTTAGCTAGTGTTGTAACGTCAATCCTACCAGATAAAACTGGGACGAACCACTCACGTGTCATCTATCGTACTAGTCCTAATATGCCCTCCTAGGTAATCGAGGTTTACCTTATGCTCAATCAAGTTCCATATTCACATCATGTATCACTTTCACATATCACACACCAAAAAGGACATTACACCCAAAAAGCCACCACATGCATACACAAACACCATTTTAAAAATACACGCACACCAATACCATTTCACAACATGATTCGCATCACTTTCAGGATTTGATAAATTATTTAAACAATTTAAAGAACATTTCTAAATAGCACAACAAGGGTTTTCACATGAAAAATGCCCAGTTTCACATATAAAAGTTCCTTTAAAAACTTAACGTGCATTTAACTCTATCAAATACAACTCCCGCACTCCACATATAATTTAATAAATCTAGTTAAACAATTTATGAAACACTTAAAATTAGAAAGAAGAGGTTTACACAAGAAAAACACACCCGATTTACATTTTAGAAAAACCCTCTCTAAGCCATAACATAACAAAACTTTATAAAAAGGGTTTCACACCACTCGCACATTTTATCAAAGAAATTCAAGGCATAAAACACAGAGACATGCGTATGAAACCTAATGAATATAACTCATTTTCTCAAAGATTCCATTTCTCAATACCAAAACACTTTAAATATGTCCCGAACTCAACTCGCATCTTACAAACAACTCAGAAAACCCCATTTTATTTTAAAGGATCACCACTTTAAAACACACACACAACATTGCCACTTTCTACACAAAATCAAAACCCAACACATAAGCACACCAATACTTAAAAACATATTTTTCACCTTTCAAAATAATTTAATAATGCGTTATAACAGTTTATAAAAAAACTTCACCAAATACACCCATGTTTTTCATCAAAATTGAACCTGAAACCCCCTTTAAAATTCGATGGCACGTCCTAAACATAAAAAAGTTGTTTCGCACCATCAACGCAATTTAAATAAATCATTTCATGAATTAGAAAACAACTTAAAATCATTGACAGAATCCTGTAAACCAACTCATATTAAGACACCAAATTCAAACCAAACACACATCAATTTTTCCTAAGACTACACTCACAATACAAAAACAAATGATTGTACAACTTCGGTAATTTGTTTTTTACAACAATATCTATATAAAAACATAACAATTTTCCTTCCAAAAATTTGTTTTCAACACATGTTCATGTCAAAACATTTTCAAAGAAAGTCGGCACCATCAAAATAGATCATAGATTATGAAAAATAAACTAAAAAAACAAATTAAATTATCAAAAATTGGTTGGGACATTGAACTCCCTACCTCACTGGGTGAAACCCCCAAAAATGGTCTAGGAAATTTGAATTTTAGTGAAAACCATCAATCACGTGTCATTTTCACCACAATGAATCTAGTGAAAACCCAAAAAACAAGGATATTGAACCCCAAAACAATTGATTAGAGCCTAAAATTTGGTCCCCAGCCCTTTGGACAACCAAAAATCATGGAAAAGAAAGGAACTCAGCCTTAGGGTGTGTATCAGTTGCCGAACCAAGGCTTCGTCGGAAGGGGAAAAAATAGGCCGCCGATCATGGGGGTTGTGACTATGGGACGACCAACCGGGAGGGAGAGACGATGGCTGGTCCTAAGTCAAGATGAGGGGGGAGTAGAGATGCCGGTCGGGAGGCACTCGGCAAAGGGAGCAGTGCACCAGGCCATGTAAGGTGCGAGATGGTGCCACCGGACAGAGGTTCGGCCAATGCAAGAGGCGCGCACGTAGGTCGGGGAGGCTGTACGAGCCGACTGACCGTGGGGTCGGGGCGACGACGTGAGCGGGCTAGGAGGGAGTGTTAGACGGAAGTGTATGCGTTTTGTGCTAGGTAGGTGTGGCATGCCAGGAAGTCACTGCGCAAGGGAGCAAGGGCAGCGCCCCGTAGGGTTTCGAGGGGAGGGGGAAGTTGTGACTGGTAAGGGCTTCTCCCTTATTCATTTTTTTCTAATTAAATCACGATACTAATATAGAATAAATGATAACAACAATAAAAAACCATATTAAAAGGTTAATAGTTGTATAAATAATATTAATATTACTAGTACCAATAATAATATTTACATCTTTAACACTAATAATAATAATAATAATAATAATAATAATAACATAATAACATATTAAGCATATTAATAATAATAATACTATTATTAAATAATAATAAAAATAACAAGAATTATAATAAAGAAAGAGTAAAAAATTACCACTTCTATCATTATTAAAATAATTCATAAAACTTTATTTATTTATTTAATTATTTATCTCTCATCTTACATAAACCTCATTTATTTAATTTTTACTTCATTTATTAGTTATGAACATCAGGTAGGCCGTGCGGGGAACTGGGTGAGGTTGTGGGGCTTTGACCACAGTGTGCTTAACGATGTCAAGGCCAAAAACATGTTTTTAAATAGGAACACAAAAATTTTAAGTCGGGTCTCGAACCGAACTACTCGATCCCCAGAAAATTAATAAAATAAATAATTTAAAAATGACGTGTGTGACAATTCTCCCCACCATATCACTTTACATCCCTGGAAAGCCACAAACTCAGGCTAAACCCCCAAGTAGAAAATGAAAACCCCTTAAGGTTCGAATAGAATTCCTACGAAAAATGAGTGAAAAGAGGCCAATGCACCGTGCTCACAGAAAGTGTCTTAATGTAAACATCAAGAAACTCGTAAAAAGTCTTTCTGGTATGTGTCTCTCACCCCAAAGAGCTAGAACACCTCCAGTTGACTGATCAATAAAAGGAACTCTCACACCCACGGAAACCAACGTCACAAGCCGAAACATCTCAAGCACTATTAAACGAAAACCACACCATTTGGCTTGAATGAACAAAAAAGTTCAAGCCATGTCCAAGGAACACTCTTATCACTTATCACCAATCCATATTTAGAACCAGAACAAAAAAAATCAGAATGGGGAAGCCTGGGGGTCTCACCACCATTAAGAACCTACCAACGCTCAAGACGAGACTGGAAAACTGATATGGGGAGGTCCAAGAAGACTCCCCACCGTTAAATAAAATTCCAACATGATTCATTTCAGAGACATTCGTGTGAGACCCAATGTGGGTCTCCCCACCATTAGAACTAATAGAAGATACAGAACTTTGAAAATTTTCTGACAGTGACCAAACACCCCACCACAAGGGGTGGGGAGGGAGGGGCCCAACTGCCCGGGGTGTCAAAATCATGACCCAAGAAAAACCAGCATCCCCTCATCCCGGTATGAGTACTATTCAAATTTGAGACTGATTTACCCAACATACCCTATAAGGACCACTAAAAGCAATTACATTCAGTGGGATGCATCCCCCAAGAATTTTAGGTAATGAGATGACCACACGTCCTCATATCCATGGAAACCTCATGCACCCAAATAGTTCGTTTAGAATGGAATAACCACTGAAAAAATTTTAAACCTCCTTCACTGTCAATACCGATTATAAAAGTAAAGATGGGGTCCCATACACTCTCGGGGTTCCTGACTACGCTCCAGCTTCACTCTGAGGCCTTTGGCTAGAGCCCTAATGTTTGAAGCATCTCTTGCCTCATAGTTAGGCATTGAAAACACCCAATCGAAGCTTCTTCTTTTGGTGTCACATGCTACCACACCGCAACGAATACAACACCAACAAACACAACACACCACGACATCCAACTACTCCATCGTGGAACATCCTCAAAAACAAGGGTTTAGATGATGCACATGCATCACTTCTCCACCATAACCAAGAAACTTAAGAAGGAAATATGTATAACAAACACTCCCCTTTGAACAGAAAAATTGAAACTCCCTACGAGGAGGACACGGTCCTATGAAGACAGAGATTCTAGGAGAGTTATACGAAATCCACCTTTAATCTTCAAAAGAACTCTGCAAGACGTCACTAAACATGACCCTTTCAGCTGATGAATTCACTATGAGCCTTTCAAACAATCGGTCTACACTGATAACTATGAACCGCCTTCACCCTTCCTCGATGGAATTCCTTTCACCATTTCTGGGGGGAAACCTTCCGACGCAACGATTTCAAAATTCATACCCAATGACTCAAACATCTCAAGAAGACCAAAAATCCTATCAATTCTATTCGCATCTATCATCTCGTTGCGACAGTATCCACATGAATGAAAAAAAAATTATAATATTTATCCCTATCACTCAAAAGGAAGAGTGATTGCTTTAATCAACTGGAGCATCGGCCAATGAAAAATTACCCGTTTCCGTATCTCATGTTAATTATTTATAGGGGCATGCACAGGTCAAGAAAGAAAACCATAGACCCAATAAAACTGGTCCAATGGACAAGACATATCGTAAGAGAACACTAAACGTGTAGGGAGAACCAATGTAAGGGCTTCCCGAAGCATTTTTCAAAAGAAACAACAAACCACCCGCTTTCACACCAACTAACCAATAAGAATTGGAACTCAAGACAAAAATCATCCCAAAATAATTCTCAGCTCGAAACGCCCCACATGCAACATTCCCAAAATACAAGGACACATCACACAACCACCGATTATTAAAACACCTATTCATTTTTACTTACAAACCAGATTTCCATGAATTCACATCAAATAGATGAGGAACGATGCAAGAGGAGACTAGTGTCAACGGGTGACAGGGAAATATGGTTTGCGGCCATACGCCAATCAGGCCAATGCCACAAATAGTATTCTAGGATAGTGTCCCTAGATCCACATGGCTTTCCAGACCCTGCGAACTCACTGGGAGCACTAACCCTACTCCTATTTCATTTCCCCTAGACAAGATTAACCTTAAGAACCAAAGAATCACACAACCCTCAACTTAATTTGGTAAATCAAGTCCCACCACGAGGTATGTTGGCCAGGAACCTTGCTCCTAGATAGAAAGTCGAGTTTCGACAACCTTAACGCTAGTCTATCATGACTCTATCCCAAAAGAACACATCCCAAGAGAGAAAACCTCCTATAATACCATTTTATCATGAACCACGCTAGGTCACCATCCGGCTCGGTGCCTGACCCTGTCCACGGCAAGGCCCAAAGGGCGTTCCCGATCCCCATGGGCTGGCACAAGTGCCCGAGTATCAAAACTAATGCATGGGAACGAGTTACCCAAAATAGTAAACACAAAACAACTGACAAGATAAATAAACTAAAACTAAAAATAGATAACCAAACAAGACCATAAATAAAAATCCAGTTTAAAGGTTTACAACTTGAACCAACATCCAAAAATTAACGACAAAAAAGAAACTAAAACTCTATATCAATCCTCCAAGCAACAAGAGAGGTGTGACATCCACAAGATACAAACACAAACCTTCATGATAAGACCATCAAAACCCCAAACCACCATCATTGAGAACGATGTCACAACCGGGAATACACAAGAAACAAACTACTAACACCTACAAATACATCTCTATTATTGTTCTTTAGAACACCCATAGTTCATTTTTTGGTTCCCTTAGGCAATATAGTGATTAGGGAAATAGTATTTGAGTGTTTTGCTCTAGAAATGTGGTTGAAACTATAGAAACTCTATATGATCACCTCAATTATTGGTCACCTCTAGAAGAAACATTGAATATTAACATTTAAAATGTGTCTTAGAGCCTCAATCAAAGCCCATTTTGATGAATTCAACAATATTATGCTTTGTTTGTCTAATATAAATGTATCTATTGAGGATAAAGACCATCCCATAATTTTATTAATCTTTATTAATAGTTCTTGTTATACTCTTTTTGAAACCATTATGTATGGTGTTGAATCCATGTCCCTTGAAGAGGTCAAATGAGCCTTATTGTCTAAAGAGTTTCGTATAAAAACTAATGTAAAGGGTGAGTTTGAGACCTTGTTTATAAGTATTAGACTGGAAAACAAGGTAAAAAGGAAAGATAATTGTTATAACAACCCAAACTATTATAAATAAAATGCCCCTTGTTATTTAATTAAATGTCTTATTATGTAATATGGTTAGAGAAAACACATGAACTTATTTGGTTTTATTATATCCCATCAGATTTAAAAGACTGTTAAACAACATTATCGTTGATAATGTAATCATTGAACTGTGATCATATGATTAGTATAAATAGAGGGTCTTAACATTTCCAATTAACATGAAAAAAGGATCTGATGGCCTCAACCAGTATGATTGTACTCTATGAAGCCTATTTATCGGAGATTTTGAGGGAGATATCATCACTGGGATTTTACATTGTAAAATATTAATATGATATCCAACAGCTTAATCATGAGAGAACCCATTTATAGGAGAAGTTCAAGATCATCGAGATCATGTCCCAAACTATGTACGTCAAACCACCCCATAAAAATATCGTTGTTGTGCATCTTACTCTTAGGGTATTTTCTAGTGTATTAAGGGGATATGTATCAAGACCAAAATAATATGAATATGTATATTTTATAGAATAATTGTAATATTTACTTTTTATCATTTCTTTATAAAGGATTTTTATTTTTATATAATAAATCAAAATTGTATTTTTAATTAGTATTAAATTTCAATTAACATGTTTATTTTGATGAATTAATGGATTTTTGAAATAAATAATATTTTAATAAAATATTCTTATTAAATAGTTTTTATCAAATATAAATTATCATATAATTTTTATTAAGGAAAATATAATTTTTATACGGGTTTGAAACTTTTATTATGAAAAAACCCAGCATTTATAAATTAATGTCGATTATTATTTTAAAAGTGAAAATACACATATATAGAAAATTATATTGGCAAATTGAATATTTTTTTTGGAATCATAATGTTGAAATTATCCAATGGTGAATTATTCATAATTTTTTGTGGTAGTCGAATATTTAGGTAAAAATTAGATGTCGTATAAATATATGTTGTGTATTGTGACATCATAATGACCCAAAAGTGATGTAATAAATAATATAAAAGGTATATACAAACAAATATATATTTTACCATTAAAATAATTTTATTTTATTTTTATTTGAATAATTTTATAATCCTTTATGAATCCTCCAAAACAATTAATATATTTTAGTGTTTTAAAATAATTTCTTTAAGAGTATAACTCACTTCTACATAAGCAAGGTTAATATTTATTAAGTTTGACCCATTTCATTATAAAATAATTTAAACCAACCCTATTTGGAATAAACCATGGGAAAACAATGGGAGAGTTTGTATTTTTGGTTATTTTATTATATAGAGTCCAAAACCTAAGTGTGGGAAAAAATAAAGAACTCCTCTCTCTTTTCCTATATAAACCCACCCAGGCTCTCGTTTATCTTCACTCAAAATCATTAAATCACACCATTACTATGACCTACCATCTATATAGTCCTCCCAAGGAGCATCCATGCCCTCGTGAATCTCTTCCTAAGAATTTGGAATCACACTCTCAAGGTAAGGGGTCCTCACATTCTCCCCTTTATTCAAGAACCTTCTTCATTTTATTCCCTTTTATTTTCAATTCATAATGTTGAGGTGTGTTTCTACAAATTCCCTATACTTCCCTGATGATTTATAAATTAATATATACCCCTTTCATTCTCATTAATCCCTTCCATGAACATTTATGTTCTCCCATTATGGTGCCGAAATTTCACTACGAGATTCCATGCCAAAATATGTGTAGTGAATACCCATACCCAATCCCTTTCAAGGGTGTTCACATTTATACACATATACTTATTTGATTGGGGAAATACATGTATTTATTCCATAATCCTTTATTTTGGAATAAAATGTGATGAAAAATGACTTCATGTTATATGATCTATGTGGCACACTTAAGCATGATAATGAAATGAAAGTGATGGGTGCGCTCAAAATTATATAGCGCTCCATCACATTGGGTAATGTTTAGTCTCATGAGATTTCATATTGGTATAGAGAGTAAAATTGATTCCTTTGTGGGACTTTCTCTATCATGATGTTTTGGAAGTTATCCTTGACCTATGTTTATGATGTAGTGTTTCAAGTTGTTGCCACATTTCTCAAGTTGTCTTTATGTTAAAATGTCATATCGTGCCTCATTATTAATGTGTATGATTCTCATTCCTTTTATGTCTCATTGATATGCCTATTTTATAACAAGCATCAATTTATTCATGTTATTTCATGTTTATTCCCTTACTGGGCTTTATAGCTGAACCCTTTCATATGTATGTCCCCAGGTTATCCCATGTAGTTTTAAGTATGAAGGAATATTATGAACATGTTAAGGAGGTTTTCAATAAACATGATGTATTTCATTTTTTAAGTTGTTATGTTATGTAGATAATTCCCAAATAGACAATACTTATCAATATTCCATGTTGTATTATGTTTAATATTATATAATAAATTAATAATTAATGTGTAATAAAGAGAAGGGTTGTTATAGTTGGTATCAAAGGAAAAGTTTAGTTATTTTTGGGATTGGGATTAGAAAACTATAGCAAAATCCTTTGGTATAAAACTAAGTATAAGAAAAAATCATGAAATTTTGGTAATTATATAGTAAGTGTTTTATCAATAAAATTCATCTCTATCTGGATAATATAAGTTTATGTGTCTCTAGCACATATTTTCATAGGGGTAAAACCTGAAAACACTACATTAAACTAGACTCGATCGAGAAGTGGTGCATGCCAATGAGCCTTATTGCACACCTATTTTGAAACTACCAAGCTACATGCTTTAGTAAATTCATAATCTCCTTTTGAACCATTATTAAGGGAACAATAAAAATTCACATAAGAATCTATGTTCGGAAATAGATCATGAATAACATATATTGAAGACTAAAAATTAATAAGTTAAGGAAAGAAATGTCATTTATAAGTTATCCCTTTAATGTTATTGGATTCCCATTTATGTGTCTAATAATTAAAAAATACTCACCCTTAATTTTCCCTTTATTCTAGAAAATGGCTAAAAAGATTAGGAAATGGTTAAACAACTAATCTAACAGGAAATGTGATGACTACCCCCAACGAGATGTATAACCCGATGAGAGCAGGAATCACGAACTTTGTGAAGATTCTCTCTTAGATGACTCAGGTTCTGAATACAAACTCGGATAAAGAGCAGTTCCCAAATCCCCCTAATAAAGAACAAGATTCAATTGACACCTTTATGTGAAAAAGGCCTCTAACTTTCAATGAATCATATAATCCCTTAATCATGTAACAATAGATCAACTCCCTTGAGAGGATCTTCTCCATCCTTCAATGTTCTGAATAAGATAAGTTTCTACAAGATTTTTATCATATGGAGGGAGAAACTAATTATTTGTGAATGTTGATCAACATTAAGAAGCCTGAGAAACAGATCTAAGTGATAGGGTGGAATGAATTCTAGAAAAACAAATTGATAAATATTTTTCGTGCACTATCCAACTTAAATTAGAAAGGTATTTCCTTGACCTCAAGAAAAGATATGATGAATATATTGGGGAATATGAGGAAAACATCATAAGGCATGTGTGATACACCTCTAGTTTGGTTGTTTTCCCTGAGTGCAAGGTTGGATACTTCTTTGGTGAGATAAAACCCAATCTATGAAAATACTTATAGATTTGAGACTGTGATAGCTATGAGAAAGTTTTCCAATGTGCCCTCAAAGTTGAAATGGAGACTAGTGAGTCTCAAGGGAACCATGGGGATAAGAAGTGGAATATATAATTTAATTTTGGTAGTCTGATGGAGAAATCTAATGATGTTAATAAATTTCAACATCCCACTTGTCAAAAGTGCGCAAAGAAGAACCCCACAAATTTCCTAATGGGGACAAGGAAATGTTTTAAGTGTGGGAAAGAAGGACACCTAGCTAGCAATTGCCGACAGAAGAAACTTACTAATTCATTGGAGGAAAGGAATGCTTTGGTAAACCCTCAATGCATTGTTCATTGTATCAACTCCAATAAATTAAGAAACTTTTCAAACCAATACATTAAGCCAAGGGTTTTCAGAGAAAAACAACAACCTCAAAGAAAGCAAGGGTGATCTTTTGAAATCACAACCGCCGAGGTGGGTCCTGAAAATGAAGTAGTGATAAGTACTCTAGTTATCCATTCAAGAAAAGTGAATGTACTTTTTTGTTCTGGTTATATGAATTCCTTCATATCCCGAAATATTCATAGAACAATTCAAACACCAACACAAATCATGGAAGTAGAGCTATCAGTGAAAATGGAAAATGGGTAAATTGTTTTATACCAAATATATAACTCCTTCCCTATCAAAATTTTTTACCAGAAATTTATAGAAAACCTTTCCATGCTCCCTTGGGATGAATTTAATGCAATTATGGGAATGTATTGACTTTCCATGTATAGATCCCACATAAATTACCATGAGAAGGAAATCCCTTATCGTATTTTGAATCATCCTCTGATTCTCTACAAATGAAATGAAATGGATGAATCTTCTTTAGAACTAACATCTCAAGAATGGATTCTATTACCTAATGAAAAAGTGTATCTAGCTCATACGATTGAGTCTATGGAAAGGATCATCCTTGAAGGCATGACCATTATAAAGAAATATGTTGATGTGTTTCTGGAAGAATTTTCTAGTCTTCGACCTAGTCAAGTGGTTGAATTTTGAATCAAGATTATACCTAAGGAATTGCCATTATCCAAGACTCTATATAAATAGGCTATTATGGAAGTTGAGGAGATGAAGAAAAAACTAGAGGATAATCTAGATAAAGGGTTCATACACCCAAGTTCTTCACCTTGGTGCGTGTCATTCCTCTTCATCAAGAAGAATAATGGTCAATGCATCTTTATATTGATTATTGTGAGCTCAATAAGATCATGATAAATAACAAGTATCCTCTTCCACATAATAAGGAATTGTTCAACCATCTACGTGGAGAGAAATACTTCTCCAAGGTGGATTTGTGGTTGGGATATTACCAAGTTAGAGTAAAGAAGGAAAATATCTGAAATTCGTCTTTTTGTATAATTTATAGGCACTATGAGTTCATATTAATGCCATTTGGACTCACTAATTCTCTGAAAATGTTCATGGACTTTATTAATAGAGTATTTAGATAATACCTCCAAAATTTGTGTTAGTATTTATATATGATATTATAATATACTCCAAAAGAAAGTAGGATCATTTGGAGCATCTGAGCACGTTTCTAAATACCTTACGAAAGGAGAAGCTTTATGACAAGTACAAAAAATGTGAGTTCTGGTTGAAGGAAGTCTCATTATAATGGCATATTATCAGAATAAATGGGTTATATGTGGACCATTTAAATACATAAGTAATTAGAGAATGGTTAAGGCCAACATATTTTATAGATATCCGTAGTTTCTTAGGATTATCTGAGTACTATTGTCAATTAGTGAGAAATTCCCCGTGATTGTAAAACCCTCTAACCAAGATAACCCAAAATGGGCTTAAGTTTTCTTGGAATGATAAATGTGAAGATAAAATCAAGGAGTTGAAAAGGAGGCTTATCAATTCACATGTACTCACTCTACCCCTAAGTGGAGAACATTTTGTGGTATTCAGTGATGCCTAGAAGAAGGCCTTGGGATGTGTGTTAATGGAAAATAAAAAATTGATAGCTTATGTTTCAATGAAGTTGAATGCTCATGAACAAAACTACCTAACACATGATCTGGAGTTAGCTGAAATTATCTTCGCTTTGAAGATATGGAGGAATTATCTCTTTAGGGATAAGGGTGAAATATATATGAATCAGAAAATCCTCAAGTATATATTCACACAGAAAGAGATGAATATGAAGCAACGAAGATGGTTAGAGTTGATCAAGGACTATGATTGCTAAATCAACTTCCATCCATGAAAAGTGAATAAAGTGGAGGATTCTATAAGTATAAAGGATCCAACAATATTATCATTAATGAGAATTGAGAAGGATGTGATCTTCTTAGACTTAAATAGGATTTGAAATGGAATCATAAAGGAAGGAACATCATCAATCCTTTCACAAATTATTGTCCAATCGTATCTTTTGGTTAATATAAAAGGATATTCAAAGATATAATGTGGGAATTTAGAAGAAAGTTGAAGCTATAAGTAAAGGAAAATCCTCAGAGTTTAATCTTAATGAATAAAGTGTTGTGAAATTTGGGTCATGACTATGTGTACCATAAAATCATGAGTTAAAGGATATGTTGGATAATGCACATAGTTCGACATTCTCTATCCATCCAGGAAGAACATAGATGTATCGAGATCTCCAAGATTACTATTGGTGGGATAATATGAAGAAGGAGATCATGGAATATACATCAAGATGTCTTATATGTCAGCAAGTGAAGGATGAAAGTAAAAAATTCAAGGGGATGATACAACCATTACCCATACCTACATGGAAATTGGAAGACATCACTATGGACTTTTTCACTAGTGTTCCAAAGACATAAAGAGGAAGTAATGTTGTCCAGGTCATGTTGGATCCTCTTATAAAGACTACACATTTCATTGAAATTCAAGAGGACTTCTCACTCGATCAACTTGCAAGGATTTATATTAGAGAAGTTGTGATGCTTCGTGGAACACCACTATCAATTCTATCTCATCGAGATCCAAGATTTACCTCTAAGTTCTAGAAGAGTTTCTAACACTCTCTAAATATTGAGTTGAACTTCATCATGACTTATCACACGTAAACATATGGCCAATATGAGCAGACTATCAAGACACTTGAGGACATGTTGAGAGAATTCTAAATTGAATTTAAAGGAGGATGGGACCAACATCTTCCTCTGGTTGAATTCTCATACAATAAAAATTTCTAATCATGCATCCAAATGGATCCCGATGAATCCATTTATGGGAAGAGGTGTAGAACACCTGCATGTTGGGATGAAGTTGAGGAATGCAAACTGCTAGGTCCTAAAATTGTTGAGGAAATGGTGGAAAAGATTAAGACCATTCAGCAACACATCAAGGCTACTCAGAGTTGACTAATGAGATATGATGACAATCATCGATGAGACCAATATTTTGATGTTGGAGACATGTTATTCCTCTACATATCTTCATGGAAGAAAATCATGAGATTTGGGAAGAAATGAAAGCTTAGTCCAATATACATCGGTCCCTTTGATTTTATAAACCTGGTAACCAAAAATTTATTATAAGTCCAGAAGTGGTTTTCTATGAATATGTTTCTCCCAAATATAGATATTCCACAGATCATACTGACTACACACCTCAAAATGATTATGTTAAGATTGACCAGTCCATCCAATTTTGGGCTCCTATTGAGCTTTCTCCACTTGAAGCTCAATCTGTGATTTAGTCTCACTCGTGCTATGACTCGTAGTTAGATAGTGATCCTCCTAATGCTTCTGGTGATAACTAACTCACTAGAGATAGGGAAAGGAGTGTTATAAGCCCCCTTCTCATTCTGGACAACATGGGAAGACCTATTTTACTTTCCTTGTTGCCCAGGATCTTGAATCTGAGGATCCTCAAAGGCACAAACAAGCTATTGATTTTGGAGATTCCAAATAATGAATCTCTTCCATGGATGATGAGATAAACTCTTTAAAGAAGAATGAGTGTTTTGTTGTTTACAAACCATCTAATGCTAATATAATATGCTACAAGGGGATATTTAAAAGAAAAGAGGACAACACTAGAGATCAAAATATTAAGTTTAAGGCCAGTTTGGTGGCTAGGGGATTCCTATGAAGAGAATGGATATATTACATAGAAATTTTCACTCATGTGGTTAAATACTCATCCATCTAGCTGTTAATTTCTTTTGTTGATTCCCATGATTTCCACATTAAGCATCTTGATGTTAAAACAATATTTCAATATAGGGATATTGATTAACAAATTTATATGACACCTACATAAGGTTACAAGAATGACATCAAATCAAACTAGGTATGTCTTTTAAAAAAATCATTATATTGTTTGAAAAAGGCATCTTGATAATGATGTAAAAGGTTTGACTCATTCATGTTTGACATTCAATTTAGTCGAAGTAAACATGATTCTTGTGTCTATTACAAAATTGTTAAAAATGTCATGCTTTATTGGATGTTTTTTGTTGATTATATGTTGATTATATTAAAATATATGAAACCCATAATTTCTGAGAAATCTCATTTATAGAATTACTTTGAAATGAATGAATTAGGTAATGTAAAGAAAATATTGATTATGGAATTTATTATAGATAAAAAAGAATAACTTGTTGCATCCGCCTCAACATTTTTACATCTTAAAGGCCCTTAAAGGTATTTTTTGAGTCTCTTAAGCCTGTTAATGTGCCTTTTACCTACCACTTCAAACTTTCACTCTCTCGAGAACCTGTCTCAAGTTCTCACATTGAATATATGTCATGAATTCCTTATGACAATATTATTTGAAGTATCATGTACTACATGATATGCACTAGACTCGATGTTGCATTTTCTACATGTACTCTTAGTCGTTTCATGGTTAACCCGAGCAAGCCACATTGGCAAGCCCTCAAGTGGATTCTTAGATATGATGTTGCATTTTCTCCATGTACTCTTCATCGTTTCATGGCTAACCCAAGCAAGCCACACTGGTAAACCATCAAGTGTATTCTTAGAGGTTTTGGTAGAAATATCAATATTTATGGTGGATCAGTATTATTAATGCTCCTGATGAGAAAGGTGTATGGGATTTCCATATTATATTATATTCAATAACAGTCATGATAAAAATAAAATTTGTAAACTAGAATATGTAATTGTAGAATTGGAAACATACATTTGTATCAAGTCAAAAATTCTAGTTGTTGAATGATGAATGCATACTACGGACCCTGGTTTTTCCCCACCACTATTCAATACACAACTAACAGGATTAAACGCCCGTCTGAATTCATATTATTCGGATGTGAATTCATATTATTCATGTGGATCAGTCTAATGATTTTATCACTATTTCTAATGTAAATGACATTCTATAGCGTGATTGGTTGGGAGCTTCCGTCACAGATGAATATATTTGGTACGTTGAAAAAATTATTGTTTTTATTTTTTGATATATGATTTTTATTACAATTTTAACAATGCGTTTTTAATTTCGGATTTTTATAAAAAAAATTAAGCTATTTGAGAATTTGTACATAAATTCATATTTATAAGTCCACATATTTATTTCTCGGAATCAATAAGGATGAGAGAAGGTGAAATTTTAGAAAATGTTGAAAAAATGCCTACATTTTTGAAGCGAATTCTACAGATGATAATAGGTACCATGCAAGAGTTAAACTATATATATAATTTACTATTACATATAATTTTTCTTAATGTGTTGTACTTATGGTTTATTTTTTTAGTATTGACTAGATGCTAATTATGATAAATCCAGTTATCAATGATTTGCTTTTTGGATCCGCTATATGAGTTTTGAAAAATGGGTGGAACATGATGCCACTTAATAACTAGTAAATATTATATTCTAAATGTTTTATTATATGTTCTATAATATGCATTAACATTCATGTTTTACTTGGTAGCATAATTCTTATGTATCGATTAGTAGGGGATTAATAAATGAGAAAGAAGAATTAAGTGGATTAGTGTAGTTGGAAAACTGTTGATAGTACAATATTGAGAATGTAACAAATTTCATATAATTATCAATGTTCTAATAATTCCGAAAACAGGCAAATAAAAAAAAATGTTTTCACTTGGTTTGAAAATTTATGAAAGATATCGAAGCACCTATAAATAAATTCAAGAATGGATATTTTATCATCTAAAAATATGGTTCAAATTTGAGTGCAAAATCTTGATTAGAAATGGCATGTCACCATGTTTCTGGAAAAAGCTCTTGGGTTGTGATGAAACCATAGAAAGATTATCACTGATCTATTAGTGGCTTGTACGAATGAAATTTAAATCATTAATAAAAATGGTGTTGTCTAAGCAACATAAAGTTTATTTTCCATTTTAAGCGTTTGAGTAAAAAAAGAGGTGTGACATGCTCAATTTTGAGAAAACGAGATCTAACTGTATGTAATTCCAGTCATGTCATTGTGGCGGGCTGATTTTTTAATATGGGTTTTAGGAAAATAAAAATTTGGGAAAAGGGGTTAGGGTTCCGATATTTTTAAAATTGGGTCTGGGATGCATGAATGTCGTTCACACATCCTTCTGTGGCGAAGGATGCCTGAACGTCGTTCACGCATCCCGGACCCAGGCAGTAATGTGTGAACGGTGTTCACGTGTCCATTAATGACTAGCTAAAGGAAGCGTGAACGTCATTCACACATCCTTGTGTGGGAAGAGATGCGTGAACGGCGTTCACGCATCCGAGCCGCGGCAGTGATGCGTGAACGCCGTTCACGCATCATTCGCGGTCTAGCTATAGGATGCGTGAACGGAGTTCACGCATCCGGACGAGATTTTCTATAAAAGGAGGGGTCCCCCCCAACTCATTGTTCTCCTCTGGTTTTTGTTGCGAAGCTCTGCAGAAATTCATTCTCAACAAATATTTGCTGCTTTTATTGAGCTAAAATTTCTATTTAATAATTTAATTGTTTAATTGTGTTTATTTATTTCATTTGTATGTTTAATTGTGTGTATGATTTATTTATTTCATATGTTATGCATGAAATGTTTTGTATGATTTAATTTTCTTGATTTTGAATGTTTGTATGATTTAATTTTTTGAAGGTCTGTCATCTGAGTATTGAATGTTTTATGTTATGTCTAAAATTTTTAATGTTTAGGAAAAGTAATTTATGTTAGAGAAATTTATTTTAATGGATGGTTTTGATGTAAGTGTAAATTAAATTACTTTTATTTACTAGTAATAATATTTTTAATCAATAAAGTATAAAATATATTTACTTATATTTTGAAAAGTAGAAGAATGACCAAAAAACATTACAATTTCATAAAATTTAAAATAACAAAAGTGTTTATTATGTAAATCTCAATTAGATCAGTTATAATAAAATTTATTAAATGTTATTAATAATTATATATATATATAGACATGAAGTTAAATTTTTGTAAAAGAGGTGTAGTATTTAATATAGATTTTATATAATACGGATAATATAATAAATATACCAAAAAACACGGTATGAGTGATGAATGATCTTGAGATGACCGACCATGCATAATTGAAATTACATGTTTTATTTTGTGTATGTTGTTATTCAATTTGTAATAATTGCATTTTTTCCGCATTGATGACCTAAGATTCATCTCTCAGTAAGTGTAAGGACCTATGTGTCCGCTTAAAATAATTTATGTATTTCAGACCCCTAGACCCCCTCACATGCATGTGAGTAAATTTGTAATTAAAAGACAGATGCCCCGAAGAGGTGTCGACGAAGAGGCATCCCTGAAGAGGTGTCGACGAAGAGGCATTCGAGAACTCGTTCGAGAGGAGGCATTGCTAATTGACAGGAGATTGGTGGTTGCTGCAATATTTGATAATAGAGACAGGAGTTTACCCATATAGGTTGTGGTTAGTTTATCAGATAATGATAAACTAATCGTAAGTCTCAAGATCAAGTCATGATTATATAATCATAAGTAATTAAACTTTATGAAACATATTAAATTTGATTTTGTGCTAAAATCACAATCACTATACCTTAACAGTGATAAATCAATACATCAAAAAGTCTCAAGATAATCAATTATTCAAAACCAAATTAAATAATTTAAAATTTTAATGTAGTGTATAATATTTTTTAAATTATTTTTTATAGGTAATTATGTATGCTCAAATATATTGCAACGGTGAGGTAATTTGTACCGAGCAGGGTTTTAGCTATAGTGTGCCACATGTCAAAGTGGTAAATCTCCATGGTTGTATGACATTGGATGCAGTTCGTAATAAGATTCATAGTTGGTTAAAACTGAGTGCAGGACAAGCAATCACTTCAATTAGATATCGACATCTTCAATATCCTGAGCGTTTGTGGCATAGCGACTACCCTATAGTCGATGATGAGTATTGGATGGAGGCTTCTCAGTTATTCATGCAACAGTGTATTAATGGTTTGATGAAATTATTTATTTTCATTTCTGATATTGATGTGGTGCAATCAATTACTACAGAACCATGCTTTGTGACCTCTATAGAAGTTGGTCCTTCACAACAGTCTTGTTCATTGCCTCCTTCTCATATGACTCCTGTGGAAGAATGTAATGAGGAAGATCATAAAAATTTGGAAGGAAATGTAGATGACATCCCTTAATGTGCTGATATAGTGAATGAAAGTTTATCTGAGGAAGAATAATCTAGGGAGTCAGTAGGAGATGATGTGGTTGGGAATGAACCTTCTGAAGTTCCTTTGAGAGACAAACATCCACTACATCCACCAGTTAGTGGTAATCAGCCTTCAGTTTTGAGTTCCTTAGTTGGAGGAATGTCTCGTGAAAAACATTTTGATTGGGATGTCATTACACCAGCTTCTGAATTCCATGGCATTATAGGGAATAGGCCTACATCAAATGATAATGCCATATATGTTGGGTAGGAGTTCGAAAGTAAACAGGTCATGAAAAATGTGATAAAGAAATACCACATTGAGTGACATTTCACATTTGTGGTTTATGAGTCAAAGAAGACCAAATATCTCATTCGTTGTGAAAAATATGGGTCATAATGTAAATTTTGATTAAGAGCACTATTTGATAAATAGTATGGATGTTGGAAGATAACCAAATTAGAAGGCCCACACACTTGTCTGCATCCCAGCTTGGCACAAGATCACTCTTCCCTTGATGCAGAGTTTATATCTACTGTTATTTGTGAGATGATACGAACAAGTCAGGATGTTACTTTTTCCCTTGTTTAGGAAAGGATTCAACAGTTGTATAACTATAAAGTATCATACAACAAAGCTTGGAATGCAAAACAGAAATCCATTGTAAAAGTGTATGGTGATTGGGATGAGTCTTATGCGATGTTGCCACAGCTTATGGAATTGTTGTCTTTCAATAATCAAATTTTTTATCAATTGGACAGTGTTGAGTATGTATCCCAAAATCATCGAGTTGATCGGTCAAAGGTGAAGTTCAATAGGATTTTTTGGGCATTCAGACCGTGCCTTGCTGCATTTCCTTATTGTAAACAATTTATTCAGGTAGATGGAACATTCCTTTATGGAAAGTATATAGGTGTTCTACTCATTGCTACCACACAGGATGGTAATCGCGCTCCTCTTCACTTGCTTTTGTTGTTGTTGAAAAAGAAAATTTTGAATGCTGGAGCTGGTTCTTGGCATGTGTACGTGTTCATGTCACGCAAAAACAGGGCGTGTGTCTGATATCTGATCGTCATCGAGCGATTATAGAGGTCGTGAGTAGTGATGGGGTTTCTTGGACTGAGCCGAATGCTTATCACAGTTATTTCATTAGACATATTGCAAGTAATGTGCATAAGCAGTTTAGAGATGAGGCCATAAAGAAGGTGATCCTCAAATTGGGTATGGTTTTCTAAAATTTCTTTTTTTAACAAAATTTAATATCCATTTTAATACATTATTAGGTTATACTATCAGCATATGAACCCCAATAAGAAAGGTTTGATCGACATCTTGAAGAGATCCGAACAGTTAATGAGGAGGTATATGGATATATGGTACAAATTTCAAAGGAAAAATGGTCATTAGCATACGATGGTGGCATGAGATATGGGCATATGACCACTAATATAGTGGAGTGCGTAAATGGGGTCCTCAAGGGTGTGCGCAAACTCCCAATCACAGGGTTAGTGCAAGAGACATTTTTTAGATTTGTTCACTACTTTGTTGACCGGTCCCAAAAGGCCTACCAGAGGATGGAAAATGGAATGCTTTTTACTCAGCATTTTCAAACTGATATTGACCGGATACGGAATGAGGCTTCATGATGGAATGTTATATCCTTTGATAGGGAAAAGAGGAGTTTTCGGGTAAGACAGTGCTACGAACAGGGTACATGCACTAATGGTGGAGTGTTTGTCGTGATGTTGGAAAATAGGTACTGTGATTGTGGCAGCTTTCAGGAATTGAGATATCCATGTGTACATGTTATTGCAGCTTGCGCTTCGGTAAATATATCATGGGAGCCATATGTTGACCCGGTGTATCACATGAGCACTTTGGTTAACTGTTATAGTGTTGCTTGGATGTCTGTTGGTGACTTCCATTCTATCACATTGCCTGCTGATCAACCGACCATCATCCCTGATATTTCCAGGTTTTCATAAGTTGGTTTTGGTTTCATTTATAATTTTTTCAATTTCTATCATTTTTGAAATTATTGGTTTCATGCTACCAGGTTGCGGCCTCGAGGAAGACTGAAGTCAACTCACATCAGAAATGAGATGGATTGGCCTTGGCAATGAGGAGGGAGAATACGATGTAGTATCTGCCATGCAGAAGGACATACTCATAAGAGATGTCCCCAAGTGGCAGGACAGAGTTTCACATCTCATCATCCATGATCGAGTATGTGTACCTGCTCCATTTTTGTGATAAATATAATTTTCTAGAGCGTGAGTTGTACTTTTTCTGGAGGAGTTCAAGTGCCTTATTTTGGATAAATTAACAAACGTAATTTCAAAAAAAATAAGAAATAATTAATTTTTCACTTTTTCCTGTTAATTTTTAATGTGGAATAATGTTAATGGTTATTTAATGGATAATGGATAAATTAACAAACGTAATTTCACAAAAAATAAGAAATAATTATTTTTTCACTTTTTCCTGTTAATTTTTAATGTGGAATAATGTTAATGGTTATTTAGTGGATAATGGATAACTTAACAAACGTAATTTAACAAAAAAGAAGAAATAATTAATTTTTCACTTTTAAATTCTTGTTTTCTTATAAGATGTCTAGTTTCAGTAATGGAATCTGAGTGTCTGAGCATCATTAACTAATGTTGATTGTGAGACTAGGCTAATTTTGATTGTGACACCAAATGAAAATGAATATATCATGCTTCCACTATTAATAAGTAACGATGATATCATGTGTGCAGATGGCAGGTTTTCCATTACTTACATCTCAGGCTACTCATGTATCATGACTGGTTTTAGAGGGACGTCCTGTGGCTCCCTTGAGTGTACATAGATCTCACCATTTCCATCATACTGCACCACCTCCCGCTATCGTCCCACATCTTTGTCGAGCTGGATTCTATCGAGTAGCGATGTGCGACTTCACATTTCTTGATCATCAGCTCATTGTCGCACTTGTAGAGATATGGAGACCAGAGTCACATACTTTCCATTTCAGTGAGGGGGAGATGACTATTACGTTGTAGGATGTGGCCATTATGTTGGGCCTCCCTATCGATGGACTTGCTTTGACAGGCCGAGTTCCATCAGATTTGTCTAAGCTTGTTCATAGACTTCTGGGCATAGAGGTCCAGGATGATGGCAGGACCATCGTCAGTGGTAGATTGCGGATGCCTTGGTTAGACCAGTACTTCACACATTTACCAGATGATGCTGATGACGTCACCGTGCTGCAATTTGCACGCACATATATTTTGAGTCTGATCGGTGGCACGCTTTTTGTTGACCACTCTACTACTTTTGTGCACCTGATGTATCTATCTTTTTTGGAGGATTTGGACCAGGCAGGCCGATATAGTTGGGGGTATGCATGCCTAGCATATACATACAGAGCCCTATGTAGCGCATGTCGCATCGATAAGATGCAGATCACAGGATGCATGGTTCTTCTACAGATGTGGGTATGGGAGCACATACCTCATTTAGCTCCACATGCCTGTGCGCCATTACCCGTAGATATTGTAGCAGAGGCTCCACGTGGACGTTGGTATGTTACTAATTCCTTATAATATCTAACTTACTTGTATAAAATTCTTTTATGAAATGTAAAAAAAATGTTATCAACAGGTGGAGTCAGGCGCATCGACATTCAGATTCTCCTAGACATGATGTTCAAGCCTACAGACTTATGTTAGAAAGCATTCGACCAGACGATGTAAGTGATTATTATTTATATTGTAAAATATTTACTCTTTACTGTACATCTATTCATTTATTAATTTATTATTCAGTTTTTATTTCAGATTACATGGATGCCATATACAGATGATATCCTTCAGAGTCTGCCCCCATACTGTACAGTGATGCTTGATATCGGCTCCTGCATGGTTCCACTGATTCATTTTCATATAGTCGAGTGGCATCAGACGGATAGGGTTATGAGACAGTTTGGATTCCTTCAGCCACTTCCTGACCTGCCCAGTCAGTTGGATTCATTACATTCCCTAAAGATGTCAGGGAAGAGAGATTTTGATTGGAGAAGCTACAATGCCAGATATGTTGTGTTATGGGACAGACGACGGGAGTCCCAGTTGCGAGGGGCAGGGACAGTACGTTTTCATTTGATGGATCAGATGGATTATGCAGGCTGGTACATCAGGTCTCCAGTCAGATTTCTGACGCGGCACGGACGGGGCTTCCATGACTTGGTATGCATTATTCCTTTCACTATTGAACATATTTTTTATTCAAATTAGTTAACAATAGAATTTGTTTTCGCAGGATGCTCGTATTTGTCATCTACTTCATATGTCTGATCCAGTGGAGAGAGCTGCCTTTGACCCAGAATATTTTCATAGCCTTGTACGACAGATGCTACCGTCGATGGACGAGATTTATCATGGCATTTTCTTTGATCCACCACCTGCTGCAGAGGCCGCGGAGCCTGATGCGGAGGCCGCAGAGCCTGCTGCGGAGGCCGTAGAGCCTGCTGAGCCTCACATAGATGTACCTGGGGGTGACGGCCCTGTTATGGATGTTGTTGTTCCACAGGAGGAGGCTGCTCACCTTGCTCATCCACATGATATTGTTCCACTAGAGGAGGGTGTTCAGCATGATCATTCAGATGCTCCTCCAGCTTCTCAGGCACAACCACAGGTACTTACAGACGCTGACTGGATTGAGTTTGATGTTTTATTGCAGTCATCTGCAACAGAGCATCCATCTACTTCCTATATTGGTGAGAGTTCCAGTCAGCTTCCACTATCCTTAGATGCAGGCCAGGGTACAGGCGGTGAGACTGTACATCCACCGTCTGTCACACAAGAGGATGTAGAGGTGGCTGTCGATGAGGATGCGCAACGTACGCCAGAGCACATACATAGACAGACACGACGTGGACGCATCCAGTATATGCCTGACTGTGGGACAGAGGATCATCCACGCCAGAGGCGTATATTAGGTTGACATTTGATTTATGATACATTTTGTATGTGTATTACTGTTATCTAGACTTCTATTATATTTTTAATAAGTGTCTTACTGTTATCAAATTATCTACTAATGTATATATATATATGTATAATAAATAATATGATTAAATTAAATGATAAATATTAATTATATTAATTATTTCGAATTGCAATAGAAGTGGTATCAGTTATGATGAGTGTTGGTTTAGTCCAACCATGCAGAATGCATATGTTGATAAGAATAAAAGGCCACAACAAGTGTAGAAGAATGGAACAATAGTTGGAAAATCATCCATTGGGAATATGAAAAGCAATGAAGTCAAGAAAACTGTGAAAGAAAATATTCCCAAGAATAAGTTTGAGCTAAAATCCAAGGATTATTTCATGACAAATCTTGAAATTCATATCATCTCAAGAAGTTGAAACTTGAGGTATTCCAATCACACTTTATCCATTGTTCTTAATTATATTTCTCATTTCAATTAAGGGGGAGAGCTTGATTGATGGAAAGATGGGATGAAAAGGGGAGATTTATCTTTTCACTTGAACTTTTTAATATATTTGGTGAAGTATGTGCAGGATTTAGCATTTCATTGATAATTTTGATTATCTACCCTTGGTTAATAATTGATACACTCTGAGCATGATTTCACATGTATGGTTGTTTATGGACAACATTGAAAACTACAATATGAATTAGAAGTTAATTTGGCCAATTTTGAGAATATACATATTCAGACTTTATAAAAGAAAACAATTTCTACTGGTACGCAATCTAAAGAGTGAGATTGTTGAGTATGCATCTCAAAACTTAGGTCATGTCCATGACATCACTTCTTCCACCTTATTTAGATAAAATGATATTTTTTAGAGATCACATTCCTTAAAAAATATTACTCTTGGATCTAGAAATGAAACTCAGAGAACTTAGCATAGTGATGATGTGATCATGGTTCACTCATCACAATCACTAGATGTTTTTCATGTAACTCAGTTGTTCACAAATATACCAATATTTAATCAGAAAAACAATGAAAACGGAGTATTAGAAAGTATAAAAATTAAGTTTCCAGTTTAGAATACAAATGGAACCATATGAGGATCTTTATAGAAATAGATGTTTAACTACAATATATGTTAGAGAATACTCAAGCCAATCTATTAATAATTATTTAATGAATATCTATTATTCATGAATATTTATTAATAATTATTAACATTATTTCAATATTTTCTATTATTTAATTGATATTTATTAATATTTCTTAATTTTTACATTAAGTGTATTAGTTTATAATTAATAGTTATACATTTTGAGGAGGATTTGAGTCCTCTGTGAGATGTGTGAACCCCGTTCACGCATCCCTCCTCTCGAAAGGATGCGTGAACGCCTCAAAATGATTATGTTAAGATTGACGAGTCCACCCAATTTTGGGAAGAATGGAAAGATTAGTCCAAGATACATCGGTCCCTTTGATTTGATAAACCTGGTAACCAAAAGTTTATTATAATTCGAGATGTGGTTTTCCACAAATCTGTTTCTCCCAAATCTAGATCTTTCACTGATCATACTCACCATACACCTCAAAATGATTATGTTAAGATTGACGAGTCCACCCAATTTTGGGCTCCAATTGAGATTTCTCCAATTGAAGATAAATATGTGATTTAGTCTCACTCAAGCTATGATTCAGAGTCAAATAGTGATCCTCATAATGCTACTGGTGATCACATGCTCACTAGAGATAGGGCAAGGAGTGTTATAAGCCCCCTGCTCATTTTGGACAGCATGACCAGACCTATTTTACTTTCCTTGTAGCCCATGATCTTGAATATGAGGATCCTCAAAGGTAAAAACAAGCTATTGATGTTGGAGATTCCAAATAATGAATCTATTCCATGTATGATGAGACGAACTCTTTAAAGAATAATAACATGTCGTCTCTTGTTTACAAACCATCTAATTCTAATATAATATGCTACAAGTGGATATTTAAAATAAAAGAGGACAACAAAAGAGATCAAAATGTTATGTTTAAGGCCAGATTGGTGGCTAGGGGATTCGTACGAAGAGAATGGATAGATTACACTAAAATTTTCACTCTTGTGGTTAAATACTCATCCATCTAATTGCTACTTTCTTATGTAGCTTACCATGATTTTGACATTATTCATCTTGATGTTAAAATAATATTTCTACATAGGGATATTGATTAATAGCTTTATAAGACACCTCCATAAGGTTACATGAATGAATTCAAAGAAAACAAGGTATGTCTTTTAAACAAATCATTATATTGTTTAAAGTAGGCATCTCGATAATGATATAAATTTTTTGACCCATTCATGTTTGATAGTCAATTTAGTCGAAGTAAACATGATTCTTGTGTCTATTACAAAATTGTTAAAAATGTCATGCTTTATCGGATGTTATTTGTTGATAATATGTTGATCATATGCCAGTATTTGAAACCTATAGTTGTTGAGAAATCCCATTTAAAGAATACCTTCAAAATGAATGAATTATGTGATGTAAAGAAAATACTGAGTAAGGAATTTATTAGAAAAAAAAAAGAATAACTTTTTGCATATATCTCGACATTCATACATCTAAAAGTCCCTTAAAGGTATTTTTTGAGTCTCTTAATCTTGTTAATGTGCCTTTTACCTACCACTTCAAACATTCACTCTCTCAAGAACTTGTCTCGAGAGATCACAATGAATATATGTCTTGAATTCCTTATGCCAATATTAATGGAAGTATCATGTAGTAAATGATATGCACTAGACTCGATGTTGCATTTTCTACATGTACTCTTAGTTGTTTCATGGTTAACCCGAGAAAGCCACACTGGTAAGCCCTCAAGTGGATTCTTAGATATGATGTTGCATTTTTTGCATGTACTCTTAGTCGTTTCATGGATAACTCGGGCAAGCCACATTGTCAAACCCTCAAGTGGCTTCTTAGATGTTTTGGTTGAATGATGAATGCAGACTACGGACCCTAGTTTTTCCCCACCACTGTTCAATACACAACTAACATGATTAAACACCCATTTGAATTTGTATTATTCGGATGGGAATTCATATTATTCATGTGGACTAGTCTAATGATTTTATAATAATGTAAATGACATTCTATAGTGTGATTGGTTAGGATCTTCCATCACAAATGAATATATGTGGTACGTTGAAAAAATTATTGTTTTTATTTTTTGATATATGATTTCTATTACAATTTTAACAATGCGTTTTTTATTATGGATTTTTATAAAAAATTAAGCTATTTGAGAATTTGAACATAAATTCATATTTATAAGTCCCCATATTTATTCCTCGGAATCTATAAAGATGAGAGAAAATGAAATTTTAGAAAATGTTGAAAAAATGTCGAAGTGTTTGAAGCGAAGTTTACAGATGAGAATAGGAACCACACAAGAGTTAAACTATATATATCATTTACTATTACAATAATTTTTCATAATGTGTAGTACTTATGGTTTATTTTTTTAGGATTGACTAGATGCTAATTATGATAAATCCAGTTATCAATGATTTGCTTTTTGGATCCACTATATGAGTTTTGAAAAATGGGTGGCACATGATGCCACTTAATAACTAGTAAATATTATATTCTCAATGTTTTATTATATGTTCTATAATATGCATTAACATTCATGTTTTACTTGGAAGCATAATTCTTATGTATCGATTAGTAGGGGATTAATAAACGAGAAAGAAGAATTAAGTGGATTAGTGTAGTTGGAAAACTGTTGATAGTACAATATTGAGCATGTAACAAATTTCATATAATTATCAATGTTCTAATAATGCCAAAAACAGGCAAATAGAAACAAATGTTTTCACTTGGTTTGAAAATTTATGAAAGATATCGAAGCACCTATAAATAAATTCAGGAATGGATATTTTATCATCTAAAAATATGGTTCAAATTTGAGTGCAAAATCCTAATTAGAAATGGTATGTCACCAAGTTTCTGGAAAAAGATCTTGGATTGTGATGAAACCATAGAAAGATTATCACTGATCGATTAGTGGCTTGTACGAATGAAATTTACATCATTTGTAAAAATGGTGTTGTCTAAGCAACATAAAGTTTATTTTCCATTTTAAGAGTTTGAGTAAAAAACAGAGGTGTGACATGCTCAATTTTGAGAAAACGAGATCTAACTGTATGTCATTCCAGTCATGGCATTGTGGCGGGCTGATGTGCTTTAAATAACTAAAAACAGTATTTTTAATTTAAAAGTGAAATTTTGGTTAAAAGGGTATGGCATATGCTCAATTCCCAGAATGCGTATTTATTTATCATGAAAATCTTGGAGAAATTTTGAAAACGAATTTTAATTTAATGTCGACATTTGAGTTCAAAGAAAACAACAAAATAAAACGGTGTGGTGACATCACCAGGGCACACCAAAATCACTTTCATCAACCTCGTCCAATGAAAAAAGCAGCAACTCCATCATCATCATCATCATCAGCACTCTATAATCAAGCATCATCATGGAGGCCAAGGGAATGGATGTCATGGTCATGGGGATGCCGAAGAGCCTTCCGAAATATATGCCAGAGTGGGTGTGATTCAGATACAGGAGGTTGGCCGAATGGATTTTGGCGGACATATTCCGGAACATCATCAGACTCCGCCAACCCTTCCAAATAAATCTATAGGCTGCCTCCAGGTGCTGGTGGGAAGAAACCATTAAAGGGATTCAAAAGGGAAAGAAATAAGAATATGAACTTAAAGAAAGGGGAGCCTGCATACCTAATAAAGTATCATTCTTGTCTTGGTACCGGAAGGGAGGTGGAAAGATTGCAGTATATGGCTGAAGAAAGAACAAAATGAGAATGGGAAAAATATATTAATAAGCACAACACAACGTACCGGATTGCGCAAGGCTTTATATGGAGAATCATCCAATAAAAGTGTGTTGGATTCATTGTACCGATCTCTCCCCCATGGCAGAGCTGGGTTATGCTCACTCCAAATTTTTTTGAGTTCCTTTAAAAAGAGGGGCCTATACTTGTCTTCAGGAGTCTTCAAACCTGTATAAGTGCAATGGGATTGATCCTGCGCAGGTTTGAGGTAAGTCAAATATTAACTTTTATGAAAATTTTGAAATCGTTGAGATTTGCTAAGCATACCCAACAAAAAAGCAATTGATGTTTGGAATGACCAAAAACAAAATCAAGTGGCTTCTCCGTGTTTGGCCTATAAAAATGTCATACCGTTAAAAGAGAAGCTTCTAAAAATAAACATTAGGAGGGAGGAAGTGGTTGAAAATTACTTTATTTCTGATGACCAGACTCCCAAAGAAAAATTCTGAAAGAAGAACTACAGAAATTGAGAACAAGGGGGCCTTCTAAATACTGGGTAGAAAGAAAGAAACTTTTGAGAGAAAACGAATTAATATACAAGAGAGGGGGGAGGGGAAAAGGGGAAAGAATGTGGTGGAACAAAACTAACAGGAATCTGGCGTGTGTCCAGGAGGACAAGGACGTGCATCGGCAAGTAGCCCATTCAAAATTAAAATAATTAGCTTTCTTTTAGATGATCCATGAAGAGGTTTTTTGGCTGAGGGGTGTAAGAACTGCATTAGGCACTCTGAGGGCTTGATTTTTTCCAAATTTTCAAGGGAAGCTACTTCCATAAAAAACGTTTCCACATCTAACGTTTTTAACTTATCCATCCACTCTTGATCATCCTTGTTTTCTGAATCATTCGGACTTGCGCCGTGGTTATCATGTGTTTTTCCCTTCTCTGACATTACGTCCTGCATAGAAAACACAAAACAATCTTATAACCTCATGAAATGTATATATGGAGCGGAATAGGGGGACTTAACTCCAATACAGATCTCTCCTCCAACGCCACAAAATCTGACCCGCCTTATATACCGAGGTCTTGAGACCTCGTCTCCGTCTCCTCATCTTTGTTTGCCCTGCAGGCGTCCATTGGACTTCATTGGTGATTTCATTGAAAATGTTTATTGCATTGAAAATGTTTATTACATTTACTCATGTCGTGAATCATTAAATAGTGATTCAGTGAGTGAAGTGGAGGCAAAATCTGTTAAATTGAGTGGTTTTTATTTTTATTTTTTATTAAAAGGGTTTAGGTTAGTAAATATACAAACTACTAAATGTCAATCCCCTGACGTGTAAGGTGCATGATGACGTGTCGTTGGTACCAGTCTGCATAATCCCCATGATCAGATAACTGATAGCGTGTTTTGGGATATCTATATGGAAAGATACCATATTGGGCATGTGTATCCTAAAGCTCGATATAAGTTGCTTGAAATTGCCTTCAGTCTATTATTTGTCTACCTATAAGCATAATTGAATGCAACACATCATCTTATCATTGTGTCATGTGGATATGTTGTATATAATCAAACTGACGCATGACCCGGTCTGGCTGCTGCCACTCAATGATGTGGAAGCGGCTGAGTGACACCACTGCAGCATGATCTCCAATCGTAGCTGTGCATTATGTTGTAAGTGATGCGTAGACAAAACTTGTATACGGACTCCATAAAACCTAAAATGTAAACTCACAAAATAAGTCATATAATAGAATGATAATGTTACTAAGATTACATTGAAATAACTTAAAAAGGTAATAACAAAACAAATTTCCCTACAAAAAAAAGTTTAACTTACATTACCTGGCACTATGGCGTCAAATAAATCTCAAAAAAATTCCACACTGTCTCGGAGTATGTGCATACTTTTGATACTGACTCCACCTGGTTAAAAAGAGTAATATAAGGTATGTTTATAAAAAACAATAACAGCAGTACTAAATAAATGAAAGTAATAACGTAAAGATACCAGTGTCTCCGAGGATATTCACGAAATAGCTCTGGTACAAGTGGTGCAATAACTCAAGGAGTGATGCGTGGAAAATGCTCTCATGCCCACATCTGTACCAAAACCATACAAACAGAAATCTACTACGCATCGGAGTGAAAACTAGTACAGAGACATCTATACAGATGTGACAATACAGTGGACCCCCAACTGTATGTAGCCATCTGATCAAGATCCTCAAGTAATGAGTGGTGTATCATGTGTACCAAAGTGGTGGAGTAGTCGATGCACAACATGACTCTGATCAGTCGAAAAATATATGCATGCGTGTGCTGAATAAGAATCTCCTCACCTACATCATCAGTAATGATGGTGAAATGCTCATCAAGCCACCCCATGCGCAAGCGCAAACACCGGAGGACACCTCGTACGCCGACAACATCAATGCCTAATAGACGTTGTATGACTGCAGAACATTTACCCCTAGTGACACCCGTAACTGCATGTCCGTGGATGGGTAAACTGAGCATGCAGGTGACGCCCTCTAAAGTAATGGCCATCTCCCACTTTGGGAGATGGAATGTGTGTGTCTCTAGTCGTCATCTCTCAACAAATGAAGCGATCAAATGGTGATCAATGGTCTTGAAGTCACACATAGCGACTCCATAAATTCTAGCACGTTTGAGGTATGGGAAAATAGCTATCGGGGGTGCATTATGATGAAAACGATGTGCTCTCCAAACATCAAGAAGTCTAGCAGGTCGACATGCCAACACATCACGCGACACATGCATCTCTTGGGTAGATAACAGTGGTTTATCCATCAGAATGCCTGAATAGTATAACATTAATTTCATGTAAGATATGACATTTATCTTGTAAGGTATGAAATTTATCATGTAATGTGTGAAAGAAGCATAAAACGATTTTCTATCTGATTCATTAGTCAATCTAATATAAAATGAATCAGTACTGCATGACCAGCTCAAATATACTAATTTTCCTAATGGATGTAGCTTCCCCTTATGAATATAGATAGGAAAATAACATCTGATAATATTCAATATGATCCTAGTATAGAACTAGACAATCCATACTTAGAATTAAATCAAATACTATAATTTACTGCATAAATAGATCCAAAATGAAATCGTAGCCAAAAATTTGAGAAGAACATCCCTTACAACGTCTGATATATTTAGATTGCACACCCACTGGTGTGGTCATGTTAATAACTCCATCAAATCACTCCACAACCAAACCTAGAAGACCTTTGTTGCTTGTACTTCACCTGTTGAATTCGTTAGATCGAATGACATTACCACGAACTTGTAAAATCTATACATACTCTTAAAAGAGGATCAAGGAATATTATATGCTATCACCATAAACTGATGGTAATAATATCTAAATTAGATATTGGATAAGATCTTGGAACCACTCAGTTGATCAAAGAGATCATTGATGTGTGGAAGGGGATACCAAATCTTTACTATCATCTTGTTTGGTATTCCATAATCCATACATAAGTGCAAAGTCTAATCAGCCTTCTTAGTGAAAAGAATAGAATAACACTATGAGAAATACTAGGCCACATGAATCCTTTTGATTCTTGATCTCCCAACTGAAATTTCAACTCACGAATCCAAAACATGGATTGGTTGTGCATCACTCACAAATCGAATCACCAAAACAAGGATTCTTAGTATATTTCACTACTATGGGTTAACTAGTGCTTAGCATAACATGTGATATGCACTTCCTTCCCGGCGTCCCCGTGATTATCTCATCACACACATGCTCACCACCATCAGTATCATATCACCATTCAGAATTCACTTTTCCTTTTCTTCCTGCACCCATTTACTATATACATGCAGCTTTATGCATCATGCATATTTACAAATAGTAAATGGGTGAAATAAGAGATGGAAATGTGAATTCTGAATGGTGATATAATACAGATGGTGGAGAGTGCATGAGGAATGAGAGCATCATGACGATGTCAGATAGGAAGTTCAGATCACATGTTATGCTAAGCGGTAGTTAACCAACAGTATTGAAGTGCACAAAAAATCCTTGGTTTTGTGATTAGATTATATATGGAGTAAAGAAACCCTTTGGAAAGATGTAAAGGTAATCCTGATATTTGGACAGTAAAATCCTTATCCATAGAATTAATGTATTATATCATTTTTATGTTTAATTTATTCCTTTTTAGTATTACTCATAATAATTGTTTTCTTATATAGGTGGATTCTTTGAGTTTATGTGTTTTTTTTAAAGATATTCATTCAATGTTGGTAGTTCAACAAAGAAATTTAATGGTGATAATGATAAAAATGATTACACGTACAAACTTTTATAGTAACTGATAGAGTACAGGATTCATTTTATGTATTAGATGATTTCCCTATGTGTTTAGGGGAACATGTATTTATATGACCTTTCTGGCGGCATATGTTCCACCTTCATCCTGGTTCTCTTTCACTAGGACAATCCATCTCATTCCAAATACAAGTTGACTTTGGCCTCCCTTTTGGTCGAAGCCTAGTGTTGTTCGATAGAAGCGTGGGTGTGCCATCAAAAAGTCAAAAATTATAATATTCCCTGATTGGAATCCACAAAGTGTTGTAGAAGTCGTTGATACTCTCTAGTCGATAATCTGGATCAACTAACTTCTCCCAAGATACGTGTACGTAAGCACATGTTGCAATCACCTGGACGCAAGGATATCTCAATGCTTGAAAGTTACCGCATTCACAGTAACACTTATCCAATAATACCACTCACACATGACCATTGCTACAAGACACAACATCATCGGGCTCAGTGACCTCAAACCGTTTCTATGGACAATTAAATTCAGTTACATGATAAGTTGTAGCCTCTTGAAGAACTCTATCTAGATCGTGCTGGAAATGGTGTCTATAGCGCATCCCTCTACTCAGACCCTCATCATCCTACTTTCCTCATTCCAAAAAATAGTTTACACTTTGATAGAAAGTCTATTGTTCCAAACCTGTAATTTAGATTTAAAACATTATACTAATATTATATTATAATTGTATCTCTTTTGAGTAACACATAATCAAATATTCTTATTTACCTATAATAGGTAATTTTTGAGCTCCCTTGAAAACCCCATTTATGAATTCTCTGATGTTGGTCATCATATGTCCATATCTCCTCCCATCATCATATGCCAATGACCATTTCTTCTTTGGTATTTGCATCATGTAATCATAAACTTCCGGATCAACTCAGTGAATATCTTCAATATTATCCTCAATCCCTTTTTTTTAGGCTCGTATGCTATCAAACCAGAACTACTCTGAACACATATCTAAGTAACTATGACAGTGACTTGTAAAACAAAAAAGAACATTCATACCAATTTTTAATATTGCTTTATTAATAAAATATTTCTTGAACTTTTTTCACAAATTTCTAGAAATGTGGAAAATATGGTATTTATGATGGGAATAGGGTGGTCTCTAGGAAATACCCTCAGATTGTACTGCCTCCTTGATTGCATGATAGTGATCTGAAATAAGACAAATATCTTCTGCGTCTGTGACAAACTCTCAAAGACATGTCAGAAACCAGCTCCACGATGATAAGTTCTCCATCTCCATAATTGAAAATGTCAAAGGTAAAGGGGATCGATTTCCATCTTGTGTGGCGGCAATCAATAAAGTTCATGTATACTTTCCATAGATAAATGTTCCATTAATATGTATAAAATGATTGAAATGTCTAAAAGTTTCCGTACTTGGTAAAAATTTCCAAAACAATCTATCAAACACAATCATCGATTAATCAACTTGGTTGTGTTGGTTAACATATTAAATAGTATTTAATAGATATATTAGTTGATTATTATGGCAGAAAAGCTCTAAAAGTTGTGGTAAAACATGATAAGAGTCATCCCAGTCAGCGTACACTTTCACAATAGCCTTTTTCCATTCTGCCCATGCATTCCAGTAAGATATTTGATACACAAAAAGTTGTTTGATTCTCTCCACCACCAAAATGATGGGAATATATTGACATGCACTAATCATTTCAACAAAAATAGTTGAAATAAACTAAACATCTAATGAAGAGTGTTCCTATGACAAGCTCGAGTTCACACATGTGTGTGGAGTAAATCTAGTGATGTGCCAGCTATGAAAAGTGTTATCAATTATAGCTCGTAGATGAATTTGACAGTTTGAATCATATTTGTCACAAAAAATCAAATAATAAGACCTCTTTGACTCTTCTACAACATAAGAGTAATTTCTTTCAATGTGATATTGTTTTATCACATTTTTCATTGCATCTTTGCTCTCAAACTCTCTTCCAATATACAAAACACCTTCACCAGACACTCGATTTATGCCACTAATTACTCCTAGAAATTATGTACTATGCTTAATAACTGTCTAATAAAATTCTAGAAAGAGAATCATGCCTTCAGTCGACCATGATGCCAATAGTGGAAGATGGTTCAACAGTCGGTTGAACCTCACATTAGTGGGAACAAAATGTTCTTCTGCATGCTCTTATTCTTCTTCAACTTCCTCTTCATCTTCTTGGTCTAAATTTTCATCATCCTCAAAATCATCGACCAATGCATCTAAAGTACGTGGAGTACCATGCATTGAAACTACGACTAGAAGAAATGACAGAACAATTACCATTTATGATGAAACTTCTTGATGTGTTATAGCAGGAGCATATGACATAGTCTCATGATGTTGTGATGGCCCAAAATCCAATGTCGATGGAACCTCCACTGTAGCTATAGTGACATACAACTCCATCATTTGATTCTTAGGTTGATACTTAACTAATGAAAGTACGTATTCCCATTCTTCATCATCAGTTACCGGATATGCCACATGCCAAAACCTATCTACAAATTGCAGATGTCAGTATGTGATAGATTCTATCACTTGATTCCTCATCAATTTTAATTTTCGATGAATTTTCCCTTGAAGAGATTCCAAATTTGTACAGCCTCCAAGCATCACAACACCTTCTGGTCATATACTATAACTATATACTTGTTCTGTCTCAATTATATGACCGTTGCAATAAATATAAGTAGACATATTTTTTATCTAAAATAAATCATTGGTGTTAATTAAATATGATCAGAGAATCAATTTATATATCCATGTTTCTAGTAATTTAGGTTGGAATCCTAATCCCTCTACCAAATCAATATGTTCAAACCATAATGATGTGTAACTATTTACAAAACCCACGAGTTTGTGTTACTTACCCAAAAATAGAAGTCAAACATATTCATACATATCCACATGCATCATATGCATGAGGTACACGAACTCATCATGTAAAATAATATAGTTATATGAGATTGAAAAACTCCACATGAGTAATCCTAGAGCGACATATAGCCATCCCCATTCACTTTCCTAGACAAGGTAAGCCTCCGGGAAAGTAGGTGGTCCAACCAAAGGCCCCTCTACCCAGGGATACTTTAATCAAGAGAGAATTCAATTCATGAAAACTTTAACACTTAATATGCACAAAATAAATTCAACAACTAAATTCAAGTTCATAATAAGAATTACAAACTGAGGTCAAGGCAGATGAAAAAATAAATTCATTATCATAACTAGAATGTAATGCAATGAAATATTCTTGAAGAAATTTATAAAATAATTACTTCGCTAATTAATATAATTACTTCACTAATTTGTATAGTTACTTCGCTAATTAATATAATTACACCACTAATTAATATAGTTACTTCACTAATTAATATAGTTACTTTGCTAATTAATATAATTACTTCGCTAATTAATTTAATTACTCCGTTAATTAATATAATTACTTCGCTAATTAATATAGTTACTTTTCTAATTAAAATTAAGTAGTTGCCTAATTACTATTAAGAAGTTTCTGTATTAGAATTAATTAGAATTAATTAGATGTCTAATTGGGAATAATTAATTATAATTAATGAATTCCCTAATTACACTAAATCTAAGTTTCCTAATTAGAATTCATTAATTTCCTAATTAAAATTCATTAATTTCCTAATTACCATTAATTACTTTCCCATTTACCATTAATTAGTTTCCAAATTACCATAAATTAGTTTCCTAATTACCATTAATTAGTTGCTTAGTTACCATTAATTAGTTTCCTAATTACCATTAATTAGTTACACTTAATTAGTTACAATTAATTAAACACATAATTACAATTAATTAAATGCCTCTAATTAAACACCTAATTACAATTAATTAATTTTGGAATTAAAATGAATTAATTACCTTATTACAATTAATTAATTGCCAAATTATAATTAAATTGAATCCTAATTTGAATTAATTACCTAGTTACCATTAATTATACACATAGTTACAATTAATTATACACCTCATTAAAATTAATTATACACCTCATTACAATTAATTAAAAACCTCATTAAAATTAATTAAACACCTCATTTAAATTAATTAAAAACCTAATTACAATTAATTAAATGCCTAATTACAATTATTTGCTGCTTTTATTGAGGTAAAATTTCTATTTAATAATTTAATTGTTTATTTGTGTTTATTTATTTCATTTGTATGTTTAATTGTGTTTATTTATTTCATTTGTATGTTTAATTGTGTTTATTTATTTCATTTGTATGTTTAATTGTGTGTATGATTTATTTATTTCATATGTTATGCATGAAATGTTTTGTATGATTTAATTTTCTTGATGTTGAATGTTCGTATGATTTAATTTTTTGAATGTCTATTGTCTAAATATTGAATGTTTTATGTTATGTCTAAAATTTTTAATGTTTAGAAAAAGTAATTTATGTTAGAGAAATTTATTTTAATGGATGGTTTTGATGTAAGTGTAAATTAAATTACTTTTATTTACTAGTAATAATATTTTTAATCAATAAAGTATAAAATATATTTACTTATATTTTGAAAAGTAGAAGAATTCCCTAAAAACATTACAATTTCATAAAATTTAAAATAACAAAAGTGTTTATTATGTAAATCTCAATTAGATCAGTTATAATAAAATTTATTTAATGTTTTTAATAAATATATATATATATATATATACACATGAAGTTAAATTTTTGTAAAAGAGGTGTAGTATTTAATATAGATTTTATATAATACGGATAATATAATAAATATACCAAAAAACACGGTATGAGTGATGACTGATCTTGAGATGACCGACCATGCATAATTGAAATTGCATGTTTTATTTTGTGTATGTTGTTATTCAATTTGTAATAATTGCATTTTTTCGGTATTGATGACCTGCGAGTCATCTCTCAGTAAGTGTAAGGACCTGCGTGTCCGTTTAAATTAATTTATGTATTTCATACCCCTAGACCCTCTCACATGCATGTGAGTAAATTTGTAACTAAAAGACTGACGCCCCAAAGAGGTGTCGACGAAGAGGCATCCCCGACGAGGTGTCGACGAAGAGGCATTTGAGAACTCGTTCGAGAGGAGGCGTTGCTGTTTGACAGGAGATTGGCGGTTGCTGCAATATTTGATAATAAAGACAGGAGTTTACCCATATAAATTGTGGTTAGTTTATCAGATAATGATAAACTAATCGCAAGTCTCAAGATCAAGTCATGATTATATATTCATAAGTAATCAAACTTTATGAAACATTATATTAAATTTGCTTTTGTGCTAAAATCACAATCACTACACCATAACAGTGATAAATCAATACATAAAAAAGTCTCAAGATAATCAATTATTCAAAACCAAATTAAATAATTTAAAATTTTAATGTAGTGTATAATATTTTTAATTTTTTTTAATAGGTAATTATGTCTGCTCAAATATATTGCAATGGTGAGGTAATTTGTACCGAGCAGGGTTTTAGCTACAGTGTTCCACCTGTCAAAGTGGTAAATCTCCATGGTTGTATGACATTGGATGCAGTTCGTAATAAGATTCATAGTCGGTTAAAATTGAGTGCAGGACAAGCAATCACTTCAATTAGATACCGACATCTTCAATATCCTGAGCGTATGTGGCACATCGACTACCCTATAGTCGATGATGAGGATTGGATGGAGGCTTCTCAGTTATTCAGGCAACAGTGTATTAATGGTTTGATAGAATTATTTATTGTCATTTCTGATATTGATGTGGTGCAATCGATTACTACAGAACCATGCTTTGTGACCTCTATAGAAGTCGGTCCTTCACAACAGTCTTCTTCATTGCCTCCTTCTCATACGACTCATGTGGAAGAATGTAATGAGGAAGATCATCAAAATTTGGAAGGAAATGTAGATGACATCCCTTTCTGTGCTGATATAGTGCAAGAAAGTTTATCTGAGGAAGAAGAATATGGGGAGTCAGCAGGAGATGATGTGGTTGGAAATGAACCTTCTGAGGTTCCTCTGAGAGACATACATCCACTACATCCACCAGTTAGTGGTAATTAGCCTTCAGTTTTGAGTTCCTTAGTTGGAGGAATGTCTTGTGAACAACCTTTTGATTGGGATGTCATTACACTAGCTTCTGAATTCCCTGGCATTATAGGGAATATGCCTGCATCAAATGATAATTCCATATATGTTGGGCAGGAGTTCGAAAGTAAACAGGTCATGAAAAATGTGATAAAGCAATACCACATTGAGCGACATTTCACATTTGTGGTTTATGAGTCAAAGAAGACCAAATATCTCATTCGTTGTGAAAAATATGGGTCAGAATGTAAATTTTGATTAAGAGCACTATTTGATAAATGTTATGGATGTTGGAAGATAACCAAATTAGAAGGCCCACACACTTGTCTGCATCCCAGCTTGGCACAAGATCACTCTTCTCTTGATGCAGAGTTTATATCTACTGTTATTTGTGAGATGATACGAACAAGTCAGGATGTTCCTGTTTCCCTTATTCAGGAAAGAATTCAACAGTTGTATAACTATAAGGTATCATACAACAAAGCTTGGAATGCAAAACAGAAATCCATTGTAAAAGTGTATGGTGATTGGGATGAGTCTTATGCGTTGTTGCCACAACTTATGGAATTGTTGTCTCTCAATAATCAGATTGTTTATCAGTTGGACAGTGTTGAGTATGTATCCCAAAATCATCTAGTTGATCGGTCAAAGGTGAAGTTCAAGAGGATTTTTTGGGCATTCAGACCGTGCATTGCTGCATTTCCCTTTTGTAAACAATTTATACAGGTAGATGGAACATTCCTTTATGGAAAGTATACAGGTGTTCTACTCATTGCTGCCACACAGGATGGTAATCGCGCTCCTCTGCCACTTGCTTTTTCTGTTGTTGAAAAAGAAAATTTTGAATGCTGGAGCTGGTTCTTGGCATGTGTACGTGTTCATGTCACGCAGAAACAGGGCGTGTTTCTGATATCTGATCGTCATCGAGCGATTATAGAGGCCGTGAGTAGTGATGGGGTTTCTTGGACTGAGCCGAATGCTTATCACCATTATTGCATTATACATATTTCAAGTAATGTGCATAAGCAGTTTAGAGATGAGGCCATAAAGAAGGCGATCCTCAAATTGGGTATGGTTTTCTAAACTTTCTTTTTTTAACAAAATTTACTATACATTTTAATACATTATTATGTTATGCTTTCAGCATATGAACCCCAACAAGAAAGGTTTGATCGACGTCTTGAAGAGATCCGAACAGTTAATGAGGAGGTATATGAATATATGGTACAAATTTCAAAGTAAAAAATGGTCATTAGCATACGATGGTGGCATGAGATATGGGCATATGACCACTAATATAGTGGAGTGCGTAAATGGGGTCCTCAAGGGTGTGCGCAAACTCCCAATCACAGGGTTAGTGCAAGAGACATTTTTTAGATGTGTCCACTACTTTGTTGACCGGTCCCAAAAGGCCTACCAGAGGATAGAAAATGGAATGCTTTTTAATGGATAATGGATGAATTAACAAACGTAATTTCACAAATAAGAAGAAATAATTAATTTTTCACTTTTTCCTGTTAATTTTTAATGTGGAATAATGTTGATGGTTATTTAATGGATAATGGATAAATTAACAAATGTAATTTCACAAATAAGAAGAAATAATTAATTTTTCACTTTTAAATTATGGTTTTCTTATAAGATGTCTAGTTTTAGTAATGGCATCTGAGTGTCTGAGCATCCTTAACTAATGTTGATTGTGAGACTAGGCTAATGTTGATTGTGACACCAAATAAAAATGAATATATCATGATTCCACTATTAATAAGTAACGATGATATCATGTGTGCAGATGGCAGGTTTTCCATTGCTTACATCTCAGGCTACTCATGTATCACGACTGCTTTTAGAGGGACGTCCTGTGGTTCCCTTGAGTGTACGTAGATCTCACCATTTCCATCATACTGCACCACCTCCCGCTATCGTCCCACATCTTCGTCGAGCTGGATTTTATGGAGTAGCGATGTGCGACTTCACGTTTCTTGATCATCATCTCATTGCCGCACTTGTCGAGAGATGGAGACCAGAGTCACATACTTTCCATTTCAGTGAGGGAGAGATGACTATTACATTGCAGGATGTGGCTATTATGTTGGGCCTCCCTATAGACGGACATGCTTTGACAGGCCGAGTTCCATCAGATTTGCCTGAGCTTGTTCATAGACTTCTGGGCATAGAGGTCCAGGATGATGGAAGGACCATCGTCGGTGGTAGATTGCGGATTCCTTGGTTAGACCATCACTTCACACATTTACCAGATGATGCTGATGACGTCACCGTGCTGCGCTTTGCATGCGCATATATTTTGAGGCTGATCGGTGGCACGCTTTTTGTTGACCACTCTACTACTTTTGTGCACCTGATGTATCTAGATTTTTTAGAGGATTTGGACCAGGCAGGTCGATATAGTTGGGGGTCTGCCTGCCTAGCATATACATACAGAGCCCTATGCAGCGCATGTCGCATCGACAAGATGCAGATCACAGGATGCATGGTTCTTCTACAGATGTGGGTATGGGAGCACATACCTCGTTTAGCTCCACATGCCCGTGCGCCATTACCCGTAGATATTGTAGCAGAGGCTCCATGTGGATGTTGGTATGTTATTAATTCTTTCTAATATCTAACTTACTTGTATAAAATTCTATTATGAAATGTAAAAAAAAATGTTATCTACAGGTGGAGTCAGGCGCATCGACATTCAGATTCTCCCAGACATGATGTTCACGCCTACAGACTTATGCTAGACAGCATTCGACCAGACGATGTAAGTGATTATTATTTATATTGTTAAATCTTTACTCTTTACTGTAAATATATTCATTTATTAATTGATTATTCATTTTTTCTTTCAGATTACATGGATTCCATATACAGATGATATCCTTCAGAGTCTGCCCCCATACTGTACAGTGATGCTTGATATCGGCTCCTGCATGGTTCCACTGATTCATTTTCATATAGTCAAGTGGCATCAGACGGATAGGGTTATGAGACAGTTTGGATTCCTTCAGCCAGTTCCTGACCCGCCCAGTCAGTTGGATTCATTGCATTTCCTGAAGATGTCAGGGAAGAGAGATTTTGATTGGAGGAGCTACCATGCGAGATATGTTGCGTTATGGGACAGGCGAAGGGAGCCCCAGTTGTGAGGGGCAGGGACAGTACGCTTTCATTTGATGGATCAGATGGATTATGCAGGCTGGTACATTAGGTCTCCCGTCAGATTTCTGACACGGCACGGACGGGGCTTCCATGACTTGGTATGCATTCTTTCTTTCACAGTTCAACATATTTTTTATTCAAATTAGTTAACAACAGAATTTGTTTTCACAGGATGCTCGTATTTGTCATCTACTGCATATGTCTGATCCAGTGGAGAGAGCTGCCTTTGACCCAGCATATTTTCACAGCCTTGTACGACAGATGCTACCGTCAATGGATGAGATTTATCATGGCATTTTCTTTGATCCACCACCTGCTGCGGAGGCCGCGGAGCCTGCTACGGAGGCCGCGAAGCCTGCTGAGCCTCACATAGATGTACCTGGGGGTGACGACCCTGTTATGGATGCTGTTGTTCCACAGGATGAGGCTGCTCAGCTTGCTCAGCCACATGATATTATTCCACTGGAGGAGGGTGTTCAGCATGATCAGTCATATGCTCCTCCAGCTTCTCAGGCACAGCCACAGGTACTTACAGACGCTGACTGGATTGAGTTCGATGTTTTATTGTAGTCATCCGCAGCAGAGCAGCCATCTACTTCCTATATTGGTGAGAGTTCCAGCCAGCTTCCACTATCCTTAGATGCAAGCCAGGGTACAGGCGGTGAGACTGTACATCCACCGTCTGTCACACAGGAGGATGTGGAGGTGGCTGTCGATGAGGATGCGCAGCGTACGCCAGAGCACAGACGTAGACAGACACGGCGTGGACGCATCCAGTATATGCCTGACTGTGGGACAGAGGATCATCCACACCGGAGGCGTAGATTAGGTTGACATTTGATTTATGATACGTTTTGTATGTGTATTACTGTTATCTAGACTTCTATTATACCTTTAATAAGTGTCTTACTGTTATCAAATTATCTACCAATGTATATATATATATATGTGTATAATAAATAATATGATTAAATTAAATGATAAATATTAATTATATTAATTATTTCGAATTGAAATAGAAGTGGTCACAGTTATGATGAGTGATGGTTCAGTCCAACCATGCAAAATGCATATGCTGATAAGAATAAAAGGCCACAACAAGTGTATAAGAATGGAACAATAGTTGGAAAATCTTCCATTGGGAATATGCAAAACAATGAAGTCAAGAAAACTGTGAAAGAAACTATTTCCAAGAATAAGTTTGAGCTAAAATCCAAGGATTATTTCATGACAAATCTTGAAATTCATATCATCTCAAGAAGTTGAAACTTGAGGTATTCCAATCACACTTTATCCATTGTTCTTAATTATATTTCTAATTTCAATTAAGGGGGAGAGCTTGATTGATGGAAAGATGGGATGAAAAGGGGAGATTTATCTTTTCACTTGAACTTTTTAATATATTTGGTGAAGTATGTGCAGGATTTAGCATTTCATTGATAATTTTGATTATCTACCCTTGGTTAATAATTGATACACTCTAAGCATGATTTAACATTTATGGTTGTTTATGGACAACATTGAAAACTAAAATATGAATTAGAAGTTCATTTGGCCAATTTTGAGAAGATACATATTCAGACTTTATAAAAGGAAACGATTTATACTGGTACGCAATCTAAAGAGTGAGATTATTGAGTATGCATCTCAAAACTTAGGTCATGTCCATGACATCACTTCTTCCACCTTATTTAGATAAAATGATATTTTTTAGAGAGCACATGCCTTAAAAAATATTACACTTGGATCTAGAGAGCACATGCCAATAGGGTGGTTTAATATTCTAAACTCTATATGAAGTAGTAGGAAGAAGAGAAGTTTGAGATGAAGATTGAAATTGGAATTCTCAGATCAGAAATTCCATAATACTCATATAAATTCAATAAGTTCAAGATAAAGGTTAAATAATAATCCAAGGCTATTTATTTTATGAATAACATATTAAAAGACCAAGTAAAATGTATTGAAGAACTTTAGGAAGATTTTGTTGGCCTACAATTAAATATAGGATCAAGAGAAACTCTTGACTCCTAATATGATATTAGGAAATTAGGTCACACAAGTGATGGAAAAAAGGGAAATTATGGTTCATAGGTCCAAAAATAGTTAAAAAATGTTTAGGGAAGAAAATGATACATCGTAATGCCACAAATGGCATGGTTATTATTCATAAACAGAAAGCAGTAATGATTGGTGTCAGAACACAAGAGCCTGTTATGTGGATAAAGATTTATTTTGGTATGAATTAGAATAAGAATATTTAGTGATCTTAAGGAATAATGAGTGGTGTATTAGTGATGCACATGAATAAACCATTTATCAAATATTATTTTTCTGGAAATATGGGGAATTCTTAGAATGCTCATTCCATAGCCTTGAGGGTCACTATTTTAGGTTTAGAGGATTTAGACACATGGAAAAATATTTCTCATCAATAATGTATTTTTTAAATTCAACCTATTGAAATTTGTTTAGGTTTTTGATCCACTCAATATAAACTCTCAATCATTCCTCAAGTGTAGTTGGATGGATTCCTTTTTAAATAAAGTTAAAAAAATGTGTTAGATAAAATATTCCACCAAATTCCATATTCACTCCAAATACCAATCCTTATTCTTCATGAAAAATATAAATAATATATTTATACTTTTTTCATATATCTCTTCATTCATACTTTTGTGAACATTTTTGAAAACTCCTTTGCACATTTATTTCTATTTAAGATAATCTTAAATAATTATCACTTTTAAAACATGGATAATTATCCAAATATGAAATTAAATTACATAACATGAATCCATAAAAATTATCCAAGCACCACCACTTCACATATTGACATATTGATAAAACATACAACCATTTTTTCCAACAATCTCCCCCTTTATCTTCTATTGTTAATATCCATTCATATCATAAAAGTTAATATGTGGTAACATCAATTATTCTCCCCCTTATTTAAAATAAAATGAAAAGGATAATTGGACAATTTTAAACTCATATTTCTTCTCAAAAAAATCTTCACATATATTTTAAATAAGGGGATGATATGACATGATACTTGGAACAAATCCTTTAGTTAATCAACACTATATCTATATGATCCATCCTAGTGTAGAAAGAAATAATTAAATAACCAATATAATATAATCTACCTATAACACATACTCATATGTGATACTAAAATTAGATATTCTCAATTATCATGATGAGTAATTTTAAGATAAGAAATACATGATCCTGCACACACTTCAAAAAACACATTAGAAAGTTCAAGTGCAAGAACAAATCCCCCTTTTCTCATTTTTTCATTAAATAAGTACTCAACCTTAATGAATATAATTAAGAAAAAATGTAAGATAATGTGATTGGAATACCTCAAATCTCTTATAAGATCCTCCTTAAGAGATGCACTCATTCTTCATCATGGGAATTTATGTACTCCATGATGAACAATACTTCTCCTTCAATCCCATTCAAGTAAACTCATAACACATAAAATAATAAGGAATAAGGAGGAACCTCTTGTATTCTATAGAGGAAACATTCAATGTGAGAGTTTTCTCTCATCCTTTATTTCTTCTTATTTCTAAGCCAAGCATGGGATGTGATTTATTTCTTATTACATGCTTCATGGATTATGCACATATTTCCTTCCCATGAATTTCCTCTTTATTTGGAATACATTTTCCCCCTCCTCCACAGCTGGTACAACCTCATTATTTTTCTTCCAAATTTTTCATCTTCTCTTCCAAGATTCTTATTACGAGGGATTTGATTTTGGTTCTTTAAACACCATTTTTTGATACTCGTTTTTATCTTTAAAAACATTGAACTTATTTTCTATCTTAATATGACTTCTTTCAGGATACAAAAATTCCTTGTAATTCATATGAGTAGAGTTTCTCCACATAGATTATTTACCCTTGCATGTTTTCCTCTAAGTGAAATACCTTTCCATATGATCTGGGTTAGAAAAAATGAATCATTTAGGTATTCTGTGAGATGCGTGAATGCCGTTCACGCATCTCTTCTCTCGGGAAGATGCGTGAACGGCGTTCACGCATCACACCGGGGTCCGGGATGCGTGAACGTCGTTCACGCATCCCGGACCCATTTTTAAAAATATTCGAACCCTAACCCCTGTTATAAAATTTCAATTTTTTAAAAACCCAGATAAAAAAATTAGCCGTCCATTGGACTTCATTGGTGATTGCATTGAAAATGTTTATTGCATTGAAAATGTTTATTGCATTTACTCACGTCGTGAATCATTAAATTGTGATTCAGTGAGTGAAGTGGAGGCAAAATCTGTTAAATTGAGTGGTTTTTATTTTTATTTTTTATTAAAAGGGTTTAGGTTAGTAAATATACAAACTACTAAATGTCAATCCCCTGACGTGTAAGGTGCATGATGACGTGTCGTTGGTACCAGTCTGCATAATCCCCATGATCAGATAACTGATAGCGTGTTTTGGGATATCTGTATGGAAAGATACCATATTGGGAATGTGTATCCTAAAGCTCGATATAAGTTTCTTGAAATTGCCTTCAGTCTGTTATTTGTCTACCTATAAGCATAATTGAATGCAACACATCATCTTATCATTGTGTCATGTGGATATGTTGTATATAATCAAACTGACGCATGACCCGGTCTGGCTGCTGCCACTCAATGATGTGGAAGCGGCTGAGTGACACCACTGCAGCATGATCTCCAATCGTAGCTGTGCATTATGTTGTAAGTGATGCATAGACAAAACTTGTATACGGACTCCATAAAACCTAAAATGTAAACTCACAAAATAAGTCATATAATAGCATGATAATGTTACTAAGATTACATTGAAATAACTTAAAAAGGTAATAACAAAACAAATTTCCCTACAAAAAAAAGTTTAACTTACATTACCTGGCACTATGGCGTCAAATATCTCTCAAAAAATTTGCACACTGTCTCGGAGTATGTGCATACTTTTGATACTGACTCCACCTGGTTAAAAAGAATAATATAAGGTAAGTTTATAAAAAACAATAACAGCAGTACTAAATAAATGAAAGTAATAACGTAAAGATACCAGTGTCCCCGAAGATATTCACGAAATATCTCTGGTACAAGTGGTGCAATAACTCAAGGAGTGATGCGTGGAAAATGCTCTCATGCCCACATCTGTACCAAAACCATACAAACAGCAATCTACTGCGCATCGGAGTGACAACTAGTATAGAGACATCTATACAGATGTGATAATACAGTGGACCCCCAACTGTATGTAGCCATCTGATCAAGATCCTCAAGTAATGAGTGGTGTATCATGTGTACCAAAGTGGTGGAGTATTCGACGCACAACATGACTCTGATCAGTCGAAAAATATATGCGTGCGTGTGGTGAATAAGAATCTCCTCACCTACATCATCAGTAATGATGGTGAAATGCTCATCAAGCCACCCCATGCGCAAGCGCAAACCCCGGAGGACACCTCGTACGCCGACAACATCAATGCCTAATAGACGTTGTATGACTGCAGAACATTTTCCCCTAGTGACACCCGTAACTGCATGTCCGTGGATGGGTAAACTGAGCATGCAGGTGACGCCCTCTAAAGTAATGGCCATCTCCCCCTTTGGGAGATGGAATGTGTGTGTCTCTAGTCGTCATTTCTCAACAAATGAAGCGATCAAATGGTGATCAATGGTCTTGAAGTCACACATAGCGACTCCATAAATTCTAGCACGTTTTAGGTACGGGAAAATAGCTATCGGGGGTGCATTATGATGAAAACGATGTGCTCTCCAAACATCAAGAAGTCTAACAGGTCGACATGCCAACACATCACGCGACACGTGCATCTCTTGGGTAGATAACAGTGGTTTCTCCATCAGAATGCCTGAATAGTAAAACATTAATTTCATGTAAGATATGACATTTATCATGTAAGGTATGAAATTTATCATGTAATGTGTGAAAGAAGCATAAAACGATTTTCTATCTGATTCATTAGTCAATCTAATATAAAATGAATCAGTACTACATGACCAGCTCAAATATACTAATTTTCCTAATGGATGTAGCTTCCCCTTATGGATATAGATAGGAAAATAACATCTGATAATATTCAATATGATCCTAGAATATAACTAGACAATCCATACTTAGAATTAAATCAAATACTATAATATACTGCATAAATAGATCCAAAGTGAAATCGTAGCCAAAAATTTGAGAAGAACATCCCTTATAACGTCTAATATATTTAGATTGCACACCCACTGGTGTGGTCATGTTCATAACTCCATCAAATCACTCCACAACCAAACCTAGCAGACCTTTGTTGCTTGGACTTCACCTATTGAATTCGTTAGATCGAATGACATTACCACGAACTTGTAAAATCTATACATACTCTTAAAAGAGGATCAAGGAATATTATATGCTATCACCATAAACTGATGGTAATAATATCTAAATTAGATATTGGATAAGATCTTGGAACCACTCAGTTGATCAAAGAGATCATTGATGTGTGGAAGGGGATACCAATTCTTTACTATCATCTTGTTTGGTATTCCATAATCCTTACATAAGTGCAAAGTCTAATCAGCCTTCTTAGTGAAAAGAATAGAAGAACCCTAAGAGAAATACTAGGCCACATGAATCCTTTTGATTCTTGATCTCCCAACTGAAATTTCAACTCACGAATCCAAAACATGGATTGGTTGTGCATCACTCACAAATCGAATCACCAAAACAAGGATTCTTAGTATACTTCACTACTATGGGTTAACTAGTGCTTAGCATAACATGTGATATGCACTTACTTCCCGGCGTCCCCGCGATTATCTCATCACACACATGCTCACCACCATCAGTATCATTTCACCATTCAGAATTCACTTTTCCTTTTCTTCCTGCACCCATTTACTATATACATGCAGCTTTATGCATCATGCATCTTTACAAATAGTAAATGGGTGAAATAAGAGATGGAAATGTGAATTCTGAATGGTGATATAATACATATGGTGGAGAGTGCATGAGGAATGAGAGCATCATGGCGATGTTAGATAGGAAGTTCAGATCACATGTTATGCTAAGTGGTAGTTAACCAATAGTATTGAAGTGCACAAAAAATCCTTGCATTTGTGATTAGATTATATATAGTGTAAAGAAACCCTTTGGAAAGATGTAAAGGTAATCCTGATATTTGGACAGTAAAATCCTTATCCATAGAATTAATGTATTATATCATTTTTATGATTAATTTATTCCTTTTTAGTATTACTCATAATAATTGTTTTCCTATATAGGTGGAGTCTTTGAGTTTATGTGGTTTGTTTAAAGATATTAATTCAATATTGGTAGTTCAAAAAAGAAATTTAATGGTGATAATGATAAAAATTATTACACGTACAAACTTTTATAGTAACTGATAGAGTACATGATTCATTTTATGTATTAGATGATTTCCCTATGTGTTTAGGGAAACATGTATTTATATGACCTTTCTGGCGGCATATGTTGCACCTTCATCCAGGTGCTATTTCACTAGGCCAATCCATCTCATTCCAAATACAAGTTGAATTTGGCCTCCCTTTTGGTCGAAGCCTAGTGTTGTTCGATAGAAGCGTGGTTGTGCCATCAAAAAGTCAAAAATTATAATATTCCCTGATTGGAATCCACAAAGTGTTGTAGAAGTCATTGATACTCTCTAGTCGATAATCTGGATCAACTAACTTCTCCCAAGATACGTGTACATAAGCACATGTTGAAATCACCTTGCCGCAAGGATATCTCAATGCTTGAAAGTTACCACATTCACAGTAACACTTATCCAATAATACCACTCACACATGACCATTGCTACAAGACACAACATCATCGGGCTCATCGACCTCAAATCGTTTCTATGGACAATTAAATTCAGTTACATGATAAGTTGTAGCCCCTTGAAGAACTCTATCTAGCTCGTGATGGAAATGGTGTCCATAGCGCATCCCTCTGCTCAGACCCTCATCATCCTACTTTCCTCATTCCAGAAAATAGTTTACACTTTGATAGAAAGTCTATTGTTCCAAACCTGTAATTTAGATTTAAAACATTATACTAGTATTATATTATAATTGTATCTCTTTTGAGTAACACATAATCAAATATTCTTATTTACCTATGATAGGTAATTTTTGAGCTCCCTTGAAAACCCCATTTATGAATTCTATGATTTTGGTCACCATATGTCCATATCTCCTCCCATCATCATATGCCAATGACCATTTCTTCATTGGTATTTGCATCATGTAATCATAAACTTTCGGATGAACTCGGTGAATATCATCAAGATTATCCTCCGTCCTTTTTTGTTGAGGCTCGTATGCTATCAAACCAGAACTACTCTGAACACATATCTAAGTAACTATGACAGTGACTTGTAAAACAAAAAAGAACATTCATACCAATTTTTAATATTGCTTTATTAATAAACTAGTTCTTGAATTTTTTTCACAAATTTCTAGAAATGTGGAAAATATGGTGTTGATGATGGGAATAGGGTGGTCTCTAGGAAATACCCTTAGACTTTACTGCCTCCTTGATTGCATGATAGTGATCTGAAATAAGAAAAATATCTTCTGCGTCTGTAACAAACTCTCGAAGACATGTCAGAAACCAGCTCCACGATGATAAGTTCTCCATCTCTATAATTGAAAATGTCAAAGGTAAAGGTGATCGATTTCCATCTTGTGTGGCGGCAATCAATAAAGTTCATGTATTCTTTCCATAGATAAATGTTCCATTAATATGTATAAAATGCTTGAAATGTCTAAATGTTTCCATACTTGGTAAAAATGTCCAAAACAATCTATCAAACACAATCATCGATTAGTCAACTTGGTTGTGTTGGTTAACATATTCAATAGTATGTAATAGATATATTAGTTGATTATTATGGCATAAAAGCTCTAGAAGTTGTGGTAAAACATGATAAGAGTCATCCCAATCAGCGTACACTTTCACAATAGCCTTTTTCCATTCCGCCCATGCATTCCAGTAAGATATATGATACACAAAAAGTTGTTTGATTCTCTCCACCACCAAAATGACGGGAACATCTTGACATGTACTAATAATTTCAACAAAAATAGTTGAAACAAACTAAACATCTAATGAAGAGTGTTCCTATGACAAGCTCGAGTTCACACATGTGTGCGGAGTAAATCTAGTGATGTGCCAGCTATGAAAAATGTTATCAATTATAGCTCGTAGATGCATTTGACAGTTTGAATCATATTTGTCACAAAAAATCAAATAATAAGACCTATTTGACTCTTCTACAACATAAGAGTAATTTCTTTCAATGTGATATTGTTTTATCACATTTTTCATTGCATCTTTGCTCTCAAACTCTCTTCCAATATACAAAACACCTTCACCAGACACTCGATTTATGCCACTAATTACTCCTAGAAATTATGTACTATGATTAATAACTGGCCAATAAAATTCTAGAAAGAGAATCATGCCTTCAGTCGACCATGATGCCAATAGTGGAAGATGGTTCAACAGTCGGTTGAACCTCACATTAGTGGGAACAAAATGTTCTTCTGCATGCTCTTATTATTCTTCAACTTCCTATTCATCTTCTTGTTCTAAATTGTCATCATCCTCAAAATCATCGACCAATGCATCTAAAGTACGTGGAGTACCATGCATTGAAACTACGACTAGAGGAAATGACAGAAAAATTACCATTTATGATGAAACTTCTTGATGTGTTATAGCAGGAGCATATGACATAGTCTCATGATGTTGTGATGGCCCAAAATCCAATGTTGATGGAACCTCCAATATAGCTATAGTGACATACAACTCCATCATTTGATTCTTAGGTTGATACTTAACTAATGAAAGTACGTATTCCCATTCTTCATCATCAGTTACTAGATATGATACATGCCAAAACCTATCTACAAATTGCAGATGTCAGTATGTGATAGATTCTATCACTTGATTGCTCATCAATTTTAATTTTCGATGAATTTTCCTTTGAAGAGATTCCAAATTTGTACAGCCTCCAAGCATCACAACACCTTCTGGTCATATACTATAACTATATACTTGTTCTGTCTCAATTATATGACCGTTGCAATAAATATAAGTAGCAATATTTTTTTATCTAAAATAAATCATTGTTGTTAATTAAATATGATCAGAGAATCAATTTATATATCCATGTTTCTAGTAATTTAGGTTGGAATCCTAATCCCTCTACCAAATCAATATGTTCAAACCATAATGATGTGTAACTATTTACAAAACCCATGAGTTTGTGTTACTTACCCAAAAATAGAAGTCAAACATATTCATACATATCCACATGCATCATATGCATGAGGTACACGAACACATCATGTAAAATCATATAGTTATATGAGATTAACAAACTCCACATGAGTAATCCTAGAGCGACATATAGCCATCCCCATTCACTTTCCTAGACAAGGTAAGCCTCTAGGAAAGTAGGTGGTCCGACCAAAGGCCCCTCTACCTAGGGATACTTTAATCAAGAGAGCATTCAATTCATGAAAACTTTAACACTTAATATGCACAAAATAAATTCAACAACTAAATTCAAGTTCATAATAAGAATTACAGACTGAGGCCACGGTAGATGAAAAAATAAATTCATTATCATACCTAGAATGTAATGCAATGAAATATTCTTGAAGAAATTTATAAAATAATTACTTCGCTAATTAATATAATTACTTCACTAATTTGTATAGTTACTTCGCTAATTAATATAATTACATCACTAATTAATATATTTACTTCACTAATTAATATAGTTACTTTTCCAATTAATATAATTACTTTGCTAATTAATTTAATTACTCCGTTAATTAATATAATTACTTCGCTAATTAATATAATTACTTTTCTAATTAAAATTAAGTAGTAGCCTAATTACCATTAAGAAGTTTCCGTATTAAAATTTATTAGAATTAATTAGATGTCTAATTAAGATTAATTAATTATAATTAATGAATTTCCTAATTACACTAAATCTAAGTTTCCTAATTAGAATTCATTAATTGCCTAATTAAAATTCATTAATTTCCTAATTACCATTAATTACTTTCCCAGTTACCATTAATTAGTTTCCAAATTACCATTAATTAGTTTCCTAATTGCCATTAATTAGTTGCTTAATTGCCATTAATTAGTTTCCTAATTACCATTAATTAGTTACACTTAATTAGTTACAATTAATTAAACACATAATTACAATTAATTAAATGCCTCTAATTAAACACCTAATTACAATTAATTAATTTTCGAATTAAAATTAATTAATTACCTTATTACAATTAATTAATTGCCAATTTATAATTAAATTGAATCCTAATTTGAATTAATTACCTAGTTACCATTAATTATACACATAGTTACAATTAATTATACACCTCATTAAAATTAATTATACACCTCATTACAATTAATTAAAAACCTCATTAAAATTAATTAAACACCTCATTTAAATTAATAAAACACCTAATTACAATTAATTAAATTCCTAATTACAATTAATTAATTTCCTAATTACAATTAATTAATTACATAATTATAATTAATTAAACACATAATTATAATTAATTAAACACCTAATTACACTTAATTAAATACATAATTAAACTTAATTAAAAACCTAATTACACATAATTAAAACCATAATTACACTTAATTAATTAACTAATTACACTTAATTAATTCCCTAATTACAATTAATTAATTCCCTAATTACAATTAATTAATTTTTTAATTATAATTAATTAATAACCTAATTATAATTAATTAAACACTTAATTATAATTAATTAAACACCCAATTACAATTAATTAAGCACCTAATTAAACTTAATTAAATACCTAATTACAGTTAATTAAACACCAAATTAAATTTAATTAATTATCTAATAAAACTTAATTAATTTTCTAATTACACTTAATTAATTTCCTAATAACAATTAATTAATTGCATAATTACACTTAATTAATTACCTAATTACAATTAATTTATTAGCTAATTACAATTAATTAAACACATAATTACAATTAATTAAACCCCTGATTACAATTAATTAAACACCTGATTACAATTAATGAAACACCTAATTACAATTAATTAAAAACCTATTTACAATTAATTAACCGCCTAAATTCAATTAATTAACCACTTAATTACAATTAATTAAACACATAATTAAAATTAATTAAACACCTAATTAAAATTAATTAAACACCAAATTACAAGTAATTAAACACCTAATTACAATTAATTAAACACCTAATTACATTAAGTAAACACCTAATTACAATTAAGTAAACACCTAATTGAAACTAAATAAAAACCTAATTACAATTAATTAAAAACCTAATTACAATTAATTAACCAACTAATTACAATTAATTAACCACATTATTACAATTAATTAACCACCTAATTACAATTAATTAAACACCTAATTAAAATTAATTAAACACATAATTACTTAAAATAAAAACACCTAATTATATAAAATAAACTATTACTAATTCTAAATATATTACATTAATTATGACCTAAATAAGTAAATTAATTAATTAACATATTAGACAAATTGAAAATTAGAATTACCTCAAATTTGTGGAAGGTGGTGATTCTTTAGAGCACAACAGCTACGCAAACAAAGAGAGGTATAACACGATGAAGAATTTAAGAGAGTGGAGCGGAGAGAAGTTAGAGAGAGATCGGTGGTGTGGCAATGAGGTGTGGGAATGGGGAGGAGGGTGATCCCCCTTATATAGGGGTTTAATATTTAGGCGCCACTTGAAGTAGCACTGATAGGGTTAATCTTAAACCATCAGTACCACTTGAAGTGACACTATTTGTTTTAGGCTATAATGGTCAGGGCCACATGAAGTGGCACTAAACCATCCCAACACTTTAGCGCCACTTTAAGTGCCGCTTTGATGATGAAAAAACCACAATGCCACTTGAGGCGGTGCTTTGAGGATTTTTACGCACAACGCCACTTGAAGTGGCGTTTCTCTAACCCATTTGCCCAATTAAAAAAATAGACCCATAAAAAATTGCCCCCGTATGCCAAATTATCTGTCCATAGAGCTCCTCTGATTAACCCTCGCAAATATTAGAATGAAATATGTTGTAAAATAAATAATATCTTATCCAATCAGTTTCATTTACCCTCAACCAAACACATTTACAACTATTTTTTTGTTATGAATGGATTTGTTATAATTTTATTCATAAAAAAATAAGTGATTTTGGTGGGACCCACAACATTTCTAGGTGTGGATTGATTTCATGGACAAAAAACTTGTGAAATCTCATATTGGAAATTGGATAAAACTCTTAGGGCTCATTTATTATAAAAAATGATCATGGGAAGTGGTTTTTCCATAACTATATATTTATTTTAAAATGATTTTGAATGTACTTTAAAATATATATTTTTAATAAAATGTTTTATTATATATATATTGACACCCCGCATGGCATCATTAAATACCTACATGAAAAAAAAAATTAATAATTTAATTAACTCTAATAACCTAACTACAAAAACACATTGATTATTGTTTTGAAAGGAGATAAAAAGCGGAAAAGAAATAGAGTTGTATTTTGCTCGTTTTCCAACCAATCAAACAAATTAGAATCTGGGAAAGATTAATTAATTAATTATAAAGATCAATGTACTAAAAAGCCACAAAATATATGCATGAAATGTACATATCAAATCCCCCACACTTGAATTTAGGCTTGTCCTCAAAAATGAAATATCAACATACTACAATGTATGATCACCCTACCATGCTTTAAATTCAATGCTCACAAAAGTGATTGATCAAATGGGGAATTAAATGTTTGAGACTCACACAAGTAAATTTCATCAACTCCCCATTTTTCAAAGAAATAATCCAATGATGTATTTTACTTTTCTTCTTTTGAAACACCCACACCATTCCATTCTTCAATTTTCATTTTAAAATTATTTATTAATACACATTTCATTTGTAATCTACCTCACTTTGATTTTTTTCTCTCATCATCAAAGTGAAAATGTGAATAGAGTTATACACATATCTAAAAAAATCCACTTATCATAGGCTTGTAAGACATATAGCATCGCCGCTGTGTAAAGATAAATATCATATTTAATCATGAATATTGTGCATAAATGTTCAAATACTACCACAAAAATGTGTTTTCGCAGTGCCAACTTTTAACACCACTAAAAAAATGCTAATAAAGACCCCCCCTTTATCATCATTTTTTACTAGCGCTGATAAAGGGCTTATTTTAAAAATATATATATATCATTAAAAGAATATTAATATGAAATTTTATTTATATTGATATAAATATATATATATATATATTTTCTAAATATGTTTTAGATAAATATAAATAGTCATTTAGACTTAATATATAAGATAATTAATGAAAATGGATTATAAAATAATTAAAAATATTTTTTATTAATAATTTGAGAATTATTATCGAGTAATAGTCATTTAATAACAATTTGAATATAAAAAATCAAAAAATTAATAAAGGATCTAAAATAAGTTGAAAACATAACTCGAACTTCAAAACGACCATAACGTTTGATCCGAGTGTTTGTTTGAGCACCAACACATATCAAATTGAAACATGTGATGATCTCTATGCAATGGTGATAAAGAGAAACCCTATGTATCATTTTTCGAGTCCAAAAAAGGACCATAAGCCCTCCAAAACTATGTTTTTAGTTGGGGGAACTACCACAAATGTGGCCATTAACAACGCTAATAGAATCAATTAAAAGCACTAAAAATCATTGTTAATATTATAAAAGATAAAGGGGTCCTTTATCAGCGCTAAAAATAGCACTGATAAATGTATAAATATGCTATTTATATAACAACGCACCCCAAAACCCGTAAAAAATATATATAAACCAGCAAACACAAAAATATCCAAACCAAAAAAAAAACCTACAAAAAAAATAACCACTCATAGCCTATAAAAAAGAACCACATACACGAAGAAAATGATGAAAAAACAAGCAACATGCACATTGGTTGGCAAACAATGTTATATACATTTAATTACCATCATGAATAAAAAAATATCCACTCATGGTATATAAAAGAAAAAACACTTGTATATACATTTTGAATTATGTTTTATATAATTACATTTACAATTATCTAACAAACAATTAAAAACATTAATGTTTTCTCTTTTGATGTTTGTGGTCCCCTCTAAAAAATGTCCTCGGATGGTATTAGTTTCCAAAAAAATAATCCCAACTCATGAAAAAGATTACAACTATATAATAAAACAAATATTATGTTAGTAATACTATAAAAAAATAAATTAAACATTAATATGAATAATACATTAATAAATTGTCATTTTTTAATAAAAAAGAAACATTTGGAGTTATACCAGTCACACTGTGCATCGTATTGAGGTGGGTTTGATTCCAACATCCCAACTCGGGAAAAATAATTCACCTATATAAGAAAACAAATATTACGTCAGTAATAATATGAAGACACATTCGGAGTCATATTGGTCACACTATGCATCAGATTGAGGTAAAGTTGAGTCATACACGTCTCAACTGACTAATGGATCATTTTCAGAAAGTATCAATGTAATCCAAATGTGTTTTATCAGTTTTTAGTATGTTATTTGTTTTTTTCTACTTGAAATAATGTCAATTTAAAATAAGAAGGCACATTTAGAGTCATACTAGTGACACTGTGTGTTAAATTAGGGTGGAGTTGATTCCTACATGTCACAACTGACTCATGGATCATTGTTCTAAAGTATCAAAGTAATCCAAATGTGTTTTATCATCTTTTTGTATGTCAGTTGTGTTTTTTACTTGATTTAATGTTAATTTTAAATAATAAGAAACATTTGGAGTCATACCGGTCACGCCGTGTGTTAGATTGAGGTGAAGTTGATTCATACACGTCACAACTGACTCATGGATCATTTTCCTAAAGTATCAAATCAATCTGAATGCGTTTTCTCAGTTTTCAGTATGACAGTTTTGTTTTTTTACTGGAATTAATGTCAATTGAAAATAAGAAGACACATTTGGAGCCATACTGGTGACATTGTGCATCAGATTTTGGAGGGGTTGATTCTTAAACATCACAAATAACTCAAGAATCATTTTTTTAAAGTATAAAATAAATACAAATGAATTTTCTCATTTTTTTCAGTATTGAAGTTGTGTTTTTTACTTAAATTAATGAAAATATTAAATAAAAAGAAACATTTTGAGTCATATCGGTCACATCGTGCATCATATTGAGGTGTGGCTGATTTCTACATGTCAAAACTGACTCATGGATCATTGTCCTAAAGTATCAAAGCAATCCGAATGCATTTTCTCAATTTTCAGTATGTCAGTTGTGCTTTTTTACTTGAATTAATGACAATTTAAAATAAGAAGACACATTTGGAGTCATTCTGGTCACACCATGCATCATATTGAGGTGGGGTGGATTCCTACACGTCAAAACTGACTCATGGATCATTTTTCTAAAGTATAAATGTAATCCAAATGCATTTTCTCAGTTTTTAGTATGTCAGTTGTGTTTTTTTACTTGCATTAATGTAAATTTTAAATAATAAGACACATTTAGAGTCAAACCAGTCACACTGTGCATCAGATTGAGGTGGGGTTGATTCCTACATGTCATAACTGACTTGCGAATCACTGCCCTTAATTTTGAAGATAATCAGAGCATGTTTTCTCAGTTTTCAGTATGTCATTTGTTTTTTTTACCTGAATTAATGTCAATTTAATATTATAAGACAAATTTGGAGTCATATTGATGACTCCATGCATCGGATTGAGGTGGGTTTGATTCCTACATGTCACAACTGACTCAAGGATCGTTGTTCTAAAGTATCAAAGCAATCTGAATGCATTTTCTCGGTTTTTAGTATGTTAGTTGTGTTTTTTTACTTGAATCAATGTCAATATTAAATAAGAAGAAAAATTTAGAGTCATACCAGTCACATCATGTGTCGGATTAAGGTGGGGTTGATTCTTACACGTCACAAATGACCTACAAATCACTGTCCTTAATTTTGAAGACAATCAGAGTGCGTTTTCTTGGTTTTTAGTGAGTGACATGTTTTGAGATAATGGAATAAATAATGGTAGTTCAAAAAAAATAAGTAGTATGAATTCACCTATATACATTACTGACCCATTTACTTTTTTACACATCTTCATGTTATTTTTGTACATTCCTCCATCAGGTATGATTCCCATTAATTTCTAATCATGTTTAAATGATCTTGTGAATATGACTCTTTTCGACAGTCATAGTAGTACTTAAAAAACACAAATACACTAAGTATTAATAAATATTTTAAATTAAATAGAAATTGTATTTGAAAACTGCGAAGAATAGCAGTGGCAGCAGGGCCCTAGATCATGCTCTTCAGTTGTCTAGAGTCGTTTGTCTCATATCTGTTATTCAATCTATCCATCGCTGTGTGGTAGTAGGATTCAAATTTAGATCATAAATCATATTTTTTGCAGCTTCTTACAAGTCATGAATCTCCATTTTACAGCATGTAGGGCCGATGCCAAATTCATAGAATGTCTTCAACGCGCTATATTTAAAATCTGAATTTCCTAGGTCCGCCAAATCTGATTCACAACGTGAATGTTGGAGTCGTGCCATAAAAACATCATGTCCTCCTCCTCTTATGTCTTTTCATGTCTGATCTTTCATGTCTGATCTTTCATGTTCTGAAATCTTTTCATGTCCTACATCAGCAATTTCCTACAGGTTGGCCTCTGTTTCGGCCTATTCCTAGCCTCCGGAAAGATCCTTCATTTGATGGATGTCGTAGAACATTTTTTTCATCATAAATTCATCATTGTTGTTCTTGTTTTCCAACCATAAATGTATCCTTCCATAAATCATAAAAACCAATCAAACCAATTAGAATCCAGGCTAGATTAATAAATTAATTATAAAGATCAAAGTATTAAAATACAACTAAATATTTGCATGAAACGTACGTATTAAATCCTCCTCACATGAATTCATTCTTGTCCTCAAGAATAAAATCTCATCATACTACAAAGTAAGCTTACCCTACCATGTTTTAAATTCAATGCCAACAAAAGTGATTGATCAAATGGGGAGTTAAATGGTTGAAACTCATGCAAATAAATTTTATCGACTCCTCACTTATCATAGAAACAAGCCAATGATGTATTTTAATTTTCTTATTTTGAGACACCCACACCATTTCATTCTTCAATTATAATTTTAAAATTATTTATTAATATGTATGTCATTTTCAATCTACCTCACTTTGAATTTTTCCGTTAATCATCAAGGTACAAATGTGAATAGAGTTATACACATACCTTAAAAAATGTCACTTATCATAGGCCTATAATACATATAGAATCACCACCACATAAATAAACAAATCATAGTTAATCATGAATATTTTTCTTCAAGGTTCAAATGTTTCTGAGGCTTTAAGGTATGTGGATAAAATATGTGAAAAAATAACTCTAAAAAGGAGGTGTTACTTTAAAGTATAGTGCATGATATCAAAAGAGATGCTCTATGAAATACTCCTGCAGTGATACATATGGCATCTCTCTATTCTCCATATCTCAAAGTGGGACATTATTCATGTAATCATAATGAATGAATAAACATGCCTTGTTTTTTTTTCTTTTACTTTAGTTTTCTTCATTTTTATTTTCTTTTTTTGAAAGTTTCTCTTAAGAAAAAATCTCAAATCAACCACCAAATTACATACGATCAAGAGATCATCGACTTAACAATAGTTATTTTTTATCCTCCCAAGATACAATATTTTTTCATTTTTTTGTTACAAGAGAGGTGAATAATACAGTATAATGAAAAACATTAACTCTCCCCAAATCATATGAAAAATCCCCTGAAAAGTCTCCTCGACGAAGTGTGTCCTCATCCACCAGTGACAACCTCCCCCACACTTATTCTTTTAAATATCATACAACACACTGAGAGTAAGATACGAAAAGATATAATAGTCTTGGAACATGGATCTCTTCTTATCAATGTCATTCATGGATTCTACAGTAAAAAGAAGGATAAATGTAAGATGGGTCCAAGGATAAAGGGATACAAAATGAAATACCACAATCATATAAAATTTTTGTTCTATTCAGTCATAACTCTGATAAGATTCCAAATAAGTTATATTAGATTACATGGCCAAGTATCTCAAGAAATATACTATAGATAGAATATGAAATATTGGTTTAGAAATTATCTCGAGAATGAGACAAATGGTTGAGAAAATCACTTAAAATAATGAAATATGAATGAAAATATCATAAATTCAAGGCATGCCAAATCTCGGAAAAATTTCATTTACAAAAATCAATATGTCCCCTTATGTCCTGATTTGTCAAATCTAAATCTCCATGTTTATTTCTACTAATTCTTCCCCCCATTTTTATTATTCAAAATTATTGACAAAGAAAATTATAAACATGTCATGACAATTATCTTAAGTAGTTTTATCTCTCCTGGTTCATTTGATTAAAGAAATAATTAATTATGGGGCACGAAATTATTTTTAAAAGAATTATTATAAAATAATCTCGAGAATAAAAATATAAAATACAAAATTGAAACACTAACTCCATTTAAATGAATCTCTTGGGTGGTTCTGTTTGAGGTAATGTTTTTCCAAATTCATGACATGAGTATTTTTCACAACGTGTATTGAATCAATTTCACAACATAAATTGGTTTCACGATGTGAGTTGGATTTGTAACTTCTTGTCATGCTTTGTAAGATCCTGGTTTTTGGAAAGGAATGTTTTTTTTTGTGTTTTGGTTGAATCCTTTTTTTGAGTTTTAAAATGTTTCCTAAAGTGATGAGAGTCCTTGGGGGTGTTCCGGGGGCTCAGGTCACGAAAGAAAGGAAATCTGGGCAAGTCAGGGCTGGGCGCACGGCTTGCGCACAACCTAGGAAAACCGTGTGGCCGACTTAGGTAATTGTGAAACCCATCCTCCTCCGGACAGTAGCATGCACATGGCTTGCGCACGATTTTTCAAACTGTGCTGCCAAACCATGCGACCCTCCTCCTCCGGATTGTAGGGAGTGCACGGTTTGCACATGGTTTGTCAAACTGTGCAGCCAAACCGTGAAGTCTCTTAATGTTGGAAAAAAATTACAAGTTTTCCACTCCGGGTATTTAAACCCCAACTCGGGATTTTCCTCCATTCGTCCCGTCTAAACCCTAGTGACGAACTTGAATAATCCAAGCTTCCCAAGGGTGTATCTCCCTCGTTCTTAATGCATTTTTGGTGTTGTTGGTTGCAGATCGAAGCTCCAGGTAAGGATAATCCCACCCTTGCTTCTCTTTTGGGTTTAGGGGTTGTATATTCTCTCCCTCTTGTTCCGAAGCTCTAATACCCTATCTTTTGGGTGAGTTGTAGGTTGAAGCTCCAAAGTTTGGTCGGATCAAGGTCTAAGGACTCGATTGAGTGTGCGTTCAACCGCGGTTTCGAGGTATGTGGTCTACAAGTGATATCCCATGTTTATTTGGGGGGTTTGTGCATGTTTAATTGTGTCCTTGCTTTACGTTGGTTATGTTTTTAATAACCATGAAATTTTTGGTAATAATGGTGTTTAAAATGGAAAATAGGAACCCTCACGATCCTCGAGGGATGCGTTGAGATTGACTTGACCTAATTTTGGGCCATCCATTGGATGTGCCGGCTTTTCCCAGGCTTATGGATTGATATTAAACAAGTGACCTTGTTGTAATAAATTGTAGAGCCCTTGATGAACATGTTGTCATTATTGGTGGAACTTTGAACAGATGTTAGGTGATTCACCTAGACTTGGAAACAACCTAAATGTTATTGGGATGGGTTGAATGGTTGGTTCATGGAAATGATGAACGGGTTAAATGGGTTAATGTATAAAATGATTAAAGGCCATAATGGGATAGGTTATGGGTCTAGTGTTGAATGCTTAGTGAGATAAGCCTAACACATGAGAATTGGTTAAATGGATAAATGATGTGAAATGGTGATGTGTTAATGGGTTAAGGCATGATGTGGATTCCCATGTGGGTTGTTGTGAATAGTGTTTTCCAAAGTGTGATGGTTACTTATATATATAAGCATGTGCACATGGTTTGGTAGAGTGGGGTACCACTTGAGGATCTACACCCACAGGTCGAGTGAAGACTAATGCTCTGAACTCCACCCTAAATGCATGGGTTAGGAATGAGGAATGTTGATCTATTCTCCTAATAGTTGCATCCACCCGGACTGAGGCTTTGAGGTAAGGATATGGTTTCTATGAGGGAGTTAATCCTAGTGAGATAGGATAACAATGTGTTTACCCTCTTTTATGTGATTGTAGGACTTAGACCCATGTAACATAATGTAAGTGATTCACCTATATAAATGTGATGAAATGGTAAGTGATGATAATTGGTGTGAAATGAATGGTAGTGGAGGTGGAAATGACTTTGGCTCTGAAATGGTTAATGGAACCTTAAATAATTACTTGGAAATTATCATTCATATTCCAATTGCATGCACTAACTGTTTATAATGGATATTTTGTAAACACCATTGGTGGTGGCCTACTAAGTTGTACTAACACCCTGCTCGGGCCGCCATTGGGTACCCGAGCAGACTTCATGTTTGCAGGTCAGGAAAAGGGAAAGGGTCCTTATCAGATAGTTGAGTGGACCTGGGTAGACCGTGGTGGAGGATCCAGACTTGGAATTCAGGACCCTTTTGGGGATTCTGGCCATTTTCTTTATTTTGGGTTTTGTTCACTTTTGCACTTGTAGTATGACATGGAATATTTATTGGTTGAAATGGTTTTTATACATGTTCCTTGTTTATTGGTTATTGTTTCTGCAATTTGGTTTATTTCTATTGTGGCTTACTCTGATAAAAAGGGGAGTCTACCCACTTTACTCCATAAACCCCCACTGCTAGTCGGCAGCCTTTGGCGTACGGGGAGACATGCTTAAGGTCATGTAACCACCCGGCTCGGAGAACTATTTTGGTGGATTCCGGGTCGGGGACGATACAAAGTGTTATCATAGGAGGTATTTCTTCTCCTTCTCTGAGGTCTTGTTATTTGGGATTGGTAGCCAAGGGTTAAGACGTTTCAGGCCTTGGTAATGAGCTCATGCTTGGGAGTATCTAACCTAGGTACGGGGGAAACCCAAGTCACCGAGGGTGGGAAATGTTGTTCTTGGTTGTGTGTTGATACATTTGATGATATTTCACCATTGGGTGATGCACACGTGGTTTGATGTGAATGTTTTATGATATTTGTCTCCTGGAATTAACGACATGAGGATTGGAATTCATGCATCATTGTCAGCACCTAGGGAGATATGTTACATGCATTTTGTTAGACACATGCACGGGGTGGGTGTGTGAGGCAGGAAAAGTAGGATGCATCATGCATTTCATGAAACCAAGAAATGATGAGATTAATGAAATAAAACAAGTGGGTAAATGATGTTTAACGAAATATAAGGGTTGAAATGAAGTGGAAAATGTTTTTGTAAAATGTTGTGTAAGTTTGGTGGTAGTGCATGGTTGTTTACCCCATGTGGACCATGGACCATGGTAGGGATGGTCGTGGCGGTGAATTTGAGGTGTTAATGTCATTGAATTAGTATATGAAAATGGGTTGTTGTAGCTAGTAAAGATTTTTTGATGAATTCATGAAAATTTTATGGAATGAGTGATAAATCTTGTGCTTGGCAATGTAGAGAGGTGCCACCCCGGCGTCAGTTACCAGTTGGGAAATGAGAGGATGTTTCTGAGAACCCTCCTCCAGTAGAGGAGCAAGAAAATATGGTGATCCATGAAGATAGATAAGACTAGTTCTGGGAGAAATTGGCTCACCTTATGCAGTTGCTGGATCAGGACCCAGGGCGGGTTACACCAAGTATGTTTGAGCTGTCCAGGGAGTTCCAGCAACAGCACCCTCCGACCTTCACCGGAGAAGGTGGGCCAGAGGCAGCGGAGTTCTGGTTTGAGTCTGTCTAGAAGATATTGGATTATCTAGAGACCCCTGTTGAAAAGCGGGTGAAGCTGGCCGATTATATGTTGTGGGCCTAGGAAAGGCGTTGGTGGAACATTCAGGTTCAGACTGAGCAGGCTGAGGGTATTTCGTAGAAGGTTTTTCAGGAAATGTTTCTAGAGCATTCCTACCCAAAGACTTTGAGGCAATAGTGGGCTGCATATTTTATTAGCCTAATGCAGGGATCGTTATTGGTGATGGACTATGCTAGACGCTTCAGTGATTTGAGATGCTTTGTTCCGACATTAGTAGGGGATGAGGAAACGATGGAAAGGCGTTTCCTGGATGGGTTGAGACATGAGATCAGGTCTCAAGTAAATATCTTCTTCTTGAAGAGGTTTGTAGAGGTGATAGATCAGGCACTCATCTCTGAAGGTAATCTGAAGGGAGCTTCGGGTGGTGGGATTTTCGTGCCAGTTGGGTGGAAAAGTGGTGCATCTTCCGAAGGTCATAAGCGCCGTTTGGAATGTTTCCAACAAGCTAGTCAGAAGAGAGGGTAAGCCTCTCAGAGTGGGGATCATGTGTTCTGCTATCAGTGTGTTAGGCCGGGGAATATGCGTGGTTAGTGTCCTCGACCTCCAGTTGAGTGTCATTTGTGCGGAAGGATGGGACATGTGCATAGGTTCTACATGAAACCTCATCAGGTAGGTGAGTATGATGGTGAAAAGAAGGTGTCGGGTATGGGAAGGGGATCAGTTTCCCCGTATCAGGAAGGCAGTTGGAGCTCCACAGGCCGTACTGGCAGGGGCGGCAGATGTTGGACTCTAGGGATGGATCGCTCACCCCAGTAGGGTAGTGTAGCACAGGGTACTCAGGCAGGATCCCAGGTTATAGGGGTAGGTTAGCATTAGGCAGTTCATTTTGCACCTAGTGATAGCGAGGCCAGACCGTCGACTGTACGATGTACGATCCTTGTAGCTTCTATGTTTTCTAGTGTGTTGTTTGACACAGGTTCCACACACTCTTTTAATTCTGCTCAACTTGTGGTAGTGATGTGTTTACCAGTGGAGAGAGTGTGTGGAGTTATGTCAATTGACACTCTGTTGGGGGTGTGAGTTGAGGATATCAAGCAGTTCAAGGGATGTGCCCTGGAAGTTGGTGGCTATCTTTTTCTATGGTATTTGTTCATTCTCGAGATGTTAGGGTTTGAACTAATCCTGGGAATAGATTGGTTGGTGTTGTATCAGGCACACATATACTGTTATCGTCACAGAGTATCGTTCAGGTCGCTTAAAGGTGACGCTTATGTCCACCGTGTCGAATGGGATATTCGAGCCGGTCGTGCTAGACCGTTTGGTTAGCAGTTGAGTGGAATCACGACACGAGTGACATGTCTCTTGCTGGATGATGATGAAAGAGGGGAACAGTCTATTTTCCCTCCTATGGTGGATCAGTTTCAGGATGTGTTTCCTGAGGATTTCTTGGGGTTACCCCCTGAGAGGGATGTTGAGTTCACAATCGAGTTGCTGCCGGGAGCGGAGCCAGTTTCTATTCTGCCATACCGAATGACACCGGCAGAACTCCAGGAACTGAAGGTTTAGCTTGAGGAGTTGAAGCATAAGGGGATTATCCATCCAATTACATCTCCTTGGGGATCTCCCATGCTTTTTCAAAGAAGGCTGATGAGTCATTAAGGCTGTGTGTTGACTATCGAAAGTTGAATCAAATGACAGTAAAGAATCGGTACCCTCTTCCTAGAATTGATGACATGTTTGATCAGTTAAAGGGTGCATCAGTGTTCTCTAAGATTGATTTGAGGTAGGTTTATCATCAGTTGAGGGTGAGGTCTTCAGACGTACCACATACAACTTTCCGAAGTCGGTACGGGTTATTTGAGTTTGTGGTAATTCCTTTCGGCTTGACCAATGCACCAGAAGTGTTTTATGTATTTTATGAATGGGATATTTAATCCCTATCTTTATTGTTTTGTGGTTGTATTTGTTGATGATATCTTAGTGTACTCAAAAACTCATGACGATCATGCCCAACATCTTGACATCATCTTGGGTACGCTAAGAGAGCATTGGATATATGCCAGGATGTCAAAGTGACAATTCTGGATAGGTGAGGTGCATTTTCTGGGTCACATCATATTAGAGTAAAGTGTGTCATTGGACCCAGAGAAAGTGCAGGAAGTTGTATCTTCAGAGCATCCCATGAGTGTTTCAGATGTTCAGAGTTATCTAGGTTTGGCTGGGTATTACTGAAGGTTAATTCAAGATTTCTCTCACTTGGAAGCACCACTCTCGGGCTTGACCAAGAAAGGAATCAGGTTCGAGTGGTCTGAGGCTTGTGAGAATGCCTTTAAAGAGTTAAAGAAGTGGTTGAAAACCACACCAATCTTGATCTTACCCGATCCAGGTAAGAAGTACATCGTGTTTTGTGATGCGTCCGGAATCGGACGTGGGGCTGTGTTAATGCAAGATGAGAGGGTTGTGGCTTATGGGTCGAGACAGTTGAGACCCCATGAGCAGAACAATCCCACTCACGATCTTGAGTTGGCTGCAGTAGTGTACGCCTTGAAGTGTTGGAGGCACTATTTGTTGGGAGAACGGTTTACCGCATTTACCGACCATAAGATCCTAAAGTACATCTTCTAAAAGCGGGATCTAAATCTTCGTCATCGAAGATGGGTTGAATATCTTTAGTCTTTTTACTTTGAGTTGGTGTACATGCTAGGAAAGGGAAACATTTTTGCTGATTCTTTGAGCAGGAAGGTTCAGAATCAGGTGGCTCAGGAGTCCATCACCAAGTGAAAGGTGATGTATTTGTTTACAGATATTCACCTGGAGGTGCAGGAAGAGAATGGTAAGGTCACTCTTGCTTTTTTAATGATGGAGTTGATGCTTTTGAGTCGAGTTAAGGAGGGTCAGCTTGATGATCCTGAGTGATTGATCATGAAGGAAAATCTTAAAGGTGGGGAGCTACCTTCTGTGTGGGTCGTCAGCGTGGATAGTGTTGTTCGTGTTCGTGATCATGAGGTGGTGCCAGAGTGTATGCGAGAAGAGTTGATGCATGGGTTCCATGTATCAAAGTGGGCAGTGCATCCTGGTTTGACTAAGATGTATCGTGATCTCCGATGGCAGTTTTGGTGGTCTGGGATGAAGAAGGAAGTTACAGGATTTGTGGCACGGTGCCTCACCTGTCAACAGGTGAAAGACGAGCACCAACACCCAGGTGGTTTGTTGCATCCATTTCCCATTCCATAATGGAAGTGAGATGATGTAACAATAGATTTTGTTATGGGTCTTCCGTGGACATCGCGGAAGAATGATGCAATCTGGGTGGTTGTGGATCGGTTAACGAAAGTGGCTCATTTATTACTGATTTAGGAGACCTTTAAAGTCAACCAGTTGGGTGAGTTGTATGCTCAGGAAATAGTGTGGTTTCATGGTGTGCCGTAGACCATAGTTTCGTACCAAGATCCGCATTTCACGTCGCATTTCTGTAAAGGGTTACAGAAGGCTCTTGGTACGTAGGTGTTTTTGAGTACGACATTCCACCCGTAGACAGACGGGCAGTCGGAGCGTATGATACAAGTGTTGGAAGACATTTTAAGAGCTTGTGTCTTGGACTTTGGTGGTTCTTGGGAGAAGCACCCATCATTAGTTGATTTTTCCTCCAACAACAGTTTTCAGGCTACGATTCAGATGGCACCGTTTGAGGCACTTTATGGGAGACCATGTAGATCTCTGTTGTGTTGGTTAGAGGCCGGTGAATCTGAGTTGTTCGGGCCAAGTCTCATACATGAGACTTCAGATAAAGTTAAGTTGATCAGAAAGAGAATGGTTACGGCTCCGAGTAGGAAGAATTCATATGCAAATCGGAGGCGTAGACCTCTTGAGTTTGTGATGGGTGATAGAGTGTTTCTTTGGGTGTCACCAAGGTTGGGTCACCGTCGGATTCGGAAACCGGGTAAGTTGGCACCCTGGTATGTGGGACCTTTTGATATTGTGGAGAGGATTGGACCAGTGGCTTACCGATTTTCTCTTCCATAGTGGTATGGTGGAATGCATGATCTTTTTCATGTGTCTTAGCTTCGACAATATCACCCTAACCCATCCCACATGGTTGATGTGGAGTATGTGGAGTTTGAGGCTAATTTTTCATTTGAGGAGAATCCGGTTCATGTGGTGGATCGTAGTGAAAAGGGATTGTGAGGAAAGGTTTTTCCATTAGTGCGAGTACTATGGAAACATGGGAAGTTTCAGGAAGAAACATGGGAGCGGGAATCAGATATGCGGGCTAAGTGGCCAGAACTCTTCTCTTCGTTGGATCAATGATGCTTGGAAACTCAGCTCGAGGACGAGCCGTTATAAGGTGAGGAGGTTGTAAGATCCTAGTTTTTGGAAAGGTATGATTTTGTTGTGTTTTGGTTGAATCTTTTTTTTTGGGTTTTAAAATGTTTCCTAAAGGTATGAGAGGCCTTGGGGGTGTTCTGGGGGCTCGGGGAACGAAAGAAAGGAAATCTGGGCAAGTCAGGGTTGGGCACCCGCCTTGCGCACGACCTAGGTAAACCGTGTGGCCGACCCAAGTAACCATGCGACCCCTCATCCTCTGGACAATAGCATGAACACGGTTTGCACATAGTTTGTCAAACCATGTGGCCAAACCATGCGACCCTCCTCCTTCGGATATTATCGAGCACACGGTTTACGCATGGTTTGTCAAACCGTGCGACCTCTTAAAGTGGGAAAAAAATTGCAAGTTTTCCACTCCGGTCTTTTAAACCCCAACTCGGTATTTTCCTCCATTCGTCCCCTCTCAACCCTAGTGATGAAATTGGAATACCCAAGCTTCCAAAGGGTGGATCTCCCTCATTTCTAAGGTGTTTTTGGGGCCGTTGGTTGCAGATCAAAGCTCCCTGTAAGGCTAATCCCACCCTTGCATCTCTTTTTGTTTTAGGGTTTGTATCTTCTATCCTTCTTGTTACTAAGCTCTAAAACCCAATATTTTGGGTGATTTGTAGGTTGAAGCTCCAAATTAAGGTCAGATCGAGGTCTAAGGACTTGATTGAGTGTGTGCTCAACCGCAGTTTCAAGTTAGGTGGTCTACAAGTGATATCCCATGGTTATTTGGGGGTTTGTGTATGTTTAATTGTGTCCTTTCTTTCCCTTGGTTATGTTTTGAATAACCTTGGCATTTTTGGTAATAATAGTGTTTAAAATGGAAAATGGGAACCCTCACGATCCTCGGGGGATGCGTTGAGATTGACTGGACCTAATTTTGGTCCATCGATGGGATGTGATGGCTTTTCCCAGGCTTAGGGATTGATATTAAACAAGTGACCTTGTTGTAATAAATTGTAGATCCCTTGATGAACATGTTGGAATGATTAGTTGAACTTGGAATAGAAGTTAGGTGATGCACCTAGAATTGGAAATAACCTAAAGGTTATTGGGATGGGTTGAATGGTTGGTTCATGGAAATGATGAATGGGTTAAATGGGTTAATGTGTAAAATGATTAAAGACCATAATGGGATAGGTTATGGTTCTAGTGTTGAATTCTTAGTGAGATAATACTAACACATAGGAATTTGTTAAATGGATAAATGATGTGAAATGGTGATTTGTTAATGGGTTAAGGCATGATGTGGATTCCCATGTGGGTTGTTGTGAATAGTTTTTGCCAAAGGGCGATGGTTTGAATGGTTGATGGTTACTTATATAAATAATCATGTGCACATGGCTTGTTGGAGTGGGGTATGACTTGAGGATCTATGCCCATGGGTCGAGTGAAGACTGATTCTATGAACTCCACCCTAAATGCACGAGTTAGAAATGAGGACGGATGATATATTCTCCTAACGGTTGCATCTACCCAGACCGAGGTTTCGAGGTGAGGATATGGTTTCTGTGAGGGAGTTAGTCCCAGCGAGATAAGATAACAATGTGTTTACCCTCTTGCATGTGATTGTAGGCCTTAGACCCATGTAACATAATTTATGTGATTAACCCATATAAATGTGATGAAATGGTAAGTGATTATAATTGGTGTGAAATGAATGGTAATGGAAGTGGCAATGGATTTGGCTCTGAACTGGTTAATGGAACCTTAAATAATTACATGGAAATTATAATTCATATTCCTATTTCATGAACTACCTGTTTATACTCGATATTTTCTAGACAACATTGGTGGTGGCCTACTGAGTTATACTCACACCCTACTCGGGTCACCATTGGGTACCCAAGTAGACTTCTTGTTTGTAGGTCAGAATAAGGGCATGGGTCCTTGCTAGATAGTTTAGTGGACCTGGGTAGCCCATGGTGGAGGATCCAGACATGGAAGTTGGGACCATTTTGAGGATTTTGGCCATTTCCTTTGTTTTGGGTTTTGTTCTCTTTTGCACTTGTAGTATGACATGGCATATTTATTGTTGGAAATGGTTGTTATACATGTTCTTTGTTTATTGGTTATTGTTTTCTCTATATGGTTTATTTCTGTTGTGTCTTACTCTGATAAAAAGGGGGTATAGTATCCTCACTTTACTCCATAAACCCCCGCTGCTAGTTAGCAGCCTTTGGTGTACGGGGAGGCGCCCTTAAGGTCATGAAACCACCCGTCTCGAAGCACCAGTTTAGTGGCTTCTAGGTCGGGGATGTTACATGCTTCTTTCCAGTGTCCTGATTGTTCTGAAAAATCAAAACAAACATGTGAATGTAAATTCCCTTTTCAATGAAATTTGAAAGATTTGAGGGAGATTGTATGTGCCTAGAAACAAAAAAATAAACATCCTAAAAACTCGTGTTTCCTCCCTAAAGCACTTTTGTTTAATTTCATTGGCTTGACCTTACCTCTTTCAGCTCAGGTGGTGGACAATTAAAAAGGCTATACCTAGTCAGTGTCCATAAATGGTATCACCTATGGATTGTTCACAAAGGTTGTCCCCTTTCCTTCTTCTAAAAACAACTTGACTTTTCCTTCTTGTAGTACATTAATAATTTAGATTGGACCGATCCACCATTTGTTTTTTAGACAAGAAAATCCAAGATTCAAGTTTTTCACCATCCAAACCTGCTGGGTTTTTTCAAAGTTTCATGAAAAACAATTCTCTCAATAATTAGTGATTTTATCTCTAAGATTCCCATTTTTATTTACATCATTTACTTCTCTATCATCAACATGGATAGTACATGCCTCTAATTGTTCTTCTAAAACCAAAACATCTTCGACTTCATACTTTTTTTCTTATTTAAAGTCATCACCCTTCATGTCGTAGTTCTTCATTTCCCAGTGTTTGTTGAAACTAACTTTATCACTTCCCACTCCCAAACATAGCTCACTACTTTGTACATCAGTCATTATTAATATAGTTCCTAAAAATAATCTTCTAAAAATTAGAGGTGTTCACTCCTCTTACATTTCAAGAATGAAAAATTCCATGGGGAAGATAAAATTTTCAACCTTGATCAGAATGGATTCAATCATTACTCATGATAATTTGTTCATGTGGTTGTCAGGGGCCGTGGTCAAACAAAATTTCTATTTTACTCCTAATGAAACCTGATTGCTAACCAGAGTCATCTCTTAAGGAGAATAGTTTGGGAGTTTCACTATTCCTATCACTTACGTTTTTTTGTTTTTTTTCTTAATTTTTAAAACAATGAAAGCAATGATAAGTGGTTGTTTGAGATTTTATCAATGAAGGACATAAAATAGAATGGATATGTGGGAAGGATAGATATAATAATGGGGTACACCCATGGATTTAACATTTTGATCCTTCATGTTGATTCAATAAGGTTTCCTTATGACTTCTCCATTCCTTTATGTTTTGAAAATCACAAACACTCTATCTTATGGAAAATTTTATTTCCCCTAAGTTTTATCTTAATTAGGAAAATTTTCCTTCCCCAAGGAAATTTTCTCCTTACCTTTGTTTTCATTGTTCACATTATAGTTTCTCTAAATCTAACTCATTTTATTTCTAAGTGTAAAATTCAGTTTCACATCTAAAACCTTAGAATTCTATAAATACATAGATATAGAGTATTCTGTTTTCAGGATTCGAATTCGGACTCCAAATTCTTTGAAATTCAGACTATGAATTCCTCATAATTTAGACTCTGAATTCTCTAAAATTCTGACTCCAAATTCTCAGAATTCAGACTCTAGATTCTCTGAATTCAGACTCTGAATTATCTACAATTCCGAATCTGAATTCCACATAATTCAAACTACAAATTATCTGAATTTATATTCTAAATTCTCTAAATTCAGATTCTGAATTCTCTGAATTCAGACTCCCAATTCCCCTAAAATTCAGACTCTGAATTCTCTAATTTCAGACTCCAAATTCTCTGAAATTTGGATTCTGAATTCCTTTGAAATTCAGATTCTGAATTCATTGAAATTCAGACTCTGAAGTCTATATAATTTTGATTCCAAATTCTTTGAAAAATAGAATCTGAATATCCATGTAATATAGACTCTGAATGCTTATTTCCTTAGACTCTAAACTTTATTTTTCCATAGACTTTGAAAAAATGGTTTTGGCCAAGAAACCATATTTTTTTCATACCCTTGTTAAAATTATGAAATGATGTCGTACTTTCTGTTTCTAACCAACCATTTTTTGAGTGACACGTGTACAAGTCTCTCCAAGATTCAAGGAAAAATATGATCGTTGGAGGATGGAGTCGACCATTGGAGAAGAGCCTATAAATAGGAGTTCATTTGAACGAGCCCATTACTAATCTATCACTCTAGAGACCACATGTTGTTGAAGTGATTTATAGAGAGAGATACTCTCATGATTTGTGCATACTGAACATCTTTTTTACATTTCATTGTGTAACTTTAATTGTTTCTGAGTACAATCGAGGGCTTCTGAGGATAGAAAGACAGAGGTTCCGACTACCTTGAAGTTTGAGGGATTGTGGGGATAGCAAGACAGATTCCGATGTTCCTATCGAGGTCTTACACTAGTGTGGGTAAGACATACTTTCTTGAAAGTATAAATCAAGGGGTCTTTATCCAAGATTGTTGGATACCCTACTCTTTGCGTTAAAAGATTTCATACTTGTTACTTGTTTGGTCCATGTTTATTTTCTAATGCATTTTGATTAATAAGAAAAGTATAACTATCTTATACTTTCTTGTACTTCTCTATACTCTGATTATTAATATTCTATACACATTAAGATTGAATCATTTCCTTGTAAACGTTTCTTAAGTTTCACTTCCGAAACCATATTTCTGGAACCTAGCAAAGTTTGTAGAACTAAGAGGTCTTGTGAATTTACCTTGTTTAACTTTGTTAAAAATAGTTTTCATTAAGGTTAAAAATGAATGTTTTATTTCAACTTTAAAGGTTCCAAGGAAATTTTTTAAAGGATACAATTCACCCCCCCCCTCTTGTAATTGAGAATCTACATAATATTTTGATCCTACAATTGGTATCAGAGGAGGTATCTGAAATACTTATATTCACATATATGTTTTCTTGATCAAATTTTTCATTGTTATAATATTTTCCTTTCTTAGGAACTTTTATCCTTATTTACAATCTTTTACTATTAACAAGTTTTTGTGGAAAAATATTTTCTTTTAGATGGAAGGAATGAATGTTGGATCTATTGACAATCTAAATCTTAGTAGACCACCTATTTTTTAAGGGAATGATTATGAATATTGGAAAGATCATATGAAGACTTTTTTTATTAATACTGGAGTGGAAAAATTTTTCATGCTTACTAGAGATTACAAGATTCATGATAAGAAATTAAGAACTTTTACTAGCCAAGAAAAATTAGAATATCAACTAAATTATACGGTACACAATACTTTGTTGTGTTACATGACAAGGAATATATATAGTAATATTTATTCTTATGAAGCTGCAAACTGTATCTAGAAGAAATTGGATGTTACTCATTTTGGTACATCCAAAGTTATAGAGACTTGAAGATCTATGCTTAGAGTAGAATATCATAGATTTCTATTTCCTTATGGAAAACCAATATGCAGGGTGCAACAAAGGTTTATGACTATTGTTAACAGTTTACAATCTATGTGTGAGGAGGGTCTTTATGATGAAGCACTTGTGGAAAAGATTATAGAAATCATGCGTAATGAGTGGGAATCTAAGAGAATAGCTATTTATGAGAATAGGAAGGTATCTCAAATTACTCTTGATGAGATTTTTGGAACTCTTCTTCAAAATGAGATAATAATGAAAAGAGATGCTAATATGAATAAAAAGAAGAATGGTAATGGAAGTGTATCCTTTAATACTACTAAAGAAAAAACTCTTGAAAGGGTTAAAAGTTACAAGTCTAAGAAAGTCACTATTTTATCTCATTCTAGTGAATGTGAACATTCTGATAATGAATTAGCTAATCTTGCTCGAAGGATGAGCAAGACAGTTGGGAAGAAATAATTTCAGTATAGATTTAAGAAGAAAGATTAGGAAGATAAGAAATACTCATAAGTCACTTGTTATGAATGAAAAATAGCAGGGCATATAAGACCAGATTATCATATGCTTAATAAAAAGGATATAAAGGAAAATAATTTTGAAAGGAATAGAAAGATGTATTATAAGGCTAAAGATAAGAATGTTTTGAAATAAAATGACACCCGGAGTGCTAGTGGTGGTGACTCTTCTGATGAATCTTCAGAGTATGAATCTTCTAGTCAGAAAAATCTTGGTCTCCTAGACAAGCTACTTATTGAAAATCATTGTCTAGGTAAACAATTCTGAATCCATAACTATTGTATCTTTGAATGAAAATTATAGTTATGATAAATACTGTAAGTCTTCTGATGAATAATCTTCTTATGATAAAGATAATACTATACCTACTTAATAACAAGTTTCTAGGTTTTCTAAAATTATTTAGAATGAAAATTCCAAACTCATGAAAAAACATTATAAGGAAAATTCTAGAATTTCTATTCTTACTAAGGAATTATCAGATCTTTCTAAAGATCTTGATAGGAAAACTTTTTATTTTTAAAGTATTTCAAAAAACCTTTAGGAAGTTAATTCTAACGGGGATAAACTTTATAAGGACATTGAAAATGTTATTTCTATGAAAAATATTTGAGAGACTAAATCTAGTTCTAAAACAAATGTTTTGAGGATAAAAACTTGGTTATTATACTAAAGTAAGAAATATTTTCCTTGAGGAAGTGTTTGTAAAACACTAATTCTGGTAAAGAAAATTTTGATAAGATGTATTCCCAAATTCGACCTCTAAGGAATTGTTCATGTTTTGGTTATACTCATTCTAAACCAGTTTTTAGTAATAACTATTCTGTTCCTCAAAGTTCTCCATTTTACACTAAATTTCAGTGTGGTGGACATTTGGAGAAAAAATGTTCTTTAAAGAAAACTCAATCTTTAGGTTTTTATAAAGCTTATTTTTCTATGAAAATGTGGATACCTAAAATTTTGCTTTCTGAAATTTCCGGATCCACGAAAGTTAGGGTTTCGAAAGTATAACATTATTATTTTCATGAAAATAAATAAAGTACCAACAACAATACATGGTACATGGATAGTGGATGTTCCTGGCATATGACTGGTAACAAAAAATTCTTTGAAAATATTTTCAAGACGAAAGGAGGAAAAGTAATTTTCGTAGATAATTATCAGGGAGAAATTATTAGTATAGGTAACATTGTTCTTCTTGGAAAAACATTGATTTCAAATGTCTTATTTGTTAAGGGTCTTAAGAAGAACCTCATTAGCATAATTCAATTATGTGATGAAGGTTACCATGTGAATTTTAGGAATGATAAGTGCCTAGTACACAATTCCAAGGAAGAGTTTATTCTTTATGAACATCAATAAGATAATGTATACACACTAAACTTAGGAGACCTTAGGAGCCAAGATCTACCTTGTGTTAGTGAAATGGAATATAAATCCTGGTTATGGCATAGAATGTTAGGACATTGTAACCTTAGGAACCTATGTAAACTCTCTAGGAAAAGACTAGTTAAGGATCTATAGCAGCTTAGATTTGATTCTTCAAAAGTTTTTGATCCTTGTCAGTATGGAAAGAAACCTAAATCAAGTTTTAAATCAATCGGTGAAGTCTCAACTAATGATGCATTACAGCTAATGCATATGGATCTTTTTGGCCCAACACAAACTAGAAGCATTAGAGGAAAATATTATGTATTTGTCTTAGTTGATGATTACACTATATTTACGTGGGTCTATTTTCTAGAAAAGAAATATGAAGATTTTTCTTATTTCAAAATTTTTAGATCCGAAGTTAAAAATGAGAAAAATCTTCCATTGATAACTATTCATAGTGATGAGGGAGGAGAATTTCAAAATTCAAATTTTGAAACTTTTTGTAGTAAAAAATGAATTACTCATAACTTCTCAGCATCAAGAAATCCTCAACAAAATGGTGTTGTTGAAATAAGAAATAGAATTATTCAAGAAATAACTAGAACTATGTTGAGTGAATATTCTATAGCCAAAAATTTTTGGGCTAAAGCTATAAGTACTACTTGTTATAATATAAATCGAGTTTTGATTATAAATTTTCTTAACAAAACCACTTATAAGTTATTGAATGGTAGAAAACCTAGACTTTCCTATATCAAGGTATTTGGATGCAAAGTATTCATCTTGAATTATAAAGATAATATACATAATTTCACAACCAAATTTGATGAAAGAATTTTCTTAGGCTACTCCACAACTTCTAAGGCTTATAGAGTTTTTAATAAAAATACTTGTACTATTGAAGAAATAGTACATGTCAAATTTGACGAAACTGATCCTTTTTTCTTTAAACAAATTCAACCTACATCTTCGGATGGGTTTTCAAAAACTGATTATCAACCTCTGATAGAAGATCCTTCTGATAAGGAAAATGTTCAAGAAAATGTTTCTGAAGCATTTACCCCAGAATATTTCCTACCATATGTTGATGAACAGGTTTTTGCAAAACCCAAACCAGTTGTTTCTAAAGAATCATCCGAGTGATATAATCATTGGGGATGTAAATGAACCTGTAATGACTAGAAGTTCCTTAAGGAATTAATTAGAACATCTAGTATTTCATTCTCAATTAGAACATAAAATCACTAATGAAGCTTTAGGTGATGATGATTGGATTAAATCTATGCAAGATGAGCTAAATGAATTCGAAAGGAATAAAGTCTGGACCTTGTTTGAAAGACCTAAAGAAACTTCTGTTATTGGAGAAAAATGTTATTTCAGAAATAAATGTGACAAAAATGGAATAATTGTAATAAATAAATCTAGATTAGTTGTTAAAGGCTATAATCAACAAGGGGGAATATACTATAAGGAATCATATGCTCCAGTGTCTATACTTTAATCTATTCGTATTCTACTTACCTTTGCAGCATTATTTAATTTCAAAATTTTTCAAATGGATGTTAAATGTGATTTTATTAATGGTTATGTTCAAGAAGAAGTTTTTGTTGAATAACCACCTATTTTTGAAGACACAAAATATCCTGAACATGTTTTTAAACTTATTAAATCTTTATATGGACCTAAGCATGCCCCTAGAGCTTGGTGTGATAGAATTACATGATATTTGTTACAAAACAATTATGTTAAGAGAAATGATGATCCAACCCTTTTTATAAAGAAAGAAAATAAAAATGTTTTGATTATTGATGACATTATATTCAGTTTCACTCATAAATCTTTAACCTATTCCTTTTCAGATCTAATGAAATCTAAGTTTGAAATGAATATGATGGGTGATTTAACATTTTTCCTAGGTTTCCAAATTTCGTAAAAACCGGAAGGACCTTATATATCACAACATAAGTATATTAAGAATATTTGTAAAAATTATGGATATGAAAACACTAAGTGTATAAGTACTTCTATCAGTACCACAATTCTATTGATCTTGATGAATCTGGGAAACCAGTGGATCAAACATCTTTTAGAGGTATGATAGGAATCCTACATTACATAATATCTAGTCATACAAACTTAATGTTTTCAGTATTCTTAAGTGCCTGATATCAATCCAATCCTAAGGAATCTCATTTAAAGGCAGTGAAAAGAATTTTTCTCTAATTAAATGGAACCATGGATTTAGTACTTTTTTATAATTCTGGAAGTGATTTTTTAAAGAGTTTTTTAGATGAAGACTTTGGTGGATGTATAATGGATAGGAAAAGTACATCCGGAACTTGTCATTTCTTAGGATATTCATTAGTTTCTTGGTCATGAAAAAAATAGCACTCAGTAGCACTTTCCACTACTGAAGTTGAATATGTAGCAACCAGATGTTTGTTGTGCTCAAGTGTTGTGGATGCAACACACATTCACAGACTATGGTATGAGTTTTACCAAAAAAAAAATAATGTGTGATAATACTAGTTCCATTTCCTTAAGTAAAAACCATTCATATCACTCTTGTGAAAAACACATAGATATTAGGCAACACTTTCTTAGATATCACACACAAAAAGGAGATATAATTCTTCAATTTATTGTAACGCAAGATCAACTTGATGATATTTTCGCAAAATATTTACCCACAGATAGATTTGAATACATTAAAAAAATTTAGGAATGATAACCATAAGGTATTCCTCCTTGTTAACATACTGTTGAAGCCTATCTCCTTATAGTATGAAACTCCTTTTCATAGGGGGAGAACATTTTCATGTTAATCAATTTTTTTTCTTCCCGTAGAAAAAATTTTCCTAGTCAAAATTTTTTGTAATCTAAAATTTTCTTAGTCTAAAATTTTCATAATAAAAATTTTCAAAATCTAAAGTTCTTTAAGAATAATTTTCCTAATTACTAATAATATTATTTAATGGAATAAAAAAAGAATACTAAGTAAGGAGAGATTTCACTAATTAAGGGGGAGTTCATCTAAGGGAATGTTCTTACCAATGAAAATTTTCATATGCAATAAATTATAATATCTCATTCAGAAACTCAAGAATATGATCCTTAGGTATTTCAAAGCCTAAGGGGGAGTTAGTCGTATTCAATTTGATCCATAAGTAAAGGGAGATAATTTTTATTTTTCATGACCATAATAATTCTAAGTCCTTATATTCTTTTTGTAAGGATGTCTGTGCTTTCCAAAAAGGGGGAGATAGTGGAGACAATAAGGTCTACTTATGAATTTTCCATTCCTTTATGTTTTGAAAATCACAAACACTCTATCTTAAGGAAAATTTTATTTCCCCTATGTTTTATCTTAATAAGGAAAATTTTCCTTCCCCATGGATATTTTCTCCATACCTTTTATTTCATTTTTCATATTATAGTTTCTCTAAATCTAACTCATTTTATTTCTATGTTTAAATTTTGGTTTCACATCTAAAACCTCGGAATAATATAAATACATAGATATAGAGTATTATGTTTTCAGGATCCGAATTTAGACTCTGAATTCCTCATATTTCAGACACTGAATTCTCTGAAATTCATACTCTGAATTCTCTGAAATTCAGACTCCGAATTCTCATAATTCAGACTCAGAATTCTCTGAAATTCAGAATCTGAATTCCTCAGAATTCAAATTCCAAATTCTCTAAATTCCAACTCTGAATTCCAATGAAATTTAGACTCTGAATTCCACTGAAATTTAGACTCTGAATTCCTATGAAATTCGGAGTCTGAATTCCTTTGAATTCAGACTCCTAATTCTCTGAATTCAGACTCCGAATTCACTGAAATTCAAATTCTGAATTCCTCTGAAATTCATATTCCAAATTCATTAGAATTCAGGCTCCGAAGTCTATAGAATTCTGATTCTGAATTCCATGAAAAATAGAATCCTAATATCCATGTAATATAGACTGTCAATTCTTATTTTCTTAGACTCCAAACTTTATTTTCCATTAGACTCCGGAAAAATGGTTTTGGTCAAGAAACCGTATTTTTTTCTTACCCTTGTTAAAATTATGAAACGATGTCATACATTCTGTTTCTAACAAACCATTGTTTGATTGACACATGTACATGTCCCTCCGAGATATAAGGAAAAATATGACTGCTGGAGAAAGGAGTCGACCGTTGGAGAAATGCCTATAAATAGGAGCTCATTTGAACGAGCTCATTACTGATCTATCACTCAAGAGACCACATGCTATTAAAGTGATTTATAGAGAGAGATAATCTCATGATTTTTTCATTCTAAACATCTTATTCATATTTCTTTGTGTGACTCTGATTATTTCTGAGTATAATTGAGTACTTCCGGGGATTGGAAGACAGAGGTGCTGACTACCTTGAAGTTCGAGGGCTTGCTAGGATAATAATAAGGATTCCGATATTCCTATCCAGGGATTACCCTGATGTGGGTAAGATATAATTTCTTGAAAGTATAAATCATGGGGCCTTTATCCAAGTTTGTTGGATACCCTAATATTTGGGTAAAAAGATTTCATACTTGTTACTTGTTTTATTCCATGTTTATTTTCCATTGCATTTTGATTAATAAGGAAAGTATAACTATCTTATACATTATTGAACTTATGAATACTATGACTAGTAAGGTTCTGTATGATTTAAGGTAGAATATTTTCCTTGTAAACTTTTCTTAATTTTAACTTCCAGAACTATATTTTCAGAACCTAGCAAAGTTTGTAGAACTAAGAGGTCTTGTGAATACACATTGTTTAACTTTGTTAAACATTGTTTTCCTTATGGTTAAAAACAAAAGTTTTATATCATGTTTAAAGGTTCTAAAGGAATTTTTTAAAGGATACAATTCACTCCCCTCTTGTAATTTATCATCTACATCATATTTCAATCCAACACTTCCATGTCTTACAACATTGACCCTTCGATTCTGTTTTCTATGTGTGCCAATTTTTAAGAACCCGGTTATTTATTTGAGGTATGAAATACTTTATTTCTTTAAATTTTGAGTTTTTATTTTTAAATATGGTCTTATGTGAATGTCCATTGAGTTTATAGAGGTGTTGGGGGTGTATTGTAGAGACCCGAAGCTTGACGTACATGAACATTACATTACTTTTGCGGAATACTTAGTACATAACAAAAACACACACACAAGGATCATAATAGTTTAGTGTCTTTGGAAACTCAGAATAAAATCTTCTAATCATGGTGAAAGATCTTCAACATCTCCCATAAAGATATTCCTTTTTTTTACCTAAAACCTTTCTTTATATCCTGGGGAAAAGAAAACATAAAAGGGTGAGCTCAAATGCTCAGTAAGGGTAAACAAAAGAAATATCAATCACATCGTATTCATAAGAACATAACATTTTGGAAATCATAACCTGCAAAAGAGAGCATAATTTCATAACATGGGATAAATCATGGTAGTGAAATGTAATCACAATAATCATAACTTAAAACATGAAACTTTGTGGAATTCACACATAATCATAGAGAATCATTTCTTGTTAGTCAAGACTCATTGCCAAGACTATCTTAGTGGACAAAGTCCCTTTCTGAATCGAGTAACCCTCGTTTCAGTCCTGTTTCACTGAACCGGTATAACCTACCATTCCAGCCATGTCTATCTCATGAGATATAAAATCTTTACCCAATGCATTGGAGGGAGATATAGGTCCCACCCATCTCATAATGATACCATTCTTATGTGTGCCACAAAATCATAAATCATACATCATTTCATAACCCATGTAATAAAAATGGGAATCTTAAACATCATGACATCATAAAACAATTCATATACGATAAATGAATTCATAAAAATAATTCCATCACAACATAATCAAATCAATGTAATAATAGGGATAAAAACAGAACCCTTCATTAGATGGAAAATAATTTTGATAAAACACTTGAACTTCATTCTTGAGGAAAATATCCTTTCTACTTCAAAAATACTTTTCCTTTCTTAACATTTCATATAATTTTAAACTAAAAGAAGTTGATTAAAAATAAACTTGAAAACTTTTAAAGGAAGCTTCTTGGAAATAATGTTTTAAAAATCCATTCATGTCGTATAAGTTAAAAAAAACATTCTTCGTACTTTTTTCGGAAAAGTCAAAAAGTACCTCGTACTAAAAACGACAAAAGATTCCTTTCATACATATTACTAAAAACTCACCGAAGGATAAAAATGGATTTAAACAATTGTAGGTGGATGGAAATAATATTACATATTTATGAAACATGGATGTGGATGATAAAATACACCCCAGTAAATACTTACGAATAAACAATCTCGGATAAAAATGAGATTGTGATATTTCCCTTACCTTAGGTCCGATTTGCTTCGTATGTGTCCGAACCTCCTGTATAATGATTTAAATAATGTCATTGACTTATTACAGAATCATATTCATTGTTATGATATCATATATGGTTCACTTATGACTTTATATTACCCGTTCTTTTGTAAATTCAATGTTAAAGAAGCGTTTTGGGTAAAATCGTTTCATTTATCGTAGGTGTTTTGACTTGTTTTTCTTGAAATTATTATTAATTATATCATGATTTACATACTTCCAGAAAAATATGATTTATATATCATATATATTCAGTATATATATATATATAAGATAGATAAATGAAATGAAAAACACCGTTCATGGAGACGGTAGTCCGTACGTACGCATGAACGCTGTTTTCCTTTCCTTATTGTCTTGAATGGAAGTAAGTAGATGACATACATATACATATATACATAAATCCAGTAGCTTTATAATGTCATATATTTCATTATTATTTCTTATATATACTTTTTAATCATTCTTAAATGGTTAACATGGAGAATGAATCTCATCGCGTCGTGGAGACGGTAGTCCGTACGTACGCACGAGCGATGATATCATTCCCATGGTCGTGGAATTGTGTTAAGGTGTATGCATATTATTTCAGTATCAATATCACTTTATAATAATCATATATAGTTACTCATTACACCATTATACCCATCCTATTAAGGTGGTGGCGGAAAATAGATTACACCACGGCGTGGAGACGGTATTCCGTACGTACGCACGCGCGGTGATTTCATTTTTCCGTAGGATGGATAGAAGGTGAATTAGAGTGGTTTCATATTTATAATAAAATATCAGTATATAAGAAATACTGATGTTATTACTTTATCATGAAACAACTAAAGAAGAAGATGTTTGAAGAAGAAATAAATTGAAAAGATCGGTAATGGATATTACCTCTTCTTTGAAACGCCTCTTTGAATCCTCCACTTAGGGAACTAAGATTGGTCTTTGAAGAAGACCAGGACCTCTAGGATTATTCTAGGGAAGTGGAGAAGGGATTTTGGCAGGTGTTGGCCGAGCTTGAGTGCTCAAATTGGTGTGAGGAGGAGGGGAAGGAGGTGTCCTTTTATAAGGGAGGAGAGGGGCACCTTAGGAATATCTCAAAATATTATATTATATTAAAGTCAAAATCGGTTTATAATGGTTCCAAAGGGTCTTATTTCGAAGCTAAAGTGGGGATGGGTCGAAAGCCTATCATCCAATAGGATTTAGACAAGTTTAGGGTATTATTTTAACCTTATCAATTATATTTAACTCTAAGTTAAATAATTTAACTTTTACCGTGTCTTTTTGTTTTCTTTCACTATATGGTTAATACACTTACTATAACATGCCAAACGAACCCCAAATTGTTTATTGTTAATATATATATCCTTATCTAAGTCATTTGGCAGAACCTTAGATTTTTAGGAATAAAATAACAATTAATAATATAATATTTGATTTAAAAACTATTTTGTGTCAATTTTGACACTATTTGATATATGATTTTTGTGAAAGTCATAACAGAATTATATGTTATAACCAAGTTGATTAAATCAACACTAATATATCATAGTAACCTATAAAATTAGTGGAATTCATAAAAAGTCTCAAATTACATTCATTTGAGCATTTATAACATCAATTATGTTAATATTTCCTTAAAAGGGTAATTACTGCATCATTGTTGTGTCATAAATAAATTAATTTATTTAAAGTCTAAAAATTATAAATAAAATATCATTATGTAGGAAATCTTTTTATCTTTCTAATTAATATTTACAATCGAATTTATCTTATGTATAACCCTATATTAAAAATTTTTTAGTAAATAAACTTTTATTTTAACTCTTTTAACTCTTCTTTGAATTAAATAATAATAAATGTCCTAATCTAATCCAAGTGGGCCTAAATGATAATATTTTACACCTAAGGTTGTTTTTGGTCGAGATACACTTGTCCAATAGAATTAGGACATGTGTTAGGGTAATATTAATATCATTCTTACCCTTAATTACCCTATTTACTTTTAACCGTGGTAAATAAAAGTAAAAAGTTACTATTCACCAAAAATTATTTTCATCTCATTGAACCACATTTTACTTACTGACATCAACCGTGTCTCTCAGATTTTTGAAATTCCATTCACAGAAGCGGTAAAATTAAGTTTTATGAAAAATTCAATTTTTTAACTACCACTTAGTAGTTTCACTATTCATCAAAAATTGATGTTTTTCAGAACAATGCCAAAATTTCATCCTAAGATATATTTCATATTCCGAATTCAAAAATGAAGTCTATTTTACCAAATTAATAACATAGAAGTTTCATTAATTAATTTTATAATTAAATATCGCTGCTAAAACAAATAGCATGTTTTTAAGAAACAATATCTATCAAAAGATTGACACTTGATTATGTTTGGTTTAAATGTGAAATTACATCTAATGACCAACATTTTATTAAATTGTAAAAATATATTCTAAATATAATTTAAAACCACTAAAATTAATAATTTATCACTATTAATTATTTCGATTAAAAAAGTTGTTTTTAATTATAATTTAGTAATTTTCACTTTTCATCAGAATATGAAAGTTATCCGAAAAGTACCAAAATTTCACCTTAGGCTAAATTCGATACTCCGAATCCAAAAATAATGTCCATTTTGAGAGCTAAATTTTCTAAAATTTAAAAAGTGGTTATTACTATTCATAACGGGTAGTTTTAATAATATTTTAATAACATATCGTTGTTTCGTGAAACTCAGTATTACGTACTACACACGCTATCGAGGAGGGTTGCGATTGCGTGTAATGCAAGGCAAGTCAAGGATGCGTGTTGTGCAAGATCCTTTTTGTGTTGCGTACAACATAAGACATTAGTGAAATTAAAAAGAATATTTTTCATAAAATCTTGGGCTGTTACATTCTACCCCCCTTAAAATGAATTTCGCCCTCGAAATTCGTCGGGGTTATAAATGGTTTACTATTCGAAAGTTTCTTTAATAGAAACCCACATCGTAAAAAGGAATACCAAAACCAATCTTTAAAAACGAAAGTATGAAACGTAACGGTTACCCAAATAAACTAATCACTGGGTTTCCACATAGGTGAAAATATGGATATGGAAGAAAAATCTAACCATCATGTTCTGATGGAGAGTGGTAGAGAACATGGCTATGGAAAAGCCAACAATCACAAATCCATAAATTTGTGACGATCTAAGGTACCATCTGATTATCAGATATAAGATCACTAGGACAACATTTTTGGTTTTCAAGATCGTTTCCCTAAATTTAAAGAATTTGAATTAGAATAAATACTTACTTTATTTTGGTACAATCTCACTGTTGTTCGTGCCTTTAACAATTTCCACTTCATCTCTTAAATAAATGAAGTTGAAATTGTTATTCGTGAAGTGTTAGCAGATCATGTGATAGAATGATGGGTCATTCCATCTGTCTCAAACAAAAGGTTAGCAAAAAATTATATACATAAGTCGATCTATAGTGAGATTAATCATATATGGTTCCTAAAATGGACTTATACATCATATGTCATACAGCTTAATATAATAAAACTAGTTTCTACTAAACAGGGACTTCCTGTAGGCCAGTGGTAGGCGATAAAGGCCAGTCGCACTTCGGTTGTGGGTTCGATTCCCACAGCCTTGTCCGAAGCGATGGGTTGTCGCCCGTCCTACAGGTTGTCCTTTTTCTAAAACTACATTACTATAACATCCCATCAATAATATCGAGAAAAAAAACTTCTATACTTAAACAATACTCACTTATGTCCAACATAATCCATTTCAATCTTTAGGCTTATCCATAATACTGCAGTCCACTCTCATAACATAGTGAAAATGATTACCAGAGATTTAATACCATCGTTGATCCCCATATATCATAAGATATTTTTTGTTGGTCACATTCCAAACATTCAAAGTCCTTAATCATGTATTCTCTTGAATACCTTAGTGAAAACATGAATGCAGTTTAAAGTTAACACTTTCCACATACCAAAATCCTCAAAATTCTATATACTCAAACCATGATATCACTTAGTCCTTATATCAATCATGAGCTCATGAATACTGTCAAATATTTCATTTTCTCATTTTCCCTTCATTATGCGCATATCATCTTTTTTCCAAAAATACCTCAATCACTTCGAATACCACATTAGACCAATACATAAATATTCCAATACACCATAAAAGTACCTCAACAAAATTATTCTTGAATAACAATACATAAACACTTCAGTCCATCCACTTCAATGACTGTCCTGGAATAAGTCCTTCCTTGATTTAGAAGTATCTTTTTAGGTCAGGGCATTGAGTTGGGTAATGCCCATGTTCTCCACAAATAAGACATTGAACTCCATAACAATCTGTCACTCTATGACCATTTTCTCTACACAGATAACATCGGTCCCTCCATTTGAGGTATTCCTCAAGGTTCTTCTTCCCTTCTTTAGAAATCTCAATCTTCCTTTCTTTATGCTCCTCAACATGCGAACATGCATAATAGTTTATCTTCTTCTTCTTTGATGAATTAGTCATACCACTAAATTTCACCTTGTTAATCATATATCACGATGACTAATTCGGCATAATCACAATATCTTTATCTCTAGGCATTACACAATTTTGTTGCTCATAGTCACCAATTTGTCCATTGGATTCAATGTTAACCGAATTCCTTCTGGTTCCCTCCATTTACTAAAACACAAAAAGAATTTTGTGAGAGGCGAAATCATGCTAGGGAAGACAAAATAGTAAAGGGGGAGCACCCTCAATATCTAACATCTTAGGTTAAATTTTAAGATCGTTACCGTAGTTCTAGGACTATATCCTATACGTATACTTATCCTTAGGGACATCCCTAGACATACCTTAGAAATATCTCTAGGGATCTCACTAACATTTTCGCATCCTAGTTTCCAAAGGTTGACTAAACCTTTCCTCTGATACCAACTGTAGAGACCCGAAGCTTGACGTACATGAACATTACATTACTTTTGCGGAATACTTAGTACATAACAAAAACACACACACAAGGATCGTAATAGTTTAGTGTCTTTGGAAACTCGGAATAAAATCTTCTAATCATGGTGAAAGATCTTCAACATCTCCCATAAAGATCTTCCTTTTTTTATACCTAAAACCTTTCTTTATATCCTGGGGAAAAGAAAACATAAAAGGGTGAGCTCAAATTCTCAGTAAGGGTAAACAAAAGAAATATCAATCACATCGTATTCATAAGAACATAACATTTTGGAAATCATTACCTGCAAAAGAGCGCATAATTTCATAACATGGGATAAATCATGGTAGTGAAATGTAATCACAATAATCATAACTTAAAACATGAAACTTTGTGGCATTCACACATAATCATAGAGAATCATTTCTTGTTAGTCAAGACTCATTGCCAAGACTATCTTAGTGGAAAAAGTCCCTTTCTGAATCGAGTAACCCTCGTTTCAGTCATGTTTCACTGAACCGGTATAACCTACCATTCCAGCCATTTCTATCTCATGAGATATAAAATCTTTACCCAATGAATTGGAGGGAGATATAGGTCCCACCCATCTCATAATGATACCATTCTTATGTGTGCCAGAAAATCATAAATCATACATCATTTCATAACCCATGTAATAAAAATGGGAATCTTAAACATCATGACATCATAAAAAAATTCATATACGATAAAGGAATTCATAAAAATAATTCCATCACAACATAATCAAATCAATGTAATAATAGGGATAAAAACAGAACCCTTTATTAGATGGAAAATAATTTTGATAAAACACTTGAACTTCATTCTTGAGGAAAATATCCTTTCTACTTCAAAAATACTTTTCCTTTCTTAACATTTCATATAATTTTAAAATAAAAGAAGTTGATTAAAAATAAACTTGAAAACTTTTAAAGGAAGCTTCTTGGAAATAATGTTTTAAAAATCCATTCATGTCGTATAAGTTAAAAAAAACATTCTTCGTACTTTTGTCGGAAAAGTCAAAAAGTACCTCGTACGAAAAATGACAAAAGATTCCATTCATACATATTACTAAAAACTCACCGAAGGGTAAAAATGGATTTAAACAATTGTAGGTGGATGGAAATAATATTACATATTTATGAAACATGGATGTGGATGATAAAATACACCCCAGTAAATACTTACGAATAAACAATCTCAGATAAAAATGAGATTGTGATATTTCCCTTACCTTAGGTCCGATTTGCTTCGTATGTGTCCGAACCTCCTGTATAATGATTTAAATAATGTCATTGAATTATTAAAGAATCATATTAATTGTTATGATATCATATATGGTTCACTTATGACTTTATATTACCCGTTCTTTTGTAAATTCCATGTTAAAGAAGCGTTTTGGGTAAAATCGTTTCATTTATCGTAGGTGTTTTGACTTGTTGTTCTTGACATTATTATTACTTATATCATGATTTACTTACTTCCAGAAAAATATGATTTATATATCATATATATTCACTATATATATATATATAAGATAGATAAATGAAATGAAAAACACCGTTCATGGAGACGGTAGTCCATACGTACGCATGAACGCTGTTTTCCTTTCCTTATTGTCTTGAATGGAAGTAAGTAGATGACATACATATACATATATACATAAATACAGTAGCTTTATAATTTCATATATTTCATTATTATTTCTTATATATACTTTTTAATCATTCTTAAATGGTTAACATGGAGAATGAATCTCATCACGTCGTGGAGACGGTAGTCCGTACGTACGCACGAGCGATGATATCATTCCCATGGTCGTGGAATTGTGTTAAAGTGTATGCATATTATTTCAGTATCAATATCACTTTATAATAATAATATATAGTTACTCATTACACCATTATACCCATCCTATTAAGGTGGTGGTGGAAAATAGATTACACCACGGCGTGGAGACGGTATTCCGTACGTACGCACGCGCGGTGATTTCATTTTTCCGTAGGATGGATAGAAGGTGAATTAGAGTTGTTTCATATTTATAATAACATATCAGTATATAAGAAATATTGATGTTATTACTTTATCATGAAACAACTAAAGAAGAAGATTTTTGAAGAAGAAAGAAATTGAAAAGATCGGTAATGGATATTACCTCTTCTTTGAAACGCCTCTTTGAATCCTCCACTTAGGGAACTAAGATTGGTCTTTGAAGAATACCAGGACCTCTAGGATTATTATAGGGAAGCGGAGAAGGGATTTTGGCAGGGGTTGCCTGATCTTGAGTGCTCAAATTGGTGTGAGGAGGAGGGGGAGGAGGTGTCCTTTTATAAGGGAGGAGAGGGGCACCTTAGGAATATCTCAAACTATTATTTTATATTAAAGTCAAAATCGGTTTATAATGGTTCCAAAGGGTCTTATTTCGAAGCTAAAGTGGGTATGGGTCGAAATCCTATCATCCAATAGGATTTAGACAAGTTTAGGGTATTATTTTAACCTTATCAATTAGATTTAACTCTAAGTTAAATAATTTAACTTTTACCGTGTCTTTTTGTTTTCTTTCACTATATGGTTAATACACTTACTATAACATGCCAAACGAACCCCAAATTGTTTATTATTAATATATATATCCTTATCTAAGTCATTTGGCCGAACCTTAGATTTTTAGGAATAAAATAACAATTAATAATATAATATTTGATTTAAAAACTATTTTGTGTCAATTTTGACACTATTTGATATATGATTTTTGTGAAAGTCATAACAGAATTATATGTTAGAACCAAGTTGATTAAATCAACACTAATATATCATAGTAACCTAGAAAATTATTGGAATTCATAAAAAGTCTCAAATTACATTCATTTGAGCATTTATAACATCAATTATGTTAATATTTCCTTAAAAAGGGTAATTACTGCATCATTGTTGTTTCATAAATAAATTAATTTATTTAAAGTCTAAAAATTATAAATAAAATATCATTATGTAGGAAATCTTTTTAGATTTCTAATTAATATTTACAATCGAATTTATCTTATTTATAACCCTATATTAAAAATGTTTTAGTAAATAAACATTGATTTTAACCCTTTTAACTCTTCTTTGAATTAAATAATAATAAATGTCCTAATCTAATCCAAGTGGGCCTAAATGATAATATTTTACACCTAAGGTTGTTTTTGGTCGAGATAAACTTGTCCAATAGAATTAGGACATGTGTTAGGGTAATATTAATATCATTCTTACCCTTAATTACCCTATTTACTTTTAACCGTGGTAAATAAAAGTAAAAAGTTACTATTCACCAAAAATTATTTTCATCTCATTGAACCACATTTTACTTACTGACATCAACCGTGTCTCTCGGATTTTTGAAATTCAATTCACAGAAGCGGTAAAATTAAGTTTTATGAAAAATTCAGTTTTTTAACTACCACTTAGTAGTTTCACTATTCATCAAAAATTGATGTTTTTCAGAACAATGCCAAAATTTCATCCTAAGCTATATTTCATATTCCGAATTCAAAAATGAAGTCTATTTTACCAAATTCATAACATAGAAGTTGAATTAATTAATTTTATAATTAAATCCCACTGTTAAAACAAATAGCGTGTTTTTAAGAAACAATATCTATCAAAAGATTGACACTTGATTATGTCTGGTTTAAATGTGAAATTACATCTAATGACCAACATTTTATTAAATTGTTAAAATATATTCTAAATATACTTTAAAACCACTAAAATTAATAATTTATCACTATTAATTATTTCGATTAAAAAATTTGTTTTTAATTATAATTTAGTAATTTTCACTTTTCATCAGAATATGAAAGTTATCCGAAAAGTACAAAAATTTCACCTTAGGCTAAATTCGATACTCCGAATCCAAAAATAAAGTCCATTTTGAGAGCTAAATTTTCTAAAATTTAAAAAGTGGTTATTATTTTTCATAACGGCTAGTTTTAATAATATTTTAATAACATATCGTTGTTTCGTGAAACTCAGTATTACGTACTACACACGCTATCGAGGAGGGTTGTGATTGCGTGTAATGCAAGGCAAGTCAAGGATACGTGTTGTGAAAGCTCTTTTTTGTGTTGCGTACAACACAAGACATTAGTGAAATTAAAAAGAATATTTTTCATAAAATCTTGGGCTGTTACATGTATGGGGCTGGTTCATATCCCAGAACCCATCTTTTTGGTTGAAAAATTTTGGGCACACTGTTAGAAGAAACCATTTGGGGCAGGCCGCACGATTACTCCAAACCATGTGAGGATGGATAGAGGAAGGATACATGCCACACATATTGATAAACCATGTAACATGGGGTACACAATCATGCGATAATTTCTACAATTTTTACACTGGAATTTCCCACGGTTTGTGCACTGTTAGCCAAACCGTGCGAGCAAATTGTGTGGGGTTCCCTTCCCTATAGTTAAGTTTGCACGGATGGTGAATGGTTTATCCAACTATTTTTCCAAACCATATGACCCAATAATTCTTTAGAAAATACCGTTTTACCCCTAATTAAATCTATTAAGGCTAATTCTATTTCACTCTTCTTTTTACTAACAACACCCTCCATTTGAGAGCTTCCCCAAGGAAACTATTCTAGGATTTGACGCTGACTCTCCATATGGTTTCCAAATCAAGAACTATCAGTCTAGTTGTATCTGAACTGGTAATATCACAAATCCATTTAAATCTTGAACCATTATTCTTGGTATCAGCTACACTATTTAGGTGTAAGCTAATTTTCCATATTAATATGTTCTTCCTTTGTTCTTCAATTTTCTCTCAATATGAGTTGAATTAGGAGATGATACTAGTCAAGCTATCATCCAAGGACATACAGTAGGTGGTATCATGAATTTTTCTTATTGGAGAGTGTCTATATATGATGTTGTTTTGGATGCCCAATTCTCATAGCATTGCCTTGAAATTTATTTATATCCTTGAATTAAATTTATAGGCATGGCCTATGAAATTAAAGAATCCATCAATGGATATTTATAGGTTATGGACCTAGATTTAGAACCACCCCTTGGGTGAGGGGATAATGAAATGGAACACCATGGGTGGATTTTGGAATTGGATACCTTTGAGGTGTCCCTATTTACTCTTTGTCATGGAATGTATAATTCTGAATTTTCATCTGTAATTGAAATGATTAATTGAATTGGAAAGAATAGGGAATGGATGACCAGACCATAAAACCTTTCCATGTATTGGTTGATTAAGCATTATATGCTTGTTATAATGAATGGTCCATGTGAGTAATTGAAAGACAGGCCTTCCAGGATTAGCCATGCCTTGATCCACCTTCTTAGGTGAGTTTGGTATGAATTAAATAAGGTGATGAACTTGACATGATTAAATGAAATTGATTAAATGTTATTGATTAGATTGAATGCTTATATGACTTGGGTGAAATATTGATTCAATGATGAATTCCAAGGATGGGCTCAATTGGCTTGTACCTACCTTATGTCTGAGTAACGCTTTGACTCCTGATATGGACTGTCAAGGATACTCTTATAGGGGATGACTATTATATACCGAGTGATACTCAGGCATCCATATGGATTTCCATGGATAGACTCAAAAGGAAATTGATTACATATTCCATGAGTGATAGTTGGGATCCCTTAGTGGACCTCCAAGGATCGACATGAGTGGTAGTGATGTTATACCACACCTAGATCGATACCCGGGTTATTGAGGATCACCCTGGATGGGCTTGTAGGGTTTTGGTTTATATTAAACTAGGAGCGATACCGGGATTCCAGACTAGTAATGCCAAATAAGGGATCAGATTTATAAATGAATAATAAATGGAATGGTTTATATGATGCATTTTCCAAGACAAAGAACAATCTTGGATTCATTCTTGACTTACACTTTATAGATGGTATGTTTAGGCATCCTTTTTTACCTATATATACGGTGGATGATGGGATATGCGATAGTTCACAATACTTATTAATTAAATAAGAATAAATTATTAAATGAACTTGATTTTAAATGACATAGTCCTGGCTATTAATTATAACACTTATTTCATAAATGAAATTGATGGAAATAAATTAGTTATTAAATGAGAACCTGGACTTTATAGGATGTTTACCTTTGGTACCTCCTTGATTATTCTATTATTTCCTACATTTTGTTATATATATTCAATAACTGAATGGAACATGACCTTGGGTGGTTTTCTACTGAGATTTAGTCAAACACCCTATTCAGGACACCTTGGGTACCCGAACAGAATATATTATTATATGTACGGATAAGAGAAGGTGCCCTACTATATGTTCTTGATTGTTACTAGGAGATAGAGAGCATGGGACCGAAATAAGGCTCGTGATTCTAGTTGTGATACTTTTGTCCTTTTTTTACTTTTGATACATGTATTGTATTGTAATACAATGTACTCATTTTGGCTATTTTCTAGAGACATATGACATTTATCATAATCATAGTTTATGATACTCCTTCTGGATTTGTTTATATATATTCATTTCATGTTCATTTATCATCTATCTGTATGATTTATTACTTCCTCTAATTGAATGTTATTGATATTCTAATTTGATACACTCTGGTAATGAGGGAATAATCTCCCCATGGACAAAACTAGGAACTCACTTCTAGTCAATAGCCTCTATTATTTGGGGAGATTCACTTGAGGTCATGTGGCCAACTAGGATCAGGGCACTGTTGATTGGCATCCGGGTCTAGGACATTACAAAGTAGTATCAAATCATTCTTTTCTAGTTTTCTTTATTATTTTGGTGATAATAGAAAGGGATATGAAGGAATTGGAATTTGTTAAGGAGATTTTCTAGGGCATAACTAACACGCGTACATGAAAAACCCAAATTTCCTCAAATTAAATTGTTGGTTTATGGATTTTGACTATTACAATTGATTTGATTCCACTGTTCGGTGATGCACATTAATTGTAGTTTTATTAATGATATGATCGTGGGTTCTACTTTTTTGAAACCCAACGAGATGAGGGTATCCCATCTCATGAATCGTTTAGTTACACTATGAGAGTCACGTGACTTGCATTATTACATTCCATTTATAATGCATTATTTATTGCATACGATTGTGATAGGTGATGTGATAGTTATATCTATTTTTGTGATAGAATTTCTAAAGCGGGTTGTGGTGTGAATTAGTTGGACACCATACTTTTGTTCCTGAGGAGTATATCCCTCATGGATCAGAATTTTTTAAACCATTTGGTTCAACTTATTTAAAAGTTGATGTAATGTAAATGAGAAATAAATGAAATGGGAAATTAGTGAATGGGAATAAAATGGAAACTTGAGTTTCTTATAGAAGAGAAATTGACCTAGGATCGACCTTAGTAGTGGGAAGTAGGTTGTGTGTCTTGCATTTATGTGGCATGTACGTCACCCAGACATGAATCTATGTGTAGGAATAGGGGTGTGTTATTATATTAGAAGTCTTGTAACTATCCAATTTCTGTATCTTTTCTTTTGAGTTTCGAACATTGATAATGATATCGAACTGAGGCCTTTGTTTGGAATTATAGAGGCATTCCACCACAATGACCTCTAGTGGTATGCCAGGATTGTGGTGATGAACACACTTCAGAGGTGCTGGGTCATGGGGTACTAGTGGATCTTCCCGTAGTTTCATTTATGGCACTAGTAGTTATACTAGACATAGGTGTCGAGGCACAATTTTGTGATGGGATCTTGCGCTTTATGCAGACCATTCAGGGAGCACCGAGACCTTCCCTGACTACGGAAGTGTTGATGTGTGAGTTCCTACAGCAGCATCCGCCCATGTTTTCCGAGGATGGTAGACTAAAGGTTGCAGTATCCAAGATAGAGCCCATGTTTTCTATCTTTGAGCATCTAAATACACCTCCTGAGTGGAGGGTAAATCATGCTACATATATGATTCATGATTCTACCAAAATATGATGGGATGTTATTAATCACATGGAATGTCATTGGGATATTGATTGGAGGAGTTTCTATACATCCTTCTATGACTACTTCTATCCTAGGACATTGAGGGCTGATATAGCCTAAGAATTTATGAACCTAGAGAAGGGTGAATTATCAGTGATTGGTTATTCAGATCATTTTACTAAGCTCCAAAACTTCGCACATATTCTAATGAGGGATGAGTTATCTAAAGCTAGGAGATTTGAGTATGGTATCAGGTATGATATACGATTGCAGGTGAATGTATTTCAGCGAACCACCATTTTTGGAATACTGAATTGGATGATTATCACAGAGTGCAACCTGAGATAGTTTGGGGGTGAAAGCTAGGAAAGTTCGACAACTATATTTGGTACTGCATAAACCAGTAATATGAAGCAACATATGGATATTACATGTGGTGATATTATCATTCATACCACACACTTAGGTAGAAATTTGAGGTGTTACCACTGTGGTATACTGAGACATATGAGGCCACAATGTACGAGGTACCCAATCTAGTGTCGATATTACGGTAAGATGGGTCATCTATAACAATTCTATAGTTTTTTATCTAAAAACCAGTGAGAGAGGGTATTCACTAACTCCACATCAAGATTGAGGTCAGAGAATTCTTATCAGGTAGGGATATAGAGTACATCTAGTTGATCATGCTGAGGTGGTGGTCATGGTTGTGGTATTTAGGCCCCATTGTTACCGTGATAGCAGGGTGGATCTTCTCATGGTTTCTAGGTAGTATCATAGGGCCACAGTTCATGCCAGATATACATAGTACAATAGACCCTTGAGGAGTAAGATCCCATGACTTATACTATTATAGGTTCTATTATAGTAGCCTCTAATTTAGTGTTTTCTCCTTTTGATATAGAAGATTCTCACATATTTATATCTATTCCCATTGTAGAGAGCATTGAGCTCAATGTTAAGAATTTTTACAATTTTATGATTCTTGAAACTCTGTTGGGGATTAGAATGGAGTATTTACATCAATTCAGGGAGTCCCCCCTTAACATTGGTGGTTGTCACTTCATATGGGACCTCTTTTTCCTCAAGATGACCGGTTTGGAAATCATTCTCAAGATGGAATATTTGGTTCCCTTTCTTGATTTTGTTGATTTCTATTGTCGAAGGGTGACCATTGTAACATGAGAGGGTTGAGTGTTTATTCAAGAAGGTGAATGGGAAGTCTAGGCAAGCCAAGATGGACCCGAGAAATTTTGGATGGGCAGAAAGACATCCAAAATTATGATTTTATATCTTAATGATTAGGGAACATGTCAGGTTGATTTACCTCCCATGGTTTATCAAATTAGGGACATTTTCTCAGATGAATTTTTAGGTTTACCACCAATGAGAGAGGTATAGTTCTCTATAAATATAGTTCTAGGAGATACACTAGTATCTATTCCCCATTAAAGGATGACTACCACTGAGATACAGGAATTTAATATTCAGCTAGAGGATTTATAGGAAAAGGGTTTTATCTAACTCAATACTTCTCCATGGGGTTCGCTGGTCCATTTTGTGAAAAATCTGTATAGTAACCTCAGGATATGTGTGGATCACCAAAAATTGAACCAGCTAACGATAATGAACCAGTATCCTCTATCGTAGATATATTATATTTTTTATCAGCTCTAAGGATCTTGGGTTTTATCAATGATTTAATTGATATATGATTATTATCAGGTGTGTGTTAAACCATCAGACATACCCCGCATAACTTTTCATAGAAGGTATAGTCTATATGAGTTTTTGGTTATATCGTTCGGTGTCATGAATGCACCTTCAATTTTTATGGAACTGATGAAGTTATTTTTTCATCCTTATCTGAATTAGTTTGTAGTGGTTTTTATGGATGATATATTGGTGTATTCTCACAAATGACATGATAATGAAAAACATCTTGAGATCATATTGGATACTCTGAGAGAGAATCAGTTACATGATAAGACCACAAAGTTCCAGTTATGGATGTATTATATTCACATTATGGGTCACATTATTTCATAGATAGGAGTATTAGTTGACCTAGAGAAGGTGAGATCTGTAGTTTCCTGGAAGTATGTCAAGAACGTCTTTGAGGTACGAAGTTTCTTAGGGTTGGCTGGTTACTACATGAATTTCATATAGGACTTCTCATGCTTATCTTCACCACTTATAGGCTTGAATAAGATGGTTGTGTAGTTTCTATGGTCATATTCCTATGATAAAACCTTTCATAAGATGAAAGGGAGATTGAATTCAACACTGATACTGATTTTTTTTAGATTTGGGTAGGAGTTACACTGTTTACTATTACTCATTAAGTATTGGGCTAGGACTAGTTTTTATGCAGGGTGATAGAGGCATGGCGTACGGGTCTCGGCAGTTAAGGCCGCATGAGATAAATCACATGACACATGATCTCAATTTAGATATAGTTCTTCATGCATTACATTGTTGTAGAAATTAGTTACTGGGATAATGTTTTGTGGTGTACACGGACCACAAAAGCATCAAGTACATATTTACACAACATGATATGAATCTGAGGCAGTAGAGGTGGGTTGAATACCTAGGGTATTTTGACTTTAATCTCATTTACATTCCTAGTAAAGGAAAATAAGTGGCCAATGCACTGAGAAAGAGGACTCACATACAGGTAGTTCTGTAGGATAGTAGAAAGTGTGAGATCATGGGTTTGTTCTTTGATATGCACTTGGAGGTGCAAAACATTCAGGGATGTGATTTTATTTCATCCTTAGTTGTTACATCTACCATTCTAGATAGATTTAGGTTGAGATGGATATTGGATTTAGAGATCCTAGTACTAAAAAAGAGTGTGTAAGGTGAGGAACCTCCTCTTGGTTGGACCAGGAGATGATGAAATTCTGTGGGTACATGGTTGCATATAGTTTTCTATAGACATGTGTGAGGAGTTGATCTGAGAATTTCATACTTCATCATGGGAAATGCATCCTGGTGTCCCTAATATGTATCAGGATTTGAATCACCAATACTGATGGCCAGGTATGAAAATAGATGTAGCTATATTTATCATGGTATATTCCACATGTCAATAGGTGAAGATGGACATTAGTGACCATCAATACTTTAACAGTAGATGACCATTCTCAAGTGGAAATTGGATGACATCATGATGGATTTCTTGAAAGGTTTACCGAGATGACCTCGAGGAAATGATGTCATATGGGTTATTGTTGAGAGGCTCACAAAGGTCATACATTTCCTACCTATCATGGATAAATTTTCAATAGATGAGTTTGGGAGGTTTCATATCCGTGAGATAGTACAACTTCATAGGGTCTCATGCACTATTATTTCAGATACTGATGCCTAGTTTATGTCTCAATTCTGGAAGAGTTTGAAGAGGGCACTGAGTTCACAGGTTCTTCTAAGCAGAATATACCTACCTAAGACTGATGTCCAATCATAGCATACTATACAGGTGCTTGAGGACCTATTGTGGGCATGCATCCTAGATTTTGGGGGCACTTTGGAGAGTTATATACCCTTGGTTGAATTCACCTATAAAAATAGATTTCATAATACTATCCAGATGGTTCCGTATGAAGATTTTTATGTTATTCCATGATGATCACACCTATATCAATTAGAGGAAGGAGAGGTAGCTATTCTTGGACCTCGTCTTGTTTAGGAGACCACAAAGCAGGTTTAGTTGATTAAAAATCAGATGGCTATTATGATGTCTTGTCAAAAATATTATACTGATCACCGTACACCACTTCTAGAGTGTGAGGTCAGGGATCGAGTCTTTTTACGTGTTTCACTGAGGCTGGGACATAGGAGGTTCAAGAGACAAGGTAAACATTCACCATGGTATGTTGAGCTGTTAGAGATTCTAGAGAGAGTCGGGCTAGTAGCCTATCGGTTGTAGTTACCTCAAAGGTGATTATCCATTCACGATGTAATCCATGTTTCTAAGATGCGATGTTACTATTTAGACCCATATCATGTCTTTTAACCATAGGATGTTGTGTTAAAGATAGATGCGTCCTTTGAGGTGAATTAGATACGTATTATGGATCATAACATGAAGGTTCTCCAAGGCTGGTCCATTCCTTTAGTACAGGTGCTATGGAAACATGGTAGAGTATAGGATGAGACTTGGGAGAGGGGGTCCGATGTACGATCATAGTTTTTGAAGTTGTTCTTAGACATTTTTTCCACCCTTGAGAGGGAAATTCTAGGATGAATTGCTCTAAGGGGGAGTTTGTAAGAACCTATTTGTTTCATTGAGGTAAAGAATCATTTCTTTCCATCAAATTTCACTATAAATATTTATATATGTCCTAATGTGAATTTATCTTGAGTTTATGGAAGTGTCGGGGATTTCTAGGGCTGGTTTAGATCCTGGAACCCAGCTTTTGGGTTAAAAAATATATGGTGCACAGTTAGAAGAATCCATGTGGGGAAGGATGCATAGTTACTCCAAACCATATGATGATGGAAAACATAATGCTATAGACCACACAATTTAAAAAAATGTGTGACTTGGGGCACATGATCATGTGAAAATTTCTGCAATTTTGACAGTGTAGTTTTTCACAGTTTGCACATGGTTAGTCAATTCGTGCGGGGTTCCCTTCCCTATAGTTAAGCATGCACGGTTAGTGCCCAATTTGTCCAACTATACAACCAATCCATACGAACCTATAATTATTGGGAAATTAACATTTTACCCCTAATTAAATCTATTCATCCTAATTCTACATCACTCTTCTTCCTATGGAAAACACCTTCCATTTGAGAGATTCCCTTGGGAGACTATTCCAGGATTTACTGATGACTCTCCATCCGGTGTACAAAATAAGAATCGCCAGTCTCTTTGGATCTGTTCCAGAAAGATATCAATTCCTTTTTAATATTTCTCCATTGTTCTTGGTATTGGCTTCTCTATTTATGTACAAGCTATTTTTTCCTATTAATAGGTTTTTCATATGTTCTTTGATTTTATCTCAATATGAGTCAAATCAAGAGCTGAGTTTGGATAATCTATCATCTAAAGACCTATGGTAGGTGGTATCATGCCTTTCATTTAAGTTCGAGTTTTTATATATTTTGTTGTTCTGCACACCCAATTCTCAGAGCTTCTCCTTGAAATGAATTTAAATCCTTGAATTAAATTGATAGGAATGGCCTATGCAGTTAAATAAGCCTTCAATGGATATTTATAGTTTATGTAACTTGATTTAGAACCACCCATTGGGTGATTTGATAATGAATTATACCACCATCTGTGTCCTTTTGAATTGGATACCTTTGAGGTGTGCCTATTTACCCATTGTTATGAGATATCTAATACTGAATTTTCATTTGTAATTGAAATGATAAATTGAATTAATAATAATAGGGAATGGATTACATGAACCATAACCATTCCATGTATTGGATGATTAAGCATGTGATTCTTGTTGTAATTAATTTCTCATGTGAGTAATTGAATGTCAAGCCTCCTAAGCAAAGTCATTCTTTGATCCATCTTCATATGTGAGTTTGGTTTGAATTAAATAAGGCGATGACCTTGTCTTGATTAAATGAAATTGATTAAATTTTATTGATTTGATTGAATACTTATATTCCTTGGGTGAAAAATGGATTGAATGATGAATTCAAAGGACATAATCAATTGGCTTGTACCTTGATTTTTCCTAGGTGACACTTGGACTCCTGATATGGACTACCAATGATAGACTCATAGGGGATGACTATTATATGACGAGTGATACTTAGAATTCCATATGGATTTATAAGGATGTAATCAAATGGAATTTTATTGTATATTCCATGGGTGATACTTGGGCTCCCTTAGTGGTCTTGCAAGGATGGACTTGAGTGGAAGTGGTGTCATACCACACCTAGAGTGATACCCAGGTTCTTAAGGATCACCATAGATGGGATTTTATGGTGTTGGTTTATATTATACTTAGAGAGATACCTAGATTCCAAATTAGGAATGAAAAGGATAGGCTCATGTTCATAAATGAATAATCAATGTAATGGTTTATATGATTCTTCTTCCAAGACAAAAAACAATCTTGGATTCAGTATTGACTTACACATTATGGATGACTTGTTTAGGAATCCTTTGTTTTCCTATCAATACGAGGGACACTAGGAAACACACCAGGTCCTGAGACTTATTAATTAAATTAAATTGAATGATTAAATGAACTTGATTATAAATGACATAGGCCTGACTGTTAATTCAAACACTTATTTATTAAATGAAATTTATGGAGATGAATCAGTTGTTAAATTAGAACCTAGAAATTATAGGATGATTACCTTCAGTACTTCCTAAATTATTCTATTACTCCATACACTCTATTTTTTATATTAAATTACTAGATGGAACATGACCATGGTTGGTTTCCTACCATGATTTAGCCTCACATTCTGTTCGGGACACCTTGGGTACCCGAACAGACTATATGATTGCATGTATTGATAAGGGAAATCACCCAAATATAGGTTCTTGATTGTCTCTAGGATAAAAATAGAACTATATTGAGATGATTCTTGTGATTCTATTAGGGGTACTTTAGGAATTTTGGTACTTTTGATACATGTATTTTATTGTACTGCGGTGTACCTGTTTTGGCTATTTTGTAGAGACATGTGACTTGTATCATCATCATCGTATTGGAGATTCCTTCTAGATTTATTTATATATATTCCAATCATTTTAATTTATAATATCACAACATGATTTACTACTTACACAACTTGTATGTTATTGATATTCCATTGTGCTACACTCTAGTGATGAGAGCATAGTCTCACAACAAAAACACTTAGTCCCTTGGTGATAGTCATAAGACTCTAGTGTTTGGAGATATATTCTTGAGTCCATGTGTCCAACCATGCTCGGGGAACTTTTGAGTGGAATCCTAGCCTAGGATGTTACACAATTATCCACCCACATCCTTATTTCTTAAATTGTGTGAATGAACTTCATGATCATGGAGAATCCCCTAAGTGATCAGCTCATCACTCTCTCAAATGGGTCCCAATAATTATCCCATCCTCCATTCAGATCAATGCTCCCATTGTAAAACATTGATCCAAATGGGGGCAGTGGAAAAAGTAATCATCAGTGTGAAAGGAAATAAGAATACAAGATACTTTAGGTACAATTGTCTCCTCGACCTCTCACTATTTAGAAATCCCTAGAACAAAATAGATGGAGTGAGGTTAGGCAAACATAATCTATATCCCTAGTTTATATATGTGGGAGATCCTTGGGTTAGCCTCTATTCATTGATGATATATTGATAGATCACTAAATTTCATAGTGGGTGGGAAAAAAATAAAAAATAGAGGGATATGAGAAGAAAAGAATAATCGAATAGAAGAACATAATGAAAATTTTCATTTAAATTGAAATGAAAAAATGGAAAAAATACAGAGGAAGAAAAACCATGTCATAAGATATTGAATGTTTTTACTAGGTGTGGGGGAAAAATATTGACAATGTTGAGTTAATAGCCCTTTTCATCCCCACATTCATTGTAGAGGATATATTCTACATTATTCCATTTGTATATCTTGGATGGATTCAGTTTCACATCATTATCCCATGATCACATGCCCATTACTTCAAGAAAATTCATATCCTCCTTGTTTTGGTGATACAATACTCTAGTGTAAATCATGTATTTGGCATTGTTATGGAAAATTGGCCTCTTTTTGATTGAGAATTTGGACTGGTCTGATGTGTCTGGGTCCATATGTCAATGAAAATAGGGAAAAAACACCATAATTAATTTATGTCAATAAATAATTATATATATATATATACAAGAAGAAACTAATTATATATATATAATTATTTTCATTTTTTATTTTAATATATATATATATATAACTTTTTTGTTTTATTTTTTTTCTTTTTTTCGTTTGTCTCTTTTATTCCCATTTTGAGAGTGGGATTAAGGGGGGGATTTGGCTCACGGATGGGCTTCCTCATAAATCCATGTTCAGGTGTGGCATCAATTTTATTCTATTAGAAGTCATAGTGAGCTCAGAGTGAATGGATGGTGGAATTCATTGATCTCGATCAGGGTCCTTTAATAGTGGAATCATCCATGGTGACCACTGGCATATTTAATAGTGTGAAATCTTGGGATGGTGACTCGTTATAGGGGTATTCCATATAAAACAAGGGTGAGAATCAAGTTTCATTATCAAAAAAATTGAATCTATAATTTGGTGGATTTACTTTGGTTTTCAAGGTTCGACAATGCGTGGTCTCAAGATTCTTCGGTTGAACTTATTCATCACTAAGAGTGTTAGTGTTAGTGTCATAGAACCAACTTTTATGTACTTTATCATAACCTGTATTCACTTTTTAATATCAATAAGATCTTTATCAAATCAGAATTTTTATTTTGTATAACATAGTATGTGATAATGTATTAAGAGTAGCTACCACACTAAAAGTTTGTATCAGATCCCCGCTATGATGAGAAACCATAAGTGCCACAACAGTATTCCTAAATATAGTTTCTATTTCTAGATGAAATCATTTGAGGGATGAAAATGATACAAGCTATTCGGGGGATACTCATAGGACCTTGAGGCACCTTATCATTATTTTTACCCTTGGTAATATTCAGTGTAGGATATTATGAGAATGATACCCACTAGTATGAAATCCACATTTATTTGTTTCATTGAATGTTCCTATATGTGGACATGTGTATTTATCAATATAATTTAATTTTATTACTAATGAGTATTAAAATTCATTTACTTTGATGTATTGATGAAAACTACGATGATATATGTTCACTATGAGGTAGGATATGTTGGGTGTGTCACGAGTAATATTTCATTAATGAAAAATGTGAGAAAGATTTTTTACCTTTAGTTATTTAATGGATGTTAATATCTTTGGTCATTTGATGAAAATTATGTATCCTAAATAAATATATTACCAAGGTGTTCTATAGGCACGTTTGATTTCTGGAAAGTCAAATAAAGAGACATCGATCATATATTTTGATGAAACCATCATTTAACCATCTTTATTAGAGATATCATGATAAAAAGATTATATTACATAGTTAGCATTTGTATGAGGTATTATGTTGTTGTGACATTAACATATTTATCTATGGGTTCCTTGGAATGTTTCTAGAATCTAACCTTGTAATTTGGGCTAATTATCCTAATTCCACTGAGAAAGAGGTCTAGAGGGTCACACACTAAGTGTATCTAGAATCTTAGTTAAATAATAATATTACTTAACAAGTTGAATAATATTATTCCAGCACTAGGTTTAATAATTATTCATGTATGCTTTATCACATATATTCCATCACAAGTTATTAGAGAGAATATTATGTGAGTAGAATATTTAATAAATATTTATTTTCTATTTATTGAATATAATATTTACAAATTTTTTGGTAAATAATGAATTGATATTTATTTATTAATTAAATAGTCATTATTCAAGGCTCGGTAAATGTTTTGGAGGAATAATGGACAAAGTTTAATGATCCAGTGAGAAATAATATATATTGAATATTATTTGAATAGTATTTAATTGAATTTTAAAGTTTAGTGACTGTCAACAAATAATAATATTATGATTATAATTATAAACTTGGGGTTGCGCAGGGATTACATAAATAATTTGGGTGCGTGTAAAATTTTAATTTTCTAACCCTATTAGTACATAAAACCAATTATATTATTTTCTTAGGAGATACAATTCATTTATTAGGCATAATGATATTCAGAGAGAATCCTCTCAAAGGCCTAGATAACTCCCTCTCCAAGAACGCTCTCAAGAACAGAGACTGATCCTCCTCCCCCACCACTCTCAAGTCTATAGAGATCGAAGATAACCCATCCTTGAAGAGATTAATAGGTCGATCAAAGTGGAATGACACAAGCATTATGATCTTCCGTTCTAGACCCTATAGATTCCTATAGAGACATTCAAATTTTCATGGAACAAATGTGGATCACCACTGGAGTAGATTTATTCTCTATTCCTACAACACAACGACAATACAACGTATAGACATTGTCAGATCCATCAATGAAGAAATAATTTCTTACAAGGTAATTCTTTATTTCTTAAATTAATTATAAATAATAAGTGATGATCTTATACATTGGTTCATGTGTTATTATATTGTCTATATTCTTTGATTCAATTTCATTGATTGTGATGTTTATCATCATGTAAATATCAAATTTATCATCAATCAGGATGAAAAGTGATTTTTGGAATGCCCCATACACCACTTTTTCTATTCACAAAACCTTCAAGTGGTGTCAAAGGGTTCACAAAATTATTTATAATTATTTAAAGACCATTTATTAATTTACTCATTTTTCATTATTTTTCAATTTCATTTTAATCATTCTTTAATCCAAATTGAGAGATCTGATTTTGTCCTCTTTGATTCTTGAAAATATAATCAAATCAATTAATTTTATGGAAAAAATAAATTAAAATATCTCATCTGGACATGTCGAGGAATCTGGAAGGACCCCATAGGAGTACACTCCATGTATCCCATAGTTGAATGTTATATGCCCTTGTTTAATGAACCCTGAATTAAATTGGAAATAATTTGAGATGTGTGTATTTATTATATGTAGTAAATTTAATTTTACACCACATATTTTCCAGGTCAACCTAGAGTATGGTCATCTAGAGTACACGATGTGTAACTTCTATACACAATTTGTAGTCCTTTAGACAAAGATAGCCCATGTATCTTCTTACATGTCTTACATGACTGGTGACCATGTAAAGTGAAGACTGTACTCCATATAGCCCATGTACATATGGTATACTCTAAAATTTCTTGATACACAGTTACATGCTAAATCCTTAGGAATGTTCCAAATATAGATGGTGAGAATAATACATAGCGTGTAGCTACAATGTAAACACTATGTACTTTTACCAAATTACCAAGAATTAAAAATTAGTTTATTATACTATTCAAACCTTATAATCATGTTTTATGTATGGTCATTAAGTTGATAGTACATTCAATGTGATGGATTAAATATATATGTGTGTATAATTAATTTCTACATAATGTCCATATCTACATATCCTTTATAAGTCATATTACAAAAATTTCTCTATGCTAAATGAATCATAACATTCTATGTAAATACGATGTGTTTTGTGTGGTCATTAAGTTGATAGTACACACAATTAAAGTACATGATATGTCATGTATTCCACATGTCTCAAGAGTAAATAGTAAGATATTATAATACACGTTGGGTAGTTCAAATAGGTACTCACCATATTTCCTTCAACATTCATTTTTTTTACATAGTAAATTTTATCTAAATTTATTTAATTTTTTGAAATTAATGATGGATGAGAATCTCATGAAAATTTGGATTAGAATTAAAATAAAAGAAATGATCAATTAAGGAAGATAAGTAATTTATTTGATCTCGATTTATCTTAAATAAGAATCATTAGAATTGAAATCGAATTTTATTAAATGTGTAATTCATTGTATGTGTATGGATGATCATGAGCTTAGATTAGACCGTAGTATGTGATTTGTTTCTTTTAATTTATTATTAAATTAAATTGTTTGATGGAGTTTCATCCATTCTCTCATTATGTAAGGGCCTGCATGCCCATCGTTTCTTTTATGTAAACCCTATAACCATTATTTTAGTTCCCCTCACCTGCGTATGAGAAAAATAATATATAATTGATGGATCTCCCATTCTAGTGGTGGTAGTTCATGTTTAGAATCATGCCAAAACCAATATAAGAGAGATGCGTAAGTGGACAGGTGGGAATCTAAACCATGAACCATATATGGTTCAAGGTGTTTTTCTCCTAGGTTGATTGTTAGTTTATATCCTTCTAGATAAACTAACCATTAATTAAATCTCATTATCATACAAGTTTATTATTTTATTTCTATCAGGTTGCATGGTTATTTAATTATGGATGTTTTTTACAATCACATGAATTAATGAATTAATAAGAATGCAAGATAGAACTAAAATAAACTGGATTATATGAATACTTTATCTAATACATGGTTAATCACTTAAGTAAATACAGTTAATATTAACATGCATGTAATAAATATAATTCACAAAAATTTATGCATAAATTTAAAATACCTCAATTATATATATTAAGTCGGTATAACCTACCACTAATTAAGTTAAAATTGAATCATTGTTCAAAGTTGCTGACTAGATAAATTTGGGGTGATTTTAATTATAATGGAATTATAAAATGAAGTTTTGGGTTGAATTAACTTTTTTCACATCAAGGATTGACTTCCAAAGCAAGATATAGTGTAACTATGAGGAAAATTTTGATTAACCCCAATTTAAGGATTGATGGATTGGGGATTCCAGTCAATATATCAAGGAACCATGAGTTAATGAAGTTGGAATTTTGAATGACTACCTAAAACCATTAAAATTTCTTGACCAGCCAAAGTTGGGGTGAGGAGAAGGGGAATATGGATCCTTTCTACTAGAATGTCAAAGCAACCGGATATTATGAATCCAATAGTGAGGGATATTGGGTTTCAATAAAATAGTGAGACATTAATAAATATAATATTTATTTATTTGTCTAAATTTAATTAGATTAATTACTAATACTCTGCTCATATTATTTATAGAGACAAAAATAAAAATTACTTCAAACACAACACTCTGGTCCATACACGAGAATGATAAATTTCTAAATGGAAATAATTTCTAAGAGTGGTAAATTCGCTTAAATGTTATCCTATAATGTGAATGGAAATTATATATGCTGAAATAACTTAGTTATAAAGAATCTTGTAAAGAGTATGATGAGAAAGAGTTATCTCTCTATGAGAAACATTTGAAAGATTCCACATATGTCTAGTGTTTCATGCTATCATACACGACCAATGAGATTTTGATGCAACATGAGGGAATGGATGTTTATAGAATGATGAATCACCTTTAGGATCTCTATCATGATAAGGCAATATAATAGAGAGATGAGATCTCCAATTCCATTTTTACAACTATGTTTGGAGATTCGGTGCCAGTTGGAGCTCATATCATCAAGCTTATTGGCTACATTGAACTCTTGGACATCTTAGGGATTAAATTCACAGATGAGTTTCACACAAATCCCATACATGACTCACTACCCGAGTCTTTCTCCAGTTTTATTGAAAATTATAACATGTGAAATAATGAAAATAGTCTTTCAAAACTTCTTACTAGGATTCTCTAAGTGTACAAAGACATGTTCCATGACAAACCCATGTTTCTTATGGTGAATAATAAAAGGAAGAAAAACATGAAGATTCCCAAGACACATAACAAGTCTAAAGATCCCAGGAACCATCCTTCCAAGAAGAGGAATATCCAAATGTAGGGAATGTAATAGGAAGTAGTATGTTTTTCATGTGGAAATCAAGGACACTAGAATGGGAACTTCACATAGAGGCAAGGGGAATCTAAATGTGTCTTCGATATAGAGTATAATAATTCAATATCTACACATTGGGTATTATATACATATTTTGGTGCTCAAAACTATATCCAAAGTAACTAACTAAGTATATTCTGAAATATTTCTTAATGAGAGGTGGATTTTCGAACTGTTAATGGTGCGAGGCTGGTAGCTCTAGCCATTAGAGACTACCACCTTTAATTTCCAGCAGGAATGATATTTGTTTTACTGGATTTTTATTGTGTACCAACTATTACCAAGATCATAATTTCTATATCCTAACTAGATACAAATGGTTTTATTTTTGAATTTGAAGATAAATTTTTTTCTTTTATAAAGAAAACATATGTTATGGAATGACACATTTAAATAACAGTCATTTATATTAAATTATGAAGGCCAAATATTAGAAATAGATAACAAATCATGTTCGCGTGACTCATATAACACTCAAATATGACATCACCATATTGATCATGTAAATGAGAAGCCTTTAAAAAATCTCTATAAAGATGGTTATTCATACTCTTTTGATCCAAAACCACTTAAAAGATGTCATGAATTTTTATAAAGAAAAATGAAAAAACCACCATTCGATGGACAGGGTAAAAGTTTCAGAGAGATTTTAGGATTGGTACATACTAATGAGTGTGGAATATTTCTAATAGAAACTAGAAGTGTGTATTCTTACTTTATAACTTTTACTAACGAATTGATTATATATGGATATGTTTATTGGATGAGGTATAAGTGTGAGTCATTTTAGAAATTCAAAGTACTCAAGATTGAAGTAGAGAATCAACATGGAAAGAATATAAATAATTTTCAATAGAAATTGTAAAATAAAATTTATATTTTTTCATCACTATATAGTCTATGTTTATAACTCAGATTCTGATGACCAGATAGATAAATTCAGGGATTAATTTTTAGGTTATTCTATGTCATAATATTTATGTAATTCATGAAAATAAATTTATCTACAATATATTTAATTATATTTTAATACCCCAGTATTTTGAAAATAAATATTGAATGCATAAAACACTGAGTCTCTAAAAAACAAACCTTTGTTATAACCTAGCCAATAAACATAATTTTTTCACCTATGTGATTTGAATTTCAAAAAACTAACATACATGATTGCATTTAGTAAGATATTTAGAGTTTGATAGGATCAACTTACATTTTTATGAAGAGTAACTTAACCCTTATGAATAGTATCATACTCTTATGAATATTATTGAATAGTAATTTAGCCAAAAAATAGAAACTTCATCCATGAATGTATAAATACAATTTAGACATCCTATAAGTGACAAAATGATCAATGAAAATTTATTGGTATTTTTGGAAGTCATAAATATTTTGATTAAAATTTTATTATTAATTTAATAATTTAACATGTAATTTTATTTTCATAAAATTTAATACTAAATTGATATTTTATTGCCTTATGTTTATAAGATAATTTTACGAGACCTTGATTAACTTTTTATGGTGTTATAAAATGAGTTATAGTTTTAAAGTTGTTTTTTAATAAATTTTGATTTTATTTAAATATTGAATTAAAAATAATTAGAAAATTATTTTCAAAAAATTGATTTCATTTTTTAATTCTACACAATGAAAAATGGTTGGGTTGATTTTTTGCGATTTTCTAAAATAGTTGAATTTTTATGAATAGTGAAATATGGAAATTTACCGTATATATACATTTTGAGTTAAATACATTTTTCCTAGGATCATCATTGATGTAATCACCCTTGATTTGAACTCACATGAACTTATTACTATTTCTGGTCATGGAATCATCACTATTTCTTATCTTATGTAAAATATTAAACTAATGATTAAAATATTAAGAAACCCCTCCTCTCATCCACTATAAAAAACATCCACACTCCCCTTTTCTCTTCACTCCTCTCAAGACTTGTGCCTTGTATAAATTCTGTTCAAATTCCCTCCCAAGATCCTCCCCCACGTCCATCATCCATTGGTCTCATAAAAAGACCAAATCTTCTCCCCTAAAGAGGCTCTCAAGGAAGATTAATTCAAGAGGTAAATTCCTTATTTCAATTCTTTTACTTTATTATTAATTTCCTTTGTTTTCTTTTCTACTCTCACATATCCTCATCCAAATATTATGAAAACTCTAGTAACATACATGTATTGTAACGTTTTTATTATTATGGAATAAGTTATTTTCATCTCTATTTTACCCTTCTTTTATGCTAGTAGTAAAAAATACCAACTGAGATGTGTTATTTTACCACATTCAAGGACGATGGGTTTTCAATTTCTATTATCATATTCAGTTATGGGCATGAAACAATTATTATGGTTGAAAAAAACTATAATATATTTATTATGTATTATTTATCATTCTGTAATCTTTTTGTACACATGGTTTTGATTTATAAAGCAAAATGAGCTCGTTCTGTTAAAAAACGCCAATTAACCCAAACGGTTATCATTAAATAATTTATATGATGACTCATCTTCACTGTATGTAATAAAATGAAATTTATTACCATTTAACCTTATGTATTTTCACTAAAATAATATAACTTCAACTCTATACAACTATCCTCATTTTACATGATTCTCTATTCATGTATATTAGTATACTGATCATCAAACAAACGGACCCGAACAATTAAATTGAAACTCTTAACCCATCAAAAAGGCCATGAATGAACTAAATAAGGTTATACCAAATCAATTAAATATAGAGGAGGTTATGGAATTATTAATTAATTAACCTAAATTTGACTATTCTGGTCATTAATGTCAAGTAAAGAACACCACCAGACTTAAGGTAAGGGTTTCCTCATCTCACTTCCATTTTTGTGAGATATTCCTTAATAACTAATATTTCTTCTATATGGTGTATGTATACTGACCATTGATATATCATATCATGAATATATTTATTTTTATAATATTCAACGTATCATTTGATGACTATTAATTTTGGTGCATACAATTCAATTGGTTATAAAGTTGTAATTATTTTCTACCTGAACCTCTATTTTCATTCGGCTTGCTCTTATTCTCTACTCACAATAATGAAATAACTATTTATTCTTTTATAATCCTAATAAATTATATTTTAATGTTATATATATGTGTACCAATCATAATCCTTCATTATTTTATGGGGAGTTACATGTTATTAAATAATCTTTCAAAAATTCTTCTAAATTGCAAGCCCGATTCAAGGAACTTCTCGAATTCAAAACTATTTTGAAGTTCACTATATAATGTATTTTAAGCCATATTTTTTTTAAATCACACATTTTAACATGAAAAATATATATTTTTCATTTCTGATTTTATGAAAGAAAACATTCCTTTGCGCTTTAAAATCTCTTTAATGAATTCCTTAAACCACACTAAAATGGTTCAACTATAAAGCTTCTTTAAAAAAAAATTTTACATGATTTCACTTTAGTGGGACATCATTTATGCCTCAAATATAATTTCAATATCCTTAAAATTTAATTTCTAGGATATAAATGTTTGAAACCATATATATGAAAAATACATTTTTTTCCAAAAGAGCTCTTCTTTCCAAAGTAAAATATATTTTTCTCACCTCAATTTAACTTTTGGAGATATATTACATGTTCACCATTTATTTATTTCATGTGGTGTATGTAATTAACATTTTTTTATCATATCTAGATTCTCATTATTCTCATGATATTATAGGGGATAATTATTTAAATGTTTCATGGTGGTATTGGACACTTTGGAATGTTTAAGGATTGTTTTCTCAAGAATGTTTTAATGGTATCATTTAAAAGTTTCTTTATTTATGTAACAATCCTTTGATGAAACTTGTATTTCATAGTGTTTTATCACCTATGATATCATATACAATATGTTTTTGAAGGTTTTCTGATTAGTTTGAATGTGGATGTTCTATTTTGTTACCATTCACCATATTAGTCCAAATGGTTAGTGTTTATGTTTAATCAATTGGTAATGTTATTTACATTTCATATGTTTGTTCAAATATGAATTTATATGTTGTTTTTATTTATACCAATTAATATTAGGAATGAATTGGACTTAGTATGTGATGGGCGGGGCCAGCTATAGACCCTCGGTGCATCGGTAGGTCTCATGAGACAAATAGATATGGACTCAGACGAGGCCTTTCCCATTTTTAGATATGGTTTTGGCTGATTCCTTAATCATTTTTAGATGTCCTGGTCGAGGGCTTGATGGTATGTTTTAAAATGTATGACATATGAATTTCCGTCATTATGAAACTAGTAATTGAAATTTTATGTGGTTATTCAATTAGTAGAATACCCATGATTATGCTTTATTATGTCATTAAATTTTCAGCTCTTATTCGTACCATAATGTGTTCAAGTTTATTTTTAAAGGCATGTGTTTTAGTTATTCACCATGCCTATTGTTTTTATTTATGATATCTTCTGTTGTATTTTTTACCTTTACTAAGCATCTAAGATCACCTATTTCTTATGTTTCATTTTCTCAGTACATGAATAAGTTTATTATGAATGACTTGTTGGGATAAACATAGAGTTTTGGATGTTACCAATAAAACTTATAAGTTTTATTTCATTTCAAGTTATAATGATGAACATATGTATGTTTCTGGTATTCCAAAACTATTAAACTACTCTATCCTTTGGAATACTAATTTATTTTAAGCATTCCAATGTAATGAAATAATGCACTGGCTTCAGGAAACTGGGGTTGGGGCATTACAGTTGTTATTAGATGAAGTTTGGTAGAAAATATGGAAACTAGATTTAGAAAACATAGATTAGAGAAAAAACCCTAAGATAATAATTATGGATAAGTATACATGTACATCCTAGAGCATTGGTAAGTAAGATATTATGTGGATCCTTCTAGAAAATACATCCCTATCTGGATAATACAAGTGGATGTGGTTCTGGCACAAATGTACCTATGAGTAACAACTCCGACAAGAAGTTTCAGTCTTGACCCGAGGTATACTGGTACACGACAATTGAACTTACTGCACACCTAGTCTGACACTCCCTGGGGATATGCTTAAGATAATTCATTGTTTTCTTTACCAAACATTATGAAGGATTTATGTTCCCATATCAACCAAAGTATACAGATCAATGATTTAGGACGCATTAATTTATGTTATGTTTAGAGTTATAGAGGGTTCATTATTTTATGAGCTAATATATTATATTGAATTGATTAGAAATGGTGCCTAGATAATGTAATGATAACTTCACCACTGCATGTGATGAAAATATTAAGAAGGATAATATCTATTGTGGTCTTAATCTATCATTTCAAAGGAAGATAGTCTCTCATGTATCCTCATCTTATGAGGAAATATTATCATTTGTTAACAAGATATGTAAATAATTCTCTATGTCCTATGGATTTCAATGGAAGCAAGAAAAGAAGAGGATGGATGAGAAAAATATGGATAATGGGAATAAGGGAAAGAAGGGTTTTCCCACATGTGATAACTGTTGAAATAATCACCCTAGTAAATACTTGAAAGGAATGGAAGTTTATTATATGTGTGCAGAAAAAGGACACTAATTTTATGATTTCAATGGAAATAAAAAGGTTTCCAATGTATAATGCTTGAACTACAAGTATATGGAACATTATGCGAATTAACGTCCCAATCGTCAAAGGAATATACCCCAAATGATGTTACTAGATAATGAGAAAGTCATGATACTATCACAAATAAAGTGGAATGATTAATATGCCTCATCAAGAAAGATTTCATTTGAATATTTTATCATAAATTTATTGGTTATAATAATTATATAATATACAAGGATTGTACTTTAGTACTATTTCATTAAGTATTTGAGGTTGTATGATGATTTGTACCAATGATAAGTGACTCAGTATAAAGTTAATATCTTTGGAAAGAATATGGTTGAGGGAAAGACAACCCTAACTATATTCTATATGATCAAGATAATGATGAAGAAATGATTTATTTGGATAAGTACTAACTAACTCAAAAATTATTATTGAATTGTTGACAAGTGGTCTATGCTATCATTGATGGATTTTACAACATTTTGGATATAAGGAATATATCCAATAGCATGTGTAAGGATGAATGCATGTTTCCAATAATTTTTTATGGTAATTTGGGTTATTTCCATATTTTAGGAGGATACATGATGAAGATATTCACATGTTGGGAATGTGAAAATTTAGGCATGCTTCATGTTGATTAAAGGAAAATAAGGGAGCAGATACATTAAGTTGGATATATCATGGAGTTCTAAACAAAATGAAGATTTCCAAGGAACATGTGTAGATGGATCTATCAAGGATGGATATGGGAATGATTCTAAAGTATTGTTTCATGATATTTTGGAAAGTTAAACCATTTAAGATGTTTTTTAAGTTGATCATTGTATGAGGTTGTAGAGCTTAATGTCACCACATGATGCAACCTGTGCTAAGAGATGAAGTGTAGATAGTTGAAGGCACCAACAATGGATAAGATTGTGTTTATAAAATAGAAATGTATATTTACACTCTTATAGAGTGGAATAATTCCTAAACTCTAGGAAAAATGTATTAAATAAAAATTTTGTCCTATTATCATATTTTTTCACAATAGTAATGAATTTTTTCAAAACTGTAGTTTATGGTTTTTTTGGTAATGATATTTCATTTGATCACGTTCTCTATCAGTTTCCATCAAAACCTGATGGTTTGATTATTATTCTATGACCATGTTTCGTAATTATAAATCTTAGTTTTGTAGTAACTGATTAATTTCTCTTTCCCTCTTATTAGGAGGATATTTTAGCTGTATTCTTGATGTGGGATTCCGACAAGGGAATTTTCAAGTATCAACCATTAACTTTCGAAGTTCAATTTAAAATTTTGAGGGTGAAATTTTTTTAAGGAGGGAAGAATGTAACACCCCATGATTTTGTAGATAAACATTTAATGCATTAAATAATGAGTCTCTTCAAAACAACACATTTTATAACCTAGCTAATAAACATAATTTTTTTATTTATGTGATTTGAATTTTGAAAAACTAATATACACGACTGCATTCAGTAAGATATTTAGAGTCTGATAGGATCAACATACATTTTTATGAATAGTAACATGACCCTCATGAATATTAACATACACTTATGAATAATAATTAATAGTAAATAGTCAAAAAATAGAATCGTCACCCATGAATGTATAAATACAATTTATACATCTTATAAGTGAGAAAATGATCATAGCATAAGTATTGGTATTTTTGTAAGTTATAAATATTTTAATTATAATTTTATGATTAATTTAATAATTTAGCATGGAATTTTATTTTCATAAAATGCAATCCTAAATTTATATTTTATTGTCTTATGGTTATAAAATAATTTTATGAGACCTTGATTAACTTTTCAAGGTGTTATAAAAAAAGTTATAGTTTTAAAGTTGTTTTTTAATAAATTATGATTTTATATAAAAATTGAATTAAAAAAATTAGAAAATTATATTAAAAAAATATATTTCATTTTATAATTATACACGTTGAAAAATTGTTGGGGTGAAATTTTGGTATTTTTCTAAAATACTTTAATTTTTTATGAATAGTGAAATACGCTAATTTACCATATATATACATTATGAGTTAAATATAGTATTCCTAGCATCATATCTTATATAATAACCCTTGGTTAGAAATCACATTATTGTATTACTATTTTTGGTCATGGAACCATCACTATTTCTTATCTTATAGAAAAATAATAAACTAATGATTAAAATATTAAGAAAACCTTCCTCTCCTCCACTATAAAAACCACCCACACTCCCCTCTTCTCTTCAATCCTCTAAAGCCTTGTGAATTTCCTAAATTCTGATCAAATATAATCCCATTATCCTCCCCCCCCCCCACATAAAATATCCCTTTTTATCATAAAAATACCAAATCCTCTCCCCTAAAGAGGCTCTCAAGGAAGATTAATTCCAGAGGTAAATTCCTCTTTTCAATTATTTTACTTTCTTTTCAAGTTCCTTTATTTTATTTTCTATCCTCACCTATCCTCATCCAAATATTATGAAAAATCTAGTACCTTAAATTTATTTTTCTTTTTTTAGGATTGTGGAATATGTTATTATCATCTCTCCTTTACCCTTCTTTTATGATTGCAGTAAAAACACCATCTGAAATGTGCTAATTTAACACATTCAAGGACAATGGGTTTTAAATTCCTATTACTGTCTTCAATTATGGTCATGAAACCATTATTATGGTTGAACTAGATGATAATATATTTATTATGTCTCATTTATGGTTCTAGAGTCTTTTTGTACAAGTGGTTTTGATTTATAAAGCAAAATGATTTTGTTGTGTTCAAAAAACCACCAATAAACCCAAATGGTTATCATTAAATAATTTATATAATGATTCATCTTCACTCTATGTAATAAAATTATATTTAAAACTCTCTAATATTATGTATGTTCAATAAAAATAGATAACTTTAATTCTGGACAACCATCCTCATTTTACATGATTCTCTGTTCATGTATATAAGAATACCGATCATGAAACAAACGGACCCGAACAATGAAATTGAACCTCTTAACCCATCAAAAAGGAAATAAATAAACTTTATAAGGTATTAAAAAATAAATAAAATTTATATGAGGTTATGGAAATATTATTTAAATAACCTAAATTTTAATTTTCAGGTCAATAAGGTCAATTAAAGAACACCATCAGACTTAAGGTAAGGATTTCCTCATCTCACTTCCATTTTTATAATATATTACTAAATAAGTAATATTTGTTGTGAATGGTGTGTGTATACTGACCATTGATGTATTATATAATTAATATATTTATTTTATTGATATTAAATTTATCATTTGATGATTATTAATTTTGGGGAATAATATTCAATTGGTTATAAAGTTGTAAGTATTTTCTACCTGAACATCTATTTTCATTCGGGTTTCTCTTATTCTATACCCACCTCAATGAAATTATTATTTATTATTATGTAATCCTAATAAATTATATTTTAATTTTCTATATATGCATACCAATAATAATACTTCTATATTTTATGGGGTTTTACATGTTTTAAAATATTCTTTTAAAAATTATTCTGAATTACAAGCTCGCATCAAATAACTTCTCAAATTCATACCTATTTTGAATTTCACTAGATAATATATTTTAAGCCATATTTATTTATTCTAAAATCAACCATTTTAACATGAAAAATATATTTTGGTTCATTTATGGTTTTTTAAAATCAAACATCCCTTTGTGCATTAAAATCTCTTTAATGAGTTCCTTAAACCGCACTAAAATGTTTCAATTCTAAAGCTTCTTTAAAAACTCCTTTTACATAATTTCAATTTAGAATGACGTCATTGATTCCTCAAATAAAATTTCAATGTCCTTAAATTTTCTTTTCTGGGATATACATGTTTAAAACTATGTATATGGAAAATAAAAATGATTTTCCAAAATTTCTCTTCTTTCCAAAGTAAAATGGAATTTTCTCACCTCACTTTAACTTTTATGAGATATATTTATTGTTCACCACTTATTTATTGCATGTGGTGTACATACTGACCTTTTTTATCTCATATCTAGAGTCTTATTATTCTCATGATATTCTAATTTATTATGATTTAAATATTTCAAGGTGGTATTGGACACTTTAGAATGTTTAAGGTTTATTTCCTAAAGAAGTTTTTGATGGTCTCATTTAAAAGTATCTTTATTTATGTGAATACCCTTTGATTAATATTGTATTTAATAGAGTTTTATCACCAATTGTATCATATAAAATATGTTTTTGAAGCTTTTCTGATTTTTTTAACATGGATGTTCTATTTTGATACCATTCACCATATTAATCTGAATGGTTAGTGTTTAGGTTTAATGACTGAGAAATGTTATTTACATTTCATATTTTAGTTTCAATATTAATTCATACATTTTTTACATTTATACCCATTCATACGAGGAATTAATTGGACTTAGTATGTGGCGGGTGGGTCCATTATATCCCCTCGATGCATCGGTGGGTCTAATGATACAAATAGAAATGGACTTGGTCGAGGCCTTGCCCATTTTTAGATATGGTTTTGGCTGAGGCCTTAATCATTTTTAGATTTCATGGCCGAGGTCTTGATGATATATTTAAAAATGTCCATAATATGAATTTCACTCATTATCAAACTAGTAATTGAATTTTCATATGGCTATTCTACTAGTAGAATACCCTTGTTTATGATTTGTTATGGAATTGTTTATTCAGCTCTTATTCCTACCATAATGTGTTCATGTTTATTTTTAAATACATCTGTTTTAGGTTTTCACCATGCCTAATGTTTATGTTTATGATATCTTCCGCTATATTTCTTACCCTTACTGACCATCTGAGATCACCCCTAACTTATGTTTCATTTTATGAGGACAAGAAGAAGTTTATTATGAATGACATGTAGGGGTAAACTTAGAGTTGTCGATGTTCCCAGTAAAAATTATATGTTGTATTTCATTCCATGTTGTAATGTTGAACCTATATATGTATCTTGTATTCTAAAGCTACTAAACTACTCAGTCCTTTGGTATATGACTTTCTTGTAACCATTCAAATGTAATGAAATAATGCACCGTCTCTAGGAAACTAGGGTTGAGGTGTTACATTTATTATCTAAAAATGTTCTTTACAGTTGAGTGAAAAGTCTATATTTTAAAATGCACATTAAGTACTCAGTTCCATGGAAACACACTTAGATTTTCATAAAAGTATAAAAAACTATCATTGATCTATAATTGGCATGTAGGAATGAACTTCACACCATTCTAGAAAATGATGTTTTCTAAATAAGCTATTGTTAATTTTCTATTTTAACCATTAAATAGGTAGAAAATAATTGTGACATGATCCATTTTGATAAAATGAGATCTTTTTGTAATGAAGCTCGAAGAAAAAAAATTAATATGATTTTAGATTGTAATAAATAATTTGGTTTCATTATGACATATAGTGTACTCAAAATTATGGAAAACACATGTTTTTAATTTAAAATTAACATTTCAGATCAAATCATGTCACACATTGAATTCCAATAAAGATTAATAGTCATGGAAGTCCAAGGAAAAAAATATTTGATTCATTTTTGGAATATAGAAACAAACTATACATCGTTTTTATATGCCTTGTGCTTATAATTATTTAAAAAATGTGTTCTCAATTTAGAGGTGGAATTTTAGTTCAAAATGAGGTTACTTGGATCAATTTTGATAAAATGGGACTGTACTGTTCTAAAACTCTAGGGAAATAATCATTGATCTGTTTTTGACATGTATGAATGAACCAAACATTATTATGATGTGTGGTATGGTTAGAATGGATGAAAACATGTGTTTTCAATTTAAAATCATTATTTAAATTCAAAAACATGGATAGTATTCCTAGTTTTGATAAATCTCTCTATAATTTTCATGGAAATATATGAAAATAGTATGTGATCCATTTGTGGAACATAATAAAAAACTATACATCTTCATGTTGCATTGTGTGGTTGGAATGATTGAAAACTCATGTTTTCAATTTAATGGTGAAATTTTAGTTCAAAACATTCATGACCCAAACAATTATTAGAAACTGAGTTCTGATTATCATTAGAATATTGAAAAATAATATTTGATATATTTTTGGAAAGTAAAATTGAACTTTCATTCCAACATGTGGTGTGCCTAGATTGATGTAAAATGCGTGTTTTTGATTTTAAAATCACATTTTAGTTTAAAATGTTCAACACATAATCAATTTTTAATGGAGGGGAACCTAAAAAATCTAGTGTTTACATTAGATTCATTCCAACAATGGGTAAGATAACTAGGGAAAGAAATAGATATCCATTCACTAAAGTGATGGAGTAGTAAATAAATGATTGAAGTCTAATAATTATAAAGGAAACTAGATAATTTTTCCTTTTTTTAATGTAGTCTAAACCATCCAAGAATGGATATTTAATGTTTAATAAATGACTTATAAATAATTTTAGGAATATTCTATAATTTTTTTAATAAAGAAACATTATTTTAAATTGATAAAAAATACAAACTAAAATATAAAAAACATTTGTTCCTGAATACAATTAAATTCCATAATTAATATGTCATAGAAATTATTTGAAATAAAATTTTTATAGAAGAATCATTGTTTCGTTACCAACTATATATTTTTATTATAATAGTAGCTTGGAGTAGATAAAACCATTAATCTAAAATATAAAGAGACACAACAAATTAAAGTGATATGATGATGTTAACACACATATAGAAGTATGAATTACAATAAATGTTAAAATAAACATGGAAAACATCAACAACTTTAATCATCCTCATTGAACCATCCCAAAATAGGGGATCCATTATCATTTCCTTTTTTATGCTTAAGGAATCCAAAATCATCCACCTTTATCCATGAACCATAGGTATGTAAGAAACCATCATTATGGATATCCCAAAGAGCCTTCCCAAAGATATTCTAGTGTGGGAAGAAACCATTGAAGGGATTCAAAATAGAAAAAAAGAAGAATATAAAGTTAAAAGGATGTTTTATTACCTAATAAATTATCATTCTTGTCTTGGTATCAAATGGGATGTGGAAAGATTTTATTATATAGGTGAATAACAATATTTTTAAGAATAAAATGAAAATGGGATAATATATTAATAATTAAAACACAACATATTGGATTTCATAAGGCTTTATAAGAAGAATCATCCAACATGAGTGTGTTGGAGTCATTGGAGATATCATTATCCCATGGGAGATATAGATTATTCCCACTCAGTATTTTTTTAGTTCATTCAAAAAGAGAGGCCAACACTTGTTTTTAGGAGTCTTCAAACCTATATTAATGAAATGGTATTGATCTTGAAAATGTGTTGTTTTGGTTTCCCATTTTTGGTGTTGTTAATTATGTGCAGTTTTAATATCACTAGTGCAGAAAACGTTTTTTACGTCACCATTTTTTACGTCGGTTATATAAAACCGACGTCATAATATGTAAAACGAGGTTTTTTACGTCAGTTATTTAATAACCAACGTAAAAACCTGTGTTTAGTACACCTTTAACGTCGGTTATTTTTATAACCGACGTTATTAATCGCGCGGCTTCGTTTTTTACGTCGGTTATACATTAACCGCCGTAAAAAACAGAAGCAGGGGGCGTTTGTTACGTCGGTTATTCAATAACCAACGTAAAAAACGCGGTTTTTGAAGGCCTTTTTACGTCGGTTATAAAATAACCGACGTAAAAAAAGAATCCGCAGATTTTTTTGACGTCGGTTATGGAATAACCGACGTAATAAAATGCGGATTTTGAGCCCTTTATAACGTCGGTTATAAAATAACCGACGTAACAAAAGAATCAGAGGAAGGTTTTTCCGTTGGTTATTCAATAACCGACGTTATAAATGTTTTTAAAAAAATTATAACGTCGGTTATTGAATAACCGACGTGATAACTCATTTAAAAATTTACCCAGACCCGTCGATTGTCATTCGCGAGTTTACCTTCGACAGTTGCGACTCATCTCTCTCACGCGTAAACCCGAATCGGCTCGTCCATTTCATGGGTTTAGATTCGTTTTGCGATCATTGTTTCTCATATTTAATCTCCTCGGATCAATCATCTAAACTCGCAGCACTCAGGTAATCCTCCCACTCGTTCGTTTTTTTTCGCGGATAGTATATATATATGTGTTGTGATTTTTTTGTTGAAACTAGCTAAGATTCTTCGATTGCGAACCCTTTTAACTCGTTTTGGCACCATAATCTTATTTATCATCCCTAGATCTATTAGTTCGACTTGCAATATTGACTAATTTTATGATTTCACTAATTTTTCATCGTTTTCTATAAATCCCCGAGAGGGTTGGGGCGTGTCCATTTGGATGGGTTTCCCTTTTACAGTTGTTACTACTTTATTCACACACAACCATGGCATAGGTGCATGGATTTGAGATCACATCACCATTTTCACCCCCTGCAAACAAAGTTTCACGAGGAGGACTCGCCAGATTTCCCCTCGGCATGTTAAAAATTTTAGATACCCTCTTTTCAGCAAGTAAAAAATTAACTAGTTTTTTCTTCACTACTTATCCTAAACAAATAAAACCACAATTCTTTCTAGAACCTCTACTAGATCCATTGCATCCATCAACATACATATTTGGATCTGAAAGCATCCCTTAAGCCTTATGTTCGATGCTAACATCCTTTACTGATCTATAGAAAATATGATGGTCTGCTAAGCTCTCCATTTAAAAGTCAAACCCCACCAATTATTCATCCTCATCATGAGAAAATGGCACAACATCTGAATTTCTGATTCAATCTCTTGGGTCACTGAACAAACATTAACTCCTTTAAATCCACACCTGGAATAGACAACCTAATGTCGAGTTCCTTCTCTATCTATTGAAACTCAGTTCTTCCTCCACACCTAAAAACTTTCTTTGAATGGCCCAACTTCTTGTTATGGTAAAGTTTCAGTGATTCCAGGGGGGTGGGAGGGCTATCAAGAGGGTTGGGGGTGTCCAGGGGGGTGTCCAAGGGGGTAGGGTGTGGGGGGTGGTGTCCAGGAGGGGTGGGGGGCTTTCCAGAGGGGTCGAGGGGTGTCCAGGGGGGTTTACAAGGGGGTGGGTGGGTGTGGGGGGCTGTCCAAGGGTGTGGGTGGGTGTTGGGGGGTGTCCAGGGGGGTGTCCAAGGGGGGTAGGGGGTGGGGGGTGGTGTTTAGGAGGGGTGGGGGGGCTGTCCAGAGGGTTGGGGGGTGTCCAGGGGGGTGTCCAAGCAGGTCGGGGGTGGGGGTTGTGTCCAGGAGGGGTGGGGGTGATTTCTAGAGGGGTCGGGGGCTGTCCAGAGGGGTCGGGGGGTGTCCAGGGTGGTGTCCAAGGGGATGGGTGGGTGTGGGGGCTGTCCAAGGGGGTGGCGGCCTATCCAGAGGGGTCGGTGGGGTGTCCAGGGGGGTGTCCAAGGGGTTGGATGGGTGTGGGGGGCTGTCCAAGTGGGTGGCGGCCTCTCCAGAGGGTATTTGGGGTTGTCCGGGTGGGTGGGGGGGTTGTCCAGAGGGTTGGGGGATGTCCAGGGGGGTGTCCAAGGGGGTAGGGGGTGGGGGGTGGTGTCCAGGAGGGGCGGGGGGCTGTCCAGAGGGGTCGGGGGGTGTCCAGGGGGGTTTACAAGGGGGTGGGTGGGTGTGGGGGGCTGTCCAAGGGTGTGGGTGGGTGTTGGGGGGTGTCCAGGGGGGTGTCCAAGCAGGTCGGGGGTGGGGGGTTGTGTCCAGGAGGGTTGGGGGTGCTTTCTAGAGGGGTCGGGGGCTGTCCAGAGGGGTCGGGGGGTGTCCAGGGTGGTGTCCAAGGGGATGGGTGGGTGTGGGGGGCTGTCCAAGGGGGTGGCGGCCTGTCCAGAGGGGTCGGTGAGGTGTCTAGGGGGTGTCCAAGGGGTTGGATGGGTGTGGGGGGCTGTCCAAGTGGGTGGCGGCCTCTCCAGAGGGTATTTGGGGTTGTCCGGGTGGGTGGGGGGGCTGTCCAGAGGGTTGGGGGATGTCCAGGGGGGTGTCCAAGGGGGTAGGGGGTGGGGGTGGTGTCCAGGAGGGGCGGGGGGCTGTCCAGAGGGGTCGGGGGGTGTCCAGGGGGGTTTACAAGGGGGTGGGTGGGTGTGGGGGGCTGTCCAAGGGTGTGGGTGGGTGTTGGGGGGTGTCCAGGGGGGTGTCCAAGGGGGTAGGGGGTGGGGGTGGTGTCCAGGGGGGTGTTATATCTTACTATATTTTGTTTAAAAAATAATATTCAAGCATATTTTTTTAAATACACATCGATTTGTTTTATATTTCAAAATTGTTTACATTCAAATTATGATTTTTTTCATATAAACCTATATTTGTCTTATCTAAAAAATATATATATTTTTTCTATTTGTTATAGGTAATAATGAGTCGAAGTTGGATTACGACACATCGAATGAGCAATGAATATGAGGAAGGTGTTGATGCCTTTTTGGAATTTGCTAAACGAAATGTTCCAAGTAGTGACATTTTTTTCTGTCCATGCCTGAAATGTCTGAATATGAAGAAGTTGAAAAGTAGAGAGATAAAAGATCATCTGATTTGTCATGGTTTCAATCCGAGTTACAACCCTTGGATTTGGCATGGCGAAACTAGACAGAATGTCACTGATGATAATGAATCGCAAGATGGTAACTCCGATGGAATTGAAGAAATGATTCGCGATATTGTAGCAGAACAAATTGAGATAGAACCGACAGTTGCACGTCTATATGGTGATGCCGAAAAACCATTATATCCTGGTTGTACAGATTTTATGGTTTTGTCGGCGGTGTTAAGATTGATTAACCTGAAGGTGAAACATGGATGGAGTGACAGAAGTTTTACAGAGCTGCTACAATTGATGAAAGACATTCTTCCAAAAGATAACGATCTTCCAGATTCACATTATAAGGCCAAAAAAATATTATGCCCGATGGGATTGGGATACAGGAAAATACATGCCTGTCCGAATGACTGCATTATATATAGGAAGGAATATGAATTTCTGAAAGAGTGTCCTAAATGTGGGACATCACAGTATAAGGTGAAAGAAAAATCACAAGCTGATGTAGAGATTACAAAGCTCCCTTCAAAGGTATTTTGGTATCTTTCTATAATTCCTCATTTCAAACGTTTATTTGCTAATTCACATGATGCAAAAAGGTTAAGATGGCATGCTGATGAGCGGTTATGTGATGGAAAAATACGTCATCCAGCTGATTGTCCACAATGGAAGAAAATTGATGCCCAGTACCCTACATTTGGAAATGAAATTAGAAATCTGAGACTAGGCTTGTGCACAGATGGAATGAATCCATACCGAACCCTCAGTAGCACACATAGTTCATGGCCTGTTTTATTGGTAATTTACAACCTCTCTCCTGAAGTTTGTATGAAGCGCAAATATGTCATGTTGAGTATCATGATCTCTGGTCCAAAGCAACCCGGCAATGATATTGATGTATACTTGTCACCGCTGATTGATGATTTGAAACTGTTATGGGCTGATGGTATTAGGGTGTATGATTCTTATAAAATGGAATATTTTCAACTGCATGCAGTGATTCTATTCACTATAAATGACTTCCCAGCATATGGAAATTTGTCTGGATATAGTGTTAAAGGGCGTAAAGCATGTCCAATTTGCGAACAACAGACATCATATTGTCAATTGCATCATGGGAGGAAAACAGTGTACATGGGCCATCGAAAGTTTTTGCCTATGGATCACCCTTATAGAAGAATAAAAAAGGCATTCAATGGCTCACAAGAATTTGATACTGCTCCAAAACCTTTATCCCCAGATTTGTATTTTGAGAGGGTGAAAAACCTTGATGTGACATTGGGAAAGACACAGAAATCTGGTAATGATAGACATATTTGGAAGAAAAGGTCAATATTTTTTGAGCTACCATATTGGAGGTATCATGAAGTCAAACATAATATTGATGTCATGCACGTGGAGAAGAATATCTGTGATTCTTTGATCGGAACATTGCTAGATATTAAAGGAAAGACAAAAGATGGGTTGAATGCAAGGTTAGACCTACTATCAATGGGAATACGTTTGGAGTTAGCTCCCACTCCTAAAGGAAGACGAACATTTCTTCCCCCGGCTTGTCATACATTATCGAAGAGGGAGAAAAGTAGCTTCTGTCAGTGTCTTCATGATATCAAAGTGCCTCAAGGTTATTCTTCAAATGTAAAAATTTTTGTCTCATTGAAAGACTTGAAGTTGATAGGTATGAAATCACATGATTGTCACGTCATGATGCAACAAATTCTACCAGTTGCACTGTGTGGAACATTGCCCATCCGTGTCAGAAAGACTATAATGAGGTTGTGTTATTTTTTCAATTCAATTTGTAACAAGGCGATTGATGTGAATGCTTTGAACATTTTGGAAAAGGATGCAATTTTTATAGTTTGTCATTTGGAAATGTATTTTCCTCCAACTTTTTTTGATATGATGGTGCATTTAATGATTCATCTGGTTCGAGAAATAAAGCTTTGTGGACCTGTATATCTTCGTTGGATGTATCCTTTTGAAAGGTATATGAAAATATTAAAGGGATATGTTAAAAATCCATATCGACCTGAAGCCTCCATTATTGAAAATTATATTTCTGAGGAGGTAGCAGAGTTTTGTATGAGCTACTTGGCTACGGCGCAACACATAGGTTTGCCTCCATCTCGCCATGAACGGGTTAATAATGAGGTAAAGGGGATTCGTGGCTTGAAAGTCAAATCACTGTCAGCTGAACATATGAAGAAGTTAGAATCATACATCTTGAATAACATAGCTGATGTTCAACAGTATATCACATTGCATATTAATGAGTTGAAACAATGTCATCCAAAGAAGAAAGAAATGTGGATTTTGAATGAGCACAACAAAACTTTTTTGCCATGGTTTAAAAAGACCTTGCTTGGTAGATCAGATGTATCAGAGACATTAAAATGGATAGTCGGTGGTCCATCTTTAAATGTGATAACATGGTCCGCTTATGACATTAATGGCTATACATTTCATACGAAAGCTCAGGACAACAGAAGTGCAGTTCAGAATAGTGGTGTATTGGTGTTTGCAGAAGCAATGCATTTTTCGAGTGCTAAGTACAGAAACCCAATTTCGGCATCAAGTGCATATTATGGAGTGATTGAAGACATATGGGAGGCTGATTACTTTAAAATTAAAGTTCCTGTTTTTAACTGTAAATGGTTTGTCGGTAACAACAGTGTCAGACACGATGAATTTGGAATGACACTTGTTAATCTGAATAGATTGGAAGACACAGCTGATTCTTTTATAATGGCAACACATGCCAAACAAATTTTCTATGTAGTAGATCAATCAGATATGCAGTGGGCTGTTGTTTTACAAGGGAAAAACAATATGTTGGTGAGGATGAATTTGATGAAGATGCTGATTTATGTGAGATCCCTACTTCCATGGAAAGATTAACAGAACATAATGATGAGTATGTTGAAGACATGGTTTGTGCCATAAGGAACAATCACGACGAAGGAATTTGGGAAAACAATCCAACTGTACATTCCTAAAATTACAGGTAACACATGTTTATTTCTTGTTTACATTTAGTTTTTTCATATAATGTTAGATATTGTAAATTTTTTACATATTAAAACATGTATCAAACCAAAACGATAAAACAATAAAAACCGTAAAGAGGAGAAGTCCTGGGCGCACCGGCTGGCCGGTGGTGGATCACCGGTTGGCCGATGGTCCAGAGCAAAGCTCTGTCTGGTCCACCGGCCGGCCGGTGATGAGCCAGCGGCCGGCCGGTGATGAGCCAGCGGCCGGCCGGTGATGAGCCAGCGGCCGGCCAGTGGTCCAGACAGAGAGGAAGGCTCTCTGTCTGGTCCACCGGCTGGCCGGTGGTGATCCAGCGGCCGGCCGGTGGTCCAGACAGAGAAAGGCTGTCTGGTCCACCGGCCGGCCGGTGGTGATCCAGCGGCCGGCCAGTGGTCCAGACAGGAAGGCTCTGTCTGGTCCACCGGCCGGCCGGTGGTGAGCCAGCGGCCGTCCAGTGGCACCAGGCAGTGGGCAAGTCTACTGCCTGGGTCCTCCGGCTGGCCGGTGATCTCACACCGGCGGACCGGTAGACTTAGTGAGTCCACTTTTCAGCTTTCTTGGGCCAACTCCTTGGCAACCTTTTGCCTGTGTTTACCATGTTTATCATTGTTTAACATGCTTACCATATTACCAATGTTTACTATTATGTAATTTAGTACACTTTTCTATTTTCTGATTAAGTAGTATTACAATATTTGAATTTGTATATTTGTGAACTAATGTTTGTTTTTTTGATTTGAAGGAAAATGACAGATCAATCAGTTGATCAGCCACATGATTCTGGAGATGAGCATATTGGTCATACATCTGGGGAGGAACATTCACATGCTCCTATTACGAAAAAGAGTTCAAAGGTTGGTAAGCGTGGGTGCACACGTTTACCAAAATTATCACTTGCCCGTACGAAGGAGGAGAGGATAGTCGTTGAGTTTGATGATGATGATCTTCCTAGAGGTCCAAATGCTAAAGATTTTAAGGGTTTTGTAGCAAATCAGGCTAAGAGCAAAGTAAGCATTCTCTATGATGATTGGAGAAGTGTGGATAAGGCGATAATTTCTCAGCTGTGGGAGACCATTTTGGTAAGATCTTTTGCTATTGTTTGACTGTTCTTTAAATGTTTCTAGTATATATAATATTTTTAACCTCTTTTTTATCAGATGACATTTGATATTCCTGACACTGGAGGAGTCAGGAAGAAATTCTTATCGTTGGCTGATAGGAGATGGAGGGATTTCAAATCAACCCTCTCATCTGATTTCATTTATGGTCATAGGAGTCGTGAGAATCCATGTCGTATATATCCTTTTATAGATGAAAGCACATGGAGACAATTTTTTGAAAGTAGAAGAAAAGAATAATTTTTGGTAAGGGCAATGTAAACTTTTATAAGCTTTCTTATATAAATGATCTTATTATTGTTTTGTTAATGATTACTTATTCTTAATTTACAGCAAACAAGGAAATCTCATCAAGAGATCCAATCTAAAAATGTATACCCTCATAGTTTATCTCGGGGAGGGTATTCATTATTGGAAGAACAAATGATGGCAGAAAAATTTCAACAACTAAGAGCTGAGTCTTCAAGCTCTGGAGAGGTGGCCCCTCCATCCCCTCCATCTAGACATGAGAAATGGAAAAGAGCTCGGAAGGGCAAAAAAGGACAATATCTTTCAGAAGAATCGAGACTCGTAGTTGAGAGGATTGTAAGATATCTATTTTATTTATTTAAGTTTACTATTTTCGTCATATATTTTCAATCATTATAGAAATGTTCAATTAATTATTACAGGACACTCTTGAGGAGCAGAGTTCACAGGGGACATTTACACCATCTGGGAGGGAAGATATTTTATCTGTGGCATTGGGAAAGCCCGAACATCCTGGCCATGTAAGAGGATATCCGGTAGGTGTATCGGTAAGAAAAGTGTTGCCACGTTCCTCAACTTCTAACGTTGAGGGAGTTTATAAAAAAAAATAGAATCCTTGGAGGCTGAAGTCCATAATATTAATGTGACAATGGAGGACAAGATTAGAGCATCGGTGCAGTTTATGTTTGCAGACTTGCAAAGACAATTTCAGGGTGCAGCTCCCACTCCACCTCTCCCAGTAGCTCCCACTCCCCCACCTCAGCCTGCGGACCCCATTTTTGATCCTCCTCCTCCGCCGCAGCTACCTACTTATTGTGAGTTGTATGTTGATGATCCTCAACATCATATAGTTGCATATGGGATGGTATATTGTATAGGAGATACAGTTCATCATCAACAGTTAGAGGTAGAGAATCAGAGGGTCACTGTACAGGATATTATAGATAGATCAGCTTGGATACCATTACCTACAGATGAGGTGACGAAAGTTGGACATAGTATCGGCCATTTTTTACTTTGTCCATCCAGACTTCTTCGAATCATTACCATAGAGGTATGGATGTTATATCTTTTATTTTATATTTTTATTAATGTTTTATCATTTGAAAACTAATATATTTTTCAATTTATTTTTACAGGAATACTTCAAAGGTAAAGAAATACTGTATAGACAACAACAAAGACAGATAGCTATGACATCAGATGCAGATACTAGAAGTCTTGACAAATTGTCAAGATATTCAAATTTGTTGGCGGATCATTATGAATTTACAATGGAAGATCATGTCTATGGACGTGAACTAAGTGTGGGGATTATGAAAACTGATATCATGGAGTTTGTCACTGGAGATAAGTTGGGCATCAACGTGGTGAAAATTTTTATCATGTAAGTCTTAACACCTTTTCCTTGCATTATATTTATTAAAAATGTATACTTATGTCTGCTTTGTATTAGGTATCTGTATAAAATTTGTGAGAGGAATGAGCTGACAGATGTATATGGATTCGTGGACCCACAATTGATTTCCCCTGAAGCATGTGCATTGGATGAGGAACAAAGAATGCTTTATATTGCTGATAGATTTGAAAAGAATGTAATCACACAGTGTTGGATGATGCCTTTTTGTGAGAGGTATGAAACACATCCCTATCAAAGAGTTAATTATCTTTTAACATAAAAAACCACTAACGTTAAATTTCCTTTTATCAGGGATCATTGGATGTTAGGGGTTTTTTGCCCTAGGGAGAAAACACTTTATTGGATATGCTCTCTCCATGATGATGTGCGAGAAAGTTTTAAGAATATATTGGAAACGTAAGTTTCAATTTCACAATAGTTTTATATATTATAATGAATTTTAAATTTACCCCATTCGTATTATTTTCTAACAGGGCATGGGTCCACTTTCGAAAAAGTGCAAAGAAAAGGAATTTCAAGATCAAATATGTACATGCGAAGGTAAATATCCATTTATAATTTGTACATTTTGATTTATTACATAAAAATAATATATTGAATTTACACTCATTCAAACAGAAATTTCATGAGCAATAAGGCATCATCAAATGCGAATATTACATGTTAAGATTTATGTATGAAATAATAACAACTGGGACAGTTCTGAGTTTTGACCTGGTAAGATTTCCTCTTTCTCATAATATTTCAATTTGATTTATTCATTATACACATTGACTACTATCCTTTTCCTTTGTAGCTTTTTGATGAACCTCAACCCTTTACTACTGAAGATATCAAACACTTACAAGTGGAGTGGTCAAATTATTTTACAGGTTTGATTGACTTTTAGTTGTTTGTAATGTAAAATGTAATTTTGAATATTGTCAATGTAATTGTGTATTTCGTACTAGTTTAGGTTGGATTTAGTTTTTTTTGAAGTTGACAGTGTAAGTTTTGAATGTTATATAAGTGAATGTTAAATTTTTCTCTACTTCTTGATTTGGTCTACTTTTGATGGTTTTTCTGGTCTGGATTTTGGTACGGGGGGAGAGGTTCCAAGGGGGTGGGTGGGTGTTTGGGGGGTGTCCAAGGGATATGGGAGGGGTGTCCAAGGTGTGTTTGGGGCTGTCCTAGGGGTCGGGGGGGTGTAAATGAGGGTGGGGGTGTGTCTAAGGGGTGGGGGGGTGTCCAAGGGATATGGGAGGGGTGTCCAAGGTGTGTTTGGGGCTGTCCAAGGAGTCGGTTGGGTGTAAATGAGGGTGGGGGGGGCTGTCCAAGGGGTGGGGGGGTGTCCAAGTGGTGGGGGGTGGGGGGTGTCCAAGGGATATAGGAGGGGTGTCCAAGGGGTGTTTGGGGCTGTCCAAGGGGATGGGGGGGTTTCCAAGGGGTAGGGGGGTTTCCAAGGGGTCGGGGGGGTGTCCAGGGGGTGGGGGGGCTGTCCAAGGGGTGGGGGGGGGGGTGTCCAAGGGATATGGGAGGGGTGTACAAGGGGTGTTTGGGGCTGTCCTAGTGTTCGGGGGGTGTAAATGAGGGTGGGGGGGCTGTCGAAGGGGTGAGGGGGTGTCCAAGGGGTGGGGGGGTGTCCAAGGGATATGGGAGTGGTGTCCAAGGTGTCTGGGAGTTCTGTCCAAGGGGCCGGTTGGGTGTAAATGAGGGTGGGGGGGCTGTCCAAGGGGTGGGGGGGTGTCTAAGGGGTGGGGGGTGTCTAAGGGATATGGGAGGGGTGTCCAAGGTGTGTTTGGGGCTGTCCTAGGGGCCGGGGGGGTGTAAATGAGGGTGGGGGTGTCCAAGGGGTGGGGGGTGTCCAAGGGATATGGGAGGGGTGTCCAAGGGGTGTTTGGGGCTGTCCTAGTGTTAGGGGGGTGTAAATGAGGGTGGGGGGGCTGTCGAAGGGGTGGGGGTGTCCAAGGGGTGGGGGTGTCCAAGGGATATGGGAGTGGTGTCCAAGGTGTCTGGGAGTTCTGTCCAAGGGGCCGGTTGGGTGTAAATGAGGGTGGGGGGGCTGTCCAAGGGGTGGGGGGGTGTCCAAGGGGTGGGGGGTGTCCAAGGGATATGGGAGGGGTGTCCAAGGGGTGTTTGGGGCTGTCCAAGGGCTCGGGGGGGGGGGGTGTCCAAGGGATATGGGAGTGGTGTCCAAGGTGTCTGGGAGTTCTGTCCAAGGGGCCGGTTGGGTGTAAATGAGGGTGGGGGGGCTGTCCAAGGGGTGGGGGTGTCCAAGGGGTGGGGGGTGTCCAAGGGATATGGGAGGGGTGTCCAAGGGGTGGTTGGGGCTGTCCAAGGGCTCGGGGGGGTGTCCAGGGGTCGGGGGGTGTCCAAGGGGTCTGGGAGGGCTGTCAAGGTGTGGGGGGGTGTCCAATGGGTGTTTGAGGATATACTAGGGGTCTTGGGGGTGTAAATGAGGGTGGGGGGGCTGTCCAAGGGGTGGGGGTGTCCAAGGGGTGGGGGGTGTCCAAGGGATATGGGAGGGGTGTCCAATGGGTGTTTAAGGCTGTACTAGGGGTCGTGGGGGTGTAAATGAGGGTGGGGGGATGTCCAAGGGGTGGGGGGTGTCCAAGGGTTGTGGTGGGGCTCCAAATGTGGTGGGGGAGGGCTGGTCAGGTTGTTAGGTGGGTATAGATGAGGGTGGGGTTCAGTTGGGGCTTGGGGGAGGGCTGGCATGGTTATTTTTGTTGTTTGGTTTCTGGTTGCTTTTTGGTGAGAGCAGTGCAATTATTTTTTAAAAAAAATATCGCTTTCACATCGGTTATAAAATAACCGAGGTGGTAAATAAATCGGTAGGGGTTTATCACGTCGGTTTTTTCGAGAACCGACGTGATAAACCGTTCCCGGGCCTTTTATCACGTCGGTTCTTAATATAACTGACGTGCTAAAAGGCCTGGGAATCGATTTACCACGTCGGTTATTGGATAACCGACGTGCTAAAATGTTTCCCAGGCCTTTTTATCACGTCGGTTATTTAAGAAACCGACCTGATAATAGGCCCGGGGAAGGTTTAATCACGTCGGTTATATCATAACCGACGTGATAAACGATATCCCAGGCATTTTATCACGTCGGTTTAGAAAATAACCGACGTGAGAAACCCCCCCCCGCGCATATTTATCACGTCGGTTATTAATGAACCAACGTTATAAACACTGTAATGTTAGGGATGTTACGTCGGGTTTTAAATAACCGACGTAAAAAACGTTATTTATAACGTCGTCCGTATTAACGTCGCCTAAAAACCGACGTAAATAATGAAAAATAACCGACGTAAAAAATGTTTTCTGCACTAGTGTATTATTGTTTTATTTTTTCTAATCATCACCTAGTATTTGATTTCACCCTTATGTAGTTTTAGTTTTACCCCAGCATGAGCTCTACCTCTTTTGGGTTACCATCACATGGGGGCCCCATTAACTTTACTTGAGTTTTCCTTACCCATACATAGCCTTGGGTTTACCCTTCCAAAGTTCATGGTGTACCCATACACGAGGGTACAAAGTAACCTTATGCGGAGATCAACTTACCCTTATATAGATGTCCCCTGAACTTTATGTATCTCAGGTAAATTATTATTTATGCATTAGCTCTCTGTTTCTCCATTACGTGTGTGTCTCATGACCCTTCCCTGAGTCTCATGATTACCCTTACACGAATCTTGGTATTTTGTTCCTAACCCTTATATAGATGTCCCCCGACCTTTATCTGGCTCAGTTATTCCCTTATGTGGGAGTTGATTACCCTTATTCATGGGGCATAGTACCCTTATGCAGCCATCTTGGTTCACCATTACATAACATTATAATTACCTTTACGCATATTTCATTTTTATTTTCCCCTTATTTACCAGGTTATTAGGGATCGAGGTTTTATAGCCATCTATTTCTTAATTATTGTTAAGTCTTTGCAACAAACCCTTGAGCCTCATGGGTATTTCTACCTCAAACTATCCTTATTAAAGTAGATCGACTGACTCTAAGTTGTTGAGAGAGAGAAAACTGAGTTTAGAGATCTCTGGTGGCCTATTCCTTTAGCCTGATGGAGGAGAAGCCGAGTGGATACCTAGTTCGTGGAGATCTCCATTTCTTAACAGAGTTACTGTGAATTATTCCACAGGCTTGCAGTGTGATATCTTCATTGGTGAAAAACCTGGATAGTGGTAACCTTGAGGACATTGGTTATTAAGGACATTGGTTATTGGGGACTTGGTAATTATGATTTTAGAAGTTTCTTTGACCCTGTTCATCAACAAATGTTTGATTCATTCTCGGTAATGGGGTTTCAGTACTCTTTTTGGTTTATTTGTCAATTTTTTGGAGGTTTCATGTTTTCTACTTGTTTATTCATCATATGTGTCATGTATTTATTTCCTCATCCAGTCTTGATCTGATCATATTCTTTATTGTAATCCTATTTACTGTTTCATAGTGGAAACCCATGATGATTCTTCTCAATACATGTTTTCCAATTTCCCAAATCTTATAAATCTCCTTATCCTTTTATAGATTTCTAATTTTGTTTCTTTGAAGTGTAATCATTGATAATTCACATATTATTGTTTTAAATCAAATATCGAATAGTAATTATGTCACATTTTCTTCTGCTAAACATGTTGGACATTATTTTATGATCATTTTATTACTACATACACGATTCTTCATTCATTTTTAATGTTATTGAGTTTAATTATGCGAGAAAACTCAATTTTGGTTCAGGAAATGACATGTTTTAGTTATGATTTGGTTATTCCCAATGTTTAGAAATTGTATTCTAATTTTTTGAATCATGTTGTACATATTTTAATTTTTCTTTTTTTTGAATCATATTTAAATATATTTAAGATTTTTTAAGCCATTAATTAGTGTTGTAATTTCCAATGCATATGTGAAGTTGTTCACTCTTATATTCATTTTAATATTTTATTATTTTTGGAATTCAATTTGAACATGATTATTGTTTATTGTTTTATATTTTATAAATTTTAAATAAATATCATTGTTTGATTTCTTATTTTATGTACCAGAATTAACTAAGGTGGATCCATGTGGTTGTATATGAATATCCTCGCATAGTTCATCCCACAATAAATTGATTTCATAGGGAAATTGAGATTATTTTTTATTTTGTAATTTTTTAAATCACTTGTTCATTACTATAAATTATTTACCCATGGATTTTACCTATTGAAACAATGTGTTGATGTTCGTTTAGCTAGACCATTTTCTCTATTTTGTCTATAATTGTACAATATGATTTTGATTATTGTTTCCTTTCTCTTTTCCATGTATTCATTTATTTTATTATACTTATAGATTCCATTAGTAGGTGATACCAATTTTTTTCATTTTAGTTTATGAAGGGTTCTATTTGAGGTTAGTCTACGTGAGAGGTTTTTTTTAGTATTGAGGTGTTTTTGATAGATTGTGTGTATCATGTGTCTGTTGTTTGAATATGAGTTGAGTTTATATTATTTGTGAATTCTTCCTCCACCTCTTGTAGGATTATTGGCTATGGGTATGTATGTGTAGAGAGTTCAATATTCATGATTAGGTAGTTTCTGGATCCAGTTTTCTTGTTTGTTTATTGGTTGTAAATAAAGATTATTGGTTTTTCTATTTGACCCTTTAAGCGGACTTGTTTTAGTTTCCTAGTGTTAGGAATCATGTGACATTAGGAAGCTTGACAAGGTTGTGTTCCCTTTTACTGAATTGTTAATCCAAGGTCAGTAGCTGATTTCCCCCATTTGTTCTCACATTTTGGAGTTGCCCTAGGATTTGGGGACTACTTTCATGTGATCTTATAGTTTAAATTTTTTTCTAGAATCTCTAGTTTTGGATTTTTAGGAATCTTTCTCCTTAGTTGGAAATTATGATTCCAACCTTTAAGGATTTTTTGATACCTTATACTGATATTATTCCTATTAGGTTATTGGGTAGTGTGGATTAGCCTAAATAAAACAATATTAGGCGATTCAATCTTTTTTATTTTTATGGGTTTAGTTAGAGACTCATTCAGTTATTTATTTTTCTATTCTTTATCTCTTTATGATTCTTTTTTTGCTTATGGTTTCAGGATTTGTCTCTTGTTTATGAGCTTCATTCTTTTTTAATTGTCTGAGGTGATTTATTATGGAATATTTTTTTGTTTCAGGACAAATATTTCACTATTTTTTTGTGTTCTATTGGAATTTATGAGTTGTTTTGGGGACCTATTATATCATGCGATTTGTTGGTCCTAACTTCCCCATTGACATTTTCTCAGAGAGAAAATCTTGTATGTGAGGTAATGTGATCCCCTTTTTCATTGGTTTAAATTATTATCATGTTAGAAGCTTTTATAATATCATTCAATTTTGGAAAATGTGTTTAACATTGATTCATTAATGGGGGGCTCTTTGGGTCATACCCTAAGGTTTTTCCTATTAAGATGTGCCTATATTGATGATGACAGTTTAGGTAGTGCCTAATAATCATATATTTTAGGTATTTAATTTTCAAGGAAGAGATGTATCATGTTGTTTCATATTAAACACTTTCCATATTTAATTTACAAGTCAAAGATTTTTTGTTTTTGATACCACTTTTTGGTGTTATAAATTAGATACAGTTTTAATATGATTATTTTCCTTGTTTTTATCATCCCGTGGTCCTTATTTTTACCCTTACATATTATTTATTTTACCCCTACATGAGCTCTACCTCTTTGGTTTTACCCTCACATACGACCCTCATTACCTTTACATATGTTTTCCTTACACTTATATAGCCTCAAGCTGTTGTAGTCTGTCCTTATGTAGGCCTAGGTTTACCCTATCGCAGGTTCTGATGCACCCTTACGTGAGGATACAAGGTACCCTTATGGTGGGATTATCTTATCATTATGTAGTGGTTCCCTATCCTTTATTTAACTCAGGTCAACCCTTACATGGACATTAGTTTGTTGGTTCACCCTTACATGGATTTCTCATGAAACTTATGTGAGTATCATGATTAACCATATGTGAACCTTGGAATCTTCTACCTTACCCTTACATAGAGGTCCCATGACCTTTATTTAGCTTTGGTATACCCTAACATGGGAGTTCATTACCCATATTCATGGGGTGTGCTACCCTTATGAATCCATCTTAGTTGACCCTTACTCAATGGGTTGATTGCATTTTCTCATGTACTTTTTTTCCATGGTTTTATTAGGTCGTTTTGACTTGATGTTTTGTACTCATTCATTTATTGATTATTGTTAAGACAAAGCAACAGCCCCTCAAGACACATGTGCATTTCTTCCAAAAAGTCTTAGAAATGAGGAAGATCAACTGACTTGAAGGTGTTGAGAGAGAGATAAAACCATTTTTGGAGAGCTCTTGTGGCCAGGTCGTTTGGCCTATTGTAGGAGAAGCTAAGAGATGACTTGGTTCTTGAAGCTTATCTTTGGTTCATGAAGTTGATGTGAGTCCTTCAACTAACTCATAGTGTGTGATATTTGATGGAAAAAACATGGAAAGCAGAAACCATGAGGACATAAGCCTTCGAGGACTTGAGAGAAATGATTTAAGTATATTCTTTAACCCTCTTCATTGACAAAGGTATTACTGGGACCTGTTAAGGGTGTTTCAATCCTCTTTTAGTTTACTTTATCATTTTTTGGAGGTTTCACGTCTACTGCTTATTTATTCATCATATGTTTCATGTATTTGTTTTCTCATAAAGTATTATTCCATAATGTTTTCTTCTTTTACCCCACTTTATTATTTCATAGTGGAATCCCATTATGATTCTACCCTATTCACATAGGGAAATTGGCATAATCATGTGAATCTTCTTTTCATTTCACATCTTTCCAAAAAAATCATCAACCTACAATCATTGGGTGTTTGTTAATTATGCATGAAAATCAAATACAAACCTATAATTTTAATTTTTTTTTATTCTAAAAAACATGATGGGTAGTATATTATGATCATTTTATCATTGCAAACTTTATTCCTCATTCCTGCTTAATGTTGTTGATTTTCTTTATGCCTAAAAACTCAATTTTTGTTCTAGAAATGGCATGTTCAAGTATTATTTAGTTATTACCATGTTCTAAAATATTTATTATAATTTTTTTAATCTGTTTTTATGGATTTAAATTTATGTTTTATTGTATTCATTTTTTTATAACTTGAGAATTTTTTATGCCTTATTTTGTGTTATAATTTTCACTGCATATGTGATGTTGTTCCCTCTTGTAATCATTTGAATATTTTATTATTTTGGGAATAAAATTTGAACATGATTTATGACTATTAGTTTATATGTTATAAACTGGAAATAAATATCATTGTATGATTTTTGATTTTACAAACCAAAATTAACCCAAGTGAATCCTCACGATTTAATACAGACTACCTCACAGAGTGCAGCCTGAAACAGAATTCATGCACTCACACTATCCATAAATTAAATATGGATATTTATGAAAAAATTTAAATATTTTTTATTTTCAAATCATACCCAAAAAAAACAATTGATGTTTGGAATAACCAAAATTAAAATCAAGTATATTTTCTGTGTTTCACCTATAAAATAATAACACATCTCTTGGTTAAAAGATAATATTTTAAAAAACATTATGAGGGTTGTAGGGATTAAAAATTACTTTATTTTATATGACTAGAATCTAAAATAAAAATTATGAATATAGAACTATATAAATATAGAACACAAAGTACATTTAAATACTACAATAGAAACATGAAAACTTGTGGTACATGATAAATTAATATACTAGAGACCGAGGAATGAAAAAGGGAAAGACAGTGATGCAGAAAAACTAATAGGTATTTGGATTTTATGTAACCCATTCAAACATAAAATAGGTAGCTTTATTTTAGAAGAAACATTAAAATTATTGTTGGATAAGGGTTGTAAAATATAGTAGGTCATATCCTCCAGACGTGGGGATTTTTTAGGCTTGATTGTTTCTAAACACAAAACTGAAGAAAAGTTTGTAGTTAATGTGTTTAACACATTATTATTCCCCTGAGGAGGATGATAGGAATCCTTGTTTTCAAAATCATATGTACATGTTTTTTGGATACTGAGTCTAACCCTACCTGATTTAGTTGAGTTTGTATACTTCTAAACCAGGATTGGATCAAGGCCAAGTATTAAATAATCTACCAGATTATTAATCAGACCATAATTAAATACCACTTATAGGGTACTCAAAATTGAATATATTTTTTAAAATAAAAATAAACCAGTGTTATATATTATATTTATTGAATAGTCATATTTAATATCTATATATTTTTTCAATAAAAATATTTAAAATGTCATTATGCATTTAATATTTTATGTGAGTGCTAATTTCAAACCCCTCCTCCCATAATGTTATCTTCATGACCCACTGCAACATAATTTTACAATTCTTGTATACCATCATTAAATTAAGGATGTGAAAATCCTCCCACAAGCTTAAATTTTTAGTCAATTCATCATTTAAAATCCCTCCTCTATGACAATGATAATGCACACTCCTTGATCTTGTGTTTCATATTAATTTATTTTTAATAATTTCAAAATAATTTTAAAAATGAGAAATTATAGTTACTAATTATATTATTTATTGGGGATGAACATGCAGAACACCCCAATATAAACCTAAGGATCTCAAATGAATTAAGTATTTATAAAAAACAATGAATTTGAAATGTGACAAATATTCAACCCAATAAAGTATGCACAAAAAAACATAACAAAACTAAAAGTTCGCAGAGATTTAAGGTGGTTTAGTACCATTTTTTTCCTACTCCATGAAAATAACAACACCCTACTATACCTTTTTTAAGAAAATTAAAAACAGAGTATAATAATGTGAAAGTTCAACCTGAAATAAAAAATAACATGATTTTTCCACAATAAAGATAACAATAAATAATTGTAATATAAAAATAATAATACTACTAATGGTAAGATTTATCAACCAACCAATTCATGGATAATCTTTAGAAAACATAAATTGTGTTGATGAATGAATAGGAGACTATCTCTCAATCAACACTGTGGTCTCCACCAGAACACAACATTAGGAAGCTATAATATTCAACAGAAAGCTTATGATTTTAATTTCCATATCAAATTTCCTTGTCAATTACTACATTTCAATATATGTATTTGTTTCTCATCGATGAAAAAAAATCAAATTATTTTATACTAAAATTTCACTTGATGGATTCATTCTTGTTGGGCTGATTGTTTTTTAGATTATACCTGAGTTGGATTATTTTCATCATTTATTTAGCCCTGTGTGTAGGAACATTACATGTTTTAGTGGGATGCTACCTTTCCTTTTAGTGTTATTTATTTTAATTCCTTTTCTGAGGTCTTATATGTGTCATGGATTCTTTTTAAACCCTATCATCCGAAACATACATGTTTTTGGTCATCACCGCTTGAGTTGTTTAGTCATGACAAGTGATTAATCCTAATTTATTTAATTGAAACCATCATTGCATTGTGTTAGGATAGTTTATGGATCCTACAAACATCCATTTGGATAGGATTTATTCAATTATAATATCATTTCCCTCATTTATAGCTCCTACCCTAGAATCCTTTTTCATAAGCCCGATAGTGATCCCATATTTTATTTTCTCAGAATATCGAGTTTCACATTGTTCCTGAAGCAATTATGGTCTTCTTTTTACATCATGGAGTAGAACCAATCTCATAGTAAATCTTTATTGGATATCTAGTGTGTTAGTGCTACAAGTATCAATCTCTCAGCATGTTACCATAACTAAAAAACAAGAATGACCAAATCAGGAGCATTAGAGAAGGTAGTGCCAGTCATAGTAAGTTGACCGACCATTTTTTCATCCTTCCAAATTGTTTATATTTTTATTTTCCTTGTATTTATGATGTTTTGTTGAATGGTAATTTATTTCTATTTTCAATCAAATTTTTTTATCATTAATTAGTAGTGTGGGTTGGTGGTGTTCTTTTCATTCATGTAGAATCCCAAAAGTTATGAAGCACATTAAATCACTGTGTTCTCAAATAATTTCTTTCATTGTTGTTTATTTTATTCTCTCATCCAAATTCTCCTCTTATTATTCCTTATTGATACATTCACATTTTTTCCATGATTTATTCTATGATCTCAAATACTTCTAGAAACCAAACCTTCATTTTATGATCACGATCAATTTAATGGGGGCTTAAAGTGGACGTATCCCCCAACTAGTTGGTATCAAATCCAATGAATAAAAAAAATGGAATCTATGAAGTAAGAAATTGAAAATTTTAATAGTGATAAATATTTTAACTTATGGGTAATCTAGACTAGGGACCTTCTAGTGTAGTAAGAGATTATTGATGCATTACATAGCCCTAATAACTATGTCACCAGGTCTGCTGATGAACAAACTCCTACCACCTACAAATAAATCAATGTTGATGTTCTTTAGAAGACCCACAATTCCATTTTTTTTGTTTCCCTTAGCTAATAATGTGATTAGGTAAATATTATTTGAGAGTTTCACTCATGAAATATGGTTGAAACTAGAGAAAATATATATGATTTCCTCACTGATTGGTCACCTCTAGAAGAAACAACAAATATTAACATTTAAGTCGTTTCTTCAAACCTCAATAAAATCCTATTTTTGATGAATTAAAAATTATTATGCTTTATTTTTATAATTTAAATGTATCTCATTGAGGATTAAGATCATACCATGATTATATTAATCTCTCTTTATAGTTATTATAATAACCTTTTTGAAACCATGGACTATGGTATTAAAACTGTGTCCCTTGAAGATGTTAATTAAGCCTTGTTGTCTAAAGAGTTTCATAAAAAAGCTAATTTAAAGGGTGAGGTCGAGACCTTTTTTATAAGATTTATATTGAAAAGAAGGGAAAAAATAAAGAGAATTTTTGTAATGACCTGAACTATTATAAACAAAACCCTCTAATTATTTAATTAAATGTCTTATTCTATAATATGGTTATAGAAAACACATGTACTTATTCAATTTTATTATATCCTATAAAATTATAAAGACTGTTAATAATCATTATCATTGATAATATAGTCATTGAACAATGATAATGTTATTATCATAAATATAGGGTTTTAACAAATCCAATTGACATAGATAAAATAAGTGATAGCCTCCACCAGTAGTATCATACCCTATGAATCCCATTTATCAGAGCTTCTGAGGGAGATAAAATCACTATTATTTTCCATTGACCAATACCAAGCTAAGATCCAAAAGCTTAAGCATGAGTGAAACCATTTATGGGATAAGTTCAAGATCATCGAGATCAAGGTCCAAACCATGTACGTTGAGCCACCCCATCCAAATATCACTATTGTAAACCTTACTCTTTGGGTATTTCCTAGTGTAATAAAGGACTATATGTCTAGACCATCATAATATGAATATGTATATTTTATATAATAATGTTTATATATACTTCTCATCATTACTTTATAAACATTTTTTATTTATATATAATAAAACACAAATTTTATTTTTAATTAGTATTCAATTTCAATTAAGATGTTTATTTTGATGAATTAATGGATTTTTGAAATAAATAATATTTTAATAAAATATCAATATTAAATAATTTTTATCATATATAAATTATCATATAGTTTTTATGAAGTCAAATGTAATTTTTTTAAGGGTTTGAAAACTGTTATTATAAAAAACCACTATTTCTCAATAAATGATGATTATTATTTTAAAAGTGAATATAAAAATACATAGAAAAATATTTTGATAAAATGAATATTATTTTTGGAATCAGAATATCGAAATTATTCAATGATAAATTTTTCATAATTTTCCGACAGTCAAATTTTCAGGTAAAAATTAAATACTGTATAAATATATGGTGTCTATTATGACATCATAATGACCAAAAAATGATGTAATAAATAATATAAATGGTATACACAAACCAATATATTTTTTTACTTTAAAATAATATGATTTTATGTTGATTTGAATAATTTCATTAAGCCTTTATGAGTATTCCAAAACTGTTAATATATTTTAATGTTTTAAAATCATTTCTTTAATATTATGACTCACTTACACATAATGAAGGTTACTATTTTATTAATTTAATACATTGGAATTATAATATAATAAAAAAAATTCCTATTTGGTATAAACCATGGCTAAAAACCATGGTAAGGTTTGTGGTTTGGGATTTTTTTTATATAGGGTCCAAAACATAAGTCTGGGAAATATAAAGAACTCTATTTCCCTATATAAACCCACCCAAGCTCCCATTTCCCTTCACTAAAAATCCTCGGAACGCATCATCACTATGACTTAACAATTATATAGTCCTCTCAAAGTTCCCCCAATCTCTCAAGAATCTCCTCCCAAGAATTTGGAGTCACACTCTCAAGGTAAGGGATCCTCCATTTCTCCCCATTATTCAATAATCTTCTTCATTTTATGAACTTTTATTTTAAATTCCTAATGTTGGGATGAGTTTTTACGTATGTCCCATACATATATTATGATTTTTAAATGATTATAGACCCCTTTCAATCTCATTAATCCCCCTCATGAACATTTATGTTCCCCTGTTATGTTGCTGAAATTTCATAGTGATATTCCATGCCAAAAAAATGCATAGTGAATACACATACCCAATTCATATCAAGGGTCTTCACCTTTATGAACATATAATTATTTTATTTGGGATATACATGTATGTATTCCATAGTATTTTATTGTTGAATAAAATTTGATAAAAATGATTCCATGTTATATGATCTTTGTGGAACACTTAAGAATTAGAATGAAATGAAAGTGATGGGTGTGCGTGAAATTATATAGTGCTCCAATGCATTGGGAAATGTTTAGTATCATGAGACGTAATGTTGGAATAGGTAGTAAAACCTATTCCTTTATGGTAATATTTCCATTATTATGTATTGGTATTTATCCATTACATATGTTTATGAGGGATTTTTTTAGTTGTTTTCACATTTCGCATGTTGCCTATAAGTTATCATGTTGTACCATGCATCATTGTTCATGTTTATGATTATCATTCCTTTTATGTCTCATTGATATGAAAATTTTCTAAAATTTATTACTTTATTCATGTTATTCCATGTTTATTCCCTTACTTGGCTGTATAGAACACCCCATTCTTATGTATGTCCCCAGGTTATCCTATAGAGTTTTAAGTAGGAAGGAATATTATGAACATGTTAAGAAGGTTTTCAATTAAGATAATGTATTTCCTTTTTAAGTTGTTATTTTATGTACCTAATTCTCAAAGACACAATACTTCTAAATATTCTAGGTTTTATTATGTGTAATATTATTTAATAAATCTTGAATTAATGTGTAATAAAGAGAAGGGTTGTCATAGTTCATATTAAAGGAAAAGTTTAGTTATTTTTATAATTAAGATTAGAAATATCTTATGAAATCCTTAAGAATAAATCTAAGTATAAGAAAACATCTTGAAATTTTAGTAAGTATAGAGTACTTGTTTTATCAAGGAAATATATTCCTATATGGATACTACAAGTAGATGTGACTCTAGAGGGAGAAGCTGATTAGTGGAGGAAATTAATCAAGATTACGAAGCCTGAGAAAGATATTGAAACGATGGGGTGGAAGCATTTCCTGAAAATGTTTTTCGATAAATATTTTCTTGAACTCTCTAACATAAAATGGAAATATATTTCCTTTACATCAAGAAAAGAGATGAAAAATATATCAAGGTTTATGAGGATAACTTCAAAAAACAAGCATGATACACCTTTGTATTTTTCATTACCCTCGAGTACAAGGTTGAACACTTCTCTGGTGGGATGAAACCTATCTATGAAAATACTTGGAGATTTGATACTTTGATATATATGAATGAATTTTCTGATATTCCCTAAATTTCTAAATAGATATTGAAAAACCTGAAGGGTTCCATGGGGATAAGAAGCATAATCTGGAGTTTAATTATGGTGGTATAATAGAGTTATGGCCTACTGAATAGCACTCCCAACTAACATAACTTAATGACATGATGTATTTCATGTATCCCTATTGAGTAAGTACATACCAGACCCCATCAAATTTACTCAATCCAGAGGTGGTACCATTGGATAATGATTTTCCTATGAGTAGTAGTCAGTGGGACTCTTAGACCGTAGAGGAAAAGTCCTACAAAATAATGAAATACATCCTATCAAAGTGATGTGGATAAACTGTAAGTTTTAATAATCAATGTGGGAACTAGAGGAGGCGATGAAACAGAGTTACCATCATCTATTTTAGTGTTGTAAATAAAAATTTCTAGGGTGAAATTTTTGTAGGGGGGGATATTGTAAGAACCCAAACTGTTATAAATAAAATTCCCCTTATGATTTAATTAAATGTATTATTATGTAATATGGTTATATAAAATACATTCCCTTATTAGGTTTTATTATATCTTATCATATTTAAAATACCATTAACCATCATTATCATTGATAATATATTCTTTGAACAAAGATCATATGATTAGTATAAATATAGGGTTTTAACAAATCTGATTGACACAAACAAAGGAAATAATGGCCAAAACCAGTAGGATCATACCCTCTGAAGCCCATTTATCAGTGCTTCAATGGGAGATAAAATCCCTGGGATTTTAATTTTACCAATATCAAGCTAATATCGAACAATTTAAGAATGAGATAAACCATTTATAGGAGAATTTCAAACTTATAGAGATCACGACCCAAACCATGTACTTTGAAACAACCCATGAAAATATCACTATCACGCACCTTACTCTTATGGAGTTTTCTAGTGTATTAAAGGGATATGTATCATGAAAAAAATAATATGAATATTTATATTGTATAGAATAATTTTTATATTTAATTCTTATTATTACTTTATAAATTATTTTGATTTGTGTACAATAAACCAAAAAAAATTAATTTGTATTTAATTTCGATTAAGAAATTTATTTTGATGAATTAATGGATATTTGAAATAAATAATTTTATAATAAAATATTTTTATTAATTAATTTTTATCAATTATAAATGATCATATATTTTTTATCAAGTCAAATGTAATTTTTATAAGGTTTTGAAAACTGTTATTATAAAAAAAACCTAGCATTTCTCAATAAATGTCGATTATTATTTTAAAAGTTAAAATAAAAAATTTAGATTTTTTTTGATAAAATTAATATTATTTTTGGAATCATAAAATAAAAATTATCAAAAAGTAATTTTTTTAAAATTTACTAAGATAGTCTAATTTTCGAGTAAAAATTAAATACCTTATAAAAATACAATGAGTATTATGACATCATAATGAACCAAAATTGATGTAATAAATACTATAAAGAATCTATATGAACAAAATTTTATTTTAACTTTATTATAATGTGATTTATGTTTATTTTAATAATTTTATAAAGCCTTTATGAATCCTCCAAAACCATTAATATATTTTAATGTTTTAAAATCATTTCTGTAAGAGTATGACTCAATTCCACATACTCAATGATATTGTTTTTTTAATTTCATCCCTTTAATTATAATATAATTAAAACCACACCTCTTTGGTTTAAACCATGGGAAAAACCATGGGATGATTTATGGTTTCAGTAATTTTATTGTATAGAGTCCAAAACCTAAGTGTGGGAAATAATAAATAATTCCACTCTATTTTCTTATATAAACCCACCCAATATCCCATTTATCTTTACTAACTTTTTTTATCACATCCTTAATCTAACCTCCCCTATCTATATTCCTCACATGGTTCCCCCAAGTGCTCAAGAAGCTTCTTCCAAACATTTTGAATCATAGTCTCAAGGTAAGGGATCCTCCTTTTCTCCCCTTTATTCAAGAATATTCTTGATTTTATGCCCTTTTATTTTAAATTTCTAATGTTAGGGTGTGTTTTCCACATGCCCCATACCTCCATTATGACATATAAATGAATTTATACCCCTTTCACTCTCATTGACCCCTCCCATGAAAATTTATGTTCCCCCATTAGGCTGTCAAAATTTCACTGCCTGATTCCATGTAAAAATGTGTTGTGAATACCCATACATAATTACTATCAAGGATATTTACCTTTATTCACATATACTTATTTTATTTGGGAATTATATTTATGTATTACACACTCCTTTATCTTGGATTAAATGTGATGAAAATGATTCCATGTAATATGATCTATATGGGACACATAAGCATGAGAACGAAATGAAAGTGACGGGTGTGCCTAGAATTATATAGAGCTATAATGCATTGGGTAATTATTAGTCTCATGATATGTCATGTTCAGAAAAGTAGTAAACGTAATTCATTTATTGGACTTTTTCAATCATGATGTCTTGGAAGTTATCCCTGACCTTTGTTTATGATGTAGTCTTTTAAGTTGTTGTCACATTTCCCATGTTGTCATTATGTTATCATGTTATACCATGCCTCATTTTTCATGTCTATGATTATCATTCCATTTATGTCTTAACGATATGCCTATTTTCTAGTATGTATTACCTTATTCATGTTAACCCATGTTTATTTCCATATCGGGCTTTATAGCTCATCCCTTTCTTATGGATGTCCCTAGGTTATCCAATGCAGTTTTAAGTAGAATAGAATATTATGAACATGTTAAGGATATTTTCATTAAAGATGATGTGTTTCATTTTTTGAGTTGTTATGTTATGTACCTAATTACCAAATACACTAGTGTTATTGACCTTATTGTTATCATTATGTGTAATCTTATGTAATAAATAATGAATTAATGTGTAATAAAGATAAGGGTTGTCATAATAGAAAATCTAATGGAAATAATAATAAGAAACCCATGTATAATAGGTCTAAATCTAAATCTAAATATAAATCCAGTCAAGTAACTTATTATAATTACATCATACCTAGACATATTTCTCCAAAATGATGCAATCTAAAAAAAATAAGAAACCTGGTGGATCTTTTGATGAGTCTCCTTTAGTTGATTCTAATTATGATAGTGTTGAGGTGATTAATGTATCTACCCATGATATGTCTAGTGGGTGGGTTCTAGATTCAGGTTGTTCTTTCCACATGTGTCCATATAAATAATACTTTCTAGATTTGATCAAAATTTTATAGTTAAGAGTTATTCTAGGAAACAATAGGAGGTGTAGGCTTCAATATAGGGGATTAGTCCTATTAAGATCCATGAACATTCCATTGTCACCTTGTTTGATGTAAGGTGGGTCCTCGACCTGAACAGAAAATTAATCTCTTTAACAATTTTAGACCAAAACTTTTATACCTTCAAGTATTAATTAGGGTGTCTCGAGATCTCCAAATGCAATAGAATAGTTATTAATTGGAATTTTGTTTATGGGATCTAGGTTTTGTATGGAGAAACCCACCATTGAAAATTGGGCAGCACCTATGTTACCAACATTGATAACTCTATTTTATTTCATGGTAGGTTGATGCATGTTATCTCTAAGGGTATTGAGGAGCTTAAAAAATAGGAATTCACCAGTGATGTAACACTTAGAAAATTATTCTTTTGTTAGGATTTTATTTTGATTAAATCCAAAAGAGTCAATTTTAGTAGGTCTTCCATTAAGTCCATCCACCCACTTGAATACCTCCACTTTGATTTGTGGGGTCCTTCTAGGACTACATGTCATGGTGGATTCTGTTATTTTAGGACATTCATAGGTGATTTTTTTATGAAAGGTGTCATTAAAAAAAAGCGAAACATTTAAAACATAGAAATCCCTTGTTAAAAGTAAAATTGGGAGGAAGGTTAAGGTCATGAGAATAGATTATGTGTTAAAAATACTAGTCAATTGATTTCATAAACTTATGTGGATCAGAATGGATTATGTGGAACTGTGCTATTAGGGACACTCCCCAATATAATTTTCTTTCTAATTGTATGAACCACACTATATTAGAATGGGTTTGTAGCATGCTAGCTTGCTCGGGCCTGTCCAAATCCTTTTGGGACAAGGTTTTAACTACTACAGTCTACCTGATTAATAGAATCCATTTAGTTTCCAACTAATTAAAAACCCTAGAATAATTATGGAATAGTATAAACCCTACATATAGTCATTTTATAGTGTTTGGGTCTAAAAAATATTCTCATTTAAAAAAAATAAGTTAGAACCTAAAGCTATTGAGTGTGTTTTTTGTGGCGTACCCTGAGGGGGTAAAGGGTAAAAACTGCGGCTTGATAAACCTAGTAACCAAAAGGCTATTATAAGTAGATATGTGGTTTTCCATGTATCAATTTCTCCCAAATATAGATCATTCACTAATCATACTGACCACACACCTAAAAATGATTTTGTTAAGATTGACCAGCCCTCCCAATTTGAGGCTTATGTTGAGTTTTATCCACTTGAACCTCAATTTGTGAACTCGTATCACTTGAGCTCTGATTCAGAGTCAGACAGTGATCCTCTTAATGTTTTTGGTGATCACTATCTCATCAGAGATAGGGAAATTAGTGTATAATCTCCTCTTCTCATTTTGGATAGTATCACATGATCAATTTTACTTTCCTTGTATCCCAGGATCTGGAATCTGAAGATCCTCAATGGTACGAACAAGCTATTGATGATGGAGATTCAAAACAATGAATCTATTTCATTGATTATGATATGAAGCCTTCAAAGAAGAATAACACATGGTCTGTTATTAACAAACCATCTAATGATAATATAATATACTAAAAGCAAATATTTAAAAGAAAATAGAACAACACTAGAGATGACAAGATTATGTTTAAGGTTAGATTGGTGGCTAGGGGATTTCTAAAAAAACAATGGATATATTACACTAAAATTTTCACTCTATTGGTTAAATACTCATCCATCTCATTTATACTTTCTTTTTTCACTTACCATGATTTAAACATTGAGTTGCTCGATGATAGAACAATATTTTTACATAGGGATATTGATTAACAACTTTATATGACACCTACACAAGGTTACATGAATGAATTAAAATTCAACTAGATAATTATAATAAAAAAATAATTATATTTTTTAAAGAAAACATCTCAATAATGATATAAATGGTTTTAATCTTTCATGCTTGATATGAAATTTAGTCAAAGTAAACATGAATTTTGTGTCTATTACAAATTTTTTATAAATTCCATACTTTATCAGATGTTATTTGGAGATAATATGTTCATAATATGAAAAGATATGGAACCTATAATTTCTGAAAAATATAATTTAAATAATTCCTTTCAAATGAATGGATTAGGAAATGTAAAGAAAATACTTGGTAAGGAAATTTTTATAGATAAAAGAACACCTTTTTGCATCCTTCTCTACATGCCTACATATTAAAGGCCCTTAAAGGTATTTTTTTGAGTCTCTTAATCATGTTAATGTGAATTTTTCCTACCACTTAATGCTTTCAATATCTCAAGAACCTATCTCAAGTGACAATATTGAATATATGTCTTGAATTCCATATGAAAATATTATTGGAAGTATCATGTACTACATGATATACATGAGGCCTGATGTTGTATTTTATGCATGTACACTTATCTGTTTCATGATTCACCAATGTAAGCCACACCAGAAATACATAAAGTGGATTCTTAGATCTGATGTTTCATTTTCTACATGTAATATTAAACATTTAATTGCTATACTAGGCAAGCCACACTGGAAAGACCTCAAGTGGCTTCTTAGATATGTGTATACTTCACCTTATATGTCTTTATGTTTTGGTAAAAATATCAATATTGTTGAACTTGTTACTAGATATATATATTCATATTATACAGGTAATGTGGGAAAATACTTTACGGTGGATCAATATTATTAATGCTTCGGAGGAGAAAGGTGTATGAGATTTACAACATATATTATATTGAATAAAAGTTATGATAAATATAAAATTTGTAAACTATAATATGTAATTTTAGAAGTGAAAACGTACATATGTATCAGGAAATTCAAAGTGACCATCTATTGAATCATGAATTTAGACTACATAAGCTAATTTTTCTCCACCACTATTCAATACACAACTATATGTCTCTGCATTCTTACATATTAAATGCCCTTAAAAGGTATTTTTTGAGTCTCTTTGGACTCTTAATGAACCTTTTTCCTCACAATTAATTCTTTAACTATTTCAAGAACCTGGCGCAAGTGATATCATTGAATATATTTATTTAATTATTTATTCCATTATTATTGTAAGTATCATGTAGTCCCTAATATGCACCAGATGTGATGTTTCATTTTCTGTATGAAATCTTAACCATTTCATGGATAACCTGGTCAAGCCACACTGGAAAGCCCTCAAGTGGATTCTTATATATGTTTCTTCCTTACCTTATATATCTTTATGTTTTGATAAAAATATAAATATTTATCATGGATAAGTCTTATAAATTCTCCTAATGAGAAATGTGTCTGATATTTCTATCTTATATTATATTGAATAACATTTATGATAAATATAAAATTTGTGAACTATAATATGTAATTAAAGAAGTGGAAACATGAATATGTATCAAGGAATTTAAAAAACCATCAGCTAAATCATTAATATAGACTACAAACCCTAGTTTTTCTCTACCAATATTCAATACACAACAATCTCTCTCAACATTATTACATCATAAAGTCCCTTAAAAGGTGTTTTTTATTCTCTTAATCCTATTAATGTTCCTTTTTCTTAACACATCAAGATTTCACTATATCAAGCACCTTTATCAAGTGTTAACATTTAGTATATGTATTGAATTACTTATGATAATATTATTGGATTTATCATGTACTCAATGATATGAACCAAACTCAATGTTTCATTTTCTGCATGTACTATTATTTGCTTCATGGATAACCCAGGAAAGCACACTGGATATCCCTCAAGTGGCTTCTAAGATATGTTTATTTTTCAACTTCACTATCTTTATGGTTTAGAAAAAATATCAATATTGTTCATGTTGTTTCTAGATATGGATATTCTTATTATACAGGAAATGTGGAGAAAAATTTATGGTGGATCAGTCTTATTAATTCTCTTGATGAGAAAGGTGTACAATAGTTAAAACTTATATTATATTGAATAACAGTTATGATAAATTGAAAATTTTTAAACTATAATATATAATTTTATAAGTGGAAACATACATCCATATCAAGGAAGTAAAAAAGACCATTTTTTGAATCAAGAATACGGACTACAAACCCTAGTTTTTCTACACCACTATTCAATACACTACTATCTATCTCAGCATGATTACATCTTAACAACCATTAAAAGGTATTTTTTAGTCTATTAAGCCAATTAATGCATCGTTTTCTTAACACTATAATATTTTACTATCACAAGAACCTATCTCAAGTGAAAACATTGAATATTTGTATTGAATTACATATGCTAATATTATTAGAATTATCATGTACGCCATGATATGCACCAGACCCGATGTTTCATTTTTTGTATGTACTCTTATCTTTTTCATGGATAACCCATGAAATCCACATTAGCAATCCCTAAAGTGGATTCTTAGATATTTTTATTCTTCCCCTTCTATGTCTTTATTTTTTTTTCATAAAAATACCAACCTTTATTATGGATCTGTCTGATTAATGATTCTCATGAGAAAGGTGTATGTGATTTCAATATTATATTATATAGAATAATAGTTATTTTAAACAGAAAATTTGTACACTATAACATGTAAGTGAAAAAATTGAAACATACATATGTATCAAGGAAGTCAAAAAGACCAGCTTTTGAATCATGAATACATACTACATACCCTAGTTTTTATCCACCATTATTCAATACATAACTAACAACATTAAACAACCATTTGAATTTATATTATTCAGAGGGAAATTAAATAAAATTTATGTTTGGAGAAGACACTCATGACGTATTATAATGATTTTATCACACATTCCAATGTAAATGAAATTATACAGGGTGATTAGTTAAGATATTCTTTCACAAATGATAATATATAGTATGATGAAAAAAATATTGTTTTTATTTTTTGATGTATGATTTCTATAAAAATTTTAACAAGGAATTTTTTATTCTAGATTTGTATATAAAAAAATTGATGCTATTTCAGAATTTGTAAATAAATTAATATTTATAAGTCCCCATATTCATTCATCAGAATCAATAACAATGAGTGAAGGTGAAATTTTAGATAATTTTAAAAAATTCCTAAGTGTTTGAATCAAATTCTAAAAATGATAATAGATACCATGAATGAGTTATACTATATATATCATTTACTATTAAAATAATTTTTCTTTCATAACGTGTAATACTTATTATTGTTTATATTTTTTAGGATACACTAGATGCTAATTATGGTAAATTCAGTTAATCAATGATATAATTTTTTTATCCAATATATGAGTATCAAAAAAATAGGTCACACGTGATTCCACTTCATAACTAGTAAACATTATATTCTCAATGTTTTATTATATATTCTATAATATGAATTAACATTCGTATTTTACATGGTAGTATAATTCTTATGTATCAATTTGTAGGGGGTTAAAGAAAATGAACAAGAAGAAGTAGATAGATTATTATAGATGGAATTTTTTTTGGTATATACCCTAAAAGTTAAGTATATATTGAACATGTAAAAAATTTCATATAATTATAAATGTTCTTATAATTCCAAAAATATCCAAATAGAAACAACATTTTTTTCTTTGTTTGAAAATTTCTGAAAGATATCAAATTCCTTAGAATACTCAAACCCTATTAATATCTATTATTTGTGTCTATTTTTGAATACATATACTTTTAGTTAACTTATTTGTTAGGTATTATTTCTATTTTTTACACACTAAAAAAATGTTTATAACTAAAATTTGATCCAATAAATTAATTTAGGGATGAAGAGGTAGGTTATGTTTTGTCGCAATATTCAGGTAATTCATGAAAATCTATTTATATAAAGCTTATTTAATTTTATTATAGAAAAATATACTTCACATTTCAGTGTAAAATCCTGATTAGAAATGTTACATGACCATGTTTTAGAAATAAGTTCTTGAATTGTGATGAAACTATAGAAATATTACCATTGTTCTATTAGTGGCGTGTAATAATAACTGTCACATCATTTGTAAAAAAGGTGTTGTCTAAATAACATAAAGTTTATTTTTCGTTTTAATCATATGAGTAAAAAAATAGTTGGGACATGCATAATTATTAGAAACTGAATGCATGTTATTCTGGTCATGTCATTCTAGTGTTTGGTGTGCTTAGAATAACTAAAAATACTATTTTTAATTTTAAAGTAGTATTTTGGTTAAAATGGTATGCCATATGCCCAATTACATGAAAGTGTGTTAATCATGAAAATATAAGAGAAGGTTCTTTTATTTATTTGAGGATGGATAAACCACAACATATTTTCAATATGTGATATGCTTGGAATGATTTGAAAACACATTTTAATTCAAAGTCAACATTTGAGCTCAAAGACACAACAAAATGAAATGACGTGCTGACATCACCATTGAATGGGTTAATCACATTCATCAACCTCATCGAGGTTTCCCCATAGAGGGGATAAATTATCAAATTCTTTTTGTTGTGGACGTACAATAAAGGGAAAAAATGGAAATAATGTGATGGAAAAAAACTAACAGGAATATGGATTATGGCCAGGAGGAGATGGACGTGTGTTGGAAAGTATCCCATTCAAACATAAAATAAGTAGCTTTCTTTTAGAGGATCCATGGAGAGGTTTTTTGGATGAGGGGTGTGAAATATGCCATAGAGACTTTGTGGGATTGATTTTTTCCAATATTATAAGGGATCATGCTTCCTAGTTAATGTGTGTATCACATCAGTCAACTCTTGAGGATGATAAATGGGATCCTTGTTTTCCAAATCATATAGACATGCCCTGTGGTTATCTATCATAACTCATTTGATTAAATAAATAATCAATTATGGGGAATGTAATTATTTTTAAAAGAATTATTCTATAATAATGTGGAGAATACAAATGCAAAATACAGAATTGAAACATTTACTACCCTTTAAATGAAGCTCTTCAGTGGTTCTGTTTGAGGTTTTGTTTCTCTAAATTCACAACGTGAGTAGTTCTCATGATGTGTATTGAATAAATTTCACAACCTGAATTGGTTTCATGACATGAGTTGGTTCTATAACTTCTTTTCATGCTTCCCTACAATGTCTTGATGATATTTAAAAATAAAAACACACATGTGAATGTATATTCCATTTTCAATGAAATTTGAAAGATTCAGGGGAGAGTGCTTGCGCCTAGAAATAGAAATATAAAAATCCTAAAAACTCATGTTTCCTCCCTAAAGCACTTTTGTTTAACATAATTTTCTCAACCTTACCACATTAATCTCAGGTGGAGAATTATTGAAAACATAATACTTGGTTGGGGTCCATAACTTATATCACCTGTGACTTTTCCACATAGGTCGGTCCCTTTCCTTCTTCTAATAGCAGCTTGAATTTTCCTTCTTGAGGTACATTCATAATTTAGATCAGATGAATCCACCATTTATTTTTTAGAACACAAAATCCAATATTTAGGTCTTGATCCATCCAAACCTTATGGACTTTTTCAAAGATTCATGAAAAATTTGTCTCTCCATCATTAGTGTTTTTATCTTTGAGCTGCCCAACTTTCTTTTCGTATTTACTTTTCCTTCATCAGCATGGATAGTACATGCCTATCATTGTTATTTTAAAATTAAAACATCTTCGACTTCATAATTTTTTCCTTCTTTAATGTCATCATCCTTCATGTCATAGTTCTTAATTGCCTTGTGTTTGTTGAAATTGACTTTCTAACTTCCCACTCTCAGACACAACTCACTCATTTGCGCATCAATCAATTATTTTTTAGTTGCTAAAAATAGTCTTAAAAAAATAATAGGTGTTATCTCCTCTTATATATCATGTATAAAAACATCTATGGGGAAGATACGTTTTTCATTCTTGATCAGAATAGATTTAATAATTCCTCATGAGAATTTATTTACATGTTTTTCATGGGCCATAGTCAAATAGAATTTCTATTTTACTCATAATGAAACCCAGTTTTTGACCGGAGTCATCTCTTAAGGAGAATAGTCATGGAGTTTCACTATTCCAAACAATTATATATTTTTATTTTTTTTCAAATTTTTAAAATAACGAGAACAATAATAAGTTATTTTTTGAGATTTGATGAATGAAAGGTATAAAATATAATGCAAATATGGGAAGTATGGATAAAATATTGGCGTACACCCATGGATTCAACCTTATGATCCTTATCTCGCAACATTTACCCTTAAATTTTTTTCTATGTGTGTTATAATCAATAAGAACCCAATTATTTATTTGAGTTATGGAATCCATTATTTCTATCATTTTTTTTGTTTAAATGTTTAAATATGGATTAATTTGAATGCCTGTTGAGATCATGGAGGTGTCGGGGGTGTCGGGGGTTGGTTCGAAGCCAGAAACCTAGCTTTTATTAGAGAAATGCATGGTGTATGGTTAGAAGAAACTGTGCAGGGTAGGCCACACAGTTACTCTAAATCATGAGAGGGTGGATATAGGAAGGCTATAAGACACATAATTTGATAAAACATGCGACTTGGGGATAAACGATCATGTAAAAATGTCTGCAATTTTGACAATTGAGTTTTGTGTGGTTTGCGCATTGTTAGTCAAACCGTGCGAGGAAACTATGTAGGGTAAACTTACCTCAAGTTAAGAATTCATGGTTGGTGCATGGTTTGGAAAATGGCACATCCAAACAATTTGAACCTGTAATTTTTTCAGTAAATTACTATTTTACCCCTAATTAAAATCTATTACACCTAATTCTATTCCACTCCTATTCTTATAGATATCTCCATCTATTTGAGAGCTTCACCTGTGCAGCTGTTCCATGATATTTTTTCAAATCTCCATCATGTGTTTGAATTAGGAACCCTTGGTCTCATTGGATTTGTGTTAGTAAGACCTCAATTCCTTTTTAATCTTGCTCTGTTCTTCATAGTATCAGCTATGCTATTTTGGTGCAAGCTAATTTTCCCTATTAATATTTTCTTTAACCATTATAAAATTTTCATTCGATTTGAGTTGAATCGGGAGATAATAATAGAAGATATATCCTCTATGAACCTACAGTAGTTAGTCTCAAGCCTTTTTTTAAGTCGAGTGTCTATATAAATTGTTGTGTCGTGCACCCAATTATCAGAGCATCACCATGAAATGAATTTAAATCCTTGAATTAAATTGATAGGCATTACCTATGTAATTAAATAATCCATAAATGTACATTTTTAGGTTATGGAACTTGAATTAGAACCACCCCCTGGGTGATTTGATAATGAATTGGAGCACCATGGGTGGATTTTGGAATTGAATACCTTTGAGGTTTCCCAATTTACCCCTTGTCATGGGATGTTTAATACTAAATTTTCATTTGTAATTGAAATGATAAATTGAATTGATAAGAATAGGGAATAGAATACATGACCCTATACCCTTTCCGTTTATTGGTTGATTAAGCACGAGATGCTTGTTATAATGAATTTCCCATGTGAGTAATTAAAAGGAAAACATTATAAGCTTAGACATGCCTTGATCCAACTTCTGAGGTGATTTTGGTTTGAATTAAATATGTGGATGACCATGACTTGATTAAATGAAATTGAATTGATTTAATTCTTATATGACTTGGGTAACCTAAGGATTCAATGGAAATTTTCACAAAAGAAATCAATCGGCTTGTATATTTCTTATGCCCGAGTGACAATTGGACACTAGATATGGACTTCTAATGATGGAATCATAGGGGATGATGATTATATGTCGAGTGATACTTCGAATTTTGTATGGATTTCCAAGGAAAATTTCAAATGGAATTTGATTATATATTCCCTGGGTGATAGTTGGGCTCCCTTATTGTACCACCACAGATGGAATTGAGTTGTAGTGATGTTATACCACACCTAGAGCGATACCTTGGTTATTGAGGATCACCATGGATGGGATTGTGGGTTGTTGGTTTGTATTATACTTGGAGTGATACCTGGATTCCAAATTATGAATGATAAGAAAGATCTCAAGTTCATAAATGAATAATGAATGGAATAGTCTATATGATGCATCTGCCAAGCCAAATCACAATCTTGGATTTATTCTTGACTTACACTTTATGGATGGCCTATTTAGGCATCCTTTATTTACCTATCTATACGGGGATGTTGGGTTATATGCCAGGTCCCAATACTTATTAATTAAATGAGACTAAATTATTAAATGAACATGATTTTAAATGGCACTGGCCTGACTGTTATTTCATACACTTATTTACTAAATGAAATTTATGGAAATGAATTGGTTGTTAGAAACTGGAATTTATTGGATGTTTACCTCCAGTACCTCCTTTATTATTCTATTAATGTCTGCACTCTATTATATATATTCAATAATTAGATGAAACTTGACCTTGGTGGTTTCCTACTGGGATTTAGTGTCACACTCTATTGGGGCCACCTTGGGTACCCGAACAGACTATATGATTATAGGTAAAGATTACAGAATTCTCCCTACGATAGGTTCTCGATTTTTTTCAGAAGAAGGAGATCATTGGACTGAGCTGAGGCTCGTGATTCTAGTTGGGATACTTTTTTCCTTTTTTTAATCTTGATACATGTATTTTCTTGTACTATAGTGTACCTATTTTGGATGACTTGTAGATACAACTGATATGTATCATCATCATTGTATATGAGAATCCTTTTTGATTTGTTTATATATATTCCATTCATTTTCATTTATCATCTGTCTGTATGATTTATTACTTTATCTGGTTATATGTTATTGATATTTTATTGTTCTACACTTGGGTGATGTGTCAATAGTCTCCCCACAGACACACCTAGGCCCTCACTGTTAGTCGGAAACCTCTATAATTTGGAGAGATGCGTTTGAGGCCATGTGTCCGATCAGGTTCGGGGCACTATTGAGTGAAATCTAGGCCCATGATGTTATAATGTGGCATCAGAGAATTATTTTCTAGTTTGATTTATTGTTTGGAGACAATATATAGGGATATGAAGGAATATGAATTTCATAATGAGTTGTTCCTAGGCGTAGCTAACCCACGTATAGAAAAAAACAATTTTCCTCGAATTAAATTGTTTTTAGGGATTTTGACTATAATAGTTGATTTGATTCCACCGTTGGAGAATTAAATTGATTTCTAATGTTTTTGTTTATATGATTGTGGGTTATGATTTCTTTTAACCCAATGAGATTGGGGTATTCCATATCAGGAATCATTTAGGCACTTTATTGGAGTCACATTCCATGCATTATACCATGCCATTTAGAATTCATAACTTGTTTCATGATATTGTGATAGGTGGAATGATAGTTATACCTTCTTTTTTTATAGAATTTATAGAGAAAGGTTTAGTGTGAATTAGTTGGACACCATACTTTGGATCTTGAAGAGTATGGGAACTCATGGATCATAATTTGGAGAATCATTTGGTTAAACCTATTTAAAAGTGAATGTGATGTAAATGTGAAATAAATGAAATGGGAAAAGAGTTAATGGGAATAAAATGGAAACTTGAGTTCCTTAGAGCATAGAACTTGACCTAGAACTGAACTTAGTAGTGGGATGTAGGAAGTCTCACTAGATTTTATGTGATTTATACATCACCCATACATGACTCTTACTGCAGGAATAAGAGTTTGTTCTTATATAATAAGTCTTGTACCTACCCTATTTGAGTATCTATGATTTTGACCTGAAAAATTTGATAATGATCTTGAACTGAGACGTGTGTTTGGCATTATATAGGCATGCCACCACAAAGTCCTCCAGTCATACACCAAGAGTGTGGCGACAACCACACTCTAGAGGTGGTGGGTCATGGGAAACTAGTGGATCCTCCAGTACTCCAACTATGACACCAGTAATCGTACCATACACAGGTGTTGACGTACAATTATGTGATGGGTTCTTTCACTTTATATAGACCATTTAGGGATCACCATAACCTACCCCAACAACGGAAGAGTTGAAATGTGAGTTCTAGCAGTAGCATCTGCCCATGCTTTCAAGGGAGGTAAGACCACAGGCTATGAAGTCCTGGCTAGATTCCATGCTATCGATCATTGAGAATCTAGAGAATCATCCTAAGAAGAGGGTTAATCTCTTTATGTATATGTTGTGTAATGTTTCTAATAGATGGTGGGATGTTATTACTCATACGGAATTTCAACAGGAAATGGATTGGATGGATTTTCATATGACCTTATATGACTAATTATATCTCAATACGTTGAGGGATAATAGAGCCTAGGAGTTAATAAACCTAGAGTAGGGCGCGTTATTAGTGATGGATTATTCGGCCCATTTTATTAAGATCCAATGCTTCACACCTATTCTGATGGGTGAAAAGTTATCTAAAGCTAAGAAATTTTAGGATGGTCTCAGGCATGATATATGATCATAGGTGAATGTCATTTGCCTGACTACCATTTCTGGAATAGTGAATTAGGTGATTATCATAAGACAAAACCTAATAGAGGGTGGGGTGAGAGCAAGGGAGGTTTAAAATCTAGATCTAGTACTGCATCGACCAGTATTATGAAGTGTCGTCTGGTGCTTCCATGAGGTGATATTAGTAGTCATACCACATACATAGGAATTAAGGTGAGGTGATAATAGTGTGGTAGGTTGGGACATATGAGGAGACATTATATGAGGGGCCTAGTCGAGTGTCCATCCTACGGTAATATTGGTCATCTACATCACTTCTATAGACCTTTTCCTCTGGTAGTCTATGAGAGAGGGTTTTCACCGACTCCACATTTTAGGGCGGGGTAAGCAACTTATCATATGGTTGGGAGATGAAGTACATCTATCCCATCAGGCTGAGGTGGTGGTCATGGCCATGGTAGTCAGACCCTAGTTTTACAGCGACAACATGGTGGATCTACTTAGGGTATCCAAGAAGTATCATAGGGATGTGGTTAAAACCAGATATATGCAGTGCAACAGACCCTTGAGGAGCATGATCTCGGGCCTTCAACTACTAGAGGTACTATTATAGTAGCCTCCACATTAGCGTCTACTCCTTTTGATATTGGATATTCTCATATCTTTATATTTATGCCCAGTTGGGAGATAATCAAGCTCAGTTTTGAGAATTTTTATGGTTTTATGATGCTTGAAACTCTATTGGGGATTATAATAGAGGATGTACATTAGTTCAAGTAGTTACACTTTGAGATTTGTGGGAGTCACTTCATATGAGACATATTTTTCCTCAAGATGGAAGGTTTTGAAATTTTTCTTAAGATGGATTGTTTGGTTCCCTTTCATGACTTTATTGACTTATATCACCAAAGGGTGATATTTACATCACTAGAGGGTGATGATTTTATTCACAGAGGTCAACGAGATGTACATGTGAGAAAAGATAGACCCAAGAATCGTGGGAGGGGTGGAATGAAAGACTAGATTGGGATTTTCTATTTGGATGATTAGGGAACATGTCAAGATGATTTCCCTCTTGTGGTTGATTATTTCATGGATATTTTCCCAGATAACATTTCTGGATTACCTCCAGTGAGAGAGTTAGAGGTCTATATCGATCTAGTGCTAGGAGATACATCGGTATCCATTTATCCTTATAGGTTGGATACTACTAATATGTAAGATCCCAAGAGGCTACTATAGTATTTATAGTCAAAGGAGTTTTTTTGACCCAATACTTCTCTGTGGGGTTCACTGGTTCTTTTTGATAAAAAGGCAGATGATACCCTCATTCTATATGTGGATTACAAGAAATTGAACCAGATAAAGGTTAATAACATGTATCCCTTGAAGTAGATAGATGATATTTTTTATTATCTCTGAGGAGATCAAGTTTTCTCAATGATTTATTTTAGATCTAATTATCATCAAGTGAATGTTAGACTATGATAAATACCTCGCACAACTTTTCTTAGACGGTATGGTCTATAAGAGTATTTGGTTATTTCATTCGGTCTCACGAATGCACTAGCAGGCTTCATGGCACCGATGAACCAAGTTTTCCATCCTAATCTAGATTTGTTTTTAGTGGTTTTCATGTACAATATCTTGGCATATTATTTAAATGGACACAACCACGAAAAATATCTTTAGATCATATTGAATACAACGAAAGAAAATAATTTATATGCTAATATAAAAAAGTACCACTTCTATATAGAGTGAAGATGAGGCAGCTGTTGGATTCGGAGAGCCTAATCCCACAGGAGAGTGTGGTAGGTGAGGACCCTCTTCCTGGTTGGACTATAGGAAAAAATGAAATTATGTGAGTATATGTTCACATATGGGTTTCTATAGACATGTGCATGGAGATGATGTAAGTCTTTCATGCTCCATCTTGGGAATCACATCCTAACATCACTAAAATATATCCATATTTGCATCACCAGTATTGGTGGTTTGGTATAAAAATAGATTTAGCTAGTTTTTTCGTGATACATTCCACCTATCAGTAGATGAATATGAAACACTAGAGACCAACTGAAATTTTATAGTAAATTCCCATTCCTAAGTGGAAATTGGATGAAATAGTGATGGATTTTGTGATAGGTTTATTGAGGTCGACCTGAGGCAATGATTTTTTATGGTTTGTTGTTGACAGGCTCACAAAGGTTTCACATTTCCTACCTATCAAGGAGACCTTTTCAGTTGATGAACTTGGGAGGTTTCGTATCCGTGAGACATTACGAATTCTTGGATCTCTGTTTACTATCATTTTAGAAAAGGATTCCCTGTTTATTTCTCGATTCTGGAAGAGTTTGTAGAGGGAAATGGGTAAACAAGTGCTTCTGAGCATAAAATGCCACCCTCATACTGATGTCTAGTCAACTCATACAATATAGGAACTTGAGGATATACTGCGGGCATGTATTCTAGATTTTTGGGGCTCTTGGGAGAGGCATATACCCCTTCTTTAATTTACCTATAACAATAGATTTCAATCTACTATTTAGATGGAACTTTATGAGGCATTGTACAATAGGCCAAACCGATCACCCCTGTGTTAGTTAGAGGCAGAAGTGTTAGCTATTCATGGACCTTGTCTTGTTCAAGAGACCACAGAGTAGGTGTAGTTGATTTTAAAATGGGTGGCTATTGCATAGTATTGTTAGGAATCTTGTGCTAATATCTGTATACAACCTCTAGAGTTTGAGTTAGGGGATCAGGTCTTTTTATATGTTTCATCGAGGATGGAACACAAAAGGTTTTGGTTACAAGGTAAAAAATCACCATGGTATGTCAGGTTTTTAGAGATTCTGGAGAGATTTAGGTTGGTAGCCTATCAGTTATAGGTACATCAAAGGTACTGATCCATGAAAGACATCTTCCATTTTTTTCAGCTGTGACATTCCTATTCATACTTGTCTTATTCCTTCCATCCATAGGAGGTTGAGTTACATATAGATGCATCCTTTGAGGAGAATCTAATATGTATTTTGGATCTTATCGTGAAGGTTCTTCGAGGTCGGTTTGTTCTTTTAGTATGTGTTATATGGAAGTACGACCAAGTACATAAATATACCTAGGGGCGTGAGGCTGATGTATGATCATAGTGGCCAATGTTGTTCTCATACATTCTTAAGCACCCTTGAGAGGGAAATTTAGGGACAAATTTCTGTAAGGTGGGATGTTTCTATGAACTCGGTTCTTTCTTTGAGGTATGAAATCCCTTATTTCCAGAAATTGTTAGTTTAAATGTTTAAATATGGTCTAATGTGAGTGACCGTTGAGTTCATGGAGGCATAGGGGGTGTCTTGGATTGGTTCAGAGCGTGGAACCCATCTTTTGGGATGAAAAATGGAAGGCACATTTAGACGAAATCATGCGGGGTAGGCCACAAAGTCACTCTAAAATGTACGAGGCTAAACAGAGGAAGGATACAAGTCGTACAGTTTGATAAACCATCCGACTTGGGACACAAAGTCATAAAAAATGTCTACGATTTTGATAGTGTAGTTTTTCATATTTTACCCATGGTTAGTCAGACCATGTGAGGAAATCATCCTGGGTTATGTTTCCTATAGTTAAGTGTGTACGGTTGGAAAACGGTTTTTCCAACCATGCAACCAAACCATGCGACCATATAATTCATGGAAAATTACCATTTTACAAACAATTAAATCTATTAAATCTAATTATATTTCACTCTTCTTCCTCCATACAACACTCTCCATTTGAGAGCTTCCCTTGGGTGACTATTCTAAGATTTCCCACCAAATCTTCATCTAGCGTCTGAATCAAGAACATTTAGTCACATTTGATCTACACTGATAAGTTCTAAATTCCTTTTTAATATTTCTCTGTTCTTCTTGGTATCATATTCTCTATTTAGATGAATGATAATTTTCCCTATTAATAGGTTCTTCATACGTACTTTGATCTCTTCTCAGTCCGAGTAAAATCAAGATCTGATATTGGATGATCTATCCTCTAGGGACCTACGGTCTATGGTCACATGGCTTTTGTTTAATATCGAGTGTATATATATGTCATTGTTCCATCTTCCAAATTCTCAGAGTGTCTCCTTGAAATGAATTTAAATCCTTCGATTAAATTGATTGGAATGGACTATGCAATTGGAGAATCCTTCAATGGATGTTTATAGGTTGTGGACCTTGATTTAGAACCACCCCTTGGGTGAGTTGATAATGAATTAGACCACCATGGGTGGATTTTGGAATTGGATACCATTGTGGTGGGCCAATTTACCCCTTTTAATGGGATGTCTAATATTGAATTTTCATTTTTAATTAAAATGATAAATCTAATTGATAAGAATAGAGAATTGATTCCATGAACCTCGACCCTTTTCATGTGTTCGTTGATTTAGAATGAGATTATTGTTATAATGAATTTCCCACATGAGTAATTGAAAGTAAAGACTTCTATGCTTAGCCATGCCATGATACACCTTCTGAGGTGAGTTTGGTGTGAATTAAATAAGGTGATGACCTTGACATGATGAAATGAAATTTATTAAATGTTATTTATTTGATTTAATTCTTATATGACTTGGGTGAAACATGTATTCAAGGACTAATTCCATGGATGGACTCAATTAGATTGAACCTTGCTTATGCCTGAGTGACACTTTGACTCCTGATATGGACTTCCAAGGATAGACTCAAAGGGGATGATTATTATATGCCAAGTTATACTTGGATGTACCTATGAATTTTCAAGGATGGACTCAAAGGTAATTTGATTATATATTCCATGGGTGATACTTGGGCTCCCTTAGTGGTACTTCAAGGATGGAATCTAGTGGTAGTGATGTTATACCACACCTTGAGCGATACTTGGGTTATTGAGGATCTCCATGGATAGGATTGTTGGATGTTGGTTTATATTATACCTAGATCCATACCTAGATTCCAACTTAGTAATTCCAAGCACATGATCAGGTTCATAAATGAATAATGAATGGAATGGTTTATATGACACATCTTCTAATCCAAATAACATGCTTGGATTTGGTCATGACTTGCACTTTATGGTTCTCCTTTTTAGGAATCCTTTGTTTACCTATATATACGGGGGATGCTGGGATATGTGACCATTATCAAGACGTATTAATTAAATGATATTAAATGATTAAATGAAGTTGATTATAAATGACACAGGAATGAATATTAATTCAGACACATATTTCTTAAATGAAATTGATGGAAATGAATTGGTTGCTAAATGAGAATATGGAATTTATAGGATGTTTACATTTAGTAATTACTTTATTATAATATTATTATCTCTACTCTATTATATATATTAACTTATTTTATGGAACATGACCTTAGGTTGTTGCCTACTGGGGTTTAGTCTCACATCATGTTCGGGCCACCTAGGGTACATGAACATACTATATGATTGCAGGTATGGATAAGGGAAATCACCCTACTATAGGTTCTTTATTTATTCCAGGATCAAAAGAGCATTGGACTAATATTAGACTCAAGATTCTAGCTGAGATACATTTATCCTTTTTTACTTTTGATACATATATTGTTTTTTACTGTGGTATACCTATTTTCATTCTTTTGTAGAGACATATGACATGTATCTTCATCATTGTATATGAGAATCCTTATAAATTTGTTGATTTATATTCCTATTATGTTTATTTACAAAATTTATATATGATTTACTTCTTCCTCTACTTGTATGTTATTGATATTCCATTTTTCAACACTCTGGTGATGAAAGCATAGTCTCCCAACAGACACACCTAGGCCCTCGCTACTATTAGGAAGCCTCTATAATATTGGGAGATTCTCTTGAGGTCATGTGGACAATCAGGCTTGGGTCACTTTTGAGTGGAATTCGGGTTTAGGATGTTACAAAATCAACCACCCACAACCTTACTACTTAAATATTCTGAATGAACTTCACACTCGTGGAGTATCCCCTAAGTGACTAGCTCATCACTCTCTTTAATGGGTAAAAATAATTATTCTATCCTCCATTCAGATCAATTATCCCATTTTAAAACATTGGTCCGAACGGTGGGAGGGTAAAAACTATTCAATAGTGTGAAAGGAAATCAGAAGTAATGATACATGAGGTACGGTCATCTCCTCAAACTCTCACTATTAAGAAACACTGGAACAAAATATAAGGAGTGAGTTCATGTGAGTTTACTCTGGATCACTATTTTTTATACATGTGTGATCCTTAGTTTATCCCCACATCATCCATGGAAGCTTGAGAGATCACTAGACTACATAGTGGGTGAGAAGAAAATAATATAAAGAGGGATATGAAAAGCATAGAACAATAAAAAAGAATAAAAAAAATGAAAATTTCCATTTAACTTGAAATGAAAAAATGAAAAAAAAATATAGGGGAATATAAACCTAGTCGGAAGATGTTGAAGTTTTTTACTGGGTGAGGGGAAAATTGTTGATAAATTTGATTGAGTGGCCTTCTTCATCCTCTCATTCAGTGTTAAAGATATATTCTACTTCATTCCCCATGTATATCTTATATGGATTTAGTGGGACGTCTTTATCCCATGATCAAGTGCCTATGAATTCAATAAAGTTCATAGAATCCTTTTTTTGGTACTTCAGGACTCCAGTGTAAATCAATTATTGCCCAGTGTGATGGAAATTGGCCCTGTATTTGATTGAGAAATGAGACTGGTCTGATGTGTATGGGTCTGGATGTCATTGAAAATAGGTTAAAAACACCATAATTAATTTATTTCAAGAAATAATTATATATATATATATATACATACATGTATGAACTAATTATATATATATATAATATTTTTCATTTTTATTTATTTTATTATATATATATATATATCTTTTTAATTTTATTTAGTTTTCTATTTTTTTTCTATATTTTCTTTTATTCTTATGTTTAGAGTGGGATTGAGGGGGGGATTGGTTCATGGTCGGGATTCCTCAGAAATTCATATTCAGGTGCGACATCAGTCATCTTCTACCGAAAGGTGTGAAAGGATCATAGTGATTTCATGGTGGTCTTCATTGAGCTTGAGTAGGGCCCTTCAATGGTGGCATCATCCCCAGTGACTAGTTTCATCTTCAATAGTGGTAAATCTTAGGATGGTGTCTCACTAAAGTGGTATTAGACCTTCAACAAGGGTGGGAATCAACCCTCTTCATCACATGATAGTGAATATGGAATTGGGTGGATGCACGTTGGTTTTTAGAGTTCGACAATGTGAGGTATCATGCTTCATTGATTAACCTTCTTCATAACCAGTAATGTTAGAGTTACTATCCTAGAACCAACTTTTGTCTACCTTATGATAACTTGTATTAATTGTTTTTAATATTCATAAAATCCTTATCAAATCATGATTGTTATTTTGAATAACACAGTATGTGATAATGTCTTAAGAGTAACTTCCACAATGAATGGTCATATCAGTTTCCCACTATAATGAAAACCCATAAGTTCCACAAAATTATTCTTAAATATATGTTTTATATAAAAATGGAATCAATCGAGGGGAATAAATGATACGATCTATTAGGGGTAGAGACTCATAAGACCTTGAGGCACCTTCTCATTATTTGCGGCCTTAGTAATATCCAGTGTAGGATATTATGAGAATGAGACCCTCGAGTAGGAAATCCACATTTATATGTGTCATAAGAAGTTCCAATATATGGACATGTGTATTTATAATTAGAGTTTAATATTATTATTAATTAGTATTATAGTTCTTTTAATTTTTTGTGTTGATGAAAATCATGATGATATATGTTCATTATGAGGTAGGATACATTGGGTGCGTCACGAGTAATATTTCATTAATGAAAATTGTGAGAAGGAATTTGTCCCTTCTATTCTTTAACCGAAGTTGATATCTTAGGACCTTTGATGGAAATGATATAGCCTAAACAAATCTATGACCTTGGTGTTCTATAGGTAATTTTGATTTCCAAAAAGTCAAAGAAATATACATTGATCACATAGGTTGATGACAAAAGCATGAAACCTTATTGATTAGATATATTGTGATAAAAATATTATTTTACACAGTAAGCGTTCATATAAGGTATTGTGTCATTTTGGAATTAAATTTGTTATTTATGGGTGCCTTGGAATGTTTCTAGATTCTAACCTTGGTCTTTGAGTTTCTTATCCTAATTAAACTGAGAAAGAGGTGTAGAGGGTCACATACTAATTGTATCCAAAATCTTAGTTAAATAATAATGTAATTTAACAATTAGAATAAATATTATTCCCACACTTGGTTTAATAATTACTCATTCCTATTTGATCACATATATTACATCACTAGTTATTCGAGAGAATATTATGTGAGAAGAATATTTAAGAAATATTTATTTTCTATTTAGCGAATATAATATTTAATTATTTGTTGGTGAATAATGAAGTGATATTTATTTATTAAATAAATAGTCATTGTTCGAGGGTCGATAAATATTGTAGAGGAATGAAACATCGATTTTAATGATCTGGTGAGAAATAATATATATTTAATATTATTTTAATAAATAGTATTTAATTTAATTTGAAATTTTAGTACATGTTAGTAAATAATAATAATAATAATATAGACATGGGGTTCCATAGGTATTACAGAAATAATAAGGGAGTATGTACAATTATTATTTTCTAACCCTAGTGGTATATAAACCGAATTATATTATTTTATTAATAGAGACAATTCCTTTGTTGTTCATAATGAGATTCATAGATAATCCTCTCTTGTACCTAGAGATCTATCTCTTTAGGAATTATCTCAAGAAATGAGATTGATCCCCCTCTCCCACCACTCTCTAGTCTAGTAAGATCGAATATAACCCTTTCTTGAAGCGATTCTTAGGGTGGTCATAGGTGAACGACGCAAGCGTTATGTTCTATCATGCGAGCACCCAAAGATTCCTATGGCGATGTTTGAATATTCAAGGAACAAGTGTGGATCACCAATGGAGGGAATTTAATCTTGATTCATACAACAGAACGATGGTACGACGTAGTCAGATCCAACAATGAAGAAAGAATTTATTTCAAGGTAATTCTTTAAATGTATAAATTCATTATAAATAATAAGTGATGATGTTTAGCTTTGGTTCTAGAATTTTTATATTTTCTATATTCCTTGATTAAATTTCGGTGATCACGACATTTATCATCATTTAAATCTTGGATTAATAATTGATTATGATGAAAAGATGAGTTGGGAATGCCCCATCCAATATTTCTATTAAGTCTGGAACCTTCAAGTGGTATCAAAGGGGTCACATAATTATTTATAATTATATACATATTGTTGCTTGTTTTATTAAATTTTCATTAGTTTTAAATTCAATTTAAATAATTATTACGCCGAATTGTGAGATTTTCTTTATTAATATTTTTTATTGAAAATATAAAAAATCAATTAATTTTATGAACAAAATAAATTCATGGATCTCATGTGGAGGTGTAGAGGAGTCTTTAATGACACCAAAAGAGTACACACCATGTAACCCGGAGGTAAACACTTTGTACACATGTTTATTGAAACCTAAATTAAATTGGAATTAATTTGAGATGTGTGCATTTATTACATACAGTAAATTAAATTACACAACATGTGTTGATCAGGTCAGCATGGAGCACATTTATCTATAGTACACGTTGTGTAACTTTTGTACATGATGTGTAATCCTTTAGTCAGATATGATCTATGTACCCTCTTACAAGGCTTACATTAAAGGTGACCATGTAACTTGAAGACTATGTGCCGTGTAGCCGATGTACATGTCATGTACTCCAATTTTTTCTATGGAACGATTACAAGACAAGTCCCTAAGAGTGTGCCAAAGATAGATGCAGAGAATTATACCTGGTATGTAGCTTCAATGTAAACATTGTTTACTATTACCAAATTATATAGAATTAAAAATTAGTTTATTATACTGTTCAAAACTTATAAAAATGTGTTATGTATGGTCATTAAGTTTAGAGTACACACCATGTAATGAATTTTGTGTATATAAATGTCTAATTAATTTCTATATAATGTTCAGATCTACATATCTTTTATAAGACATATTGCACATATTACTCTACGCATAATGAAGCATAACATGCTACATATATACCATGTTCTTCGTGTGGTCATTAAATTGATAGTAAACACCATGAAATTACATGATATGTTATGTATTCCATATTTCATAAGTTTAAATAGTATTCTAGTATAATACATGTTGGGTAGTTTAAACAGGTACTCACCATATTTCCTCCACTGTACATTTTTTCGTACATAGTAAATATTGCATAAATTTATTTAATTTGTTTCAAATTTATTATGGATGAGAATCTCAACAAAATTATGATTAGAATTTAAAAAAATTGATTAATTTAGGAAGATAATTAATTAATTCGATCTTGATTTATCTTAAATAAGAACATTTAGAATTGAATGCCAATTTTATTAAATGCATAATTTGTTGCAAGCATGTGTATGATCATGAGACTAGATTAGAATTTTGTAAGGTATTTTATTCTTTTAATTTATTATTAAATTAAATTTTTAGTCGACATCTCATATGTCCTATCATTATTTAAGGGATTTTTTACCCAAGGTTTCTTTTATGTAAACCCCTTAACCAATATTTTGGTTCCCCTCGCCTTCTTGTGAGTAAAATAATATGTAATGGATGGACCTCCCATGCAAGTAGCGGTGGTTAAAGTTTAGAGCTGAGGAAAAACCAATCCAAGAGAGATACATATGTGGATATGTAACGAACCAACCCTAGTTACCCAGAGTTGGTGTATTATTAAATAACATTGGCATGATTATAAGGAATAATGTCCTGAAGGACAGATAATTTTAGCAGTATTGTAAAATATATTACATACATGAAATTTAAAATAAAATTTATAACATAAAAAAAGCATAAATAATCCTTTTATAATTCCATTATTTCCTTAGCTTAAACCTAAATATAAATCATAATATACTTCTTGGCATTCTAGTAAAATAAAATATCAGAAAGGGGTGAGCTCATATGCTCGGTAAGGATAAACAATATAGCGGAAGCTATCATAAATAAACATAAACATTTATGGAAAGGTATAAAATTGAAATACAAGCCCCTGAAACATAAAATTCAGCATAATATGGAAAATATAAATAAAATAATTTCACTTACTTATTCACATGGATATTCTACTAGTCAAATAATCACATGTAATATTAATAGATCATTTCATAATGATGGAATTCATAATTCCAGACATCATAACCACGTAGTCAAGGCCTCGTGCCAAGAATACAAATAATAATTTTTTCAAGGCCTTGTTTCAAGACACTAGTTTGTCTCATGAGACCTACTGATGCATTGAGGAGCTATAGCGGGCTTCACCCGTCACTTACTAAGTCCAATGCATTCCTCATATGAAAATGTTGAAACATAACATAAATATTCATATTAAAACTAGTATATGAAATGTCAATACTTTTACCATAAATCATGAATGGTATAAAAATAGAACATCTATAGTAAAACATATCATAACTTATTCGATACAATATTGAAGATTGTATTATAATAAATCAACCTCATTCATGAATAATATTTCATAAAGGATGTTGACATAGTTGAAAATGATTAGTAAAACTCTTTGAGAGAAATATTTTTTTGTGAAATCATTTAAATGTCATAAATTTATAAAGGAAGTCATTTAATAGATATTTTTGAATCAAAGTGTCTTGCACCACATTGAAACTTTTGAAAGGAATTAACATTTTAAAATAATCGTGTCTATATAAATAAATCTTTAATATCATTTTGAAAACATGGACATTAATTAAAAATATTTTGAAAAATAAATTATTAAAACATTTCAAATGATGATATTGACAAAGAGTCCATTCCAAAAAAACCTTAAAATATTCCTTTTGAAAACACTTTTATGAAACATGTACATGGATGATAAATATGTCTCAGTAAATACTTACACATAAATAATTTCAAATAATAATTAGATTAAGGAATTAACCCTTACATTGTACTTTCCTTTGGTCGAGGGTACGTTTAAACTGCTATATAATGACCATAGTATGTTATTAAATTATAACAGAATAATATTAATATTTATGATATCATACTTGATTCATTTATGGTTTTATACTACCCATATAATAATAATTTCTATGTTAAAATAACATTTCGGGTAATAATCACTTTCTTTATCATACATGTTTAAACTTTTCATTCTTGATTGTATCACTTATATCATGATATAATTGATTCTAGAATAAAAAAATTATTTATGTATCATATATATTCATAATATAAACATGTATAATAGATAGATATATGAAATGGAAAACACCATTTATGGAGACGGTAGGCCGTACGTACGCCTAAACGCCATTTCCATTTTCATATTGTATTGAATAGAAGAAAGTGAATGAGATATATGTAAACACAAAAACACACACACATATATATATATACAGTGTCATTATTATGATATATATTACATAATTATTAATAACATATATTTTATAATCATCTTTGAATGGTGAACGTAGAAATTAATCTCATCGCGTCATGGAGACGGTAAGCCATACGTACGCACGAGAGACGATATCATTCTATTGGTGGTGAAATAATATGTAATTTGATGGTATATTATATATACAAAACAATTAAAATTTTATATTTATTATTTATATCAATTATACTCATTATTATACCCATCCAAATAATGAATTATTGAATAACAAACTACACCACGACATGGAGACGGTAACCCATACGTATGCACGTATGGTGACATTGTCATTCATAGGATGGATAGAATAATGAATTTGGTTGTACTGTATTTATAATAACATCTTAGTATGTAGAAGGTACTAGAGTTATTATTTTGGTATGGAAACGACAAAGAAATAGGAAGTGGAAGAAGAAAATAACTTTGAAAGAGGTGATGAAATAATTACCTCTTCTTCGGGTTCTTCCATTTGATTTGAACAAAATGGATATTTAGGTTGGATTTTTAATCAAAGTAAGGCCACTATTTTGAAGTGAGGGTATTTGGAAGTATATTTGATCTGGTTTTGGTCATGAAAAATGGATTTGGAGGTGTGAATTTAAAAGAATGGGAAGTACTCTTTTATAGGAGAGGTGAGGGGAACTTTAGGAAAATCTTGATATATTAATTTATTCTATAATCATTTTAGGTTTATAATATCTCAAAAAGAATTTATTTCTAGTATAAAGTGGTGATGGGTCGAAATAATCTCAACAAATAGGTTTTATACAAATTTATATAACCTTATTAAACTTATCTTTTATATTTAACCCTTAGTTAAATAATTTAACTTTTATCATGTCTTCTTGTATTATTATAATACATGATTAATAAACTTACTATAAAATGACAAGAGAACATAAAGTGTTTAATTAATGACATATCTACCATTATATAAGTCCTTTGTAATAAACTTATATTTTTAGGAATATTATATCATTTAATAATATAGTATTTGTTTTAAAAACTCATTTATGTCAATTTTGACACTATTTAGTATTTTGTTTTTGTGAAAGTCATAACAAGTTGATTACTTCAAAAAACATTAAATAAACCCTAACATGTCATATTCACATATAAAATTCGTGTATGACATCAAAAGTCTAAATTTAAACTTTTTTTATATTTATAATATCATTTATTTAAGTCTTTCATTAATAAGGTATTTACTGCATCATCACTGTGTCATAAATGAATTTAATTATTTAATGTCTAAAAATTATAAATAAAATACCATTATTTATGAAATCTTTTTAGATTTATAATTAATATTTATAGTATAATTTATCTTATGTGTAACCCTATATTAAAAATGTTTTAGTTATTAAACATTGAATTTAACACTTTTAACTTTTCTTTAAATAAAATATAATAAATGTTCTAATCTAACCCAAATGGATCAAAAGGATCTTAGTTTTTTCCTAAGGTTGATTTTGGTCGAATTACACTTATCCAAGAGAATTAGGACATGTGTTGGGGTAATTTTATTATTATGTTTACATTTAATTACCTTATTTACTTTTAACTGTGGTAAATAAAATTTAAAAGTTACTATTCACCAAAAATTATTTTCATCCTATTGAACCACATTTTACTTACTAATGTCAATAGTGCCTCTCAGATTTTTGAAATTCAATTCATTGAATCCATAAAATTATTTTTTATGCAAATTTTCAAATGTACCTAGAATGTGGGTAAATGTGCCTAGAAGGTGGGTAAAAAGACGTTAAAATGGTTCAATAAAATTTTCTATATCCAATATTATTATAAAATGAATCCAATGACTTAAAATGTACTAATATATGTATTATGTATCTATTTTAAGATAAATTTTTAATTAAAAATAATAATTTAAATGAAAAAGTCGGGTTTATCTACAACACAGTAGTTTTTACTATTCATCAAAAATTGAATGTTTTCAGAAAAATTCAAAAAATTAACCTAAAGATAATTTTGATATTAAAAATTAAAAAATGATGTTTATTTTACCAAATTAAAAACATATAAGGTGAATTAAATAATTTAAAATTAGTTCCCATTGTCCAAACTAGAAATTGGGTTTTTGAGAAGTAAAAACTATCTAAAGATTGATATGTATTTATATCCAATTTAAATGTAAAATTACTTAAAATGAATAGAATTTGGATTAAATGATAAAAATATAGTCTAATTATACTTCAAATCCATTAAAATGTATAATTTAACACTTTAAATTATTTTGATTAAAAAAGTTGTTTTCAATTAAAATTTAGTGTTTTTCAAAATTCATCAAAATATGAAAGTTTCCAGGAAAACACCAAAAATTTATCCAAAATAAATTTTTATGTTCCATTTCTAAAGGAGATGTTTATTTGTTCAAATTTAATATATAAAAGTGTCAAATATTGTATTTAAAAAGGGTTCTCTATTAAAATGTGGAAAAATTAAATTTTTTTAAAAACACATCTTTATTCTGGAAAATTTTGTTCTTATATTATGTCTAAAAAAATCATATGGCTGTTAAAATTATATAGAGTATATAAAATTCAAAATTTAGTTAATAATTTTCATAATCGTTTTTTAAATAGCTAGTTTGGTAAGTTGTGGGGCGCCTGAACTCGGTTTTGCATGTGGCGCATTCTATTAAATTACTTTAAAGAGGTAACACACTATGAAATCCTAGGGTGTTACAGGATAGGTGTAAAGCTAAAGAAATAACCATAAATGGTTCAAAGTATTTTCCCTTACATGTACAGTTATTTTATCTCCCATTATATAAAATAACCATTAGTTACAGATCATGATCATAACAATTTATTATTTTATTTTTCTCAGGTTTCATGGTTATTTAATTATGGATGTTTTGTCACAATCGCATGAATTAATAAATTAACAGGCATGAAATATTGAACTAAAATAAATTGGATTATTTGAAAACTTTATCTAAGACGTGGTTAATCAATCAAGTAAATCCACTTAATAATAACACACATATAATAAAGATAATAACCAAATATTTATGCATAAAGATAAAATCGCTAAATTATATATATTAAGTCAGTATAACCTTCCACTAATTAAGGTAAAATTGAATCATAGTTCAAATTTATTGACTAGAAAAATTTAGGGTACTTTTAATTATAAGGGTATTATAACATGAATTTTTAGGTTGAATTAAATTAGTTAACATCAAGGTTTAACTACTAAAGTAGGAATTGATGTTACTAAGGGGAAAATGTTGATGAGATCCAATTTAAGGATTTCAGGATTGGGGATTACACTCAATAGGTCCCAGATCCATGAGTTAATGTAGTTGTAATTTTTAATTCCTACCTAAAACCCTTGAAATTTCTTAACCTGCCAAAATCAGGGTGATTAGAAGGGTAATATGGATCCTTTTCACTAGAATGTCAGAGAAATGGATATTTTGAAGCCAATATCGAGGGATATTGGGTTTTGATAAAATAGTGGGAGATTAATAAATATTGTTGGTCAGAGTGGATACTCAAGAGGGGGGTGAATTGAGTTCCAACTAAAATTTATGTTAAAATATTATCTATTTAAAATCCCCCAATTTATAAAACAAGTTAAACTGTGGTGAATTTATACAGATAGTAAATGTTCACTTAGCTTCTCAAAGATTGATTAGGTCTCAGTTAATTTAACCACAAGATTAAACTAACTTTTGAAACTAACCTACTGATTTACAATAAGTGTAAATAGTTGCTAATTTAACTATCAATGTAGCTTTAAAATATTTTTTTATTTCAAAGTAATAGCAGCAGAATAAATAAGATATATGTAGTATACTATAAACTTAAACTAATGATGCACAACAGATATAACAAGAGGTTCAGTCTCAAGACGAGACATAGTCCTCTCAAATTTATATAAATTTGATCCACACCCTGGATCGGGGTTAACAATAGTTTACAAAACTATTCAGGCCATGCAGGGACCTCTACCACTGTTCTTCGTGGGAAACAAAACAAAGACCAGGCCACACAAGGACCTCTTCCACAGTTGACGTGGGTAAAAAAGAGTAAACAATTGGTTTTAGGATTTTGATATCCTCTAGTTCAGTGCAGGATATAGGGTGTGTATAAGAAATGCAGATTACACCACACTGCTCGAAAGTTAATAAATTAATAACTTAGAGAGAGGAGATAAGAGTTTAGAAATCTCTAGTGATTATTAATGAAGCTCTGGACTCGTTGGATTCAGCAGGAATGCTTCTAAGTCCTTCTCAGGTTTTTCTGTTGAAAAACAGAGTGTCGTAGTCAGTTTGTCTTTTAAAAATATGAAAAAGATCTCTTGATTCGTCGTGTGTTCTTCAGTGGTGTTGAATTGCATTCATGATAATTCTTTGAAGGTCTGGAAAAAATCTTTCTTGATCAGGATTGTTCTTCTTGTAGTGCTCTTGGTGTATGTAAGTTCTTCTCTTTGTATATTCACACTTGCGCACCGCTTCCCTTCTATGTCATGTGCTGCATCTTAGTCTTCCTTATATTCCACGAGTTCTGGTAGTAGGAATGATTCCCTTTTCATAGGTACGAGATACGGTTTCCTGACATGCCAAAAACTATCATTAAATGACATTAATTTCATTAAAAACATCAAATATGACCGTTAGTATTATTTAAATAATATTGAAAAAAAGTTAAGGAATATTGTCACAGTGATTATGTAAATGGTGTCTTCTTCACGGTATGAGGTTCACGATATGAGCTTCAGGGTATGATCTTCACGGAATGAGCTTCATGGTATGAGCTTCACGGTATGAGCTTCATGATATGAGCTTCACTTTATGATCTTCACGGTATGAGCTTCACGGTATGAGCTTCACGATATGTTCATGTCATGGTGTCTACCTCACGGTATGTCATTCACGGTGTCTGGGTCACGGTGTCTGGGCCACGGTGTCTGGGTCACGGTGTCTTGGTCACGGTGTCTGGGTCATGGTGTCTGGGTCACGGTGAGTTCATACTTAGACAAATATCTGTATTTGGACATAGACAGAATATACAGAATATGGATTAAGCTTAATCGATAGAGAGTAAGAGAACTTGAATAATAAAAATAAAGGCTTGATAATATATGTGAGATTTGTGATCATGCATAAGACTTGTAAATAATAAAGAGATTAATTAACATCCATAAGATTTGTTATCATTAAACCACGATGAGTAGTTATTATTGTGATTGAAGAGAATTAGAGAGATGTGCAATGAAGATTGAGATTAATTAACAGTAAAAGGATTTGTGATCATTAAAACATGATTAACACATGAGGATTCCAACAATCTCCCACTTTTTTATGATCATAAATCAGATATAGGTAGAATATAAATGAAATGCAACATTAAAGATCCTAGCATAGAAAAAAAAGTTTAGAACTGACACTTGTAGCTTTTCTCCCCCATTGATACTTGTAGAGATTTCTCCCCCTTTTGGGATTATCAAAAAGTAGAGAAAATAAAATGAAACTTCTGCAGCTTTTATTAAACAAAGTGTTCAAAATACAACATACAGGAGAAATACAAATAGTAAACAAGAAATGGCATCCCATCAAAAAGAAAACAGTCTCGAGAGTCATCAGGGATCCATCTGTTCCTTGCCTTTATTAGCAGCAGGAACTTGTGCGGAAGTAGAAGAAGGCATAGATGCAGTAGATAAAGAGGGCAAGGGTAGACCTTCAAAAACATATGGATCCAAGGTGGGAGTAGAAGAAGATCTAGGTGTAGGTTGGTCAAGAATGACTGGCCAGATCTGGTAAAGAGCTTGGCTGACTGACATGGCAGTTGAGGCTATAGCAGGTAGAGTAGGTGCAAGGGGTACAACAGCTGGAGAAAATATAGCAGTACTCTGCACATAAAGATACGACTTCAAAAGATTGATGAAATCAGTAATTATTTCACCACCATATTGAATAGCCTTTTCAAAATCATCCTTATTTTCCATAAACTTTTCCAACAATCTCGTGAACTCTGTAAGTTTCTGAACTTGAGTTTTAAAAGCTTGAGTTATCAGAGGGATTCTCAAATTTTCCACAAGATATCTAAAGTGATCTGTCATATCACATTTAGAGAAAATATGGGAGAGATAAAGATCTATTTTCTTTGTGATCTATTTTTGAGCACCATTGGCTATCTTAGAATGAATCCTAACCAAGTCCAATGCCCTATCACTTTTTTAACCACTTCTGTCAAAGAAGAAAGATCCAAGACACAAAAGGCACTCTGAATTTCTTCCTTGATTATGGATCTCAGCATAGAATCATCCAAAGAAGATGTAGAGGTCTGAACAGAAGTAGGTGAAGCCTTGACAGCTTTGGTTAGAACTTTGAGCTGTTTCAGAACTTTTTTCAAGCATCCAGTGTATTCATCTGTAAGCTTATTCAGAGTTTCCACAAGCTCTCTCATGCGTTCCAGCATCTTGGTGTGTCTTTTTAAAATATTTTCATCAAAATAAAGAAGGTATGGATGAAATTCAGACCCAATTTACCTAGTAAGGAGGTAATTAGATGGCTCAAGAGAAGCAGAAACAGGTGCAGGAGCAGAAACAGTAGCATGTTCTGGTCTTAAGGATAACTCATTCTGCAAACTTGCTATCATATTTTTCAGATTTGAAACATCAGCGCTCAGAAGCTTATTCTCTACTTTGACTTATTTAATTTCTCGGATCATCCTTGGTTGAATATGCAAGATAATATTTTCCAAGATAATTGATGCATCTTCTTGACTTAACTGAGTTACTAGACGAGGTTGAGTGGAGACAATTTTCTCAACTCCAGCTAACAATGTTTCTCCAAAAAATTTCAGATCCTGTTTGGTCAGAAAGGAGTGATGCTCGGGTAAGGGTGCATGTAAAGGTAGTGGTTTAGATTTTGGTTGAGGTTCAGAGTCATCTTCATACTCAGATTCTTATTCGGATTGAGGTTGGGGCTCTGGTTCTGGTTCTGGATGAGCTACAGACTTCAGTTGAAACAGAGAAGAAATATCCATTCCAGTTGTAGACACTTGCTCTGACTCATTCACATCATAAAAGCTTGGGAAAACAAATCGGGTGTGCACAGAGTATGAGACAACAGGTTGAGAAGCTTCAGCAGATTCATCTTCTGTAATCTCAATATTTTGAGGTTCCTCCCCCTCAAATTGTGCTTCCCTTTAAGATTCTTGAGGCTCAGGAACATTGAAAATATCCGCAGGATCATCCCTGATCTGTTCAGCAAATTCTTTCCTTGCCAACTAGAAGGAAATTTCCATCCTCTCTTCAGCAGAGGGAATTATCTTAGGAACCGACTGTTCCACTGGTTGAACTTCTAGACTTGAATCTTTTTCAACAGAAAGATCCTCTTCCACAGGATTTGCCTCAAAGGTTGCTTGCTGTTCTGAATCAGGAAAAACCAACTTCCTTGCAGCATTAGGATGAGCTTCTGGATTTACATCCACACTGAAAGCAGGAGCTTCCTCTTCTCTCAAACTAGCACCAAATTCCTCTTCTTGAGGTATTTCATCAGGGATAACAGCAGGGAAAATAGTCCTTTCTTTTTCAACAGGAGCTATTTCCATTTGAGGTCTTCTAGCTTCTTCTCTTGGAGATACTTCAGCAGTTACTTCCTCTTCTTCTTCTTCTTCTGAATACTCAGCCACTTCATCTAGTTCCAAACCAGGATTAGATATATTTTTAGGCCTTCTTGGATAGTCAACAGGATTAAACTTTTTATACACTTGATCATTATTCTCAACCCACTGCTTCTTCCAGGGGTTCCATCTAATCTTCATTATTCTGATAATAGGCATGGATAGGAAGAAATCAAGGTCATCTACCTTTTCTTTATTCGGTCTAACCATCCCTTTGGAAACTAACATAGCCGAAATCATCCTTGAGTAAAATAGGGAGGTGGATTTGGAAGTGACTTTGAACAGCTCACAAATATGATTGATTATATACTTGCATAGGTTGATCTTATGGCCATTCTTCAACAGATGAATCAGAAACACATCCTGATACTTCATCACAACTAAATCTCTTTTTCTTGGACCAATCAAATTTTGAACAAACTTGAACAGAAGTCTAATCTCCACATCTAATTCAGCAGCTATGGCCCTTCGCTTGGTGCCATTTCCAGTCAGGTGTTCCAAAGCAGTCTCTAGGTCAAAGATGTCGGTTGTTGGAGGAGGGTCTCTCTAGTAATCCTCACAAACTCCTTCATGGGGAATCCCTAGGCATACAGCCCACAGCCTCAAAGAGAAAGAGAAATTTTGACCATTTATCCAGCTTGTCACCATAAATATTTCTCCAAACTCAAAAGAAAACTTTACATACTGATAAAATTGAGATACCAATCTCAGGTAGATCAGTCTATTCTATCCAGTGAACCATCCAAGCCATCCTTGATCTCATAAAACATTCAAAACTAAAGATCTGCTAGACAGCAACCACTCTGGACAAACCTCTTTTTCAGGTACAACTGTACGGATTACCAGATTTCGGTTTAGAGGTCCTTCAGGAGCTATCCTTGGTATCCTCTTCTGTTTCTTAGTGTGGCACTTCTCAGACGAGGGTGAAGATGGATGCTACATCCTTGGCATCCACTGATGGTTCGGGCGAGAGGTAAGAGAAGGTTCAGGAGAGTTTTCGGGTAAGGAATCTAATGAAACCCTTAAGTTTTATCATTTGGGAATGTCAAACGTCATAAAAACAAAAATTTGAGAAATCAAATAGCAGTTAAATAAAAAATTACACGATACATGTTAAAATAATAAAAAAAATCTTTCACGGTGAGATAGTGAGCTGGCATTACGGTGTGATGAAAACTAGTCATCACGGTGAGACAGTGAGCATTCTGTGCCGTCACGGTGAGACAGTAAGTTGATAGACCGTGAGCATAAAATCTTGACGGTGAGACTGTGAACATAAAATAGTAACTTAGAAACAGTGACTATGAAACCGTAAAGTAAAATATAGTAGTATTAAACATTAAGATCAGTAAGATATTCACTAATGATTAATCATACCAAGATCATGTAGGATATAGTCTAATCTTTCATAATTTAATGGTTTAGTGAGTATATCTGCAAGTTGATATTCAGTACCAATGAATTCCAAAGTGATATCACCGTTTTGATAATGATCCCTCATGAAGTGATGTCTTACATCAATATGTTTTGTCCTAGAATGATAAACAGGATTCTTACAAATGTTAATAGGACTTGTGTTGTCACAATTTATTGGGACATGTCTAAATTGATATCCATAGTCTAGTAATCTGTGTTTCATTCACAAAATTTGTGCACAACAACTGCCACCAGCTATATATTCAGCTTCTGCAGTAGATAATGCAATAGAATTTTGTTTCATACTACACCATGATACTAGTGACTTGCCTAAAAGGTGACACATTCCAGAGGTTCTTTTTCTATCTAACTTACATCCAGAAAAATCATCATTAGAATAACTAACTAATTTAAATGATTTTCCTTTGGGATAGAAAAGTCCTAAATTGGGAGTATTCTTGAAGTATTTGAAAATTCTCTTTACAGCATTTAAATGTGACTCTTTAGGGTTTTCTTGAAAACGAGCACACATACACACACTAAACATAATATCAGGACGACTAGCAGTCAGGTAGAGTAGACTTCCAATCATTCCTCTATAAGTGGTTTGATCAATAGATTTACCATTTTCATCAAGATCCATCTTACAGGTGGTACTCATGGGAGTGTCACAACCTTTTGTGCTATCCAATCCAAAAAGTTTTAAAATATCTCTAGTATATTTACTTTGAGTTAAAATAATTCCATTATCATTTTGAAAGATTTGAAATCCAAGAAATAATTTAAGTTCCCCCATTAAACTCATTTCAAATTCATTTTTCATCATTTTAGAAAAATCAGTACATAATGTGGTTTTTGAAGATCCAAAAATAATATCATCTACATAAATTTGTACAACTAAAACATCTTTATAAATTCGTTTTATAAACAGAGTAGGATCAACTATTCCTTTTGTAAAACATTTAGAAATTATAAAAGTACTTAATCTATCATACCAAGCTCTTGGAGCTTTCTTTAAACCATATAAAGCTTTTGAAAATTTGAAAATATGATTTGGAAAATGAGGGTTTGAAAATTCAGGTGGTTGTTCAACAAAAACATCCTCATCAATATACCCATTCAAGAATGCACTCTTTACATCCATTTGATATAGTTTGAAATTTAGATGTGCAGCATAAGCAAGTAAAATCCTAATAGCTTCTAATCAGGCTACTGGAACAAAAGTCTCCTCATAGTCTATACCTTCTTCTTGACTATAGCCTTGGGCAACTAGCCTAGATTTATTTCTAACTATGTTTCCAGATTCATCTACTTTATTTCTAAACACCCATTTAGTGCCTATTGTGAAAGTTCCCTTAGGTCTTTCAACAAGGTTCCAAACTTTATTTCTTTCTAATTGATTGAGTTCTTCTTTCATAGAATTTACCCAGAATTCATCATTAATAGCATCATCAATGTTTTTAGGTTCAAGATGTGACAAGAAGGCTTGATGTTCAACCTGATTTCTAAGAGAATATCTAGTCTGTGTCCCTCTATCAAGATTTCCTACAACAGCATCTAAAGGATGATTCTTTAGAATTCTAGTTGATCTAGTAAAAGTAGGACTATAAATTTTAGGTTCTTCTCTAGGTTCGGGTTCATTAGGAATAAATTATGGAATAAGTCCAGAACTAGTTGTCTTTATAGCAGGTTCATTGGATTTGTCATTATGGTCCAGAACAGATAAATCTTCTTCAAGATTTTCAAGAGAGGTTTTAGGCTCATGTGGATCAGTTTCATCAAACTTGATGTGAACAGATTCTTCCACACATTTGGTTCTCTTATTAAAGACTCTATAGGCTTTGCTAGTTAAATAATTACCAAGAAAAATTCCTTCATCACTTTTAGAATCAAACTTATCAAGATTATCCTTTGTATTAAGAATAAAAACTTTATAGCCAAAAACTCTTTAGTAACTAACTTTAGGTTTTCAATTGTTCCACAACTCATAAGGGGTCTTTTTGAGAACAGGTCTAATTAAGATTCTATTAATGATATAACAATCTATATTGACAGCTTCAGCCCAAAAGTAAATAGGCATGTCATATTCATTAAGCATAGTTCTCGCAATTTCTTGCAGGGTTCTATTTCTTCTTTCTACTACACCATTCTGCTGAGGTTTCCTAGGAGCAGAAAATTTATGACTATAGCCATTGTGTGAGCAATAGGATTCAAACTCATGATTCTCAAACTCATGGCCATGATCACTTCTTAGGGTTTTAATCTTAAGTCCACTAAAATTTTCTACAAATTTGGAGTATTTGACAAAGTAAGAACAAGCTTCACTTTTGTGAGCTAAGAAGTATACCCAAGTATATCTAGAAAAGTCATCTACTAGGAAATAGACATAGTGCTTCCCATTTATGCTAGAAACTCTAGATGGTCCAAACAAATCCATGTGAACCAACTCGAGAGGTTGAGAAGTTGAAACTTCTTTCTTTGATTTAAAAGAAACCTTATGTTTCTTTCCCTTTTGACAGGGATTACAAACTTCGTCATTTGGAAACTCATGTTTAGGTAGGTCTCTAACTAAGTTATTCCTAGTAAGTTTTCTAATTGAGTGTACATTTCAGTTTCCTAATCTTCTATGCCATAACCAGGACTCTTTATGAAAAGCGTTTAGACAGGTAACATTTTTCTTAGCTAAGGAATTTAAATCAACATCATAAACATTTTTATTTCTTAGAACAGAAAAAACTAAAACGTTTTTAAAATTAAAAACATTACAAGAATAATTTTCAAATTTGACATTAAAACCATCATCACATAATTGAGAAATACTTAACAGATTGCATTTCAGTCCATCAACAAATAAAAATTAGAAATTAATACTGAGTTAGTGTTACCAATTTGGCCTAGGCCGATGATATTTCCTTTAGAATTATCACCAAAGGTTACATGTCCTCCATCAACCTTTATTAAACTTTTGAAACACGAGTAATCCCCAGACATATGTATTGAAAATCCACTATCCAGATACCATGTCTTCTTGTGGGAACCCTTCAAGAAGGTTTCCTATAAAAAAGATTTAAATAGGAAATGATTTTGGTACCCAAATATTCTTGGGTCCAGAAAAGTTAGCAATCAAAGATTTCGGTACCCACATTTGTCTTATGGGTCTCATATAATTTACAGAATAAAAATATTTTGAAAGATAAACTCTATTAGATTTATAACTAAGTGAATAACTAGTTGAAGCATAAAAATGTCCAGAACTAGAACTTGCAGTATTCTGACAAGATTTAGGAATAAATCTATTCTTGGTAATCTGTCTTTGTCCAGGTTGGTATCCTATAATAGTAGTATATCTAGGTGCAATCTTCTTACCTAGAATTTGAGTAAGAGTATCTTTTCCATTTGTGAATTTATCTAAGTCCTTTCTAAGTTGGTCATTTGACAATTTCAGTTCAGTGTTTTCTTTAAGCAACCAAGCATTATTTTCCATTTCTATGTCAAGATCAGATTTATGTTTAACAGTTAAAGAATATTATTTCTTTAAACCTTTGTATTTGTATTTCAGATCATTACAGGTTTCCTCCAACATATCACAGTATTCAAACAGTTCAGATTTTGACATATTTTCAAAATCAGAATCATCTCCAAAATAATAAGAATTTAAAGCCGGAGTTTCAGATGTTACCTCAGAAGTGTTTGTCATAAAACACATGTTTGCCTTATTTCTGTTTTCAGTCTTAGAAGCTTCAGATTCACTGGATCTATCCTCAGAAGCACTCCACGTAGCCTTCATGGATTTATTATACTTATTATCCTTATACACATATTTTTTCTTGTATTTCAGCTTTAGACAGTCTGCTTTTATATGTCCTTTTCTTTTGCATTCATAGCAGACAACTTCATCAGATTTGTCAGATTTCTTCCAATCCTTTTTCCAGTGTCCCTTATTATCATACTTTCCTTTGTAATTTGATTTTCTGAAAAATTTCTTCTTCCTATAAAACTTCTTAAATATTCTGGCTATGTGATCCATTTCTGCATCACTATCAGATGCACTTTCACTTTCTTCACATCTTGAGCTATCACTTGCATGAATCATCTCCTTATCTTTATTCTTTGAAGTAATAGTCTTGAAATCCACTGACATCCTTTTTGGTTCATCTTCTTCTTCTTTGTTTACCTTAAGTTCTTCCTCATACATCATTAACTTACCAATAAGTTCTTTGACTGGTAGTTTACCAATATCACAAGATTCTCTGACTGAAACAGAAGTGCCCCTCCATCGGTCTGGTAGACATCTCAAGATTCTCATAATTTGTTCCTTTTCTAGAACAGCTTTACCAAGTGAATTCATTGTATTGACTATCTCATTGAACCTGAGATACATAGAAGAAATAGGTTCATCAGTCTTCATCTTAAAATTATCATATTTAATAGTATAAGTATTTAATCTCATTTCTTTAACATTGTTTGTTCCTTCATGAGAAAAACCCAAAGTATCCCAAATTTCAAAAGCATTTTTGCAAGAAGAAATTCTGTTAAACTCCTCGTTTCCTAGAGCACAGTACAGGGAATTCATAGCTTTACAATTATTATTTTATGCTGTATTTGTAGGTTCATCCCATGTTATTATATCAGTTTCTGGAATTTTATATTGAGATTCTATAGCAGTCCAGATATCAAAACCCATGCTTTCTAAATTAATTTTCATTTTATGTTTCCACTGATCATAGTTTGTACCATTTAAAAATGGTGGTCTATTAGTAGAATCACCCTCAAGTCTGTTATCCATGATAACTAGGTTGAGAAAAAAATTAAATAGATAAAAATTTAGAAAGAATATAAATTTTAAGAACTTTAAAATACTACTAAAATCACAGTTGAACAAACAGAGTATTTCAGAAAATATTTTAAAATCCTCTGATACCAAATGTTGGTCAAAGTGGATACTCAAGAGGGGGTTGAATTGAGTTCCAATTAAAATTTCTGTTAAAATATTGTCTATTTAAAATCCCCCAATTTATAAAACAAGTTAAACTGTAGTGAATTTATACAGATTGTAAATGTTCACTTAGCTTCTCAAATATTGATTAGGTCTCAGTTAATTTAACCACAAGATTAAACTAACTTTTGAAACTAACCTACTAATTTACAATAATTGTAAACACTTTCTAATTTAACTATCAAAGTAGATTTAAAATAGATTTGTATTTCAAAGTAATAGAAGTGGAAGAAATAAGATATATGTAGTATACTATAAACTTAAACTAAATATGCACAACAGATATAACAAGAGGTTCAGTCTCAAGCCGAGACTTAGTCCTCTCAAATTTATATAAATTTGATCCACACCCTGGATCGGGGCTAACAACTATTTATAAAACTATTCAGGCCACGCAGGGACCTCTACCACTGTTCTTTGTGGGAATCAAAACAAAGACCAGGCCACACAAGGACCTCTTCCACATTTGACGTGGGTAAACAAGAGTAAACAATTGGTTTGAGGATTTTGATATCCTCCAATTCAGTGCAGGAGACAGTGTGTATATAAGAAATACACATTACACCACACTGCTTGAAAGTTAATAAATAAATCACTTAGAGAGAGGAGATAAGAGTTTAGAAATCTATAGTGATTATTAAAGAATATCTGGACTAGTTGGATTCAGCATGAATGCTTCTGAGTCCTTGGATTTTTCTGTTGAAAAAAAGAGTGTCGTAGTCAGCCTGTCTTTTACAGATATGAAAAAGATCTCTTGATTCGTCATGTGTTCTTCAGTGGTTTTGGATTTCATTCATGAGAATTCTTTGATGGTCTGTAAAAAATCTTTATTGATCAGGATTGTTCTTCTTGTAGTGCTCTCGGTGTGTGTAAGTTCTTCTCGTTGTATATTCACACTTGCGCACCGCTTCCCTTCTATTTCGTGTACTGCATCTTAATCTTCCTTATATTCCATGAGTTCTGGCAGTAGGAATGATTCCCTTTTCATAGGTATGAGATACAGTTTCCTGAAATGCCAAAAACTGTCATTAAATAATATTAAAAACATTAAAAACATCAAATATAACTGTTAGTATTATTTAAATAATATTGACAAAAAGTTAAGGAATGATGTCACAGTGATTATGTAAACTGTGTCTTCTTCACGGTATGAGGTTCAAGGTATGAGCTTCAAGGTATGAGCTTCACGGTATGAGCTTCACGGTATGAGCTTCACGGTATGAGCTTCACGGTATGAGCTTCACGATATGAGCTTCATGGTATGTTCATGTCACGGTGTCTAGCTCACGGTGTGTCCTTCACGGTGTCTGGGTCACGGTGTCTGGGTCACGGTGTCTGGGTCATGGTGTCTGCGTCACAGTGTCTGGGTCACGGGGTCTGGGTCAGGGTGTCTGGGTCATGGTGTCTGGGTCACGTTGTCTGGGTCACAATGTCTGGGTCACAGTGTCTGGGTCACGGTTTCTCGGTCACGGTGTCTGGGTCATGGTGTTTGGGTCACGGTGAGTTCATACTTAGACAAATATCTATATTTGTACTTAGACAGAATATGCATAATATGTATTAAGCTTAATCGTTAGAGAGTAAGAGAACTTGAATCATATAGTATGATGTATCATATTCGGGATCTCTATCAAGATAAGCTGAGACAAGAGAGATAAGAGATCTATAATGCTCTATTTACAACTATTCTTGGATATTTGGTGCAATTTGGGCCTCATACAATCAAGATTATTTGATATATTGAACACTTATAATCTTAGGGATTAAATTCCTAGATGAGTTGCACACAGATCTTGGACTTTCCTCAATATCCAAGTCCTTCTCTAGTTTTATTGTTAATTTTAACATGATCAATAATAATAAGAGTCATTAATAACTTCTTACTCTGATTCTCTAAGTGGATGAGGACATGGGTCATGACAAACCTACGGTATTTATGGTGAATAATAAAAGGAAGAAAAGGGAGAAGATTCCCATGAAATATTACACGTATAAAGATCTCAAGCACCATACTTCCAAGAATATGAGGATCTTGAGGTAGGGAAAGGAAAAGGAAGAAGTATTTTTTCACATGGAAAGAAACGAAACGTGAAGTGGAACTGCACCCAGAAGAAAGGGGAAGTTAAAGGGGCATTCAATATTGAGTACAATCATTCCATATCTAAACATTGGGTAATAGATACATCTTTTGGTTCTCACAACTTTATCCAAATGTAGGAAGTAAGTATATTATGAAATATTTATAGAGGGGAGGTGGATTTGTAAGCTTCCAATGGCGCAAGGTTAGCTGATATATCCTTTAGAGACTACAACATTTCATTGAAAAAAGGAATTATATTGGTTTTTAGAGATTGTTATTATGTACCAAATGTTTCCAAAAACATAATTTTTATATCCTACCAAAATACAAATGGTTTTATTTTCAAATTTTAAAATAAAATTTGTTTATTTTATAAACACAAAATATGTTATGTAATGACACATTTAAATAATTGTATTTATGTATTAAATAATTAAGACCATGTATTGAAAACAGATAAAAAAATCATGTTCACACAACTCATATAACACTCACCTATGAAATCACTATCTTGGTCATGTAAACGATAATATTTTAAAAAAACTCTATCAAGATGGTTATTTAGAATCTTTTGATCCAAACCCACTTAAAATATGTCATTATTGTTTAAAAGAAAAAATAACTAAACCACCATTCAGTGGATAGGGTGAAAGGGCCACATTGTTTTTAGGATTGGTATACACTAATGTGTGTAGACCATTTCTAGTATAATCTATAGATGGGTATTATTACGTTATAAATTTTTCTGATGACCTAATTTGATATAGTTATGTCCACCTGATGAGTTATAAGTCTGATTCCTTTAAGAAATTAAAATTATTCAAAAATAAAGTAGAGAATCAACTTGGAAAGAAGATAAAGAAGATTAAATTGTCATTTTAAACTATTATTTGTATTTTTTTCATCACTATATATCCTATGTTTATAACTCAAATTCTAATGATCAAATAGATGAATTTAGTGATGAATGGCCGGGTTATGTTGTTCCATAATATTTAGGTAATTCGTGAAAAGAAATCTATCTAAAAATTATTTAATTTTATTGTCTAAAAATTTGATTTATAGTTTATGATAATGTCTAGATTAGAAAATGTATCTTAAGTTCTCATTTCCATGAAAATGGACTTAGACTTTCATAAAACTATAAAAAAAGTTATCATTGATCTATTAATATCATTTAGCAATTAACTTCTACACCATTCTGGAAAATGATGTTTTCTAAATAACCTAAATTATATTTTCTATTTTTATTATTAAATAGGTCAAAAATAAGTGTGAAATTCTCAATTCTAAGAAAATGAGATCATATTTTAATAAAACTCTCAGAAAAAAATTGATATGCTTTTGGATTGTAAGAAATAAATGTGACACATTTTGACATGTAGTGTACTCAAAATTATGTAAAACACATGTTTTCAATTTAAAATCAACATTTTAGTTCAAATCACACATCACACATTGAATTCCTTGAAAGATCATTGGTCATGAATATCCAAGGAAAAATATTTGATTCATTATTGGAATGTAGAAACAAACTATACATAATTTTGATATTCCTTGTGGTTAGAATGAGTGAAAATAAGTGTTTACAATTTAAGGTGACATTTTAGTTCAAAATGCATGTACATATCTCAATTATGATAAATGGGACTGGATTGTCCAAAAAATCTAGGGAAATAATCATTGATCCATTTTTGGCATGTATGAATGAACCGAACATCATTATGATGTGTGGTGTGGTTATAATGGATGAAAACATGTGTTTTCAATTTAAAATCATTATTTTAATCGAAAACATTCCTAATATTCCTAATTTTGAAAAAACTCTCTATGATCATCATTGAAATATATGACAATCGTATGTGATCCATTTGTGTTATATAAGAAAAAATAGCATATCATCATGATTCATAGTGTCGTTGGAATGATTAAATACTAATGTTTTAAATTTAATGGTGTCATTTTAGTTAAAAAACACGACACAATCAATTTTGAGAAACTGAGTTCAGATTATCATTAAAATATTGAAAAATAATATTTGATACGTTTTTTGGAAAGTAAAAAATCGAACTTTATTTTCAACACGTAGTGTGCCTGGAAGGATTGAAAATTTGTGTTCTCAATTTAAAAGTCACATTTTAGTTAAAAAAGTGCATCATATGATCAATTTTGAATGGATATGAACCTAAAACTCTAGTGTTTACATTAGATTCATTCCATACATGGGTGATATAAAGAGATAAAGAAATAAATATCTATTCACTATAGTAATGGAGTAGTAAATAAAGGGTTAAAAGTCTAAAAATTATAAAGGACACTGGATAATTTTTCCATGTTTTAATATAGTGGAAACTATCCAGGACTGAATATTCGATGTTTAATAAATTAGGTATAATGTTTTTTAGGAATATTATAATTTTTTAAAAGAGAAACATTATTTTAAATTGATTGAAAATTTGAACTAAAATATAAAAAAACATGTTCCTGAATTCAATTATATTGCATAATCAATATGTTGAAGAAATTAATTGAAATAATCTTTTTATAGAAGATGCGTGGTTTGGTTACCAACTATATATTAGTATTATAATAGTAGCTTTGAGTGTATAAAACCAATAATCTAAAATATAAAGAGACACAAAAAAATTAAGTGATGTGATGATGTTAACACATCGATAGAAGGATGAATGGACATAGAAGTTAATATATATATTGCACACATCAGTCACTTTCATCATCCTCATTGAGTCACCCACTAAGAGAAGATCTATTATCAAACCCTTTTTGTTTTTATGTCAAATAAATACACCATCATCAAACTTTATCCATGACCCATGGGGATACAAGCCACCATCATTATGGATATCCCAAATATCCTTCTCAAAGATATGATATTGTGGGAAGAAACCATTGAAGAGATTAAAAATAGAATGAAAAGAAGACTATGAAGTTAAGAAGATGCTTTATTACTAATAAATTACTATTCTTGTCTTAGTATCTGAAGGCATGTGGAAATATTGAATTATATAGATGAAGATGAATATTTGGAAGAAGAAAATGAGAATGGAATAAAATATTAATAAGTACAACACACCATATCTGATTGCACAAGGATTTATAAGGGGAACCATCCAAACATAATTGTGTTGAAGTCATTGTTGATATCCTTATCCCATGGGGGATATGGATTATGCCCAATAAATATTTTTTTTTGAGTTCCTTCAAAAGGAGGGACAACCAATAGTTTTTAGGAGTCTTAAAAACTATATTAGTACAATGGTATTGATCTTATTCATGTGTTGTTTTGGTTTCTACTTTTTTTGTTGTTAATTAAATATTGTTTTAATATTCTTATTCTCATTTTTTCACCATCACCTAGTATTTTTTTGACCCTTATGTAGTTTTAGTTTTACCCCAGTGTGAGATTTGCCTCATTAGGTTTACCCTCGCATGATTCCCTCATTAACTTTTTGTGAGTTTTCCTTACCCTTATATATCCTCGAGTTGCGATGATCTACCCTGACGTAGCATCGGGTTTACCATTCCATAGGTTATGGTGTACCCTTACATTAGGGTACATGGTACCCTTGTGTGGGGATTAACCTAACCTTATATATAGGTCCCCTTACCTTTATGTAGCTCGAGTAAATCCTTTTGTAGGCTTTAGTTTTACGGTTCACCCTTATGTGTGTGTCCCTTGAACCTTCCATGTGTCTCATGATTACCATTACATGAATCTTGTAATTTTATACCATACCCTTTTATAGAGGTCTAGTGACATTTACATAGATTAGATATTCCCTTATGTTGGAGTTTATTACGCTTATGAATAGGTAATGGTACCTTTATGCGGCCATCTTGGTTAACCCTTACACAACATGTTCATTACCATTACACATATTTATTTTTTTCTTCCCACCAGTTTATCAGGTTACTAGGGATCAAGGTTTTACGGCCTTCTATTTCATGATTATTGTTATGTCGTTGCAATAACCCCTTGATCCTCATGGGTATTACTTCCTTAAAATATCCATATTGAAGTATATTGGATGGATCTAAGGTTCCAAGAGAGAGAGAACTGCATTTGGAGAGCTCTGGTGGCCCGGTCCTTTGACCCGCTGTAGGAGGAGTCAAGCGATGACCTTGTTCGTTGAGCTCTTCATTGCTTCATTGATTTATTGATAATTATTTTAGAATCTTGAAATGTGTGATATTCTATGGTGACAAACCACGAAAAGGGGAACCTTGAGGACATCGGCTGTTGAGGACTCAGTAATGATGATTTTTTCAGCCTCTTTCCCCCTATTCCTTGACAAAGGTTTGAATGAGCCTCAATAAGGGGGTTTCGGTCCTATTTTCATTATATTTGTCAATTTTTTGGAGGTTTCAGGTATAATACTAGTTTATTCATCATATGTGTCATGTATTTCTTTCCACATCTAGTATTTATCCAATCATGTTGTTTCTTGTAATCCTCTTTATTATTTCATAGTATAATATCATGATGATTCTTCCCCATGCATGTATTTCAATTGGTTAAAGGTTATAAATCATCTTATCATTTTAAGGATTTCTGATTTTGTTACTTTGAATTTTAATAATTGAATTTTCATAGATTTTTTATTTAAATAAAATATGGACTTATAATGATATCTCATTTTTCTCCCACTAGACATATTATACATTCGGTTATGACTATTTTATCACTACATTAATGCTGCATCATTCCATTTTAATGTTATTGAGTTTCTTTATGAGAAAAAAACTCAATTTTGGTTTTGGAAATTACATTTTTAGGTATGATTTTGTTATTACCATGTTTTGTAGCATTTCTTTTAATTTTTTGAATCATGTTGTGTAGATTTCAATTTTTGTTTTTTTGGAATCATATTTATACAAATTAATGGTTTTTAATCCATAAATTAGTGTTGTAATTGCCACTGCATATGTGACTTTGGTCACTCTTATATTCATCTGAATATTTTATGATTTTTAGAATTCAACTTGAACATGATTACTATTTATTAGTTAATATTTTATAAACGTGAAATAAATTTCATTGTTCTATTTTTGATTTTATATACCAAAATTAAATGAAGTGGATCCACACATTTGAATACAAGTAAATCACAAAACAAAGTGGTTTTAGAGGGAAATTATGATTAATTTTTTCATTTAAGTTTCAAATATCTTATTCATTACTATAAATTATTTACTAGTGGATTTTACGAATAGTAACAATGCATTGATGTTCGTTTAGCTAGGAAGTTTTCTCTCTTTTGGCTATAATTTTATTATATGATATTGATTGTTGTTTCCATGCTCGTTTACCTATTTTATTTTCCTATATTAGCTTTATAGATTCCTTTTTTAGGTGCTAATTTTTTTTCTCTTGTTTATGTTAGGAATGGTTTTGTGTGAGGTTTGTCTATATAAGAGTTTTTTGGTTAATAGGGAGGTGTTTTTGAAGTATCTGGTGTATCTAGTGTGTTTTATTTGCATATGAGTCGAGCTTATTTTATTTGTGGTTTTTTCATCCACATCCTATTGGACTATTGTCTACGGATAAGGACCTATGGAAACTTCAGTATTTTTGTTTGGCTAGTTATTAGATCTAGTATTCTTATTTGTTTCTTGGAACTCCATCAAGATTATTGGTTTTTCTATTTGAACCTTTTATCTTATTTTTTTTAGTTTCCTTGTGCTAGTAATCATGTAACATTAGGAAGATAGACAATGATGTGTTACCTTTTACCAATTTGTCTCCCCTAGGTGTTTAACTGGTTCCCCCCTTTGTTCTCACGATCTAGAGTTGTCCTAGGATATTTGGATTCCTAGAATGTGATCTTGATGTTTCCCTTTTTTTGAGAATCTCTCATTTTGAATTTTTTAGGAATTTTTCTCCTGGGTTGTAGATTTTGAATCCAACCATTAAGGATTTTTTTGTACCTTATTCTGAAATTACTCTTATTAGGTTTTAGGTAGTGTGTCTCGGCGAAAACCCAATGATGTTAGGTGCTTAGATATTTTTTATTTTTATGGGTCCAGTCATATGTTCATTCAGTTTTTTCTTTTTCTATGATTTCTCTCTCTATGATTCTTTTGTTTCTTATTGTTTCATGATTTATCTATTGTTTATGAGTTTCATTCTCTCTGAATTGTAAGAAATTTTTTATTCTGGAATCTTTTTTTGTTTGAGGATGGGTATTTCTATATTTTATTGTGTTTTGCATGAATTTTTGACTTATTTCAGGGACCTATTATAGCATGTGATTTGATGGTCCCAACTTCCTCATTGACATTGTCTTAGAGTGAAACTCGTGTATGTAGGGGAATATAGTCTCTGTTTATAGTTGTTTTGAATTGTTTAAATTTAGAGTATGTTTCTAGATTTTAGAATATCATTCAATTTGGTGAACCCTATTTCACATTGATGCAAAGAGTGGGGGAGTCTTCGTGTCATACCCTATTGGTGTTTCTAATTTAGGATGTTCCTCAATTGATTATGATAGGTTGGGTAGTGTATAATAATCATATGCATTTTGGATTTAATTTTATAGGTGGTGATATATCATGTCATTTCATTTTAAATCCTTTCTGTATTTAATTTCCATGGTCGATATTTTTTTATTTAGATACCCATTTTTTTATTTTAAATTAAATATGGTTTTAATATGATTATATGCCTTATTTTCATCATCTCTTGGTCCTTATTTTTACCCTTACATAGTATTGGTTTACCCCTACATTGTCTATGTATCTTTAGTTTTACCCACACCTGAGGCCCTCATCACCATAACATGAGTTTTCCCTACCCTTACATAGACTTGGATTGTTGTGGCCTTCCCTTATGTGGGCCTAGGTTTACCCTTTCATATGTTTTGATGTACCCTTTTGTGAGGATTCAAGGTACCCTTATGTGGGGATTGGTTTATCTTTACTTAGTGGTTCCCTAACATTTATGTAACTAAGGTAAACCCTTAAATGGACTTTAGTTCTATGGTTCACCCTTATATGGATTTCTCTTGACACTTTTTTGATTCTTAGGATTATACTTATATGAATATTGGAATCTTATACCTTACCCTTATGTAGAGGTCCCCGAACCATTACGTAGCTTAGGTATACCCTAACATGGGAGTTGAGTACCCATACGTCTGGGGGTGTGTTACCCTTATACATCCACCTCAGTTGACCCTTACTCAATGGGTTGATTACATTTATGCATATATATTTTTTATTTTCCACTAGTTTATCAGGTCATTTGGAATTGAGGTTTTTTAGTCATTCATTTATCGATTACTATTAATCTATTGCAGCAACCCCTCAAGACCCATGGGTATTACTTCCCCACAGTCTCTGGATTGAGGTAAACAAACTAAATCGACGGTGCCTAGAGATATATATCACCATGTATGGAGAGAACTTATGGCCACGAATTTTGGCCTTTTTAAGGAGAAGCTGAGAGATGACCTGGTTCATAAAGCACACTATCAGCTTTCAAAGTTTATGTGACTCCTTCAACTGAATCGTAGTGTACGATCTATGATGGAAAAAAACATAAACAGTGGGAACCTTGAGGACATCAGCCTTGAAGGAATTTATGGAAAATATTTCAATATCTTCTTCGACACTCTTTATTGAAAAAAAAATTAGTGATCCCTATTAATGGGGTTTTAGTCCTATTTTGGTTTTCTTTGTATATTTTTTTAGGTTTTGTGTCTACTCCTTTTTTATTAATCATATGTGTCAAGTATTTTATTCCTCATCCAATATTATTCTGGCCATTTTTTTTATTTTACTCCTATTTATAGTTTCATAGTAGAAACCCATGATGATTCTACCCTATAAAAATATTGATATTGGAATAATCATGTGAATATCCGTGTAATTTTACTACTTTCCAAAAAAATTCATCGGCATAAGAGTTGAACATTTTCTGATTCTTGATGAAAATAAAATATAACCCTATAATTTTATTTCATTTTTCCTCCACATACCATTATTGGAATTCTGTTATGATCATTTTATCACTGTGTACTTTCTTCTTCATTCCTACTTAATGTTTTTGAGTTTCTTTATGTGTAAAAACTCAATTTAGGTTCTAGAAATGACATGTTCAAGTCTTCTTTGGTTATTACCATGTTCTAAAACATTTATTCTATTTTTTTTAATATTTTTGTATAAATTTTAATTTCTATTTTATTATATTAATTTTTATATAACTTGATAATTCTATATTCCATAATTAGAATTATAATTGTCACTCCATATGTGACTTTGTTTACTCTTGAAATCATTTAAATATTTTCCAATTTTGGGAATACAATTTGAACATGATTTATTTATATTAGTTTATATGTTATAAACTAGAAATAAAAATCAATTTTTTTATTTTGGATTTTACAAACCAAAATTATCCCAAGTGGATCCTCATGATTTAACAAAGATTGCCTCGTAGAGTGTAGCTTGAAAAAAAATGTCTGAATATACCATAAATGAAAAATCGAATTTTATGAAAATTTTTAAATCTTTGAAATTTACAGAGAATACCCAAAATGACCAATTTATGTTTGGAATAACCATAAATAAAATCAAGTATATTCAATGTGTTTAACCTATAAAATATTAACATATTAGACATTTAAAATAAAATATTTTTTTAAATAGACATAGAACATAATGAACTTTTAAATAATACAATATAAACAAGGAAACATGTGAGAGTGTAAAATCAATATAGTAGATATCGGTGAGGGAAAAAGGGAAAGAAGGTGATGGCACAAAACTAATAGGTATTGGGATTGTAAGTAGCCTGTTTAGAAATAAAATAAGTAGCTTCATTTTAGAAGACACATGAAGATGTTTTTTTATGAGGGTTGTGAAATTCAGTACGTTATATCCTCTAGGGTTAAGGATTTTCTGGGTTGATTGTTCCCAACCTATAAACTAAATAAAATTATTTAGTTAATGTGTTTACCACATCATTATTCCCTTGGGGAGGATGACACACATCCTTAATTTCCAAATCGACTAGACATGTGTCATGGATACTTGGTCTAACCCTATCCAATTTAATTAGGTCTGAATACTTCTAAACCAGGTTTGGATCTGGTTCAAGTATTAAATAAACTACCTGATTATTTTTTTCATCGGATTCAGATACCACTTATAGGGTACTCGAACTTGAATATATTTTTTAAAATAAAAATAAATCAATGTTCTCCATTATATTTATTGAATATTCATAATTTATATCTATATATTTTTTCAATAGTAATATTATAATGTTCATTATGCATTAAATATTTTTTGTGAGTGGAAATTTAAAACCCCTTCTCCCATTTTGTTATCATCATGAACCTCTCCAACATCATTTTACAATTATTTCATACCATCGTTAAATGTAAGACATGAAAATCCTCCCGTAAGCTTAAATTTTTAGTCATTTAATAATTTAAAATCCCTCCTCCACTACAAAGATAATGCACACTCCTCGATCTAGCATTTCATATAAAATTTAATTTTAATAATTTGAAAATACTTTTAAAAATGAGAAATTATTAGTAGTAGTAATATTATTTTTTGGCGAAGAACACATGGAACACCCCCAATATAAACATGAGTATCTCAGATTAATTAAGTAATTCCAAAAAAATGAATTCGAAACATGAAAAATAATCAACAAAATGAAGAATTTCAAAAAAAAACTAAAGAAAACTAAAAGTTCATAGAGATTTAGAATGGTTCAGTACCAGTTTGGTCCTGCTTCTTGATAATAACACCACCCAACTATACAATTTTTAAAAAAACAAAAAAAAAATAGAGTACAGAATGTGAGAGTTCAACCTAAAAGAAAACAACAAGAATATTATGATGTAATAAAGAAAACATTCAAGAATTGTAAGAGAAAAATAATAATATTACAAATGGATTGATTTATCAACCAACCAATGCATAGATGATCTCCAGGTGACTTTAATTATGTTGATGAATGAGTATGAGACTACCTCTCGATCAACACTACCATCTCCACTAAAACACAACATCAGGGAATCTATGATCATTGATAATAAGGTTGTGATTTTAATTTCCATATGAAATTGACTCTTCAATTCATCTATTTCCATATATGTATTTGTTTCTCATGAATGAAAAAATAGTTGGATTTAATTTATGCTAAAATTTCACTTGATATAATCATTCTTATTGGCATGATTATTTTTTAGTCTATACCCGAGTGGGATTATTTTCTACATATATGGGGCCTTGTGTGTAGGAATGTTTCTTTTTTTGGTGATATGTTACCTATACTTTCAGTTTAATTAATCTAACTTCATTTTCTAATGGCTTACATGAGTCATTGATCCTTTTTCCACCCTCTCATTTGAAACATGAATGTTGTTGGACCTCCCCAGTCGAGTTTTTTAGTCATGAGATGTTAATCTTAATTTATTTGAGAAGAACCATCATTGCATTGTTTCAGGAGAATTGATGGATTCTGTAGGTGTATTTTGGAAAGGAATGATTCTATTCTCATCTCTGATCCCTCATTTGAGATCCCACTCAAGAAACCCTTTTCATAATATTAATAGTGATGCCATATTTTATTTACTCGAAATATCATGTTTCAAGATGTTACTAGAGCAATTATCATAATTTTTTTACATACCAGAGTATAACTTATCTCATAGTAGGTATTTAGTGGATATCTGGTGTGTTCCTACTGTAAGGATCCTTCTAGGAGAAATTTACTATATCCAGAAACAATAATGACACCAATCATGAGCATCAAAGAAGGTATTGTCCATCATTGTAAGTTGGCCGACCCTTTGTTCATCATTCCAAATTGTTTACATTTTGATTGTTTCTCATATTTTTGATGTGTTCTTGAATGGTGATGGATTTCTATTTTTACTCTCATTTTTTAAAAATTAATTAATATGATGGTTTTCTAGTGTTATTTTCATTCACGTAGGTTCCCAAAGGTTACGAAGCACATTAAATCATTATGTTCGTTACTGCTTTCTTTCATTGTTGTTTATTTTCTTCTCTCTTCCTAATTCTACTCTTCTTCACCCTTCATGAGACATTATCATTTTTTCTATGATTTCTTCTTTGATCTCAAATACTTTTAGTAACTAAACCTTCATTTGATAATCACAGGCCATTTCATGGGGGCTTACACTTGACATAGCCCCCCACAAATTGGTATCAAATCCAACGAAGAAAAAATGGAATTTATGAAGTAAAAAATTAAAAAAAAATAATTGTGACAATGATTTTAACTATAGGGTAATTAAGACAAGGGATATTCTAGTGCAGTAATGGCTTATCGATGAATTTCATGATCTTAAAACCCCTATTCACCTAGTCTACCAATGAACAATCTACTACCACCTACAAATACATATCTGTTGATGTTATTTAGAAGACCCATAGTTCCCTTTTTTCCTTAGGTAACAAGGGGCATAGGGAAATATACTTTAAGACATTCACTCAGGAAATATGGTTGAAACTAGACAAACTATACATGAATGCCTCACTAATTGGTAACCTATGAAGAAACATTGAATATTATCATTGTAAGTGTGCCTTAAAACCTAAAACAAATCCTATTTTGATGAATTATATAATATTATTCTTGATTTTTCAAATATAAATGTATCTATTGAGGATGAATACCATTCCATGATTCTGTTAATCTCTCTTAATAGTTATTATAATAATATTTTTGAAACCATTATGTATGGTATTGAATCCTTGTTCCTTGAATTGGTTAAATCATCCTTGTTTTCTAAAGAGTTTCATACAAAACCTAAAGTAAAGGGTGAGGTCGAGACCTGTTTTACAATGTTTAGACTGGAAAAAAAGGGAAAAAGATAGATAATTGTAATAATGACCTGACCTATTCTAAATAAAACCACCCATATGATTTAATTAAATGTATTATTATGTAATATGGTTATAGAAAACACATGCACTTCTTTGGTTTTATTAAATATTATCAGATTTAAAATACTATTAAGCATAATTATCATTGATAAAATAGTCGTTGAATAATGATCATATGATTAGTATGAATATAGGGTTTAACAAATCCAATTAACACAAAAAAAGTAAGTGATAGCCTCAACCAGTGTGATTATACCCTAGGAAGCCCATTTATAATATTTTCCAAGGGAGATAGCATCACTGGGATTTTCCTTTAACCAATACTAATCTAGGATCCAACAACTTAAGCAGGAGCGAAACCGTTTACGGCAGAATTTCATGCTCATCAAGATCAAAACCCTAACCATGTACATTGAACCACGCCATGAAAATCTCACTATCGTGCACCATACTCTTAGGGAGTTTTCTGGTGTATTAAATGGATATGTCTCAAGACCAAAATAATATAAATATATATATTTTATAGAATAATTTTTATATTTACTTCTTATCATTACATTATAAATGGTTTTGATGTTTCTACAATAACACATAAATTGTTTTATTAATTAGTATTAAATTTCAATTAAGATGTTTATTTTTATGAATTAATGGATTTTTAAAATAAAAAATATTTTAATAAAATATTATTATTGAATAATTTTTATCAAATATAAATGATCATATAATTTTTATGAAGTCAAATATAATTTTTTTAAGGGTTTGAAAACTACTATTATAAAAACCCAACATTTCTCAATAAATATCGATAATTATTTTAAAAGTGAAAATTTAAATATTTAGAAAATTATTTTGAAAAAATGAACATTATTTTTGGAATCATAACATCAAAATTATCCAATAGTTAATTTTTCATAATTTTATGAAGCAGTCGAATTTTTTGGTGAAAATTTTATACATTATAAATATACAGTGTGTATTATGACGTCATAATGACCCAAAAGTGATGTAATAAATACTATAAAAGTTATCCAAAAATAAATCTATGTTTTCCCATTAAAATAAAGTTATTTTATATTTATTTGAATAATTTTATAAATCATTTATTAATCCTTTAAAACCATTAATGTATTTTAATGTTTTAAAATCATTTGTTTGAGAATATGACCCACTTTCGCATAAGAAAGGGTGTTATTTCATTATTTTAGGACCATGGACTTATAAAATAATTAAAAACACCGCTATTTGGAATAAAAAATGGTCAAACCCCCTAATAAGGTTTGTGTTTTTTTGTTATATTATTATATGGAGTCCAAAACCTTAGTGTCAGAAATAATAATGAACTCCTCACTATTTTCCTATATAAATCCACCCAAGATCCAATTTATCATCTCTAAAAATCCTTGGAGTACGTCATTAATCTGACATAACCTCTTTATATTCCTCCCAAGGTCCCCCAATCTCTCAATAATCTCCTCTAAATCATTTGGAACCACACTCTAAATGTAAGGGATCCCCCTTTTCTCAAATTTATTCAAGAATCTTCAACATTTTATGCCCTTTTATTTTAAATTACTAATGTTGGGGTGTGTTTTTTCACATTAACCATACTTAAATTATTATTTATAAATGATTATATACCCCTTTAACTCGCATTAATCCCCCCCATGAATATTTATCTTCCCCTGTTATGCTGCTTAAATTTCACTATAGGATTCCATGCCAAAAAATGTGTTGTGAATACTCATACCCAATTCATATCAAGTGTTTTCACCTTTATAAACTTATACTTATTTGATTTGGGACCTACATGTAATCATTCCACCCTCATTTATTGTGTAATAAAATGTGATGAAAAATTATTCCATGTAATATGATCTATGTGGCACACTAAAGTGTGATAATGAAACGAAAGTGATGGGTACACCCGAAATTATATAGTGTTCCAATGAATTGGTTAATGTTTAGTCTCATGAGACTTCATGTTAGGATAGGTAGTAAACTTGATTCCATAATGGGAATTTTTCCATCAATACGTCTTTTCATTTATCCTTGACCTATTTTTATGATGTAGTGTTTTAAGTTGTTGCCACATTTCCCATGTTTCCTTTATAATATCATGTCATATGGTGCCTTATTATTCATGTTTATGATTCTCATTCCTTTTTTGTCATGTTGATATTACTATTGTCTAATATGCATTAAATTCTTCATTATTTTCGATTTTATTCCCTTATTGGGATTTATAGCTCATCCCTTTCTTATGTATATTCCCAAGTTATCCCATGTTGTTTCAAGTATGAAGGAATATTATGAACATGTTAAGGAGGTTTTCAATAAAGATGATGTATTTACTTTATTAAGTTTTTATTTTAAGTACCTAATTCCCAAATATAATCTAATTCATAATATTCTAGGTATTATTATGTGTAATATTATGTAATAAATAATGAATTAATGTCTAATAAAGAGAAGTGTTATCACAGTTGGTATCAAAGGAAAAATTTAGTTATTTTTGGGATTGGGATTAGAAAACTCTAGAGAAAGATGAAGGGATAAAACTAAGTATAATAAAGCATCCTAAAATTTTGGTAAGTATAAAGTAAGTTTTTTATCAAGAAATTATATCGCTATCTAGAAACCACAAGTGAATTTGGATCTGGGAAATATATATATAGGGGTAAAACCTGAAAACACCACGTTGACCTAGACTCATCTAGGAACTTTTCCACAAAAATGGGGCTTAATACACACCTATTTTGAAACTCCTAGTGTATATTCTTTGGTAAATTCATAATCTCATTACAAACCATTATTATGGAAACAAAAAAATGACCATAATAGTCTATGTTAGAAAATAGATCATGGATAACATAGATTGAAGCCTAGAAATTCATAACATAAGGACACAAATGTCGTTTATAAGTTATCCCTTTAATGTAATTGGATTCTCATTTATGAGTTTAATATTTTTAAAACCCTCAACCCTAATTTTCCCTTTATTCTAGCCAATGTCTAGAAATAGTAGGAATCAGGTAAACAATCGATGTGACAGGTAATGTGATGGCTCCCCCGATGAGATGTCCAACCCGATGGGAGTGAGAATCGTGAAATTTGTGATGATACACTATTATATGACTAAAGTTCTGAATATAACCCTAGATTAGGAGGAGTTCCCAAACCCCCTAAGAAAGAAAAAGCTTCAATTGAGACCTTTATGTAAAAAAGGCCTCTTAATTTCAATGGATCATTGTATCCCTTAATCATGGAAAAATGGATCAACTCTATTTATATTATCTTTTCTATCCATAAATGTTATGAACAATATAAAGTTATGATGGATTTGTATCAGATAGAGGGAGAATATGATATGTGGTGTAAATTGATCAATACTATGAATCCTGAGTAAGATATCAAAGCGATGGGGTGGAAGGAATTATGGAAAATGTTTTTTAATAAATATTTTCCTCACAATAACCAACATAAAATTGAAATGGATTTCCTTCCCCTCAAGAAAATATATGATGAATATATCAGGGTGTATAAGTCTAACTTCAATATACTTGTGTGATACACCTATATTGAGTCAATATGGTTTCCTTATGACTTTTCCATTCCTTCATGTTTTGAAAATCACAAACACTCTATCTTAAGGAAAATTTCTTTTCCCATGTATTTTATATTCATAAGGAAATTTTTCCTTCCCCAAGGAAATTTATCATACCAGGTTTTCATTGTTCATATTATAATCTAAATCATTTTCCTTCTAAGTATAAAATTCGGTTTCGTAACTAAAACCTCAGAATCTTATAAATACTTTGATATAGAGCATTCTGTTTTTAGGATCCGAATTTAGGTTCTGAATTCTCTGAATTCAGACTCCAAACTTTCTGAGTTCAGACTCCAAATTCTCTGAATTCAGACTCCGAACTTTCTATCTTCAGACCTCAAATTATCTAAATTTAGACTCCAAACTTTCTGAGTTCAGACTCCTAATTCTTATGAATTCAACCTCTAAATTCTTATGAATTCAGACTCCGAATTTCCTTGAAATTCAGAGTCTAGAATTATATTGAATTCAGGTTCCAAATTCTTTTTAATAAATAATTCGAATACTCATGTATTATAGACAATGAATGTGTTTTTGGTTAAATATGAAATTTTATTTTTCCTTACATTTTGAAAAAAGTATTTGGTTAAGCAACCATATTTTTTCTTACTCTTGTTTGAGTTATAAAATGATGGTGTTCATTCTGTTTCTAAACAACCATTGTTTGAGTGACACATGTACAGGTCCCTCCGAAATTCAAGGAAAATTATGATCGTTGGAGGAGGGATCCAACCATTTAAGATGTTTATATAAATCGCATCTCATTTGATAGGGCTCATAACTTTGATGAACAGTTCTACGACTCTAGAGATTACATTCTATGAAGTGATTTATAGAAAGAAGCTTTCATTATTTGTGCGTACTGAACATCTTGTTAATAATTTCTTCGTGCAACTCTAAATGTTACAGAGTAAATTCAAGGGCTTCCGGGGATAGGGAGATAGATGTGCTGACTACCTTGAAGTTTCAGGGCTTGCAGGGATAGCAAAACAGATTCTGATATTTGTATCAAGTGATTACCGTAGTGTGGGTAATACAGACTTTCTTGAAAGTATAAATCAAGATACATTTATCCAAGGTTGTTGGATACCCTTCTCTTTGGGTTAAAATATTTACTACTTGTTACTTGTATTGTTTCGAGTTTTCTGATGCATTTTGGTTGTTGAGGAAAGTATAACAATCTTATAATTTCTTATACTTGTAATCTGATTAATAAGATTCTATATTCTTTAAGGTAGAATATTTATCTTTGTAAACTTTTCATAAGTTGAATTTCCGGAACCACATTTCCAGAATCAAGCAAGTTTGTAGAACTAAGAGGTCTTGTGAATTTACCTTGTTTAACTTTGTTAAACATTACCATCTTTAAAAGTTCCAAAGGAATTTTTTAAAGTATACAATTCACCCCCCTCCTCTTGTATATTAATCATCTATATCATTATTTTGATACTACAATCAGTATCATTTAGATACTAGAATTGGTATCAGTGCAGGTCTCTGAAATACTTATATTCACATATAATTTTTCTTGCTCAAGTTTTTCATTGTTCTATATTTTCCTTGCTTAGGATATTTTTATCCTTATTTAAAAACATTTATTACTAACAAGTTTGTGTTGGAATATTTTATTTAATATGGAAGGAATGAACGTTGGTTCAATTGAAAATATAAATCCTACTAGACAACCAATTTTTAATGGTAATGATTATGAATATTGGAGAGATCATATGAAGACTTTTGTTATTAACACTGGAGTGGAAAACTTTGTTATGCTTACCGGAGATTACAAGATTCCTGATAAGGAAGTCAGAACATTTACTAATCAAGAGAAGTCAGAATATCAACTTAACTATAAGGTACACAATACTTTGTTGTGTTCCATGACTAGGAATATATATAGTCAGATTTCTTCTTGTGAAGCTGAAAATTTTATTTGGAAGAAGTTTAAAGTAACTCATTTTGTTACTTCCAAAATTATTGAAACTATAAGATCTATGCTTAGACCTGAGTACCATGGTTTTTTATTTCCTTATTGAGAACGCAGATGTAAGGTACAACAAAGGTTTATGACTATTATTAATAGATTACAATCTATCAGTGAAAAAGGTTTGAATGATGAGGCACTTGTAAACAAGAATATAGATATCATGCCTAATGAGTGGGAATCCAAGAGGAAAACTATAGATGAGAATAGGAAAGTCTCAAATATCACTCTTGATGAAATTTTTGGAACTATTCTTCAACATGAGACTAGAATGAAGAGAGATGTTGACAATGTTAAGAAGAAAAAATGGAAATGGAAGTGTTTCTTTTACAACTCCTTCTAATCATATGAAAGCCAAGACACCTGAGAGAGTTACAAGATCTAAGTCTAAGAAGGTTACTGTTTTATCTGAATCAAGTGAAAGTGAACATTATGAGAATGAACTATCTAATCTTTCTCAAAGGATGAACAAGATAGTTGAGAAGAAATACTTTCAGTATAGATACAATAATAAAGAAATAAAGGATAAGACAGACTCTAAAGTCACTTGTTATGAATACAAAAGAGTTGGACATATAACGACATATTTTCCTATTCTTAAGATAAAATATAGATAGGAAAAGCATTCTTAGAGGAATAGAAAGAGGTACTACAAAGATAAAAGCTAAAAAAAGTTTTTAATTCTAATAACACCTGGATTTCTAGTGGTGGAGACTCTTCTGATGAATCCTCAGATTACGAATCTTCTGGACAGAAGAATCTTGGTCTAATAGCCAAACTACCCATTGAAAATCATTTTTAATGGAAAAGGTACATAATTTTTAATCCATCACTAATTCATCCTTGAATTCTAATTATATTTATATTAAATACTATGAATCCTTAGATGAAGAATCTTATTCTGATGAAGATAATACATTACCTACCTATGAAGAAGTTTCTAGGTTTGATAAGCTTCTTCAGAATGAAAATTATAAATTCAAGAAAAATGTTGATAAGTAAAACTCTAGGATTTCTATTCTTACTAAGGAAATATCATATCTTTCTAAAGATCTTGATATTAAACCCTTGATTTTGAAAAATTTTCAAAAAACCTTGAGGAAGTTAATTCTGAGAAGGATAAACATTCTAAGGATCTAAAAAAAGTAATTTCTAATAAAAATGTTTTCGAGCCTATCTCTAGTACTAAAAATGATGTTTATAAGGATAAGAACTTATTTATTAGACTAAAGTCAGAAATATTTTCCATGAGGAAGTGTTTTTCAAACATTACCTTTGGGAAGGAAAATTTTTATAACATGTATTCCCAAATTTTACCTCTTAGGAATAATTTTGGTTTTGGTTATACAAGTTCAAAACTGATTTTCAGTAACAATTATTTTGTTCCTCAAAGTTCTCTATTATGTACTAAGTGTTAGTGTGGTTGGAATTGGTCAAAAACTTATTCCTTAAACAAAACGCAGTCTATAGGTTTTTATAAAGCTTATTTTTTAAAGAAAATGTGGATTCCTAAAATTTTTCTTTCTGAAATTTCTGGATCCAAGAATGTTTCAGTTCCGAAAGGCTAACACTCTTATTTTCATGAAAATAAGGATAGTACCAATAGAAATACTTGGTACATGGATAGTGGATGTTCCTGGAATATGACTAGTAAAAAAACGTCTTTTAAAAGATTATCAAGATGAAAGGAGGAAAAGTAACTTTCAGAGATAATGATAAGGGAGAAATTATTGGTATAAATAACATTGTTTTTCTTGGAAAAACTTTGATTTAAAATTTTTTGTTTGTTAAGGGTCTTAAGAACAACCTCATTAGCACAAGTCAATTATTTGATGAAGTTTACCTTGTGAATTTTAGGAATGAAAAGTTCTTAGTTCACAATTCCAAGGAAGAGTTTATTCATTCTTCCCATAGGCAAGAGAATGTTTACACACTAAACTTATAAGACCTTAGGAGACAAGATCTACCTTGCCTTGAAATCAAATATCATTCTTGGTTGTGGCATAGAAGTTTAGGACACTATAATCTTAGGAACCTATACAAACTCTCTAAGAAAAGATTAGTTAAGGATCTACTGGAGCTTGAATTTGATTCTTCAAAAGTTTGTGATCCTTGTCAATATGGAAAGAAACATAAATCAATTTTTAAATCAGTCGGTGAAGTCTCAACTACTGATGCATTACAGTTAGTGCATATGGATCTTTTTGATCCAACACAAACTGGAAGCATTAGAGGCAAATATTATGTATTTAACATAGTTGATGATTACACTAGATTTACGAGGTTCTATTTTCTAACAAAGAAATCTGAAGATTTTTCTTATTTCAAAAGTTTTAGAGCCCAAGTTAAAAATGAGAAAAACCTTCCTTTGATAACTATTCATAGTGATCATATACGTGAATTTCAAAATTATGATTTTGAAACCTTTTGTAGTAGAAAAGGCATTACTCATAACTTATCATCACCCAGAACACCTCAATAAAATGGTGTCATTGAAAGAAGAAATATAATTATTCAATAGATAACAAGAACCATGTTTAGTTAATATTCGGTGGCGAAACATTTTTGGGCTGAAGCTGTAAGTACTTCTTGTTATACTATAAATTCTGTTTTGATTACACCTTTTCTTAATAAAACTCTTTAGGAGTAATGGAATGGTAGAAAACCTAGACTTTCCTACTTCAAGGTTTTTGGTTTCAAGGTATTCATTCTGAATACTAAAGATAATCTACACAAATTCACACCAAAATATGATGAAGTAATTTTCTTAGGGAACTCCACAACTTCTAAGGCTTATAGAGTTTTCAATAAAAATACATGTACTATTTAAGAAACAATACATGATAAATTTGATGAAACTTGTCCTTTTGTTTTTAAACAACCTCAACCTACATCTTCAAATGTGTTTTCAAAAACTGATTATCAACCACTGTTAGAATATCCTTCTGATAAGGAAAATGTACAAGAAAATATTTCTGAAGCATTTACCCCAGAAGAATTCATACCCTATGTTGATGAACATGTTTTACAAAACCCAAATCAGTTGTTTCTAAATAATCATCCCAGTGATAGTATCATTGGTGATGTAAGTAATCCTGTAAGGAATAGAAGTTCCTTAAGAAATAAAGTAGAACATATATCATTCTTTTCCCAATTAGAACCGAAAATTGATGATGAATCTTTAGGATATGATGATTGAATAAAATCTATGAAATATGAGCTAAATTAATTCAAAAGGAATAAAGTCTGGACCTTGGTTGAAAGACCTAAGGAAACTTCTGTTATTGGAGTAAAATGGGTCTTCAGAAATAAATGTGATGAAAATGGAATCATAGTAAGAAATAAAGTTAGACTGGTTGATAAAGGCTATAATCAACAAGAAGGAATAGAATATGAATAAACCTATGCTTTAGTATATAGACTTGAATCTATTCGTATTCTACTTTCCTTTGCAGCATTCTTCAATTTCAATCTTTTTCAAATGGATGTTAAATGTGCTTTACTTAACGTTTTTGTAAAATAGGATGTTTTTGTTGAAAAAACTGTTGGTTTTTAAAATTCAAATCATCCAGAACGTGTTTACAAACTCACCAAAGCTTTGTATGGACTTAACAAAGCCCGTAAAGCTTGGTATGATAGACTTACATGATTTTTTCTTCAAGATAATTATGTTAAGGGAAATTTTGATCCAACCCTTTTTATAAAGAAAGATAAGAAAAATGATTTGATTGTTAAAATTTATGTTGATGACATTATATTTGGCTCAACTCAGCAATGTTTAACTGATTCATTTGTGGATCTAATGAAATATGAGTTTGAAATGAGTATGATGGGTGATTTAACATTTTTCCTTAGTTTTCAAATTTCTCAAAAACCAGAAGGAATATATATATCCCCATATAAGTATATTAAATATCTTATTAAAAAGTATGTATTTGAAAACAGTAAGAGTATAAGTACTCCCATTGGTACCTCAAATTCACTTGATCTTGTAGAAGATGGGAAACCAGTAGATCAAACATCTTTTAGAGGTATGATAGGAAGTCTACTTTACTTGACAGCTAGTCATACAGACTTAATGTTTTTAGTATTCATATGTGAAAGATATCAATCCAATCCTAAGGAATCTCATTTAAAGGCAGTGAAAAGGATTTTTCTCTATCTAAAGGGAACCATGGATCTAGGACTCTTTTAAAATTCTGGAAATGTTTTTGTTTTAGAAAGTTTTTTGGATTCTAACTTTGGTGGATGTATAATGGATAGGAAAAGTACATCCGGAACTTGTTATTTCATAGGAGATTAATTAGTTTCTTAGTCATGAAAAAAACAACACTCAGTAGCATTTTCCACTACTGAATCAGAATATTTAGCAGCTGTATGTTGTTATTCTCAAGTGTTGTGGATGCAACACACACTCACATATTATGGCATGAGATTTACCAAAACACAAATTCTGTGTGATAAAACTAGTGTCATTTCATTAAGTAAAAACCATGCACATCACTCTAGTTCAAAACACATAGATATTAGGAATCACTTGCTTAGGGATCACACACAAAAAGGGTATATCATTCTTCAATTTATCATAATGCAAGATCAACTTGCTGATATTTTCACAAAATCTATACCCTCCGATAGATTTTAATACATTAAACAGAAGATAGGAATGATAAATTTAAAGTTATCATCCTTATTAACTTCTTGTTAAAACCTATCTCCTTACAGTAACAAACTCCTTTTCATAGGGGGAGTACATTTATTTTTCGTAGTCTAGAAATTTTTTCATTTTTAAGATTTTTGTACTCAAAATTTTTGTAATGAAGATTTTTGTACTTAAAATTTTTGTAATGAATATTTTTGTACTTAAAAATTTCGTAGTGAATATTTTTGTAAATAAATTTTTTGTAATGAAGAGTTTTGTATTTAAATTTTTTGTAATGGAAATTTTCATATTGAAAATTTTTCGGAATCTAATGTTCTTCAAGAAGAGTTTTCCTCATTACGAATAATATTCCTAGAAATCTAAAAGGTATATTTCCTTTCTTAAATTTTCATAATAATCTTTTACTTGTTGGTATTTTCATCTATTCTTAAATTTTCGTATTCACTTTTTATTAAATCCCATTTTGTTTCTTAAAAAACCTCAAAAGATCGGATTCTATCAAAATTTCCTTTTAGCTATAATCTCAACCATCAGATCTAATCAGAAGGTTTTCCAACCGTTGGATTGAGTATGGAAGCTGAACTGTCACCTCAAATGCCTATATAAAGGACCCCCCAATGGTTTTCCCACATCGAAACTCATTCTCGTGAGTGCTGAAGCTTTGCCCTCCTGCATATGCCCATTCCAAACATCTCAAATCGTTCTTACTTCTGAATTTCTACTAAAGTATCCTCTTAGAAAGATATTTCAACATTCAAACCAATCTATGAATGTACGATATACAGTGAAAGTTTAGTTTATCCAAAGTTTTTTTCGCAAAGTATGATTCTACAATCTCTAAGAATATAAAGCTGAATGGGTGGGAAAGTGTTTGCCTTTCAAAACCAAAAGATCAGGATTGGGTATATCCATATTTTTTAATATAATTCTATGAGTTTGTAATTTTCTCTAAGGAATAAGGGATGAGTGAGTTTTCTTTCAAGTGTTATGGAAAGATATATTCACATTCTTACACCAAGGCTGCAAGCTTGGTTGGTATTCCTTATGAGGGGGAAGTTGATTTTTGTTCTCATAAGCTGCCTAATGTTCAAGGAAGTTTTAATAAGGTGAAGTCCATGGCTTACATTGGTCTCTCAGAAGTATAGACTCTGAATATTCTTCACCTGACTACAAATTATTAGATTCTTGAATTGTGGGTTCAAGGATTCATCCTACCGAGAAAAGGTGACAAGGATACTTTGAAGAAAATTGATATGTACATTCTGGATTTCATGGCAAACCTAAGGAAGATAAACTTGGTTAAACATATCTTGGTTATGATTGAGAACAAAATGAATGGAAATCTGAAGGCTTAGATTATTATGTATCTGGTCATTCTATCAAAAATGATTGTTCGGTGTTTAGAATCCTTCAAAATCCCTTGCAAATTTAAGTCGAGGAATTGAAAAGTTATGTTGTTAAGTGATGACACATTGATAATAATAAAAGTTAGATTTCCCATAGAATCCAAAAATTTCGATGGCTTTCCTGAAGAGGAAGCTGAAGTTATTATAAAGAAACCGGAGGTGGATGAGACCTCTAAAAAGGGTGGAAGGAAGAGGAATTTGAAGGATGTGGAATAGAAGGAAAAAACCCCAATGGCTAAAGAAACCCAATCCACACCTCTGAAGCCAAAAAAATAAAAATCATATCCTGATGAAGTTGTAGCAATGTGGAGAGAAGACAAGAAAAATCAAAAAGAAAGGGAGCCTAAGTTTGGCTTGGACCCTGCTGAAGTAAAATCTTTGAGGGAGAAGATAGATGAATATCTTGAGAAGCAAGAGAAAGAAAGGAACCAAAAGAAGAAGTCATATGAGGCTGAAATATTTCAATCCCTTCTGAAGTTTGTTGAAAAAGCTTCCGAGAATATTCCGGTACTAGAATGCTTCCTAATAGAACCTTTACCAGAGACTCCAGGAAAGAAGTTTGTGACTTCGGAAAAATTCCAAGAAAAATAAGTAGCATAAGAAGAAGAAGGTAGTGATGATACTGAATATCTGATAAAGAAAGTTGAGGATTTTCATGATAAGGAAAGCCCTTCTGAGAAATTATCATTCCAAACCTCTCAAGATGAATCATCAAATCTTGTTACTCATGAGAAAGATGAAGAAAAGGTTGAATACGCAGTAGACAAACCATCTGAAGAAGAAATCATCAATAAATATTTCATTCTCCCAGAGGATGATGAGGCAGTAGCTAAAAAGGAATAATTTGATGAAGACAAAATCGTTCAGCTATCTGGTAGTGAAAATTAATCTCTTGACCAAGAATTCATTGTGAAGGTTGATAAGGGAAAACAGGTAGTAGTTGATACACCTACCAAGGATGTGGTAAAGAAGAAAGATTTTGGTGGTTCTACAGAGAGGAAAGCTGCTGAGTTAGAAAAAGAATCCTCACCAAGAAAAATCTATGATTTGGAATTTTCCTCCCTTGGACATGATTTTGTAGTCCAGTCTTTTAAAAAGCTTGTTGGAACTATCCCTATATTTCCTAGTATAGACTTGAGATGCCAGATGCTTCAACACACCTTAAATCAGAAATCAAATTCAGTATCCATGGTTATGGATAAGTGTGTCAAGCTTGAGGTGGATTTCAAAACTTTTTTTATAAACTACGAAGCCCAAAAAATATCTTATAAGAATATAACCAGTTGGTCAAAGAAAATTATAGAAGAGATGAGAATCATTGATGAGTTCCAAGAAAGTTTCAAGGATGCATTTGAAACTGAAGATGTGAAGATCAAGGATCTCACAAATAGATTTGACGAAAAGCTAACTCTGGAACCAAATTCTTGGATACAAAAAGTGAAAGATTAGAATGGTAAATTATATTCAATTTCTCGGAGTTGGAAGAGGGAAAGAGATCTTGGAATCGAACTTGAGGAAAAATTTACTAAGAAAGAAGAAGTTATAAAGGGATAGGCATAATATCTTAAGGCTCAGGAAGAAAAAATCAAAGCCCTAGAGAAGAAAACAGAATACTAGGATCAGCTTCTCAAACATGCAAAGGAAGATCACAAGGAACTAAAGAAGCTCATAACCATAGTGAATAAGTTTATGTTAAAGGAGAAGGAAGGATAATCTTGTTCAATTCCGATCTTTTTTTATTTCTTACTTGTATAAATTTTTCCAATCCTAATGAAATTTTTGGTTTCTTGTCTCTTGGTTGTTTAGTACTAACATTTTAGGTAACATATTTTTGTTTCCATTCACTATAATCCTTTTTAAAAATCACAAAGGTGGAGAATGGAATTTTAAAAAGACTACAAAGTAAAATAATAATTTTCCCTAAGTAAGGGGGAGTTATTATCCAAGAAGATTTTTGTATGAAATAAAATGTTAAGTCTCAATCAGGAAACCAAGAATACGATCCTCAATGTATCCAAATCCTAAGAGGTAGTTAGTCGTATTCATCATTACCCATGTATTAAGGGAGATAAGTTTTATTTTCAAAGTCCATAAAAATATTTTCAAAGTCCTTATATTCTTTTTCTTAAGGATGTTTTGCTTTCCAAAAAGGGGGAGATTATTAAGTCAATAAAATTTATTTATGACTTATCCATTTCTTCATGTTTTGAAAATAAAAAACACTCTATCTAAAGTAAAATTTCATTTCCCCTGTATTTTATATTCATAAGAAAAAATTCCCTTCCCCAAGGAAATTTATCCTTACCATGTTTTCATTATTCATATTATAATCTAACTCATTTTCCTTCTATGTATAAAATTCGGTTTCATAACTAAAACCTTGGAATCTTATAAATATTTAGATATAGAGAATTCTGTTTACAGGATCCGAATTCAGGTTTCAAATTATCTGAATTCGGACACAAAATTTTTGAGTATAGACTCCGAATTCTCTGAATTCAGACTCTGAACTTTCTATGTTCAGACTCCAAATTCTCTGAATTCAGACTTCAAACTTTCTGAGTTCAGACTCTGAATTCTTATGAATTCAGAATCCAAATTCTTATGAATTCAGACTTCGAATTTCCTTGAAATCAGAATCTGGAATTCTATAGAATTCAGGTTCCGAATTATTTTGAAGACAGAATTCGAATATTCATGTATTATAGACACCGAATGTGTTTTTGGTTAGACTTTGAACTTTTATTTGTCCTTACATTCTGAAAAATGGATTTGGTTAAGAAATTATATTTTTTCTTACTCTTGTTTGAGTTATAAAATGATTTCATGCATTCTGTTTCTAACTAACCATTGTTTGAGTGACATGTGTATAAGTCCCTCCAAAATTCAAGGAAAAATTTGACCGTTGGAGAAGGGATTCGACCGTTGAAGATGTGCCTATAAATAGGAGCTCATTTGAAAGGTCTCATAACTTTGATGAACAGTTCTACGACTCTAGAGATTACATGCTATGAAGTGATTTATAGAGAGAAGATTTCATGCTTTTTGCATACTAAACATCTTGTTCAGAATTTCTTCGTGTGACTCCGAATATTTCTGAGTACATTCGAGGGCTTCTAGGGAAATGAAGACAGAGGTGCCGACTATCTTGAAGTTTGAGGGCTTGCGAGGATAGAAAGAAAGATTCCAATATTCGTATTGAGGGATTACCCTAGTGTGGGTAAGATTGACTTTCTTGAAAGTATAAATCAAGGGACCTTAATCCTAGGTTGTTTGATACCCTTCTCTTTGGGTTAAAAGATTTACTACTTGTTACTTTTATTGTTTCAAGTTTCCCACTACATTTTGGTTGTTGAATAAAGTATAAATATCTTATAATTTCTTATACTTGTACTCTGATTAATAAGATTCTATACGCTTTAAGTTAGAATATTTATCTTTGTAAACTTTTCATAAGTTGCATTTCCAGAACCACATTTCTGGAATCAAGCTAGTTTGTAGAACTAAGAGTTTTTGTGAATTTACCTTGCTTAACATTGTTAAACATAGCCATATTTAATAGTTACAAAGGAATTTTTTAATGTCTACAATTCATCCCCCCCTCTTGTATATTGATCATATACATCATTATTTCGATACTACAATCAGTATCATTTCGATCCTAAAACCTCTGGCTTTGTTGTTACCCCTAAGTGCATGGCTGACTGCTTTTTTGGGGGTCAAAAACCAAATATACAAATAATATTAGAGATATTAGACTTTTATAGCAATGAGGAAATTGTCTAATGTGCCCAAAAAGTTGAAATGGAGATCGTAGAATCTCATGGTTAACATGGGGATAAGATGTGGAAAGTGGAGTTTAATTCTAGTGGATAGATGAAAAATACCACGCTACTAAGAAATTTCAACATCCCACTTGTCATAAGTGAGGAAAGAAGCGCCCTAGAAATTACCTATGGGGGAATAAAAATTGATTTATGGGTGGGATGGAAAGACACCAAGCTAGATATTTCTAATAGAACAAACCCACTAATGCATTGGAATAACGGAATGCTCCAGTCAACCCTCGGTGCATTATTCATTGCTTCAACTACAATAAATCAGGGCACTTTTAAAACCAATGCACTAAGCCAACGGTTTTTAGAGAAAACCAAATACATCCAAGGGAGAAAGGGAAATATTTTCCAGTGACAACTGCTGAGGAGGATCCTGACAATGAAGTATTGAAACATATGACTATTATTCATTCAATAATAGAGAAAAACTTTTTTGATCCTGGTTCTAACAATTCCTTCATATCATGAATGTTTAGTATAACTATTATAACACCACCAAAAATCATGGAATTAGAGATTTTGATGAAAACAGAAAATGGGGAAATTATTTCAACCCAAGTATATAACTCCTCCCCTACCAAAATTTGTGTCCTGAAATTTATAGCAAGCCTTATCATACTTCATTCTATAGAATTTGATGCAATTCTGGGTGTGCATTAAATTTATCTATATAGATCAAACATAAATAACCATGATAAGGAATTCACTCTCTGCTTTATGAATCCTCCTCTGATTCTATACAAATGCATGGAAATTGATGAATCTTATTTAGCACCAACAACTCAAGCATGTATATTATTGACCTCTGGGAAAGAATATCTAGTTCAAATGATTGAGTCTAAGGAAAGGATCATCATTGAAGATATGCCCATTATGAGGGAATACACTTAAGTGTTTCCTAAATAATTTTCTAGTCTTCCTCCTAGTCAAAAGGTTGAATTTTCAATCGGGATTATACCTCGAGTGTTGCTATTATCCAATACTCTGTATAAAATGGTTATTATGGAACTTGAGGAGCTAAAGAAACAACTATAGGATAATATGGATAAAGGGTTCATACGCCTAAGTAGTTCACCTTGGGGGTGATTTAGTCCTATTAATTAAGAATAAGGACGGGTCAATGTGCCTTTGCATTGATTTTCATGAGCTCAACAAGATCACAATTAAAAGCTGGTATCCTCTATCACATATTGATGAATTTTTCGATCAGCTACAAGAAGAATAATACTTATCCAAGGTGGATCTTCGGTCAGGATATTACCATGTTAGGGTGAAGAAGGAAAATATCCCACAGATTGCTTTTCGTACAAGGTACGGGCACTATGAGTTCATAGAAATTCTCTTCGGACTGACTAATTCTCCAGAAATATTTATGGACTTGATGAATATAGTATTTAGATATTACCTCCAAAAAATTATTGTAGTCTTTTTAGATGATTTTATAATATAATCCAAAAGAAAGGAGGATAATGAGGTGCATCTAAGAACAGTGCTAAAGACCTTCTGAGAGGAGAATCTTTATTCCAAGTACAAAAAATGTGAGTTCTAGTTGAATGAAGTCACATTCTTAGGCAATATTATCACAAGAAATGGGTTATTTGTGGACTCTTTAAAGACACAATCAATTGAAGGATGGTGATGCCAACATATGTGACTCATAGTTTCCTTGGATTACCTAGGTACTATTTTATATTTGTTATAAATTTATCATGATTTTCAAACCCTCTAATAAAGATAACTTAGAAGGGAGTCATGTTTTCTTAGAATGATGAATGAAAATAAAGATTCAAGGAGTTGAAAAGGAGACTTATCACTGCAATTGTACTCACACTACCCACAAGTGGAGAAAATTTCATGGTATTTAGTGATTCCTAAAATAAGGGATTGCGGTATGTGTTAATGGGAAATGACAAAGTGATATCTTATGTTTCAAGGAAGTTAAAAATTCATGAACAGAACTACCCAACACATGGTCTGGAGCTGGCTATAGTGATTTTCTCTTTGAATATATGGAGAAATTATCTCTTTGGGGAGAAGATAAAAATTTATAAAAATCACAAAATCATCAATTATATATTTAAATAGAATTATATGAATATTTTCTAATGAATATGGTTATATTTGATCAAGGACTATGACTGTTCAATCCACTACCATCAGGGAAAATGAGAATAAAGTGGAAGATTATATAAGTAGAAAGGATCCAACATTCTTATCATTAATGAAAAATGGGAAGGATGTGATCTTAATAGACTTAAAGAGGATATAAATTGGAATCATATAGCAAGGAACATCATAAATCCTTTAACAAATGATTTCAAAACCTTCTCTTTTCGGAAAAAATAAAGGATGTTCAAAGAGATGATGTGGGAATTCAAAAGAAAATGGAAGCTATAAGAAAAGAGAAATCCTTATAGGTAAATATTAATGAAGAAGGTGTTGTGATATTTGGGCCACAACTATGTGTACCATAAAATCCCGAGTTAAATGAGATTTTGGATGATGCACATTTTTCGACTTTCTCCATCAATACAGGATGAAAACGATGTATCGAGATCTTCAAATTGAAATTTTTGGGATAATATAAAGGAGGAGATAGAATAATATTCATCAAGATGTCTTGTATGTCAGTAAGTGAAAGGTTAAAGGAAAACAATCATGAGGATGATACAACCATCACCCATATATAAATGGAAATGGAAAAACCTCACCATGGACTTTGTCACCTGTCTTCCACAAACATCAAGAGGAAGTAATGTTATCTGGGTTGTGGTGGATATTCTTACAAATACCGACTAATTCATTGAAATTTGAGAGGACTTATCACTCAATTAACATGAAAAGATATACATTAGATAAATGGTGAGGCTACATGGAACACCACTATCAATTTTATCTAATTTAGATCTAATATTTACCTCCAAATTCTATAAGTGTGGCCAAACACACTCTAAATATTGAGTTGAACTTTAGAATGGATTATCACCCTCAAACTGAAGGTCAATCTGAGTAGACAATCAAGACACTTGAGGACATATTGAGAGCATGATAAATTGACTTCAATAAATGGTGAGACAACATCTTCCTCTAGTCGAGTTCTCATATAAAAACAGTTTCTACTCAAGCATCCAAATGGATCCCTATGAAGCCTTATATGGGAAGAGATGTTGAACACCTACATGTTGGGATGAAGTTGGGGAACGTAAACTGCTAGGTCTTGAAATGGTTCGTGAAATGGTGGAATAGGTTAATACCATTCAGAATCACATCAAGGCTACTCAAAGTCAACAAAAGATCTATGATGATAATCACCAACAACACATAGAGTTTGATGTTAGAGACATGGTATTCCTCTGCATATCTCCATGGAAAAAATTAATGACATTTGGGAAGAAAGTAAAGCCTATTCCAAGATATATAAGTACCTTTGAGATCCTAGATCGCATTTGAGCACTGTAATATGGAATAGAAATCATGTACCAACCAGACCCCTCACATGTACTAAATCTAGAGGTGGTACCATTGAATAATAACATTTCCAATGAGGATAAACCGATGGGTATCATAGATCATTGAGAAAAAGTTTTATGAAATAATAAAATGAACCTTGTCAAAGTGAAGTTGAGAAAACACAAGTTTGAAGAAGCAACATGAGACTTGTAAAATGTGATGAAATAGAGTTACCCTCATCTGTTTTAGTGTGGGAATAAAAATGTCAATGGTGAAATTTCTGAATGGGGATGATTGTAACGACCCAAACTGTTATAAATAAAATTCCCTTTATGATTTAATTAAATATATTATTATATAATATGGTTATATAAAGCACATGCACTTATTTGGTTTTATTATATCCTATTGTGTTTAAAATAACATCAAGCATCAAGAATCATTAATAATATAGTTGTTGAAAAAATAATCATATGATTAGTATAAATATAGGATTTTAACCAATCCAATTGACACAGAAAAAGAAAATGATGTCCTCTAGAAGTAGGATCGTACCATATAAACCCTATTTGTTAGAGCTTCCAAGGGAGATATAATCACTGGGCTTTTCCTTTGACCAATTCCAAGCTGATGTCCAATAACTTAAGCATGAGCAAAACTATTTATTGGAGAATTTTAAGATCATCAAAATCATTGCCGAAACCATGTATGCCAAACCACCTATTGAAAATCTCACTTTCCCCCACCTTACTCTTAGAAATTTTTTGGATGTATTAAAGGGATATGTTTAAATACCACAATAATATTAATATTTATATTGGATATAATAATGTTAATATTTATTTTTTCTTATTACTTCAAAAATTATTTTGATTTTTATATAATAAGACACAAATTGTATTTTTAATTAGTATTAGATTTCCATTAAGATGTTAATTTTGAGGAATTAATGGATTTTGGAAATAAATAATATTTTAATGAAATATTATTATTATTAAATAATTTTTATCAAATATAAATGATCATATAATTTTTATGAAGTCAAATTTAATTTTTATACGGGTTTGAAAACTGTGATTATCAAAAAAACCCAGTATTTCTCAATAATTATCAATTATCATTTTAGAAGTGAAAATACACAAATTTATAAAATTATTTTGATAAAATTAATATTATTTGTTGGAATATGAATATAAAAATTACACAATAGTGAATTTTTCATAATTTTTTTAGACAGTCGAATTTTTGGGTAAATATTAAATACCATATAAATATATGGGGTGTATAATGACATTATAATGATCCAAAAGTTATATAATAAATTCAATAAAGGATATATAAGACCATATAATTGTTTTACCTTTTAAATAATGTGAATTTATGTTTATTTTATTAATTTTATAAAGTCTTTATATTTCCTCCAAAACTATTAATATATTTTAATGTTTTAAAATAATTTCTTTAAGATTGTGACTCAATTCCACATAATGAAGGGTATTATTTTATTAATTTAATCCCATGCCTTATAAAATATGGAAAACCATCCATATTTTGAAAAAAACATGGACAAAAAACATGGTAGGGTTTGTGGTTTTGGTTATTTTATTATATAGGTCCCAAAACCTATGTGTGGGAAATAATAAAAAACTTAACTCTCCTTTCCAATATAAACCCACCCATTATACAATTTCTCTTAATTGAAATTAATTTTAGAAAATAATTAATTTTACATACCCTCTATATAGTCATCCCAAGGTTTCCCAATCTATTAAGAAGTTTTTCCCAATTAGTTGGAATCACACTCTCAAGGTAAGGGATCTTCCTTTCTCCCCTTTACTCGATAAAATTCTTCATTTTATGCCCTTTTATTTTAAATTAATAATGTTGGGTTGTGTTTTTACACATGAACCATACCACATTTATGATGTATAAATTAGGAGATATCTATTTTACTCTAATAAATCCCTCGCATGAATATTTTTTTCCCTCGCTATGCTGCTAAAAATTCACTATGGGATTCCATGTCAAAACATGTGTACTGAATACCCATACCCAATTACTACAAAGGGTTTTCACCTTTATGAGCTTATACTTATTTTATTGGGGACTTAAACAAGTTTATTATACACTGCATAGTCATGGAATAAAATTTTATAACAAATAATTCCATGTTATATAATCTATGTGGGACACTTAAGCATGAGAATGAAATGAAAGTGATGGGTGTGTTTGGAATTATATAGTGCTCCAATGCATTGGGCATTGTTTAGTCTCATGAGATGTCATGTTGGGACACGGTGTAAACCTAATTCTTTTATGGGACTTTTTCTATCATTTTGTACTGTATGTTAGACTTAACCAATGTTTATGATGAATTTATTTAAGTTGTTATCACATTTACCATTTTTCTTTTATGTTATTAGGCTATACCATGCCTCATTGTTCATGTTTATGATTCTTATTCCTTTTTCATCTCATTGATGTGCCTATTTTCTAATATGTATTACTTTATTCATGTTATCCCATGTTTATTACCTTACTGGGATTTATAGAAAATCCCTTTCTTATGTATTTCCCCAGGTTATCCCATGTAGTTTTAAGTGTGAAGGAATATTAGGAACATGTTAAGGAGGTTTTCAATAAAGATGATGTATTTACTTTTTAAGTCATTATGTTATGTAATTAATTCCTAAATACACCACAATTATTGATCTTCTATGTTATATTATGTGTAATATTATAAAATAAATTATGAATTAATGTGTAATAAAGATAAGGGTTTTTATAATAGTAAAGATCCTGGAAATAATAATAGGAAAACCAGGAATAATATGTCTAAATATAAATATAAATCTAGTTAAGTAACTTTTTATAATTACATAAAACCTAGACATATTGATCCAAAATGCTACAATCCAAAAATAAATAATAATCCTGATGGATATTTTGATCAGTCTCTCTTAGTTGATGCTAGTTATGATAGTGTTGTGATGATTAATGTGTCTACACATGACATGTTTAGTGAGTGGGTTCTAGATTCAGGTTGTTATTTCCCAGTGTTTTGAGATAAATAATCCTTCCTAAGTTGACCGAAAGTGTAGAGTTAGAAGTTATTATTGGAAAAAAAGGGAGGTGTGGGGTTTAATGTAGAGGTTTTCTCCTATAATATCTCCATGAACATTTCATTGTCACCTTGTTTGGTGTAAGTTGGTTCCCCAACCCATACAAAAAATTAATCTCCATAACAGTTTTAGACAATAAAGGGTATACGTTAAATTCAAAATTAGGTTGTCTCGATATCTATAAAAGATCTATAATATTCTATAAAGGGTATTTTGTTAACGTGATATATGTTTTGGATGGAGAAACCCATCATTGACAATTGGGAAGCACCTATTTTATCGACACTGATAACTCTATGTTATGGCATTGGAGGTTGAGACATTCCAGCTCCATAGGTCTTGATGTGCTTAAAATATAGGTATTCCTAAGTTATGTAACACCTAGTGAATTATTCTTCTGTGAGTATTTTTTTTGGGGAACATTCAAAAGAGTAAATTTTAGTATTTCTTCCTTTAAGGCCATCAACCCACTTAAATACATCCACTTTGATTTGTGGGTTCCTTCTAGAACTACCTCTCTTAGTGTAGGCCCTCATTTTGGGACTTTCATTGGTGATTTTTCCTGAAAGGTGTGTATTTATGTTGTAAAAACTAAATATGTTGTTTTAAAAACATTTAAAACCTGTAAATTACTTGTTAAAAGTCAAATTAGGAGAAAGGTTAGGGTCATGAGAACAGATTGTGTGTTAAAAATACCTATCAACTGATTTCATTCACTTATGTGATTTAGAAGGGATTGTGTGGAACTTTAATGTTAGGTACACTCCCCAATATAATTTGTTGGCTGAGTGGATGAACCACACTATATTATAATGGGTCTGTAGCATGCTAGCTTTATCAGGCCATTCCAAATACTTTTGGGAAAAGGTTTCAACTAATATAGTCTACTGGATTAATATATTCCCTTTAGTTTCCGACCAATTAAAAAACCTAGATGAATTATTTAATAGTATACCTCCTACATATAGTCATTTGAGAGTGTTAATGTGTACAATTTATGCTCATTTTAAAACAAATATGTTAGAACCGAGAGATCTTAATTGTGTTTTTGTGGGGTACCCTAATGGGGTAAAGGCTACAAATTGTGGGATAATAATCCCAATAACCAAAAGTGTATTATAAGTCAAGATATAGTTTTCCATGAATCGTTTTCTCCAAAATATATATGTTTCACTGATCATACTAACCACACGACTCAAAATGATTATGTTAAGATTGACCAATCCACCCAATTTGAGGCTTATGTTGAGTTTTCTCCACTTGAACCTCAATCTATGATCTAGTCTCACTTAGGCTCTGATTCATAGTCAGATACTGATCCTCTTATTGCTTCCAGTGATCAATTGTTCACCGGAGATAGGGTAAGGAGTGTTATAAGCCTTCATGCTGATTTTGGATAGTATGTCATGAAATATTTTACTTTCCTTATAGCTGAGGATCTTGAATCTAAGGATCCTAAAAGGTACAAAAAATTTATTGATAATGGAGATTCCAAACAATGAATCTCTTATATGGATGATGATATGAACTCTTTATAGAGTAAGAACACATGTTTTTTGTTCACAAACCATCAAATCACAATATAATATTCTACAAGTGAATATTTAAAAGAAAATAGGAAAACACTAGAGATCAAAATATTAAGTTTAAGGAAAAATTGGTGGTTAGGGGATTCCTACAATGAGAATGGATAGATTACACTGAAATTTTCACTCCTATAGTTAAATACTCATCCATCTAATTGTAACTTTATTTTGTTTCATACCATGATTTTTACATTGAGCATATTGATGTTAAAAAAATATTTCTATATAGGGATATTGATTAAATCTTTATATGACACCTCTACAAGGTTACATAAATGACTTCAAAGCATACCAGGTATTTATTTTAAACTAAATTATTATATTTTTTAAATAATGAATATCTATAATGATATAAAATGTTTTACACATTCATGATTTAAATAAAATTTAGTCGAAGTAAACATGATTATTGTGTCCATTAAAAAAACTGTTAAAATTCCATGATTTATCAGATGTTATTTGTAGATAATATGTTGATCACATGAAAATATAACAAACTTATAGTTTCTGAGAAATATCATTTAAAGATTTTTTTTAAATCAATGAAATAGGTATTGTAAAGAAAAAACTAGGAAAGGAAGTTATTATAGATAAAAAGAACAACTTGTTGCATCTATCTCAGCATGATTACATACCAAAGTCCCTTAATGGTATTTTTTTGAGCCTCTTAAGCTTGTTAATGTTCATTTTTTCTACAACATAAAGCTTTAACTGTCTCAAGCACCTTTCTCAAGTGATAAAATTTAATATATGTCTTCAATTACATATTCGAACATTATTGGTAGTATCCAGTACTACATGATATGCACTAGACCCTATGTTTCATTTTCTACATGAAATCCTAACTATTTCAATGGTTAACACATCAAATCCACATTGAAAATCCCTCATGTTGTTTATTACATACAATGTTTCATTTTATGCATGTACTCTTATATGTTTCATGGAAAACCTAGGCATGTCACAATGGGAATCCCTCAAGTATATTCTTAGATATGTTTCTACTTCTCCTTCTCAGTCTTTATGTTTTCATGAAAATATAAATATTGTAGAAATTGTTACTAGATATAGAGATTTCAATTATACAAGTAATGTGGGAAAAACTTTTATAGTGTATTAGTCTTATTAACACTCCTCGTGATAAAGGTGTATAGGATTTATAGTTTATATTGTATTGAATAAAAGTTATGATAAATATAAAATTTGTAAACAATAATATGTAATTGCAGAAGTGGAAACCTAAATCTGTATCAAGGGAGTCAAAAAGACCACATCTTGAATCATGAATTTAGACTATAGACCCTAGTTTTTATCCACCACTATTCAATACACAATTATCCTCCTCAACATGCTTATAACTTATAAGCACTTAAAAGGTATTTTTTGACTCTCTTAAGCCTTTTAATGTGCCTTTTTCCTAACACTTCCTACTTTCACTTTATTAAGAACCTATATAAAGTGATAATATTGAATATATGCCATGAATTCCTTATGATAATATTATGAGAAGTTTCATGTACTCCATAATATGAACCATACCCGATGTTTCATTTTTTTCATGTTCTCTTAGTTGTTTCATGGCTAACCTAAGAAAGCCATAGTGGAAATCCCTCAAGTGTATTATTATATATGCTTCTTCTTCACCCTCTATATCTTTATGTTTTGGTAAAAATATCATTATCTGTAGTATATTAGTATTATTAATTTTTCAGATAAAAATGGTGTATGTTTTTTCCATCTTATATTATATTGAATAACAGTTATGATAAATAGACAATTTGTATATGATAATATGTAATTGTAGAAGTGGAAACATATATCTATATCAAGGATGTAAAAAATACCATTTTTTAATCATTAATGTAGATTATGAACCCTATTTTTCTCTACCACTACTCAATACAAAACTAAAAATATTAAACACCCATGTGAATTCATATTATTCAGAGGGTAATTCTATAACATTTATGTTTGGAGCAGACATGCATGATAGAGTCTAATGATTTTATCACTCTTTACATTGTAAATAAAATTCTACATTAAGATTTCGTAGGAGAATCCCTCACAAATGAATATGGGTGGTATGTTGAAAAAATTATTGTTTTTATTTTTCTATGTATGATTTCTATTATAATTTTAACAATGCATTTTTTATTCAGTATTTTAGATAAAAAAATGAATCTATTCCAGAATTTTTACATAAATTCAAATTTATAACTCTGTAAATTGATTCATGAGAACCAATAATGATGACTGAAGGTGAAATTCTAGATAATGTTGAAAAATCTTCAAGTATTTGAAGTGAATTATAAATATGACAATAGGTACCATGAAAGAGTTAAACTATATACACCTTTTACTATTACAATTATTTATCTTTATTAATGTGTAGTGATTATTATTTTTTAAATATTTTTAGGATGCACTTGTAAAGACCCGTAAATTTCAATGAATTTTTTTTCTTAATTTCTTTAGAATATTATGAGTCTGCAGTTTCTGACGGCAACTGATTCCGAGGCTCGGTGTGCCCGGAATCAATTTCTGATGTTTGTTCGGGTACACTCAGTAAACATACATGCGGGTTTTTCTATCTTTTGAACCAGTACTCCGAATTCAAATCTGAGGACACCGATGAACATGAAGTGCCGGTATTCGTCTAAGGGGACCTTTACCGCAGTTATGTTTTGTACAGGTGGAAAGTTAATTTTGGGGATTCTTTATTAATTTAAAAAAAATTATGTGTTGCATAATTTTTGTTAAGGGGTGGTTATTTTCTCCAAGGAGGAGTTGGAGGTGGGGTCCACACCCCACATAAACACCAATGATAGAATATTGTGTGGTGGGACCCACATGAATCCAAACTCTTCAACTCCCCAAGAAATCCCCCTTTAACTCTTAAGCTTCCACCTTCCCTCTTTTAATGTTGAACTATCCACATTCCACCCTCCCTCATTAAGATGCCAACACAATCCCAATTAATGAACAATTAATTAATTGGATTAACCTTTTGAACAAATTTTAAATTCATGTTAAGGATAAAATAATAGACTAAGCTATTATTTTTTGGTTGGCACATGTTGTGTTGGTTGAGCCTTGGAGAATATAAAAGGATTTCTCCCCACAAAGAATTTTTACCCTCTCCAACGAAGAACACAAGGCCCCGATCATCTTCTTCTTCATTCTTCTTTCCCCGTGTTAAGGGAGAAGACACCACCCGCGAGAAACGTCACCAATGACAGGGACTCTTCCTCAAACGTTGATAGAATGACGTCCATCCTCCGTGATGCCTGACTTCTGCGATGTCGTCTTATGCGGCTCGTCAACATGCAACGTTCTTGAAATCGAGCTAGGGTGTTATGAACAATTTTAATTGAATAAAATTGTACCTTGTTCTTCGTTAAATATCTTGGATTGTCTTCAGCCTATTTTTATCGCTTAACGCGGATGGTGTAGGCCGAAATAACATGGCCCGACGAACCTCCATTGGTACTTGTATATTTTAGAGGCGGAGACCGGAGGTGATGGAGACCGGAGGTGGAGGAAACCGAAAGTAGCGACCACGCACCGGCCGCGTGGAGGAAACTGTGGCCCACAGTGCGGGCCGCTTGGACGAAGCGAACCGGTCGGCCGTAGCCGGTCGGGCTGGAGGACCGCGGCGCCCCCTTGGCACCGCGCTGCGGGAAGACCATGGCCCGTTGTGTGGGCCGCCTTGCCGGAAGAACCTTCCGGGCAGAAGACTATGGTGCCTTGTGGTGCCATGCTGCGGAGGAACCGCAGTCCGCGCCGGGCGGACCGCTTCTGCGGGCGAACCGGCCATCTGCCTGCCTGTTGGGCAGAAGGGAGACGCGACACCCGCTGGTGCCGCGTGCGGAGGAACCACGGCTCGCGGTCTGCGGGCCGCTCGCACCAGAAAAACCGGTCGGCTTCAACCAGTCGGGCAGCAGGGAAAGGCGGCGCCGCTGGGTGAACCGGACCGACCTGCTCCTCGGGTCGGCTCCGCGGGTGGGCCACGCCCCACCGGCCATGGCCACCCCACTATCTGGGTAGGACCCACCAGTCCGGGTCCCTAGGTGGGCCGCGCTCCACCAGACCGGGCCGACCCCCAGCCGAGTCGGACCCGCTAAACCGGGTCGGGCTGACCCACCAGCCCACTGGGCTTGACGGGCCGGGCCCGTTTCTCTTAAACACGAATATCTTCTAGATCGCGCGTTTGATCGACGCGCCGTCTGCGGAACTGGGAAACTCACGACGAGGAGGACCTTTTGCGATACTCTAAGTGAGTTTTGGATAAATTTTGATGACGGATGGGTTTCAGTTTGAGCGTGAATCAAACCGGGCCCCTGGAACGGAAATGCCAATAACTCTCAGACCGGGCATCCGATTGATGTGTCGTCTATCGCGTTGGGTTCCTTTTGGTGAGACGGAACTTTGGGATACATCAACTATGGACTTTGTGATCGTTTATGTATCGAAACCATTTCTTGAGGAGCGTACCCTCCCGAAATCGAGCATGCTATGTGCGGGAACCCTAGAGCTGTCTGCGACTACGATGACTACTGTACTGGGATCCTCTATGGGTTTGGCAGCGATGACTACTGTACTGGGATCTTCCGTGGGTTCGGCAGCGATGACTAATGTACTGGGATCCTCCATGGGTTCGGCAGCGATGACTACTGTACTGGAATCCTCCATGGGTTCGGCAGCGATAACTACTGTACCGGGATCCTTCATGGGTTCGGCAGCGATGACTCCTGTACTAGGATCCTCCGTGGGTTCGGTAGTGATGACTTCTGTACTAGGATCCTCCATGGGTTCAATAGAGGAGATGATTCAGAGGATACATCTAATCATATCTACCCATCTTCGTGATTTGTTTACCAGTGTGAGCTAACTCTTAACTTTCAATCATTGTCATCGATGTGATTGACTTACTTTTCTACGTGGACTGAGTTGTGCTTGGGCTCGTGAGTTGGAGCCGGACTGTGATTGTAACTAAGGTATATGTATGGGAATATACCTTAGTAGGGTTGTTCGATGCTTCATGATTGTATCTTACTTCTTTGTTTATCCTTAGTGGATATTGTGAGACCTTGCAGGTCTTAGGGACCCTACTGAGTATCGTTATACTCACCCCAGCACGGTCTATGCCCGCACCTCATTGTGTTGGATGCAGATGACGGACAACGTTGACAGAGGCTAAGAGTAGCACTACTGGATGGTACCCGGAGGTGGACCTTGCGACGAGTCGGCACATAGTGGAGACTGGCAGAGGTGAGTGCTGAGGTGTCCATCTGTACCTACCCTTAATGTAGGAATCCCTAGAGGTCAATTCAGGTGCTTCTCTTTACATTCATTTGTTGTCCCTTTTTACTTGTACTTTTTGTTCAGTTGGGTTTGTATACTGGCTCATTTAATTTCCAATACACTCTTTTGTATTCAGTTTCACATAGTGTTTACTTCCTGTTGTGAACTCTATTGTGTATGTTTTCTTTCATAAAGGAAATGTATTCCCATATTAGTGATTTATGCCTTTGGTGCTAGTCGCTAGCCCTTGGCCTATAGAAGGTAGGCTTGGAGTAGTCACGGAACAGGCCCCGAGGATGGGTCATGAAAAATTGGTATCAGAGGAGTCGGTTCTACCGAAGAACTCAGGACTCTGATAATTCTTTTCTGTGAAGAATTAGTGTTAAGAGTATTGAGTGTGGTTTTCAGTATAGGGTATCCTGTGTTGGTGCGGCGGCCGACGTATCCATACACTAGGACCCTGACCTCTAATTTCCAACTTAGTGCATGAAAACACTGATTGCATGTGTGTTTCCATTGAAAATTTTTTCTTTGTGATGACTTTGTGTCAGCTCACCAGGTATACTGTTTTGACCGTGGCGCACCTGTTTCTTTTCAGGATGGCCCCATGAAGGCAGCCAGCTAGGGTTCCAAGTTACGTACGAGATGGTAGCCCACCGAGCGACGAGGCCTCGGTGCAGGGCCCCATCACAGCAGAGCCACCAGCGGTACCACTACCCGTTGGGCCATCGATACCACATGCTCTAACAACAGAGAGTGCATTCCACCTGAGTGCATTGCACGAGTTTCAGTGCCATAGGCCGCTCAGGTTCTGAGGAGAGACGGACCCACAGGCAGCAGAGGACTGGCCGGAAGCTGTCGTGAGAGTTTTTAGATTGGTAGGGACACCAGCTGACCTGATGGTGATCCTTTCTACGAGTCTCCTACACGCAGCAGTAGGTAGATGGTGGAGTCTGATTCTCCAGGTGCATGAAGAGGCATCGCTACTCTGGGTGGAAATCGAGAGTTTGTTCCAGCCAGCGTTCGTGCGGTGTGGATACAGGAGTTACTTCATCTACAGTAGGGCAGGATGACAGTAGCTCAGTACTCAGCGATGTTCACCAAACTCCCATTGTACTCCACAGATATGGTACGAGACCCGTTCTTTAGGGCTTGGAAATTCGAGCAGGGACTCAGGCATGAGATCAGGTCTTCGATGATCTCCCTCAACATCCCGACACAGGTGGGGGTTCTAGAGAGATACCTTCTCATGGAGAGTTTTTTTGCTGAGCAGACGTCAGCAGGGAGTCCCACCACAGGGCGACACGTAGCGGAGTCTTCTGCAGCTGGCAGTAAACAGATGACGCATGGGTCCAATAGGATCATACCCACAGGTGGTCGACTGCACGACTCATGTTCGGTTGTGCGGGGAACATGAGACAGGGCTAGCCATACAAGGAGCAGGTTGTGCTATGCATGCGGCGGGCAGGGTCACATGGCTCGAGACTGCCCGAACTGCCCTACAGATGAGCAGCAAGTAGTGAAGGGACCTCACAGGTAGAGGAAAAGGTTCAACAATGGTGGTACATAGGGAGAAGGCAGACGTGGCAGAGGATCTGACCGAGCAACAGATGGTGGGTGAAGTTTTGAGGCTATACCACCACCACCACCAGGAGGTCCACCCCGACCGCTGGGAACGGGTGGACATGGTAGATCTCAGCTTCAGGCAGTTGAGGCCTATGACCATGGTGATCCGGGAGTGGGTGGCCAGGAGCGGGACTAGCTCCAGGCATGGAGGCCTTTTTCCATGATTCTTCTAGCTTCGTTGACGTCATTTTTTTCATTGCTTTGTGTCTTTTTACTTTGAGCTACATTAATAAAATACACTTGTCCTACTGACGTTTTCTTTCCTGTCTTTTGTATGATAATACTAAGAGGTTCCAGTTAAAACCATTGACTTGACCCTCACACACGAGATTCCTACTGGAGGAGACCCAGTGACCACACATTGATGCCAACAGTGTGACTCAACCCTTGGAGGTGAGAGTAATGGTTGGATCTCTTGGTAGTAGCTTCGAGGCCTTACGATGTCATCAATGACATGAATTCGAACCGTTCATGTTGGGATTGACTGTATTAGGCAAAGGACGTGGTTCATCCAGGGGATGAGACCAGATTTATCTTTTTGGAAAAGGAGAAATTTTAGCAGCTCTTGTAGGACGTAGGCGAAGAAGGGTGTAGACGAGTTTTCTTAAATTGGATAGTCTCACCCATAGTTCGTTGGGTGAATGCTTTACAGTCTCCTCCGACCACTAGAGTCTCAGGTATATCTTCTCAAAGAAGGACCTGAACCTGAGATAGTGACGATGGATCGAGTTCCTCCAGGACTATGACATCAAGATAGTCAATACTCCTGGAAAGGGGAAATTTATAGTCGATGCTCTTTGTAGGATAACATGCGTTCAGATTCTAAGAGAGGCGACGGAGTAGCTGGCCGCATTTTAGATATCCTTTGTGGATAGGGACATAGCAGCCTTTCTATAGTCTCTCATAGTCACTTCCCCACTTCTTCAGCGAGTCAAGGAGGCGCAACATGGGGACACTGACTGAGAGACATGACGTGCTCAGATATCCTCAGGGCAGGCACCCGAAGGATTTTCTGAAGGTGGGGAACATGTCTTTTCTTACAGAGGACGTACCATGGTACCGGTTTCACTTTAGGAGGAAGTGTTGCAGGATTTCCACACTTCCCCTCTTGTGGTACATCTAGGCGTGGCAAAGATGTATCAGGACCATCGACGACAGCACTAGTGTCCAGGTATGAATATGGTAGTAGCAAAGTTTGTCTCACGATGCCTCACCTGTCAGAAAGTAAAGGCAGAGCACCAGGTACCAGTTGGTTTGATACAGCCTTTAGAGGTCCCAAAGTGGAAGTGGGATGAGATATCCATGGATTTTGTGATGGGGCTTCCACGTACATCCAGAGGACATGACTCTATCTAGGTGATCATATACCGACTCACCAAGTTATCTGACTTCCTACCGATCATAGAGCAGGGCTCAGTAGAGATCTTGGGATGCCTCTACGTTCAAGAGATCATACGGCTTCATGGTGTTCCATCGACTATCGTCTCTGATCGAGATTCTCGTTTCAATTCCCGACTATGGAAGGGGTTATAGGAGGCTTTTGTGACGCAGATTCACTTAAGAACCGCCCTCCATCCTCAGACGGATGGTCAGACTGAGAGGACCATTCAGACTCTCGAGGACATGCTCCGTGCATGTGTCCTCGGATTTGGTTGTAGTTGGGAGGATCACTTACCCTTTGTGGAGTTTGCGTACAACAACAACTAACACTCCACCATCAGGATGGACTCTCACGAGGCACTGTACGGCCGACCTTGCAGATCACATCTGTGCTGGACTGACCCAGGGGAGTCAGCACTTGTAGGACCAGAGATGGTGTTGGCTACGACAGAGAAGGTGCAGATCATCCAAGAGCAGATGAAGACTGCACAGAGCAGACAGAAGTCCTATACTGATAGGAGATAGAGACAATTGGAGTTCGAGGATGGTGACTATGTCTTCCTATGGGTCTCACCTCGACAAGGTCTATAGAGATTTGGACGTGGAGAAAAGTTGTCTCCTTGATTCATTGAACCTTTCTAGGTCCTCAGTAGAGTAGGCACGGTGGCTTACCGCCTGTCCCTTCCACCTTAGTTGCACCGGGTGCACGACATCTTCCACGTATTTCAGCTAAGGAGATACGTGCATGACCCATCCCACATCATCGACCACAGGGAGCTGGACATCGATGACGGGGAGACTTTCATGGAGGTTCCGGTGGAGATCAAGGATAGACAAGAGAGGATCTTACGTGGACAGTCGATTCCTCTAGTTCACATTCATTGGTACCACGGGAACCTCCAAGAGAGCACATGGGAGCATGAGGCTCAGATGCATGCTCAGTACCCTCATTTGTTTCCCTAGTGTGTGTTGTAGATTTATAGAGACGTAAAGACCTGAGGTGGGGGTAATGTAATGACCCATAAATTTAAAAGAAATTATTTTTCATAATTTCTTTGGAATTTTACGAGTCTGCAGTTTGTGACGTCACCTGATTCTGAGGCCCGGTGTGCCCAAAATCAATTTCTGAAGTTTGTTCGGGTACGTTCGGTAAACGTTCATGCGGGTTTTTCTATCTTTTGAACCGGTACTCGGAATTGAAATCCGAGGACCCCGATGAACTCGAAGCACTAGTATTCACTTAAGGAGACCTTTAACGCAATTGCGTTTTGTACAGGTGGAAAGTTAATTTTGGGGATTCTTTATTAATTTAATAAAAATTATGTGTTGCATAATTTTTGTTAAGGGGGTGGTTATTTTTTCCAAGGAGGAGTTGGAGGTGGGGTTCACACCCCACATAACCACCCATGAGAGAATATTGTGTGGTAAGACCCACATGAATCCAAACTCTTCAACTCCCCAAGAAACCCCCCTTTAACTCTTAAGCTTCCACCTTCCCTCTTTTAATGTTAAACTCTCCACATTCCACCCTCCCTCATTAAGATGCCAACACACTCCCAATTAATGAACAATTAATTAATTGTCTTAACCTTTTGAATTAATTTGAAATTCATGTTAAGGATAAAATAATAGCCTAAGCTATTATTTTTTGGTTGGCACATGTTGTGTTGGTGGAGCCTTGGAGAATATAGAAGGCTTTCTCCCCACGAAGAACGTTTCCCCTCTCCAACGAAGAACACAAGGCCCCGATCATCATCTTCTTCATTCTTCTTTCCCCGTGTTAAGGGAGAAGACGCCACCCGTGAGGAACTTCACCAACGAGAGCGACTCTTCCTCCAACGTTGACGTAACGACGTCCGTCCTCTGCGACGCCCGACTTCCGCGATGTCGTATTACGTGGCTCGTCGACGTGCTATGTTCTTGAAATAGAGGTAGGGGTAATGAAAAATTTTAATTGAATTAAATTTCACATCATTCTTCATTAAATATCTTGGATTGTCTTCGGCCTATTGTTATCGCTTAACACGAAGGGAGTGGACCGAACAGACACGGCCTAACGACCCTCCGTTGGTTCTTGTATATTTTGGAGGCGGTGGCGACTAAGGCGGCGGAAACAGGAAGCGGCGACCACACACCGGCCGCGTGGAGGAAACCCCAGCCCACAGTGTGGGCCGCTCGGACGAAGCGAACTAAGCGGCCTTAGCCGGTCGGGCTGGAGAACCACGGCGCCCCCTTGGTGCCGCGCTACGGAAAGACCGCGGCCTACAGTGTGGGACTCTTTTCCAGACGAACCGGCTGGCCATAGCCGGCCGAGAAGAAGACTGCGGTGCCTTGTGGAATGGTGCTGCGAAGAAAGAACAGCCCGCGCCGGGTGCGCTGCTTTAACGGGCGAACCGGCAGGCCGCCTACCGGTCGGGCTGAAGGGAGCTGCGGCACCCAGTGGTGTCGCGTGCGGAGGAACTGCGGCCTGAAATCCGTGTGCCGCTCGTGCCAGAAAAACTGACCGGATTTGGCTGGCCGGGCAGTAGGGAGAGGTGGCGCCGCTTGGTGCCGCTGGGTGAACCGGATCGGCACGCTCCTTGGGCCGAGTCCGAGGGTGGGTCGCGCCCCACCAAGCCGGACCGACTCCCTATTTGGGTCGGACCCATCGGGTTGGGTCCCTAGGTGGGCCGCACTCCATCGGGCCGTGTCGACCCCCAGCCAGGGCAGACCCGCCAAACTAGGTCGGGCCAACCCGCGAGCCCACTTGGTTTGACGCGCCGGACCCGTTTCGCTTAAATGTGAATATCTTTTAGACCGTGCATCTAATCGACGTTACGTCTACGGAACTAGGACCCTCGTGACGAGACGGTCCTTTTAAGATACTCTAAGTGAGTTTTGGATAACTTTGGATAATGTCCAGGTTTCAGTTTGAGCGTGAATCCAACCGTGCCCCTAGAACGGAAACGCCAATAACTCTCAGACCGGGCGTCCGATTGACGCGTCGTCTGTTGCGTTGGGTTCATTTTGGTGAGATGGAACTTTGGGATACATCAAGTCTGGACTTCGTGATAGTTGATGTATCTACCCACTTGCTCGAGGAGCGTACCCTCCCAGAATCGAGCGTGCTGTGTGTGGGAACCCTAGAGCTGGTTGCAGCTGCGATGACTATTGTACTGGGATCCTATGTGGGTTCGGCTGCAATGAATACTGTACTGGGATCCTCCGTGGGTTCGGAAGCAATGACTAGTATTCTGAAATCCTCCATGGGTACGACAACGATTACTACTATACTGGGATCCATTGTGGGTTCGACAGCAATGACTCTTGTACTAGGATCCTCCGTGGGTTCGGCAGCGATGACTTTTGTACTAGGATCCTCCATGGGTTTGACAGAAAAGATGATTCAGAGGCTATATCTAATCATTTATACCCCTCTTCATGAGTTTTTTACCTGTGTGAGCTAAGTCTTGACTTTCAATCATTATCATCGATGTGATTGACTTAATATCCTGTGTGGACTGAGTTGTTCTTGGGATCATGAGTTGGAGCCGGACTGTGATTGGTAACTTAGGTATATGTATGGGTATATACCTATGTAGGTTTGTTCAATGCTTCGTGATTGTATCTTACTTATTTGTTTATCCTTATTGGATATTGTGAGACCTTGAAGGTATCAGGGACCCTAATAAGTATTGTTATACTCACCCCTACACGGGCTATGTTCGTACCTCATTGTGTTGGATGCAGGCGACAGACAGCGCTGACGGAGGCTGATAGCACCACGACTAGACGGTACCCAGAGGTGGACCTTACGACGGGTCAGCACATGGTGAAAACTGGCAGACGTGAGTGCTGAAGTGGCCATCTGTACCTACCCTTCAGGTAGGAATCCCCGGAGGATGATCTAGGTGCTGCTCTTTACTTTCAGTTGTTGTCCATTTTTACTTGTACTTGTTGTTCGGTTGGGTTTTTATACTGGCCCATTTCTTTTCCAGCACACTTTTTTGTATTCAGTTTTACTTAGTGTTTACTTCCTATTGCGTACTATGTTGTGTATGTTTTCTTTTATAAAGGCAATGCCATCCCATCTTAGAGATTTACGCCTTTGGTGCTAGTTTCTAGCCCCTGACCTATGGAAGGCGGTCTTGGGTAGTCACGGAATGGGCCCCGAGGATGGGTCGTGATAGCACTAGATGCTAATTATGATAAATACGTCTAATAAATGATTTACTTTTTGGATCTACTATTTGAGTATCTAAAAAATGGGTCACACATTATGTCACTTAATAACAAGTAAACATTATATTCTCAATGTTTTATTATATGTTCTATTATATGAATTAACATTCATGTTTTACATGGTAGTATAATTCTTATGTATCGATTTGTAGGGGTTAATCAAAATGAACAAGAATAATTAGATTAATTACTATAGATGGAAAATTGTTGTGGTATATACCCAAATAGTTAATTATATATTGAACATGTAAAAAATTTCATACAATTAGAAATTTTCTTTCAATTCCCAAAAGATCCAATTAACAATAGCTATTTTTTGGTTTGAAAATTTATGAAAGATATCAAAGACCATAGAATACTCAAACCCTATTAATATATATTATATGTGTCTATTTTTTAATATATATACACTTTTATTTGAATTATTTGTTAAATATTATTTATATTTTTTCCACACTAAACAAACATTTTCTTATAACTCAAATTTGATCACATAAATTAATTCAAGGATAGATATGCATGTTATGTTCTGTCACAATATTTGGGTAATTCAGGAAAATATATTTATCTAAAGATTATTTAATTTTATTATCTAAAAATATGCTTCACATTTGAGTGAAAATCCTGATTAGAAATGGTACATCACCAAGATTCTGGAAAATTCAATTGGATTGTGATGAAACCATATAAATATTATCATTTATCTATTAGTGGAATTTAGTAATGACATTTACATCATTTTTAAAAATGGTGTTGTCTAAATAACCTAATGTTTATTTTTGATTTTAATCATTTGAGTAAAAAACATCTATGACATGATAAATTATCAGAAAAAGACCACATGTCATTCAGGTCCGGTCATTCTGGCATGTGGTGTGGTTGAAATAAATGAAAACACTATTTTTAATTTAAAAGTTTATTTTAGTTAAAATGGTATTCCATATTTTCAATTCCAAGAAAGTGTGTTTATCATGAAAATATAAGAGATTTTTTTTTATTCATCTGTGGATGAATAAACCATATATCATTTTGATATGTGATATGTTTGGAATGACTTGAAAATACATTGTAATTTAAAGTCGACATTTGAGTTCAAAGACACAAAAAAATGAAACAATGTTATGACGTCATCGTGGAACATATTGATCACTTTCATCAACCACGTCGAGTCTTCCCATGGAGGGGAGACATTATAAACCCCTTTGTGATAAAAACATCCAATGAAGGCTTCATCATCATCATAAGCCTTTCTAAATTACTCATGGCGATGTAAGTAAGCATCATCATGGCATCCATGGGGATGGGAGTCATCATCATGGGGATTACCAAGAGACATCTGAAAGATATTACAGTGTGGGTGTGATTCAGGTACGTGAGGTTCTCTAAAAGGAGTTTGGAAGACATATTTCTAAACATCATCAGACTCTACCAAGCCTTGGAAACAGACCTACTGATTTCCTTCTATTTCTGGTGGGAAGAAACCATTAAAGGGACTAAAAATGAAAAAAATGAAGAATATGGAGTTAAATGGGGGGCGTTCTTACCAAATAAAGCATCATTCTTGTCTCAGTAGTAGAAGTGAGGTGGAAAGATGAAAATATATAGATGAAGAAGAATATTTTTACTACTACAGAAATGACTTTTAACAACATTATAAAAAGGCACCAATGTCACTAAAAAAGTGATTTTAATCTCAACACAGTTAAAAGGGGGATCCCTTTTATCAACTCTAACAAAAGCACTAATAAAATGGGCCTTTTATCAGCACTTAAAGCACTGTTAAAATCACTCTTTATTAGTGATTTTATTTAGTAATGATAAAAGTACCCATTTATCAGTTCTTTTATTTAGCATTGTTAAAGGGGAACTATGTAAAGAGGGGCCTACACTAGTCTTCAAGATTCATAAAATATGTATCAGTGTAGTGGGATTGATCTGGCGTAGGATTTTGGTAAAATAAATATATAATTTTATCAAAATTTTGAATGTGTTGAGATTTTAAAAGCATACCCAACAAAAAAGAAATTTCTTTTTGGAATAAACCAAAAGAAAATCAAGTAGCTTATCGGTGTTTCACCTGTAAAAATATTGCACAGTTAAAAGAGAATCTTATAAAAATTGACATTATGAGGGAGGAAGGTATTGAAAATTACTTTGTTTTTGGTTAAAATATTCCCAAATAAAAAATCTAATAGCATAACTATATAAATTTATAAAATAAAGGCCTTATAAATACAGTAGTGGAATGAAAGATACATTTGAGAGAGGAAAAATTAATACCCAAGAGAGAAGGGAGGGAAAAAGGTAAAGAATGTGATGGAACAAAACTAATAGGAAACTATATTGGGGCCATGTTTAAATAGAAGTGCATCGAAAAGTAACCAATTTAAACATATAATAAGTAGTTTTCTTTTAGAAGACCCATGGTGAGGTTTCTTGGTTGAGGGGTGTGAAATCTGTTGTAGGGAATCTATAGGCTTCATTTTTCCCAAAATTATAAGGGAACATACATCTGTAGTAATCATGTTTATCACATCAATCAACTCTTAAGGAGGATAATGGGTATCCTTATTTTCCAAATCATCTAGACATGTGACGTGGTTATCTCTCATTGTTATGTTGATTAAAGAAAGAATAAATTAAAGGTCATGTAATTATTTTAAGAATAATTATTCTAAAATAATGTGTATAATACAAATGAAAAATACATAATTGAAACACTTACTCCATTTTAAATGAAGCTCTTGGGTGGTTCTATTTGGGGTTATGTTTCTCCAAATTCAGGATGTTAGTAGTTCTCACAATGTGTATTGAATCAATTTCACAACATTAATTCATTTCACGATGTGATTTGGTTCTAAAATTTCATGTCAGGATTCCTTTTAGTGTCTTTATGGTCCCCAAAAATCAAAACACACATGTGGAAGTACAGTCCATTTTCAATGAAATTTAAAAGAATTGGGGGAGTGTGCATGCACCTAGAAAAAATAAAAAAATAAAAATCCTAAAAACTCAGGTTTTCTCTAAGAAGATCTTTTGTTTAACATCATTGTCTTTACCATAACTCATTCAACTAAGGTAGCATATGATTGAAAAGATTATACCTGTCTGGGGAAATAAATGGTATCACCTTTGAATTTTCCATATAGGTCGCCCCATTTCCTTCTTCTAAAAATAGCTTAAATTTTCCTTCTTGTAGTAATTGCATAATTTAGATCGGATGGATCCACCATTTGTTTTTCAGTCCAAAAAATCCATGATTCAGATCATGAACCATCCAATCCTTCTGTCCTTTTTGAAAGTTTCATGAAACAGTTGTATCTCCATCATCAGTGATTTTATCTCTAATGTTTCCATTTTTATTTTCAACTTTTTCGTTTCCTTTATTAGCATGTACACTATATACCTATTTCCATTCTTTTAAAATGAAAAAATCTTTGACTTTATAATTTTTTCTTCTTTAAAGTCATCTTATTTCATGTGATAGTTCTTCATTTCCTAGGGTTTGTTGAAACTGACTTGCTAACTTCCCCCTCTCAGACAAAACTCCCTCCTTTTTACATTAATCATTGTTATTATAGTTGCTAAAAATAGTCTTATAAAAATAAGATGTGTCTTCTCCTCTTCCATATCAGCCACGAAAATTCCATGGGGAATATAAACTTTTCAAATTTGATTAGAATGGATTCAATCATTCCTCCTGAGAATTTTTTCATGTGGTTTTCATGGTTTTTGGTCTAATAGAATTTCTATTTTACTACTAATGAAAAATAGTTTCTAGAAGAGTCGTCTCTTAAGGATAATAGTTTAAGAGTTTCACTATTCCTAGAACTTATGTGTTTTTTTATTTTTATTAATTATTAAAATAGAGAGAACAATGATATGAGGTTGTTTGAGATTTGATCAATGAAATAAAAAAACAGAATGGAAATGTAGGACGTATGGGTACAATAATGGGGAACACCCATGGATTCAACCTTGTGATCCTTCCTGGTTTCCAACATTGACCTTCGATTCTGTTCTTTGGTTGTGCCAATTTGAAAGAACCCAATTCTTTTTTTGAGGTATAGAATACTTTATTACCATCTATTCTCAGTTTAAATATTTAAATATAGAATAATTTGAATTACTGTTGAGTTCATGGAGTTGTCGGTGGTGTTTGGGGCTGGTTCGGAACCCGAAACCCAACTTTTGGGTTGAAAATTCCTAGCTCACGTCTAGAAGAAACCCTATGGGGCAGGCCTCATGGTAACTCTAAACAGTGTGAGGATAAATATAATAAGGCTAAATACCGGATGATTTGATAAACTGTTGAACAAGGGGTGAACTATCATGAAAAAAATCTACAATTTTGACACTATAGTTTTTCATTATTTGTGCTCGGTTATTCAAACCATGTGATGAAACTGTGTGGGGTCCCCTTCCCTAAAGTTATGCATGTACGATTGGCACATAGTTTGTAAAAGCATGCATAAAAACCATGTGACCCTATAATTATTATGAAATTACCATTTCCCCCCTAATTAAATCCATTAAACCTAATTCTATTTAACTCTTCTTCTTATGGAAAACACCCTCCGATTGAGAGCTTCCTTAAGGAGACTATTATAGAATTTTCTGCCGACTCTCTAATCAATGTCTGAATCAATAACCGCTGGTCTTGTTGGATCTATTCCATTAATATATCAATTAATTTTTAATCTTGCACCATTATTCTTGGTATCAACTGCGTTACCTGGGTGTAAGATAATTTTTCTTATCAATATGTTATTCATTATTTATTAAATTTTATCCCGATCTATGTTGAATCAAGAGATAATATTGGACATTATATCCTCTATGGACCTAAGGTAGGAGGTATTGTTCCATTAATTTAATATTTAGTGAGTATATATATCGTTGTGTCATGCACCCAATTCCCAGAGTGTTTCCTTGATATGAATTTAAATCCTTGAATTAAATTGATAGGCATGGCCTATGTAATTAAAGATTCCATCAATGGCTATTTGTAAGTTATGGACCATGATTTAGAACCACCCCTTGGGTGATTTGATAATTAATTGTTTTCCCTTTGATGGTTTTTGGAATTGGATACCTTTGAGGTGTCCCTATTTACCCCTTTTCATGGGATGTACAATACTAAATTATCATCTGTAATTGAAATGATAAATTGAATTGATAAGAATAGGGAATGGATTCCATGAACCTATACCCTTTCCATGTATTAGTTGATTAATCATGAGATACTTGTTATAATTAATTTCCCATTTTATTAATTTAAAGGCAAGCCTTCTATTATTAGCCATGCCTTGAGCCACTTTCTGAGGTGAGTTTAGTTTGAATTAAATAAGGTGATAAACATGACTTGATAAAATGAAATTGATTAAATGTTATTGTTTTGATTTAATGCTTATATTTCTTGGGTGACACAAGGATTGAATGATGAATTTCATGGATGGAATGAATTGTGATGTACCTTGTTTATTCCCAAGAGACACTTGGACTCCTGATATGGACTTCCAAGGATGAACACATAGTGTATGACTCTTATATGTCGAGTGATACTTGAAATTCCATATGGATTACCAAGGATGAAATCAAAGGTAATTTTATTATATATTCCTTGGGTGATAGTTGGGATACCATAGTGCTCCTCCAAGGAAATACTCGAGTGGCAGTGATGTTATAACACACCAAGAACAAAACTTGGGTTTTTGAGGATCTCCTTGGATGGGATTGTAGGGTGTTTGTTTATATTATACCTAGATTGATACCTGGATTCCAAATTAGAGTAAGTGTTCAGGTTCATAAATAAATAATGAATGGAATGATTTTTATGACATGTATTCCAAGCCAAAGCACATGCTTGGATTTGTTCTTAACTTACACTTTATTAATAGCCTATTTAGGAAACCTTTATTTACCTATCTATATGGGGGATGTTGGACTATGTGGTAGGTGCGGAGAATTATTAATTAAATTATACTGAATAAATAATTGAACATGATTATAAATAAAAAAGAGTGATTGTTAATTCAGACACTTAATGCTTAAATGAAATTGATGTAAATGAATTGGTTGTTAAATTATAACTTGGACTTTATAGGAGGTTTACCTTTAGTACCTCCTTTCTTATTATATTAATGTATAAAATCTATTATATATATTCACTAAAAATAAGGCACTTGAACTTGGGTGTTTTCCTACTAGGATTTAGTATATCACCCTGTTCGAGCAGCCTTGGGTACCAGAAAAAACTATATGATTTCAGGTATGGATAAGGGAATGCACCATAATATGGGCTCTAGATTGTTTCTAAGATCAGGAGAGCATGGGATAGAGCCGAGGCTCATGATTATCGATGGGATATTTTATTATTATTTTTACTTTTTAAACATGTATTGTATTGTAATATAGTGTGCCTATTTTGGTTGTTTTGTAGATACATATGACATGTATCATCATCATTGTATATGAGACCCCTTCTGGCTTTGTTTATATATATTCCTTTCATGTTCATTTATCATATTTATATATGATTTATTGCTTATTATACATATATGTTGTTGATATTTTAACGTGCTACACTTCGGTGATGAGGGAATAGTTTACCCACGGATAGACCTAGGCCCACACTGCTAGTCAGAAGCCTTTGGCATTTGGGGAGATGCGCTTGATTCCATGTGGCCAACTGGGTTCAGGGCACTGTTGAGTGGCATCCAAGTCTAGGTCATTAAAAAGTACTATCAAAGCATTATTTCAGGGTTTGATTTATTATTTAGAAACAATAGAAATGGATAAGAAGGAATTGGAATTTAAGAATGAGTTTTTCATGGGTGTAGTTAAGCCCCGTACAGGAAAAACCCAATTTCATTGAATTAAATTTATGTTTTATGGATTTTGACTATTACAATTGATTTGATTTCATAGATGGGTGATAACTTAATTATTATTGTTATTAGTGATATGAATATGGGTTCTAGTTTGTGGAAACTTGATGATATGAGGATATTCCATCTCATTCATCATTTAGGAACATTAAGGGAGTCACATTCCATTCATTATACCATGCCATTTAAAATTTATTACTTGTTGTATGCTATTGTGATAAGTTCCATGATAGTTATACCTACTGTTGTGATAGAATTTCTTGAGCTAGTTAGGATGTGAATTCGTTAGACATCATACTTTGGTTATTGAGAATTATGGGCCCTCATGGATCAGAATTTCGAAAACCATTTGGTTCAACCTATTTTAAATTTAATGTGATTTAAATGTGAAATAAATTAAATGGGAAATGAGTAAATGAGAATAAAATTGAAACTTTTGATCCTTATAGTAAAGAACTTGACCTTTTCCTGACCTTAGTAGTGGGAATTAAACAGTGTCTCTAGATTTTCTGTGACCTCTATGTCACCCATACCAAACTCTAGTTGCAGGAGGAGAGGTGTTTTCTTATATAGGAAGTCTTGTATCTATCATATTTTTGTATCTGTATTTTTGAGCAGCAAACTATGATAATGATATCAAAATAAGGTGTGTGTTTAGAATTATAGAGGGATTCCACCACAAAGAGCTCCAGCCGTATGTTGGAAGGGTGGTGATGACCACACTCTAGAGGTGGTGGGCCATGGGCTACTAGTGGATCCTCCGGTAGTTCCAGCTATGACACAAGTATTTTTACCAGACACAGGTGTTGAGTCACAATTTTTCAATGGGTTCTTTCTCTTTATGTAGACCATTTAGGGAGCATAATGACCTGCCCCGACTATGGTAGAGTTTATGTTTGAGTTCTAGTAGCAGCATCCACCCATGCTTTTGGGGGATGGAGGACCATTGGTAGTGGAGTCATGGATAGATTCCATTCTTTCTATCATTGAGTAATTAGATATGCCTTCGATGTGGAGAGTAAAATTTCTATGTATATGATTCATGATTCCTCAAATATATGGTGGGATGTTATTAATCAGACGGAATATCACTAGGAGATGTCCTAGTGGGATTTTCATATGGACTTATATGTATACTTATATCCTGATATGTTGAGGTTTGATAGATCCCGAGCATTCATGCACCTGGAGCAGGTTACGTTATCAGTGATTGATTATTTGGCCTATTTTACTAAGCACCAGAGCTTCACATATATTTTAATGGGTGACGAGTTATATAATTATAGGATATTTGAGGAGGGTATCATGTCTGATATATGATCATAGGTGAATGTTTTCAATTGACTATCATTTATGGAATAGTGAATCAGGAACATATTGCAGAGCGTAACCTAAGAGAGGACGGTGGGTTCGAGCCAAGGTAGTTTGACATCTAGATTTTCTACTGTATTGACAGGAAGTAAGAAGTGTCATCTAGAGATTCCATGTAGTGATATTAGTATTCAAAACACATACTTAGAAATCCAGGTGAGGTGATACTAGTGCGGTAGGTTGAGACAAATGAGGCCACAATGTACGAGGGGCCCAATTGAGTGTTCTTCCTGTAGAAAGATGGGTCATCTACAACACTTCTGCTAAACTTTTCCTCCAGCGGCTAGTGAGAGAGGGTATGCATTGACTCTGCATTTTAGGGTGGGGTAAACATATTCTAATCAGGAATTGAGATGGAGTACAATAGGCTGATTAGGCCGAGGTGGTAGTCTTGGTCATGGTAGTCATACCCTAGTTTTACAGCAATAGAATAGTGGACCTGCTCAGGGCATATAGGAAGAAACATAGGTTCACAGTTCAAGCCAGATATATTCTGTGAAAAAGAACCTTAAGGAGAAGGATCTTGGAACATCCACTATTATAGGTACTATTTTAGTAGCCTCTACTTTGGTGTCTACTTTTTTTATACAGGAGCTTCTCATAGCTTTATATATGTGCCTGTTGTGGGGAGCATTGAGCTTAGTGTTTAGAATTTTGATGGTGTTATATTGCTTGGCACTGCATTAGTGATTATAATGGAGGATGTAGGTTAGTGAAGGGAGTTACCCCTTAAGATTGGTAGGTGTCACTTCATATGGGACCACTTTTTCCTTATGATGACAGGTTTTAAAATAATTCACTGGATGGATTGGTTAGTTCCGTTTGATGATTTCATTGACTTAAATCACTGAAGGGTGACCTTTACATCACCATAGAGTGGAGAGTTTATTTAAAAAGGTGAATGGTATGTCTAGGAGATCCAAGATGGACCCAAGCATCGTGGGATGGGTAGAATGATATCCCAGATTGAGAGTTTATATCTAGATGATCAAGGAACATGTCTGGCTGATATCCATCCATTAGTTGATTATTTTGGGGATGTTTTACCAGATGAGTTTTTAATACTACATACAATAAGAGAGTGTTATCTATTGAATTAGTGTTAGGAGCATCACTTGTATCCATTCCTCTGTACATGATGACTATTACTATGAGGCAATAGGTAAAGAGGTAACGGGAGGATTTAGAGGCAAATGGGTTTTTCTGACCACTACTTCTATAAGGATTTCACTGGTCCATTTTGAGAAAATGATAGATGGTACAATCAAGCGATGTGTGTATTACCAAAAATTGAACTAGTTGACAGTTAGGAACCAGTATCCTCTGTTGTAGATAGATGATATTTTTTATCAAATCCCAGGAGATCAGTTTTTCTCAAAGATTAATTTGAGATTCAGTTATCATCTATTATGTGTTAGACTATCAGACATACATTACACAACTTTTCATAGAAGGTTTGGTATATATGAGTATTCGGTTATGTCTTTTGGTCTGATGAATGTTTCAACAGTCTTTATGACACTGATTAACCGAGTTTTCCATACTTATATGGATTTGTTTTTAGTATTTTTCATGAATTATATCTTGGTGTATTCCCACAATCAACATGACCAGGCCAAAAATCTTGATATCATATTGGATATAATGAGAGAGAATCATTTATATTCTAGGCTCACAAAGTGCCACTTATAGTTGGATCAGATTCACTACCTACGTAATATTATCTCAGATATAGGAGTATTAGTGGACCTATAGAATGTGAGAGTTATAGTTCCTTTGGAGCATCCCAAGAACTTATTTTAGGTATGAAGTTTCTTAGGGATGGCTGGTTACTACAAGCATTTCATATCGAATTGATCACGCATATCAGTGCTGATTACGAGCTTGATTAATAATGGTTTGAAGTTTCTATAGTTAGATTAATACAAGGATATCATTCATAAGATAAAAGGAATATTGAATTTATTATTGATACTGATTTTTATTGAGCCAGGTAGGAGTTACATTGTTTATTTTGATGCATCAAGTATCATCATAAAGTATTCTTATGTAGGGTGATAGAGTCCCGGTGTACAGGTATCGGTTATTGAGGCTTCATGAGAGGAATTACCTAATGCACAATCTCGATTTAGCTATAGTAGTTGACTCATTGCGCTTCTTGAGACATTACTGACTGGGAGATAGTTTTGTGGTGTACACGGACCATGAAATCATAAAATACATATTTAAAAATCATTATATGAATATGAGGCAGCGTAGCTGGTTTGAATTCCTATACTCTTTTGTCTTCAAACTTGTCTAAATTTCTGGTAATGCAATTTTGGTGGTCGATGCACTGAGAGAGAGGAATTAGATACATTTAGTTCAGTAGAATAGTAGTGAGTTGTAGCTCATGGATTTGTTCTCTCAGTTTCACTTATAGATTCAATATAGTTAGGTATAGACTTATCTTTCATCCTTAGTTGTTACCAATACACTTCTTGATAGAGTGAGGATGAGGAAGCTATTGGATTCAGATATCTTATCCCTATGGGAGAGTGTGGCAGGTGGGGACCCTCCTCTTGGTTAGACCATATGTTAAGATTAAATTCTATGAGTACATGGTAGCATATGGGTTTCTAAAAAAATGTGAAATGATCTGATGCAAAACATTCATGCTTCATCTTGGGCAGTGCATCCTTGAATCGCTAAGATGTATCAGGATTTACATCTCCAGTACTAGTGGTCGGGTATGAAAAGAGATTTAGCTGGTTTTTTCATGATATGTTTCACCTATCAGTAGGTGAAGGCAGAACACCAGTGACCATCCATGATTTTATAGAAGCTTCCTATTCTCGAGTGGAAATAGGATGATGACGTGATGGATTTTGTGATAGGTTTACCTAGGTCACCTCGAGGTAATGATTTCTTAAATGTTGTTGTTGATAGGATCAAAAATTTTGTGTATTTCCTAACTATTAGGGAAACCTTTTAAGTAGATGAGTTTGGTATGTTTCATATCTGTGAGATAGTACGACTTCACAGGGTCCTACCCACTATCTTTTTAGATAGGGATGCCCGGTTTACATCTCGGTTAAGGAAGATATTACAAAGGAAATTGGGTACAAATTTGATTCTGTGAATATCATACCACACATAGATTGATGACCAGTCCTAGAAAACGATACAGGAGGTTGAGGATATTTTGTGGGCATGCATCTTAGATTTTTGAGTCTCTTCGGAGAGGCATATACCCCTTATTTGAATTAACCTATAACAATATCTTTCAATCTACTGTTGAGATGGATCCTTATGAGGCTTTTACTAATTGAAAGTATGTATATCCCCACACATCTATACCCATTGTTTTAAAAAAATCTGGTATAAGTGATATATTCTAGTTTATACCCATGGTTTTGTTAAACCTCTGGGAATACATTTCCCTGATTACATAATTGTATTGGGCTTCCCCTCCCAATTTCTGATTTCCATTGGACTCCTTCTACATAAACCCTCTCCTCCCCTCCATGACCTCTGCCTCTTGGTCCTCTCCTCCCCTCCCTGACCTCGACCTCCCAGACTCCACCTCAACCTCAAATTCCCAGCCTCCACCTTCCTACTCGCAGCCCCTCTCGACTCCCTCTCCTCCATCATTGTCCCCCCTCCCCTCTAGGCTCCCTCTCTTCTAGAAATATCCCTTATCCCCCTTATCCTCTCTAGTCACGTGTGAGACCCCCATGGCCAAACACCCCACATGACATCCCCCTCTCTCGACTCCCTCTCCTTCCACTATTTCTCCTGAATTTCTTGAGGTTTCTTGGTCGGTACTTCAAGGTAAGCATTCATCTTCTTTAATTATTCAATTTATTATATTTTTCCTCTCTCTCATTGCTCGGTTTCATTCGGCCAAACCCTATGGGTTTTGAGGTTCTGTGATTCTAACTTTGATCCTTGTTTCTAGGGCGTATCATGGTTTTCTTGGGTCTGCCATGTGTTTTTTCATCTTCTGTCAAAGGAAAAGTGGTTTTGATCATCTTGGTTCATTAACTTCCATTTGTGGTTGGTTTATTCTACACTATTTGTTTGGACCAATTAAATTTGGGGATTTAAGTGATTTGTGTGCCTATGATTATGAATATAGAACTCATGTTTTTATGAGTCTTTTTCATTGGTGGAGGTATCAATCAATTAATGTTGTTGCCAAGTGCATTAGACACCATAACTGACATAGGGTGGAATCTAGTGGTTTTTTGGTGGTATCTGGGTCTTTTTAAGGGGAAATGTCTCGGTCATCATCCTTTACAGTCATTTCCGATTTAACATTTTCTTTACTAATGTTTTTTATTAGGTTTTAAGTACTAAGTGTGATTTTCTTGTTGAGTCAAAATCTTCATCCTTTACTTTTTATGATTTTTTTCCCACCATTTTTAAGTGTGTTTTACTCCATCCATTTCAAAGTCCATCGTCACATTCCTTCTAGGATTTGATACTTGTGATAAAAATGAAATTCTTACTCATACCTTTTTTACCTTTTAATTTAAGGCCTTGACATTTAAGATTTGTTTCTAGGTAGGAGAAAAATAAAATCAAACAAAGATAAAAATAATTCCATTCTTTATTAAAACGTTGAAACAATTATGAGGATTGAAGATAATGGTTGTTTGAGACTGTTTACTATCATTTTTTTGGGTAGATTCTTGTCCAACCATGACAAAAATATCAGGTACAATTATAATTTTTTCATTTGGTGTTCCATGATGTAAGATTTCTTAATAAATTTGTAATTTTTGGATCCTATATCTAGTTTTTTAAACTATTATGTTGTCATAGTTTGCATGGAAATAAGAGTTGGGTCATTTTCATTGGAGTTATCTAAATAATTTTGGGATTAGGTCATACCTTTGTAATCTGTCAAATATCTAGTTTAAATATGTGGTTCTTATTACCGTCTTGTCAAATTGTATGAATTTACATGATAATTATTTTTATTCAACCTTATTGATCATGATTTACATGTAGGTTAGCCTGACAAGGTTTTTCTTTTCATTCAAAATTTTAAAATCCCTGTTGTATGGATTATATATTAAAGGAAAAAATTTTGTCTTGGATCAATTCCATTTTCCATAGTTGCTCATATATTCTTCCAAAATATGATCTCTCTTCCTATTATAGCACTTGTCATAGTGATCTTTGAAAATTGACTGATTGTTGGGAGGCATAAGGATGATTTTGAAATAGTGGTTTCTCAATGTGAAGTTTTATGTAAGTTAGTCTAGTATAGAAGGAAAAACATAGTTTTTTGGTGTCCATTTTCACTTTTTTGATTGGAAAATGTTCTCATATTGCTGTTTTTCTTAGCTATGAAATCTATTTTTTGTTTTTTTTTTTGTTTTATGGCTCGTTATGATTTCCTTTTTGTAAATTTTCTACTTCCATTATCCATAGAGTCTTTTTTGTTATTTTCTTATTTATCTAGATATTGGTTACATTCTATGGGGTGTGATAACTCATTTATTGTTTCATGTCAGATATGTTTCACTAAACATGTTGATGAAGGCTGTTATAGTAGATGCTCAAGCGGTGCAAAGGAATAGGGAAACTATCTTGGAATGTGTAAAGGTGTTGTGTCATCAATTTGAGTTTCTATTTAATATACCATTTTATCTTCAATGACTTTTTATTTTCACCATTTGATTAATAGATACATTGTAGGATTATAAATCTCTCTTTTTTATACAATTTTCTTCTTTCACTATCAATTTTTTGGTTTTTTTATTTATATTGTATGTATAATTCTGCCATGTGTTGTGTACTTTACCATCATTAATTTTTTCTCTTTAAATTACCGTAAAATTTTTTTTTGTGGTTTTCAAGTTTGGTTTTTTTAGAATCATTTTTTTTTGCATATTTAGAAAACATTTATTCCTTTTTTCGCATTTTTTTCAATTTTCAATGTCTTAAATTGAATTCATTGTCTTTGTGATTCATTTATGTGATGGATCTAGATATGATTTTATTATTCTTTTAGAAATGTTTTTTCTAATAGAAAATTCAAAATATATTTGATTTAGTTAATTCATGTTTCAGGATTCTGATGCATCAATTTGAAAAACGGATCTAGAACTTGATTATCTTCTCGTAAATGAAAATAATGTTCAGCCTATGGTGAAAGAACTAATTCAATATCTGGAAATACGTGACCAAGATTTTGAAGGATATCTTTCTACCAAAATTTTTCCCATTATTTAATAGTAATTTCCAATTTTTTTTAAATTTTAGGCTTGATCACAGTGCTGTGTAGTTTCAATTAAAATATTTCCATAACCAGATTTTTACTTTTATGATTTTTCACTTTGTCAAATGTTATGGGGTCCAAGTATAATATTTCACTCTTATAAGTATAATTTCACATAGTGGATATCATTTATGCACATCCTAATCTGGTGGGGACTTCTGATCTTGTATACTGGTGTTGGTTTAACTGTAGGTGTAGAAAGATACCACTCATAATAATTCATTATCTCTTTTTAGTTTGATGCCAGATTCTTCTACTAATTATTTTCCTTTCTCATGATTTTTTCTATATTAATTAATTGTTATTTCTCTCTTTTTTATTTTTTTTTTTTTTTTATTTTTTCTTTTTTTCTTTTTTCTTTTCTTTTTTTTTTTCTTTATCTTTTTTTTTTTTTTTTCTTTTTTTTATTTTTTTTCCTTCTCTATTTTTCCTTATATTAAAATTAGCATCTACCTTTTCATAATGTTGGTTTTCACAAGATAAATTTTGGTACACTGATCAAATGCTAAAGGTTCTCTCTGAGGTATCCATTTATGTTACTAGTTTTCAATCCATCGATTTCTGGTTTGTTTATATTTTTATCAAATTAATGATCTTTATAATAGTTTTGTAGGATTAATTCTTTTTCATATATCATCACATCATACTGATTGATGGATCCTTTAGTGTTATTTTCCCCTTTTTTGCTACTGTATACTAATGTTTCTTCTATGTAAACATTAATCTTAATTACCTTCATGTTTCAACATCTATATGTTTCTTTGGTGCTGAAACTGTTATGCTTGAATTGATTAAATTATTTATCTATATGTCTATATATAATGTCATATACAACAAACAAGCATTAAACCCAATTTGATGTAGTTTCTGCCTTTGGCCCAGTGCCCCATGTTTCCATTTTCAATTCATTTGTTTAAGAATTATTTTTTTCTAGATTAGGGTATTTTAGGGGTAATTTAGACATAATTTTTCAGGTATTTAGCTTATATGTAGGTTTTTGGCGGTCATTTGTACGGATTTTGTTTACGATTTTTTAGTAATACAATTCTAGTATCTATGGAATTTGGAAGCCCTGTTGTCCCTTGTGAAACTTTATACACGTCGCATAAGCCCTTATGTGTTGATCTAGTCATGGGGTTCCAACACTTTTAGAATTCAGTGACATACCTTTCTCATGATGACAAACTACACTCCATTCGATCAACCTGACTTGTACCTATTGTGATCCCAATTTTACATATTACATTAGTTTTGGTAAGTAAATTTATTTTATCCTACCCAATACTATCTAAAATTTTACCTAGAGAAACTATGGCCACTACAATTTTGGTAACTTTATCATCCATGGTAGGCTCACTGCTGCATATATCTTTGGATGAAGCCTCGGGATTCTGTTTAGTTCCATGATCTTCAAACTGTCTCTCATGAGAATTTTTAACACCATATAGTGTCTCCTCCTTATATTGATTAGGAATCCTTTTATCAAGGGTCCCTTAAGTCAGTAGATACCTGGTGAGAAGGTCTATCCTTAGTGGAATGAGCTCCAAAAGTAGGAGTGGGGGCTATCCATGTGATCTATGACTAGGAACAAAGGCCAACCATTGATCCCCACTCTTCACAACATCATGTATTGTTTGAAGATCCTCATGTGAGACCTAGGAACATGCACCAATGGAAACCTAGGTTGCCTCCACTTTCAACTAAAAAAATGGAATCAACCTTCAAAGAGTGATTGTAAGAAGCACCAGAGCTGCATGAAACCTCAATTCCAACCCTTTTCTATCCATTAACTAATTTTACAGACAATACAACCTTCTCCTTTGATGTATCACCACTCTTTAAAATTCTCACAAAATCTTCCACTACCCATTTCTTAGGAGTATCCATGCCCATTCCAAAACCCATGCTCCAAAGACTCATTCTCAATCTACAAAGAGACCTCAGATAAAGCCTTCTTAGGCTTCTGAGGTGAGTGAGAAGTTGTATTCCATTGGGTTTTTTCCCTTTAGAAGCACCAGTATAAATATATTCCTCTTTCAGTAAGTCTAAAAACCCCATAATTGTGTTAATTTCCAATTCATCATTCTCAGGATGCTGAAATTTATCCATGTCACCCCCACAGTACCTTCTTCTGACCCTTCCTCCCACCTTGGACATCACCTTCCAGTACTAAAGGATCACCAAGATCCTAATCATTCTCTACCTATTTGTAGGATCAATCTTTATTAGTCTTATGGTTCTAGATAGAGTCACCAACCACATCCTTTTCATAGGATGTAGATAGTATTGTATCATTCCCCTTATATTTCATATTCCCGGCTTTATACGGCTTCTTTGTAATTCTATTCCCTAGTCTATAACCATTAGATAGATTCCCTCTTTTATCACATAGGGAGAATGTAACTCCCCTCCTACATTTATCAATAGTAGGACCAATGCACTTTCAAGAGTCACAAAAAAAGGAAATTTCTCAAACTCAAAATTGAGTTCAAACCTATGATCCTTTATAGCAAATATAAAAATCTCTATTAAGCTAGATCAAAGTTCAATTTCAAAAATAATTCTTTTAAAATATCAAAATCTATCCCTCTTATTTTAACATTAAAATTTAATCAGGGAACTAATGGTAAAAGCTAAATCCCATATAAATTTAGAATTATAGCAAAACAATCTTAATCCTCTAACTCTAACCCATACCTGAGTGATGGAGTTACATACCTTATCTAGGATTTAAAATTGGATCCCATTCTTGAATCATTAAAATACCCAGCTTAAGAGAGACAAACCCAAAACCTCAAGCCTTTCACTTGAGCTCCGGTGTGGGAAATACTATATGGAAGAAACCCTTTCTAATAGATGTCATGAACCAATCAGAAAATCATCATATTTAATTTAACCTATTCTCCATATCCTTGATGATCTAGTTTTGAAACCATGATGGGAGAGACATCCATTACACTGTGATGGGAGGGGGGGAGGCAGTGTAGGGGGTTGGGGGTAGGGGTGGTTGTTTCATTGTAGGTAGGGGGATGAGGGGAGGGGAAGGGGGGAGGCAGTGTAGGGGGATGGTGGGGGTTGTTTCATTTTAGGGAGGGGTTTGGGTGAGGGGATGGGGAGGAAGTGCAGGGGGGAGGATGGGGGTTGTTGCATTGTAGGCAGGGGGTTGGGGGAGGGGCGGGGAGGGGGGAATCCTAGGGGATGGGGAGGGGAGGGTCTGTTTCATTGCAGGTAGGGCTGGGGGAGGGGAGGGGAAATGTTGTGTAGGGGGTGGGGGAGATGTTTCATTATAGGTAGGTGCTGGGGGAGGGAAGGGGAGTGGGAGATAATGCAGGGGGCTTTTTCATTGCAAATAGGGGGCTAGGGGAGGGGAGGGTAGGGGGAATTGTAGGGTTTGGGGAGGGTAGGGGCTATTGTATTGTAGGAAAGGGTTGGGGGAAGTGCAGGTGGATGGGGGGAGTTAGTAGAGGTGGGAGAGTAGGGGGTTGCTGCATTACAGGCAGGGGGAGGGGGCACTATAGGGAGCTGGGGGTTGTTTCATTGCAGGTTGGGGCAGTATAGGGGGGAGGGTATGGGTTGTTGAATTGTAGGTAGGGGCTGGGGGAGGGGAGGGGGAGGTAGTGTAGGGGGTTGGTGGGTAGCAGGGGGAGGGGGGAAGTATAGCGGGGGGATGTTAGATTGTAGGCATGGGTTGGTGTAATTATCAGGGATAAGGGATTATAGGGGTAGTTGCATTGTAGGCGGGGGTGGGGTAGGGTAGGGGTTATTGCGTTGTAGGCAGGGGGCTGGGGGCTGGGGGGAGGGGAGGGGGGAGGTAATGCAGGGGGCTGGTGGGTAGCTGCAGGTAGGGGGCTAGGGAGGGGGGTAGCTGCAAGGGTCTGGGGGAGGGGAGGTTAGGGGGGTTGTTGCATTATAGGAAGGGGGCTAGGAGGAGGGGGCAAGAGGGGAGGGGGTATCTATAGGCGGGTGGGGGGATGCTGGGTTTGGTCAGGTTTTACATATATAACTTGACCCACAATGGGTTGGGTTGGGTCCTTTGGCCATGTGTCAGGTAACCGAATCCCAATGGGTCGGGTCGGATGCTCACGAAGCATGCAACCCAACCCGAGCCTTTTTGATCGGGTCAGGTCCCAAAACGTCATCGACCTGAACCGACCCATGGACACCCCTATTAAGATATTTTATCTTATAGTAAAGTCTTATGAACTTTTTTAAGGTTGTCTGATTTAGCTTCCATTGATTTCTTTACTTTCAATGATTAGTACTTTATCTTTTGGAAAAAAATATAATTTTTCTATGAATTATCTTTTGAAAATGTATTTTCATTCTTTCTTCACTTTAACACATTTTCCAAATGTGAACCTTCATTTATCATCTTCTAGATTCACTTTATATTAGAATCAATAACTCATTTTTTAAATTTGGGATAATAAATTCTATAATGCATCATACTCTATGTAATGTTAATATTTTAGAAATAATTCTTACAGACATCGTATTTAGTTGTCCTTGTACATCTCCAGTATTGTGCATTAGGCTGCAACTCAGTGTAGGAAGGCTATATTTTTTTTACATGTCAAGGATTTATACCCACAGTTCAATAAATGTGGGTATATTATTTCTAGTGTCATAATTTGTGCCCACTATTTACAAAACCATGGGTATAGATGTATGACCATGGTTTAAATAAAATTGTGGGTATTATGGAAATATATAGGGCTATACCCATGGTTTTATAGAAAATGTGGGTATAGGACTATACTGATGCCTAAGTAGTCAATGATTTATAGAACCGTGGGTATAGCCTATACCCATGGTTTTAGGGGTTATACCCACAGTTCCAAACCGTGGGTTTAGGTGATTTTTCTATTAGTGTTTGTATGGTAGTCTATGCTAATAATCCCTTTGTTGGTTAGAAGGAGAGGTAGCTATGCTTGGACCTCATCTCGTTCAGGATACCACAAATATTGTTTAGTTGATTCGAAAGAGGATGTATACTATGATGTCTCGTCATAAATCATACATCGATCACCATAGATGACCTCTAGAGTTTGAGTTTGGGGATCTCCTCTTTTTACATGTTTCACTAAGGCTAGGACACAGAAGATTCTGGATTTGGTTTTATAAATTGTATGACATGGGGCACACAGTCATGAGAATTGTTTCCAATTTTCACAATGTTTTTTCACAGTTTTCGCATAGTTAGTCAAAGCATGTGAGTAAATCGTGTGAGGTGCCTTTCCCTATAGTTAACCATGCACAGTTAGCACACAGTTTGGTCAATTGTGCTGCCAAACTATGCGACCCTTTAATTATTTACAAATTACTATCTTAACCTTAATTAAATATATTAAACCTAATTCTATTTATCTCTACTTCCTACAGACAACACCCTCTATTTGAGAGCTTCCCCTGTGCGACTATTCTATGATTTTCCACTAACTCTGCATTCGGTGTCGAATCAAGAACCATCAGTATCGTTGGATCTGTTCCAATAAGATCTCAATTCCTTTTTAATCTTTCTCCATTCTTATTGGTATCAGTTATTTTATTTAGGTGAAAGCTAATTTTTCCTATTAATAGGTTCTTCATCTATTCTTAAATTTTCTCTCGATCTGAGTCAAATATGGAGCTGATATTGGATAACCTATCCTCTACGGACCTACAGTAAGTGGTCTCATGACTTTCATTTAAGTTCGAGTTTTTATATATACCATTTTTTTGCACACCAAATTCTTGGATTGTCACGTTGAAATGAATTTAAATCCTTGAATTAAATTGATATGAATGGTATATGTAATTAAATAATCCTTCAATGTATGTTTATAGGTTATGGACATTGATTTAGAGCCACCACATGGGCTAGTTTATAATCAATTGGACCACCATTGATGGATTTTGGAATTGGATACCTTTGAGGTGTGCCTATTTAACCCTTATCATGGGATTTCTAATACTAAGTTATCATTTTTTATTCAAATGATAAAATTAATTTTTAATTATTGGGAATGGATTCCATGACCCTAAACCCTGGAAATGTTTTGGTTGATTAATCATGAGATGCTTGTTATAATGAATTTCCAATGTGAGTAATTGAAAGGAAAGCCTTCAAATCTTAGTCATGCCTTGATCCACCTTCTAAGGTGATTTTGGTTTGAATTAAATAAGGTAATGACCTTGATTTGATTTAATGAAATTGATTAAATTTTAATGATTTGATTAAATGATTTTATACCTTGGGTGACACATGGATTTAATGAAGAATTCTCTAGATGAACTCAATTGGCTTGTACCTTTCTTATTCCTGAGTGACACTTAGACTCTTGATATGGAAATCCAAGGACTCGTGGGGGATGACTATTATATTCCAAGTGATACCTTCCATGATGGACTCAAAGTTCATTTGATTATATATTCCATGGGTGATACTTGGGCTCCCTTAGTGGTCATCCAAGGATGGAATCGAGTGGCAGTGATGTTATACCACACCTAGATAGATATATGGGTTCTTGAGGATCACCATGGATGTGATTTTAGGGTGCTGGTTTATATTATACCTGTAGAAATACCTAGATTCCAAATTATTAATTCCAAGGACAGGCACAAGTTCATAAATGAATAATGAATGGAATTGTTTATATAACGAGTCTTCCAATCAAAATCATAATCTTGGATTTGATCTTGACGTACACTTTATGGATGTCCTGTTTAGGATTCATTTGTTTACTTATCTATACAGGGGAAACTAGGATATGTTCCAGGTCTAGAGACTTATTAATTAATTGAGGCTAAATGATTAAATGAACTTTATTATAAATGACACATGCCTAATTGTCAATTCAGACACTTATTTCCTAAATGAAATTGATGGAAATGAATTGGTTGTTAAATTAGAACCTGGAATTTATAGGATTTTTACCTTTAGTAGTTATTTGGTTATTCTATTTCTTTATGAACTCTATTATATATATTCACTGACTATATGGCACTTGAACTTGGGGGGTTACCTACCATGATTTATTCTCACATCATGTTCGGGAACCATAACAACCTAAACAGATTATACGATTGCAGGTATGGAAAAGGTTAAGCACCCTACTAAAGGTTATTGATTTTTTCTAGGATAAAAAGATTATGGGATAGATATGAGGCTCATGACGCTAGTTGGGTTACTTTTGGCCTTTTTTTACTTTTGATACATGTATTTTATTGTATTTTAGTGTAGCTGTTTAGGTTGTTTTGTAGAGACATATGACATGTATCATCATAATTATATATGAGACTCCTTATTTATTTGTTTATATATATTCCTATCATGTTAATTTATCATTTTTATATATGATTTACTGCTTTTTCTACATGTATGTTATTGATATTCTATTGTGATACACTATAGTGATTAGAGTATAATCTCCCAACAGAAACACATAGGCCCTTGATGCTTGTCGGCCACACCTGGTGTGTGGGGAGATACTCTTGGGGCCTTGTGGCCAGCCAAGATCGGGGAACTGTTGAGTGGAATTCGGGTTTAGGATGTTACATAATCATCCACTCACATCCTTACTACTTAAATTGCGTGAATAAACATCACACTCATAGAAAATCCCCTAATTGATCAGGTCATCACTCTCTCAAATGGGTCACAATCATTATCACATCCTCTATTAATATCAATTCACCCATTGTAAAACTTTTATCTGAATGGTGGGATAGGAAAAAGTTTTCAGCAGTGTGAAAGTAAATTATACAGTAAGGGACATGAGGTATGATCATCTCCTCAACCTTTGACTTTCTAGAAATTACCATGGAAAAATAGAAGGGGTGAGGTCTTTTGTGTGTACTCCATATCAATAGTTTTTATCTATGTGTGATCCTCAAGTTATCCTCTCATCATCGATGAGATCTAGATAGATCACAAGACTTCCTAGTGGGTGAGAAAAAAATAAATAACTGATGGTGATGAGAATCACATAACAATCAAATAGAAGAACATAATGAAATTTTCCATTTAAATTGTTATGAAAAAATGAAAATAATACATAGAAATAAAGACATAGTCTATATATGTTGAATGTTTCTACTAGGCGAGGAGAAAAATATCGTAAAAGTTTAGTCAGTGGCCTTCTTCATCCTCACATTCAGTGTCAAGGAGATATTCTACTTCATTCCACATTTACATATTATATATATTTAGTTGGAAATATTTATCCCATGATTGAATGATTATTCCTTTGATAAAATTTATAGAATCTTTGTTTTGGTGCTTCAAAAATCCCATGGAAATCATTTATTACTCAGTGTGATATAAAACTGGACCTATTTTTAATTGAGAAATTGAACTAGTCTGATGTGTCTGGGTCCAGAAGTCATTTCAGATAGGGAAAAAACACCATAACTAATTTATGTTAAGAAATAATTATATATATAAAGATATAAATATATACACTAAGTATATATATAATCTTTTTCATTTTTATTTTTTTATTATATATATATTTATCTTTTATTTTATTTGTTTTTCTCTTTGTTTCTTTTTTCTCTTTTATTCTCGTGTTGATAATGGGATTGAGAGGGGGAGGGTGGGGATTTTTCTTTCAGTAGGTATTCCTAATAAATCCATATTTAAGTTTAGAATTAGTCATCTCATATCAAAAGGAGTGATGATATCAGAGTGATTTGATGGTGGCCTTCATTGATCTCGAGCAGGGTCCTTCAATGATGACATCATCCACAGTGACCTGTGGAATCTTCAATAGTGACAAATCATTGTATGGGGACCCACGACAGTGGTATTAAACCTTAAACAAGAGTTTATATCAATATTATTCATCGTGTGAGAGTAAATATATAATTGGGTGGATGTGATTTGGTTTTTAGGGTTCGACAATACACGGTCTCACACTTCTTCGATTGAACTTCTTCATCACCAGGAGTGTTAGAGTTAGTGTCCTAGAACCAAATTTTTTATAATTTATGCTAACCTATATTCATTGTTTTGAATATTAATAAACTTCTGGTCACATCATGATTGTTCTTCTTCATAACATAGGATGTTATAATGTCTTAATAGTAGCTTCCATACTGAAAGGTCATATCAGTTCCTCGGTATGATGAGAACACAGAAGTTCCATGATAGTATTCTTAAATATATGTTCTATATCCATATTAAAATATTTTGGGGAAACAAATGATATAGGCAATTAGGGGTTTAGAATCATTGTACCTTGATTCACCTTCTCATTTTGTGCACCCTTGGTAATATCCAGTGTATGATATTATGAGAATGATGCCCACTAGTACGAAATCTAAATTTATATGTTTCATTTGATGTTCCTTTTTTTGGACTTGTGTACTTATCATTAGAATATAATATTATTAATAATTTGTATTATAATTCATTTACTTTTATGTATTGATGAAAAACATGATGATATATGTTCCTTATGAGGTACGATACATTGGGTGCATCACGGGTAATATTTCATTAATGAAAAATGTGAGAAAGAATTTAACCCTTCTGTTCATTAACGGAAGTTGATATTGTAACGCCCCGACCCCAGTTACCCAGAGTCGGTGCATTATTACATAACATTGGCATGATCACAAGAAAGATCAAATCTCGAAAGACTGATTGGTTTAGTAGCCTTGGAAACACTAGATATATTCATAAGTTTTACATTACATCATAAAATGAAAAACTACTACAACAACATAATGTTTCCACAATCCACACTATTAACCCCTCATAAAAATCCCTACAGGTCATTCATAACTTACTTCTTCACATCCTGGGAAAAATAAAACATAGAAAAGGGGTGAGCTCAAATGCCCAGTAAGGATAACAATATAGCGGAAACTTTCATAAATAAGAATAAACATTTAAGGCATTGCATTACTAAAACAAAAGACTTTTAAACTTTAACTTCGACATAGTATGGCAAATGTAAAATGAAATAATGCCATTTACTTATTCACATGGATATTCTACTAATCGAATAATCACATGCAAAAATCAATAACCACTTTCATAATGTTGGAATGCATAATGCCAGACTATCATAACCACATAGCCAAGGCCTCGTGCCAAGACTACAAATAAGATTTTGTCAAGGCCTTGTGCCAAGACACTAGTTTGTCTCATGAGACCTACCGATGCATCGAGGATCTATAGCGGGCTCCACCCGTCACTTATTAAGTCCAATGCATTCCCATATGAAAAGGTTTAAACATAACATAAACATTCGTATTAAAACTAGCATACGAATGTCAATAATTTCACCATAAACTATGAATGGTATAAAAATAGCACATCCATAGTCAAACATATCACAAAACTTTCAATACAATATAGAAGTTTTGTATCATAATAAATCAACTTCAAATAATCTTAAAATCCATCAAAGGATGTTGACGTAGATGAAATAAAATTTTTTTTAAAAGAAATATCTCCTTTTATTTTGAAATCATTTAAGATCCATATAAAATAAAACATTTTCTTTGAAAATATTCTTATAAGATTGTAAGGAAAGCTTTGAAGATTTTATAACGGCGTAAAATAACCGCACCCGCCGTATAAGTTAAAAAAAACATTCTTACCTCAATTCTGTCGAAAAGGTTAAAAAGGACCTTGTTTTGAAAACGACGGAAAGATTCCTTTATAAACCTCTTATAAAAAGTCAAGCAAGGGTATAAATGACTTTAACCCATATTCTTGTAAATAGTAAAAATGTTTTGAAATACATTTTTAAGAAACATGGATGTGGATGATAAAGATATCCCAGTAGATTATTAGGTATAAACAACCTCAGATAATGAAGAGATTGTGAAATAACCCTTACCTTGTACTTTTCCTTTGTTGGGGTCGGTTAACCTCCTGTATAATGGTGAAATAATTGTTATTAAATTATACAAGAATCATATACATTAATATGATATCATATATGATCTTTTAACATTTCTTTATTAATAATATCTTAGTATTATCGTCGTTTCAGGTGATAATCGATTCGTTCTTCTTAAATGTTTGGTTACGTAAGACATGTTTGTAATGGATAGATTAAATATTATTCATAATCAGAATGATATTAACATTATTTTTAACCTTAAAATGAGAATAAGACTTGAATGGATACGATGGAGGATGGATCTCACCGCGTTCATGGAGACGGTAGTCCGTACGTACGCATGAACGCTACTTCCATTTAATTTTTATTTTAAAATAATTGAATCCAAATGATACATAGGTATATTACTATTCCAGTATAATATAATATTTTATATATGTTACTTAAGTTCATTAACACCATCCTTTATATGTTCCATGTGTGGTATGAACGAGTCAAATCATTTTAAGGGGGCGGTAGTCCGCACTTCCTCAAATGAAATTATCGTATGTATATACAACATGAAACGAATAATGGTATGAAATAAAATGGAATTACAGAAGCTTATATATAAAATATATATCATTAATATCATATTTAATTACATTGCCATCATAATGGCCACCATGAGAGGCGGTAAGATGTATTTGAACAATCATCGTTTCGTGAGGCGTTAGTTTACCATCCACAGAAACATTATGTTCATCATCCATTAGATGGAGTTGTGTGTATGTGTAGTTTGAATCCTTCTTATAACAACATCCTTGTATATTTAGGATACTGTTGTTGTTACAAAAGAAAGGAAATAAAAAGAGTTTGGGGGTTGGAGAAGCAAAATAAAGGAAAATAATTTAAGAGAAATCGTTACCTTTAATTTAGGTAACTCACTTTGGTTGGAACCAAAGGACTTCTTGAAATGATTTCTGCCTAAGGGGAAGTTTCAAGGAGGAGGAGAGGGATGTGGGGAGCTTATTTGGGCAGAGTTTGGACGAGCCAAGTGGCTTGAGAGGTGTGAGGAATGAGTAGAAGTGGTCTCCTTTTATAAGGGAGAAGAGGGGCTCTTTAGGAAAGAGTGAAAGTATTACTTTATAATATAATTATATTCGGTTTATAATGGTCCAAAAATCATTGAGGTCGAAGATAAGATGACTAATATTTTAAATAACATCAACCAATCAGAATTGGACATGTTTTAGATAATATTTTAATCATTATAATCTTATTTATTTAAATGATTTATTAATGAGGTAAACATTGCATCATTATTGTGTCATTAATAATTTAAATTATTTGATGTCTAAAAATTATAAATAAAATATAATTATGTAGGAAATCTTTTTATATTTCTAATGAATATTTATAATCGAAAATCCAACATGTATAACCCTATGTAAAAATTGTTCTTCTAAAAGATGTAAGCTTATGCCATTTTTATTTTTATTTTAACTTTATTAATATAAAGTGTCCCTACCACATACAAGTGGCTCCAAGGGGTCCCCAAATTGACCCAAGGATGCTCATGGTCGGGTATGTGTCCACCAATAAGGTTAGGACACGTTTTAGGGTAATTTTTTTATTATTATAATATTATTTTTTTAACCCTTATTTACCGGATTTACCCTTTAACCATGGTAAATAAAATATTTACCGCAGTAATTATTCAAAATGTGTAAAAATAAAAGTTACCTATTTACACAATTTGAACATCCTGATTCCAAATATGGAATCCATTTTCCTAAATTCAAAACACAGAAGTGGCAGAAATTAATTTAAAATTAATTCCCGCTGTCAAAACAAAAAGCGTGTTTTTAAGAGATAATAACTATCAAAAGATTGACACTTGTTTATGTTCGGTTTAATTGTAAAATTATGTCCAATGACCAACATTATATTAAAATGTAAAAATATATTCTAAATATACCTTAAAACTACTAAAATTCATAATTTATCACTATTAATTATTTTGATTAAAAAAGTTGTTTTTAATTAAAATTTAGTAATTTTCACTATTCATCAAAATATGAAAGTTATCCGAAAAGTACCAAAATTTCACCTTAGGCTAAATTCGATATTCCGAGTCCAAAAATGAAGTCCATTTTCAAATATAAAATATATATAATTTCAAAAAGTATGTATTACTATTCACAACGGCTAGTTTAATTAGTTGTGGTGTGTGTTAGAACTCGAGGTTGCGTACAACACACGCTATCGCATTATTCGAAGGGAAACGTACCGTAGAAGCTTGGGGTGTTACATTCTCCCCTCCTTCAAATAATTGCATCCTCGCAATTTCTAGGGTATTACTGCATAAAAAGACTCGGGTGGTTCTTCATCATAAGTTCCTCGGGTTCCCATGTTGCCTCTTCCATCTTATGATTTCTCCACAAAACTTTTACCAGACGCGTCGTCCGGTTTCTCAGTACTTGTTCTCTTGTATCAAGAATCTTGACGGGCTCTTCACAATAAGACAGATCGGGTTCCAGTTCTAATTCCTCATAGGTGAGTACATGCGTTGGGTCAGGCATGTATTTCCTCAACAGAGATACGTGGAACACATCGTGAACTTTGGAGAGACTTGGCGGCATTGCCAATCGGTAAGCTACAACCCCAATTCGTTCTAGAATTTCGAAAGGTCCGATGTACCTGGGACTCAATTTACCTTTCTTACCAAAACGTATGACTCCCTTCCACGGAGATACCTTCAGGAAAACATGATCACCGACTTGAAATTCCAAATCCTTCCTTCGATTATCGGCATAGCTCTTCTGCCTATTTTGAGCTGCTCTGATGTGATTTTGGATTACCTTCACCTTTTCCATCGTTTCCTCCACCAGTTCTGGACCTACAAGTTTTCTTTCACCGACGTCATCCCAACAGGTTGGTGTACGACATCTCTTTCCGTATAACGCTTCATATGGTGCCATCTGAATACTCGAATGGAAGCTATTGTTATAGGAAAATTCTACCTGAGGTAAATATTGATCCCACATACCCTGAAAGTCAAGTGAGCAAGATCTCAACATGTCTTCTAAGGTTTGAATAGTCCGTTCTGATTGTCCGTCTGTCTGAGGGTGGTAAGCAGTGCTCAAATGAAGTTCAGTATCCAGGGATTTCTGAAGACTTTTCCAGAATCTTGAAGTAAAACGGGTATCACGATCAGAAACAATTGATAAGGTTACTCCATGAAGTCTCACAACTTCATTAATATATAGTCTTGCTAGACGTTCCAGGGGTAGATCTTCTCTTATAGCAAGAAAATGTGATGACTTGGTAAGACGATCAACAATAACCCATATTGCATCATTCCTTCTAGGAGTCTTTGGTAGCCCCATGACAAAGTCCATCGTAATATTGTCCCATTTCCACTCCGGTATGGGAAGAGGTTGCATGACTCCTCCAGGCTGTTGCCTTCCAGCTTTCACTTGTTGACAAACCATACATCTTGACACAAAATCAGCAATCTCCCTCTTCATGTTGTCCCACCAAAAATGTTCCTTCAAATCTCTATACATTTTTGTGCTCCCAGGGTGTATAGAGAAATTGGAACTATGAGCATCATCCAGCAATTCCCTTTTTAGATCAGGTAAATCGGGAACACAAAGTCTCTTCCCGAATTTCAAAATTCCATCTTCATACACAAAGTCTCTCAATCTCCCATCATTCACAGCTTTAATCTTCTTCTGAAATTCTTCATCATCGGTCTGAGAACTCTTAATCCTTTCTAGTAAAGATGGTTTGGCAACCATTTGAAAAAGCATTGATGTTTCACCTTCCCTGGTTATTCCCATGTCCATCTTCACTAGATCCATGAAAATTGGATCCCTTTCAATTCTCATATTGTTCAAAACTCCATGGTCTTTTCTACTCAAAGCATCTGCCACCTTGTTTGCCTTCCCCGGGTGGTAGTGTATCGTACAATCATAATCCTTGAGTAATTCAAGCCATCTCCTTTGCCTCATGTTGAGTTCTTTTTGTGAGAAAATATACTTCAAACTCTTGTGATCAGTATAAATCTCACATTTTTCACCATAGAGGTAGTGCCTCCATATCTTCAAAGCAAAGATCACAGCTGCTAACTCAAGATCATGAGTAGGATAGTTTTGTTTGTGAATTTTCAACTGTCGTGATGCATAGGCAATAACTCTATCATTCTGCACAAGGACACAGCCAAGTCCTTTCTTCGATGCATCACTATAAATAACGAACCCATCATTCCCCGATGGTAGAGTCAATATAGGAGCATTGACTAATCTTTTCTTCAGTTCTTCAAAACATTCTTCACACTCTTTTGTCCAAACAAATTTAACCCCTTTACGTGTGAGCTTTGTTAATGGGTTAGCCAATCGGGCAAAATTCTGGACGAAACGTCGATAATAACCTGCCAAACCAATAAAACTACGTACCTCAGTTATACTCGTAGGTGCTGGCCATTCTTGGATTGCCTTGGTCTTAGAAGGATCAACAGAGATTCCATCTTTAGAGACAATATGGCCAAGAAAAGAAATCTCCTGAAGCCAGAATTCACACTTGCTAAACTTCCCATATAATTCATGCCTCCTCAGAGTCTTCAAGATAATGCGCAAGTGATTTTCATGATCTTCGTAGGTTTTGGAGTATACCAAGATATCATCAATAAATACCACCACAAATTCATCGAGATACTCCTTGAAAACTCTATTCATCAGATCCATGAATATAGAGGGTGCATTAGTCAATCCAAACGGCATTACAGTAAACTCGTAATGCCCGTACCTGGTTCGAAATGCTGTCTTCGGAATGTCTTCCTTCTTCACACACAACTGATGGTATCCAGATCGAAGGTCAATCTTTGAAAAGTATTGAGCTCCATGCAGTTGGTCAAATAAATCATCAATACGAGGTAGGGGATACATGTTCTTTATCGTTATAGCATTGATCTCCCTGTAGTCGATACATAACCTCATAGATCCATTTTTCTTTTTAACAAAAAGAACAGGGGATCCCCATGGAGAAACACTAGGGCGAATAAATCCCTTATTACTCAATTCCTCTAGTTGTTTCTTTAGTTCGAATAACTCTACAGTGGACATTCTATAAGGGGTCTTCGATATAGGCCTTGATCCAGGAATCAAATCAATGGAAAACTCAACTTCTCGTTCTGGAGGATGTCCAGGTAAATCTTCCGGAAATACATCTACAAATTCTTTCACAACAGGTACATCCTCTATTTGAACATTCCTTTCCTCACCGATAGTTACTTCATTCTCTTCCTCCCCAATAATTGAATTTAGTTGAGCTACTGGGGGTGGGTCTAAATAAGAATTAGGTGGTGACGATTCTGCTCTAAAAATAAGGTGTTCCTTATCATTATCATCAAGAATCGTAACCTCTTTCTTCTTACAATAAATCTTCACATCATAGTCCGAAAGCCAGTCCATACCGAGGATTATATCAAACTCAATCATAGGTATGATGATGAGATCAGCAGATAAAGAAAATTTATGTGCTCTAATGGGGACTGATTCACAAAACTTTGTTGCAACGATACTTCCCTTAGGAGTTTTAACTGACAACTCCCTTATTAAATCAAATTGGAAATATCTAATTTTCTTAGCAAACTGGGAAGATATGAAACAATGCGATGATCCAGAATCAAATAATGCATTTGCTAAACTTGAGGAAACCATTAAATTACCTGCCACCACGTCTTTCGGAGCTTCTACCTCAGCAGTAGTGATAGCATAAGCCTGGCCTTGATCCCTTGGCCTTTTCTGAGGTAAGTTCTCCTGACGCTTAGGACATGAATTTGCATAATGCCCCATCTCCCTGCAATTATAGCACTGAACGTTGGTAGCTTCCTTCTTCCCCTTGCAATCATGAGTTTGGTGGCCTTTTTCACCACACTTGTAACAGACTCCCATTCCCTTCAAGCAAGTACCAGGATGTTTCTTCCCGCATTTACCACAAGATGGATATTCAACCTTTCCCTTCTTCCCCTTATTTCCATTCCCAGATTGATCAGCAGGTCTCTTCTTCTCTTGCTTTGCTTTAAAGTCATAAGACTTAGAGAATCCCTTTTCGGTCTTGATAGCACATGAGACAATGTCTTCGTACGATGAAAAGGATTATGAGACTAATGCTCGACGGAGAAATGGTTTTAACCCATCAAAGAAACGATCAATCTTACTTCTTGGGTTGCGAATATAATATCCAGCACACCTCGCTAACCTTGTAAAGTTAGCCTCATACCTTGTGACATTCTCATCCTCTTTTTGTCTCAGACTCAGAAATTGTCTTTCCATATCTGCTCGATGGTCGCGAGAGAAGTATTTTTCTAAAAACAGATCTTTGAATTCCCTCCATTCCATATTTGATACTTCATCATCTTCCTTCATGTTTTGAATCAATGACCACCATTGATCAGCATCTCCAGTGAGGCGGTAAACTGCCATGATAACTTTTTCCCTTTCACTGCTCCCCAAAGCCTGGAATATTTTCTTTAGGGAATTTATCCATTGCTCAGCTACTAAGGGATTTGTACTCCCATTGAAAGTTGGTGGTTGTTTCCTCATTAATCGATCTAACATTGATCCTCCACGCTGCGGATCAGGGTGCTCCATACGGGTAAGGTTATTATTCATAACCTGAGTAAGTTGTCCCAGTATGGTGATTATCTGATCGGCACCAGTTGCATCACCAGCCCCACTATAATTATCTTGAGCAGGAGGGCAATCCCTACATGGAGTGTGTGCATTGATACGGTTTCCATTTCTTCCACTAGGTGCCATTTCTAAACAATGGCATAAACTAGATCAGTTTATGAATCAAAATACATAATCCCATACTTATAAAACACTTAACATAAATTGAACTATTTATGGATATAATCCATAATCATAAAAATTTTTTCTTTGAGGAAGTATATACTCATAAACCCTTCATAATGATTTGTAAAGAAAATGAGAGTTATCCTAAGCATATCCCCCGGGAGTGTCGTAACCAAGAGTGCAGCAAGGCCCGTTGTCGTGCACCAGTTCCCGTTCGAGTCTAGCTCAAAGCGGTGTTTTCGGGTTTTACACCTAGGTACATCTGTTCCAGAGCCGCCTCTACCTGCTCGTATCCAGACAGGGATGTATTGCTCGGAAAACTCACAAAATCTCTACAATACCAAAATTCTAGGAAGTTCTTCTATACTAATCCTCACAGTTCATCTTAGGTCTACGTGCTCTAATCAGAGTTTATCTAAATCTAGCTTCCAAGGTTTGTACTAAACTTCCTCTGATACCAACTGTAACGCCCCGACCCCAGTTACCCAGAGTCGGTGCATTATTACATAACATTGGCATGATCACAAAAAAGATCAAATCTCGAAAGACCGATTGGTTTAGTAGCCTTGGAAACACTAGATATATTCATAAGTTTTACATTACATCATAAAATGAAAAACTACTACAACAACATAATGTTTCCACAATCCACACTATTAACCCCTCATAAAAATCCCTGCAGGTCATTTATAACTTACTTCTTCACATCCTGGGAAAAATAAAACATAGAAAAGGGGTGAGCTCAAATGCCCAGTAAGGATAACAATATAGCGGAAACTTTCATAAATAAGAATAAACATTTAAGGCATTGCATTACTAAAACTAAAGCCTTTTAAACTTTAACTTCGACATAGTATGGAAAAAGTAAAATGAAATAATTCCATTTACTTATTCACATGGATATTCTACTAATCGAATAATCAAATGCAAAAATCAATAACCACTTTCATAATGTTGGAATGCATAATGCCAGACTATCATAACCACATAGCCAAGGCCTCGTGCCAAGACTACAAATAAGATTTTGTCAAGGCCTTGTGCCAAGACTCTAGTTTGTCTCATGAGACCTACCGATGCATCGAGGAGCTATAGCGGGCTCCACCCGTCACTTATTAAGTCCAATGCATTCCCATATGAAAAGGTTTAAACATAACATAAACATTCGTATTAAAACTAGCATACGAATGTCAATAATATCACCATAAACTATGAATGGTATAAAAATATCACATCCATAGTCAAACATATCACAAAACCTTCAATACAATATAGAAGTTTTGTATCATAATAAATCAACTTCAAATAATCTTAAAATCCATCAAAGGATGTTGACGTAGATGAAATCAAAATTTTTTTTAAAGAAATATCTCCTTTTATTTTGAAATCATTTAAGATCCATATAAAATAAAACATTTTCTTTGAAAATATTCTTATAAGCTTGTAAGGAAAGCTTTGAAGATTTTATAACGTCGTAAAATAACCGCACCCGCCGTATAAGTTAAAAAAACATTCTTACCTCAATTCTGTCGAAAAGGTTAAAAAGGACCTTGTTTTGAAAACGACGGAAAGATTCCTTTATAAACCTCTTATAAAAAGTCAAACAAGGGTATAAATGACTTTAACCCATATTCTTGTAAATAGTAAAAATGTTTTGAAATACATTTTTAAGAAACATGGATGTGGATGATAAAGATATCCCAGTAGATTATTACGTATAAACAACCTCGGATAATGAAGAGATTGTGAAATAACCCTTACCTTGTACTTTTCCTTTGTTGGGGTCGGTTAACCTCCTGTATAATGGTGAAATAATTGTTATTAAATTATACAAGAATCATATACATTAATATGATATCATATATGATCTTTTAACACTTCTTTATTAATAATATCTTAGTATTATCGTCGTTTCAGGTGATAATCGATTCGTTCTTATTAAATGTTTGGTTACGTAAGACATGTTTGTAATGGATAGATTAAATCTTATTCATAATCAGAATGATATTAACATTATTTTTAACCCTAAAATGAGAATAAGACTTGAATGGATACGATGGAGGATGGATCTCACCGCGTTCGTGGAGACGGTAGTCCGTACGTACGCACGAACGCTACTTCCATTTAATTTTTATTTTAAAAGAATTGAATCCAAATGATACATTGGTATATTACTATTCCAGTATAATATAATATTTTATATATGTTACTTAAGTTCATTAACACCATCCTTTATATGTTCCATGTGTGGTATGAACGAGTCATATCATTTTAAGGGGGTGGTAGTCCGCACTTCCTCAAATGAAATTATCGTATGTATATACAACATGAAACGAATAATGGTATGAAATAAAATGGAATTACAGAAGCTTATATATAAAATATATATCATTAATATCATATTTAATTACAGTTCCATCATAATGGCCACCATGAGATGTGGTAAGATGTATTTGAACAATCATCGTTTCGTGAGGCGTTAGTTTTCCATCCACAGAAACATTATGTTCATCATACATTAGATGGAGTTGTGTGTATGTGTAGTTTGAATCCTTCTTATAACAACATCCTAGTATATTGAGGATACTGGTGTTGTTACAAAAGAAAGGAAATAAAAAGATTTTGGGGGTTGGAGAAGCAAAATAAAGGAAAATAATTTAAGAGAAATCGTTACCTTTAATTTAGGTAACTCACTTTGGTTGGAACCAAAGGACTTCTTGAAATGTTTTCTGCCTAAGGGGAAGCTTCAAGGAGGAGGAGAGGGATGTGGGGAGCTTAGTTGGGCAGAGTTTGGACGAGCCAAGTGGCTTGAGAGGTGTGAGGAATGAGTAGAAGTGGTCTCCTTTTATAAGGGAGAAGAGGGGCTCTTTAGGAAAGAGTGAAAGTATTACTTTATAATATAATTATATTCGGTTTATAATGGTCCAAAAATCATTGTGGTCGAAGATAAGATGACTAATATTTTAAATAACATCAAGCAATAAGAATTGGACAGGTTTTAGATAATATTTAAATCATTATAATCTTATTTATTTAAATGATTTATTAATGAGGTAAACATTGCATCATTATTGTGTCATTAATAATTTAAATTATTTGATGCCTAAAAATTATAAATAAAATATCATTATGTAGGAAATCTTTTTGTCTTTCTAATGAATATTTATAATCAAAAATCCAACATGTATAACCCTATGTAAAAATTGTTCTTCTAAAAGATGTAAGCTTATGCCATTTTTATTTTTATTTTAACTTTATTAATATAAAGTGTCCCTACCACATACAAGTGGCTCCAAGGGGTCCCCAAATTGACCCAAGGATGCTCATGGTCGGGTATGTGTCCACCAATAAGGTTAGGACACGTTTTAGGGTAATTTTTTTATTATTATAATATTATTTTTTTAACCCTTATTTACCGGATTTACCCTTTAACCATGGTAAATAAAATATTTACCGCAGTAATTATTCAAAATGTGTAAAAATAAAAGTTACCTATTTACACAATTTGAACATCCTGATTCCAAATATGGAATCCATTTTCCTAAATTCAAAACACAGAAGTGACAGAAATTAATTTAAAATTAATTCCCGCTGTCAAGACAAAAAGCGTGTTTTTAAGAGATAATAGCTATCAAAAGATTGACACTTGTTTATGTTCGATTTAATTGTAAAATTATGTCCAATGACCAACATTATATTAAAATGTAAAAATATATTCTAAATATTCCTTAAAACTACTAAAATTCATAATTTATCACTATTAATTATTTTGATTAAAAAAGTTGTTTTTAATTAAAATTTAGTAATTTTCACTATTCATCAAAATATGAAAGTTATCCGAAAAGTACCAAAATTTCACCTTAGGCTAAATTCGATATTCCGAGTCCAAAAATGAAGTCCATTTTCAAATATAAAATATATATAATTTCAAAAAGTAGGTATTACTATTCACAACGGCTAGTTTAATTAGTTGTGGTGTGTGTTAGAACTCGAGGTTGCGTACAACACACGCTATCGCATTATTCGAAGGGAAACGTACCGTAGAAGCTTGGGTGTTACAGATATCGTAGGAACTTTGATGGAAATTATATACCCTAAATAAATCTATGACCATGGTGTTGTATAGGAATGTTATATTTATGTAAATTCAAAGAAAGTGACATAGATCACATAGGTTGATGACACGCACATGCAACCTTATTGATTAGAGATATCACGATAAATAGATTATATTACACAGTAAGTGTCTGTATGAGGTATTATGTCATTGTGACAATAAAATCTTTCTCTATGGGTGCCTTGGCTTACTTATAGATTCCAACCCTGGACTTTGGGTTTCTTAGCCTAAGGCCACTAAGAAAGAGTCCTAGAGGGTCACACTATGAGTGTATCCATAACCTCAGTTAAATAATAGTAGTATTTAACAAGTTGAATAAATATTATTCCCACACTTTGTTTAATAATTATTCTTGTTATCATGATCACATATATTTCATCACCAGTTATTCGAGAGAATATTATGTGAGAAAAATATTTAATAAATATTTAATTTCTATTTAGTGAATATAATATTTAATTAATAGTAGGTGAATAATGCAGGGGTATTTATTTATTAAATAAATAGTCATTATCCAAGGCCAAATAAATATTGTGCAGGAATGACGGACCGAGTTTAATAATCTTATGAGAAATAATATATATTGAATAATATTTTAATAAATATTATTTAATTCAATTCATGTGTTTAGCACATCTCAAGAAATAAAAATAAAAAAATTATTATTGTTATTATTATTATTATTATAGATATGGGGTTCTTCTAAGATTATAGAAATAACAAGGTCACATGTGAAGTTATTATTTTCTAACCCTAGATGTATATAAACTCAATTACATTATTTTATTAACAAAGCCAATTCATTTGTTGTGAACATTGAGATTTATATATAGTTATCTCAAATCCATAGAGATCTCCCACTATAATTACACTCTCACGAACGGAGAGCGATCCTCCTCCCCCACCACTCTTAAGTCTAAAGAGATCAAAGATAAACATTCCTTGAAGCTATTCTTAGGGATATCAAAGGTGAAAAATACAAGAATTTTGATCTACCATGCTAGCACCTAGATATTTCTATGGTGACGTTCGAAGATTTTTGGAACACGTGTGGATCACCACTTGAATAAGTATATTCTTTATTCCTACAACACAACAATAGTACAACGTAGATACATTGTTATATCCATCAACAAAGATATAATTTCTTATAGGGTAATTATTTTATTTCTTAAATTAATTATAAATAATAAGTGATGATCTTGTGCTTTGGTTCCAACATTTTTCTATTGTCTATAATCTTTGATTCAATTTCGTTGATCCAAGTGTTTATCATCATTTAAATATTGGATTAATCACCAATCGTGAGGAAAATATGAGTTAGGAATTCCCCATCCACTACTTCCACTGTGCTTTAAACCTTCATGTGATATCATAGGGGTCACATAATTATTTATAATTATTTAAAGATCATTGAATGATTTATGAATTTTTCATTAGGTTTCAATTCCATTTTAATCACAATTTGATTGGAATTATATGATATGATTTCTTACTCTTTTTTTCTTATAAATATAATAAAATCAATTAATTTTATTAAAAAAATTCAACGATCTCATATGTATGTGTCTATGATTCTGGAGGGACACCACAAGAGTATAAACCATATAACTCATAGGTAAACATTGTGTACCTGTGTTTAATGATCCCTAAATTAAATTTGAATTAATTAGATATGTTTTCATTTATTACATGTAGTAATTTTAATTACACACCACGTGTTTAATAGGTCATCATGGAGCACGGTCATCTGGAGTACATGTTGTATAACATCCGTACATGATGTGTAGTACTTTAGTCACATACGGGTTGTGTATCTTCTTATATGACTTACATGACTGGTGATCATGTAAGTCCACACACCATGTATCCCATGTACATGACATCTACTCCAATATTTTCTATGGAACGATTACAAGCTGGGTCCCTAGGCATATGCCTAAGGTAGACGGTGAGAATAATACACACTGCGTATCTTCAATGTAATCATCGTGTACTTTTACCAAATTACACAGAATTAAAAATTAGTTTAATATACTATTCAAACCTAATCAGCATGTGTTATGTATGTTCATTATGTTTATATTACACACCATGTAATGGGTTATATATATATAAATGTGTAATTAATTTCTACATGATGTTCAGATCTACATATCATTTATAAGTCATATTACACTTATTACTCTACGTGCAATGAAGCATAAAATGCTACGTAAATACCATGTGTTATGTGTCTTCATTAAGTTGATAGTATATTCCATGAAATTATATGATATTTCATGTATGCCACATGTCACAAGAGTAAACAGTTTACTAGTATAATAAACATTGGGTAGTTTGAACAGGTACTCACTATATTACTTCCAACGTACATTTTTTATACATAGTTAATTTTAATTAATTTGCTTGAAATTCATGATGGATGAGAATATAAATAAAATTCAGATTAAAATTAAGATAAAATATTTTATTAATTAAATAAGATAATTAATTGATTCAAGATATGTTTTTCTTAAAAAATAAGGGTTAGAATTTAATTCTAACTTTTTAAATGTGTAATTCATTTCATGCATGCGGATGATCATGATCCTTGATTAGACCTTTGTATGTGATTGGTTTCTTATAATTTATTACCGAATTAAGTTGTTGGTCAGCGTGTAATCTTCCCTCTCATTATTTAAGGGCATGTGTGCCCATGCTTTTTTTATGTAAACCCATTAACCAGTATTTGGGTTCCCTCACCAGCATGTGAATAAAATAATATTTAATGGATGGAGCTTCCATGCTAGTGGAGGTGGATCAAGTTTAGAGTTGGGGAAAAACCAATCCAAGAGAGATACATAGGTCAATAGGTGGAAAGATGAAACATGAACTATCATTGGTTCAAGGTGCTTCCCCTAGTTCGACAGTTAGTTTAACTCCCGCTAGATAAACTAACCATTAGTTAAATCTCATGATCATACAAATTTATTATTTTATTTATATCAGGTTTCATGGTTATTTAATTATGGATGTGATGTTGTGATTCATGAATTAATTAATTAATAATCATGCAAGATAGAACTAAAATAAACTGTCTTATGAGAAAACTTTATCTAAAACATGGTTAATCACTTAAGTAAATCCACTTAATATTAACATGCAGTTAATAAAGATAATAACTTGAAATTTAGGCATGAAGATAAAATCCCTCAATTATATATATTATTTTGGTATAACCATCCACTAATTACGTTAAAATTGAATCATAGTTCAAAGTTCTTGACTAGAAAAAGTTGGGGTTATTTTAATTATAAGGGAATTATAACATGATGTTTTGGGTTGAATTAACTTAGTCCCCATCAAGGGTTGACTTCCAAAGTAGGACATGGTGTAATTTTGAGGAAACTTTTGATGAAATCCAATTTAAGGATTTTAGGATTGGGGATCCCACTCAATACATCAAGGAACTGTGGGTTAATGGAGCTGGAATTTGGAACGTCTACCTGAAACCCTTCAAATTGCTTGATCGACCGAAGCCATAGTGATGAGAGGGGTGATCCTTTCCACTAGAATTTCAAATCAACAGGATATTATGAAGATAGTAGAGAGGGATATTGAATTTTGATAAAATAGTGGGATATTAACAAATATAATATTTATTTGTTTTTCAAAATTTAGTTAGATAAAGTACTAAAACTACGCTCATCTTATTTATAGAAACAACAATAAAAAAGACTTTAAACATATCATTGGGATCCATACATGATAATGATAACTTTCCAATATAAAAAAAATTCAAATATTGGAAAAGGATCTCAAATGTTATCTTATACCGTTAGTGGAAATTATTTATGCTGAAAAAACTTATTTCTGGAGTGTCTGGTAAAGAGGAAGGTGAGGAAGAGTTATCTCTCTATGAGAAACATTTGAACGATTCCATAGATGTTCAGTGTTTCATGTTATCATCCATGACTAATTATATTTTGAATCAACATGAGGGTGTGGATGTGCATTGAATAATGTATCACCTTCAAGATCTCTATCAAGTTAATACAGGACAAGAGAGATACGAGATCCTCTATTTACAACTATGCTTGGAGATTCGGTTCTAGATGGACCTCATACAGTCAAGCTTATTGGCTAGAATGAACTCTTAGAAATCTTAGGGATTAAATTCCTAGATAAGTTTCACATAGATCTCAGACTCTCCTCAGTACCCAAGTCCTTATCCAGTTTTATTATTAATTATAACTTGAAAAATAATGGGAAGATTCTTTTATAAATCCATACTCGGATGCTATTTGTGGACAAGGATATAGGGCGTGAAAATCCCATGGTCCTTATGGTGAATAATGAAAGTAAGAAAATGGAGAAGATTATAAAGACACATGACAAGTCTAAAGCTCCCAAGCACTATCCTTTCAAGAAGAGGAAGATCCAGATGTAGGGAAATGAAATGAAAGAACCATGTTTTTTATGTGGAAATCAAGGACACTAGAAGAAGAACTGCACATAGAAGAAAGGGTAAGCTAAAGTTGTGTTCGTTATTGAGTATAATTTCTCAATATCTACACATTGGGTATTAGATACATATTGTGGTTCTCAAATCTGTATCCAAATGTAGGAACCATGTAGATTATAAAATATTGCAAGAGGAGAGGTGGATTTATGAGATTCCAATGGTGTGAGGTTGGCTACTCTAGCTATTAAAGACTAATAACTTTCATTGCAAGGAGGAATGATATTGGTTTTAAGAGATATTTATTATGTAACAATTGTTACCAAGGATATAATTTTTATGTCCTTCCTATATACAGATGGTTTTATTTTCCAATATGATAATAAAAAATATTTATTTTATAAAGACAACATATATTATGGAATTAAATATTTAAATAATTGTCTTTATTTTTTAAATTATGAAGACCAGGTATTAGAAATAGATAACAAATCATGTTCACATGACTCATATAATACTCAGCTATGACATTGCCTTCTTGGTCATGTAAACAAGAATATTTTAAAAAATCCATATCAAGATGGTTATTTATACTCTTTTGATCCAAAACCACTTAAAATATGTCATTCTTGTTTACAAGAAAAAATAACCATACCACCATTTGTTGGATATGGTGAAAAGACCGGAAATCATTTGTTATTGGTACACAATGATGTGTGAGGACCGTTTCTATTAGAAGCTAGAGGTGGGTATTATTAATTTATAACTTTTACTAATGAATTGATTAGATATGGATATTTATACTTGATGAGGTACAAGTCACGGTCCTTTGAGAAATTAAAAGTATTAAAGAATTATTTAGAGAATAAACTAGGAAATTTGATAAAGAAGTTTTAATTGACATTGTCAACTATTATTTATATTTGTTTTGCATTATGTACTCTATGTTTATAACTCAAAATTTTATGATCAAATAAATGAATTTGGGGATTAATGGTCAGGTTATGATGTTCCATAATATAAGGGTAATTAATGAAAATAAATTTATCTAAAAAATATTTAATTTTATAATCTAAAAATGTAGTTTATATTTTAATAAAAAATTTATATTATAAAATATATGTTAAGTACCTAGTTCCATGAAAACACCCTTAGATTGTCATAAAACTATAAAAAAAATTAATATTGATCTATTATTGGAATGTAAGAATGAACAAAAGACCATTATGTAAAATTATATTGCTAAAAAACCTAGAGATTATTTTCCATTTTAAGCATTAAATAGGTACAAAATAAGTGTGACATGCTCAATTCTGAGAAAATGGGGTCATATTATCATGAAACTCTAAGAAAAAAATTGATATGATTTTGGATTGTATGAAATAACTATGTTTCATTATAACATGTAGTGTACTGAAAATGATGGAAACACATGTTTTCAATTTAAAATTAACATTTCAGTTCAAATCATGTGTCACAAGTTGAATTCCAATTACTATCATTAATCATGAAAATCCAAGGAAATAATATTTGATTCATTTTTATAATATAGAAACAAATTATACATAATTTTGATATTCTTTGTGGTTAGAATGATTTTAAATTAGCGTTATCAATTAAAAGGTTTAATTTTAGTTAAAAATGTAAGTACATAGATCAATTCTAATAAAATGGGACTAGATTGTCCTAAAACTCTTGGGGAAAAAATCATTGATCGATTTTTTGCATGTATGAATGAACCAAACATCATTCTGGTGTGTGTTATGGTTATAATGGATAAAAAGATGTGTTTTCAGTTTAAAATCATTATTTTAATTCAAAACTTGTATAGTATGCCTAATTTTGAGAAAACTCTATGATTTTAAAAGAAATATATGAAAAAAGTATGTTATACATTTCTGGAATGTAAGAAAAATATTCACATCATCGTGCTGCATTGTGTGGTTGGAATTATTTAAAAATCATGTTTTTGATTTAATGATATCAATTTAGATCAAAGCATACATTAAACAATTAATTATGAGGAACCGAGTTTTTATTGTCATTAGAATATTGAAAAATAATATTTGATACATTTTTTTAAGTAAAATGAACTATCATTTCAACATGTGGTGTGCCTGGAATGATTGAAAATTTATGTTTTCAATTTAAAAGTCACATTTTAGTTCAAAAGGTGTATCACATAATCAATTTTGAATAGAGGTGAACCTAAAAACTCTAGTGTTTACTTTAGATGAATTATAACCATGGGTGAGATAAAGAGAAAAAGAAATAGATATTCATTCACTCATGTAATAGTCGTAAATTAATTGTCAAAAGTATAATAAATATAAATGACCGTAGTTAATTTTTCCTTGTTTTAATATAGTGGAAACCATCCAGGAATGGATATTCAATGATTAATAAATAACTTATAAATTTTTTTATGAATATTTAATATTTGTTAAAATAATATGCATTATTTAAAATTGATTAAAAATTAGAACAAAAATATAAAAAACAACTTCCTAAATTCAATTATATTGGATAATCAATATGTCATAGAAATTATTTGAAATAAAATTTTTATAGAGGATACATTGTTTGGTTACCAACTATATATTTGTATTATAACAGTAGATTTAAGTGGATAAATCCATTAATCTAAAATATAAATAGACACAAAAAAGATGAAGTGATGTGATGATGTTAACACGCCGATAGAAGGAAGAAGGATCATAGAAGTTAATACAATCCTAGAACACATCAATAACTTTCATCATCCTCATTGATTCCCCCCAAATAAGGTATCCATTATCCAACCCTTTATGTTTTCGATGTCTTATGAATCCACCATCATCCAATTTTTTCCATTAACCATGGGGATGTAATCTATTATCATTATTAATATCCCAAATACCCTTTCGAAAGATATACTAGTGTGGGAAATAACCATTTAAGGGATTCAAAATAGAAAAAAAAATATGAAGGTAAAGGTATGATTTCTTACCTAATAATTTATCATTATTGTCTTGGTATCAAAAGGGATGTGGAAATATTGCATGATATAGATGAATAAGAATATTTTTAAAAAGAAAATTGTAATGGGATAAAATATTAATAAGTACAACACAACATATCAGATTTCACAAGTCTTTATAAGGGGAATCATCCAATATAAGTGTGTTGGATTCATTATAGATATATTTATCCCATGGGAGATATGGATTATTCCCACTCAATATATTTTTGAGTTACTTCAAAAATTGGTACCAACACTTGTTTTCCGGAGTCTTCAAACCTTTATTAGTGCAATGGTACAGATTTCACACATGTGTTCTTTTGGTTTCTCCTTTTTGTGTTGTTGATTAAATATAGTTATAATATTATTATATTTTCATTTTTTTTCATCATCACTTGGTAATTTTTTCACCCATATGTATTGTTATTTTTTCTCCACTGTGAGATCTACCACTTTGGGTTTACCCAAACATGAGGCCCTCATTAACATTACGTGAGTTTTCCTTACCCTTACGTAGCCTCGGGTTGTTTTGATCTAACCTTGTGTAGCCTTGGGTTTACCCTTAAATAGGTTATGGTGTACCCTTACATGAGGGTATAGGGAACCCTTATGTGGGGATTGAATTACCATTATATAGAGTTCCCCTAAACTTAATGTAGCTCGGTAAAATCCTTATGTATTGGTTAGATATCTGGTTCACCCTTACGTGGGTGTCCCATGACCCTTACCTAAGCCTTGTGATTACCCTTACATAAATTTTGGAATATTCTTCCTGAAACTTATAGAGGTCCCCTAACCATTATATAGCTCAAATATACCCTTATGTGCGATTTGATTACCCTTATACGTGGGTCATGGTACCTTTATACGACCATATTGGTTGACCCTTGCACAACATGTTGATTACCTTTATGCATATATTTTTTAACAAGTTTATCAGGTTATTAAGGATCAAGGTTTTGCTTCCATATATTTCTTGATTGTTGTTAAGTCATTTCAACAACCACCTGAGCCTCATGGGTATTTATTCCCCACACTATCCATGTTTATGTAGATAGATTGACTATATGGTGCTGAGAGAGAGAGAGAGACAGAACCGTGTTTGGAGAGCTTTGGAGGCTTGGTCCTTTGGCCCGTTTGAGGGGAAGCAAGGTGACGGTCTAGTTCATCGAGCTCCCCATTGCTTCATAGAGTTATTGTGAATTCTTCCATAGGCTCATAGTGTGTGATCTTCGATGGTTAGGAACCTTGTATAGTGGGAACCTTGAGGACATTGGCTATTGAGTACTGAGTAAGGATGATTTCAGCAGATCCTTTGACTCTCTTCCTCAACAAAGTTTTAACTAAGCCTCAATAAGGGTGTTTCGGTCTTCTTTTGGTTTTCTTTATCAATTTCTTGGATGTTCAATGTATTCTACTTGTTTATTCGTCACATGTTTCATGTATGTTTTTCCTCATATAGTTTTGATCTGATCATTTTGTGTCTTGTAGTCCTCTTTATTGTTCCATAATGGAAACATGTGATGATTCTACCACATGAACATTTTTCAATTGTCCGATGTTTGTAAATATATTTATCCTTTTATGAATTTTTAATTTTTTCTTCAAACTATAATCATTGAACATTCACATATTATTTATTTAAATCAAATATGGGATTGTTATTATATCTCTTTTTCTTCCTCTAAACATTTTATACATTTTGTTATGATCATTTTATCACTATATACATGTTGACTCATTCCTTTTAAATTTTATTGAGTTCCTTTATGTGGAAAAAATCAATTTTGGTTCTAGAAATTACATGTTTAGGTAATATTGGTTTATTCCCATGTTTGGGAACAATTTTTCTCATTGTTTGAATCATGTAGTAAATATTTTAATTTCTAGTTTTCTAGAATCATATTTGTATAGATCGAGAAATTTGTAAGCCATTAATTACTGTTGTAATTTCCCCTACATATGTGACTTTGTTCACTCTTATATTAAATTGAATACTTTCTGGATTTTGTAATTAAATTTTAACATGATTACTGTTTATTAGTTTATATTTTATAAACTAGAAATAAATATAATTATTTGATTTCAGAATTTATGAACCAAAATTAACTGAATTTGATCCATGCGATTGAATAAGAACAACCTCACATAGTGAATCCCACAAAAAAGTGGTTTTATAGAGGAATTGAGATTAATTTTTATTTGTTATGGATTGAAATTTCTTGATCATTATTATAAATGATTTACTAGTGTCTTTTACCAGTCGCAATAATGTTTTGATGTTTGTTTAGCTGGATATTTTTCTCTATTTTGGATATAATTTTAAAATATGATGTTGATTGTTGTTTCCTTGATTTATTCCCTATTTTCATTTCATGTATTACACTTATAGATTCCTTTAGTAGGTAATACAAATTTTTGTCTTTGGTTTAATGTTAAGAAGGTTTTTGTGTGATGTTTATCTTTATGAGAGGATTTTTGTTATTAGTGACATGTTTTGGATGGATCATGTGTCTCAAATACTAGTCATTTTCCCATGAGTTGAGATTATTTTATTTTAGGTTTTTCCTCCATATCCTATAAGACTATTTTCTATGGGTATATCCCTATGTTGAGTTCAGTATTTGAGTATGGGTAGTTTATGGATCCAGTATCCTGGTTTGTTTCTTGGAGGTCTATCAAGATTCTTATTTTTTATATGTGAACCTTTTAGATAATTTGTTTTAGATTCATAGTGCTAGGAATAATATGAAATTAGGAATATATAAAAGGATGAGTGACCTTTTATCTTCTTGTTTCTTTAGGTCTTTATCTGATTTTCCCCCTTTGTTATCCCATTTTAGAGTTGTCCTAAGATGTTGGGACTTCTTGTATGTGATATTTCAGTTTCCCTTTTTTTAGAACCTATCATTCTAGATTTGTTTAGTAATTTTTATCCTTTATTGGAGATTATTAATCCAACATTTTAGTATTTTTTTGTTACCTTATTTTGAGATTATTCTTGTTAGTTTTTTCGGCAGTGTGTCTCGTCCTAAATCGAATGATGTTTGGTGCTTCAATATTTTTTCTTTTTATGGATCTAGTTTGAGGCTCATTAAGTTTTTTATTTTTCTATGATTTGTATCTCTATGATTATTTTTTTTCTTATAGTTTTATTATTTATCAGTTTTTATGAGTTTCATTATATGTGAATTGTTTGAGATGTTTTATTTTGGCATCTTGTTTTGTTTAATAATGGATATTTCTCTATTTTTTGTGTTATTCATAAATTTTTTATATGTTCAAGGGATATTTTATAGCATGTGTTTTTTTGGTCCTAAATTCCTCATTTAAATTTTCCAAAATAGAAACTCATGTAAGTACATAAATTTTCTCCCCATTTATAGTTTTTTAGAATTGTTTAAATTCTGATCATGTTAAAAACTATTTAGAATATCATTCAATTTTGGGAAACATTTTTCACATTGATGCATGGAGGGGGGACTCTTTGGGTTATACCCTATGGATTTTTTCTATTTAGTATGTTCCTATATTTTTGATGATGAGTTAGGTAGTGTAGAATAATCATTTGGTTTAGGGATTTAATTTTCAAGGTGGTGATGGATCATTTTGTTTCATATTAAATCCTTTACACATTTAATTTCCAAGGCGGGTATTTTTTGTTTTGGATTCTCATTTTTTATATTAAAATTTAAATATGGTTTTAATATAATTATTTACCATGTTTTAATTATCTCTTGGTCCTTATTTTGACCCTTACTTATTATTGTTTTTACCCCTACATGAGGTCTACCTCTTTGGTTTTACCATCACCTAAGGCCCCCATTACATTTACATGAGTTTTCCTTACCCTTACATATCCTCGTGTTGTTGTGGCCTACCATTATGCAGTCCTAGGTTTACCATTTATTAGGTTCTAATGTACCCCTATGTGAGGATTCTAGGTACCCTTATGTGGGGATCGTCGTATCAATATGTAGTGGTTACCTAACCTTTATGTAACTCAGGTAAACCCTTAAATGGATTTTGGTTCTTTGGTTAACCCTTACATGGATTTCTCATGACCCTTACATGAGTCTCATGATTACCCTTATTTCAATCTCGGAATATTCTACCTTACCCTTATGTAGAGGTCCCCTAAATTTTATGTAGCTCAGATATACCCTAACATGGGAGTTGATTTCCCATATGTGTGGGGAATAGTACCGTTATGCATCCATCTTAGTTGCCCCTTAATCAATGGGTTGTTTACATTTACGAATATATTTTTTATTTTCCACTAGTTTATAGGGTGGTTTGGTCTTTAGGTTTTTCATCCATTCATTTTTCAATTGTTGTTAATCCACTACTACAAACCCTCTATACTTCTGAGAATTTATTCCACAAAGTCTCAAGATTGAGGTAGATCAACTGACTCGAAGGTGCTAAGAGACAGATAGCACCATGTTGGGAGAGATCTTTTGTCCATACATTTTGGCCTATTTTAGGAGAATATGAGTGATGACCTGGTTCACAAAGATCATTTTTGGTTCAATTGTTGTGATTCCTTCCACTAATTCACAGTGTGCAATCTTTGAAGGAAAAAAACCTGGACAATGGGAATCTTGAGTTCATCGGCCTTTAAGCCTTTAAGAGAAAAGATTTCTATATCATCTTCGACCATCTTCATTGAAAAAGGTTTTACTGGGCCCCGTTAATGGGGTTTTAGTTCTCTTTTTGTTTTTTTTTTTGTTTTTTTTGAGGTTTCATCTCTACTGATTTTTTTATTCATTATATGTGTCATGTATTTATTTCCTCACCCAGTCTTATTCTATACTTTTTTTCTTTTAATCCTACTTATTATTTCATAGTGTAAAACCATGATGATTATACCATATTCACATTTGGAAATTGGCCTAATCATGTGAATCTCCTTGTCATTTTACTGCTTTCAAAAATAATTCATTGGCCTGCAATAGTTGAACATTCAATTTTCTTATTGAAAATAAAATATGAGCCAATGATTTCAGTTCATTTTTCTTCCAAATAAAATTAAGGAAATTATATTATGATCATTTTATCATTGCGTACTTGCTACTTAATTCCGGATTAATGTTGTTGAGTTTCTTTATGTGTAATAACTAAATTTCGATTATTGAATTTACATGTTCAAGTCTTCTTTGATTATTACCATGTTCTAAAACATTTATTATAAATTTTTTAATATTTTTGTTTATATTATAATTTATATTTTATTTTACTTTTTTTTATATAAATTTAGAATTTTGTATACCTCAATTGGTATTATAATTTTTACTCCATATGTGACTTTGTTCACTCTGGTAATCATTTTAATATTTTCTGATTTTTGGAATACATTTTTAACATGATTTATGTATATTAGTTTGTATGTTATAAAAACTAAATAAATACTGTTTTTTTAGTTTTACAAAAAAAAATTATCCCATGTAGATCCTCATGATTTAATACAGACTACCTCACAGAGTGAAACCGGAAACAGAAGGCATGCACTCACACTTTCCATAAATGAAATATGAAAATTTATGAAATTTTTTAATGAATTTAGATTTTAAAATCATACCCACCAAAAAATAAATTAATATTTTGAATGACTAAAAGTAAAATCACATATATTATCTATGTTTCACCTATAAAATATTAACATATTGTGTATTTAAATGAGAATATTTTAAAAATAAACATTAAGTGGGAGGTGGGGATTAAAAGTCACTTTATTTTTTATGAATTGAATCTAAAATAAGAATTATTAATATATAACTTCATAAATTCAAATTATAAAGGAATTTTAAAAAACTAAAATAGAAGTGATGAAACCTGCGAGAGAGGAAAAAATAATTTACTAAAAAATAGGGTGGGAAAAAGGGAAAGAAGGTGATGGAACAAAACTAATTGGTATTTGGTTTACAAGTAGGCCAATCAAACATAAAATAAGTATCTTTATTTTATAAGACACATGAAGATTATTTTTGGATGAGGTTTGTGAAATCTGGTAGGTCATATCCTCCAGAGGTAGGGATTTTTTGGGATTGATTGCTCCCAAACTCAATACTGAAGAAAATTATATAGTTAACGTGTTTATTACATCATTGTTACCTTGGAGAGGATAAAATGAATCCTTGTTTTCCAAATCATCTAGAAATTTTTCGTATATACTTGGCTTATCCCAACCCGATTTAATCGGGTTTGGATAATTCTAAACCATGTTTGGATCGGGGTTAAGTATTAAATAAAGTACCCAATTTTTAATCAACTCGGATTTAGATACCTCTTATAGGGTACTCAAACTTGAATATATTATTTAAAATATGAATAAATGAATGTTCTCCATTATATTTATGGAATAATCATATTTAATATCTATATATTTTTCAATAGAAATATTAAAAAGGACATTATGCATTAAATATTTTATGTGAGTGGTGATTTCAAAACCCTCATCCTATACTGTTATCTATATGACCCTATCCAACATCATTTTACAATTCTTTCATACCATCATTAAATTTAAGACGTGAAAAACCTCCCATAAGATTAAATTGTTGGTCAATTCATCATTTAAAATCCCTCCTCAGCTACAATGATAACACACACTCCTTGATCTAGCATTTCATATTAATTTATTTTTTATAATTTGAAAATACTTTTAAATGTGAGAAATTACTATTAGTAGTAATATTAGTTATTGGGGTATAACACATAGAAAGCCCAAATATAAACATGATCATCTCACACGAATTAAGTACTTCCAGCAAAAAATGCATTTGAAACATGAAAAATAATCAACCCAATGAAGAATGCACAAAAAAATAAAAAAAAAAATAAAAGTTTACAGTGATTTAATGTGGTTAGGTACCAGATTTACCCTACTACATTATAATAACACCACCTTACTCTACCTTTTTTAGGCCACTTAAAAACAGTGCACAGCAATGTGAGAGTTCAACCCGATAAAAAACCATAAGAAGATTATGCAGTAATAAATAAAACACTCAAGAACAGTAAGAGAAAAATAATGATCTTACTAATGGTTAAATTCACCAACAAAACAATGCATAGAGGATATTTAGGAAACTTAAATTGCATTGATGAATGAGTAGGAGACTACATATCAATAAACACCATGATCTCCACCAAAACACATCACCGGGGAAACTCTGATCTTCAAGAGTAAGGTTATGATTTTAATTTCCATACGTAATTTCTTCTTAAATTATTCATTTACATATATTTATTTGTTTCTCATGCATTAAAAAATAGTTCAATTTAATTTATGCATAAATTTCACTTGTTTTAATCATTCTTTTTGGGATGATTTTTTTTTCATTACCTAAGTTGGATTATTTTCTGCATATGTTGGGCCCTGTGTAAAATACCTTTACCGGATTCAGTGGGATTCTATCTATACTATCAGTTTTATTAATCTTAATTTATTTTATGAGGGATTACCTGAGTTATGGATCCTTTTTCCTCCCTCTCATATGATGTATACATGTTATTAGACATCACTGCCTGAGTTTTTTAGTCATGACATGTAGTTACTTCTAATTTATTTGAGAGAAATCATCATTGCATTGTGTCAATAGAATTGACAGATCTTAAAGGTTTTCATTCAGTGAGTATTTATTATATTCTCATCTCATATCCCTAATTTCAAACTCTCTCCTAAGAAATCCTTTTCATAATCCCAATAGTGATCCAAGATTTTATTTTCTTATAAACTCGAGTTGAACACTATTACTAGACCACTACTGGTCCCTTTTTAATATCCTAAAGTATAAATAGTCTCATAGTAGGTATTTAGTAGATATCTGGTGTGTTCCTGATATAGGGATCCTTCTCTGATCATGTTACTATATCGAGAAAAAATAATGAAACCAATTGTGAGCATCATAGAAGGTAGTGTCGGTCATTGTAAGTTGGTCGACCCTTCGTTTATCCTTGAAATTTTTTTTCATTTTTATTGTTCCTTGTATTTATAATTTTTTCTTGAATGATGATATATTTATATTTTACTCTCATTTATTTTCAACATTAATTAATATCATGGGTTGGTGGTGTTATTGTCGTTCATGTAGTATCCCAAAAGTTTTGAAGCACGTTAAATCATTATGTTCTTCACTACTTTCTTTATTTTTTGATTATTTTCTTCTCACTTTATAATTCTACTCTTCTTCACCCTTTATGAGACATTATCATTGTTTCTATGATTTCTTCTTTCATCTCAAATACTTCTAGAAACTATACCTTCATTTGATGATCATAGACCATTTCATAGTGGCTTAAGCTCGACGTAAACCCCAACAAATTATTATCAAATCCAAAAAAATAATAGAATTTAAAAAGTAAGAAATTGAAAATTTTAATGGTGAAAATGATTTTAACTTGTTGGGATTCAAGACAAGGGCCCTACTACTGTAGTAAGGTCTTATCGATGAATTGCATTGTCCAAAAAAACCCAGTCACCTGGTCTGCCAATGATCAAACTAATACCACCTACAAATAAATATTTTTTGATGTTTTTTAGAAGACCCATTGTTCCCTTTCTTTTTCCCTTATGAGATAAAGAGCTTAGGTAAATAGTATTTTGAGACTTTTGATCCTGAAATATGGTTGAAACTAGAGAAGCTCTATATGATCGCATAACTGATTGGTCACCTCTATAATTAACATCAAATATTAACATTTAAATTGTGTCTTGGAACCTCAATACGAACCCATTTTGATGAATTCAATAATATTATTATTGATTTTTCTAATATAAAATTATTTTTTGAGGATTAAGATCATGTTATGATTCTATTAATCTCTCTTAATAGTTCTTATAATACTCTTTTCAAACCCATGATGTATGGTTTTGAAGCCTTTCCCCTTGAAGAGGTTAAATCAACCTTGTTGTCTAAAGAGTTTCATATAAAACATAATGTAAAGGGTGAGTTTGAGACCTTTTTTAAAAGTATTAAACCATAAAACAAGAGAAAAAATAAATACAACTGTTTTAATGACCCTAAATAATGTAAATGAAATCCCCATTACGACTTAATGATATTTTTTATTATGTAATGTGGTTATAGAAAACACATGCACATATTTGGGTTTATTATATCCTATCATGTTTAAAAGATCCTTAATAATAATTATCATTGATGATATATTCATTAAATAGTGATCATATGATTACTATAAATATAGGGTTTTAACAAATCCAGTTGACACGGAAAAAGTAAGTGACGACCTCAACTTGTATGATTATACCATATGAAGCCCATTCATCAGAAATTCCGAGGGAAATAACAACATTATGATTTTCCCTTTGCCAATACCAATATGAGATCAAAAAATTTAAGCATGATAAAAACCATTTATGGTAGAATTTTAATCCCATTGAGATCATGGATCAAAACATATACGTCGAACCACCCCATGAAAATCTCACTGTCGCATAACTTACTCTTAGTGTATTTTTTGGGTTATTAAAGGGCTATGTACCAAGAACGTAATAATATTAATATATATATATATATTATATAATAATGTTTTATTTACTTCTTATCATTACTCTATAAATGTTTTTTAATTTTTTACAGTAAACCACAAAATGTATTTTTAACTATTATTCAATTTCAATTAAGACGTATATTTTCATGAATTAATGGATTTTTTAGATAAATATTGTTCTAATTATATAATTTTATTAAATAATTTTTATCAAATATAAATTATCATACATTTTTTATGAAGTCAAATGTAATTTTTATAAGGGTTCGGAAACTATTATTATAAAAAAACTCAATATTTTTCAATAAATATCGATTATTATTTTAAAAGTGAAAATTAAAATATTTATAAAATTATTTTTGATAAAATGAATATTATTTTTTTAATTAGAACATCGAAATTATCCAATGATTAATTTTTCATAATTTTATGAGACAGTCAAATTTTTAGGTAAAAATTCAATACCATATAAATATACGATGTGTATTATGAAATCATAATGAACCAAAAGGAATGTAATAAATACTATAAATGGTATCAAAAAACAAATATATGTTTTTCATTTAAAATAATTTGATTTATTTTTATTTTAATAATTTTATAAATCCTTTAGGAATCCTCCAAAACCATTAATATATTTAAATGTATTTAAATATTTTCTTTAAGAGTATGACTCAATTCCGCATAAGGAAACTATTTTATTAATTTAGGCCCTTGGAGTTATAAAATAATTAAAAGTAACCCTATTTTGTATAAATCATGTTAAAACCCCATGGTAAGGTTTGGGGTTTTGGTTATTTTATTATATAGAGTCCAAAACCTAAGTGTGGGAAATAATAAAGAACTTATCTCTCTTTCCCTATATATACCCACACAAAATCCCATTTATATCAAAATCCTTGTAGCACATCATTACATTAAACTAACCTCTATATAGTCCTACCATGTTTCCCCTAAGCACTCAAGAATATCCTCTCAAGAATTTTGAATCACACACTCAAGGTAAGGATCCTCCCTTTCTCCCCTTTATTAAAGAATATTCTTCATTTTATTCCCTTTTATTTTCAATTACTAATGTTGTGGTGTGTTTTCCACATGAACCATAAATTCGTTAGGATTTATGAATACCCCTTTTACTTCATTAATCCCTCCTATGAACATTTATGTTCCCCTATTATGCTGTCGAAATTTCCCTACGAGATTCTATGCCAAAAAATGTGTAGTTAATACCCATACCCAATTACTATCAAGGGTGTTCACATTTATACATACATAATTATTATATTTGGGACTTACATGTATGTATTCCAAATTTATTTATTATGAAATAAAATTTGATGGATAATGATTTCATGGTATATGATCTATGTGGCACACTTAATCATGAGAATAAAATGAAAGTGATGGGTGAGCCCGGAATTATATAGTGCTCTAATGCATTGGGGAATGTTTAGTCTCATAAGATTCTATGTTGGGATAGGTATTAAACCTAATTCCTTTATGGGAATTTTTTAATCATGATTTCTTTTCAGTTTTCATTCTATGTTTATGATGCAGTGTTTTAAGTTGTTGGCACAATTCTCATGTTTCCTTTATGTTATTATGTTATAGCATGCCTCATTTTTCATGTTTATGGTTATCATTCATTTTATGTCTCATTGATATACCTATTTTCTAACAAGAATTGCTTTATTCATGTAAATCTGTGTTTATTCCCTTACTGGGCTTTATAGATCACCCCTTCCTTATGTATGTCCCCAAGTTATCCTTGTAGTTTTAAGTATGGATGAATATTATGAACATGTTAAGGATGTTTTCAATAAAGATGATGCATTTACTTTTTTAAGTTGTTATGTTATGTACCTAATTCCAAAATACACTATACTTCTCAGTATTCTAGGTTTTATTGTGTGTAATATTATATAATAAATCATGAATTAATGTGTAATAAAGTGTAGGGTTGTCATAATTGGTATCAAAGGAAAAATTTAGTTATTTTTGGGATTAGGATTAGAAAAATATAGAGAAAGACTTAGAGATAAAACTATGTATAAGAAAACATCCCAGTATTTTGGTAATTATATATTATGTGGTTTACCAAGAAAATACATCTCTATCTGGATACTACAAGTGAATGTGGCTCTGGCACTGATGTGAAAAGAGGTAAAACCCCAAAACACTAAGTTGAGCTAGACTCATCCAGGAAACGGTGCACAATAATGGGACTTTCTTCCCATATATTTTGACTCTCCAATGGGATATTATTCGGTAAATTCATAATCTCTCTATGAACCATTATTAGGAGAACAAAAAATTCCCATAAGAGTCCATGTTAGGAAATATATCATGGATAACATAGATTAAATCCTAGAAATTCACAAGTTAAGGGGAAAAAATATATAAGTTATCCCTTTATTTTTATTGTATTATAATTTATGTGTTTAATAGTTTAAAAATAATCACCCATAATTTTCCCTTTATTCTATCCAATGGCTTGAAATAGGAGGAATCGGGTAAATAACCAATGTGACGGGAAATGTGATTACTACCCCAACAAGATGTCAAACCTGATGGGAGTGTGAATCAGGAAATTTTTTAAGATACTTTCTTAGATAACTCAAGTTATGAATAGAAACCTAGATCAAGAGGAGTTCCCTAATCCCCCTTAGAAATAACAAGCTTCAATTTAGACCTTTATGTGAAAATTTCCCCTTACATTCAATGGATCATCTGATCCCATAATCAGGGAAAAATGGATCGAGTCCATTGGGAAGATCTTCTCTATCATTCAATGTTCTGAACAATAGAAGTACATATAGTATTTTTATCATATGAAGGGATAAGCTGATTATTGGTGTAAATTGATCAAGATTACAAATCATGAGGAAGAGATAGAAACAATGGGGTGGAAGGAATTTTGGAATGTGTTTTTTGATAAATATTTTCCTCACACTATCCAACATAATATGGAAAGGTATTTCCTTTCCCTTAGGAAAAAAGAATACTAATATATTGGGTTGTATGAGTAAAAGCTCACAAGACTTGTGTGATGCACCTATATCTTCTTCATTACCCTCGAGTGTAAGGTTGACAGGTTCTTTGGTGGGATAAAACCTAATATACAAAAATCCATGGAGATTTGAGACTTTGATAGCTATGTGAAATTTTTATGATGTGCTCTCAAAGTCAAAATAGAGATCCTAAAATCTCAAGGGTACCATAGGGATAAGAATTGAAAGCTGGATTTTAATTATGGTAGTCCAATGGAGAAGTATAACGATGCTATGAAATTTCAACATCCCACTTTTCAAAAGTGTTGAAAGACAAACTCTTGAAATTGCCTAAGGGGGGTGAGGAAATACATTAGGTCCGGGAAGGAAGTACACCTAAATAGATATTGTCGACAGAAAAAACCAAATAATTAATTAGAGGAAATGAATGATATGGTTAACCATCAGCACATTTTTCATTTCTTTAACTGCAAGAAAGTAGTGCAATTTTCAAGCCAATGCACTAAGCCAATGGTTTTCGAAGACAACCAATAACCTCCAAGTCGTCAAGGGAGATCATTTTCAATCACAACCACTGAGGTGGATCCCAAAAAATAAGTGATGATAGGTATTCTAGTTATTTGTTCAAGAATAGTTAACATAATTTTTTATTCTGGTTCTACACATTCCTTCATACCACGAAGTTTTAGTAGAACTATTCAAACCCCACCACAAATCATGGAAGTAGAGTTGTCGATCAAAACAGAAAATGGGGTAATTATTTCACCCCAAGTATATAACTCCTCCCCTATCAAAATTTTTGAGCTAAAATTTACATTGAACCTTTTCATACTCCCTTTGGTTTATTTTTTGATGAAATTACGGGTATGGATTTAATTTAACTATATAGATCAAACATAAATTACCACGAGAATTAAATCACTCTCTATATTAAGAACACTCCACTGATTCTATAAAAATGCAAGGAAATAGATGGATATTATTTAGCACCAACATCTCAAGCGTGTATATTATTTCCTGAAAAGAAATCATATCTAGATGAAATTATTGAGTCTAAGGAAAGGATCATCCTTGAATACAATCTAATTGGGAGGGAATACACTGAATTGTTTCCTGAAAAATTTCCCAGTCTTCCTCATTATCAAGAGATTGAATTTTAAATCAAGATTATACCTAGGTAATATACATTATCCAACAATACATATAAAATGGATACTATGGATCATGAGTATATGAAGAAACTACTATAGGAGAATCAGGATAAAGGGTTCATAAGCCCAAGTGATTCACCTTGGGATGCACCAGTCCTCTTCATCAAGAAGAAGGATGGGTCAATACACCTTTTAATTTACTATCATGAGATCAACAAGATCATGATAAAGAAAAAGTATCATCTACCTTATATTTATGACTTGTTTGATCAATTATGTGGATCACAATACTTCTCCAAGGAGGATATTTGATCGGGATATTACTAAGTTGGGTTGAATAAGGATGATATCCCTAAGATTTATTTTCAAAAAAGGTATGGGCACTATGATCTCATAGTAATGCCATTCAAACTCACAAATTTTCAATAAAACAATATGGACTTGATGAATAGAGTCTTTAGATATTACCTCCAAAAAAATTTCGTAAGTCTTTAGAGATGATATTCTAATGTACACCAAAAGAAATAAGGAGCCTGAGGAGCATCTAATCACTCTGATAAAGAACTTATGAAAGGATAAGATTTATTCCGAGTAAAAAATGTGAGTTCTGGTTGAAGTATGTATCATCATTATGGCATATTATCACAATAAATGGGTTATATTTTGACCCTTTAAAGATAGAAGCAATTGAAGGATGGTCGACGCCCACAATTATTACATATATGTGTAGTTTCCTTGCATTATTTGGGTACTATCATCGATTTTTGAGAAATTTATCATGATTTTCAAACCCTGTAACCAAGATAAAAGTGAAATTAGTCATGTTTTCTTGGAATGATGATTGTGAATAGAGCTTCAAGGAGTTGAAATTGAGGCTTTTCACTGCACCTATACCCACAAAACCCATAAGTGGAGAACATTTCATGGTATTAAATGATGCCTTAGAGAAGGGTTTGGGCTATCTGTTAATAGAAAATGACAAGGTGATTACTTATGTTTCAAGAAAGTTAAAATTTCACGAATTGAAAAAACCCAATGCAGGGTCTGGATTTGGATGCACTGATCTTTAATTTGAAGATAAGGTGGAATTATCTCTCCGAGGAGAAGAGTGAAATATATACAAATAAAAAAAATACTCAAGTATATATTCATACAGAAAGAGCTGAATATGCACCAACGGAGATAGATATATAAGATGAAGAAATATTAATTCTCAATACACTACCATCCGGGAAAATAAAATAAAGTGTAAGATGATCTAAGGAGAAAGGATCCAGAAATATTTTCATTAATGAGGATTGAGAAATATTTGATCTTCTTAGAATTAAAGAGTATGGAAATGGGAATCATAAAATAGGGAACAACATCAGTCCTTTCAAAAATGATTTCTCAACCATCTCTTTTGGAAATGATAATGGATGTTCAAAGAGGTGATGTGTGAATTTTGAAGAAAGTGGAAGCTGTAAGAACAAGTGAAATCCTTGGATTTCAATGTTAATAAATAAGGTGTTGTGATATTTAAGTCATGAATATATGTACAACCAAATCCCGAGTTAAAGAATATATTGGATGATGCACAAAGTTTGACATTCTCAATCCATCCAAGAAGCACAAAGATGTATTGAGATATCCAAGAGCACTATTTGAGGGATAATATGAAGAATTATAATGTGGAAAATACATCAAGATTTCTTATATGTCACTAATTGAAGTCTTAAAGGTAAAAATTCATGGGGTACCCATACATACATGGAAATGGGAAAATATCACCATGGACTTTGTCACTGGTCCTCTAAAGATATCAAGAGGATGTAATGTTATCTGGGTTGTGTTGGATCATATTTAAAATATTGAACACTTGATTTCAATTCGATAGGACTTCTCACTCGATCAACATTCAAGGATATACATTAGAGAAGTGGCAAGGCTGCATGGAACACCACTATCGATTGTATCCAATCAAGATCCAATATTTACCTCCACGTTCTGGAAGAGTCTCCAATGAACTCTAAATATTGTTTTGAACTTCATCATGGCTTATCACCCTCAAACTAATAGACAACCTAATTGTAATATCCAGACACTTGAGGATATTTTGGGAGTGTGTTCAATTGAATTCAATGGAGGATGGGGATAATGTTTTTCTTTGGTTCAGTTCTCATACAATAACAGTTTCCAATCAAGCATCCAAATGGCTCCCTATGAATCCATTTATGGGAATAGGTGCATAACACCTGCATGTTGAGATGAAGTTGGGGAACACAAACTTCTAGGTCCTGAAATGATCCAGTAATTAGAGGAAAAGGTTAATATCATTCAGTAGCACATCAAGGTTGTTCAGACTCATAAAAAGAGTAATGCTGATAATAATCGACGAGACCTATAGTTTGATTTTAGATACATGGTATTAGTTTGCATATCTCTATGGAATAAATTCATGAGATTTGGGAAGAAATTAATCTTAGTTCAAGATACATCAGTTCTGTTGAGATCTTTGATCGCATTGGAGTGGTGGCCTATCGACTAGTACTCTCACAAAACCTATCTCAAATACATGATGTATTCCATGTATCCCTCTTGAGGAAGTATGTACCAGACTGCTCACATGTAATCAATCTAGATGTGGTATTGTTGGATATTTATATTTTCTATGAGGATCATCTGGTGGGTATATTAGAATATAGAGACAAAGTTATAATAAATAAGAAAATGGACCTAGTAAAAGTGTTGTGTATAAACCATATGTTTGAATAAAAATTTTGAGAACTGGTTGAATAGATGAAATAGATTTACCAATATATATTTTATTGTGGTAAATGAACATTTCAAAGATAAAATTTCTGAATGGGAGGAGATTGTAATGACCCAAACTTTTATAAATAAAATTCCCCTTATGATCTAATTAAATGTAAAATTATGTAATATGGTTATAGATAACACATGATCTCATTAAGTTTAATTATATCTTATCGTATTTAAAATATCATTATGAAACATTATCATTGATAATATATTCATGTAATAGTGATCATATGATTAGTATAAATATAGGGTTTTAACAAATCCAATTGACACAGAAAAAGGAAATAATGGCCTCAAATAGTAGGATCATACACTAAGATTGCCATTTATCGTTTATTTCCATTCCATCCTTTTATTTTATTTTATTATTTACTTTTATTTCCTTTTTTCCTTATCTTTTATTTGTCTCTTATTTTTATTTATTTTATTTTTCTTTCTTTTCTTTCTTTTCTTCTCCTCTCCTCTCTCCCTCTCCCTTCGCTCACATCACACCCCTCCTCTCCCCTAGGTGTCACACCAACCAGTAGCCCCTTCGAAAGGCCGTTGATCCTCTTTACGACGTCCAATTCCCTCGTCATCGGGTGCACAATAAACCTTAGGGAAAGGATAACGTTTCTCAAGTGGAATCATTATATTCTGTTGAGTATTCTACATGTAGTTCGTTGCGGAATATTTTTACTCTATTTTGGGGTTTTTCTAAAATCCTTCATTTTCATCCATTTTAGGTCAAATAAAATCTTACCGCAGATCATAGAGTCATCTAAAACTACAAGGTAGGGTTCTTACTCGCTTTCCCTCCATTTCTTTGCGGTTTATAAAGACGCATTGTTGTGCCGTTAGTCGGTGCCTACCAGCTTTGTGCATTTTTACCCAATTTAAATATCTTAATTGTTTTCACTAATTATTGTAGTCTTAATCATCATAGATTAATTTTTTTTTGAATTGTTTCAACAATATAGGACACCATTTGGGCGTTCCTACATAGTCGGTGTATTTTTCCGTTATCCAGGTTATTAATTTAATTAACTCCGTGTATTGCACAGCCCCTTTTAATTGTTTTTTTAATTAAATAAATAGTTGTTTGAATTGTTACAATAATGTTGGACACCCCTTTGGTCATGCCGACATAGTCGATGTAACCTTCCGTTGGTTGGGTTTATTTTTTGATTAATTGTATGTGTTGTGAATCACTTTTTATTGTAATTAAATTAACTAAATAGTTTCTTTGAACATGAAATTGAATTGTTGGATCATTGGAACTTGTTTTGATGAACTATTTATTATTTAAATGAGCATTATCCATGGAGGTTGATATGATATGTATATTTCCTTTCAAGTTGTTATGTTGTACTGTTAAATTTATGCCTTGTGATGCACGGGTGTATTTGGTTAGTTTTCAAGTTACGACTTTATATGTTGATTATGTCATATCTTCTATTGTGAAAACTTTAATTAAATTCAGGATGGGGAAAGGAGGTAGGTCCTGTATTAAGGGACACACTTAGATTCTCTATTCTTGATGGGTTACCGCTATGTGTCGGTGGGTGGTGTCATTCGCTTTGTCGGACAGAGACTTCCCCGAGCATTCTAATACTTTTGAGTGATACCAGTTCAAAAAGGGACCATCAGGACAGATCCATTGGCATGTGGCTGAGCCAACCTTGGATGACACCTGACCCCTTTTTGCGAGATCGGGACGGACTCAGGGTAAATCCATACCTTGGGCGATACTTTGTCTTTTGAAATATTTCCTTGGATGGGCTCGTTGGTATTGGATAAATTCACGTATGTTCCGTAGCGATACCTTCGGGATGGGTTCGAACTCCAACTCGCAACTTGAACCTTAATAATGATTCACTTAAGGGTTATATTATTTCCATTTGAGTTTTTATTGAGAATTGAGATGCCCTTATGATATATGGAATTTCACCTGATTGACACTTGACTTAGACCCCATGTAAAAGCACACGCTTGGGGTATATACATCTTCCTTGTTGTACCGTGCTTTCTGGTTTTATATGTGTCTATGTGTGTGTTCGTGCATTTTGCTGACAGGTACCCTTTCAGACTACCAGCTTAGGTTGAAGTAGGTGATTAGGCATAGGTGTCATTTGGAACCCAAGCCGACTTATTTATTTCATTATGTTTAAATTAACTATCTGAAAATATTAAGTAATGGAACAGTTCATTTTATTGTTGCACGAAATAGAATGGTTTAGACACAGTGGGTGCCAGACTACTGGTATTTTATCTCACACCCTACTCGGGCATCATGGACACTCGAGTAGATTACATGCTCATAGGTATTGAAAAAGGGAAGTGTGCTGCTTCTGATGCTTGATTGTTTATTACTACTTAGGATAGACACTGGGGCACATGACTGGGCCTTGATCGTGATGCAGTTGCTACTTGTGTCCTTTCTTTTAGTTGACTGTGTGTTTGAGTTCTGTTTTCCATACTTTCAGTTTATACTCATATCATGGCATGACATACTTTTGTGAGCTTATAAACTTGGTTATTATCTTCCATTTGGATTTATTTATATTCCTTCTGCTGCAGTTTATTCATTCAGATTCTCCCACTATTGACTATTTGTTGATGTTTACTTCCACTATAATATTATTTATTACCAATGAGGGAAAAGTCTCCCCCACAGACACAAAAGAGCTCTCGCTACTAGTTGGAAGCCTTTGGAATTTGGGGAGATGTGCTTGAGGTTATGTAACCCACCGGTCCGGCCACCTTCTTAGAGGTGAGCCGGGTCGGGACGTTACAAAGTGGTATCAGATCTGGTTTTCATTTTGTCTTACTGTTTGGGTTAAACAGAAGACTGGGATATAGATATTTGGAATGTACCATGTTCTTGGACGTAGCTAACCCATGTATAGTGGAAACCCAAATCCCTGGGTTGGGATCGCAGTTGTTGATTATTCTAATTACTGTTGATATGATTTCACCATTGGGTGAGTCACTTGTATTGCATTTTTATTGTGTTGTTATTGTTGAAATAATGGGTTAACCATTTTATCCTAATTATACGAGGGAAATACATTCCATTCATCATAATAGGCACTATAGGATTTAAATTCCATGCATATTTCCATGCCATATCTACTTTCAGCTTGCATTTTCCTGTTTGCATGTGATTTTTGTTGTTCCTAGTGGTAAAAATTTTAATTGTGGGTTTATTGAATATAAAGTTGTGATATTTTGGTAGATGTTATCCTGACTTAACCTAGGAATGGACTGTATAACTATTTAGTAATTATTTTTAGTTGTCTCTTCCATATCGAAACCCATCTCTTGAGGCGGGTTGTCTTTTTTTTAGTGCTCAGAGGCAGGCTATGTACCTAACCTCTTTTGCACCTTACATGTTTTTTTCACCTTCTATACTCCTTGTCTAAGGGTGTGTGTTTGGCTGTTGTAGAAAAATGTCGTCACGACATCTTCTTAATGTGCCTCATGAGAGTGGCAATGCACGCATTCCAGAGATGGTGGGTCCTGAACCACCAGTGGTTCCTCTCGTAGAGCCTCCTGTGGAACTACCTCCTATCGATCTTCTGAGGGACCCTGACACTCAGTTCAGGGATAGTCTCCTCAGGTTTATGCATTCAGTTTAGAATATCCCCAAACCTACCCTGTTTATGGCAGACCTTACGCGGGACTTCCTACTGTATCACCCTCTCACCTTCTCAGGGAGTGGCGGCCCTCATGTTGTAGAGTCATGGATAGAAGCTATAAGGTGTATCTTCGACCACCTTGAGACACTCCAAGAGTGAAGGTTCAAGCTTTTAGTCTACATGCTCCGTGACTCTATCAAGCACCGGTGGGACGTTATTTCTCAGGATGAGAAGACCAGTGTCATGGCTTGAGTCGATTTCCAAGAAGCCTTCTACAATCACTTTTTTCTATAGACTCTGAGAGATGATCGTGTGCTAGAGTTCCTATATCTTCAGTAGGGTTCTATGATTGTGTTAGAGTATTCAAATAATTTCACCGAACATCATCATTTTTTCCCATCTCTGACTGGAGACGCACAGACTACTATGAGGCATTTTGAGGATGGACTTGAGTATACTATCTTCTCATAGGTGAACGTCTTTCATTTGACCACTTTTATGGATATCATGAACTAGGATCTAATCTCAGAGTGAAATTTCAGGGAAGCCAAACCAGTGATGCAGGGCGGTTCAGTTCCGAGACAGGGTGACGGCTCTTCTGGCATCAGGAAATGCCGTTTTGAAAGTTCACGTGGGGGAAATCCTAGCCAAATAGCACGTCTTGATAGCTCTGTCACATGTTATCAGTGTGGTACAGATGGTCACAAGAAGCCACAGTTCATGAGAGATCTAAATGAGTACTGAGCTTGTGGAAGGATGGGTCACCTTTAGTGTTTCTGTCGTTTCGTCTCTTCAGTATCCAGTGGTAGAGGATCCGCACCTACACCTCCGTCAGTTATGGGATCTATGACTCCACAGCAGGCTGGAAGTTATTTTTCCACCAGTCGATCAGGCTGAAGTAATGGTTGAGGTCGTGGTCGAGGAAATCAAGTTCCGGATTATCAGCATCAGTAGAGTTGACCTGATCATGCCAACTTGGAAGCGTATCAGGGTCGTGGCTCAGTTATCATGTACGCATTGCAATCAGCACCAAAGGAGAATATTGAAAGTCCATCTACAGTGAGAGGTATGATCCTAGTAGCTTCTACTTTAGTTTCTTCTCTTTTTGATACTGATGCATCACACTCCTTTATATCTACTATTGTTGTTGAGAGTCTTTGTTTTCCAATTTAGTATCATTGCGGCGTCATGTCTCTTGACACTCCGCTTGGGGTTAGGGCAGACGGCATACACTAGTGCCAAGAGTGCCCCCCTTGAGCTAGGTGAGTACCGTTTTGTTTGTAATTTCTATATCCTTGACATGTCTGGCATCGAAGTCATCATCGGTGTGAACTGTATTTCTTCTTATCATGACCAAGTGGATTTCTATCATCGTCGAGTGTCCTTTAAATCCCAAAGGGTGACACATATCTTCACAAAGGAGAATGGGATATGCAGGCAGACCGAGCTAATCCTAACTACGTAGGGTTGGGCAGGGTGACAGCTCAGTTGGAAAGTCTCTTCATGAGAGATTAGGGAACACACATAGTTGAATTTCCTCTAGTGGTGGACCTTTTTAGGGATTTCTTCTCTGACTATTTCTCTGGCTTACCACCTATGAGAGACGTGGAGTTCACTATCGAGCTCATGCCAGGTGTGGCACCAATGTATATTCCTCCCTATATGATGGCACCAACAGAGCTACATGAACTCAAAAAGCATCTTGAAGACATTGAGGCTAAGGGTTTCATCAAACCTAACACATCGTCATGGGTTTCAACTATCCTTTTTTCCAAAAAGTCATACAGTACTCTATGTTTATGTGTGGATTATCTTTGAATCAATCAGCTCACAGTAAAGAATCGATATCCATTGCCTCGTATAGATGACCTCTTTGATTAGCTCCAGGGAGAAACTATTTTCTACAAGATTGATCTGAGGTCAGTATATCACCAATTTCATGTACAAGTATCTGACATACCACATACGGCATTCAGATGTAGGTACGGCTTGTACGAGTATCTAGTTATGCCTTTCGGCCTCACGAATGCGTCGGTAGTCTTCATGGATCTGATGAATCGGGTTTTTCATCTGTATCTTGATTCCTTTATGGTAGTCTTGGTGGATGAAATCTTAGTGTATTCGTGTTCTAGACACAACCATGCAACCCATATTGAGATCATGCTGAGTACACTGAGAGAGCACCAGTTATACGCTATGCTCAATAAATTCCACTTTTCGATTGATAAGGTACACTTCTTGGGTCATATTATATCTAAATTTTGGGTATCAGTTGACCCATAAAAACTGAGCGTCGTGGTTTTATGGGATCATACCAAGGGTGTCTTCGACATCTGTAGTTTCTTAGGGCTTACTGGCTATTACAGGCGATACATCCAGGATTTCTCCCGCTTAGCAGCGCCTCTTAAGACATTGACTAAGAAAGGTGTATAGTTCATCTGGTCAAAAGGTTATGAAAAGTATTTTCACGAATTGAAAGGAAGACAAACCTCATCCCCAATCCTGATTCTTCCTGAACCTGGTAAGAGATATATAGTTTATTGTGACGCTTTAGGAATTGGACTGGGTGCAGTTTTGATGCAGGGTTATCGAGTTGTGGCTTATGGATTCCTCCAGCTAAGACCTCATGAGTGGAACTATCCTACCCACGAACTTGAGTTTTCAGTTTTTGTTCATGCTCGATGCTATTGGAGACACTATTTTTTGAGTGAGATATTCATTGTTTACACGAATCATAAAAGCTTGAAATATATCTCCACGCAACAAGACTTGAACTTAAGGAAACGCAGGTTGGTCAAATACTTGCAATAGTTTGATTTTGAGCTTGCCTATACCCCTAGTAAAGGTAATGTTGTGGCAGATGCTTTAAACCACAAGACATAGTCATAGGTCGTGCAGGTAGCCAGCAGTGAGTGGAAAATGATGGCCTTGTTTTCAGAGATTCATCTGGAGGTTCAGGAGAAGAGTGGACAACCAGTTCTAATAACTCTTGTAGTTACATCCTCTCTTCTAGAGAAAGTCTGCAGGCAACAGTTTACTGATCCTGAGGGGATCGTTTTGATGGAAAGTTTTACAGGAGAGAAGCCACCTCCCGGTTGGGTTGTTAATGGCAGTGAAACTCTCCTTTTCAGTGGCCGTTCATGGGCACCTTCAGGTATGTGGGAAGAGATGATGATGGAATCTCACACCTCTGTTTGGTCAGTTCACTATGGGTTGACCAAGATGTACAGAGACATGTGTGGACAGTATTGGTGGTCTGGTATGAAAAATCAGATAGTAGGTTTCATCACTCAGTGCTCCACCATCCAACAGGGGAAGGCAGAGAAACACCGACCTGATAGACTCCTACAGCCTCTATCCATTCCTGAATGTAAATGGAGTGACATCACCATGGATTTCATTACAGGCCTTCCAAATTTTCTCGAGGCAGCGATGCAGTATGGGTAGTTGTCGATAGGTTGACCAAGGTTGCACACTTCTTGCCTATCCGAGATTCCTTTTTGATTGATGAGTTTGGAAAGTAGTATATCCAAGAGATTGTGCGACTTCATGGTGTACCTCATTCTATTATATCGGACAGGGATGCCCACTTTACGTCAATGTTCTGTCAATGGTTGCAAAAGGCACTAGGATCACAGGTACTTCTGAGTACTATATATCACCCTCATTCTAATGAGATGTCTTAGAGAACTATACGAGTGTTATAGGATATGTTACTCGCATGTATCCTTGATTTTAGAGGCTCCAGGGAGAATAATTCAACTCTTTTTGAGTTTACCTATAATAACAACTTCCATGAGACAATTCAAATGGCTCTATATGAGGACCTCTATGGTAGATCATGTCGTTCACCTTTATACTGGCTCGAAGCAGGTGAGACAGCTCTATTGGGTCCTTATCTCATTCAGGAGACTTATGAAAAAGTTTAGTTGATTCAGAAGTGTATGACTACAGCTCAGTCCAGAAATAAGTCTTATAATGATCGTCGTCGTAGACCCCTGTAGTTTGAGGTGGGACATCGAGTCTTTTTGTGTGTTTCTCCGAGGTTGGGTCACAGGCGGATCAGGAGGCAGGGGAAGTTATCACCGAGATACATCAGGCTATTTGAGATAGTGGAGAGAGTTGGGCAGGTAGCCTATCGGTTATAGTGAAATCATAGGTATCATTCCATGCACGACATTTTCCATGTGTCTTAGGTCTGACAATATCATCTAGATCTGTCTCATTATTTTGACACTGACAACATCAAACTTGACGCTGATGCATCCTTTATGGAGAATCTGATCCGTATCATCGACCGTATCATGAAGGTCCTCTGAGTCAAGTTAGTCCCTCTGTTTCGGGTGTTGTGGGAACATGAACGCGTTCAGGACGAGACCTGGGAGCGAGAGACGGATGTATGAGCTCAGTGGCCAGAGCTTTTCTCTGGCGACATTCCACTACCCTCGAAAGGGAAACTCAGAGATGAGTTGTCTTAATGTGGGGATGTTGTAACATCTCAGACTTAATCAAGTATAGACCGTTTTAATTTTAATGCAGTATAATTAATTAAGCATCCTGGGGCGTGTGCCTGCGCACCACGTAGCGGGTCCCATGAATCTTTTAAATTAATTTAATTAACTGCATCCTTTTAATGAAAATGCAAGGTCGTGCCTTAGCGCGATGTTCGGGTTTAAATAATTAATTAAAGACTGAAAAATAATAATAAGATATTTAAATAATATTTAAGATAAATCAATAAAGGATGAAAAGAAATTTTTAAATAAAATATAATGGGGGCTACGGGAAAAATAAAAATAATTAAAATGAGGGATTTCCATTTTTAATTATTTTTATCTTTTATTTCCCTTCCATCCTTTTATTTTATTTTATTCTTTTCTTTTATTTAATTTTTCCTTATATTTTATTTTTCTCTTATTTTTCTTTCTTTTCTTTTTCTTTCTTTTCTTTCTTTTTTTCTCTTCTCCTCTCTCCCCCTCCCTTCACTCACGGCAAACCCCTCCTCTCCCCTAGGTGGCGCACCAACCAGCAGCCCCTTCGGAAGGTCGCTACTCCTCTATCTGACGTCTAATTCCTTCTCCATAAGGTGAGTAGTAAACCTTATGGAAAGGCTAACATTTATCAAGAGGAATTGTTCAATTTGGTTGAGTATTCTACGCGCAGTCCGTTGTAGAATATTTTTACCCTATTTTGGGGTTTTTCAAAAATACATTGTTTTTATCTGTTTTAGGTCAAATAAATGCTTACCACGGATCTTAGAGTCATCTACGACTACAAGGTTGGGTGACTACTCACTTCCCCTCCATTTCGTTGGGGTTAATAAAAACACAACGTTCTTCCATTAGTCAGTGGCTACCATCTTTGTGCATTTTTACCCAATTTAAATATCTTAATTGTTTTGACTAATTTTTTCATCCTTAATCATTTTAGATTAATTTTTTTGAATTGTTTCAAAAATATCGAACACCCTTTGGGGGTGCCTATATAGTCTTAGTATCTTTTCATTATCCGGGTTATTATTTTAATTAACTGCAGGTATTGAGAAACCCTTTTTTATTGTTTTTTTAATTAAATAAATAGTTTTTTGAATTGTTGCAACAAAGTCGAACACCCCTTTGGGTGTGCCGACATGGTCGGCGTAACCTTTCGTTATCTGGGTTTATTGTTTGATTAATTTCATGTGTTGCGAAGCCCTTTTTATTGTAATTAAATTAAATAAATAGTTTCTTTGAACATGAACTTGAATTGTTGGATCATTAGAACTTAGTTTTGATGAAATTTTTATTATTTAAATGTGCATTATTGTCACAAACCAAGTCAGGTTTCCATTAAAACGATGCCTGACCCGGTCCGCGGAAAGGCCCGAAGGGCATTCCCGATCCCCACGAGCTTGCACAAGTTCCCGGGTATCACAAATAAAACATGGGAATGGTTTCCACGAATAAACAAACATGAAACAATTATAAAGATGAATAAATTTAAAACTAAGGTTAACAACCAAACATTCCCTTAAACTAAGGTCAAAATAAATGTTTACAACTTGAACAAAAAAACCAAAGGGGGTGAAAGTAAAGGAAAATCTAAAAGGCACTAACTCAAACCTCTGTGAAACATGAGGAGTCACATCCCCAAGCCATGTCCACCAAACCGACACAGGAGTACCACTGACAACCTGAAACACCCATGCTATGCTCGATGCCTAAACCTGGAAAGAAAAGGAAATTGAATCTATATACACCCAAAGGTGTATGTAGGGTGTGAGATAAAAGCCCAGTAGGATGCCACCGAGAAAAGGTTCCATGCATAATTATTAAATGACAAATACATTTTAAATTTAATGGAATAAAAATAAATAAGTGCTTAAATAATTTTAATGAAATAAGTTTTTAAGGAATACTACTCTAAAAGGAAAACAACTTAAATTAACACACACACACACACACACACTTTCTTGGTAACCCCAACGTCACACTGTGTGCCGATGGTGAGTACAAAGAAAAAGAGGACCACAATACATGGGAGAGGCCCTAAAGATACTAGCGAGAAGTGGGACCCTATAACATTGTGTCTCGATGAAAAATGGTATAAAAACACAACAATATATGTTCTCGTGAACGCTCCACTAGTAGGGAAACACATCCATAACCTAGTGGTCTCCAAACATCATCCAAAAGTTTAGTTAGTGTTGTAGTCGCTAATCCAGCTAAGTGAAACCGGGACGATGCCACTTTCATGTCAGTATCACACTAGTTCTAGTCCGCCCACATAGTACCAAGGCTTCCCGTTTGTGCTCAAGTAGTTAAGATTTCAAGTCTTATGTCATAATCACATACTCAAACCAAAGAAGACACTATGCACACCAAAACCACCATTTGCACACACAAAATCCATTTGAAATAAGATTCACACTAAAAATATCCCAAAACTAAATCTGCATCACTTACACAACCAATTAAAATTACTGCACAGTCAAAGAGACCACTTTCAGCATCAAACACTCCATTAAAATAATTTATTAAGCAATTTCCACACATGTCGCATGAATTTACCCACCAAAAACAAATACACAATTTAACCCAAACAAATTTTCACCCTTAATAATTATTTAATAAAAAAATTCAAATTTTAATAAACAAATTTTAAAGAGAAAAACAACGCTTTACACACTATACCAACCCAAACCCTCTTACACGACCACACGCACACAACGCCACCTTAGGAACACAATTTGTATCATGCACGCAATTAAAGAAACCACCCACACAGTTAAAAAGACCATTACCTCAAATAGACAAACCGCCAGAAAAAAACCTGCCAACCCATTTAAAAATATGTCGTACGACTAAAACACCAAAAATTACCTTAAATGCTCACATATAAGACAGAACACATACCGACACTACACCAAAACACCAATTTCACTTCTTGCACATCCTAACAAAGTAACTACACAGTTTATAAAACACTATTGAATAGTCCGACATGGGTTTTCACAGCAATAACATACTCGTATTATCTGAAAACACTAATAAACACATTAAGACATATTAAACCTCAAGTAAAAAATTAAATTACACTAAAAAAACTAATTATTAAGCTAACCTCACAATAAAAAAAACACTAAAAATTAACCAGAGATAAGATCTCAGCAGCAAGTATACATATGGTGACAACACACTACTAAAAAATTTCTATTCATATTAAAATTCAAGGAATATCAACATCGATCCACACAAATTAATTAAATAACACTCTAAACTAATTAAACTTTAAAATTAATTAATCAAATAAAAATTAAACATGGAACCACCGACCTCGGTGTAGTCCAACATCGTAAATTTGGTGCGCAAAGTCTGCCGCAATTCAATTGAACCACAGATCAACTCATTTATGCCCTAATTCAAGAATGTATTCCAATTATATCCCTATTAGACCCTAAAATCATAACATGTGACCATTTATACCCAAAATCGAACCAAATAAACACACACAAAAACCTTATAGAGATTAGGAAAAGACTTACCAGCACAAGAAGAATGGGGGAGAAAAGGGGGGGTTTCTGAAGGCACACCACATCATAAAATAGGATGGTGTGTGGCTGTGAAAAGGAAAAAAAGGCCAAGAGGTCACCAGAAACTGGTGCGAGACTGCTGCATTGTGCGAAGTGGCTGAGGGGGTTCGGCGCGATTCGGTGGTCTGGTGAGAAACAAAATGGGCATAGGCTGATTTCTTCGGAACAGAGGTGATGCATGCAGGGATGGACGAAGGTCGTGAGCCATAATTCTCTAATTATGGGGAGTATAATAAGTTGAATCCATGACCGATCGTAGATGGAGGTAGTGAGATGTGGGTGTTGTGAGTGGTGGGTGGTGGGCTATGTGTGCGGCTAGGGTTTGGAGGAGGGGTGCGGAGGGTGGTCATCGGACGAAAGGAGGGTGCCGCCATATGGGGAGGCTGGCTGGAGCACTGATGAGGAGGATTCCGATTTGGGGGCCGCGTGCACAAGGGGAGTCCATCTAGAGGTGTTGTGCGCCGGTGGGAGGAGAGGCAGCGAAACAGGGCGGTGCAAGGTGATATGGTCGGGGGAGGGAGGGTGCGGCAGTTAGGGTTGGACAAGGGGTAGGGTTGCTCTACCATTAGGGAGAGAAGAATAGTTTTGCATGGGTAGGGTTTCACAAAAGGGGGTAGGTGACAGGAGAGAGAGAGAGTGAGGAAGAGGGAGGGAAAAAAGTAAAAAAAAAGAAAGAAAATAAAATAAACAATCAAAGGGAAAATAAAATAAAAAATATAAGAGGATTAAAAAACCTAATAAATAATAATGAATTTATCACTAATAACAAAAATAAAATAATAAAACCAACCATAATAGTAATAAATTTATTAATCGAGGTTGGAAACTGCACACGATCGTGTGCGCAGTCGTATGCGCGGTCACGCGCCCGATCACGCACCCGTGTAATAATAAAAATAATAATAATACTTCCTCTTATTAAAGTTGTTCACTACACATGTTCATGTTTCAAAACAAAACCAGTTCAAAGTGCCGCTAAAAAGCGAGACACAAAATAATAAAATAAAAGAAGCACTAGGTTTGGGTGTGACAATTATCCGCGGAGGTTGATATGATATATATACTTCCTTGAAATTTGTTATGTTGTACTATTAAATTTATGCCTTGTGATGCATAGGTGTATCTAGTTAGTTTTCAAGCTACAACTTTATATGCTGATTATGTCATATTTGCTGTCGTGAAAACATTAAATAAATTTAGGGTGGTGAAAGGAGGTGGGTCCTGTATTAAGGTCCTCACTTAGATCTTCCATTCCTGATGGGTTACCTCTATTTTTTGGGGGGTGGTGTCATTGGTTTGGCCAGACCGAGACTTCCCCGTGATTTCTAATAATTTTGAGTGATACCAGTTCCAAAAGGTCCCATCAGGATAGATCCGTCGGCAATGTGGATAAGCCAGCCTCAGATGACACCAGACCCCTTTTTACAAGATCGGGACAAACTCAGGGTAAAGCCATACCTTGGGAGATACTTGTTCTTTTGAAATATTGTCTTGGACGGGCTCGGTGGTATTGGATAAATTGACGGATGTTCCGTAGCAATACCTTTGGGATAGGCTCGGACTCCAACTCTCAACTTGAACCTTAACAATAATGCACTTAAGGGTTATATTATTTCCATTTGAGTTTTTCTTGAGAATTGAGATTCCCTTCTGATATGTGGAATTTCACCTGGTTGACACTTGACTTAGCCCCAAGTCAAAGCATATGCTTGGGGTATATACATCTTCCTTGTTGTACCGTGCTTTCCGGTTTTATATATATATTCGTCTTCATGCATTCTGCTGACAGGTACCCTTTCAGACTACCATCTTAGGCTAAAGTAGGTGATTAGGCATGGGTGCCGTTTGGAACCCAAGCCAATTTATTTATTTCTTTACATTTAAATTAATTATCTGAAAATATTAAGTAACGACACACTTCATTTTATTGCTGCATGAAATGGAAAGGTTTAGACATTATGGGTTCCAGCTTAGTGGGATTTTATCTCACACCTTGCTCGGGCGTCGTGGACACCCGAGTAGATTACATGCTCACAGGTATTGACAAAGGCAAGCGTGCTGCTTCCGATGCTTGACTGTTCATTACTGCTTAGGATGGAGACTGGGGCAGAGGACCGGGCCTTTCTCGTGATGCAGTTATTGCTTGTGTATTTTCTTTTAGTTTCTTGTGTGTTTGAGTTCTGTTTTCTGTACTTTCAGTTTAGAATCATATCATGGCATGCCATCCTTTTATGAGATTCCGCACTTGGTTATTATCTTTCAGTTGGATTTATTTATATTGCTTCTACTGTATTTTATTCATTCGCATGCTCCCGCTATTGATTATTTGATGTTGTTTACTTTCGCTGTAATATTATTTATTACCTATGAGTGAATAGTCTCCCTCACAGACACAAAAGAGCCCTCGCTGCTAGTCGGTAGCCTCTGGAATTCGGGGAGATGCGCTTGAGGTTATGTAACACACTGGTCTGTCCACCGCCTTAGAGGTGATCCGGGTCGGGACGTTATAGATAGCATCACTTAGATTTTCCATTAACCATTCCTATGTTTATATCCAATAACTTAATCATGATTTAAGTCATTTTCGGGGGAATTTCAAGCTCATCGAGATCACGAACCAAACCATGTACGTCAAACCACCCCATGAAATACTTACTGTTGCACACCTTACTCATAGGGTTTTTTCTAGTGTATTTAAGGGATATATATCAATACCATAATAATATGAATATTATATTGTATAAAATAATTTTTATATTTCCTTCTTATCGTTACTTTGTAAACAAATTTTATTTTTATATAATAAAACAAAAATAGTATTTTTAATTAGTATTCAATTTAAATTAAGATGTTTATTTTGATGAATTAATGGATTTTTCAAAAAAATAATATTTTAAGAAAGTATTATTATTAAATAATTTTTATCAAATATAAGTGATCATATAATTTTTATGATCTCAAATGTAATTTTATAAGGGTTCAAAAACTATTGTTGTCAAAAAACCCATCATTTCTCAATAAATATTGATTCATATATTAAAATTGAAAATACTCATATTTTGAAAATTATTTTGAGAATATTAATATTATTTTTGGAGTCATAACATATAAATTATTCAATAGTTATTTTTTCGTAATTTTCCAAGACAATCATATTTTCGGGAAAAAATTAAATACTGTTTTAATATACGGTGTGTATTATGACAACATAATGACCCAAAAGTGAAGTAATAAATACTATAAAGGATATAAAAACCAAATATATGTTTTTCCTTTAAAATAATTCTATTTCATGTTTATTTTATTAATTTCATAAGGCCTTTATGAGTCCTCCAAAACCATTAATATATTTTTATGTTTTAAAATCATTTCTTTAAGAGTATGAATCAATTACACATAAGAAGTGTTATTATTTTATTAATTTTATCCATTTAATTATAAAATAATTAAAACTATATCTATTTATTATAAACCATGGGAAAAACTCTGGGAGGCTTTTTCATTTTGGTTATTTTATTATATAGAGTCTAAAACCTAAGTGTGGGGAATAATAAAGAACTCATCTCACTTTTCCAATATAAATACACCAAATATTCCATTTATATTCACTCTAAAATACTTGGAGCACATACTTACTCTTTTAAACCCTATATATATTCCTCTAAATGTTTCCAAAATCTCTCAAGAAGCTCCTCCCAATCATTTGGAATCACACTCTCAAGGTAAGGGATCCTCCCTTTCATCCCTTTATTCAATAATATTCTTCATTTTATTCCCTTTTATTTTCAATTCCTAATGTCAGGGTGTGTTTTTTCACATACCCCATACTAAAATTATGATATCTAAATGATTATATAACCCTTTCACTCTCATTAATCCATCCCATGAACATTTATGTTCCCCCGATATACTGCTGAAATTTCACAGTGAGATTCCATGTCAAAACATGTCTTGTGAATACCCATACCCAGTTCCTATAAAGGGTGTTTAACATTATGAACTTATAATAATTTTATTGGGAACATACATGTATTTATTACACACTCCATGATCTTGGAATAAAATGTGATGAAAAATTATTCCATGTTTTATGATCTATGTGACACACTTGAGCATGAGAATGAAATGAAAGTGATAGGTGTGCATAGAATTATATAGTGATCCAATGCATTGGGTAATGTTTAGTCACATGAGAATCATGTTTGTATAGGTAGTAAATCTAATTCCTTTATGGTACTTATTTCATCATAATGTCTTGTAAGTTATCCTTGACTTATTTTTATGATGTGGTGTTTTAAGTTGTTGTCACATTTCCCATGTTACCTTTATTTTATCATGTTATACCATGCCTCATTGTTCATGTTTATGATTATCATTCCTTTTATGTACCATTGATATTATTATTTTCTTACATGTATTACCTTTTTCATGTTATCACATTTTTATTCCATTGTTTTGGATTATAGCTCACTTCTTTCTTATGTATGTCCCTAGGTTTTCCCATTCAGTTTTAAGTACGAAGGAATATTATGAACATTATAAGGAGGTTTTAAATAAATATGATGTATTTCCTTTTTTAAGTCGTTATTTTATGTATCTAATTTAAAAAGACACTATCTTTATTGATCTTATGGGTTTTATTAGGTTTAATGTTATGTACTAAATCATGAATTAATGTTTAACAAAGAGAAGGTTTGTCATAATAGTAAATATAATGGAAATAATAATAAGAAACCCAATCATAATAGGTCTAAATGTAAATCTAAATCTAGTCAAGTAACTTGTTGTAATTACACAAAACCTAGACATATTTCTACAAAATGATTCAAGACAAAAAATAATAAGAATCCTGATGGATCATTTTATGATTCTCTCTTAGTTGATTCTAGTTTTGATAGTGTTGAGGTTCTTAATGTGTCTACACATGATATGTATAATGAGTGGGTTCTAGAATTAGTTTTTTCTTTCAACAAGTGTCTAGAAAAATAATCCTTTCAATATTTAAATAAAAGGGTATAGGGAAAAGTTATTCTTGGAAACAATAAGAGGCGTGCGGTTCAATGTAGAGGGTTAGTCCTATTAGATCTCCATGACCATTCTATTGTCACCTTATTTTATGTAAGGTGGGTCCCCAACCCACATAAAAAATTAATCTCCTTAGTTGTTTTAATCTGTAAAGGGTATATCTTCAAGATTGAATTAGGTTTTCTAAAGATATCCATATCCTCTAGAATAGTATTTAAAGGGAATTTCGTTAATGGGATCTATGTTTTGGAAGGAGAAACATTCTATTGACAATTGGGCAACACCTATGTTACCAAAACTGATAATAATATGTTATGACATAAGAGGTTGAGACAGGTCAACTCTAAGGCTATTCAGGAGATTAACAAACCTAGATTCCTCAATGATGTAACACTTTGTGATTTATTCGTTTGTGAGGATTTTGTTTTGAGAAAATCCAAAAGAGTCAATTTTAGTAGGTATTCCTTTAAGGCCACCCAACCACTTGAATACATCCACTTTGATTTGTGGAATCATACTAGTACTACCTCTCATTTCATATGCTCTTAATTCCAGACCTTCATTTGTTATTTTTGCTAAAACGTGTGGATTTATGTCTTAAAAAATAAATATGTTGTTTTTGAAACATTTAAAACCTATAAATCCCTTATTAAAAGTCAAATTGGGAGGAAGTTTAAGGTCATGAGGACATATTATTTGTTAAAAATACATGTTAGCTGATTTCATAAAATTATGTGAGTCAAAAGGAATTGTGTGGCGTTTTAATGTTAGGGGAACTACCTAAAGGAATGTGTTGGATAAGCAGATGAACCATGCTATATTGGAAAGGATCTATAGAATGCAAGTTTTCATGAGCCTACATAAATCTTTTTGGGAAAAGGATTCAAATAATACATTCTAACTTATTAATATATTACCTTTAGTTTACAACCAATTAAAAACTCTAGAAGAATTATGGAATAGTATACCCCTACATATAGTCATTTGAGAATGTTTGGGTGTACAACATATGCTCATTTTAAAATAAATAATTTAGAACCTAGATCTCTTAAGTGTGTTTTTGTAGGGTTCCCTAAGGGGTTAAAGGGTAAAAAATGTGGGTTTGATAAACCCGATAATGAAAAGTGTATTATAAGTCAATATGTGGTTTTCCATGAACATTTTTCTCCAAAATCTATATATTTAACTGATCAAACTAACCACACACCTCAAAATGATTGTGTTAAGATTGACCAGTCCACCCAATTTGAGTATACTATTGAGTTTTCTCTACTTGAACCTCAATCTGTGATCCATTCTCACTCAATCTCTGATTTAGAGAGTGGTAGTGATCCTCCTAATGTTGCTGGTGATCACTAGCTCACCAGAGATAAGGAATAGAGTGTTATAAGCCCCTGATCATTTTGGACAGTATGATATGGCCTATTTTACTTTCCTTGTAGCCTAGTATCTTGAATCTGAGGATCCTCAAATGTACAAAAAAATCTATTGAAGATGGATATTATAAACAATTAATCTCTTCTATGGATGATGATATGAACTCTTTAAAGAAGAAGAATTTGTGGTGTGTTGTTTAAAAACCATATAATGCCAATATAATATAATACAAGTGGATATTTAAAATAAAATAGGACAAAACTAGAGATTAAAATATTATTTTTAAGTCTATACTGGTGGCTAGGGGATTCCTATAAAGATAATGGATAGATTACAGTGAAATTTTCACTCTTGTGGTTAAATACTCATCGATCTAATTGCTACTTTCTTATTTTTCTTTCCATCATTTTCTCATTGACAAACCTGATGTTAAAACAATATTTCTATATTGGTATATTTATTAAAAGATTTATATGTCACCTTCATAAGGTTACCTGAATGAATTCAAAGAAAAATAATTATATCTTTTAAAAAATCATTATATTGTTTAAATAATACATCTTGATAATGATATAAAAAGTTTGACTCATTCGCTATTTACTATCAATTTAGTCAAAGTAAACATGATTCTTTTTTCTATTACAAAACTATTAAAAAATCAATGCTATATCAGATGTTATTTTCATATAATATGATGATCATATGAAAATATATGAAACCTATAACTTCTGAGAAATCTTATTTAAAGAATTCCTTTAAAATGAATGAATTAGGTTTTGTAAATAAAATACTAGGTATGTAAATTATTAGAGGTAAAAATAAAAACAAGTTGCATTTGTCTCAGCATGCTTACATATTAAAGGCCATTAAAGATATTTTATTGAGCCTATTAATCATTTTGGTGTGCCTTTTTCCTAGAACATCAAGTTTTCACTGTCTCAAGAATCGATATCAAGTGCTAACATTGAATATATGTCTTGAATTCCTTATGCCAGTATTATTAAGAGTATCGCGTGCTACATGATATGAACTGGACCCAATGTTTCATTTTCTACAAGTACACTTAGCTTTTTTAGGGTTAACTCAAGCAAGCCACACTGGAAAGCCCTAAATTGGATTCTTAGATATTATGTTTCATGTTATACATGTACTCTTAGTTGTTTCATGTATAACCCGAGAAAGCCACACTGTCAATCCCTCAAGTGGCTTCATAGATATTTTTTTACTGTACCATCTCTCTCTTTATGTTTTGGTAAAAATATAAATATTGTTGAACTTGTTACTAGATATGTAGATTCATATTATACATGTAATATGGAAAACATTTTATGGTAGATCAATCATATTAATTATCTTTATGAGAAAGGTGTATGGTATTTCCAACTTATATAAAATTGAATAAAAATTATGATAAATAGATAATTTGTAAACAATAATATGTAATTTCAGAAGTGGAAACATACATATGTATCAAGGAAGTCAAAACGACCATATGTTGAATCATGAATACACACTACAGACCTTAGTTTTTCTCCACCACTATTCAATATAAAACTATCTGTCTCAGCATGCTTACATATTAAAGGCCCTTAAAAGTTATTTTGTTGAGTCTCTTATACCTGTTAATGTGCCTTTTTTCTAACACATCAACCTTTCACTATCTCAAGCACTGATCTCAAGTTCTAAAATTGAATATATGTCTTGAATTATTTATTCCACCTTTATTAGAAGTATCATGCACTCCATGATATGAACTAGACCTAATGTTTCATTTTCTACATGAACTCCTAGTTATTTCATGGCTAACCCAGGCAAGACACATTGGTAAACCCTCATGTGGATTCATGAATATGCTTCTGTTTCACCTTATCAATATTTTTTTGGTAAAAATATATATATTTATATTGGGTCGGTCTTATTAATGATTCTGGTGAGAAAATTGTATGGTATTTCTAGCGTATATTATATTGAATAACATTTATGATAAATAGAAAATTTGTAAACTATAATATGTAATTGTATAAGTGGAAACATACATCTATATCAAGGAAGTCAAAAAACTAGATGTTGAATCATTAATTCAAACTAATGACCCTAGTTTTTCTCCATCACTATTCAATACACAACTAACAACATTAAACACCCCTATGAATTCATATTATTTAGAGGATAACTCTACAAAATTTATGTTTGGAGCAGCCATACATGACATAGTATAATGATTTTATCACTCTTTCCAATGTAAATAAAATTCTATAGTTTGATTGGTTAGGAGCATCCATCACAAAACTAATATATGTGGTATGTTGAAAAGAATAATTTTTTTTATTTTTTGATGTATGATTTCTAGTACAATTTTAACAATGTATTTTTTATTCCGATTTTTTATATAAAAGTTGAATCTATTCTAGAATTTGTACATAAATTCATATTTATAAGACCCCATATTCATTCATCAGAATACATAATGATGAGTGAAGGTGAATTTTTAGATAATGTTGAAAAAAATCCACTGTGTTTAAAGAAAAGTCTAAATATGATAATAGATATCATGTAAGAGTGAAAATATATACATCATTTACTATTACAATAATATGTTGTTATTAATGTGTAGTATTTATTATTGTTTAATTTTTTTAGGATGAACTATATGAGGATTATAAAAAATCTAGTTAATCAATGATATACTTTTTCAATCCACTATATGAGTATTTAAAAACTATGTCGCACATGATGTCACTTAATAACTAGTAAACATTATATTCTAAATGTTTTATTATATGTTATATAATATGAATTAACATTCATTTTTATTGTAGTATAATTATTATGTATCTATTTGTAGGGGTTTAATTCAGATGAACTTGAATAATTGTCTGGATTACTATAGATGGAAAACTATTATGGCATATACACTGATAGTTTAGTGTATATTGAACATGAAACAAATATCATGTAATTATAAATGTTCTTGAAATTCCCAAAACATCCAAATATCAACAACTATTTTTTCTTGGCTTGAATTTCATTGAATGTTATAAAATCCCATAGAATACTCAGACCCTATTAATATCTATTATATGTTTCAGTTTTTCAATATATATACTTTTAGTTGAATGCTTTGGTAAGTATTATTTATATTTTTTCCACACTAAAAAAACATTGTTTATAACTCTAATTTGATCATATAAATGAATTCAGGGATGGAGAGGTAGGTTATATTATGTTACAACATTCAGTTAATTCATGAAAATGTATTTATATAAAGCTTATTTAATTTTAATATCTAAAACTATGCTTTACATTTGAGTGAAAAATCCTGATTAGAATCTGGGTAAGATTAATCAATTAATTATAAATATCAATGTATTAAAATACCAAAAAAAATTATGCATGAAATGTATGTATAAAATCACCCACAATTGAATTCATGCTTTGCCTCAAGAATGAAATCTTAACAAACTACAAAGTATGGTCACCCTACCATGCATTAAATTCAATGTCGAAGAAAGTGATTGATCAAATGGGGAATTAAATGTTTGAGACTCACACGGGTAAATTTAATCTACTCCTCACTTCACAAAGAAACATTTAAATAATTTTTTTTATATTTATTCTTTTGAAATAGACACTCTATTTCATTCTTTAACTTGTATTTAAAAATTATTTATTAATATGTATTCCATTTTCAATCTACCTCATTTTGATTTTTCTGTTCATAATAAATGTATAAATGTGAACAGAGTTATACACATAACACAAAAAAACTAACTTACCATAGGATTGTAAGACATATAGCATCTCCACTACATAAATAAAGAGATCATATCTAATCATGAATACTTTACATCAAGGTTCAAATGTTTGTGAGGCTTTAGGGTAGGCGGGTAAAATATGTGAAAAAAATAAAAGTAAAAAATGATATTTTACATTAAAGTATAATGAATAATATCAAAAGATAAGATCAATGAAATACTCTTGTAATGATACATATGTCATATCTCTATTCTATAGAGCTTAAAGTGTGCACATGATACAGGTAAGCATAATGAATTAATCTTTGTCTTATGATTTTTTTTTCTTTTACATTATGTATAATTATTTTCCCTTTATTTTTTTAATTTTATGCTTAAAAAATCCCACATCCACCACCAAACCACATACAATCAAAAGATCATCAGATTAAAAAAGGTTATTTTGTGTCCTCTAAATATACAATCTTTTTTTCATTTTTTTTGTTACAATAGAGATGAATAATATAGTATAATAAAAACATGAACTCTCCAAAAATCATAAGAAAAATCCCTAGAAAAGTATCCTTAATGAATTATGTCCCCATAACCATTGACAACCTCCCCCCAACACCTATTCTTTTAAATATAAAATAGCACACTTAGAGTAAGGTATGAAAGGATATAATAGGCTGGAAACATGGATATTTTCCTATAAAGTTCATCCAAGTATTGTATAGTAAAAACAAGGATAAATGTAAGGTGGGTAAAAGGATAAAGGGATACAAAATAAAATGCCTCAGTCATATAAAATGTGGTTTTGTTTAGTCATAATATTGATAAGATGATAAGAAGTTTCTAGAAGATGCCATGGTCAATTCACTCAAGAAATATAATATAGACAAAATGTGAAATATTGGTTGAGGATTTATCTCAGGAATGAGATGAATGGTTAGGAAAATCACTTACCACAATTCAATATGAATAAAAATATCATAAATTTAAGGGTTTCCAACTCTTAGAAAAAAAATTCATTTACAAAAATCCATATGTACCAATAAGTCTTGATTTATAAAACCAGAATCTCCATGTTTATCTTTATTAATTAATCCCCCCTTTTTCATTATTCAAATTTATTGACAAAGAAATTAAAAACATGGCATGAAAATTTTCTTAAGCAATTTCATCTCTCCTAGTTTAGTTGATTAAAGAAATAATCAATTATGGGGAATGAAATTATTTTTAGATTAATTATTCTAAAATAAAGTGAAGAATAAAAATGAAAAATATAGAATTTAAAAACTTAAACCCATTTAAATGATGCTCTTGGTTGGTTCTGTTTGAGGTTCAATTTCTCCAAATTCACAACGTGAGTAGTTCTCATAATGTTTATTGAATCAATTTTGCAACATGAATTGGTTTCAAAGTGTGAGTTGGTTATATTACTTCTTTTCATTATTCCTTCTAGTGACTTCATGGTCCTAAAAAATCAAAACACACATGAGAAAGTACATTCCATTTTCAATTATATTTTAATGATTCATGGGAGAGTACATTCACCAAGAAACAAAAAATAAAAATACTAAAAACTTAGGTTTCCTCCCTGAAGTGCTTTTGGTTAACGTCATTGGATTGAATTTACCTCTTTCATCTTAGGTGGTAGATGATTGACAATAGTATTCATTTTCAGGGTATATAAATGGTATCACCTATGACTTGTCCACATAGGTCAATCACTTTCCTTCTTCTAAAAATATATTGACTTTTCCTTATTAAAGTACTTTCATAGAATAGATCTGACGGGTACACCATTGTTTTTTTCAAACAATAAAATCCAAGCTTCAGATCATGCACAATTCAAAAATATTGTCCATTATAAATGTTTCATACAACATTTATCTCTCCATCATCATTGATTTTATCTCTGAGCTTCCCTTTTTTTCTTTTCATCTTTTCCTTTTCCTTCATCAGTATGGAAGTTACATAACATTCATTGTTATTCTAAAGAAAACACCTTCGACACTATACTTTTTATCTTCTATAAATTCATCATCCTTCATGTTTTAGTTCTTTATTGCTTGGTGTTTGTTGAAACTAACTTGATCACTTCCCTCTTTCAGACACATCTCACTACTTTTTACATCAATCAATGATGTCCTAGTTGCTAAAAATATTATTCTAAAAATAAGAGGTGTCCTATACTCTTCCATATCAAGCACAAAAAATCCCGTGGGGAAGATAAACATGTCAACCTTGGTTAGAATGGATTAAATAACTCCTCATGAGAATTTTTCCATGCGATTTTCATGGTATGTATTCAATACAAATTTATATTTTACTAATAATTCAACCTAGTTTCGGACCATATTTGTCTCTTAAGGATAATATTTTGGGAGTTTCACTATTCTTAGCACTTATATATTTTTGATGTTTTCTTCATAATTTTTAAAATAGTAGGAACAATGATAAGTGGTTATTTGAGATTTGATCAATGAAATACATAAAATAGAATGTAAATGTGTGAAGGATGGATACAATAATGGGGTACACCCATGGATTCAACCTTATGATACTTACTTATATAGAAACATTGACCATTCAATTATGTTCATTGTGTGATCCAATAGGTAAGAACCTGGTTCTTTCTTTGAGGTATGGAATCCTAAATTTCCATTAATTTTCAATTCCAATGTTTTAATATGGACTAATGTGAATTCCTGTTGAGGTCATGGAGGTGTTGGGGGTGTCACGGGTTGGTTCGGAGCCTGAAACCCATCTTTTGGGTTGAAAAATTCTTGGAACATGGTTAGAAGAAACCATGCAGGTCATGATGCACAGTTACTCCAAAATGTGTGAGGTGTGATAGAGGAAGGATATAGGATGCATTTTTTGATATATCGTGTGAATTTGGGTGCATGGTCCGGTGAAAATGTATGCAATGATTATACGATAGTTTAACCCAGTTTGGGCATGGTTAGTCAAATCATGTGAGGAAACCATGCATGGTGGACTTCTCTACAGTTAAAAATGCAAGGTTGGCATACGGTTTTTCCAACCATGAGTCCAAATCACACAACCCTATAATTATTGGTAAATTTCCATTTTACCCATAATTAAAACTATTAAACCTAATTTTATTTCACTCTTCTTTTTACAGGCAACACCCTTCATTTGAGAGCTTCCCTTGGGCGACTTCATCTGGTGTCCAAATCAAGAAACGTCGGTCTCATTGGATATTCTCCAGTATGTTCTCAATTCCTTTTTAATCTTGTGTTGTTCTTCTTGATATCGACTACGCTATTTAGTTGCAAGATAGTTTTCCCTATTAATATGTTTTTCATCCATTTTTCAATTTTATCTCGACTTAGTAGAATCAGAAGCTGATAATGGACAATTTAACCACTATAGACCTACGGTAGGTGGTCTCATTCCTTTTTTTTAATTTCGAGTGTCTATATATTCCATTTTTCCATGCTCCCAATTCTCAGAGAATCGCCTAGAAATTAATTAAATCCTTGAATTAAATTGAGATGCATAACCTATGTAAGTAAAGAAGCCATCAATGGATCTTTATAGGTTATTAACCTTGATTTGGAACCACCCCTTGGGTGAGTTGATAACGAATTGGGACACCATGGGTGACTTTTGGAATTGGATACCTTTGTGGTGTCCCTATTCAACCCTTATCATGGATTGTCTAATACTAAATTTTCATTTTTAATTGAAATGAAAAATTGTATTGGTAAAAATCAGGAGTGGATGCCATGAACCCAAACCCTTTCCATGTATTGGTTTATTAAGCACGAGATTCTTGTTATAATGAATTTCTCATGTGAGTAATTTAAAGGAAATCCTTTTAAGATTATCTATGCCTTGATCCACCTTCTGAGGTGATTTTTGGTTTGAATTAAATAAGTTGATGACCTTGACTTGATGAAATTTTATTGATGTTATTGAATTTTTATATTCCTTGGGTGACACATGGATTCAATGATGGATGTCATCGATGGACTCATTTGGCTTGTAGAATTCTTATGCTTGAGTGTCACTTGGACTCATGATATGGACTGCCACAGACAGACTCATAGTGGTTGACTATTATCTGTCGAGTGATACTTGGAATTACATATAGATTTAAAAGGATGGACTCAAATGGCGTTTGATTATATATTCCATGGGTGATAGTTGGGATCCATTAGTGGACCGCCAAGGATAGACTCGAATGGCAGTGACATTATACCACACCTAAAGTGATACATGGGTTCTTTGGGATCTTTAGGGATGGGATTGTATGGTGTTTGTTTATATTATACTTGGAGCGATACTAATTTTCCAAATTAGGAATTCCAAGGAAGGGATCTGGTTCATAAATGAATAATGAATGGAATGGTTTATATGATGGATCTGCCAAGACAAATCACAATCTCAGATTCAATCTTGACTTACACTTTATGGATGTCCTGTTTAGGCATAATTTTTTTACCTATCTATACGGGGGACGTTGGGATATGAACCAAGTCCTAAGACTTATTAATTAAATGAGACAAAATTATTGAATGGACTTGATTATAAATGATAGAGTCTTGACTATTAATTTATACTCTTATTTCTAAAATGAAATTGATGGAAATGAATTAGTTTTTAAATGAGAACATGGACTTTATAGGATGTTTACTTTTAGTACATCCTTTATTATTCTATTACTTCCTAAACTCTATTATATATATTCATTGACTGTATGGAACATGACCTTGGGTGGTTGCCTATTGGGATTTAGTCTCACAGCATGTTCGGGCCAACTAGGGTACCCGAACAGACTATATAATTGTAGGTATGGATAAGGTAGACTTCCTTACTACTGGTTCTTGATTGTTTCTAAGAGTATGAGAGCATGGGATAGATATGAGGCTCATGATACTAGATGGGACACTTTTATCCTTTTTTTACTTTTGATACATGTATTTTATTGTACTAAAATATGCCTATTTTTGTTTTTTTGTAGAGGCATATGACATGTATAATCATAATTTTATATAATAATCCTTCTATATTTGATTATATATATATATATTACATTCATGTTCATTTATCATATTTCGCTATGAGTTATTGCTTACGCTGCTTGTTTGTTATTGATATTCTGTTGTGCTACACTCTGGTGATGGGGGCATAGTCTCTCCACAGAGACACCTAGGACCTCCCTACTAGTTGGTAGCCCCTAGAGTTTGGGGAGATTCACTTGAGGCCATGTGTCTAACCAGGCTTGAGGCATTGTTGAGTGGCGTCCAGGTCCTAGATGTTACAATGTTGTATCAGAACATTCCTTTATGGTTTAATTTATTATTTGGATACAATAGAAAGGGATAGGAAGAAATAAAAAATTGGTAATGAGTTGTTCTTTGGTGTATCTAACCTACGTAAGGGAAACAAGTAAATTTTCATGAATTAAATTGTTGTTTTATGAATTTTCACAATTATAGTTGGTTTGATTCCACTGTTTGGTGATGCACTTTATTTTTAATATTATTATTGATATGATTGTGGGTTCTACTTTTTTTCAACCCCATGAGATGAGGGTAGGCCATATCATAAATCATTTAGGAACTTTATGGAAGTCACATGCCATGTATTATACCATGTCATTTATAATGAATTACATGTTTCATGATATTGTGGTAACTTTCTTGATAGTTATAACTATTATTATGATAGAATTTCAAGAGTGGTTTATGGTTTGGATTAGTTGGAAACCATACTTTGGTTCCTAATGAGTATGGTACCTCATGGATCAGAATTTGGAAAACAATTTTGTTCAACCTATTTAAAAGTGAATGTGATGTAAATGTGAAATAAAAGAAATGGGAAATTACTAAATGATAATTAAATGGAAACTTTAATTCCTTATAGCAGAGAACATGACCAAAGAATGACCTTAGTAGTGGTTAGTAGGAAGTGCCTCTAGATTTTATAAAACTTTTACATAACCCAGACCTAACTCTAGGATTACGTTGAGGGGTGTGTTCTTATATAGTAAGGAATGTACCTGTATTATTTCAATATCTTCACTTTTGAGCTATAAACTTTTATAATGATCTCAAACTGAGGTGTGTGTTTGGAATTGTAGAGGCATGCCCCCACAACAACCTCTATTTGTGCACTAAGAGGGTGGTTATGAACACTCTTCTAAGGGGTGGAACATGGGATACCATGGGATCCTCTAGTAGTTCCAGCTGCGGCATTGGGAGTTTAATTGGACACAGGTGCTGAGGCATAGTTCTGCGATGGGTTATTGCGCTTTATGCAGACTATTCAAGGAGCACTATGACCTGCCCCAAATATGGAAGAGTTGATGTGTGAGTTTTTAGAAGTTTTATCCACCCATTTGTTTTAGGGAATGAGGACCAATGGTTTCGGAGTCATGGATAGATTACATGTTATCTATCATTGAGAATCTGGAGACGTCGCCTGAGTGGAGGGTAAATCTTGCTACGTATAAGTTGTCTGATTCCACCAAGAGATGGTGGGATGTTATTAATAAAATGGAACATCATCAGGAGATTGATTTGAGGGGGTTTCATATGGAATTATATGAATAATTATATCCTGATATTTTGAGGGCTGATGAAGCTTGATATTTCATGCACCTGGAGCAGGATGCATTATCAGTGATGGATTATTCTGCCTATTTTACTACATGCTAGTGCTTCACACCTATTATGAGGGGTGATGAGTTATCTAAATCTAGGAGATTTTAAAATGGTATCAGGTATAATATACGATTATAGGTGAATTTATTCCAAATGAAAATTTTCTCAGTAATAGTGAATCAGGTGCTTATCATAGAGCGTAACCTAAGAGAGGTCGGGGATGCGAGTAAGGGTGGTCTAATGTCTAGATCAAGTACTGCATCAACCAGTAGTAGGAAGAATCATCTGGAGCTTCCATGTAGTGATATTATTAGTTATAACACCTACTAATGTATCCAGGTTAGGTGCTACTAGTTTCGTAGGTCAGGACATATGAGGCCACAGTGTAGGAGGGACCAAGTTGAGTGTCGGTCATGTGGACAGATTGGTCATCTACAACTATTCTACAGAACTTTTCCTATAGAATCCAGTGATAGAGGGTCCTCACAAACTCCACATTCTATAGAAGGGTTATCATCTTATCATTTAGAAGTGATATGGAGTAAAACTGGTCGATCTAGCCGAGGTGGTGTTTATGGACATAGTAGTCAGGCCCCAATTTTATAGTGACAGTAGGGTGGATCTTTTCAGGGTAGCTAGGTAGTATCATAGGGTCACAATTCAGGGTAGATATACGCAGTGAAACAGAACCTTGAGGAGAAATATCTTGGGCCTTCTACTATTAGAGGTACTATTATAGTAGCCTCTACTTTAGTGTTTTCTCATTTTGATATAGGAGATTCTCATTGATTTATCTGTATGTATTTTTTGGAGATCATTAGACTCAATGTTGATTATATTGATGGTGTTATGATGCTTCAGAGTCTGTTGGGGATTAGAACAGAGGATGTAGGTCAGTTCAGGGAGTTCCCCCCTTGAGATTGGTAGGTGTCACATCGTTTGGGACCTCTTTTTCCTCGAGATGATAGGTATTGACATGATCCCTAGGATGTATTGGTTGGTTCCCTTTCATGATTTCATTGACTTATATCACCAAAGGTTGAAATTTACATCACCAAATGGTGGGAATTTTATTCCCAAAGGAAAATGGGATGTTTAGGTGGGACAATCTAGACCCGAGCATCATGGGATGGGTGAAATGAAAAACCAAGATTTTGAGTTTATATTTTGATGATCAGGGAACATGCCAGGATAATTTCCATCTTATGGTTGATCATTTTAGGGAATTTTTATGAGATGAATTTTAAAGATTACCCTTAGTGTGATAGGTAGAATTATCTATTAATATAGTTCCATGAGCTGCACTAGTATCCATTCCTCCTTAAAGGATGAATACTACTGAGATGAAAGAGGTCGACATGAAGCTATTGGATTTAGAGGAAAGGGGGTTTATTAGACCCCAAACTTATCTCTGGGGTTCGCGGGCTCTTTTGGTGAAAAAGGTGGATGGTACCCTCAGGCTATGTGTGGATCACAAGAAATTAAACCTGCTGATACTTATGAACTGATATCCTTTTTTGAGGATAGATGATCTTTTTTATCAGCTCTGAGGAGCTCAAGTTTTCTTAAATATTGATTTGAGATCTGGTTATCATTAGGTATGTTTTAGACCATTAGACACATCTTGCCCAATGTTTCATAGAAGGTATGGTCTATATGAGTATTTTATTATGTTGTTCGGTCTCACGAATGTTCCAACAGTCTTCATGGTACTAATGAACCAAGTTTTCAATCCTTATATGGATTTGTTTGTAGTGGTTTTCATAGACAATAGCATGGTGTATTCTCAAAATCTACACGATCATGCCAAATATCTTGAGATTGTATTGAATACACTAAGATAGCATTGGTTATATTATAAGACCACAAAGTGAAACTTCTGGATGGATTAAATTCACTTCTTGGGTCATATTATCTTATAGACAGGAGTATCAGTCGACCTAGAGAAGGTAAAAGCTATAGTTTCCTAGGAGAATCCAAATAATATCATTTAGGTGCAATGTTTTTTAGTGATGACTGGTTACTAAAGGGTTTCATACAAGAATTCTCATGCTTATCATCACTACTTACGATCTTGAATAAGAAGGGTGTGAAGTTTCTATGGTCAAATTTATGTGAGACGTACTTTCAGAAGATGAAAGGGAGATCGACTTCAGTGCCGATACTGATTTTTTCAGATCCCTGTAGGAGTTAAAATGTTTACTGTGACACATTATGTATCAGTCTAGGAGAAGTTATTTTTCAAGGTGATAGAATCATGGCATATGGGTCTCAATAGTTGATGTCGCATGAGATGAATTACCCGACCCATGATCTCGAGTTACCTAAAGTTGTTCATTCATTGTGTTGTTTGAGACATTAATTATTGGGAGATTGTTTTGTGGTGTACACAGACCATATAAGTCTCAAGTACATATTTATACAGCATGATATGAATCTGAGGTAGCGAAGGTCAGTTGAATACCTGTAGTCTTTTGACTTCGATCTTTTCTACATGCTTGGTAAATTCAATGTAGTGGATGATGCACTGACTATGAGGAATTAGATAAATGCAGTTAAACAAGACAGTAGTGATTGCGTGCCCATGGATTTATTCTCTCAGATTCACTTAGAGGTGAAGGAAAATTAGGGACTAACTTTTGTTTCATCCTTACCATTTACCTATAACATTCTAGATAGAGTGAGGGTGAGACAACTATTGGATTTGAAGAGCCTAGTCCTATGGGAGAGTGTGGTAGGTGAGGACCCTCCTCCTAGTTGGACCATAGGTGAAGATTAAATTCTATGAGTACATGGTCGCGTAAGGGTTTCTAAAAACATGTGCAAGGATCTGATGTGATACTTTCATGCTTTATCTTGGGTAGTGCATCCTAGCATCAATAAGAAGTTTTGGGATTTACATTTCTAGTACGGGTGTCTAGGTTTGAAAAGATATACAGATGGTTTTTCATGATATATTCCACCTATCATCAGGTGAAGATAGAACACCAGTGACCAGAAGGATATTTACAATAGTTTCTCATTCCTGAGTGGAAATGGGATGATGTCACCATGGATTTCATGACAGGTTTACCGAGGTCGCCTCGAGGTAATGATGTTTTATGGGTTTTTGTTGACTAGATCACAAATTTCATACATTTCCTACCTATCAAGGAGATATTTTTGGTATATGATCTTGTGAGGTTTCATATCATTGAGATAGTACAACTTCACGGGGTCTCACACACTATCATTTTAGATAGCGAGGCCCAATTTACATCTTGATTATGGATGAGTTTGTAAAGGGAACTAGGTACACAGGTTCTTATGAGCATAGTATAATACCCTCAGATATATTTCTAGTAGGAGCATACAATACAAGTGCGTGAGGCCATGTTTTAGGCATGCGTCCAAGATTTTTAGGTCTCTTGGGAGAGGCATATACCCCTAGTTGAATTCTAATATGACAATATATTTCAGGATAATATTCAGATGGATCCTTATGATGATTTGTATGTTAGTCCATGACAATCACCCATGTATTGGTTAGATGTAGGAGAGGTAGCTATTCTTAGACATCATCTTGTTTAGGATACCAAAAAGTGGGTGTAGTTGATTCAAAAGTGGACGGCTACTATTTAATCTCATCAGAAATATTATTCCAATTGTTCTATACGACCTCCAGAGTTTGAGGTCAGGGATTGGTTCTATTAATGTGATTCCCTGAGGTTGGGGAACAGGAGGTTTAGGCGATAGGGTAAACTTTCACCATGGTATGTCAGGCCTTTAGAGATTCTGGAGAGAGTCATTCCAATAGCTTATCGGTTGTAGTTACCTCATAGGTACGGATCCATGCATGACTTATGCCATGTTTATCAAATGCTATGTTACTATTAAAACCTATATTATATCTTTCATCCATATAAGGTTGAGTTACAGGTAGATGTGTCCATTGAGTAGAATCTGATACGTGTTTTGGATCATATCACAAAGGTTCTATGAGGCCAGAATATTCCTTTAGTACAGGTGTTATGGTAGCATGGTCGAGTACATGATTAGATCTAGGAGTGGGAGGCTGATATATGATCATAGTTTCCATAGTTGTTCTCATACATTCTTTACCACCATTGAGAGGGAAATTCGTGGATGAATTACTTTAATGGGGGAAGTTTGTAAGAACTTGGTTCTTTCTTTGAGATAATGAATCCTTTATTTCCCTACAATTTTAGTTTAAATTTTTAAATATTTATAAATGTGAATGACTGTTGAGATCATAGAGGTGTAGGGGGTGTCTAGGGCTAGTTCAGATCCCAAAACACAGCTTTTGTGTTGAAAAATTCCTGAAACATGGTTAGAAGAAAGAGTGTAGGGAAGGCTGCATAGTTACTCCAAACCATGTGAGGTTGGATAGAGTAAGGTTACAGGTTTCATGGTTTGATAAACCGTAAAACATGGGGCACTTGGTCATGTGAACATATTTTCAATTTTTACAGTGGATGTTTTCATGGTTTTCACACGGTTATTAAAACTCTTCATGGAAATCGTGTGGGTTGACCTACCATACAATTATGTGATCACAGTTGGTGCACTGTTTGGACAACCGTGCGACCAAACTATGAGACCTTTTAATTCTTGGTAAAAAAAATGTAACCCTGATTGAATCTATTAAACCCAATTATATTTCACTATTATTACTATGGAAAACCCCCTCTATTTGATAGCTTCCCTTGGGATACTATTATAGGATTTACTGCTGACTCTATGTCGGGTGTACTAATCAAGAATCATCAACTCATTGGATTCACACCGGTAGGATCTCAATTCCTTTATAATATTTCTCCATTCTTCTTGGTATCGTCTTATCTAATAAGTTGAATGATAATTTTACCTATTAATAGGTTCTTTAAAGATTCTTAAATTTTATCGAGATATGATTCGAATCAAGATCTGATATTGGACGAGCTATCCCCTATGAACCTATGGTAGGTGGGCTCATTCGTTTTTTTAATTCAAGTGTTAATATATATTGTTGTGCCACATGCACAATTCATAGAGCATTGTCTTGAAATGAATTTAAATCCTTGAATTAAATCGATAGAAATAGACTATCTAATTAAATAAGCCTTCAATGGATGTTTATAGTTTATGGACCTTGATTTAGACCCACACCCTGAGTGAGTTGATAATTAATTGAACCTCCATGGTTTGCTTTAGGAATTTGATACCTTTGAGATGTGACTATTTAACCCTTGTCATGGGATTTTAAATATTGAACTTTCTTTTTTAATTGAAATGATAAATTGAATTGGTAAGAATAGAGAATGGATTCCTTGCCCCTATACCCTTTCCATGTATTAGTTTATTAAGAATAAGATTCTTGTTATAATGAATTTACCATGTGAGTAATTTAAATCCAATCCTTCTAAGCATAGTCATGCCTTGATCCACCTTCTAAGGTGAGTTTTTCTTGAATTAAATAAGGTGATAACCTAGAATTTATTAAATTAAATTTATTAAATGTTATTGATTTTATTGAATGCATATATGAATTGGGTGACACATGGATTCAATGAATAATTCCATGGACAAACTCGATTTTCTTATACCTTGCTTATTCCCATGTGACACTTAGACTCGTGATATAGACTTCCAAGGAAAGACTCATAGGGGATGACTATTATATACTGAGTGATACTTGTAATTATGTATGGATTTACAAGGATGTACTTTAAGGGAATTTGATTATATATGACATGGATGATACTTGGTCTCACTTAGTGGTCCGCCGAGGATGGATTCGAGTGGCAGTGATGTTATACCACACCTAGAGTTATACCTGGGTTCTTGAGGATTGCGATGGATGGGCTTGTAGGGTGTTGGTTTATATTATACCTCAAGTGATACATGGATTCAAAAGTATGAATTCCAAGTATGGGATCAATTTCATAAATGTATAATGAATGGAATGGTTTATATGATGTTTCTTCCAAGAAAAATCATAAGTTTGGATTCAGTATTGACTTTCACTTTATGGATGTCCTGTTTAGGTATAATTTATTTACCTATCTATACAAGGGATGTTGGGATGTGTCAGGTCCTAAGAATTATTAATTAAATGATACTTAATGATTAAATTAACTTTATTATAAATGACATAGGCATGACTATTAATTCAAAAAATTATTTCTTAAATGAAATTGATGTAAATGAATCTGTTTTTAAATGAGAACCTGGACTTTATAGGATGTTTACCTTTATTACAACCTTGTTTATTATATTAATGTTTGAAGTTTGTTATATATATTCAATAATTTTATGACACTTGATCTTGGGAAGTTGCCTACTGTTATTCAGTCTCACATCCTGGTCGGGCCTCCTTGGGTACCGAAAAAAACTATATGATTACAGGTATGGATAAGGGAAACTACCCTACTAAAGGTTCTTGATTATTTTTTTCTGGGAGAAAAAGATCATGGGACTGATATGAGTCCTGTGATGCTAGCTGGGATACTTTTTTCCTTTTTATACTTTTGATACATGTATTTTATTGTACTATAGTGTACTAGTTTTGGCTGTTTTGTAGAGATATGTGACATGTATCATCATTATTGTATATGAGACTCTTTTTGGATTTGTTTATATATATTTATATTGTTTTCATTCATCATTTATCTATATGATTTAGTTCTTCCTATATTTTTATGTTATTTATATTCTATTGTTCTACACTCTGGTGATTATAGCATAGTCTCCCAATGGACACACTTAGTCCCTCCCTGCTAGTCAGCAGGCTCTGGTGTTTGAGGAGATACTCTTAAGGCCATGTGTCTAACTAGGCTCGGGGAACTGTTGAGTGGAATTCAGGTCTATGATGTTACACAATCAGACACTCATATCCTTACTTCTTAAATTTTGTGAATGAACTTCACAATCATGGAGAATCCCCTAAGTGATCAGCTCATCACTCTATCAAATGGGTCATAGTCGTTATCTCATACTCTATTTAGATCAATACTCCCATTTTACGACATTGATCCAAATGGTGGGAGAGGAAAAAGTATTCAATAGTGTGAAAGGAAATCATAAGGCAATAGTCATGAGGTACAAACGTCTCCTCAACCTATCACTATATAGAAATACCTAGAACAAAATAAATGGAGTGAGGTTAGGTGAAATTACTCTAAATCACTAGTTTTTATCCATGTGTGATCCTCAGGTTTTCCTCCCTCATCGATAAGATATTGATAGATTAGTAGACTTCATAGTGGGTGAGAAAAAAATAAATAACATAGTATGATGAGAAGCATTGTACAATAGAATAGAAGAATATAATGAAAATTTTCATTTAAATTGAAATGAAAAAATGAAAAGAAATATAGAGGAAGAAAAACTTAGTCTATATATGATGAATGTTTTTACTGGGTGAGGTGTAAAATTATCAATAAATTTGAGTCAATGTACTTCTTTATCCTCACATTCATTGTCGAGGAGATATTATACTTTGTTCCACATGTAATGTTTGGATGAATTTAGTTGGAAATTTTAATCCCATGAATGCACGCCTATGTATTGATAAAATTCATAACATACTTGTTTTGATTCATTAGGACTCTAGTTTAAATTAGGTATTTCTCGTTGTTATTGTAATTGGGCCCATTTTTTATTGAAAAATTGGACCAGTCTGATGTGTCTGGGTTTATATGTCATTGCAATAGGGAAAAACCCCCAAAATAAATTTATGTTAAAAAATAATTATATATATATATATAAAGATATACAAGTATAAACTAATCTTCAGGTGCAACATCTGTCATCGTATATTGAATGTCATGGTGTGATCGAATTGATCTGATGGTGTCCTTTGTTGAGCTTGAGTAGGTTCCTTCAACGACGACCTCATCCGCGATAACCAGTGGAATCTTAAATAGTGGGAAATCATGTGATGGAAACTCACAATGGTGATCTTTGACCTTCAAAAAGGGTGGTCATAAAGCTTATTGACCACGTGATAGGGAATCTGGAATTGGGTTTATGTTCTTTGGTTTTTAGGGTTTAACAATGCATTGGCTCAAGCTTCTTCAATTGAGCTTCGTCCTTGACATGAGTATTAGAGTTAGTGTCGTATAACCAAATTTTGTGTACTTTGTGATAACATATATTAATTATTTTGAATATTACTAAACCCTTGTCACATTATGATTGTTTTTCTGTGTAACAAACTATGTGATAAAGTCGTAATAGTATATTCCATATTAAAAGGTAATATCAGTTCCCCACTATAATGAGAACCCATAAGGGCCATGATAGTATTCTTAAATATATGTTCTATAGTGAGATGAAATAATTTGAGTAAAAAAAATGATACAGGATATTAAGGGTAGAGACTCATAGGACCTTGAGGAACTTAATCATTGTGTTCTCTCTTGGTAATATCAAGTGTGGGATATTATGAGAATGATTCCCACTATTAGGACATCCACGTTTATATGTGTCATTGGATGTTTATATCTATGGACATTTACATTTATCCTTAGAATCTAATTTTAATATTAATGAGTATTATAATTCATTTAATGTGATGTATTCATGAATACCATGATGAAATATGTTCACCAAAATTTAGGATACGTTGGGTGCATCATGAGTAAAATTTTATTAATTAAAAATGTGATAAAGAATTTGTCCCTTCCATTTTTTAATAGAAGTTGATATCTCAAGACCATTGAAGGAAATGACATAGCCTAAATAAATCTATGACCATGGTGTTCTATAGGCATGTTCTACTTCAGGAATTTCAAAGAAAGATACATCGATCACATAGGTTAATGACACCAGCATGCAACCTTCATGATTAGAGATGTCACGATAAAAAGAATATATTACATAGTCTGCATCTTTATGATGTATTATGTCATTATGACATTAAATTTATTCTATATGGGTTCCTTGGAATGTTTCTAAAAGCTAATCTTGGACTTTGGAATGTTTATCTTAATTCCAATGAGAAAGAGGCCAATAGGTTCACATACTAAGTGTATCTAGAATCTCAGTTAAATAATATTATTATTTAACAAGTAGAATAAATATTATTCCCACACTTGGTTTGATAATTAATCATGTTTTCTTGATTACATATATTCCATCACCAGTTATTGAGAAAATATTATTTGAGAAGAATATTTAATAAATATTTATTTTATATTTAGTGAATATAATATTTATATATTTGTTGGTGAATAATGTAGTGGTATTTATTTATTAAATTAATAGTCATTTTTCAAGGCCTGATAAATATTCTACAGGAATGATGGACAAAGTTTAAGCATCTGGTGATAAATAAAATATATTGAATATTATTTAAATAAATAGTTTTAATTTAAATCACACGTTAAAAACATGTAAAGAAATAATTATAATATTATTATTATTAATATAGTCATGGGGTTTCACAGAGATTATAGAAATAATAAGGTTTCATGTACAATTATTATTTTATAACCCTAGCTGTAAATAAACCCAATTATATTATTTTCTTAAGAGAGCCAATTCATTTTTTTTCAAACAATATTCATATAGAATCCACTCAAAACCCTAGAGAGATCCCTCTCCAAGAATGATCTTAAGAATGGAGAGCAATCCTCCTCCCCCACCACTCTCAAGTGTAGAGAGATTGAAGAGAACCCTTGATGTGATTCTTAGGGTGGTAAAAGGTGAATGATGAAAGTGTTATGATCTACAACGCTATAACCTAGAGATTCTTACAATGATGTTTGAAGATTCATGGAACACGTGTGGATCACCACCGGAGAGAATTTATTCTTGATTCATATAACACAATGATGCGACGACATAGAGAAATTTTCAGATCTATCAATGAAGAAATAATTTCTTTCAAGGTAATTATTTAATTCCTTAAATTAATTATAAATAATAAGTATAGATCATGCGCTTTGGTTCCAGCATTTTTCTATTTTCAATATTCATTTATTCGATTTTGTTGATCATGACATTTATCATCATGTAAAACTATGATTAATCATCGATCGTGATGAAAAGATGTGTTGGTAATTCCCCATATTCCACTTCCAATGTTCTCAAAACCTTCAAATGGTATCATATGGTTCAAATAATTATTTATAATTATTTAAATATCATTTATTAATTTAAGTATTTTTCATTAGTTTCCAATTCCATTTAAATCATTCTTTAATTCGAATATCATGATCGTCTTTCTTCATATTTGTTTCTTGAAAATATAATCAAATCAATTAATTTTATGAAAAAAATAAATTTAAATATCTCAAATGGAGGTGCTTATGAGTCTGGTGGGACACCACAAGAGTAAACACCATGTAACTCGGAGGTAAATGTTGTGTACCCATGTTTAATAAACCCTAAATTAAATTGGAATTAACTCTATATGTGCGCATTTATTACATGAAGTAAATTTAATTACACCCCACGTGTTGAAAAATAATCATGGATAATGGTAATCTAGAGTACATGTTGTGTAACTTCTATACATGATGTGTAGTCCTTTAGACACATATGTGTCGTGTATCTTCTTACACGGATTACATAACTGGTGATTGTGAAACTTGAGGACCACATGTCATGTAGCCCATGTACATGTCATGTGCTTCAATATTTTTTGTGGCATGGTTACAAGATGAGTCCCAAGGCATGATCCAAAGATATACGATGAGAATAATACAAGGCATGCAACTACAAGGTAAACCCCGTGTACTTTTACCAAATTACACAGAATTAAAAATTAGTTTATTTTATTGTAAAAACCTTATAAACATGTGTTATGTATGGTCATCAATTTTATAGTACATTCCATGTAGTGGGTTTTATATATATAAATGACTAATTAGTTTCTGTATAATGTTTAGATCAATATATGGTTTATATGAATTATTACAGTTATTACACTATGCACAATGAATCATAGCACGCTACATAAATACCATGTGTCATGTGTGTTCATTAAGTTGATCATTTAGACCATTAAATTACATTATTTTTTTTTATATTATACATGTATCAAGAGTAAACATTATGCTAGTATAATAAACATTAGGTAGTTCGAACATTTACTCATCATATTGCCTCTAGAGTGCATTTTTTTGTACATAAATAATTTTAAATAAATTTATTCAATTTCTATAAAATTTAAGATGGATGATAATATCAAGAAAATTTGGATTATAATTAAGATAAAATATTTTATTAATTAAAGAAGATAATTAATTGATTCTAGCTCGATTTATCTTAGATAAGAACGAATAGAATTGAATGAAAATTTTATTAAATGAGTAATCTATTTCATACAAGTGGGTAACCATGATACTAGATGAGACCTTTCTATGTGATTGGTTTATTTTAATTTACTATTAAATTAAATTGTTTGCTGACGTGTCATATTTCCTCTCATTATGTTAGGGCATGTGTTCCTATAGTTTCTTTTATGTAAACCCATTAACGAATCTTTTGGTTCCCCTCACCTACATGTGAGTAAAAGAATATGTAATGGATGGAGCTCTCATGATAGTGGTGATGGTTCAAGTTTAGATCTAAGGAAAAAAACCAATACAAGAGAGATACATAGGTGGATAGGTGAAAAGATGAACCACGAACCATAAATGGTACAAGGTGTTTTTCCCCTAACTCGAAGGTTATTTAATCTCTTTCTAGATAAAAAACCGTTAGTTAACGTTTGTGATCAAATCGATTTATTATGTTATTTCTATCAGGTTTCATGGTTATTTAATTATTAATTTTTTGTCATGATCACATGAATTAATGAATTAATAAGCATACAACATAGAACTAAAATAAACTAGAATATGAAAAAACATTTTCTAGGACATGGTTAATCACTTAAGTAAATCCACTTAATATTAAAACACATGTAATAAATATAATAATCATAAATTTATGTATAAAGATAAAATCCCTCATTTATATATATTAAGTCGATATAACCTTCCAATAATTAAGTGAAAATTGAATCATGGTTCAAAGTTCATGACTAGACAATTTTTGGGTGCTTTTAATTATAGGGGAATTATAACATGAAGTTTTGGTTTGAATTAACTTGGTTCAAATCAAGGGTAGACTACCAAAGCAGGACATGGTGTAACTCAGAGGAAAATGTTGATGAAATATAATTTTAGGATTTTATGATTTGTGATTCCACTCAATAGATCAAGGAACCATGAGTTAATGGAGTTGGAAATTGTAATTCCTACCTAAAACCCTTCAAATTTCTTGACTATCCAAATTCAGGTTGATGAGAAGGGGAATATGGATCCTTTCCACTAGAATTTCAAAGCAAATGGATATTCTGAATCAAATAGCATGGTATATTGGGTTTGGATAAAATAGTGGGAGAATACTAAATATAATAATTTTTTTGTTAGAATTTAACTAGATGAAGTACTAAAACTTTTCTCATCTTATTTATACAAACAACAATAAAAATTACTTCAAACATGTCACTATGATCCATACTTTATAATGATAACTTTCTAACTTGCACAAATTTACATGAGTGTAAAATGTGCTTAAATTTTATCCTATACCGTGAAAGAAAATTATATTTGTTGGAAGAACCTATTTATGAAGCATCTAGTAAAGAGGATAGTGGGGAATAGTTGTCTCTCTATGAAAACATTTGAAAAATTCCATAAATGTTCATCTTTTCATGCTCACAACCATGACCAATGATCTTTTGAAGCAACATGAGGGCATGGATGTGTATACCAAAATGTATCACCTTTGGGATATCAATCAAGATAATTAAATTCAAGATATATATGAGATCTTTAATGTTATATTTACCATTATTCTTGGAGATTCGATGCCAATTTGGCCTCATACAGTGAAACTTATTGGCTACATTCAACACTTAGATATCTTAGGGATTAAATTCCATTATTATTTTCACACTGATCTAAAACATTCCACACTACCCAAGTCCTTCTCTGATTTTAATGTTAATATTAACATGAGTTATAATGAGATGATTATTTCAGAAATTCTTACTCTGATTATCCAAGTGGACAAAAACATGGGTCATGACAAACCTATGGTCTTTGTGGTGAATAAAAAAGGGAAAAAGGATAAGATTCCCAAGAAAAATAAAAAGTCTAAAGATCACAGGAACTGTCCTTCTAAGAATAGGAAGATCCATAGGTGTGGAAAGGAAAAGGAAGAAGTATGTTTTTCATGTGGAAATAAAGGAAACTGGAATAGGAACTGCACCCAGAATCTAGGGGAAGCTAAAGGTTCATTCATTATAGAGTTTAATCTTTCGATGTCTATACATGGGGTATTAGATACATCTTGTGGTGCTCAAATCTGTATCCAAAGGTTGGAACCAAGTAGATTATGAAATGTTGCTAGAGGAGAGGTGTATTTTTGAGCTGCCAATTGTGTGAATCTGATTTCTTGATACATTAGAGACTAACACCTTTAATTGAAAAAATGAATGATATTGATTTTAAGATATTTTTATTATGTACCAACAATTACCAAGAACATAATTTATGTATCCTATTAATATACAAATGGTTTTTTTTTCAAATTTTAAAGTAAACATTTTTCCTTTTATAATGAAAACATATGTTATGGAAGGAAACATTTAAATAATGGTCTTTAGGTTCTAAATTATGAAGACCAAGTATTGAAAATATATAGAGAATCATGTTCACATGAATCACGTAACACTCAACTATGAAATCACCATATTGGTCTTATAAGTAAGAATATTTTGAAAAGGATCTTTCAAGATGGCTATTTCGATTCTTTTGAGACAAAGCCACTTAAAAGATGTCATGCTTATTTATAAGGAAAAATGATCAAACCACTATTCGGTGGATAGGGTGAAAGGGCTATAGAGCTTTTAGGACTGGTACACACTAATGTGTGTGGTCCATTTCTAGCAGAAGCTAGATGTGGGTTTTCTTACTTTGTAACTTTTAATAATGACTTGATTAGATATAGATAGGTCTACCTGATGAGGTATAAGTTTGAGTCATTTTATAATTTAAAAGTATTCAGGAATGAAGTAGATAATCAACTTGAAAATAATGTAAAGAATTTTTAATTGACATTGTAAACTATTATTTATATTTTTTTCAACACTATATATTCTATGTTTATAACTCAAATTATGATGATCAGATAGATGAATTTAGGGATGAATGTTCAGTTTATGTTGTGCCATAATATTTATCTAATTCATGAAAAACAATTTATCTAAAATTTATTTAATTTTATTATCTAAAAATGTTTTTTATAGTTGAGTACAATGTCTAGGTTAGAAAACGTATGTTAACTACTCAGTTCCATGAAAATGCACTTGGAATGTCATAAAACTATAAAAAATTTATCATTGATCTATTATTCGAATGTAGGAAATAACTTCACACCATTTCAAAAAATGATGTAGTCTAAATAACATAAAGTTTATTTTCCATTTTAATCATTAAATAGGTACAAAATAATTGTGACGTGCTCAATTCTGAGAAAATGAGATCATATTGACATGAAACACTAAGAAAAAAATTGATATGCTTTTGGATTGTAAGAAATAAATGTGTTTCATTCTGACTTGTAGTGTACACAAAATTATGTAAAACACATGTTTTTAATTTAAAATTAACATTTCAGTTCAATGCATGTGTGACACGTTGAATTCCAACAAATATCGTTGATCATTAAAATCCATGTAAAAAATATTTGATTCAATTTTGGAATTTAGTAACAAACTATACATCATTTTGATATTCCTGGAGGGTAGAATGATTGAAAATGAGTGTTCTTAATTTAAAGGTGGAATTTAAGTTCAAAATGATAGTACATGGCTCAATTCTAAGAAAATGGTACTGGATTATCCTAAAACTCAAGGTAAATAATCATTGGTCCATTTTTTACAAGTATGAATGAACTGAAAATAATTCTGATGTGTGGTATGATTATAATGTATGAACACATGTGGTTTCAATTTAAAATTATTATGTTAATTCCAAAATTCATATTATGCCTAATTTTGAGAAAACTCTATATGATTGTCATGGAAATCTCTGAAGATAGTATGTGATCCATTTTTTGGCATGTAAGAAAAAATTGCACATCATCATGTTGCGTAGTGTGGTTGGAATGATTGAAAACTCATGTTTTCAATTTAATGGTTTCATTTTAGTTAAAAATATACACGAAACATTCAACTATGAGAAACTGAGTTCATATTGTCATTAGAATCTTTAAAAATAAAATTTGATACATTTTTTTAAAGTAAAAATGAAATTCCATTTCAACATATGGTGTTCCTAGAATGATTGAAAATGTGTATTTTCAATTTAATAGTCACATTTAGTTCAAAAAGTTCATCACATAATCAATTTCTAATGGAGGTGATCCTACAAACTCTAGTTTTTACTTTAGATTCATGCCAACCATCAGTGAGATAAGGAGAAAAAGAAATAGATATCCATTCACTAAAGTAATCGAGTAGCAAATAAAGGGTTAAAAGTCTAATAATTATAAAGGGTAGTAGATAATTTTTCCATGTTTTAATGTAGTGGAAACCATCTAAGAATGGATATTAAATGTTTAATAAATGACTTATAATTTTTTTTGGGAATATTCTATAATTTTTTTTAAAAAATATTCAATATTTTAAACTGATTAAAAATTCCAACTAAAATATAAAAAAAATAATTTCCTGAATTCAATTATATTTCATAATCAATATTTAGTATAAATTATTTGAAATAAAAAATTTATAGAAGATTCATTATTTGGTAACCAACTATATATTTGTATTATAATATTATCTTATAGTGGATAAAATGATTATTCTAAAATATTAAGAGACACAAAAAAATAAGTGATGTGATGATGTTTAGACACTCAAAGAAGGAAGAACGGTCATAGAAGTTAATATTAACAAGTACACATCAATCACTTTCATCGTCTTCATTGAGTCACTCCCAAAGAGGGGATCCATTATCAAACCCTTTGTGTTTTTTATGTATAATAAATCCACCATAATCCACCTTTATCCATGACCTATGGGGATGTATGATACTAGCATTATGGATATCCCAAAGGTCCTTCCAAAATATATGCTATTGTGCGAAGAAACCATTGAAGGGGTTCAAAAAAGAAAAAAAATATGAATTTAATGGGATGTTTACATCCCTGATTAAGTATCATTATCATCTTGGTATTAGAAGGGAGGTGGACAGATTTAATAATATAGATGAAGAAAAATATTTGGAAGAAGAAGATGAGAATGGGATAAAATATTAATAAGTACAACACAACATATCGAATTGCGTAAGGCTTTATAAGGGGAATAATCCAACATAAGTGTGTTTGAGTCATTATAAATATCTTTATACCATGGGACATATGGATTGTTCCAACTCAATATTTTTTTGAGTTCCTTCAAAAAGAGGGAACAATACTTGTTTTCAGGTGTCTTCAAACCTATATTAGTGCATTGGTATTGATCATGCACATGTATTTTTTTGGTTTCCCCTTTTTTGTGTTGTTAATTGAATGCAGTTTTAATATTATTGTTTTCATTTTTTTCATCATCACTTAGTGTTTATTTTTACCCTTAGGTAGTGTTAGTTTTACCCCATTGTGAGCTTTTACTCTTTGGTTTTAACCTTACATGAGTCCCTTATTAACTTTATTTGAGTTTTCCTTACCCTTATGTAACCCCCGAGATACTATGATCTACCCTAACATAGCCTCGGGTTTACCCTTACATAGGTTATGGTGTACACTTACATGAGGGTACAAGGTACATTTATGTAGGGATAAAATTACCCTTATATAGAGGTCCCCTGAGATTTACGTAGCTCAGGTAAATCCTTATGTATTCTTTAGTTCTTTGGTTCACCCTTAGGTGTGTGTCCCATGACCCTTCCCTGAGTCACATGATTACCCTAACAAGAATCTTGGAATTTTCGTCATGAACCATATATAGAGGCCCCTAACCTTTATGTATCTGATTTATACCTTTATTTAGGATTTAATTACCCTTATGAGGACATCTTTGTTGACCCTTATACAACATGATGATTACCTTTGTGCGTAATTCTTTATTACTTTCCACTATTTTGTTTGTTTATTCGGGCATAAGGTTTTTCAGCCATCTATTTCTTGATTTTTTTAAGTCATTGCAACAAAACCATGAGCCTCATGGGTAATTATTCCTCACACTATCGAGATTGAAGTAGATCAACTAACTCTAAGGTGCTATGAGCTCTCACGGCCTAGTCCTTTGGCTTGCTGGAGGAGAAGCCGAGTGACAACCTAGTTCATAGGGGTCTCCATTACTTCACAGAGTTACTAAAAATTATTCCATAGACTCATAGTGTGGGTTATTTTATATTGAAAAGACATGATAGTGGGAACCTTGAGGACATCAGTTGTTGAGAACATAGTAATGATGATTTCAGCAGCTCCTTTGACCCTCTTCCTCGACAACATTTTGACTGAGCCTCAATAAGTGGGTTTCAGTCCTCTTTTGGTTTTCTATATAAATTTTTTGGAGGTTACATGTATGCTAATTCTTTATTCATCATATGTGTTATGTATTTGTTTCTTCATCGAGTCTTGATCCCATCATTTTTCTTCTTGTAATCCTCTTTATTGTTACATAGTGGAAACCTTTGATGATTCTTCCCCATGCATGTTTTCCAATTGGATGAAGCTTGTAAATATCCTTGTCCTTTTATGGATTTCTGATTTTTTTCTACGAATTGTAATCATTTAATGTTCACATATTTTTAATTTAAATTAAATATGAAATTGTAAATATATCTCATTTTTCTTCTTCTAAACATGTTGGACATTCTTTTATGGTCAATTTATCACTTCCTACATATTGTTTCATTCTTTTTTAATGTTATGGAGTTTTATTATGTGAAAAAAAATCAATTTTGGATCTTGAAATGATATGTTTAGGTATGATTTGGTAATTCCTATGTTTTGGATCTTTTATTATAATTTTGTGAATCTTAATGTACATATTTTAATTTTTGTTTTTTTGGAATCATATTTATATATATTGAGGATTTTGTAATCCATTAATTACTGTTGTAATTGCCACTGCATATATGACTTTGTTTACTCTTATAGTCATTTGAATATTTTCCTATATTTAGAATTCAACTTGAACATTATTACTATTTATCAATTTATATTTTATAAACTATAAATAAATATCATTGTTGGATTTCATATTTTATGAACCAAAATTAACTAAAGTGGATCCACGCAGTTGAATATGAAAAACCCCGCGTAGTGCATCCCACAAAAAAGTGTTTTCATAGGGAAATTGGGGTTAATTTTTCTTTGTTAAAGTTTGAAATCACTTTTTAATTACTATAAGTTATTTACTAGTTTATTTTACCTATTGTAAGAGTGTGTTAATTTTTATTTATCAATGTGGTCTACTCTATTTTGGATATAATTTTACAATATGATATTTATTTTTGTTGCCTTGCTCTTTTCCCAGTTTTCTTGGCCTATATTAGCCTTATATATTCCTTTAGTATGTTCTAAAAATTTGTGTCTCTAATTCGAAGTAAATAAGGATTATGTGTGAGGTTATTATATTTGATATGTTTTGGTTATAGTGAGGTGTTTTCGATGGATTTTTTGTCTCTAGTGTCTATTATTTTCCTAGGATTTGAGGTTATGTTATTTGTGATTTTTTCCTCCACATCATGTAGGACTATTTGTTATGGGTATGGACCAATGGAGAGTTCATTATTTGTTCTTGGGTAGTTTTTGGATCCAGTATTCTTTTTTGTTTATTGTCTATCCAATAAGATTATTAGTTTTTCTATTTGACTGATTTAGTGGATTTGTTTTAGTTTCCTAGTGATAGGAATAGTGTGACATTAGGAAACTAGACAACGATTTGTTCCATTTTACCATCTTATTTACCATAGGTCTTTAGTTTGTTGGCCCCTTTTTTCTCACGTTTTAGAGTATTCCTATGATGTTGGGACCACTTGCATTTGATCATGCAATTTCCCTATTTTTTTTAGAATATCTCCTTTTGGAATTTTTTTTTGGAATTTTTATCCTTATTTAGAGAATATTAATCTAACATTTAAGGATTTTTTGGTACCTTATTCTGAGATTATTCTTGTTAGGTTTTTAGGTAGTGTGTCTCAGCCTAAATGCAATGATGATAGGTGCTTCGATCATTTTTCTTTTTATGGGTTCAATTGGATACTCGTTCAGTTTTTTATCTTATTATGATTGAAATATCTATTATTGTTATTTTATTCTAGTTTCATTATTACTCTAATTTTTATGAGTTTTATTCTTTTTGAATTGTCTGATATTTTTTATTCAGGCATCTTGTTTTGTTTGAGGATGGATAATTCTCTATTTTTTTGTATTCTTCAGGAATTTTTGAGTTATTCTAGGGACCTCTTATAGCATCTGATTTGTTATTCCCAACTTCCTCATTGACATTGTACCAGATAGGAACTCGTTTAAGTGTGGGAATGTGCTCCCATTTTATAGTTGTTTAGATTTGTTTAAATTATGATCTTGTTAGTATCTATTTATAATATCATTCAATTTTGGGGAACATGTTTCACATTGACACATAGAGGGGGGCTCTTCGAGTCATACCCTATAGGTGTTTCCTATTTAGGATCTTCCGGTATTGATGATGATAGGTTAGGTAGTAAAGAATAATCCAGTGTTTTAGGGATTTAATTTTCAATGTGGTGATATATCATGTTGTTTCATATTAAATCCATTCCAAATTTGATTTCCAAGGTGGAGTGTTTTTGTTTTGGATTCCCATTTTTTTTGTTGTAAATTAAATACAATTTGAATGTTCTTATTTTCATTATTTTTATCATATCTTAGTCCTTATTTTGACCCTTACATAGTATTGGTTTTACCCCTAAATGATCTATACCTATTTGGTTTTACCCTTAGTTTTGGCCCTCGTTACCTTTACAGGAGTTTTCCTTACCCTTACATAGCCTCAGGTTATTGTGGCCAACCCTGACATAGGCCTAGGGTTACCCTTTCATAGGTTCTAATGTACCCTTTCATGAGGATTCAAGGTACCCTTATGTGGGTATCAACTTATCATTGCGTACTGGTTCCCTAACCTTTATGTAACTCAAGTAAGCCCTTACATAGACATTAGTTCTATGGTTTACCCTTACAAGGATTTCTCATAACCCTTATGTGAATCTCGTGATTTCCCTTATGTGAATCTTGTAATCTTCTACCTTACCCTTATGTATAGATCTATTGACCTTTACGTAGCTTAGGTATAACCTAACATGGGAGTTGATTACCCATATCTATGGGGAGTGGTACCCTTATGAAGCCATCTCGGTTGACCCTTACTCAATGGTTTTATTACATTTATGTGTATATTTTTATTTTCCACTGGTTCATCGGGTCATTTGGGCTTGAGGTTTTGCATCCATTCAATTATCGATTACTGTTAAGCCATTACAACAACCCCTCGAGACTCATGGGCATTTCTTCCCAACAGTCTCTGGATTGAGGTAGATCAACTAACTTAAAGGTTCCGAGAGAGATAGAGAACTTTTTTTGGAGAGATCTCGTGGTCAGGCCATTTTTCATGTTGGAGGAGAATCCAAGTGATGACCTGGTTCACGAAGTTCGTCGTCAGTTCGTGAAGTTGTTGTGAATCCTTCTACTGACTCGCAATGTGTGATCATTGATAGAAAAAAACCTAGATAGTGGTAACCTTGAGGAAAATTGCTTTCAATGACTTAAGAGAAAAAATTTCAGTAGCTTCTTTGAACCTCTTCATTCATGAAGGTTTGATTGGGCCCTGTAAAGGGGGTTTTGGTCCTCTTTCGGTTTTCTTTGTCAAATTTTTGGAGGTTTCATGTCGACTATTTTTTTATTCATAATGTGTTTCATGTATATTTTTTCCTCATCTAGTCTTATTTTGTCCTTTCTACTTCTTTTACTCCTCTTTATTGTTTCATATTGTAATCCCATAATGATTCCACCCTGTACATGTATGGAAATTGGCATAATCATGTGAATATCCTTGTCATGTTAATGCTTTCCAAAAAAAATCATTGGCCAACAATCATTGAATATTTCTTGATTCTTAATGAAAATCAAATATGACTTTGTAATATTATTTCATTTTTCTTACAAAAACATGATGGGAATTTTTTTGTGATCGTTTTATCACTATGTACTTTCTGCTTCATTCCTGGTTAATGTAGTTGAGTTTATTTATGTGTAAAAACTCAATTTCGATTCTAGAAATGACATGGTCAAGTCTTCTTTCGTTATTCCCATGTTATAAAACATTTATTCTAATTTTTTGAATCTTTTTTATAGATTTTAATTTCTGTTTTATTATATTAATTTTTTTATAACTTGAGAATTTCTTATACCTTAATTGGTATTATAATTTTCACTGCATATATGACTTTGTTCACTCTTTTAATCATTTTAATATTTTTATATTTTTGGAATACAATTTGAACATGATTTATGTCTATTAGTTTATATTTTATAAACTATAAATAAATATCATTGTTTGATTACAAACCAATAGTAGCCCAAGTGGATCCTCATGATTTAATACAGATTGCCTTGGGAAGTGCAGCATGAAACAAAAGGCATGCACTCACACTTTGCATAAATTAAATATGCACTTTTATGAAAATTTTGAAATCTTTAAGATTTGAAAAGCATAACAAAAAAACAATTAATGTTTGGAGTGACCAAAAATAAAAACAAGTATATTTTCGGTCTTTCACCTATAAAATATTAATATATCACACGGTTAAAAGATATTCTTTTAAAAATAAACACTAGTAAGAAGGAAGGTATTTAAAATTACTTTATTTTCGATGACCAAAATATAAAATAAAAATTAGGAATCTAGAACTGTAAAAAATAAGAACACAAAGGACTTTTAAATACTACAACAGAAATAAGAAAACTTCTGAGAGATGAAAAATTAATATAGTAGAGATCAGACAGGGAAAAAGGGAAAGAAGGTGATGTCACAAAACAAATAGGTATTTGGATTTTAAGTAGACAATTCAAACATAAACTAAGTATCTTTATTTTAGAATACGCGTGAAGATGATTTTTGGATGAGGGTTGTGAAATTTGGTAGGTCATGTCCTCTAATGGTAGGTATTTTTTGGGCATTATTGTTCCCAAACTGAAAACATAAGAAAAATATGTAGTTAATGTGTTTATCACATCATTGTTCCCTTATGGATGATGACATTCATCCTTGTTTCCTAAATAATATGGACATGTTTTGCGGATACCTGGTCTAACCCAACCTGATTTAATCAGGTTTGGATACTTCTAAAACTAGTTTAGATTGGGATACAGTATTAAATAAACTACCTGATTATTAATCGGGTCAGATTCAGATTCCTATTATAGGGTACTCGAACTTGGATATATTTTTTAAAATAAAAATAAACCAATGTTCTCCATTATATTTATTGAATAATCATATTTAATATCCATATATTTTTTCAAAATAAAGTTAAAAAAGTTCAACATACATTAAATATTTTATGTGAGTTGTAATTTCAAACCCATCCTCCCATACTATTATCTACATGACCCTCTCCAACATCATTTTATAATTCTTTCATACCATTATTAAATGAAAGATATAAAAAATCCTTCCATAAGCTTAAATTCTTAGTCAATTCATCATTTAAAATCCCTCCTCGACTACAATAATAATGCACACTCTTCAATCTAGAGTTTCAAATTAATTTATTTTTAATAATTTGAAAATAATTTTAAATATGAGAAATTATCCTTAGCAGTAATATTAGTTTTTGGGGAAGAACATATGGAACACCCCAAAATAAACCCAAGGATATCACACAAATTATGTACTTCCATCAAACAATGAATTTGAAACCTGAAAAATAATCAACCCAATTAAGAATTCACCAAAAAACTAAAGAAAACTAAATGGACATAGATATTTAACATGGTTCAGCACCAGTTTGGTCCTACTCCATGACAAGAACACCACCCTAATCAATATTTTTTTAAAACTCTTAAAAATTAGAGTACAACAATGTGAGAGTTCAACTCAAAAGAAAAGAAGAAGAAGATTATTCCACAATAAAGAAAACATTCAAGAATAGTAAGAGAAAAAGTATGATATTATTAGTTGATAGATTAATCAACCAACCAATGCACAGATGATCTTCCACAAACATCAATTTCGTTGATGAATGACCAGGAGACTACCTCTCGATCAACACCATGATCTCCACCGGAACACAATCTTCAACGGTAAAGTTTTGATTTTAATTTCCATATAAAATTTAGTCATCAATTATTCCATTTCCATATATTTATTTGTTTCTCATGCATGAACAAATAGTTCAATTTACTTTATGCTAAAATATTACTTGATTGAATAATTCTTGTCGGGCTGATTATTGTTTAGTTTGTACCCGAGTTGGATTATTTTCTCCACATGTAGGGCCCTGTCTGTAGGAAATTTACCTATTTAGGTGGGATGCTACATGTTTTTTTAGGGTTATTAATCCAAATTCCTTTTTTAAGGGATCACCTGAGTTGCGGATCCTTTTTCATCACTCTCATCTGAAACATACATTTTGTTCGACCTCACTGCTCAAGTTGTTTTTTCATGACATGTAGTGTAAAGACCCATAAAATTCAAGGGAATTTTTTTCTTAATTTTATTTGGGATTTTACAAGAATGCAGTTTCTGACGGCACTTGATTCCGAGGCCCGGTGTTCCCGGAATCAATTTCTGAAGTTTAGCTCGGGTACGTTCAGTGAACGAACGAGCGGATTTTTCTATCTTTTGAACCGGTGCTCGGAATCGAAATCCGAGGGCACAGATGAAATTGCAGCGCCGGTAATTGCTTAGGAACACCTATATCGAAGTTGTGTTTATGCGGGTGGAGAAGTTTAATTTGTGGATTAAATGAGGAATGAATAAAATTGTGAAACAATTTTATTTTTAAGTCTAAGGTGGTTTTATCCTACATGGGGAAGTTGGGGTGACCCCTAACTACTCATGTGAGGATGAATGAGAGAATAAAGGAGATGTGGGGCCCACATGAATCCCAACCCCTTCACATTCCTCTTAAACTCCCTAACTCCCTCTTAAGTTTGGTAAACTCATCTTTAATGGAGTGACCCTTCACTTTCTCTCTCTCTCCCTCATTTACTCTTGCCAACACACACCTTAATTAATAAATTGAACCTATTAAATTAATTAACTAAGAGTTTGAATTTTGAAAAGTTGAAATTACTTGTGTTAATAAAATAATAGCACGAACCTATTATTTTATTTTGGGAACCTTTGTGTTGGAAGAAAAGGGAAGGAGCTCTTCTGTAAAGGAAGGAGGAAGTTCCTCTTGGGTGGAAGAACATCATCCTCTCCGTGAAGAACAGTTCTTCTCTGACGAAGAACATCGACCCCTCGATATGGAATGACTCGGTGATCACGGTTCTTCATCCTCTTCTTCCTCCACGACAAGAGAGGAGATGTCACTTCCTCAGGTCACTCTGACGACGACGGAATCGATACCGTTCTACCACGACGATCGACTTCCGTTACTTGACGACGTGTGACGTCTTTTCTAGGTAGGGGTTAATTGCTTTTGTTCATGAGTTATCCTTTGCCGTTCTTCGTCTGTGTATTTTGGCCACTTGATATCAACTTAACGGAAGGAGGTCGGATTGCACGAACACGGCCGACTCTCCTCCCCATTTTGTTTTAGTGATATTGCGGTTTGAAAGAAGGAGGCGTGGTGCAAAGGCACCACACAGAAACAAGGAGGATCATCGGCGAAGAAGCGCGGTGCAATTGCGCCGCGCCGTAGAGGCCGAACGAAAGCGCGGCCGGAGTCGGGGCCGCAAAGGTGAATCGAAGACTCCGCAGTTGTTTAATTGACATGTGATTCGATAGGCGACGACGAATCGGGCCGAAATGGTGTTTGAATCTCTTCGTAGTAAAGATTGGGTCCCGGTAGGACTGTTGGAGAAGGCGGCAGGCGAAACGGACCACCGGAGCGCATCCGGTGGTCCGCAGAAGGCGGCGGCGGCGCGCCACGCCGGTGTGGCGGCGCCAGCGACCGGCGGCGGCAGTGCGCCACCAGAGATAACCGTCGCGGCTAAGACGCGGTGGTGGAATGTGAACTAGAATGGCAGGTCGTTCTGGATATGGGGCGGCGCGGATTAACGTCGCGCCGGATCGTCGACCACGGGGGTTTGTAACCCCCGTACCCGCTGGCCACGCGGGCGCCGCGCCAGCGCCAGGCCAGCTGGCTGCCCAGGCCGGGCCGGGCCGCGCTCAGCCGGGCCGGGCTGTACCCACTCGGGCCGGACCCGGGTCGGGTCGACCCGGTTCGGCCGACCCAGGGGGGGGGGGTCGGGCCGGGCCGGGCCCAGACCCCCCATTTCGAACTATTTCCGTTCAAACGCCCATAACTTGGGCTACAGACCTTCAAAAGACGCACCATCAGTTTCTATGCGATACTTGGATCGATACGGTTGTTTCAGTATATTACACTCAAAGTTTTGGAGAACTTTGTGTATGGTCGGGTTGGTTCGAATACGAGACCAACCAGGCCCTCGGAGCGGAAATGGTTATATCTTGAGTGTCGTACATCTGATTGACGTGCCGTAGACTTTGTTGGATTCCTCTTGATGAGAAGGAACTTTTGGCATACTTCGCCCGAGGTTTGGACGCAGTTGGAGTATGGCCGGGTTGGATTGTACCCGAAATCCAACCGGGCCCCTGGAACGGAAAAGCTGATATCTTTCAGACCGAATGTCCGTTTGACGAACCGTCAGCGGCGTTGGTGGTCACATTGAGAAACGGTCCCTATGAGTATACCCTATGAGATTTTGGGGTATAGTTGAGATATGGCCGGGTTGGTTCGCACACGAAACCAACCGGGCCCCTGGGACGGAAAGACTAATGACTCACATACCGGGCGTCTGATTGACACGCCGTCTGTTGTGTTGAGACCCCTATGACGAGGTGGTCCTTTGAGATACTTCTTCGCGGGACTTTGTGATACTTGGAGTATTGACCAGTAGCTCGTGGAGCGGACCCTCCCGGAGACGATCGTGAGGAGTACAGAGACCGTGTAGCCGACTAAGACTTCACGAGGGCTGATCGATCGACTCGGTGAGTTTCGGATTGCCCAGTGGGGAGCGCTTGGTTGTAGCGGCAGACCCACGGCGGAGGAGCGCTTGTTTGTAGCGGCAGACCCACGGTACTCAACAGAAGGAGTACCTCTGGAGGTTATGAGGGGGAGTGCTTGGTTGTAGCGGCAGACCCATGGTGGGAAGTGCTTGGTTGTAGCGGCAGACCCACGGCGGAGGAGCGCTTGGTTGTAGCGGCAAACCCACGGTACTAAAGAGAAGGAGTACCTCTGGAGGCTACGAGGGTGAGTGCTTGGTTGTAGCGGAAAACCCATGGTGGGAAGCGCTTGGTTGTAGCAGCAGGCTCATAGTACTCGACGGATGGAGTACCTCAGCAGTCTTTGGTTAGTGAGCAGTACCTCGGAATCGTGACAGGACCACTGTACACTTTAGAGATGAGGTTCTTCAGTAGTTACGGTTTCGATAATGAAAAATCCTAGTTTGAGATGAGTCTATGATCTTTGTGTTTCCTCATGATTGAGATGGGTTACTTGATAACTTAGGTATATGTATGGGCATATACCTGGGTAGTGGTTATCCGTTGATTTCATAATCTTTGTGTTCCCTCATGATTGAGATGGGTTACATGATAACTTAGGTATATGTATGGGTATATACCTAAGTAGAGGTTATCTGTTGAGATCTTTCTTTGTGGTTATCCATGTTGGATTTTGTGAGACCTTGAGGGTCTCGGGGTCCCTAATAAGTATCGTTATACTCACCCCTGCACGGGCTATGCCCGCACCTCATTGTGTTGGTTGCAGACGACGGACAGCGTAGACAGAGGCCGAGTGTTCGAGGACTGGACGGTACCCCGAGGTGGACCTCACGACGAGACAGTATCCGGTGGTGGACTTCACGACGAGACGACACTCGGAGGAGGTTGACGGGTGAGAGCATTATGGAGGCTATCTGTAGCTACCCTTCAGGTAGGATCCGTGGTGGACGATCCAGGAGCTGCACTATCTGTACCTACCCTTCAGGTAGGATCTGAGGAGGACGACCCAGGATATGCTTCCATTCTTCTAGCTGTTTGTCTTTTCTGTTGTACTATTGTTCAGTTGTAGTTGTAATTTCGATTAGGTTTGTATTCTGGCCCATTTACTTTTCAGTACTTCCTTTTTGTACTTAGTGTTTTACTTCCGCTTGTACTCTGTGGTGTTTTGTATACTTTTATAAAGGCAATGCCTTCCCAGTTATCGGGATTTACGCCTTTGGTGCTAGTCGCCAACCCCTGGCCTATGGAAGGCGGGCTTGGGGTAGTCACGGCACGGGCCCCGAGGACAGGTCGTGACAAATTGGTATCAGAGGAGTTCGGTTCTACCGCAGAACTAAGGACTCTGATCTTTTTCTTTCTGTGAAGCAATAGTGTTCAGGGTACCGAGTGTGGTTTTCAGTTCAGGGAGTCTAGTGTTGGTGCGGCGGTCGGCGTATCCGTACATGAGGACCCTGACTACTGATTTCCAACTTTGTGCATGAAAAACACTAATTGTGTGTGTGTTTCCAAGAGTTTTAAAGTCAGCTCAAACCAGGTCATCTCACTAGGTATAAATCGTTTGACCATGTCTTATCTGTTTAGGATGTCTCTATGTAGACAGTCAATCGGAGTTCCGAGAGAGTACTCGATGACGGCTCACCGAGCGACGAGGCTCCGGTGTGGGGCCCTTTTTCTATGTTGGCACCCTCGGGTGGTGTACCAGCACCACCACCACCTGTTGGGAAGCAGATTCCACCAGCCTTATTAGCGAACTGTGCACGCTGGTAGAGTGTGTTGCACGAGCTCCAGCAGCAGCAGCCTCCAAGGTTATGAAGAGAGGTAGATTCCAAGAGAGCAGAGCACTGGTTGGAGGCGATTGCTAGAGTTTTTCGCCTAGCTGAGACATCAGTAGAGTGGATGGTGGCCTTGGATACTAGTGTTTTCCAGTGAGTGACCATGAGGATGGTCCGCATAGCGATGAGGCTTCGATACGTGGACCGATGCCTGAGATAGTGCCTTCTGGTAGTGTGTCAGCTATACATAACTACTTGTTAGTCTGCAGTTACAACCGGTGGTACCAGTAGGTGACACATGTAGGCTTACTGTCTTACACATGTTCTAACATCAGATACCCTCAAGTTCCGAGGCGAACTTGACTCACAGGCGGCTAAGGACTGGCTTGAGGAGGTGTCATAGTGTTTTCTAGAGCTTATACAGCTTCAGCAGGATGACATGTCGGTAGTTGAGAATTCATCGAGGCGTACCGAACATTCCGGGTACTCGATGAATTCGATTGGATCAATGCTATAGAGATCAGACCTCTGAGTGTGGTGTGTTTATGGATATTCGAGCCAACACTTTTTCCTCTATGAATTCCTACTCATGTTAGGGTGCTAGAGAGAACCTTGAGGTTGAATGTTCTTTGGCTGAACGAATACAGCTAGAGAATGTTAGAAGTTGGAACGCAGCGAGCTGGCTCCAGTCTCAGAGACTTGGGCGTCCGAATGTTTCAAGAAGAGGAAATGTTAAGGACAGATAAATCTGCAAAGCAGCAGACATGGAGGCAGAGCTAGGAGAGTAGCATGAGGTGGTGTACATTTCAACATGTTACAACCACCCACCTCTGTTGTTCCCTCCAGGCCCAGGGAGCTGGAGGGAAGGGAAAGAGAGTAGATGCATGCGGTCAAGGAGAGTGACCCAATGGCTCTATGAATGTTTTGAGGGACAGTCTGTGTCCACTACAAGCTTCCGTAGTAACAGACATCGATACAAATCATCCCTTCCTTCCATGAATCTAGTCCCAGACCTAGAGTTTCCGGTTAAGGCATTGACTTGACCCTCATGTCTAGAGATACCTTTGGGAGGAGACTCAATAGTCACACTTACACCGATGGTGTGATCTGACCCTTGAGGCGAGAGTCTCGGTTGGGACTTCTTGGTGGCAACGTCGAGGCCTTACGACATTAGTTTGAGTATGGATTTGGCAATCACTGTTTATACTCAAATTGACGGTATTAGGCAAACGTCGGGATGGGTTTTCCTTGGTCGGCGAAAAGGAAACCCCAGGCAGAACATGTTAAACTCGTGCATGGGAGGGTGTAGACGATCATTCTTGGGTCGGCCAACCTTACCCTCATGGTAGCAGGAGTTTTGAGTTTCAATTTTAATCAGGAAAGGGAGACCTCTAGAGTTCGATGATGGCGACCATGTTCTTAAACGGGTCTCACCTCGACGAGGTTTATGGAGATGTAGCTGAGGCGGTGAGATATCTCTGAGGTTCAGCGGACCTTTTCAGGTCCTCGGCAGGTTAAGCGAGGTGGCTTACCGCTTGACCAATCCACCTCAGTTGCACCAGGTGCACGACGACTTCCACATATCTCAACTGAGGAGATACGTGCTTAACCCAACGCACATCATCGACCATGGGGAGCTGGAAGTTGGCGATGGGGTGACTTTTGCAGAGTTCTAGTAGAGGTTTAGGATCGACAGGATCAGTTCCTATGAGGACGGTTGATTCCTCTTGTGTGTTTTCGTAGGTAGCATGGGAACCTCCAGGTGAGCACATGGGAGCGGAAGGCTCAGATGCGTGCTCAGTACCACTTTTGTTTCCCCAGTTTCTGTTATAGCTTTACGGGGACGTAAATCCCTAAGACGGGAGTAATTTAAAGACCCGTAAAATTCAAGGGAATTTTTTTCTTAATTTTATTTGGGATTTTACAAGAACGCAGTTTCTGACGGAACTTGATTCCGAGGCCCGGTGTGCCCGGAATCAATTTCCGAAGTTTAGCTTGGGTACGTTTAGTGAACGAACGAGCGGGTTTTTCTATCTTTTGAACCGGATCTCGGAATCGAAATCCGAGGGCACAGATGAAAACACAGCGTCGGTAATTTCTTAGGAACACCTATTCCGAAGTTGCGTTTGTTCGGGTGGAGAAGTTTAATTTGTGGATTAAATGAGGAATGAATAAAATTGTGAAACAATTTTATTTTTAAGTCTAAGGTGGTTTTATCCTACATGGGGAAGTTGGGGTGACACCTAACTACCCATTTGAGGATGAATGAGAGAATAAAGGAGAGGTGGGGCCCACATGAACCCCAACCCCTTCACATTCCTCTTAAACTCCCTAACTCCCTCTTAAGTTTGGTAAACTCATCTTTAATGGAGTGACCCTTCACTTTCTCTCTCTCTCCCTCATTTACTCTCGCCAACACACACCTTAATTAATTAATTGAACCTATTAAATTAATTAAATAAGAGTTTGAATTTTGAAAAGTTGAAATTACTTGTGTTAATAAAATAATAGCATGAACCTATTATTTTATTTTGGGCACCTTTGTGTTGGAAGAAAAGGGAAGGAGCTCTTATGTAAAGGAAGGAAGAAGTTCCTCTTGGGTCGAAGAACATCATCCTCTCTGTGACGAACAGTTATTATCCGACGAAGAACATCGACCCCTCGACATGGAACGACTTGGCGATCACAGTTCTTCATCCTCTTCTTCCTCCATGACAAGAGAGGAGATGTCACTTCCTCGGGTCACTCCGATGACGACGGAATCGATACTGTTCTACCGCGACGATTGACTTTCGTGACTTGACGATGTGTGACGTCTTTTCGAGGTAGGGGTTAATTGCTTTTGTTCGTGAGTTATTCTTTGACATTCTTCGTCTGTGTATTTCGGCCGCTTAATATCAACTTAACGGAAGGAGGTCGGATCGCACGAACATGGCCGAATCTCCTCCCCCTTTTGTTGTTGTGATATTACGGTTCGAAAGAAGGAGGCGCGGTGTAAAGGCAATGCGCAGAAACAAGGAGGATCATCGGTGAAGAAGCTTGGCGCAATTGCGCCGCGCCGTAGAGGCCAAAGGAAACCGCGGCCGGAGTCGGGGCCGCAAAGGTGAATCGAAGACTCCGTAGTTGTTTAATTGACATGCGAATCGACGGGAGACGATGAATCGCGCCGAAATGGTGTTTGAATATCTTCGCAGTAAAGATCGGGTCCCGGGAGGACTGTTGGCGAAGGCGGTAGGCGAAATGGACCACCGGAGCGCGTCCGGTGGTCCGCACAAGGCGGCGGCGGCGCGCCGCGCCGGTGCGGCGGCGCCAGTGACCGACAGCGGTGGAATGTGAACCGGAACGGTAGGCCGTTCCGGATTTGGGGCGGCGCGGATTAATGCCGCGCCGGATCATCGATTGCGGGGGTTTGTAACCACCGCACCCGCTAGCCACGCAGGCGCCGCGCCGCGCCAGCGCTAGGCCAGCCGGCTGTCTAGGCCGGGCCGGGCCGTGCAGGCCGGGTCGGGCCGCGCAGGCCGGGCCGGGCCGCGCTCATCCAGGTCGGGTCGTGCCCATCCGAGCCAGACCTGGACCCGGGTCGGGTCGACCCGGTTCGGCCGACCCAGGGGGGTTGGGCTGGGCCGAGCCGGGCCCAGACCCCCCATTTCGAACTGTTTCTGTTCAAATGCCCATAACTTGGGTTACAGACCTCTGATCGACGCACCGTCAGTTGAGATGTGATCCTTGGATCAATACAGGTGTTTCGGTATATTACACTCAATGTTTTGGAGAACTTTGGGTATGTTCGGGTTGGTTCGAATACGAGACCAACCGGGCCCTCGGAGCGGAAATGGTTATATCTTGAGCGTCGGACGTCCGATTGACGTGCCGTCGACTTTGTTGGATTCCTCTTGATGAGACGGAACTTTTGGCATACTTCTCCTGAGTTTTGGACGCAGTTGGTGTATGGTCGGGTTGGATTGTACCCGAAATCCAACCGGGCCCCTTGAATGGAAAAGCTGATATCTTTCAGACCGAACGTTCGTTTGACGAACCGTCAGCGGCGTTAGTGATCACATTGAGAAACGGTACCTATGAGTATACCATATGAGAGTCCGGGGTACAGTTGAGATACGGCCGGGTTGGTTTGCACACAAAACCAACCGGGCCCCTGGGATGGAAAGGCTAATAACTCACAGACCGGGCGTCTGATTGACACGCCGTCTGTTGTGTTGAGACCCCTATGACGAGGCAGTCATTTGAGATACTTCTTCGTGGGACTTTGTGATACTTGTAGTATTTACCAGTAGCTCATGGAGCGGACCCTCCCAGAGACGAGCGTGCGGAGTACGGAGACCGTGTAGCCGACTGAGACTTGACGAGGGATGATCGATCGACTCGGTGAGCTTCGGATTGCCCAGTGGGGAGCGCTTGGTTGTAGCGGCAGACCCACGACGGAGGAGCGCTTGGTTGTAGCGGCAGACCCGCGGTACTCAACAGAAGGAGTACCTCTGGAGGCTATGAGGGGGAGCGCATGGTTGTAGCAGCAGACCCATGGTGGGAAGTGCTTGGTTGTAGCGGCAGACCCACGGTGGAGGAGCGCTTGGTTGTAGCAGCAGACCCGCGGTACTCAATAGAAGGAGTACCTCTAGAGGCTATGAGGGGGAGCGCTTGGTTGTAGAGGCAGACCCATGGTGGGAAGTGCTTGGTTATAGCAGCAGGCCCACAGTACTTGATAGATGGATTACCTCAGCAGTCTTAGTTTAGTGAGCAGTACCTCGGAATCGTGACAGGACCACTGTACACTCTATAGACGAGGCTCTTCAGAAGTTACGGTTTTGATAATGAAAATCCTAGTTTGAGCTGAGTCTATGATCTTTGTGTTTCCTCATGATTGATATGGGTTACATGATAACTTAGGTATATGTATGGGCATATACATGGTTGTGGTTATCCGTTGATTTCATAATCTTTGTGTCCCCTCATGAGATGGATTACTTGATAACTTAGGTATATGTATGGGTATATACCTAAGTAGAGGTTATCTGTTGAGATCTTTATTTGTGGTTATCCTTGTTAGATTTTGTGAGACCTTGAGGGTCTCAAGGTCCCTACTGAGTATCTTTATACTCACCCCTGCACGGGCTATGCCCGCACCTCGTTGTGTTGGTTGCAGACGACGGACAGCGCTGATAGAGGCCGAGTGTTCGAGGACTGGACGGCACCCGGAGGTGGACCTCACGACGAGACAGTATCCGGTGGTGGACTTCACGACGAGATGACACTCGGAGGAGGTTGACAGGCGAGAGCATTGTGGAGGCTATCTGTACCTACCCTTCAGGTAGGATCGGTGGTGGACGATCCAGGAGCTGCACTATCTGTACCTACCCTTCAGGTAGGATCTGAGGAGGACGACCCATGAGCTGCTTCCATTCTTCCAGTTATTTGTCTTTTCTGTTGTACTATTGTTCAGTTGTAGCTGTACTTTCGATTGGGTTTGTATTCTGGCTCATTTACTTTTCAGTACTTCCTTTTTGTACTTAGTGTTTTACTTCTGCTTGTACTCTATGGTGTTTTGTATACTTTTATAAAGGCAATGCATTCCCAGTTATCGGGATTTACACCTTTGGTGCTAGTCGCCAACCCTTGGCCTATGGAAGGCGGGCTTGGGGTAGTCACAGCACGGGCCCCGAGGACGGGTCGTGACATGCAGTTACTCCTAGTTTATTTGAGTGAAACTGTCATTGTGTCATGTCAGGAGAATTAATGGATCCTTTAGGTGTTCGTTTGGTGAGGATTGATTCTATTATCATCTTAGATCCATTATTTTGAGCTCCCTCCCGAGAAACACTTTTCATATGGCCCGATAGTGATCTTGGGTTTTATTTTCTCAGAATATTGAGTTGCAAGATGTTACTGGAGCACTTCCAGTCTCGTTTTTACATCTCAAAGTAGAAATGATCTCATAATAGATATTTAGTGAAGATATCGAGTTTTCCTACTACTAGGATACTTTTCTGAGCATGTTACCATATCCAAAAACAAGAACGACACCAATCTCAAGCATTAGATAAGGCAGAGTCAGTCATGGTAATTTTACCACCCTTTGTTCATCTTTCCAAATTGTTAAAAATTTGATTGTTCTTGTACTTATATTGTGTGCTTGAATGGTGATGGATTTCTATTTTCACTCTTTTTTTAAGATTAATTAATAGCGTGGATTCATGGTGTTCATTTCATTCACATAGGATTCCAAAAGTTCTAAAGTACATTAAATCATTGTGATCTTTACTTGATTCTTTATTTGTTGTTTATTTGCTTCTTTACTCCCAATTCTCCTCTTATACGCCCTTCATGAGACAGTATCATTGCTTCCATGATTTATTATTTGATCTCAAATACTTCTAGAAACCAAACCTTCATTTGATGATCACAGGCCATTTCATGGAGGCTTACGCACGACGTAACCCCCATCAAATTGGTATCAAATCCAAAGAATAAAAAAATGGCTTCTACAAAGTAAGAAATTGAAATTTTTAATTGTGATAATTATTTTAACTTGTGGGAATGTCACGAACCATGCTGGATCTTCATCCGACCTAGTCCACGGCAAGGCCCGAAGGGCGTTCCCAATCCCCACGGGCTGGTACAAGTGCCCGAGTATCAAAACTAATGCATGGGAACGATTTACCCGAACTAGTAAAAACAAACCAACTAACAAGATAAATAAAAAAACTGCAAATAGACAATCAAACCTGACCTTAAATAAAAATCAATTTTAAAGGTTTACAACTTGAATCAACATCCAAAAAGTAACTACAAAAAAATAAACTATAACTATAACTCAAACCTCCAAGTAACAAGAGATCTGCGATATCCACAAGCTACAAACACCAACCTAAATAAGAAGACCATCAACAACCCAAACCACCATCACTGAGCACGATGTCACAACCTGGAATACACAAGCAACAAGGTCTACATACACCCGAAGGTGTATGAAGGGTGTGAGTGAAATGCCTAGTAAGAAATCACCCAATAAAAAGATTTCATGCCACAACACCTAAGAGATAATTTAATATGCTTATTTAAAATCATAGTTTTAAAACACTTTGTTTTTAAGGAAAACATTTAAAAGGTGAAAGTGAAAAGGAAATAGCATTGAAAGAAAAAACATTTCACAAATTCTACATTAAAATGGAAGAGAAAATTTATAAAGAACATGCATATACTAAAGTGGTCCTACGTATGCCGACGGAAGGAACCACGTCATGAATAGTAGACCACTGCGGGTAAATCCCCTAAGGTAGCTAGTATGTTTGGTGCGCAAGAGACATCTTACCTCAGGGTAAACATGGAATAAGAACCACAATAATAAATACTCTCACGAACAAGCCACTAGTATGAAAACACATCCATAACCTAGTGGTCTCCAATCATCACAAAAGTTTAGTTAGTGTTGTAACGTCAATCCTGCCAGATGAAACCAGGACGAACCACTCACATGTCATCTAGCTTACTAGTCCTAATCCGCCCACCTAGGTACCCAGGGTTTCCCTTGTTCTCAATCAAGTTCCATATTCACATTATGTATCACTTTCACATATCACTCATCAAACAGGACATTACACCCAAAAAACCACCACATGCATATCCAAACACCATTTCAAAAACACGCGCACACTAAAACAATTTCACTACATGATTCACATCACTTTCATGACTTGATAAAATATTTAAACAATTTAAAGAACATTTTTAAATAGAACAACAAGGGTTTCCACATGAAAAATGCCCAGTTTCAAATACAAAAGATCCTTTAAAAACTTAACGTGCATTTAACTCTATCAAATACAACTCCCTCACTCCACATATAATTTAATAAATCTAGTTAAACAATTTATGAAACACTTAAAATTAGAAACAAAAGGTTTAAACAAGAAAAACACACCTCATTTCCATTTTAGAAAAACTCTCTCTGAGCCATAACATAAGGAAAAGACATTCAAGGCATAAAACAAAAAGGCGTGTGTGCGACACCTGATGAATATAACTCATTTTCTCAAAGATTCCATTTCTAAATACAAAAACACTTTAAATATTTTCCGAACACAACTCACATCTTACAAATAACTCACAAAACCCCCTTTTATTTTAAAGGAACACCGCTTTAAAACACACACACAACATAGCCACTTTCTGTACAAAATCCAAACCCAACACATAAGCACACCAATACTTAAAAAAATATTTTTCACCTTTTAAAAGAATTTAATAATGTGTCATAACAGTTTATAAAACAACTACACCAAATACACCCATTTTTTCATCAAAAGTTCACCTGAAACCCCCTTTAAAATTTGAATGCACGTCCTAACCATAAAAAAAGTGTTTCGCACCATCGACGCAATTTAAATAAATCATTTCATGAATTATAAAACACCATAAAATCATTGACACAATCCAGTAAACCAACTCATATTAAGACACCAACTTCAAACCAAACACACATCAATTTTTCCAAAGAATACACTCGGAATACACAAACAATTGATTGTACACCTTCGGTAATTTGTTTTTCACAACAAACTCAATATAAAAACATAACAATTTTCCTTCCAAAAATTTTATTTCAACAAATGTTATTGTCAAAGAATTTCCAAACCAAGACAGCACTATCAAAATAGATCATAGATCATGAAAAATAAACTAAACAAACAAATTAAATTATCTAAAATTTGTTGGGAAATTGAACCACCTACCTCACTTGGTGAAACCCCCAAAAATGGTGTGGGAACATTGATTTTAGTGCAAAACATCATTCGTGTTCCATTTTCACCACAATGAATCTAGTGAAAACCCAAAAAAAAGGAGATTGAACCCCAAAACAAATGATTAGAGCCTAAAATTTAGACCCCAACCCGTTGCACAACCAAAACTCATGGAAAAAAAGGAACTCGACCTGAGGGGGGGTAGCGGTCGCCGGAAAAAGGCTTCACCGGAAGGGGTAAAAAAAGGTCTCTGACCTTGGGGCTTGCGGCTGTGCGATGGCCGGCCGGGAGGGGGTGATGGCAGGTGGTCCTAAGGCTAGCCAAGGGGGGAGCGAAGATGCTGGTCAGGAGGTGCTCAGCCAAGGGAGCAGCGCGCCGGGCCGAGTGCGGCGAGAGGTGGTGCCACCGGACGGAAGGTCGGCCAAAGTATAAGGCGCGCGCGGAGGCCGGGGTAGCTGTGCGAGCCGACTGACCGGGGGGTCGGGTCGACGACGCGAGCGGGCTAGGAGGTAGTATGATACGACAACGGAGACGATGTGCGCTAGGGAGGTGTGAGGTGCCAGGAAGTCCATGTGCAAGGGAGCAGGGGCAGCGCCTCGTAGGGTTGCGAGGGGAGGGGGATGTCGCGCCTGGTAAGGGCTTCTCCCTTCTTCATTTTTTTTTCTAATTAAATCACAATAATAATATAGAATAAATGTTAACAACAAAAAAACAATATTAAAAGGTTAATAGTTTTAGAAATAATTTTAATATTACTAGCAGCAGCACTGTAGCGGCACCGGTACTGTAGATGGGTGGGTACTGTAGCGGTGGCAGGGCACTGTAGCAGCGGCGGTACTATGCGGGTACTGTAGCAGCCGGGTTACAATTCACAAAATGGAAATTGGGCCAAAAATTTGGGCCTACTGGCTATGCAATGGGCTATAAGCCACTGGGCTTTCGGGCTATGTAATGGGTCTCCCTCTACCCAGTTAAAAATAGGTCTTTGATTTTCTTTAATAATAAAATGATGCTTCGGCCCCAACCTTTAAAAAAAATATTTACATCTTTAACGCCAATAAAAATAATAATAATTACTTAATAACATATTAACCCTATTAATAACTGTAATACTATTCTTACATAATAATAACAATCGCAAGAATTATAATAAAGAAAGAAAAAAAATTACCCCTTCTATTATTATTAAAATAATTCTTTAAACTTCGTTTATTTATTTATTTATTTATCTCTTATCTTACATCAACCTCATTTATTTAATTTTTACTTCATTTATTAGTTCTGAACATCGGGTAGGCCGTGCGGGGAACCGGGCGAGGTCGTGCGGCTTTGACCGCAGTGTGCTTAATGATGTCAAGGCCAAACACATGTTTTTAAGTAAGAACACAAATATTTTAAGTCGGGTCTCGACCCGAACTACCCGTTGCCCAGAAAATTAATAAAATAAATAATTTAAAAATGACGGGTGTGACAATTCTCCCCACCAAAGAACTTTCCATCCCCGGAAATCCACAAATTCAGGTTGAACCCCCAATGAATAAAACGACACCCCCTTAAGGTTCGAAAAGAATTCCTACAAAAAATGAGTGAAAAGATGCCAATGCACTGTTTTCATAGAAAGTGTCTTAATGAAAACTTCAAGAAACTCGTAAAAAGTCTTTCTAATATGTGTCACTCGCCCCAAAGATCTAGAACACCTCCAGTTGACCGATTAAGGAAAGGAACTATCGCACCCACGAAAACCAACTTCACAAGCCGAAACATCTCAAACACTATTAAACGAAAACCACACCATTTGGATAGAATGAACAAACAAGGTCAAGCCACGTCCAAGGAACACTTTTATCACTTATCACCAAGCCCTCTTTAGATTCAGAACCAAAAGGTCGACATGGGGAAGCCTAAGGGGATCCCCGTAATTAAGAAACTTCCAACGCTCAAGACGATACTGGAAAACCGAAACAGGGAGGTCCGAGTAGACTCCACATCATTAAAGAAAATTCCAACACCGATTCATTCCAGAGACGTCCGTGAGAGACCCAACATGGGTCCCTCCACCATTAGAACTAACAAAAGATATAGAACAATGAAAATTTTCTGACGGTAACCAAACACCCCGCCTCAAGGGGCGGGGAGGGAGGGTCCCAACTGCCCGGGGCGTCAAAATCACGACCCAAGACAAACCAGCATCCCATCATCCCGAGATGAGTACTATTCAAATTTGAGACTGATTTACACAACAGAACATATAAGGACCACTAAAAGCGATTACATTCGGTGGGACATAACCCCCATGACTTTAAGGTAACGAGATGACCACACATCCTCATAGCCACAGAAACCTCACGCACGCAAATGAGTCATTTAGAATAGAATAACCACTAAAAACAATTTAAACTGCCTTCACATTCAATACCGACGATAGACGTAAAGTTAGGGCCCATACACTCTCGGGGTTCCTGACCACACACCAGCTTCACTCTGAGGCCTATGTCTAGAGCATTGATGTTTGAATCATGTCCTTCCTCGCAGGCAGGCATTGAAAACTCCCGAACAGACCTTCTCCTTTTGGTGCCACACACAACCACACCTCAACCGAGACAACACCAACAAACACAACACACCAGGACATCCAACTACTCCATCACGGCAAATCCTTCTAAACAGGGGTTTCGATGATACACATGAATCACCTCTTCACCTTAACGAAGAAACTTAAGAAGGAAAGACGCACTACAAACACTCCCCTTTGAACAGAAAAATTGGAACTCCCTACGAGGAGGACACATTCCTATGAAGACAGGGATTCTTGGAGGGTTCTACGAAATCCACCTTTACTCTTCATGAGAACTTACGCTACAAGACGTCACCAAAAATGACCCTTGCAGCTGATGAAAGCACTACGACCCTTTCAAACCATCGGTCAACACCGATAACTCTTAACCGCCTTCACCCTTCCCCACTGGAATTCCATTCACCGTTTCGAGGGGGAACCTTCCGACACAACAATGTCAAACTTCATACCCGATGACTCAGACAACTCAAGGAGACCAAAAATCCTATCAATTTCCTTTACGTCTGTCATCCCGTTGTGAGAGTATCTACTTGAATGAAAAGAAAAAATAATAGACTTAGCACTATCACTCAAAAGGAAGAGTGATTGCTTTAATCAACTAGAGTGTCGACCAACGGTGAATTACCCATAACCGCACTTCAATCGCATGTTAATTCATTATGGGGGGTGTGCACTAGTCAAGAAAGAATACCATAGACCCAATAAAACTGGTCCAACATCTAATACTTACAGCAAACGAACACTAAACATGTAGGGAGAACCATTTTAAGGGATTCCCAAATCATTTTTCAAAAGAAACAACAAACAACCTTCTTTCACACCAACTAACCAATAAGAATTAAAACTCAAGACACAAATCATCCAAAAAGAATTCTCGGATCGAAACGCCCACATCCACCATTCCCAGAATACAAGGACACACCACACAACCACCGATTATTAAAACACCAATTCATTTTTACTTATAACCTAGATTTCCATGAATTCAAAACAAAGAGACGAGGAATGATGCAAGAGGAGACTAGTGTCAGCAGGTGACAGGGACATATGGTTGGCAGCCATAAGCCAATAACGCCACTGCAATAAAGAGTATTCAAGGAAAGCATCTCCGGCTCCACATGGCTTGTCAGACCCTGCGAACTCACTGGGACCACTGACCCTACTCCCTTTTCACTTCCCCTAGACAAGATTAACTGCAATAACCAAAGACACAGACAACCCTCAACTTACTTTGGTAACTTGAGTCCCACCACGAGGTGTGTAGGGCAGACTCGTTGCTCGTAGCTAGAACGTCGAGTTCCGAAAACCTTAATGCTAGTCTATCGTGACTCTGTCCTAAAAGAACACGGCCAAAGAGAGAAAACCTCATCTGATACCATTTTGTCACGAACCAGGCCAGGTTGCCATCCGACCCGGCACCCGACCCAGTCCTCAGGAAGGGCCGAAGGGTGTTCCTGATCCCCACAGGATGGCCAAAGTGAACGGGTATCAAAACTAATGCATGGGAACGATTTACCCGAAATAGTAAACACAAAACAACTGACAAGATAAATAAACTAAAACTAGAAACAGACAACCAAACATGACCTTAATTAAAAATCCAATTTAATGGTTTTCAACTTGAACCAACATCCAAAAAGTAACGAAAACAAAAGAAACTAAATCTCTAACTCAAACCTTTATGAAACAAGAGAGGGGTGACATCCACAAGCTACAAACAGAAACCTGCATGAGAAGACCATCAACAACTTGAACCACCATCGCTGAGAATGATGTCACAACCTGGAATACACAAGCAACAAGGTCTACATACACCCAAAGGTGTATCCAGGGTGTGAGCGAAAGACCTAGTAAAAATTCTCCCAACAAAATGATTCCATGCCACAACACCTAAGAGATAATTTATCATGCTTATTTAAAACCATACCTTTAAAACACTTTTTTTTAAGAAAAACATTTAAAAGATGAAAGTGAACAGGAAAGAGAATTGAAAGAAAAACCATTTCACAAATTATACTATAAAATGGAATAGAAAATTTATAAATAACTTGAATATACTCAAGTGGTCCTCCGTATGACGAAGGAAGGCACCACTTCATGAATATTAGAATACTACGGGTAAATCCCCTAAGGTAGCTAGTATGTGTAGTGAGCTAGAGAAATCATACCTCAGTGTAAATGTGGTATAGTAACCACAATAATCAACGCTCTCAAGCACGATCCACTAGTATGGAAACACATTCATAACTTAGTGGTATCCAATCATCACAAAAGTTTAGCTAGTGTTGTAACGTCAATCCTGCCAGATGAAACCGAGATGAAACACTCACGTCTCATCTAGCGTACTAGTCCTAATCCGCCCACCTTGGTACCTGGGGTTTCCCTTGTGCTCAATCAAGTTCCATATTCACATCATGTATCACTTTCACATATCACACACCAAATAGGAAATTACACCCAAAAAGCCACCACATGCATACCTAAACACCATTTTAAAAACACACGCACACCAAAACCATTTCACAACATGATTCGCATCACTTTCATAACATGATAAATTATTTAAACAATTTAAAGAACATTTATAAATAGCACAATAAGGGTTTTCACATGAAAAATGCCCAATTTCACATATAAAAGTTCCTTTAAAAACTTAATGTGCATTTAACTCTATCAAATACAACTCTCGCACTCCACATATAATTTAATAAATCTAGTTAAAAAATTTATGAAACACTTAAAATTAGAAAGCAAAGGTTTACACAAGAAAAACACACAAAATTTCCATTTAAAAAAAACCCTCTCTAAGCCATAACATAACGAAACCTTTTAAAAATGGGTTTCACACCACTCACACATTTTATCAAAGATATTCAAGGAATAAAACACAAATACGTGTGTGCGAAACCTGATGAATATAAGTCATTTTCTCAAAGATTCCATTTCTCAATACCAAAACACTTTAAATATCTTCCTAACTAAACTCGCATCTTACAAACAACTCACAAAACCCCCTTTTATTTTAAAGGAACAACACTTGAAAACACACACACAACATAACCACTTTCTGTACAAAATCCAAATCCAACACATAAGCACACCAATAATTAAAAACATATTTTTCACCTTTCAAAATAATTTAATAATATGTTATAACAGTTTATAAAACAACTCCACCAAATACACTTATGCTTTTCATCAAAAGTGAACCTGAAAGCCCCTTTAAAATTCAACTCCACATCTTAACCATAAAAAAAGTGTTTCACACCATCAACGCAATTTAAATAAATCATTTCATGACTTAGGAAACACCTTAAAATCATTGGCACAATCTTGTAATCCAACTCATATTAAGACACCAACTTCAAACCAAACACACAACAATTTTTCCTAAGACTACACTCACAATACACAAACAATTGATTGTACACCTTCGGTGATTTGTTTTTCACAACATGCTCAATATAAAAACATAACAATTTTCCTTCCAAAAATTTGTTTTCAACACACGTTCATGTCAAAGCATTTCCAAAGCAAGTCTGCACCATAAAAATAGATCATAGATCATGAAAAATAGACTAAACAAACAAATTAAATTATCTAAAATTTGTTGGTACATTGAACCACCTGCCTCACTTGTTGAAACCCCCAAAAATGGTGTGGGAACGTTGAATTTCAGCACAAAACATCAATCGTGTGTCGTTTTCACCACAATAAATCTAGCGCAAACCCAAAAAAAACAAGGAGATTGAACCCCAAAATAAATGATTAGAGCCTAAAATTTGGACCCAAGCCCGTTGGAAAACCAAAACTCATGGAAAAGAAAGGAACTCAACCTGAGTGGGGTAGCAATCGCTGGACCGAGGATTCGCCGAAAGGGGAAAATAATTCCACCGACCATAGGGGTTACGGATGTGCAACGGCCGGCCGGGAGGGGGTGACGGCGCCAGTCCAGATCAGGTGCGAGTTGGTTCCACTGGACGGAGGGTCAGCCAACGTAGGAGGTGTGCTCGGAGGCCGTTGCGGCTTTGTGGGCTGACTAGCCGGGGGTTCTGTGTGTGTGTGTGTTTGTGTGTGACCTTAAATTATTTCATGCGTTCCCCATGCCATGGGGGAAAACACACAGAGAATATATATATATATATATATATATATATATATATATTCGTACTTAGAAATATGGGTTTTCACCACAGAAATAGATTACAAAACACTATAAATAAATCCTGACACTCATAACCATCTTAACACTCTCTAATAAGGGATGGGAAAAAATTAATGGTTTTTGAATCTTAACCCAAATTGATGGAGGTGGAGAGAATCAACCTAAACCACCTCTCCTTTGGTGGAAATTGCTTGAACACAGACCAACGCAACCCCATAGGCCCTTTGCATAATCTAAAATTAAAGAAAAAACAAAAAAGTATATCAATACCTAACTTTGGGTTTTGGCCAAAATTAGTAAAGAAATAGGGAGTCTAAAAATAATAGGAAATCATAATAGGGTGAATTATAGAGACTAACCATGTCAATTAAAAGGAGAATCATGGTGAAAAATAGTGGAGTCAATGAATAGTAGATTGATCTCGGAGGAGGGGGTCACGCACTGTAGGGTTTCGTCCAGGGGGTTCGCACACCGTAGGGGGGTCAGCTGATTAGGGGGATATATAGGGGGTCTATACGAGGGAGCTTGTGAGGAGGAAGGTTTCAGATAGGATGCGGGTAGGAGGGGAGCTCACATGAAGGGGGTCGACCAGGGGTGGGGGTCGCACAATGGGTGAGGGAAGCAGATTCACCCCCATAGGATTTCTAAAAACCAAATAATAATAATAATAATCATCAACACCATTAATATTATTATTTTTATAATTAAACATTTCTTTATTATTTTGTATCTTCTCCATAATCTCATTTATCTAATTTTCCTTATATCTTTTATTTCAATTGACTTCAATTTCATTAAAAAGGCACATCACGTTGTTCTAGCTCTTCAAATAAGGATTTGAAGCTTGGTTTTAATATAGATCCACCAATATATTACTAAAAAATCCAAAAAATATCAAATAAACAACTCAGTCCAAAACAAGGGATTCTAAAATTTTCCAAACATAAAACATATCATCCCTGAGAAACTTTCAGGAACTATGAAAATATCACTCAACATTCAATGTTTGTGAAATCTCATTTGAATGATCATTTTGTGGTTCCAATTATAAGTCCCCAGCCTTAAACATTACTTAATGTTGAGTTTTTACAAGATTACACATTGAGGATCTTTTCAGGTTTAGAGTTTTAGAGAATTAGATCATAAATCATGCATTACATTCCACATTTAAACAAAGTGGTTACATAAAAGATAATATTCATTTATTTTTTCATCAATGGAAACATATTTAAAACAAAACATGGACTCTTTCATGACACTTCCTTGACCCTATCATCACATCATGTACCATTCCCTTGACCTGTGAAAAACATTTCAAAAACATGGGATGAGCATAAAAAACTCAGTAAGGGATATAAAAGTATGAAATGAAAACATTAGTCCATGTATGAAATCATACATTACTCATAAAACATAATAATTTTAACATACCTCATCAAATCACGAATAAATCATAGAAATCATAAGACATAAAGACAACTTGAGGAAATCATAACATTCTTATGTAGGGAGTAACTCTCATGGTTACGTTTGGAATACCCATCACAGTATATTCACTAAATCTCTTCGGATAAACCTTAACGTTTAACTACTTTGTGTTACCCAATGTATTGGAGAGCTATATCGGGCTTAGCCTCCCTTAGTTTATCATGGAACCACCCGTCATCAAAACAATACCCCAGAACCATAATATAATCGTATCACATAAAACATGCTTAAAGAAAACACAACATTTCCACTTTTCAATCACAAGATATCAATACAACACATTGATATAAAAATATTATGAAAACCATTTTCAGTACCAAAATAAAAGAAAATTAAAACATGGTATTTATTTTTCATTCAAAAAAAGTTATGGCTTGTAGAGGAAGCCGAAACTCAAATAATGGTCACGACGGCGGAGAAGTCGTTGTCGCCGCATACATACGGCAAAAAAACATTCCCTTTTGTCGTTTAGTAAACGCTTCATATAAAAATATTCCGTTTGAATAAATGTAAAAGTCAAAGGGTTTTATACACCATATAAAAAAAGTTGTGTATAAAACAAAATATGCCTCAATGAAAGGAGATTGAGACGATGTCCCTTACCTCAAGTCCGACTTGACTCGATCGTTCTTTAACCTCCTGAATAATAAACATGAGTTAATTTCTACTTTCCTGAGAACCTTTTTCAAGTTCATTATTCCTTTTATATCACTTATTACCTTGTCAGGAACAATATGTAATTATTTAAGTTAATAATTGTCTTTTTGTTGATCATTGGTACTTGAGTAAAAAATAAACTCTGTATAATTACAAGTTGTTCATGTGGTAAAATATCTATTATTTCCAGAATTATATTCATGATTTAGATATCATATATATCATATATATCCATTATATGCATGCATTTATAATATTACATAACATTTAGAGGTAAGAAATGAAATGCACTGTTCATGGAGACGGAAAGTCGTACGTATGCATGTACACTACTTTCATTTCTATTTCGTATTTAATGGAATGAAATAATAATGAAATAAAGATATATTATAATTTCGGAATAATATCATATATAATATTATTAACTCTATCCTTTATACGTCTCACATATGGCATTAATGAATCAAATCACTTTGAGGGGGCAGTAGTCCGCACTTTCCAAAATGAAGATATCGCGTTTACCCATAATGTAAACCATAAAGGTATGTCATAAATGAAAAATACAGAAGTTTATGGAAAACATAAACATATTATATATCATATATAAATATAGTGACATCTTAATGTCCACCTTTGAAGGTTTTAGAAGAATATTGAACAATCATCGTTTCGTGAGGCAGAAATTCGCCATCCATGGAAACAGTATGCTCATTAACCATTAGATGTAGGTGTGTGTAAGTGTAGCTCTACTATATATTATAATGACATCCTATTATATGGAAGATACTGGTGTTTTTACCAAATAAATGAATAAAAAGAGTTTAGGTGGTTGGAGAAGCAAAATAAAACAAAAGAGAATTAGAGAAGACTTTACCTTTGAATCGGGTAACTCCCTTTGGTTTGAACCAAAAGGGTTTCTTGAAGAGCTTACTGCCTAAGGTAAGGCTTCTAGGATGAGGGTAGGGATGTGGAGAGACAAAATGATCAGAGCTTGGCTGATCCACAGGCTTGAGAGGTGTGGCTAAGGAGGTAGAGGTAGGGGCCTTTTATAAGAGGAGAGGAGGGGCACTTTTGGAAAGGTATAAAATGTTACTTTATTTTCAAATGAGTTTCGGATTTTAATGGTCCCACATTGATTTGTTTCGAGGATAAGGTGATAAGGGTTTGAAATATACTCATCCAATAGGTCTTTGAAAAGTTTATGTCTTATATTTTACATTATCTTTTAATTTTATTTAAATCGTTTATTAATGAGGTAATCGCTGCATCATCATGATGTCCTAAATAATTTAATTTATATAATGTCTAAAAATTATATAAAATATACTATTATGTTTGAAATATTTTTATATTTCCAATTAATATTTATAGTCCAATATTTCATTTATGTAGACAAAATTAAAAATGTTTTACTCAGGTGATACATTCTTTGTTATATTTAACTTTCTTTAAAAATAAAAATGATAAAAAGTCATTATCACACAAATGTGATTCCATGGGGTCCCTAAGTTTGGCGCAAGGCATCCCATGGTCGGACATGAAATAACCAGTAGTATTAGGACACATTTTGGTGTCATTTTTTGTTATTATGATATTATTTTATTATCCTTAACTACCCGATTACTAATTAATCAAGATAATTAACGATAATTATCGTCGTTACTATTCACAAATTCCAAAAACAAAAGAGTACTGATTACATAATTTGGACCTTAATATTCTAAATATGTAATCCATTTTACCAAATTCCAAACACATAAATTGCAATAATTAATTTAATAATAATTTCCGTTGTAAAAACAAATCGAGGGTTTTTAGAAATAATATCAATGAAAAGTTTGGCACTTGTTTATGCCCAATTCCAAGGTGAAATTAATCCCAATGACCAAAATTGGATTACATGGTAAAAATATATTCTAATTACACATTAAAACAAATTAAAAAGATAATCTAACAATATAATTAAAATATATGAAAAATCAGTTTTGATGTAAAATGCAGTATTTTTCACTATTCATAAAAAAATGAACATTGTCAGAAAAATACCAAAAATTAACCCAAGGTAAATTTCCATGTACCAATCATAAATAATAAGTTTATTTTGACAAATATAGCTTATAAAATTGTCAAAATTTTTATTTAAAAATGGTTTTCCATCAAAAGGCAGTAAAACAACCTTTTAAAAATATTAGTGTATTACATGCTTATGATTGGATTTATTCTCATTTTAAGCCTCTAAAACACTATCTAATTCATAAATAGACATAGATAAGAATATATATTATTCAATACTTACTTGGGATGTTACATCCTTCCCCCATTTAGAAAATTGTGTCTCCGCAATTTATTTACTTATTGAATAAGTGGGAGTATTTATCCCTCATTGAATTTTCAGATTCCCATGTTGCCTCTTCACTCATTTGGTTTTTCCCCAAAACCTTTACTTGATGAATCACCTTACTCCACAACACTTTATTCCTATGGTCAAGAATATGGACTGGTTGTTCCTTATAAGATAGATTCTCTTCCAGCTGAACTGCCTCTAGACTCAAACATGAGATGGATCTGGCATGTACTTCCTTAACATTGAAACATGAAAAACATTGTGTACCTAAGATAAACTCGGAGGTAAAGCCACTCGGTATGCAACTGATACAACTCTCTCCAGAATTTCATATGGTCCAATGAACCTGGGACTCAACTTTCCTTTCTTACCAAATCGCATCACACTTTTCCATGGTGAAACTTTGGGGAAAACATGATCACCTACCTCAAAAGAGAGATCCTTCCTTCTATTGTCCGTATAACACTTCTTACTGCTCTGAGCTGTTCTCATGTGTTTATGTATCAACTATACTTTTTCTGCCAACTCTTCTACCAATAACGGTCCCATCAACTACCTTTCACCCACTTCATCCCAGAAAGCTGGAGTTTGACACCGCTTCCCATATAATGCCTCAAATGGTGCCATCTGTATACTTGAATGAAAACTGTTATTATAAGAAAACTCAACCAAAGAAAGATGTTGGTCCCAAATTCCCTGATAATACATCGAACAAGCATGTAGAATATCCTCCAAAGTCTTAATTATACGTTCTGACTGCCCATCTAATTGAGGATGAAAAGCTGTACTGAAATTTAATTCAATACCCAACGACTTCTGAAAGTCTTTCCAAAAGTTAGAAGTGAACCTGGGATCACAGTCAGATAAAATGAAGAGAGGAACTCCATGTAACCTGGCTATCTCTTTAATATACAAATGGGATAGTTGATCTAGGGAAAAAGTATCTCATATAGCAAGGAAATGAGCATATTTAGTTAAGTGATCAACAATAACCCCGATTGCATTATTACCTCGAGGTGTCTTTGGAAATCCCATGACGGAGTCCATGGATATATTCTACCATTTCCACTCTGGCACTGGTAAAGGCTGAAGCATCCCTTTCGGTAACTGCCGCTCTTCTTTAACCTGTTGAAAAGTCGAACAGTTCATAGTAAAATCAGCAATATCCCTTTTCATTCCATCCCACCAATAATACTCCCGAAGATCTCTATACATTTTAGTACTTCCTGGATGAACTGAAAACGGAGAACTATGAGCTTCACATAATAACTCTCTCTTCAACTGTGAATCACACAGAACACACAATCTCTTCCCAAATCTCAAAACAAAATCATTATCAATGTTGAATTCAGGCAACATACTCTTCTAAACCATCTCTACCTTTTTCTGCAACTCGCTGTCTTGCTTCTATGCTTGCTTAATTCTGTCTGATAGAGAATATTTCACTGATACCTGAAACAAAAAAGATGGACAACCTGCACCAAAAAATTTTATGCCAAAGTTCATCAAATCCTTAACCAAAGGATCATGCTCCAAATGCAACATTGTTAAAGAAGCATTACTTTTTTGACTCAAAGCATCAGCCACTTTATATTCTTTTCCTGGATGGTAATGAATTGTACAATCATAATCCTTGATTAATTCTAGCCATCTTCTCTGTCTCATGTTCAATTCTTTCTGAGTGAATATATACTTTAAACTTTTGTGATCGGTATATATTTCCCACTTTACACCATACAAATGATGCCTCCAAATTTTTAAAGGGAAAACAACAGCAGCTAATTCCAAATCATGTGTAGGTTAATTTACCTCATCAGTTTTCAACTGACGTGAAGCATAAGAAATTACAGGATTATTATGCATTAGGACTCAACCAAGTCCTTTCAACGAAGCATCACTGTAGATAAAAAACTCCCCATTCCTAGAAGGTAGTGCCAAAACTGGAGCATTCACCAATCTTCTTTTCAATTCCTGAAAACAATCATCACATTCTTTTGTCCAGATAATCTTAACACCCTTCTGAGTTAGCTTAGTCATTGGACTAGATAACCATGAAACATTTCTAACAAACCTTCGATAATAGCTTGCCAAACCAAGGAGGCTACGAATCTCATTTACATTTGTGGGTCTTGGCCATTCTTCAACAACCATTTTTTTTTGCAGGATCAATAGTTATCCCATCTTTAGAAACAATGTGACCAAGGAAAGAAATTTTTTGCAACCAAAACACACACTTTCTGAATTTCCCATACAATTTCTTTTCTTTTACAATTTTCAAAATAACCCTTAAATGTCTTTCATACTCCTCTTTACTTTTAGAAAACACCAAAATATCATCAATGAAAACAACCACAAACTTATCCAAGAACTCATGGAAAATTCTATTCATAAGGTCCATGAATACAGAAGGTGCATTGGTTAGCCAAAAAGGCATTACTACAAATTCATAATGTCCATATCTTGTTCGAAACACAGTCTTCAGAAAATCTGCTTCCTTTACCTTTAACTGATGTTACCCCGATCTTAGGTCATTCTTTGAAAAAAACTGAGCTCCCTAGAGCTGATCAAAAAAATCATCGATATGAGGTAAAGGATATTTGTTCTTAACAATGATGTTATTCAAGGCTCTATAATCAATGCAATGTCTCATTGAACCACCTTTCTTTTTAAAAAATAAAATAGGAGCACTCCATGGTGATGTTCTAGGTCGAATGAGACCTTTCTCTAATAAATCTTGCAATTTCGCCTTCAACTCTAAAATTTCAGTTTGAGCCATTCGATAAGGGGGTTTTGAAATTGGCTTAGCATCAGGATCTAAGTTGACAGTAAAATAAACTACCCGATCTGGTATTATTCCAGGCAACTCATCAGAAAAAACATCAGGATACTCATTTACCATTGGAACTTCATTAATCTGAACAGTTCCCTTGTTTTCAACGATATGTGCAAGGTAACATTTATTTCCATCTTTTACAAGTTTCTCAGCCTCTTGATATGTTATCAACAGTAAGGGTTCATTCTTGTACACAAACTAAAAGTCTTTCTGAAAAGAAACTTCTTTATCTCTACAGTCAATCTTAGCATGGTAAATAAAGAGCCAATCCATACCCAGGATAACATCAAACTCTACTAGAGGTAAGACAATAAGGTTTGCAAGTAGGTTCTTTCCACAGATAAGGATAGGAAGATTCTTATAAATTATTTTTGCCTCAACATTTCTCTCAGGTGTTTTTACCACAAGTTCAGGAGTCATTTCTTGATATGGTATTCCCATTTTACTAGAAAATTTTTCAGAGATGAAAGAATGTGTAGACCCTGAATAAAACAACACACTGGCATAATCTGAAAAAACAAAAAAAGTACCTGATACAACTTCATTTGATGACCCGACATCCACTGAAGTAGTTGCAAAAGATTTCACCACCCCTTTATACGTGTAGTCTAACTGATTCCCATCACTCGAGCTCTTTGTCAGACACTCATTTGCATAGTGACCCATCTCATTGCACTTAAAACATTTCCCTAACTGTAAATCAAATTTGGTCTTACCATCACCATGATCTTTTTTAGTGCAATCACGAGCCTTATGTCCCATCTTACCGCATCAGTAGCACTTTCCAGAATTCAGATGACATTCCTCAGCATGACTTTTACCACATTTATCACAAACTGGAAACTTATTTTTCTTACCATCAGACATTTTTGAAGAATTCTTTCCTTTCTCCTGCCACCTTCGTCTCTTCTTCTGCTGGTTTTTATAGAACACTTGACCATCGGAAAACTCCATTTCCACCTTCTTAGCACATCGAACAATCTTTTCCTAACTCTTGAACTCACGAGAAGCTAAAGCCCTTTGATATTTTGGCTTTAATAATGAGTAAAAATGATTGATTTTACTATAATGGTCTCATATAAAATTTGGAGCATACCTTGCCAATCGAGTGAACCTATCTTCATAAGAAGCCACTGAGTCGTCCTCTTGCCTTAATTCCAAGAATTGTTTTTCCATCCTAATTCGAACAGCCTTAGGAAAATAATTCTCAAGAAACACACCTTTTAATTCATCCCATTCGAGAGCATCAATCTCATCAGCATCCCTGATATTTTTAACCATCGACCACCACTGATCTGCTTCATCCTCCAACTGGTAAATAGGAAGACAAACCTTTTGATTTTCTAAACACCCCATGACATTAAAATCTTCTCCAGTGCTTTAATCCATCATTCATCTAGCACAGGGTCAGATGATCCTCTGAATGATGGGGGATGTTGCCTCATGAAATGTTCCACTACTAACATGTTCCTCTACAGTTGATCTGGCTAATCTCGTGCATGAATACCACCACCATTTATCGCTTGAGTCAACTGCACCATTACTGCAACAAATAGTTCAGTTCCAATTCCGACCATCTCAAGATGCTGATTCGGAAGGTTATGTCCTTCTGTATGCCCTCCTCATACTTCTTCCCTATTTCCTCTGTGGAAAACCATTCTGAACAAACATGTCTTAGATGAAGCAACATGGTAATCTTAAAATGCTATATCATTTAAATTTTACCATAAAAGAAAATATTTTTGGATAATCATTTAATATAATTCTAACTCCTAAAGTTATCAAAACCGACCTATGATACCAACCATAAGGTCCCAGCCCTAAACATTACTTAATCTTGAGTTATTACAAGATTACAAATTGAGGATCTTTTCAGGTTTAGAGTTTTAGAGAATTAGATCATAAATCATGAATTACATTCCACATTTAAACAAAGTGGTTACATAGAAGATAGTATTCATTTTTTTCCATCAACGGAAACATATTTAAAACAAAACATGGACTCTTTCATTACACTTCCTTAAATCTATCATCACATCATGTACCTTTCCCTTGACCTGTGAAAAACATTTCAAAAACATGGGATGAGGATAAAAAGCTCAGTAAGGGATATAAAAGTACAAAATGAAAACATTAGTCCATGTATGAAATCATACTTCACTCATAAAAACATAATCATTTTAACATAACTCATAAAATCATGAATAAATCATAGAAATTAAAATACATAAAGGTAACTTGAGGCATTCATAACATTCTTACGTAGGGAGTAACCCTCATGGTTACGTTTAGAATACCCATCACAGTATATTCCCTAAATCTCTTCGGAGAAACCTTAACATTTAACTCCTTCGCATTACCCAATACATTGGAGAGCTATATCGGGCTCACTCGCCCTTAGTTTATAACAGAACCACCAGTCTTCATAACAATGCCGAAGAACCATAACATAATCGTATCACATAAAACATAGATAAAGTAAACATAAAATTTCCACTTTTCAATCACAAGATATAAATACAACACATTGATATAAAAACATTATGAAAACAATTTTCAATACCAAAATAAAATAAAAGTAAAACATGGTATTTATTTTTCATTCAAAAAAAAGTTATGGCTTGTAGAGGAAGCTGAAACTCAAATAATGGTCACGACGGCCGAGAAGACATTGTTGCCGCATACGTACGACAAAAAAACATTCCCTTTTTTCGTTTAGTAAACACATCATATAAAAAGATTCCTTTTGAATATATGTAAAATTCAAAGGGGTTTATACACCGTATAAGAGAAAGTTGTGTATAAAACAAAATATGCCTCAATGAAAGGAGATTGAGACGATGTCCCTTACCTCTGGTCCGACTTGACTCGATTGTTCTTTAACCTCCTAAATAATTAACATGAGTTAATTTATACTTTATTGATAACCTTTTTCAAGTTCATTATTCCTTTTATATCACTTATTACCATGTCATGAACACTATGTAAGTATTTACGTTAATAATGGTCGTTTTTTATCATTGTTACTTGAGTCAAAAATAAACTCTTTATAATTACAAGTTGTTCATGTGGTAAAATATCCATTAAATCCAGAATTATATTCATGATTTAGATACCATATATATCATATATATCCAGTATATGCATGCATTTATAATATTACATAACATTTAGAGGTAAGAAATGAAATGCACCGTTCATGGAGACGGTAATCCGTACGTACACATGAACACTACTTTCATTTCAATTACATATTTAATGTAATGAAATCATAATGACATAAAGATATATTATAATTACAGTATAATATCATATATAATATCATTAACTCTATCCTTTATACATCCCACATATGGCATTAACGAATCAAATCACTTTGAGGGGCGGTAGTCCGCACTTCCTAAAATGAAGATATCACGTTTACCCATATTGGAAAACCATAAAGGTATGACATAAATGAAAAATACAGAAGATTAAGGAAAACATAAACATATTATATATCATATATAAATATAGTGACATCTTAATTGCCACCTTTGAAGGTGTTAGAATAATATTGAACAATCATCGTTTCGTGGGGAAGAAATTCGCCATCCACGGAAACAGTATGTTCATTAACCATTAGATGTAGGTGTGTGTAAGTATAGCTCGAATACTTATTATAAAAAAATCCTAGTATATGGAAGATAGTCGTGTTGTTACAAAATAAATTAATAAAAAGAGATTAGGTGGGTGGAGAAGCAAAATAAAACAAAAGAGCATTAGAGAAGACTTTACCTTTGAATCGGGTAACACCCTTTGGTTTGAACCAAAAGGGTTTCTTGAAGAGATTCCTGCCTAAGGTAAGGCTTATAGGATGAGGAGAGGGATTTGGAGAGACAAAATGAGTATATATGGGCCGAGCAAAAGGCTTGAGAGGTGTGGGTAAGGAGGTAGAGGTGGGGGCCTTTTATAAGAGGGGAGGAGGGGCACTCTTGGAAAGGTATAAAATGTTACTTTATCTTCAAATGAGTTTCAGATTTTAATGGTCCAACATTGATTTTTTTCAAGGATAAGATGATAAGGGTTATACATATACTCATCCAATAGGTCTTTGACAAGTGTAAGTCTTATATTTTACATTATCTTTTCATTTTATTTAAATCGTTCATTAATGAGGTAATCGCTGCATCATCATGATGTCATAAATAATTTAATTTATTTAATGTCTAAAAATTATAAAAAAATACAATGATGTGGTAAATCTTTTTATATTTCCAATTAATATTTATATTCCAATATATCATTTATATAGACAAAATTAAAAATGTTTTACTTAGGTGATACATTCTTTGTTATATTTAACTTTCTTTAAAAATAAAAATATTAAAAGTCATTATCACACAAATGTGATTCCATGGGGTCCCCAAGATTGGCACAAGGCATCCCATGGTCTGCCATGACACAACTAGTACTATTAGGACACATTTTGGTGTCATTTTTTACTATTATGAAATTATTTTATTATCCTTAACTACCCGATTACTAATTAATCAAGATAATTAACGATAATTATCGTCATTACTATTCACAAAGTCCAAAAACAAAAGAGTCTTGATTACATAATTTGGACCTTATGATTAAAAATATTTAATACATTTTACCAAATTCTAAACAAGGAAATTGAAATAATTAATTTAAAAATAATTCCTGTTGTCAAAACACATAGCGGGTTTTTTAGAAATAATATCAATGAAACGTTTGACACTTGTTTATGCCCAATTACAAGGTGAAATTAATCCCAATGACCACCATTGTATTACATGGTAAAAATATATTCTAATTACACTTTAAAACCAGTTAAAATGATAATCTATCCATATAATTAAATTATATGAAAAAGCAGTTTTTATGTAAAATGCAGTATTTTTCACTATTCATAAAATAATGAACATTGTCAGAAAAATACGAAAAATTAACCCAAGGTAAATTTCAATGTCCCAATAATAAATAATAAGTTTGTTGAGAAAGGGAGTAGGGGCGGCACCTCGTAGGGTTGCGAGGGGAGGGGGAAGTCGCGCCTGGTAAGGGATTCTCCCTTCTTCATTTTTTTCTAATTAAATCACTATAATAAGATAGAATAAATGATAACAACAATAAAAAAACCTTATTAAAAGGTTAATAGTTGTATAAATAATATTAATATTACTAGTACCAATAATAATATTTACATATTTAACACTACTACTACTACTAATAATAATAATAAATTAATAACATATTAACCATATTAATAACAATAATAATATTCTTAAATAATAATAACAATCGCAAGAGTTATAATAAATAAAAAATTTACCACTTCTATTATTATTAAAATAATTCTTTAAACTCCATTTATTTATTTATTTATTTATTTATTTATCTATCATCTTACATCAACCTTATTTATTTAATTTTTACTTCATTTATTAGTTCTGAACATCGGGTAGGCCATGCAGGGAATTGGGCGAGGTCGCGCGGCTTTGACCGCGGTGCGCTTAATGAAGTCAAGGCCAAACACATGTTTTTAAATAAGAACACAAAAATTTTAAGTCAGTTCTCGACCCGAACTACCTGATGCCTAGAAAATTAATAAAATAAATAATTTAAAAATTACAGGTGTGACAATTCTCCTCACCATAGCGCTTTCCATCCCCGGAAAGCCACAAACTCATGCTGGAACCCCAAAGCAGAAAACGACACCCCTTAAGGTTCGAAAAGAATTCCTACAAAAAATGAGTGAAAAGAGGCCAACACACCATGCTCAGAGAATGTGTCTTAAAGACAACTTCAAGAAACATGTAAAAAGACTTTCTGGTATGTGTCACCTGCCCCAAAGAGATAGAACGCCTCCAATTTACTGATCAAGTAAAGGAACTCTCGCACCGACGAAAACCAACATCAAAATCTAAAACATCTCAAGCACTATTAAACAAAAACCACACCATTTGGATAGAATGAACAAACAAGGTCAAGCCATATACAAGGAACACTCTTATCACTTATCACCAAGCTGTCTTTAGAAACAGAACCAAAAGGTCATCATGGGGAAGCCTGAGGGGCTCCCCACCATTAAGAACCTACCAACGCTCAAGGAGAGACTAGAAAACCGATACGGGGAGGTCTGAGCAGACTTCCCACCATTAAATAATAGTCCAACACTGATTCATTCCAGAGACATTCATGCAAGATCCAACGTGGGTCTCCCCACCATTAGAACTAACAGAAGATACAGAACTTTGAAAAAATTTCGATGGTGACCAAACACCCCACCATAAGGGGCAGGGAGGGAGGGGGCCAACTGCCTGGGGTGTCAAAATCACGACCCAAGAAAAACCAGCATCCCCTCATCCCGGGATGAGTACTATTCAAATTTGAGACTGATTTACCCAACATAACTTATAAGGACCACTAAAAGAGATTACATTCAGAGTGATGCAACCCCCATGAATTTTAGGTAACGAGAAGACCACACATCCTCATAGCCACAAAAACCTCACGCACCCAAATGGGTCATTCAGAACAGAATAACCACAAAAACCAATTTAAACCGCCTTCACCATCAATACCGACGATTGAAGTAAAGATGGGGTCCCATAAACTCTTGGGGTTCCTGACCACGCGCCAGATACACTCTGAGGCCTATGGTTGGAGGCTTGATATTTGAAGAATCTCCTACCACGCATTCAGTAATTAAAAACTCCTGAACAGAGCTTCTCCTTTTGGTTCCACATGCAACAACACCGAAACTGAGACAACACCAACAAACACAACACACCACGACATCCGACTACTCCATCACGACACATCCTCCAAAATAGGGGTTTAGATGATGCACATGCATCACCTCTCCACCTTAACCAAGAAACGTAAGAAGGAAATATGCACAAAAAACACTCCCCTTTGAACAGAAAAATTGGAACTCCCTGCGAGGAGGACACAGTCCTATGACGATGGGGATTCTCGAAGGGTTCTACGAAATCCACATTTAATATTCAAGAGAACTTACACTACAAGACATCACCAAACATGATCCTTGTAGCTGATGGAATCACTAAGAGCCTTTGAAACCATCGGTCAACACCGATAATTCTGAACCACCTTCACCCTTCCCTGCTGGAATTCCTTTCACTGTTTCTAGGGGGAAACCTTCCGATGAAACAGTGTCAAACTTCATACTTGACGACTGAGACAACTCAAGGAGACCAAAACTACTATCAATTCCCTTCGCGTCTGTCATCCCTTCATGAGAGGATCTGCTTGACTAAAAAGAAAAAGGAATAGAGTTAGCACTATCACTCAAAAGGAAGAGTGATTTCTTTAATCAACTGGAGGGTCGACCAATGGCGAATTACTCGTAGCTGCACTTCAATCTCATGTTAATGCTTTATGGGGGGCGTGCACTAGTCAAGAAAGAAAACCATAGACCCAATCAAACTGGTCCAATGGCCAAGACAAACTGCAAGAGAATACTAAACGTGCAGGGAGAACCACTGTAAGGGCTTCCTGAAGCATTTTTCAAAAGAAACAACAAACCACCTACTTTCACACCAACTAACCAATAAGAATTCAAACTTGAGACACAAATCATCCCAAAAGGATTATCAGCTTGAAACTCCCCACATCCAACATTCCCAAAATACAAGGACACACCACACAACCACCGATTGTTAAAACACCAATTCATTTTTACTTACAAACTATATTTCCATGAATTCAAAACAAAGAGACGAGGAACGATGCAAGAGGAGACAAGTGTCAGCGGGTGATTGGGACATATGGTTGGCGACCATACACCAATCACGCCACTGCCAAAAAGATTATTCTAGGATAGTGTCCCCGACTCCACATGGCTTTCTAGACCCTATGAACTCACGGGGACCACTGACCGTACTCCCTTTTCATTTCCCCTAGACGAGATTAACGACAAGAACCAAAGACTCAGACAACCCACAACTTACTTTGGTAACTCGAGTCCCTTCATGAGGTGTGCTGGCCAAGAACCTTGCTCGTAGATAGAACATCAAGTTCCGAGAGCCTTAATGCTAGTATAGAGTGACTCTATCTCTAAAGAACATGGACCAAGAGAGAAAAACTCCTCTAATTCCATTTGGTCACAAACCAGGCCAGGTCGCCATCCGACCCCATGCCCGACTCGGTCCGCAGCAAGGCCCGAAGGGCATTCTTGATCCCCACAGGCTGGCACAAGTGACCGGGTATCAAAACTAACACATGAGAATGACTTACCCTAAATAGTAAACACAAAACAACTAACAGGATAAATAAACTAAAACTTAAAAGGGACAACCAAACAGGACATTAAATTAAAATCTAGTTTAAAGGTTTATAACTTGAACCAACATCCAAAAAGTAAGGAAAACAAAAGAAACTAAAACTCTAACTCAAACCTCAAAGCAACAAGAGAGGTGCGACATCCACAAGCTACAAACACCAACCAGCATGAGAAGACCATCAACAACCCGAACCACCATCGCTAAGCACGATGTCACAACCTAGAATACACAAGAAACAAGGTCTAAATACACCCAAATGTGTATGCAGGGTGTGAGAGAAAGGCCCGGTAGGAAGTCACCCAATAAAAAGATTTCATGCCACAACACATAAGAGATAATTTAACATGCTTATTTAAAACCATACTTTTAAAACACTTTATTTTTAAGGAAAACTTTTAAAAGCTGAAAGTGAAAAGGAAATATCATTGAAATGAAAACCATTTCAAAAATTCAACTTTAAAATGGAAGAAAAAATTTATAAAGAAAGTGCATATACTCAAGTGGTCCTTCATATGCCGACGGAAGGCACCACATGATGAATACTAGAGCACTGTGGGTAAATCCCCTAAGGTAGCTAGTATGTGTGTTGCGCTAGAGAAATTGTACCTCAGTGTAAACGTGGCGTAGGAACCACAATAATAAACACTCTCATGCATGATCCTCTAATAGGGAAACACATCCATAACCTAGTGTTCTCCAATCATCACAAAAGTTTAGCTAGTGTTGTAACGTCAATCCTACCAGATAAAACCGGGACGAACCACTCATGTGTCATCTATCGTACTAGTCCTAATATTCCCTCCTAGGTAATCGAGGTTTACCTTATGCTCAATCAAGTTCCATATTCACATCATGTATCACTTTCACATATCACACACCAAAAAGGAAATTACACCCAAAAAGCCACCACATGCATACACAAACACCATTTTAAAAATACATGCACACCAATACCATTTCACAACATGATTCGCATCACTTTCAGGATTTGATAAATTATTTAAACAATTTAAAGAATATTTCTAAATAGCACAACAAGGGTTTTCACATGAAAAATGCCCAGTTTCACATATAAAAGTTCCTTTAAAAACTTAACGCGCATTTAACTCTATCAAATACAACTCCCGAACTCCACATATAATTTAATAAATCTAGTTAAACAATTTATGAAACACTTAAAATTAGAAAGAAGAGGTTTACACAAGAAAAACACACCCGATTTACATTTTAGAAAAACCCTCTCTAAGCCATAACATAACAAAACCTTATAAAAAGGGTTTCACACCACTCGTACATTTTATCAAAGAAATTCAAGGCATAAAACACAGAGACGTGCATACGAAACCTAATGAATATAACTCATTTTCTCAAAGATTCCATTTCTCAATACCAAAACACTTTAAATATGTCCCGAACTCAACTCGCATCTTACAAACAACTCACAAAACCCCATTTTATTTTAAAGGATCACCACTTTGAAACAGACACACAACATTGCCACTTTCTACACAAAATCCAAACCCAACACATAAGCACACCAATACATAAAAACATATTTTTCACCTTTCAAAATAATTTAATAATGCATTATAACAGTTTATAAAAAAACTTCACCAAATACACCCATGTTTTTCATCAAAATTGAACCTGAAACCCCCTTTAAAATTCGACGGCACGTCCTAAACATAAAAAAGGTGTTTCGCACCATCAACGCAATTTAAATAAACCATTTCACGAATTAGAAAACAACTTAAAATCATTGACAGAATCCTGTAAACCAACTCATATTAAGACACCAAATTCAAACCAAACACACATCAATTTTTCCTAAGACTACACTCACAATAAAAAAACAAATGATTGTACACCTTCAGTAATTTTTTTTACAACAATCTCTATATAAAAACATAAAAATTTTCCTTCCAAAAATTTGTTTTCAACACATGTTCATGTCAAATCATTTTCAAAGAAAGTCGGCACCATCAAAATAGATCATAGATTATAAAAAATAAACTAAACAAACAAATTAAATTATCAAAAATTGGTTGGGACATTGAACTACCTACCTCAATTGGTGAAACCCCCAAAAATGGTCTGGGAAATATGAATTTCAGTGAAAACCATCAATCACGTGTCATTTTCACCACAATGAATCTAGTGCAAACCCAAAAAAACAAGGAGATTGAACCCCAAAACAATTGATTAGAGCCTAAAATTTGGTCCCCAGCCCTTTGGACAACCAAAAATCATGGAAAAGAAAGGAACTCAGCCTTAGGGGGTGTATCGGTTGCCGAACCAAGGCTTCGTTGGAAGGGGAAAAAATAGGCCGCCGATCATGGGGGTTGTGACTATGGGACGACCAACCGGGAGGGGGAGACGATGGCTGGTCCTATGTCAAGCCGAGGGGGGATCAGAGATGCCGGTCGGGAGGCACTCGGCAAAGGGAGCAGTGCACCAGGCCATGTAAGGTGCGAGCTGGTGCCACCGGACAGAGGGTCGGCCAATGCAAGAGGCGCGCACGGAGGTCGGGGAGGCTGTACGAGCCGACTGACCGTGGGGTTGGGGCGACGACGCGAGCGGGCTAGGAGGGAGTGCTAGACGGCAGTGGATGTGTTGTGTGCTAGGTAGGTGTGGCACGCCAGGAATTCACTGCGCAAGGGAGCAGGGGCAGCGCCACGTAGGGTTGCGAGGGGAGGGGGAAGTTGTGACTGGTAAGGGCTTCTCCCTTATTCATTTTTTTCTAATTAAATTACAGTAATAATATAGAATAAATGATAGCAACAACAAAAAACCATATTAAAAGGTTAATAGTTGTAGAAATAATATTAATATTACTAGTACCAATAATAATATTTACATCTTTAACACTAATAAAAATAATAATAATAATAATAATAATAATAATATAATAACATATTAAGCATATTAATAATAATAATACTATTATTAAATAATAATAAAAATCACAAGAATTATAATAAAGAAATAAAGAAAAAATTACCACTTCTATCATTATTAAAATAATTCATAAAACTTCGTTTATTTATTTATTTATTTATCTCTCATCTTACATAAACCTCATTTATTTAATTTTTACTTCATTTATTAGTTCTGAACATCAGGTAGGCCGTGCGGGGAACTGGGTGAGGTTGCGGGGCTTTGACCACAGTGCGCTTAATGATGTCAAGGCCAAAAACATGTTTTTAAATAGGAACACAAAAATTTTAAGTCGGGTCTCGACCCGAACTACCCGATCCCCAGAAAATTAATAAAATAAATAATTTAAAAATGACGTGTGTGACAATTCTCCCCACCATAGCACTTTACATCCCTGGAAAGCCACAAACTCAGGCTGAACCCCCAAGTAGAAAATGACACCCCCTTAAGGTTCGAATATAATTCCTACGAAAAATGAGTGAAAAGAGGCCAATGCACCGTGCTCACAGAAAGTGTCTTAAAGAAAACTTCAAGAAACTTGTAAAAAGTCTTTCTGGTATGTGTCTCCCACCCCAAAGAGCTAGAACACCTCCAGTTGACTGATCAATGAAAGGAACTCTCACACCCACGGAAACCAACTTCACAAGCCGAAACATCTCAAGCACTATTAAACGAAAACCACACCATTTGGCTTGAATGAACAAAAAAGTTCAATCCATGTCCAAGGAACACTCTTTTCACTTATCACCAATCCATATTTAGAACAAGAACAAAAAAGTTAGAATGGGGAAGCATGGGGGTATCACCACCATTAAGAACCTACCAACGCTCAAGACGAGACTGGAAAAATGATATGGGGAGGTCCAAGAAGACTCCCCACCATTAAATAAAATTCCAACACTGATTCATTTCAGAGACATTCGTGTGAGACCCAATGTGGGTCTCCCCACCATTAGAACTAATAGAAGATACATAACTTTGAAAATTTTCTGACAGTGACCAAACACCCCACCATAAGGGGTGGGGAGGGAGGGGCCCAACTGCCCGGGGTGTCAAAATCATGACCCAAGAAAAACCAGCATCCCCTCATCCCGGTATGAGTACTATTCAAATTTGAGACTGATTTACCCAACATACCCTATAAGGACCACTAAAAGAAATTACATTCAGTGGGATGCAACCCCCAAGAATTTTAGGTAATGAGATGACCACACATCCTCATAGCCACATAAACCTCATGCACCCAAATAGTTCGTTTAGAATGGAATAACCACTGAAAAAATTTTAAACCTCCTTCACTGTCATTACCGATTATAAAAGTAAAGATGGGGTCCCATGCACTCTCGGGGTTCCTGACTACGCTCCATCTTCACTCTGAGGCCTTTGTCTAGATCCCTAATGTTTGAAGCATCTCTTGCCTCATAGTTAGGCATTGAAAACTCCCGATCGAAGCTTCTTCTTTTGGTGTCACACGCTACCACACCGCAACCAAGACAACACCAACAAACACAACACACCACGACATCCAACTACTCCATCATGGAACATCCTCCAAAACAAGGGTTTAGATGATGCACATGCATCACTTCTCCACCATAACCAAGAAACTTAAGAAGGAAAGATGTATAACAAACACTCCCCTTTGAACAGAAAAATTGGAACTCCCTACGAGGAGGACACGGTCCTATGAAGACAGAGATTCTAGGAGAGTTATAAGAAATCCGCCTTTAATCTTCAAAAGAACTTACACTGCAAGACGTCACTAAACATGACCCTTTCAGCTGATGAATGCACTATGAGCCTTTCAAACAATCGGTATACACTGATAACTATGTACCGCCTTCACCCTTCCCTGATGGAATTCCTTTCAGCATTTCTGGGGGAAATCCTTCCGACGCAACGATGTCAAACTTCATACCCAACGACTCAGACATCTCAAGAAGTCCAAAAATCCTATCAATTCTATTTTCATCTATCATCTCGTTGCGACAGTATCCACATGAATGAAAAGAAAAAGTAATATATTTATCCCTATCACTCAAAAGGAAGAGTGATTGCTTTAATCAACTGGAGCGTCGGCCAACGACAAATTACCCGTTTCTGTACTTCAATCTCATGTTAATTATTTATAGGGGCGTGCACAGGTCAAGAAAGAAAACCATAGACCCAATAAAACTAGTCCAATGGACAAGACATGTCGTAAGAGAACACTAAACGTGCAGGGAGAACCAATGTAAGAGCTTCCCGAAGCATTTTTCAAAAGAAACAACAAACCACCCGCTTTCACACCAACTAACCAATAAGAATTGGAACTCAAGACAAAAATAATCCCAAAAGAATTCTCAGCTCGAAACGCCCCACATCCAATATTCCCAAAATACAAGGACACATCACACAACCATCGATTATTAAAACACCTATTCATTTTTACTTACAAACCAGATTTCCATGAATTCACACCAAATAGACGAGGAACGATGCAAGAGGAGACTAGTGTCAGCGGGTGACAGGGAAATATGGTCTGCGGCCATACACCAATCAGGCCAATGCCACAAATAGTATTGTAGGATAGTGTCCCTAGCTCCACATGGCTTTCCAGACCCTGTGAACTCACTGGGACCACTAACCCTACTCCTGTTTCATTTCCCCTTGACAAGATTAACCGTAAGAACCAAAGAATCACACAACCCTCAACTTACTTTGGTAACTCAAGTCCCACCACGAGGTATGTTGTCCAGGAACCTTGCTCCTAGCTAGAAAGTCGAGTTCCGACAACCTTAACTCTAGTCTATCATGACTCTATCCCAAAAGAACACATCCCAAGAGAGAAAACCTCCTATAATACCATTTTATCATGAACCAGGCCAGGTCACCATCCGGCTCGGTGCCTGACCCTATCCACGGCAAGGCCCAAAGGGCATTCCCGATCCCCATGGACTGGCACAAGTGCCCGAGTATCAAAACTAATGCATGGGAACGAGTTACCCAAAATAGTAAACACAAAACAACTGACAAGATAAATAAACTAAAACTGAAAACTGACAACCAAACATGACCATAAATAAAAATCCAGTTTAAAGGTTTACAACTTGAACCAACATCCAAAAAGTAATGACAAAAAAATAAACTAAAACTCTATATCAATCCTCCAAGCAACAAGAGAGGTGTGAAATCCACAAGCTACAAACACAAACCTTCACGATAAGACCATCAAAACCCCAAACCACCATCATTTAGCATGATATCACAACCGGGAATACACAAGCAACAAGGTAGACATACACCCAAAGGTGTATGTAGGATGTGAGTGAAAGGCCATGTAGGAAGTCACGCAATAAAAAGATTCCACGCCACAACAACTAAGAGATAATTTAACATGCTTATTTAAAACCATAATTTTAAAACATATTTTTAAGGAAAACATTTAAAAGATGGAAGTGAAAAGGAAAGAGAAATGAAAGAAAAACCATTTCAAAAATTCTAGTTTAAAATGGAAGAGAAATTTTATAATTAACATGCATATACACAATTAGTCCTCCGTATGCCGACAGAAGGCACAACTTCATGAATAGTAGATCACTACGGGAAAATACCCTAAGGTAGATAGTACGTGTGGTGCGCTAGAGACATCGTACCTCAGTGTAAATGTGGAATAAGAACCACAATAGTCAACTCTCTCTTGCATGATCCACTAGTAGGGAAACACAACCATAATCTAGTGGTCTCGAATCATCACAAAAGTTTATTTAGTGTTGTAATGTCAATCCTTCTAGATGAAACCTGGAAGAACCACTCACGTGGCATCTAGCGTACTAGTCCTAATCCGCCCACCTAGGTACCCAAGGTTTCCCTTGTACTCAATCAAGTTCCATATTCACATCATGTATCACATTCACATATCACACACCAAATAGGACATTACACCAAAAAGGCACCACATGCATACCCAAACACCATTTTAAAAACCCACACACACCAAAACCATTTCACAACATGATTCGAATCACTTTCATGACTTGATAAATTATTTAAACAATTTAAAGAACATTTCTAAATAGCATAACAAGGGTTTACACATGAAAAATGCCCAGTTTCACATATAAAAGTTCCTTTAAAAACTTAATGCGCATTTAACTCTATAAAATACAACTCTCGCACCCCAAATATAATTTAATAAATCTAGTTTAACAATTTATGAAACAATTAAAATTTTAAATAAAGGGTTTACACAAGAAAAACACACCCGATTTCCATTTTAGAAAAACACTCTCTAAGCCATAACATAACAAAACCTTTTAAAAAGGGGTTTCACACCACTCACACATTTTATCAGACACTCAAGGAATAAAACACAAAGACGCGTGTGCGACACCTGATGAATATAACACATTTTCTCAAAGATTCCATGTCTCATTACCAAAACACTTTAAATATGTTCCCAAATCAACTCGCATCTTACAAACAAGTCACAAAACCCCCATTAATTTTAAAGGAACGCCACTTTAAAACACACACACAACATAGCCACTTTCTACAAAAAATCCAAACCCAAAACATAGGCACACCAATATTTAAAAACATATTTTCACCTTTCAAAATAATTTAATAATGTGTTATAACAGTTTATAAAACAGCTCCACCAAATACACTTATGTTTTTCATCAAAAGTGCACCTGAAAGCCCCTTTAAAATTCAACTGGACGTCCTAACCATAAAAAAAGTGTTTCACACCATCAACACAATTTAAATAAATCATTTCATTACTTATAAAACACCTTAAAATCATTGACACAATCCTGTAAAACAACTCATATTAAGACACCGACTTCAAACCAAACACACATCAATTTTTCCTAAGCCTAAATTCGCAATACACAAACAATTGATTGTTCAGATTCTGTTATTTGTTTTTCACAACAACCTCAATATAAAAACATAACAATTTTCCTTCCAATTTTTTTTTTTCAACACAGGTTCATGTCAAAGCATTTCCAAAGCAAGTCCACACTATCAAAATAGATCATGGATCATGAAAAATAAAATAAAAAAACAAATTAAATTATCTAAAATTTGTTGGGACATTAAACCACCTACCTCACTTGGTGAAAACCCCAAAAATGGTGTGGGAACTTGGTATTTCAGCGTGAAAAATCAACCGCATGCCGTTTTCACCATAATGTATCTTTCACAAACCCAAAGAAAAATGAGATTGAACCCCAAAACAAATGATTACAGCCTATAATTTGGACCCCAACCCATTGGACAACCAAAAATCATAGAAAATAAAGGAACTCAACCTGAGGGGGGTAGCGGTCGCCAGACCGAGGCTTCACCGGAAGGAAAAAAAGGTCGCTGACCATGGGGGTTGCGGCTATGCATCGTCCGGTAGAGAGGGGGAGATGGCGGCTGGTCCTAAGGCTAGCCAGGGGGGGGGGGGAGGAGATGCTGGTCTGGAGCCGCTCGGCCAATGGAGCAGCGTGCTGGTCCGGGTGTGGCGTGAGCTGGTGCCACCAGACGGAGGTCTGTCCAACACAGGAGGCGCGCGCGAAGGCCGGAGCGACTGTGCGAGCCAACGGGTTGGGGGGTTGGGGCAACGACACGAGAGGGCTAGGAGGAAGTGAGAGACGACGACGGAGGTGTTGTGCTCTAGGGAGGTGTAGCATGCTAGGAAGTTTTTGTTCAAGGGAGAAGGGGTGGTACCTCGTAGGGATCCGAGGGGATGGGGAAGTCGCGCCTGGTAAGAGATTCTCCCTTATTAATTTTTTTTCTAATTAAATCACAATAATAATATAGAATAAATGAGAAAAATAATAAAAAACCATATTAAAAGTTTAATAGTTGTAGAAATAATATTAATATTACTAATACCAATAATAATATTTACATATTTAACACTAATAAAAATAAAAATGATAATGATAATAACTTGATAACATATTAACCATATTAATAACAATAATACTATTCTTAAATAATAATAAAAATCGCAATAATTATAATAAAGAAAGAAAAAAAATTACCAATTCTATTATTATTAAAAAAATTCTTTAAACTTCATTTATTTATTTATTTATCTCTCATCTTACATCAACCTCATTTATTTAGTTTTTACTTCATTTATTAGTTCTGAACATTGGGTAGGTCGTGCGGGGAACCGGGCGAGGTCATGCGGCTTTGACCGTGGTGCACTTAATTATGTCAAGGACAAACACATGTTTGTAAATAAGAACACAAAAATTTTAAGTCGGGTCTCGACCCGAACTACTCGATGCCCAGAAAATTAATAAAATAAATAATTTAAAAATGACGGGTGTGACAGGGAATCAAGGAGAGGTCCCTACTAGTGAAGTATGGGATTATCGATGCATTTAATGGTCTTAAAAAATCAAGTCACATGGTCTTACAATGACCAAACTACTACCACCTACAAATACATCTCTATTATTGTTCTTTAGAACACCCATAGTTCATTTTTTGGTTCCCTTAGGCAATATAGTGATTAGGGAAATATTCTTTGAGTGTTTCGCTCTAGAAATGTGGTTGAAACTATATAAACTCTATATGATCACTTCAATTATTGGTCACCTCTAGAAGAAACATTGAATATTAACATTTAAAATGTGTCTTAGAGCCTCAATCAAAGCCCATTTTGATGAATTCAACAATATTATGCTTTGTTTGTCTAATATAAATGTATCTATTGAGGATAAAGACCATCCCATAATTTTATTAATCTTTATTAATAGTTCTTGTTATACTCTTTTTGAAACCATTATGTATGGTGTTGAAGCCATGTCCCTTTAAGAGGTTAAATGAGCCTTATTTTCTAAAGAGTTTCATAGAAAAACTAAAGTAAAGGGTGAGTTTGAGACCTTGTTTATAAGGATTAGACTGAAAAACAAGGTAAAAAGGAAAGATAATTGTTATAACAACCCAAACTATTATAAATAAAATGCCCCTTATTATTTAATTAAATGTCTTATTATGTAATATGGTTAGAGAAAACACATGAACTTATTTGGTTTTATTATATCCCATCAGATTTAAAAGACTGTTAAACAACATTATCATTGATAATGTAATTATTGAACAGTGATCATATGATTAGTATAAATAGAGGGTCTTAACATTTCCAATTAACATGAAAAAAGGCTCTGATGGCCTCAACCAGTATGATCGTACTCTATGAAGCCTATTTATCAGAGATTTTGAGGGAGATATCATCACTGGGATTTTACATTGTAAAATATTAATATGATATCCAATAGCTTAATCATGAGAGAACCCATTTATAGGAGAAGTTCAAGATCATCGAGATCATGTCCCAAACTATTTACGTCAAACCACCCCATGAAAATATCGTTGTTGTGCATCTTACTCTTAGGGTATTTTCTCGTGTATTAAGGGGACATGTATCAAGACCACAATAATATGAATATGTATATTTTATAGAATAATTTTAATATTTACTTTTTATCATTTCTTTATAAAGGATTTTTATTTTTATATAATAAATCAAAATTGTATTTTTAATTAGTATTCAATTTCAATTAACATGTTTATTTTGATGAATTAATGGATTTTTGAAATAAATAATATTTTAATAAAATATTCTTATTAAATAGTTTTTATCAAATATAAATTATCATATAATTTTTATTAAGGAAAATATAATTTTTATACGGGTTCGAAACTTTTATTATGAAAAAACCCAACATTTATAAATTAATGTCGATTATTATTTTAAAAGTGAAAATACACATATATAGAAAATTATTTTGACAAATTGAATATTTTTTTTTGGAATCAGAATGTTGAAATTATCCAATGGTGAATTATTCATAATTTTTTGAGGTAGTCGAATATTTAGGTAAAAATTAGATGTCGTATAAATATATGTTGTGTATTATGACATCATAATGACCCAAAAGTGATGTAATAAAAAGTATAAAAGGTATCTACAAACAAATATATTTTTTCACTTTAAAATAATTTTATTTTATTTCTATTTGAATAATTTTATAATCCTTTATGAATCCTCCAAAACAATTAATATATTTTAGTGTTTTAAAATAATTTCTTTAAGAGTATAAATCACTTCTACATAATCAAGGTTAATATTTATTAAGTTTGACCCATTTCATTATAAAATAATTTAAACCAACCCTATTTGGAAGAAACCATGGGAAAACAATGGGAGAGTTTGTAGTTTTGGTTATTTTATTATATAGAGTCCAAAACCTAAGTGTGGGAAAAAATAAAGAACTCCTCTCTCTTTTCCTATATAAACCCACCCAGGCTCCCATTTATCTTCACTCAAAATCCTTAAATCACACCATTACTATGACCTCCCATCTATATAGTCCTCCCAAGGCGCATCCATGCCCTCATGAATCTCTTCCTAAGAATTTGGAATCACACTCTCAAGGTAAGGGGTCCTCACATTCTCCCCTTTATTCAAGAACCTTCTTCATTTTATTCCCTTTTATTTTCAATTCCTAATGTTGAGGTGTGTTTCTACAAATTCCCTATACTTCCCTGATGATGTATAAATTAATATATACCCCTTTCATTCTCATTAATCCCTTCCATGAACATTTATGTTCTCCCATTATGGTGCCGAAATTTCACTACGAGATTCCATGCCAAAATATGTGTAGTGAATACCCATACCCAATCCCTTTCAAGGGTGTTCACATTTATACACATATACTTATTTGATTGGATAGATACATGTATTTATTCCATAATCCTTTATTTTGGAATAAAATGTGATGAAAAATGACTTCATGTTATATGATCTATGCGGCACACTTAAGCATGATAATGAAATGAAAGTGATGGGTGCGCTCAAAATTATATAGCGCTCCATCACATTGGGTAATGTTTAGTCTCATGATATTTAATGTTGTTATAGGGAGTAAACTTGATTCCTTTGTGGGACTTTCTCTATCATGATGTTTTGGAAGTTATCCTTGACCTATGTTTATGATGTAGTGTTTCAAGTTGTTGCCACATTTCTCAAGTTGTCTTTATGTTAAAATGCCATATCATGCCTCATTATTCATGTGTATGATTCTCGTTCCTTTTATGTCTCATTGATATGCCTATTTTATAACAAGCATTAATTTCTTCATGTTATTTCATGTTTATTCCCTTACTGGGCTTTATAGCTGACCCCTTTCATATGTATGTCCCCAGGTTATCCCAAGTAGTTTTAAGTATGAAGGAATATTATGAACATGTTAAGGAGGTTTTCAATAAACATGATGTATTTCCTTTTTTAAGTTGTTATGTAATGTAGATAATTCCCAAATAAACAATACTTATCAATATTCCATGTTGTATTATGTGTAATATTATATAATAAATTATTAATTAATGTGTAATAAAGAGAAGGGTTGTTATAGTTGGTATCAAAGGAAAAGTTTAGTTATTTTTGGGATTGGGATTAGAAAACTATAGCAAAATCCTTTGGTATAAAACTACGTATAAGAAAAAATCATGAAATTTTGGTAATTATATAGTAAGTGGTTTATCAAGAAAATTCATCTCTATCTGGATAATATAAGTGTATGTGTCTCTGGTACAGATTTTCATAGGGGTAAAACCTAAAAACACTACATTAAACTAGACTCGATCGAGAAGTGGTGCATGCCAACGAGCCTTATTGCACACCTATTTTGAAACTACCAAGCTACATGCTTTAGTAAATTCATAATCTCCTTTTGAACCATTATTAAGGGAACAATAAAAATTCACATAAGAATCTATGTTCGGAAATAGATCATGAATAACATATATTGAATACTAAAAATTAATAAGTTAAGGAAAGAAATGTCATTTATAAGTTATCCCTTTAATGTTATTGGATTCCCATTTATGTGTCTAATAATTAAAAAATACTCACCCTTAATTTTCCCTTTATTCTAGACAATGGATGAAAAGATTAGGAAATGGTTAAACAACTAATCTAACGGGCAATGTGATGACTACCCCCAACGAGATGTATTACCCGATGAGAGCGGGAATCACGAACTTTGTGAAGATTCTCTCTTAGCTAACTCGGGTTCTGAATACAAACTCGGATAAAGAGCAGTGCCCAAATCCCCCTAATAAAGAACAAGATTCAATTGACACCTTTATGTGAAAAAGGCCTCTAACTTTCAATGAATCATATAATCCCTTAATCATGTAACAATAGATCAACTCCCTTGATAAGATCTTATTAATCCTTCAATGTTCTGAATAAGATAAGTTTCTACAAGCTTTTTATCATATGGAGGGAGAAACTAATTATTTGTGAATGTTGATCAACATTACGAAGCCTGAGAAACAGATCTAAGTGAAAGGGTGGAATGAATTCTAGAAAAACAAATTGATAAATATTTTCCGTGCACTATCCAACTTAAATTAGAAAGGTATTTCCTTGCCCTCAAGAAAAGAGATGATGAATATATTGGGGAATATGAGGAAAACATCATAAGGCATGTGTGATACACCTCTAGTTTGGTTGTTCCCCCTGAGTTCAAGGTTGGATACTTCTTTGGTGAGATAAAACCCAATATATGAAAATACTTATAGATTTGAGACTGTGATATCTATGAGAAAATTGTCCAATGTGCCCTCAAAGTTGAAATGGAGACTAGTGAGTCTCAAGGGAACCATGGGGATAAGAAGTGGAATGTATAATTTAATTTTGGTGGTCTGATGGAGAAATCTAATGATGTTAATAAATTTCAACATCCCACTTGTCAAAAGTTCACAAAGAAGAACCCCATAAATTTCCTAATGGGGATAAGGAAATGTTTTAGGTGTGGGAAAGAAGGACACCTAGCTAGCAATTGCCGACAGAAGAAACTTACTAATTCATTGGAGGAAAGGAATGCTTTGGTAAACCCTCAATGCATTGTTCATTGTATCAACTCCAATAAATTAAGAAACTTTTCAAACCAATACATTAAGCCAAGGGTTTTCAGAGAAAACCAACAACCTCAAAGAAAGCAAGGGTGATCTTTTGAAATCACAACCGCTGAGGTGGGTCCTTAAAATGAAGTAGTGATAAGTACTCTAGTTATTCATTCAAGAAAAGTGAATGTACTTTTTTGTTCTGGTTATATGAATTCCTTCATATCATGAAATATTGATAGAACTATTCAAACACTAACACAAATCATGGAAGTAGAGCTATCAGTGAAAATGGAAAATGGGTAAATTGTTTTATACCAAGTATATAACTCCTTCCCTATCAAAATTTTTTACCAGAAATTTATAGAAAACCATTTCATGCTCCCTTGGGATGAATTTAATGCAATTATGGGAATTTATTGACTTTCCATGTATAGATCCCACATAAATTATCATGAGAAGGAAATCCCTTTTCGTATTTTGAATCATCCTCTGATTCTATACAAATGAAATGAAATGGACGAATCTTCTTTAGAACTAACATCTCAAGAATGAATTCTATTACCTAATGAAAAAGTGTATCTAGCTCATACTATTGAGTCTATGGAAAGGATAATCCTTGAAGGCATTCCCATTATGAAGAAATATGTTGATGTGTTTCCGGAAGAATTTTCTAGTCTTTGACCTAGTCAAGTGGTTGAATTTTGAATCAAGATTATACCTAAGGAATTTCCATTATCCAAGACTCTATATAAATAGGCTATTATGGAAGTTGAGGAGCTGAAGAAAAAACTACAGGATAATCTAGATAAAGGGTTCATACACCCAAGTGCTTCACCTTGGTGCGTGTCATTCCTCTTCATCAAGAAGAAGGATGGGTCAATGCATCTTTATATTGATTATTGTGAGCTCAATAAGATCATGATAAATAACAAGTATCCTCTTCCACATAATAAGGAATTGATCAACCATCTACGTGGAGAGAAATACTTCTCCAAGGTGGATCTGTGGTTGGGATATTACCAAGTTAGAGTAAAGAAGGAAAATATCTGAAATTCATCTTTTTGTATAATTTATAGGCACTATGAGTTCATATTAATGCCATTTGGACTCACTAATCCTCTGAAAATGTTCATGGACTTGATGAATAGAGTATTTAGATAATACCTCCAAAATTTGTGTTAGTATTTATATATGATATTATAATATACTCCAAAAGAAAGTAGGATCATTTGGAGCATCTGATCACGTTTCTAAATACCTTACGAAAGGAGAACCTTTATGACAAGTACAAAAAATGTGAGTTCTGGTTGAAGGAAGTCTCATTATAATGGAATATTATCAGAATAAATGGGTTATCTGTGGACCATTTAAATACATAAGTAATTAGAGAATGGTTGAGGCCAACATCTTTTATAGATATCCGTAGTTTCTTAGGATTATCTGAGTACTATTTTCAATTAGTGAGAAATTCCCCGTGATTTTAAAACCCTCTAACCAAGATAACCCAAAATGGGATTAAGTTTTCTTGGAATGATAAATGTGAAGATAAAATCAAGGAGTTGAAAAGGAGGCTTATCAATTCACATGTACTCACTCTACCCCCAAGTGGAGAACATTTTGTGGTATTCAGTGATGCCTAGAAGAAGGCCTTGGGATGTGTGTTAATGGAAAATCAAAAATTGATAGCTTATGTTTCAATGAAGTTGAATGTTCACGAACAAAACTACCTAACACATGATCTGGAGTTAGCTAAAATTATCTTCACTTTGGAGATATGGAGGAATTATCTCTTTAGGGATAAGGGTGAAATATATATGAATCAGAAAATCCTCAAGTATATATTCACACAGAAAGAGCTGAATATGAAGCAATGAAGATGGTTAGAGTTGATCAAGGACTATGATTTCTAAATCAACTTCCATCCATGAAAAGTGAATAAAGTGGAGGATTCTATAAGTATAGAGGATCCAAAAATATTATCATTAATGATAATTGAGAAGGATGTGATCTTCTTAGACTTAAATAAGATTTGAAAGGGAATCATAAAGGAAGGAACATCATCAATCCTTTCACAAATTATTGTCCAATTGTATCTTTTGGTTAATATAAAAGGATATTCAAAGAGATAATGTGGGAATTTAGAAGAAAGTGGAAGCTATAAGAAAAGTAAAATCCTCAGAGTTTAATCTTAATGAATAAAGTGTTGTGAAATTTGGGTCATGACTATGTGTACCATAAAATCATGAGTTAAAGGATATGTTGGATAATGCACATAGTTCGACATTCTCTATCCATCCAGGAAGAACATAGATGTATCGAGATCTCCAAGATTACTATTGGTGGGATAATATGAAGAAGGAGATCATGGAATATACATCAAGATGTCTTATATGTCAGCAAGTGAAGGATGAAAGGAAAAAATTCAAGGGGATGATACAACCATTACCCATACCTACATGGAAATTGGAAGACATCACTATGGACTTTTTCACTAGTGTTCCAAAGACATAAAGAGGAAGTAATGTTGTCCAGGTCATGTTGGATCCTCTTATAAAGACTACACATTTCATTGAAATTCAAGAGGACTTCTCACTCGATCAACTTGCAAGGATTTATATTAGAGAAGTTGTGATGCTTCGTGGAACACCACTATCAATTCTATCTGATCGAGATCCAAGATTTACCTCTATGTTCTAGAAGAGTTTCTAACACTCTCTAAATATTGAGTTGAACTTCATCATGACTTATCACACATAAACATATGGACAATATGAGAAGACTATCAAGACACTTGAGGACATGTTGAGAGCATTCTAAATTGAATTTAAAGGAGGATGGGACCAACATCTTCCTCTGGTTGAATTCTCATACAATAAAAATTTCTAATCATGCATCCAAATGGATCCCGATGAATCCATTTATGGGAAGAGGTGTAGAACACCTGCATGTTGGGATGAAGTTGGGGAATGCAAACTGCTAGGTCCTAAAATTGTTGAGGAAATGGTGGAAAAGATTAAGACCATTCAGCAACACATCAAGGCTACTCAGAGTTGACTAAAGAGCTATGATGAAAATCATCGATGAGACCAATATTTTGATGTTAGAGACATGTTATTCCTCTACATATCTTCATGGAAGAAAATCATGAGATTTGGGAAGAAATTAAAGCTTAGTCCAATATACATCAGTCCCTTTGATTTGATAAACATGGTAACCAAAAGTTTATTATAAGTCGAGAAGTGGTTTTCTATGAATATGTTTCTCCCAAATCTAGATATTCCACAGATCATACTGACTACACACCTCAAAATGATTATGTTAAGATTGACCAGTCCATCCAATTTTGGTCTCCTATTGAGCTTTCTCCACTTGAAGCTCAATCTGTGATTTAGTCTCACTCGTGCTATGACTCGTAGTTAGATAGTGATCCTCCTAATGCTTCTGGTGATAACTAACTCACTAGAGATATGGAAAGGAGTGTTATAAGCCCCCTGCTCATTTTGAACAACATGGGAAGACCTATTTTACTTTCCTTGTTGCCCAGGATCTTGAATCTGAGGATCCTCAAAGGCACAAACAAGCTATTGATTTTGGAGATTCCAAATAATGAATCTCTTCCATGGATGATGAGATAAACTCTTTAAAGAAGAATGATTGTTTTGTTGTTTACAAACCATCTAATGCTAATATAATATGCTACAAGTGGATATTTAAAAGAAAAGAGGACAACACTAGAGATCAAAATATTAAGTTTAAGGCCAGTTTGGTGGCTAGGGGATTCCTATGAAGAGAATGGATATATTACATAGAAATTTTCACTCATGTGGTTAAATACTCATCCATCTAGCTGTTAATTTCTTTTGTTGATTCCCATGATTTCCACATTAATCATCTTGATGTTAAAACAATATTTCAATATAGGGATATTGATTAACAAATTTATATGACACCTACATAAGGTTACAAGAATGACATCAAATCAAACTAGGTATGTCTTTTAAAAAAAATCATTATATTGTTTGAAAAAGGCATCTTGATAATGATGTAAAAGGTTTGACTCATTCATGTTTGACATTCAATTTAGTCGAAGTAAACATGATTCTTGTGTCTATTACAAAATTGTTAAAAATGTCATGCTTTATCGGATGTTATTTGTTGATTATATGTTGATTATATTAAAATATATGAAACCCATAATTGCTGAGAAATCTCATTTATAGAATTACTTTGAAATGAATGAATTAGGTAATGTAAAGAAAATATTGATTATGGAATTTATTAGAGATAAAAAAGAATAACTTGTTGCATCCGCCTCAACATTCTTACATCTTAAAGGCCCTTAAAGGTATTTTTTCAGTCTCTTAAGCCTGTTAATGTGTCTTTTACCTACCACTTCAAACTTTCACTCTCTCGAGAACCTGTCTCATGTTCTCACATTGAATATATGTCATGAATTCCTTATGCCAATATTATTTGAAGTATCATGTACTACACGATATGCACTAGACTCGATGTTGCATTTTCTACATGTACTCTTAGTCGTTTCATGGTTAACCCGAGCAAGCCACATTGGCAAGCCCTCAAGTGGATTCTTAGATATGATGTTGCATTTTCTCCATGTACTCTTCATCGTTTCATGGCTAACCCAAGCAATCCACACTGGTAAACCATCAAGTGTATTCTTAGAGGTTTTGGTAGAAATATCAATATTTATGGTGGATCAGTATTATTAATGCTCCTAATGAGAAAGGTGTATGGGATTTCTATATTATATTATATTCAATAACAGTCATGATAAAAATAAAATTTGTAAACTAGAATATGTAATTTCAGAATTGGAAACATACATTTGTATCAAGTCAAAAATTCCAGTTGTTGAATGATGAATGCATACTACGGACCCTAGTTTTTACCCACCACTATTCAATACACAACTAACAGGATTAAACGCCCGCCTGAATTCATATTATTCGGATGTGAATTAATATTATTCATGTGGATCAGTCTAATGATTTTATCACTATTTCTAATGTAAATGACATTCTATAGCGTGATTGGTTGGGAGATTCCGTCACAGATGAATATATTTGGTACGTTGAAAAAATTATTGTTTTTATTTTTTGATATATGATTTCTATTACAATTTTAACAATGCGTTTTTAATTTCGGATTTTTATAAAAAAAATTAAGCTATTTGAGAATTTGTACATAAATTCATATTTATAAGTCCACATATTTATTTCTCGGAATCAATAAGGATGAGATAAGGTGAAATTTTAGAAAATGTTGAAAAAATGCCGACATTTTTGAAGCGAAGTCTACAGATGATAATAGGTACCATGCAAGAGTTAAACTATATATATCATTTACTATTACAATAATTTTTCTTAATGTGTAGTACTTATGGTTTATTTTTTTAGTATTGACTAGATGCTAATTATGATAAATCCAGTTATCAATGATTTTCTTTTTGGATCCGCTATATGAGTTTTGAAAAATGGGTGGCACATGATGCCACTTAATAACTAGTAAATATTATATTCTAAATGTTTTATTATATGTTCTATAATATGCATTAACATTCATGTTTTACTTGGTAGCATAATTCTTATGTATCAATTAGTAGGGGATTAATAAATGAGAAAGAAGAATTAAGTGGATTAGTGTAGTTGGAAAACTGTTGATAGTACAATATTGAGAGTGTAACAAATTTCATATAATTATCAATGTTCTAATAATGCCGAAAATAGGCAAATAGAAACAAATTTTTTCACTTGGTTTGAAAATTTATTAAATATATCGAAGCACCTATAAATAAATTCAGGAATGGATATTTTATCATCTAAAAATATGGTTCAAATTTGAGTGAAAAATCTTGATTAGAAATGGTATGTCACCATGTTTCTGGAAAAAGCTCTTGGGTTGTGATGAAACCATAGAAATATTATCACTGATCTATTAGTGGCTTGTACGAATGAAATTTACATCATTAATAAAAATGGTGTTGTCTAAGCAACATAAAGTTTATTTTCCATTTTAAGCGTTTGAGTAAAAAAAGAGGTGTGACATGCTCAATTTTGAGAAAATGAGATCTAACTGTATGTCATTCCAGTCATGTCATTGTGGCGGGCTGATTTTTTAATATGGGTTTTAGGAAAATAAAAATTTGGGAAAAGGGGTTAGGGTTCCGATATTTTTAAAATTGGGTCTGGGATGCATGAATGTCGTTCACGCATCCTTCTGTGGCGAAGGATGTGTGAATGTCGTTCACGCATCCCGGATCCAGGAAGTAATGTGTGAACGGTGTTCACGTGTCCTTTACTGACTAGCTAAAGGAAGCGTGAACGTCGTTCACACATCCTTGTGTGGGAAAAGATGCGTGAACGGCGTTCACGCATCCGAGCCGCGGCAGTGATGCGTGAACGCCGTTCACGCATCATTCGCGGACTAGCTATAGGATGCGTGAACGGCGTTCACGCATCCGGCCGAAATTTTCTATAAAAGGAGGGGTCCCCCCCCCCCCCCCCAACTCATTGTTCTCCTCTGGTTTTTGTTGCGAAGCTCTGCAGAAATTCATTCTCAACAAATATTTGCTGCTTTTATTGAGCTAAAATTTCTATTTAATAATTTAATTGTTTAATTGTGTTTATTTATTTCATTTGTATGTTTAATTGTGTGTATGATTTATTTATTTCATATGTTATGCATGAAATGTTTTGTATGATTTAATTTTCTTGATTTTGAATGTTTTTATGATTTAATTTTTTGAAGGTCTGTTGTCTGAATATTGAATGTTTTATGTTATGTCTAAAATTTTTAATGTTTAGGAAATGTAATTTATGTTAGAGAAATTTATTTTAATGGATGGTTTTGATGTAAGTGTAAATTAAATTACTTTTATTTACTAGTAATAATATTTTTAATCAATAAAGTATAAAATATATTTACTTATATTTTGAAAAGTAGAAGAATGCCCAAAAAACATTACAATTTCATAAAATTTAAAATAACAAAAGTGTTTATTATGTAAATCTCAATTAGATCAGTTATAATAAAATTTATTAAATGTTATTAATAATTATATATATATATATATACACATGAAGTTAAATTTTTTAAAAAGAGTTGTAGTATTTAATATAGATTTTATATAATACGTATAATATAATAAATATACCAAAAAACACGGTATGAGTGATGAATGATCTTGAGATGACCGACCATGCATAATTGAAATTACATGTTTTATTTTGTGTATTTTGTTATTCAATTTGTAATAATTGCATTTTTTCCACATTGATGACCTGTGATTCATCTCTCAGTAAGTGTAAGGACCTATGTGTCCGCTTAAAATAATTTATGTATTTCAGACCCCTAGACCCCCTCACATGCATGTGAGTAAATTTGTAATTAAAAGACAGATGCCCCGAAGAGGTGTCGACGAAGAGGCATCCCTCAAGAGGTGTCGACGAAGAGGAATTCGAGAACTCATTCGAGAGGATGCGTTGCTATTTGACAGGAGATTGGTGGTTGCTGCAATATTTGATAATAGAGACAGGAGTTTACCCATATAGGTTGTGGTTAGTTTATCAGATAATGATAAACTAATCGTAAGTCTCAAGATCAAGTCATGATTATATAATCATAAGTAATTAAACTTTATGAAACATATTAAATTTGATTTTGTGCTAAAATCACAATCACTATACCTTAACAGTGATAAATCAATACATCAAAAAGTCTCAAGATAATCAATTATTCAAAACCAAATTAAATAATTTAAAATTTTAATGTAGTGTATAATATTTTTTAAATTATTTTTTTATAGGTAATTATGTATGCTCAAATATATTGCAACGGTGAGGTAATTTGTACCGAGTAGGGTTTTAGCTATAGTGTGCCACATGTCAAAGTGGTAAATCTCCATGGTTGTATGACATTGGATGCAGTTCGTAATAAGATTCATAGTCGGTTAAAACTGAGTGCAGGACAAGCAATCACTTCAATTAGATATCGACATCTTCAATATCCTGAGCATCTGTGGCTTAGCGACTACCCTATAGTCGATGATGAGTATTGGATGGAGGCTTCTCAGTTATTCAGGCAACAGTGTATTAATGGTTTGATGGAATTATTTATTTTCATTTCTGATATTGATGTGGTGCAATCGATTACTACAGAACCATGCTTTGTGACCTCTATAGAAGTCGGTCCTTCACAGCAGTCTTATTCATTGCCTCCTTCTCATATGACTCCTGTGGAAGAATGTAATGAGGAAGATCATCAAAATTTGGAAGGAAATGTAGATGACTTCCCTTTCTGTGCTGATATAGTGAATGAAAGTTTATCTGAGGAAGAATAATCTAGGGAGTCAGCAGGAGAGGATGTGGTTGGGAATGAACCTTCTGAAGTTCCTTTGAGAGACAAACATTCACTACATCCACCAGTTAGTGGTAATCAGCCTTCAGTTTTGAGTTCCTTAGTTGGAGGAATTTCTCGTGAACAACATTTTGATTGGGATGTCATTACACCAGCTTCTGAATTCCATGGAATTATAGGGAATAGGCCTGCATCAAATGATAATGCCATATATGTTGGGTAGGAGTTCGAAAGTAAACAGGTCATGAAAAATGTGATAAAGAAATACCACATTGAGTGACATTTCACATTTGTGGTTTATGAGTCAAAGAAGACCAAATATCTCATTCGTTGTAAAAAATATGGGTCATAATGTAAATTTCGATTAAGAGCACTATTTGATAAATAGTATGGATGTTGGAAGATAACCAAATTAGAAGGCCCACACACTTGTCTGCATCCCAGCTTGGCACAAGATCACTCTTCCCTTGATGCAAAGTTTATATCTACTGTTATTTGTGAGATGATACGAACAAGTCAGGATGTTACTTTTGCCCTTGTTCAGGAAAGGATTCAACAGTTGTATAACTATAAGGTATCATACAACAAAGCTTGGAATGCAAAACAGAAATCCATTGTAAAAGTGTATGGTGATTGGGATGAGTCTTATGTGATGTTGCCACAGCTTATGGAATTTTTGTCTCTCAATAATCAGATTTTTTATCAATTGGACAGTGTTGAGTATGTATCCCAAAATCATCGAGTTGATCGGTCAAAGGTGAAGTTCAATAGGATTTTTTGGGCATTCAGACCATGCCTTGCTACATTTCCTTATTGTAAACAATTTATTCAGGTAGATGGAACATTCCTTTATGGAAAGTATATAGGTGTTCTACTCATTTCTACCACACAGGATGGTAATCGCGCTCCTCTTCACTTGCTTTTGTTGTTGTTGAAAAAGAAAATTTTGAATGCTGGAGCTGGTTCTTGGCATGTGTACGTGTTCATGTCACGCAAAAATAGGGCGTGTGTCTGATATCTGATCGTCATCGAGTGATTATAGAGGTCGTGAGTAGTGATGGGGTTTCTTGGACTGAGCCGAATGCTTATCACAGTTATTGCATTAGACATATTGCAAGTAATGTGCATAAGCAGTTTAGAGATGAGGCCATAAAGAAGGTGATCCTCAAATTGGGTATGGTTTTCTAAACTTTCTTTTTTTAACAAAATTTAATATCCATTTTAATACATTATTAGGTTATACTATCAGCATATGAACCCCAATAAGAAAGGTTTGATCGACGTCTTGAAGAGATCCGAACAGTTAATGAGGAGGTATATGGATATATGGTACAAATTTCAAAGGAAAAATGGTCATTAGCATACGATGGTGGCATGAGATACGGGCATATGACCACTAATATAGTGGAGTGCATAAATGGGGTCCTTAAGGGTGTGCGAAAACTCCCAATCACAGGGTTAGTGCAAGAGACATTTTTTAGATTTGTTCACTACTTTGTTGACCGGTCCCAAAAGGCCTACCAGAGGATGGAAAATGGAATGCTTTTTACTCAGCATTTTCAAACTGATATTGACCAGACACGGAATGAGGCTTCACGATGGAATGTTATAGCCTTTTATAGGGAAAAGAGGAGTTTTCGGGTAAGACAGTTCTACGAACAGGGTACATGCACTAATGGTGGAGTGTTTGTCGTGATGTTGGAAAACAGGTACTGTGACTGTGGCAGCTTTCAGGAATTGAGATATCCATGTGTACATGTGATTGCAGCTTGCGCTTCGGTAAATATATCATGGGAGCCATATGTTGACCCGGTGTATCACATGAGCACTTTGGTTAACTGTTATAGTGTTTCTTGGATGTCTGTTGGTGACTTCCATTCTATCACATTGTCTGCTGATCAACCGACCATCGTCCCTGATATTTCCAGGTTTTCATAAGTTGGTTTTGGTTTCATTTATAATTTTTTCAATGTCTATCATTTTTGAAATTATTGGCTTCATGCTACCAGGTTGCGGCCTCGAGGAAGACTGAAGTCAACTCAGATCAGAAATGAGATGGATTAGCCTTGGCAATGAGGAGGGATAATACGATGTAGTATCTGCCATGCAGAAGGACATACTCGTAAGAGATGTCCCCAAGTGGCAGGACAGAGTTCCACATCTCATCATCCATGATCGAGTATGTGTACCTGCTCCATTTTTGTGATAAATATAATTTTCTAAAGCATGAGTTGTACTTTTTCTGGAGGAGTTCAAGTGCCTTATTTTGGATAAATTTACAAACGTAATTTCACAAAAAATAAGAAATAATTAATTTTTCACTTTTTCCTGTTAATTTTTAATGTGGAATAATGTTAATGGTTATTTAATAGATAATGGATAAATTAACAAACGTAATTTCACAAAAAAGAAGAAATAATTAATTTTTCACTTTTTCTTGTTAATTTTTAATGTGGAATAATGTTAATGGTTATTTAGTGGATAATGGATAACTTAACAAACGTAATTTAACAAAAAAGAAGAAATAATTTATTTTTCACTTTTAAATTCTTGTTTTCTTATAAGATGTCTAGTTTCAGTAATGGAATCTGAGTGTCTGAGCATCATTAACTAACGTTGATTGTGAGACTAGGCTAATTTTGATTGTGACACCAAATGAAAATGAATATATCATGCTTCCACTATTAATAAGTAACGATGATATCATGTGTGCAGATGGCAGGTTTTCCATTACTTACATCTCAGGCTACTCATGTATCATGACTGATTTTAGAGGGACGTCCTGTGGCTCCCTTGAGTGTACGTAGATCTCACCATTTCCATCATACTGCACCACCTCCCGCTATCATCCCACATCTTTGTCGAGCTGGATTCTATCGAGTAGCGATGTGCGACTTCACATTTCTTGATCATCAGCTCATTGCCGCACTTGTAGAGATATGAAGACCAGAGTCACATACTTTCCATTTCAGTGAGGGGGAGATGACTATTATGTTGCAGGATGTGGCCATTATGTTGGGCCTCCCTATCGATGGACTTTCTTTGACAGGCCGAGTTCCATCAGATTTGTCTAAGCTTGTTCATAGACTTCTGGGCATAGAGGTCCAGGATGATGGCAGGACCATCGTCAGTGGTAGATTGCGGATGCCTTGGTTAGACCAGTACTTCACACATTTACCAGATGATGCTGATGACGTCACCGTGCTGCAATTTGCACGCACATATATTTTGAGTCTGATCGGTGGCACGCTTTTTGTTGACCACTCTACTACTTTTGTGCACCTGATGTATCTATCTTTTTTGGAGGATTTGGACCAGGCAGGCCGATATAGTTGGGGGTATTCCTGCCTAGCATATACATATAGAGCCCTATGTAGCGCATGTCGCATCGATAAGATGCAGATCACAGGATGCATGGTTCTTCTACAGATGTGGGTATGGGAGCACATACCTCATTTAGCTCCACATGCCTGTGCGCCATTACCCGTAGATATTGTAGCAGAGGCTCCACGTGGACGTTGGTGTGTTATTAATTCCTTCTAATATCTAACCTACTTTTATAAAATTATTTTATGAAATGTAAAAAAAATGTTATCAACAGGTGGAGTCAGGCGCATCAACATTCAGATTCTCCTAGACATGATGTTCAAGCCTACAGACTTATGTTAGACAGCATTCGACCAGACGATGTAAGTGATTATTATTTATATTGTTAAATATTTACTCTTTACTGTACATCTATTCATTTATTAATTTATTATTCATTTTTTATTTCAGATTACATGGATGCCATATACAGATGATATCCTTCAGAGTCTGCCCCCATACTGTACAGTGATGCTTGATATCGGCTCCTGCATGGTTCCACTGATTCATTTTCATATAGTCGAGTGGCATCAGACAGATAGGGTTATGAGATAGTTTGGATTCCTTCAGCCACTTCCTGACCTGCCCAGTCAGTTGGATTCATTGCATTCCCTAAAGATGTCAGGGAAGAGAGATTTTGATTGGAGGAGCTACCATGCCAGATATGTTGCGTTATGGGACAGACGACGGGAGTCCAAGTTTCGAGGGGCAGGGACAGTACGTTTTCATTTGATGGATCAGATGGATTATGCAGGCTGGTACATCAGGTCTCCAGTCAGATTTCTGACACGGCACGGACAAGGCTTCCATGACTTGGTATGCATTCTTCCTTTCACTATTGAACATATTTTTTATTCAAATTAGTTAACAATAGAATTTGTTTTCGCAGGATGCTCGTATTTGTCATCTACTTCATATGTCTGATCCAGTGGAGAGAGCTGCCTTTCACCCAGCATATTTTCATAGCCTTGTACGACAGATGCTACCGTCGATGGATGAGATTTATCATGGCATTTTCTTTGATCCACCACCTGCTGCAGAGGCTGCGGAGCCTGATGCGGAGGCTGCAGAGCCTACTGCGGAGGCCGTAGAGCCTGCTGAGCCTCACATAGATGTACCTGGGGGTGACGGCCCTGTTATGGATGTTGTTGTTCCACAGGAGGAGGCTGCTCACCATGCTCAGCCACATGATATTGTTCCACTGGAGGAGGGTGTTCAGCTTGATCAGTCAGATGCTCCTCCAGCTTCTCAGGCACAACCACAGGTACTTACAGACGCTGACTGGATTGAGTTTGATGTTTTATTGTAGTCATCAGCAACAGAGCATCCATCTACTTCCTATATTGGTGAGAGTTCCAGCCAGCTTCCACTATCCTTAGATGCAGGCCAGGGTATAGGCGGTGAGACTGTACATCCACCGTCTGTCACACAAGAGGATGTGGAGGTGGCTGTCGATGAGGATGCACAACGTACGCCAGAGCACATACATAGATAGACACGGCGTGGACGCATCCAGTATATGCCTGACTGTGGGACAGAGGAGCATCCATGCCAGAGGCGTATATTAGGTTGACATTTGATTTATGATACATTTTGTATGTGTATTACTGTTATCTAGACTTCTATTATATTTTTAATAAGTGTCTTACTGTTATCAAATTATCTACCAATGTATATATATATATGTATAATAAATAATATGATTAAATTAAATGATAAATATTAATTATATTAATTATTTCGAATTGCAATAGAAGTGGTCACAGTTATGATGAGTGTTGGTTTAGTCCAACCATGCAGAATGCATATGTTGATAAGAATAAAAGGCCACAACAAGTGTAGAAGAATGGAACAATAGTTGGAAAATCTTCCATTGGGAATATGAAAAGCAATGAAGTCAAGAAAACTGTGAAATAAAATATTCCCAAGAATAAGTTTGAGCTAAAATCCAAGGATTATTTCATGACAAATCTTGAAATTCATATCATCTCAAGAAGTTGAAACTTGAGGTATTCCAATCACACTTTATCCATTGTTATTAATTACATTTCTCATTTCAATTAAGGGGGAGAGCTTGATTGATGGAAAGATGGGATGAAAAGGGGAGATTTATCTTTTCACTTGAACTTTTTAATATATTTGGTGAAGTATGTGCAGGATTTAGTATTTCATTGATAATTTTGATTATCTACCCTTGGTTAATAATTGATACACTCTGAGCATGATTTCACATGTATGGTTGTTTATGGACAACATTGAAAACTACAATATGAATTAGAAGTTCATTTGTCCAATTTTGAGAAGATACATATTCAGACTTTATAAAAGGAAACAATTTCTACTGGTACGCAATATAAAGAGTGAGATTATTGAGTATGCATCTCAAAACATAGGTCATGTCCATGACATCACTTCTTCCACCTTATTTAGATAAAATGATATTTTTTAGAGATCACATGCCTTAAAAAATATTACTCTTGGATCTAGAAATGAAACTCAGAGAACTTAGCATAGTGATGATGTGATCATGGTTCACTCATCACAATCACTAGATGTTTTTCATGTAACTCAGTTGTTCACAAATATACCAATATTTAATCAGAAAAACAATGAAAATGGAGTATTAGAAAATATAAAAATTAAGTTTCCAGTTTAGAATAAAAATGGAACCATATGAGGATCTTTATAGAAATAGATGTTTAACTACAATATATGATAGAGAATACTCAAGCCAATCTATTAATAATTATTTAATGAATATCTATTATTCATGAATATTTATTAATAATTATTAACATTATTTCAATATTTTCTATTATTTAATTGATATTTATAAATATTTCTTAATTTTTACATTAAGTGTATTAGTTTATAATTAATAGTTATACATTTTGAGGAGGATTTGAGTCCTCTATGAGATGTGTGAACCCCGTTCACGCATCCCTCCTCTCGAAAGGATGCGTGAACACCTCAAAATGATTATGTTAAGATTGACGAGTCCACCCAATTTTGGGAAGAATGGAAAGATTAGTCCAAGATACATCGGTCCCTTTGATTTGATAAACCTGGTAACCAAAAGTTTATTATAATTCGAGATGTGGTTTTCCACAAATCTGTTTCTCCCAAATCTAGATATTTCACTGATCATACTCACCATACACCTCAAAATGATTATGTTAAGATTGACAAGTCCACCCAATTTTGGGCTCCGATTGAGATTTCTCCAATTGAAGATAAATATGTGATTTAGTCTCACTCAAGCTATGATTCAGAGTCAAATAGTGATCCTCATAATGCTACTGGTGATCACATGCTCACTAGAGATAGGGCAAGGAGTGTTATAAGCCCCCTGCTCATTTTGGACAGCATGACCAGACCTATTTTACTTTCCTTGTAGCCCATGATCTTGAATATGAGGATCCTCAAAGGTAAAAACAAGCTATTGATGTTGGAGATTCCAAATAATGAATCTATTCCATGTATGATGAGATGAACTCTTTAAAGAATAATAACATGTCGTCTCTTGTTTACAAACCATCTAATTCTAATATAATATGCTACAAGTGGATATTTAAAATAAAAGAGGACAACACAAGAGATCAAAATGTTATGTTTAAGGCCAGATTGGTGGCTAGGGGATTCGTACGAAGAGAATGGATAGATTACACTAAAATTTTCACTCTTGTGGTTAAATACTCATCCATCTAATTCCTAATTTCTTATGTAGCTTACCATGATTTTGACATTATGCATCTTGATGTTAAAATAATATTTCTACATAGGGATATTGATTAATAGCTTTATAAGACACCTCCATAAGGTTACATGAATGACTTCAAAGAAAACAAGGTATGTCTTTTAAACAAATCATTATATTGTTTAAAGTAGGCATCTCGATAATGATATAAAATTTTTGACCCATTCATGTTTGATAGTCAATTTAGTCGAAGTAAACATGATTCTTGTGTCTATTACAAAATTGTTAAAAATGTCATGCTTTATCAGATGTTATTTGTTGATAATATGTTGATCATATGCCAGTATTTGAAACCTATAGTTGATGAGAAATCCCATTTAAATAATACCTTCAAAATGAATGAATTATGTGATGTAAAGAAAATACTGAGTAAGGAATTTATTAGAAAAAAAAGAATAACTTTTTGCATCTATCTCGACATTCATACATCTAAAAGTCCCTTAAAGGTATTTTTTGAGTCTCTTAATCTTGTTAATGTGCCTTTTACCTACCACTTCAAACATTCACTCTCTCAAGAAATTGTCTCGAGAGATCACAATGAATATATGTCTTGAATTCCTTATGCCAATATTAATGGAAGTATCATGTAGTAAATGATATGCACTAGACCCGATGTTGCATTTTCTACATGTACTCTTAGTTGTTTCATGGTTAACCCGAGCAAGCCACACTGGTAAGCCCTCAAGTGGATTCTTAGATATGATGTTGCATTTTTTGCATGTACTCTTAGTCGTTTCATGGATAACTCGGGCAAGACACATTGGCAAACCCTCAAGTGGCTTCTTAGATGTTTTGGTTGAATGATGAATGCAGACTACGGACCCTAGTTTTCCCCCACCACTATTCAATACACAACTAACATGATTAAACACCCATTTGAATTTGTATTATTCGGATGGGAATTCATATTATTCATGTGGACCAGTCTAATGATTTTATAATAATGTAAATGACATTCTATAGTGTGATTGGTTAGGATCTTCCATCACAAATGAATATATGTGGTACGTTGAAAAAATTATTGTTTTTATTTTTTGATATATGATTTCTATTACAATTTTAACAATGCGTTTTTTATTCTGGATTTTTATAAAAAAATTAAGCTATTTGAGAATTTGAACATAAATTCATATTTATAAGTCCCCATATTTATTCCTCGGAATCTATAAAGATGAGAGAAAATGAAATTTTAGAAAATGTTGAAAAAATGCCGAAGTGTTTGAAGCGAAGTTTACAGATGAGAATAGGAACCAAACAAGAGTTAAACTATATATATCATTTACTATTACAATAATTTTTCATAATGTGTAGTACTTATGGTTTATTTTTTTAGGATTGACTAGATGCTAATTATGATAAATCCAGTTATCAATGATTTGCTTTTTGGATCCACTATATGAGTTTTGAAAAATGGGTGGCACATGATGCCACTTAATAACTAGTAAATATTATATTCTCAATGTTTTATTATATATTCTATAATATGCATTAACATTCATGTTTTACTTGGTAGCATAATTCTTATGTATCGATTAGTAGGGGATTAATAAACGAGAAAGAAGAATTAAGTGGATTAGTGTAGTTGGAAAACTGTTGATAGTACAATATTGAGCATGTAACAAATTTCATATAATTATCAATGTTCTAATAATGCCGAAAACAGGAAAATAGAAACAAATGTTTTCACTTGGTTTGAAAATTTATGAAAGATATCGAAGCACCTATAAATAAATTCAGGAATGGATATTTTATCATCTAAAAATATGGTTCAAATTTGAGTGCAAAATCCTGATTAGAAATGGTATGTCACCAAGTTTTTGGAAAAAGCTCTTGGATTGTGATGAAACCATAGAAAGATTATCACTGATCGATTAGTGGCTTGTACGAATGAAATTTACATCATTTGTAAAAATGGTGTTGTATAAGCAACATAAAGTTTATTTTCCATTTTAAGCGTTTGAGTAAAAAACAGAGGTGTGACATGCTCAATTTTGAGAAAACGAGATCTAACTGTATGTCATTACAGGCATGTCATTGTGGCGTAGGGTGTGCTTTAAATAACTAAAAACAGTATTTTTAATTTAAAAGTGAAATTTTGGTTAAAAGGGTATGGCATATGCTCAATTCCCAGAATGCGTATTTATTTATCATGAAAATCTTGGAGAAATTTTGAAAACACATTTTAATTTAATGTCGACATTTGAGTTCAAAGAAAACAACAAAATAAAACGGTGTGGTGACATCACCAGGGCACACCAAAATCACATTCATCAACCTCGTCCAATGAAAAAAGCACCAACACCATCATCATCATCATCATCAGCACTCTGAAATCAAGCATCATCATGGAGGCCAAGGGAATGGATGTCATGGTCATGGGGATGCCGAAGAGCCTTCCGAAAGATATGCCAGAGTGGGTGTGATTCAGATACAGGAGGTTGGCCGAATGGATTTTGGCGGACATATTCCGGAACATCATCAGCCTCCGCCAGCCCTTCCAAATAAATCTGCAGGCTGCCTCCAGGTGCTGGTGGGAAGAAACCATTGAAGGGATTCAAAAGGGAAAGAAATAAGAATATGAACTTAAAGCAAGGGGAGCCTGCATACCTAATAAAGTATCATTCTTGTCTTGGTACCGGAAGGGAGGTGGAAAGATTGCAGTATATGGCTGAAGAAAGAACAAAATGAGAATGGGAAAAATATATTAATAAGCACAGCACAACGTACCAGATTGCGCAAGGCTTTATATGGAGAATCATCCAACAAAAGTGTGTTGGATTCATTGTACCGATCTCTCCCCCATGGCAGAGCTGGGTTATGCTCACTCCAAATTTTTTTGAGTTCCTTTAAAAAGAGGGGCCTATACTTGTCTTCAGGAGTCTTCAAACCTGTATAAGTGCAATGGGATTGATCTTGCGCAGGTTTGAGGTAAGTCAAATATTAACTTTTATGAAAATTTTGAAATCGTTGAGATTTGCTAAGCATAACCAACAAAAAAGCAATTGATGTTTGGAATGACCAAAAACAAAATCAAGCAGCTTCTCCGTGTTTGGCCTATAAAAATGTCGTACCGTTAAAAGAGAAGCTTCTAAAAATCAACATTAGGAGGGAGGAAGTGGTTGAAAATTACTTTATTTCCGATGACCAGACTCCCAAAGAAAAATTCTGAAAGCAGAACTGCAGAAATTGAGAACAAGAGGGCCTTCTAAATACTGGGTAGAAAGAAAGAAACTTGTGAGAGAAAATGAATTAATATACAAGAGAGGGGGGAGGGGAAAAGGGGAAAGAATGTGGTGGCACAAAACTAACAGGAATCTGGCGTGTGGCCAGGAGGAAAAGGACGTGCATCGGCAAGTAGCCCGTTCAAACTTAAAATAATTAGCTTTCTTTTAGATGATCCATGAAGAGGTTTTTTGGCTGAGGGGTGTAAGAACTGCAGTAGGCACTCTGAGGGCTTGATTTTTTCCAAATTTTCAATGGAAGCTACTTCCATAAAAAACGTTTCCACATCTAACGTTTTTAACTTATCCATCCACTCTTGATCATCCTTGTTTTCTGAATCATCCGGACTTGCGCCGTGGTTATCATGTGTTTTTCCCTTCTCTGACATTGCGTCCTGCATAGAAAACACAAAACAATCTTATAACCTCATGAAACGTATATATGGAGCGGAATAGGGGGACTTAACTCCAATACAGATCTCGCCTCCAACGCCACAAAATCTGACCCGCCTTATATACCGAGGTCTTGAGACCTCGTCTCCGTATCCTCATCTTTGTTTTCCCTGCAGGCGTCCATTGGACTTCATTGGTGATTGCATTGAAAATGTTTATTGCATTTACTCACGTCGTGAATCATTAAATAGTGATTCAGTGAGTGAAGTGGAGGCAAAATCTGTTAAATTGAGTGGTTTTTATTTTTATTTTTTATTAAAAGGGTTTAGGTTAGTAAATATACAAACTACTAAATGTAAATCCCCTGATGTGTAAGGTGCATGATGACGTGTCGTTGGTACCAGTCTGCATAATCACCATGATCAGATAACTGATAGCGTGTTTTGGGATATCTGTATGGAAAGATACCATATTGGGCATGTGTATCCTAAAGCTCGATATAAGTTGCTTGAAATTGCCTTCAGTCTGTTATTTGTCTACCTATAAGCATAATTGAATGCAACACATCATCTTATCATTGTGTCATGTGGATATGTTGTATATAATCAAACTAACGCATGACCCAGTCTGGCTGCTGCCACTCAATGATGTGGAAGCGGCTGAGTGACACCACTGCAGCATGACCTCCAATCGTAGCTGTGCATTATGTTGTAAGTGATGCGTAGACAAAACTTGTATACGGACTCCATAAAACCTAAAATGTAAACTCACAAAATAAGTCATATAATAGCATGATAATGTTACTAAGATTACATTGAAATAACTTAAAAAGGTAATAACAAAACAAATTTCCCTACAAAAAAAGTTTAACTTACATTACCTGGCACTATGGCGTCAAATATCTCTCAAAAAATTTGCACACTGTCTCGGAGTATGTGCATACTTTTGATACTGACTCCACCTGGTTAAAAAGAGTAATATAAGGTAAGTTTATAAAAAACAATAACAGCAGTACTAAATAAATGAAAGTAATAACGTAAAGATACCAGTGTCCCCGAGGATATTCACGAAATAGCTCTGGTACAAGTGGTGCAATAACTCAAGGAGTGATGCGTGGAAAATGCTCTCATGCCCACATCTGTACCAAAACCATAAAAACAGCAATCTACTGCGCATCGGAGTGACAACTAGTACAGAGACATCTATACAGATGTGACAATACAGTGGACCCCCAACTGTATGTAGCCATCTGATCAATATCCTCAAGTAATGAGTGGTGTATCATGTGTACCAAAGTGGTGGAGTAGTCGACGCACAACATGACTCTGATCAGTCGAAAAATATATGCATGCGTGTGCTGAATAAGAATCTCCTCACCTACATCATCAGTAATGATGGCGAAATGCTCATCAAGCCACCCCATGCGCAAGCGCAAACCCCGGAGGACGCCTCGTACGCCGACAACATCAATGCCTAATAGACGTTGTATGATTGTAGAACATTTTCCCCTAGTGACACCCGTAACTGCATGTCCGTGGATGGGTAAACTGAGCATGCAGGTGACGCCCTCTAAAGTAATGGCCATCTCCCCCTTTGGGAGATGGAATGTGTGTGTCTCTAGTCGTCATATCTCAACAAATGAAGCGATCAAATCGTGATCAATGGTCTTGAAGTCACACATAGAGACTCCATAAATTCTATCACGTTTGAGGTATGGGAAAATAGCTATCGGGGGTGCATTATGATGAAAACGATGTGCTCTCCAAACATCAAGAAGTCTAGCAGGTCGACATGCCAACACATCACGCGACACGTGCATCTCTTGGGTAGATAACAGTGGTTTCTCCATCAGAATCCCTGAATAGTATAACATTAATTTCATGTAAGATATGACATTTATCATGTAAGGTATGAAATTTATCATGTAATGTGTGAAAGAAGCATAAAACTATTTTCTATCTGATTCATTAGTCAATCTATTATAAAATGAATCAGTACTGCATGACCAGCTCAAATATACTAATTTTCCTAATGGATGTAGCTTCCCCTTATGGATATAGATAGGAAAATAACATCTGATAATATTCAATATGATCCTAGTATAGAACTAGACAATCCATACTTAGAATTAAATCAAATACTATAATTTACTGCATAAATAGATCCAAAATTAAATCGTAGCCAAAAATTTGAGAAGAACATCCCTTACAACGTCTAATATATTTAGATTGCACACCCACTGGTGTGGTCATGTTCATAACTCCATCAAATCACTCCACAACCAAACCTAGCAGACCTTTGTTTCTTGGACTTCACCTGTTGAATTCGTTAGATCGAATGACATTACCACGAACTTGTAAAATCTATACATACTCTTAAAAGAGGATCAAGGAATATTATATGCTATCACCATAAACTGATGGTAATAATATCTAAATTAGATATTGGATAAGATCTTGGAACCACTCAGTTGATCAAAGAGATCATTGATGTGTGGAAGGGGATACCAATTCTTTTACTATCATATTGTTTGGTATTCCATAATCCATACATAAGTGCAAAGTCTAATCAGCCTTCTTAGTGAAAAGAATAGGAGAACACTAAGAGAAATACTAGGCCGCATGAATCCTTTTGATTCTTGATCTCCCAACTGAAATTTCAACTCATGAATCCAAAACATGGATTGGTTGTGCATCACTCACAAATAGAATCACCAAAACAAGGATTCTTAGTTTACTTTACTACTATGGGTTAACTAGTGCTTAGCATAACATGTGATATGCACTTCCTTCCCGGCGTCCCCGCGATTATCTCATCACACACATGCTCACCACTATCAGTATCATATCACCATTCAGAATTCACTTTTCCTTTTCTTCCTGCACCCATTTACTATATACATGCAGCTTTATGCATCATGCAACTTTACAAATAGTAAATGGGTGAAATAAGAGATGGAAATGTGAATTCTGAATGGTGATATAATACAGATGGTGGAGAGTGCATGAGGAATGAGAGCATCATGACGATGTCGGATAGGAAGTTCAGATCACATGTTATGCTAAGCGGTAGTTAACCAACGGTATTGAAGTGCACAAAAAATCCTTGGTTTTGTGATTAGATTATATATGGAGTAAAGAAAACCTTTGGAAATATGTAAAGGTAATCCTGATATTTGGACAGTAAAATCCTTATCCATAGAATTAATGTATTATATCATTTTTATGTTTAATTTATTCCTTTTTAGTATTACTCATAATAATTGTTTTCTTATATAGGTGGATTCTTTGAGTTTATGTGGTTTTTTTAAAGATATTCATTCAATGTTGGTAGTTCAACAAAGAAATTTAATGGTGATAATGATAAAAATGATTACACGTACAAACTTTTATAGTAACTAATAGAGTACATGATTCATTTTATGTATTAGATGATTTCCCTATGTGTTTAGGGAAACATGTATTTATATGACCTTTCTGGCGGCATATGTTCCACCTTCATCCTGGTTCTCTTTCACTAGGACAATCCATCTCATTCCAAATACAATTTGACTTTGGCCTCCCTTTTGGTCGAAGCCTAGTGTTGTTCGATAGAAGCGTGGGTGTGCCATCAAAAAGTCAAAAATTATAATATTCCCTGATTGGAATCCACAAAGTGCTGTAGAAGTCGTTGATACTCTCTAGTCGATAATCTGGATCAACTAACTTCTCCCAAGATACGTGTACATAAGCACATGTTGCAATCACCTGGACGCAAGGATATCTCAATGCTTGAAAGTTACCGCATTCACAGTAACACTTACCCAATAATACCACTCACACATGACCATTGCTACAAGACACAACATCATCGGGCTCAGTGACCTCAAATCGTTTCTATGGACAATTAAATTCAGTTACATGATAAGTTGTAGCCTCTTGAAGAACTCTATCTAGCTCGTGCTGGAAATGGTGTCTATAGCGCATCCCTCTGCTCAGACCCTCATCATCCTACTTTCCTCATTCCAAAAAATAGTTTACACTTTGATAGAAAGTCTATTGTTCCAAACCTGTAATTTAGATTTAAAACATTATACTAATATTATATTATAATTGTATCTCTTTTGAGTAACACATAATCAAATATTCTTATTTACCTATGATAGGTAATTTTTGAGCTCCCTTGAAAACCCCATTTATGAATTCTCTGATGTTGGTCATCATATGTCCATATCTCCTCCCATCATCATATGCCAATGACCATTTCTTCTTTGGTATTTGCATCATGTAGTCATAAACTTCCAGATCAACTCAGTGAATATCTTCAATATTATCCTCAATCCCTTTTTTTTGGATCGTATGCTATCAAACCATAACTACTCTGAACACATATCTAAGTAACTATGACAGTGACTTGTAAAACAAAAAAGAACATTCATACCAATTTTTAATATTGCTTTATTAATATACTATTTCTTGAACTTTTTTCATAAATTTCTAGAAATGTGGAAAATATGGTATTTATGATGGGAATAGGGTGGTCTCTAGGAAATACCCTCAGATTGTACTGCCTCCTTGATTGCATGATAGTGATCTGAAATAAGGCAAATATCTTCTGCGTCTGTAACAAACCCTCAAAGACATGTCAGAAACCAGCTCCACGATGATAAGTTCTCCATCTCTATAATTGAAAATGTCAAAGGTAAAGGGGATCGATTTTCATCTTGTTTGGCGGCAATCAATAAAGTTCATGTATACTTTCCATAGATAAATGTTCCATTAATATGTATAAAATGATTGAAATGTGTAAAAGTTTCCATACTTGGTAAAAATGTCCAAAACAATCTATCAAACACAATCATCGATTAATCAACTTGGTTGTGTTGGTTAACATATTAAATAGTATGTAATAGATATATTAGTTGATTATTATGGCATAAAAGCTCTAAAAGTTGTGGTAAAACATGATAAGAGTCATCCCAGTCAGTGTACACTTTCACAATAGCCTTTTTCCATTCCGCCCATGCATTCCAGTAAGATATTTGATACACAAAAAGTTGTTTGATTCTCTCCACCACCAAAATTATGGGAATATATTGACATGCACTAATCATTTAAACAAAAATAGTTGAAATAAACTAAACATCTAATGAAGAGTGTTCCTATGACAAGCTCGAGTTCACACATGTGTGTGGAGTAAATCTAGTGATGTGCCAGCTATGAAAAGTGTTATCAATTATAGCTCGTAGATGAATTTGACAGTTTGAATCATATTTGTCACAAAAAATCAAATAATAAGACCTCTTTGACTCTTCTACAACATAAGAGTAATTTCTTTCAATGTGATATTGTTTTATCACATTTTTCATTGCATCTTTGCTCTCAAACTCTCTTCCAATATACAAAACACCTTCACCAGAAACTCGATTTATGCCACTAATTACTCCTAGAAATTATGTACTATGATTAATAACTGACTAATAAAATTCTAGAAAGAGAATCATGCCTTCAGTCGACCATGATGCCAATAGTGGAAGATGGTTCAACAGTCGGTTGAACCTCACATTAGTGGGAACAAAATGTTCTTCTACATGCTCTTATTCTTCTTCAACTTCCTCTTCATCTTCTTGTTCTAAATTTTCATCATCCTCAAAATCATCGACCAATGCATCTAAAGTACGTGGAGTACCATGCATTGAAACTACGACTAGAAGAAATGACAGAACAATTACCATTTATGATGAAACTTCTTGATGTGTTATAGCAGGAGCATATGACATAGTCTCATGATGTTGTGATGGCCCAAATTCCAATGTCGATCGAACCTCCACTGTAGCTATAGTGACATACAACTCCATCATTTGATTCTTAGGTTGATACTTAACTAATGAAAGTACGTATTCCCATTCTTCATCATCAGTTACCGGATATGCCACATGCCAAAACCTATCTACAAATTGCATATGTCAGTATGTGATAGATTCTATCACTTGATTCCTCATCAATTTTAATTTTTGATGAATTTTCCTTTGAAGAGATTCCAAATTTGTACAGCCTCCAAGCATCACAACACCTTCTGGTCATATACTATAACTATATACTTGTTCTGTCTCAATTATATGACCGTTGCAATAAATATAAGTAGACATATTTTTTATCTAAAATAAATCATTGTTGTTAATTAAATATGATCAGATAATCAATTTATATATCCATGTTTCTAGTAATTTAGGTTGGAATCCTAATCCCTCTACCAAATCAATATGTTCAAACCATAATGATGTGTAACTATTTACAAAACCCACGAGTTTGTGTTACTTACCCAAAAATAGAAGTCAAACATATTCATACATATCCACATGCATCATATGCATGAGGTACACGAACTCATCATGTAAAATAATATAGTTATATGAGATTGAAAAACTCCACATGAGTAATCCTAGAGTGACATATACCCATCCCCATTCACTTTCCTAGACAAGGTAAGCCTCCGGGAAAGTAGGTGGTCCAACCAAAGGCCCCTCTACCCAGGGATACTTTAATCAAGAGAGCATTCAATTCATGAAAACTTTAACAATTAATATGCACAAAATAAATTCAACAACTAAATTCAAGTTCATAATAAGAATTACAAACTGAGGTCAAGGCAGATGAAAAAATAAATTCATTATCATACCTAGAATGTAATGCAATGAAATATTCTTGAAGAAATTTATAAAATAATTACTTCGCTAATTAATATAATTACTTCACTAATTTGTATAGTTACTTCGCTAATTAATATAATTACACCACTAATTAATATAGTTACTTCACTAATTAATATAGTTACTTTGCTAATTAATATAACTACTTCGCTAATTAATTTAATTACTCCGTTAATTAATATAATTACTTCACTAATTAATATAATTACTTTTCTAATTAAAATTAAGTAGTTGCCTAATTACTATTAAGAAGTTTCTGTATTAGAATTAATTAGAATTAATTAGAAGTCTAATTGGGATTAATTAATTATAATTAATGAATTCCCTAATTACACTAAATCTAAGTTTCCTAATTAGAATTCATTAATTTCCTAATTAAAATTCATTAATTGCCTAATTACCAATAATTACTTTCCCATTTACCATTAATTAGTTTCCAAATTACCATAAATTAGTTTCCTAATTACCATTAATTAGTTGCTTAATTACCATTAATTAGTTTCCTAATTACCATTAATTAGTTACACTTAATTAGTTACAATTAATTAAACACATAATTACAATTAATTAAATGCCTATAATTAAACACCTAATTACAATTAATTAATTTTCGAATTAAAATTAATTAATTACCTTATTACAATTAATTAATTGCCAAATTATAATTAAATTGAATCCTAATTTGAATTAATTACCTAGTTACCATTAATTCTACACATAGTTACAATTAATTATACACCTCATTAAAATTAATTATACACCTCATTACAATTAATTAAAAACCTCATTAAAATTAATTAAACACATCATTTAAATTAATTAAACACCTAATTACAATTAATTAAATGCCTAATTACAATTAATTAATTGCATAATTACAATTAATTAATTACCTAATTATGATTAATTAAACACCTAATTATAATTAATTAAACACCTAATTACACTTAATTAAATACCTAATTAAACTTAATTAAAAACCTAATTACACATAATTAAAACCAAAATTACACTTAATTAATTAACTAATTACACTTAATTAATTCCCTAATTACAATTAATTAATTCCCTAATTACAATTAATTAATTTTCTAATTATAATTAATTAATAACCTAATTATAATTAATTAAACACCTAATTATAATTAATTAAAAACCCAATTACAATTAATTAAGCACCTAATTACACTTAATTAAACACCTAATTACAGTTAATTAAACACTTAATTAAATTTAATTAATTACTTAATAACACTTAATTAATTTCCGAATTACACTTAATTAATTTCCTAATAACAATTAATTAATTGCATAATTACACTTAATTAATTACCTAATTACAATTAATTAATTAGCTAATTACAATTAATTAAACACATAATTACAATTAATTAAACCCCTGATTACAATTAATTAAACACATGATTACAATTAATCAAACACCTAATTACAATTAATTAACCACCTATTTACAATTAATTAACCGCCTAAATTCAATTAATTAACCACTTAATTACAATTAATTAAACACATAATTAAAATTAATTAAACACCTAATTAAAATTAATTAAACACCTAATTACAAGTAATTAAACACCTAATTACAATTAATTAAACACCTAATTACATTAAGTAAACACCTAATTACAATTAAGTAAACACCTAATTGAAACTAAATAAAAACCTAATTACAATTAATTAAAAACATAATTACAATTAATTAACCACCTAATTACAATTAATTAACCACATGATTACAATTAATTAACCACCTAATTACAATTAATTAAACACCTAATTAAAATTAATTAAACACATAATTACTTAAAATAAAAACACCTAATTATATAAAATAAACTATTACTAATTCTAAATATATTACATTAATTATGACCTAAATAAGTAAATTAATTAATTAACATATTAGACAAATTGAAAATTAGAATTACCTCAAATTTGTGGAAGGTGGTGATTCTTCAGAGCACAATAGCTACACAAACAAAGAGAGGTATAACACGATGAATAATTTAAGAGAGTAGAGCGGAGAGAAGTTAGAGAGAGATCGGTGGTGTGGCAATGAGGTGTGGGAATGGGGAGGAGGGTGATCCCCCTTATATAGGGGTTTAATATTTAGGCGCCACTTGAAGTAGCACTGATAGGGTTAATCTTAAACCATCAGTGCCACTTGAAGTGACACTATTTGTTTTAGGCTATAATGGTCAGGGCCACTTGAAGTGGCACTAAACCATCCCAACACTTTAGCGCCACTTTAAGTGCCGCTTTGATGATGAAAAAACCACAATGCCACTTGAGGCGGTGCTTTGAGGATTTTTACGCACAACGCCACTTGAAGTGGCGTTTCTCTAACCCATTTTCCCAATTAAAAAAATAGACCCATAAAAAAATGCCCCCGTATGCCAAATTATCTGTCCATAGAGCTCCTCTGATTAACCCTCGCAAATATTAGAATGAAATATGTTGTAAAATAAATAATACCTTATCCAATCAGTTTCATTTACCCTCAACCAAACACATTTACAACTATTTTTTTGTTATGAATGGATTTGTTATAATTTTATTCATAAAAAAATAAGTGATTTTGGTGGGACCCACAACATTTCTAGGTGTGGATTGATTTCATGGACAAAAAACTTGTGAAATCTCATATTGGAAATTGGATAAAACTCTTAGGGCTCATTTCTTATAAAAAATGATCATGGGAAGTGGTTTTTCCATAACAATATATTTATTTTAAAATGATTTTGAATGTACTTTAAAATATATATTTTTAATAAAATGTTTTATTATATATATATTGACACCCCGCATGGCATCATTAAATACCTACATGAAAAAACAAATTTAATAATTTAATTAACTCTAATAACCTAACTACAAAAACACATTGATTATTGTTTTGAAAGGAGATAAAAAGAGGAAAAGAAATAGAGTTGTATTTTGCTCGTTTTCCAACCAATCAAACAAATTAGAATCTGGGAAAGATTAATTAATTAATTATAAAGAACAATGTACTAAAAAGCCACAAAATATATGCATGAAATGTACATATAAAATCCCCCACACTTGAATTTAGGCTTGTCCTCAAAAATGAAATATCAACATACTACAATGTATGATCACCCTACCATGCTTTAAATTCAATGCTCACAAAAGTGATTGATCAAATGGGGAATTAAATGTTTGAGACTCACACAAGTAAATTTCATCAACTCCCCATTTTTCAAAGAAATAATCCAATGATGTATTTTACTTTTCTTCTTTTGAAACACCCACACCATTCCATTCTTCAATTTTCATTTTAAAATTATTTATTAATACACATTTCATTTGTAATCTACCTCACTTTGATTTTTTTCTCTCATCATCAAAGTGAAAATGTGAATAGATTTATACACATATCTAAAAAAATCCACTTATCATAGGCTTGTAAGACATATATCATCGCCGCTGTGTAAAGATAAATATCATATTTAATCATGAATATTGTGCATCAATGTTCAAATACTACCACAAAAATGGGTTTTCGCAGTGCCAACTTTTAACACCACTAAAAAAATGCTAATAAAGACCCCCCTTTATCATCATTTTTTACTAGCGCTGATAAAGGGATTATTTTAAAAATATATATATATCATTAAAAGAATATTAATATGAAATTTTATTTATATTGATATAAATATATATATATATATTCTAAATATGTTTTAGATAAATATAAATAGTCATTTAGACTTAATATATAAGATAATTAATGAAAATGGATTATAAAATAATTAAAAATATTTTTTATTAATAATTTTAAAATTATTATCGAGTAATAGTCATTTAATAACAATTTGAATATAAAAAAATCAAAAAATTAATAAAAGATCTAAAATAAGTTGAAAACATAACTCGAACTTCAAAACGACCATAACGTTTGATCCGAGTGTTTGTTTGAGCACCAACACATATCAAATTGAAACATGTGATGAGCTCTATGCAATGGTGATAAAGAGAAACCCTATGTATCATTTTTCGAGTCCAAAAAAGGACCATAAGCCCTCCAAAACTATGTTTTTAGTTGGGGTGAACTACCACAAATGTGGCCATTAACAATGCTAATAGAATCAATTAAAAGCACTAAAAATCATTGTTAATATTATAAAAGATAAAGGGGTCCTTTATCAGTGCTAAAAATAGCACTGAAAAATGTATACCTATGCTATTTATATAACAACACACCCCAAAACCCGCAAAAAATATATCTAAACCAGCAAACACAAAAATATCCAAACAAAAAAAAACCTACAAAAAAAAAATAACCACTCATAGCCTATAAAAAAGAACCACATACACGAAGAAAATGATGAAAAAACAAGCAACACGCACATTGGTTGGCAAACAATGTTATATACATTTAATTTCCATCATGAATAAAAAAATATCCACTCATGGTATATACAAGAAAAAACACTTGTATATACATTTTAAATTATGTTTTATATAATTACATTTACAATTATCTGACAAACAATTAAAAACATTAATGTTTTCTCTTTTGATGTTTGTGGTCCCCTCTAAAAAATGTCCTCGGATGGTATTAGTTTCCAAAAAAATAATCCCAACTCAAGAAAAAGATTACACCTATATAATAAAACAAATATTATGTTAGTAATACTATAAAAAAATAAATTAAACATTAATATGAAGAATACATTAATAAATTGTCATTTTTTAATAAAAAAGAAACATTTGGAGTTATACCAGTCACACCGTGCATCGTATTGAGGTGGGTTTGATTCCAACATCCCAACTCGGGAAAAATAATTCACCTATATAAGAAAACAAATATTACGTCAGTAATAATATGAAGACACATTCGGAGTCATATTGGTCACACTATGCATCAGATTGAGGTAAGGTTGAGTCATACACGTCTCAACTGACTAATGGATCATTTTCAGAAAGTATCAATGTAATCCAAATGTGTTTTATCAGTTTTTAGTATGTTATTTGTTTTTTTCTACTTGAAATAATGTCAATTTAAAATAAGAAGGCACATTTAGAGTCATACTAGTGACACTGTGTGTTAAATTAGGATGGAGTTGATTTCTACATGTCACAACTGACTCATGGATCATTGTTCTAAAGTATCAAAGCAATCCAAACGTGTTTTATCATCTTTTTGTATGTCAGTTGTGTTTTTTACTTGATTTAATGTTAATTTTAAATAATAAGAAACATTTGGAGTCATACCGGTCACGCCGTGTGTTAGATTGAGGTGGAGTTGATTCATACACGTCACAACTGACTCATGGATCATTTTCCTAAAGTATCAAATCAATCCGAATGCGTTTTCTCAGTTTTCAGTATGACAATTTTGTTTTTTTACTTGAATTACTGTCAATTGAAAATAAGAAGACACATTTGGAGCCATACTGGTGACATTGTGCATCATATTTTGGAGGGGTTGATTCTTAAACATCACAAATAACTCAAGAATCATTTTTTTAAAGTATAAAATAAATACAAATGAATTTTCTCATTTTTTTCAGTATTGATGTTGAGTTTTTTACTTGAATTAATGACAATTTTAAATAAAAAGAAACATTTTGAGTCATATCGGTCACATCGTGCATCATATTGAGGTGTGGCTGATTTCTATATGTCAAAACTGACTCATGGATCATTGTCCTAAAGTATCAAAGCAATCCGAATACATTTTCTCAATTTTCAGTATGTCAGTTGTGCTTTTTTACTTGAATTAATGACAATTTAAAATAAGAAGACACATTTGGAGTCATTCTGGTCACACCATGCATCATATTGAGGTGGGGTGGATTCCTACACGTCAAAACTGACTCATGGATCATTTTTATAAAGTATAAATGTAATCCAAATGCATTTTCTCAGTTTTTAGTATGTCAGTTGTGTTTTTTTATTTGCATTAATGTAAATTTTAAATAATAAGACACATTTAGAGTCAAACCAGTCACACTGTGCATCAGATTGAGGTGGGGTTGATTCCTACATGTCATAACTGACTTGCGAATCACTGCCCTTAATTTTGAAGATAATCAGAGCACGTTTTCTCAGTTTTCAGTATGTCATTTGTTTTTTTTACTTAAATTAATGTCAATTTAATATTATAAGACAAATTTGGAGTCATATTGATGACTCCATGCATCGGATTGAGGTGGGTTTGATTCCTACATGTCACAACTGACTCAAGGATCGTTGTTCTAAAGTATCAAAGCAATCTGAATGCATTTTCTCAGTTTTTAGTATGTTAGTTGTGTTTTTTTACTTGAATCAATGTCAACATTAAATAAGAAGAAAAATTTAGAGTCATACCAGTCACATCATGTGTCGGATTAAGGTGGGGTTGATTCTTACACGTCACAAATGACCTACGAATCACTGTCCTTAATTTTGAAGACAATCAGAGCGCATTTTCTTGGTTTTTAGTGAGTGAAATGTTTTGAGATAATGGATTAAATAATGGTAGTTCAAAAAAAATAAGTAGTATGAATTCACCTATATACATTACTGACCCATTTACTTTTTTACACATCTTCATGTTATTTTTGTACATTCCTCCATCAGGTATGATTCCCATTAATTTCTAATCATGTTTAAATGATCTTGTGAATATGACTCTTTTCGACAGTCATAGTAGTACTTAAAAAACACAAATACACTAAGTATTAATAAATATTTTAAATTAAATAGAAATTGTATTTGAAAACTGCGAAGAATAGCAGTGGCAGCAGGGCCCTAGATCATGCTCTTCAGTTGTCTAGAGTCATTTGTCTCATATCTGTTATTCAATCTATCTATCACTGTGTGGCAGTAGGATTCAAATTTAGATCATAAATCATATTTTTTGAAGCTTCTTACAAGTCATGAATCTCCATTTTACAGCATGTAGGGCCGATGCCAAATTCAGAGAAAGTCTTCAATGCACTATATTTAAAATCTGAATTTCCTAGGTCTGCCAAATCTGATTCACAACGTGAATGTTGGAGTCGTGCCTTAAAAACATCATGTCCTCCTCCTCCTATGTCTTTTCATGTCTGATCTTTCATGTCTGATCTTTCATGTTCTGAAATCTTTTCATGTCCTACATCAGCAATTTCCTACAGGTTTGCCTCTGTTTCGGCCTATTCCTAGCCTCCGGAAAGATCCTTCATTTGATGGATGTCGTAGAACATTTTTTTCAAAATAAATTCATCATTGTTGTTCTTGTTTTCCAACCATCAATGTATCCTTCCATAAATCATAAAAACCAATCAAACCAATTAGAATCCAGGCAAGATTAATCAATTAATTATAAAGATCAAAGTATTAAAATACAACTAAATATTTTCATGAAACGTACGTATTAAATCCTCCACACATGAATTCATTCTTGTCCTCAAGAATAAAATCTCATCATACTACAAAGTAAGCTTACCCTACCATGTTTTAAATTCAATGCCGACAAAAGTGATTGATCAAATGGGGAGTTAAATGGTTGAAACTCATGCAAATAAATTTTATCGACTCCTCACTATTCATAGAAACAAGCCAATGATGTATTTTAATTTTCTTATTTTGAGACACCCACACCATTTCATTCTTCAATTATAATTTTAAAATTCTTTATTAGTATGTATGTCATTTTCAATCTACCTCACTTTGAATTTTTCCGTTAATCATCAAGGTACAAATGTGAATAGAGTTATACACATACCTTAAAAAATGTCACTTATCATAGGCCTATAATACATATAGAATCACCACCACATAAATAAACAAATCATAGTTAATCATGAATATTTTTCTTCAAGGTTCAAATGTTTTTTAGGCTTTAAGGTATGTGGATAAAATATGTGAAAAAATAACTCTAAAAAGGAGGTGTTACTTTAAAGTATAGTGCATGATATCAAAAGAGATGCTCTATGAAATACTCCTGCAGTGATACATATGGAATCTCGCCATTCTCCATATCTCAAAGTGGGCACATTATTCATGTAATCATAATGAATGAATAAACATGCCTTGTTTTTTTTTCTTTTACTTTAGTTTTATTCATTTTTATTTTCTTTTTTTGAAAGTTTCTCTTAAGAAAAAATCTCAAATCAACCACCAAATCACATACGATCAAGATATCATCGACTTAACAATAGTTATTTTTTATCCTCCCAAGATACAATCTTTTTTTCATTTTTTTGTTACAAGAGAGGTGAATAATACAGTATAATGAAAAACATTAACTCTCCCCAAATCATATGAAAAATCCCATGAAAAGTCTCCTCGACGAAGTGTGTCCTCATCCACCAGTGACAACCTCCCCCACACTTATTCTTTTAAATATCATACAACACACTGAGAGTAAGATACAAAAAGATATAATAGTCTTGGAACATGGATATCTTCTTATCAAGGTCATTCATGGATTATACAGTAAAAAGAAGGATAAATGTAAGATGGGTCCAAGGATAAAGGGATACAAAATGAAATACCACAATCATATAAAATTTTTGTTCTATTCAGTCATAACTCTGATAAGATTCTATATAAGTTATATTAGATTACATGGACAAGTATCTCAAGAAATATACTATAGATAGAATATGAAATATTGGTTTAGAAATTATCTCGAGAATGAGACAAATGGTTGAGAAAATCACTTACAATAATGCAATATGAATGAAAATATCAGAAATTCAAGGCATGCCAAATCTCGGAAAAATTTCATTTACAAAAATCAATATGTCCCCTTATGTACTGATTTGTCAAATCTAAATCTCCATGTTTATTTCTACTAATTCTTCCCCCCATTTTTATTATTCAAAATTATTGACAAAGAAAATTATAAACATGTCACGATAATTATCTTAAGTAGTTTTATCTCTCCTGGTTCATTTGATTAAATAAATAATTAATTATGGGGCATGAAATTATTTTTAAAAGAATTATTATAAAATAATCTCGAGAATAAAAATATAAAATACAAAATTGAAACACTTACTCCCTTTAAATGAATCTCTTGGGTGGTTCTGTTTGAGGTAATGTTTTTCCAAATTCATGACATGATTATTTTTCACATCGTGTATTGAATCAATTTCACAACATAAATTGGTTTCACGATGTGAGTTGGATTTGTAACTTCTTTTCATGCTTTGTAAGATCCTGGTTTTTGGAAAGGAATGTTTTTTTTGTGTTTTGGTTGAATCCTTTTTTTGAGTTTTAAAATGTTTCCTGAAGTGATGAGAGTCCTTGGGGGTGTTCCGGGGGCTCAGGTCACGAAAGAAAGGAAATCTGGGCAAGTCAGGGCTGGGCGCACGGCTTGCGCACGACCTAGGAAAACCGTGTGGCCGACTTAGGTAATTGTGAAACCCATCCTCCTCCGGATAGTAGCAAGCGCATGGCTTGCACACGATTTTTCAAATTGTGCTGCCAAACCATGCGACCCTCCTCCTCCAGATTGTAGGGAGTGCACGGTTTTCACACGGTCTGTCAAACCGTGCAGCCAAACCGTGCAGTCTCTTAATGTTGGAAAAAAATTACAAGTTTTCCACTCCGGGCGTTTAAACCCCAACTCGGGATTTTCCTCCATTCGTCCCGTCTAAACCCTAGTGACGAACATGAATAATCCAAGCTTCCCAAGGGTGTATCTCCCTCATTCTTAATGAATTTTTGGTGTTGTTGGTTGCAGATCGAAGCTCCAGGTAAGGATAATCCCACCCTTGCTTCTCTTTTGGGTTTAGGGGTTGTATATTCTCTCCCTCTTGTTCCGAAGCTCTAATACCCTATCTTTTGGGTGAGTTGTAGGTTGAAGCTCCAAAGTTTGGTCGGAACAAGGTCTAAGGACTCGATTGAGTGTGCGTTCAACCGCAGTTTCGAGGTATGTGGTCTACAAGTGATATCCCATGTTTATTTGGGGGGTTTGTGCATGTTTAATTGTGTCCTTGCTTTACGTTGGTTATGTTTTTAATAACCATGAAATGTTTGGTAATAATGGTGTTTAAAATGGAAAATAGGAACCCTCATGATCCTCGAGGGATGCATTGAGATTGACTTGACCTAATTTTGGGCCATCCATGGGATGTGCCGGCTTTTCCCAGGCTTACGGATTGATATTAAACAAGTGACCTTGTTGTAATAAATTGTAGAGCCCTTGATGAACATGTTGTCATTATTGGTGGAACTTTGAACAGATGTTAGGTGATTCACCTAGACTTGGAAACAACCTAAATGTTATTGGGATGGGTTGAATGGTTGGTTCATGGAAATGATGAACGGGTTAAATGGGTTAATGTATAAAATGATTAAAGGCCATAATGGGATAGGTTATGGGTCTAGTGTTGAATGCTTAGTGAGATAAGCCTAACACATGAGAATTGGTTAAATGGCTAAATGATGTGAAATGGTGATGTGTTAATGGGTTAAGGCATGATGTGGATTCCCATGTGGGTTGTTGTGAATAGTGTTTTCCAAAGTGTGATGGTTACTTATATATATAACTATGTGCACATGGTTTGGTAGAGTGGGGTACCACTTGAGGATCTACACCCACGGGTCGAGTGAAGACTAATGCTCTGAACTCCACCCTAAATGCATGGGCTAGGAATGAGGAATGTTGATCTATTCTCCTAATAGTTGCATCCACCCGGACTGAGGCTTTGAGGTAAGGATATGGTTTCTATGAGGGAGTTAATCCTAGTGAGATAGGATAATAATGTGTTTACCCTATTTTATGTGATTGTAGGACTTAGACCCATGTAACATAATGTAAGTGATTCACCCATATAAATGTGATGAAATGGTAAGTGATGATAATTGGTGTGAACTGAATGGTAATGGAGGTGGAAATGACTTTGGCTCTGAAATTGTTAATGGAACCTTAAATAATTACTTGGAAATTATCATTCATATTCAAATTGCATGCACTAACTGTTTATAATGGATATTTTGTAAACACCATTGGTGGTGGCCTACTAAGTTGTACTAACACCCTGCTCGGGCCTCCATTGGGTACCCGAGAAGACTTCATGTTTGCAGGTCAGGAAAAGGGAAAGGGTCCTTACCAGATAGTTGAGTGGACCTGGGTAGCCCGTGGTGGAGGATCCAGACTTGGAAGTTAGGACCCTTTTGGGGATTCTGGCCATTTTCTTTATTTTGGGTTTTGTTCACTTTTTCACTTGTAGTATGACATGGAATATTTATTGGTTGAAATGGTTTTTATACATGTTCCTTGTTTATTGGTTATTGTTTCTGCAATTTGGTTTATTTCTATTGTGGCTTACTCTGATAAAAAGGGGAGTCTACCCACTTTACTCCATAAACCCCCGCTGCTAGTCGGCAGCCTTTGGCGTACGGGGAGGCATGCTTAAGGTCATGTAACCACCCGGCTCGGAGCACTAGTTTAGTGGATTCCGGGTCAGGGAAGTTACAAAGTGTTATCATAGGAGGTATTTCTTCTCCTTCTCTGAGGTCTTGTTATTTGGGATTGGTAACCAAGGGTTTAAGATGTTTCAGGCCTTGGTAATGAGCTCATGCTTGGGAGTATCTAACCTAGGTATGGGGGAAACCCAAGTCACCGAGGGTGGGAAATGTTGTTCTTGGTTGTTTGTTGATACATTTGATGATATTTCACCATTTGTTGATGCACACGTGGTTTGATGTGAATGTTTTATGATATTTGGCTCATGGACTTAACGGCATGAGGATTGGAATTCATGCATCATTGTCAGCACCTAGGGAGATATGTTACATGCATTGTGTTAGGCACATGCACGGGGTGGGTGTGTGAGGCAGGAAAAGTTGGATGCATCATGCATTTCATGAAACCAAGAAATGATGAGATGAATGAAATAAAACAAGTGGGTAAATGATGTTTAACGAAATATAAGGGTTGAAATTAAGTGGAAAATGTTTTTGTAAAATGTTGTGTGAGTTTGGTGGTAGTGCATGGTTGTTTACCCCATGTGGACCATGGACCGCGGTAGGGATGGTCGTGGCGGTGAATTTGAGGTGTTAATGTCATTGAATTTGTATATGAAAATGGGTTGTTGTAGCTAGTAAATATTTTTTGATGAATTCGTGAAAATTTTATGGTATGAGTGATAAATCTTGTGCTTGGCAATGTAGAGAGATTCCACCCCGACATCGGTTACCAGTTGTGAAATGAGAGGATGTTTCTGAGAACCCTCCTCCAGTAGAGGAGCAAGAAAATATGGTGATCCATGAAGATAGATAAGACTAGTTCTGGGTGAACTTGGCTCACCTTATGCAGTTGCTGGATTAGGACCCAGGGCGGGTTACACCGAGTATGTTTGAGCTGTCCAGGGAGTTCCAGCAACAGCACCCTCCGACCTTCACCGGAGAGGGTGGGCCAGAGGCAGCGGAGTTCTGGTTTGAGTCTGTCCAGAAGATATTGGATCATCTAGAGACCTCTTTCGAAAAGCGGGTGAAGCTGGCCGATTATATGTTGTGGGCCCAGGCAAGGCGTTGGTGGAACATTTAGGTTCAGACTGAGCAGGATGAGGGGATTTCGTAGAAGGTTTTTCAGGAAATGTTTCTAGAGAATTCCTACCCAAAGACTTTGAGGCAATAGTGGGCTTCATATTTTATTAGCCTAATGCAGGGATCGTTATTGGTGATGGACTATGCTAGCCGTTTCAGTGATTTGAGATGCTTTGTTCCGACATTAGTAGGGGATGAGGAAACGATGGAAAGGCATTTCCTGGATGGGTTGAGACATGAGATCAGGTCTCAAGTAAATATCTTCTGCTTGAAGAGGTTTGTAGAGGTGATAGATCAGGAACTCATCTATGAAGGGAATCTGAAGGGAGCTTTGGGTGGTGGGATTTTCGTGCCAGTTGGGTGGAAAAGTGGTGCATCTTCTGAAGGTCATAAGCGCCGTTTGGAAAGTTTCCAACAAGCTAGTCAGAAGAGAGGGTAAGCCTCTCAGAGTGGGGATCAGGTGTTCTGCTATCAGTGTGTTAGGCCGGGGAATATGCGTGGTTAGTGTCCTCGACCTCCAGTTGAGTGTCGTTTGTGCGGAAGGATGGGACATGTGCATAGGTTCTACAGGAAACCTCATCAGGTAGGTGAGTATTATGGTGAAAAGAAGGTTTCGGGTACGGGAAGGGGATCAGTTTCCCCGTATCAGGCAGGCAGTTGGAGCTCCATAGGCCGTACTGGCAGGGGCGGCAGATGTTGGACTCTAGGGATGGATCGCTCACGCCAGTAGGGCAGTGTAGCACAGGGTACTCAGGCAGGAGCCCAGGGTATAGGGGTAGGTTAGCATTAGGCAGTTCATTTTGCACCTGGTGATAGCGAGGCCAGACCGTCGACTGTACGATGTACGATCCTTGTAGCTTCTATGTTTTCTAGTGTGTTGTTTGACACAGTTTCCACACACTCTTTTATTTCTGCTCAACTTGTGGTAGTGATGGGTTTACCAGTGGAGAGAGAGTGTGGAGTTATGTCAATTGACACTCTGTTTGGGGTTTGAGTTGAGGATATCAAGCAGTTCAAGGGATGTGCCCTGGAAGTTAGTGGGTATCTTTTTCTATGGTATTTGTTCATTCTCGAGATGTTAGGGTTTGAACTAATCCTGGGAATAGATTGGTTGGTGTTGTATCAGGCACACATATACTGTCATCGTCACAGAGTATCGTTCAGGTCACTTAAAGGTGATGCTTATGTCCACCGTGTCGAATGGGATATTCGAGCCGGTCGTGCTGGACCGTTTGGTTAGCATTTGAGTGGAATCACGACATGAGTGGCATGTATCTTGTTGGATGATGATGAAAGAGGGGAACAGTCTATTTTCCCTCCTATGGTGGATCAGTTTCAGGATGTGTTTCCTGAGGATTTCTTGGGGTTACCCCCTGAGAGGGATGTTGAGTTCACAAACGAGTTGCTGCTGGGAGCGGAGCCAGTTTCTATTCTACCATACCGAATGACACCGGAAGAAATCCAGGAACTGAAGGTTTAGCTTGAGGAGTTGAAGCATAAGGGGATTATCCATCCAAGTACATCTCCTTGGGGATCTCCCATGCTTTTGCAAAGAAGGCCGATGAGTCATTAAGGCTGTGTGTTGACTATCGAAAGTTGAATCAGATGACAGTAAAGAATCGGTACCCTCTTCCTAGAATTGATGACATGTTTGATCAGTTAAAGGGTGCATCAGTGTTCTCTAAGATTGATCTGAGGTAGTTTTATCATCAGTTGAGGGTGAGGTCTTCAGACGTACCACAGACAACTTTCCGAAGTCGGTACGGGTTATTTGAGTTTGTGGTAATTACTTTCGGCTTGACCAATGCACCATCAGTGTTTTATGGATTTTATGAATGGGATATTTAATCCCTATCTTTATTGTTTTGTGGTTGTCTTTGTTGACGATATCTTAGTGTACTCAAAAACTCATGACGATCATGCCCAACATCTTGACATCGTCTTGGGTACGCTAAGAGAGCATTGGATATATGCCAGGATGTCAAAGTGCCAATTCTGGATAGGTGAGGTGCATTTTCTGGGTCACATCATCTTAGAGTAAAGTGTGTCATTGGACCCAGAGAAAGTGCAGGAAGTTGTATCTTCAGAGCATCCCATGAGTGTTTCAGATGTTCGGAGTTATCTAGGTTTGGATGGGTATTACCGAAGGTTAATTCAAGATTTCTCTCACTTGGAAGCACCACTCTCGGGCTTGACCAAGAAATGAATCAGGTTCGATTGGTCTGAGGCTTGTGAGAATGCCTTTCAAGAGTTAAAGAAGCGGCTGAAAACCACACCAATCTTGATCTTACCCGATCCAGGTAAGAAGTACATCATGTTTTGTGATGCGTCCGGAATCGGACGTGGGGCTGTGCTAATGCAAGATGAGAGGGTTGTGGCTTATGGGTCGAGATATTTGAGACCCCATGAGCAAAACTATCCCACTCACGATCTTGAGTTGGCTGCAGTAGTGTACGCCTTGAAGTGCTGGAGGCACTATCTGTTGGGAGAACGGTTTACCGCATTTACCGACCATAAGATCCTAAAGTACATCTTCTAAAAGCGGGATCTAAATCTTCGTCATCGAAGATGGGTTGAATATCTTTAGTCTTTTTTACTTTGAGTTGGTGTACATGCTAGGAAATGGAAACATTTTTGCTGATTCTTTGAGCAGGAAGGTTCAGAATCAGGTGGCTCAGGAGTCCATCACCAAGTGAAAGGTGATGGATTTGTTTACAGAGATTCACCTGGAGGTGCAGGAGGAGAATGGTAAGGTCACTCTTGCTTCCTTAATGATGGATTTGATGCTTTTGAGTCGAGTTAAAGAGGGTCAGCTTGATGATCCTGAGTGATTGATCATGAAGGAAAATCTTAAAGGTGGGGAGCTACCTTCTGTGTGGGTCGTCAGCGTGGATAGTGTTGTTCGTGTTCGTGATCATGTGGTGGTGCCAGAGTGTATGCGAGAAGAGTTGATGCATGGGTTCCATGTATCAAAGTGGGCAGTGCATCCTGGTTTGACTAAGATGTATCGTGATCTCCGATGGCAGTTTTGGTGGTCTGGGATGAAGAAGGAAGTTGCAGGCTTTGTGGCACGGTGCCTCACCTGTCAACAGGTGAAGGACGAGCACCAACACCCAGGTGGTTTGTTGCATCCATTTCCCATTCCAGAATGGAAGTGAGATGATGTAACAATAGATTTTGTTATGGGTCTTCTGTGGACGTCGTGGAAGAATGATGCAATCTGGGTGGTTGTGGATCGGTTAATGAAAGTGGCTCATTTCTTACCGATTTAGGAGACCTTTAAAGTCGACCAGTTGGGTGAGCTGTATGCTCAGGAAATAGTGTGATTTCATGGTGTGTCGTAGACCATAGTTTCGGACCAAGATCCGCATTTCACATCGCATTTCTGTAAAGGGTTACAGAAGGCTCTTGGTACGTAGGTGTTTTTGAGTACGACATTCCACCCGCAGACGGACGGGCAGTCAGAGCGTATGATACAAGTGTTGGAAGACATGTTAAGAGCTTGTGTCTTGGACTTTGGTGGTTCTTGGGAGAAGCACCTATCATTAGTTGATTTTTCCTCCAACAACAGTTTTCAGGCTACGATTCAAATGGAACCGTTTGAGGCACTTTATGGGAGACCATGTAGATCTCTGTTGTGTTGGTTAGAGGCCGTTGAATCTGAGTTGTTCGGGCCAAGTCTCATACATGAGACTTCAGATAAAGTTAAGTTGATCAGAAAGAGAATGGTTATGGCTCCGAGTAGGAAGAATTCATATGCAAATCGGAGGCATAGACCTCTTGAGTTTGTGATGGGTGATAAAGTGTTTCTTCGGGTGTCACCAAGGTTGGGTCACCGTCGGATTCGGAAACCGGGTAAGTTGGCACCCTGGTATGTGGGACCTTTTGATATTGTGGAGAGGATTGGACCAGTGGCTTACCGATTGTCTCTTCCACAGTGGTATGGTGGAATGCATGATCTTTTTCATGTGTCTTAGCTTTGACAGTATCACCCTAACCCGTCCCACATGGTTGATGTGGAGGATGTGGAGTTTGAGGCTAATTTTTCATTTGAGGAGAATCCGGTTCATGTGGTGGATCGTAGTGAAAAAGGATTGTGAGGAAAGGTTTTTCCATTAGTGCGAGTACTATGGCAGCATGGGAAGGTTCAGGAAGAAACATGGGAGCGGGAATCAGATATGCGGGCTAAGTGGCCAGAACTCTTCTCTTCGTTGGATCAATGAGGCTTGGAAACTCAGCTCGAGGATGAGCCGTTATAAGGTGAGGAGGTTGTAAGATCCTAGTTTTTGGAAAGGTATGTTTTTGTTGTTTTTTGGTTGAATCTTTTTTTTTTGGTTTTAAAATGTTTCCTAAAGGTATGAGAGGCCTTGGGGGTGTTCTGGGGGCTCGGGGAACGAAAGAAAGGAAATATGGGCAAGTCAGGGTTGGGCGCCCGGCTTGCACACGACCTAGGTAAACTGTGTGGCCGACCCAAGTAACCGTGTGACCCCTCCTCCTCTGGAAAATAGCATGAACATGGTTTGCACATAGTTTGTCAAACCATGTGGCCAAACCATGCAACCCTCCTCCTTCGGATATTAGCGAGCACACGGTTTACGCATGGTTTGTCAAACCGTGCGACCTCTTAATGTTGGAAAAAAATTACAAGTTTTCCACTCCGGGCTTTTAAACCCCAACTCGGTATTTTCTTCCATTCGTCCCCTCTCAACCCTAGTGATGAAATTGGAAGACCCAAGCTTCCAAAGGGTGGATCTCCCTCATTCCTAAGGTGTTTTTGGGGCCGTTTGTTGCGGATCGAAGCTCCCTGTAAGGCTAATCCCACCCTTGCATCTCTTTTTGTTTTAGGGTTTGTATCTTATATCCTTCTTGTTCCGAAGCTCTAAAACCCAATATTTTGGGTGATTTGTAGGTTGAAGCTCCAAATTAAGGTCAGATCGAGGTCTAAGGACTCGATTGAGTTTGTGCTCAACCGCAGTTTCAAGGTAGGTGGTCTACAAGTGATATCCCATGGTTATTTGGGGGTTTGTGTATGTTTAATTGTGTCCTTTCTTTCCCTTGGTTATGTTTTGAATAACCTTGGCATTTTTGCTAATAATAGTGTTTAAAATGGAAAATGGGAACCCTCACGATCCTCGGGGGATGCGTTGAGATTGACTGGACCTAATTTTGGTCCATCCATGGGATGTGCTGGCTTTTCCCGGGCTTAGGGATTGATATTAAATAAGTGACCTTGTTGTAATAAATTGTAGAGCCCTTGATGAACATGTTTGAATGATTAGTTTAAATTGGAATAGAAGTTAGGTGATGCACCTAGAATTGGAAATAACCTAAAGGTTATTGGGATGGGTTGAATGGTTGGTTCATGGAAATGATGAATGGGTTAAATGGGTTAATGTGTAAAATGATTAAAGACCATAATGGGATAGGTTATGGTTCTAGTGTTGAATTCTTAGTGAGATAATACTAACACATAGGAATTGGTTAAATGGATAAATGATGTGAAATGGTGATTTGTTAATGGGTTAAGGCATGATGTGGATTCCCATGTGGGTTGTTGTGAATAGTTTTTGCCAAAGGGCGATGGTTTGAATGGTTGATGGTTACTTATATAAATAATCATGTGCACATGGCTTTTTGGAGTGGGGTATGACTTGAGGATCTATGCCCATGGGTCGAGTGAAGACTGATGCTATGAACTCCACCCTAAATGCACGAGTTAGAAATGAGGACGGATAATATATTCTCCTAACGGTTGCATCTACCCAGACCGAGGTTTCGAGGTGAGGATATGGTTTCTGTGAGGGAGTTAGTCCCAACGAGATAAGATAACAATGTGTTTACCCTATTGCATGTGATTGTAGGCCTTAGACCCATGTAACATAATTTATGTGATTAACCCATATAAATGTGATGAAATGGTAAGTGATTATAATTGGTGTGAAATGAATGGTAATGGAAGTGGCAATGGATTTGGCTCTAAACTGGTTAATGGAACCTTAAATAATTACATGGAAATTATAATTCATATTCCTATTGCATGAACTACCTGTTTATACTGGATATTTTCTAGACAACATTGGTGGTGTCCTACTGAGTTATACTCACACCCTACTCGGGTCGCCATTGGGTACCCGAGTAGACTTCTTGTTTGCAGGTCAGAATAAGGGCATGGGTCCTTGCTAGATAGTTTAGTGGACCTGGGTAGCCCATGGTGGAGGATCCAGACATGGAAGTTGGGACCATTTTGAGGATTTTGGCCATTTCCTTTGTTTTGGGTTTTGTTCTCTTTTTCACTTGTAGTATGACATGGCATATTTATTGTTGGAAATGGTTGTTATACATGTTCTTTGTTTATTGGTTATTGTTTTCTCTATATGGTTTATTTCTGTTGTGTCTTACTCTGATAAAAAGGGGGTATAGTATCCTCACTTTACTCCATAAACCCCCGCTGCTAGTCAGCAGCCTTTGGTGTACGGGGAGGCGCGCTTAAGGTCATGAAACCACCCGTCTCAAAGCACTAGTTTAGTGGCTTCTAGGTCGGGGACGTTACATGCTTCTTTCCAGTGTCCTGATTGTTCTGAAAAATCAAAACAAACATGTGAATGTACATGCCCTTTTCAATGAAATTTGAAAGATTTGAGGGAGAGTGTATGCGCCTAGAAACAAAAAAATAAACATCCTAAAAACTCGTGTTTCCTCCCTAAAGCACTTTTGTTTAATTTCATTGGCTTGACCTTACCTCTTTCAGCTCAGGTGGTGGAAAATTGAAAAGGATATACCTAGTCAGTGTCCATAAATGGTATCACCTATGGATTGTTCACAAAGGTTGGCCCCTTTCCATCTTCTAAAAACAACTTTACTTTTCCTTCTTGTATTACATGAATAATTTAGATTGGACCGATCCACCATTTGTTTTTTAGACTAGAAAATCCAAGATTCAAGTTTTTCACCATCCAAACCTGCTGGGTTTTTTCAAAGTTTCATGAAAAACAATTCTCTCAATAATTAGTGCTTTTATCTCTAAGATTCCCATTTTTCTTTACATCATTTACTTCTCTATCATCAACATGGATAGTACATGCCTCTAATTGTCCTTCTAAAACCAAAACATCTTCGACTTCATACTTTTTTTCTTATTTAAAGTCATCACCCTTCATGTCGTAGTTCTCCATTTCCCAGTGTTTGTTGAAACTAACTTTATCACTTCCCACTCCCAAACATAGCTCACTACTTTGTACATCAGTCATTATTAATATAGTTCCTAAAAATAATCTTCTAAAAATTAGAGGTGTTCACTCCTCTTACATTTCAAGAATGAAAAAGTCCATGGGGAAGATAAACTTTTCAACCTTGATCAGAATGGATTCAATCATTACTCATGATAATTTGTTCATGTGGTTGTCAGGGGCCGTGGTCAAACAAAATTTCTATTTTACTCCTAATGAAACCTGATTGCTAACCAGAGTCATCTCTTAAGGAGAATAGTTTGGGAGTTTCACTATTCCAATCACTTACGTTTTTTTTGTTTTTTTCTTAATTTTTAAAACAATGAAAGCAATGATAAGTGGTTGTTTGAGATTTTATCAATGAAGGACATAAAATAGAATGGATATGTGGGAAGGATAAATATAATAATGGGTTACACCCATGGATTTAACATTTTGATCCTTCATGTTGATTCAATAAGGTTTCCTTATGACTTCTCCATTCCTTTATGTTTTGAAAATCAAAAACACTCTATCTTATGGAAAATTTTATTTCCCCTAAGTTTTATCTTAATTAGGAAAATTTTCCTTCCCCAAGGAAATTTTCTCCTTACCTTTGTTTTCATTGTTCACATTATAGTTTCTCTAAATCTAACTCATTTTATTTCTAAGTGTAAAATTCAGTTTCACATCTAAAACCTTAGAATTCTATAAATACATAGATATAGAGTATTCTGTTTTCAGGATTCGAATTCGGACTCCAAATTCTTTGAAATCCAGACTATGAATTCCTCATAATTTAGACTCTGAATTCTCTAAAATTCTGACTCCAAAATCTCAGAATTCAGACTCTGGATTCTCTGAATTCAGACTCTGAATTATCTACAATTCCGAATCTGAATTCCACATAATTCAAACTCCAAATTCTCTGAATTTATATTCTAAATTCTCTAAATTCAGATTATGAATTCTCTGAATTCAGACTCCCAATTCCCCTAAAATTCAGACTCTGAATTCTCTAATTTCAGACTCCAAATTCTCTGAAATTCCGATTTTGAATTCCTTTGAAATTCAGATTCTGAATTCATTGAAATTCAGACTCTGAAGTCTATATAATTTTGATTCTAAATTCCTTGAAAAATAGAATACGAATATCCATGTAATATAGACTCTGAATGCTTATTTCCTTAGACTCTAAACTTTATTTTTCCATAGACTCTAAAAAAATGGTTTTGGTCAAGAGACCATATTTTTTTCATACCCTTGTTAAAATTATGAAATGATGTCTTACTTTCTGTTTCGAACCAACCATTTTTTGAGTGACACGTGTACAAGTCTCTCCAAGATTCAAGGAAAAATATGATCGTTGGAGGATGGAGTCGACCATTGGAGAAGATCCTATAAATAGGAGCTCATTTGAACGATCCCATTACTAATCTATCACTCTAGAGACCACATGTTGTTGAAGTGATTTATAGAGAGAGATACTCTCATGATTTGTGCATACTGAACATCTTTTTTAGATTTCATTGTGTAACTTTAATTGTTTCTGAGTACAATCGAGGGCTTCCGAGGATAGAAAGACAGAGGTTCCGACTACCTTGAAGTTTGAGGGATTGTGGGGATAGCAAGACAGATTCCGATGTTCCTATCGAGGTCTTACACTAGTGTGGGTAAGAGATACTTTCTTGAAAGTATAAATCAAGGGGTCTTTATCCAAGATTGTTGGATACCCTACTCTTTGCGTTAAAAGATTTCATACTTGTTACTTGTTTGGTCCATGTTTATTTTCTAATGCATTTTGATTAATAAGAAAAGTATAACTATCTTATAATTTCTTGTACTTCTCTATACTCTGATTATTAATATTCTATACACATTAAGATTGAATCATTTCCTTGTAAACTTTTCTTAAGTTTCACTTCCGAAACCATATTTCTGGAACCTAGCAAAGTTTGTAGAACTAAGAGGTCTTGTGAATTTACCTTGTTTAACTTTGTTAAACATAGTTTTCATTAAGGTTAAAAATGAATGTTTTATTTCAACTTTAAAGGTTCCAAGGAAATTTTTTAAAGGATACAATTCACCCCCCCTCTTGTAATTGAGAATCTACATAATATTTTGTTCCTACAATTGGTATCAGAGGAGGTATCTGAAATACTTATATTCACATATATGTTTTCTTGATCAAAGTTTTCATTGTTATAATATTTTCCTTTCTTAGGAACTTTTATCCTTATTTACAATCTTTTACTATTAACAAGTTTTTGTGGAAAAATATTTTCTTTTAGATGGCAGGAATGAATGTTGGATCAATTGACAATCTAAATCTTAGTAGACCACCTATTTTTTAAGGGAATGATTATGAATATTGGAAAGATCATATGATGACTTTTTTTATTAATACTGGAGTGGAAAAATTTTTCATGCTTACTAGAGATTACAAGATTCATGATAAGGAATTCAGAACTTTTACTAACCAAGAAAAATTAGAATATCAACTAAATTATACGGTACACAATACTTTGTTGTGTTACATGACAAGGAATATATATAGTAATATTTCTTCTTATGAAGCTGCAAACTCTATCTGGAAGAAATTGGATGTTACTCATTTTGGTACATCCAAAGTTATAGAGACTTGAAGATCTATGCTTAGAGCAGAATATCATAGATTTCTATTTCCTTATGGAAAACCAATATGCAGGGTGCAACAAAGGTTTATGACTATTGTTAACAGTTTACAATCTATGTGTGAGAAGGGTCTTGATGATGAAGCACTTGTGGACAAGATTATAGAAATCATGCGTAATGAGTGGGAATCTAAGAGAATAGCTATTTATCAGAATAGGAAGGTATCTCAAATTACTCTTGATGAGATTTTTGGAACTCTTCTTCAAAATGAGATAAGAATGAAAAGAGATGCTAATATGAATAAAAAGAAGAATGGTAATGGAAGTGTATCCTTTACTACTACTAAAGAAAAAACTCTTGAAAGGGTTAAAAGTTACAAGTCTAAGAAAGTCACTATTTTTTCTCATTCTAGTGAATGTGAACATTCTGATAATGAATTAGCTAATCTTGCTCGAAGGATGAGCAATACAGTTGGGAAGAAATAATTTCAGTATAGATTTAAGAAGAAAGATTAGAAAGATAAGAAATACTCATAAGTCACTTGTTATGAATGAAAAATAGCAGGGCATATAAGACCAGATTATCATATGCTTAAGAAAAAGGATATAAAGGAAAATAATTTTTAAAGGAATAGAAAGATGTATTATAAGTCTAAAGCCAAGAATGTTTTGAAATAAAATGACACCCGGAGTGCTAGTGGTGGTGAATCTTCTGATGAATCTTCAGAGTATGAATCTTCTAGTCAGAAAAATCTTGGTCTCCTAGCCAAGCTACATATTGAAAATCATTGTCTAGGTAAACAAGTCTGAATCCATAACTATTGTATCTTTGAATGAAAATTATAGTTATGATAAATACTGTAAGTCTTCAGATGAACAATCTTCTTATGATAAAGATAATACTATACCTACTTAATAACAAGTTTCTAAGTTTTCTAAAATTATTTTGAATGAAAATTCCAAACTCATGAAAAAATATTATAAGGAAAATTCTAGAATTTCTATTCTTACTAAGGAATTATCAGATCTTTCTAAAGATCTTGATAGGAAAACTTTTTATTTTTAAAGTATTTCAAAAAACCTTGAGGAAGTTAATTATAATAGGGACAAACTTTATAAGGACATTGAAAATGTTATTTCTATGAAAAATATTTGAGAGACTAAATCTAGTTCTAAAACAAATGTTTTGAGGATAAAAACTTGGTTATTATACAAAAGTAAGAAATATTTTCCTTGAGGAAGTGTTTGTAAAACACTAATTCTGGTAAAGAAAACTTTGATAAGATGTATTCCCAAATTCGACCTCTAAGGAATTGTTCATGTTTTGGTTATACTCATTCTAAACCAGTTTTTAGTAATAACTATTCTGTTCCTCAAAGTTCCCCATTTTCCACTAAATTTCAGTGTGGTGGACATTTGGAGAAAAAAATGTTCTTTAAAGAAAACTCAATCTTTAGGTTTTCATAAAGCTTATTTTTCTATGAAAATGTGGATACCTAAAATTTTGCTTTCTGAAATTTCCGGATCCAAGAATGTTAGGGTTTCGAAAGTATAACATTATTATTTTCAGGAAAATAAATAAAGTACCAACAACAATACATGGTACATGGATAGTGGATGTTCCCGGCATATGACTGGTAACAAAAACTTCTTTGAAAATATTTTCAAGACGAAAGGAGGAAAAGTAATTTTCGTAGATAATTATCAGGGAGAAATTATTGGTATAGGTAACATTGTTCTTCTTGGAAAAACATTGATTTCAAATGTCTTATTTGTTAAGGGTCTTAAGAAGAACCTCATTAGCATAATTCAATTATGTGATGAAGGTTACCAAGTGAATTTTAGGAATGATAAGTGCCTAGTACACAATTCCAAGGAAGATTTTATTCTTTCTGACCATCAATAAGATAATGTATACACACTAAACTTAGGAGACCTTAGGAGCCAAGATCTACCTTGTGTTAGTGAAATGGAATATAAATCCTGGTTATGGCATAGAAGGTTAGGACATTGTAACCTTAGGAACCTATGTAAACTCTCTAGGAAAAGACTAGTTAAGGATCTATAGGAGCTTAGATTTGATTCTTCAAAAGTTTTTAATCCTTGTCAGTATGGAAAGAAACCTAAATAAAGTTTTAAATCAATCGGCGAAGTCTCAACTAATGATGCATTATAGCTGATGCATATGGATCTTTTTGGCCCAACACAAACTAGAAGCATTAGAGGAAAATATTATGTATTTGTCTTAGTTGATGATTACACTATATTTACGTGGGTCTATTTTCTAGAAAAGAAATATCAAGATATTTATTATTTCAAAATTTTTAGATCCGAAGTTAAAAATGAGAAAAATATTCCATTGATAACTATTCCTAGTGATCATGGAGGAGAATTTCAAAATTCTAATTTTGAAACTTTTTGTAGTAAAAAATGAATTACTCATAACTTCTCAGCATCAAGAAATCCTCAACAAAATGGTGTTGTTGAAATAAGAAATATAATTATTCAAGAAATAACTAGAACTATGTTGAGTGAATATTCGATAGCCAAAAATTTTTCGGCTAAAGCTATAAGTACTACTTGTTATAATATAAATCGAGTTTTGATTATAAATTTTCTTAACAAAACCCCTTATAAGTTATTGAATGGTAGAAAACCTAGACTTTCCTATATCAAGGTATTTGGATGCAAAGTATTCATCTTGAATTATAAAGATAATATACATAATTTCACAACCAAATTTGATGAAAGAATTTTCTTAGGCTACTCCACAACTTCTAAGGCTTATAGAGTTTTTAATAAAAATACTTGTACTATTGAAGAAATAGTACATGTCAAATTTGACGAAACTGATCCTTTTTTCTTTAACCAAATTCAACCTACATCTTCGGATGGGTTTTCAAAAACCGATTATCAACCTCTGATAGAAGATCCTTCTGATAAGGAAAATGTTCAAGAAAATGTTTTTGAAGCATTTACCCCAGAATATTTCCTACCATATGTTGACGAACATGTTTTTGCAAAACCCAAACCAGTTGTTTCTAAAGAATCATCCGAGTGATATAATCATTGGGGATGTAAATCAACCTGTAATGACTAGAAGTTCCTTAAGGAATGAATTAGAACATCTAGTATTTCATTCTCAATTAGAACATAAAATCACTGATGAAGCTTTAGGTGATGATGATTGGATTAAATCTATGCAAGATGAGCTAAATGAATTCGAAAGGAATAAAGTCTGGACCTTGTTTGAAAGACCTAAAGAAACTTCTGTTATTGGAGCAAAATGTTTTTTCAGAAATAAATGTGACAAAAATGGAATCATTGTAATAAATAAATCTAGATTAGTTGTTAAAGGCTATAATCAACAAGGGGGAATATACTATAAGGAATCATATGCTCCAGTGTCTATACTTTAATCTATTCGTATTCTACTTACCTTTGCAGCATTATTTAATTTCAAAATTTTTCAAATGGATGTTAAATGTGATTTTATTAATGGTTATGTTCAAGAAGAAGTTTTTGTTGAATAACCACCTATTTTTGAAGACACAAAATATCTTTAACATGTTTTTAAACTTATTAAAGCTTTATATGGACTTAAGCATGCCCCTAGAGCTTGGTGTGATAGACTTACATGATATTTGTTACAAAACAATTATGTTAAGAGAAATGCTGATCCAACCCTTTTTATAAAGAAAGAAAATAAATTTTTTTTGATTATTGATGACATTATATTCAGTTTCACTCATAAATCTTTAACCTATTCCTTTTCAGATCTAATGAAATCTAAGTTTGAAATGAATATGATGGGTGATTTAACATTTTTCCTAGGTTTCCAAATTTCTTAAAAACCGGAAGGGCCTTATATATCACAACATAAGTATATTAAGAATATTTGTAAAAATTATGGATATGAAAACACTAAGTGTATAAGTACTTCTATCAGTACCACAATTCTCTTGATCTTGATGAATCTGGGAAACCAGTGGATAAAACATCTTTTAGAGGTATGATAGGAATCCTACATTACATAATATCTAGTCATACAAACTTAATGTTTTCAGTATTCTTAAGTGCCTGATATCAATCCAATCCTAAGGAATCTCATTTAAAGGCAGTGAAAAGAATTTTTCGCTAATTAAAGGGAACCATGGATTTAGTACTTTTTTATAATTCTGGAAGTGATTTTTTTAAAGAGTTTTTTAGATGAAGACTTTGGTGGATGTATAATGGATAGGAAAAGTACATCTGGAACTTATCATTTCTTAGGATATTCATTAGTTTCTTGGTCATGAAAAAAACAGCACTCAGTAGCACTTTCCACTACTGAAGTTGAATATGTAGCAACCAGAAGTTTGTTGTGCTCAAGTGTTGTGGATGCAACACACATTCACAGACTATGGTATGAGTTTTACCAAAACAAAAATAATGTGTGATAATACTAGTTCCATTTACTTAAGTAAAAACCATTCATATCACTCTTGTGAAAAACACATAGATATTAGGCAACACTTTCTTAGAGATCACACACAAAAAGGAGATATAATTCTTCAATTTATTGTAACGCAAGATCAACTTGATGATATTTTCGCAAAATATTTACCCACAGATAGATTTGAATACATTACAAAAATTTAGGAATGATAACCATAAGGTAATCCTCCTTGTTAACATACTGTTGAAGCCTATCTCCTTATAGTATGAAACTCCTTTTCATAGGGGGAGAACATTTTCATGTTAATCAATTTTTTTTCTTCCCGTAGAAAAAATTTTTCCTAGTCAAAATTTTTTGTAATCTAAAATTTTCTTAGTCTAAAATTTTCATAATAAAAATTTTCAGAATCTAAATTTCTTTAAGAATAATTTTCCTAATTACTAATAATATTATTTAATGGAATAAAAAAAGAATACTAAGTAAGGAGAGATTTCCCTAATTAAGGGGGAGTTCATCTAAGGGAATGTTCTTACCAATGAAAATTTTCATATGCAATAAATTATAATATCTCATTCAGAAACTCAAGAATATGATCCTTAGGTATTTCAAAGCCTAAGGGGGAGTTATTCGTATTCAATTTGATCCATAAGTAAAGGGAGATAATTTTTATTTTTCATGTCCATAATAATTCTAAGTCCTTATATTCTTTTTGTAAGGATGTCTGTGCTTTCCAAAAAGGGGGAGATAGTGGAGACAATAAGGTCTACTTATGAATTTTCCATTCCTTTATGTTTTGAAAATCACAAACACTCTATCTTAAGGAAAATTTTATTTCCCCTATGTTTTATCTTAATAAGGAAAATTTTCCTTCCCCATGGATATTTTCTCCATACCTTTTATTTCATTTTTCATATTATAGTTTCTCTAAATCTAACTCATTTTATTTCTAAGTTTAAATTTTGGTTTCACATCTAAAACCTCAGAATAATATAAATACATAGATATAGAGTATTATGTTTTCAGGATCCGAATTTAGACTCTAAATTCCTCAGATTTCAGACACTGAATTCTCTGAAATTCATACTGTGAATTCTCTGAAATTCAGACTCCGAATTCTCATAATTCAGACTCAGAATTCTCTGAAATTCAGAATCTGAATTCCTCAGAATTCAAATTCCAAATTCTCTAAATTCCAACTCTGAATTCCAATGAAATTTAGACTCTGAATTCCAATGAAATTTATACTCTGAATTCCTCTGAAATTCGGAGTCTGAATTCCTTTGAATTCAGACTCCTAATTCTCTGAATTCAGACTCCGAATTCACTGAAATTCAAATTCTGAATTCCTTTGAAATTCATATTCCAAATTCATTGGAATTCAGGCTCCGAAGTCTATAGAATTCTGATTCTGAATTCCATGAAAAACAGAATCCTAATATCCATGTAATATAGACTCTCAATTCCTATTTTCTTAGACTCCAAACTTTATTTTCCATTAGACTCCGGAAAAATGGTTTTGGTCAAGAAACCGTATTTTTTTCTTACCCTTGTTAAAATTATGAAACGATGTCATACAATCTGTTTCTAACAAACCATTGTTTGATTGACACATGTGGATGTCCCTCCGAGATATAAGGAAAAATATGACTGCTGGAGAAAGGAGTCGACCGTTGGAGAAGCGCCTATAAATAGGAGCTCATTTGAACGAGCTCATTACTGATCTATCACTCTAGAGACCACATGCTATTAAATTGATTTATAGAGAGATATAATCTCATGATTTTTTCATTCTAAACATCTTATTCATATTTCTTTGTGTGACTCTGATTATTGCTGAGTATAATTGAGTACTTCCGGGGATTGGAAGACAGAGGTGCTGACTACCTTGAAGTTCGAGCGCTTGCTAGGATAGTAAGAAAGATTCCGATATTCCTATCCAGGGATTACCCTGGTGTGGGTAAGATATAATTTCTTGAAAGTATAAATCATGGGGCCTTTATCCAAGTTTGTTGGATACCCTAATCTTTGGGTAAAAAGATTTCATACTTGTTACTTGTTTTATTCCATGTTTATTTTCCATTGAATTTTGATTAATAAGGAAAGTATAACTATCTTATACATTATTGAACTTCTGTATACTATGAATAGTAAGGTTATGTATGCTTTAAGGTAGAATATTTTCCTTGTAAACTTTTCTTAATTTTAACTTCCAGAACTATATTTTCAGAACCTAGCAAAGTTTGTAGAACTAAGAGGTCTTGTGAATTTACATTGTTTAACTTTGTTAAACATTGTTTTCCTTATGGTTAAAAACAAAAGTTTTATATCATGTTTAAAGGATCTAAAGGAATTTTTTAAAGGATACAATTCAATCCCCTCTCGTAATTTATCATCTACATCATATTTCAATCCAACACTTCCATGTCTCACAACATTGACCCTTCGATTCTGTTTTCTATGTGTGCCAATTTTTAAGAACCCGGTTATTTATTTGAGGTATGAAATACTTCATTTCTTTAAATTTTGAGTTTTTATTTTTAAATATGGTCTTATGTGAATGTCCATTGAGTTTATAGAGGTGTTGGGGGTGTATGGGGCTGGTTCAGATCCCAGAACCCATCTTTTTGGTTGAAAAATTTTGGGCACACTGTTAGAAGAAACCATTTGGGGCAGGCCGCACGATTACTCCAAACCATGTGAGGATGGATAGAGGAAGGATACATGACACACATATTGATAAACTATGTAACATGTGGTACACAGTCATGCGACAATTTCTGCAATTTTTACACTGGAATTTCCCACGGTTTGTGCACTGTTAGCCAAACCGTGCGAGGAAATTGTGTGGGGTTCCCTTCCCTATAGTTAAGTTTTCACGGATGGTGAATGGTTTATCCAACTATTTTTCCAAACCATATGACCCAATAATTCTTTAGAAAATTCCATTTTACCCCTAATTAAATCTATTAATCCTAATTCTATTTCACTCTTCTTCTTACTAACAACACCCTCCATTTGAGAGCTTCCCCAAGGAAACTATTCTAGGATTTGACGCTGACTCTCCATATGGTTTCCAAATCAAGAACTATCAGTCTAGTTGTATCTGAACTAGTAAGATCACAAATCCATTTAAATCTTGAACCATTATTCTTGGTATCAGCTACACTATTTAGGTGTAAGCTAATTTTCCCTATTAATATGTTCTTCCTTTGTTCTTCAATTTTCTCTCAATATGAGTTGAATTAGGAGATGATACTAGTCAAGCTATCATCCAAGGACATACAGTAGGTGGTATCATGAATTTTTCTTATTGGAGAGTGTCTATATATGATGTTGTTTTGGATGCCCAATTCTCATAGCATTGCCTTGAAATTTATTTATATCCTTGAATTAAATTTATAGGCATGGCCTATGAAATTAAAGAATCCATCAATGGATTTTTATAGGTTATGGACCTAGATTTAGAACCACCCCTTGGGTGAGGGGATAATGAAATGGACCACCATGGGTGGATTTTGGAATTGGTTACCTTTGAGGTGTCCCTATTTACTCTTTGTCATGGAATGTATAATTCTGAATTTTCATCTGTAATTGAAATGATTAATTGAATTGGAAAGAATAGGGAATGGATGACCAGACCATAAAACCTTTCCATGTATTGGTTGATTAAGCATTATATGCTTGTTATAATGAATGGTCCATGTGAGTAATTGAAAGATAGGCCTTCCAGGATTAGCCATGCCTTGATCCACCTTCTTAGGTGAGTTTGGTATGAATTAAATAAGGTGATGAACTTGACATGATTAAATGAAATTGATTAAATGTTATTGATTAGATTGAATGCTTATATGACTTCGGTGAAATATTGATTCAATGATGAATTCCATGGATGGGCTCAATTGGCTTGTACCTACCTTATGTTTGAGTAACGCTTTGACTCCTGATATGGACTGTCAAGGATAGTCTTATAGGGGATGACTATTATATACCGAGTAATACTCAAACATCCATATGGATTTCCAAGGATATACTCAAAAGGAAATTGATTACATATTCCATGAGTGATAGTTGGGATCCCTTAGTGGACCTCCAAGGACCGACATGAGTGGTAGTGATGTTATACCACACCTAGATCGATACCCGGGTTATTGAGGATCACCCTGGATGGGCTTATAGGGTTTTGGTTTATATTAAACTAGGAGCGATACCGGGATTCCAGACTAGTAATGCCAAATAAGGGATCAGATTTATAAATGAATAATAAATGGAATGGTTTATATGATGCATTTTCCAAGACAAAGAACAATCTTGGATTCATTCTTGACTTACACTTTATAGATGGTATGTTTAGGCATCCTTTTTTACCTATCTATACGGTGGATGATGGGATATGCGATAGTTCCCAATACTTATTAATTAAATAAGAATAAATTATTAAATGAACTTGATTTTAAATGACATAGTCCTGACTATTAATTATAACACTTATTTCATAAATGAAATTGATGGAAATAAATTAGTTATTAAATGAGAACCTGGACTTTATAGGATGTTTACCTTTGGTACCTCCTTGCTTATTCTATTATTTCCTACATTTTGTTATATATAGTCACTAACTGAATGGAACATGACCTTGGGTGGTTTTCTACTGAGATTTAGTCAAACACCCTATTCAGGACACCTTGGGTACCCGAACAGACTATATTATTATATGTACAGATAAGAGAAGGTGCCCTACTATATGTTCTTGATTGTTACTAGGAGATAGAGAGCATGGGACCGAAATAAGGCTCGTGATTCTAGTTGCGATACTTTTGTCCTTTTTTTACTTTTGATACATGTATTGTATTGTAATACAATGTACTCATTTTGGCTATTTTCTAGAGACATATGACATTTATCATCATCATAGTTTATGATACTCCTTCTGGATTTGTTTATATATATTCATTTCATGTTCATTTATCATCTATCTGTATGATTTATTACTTCCTCTAATTGAATGTTATTGATATTCTAATGTGATACACTCTGGTAATGAGGGAATAATCTCCCCATGGACAAAACTAGGAACTCACTTCTAGTCAATAGCCTCTATTATTTGGGGAGATTCACTTGAGGTCATGTGGCCAACCAGGATCAGGGCACTGTTGATTGGCATCCGGGTCTAGGACATTACAAAGTAGTATCAAATCATTCTTTTCTAGTTTTCTTTATTATTTTGGTGATAATAGAAAGGGATATGAAGGAATTGGAATTTGTTAAGGAGATTTTCTAGGGCATAAGTAACACGCGTACATGAAAAACCCAAATTTCCTCAAATTAAATTGTTGTTTTATGGATTTTGACTATTACAATTGATTTGATTCCACTGTTGGGTGATGCACATTAATTGTAGTTTTATTAATGATATGATCGTGGGTTCTACTTTTTTGAAACCCAACGAGATGAGGGTATCCCATCTCATGAATCGTTTAGTTACACTATGAGAGTCATGTGACTTGCATTATTAAATTCCATTTATAATGCATTATTTATTGCATACGATTGTGATAGGTGATGTGATAGTTATATCTATTTTTGTGATAGAATTTCTAAAGCGGGTTGTGGTGTGAATTAGTTGGACACCATACTTTTGTTCCTGAAGAGTATAGCCCTCATGGATCAGAATTTTTTAAACCATTTGGTTCAACTTATTTAAAAGTTGATGTAATGTAAATGAGAAATAAATGAAATGGGAAATTAGTGAATGGGAATAAAATGGAAACTTGAGTTTCTTATAGAAGAGAAATTGACCTAGGATCGACCTTAGTAGTGGGAAGTAGGTAGTGTGTCTTGCATTTATGTGGCATGTACGTCACCCAGACATGAATCTATGTGTAGGAATAGGGGTGTGTTATTATATTAGTAGTCTTGTAACTATCCAATTTCAGTATCTTTTCTTTTGAGTTTCGAACATTGATAATGATATCGAACTGAGGCCTTTGTTTGGAATTATAGAGGCATTCCACCACAATGACCTCTAGTGGTATGCCAGGATTGTGGTGACGAACACACTTCAGAGGTGCTGGGTCATGGGGTACTAGTGGATCTTCCCATAGTTTCATTTATGGAACTAGTAGTTATACTAGACATAGGTGTCGAGGCACAATTTTGTGATGGGATCTTGCGATTTATGCAGACCATTCAGGGAGCACCGATACCTTCCCTGACTACGGAAGTGTTGATGTGTGAGTTCCTACAGCAGCATCCGCCCATGTTTTCCGAGGATGGTATACTAAAGGTTGCAGTATCCAAGATAGAGCCCATGTTTTCTATCTTTGAGCATCTAAATACACCTCTTGAGTGGAGGGTAAATCATGATACATATATGATTCATGATTCTACCAAAATATGGTGGGATGTTATTAATCACATGGAATGTCATTGGGATATTGATTGGAGGGATTTCTATACATCCTTCTATGACTACTTCTATCCTAGGACATTGAGGGCTGATATAGCCTAAGAATTTATGAACCTAGAGAAGGGTGAATTATCAGTGATTGGTTATTCAGATCATTTTACTAAGCTCCAAAACTTCGCACATATTCTGATGAGGGATGATTTATCTAAAGCTAAGAGATTTGAGTATGGTATCAGGTATGATATACGATTGCAGGTGAATGTATTTCAGCTAACCACCATTTTTGGAATACTGAATTGGATGATTATCACAGAGTGCAACCTGAGATAGTTTGGGGGTGAAAGCTAGGAAAGTTCGACAACTATATTTGGTACTGCATAAACCAGTAATATGAAGAAACATATGGATATTCCATGTGGTGATATTATCATTCATACCACACACTTAGGTAGAAATTTGAGGTGTTACCAGTGTGGTATACTGAGACATATGAGGCCACAATGTACGAGGTACCCAATCTAGTGTCGATATTACGGTAAGATGGGTCATCTATAACACTTCTATAGTTTTTTATCTAAAAACCAGTGAGAGAGGGTCTTCACTAACTCCACATCAAGATCGAGGTCAGAGAATTCTTATCAGGTAGGGATATAGAGTACATATAGTTGATCATGCTGAGGTGGTGGTCATGGTTGTGGTATTTAGGCCCCATTGTTACCGTGATAGTAGGGTGGATCTTCTCAGGGTTGCTAGGTAGTATCATAGGGCCACAGTTCATGCCAGATATACATAATACAATAGAACCTTGAGGAGTAAGATCCCATGACTTATATTATTATAGGTTCTATTATAGTAGCCTCTAATTTAGTGTTTTCTCCTTTTGATATAGAAGATTCTGATAGATTTATATCTATTCCCATTGTAGAGAGCATTGGGCTCAATGTTAAGAATTTTGACAATTTTATGATTCTTGAAACTCTATTGGGGATTAGAATGGAGTATTTACATCAATTCAGGGAGTCCCCCCTTAATATTGGTGGCTGTCACTTCATATGGGACCTCTTTTTCCTCAAGATGACCGGTTTGGAAATCATTCTCAAGATGGAATATTTGGTTCCCTTTCTTGATTTTGTTTATTTCTATTGTCAAAGGGTGACCATTGTAACATGAGAGGGTTGAGTGTTTCTTCAAGAAGGTGAATGGGAAGTCTAGGCAAGCCAAGATGGACCCGAGAAATTTTGGATGGGCAGAAAGACATCCCAAATTATGATTTTATATCTTAATGATTAGGGAACATGTCAGGTTGATTTACCTCTCGTGGTTTATCACATTAGGGACATTTTATCAGATGAATTTTTAGGTTTACCACCAATGAGAGAGGTATAGTTCTCTATAAATATAGTTCTAGGAGATACACTAGTATTTATTCCTCATTAAAGGATGACTACCACTGAGATACAGGAATTTAATATTCAGATAGAGGATTTATAGGAAAAGGGTTTTATCTAACTCAATACTTCTCCATGGGGTTCGCTGGTCCATTTTGTGAAAAATCTGTATGGTAACCTCAGGATATGTGTGGATCACCAAAAATTGAACCAGCTAACGATAATTAACCAGTATCCTCTATCGTAGATATATTATATTTTTTATCAGCTCTAAGGATCTTGGGTTTTATCAAAGATTTAATTGAGATATGATTATTATCAGGTGTGTGTTAAACCATCAGACATACCCCGCATAACTTTTCATAGAAGGTATAGTCTATATGAGTTTTTGGTTATATCGTTCGGTGTCATGAATGCACCTTCAATTTTTATGGAACTGATGAAGTTATTTTTTCATCCTTATCTAAATTAGTTTGTAGTGGTTTTTATGGATGATATATTGGTGTATTCTCACAAATGACATGATAATGAAAAACATCTTGAGATCATATTGGATACTCTGAGAGAGAATCAGTTACATGATAAGACCACAATGTTCTAGTTATGGATGTATTATATTCACATTATGGGTCACATTATTTCATAGATAGGAGTATTAGTTGACCTAGAGAAGGTGAGATCTGTAGTTTCCTGGAAGTATGCCAAGAACGTCTTTGAGGTACGAAGTTTCTTAGGGTTGGCTGGTTACTACATGAATTTCATATAGGACTTCTCATGCTTATCTTCATCACTTATAGGCTTGAATAAGATGGTTGTGTAGTTTCTATGGTCATATTCCTATGAGAAAACCTTTCATAAGATGAAAGGGATATTGAATTCAACGCTGATACTGATTTTTTTTAGATTTGGGTAGGAGTTACACTGTTTACTATTACTCATTAAGTATTGGGCTAGGACTAGTTTTTATGCAGGGTGATAGAGGCATGGCATACAGGTCTCGGCAGTTAAGGCCACATGAGATAAATCAGATGACACATGATCTCAATTTAGATATAGTTCTTCATGCATTACATTGTTGTAGAAATTAGTTACTGGGATAATGTTTTGTGGTGTACACGGACCACAAAAGCATCAAGTACATATTTACACAACATGATATGAATCTGAGGCAGTAGAGGTGGGTTTAATACCTAGGGTATTTTGACTTTAATCTCATTTACATGCCTAGTAAAGGAAAATCAGTGGCCAATTCACTGAGAAAGAGGACTCACATATAGGTAGTTCTGTAGGATAGTAGAAAGTGTGAGATCATGGGTTTGTTCTTTGATATGCACTTGGAGGTGAAAAACATTCAGGGATGTGATTTTATTTCATCCTTAGTTGTTACATCTACCCTTCTAGATAGATTTAGGTTGAGATGGATATTGGATTTAGAGATCCTAGTACTAAAAAAGAGTGTGTAAGGTGAGGAACCTCCTCTTGGTTGGACCAGGAGATGATGAAATTCTGTGGGTACATGGTTGCATATAGTTTTCTATAGACATGTGTGAGGAGTTGATCTGAGAATTTCATACTTCATCATGGGAAATGCATCTTGGTGTCCCTAATATGTATCGGGATTTGAATCACCAATACTGATGGCGAGGTATGAAAATAGATGTAGCTATATTTATCATGGTATATTCCACATGTCAATAGGTGAAGATGGACATTAGTGACCATCAATACTTTAACAGTAGATGACCATTCTCAAGTGGAAATTGGATGACATCATGATGGATTTCGTGAAAGGTTTACCAAGATGACCTCGAGGAAATGATGTCATATGGGTTATTGTTGAGAGGCTCACAAAGGTCATACATTTCCTACCTATCATGGATAGATTTTCAATAGATGAGTTTGGGAGGTTTCATATCCGTGAGATAGTACAACTTCACAGGGTCTCATGCACTATTATTTCAGATACTGATGCCTAGTTTATGTCTCAATTCTGGAAGAGTTTGAAGAGGGCACTGAGTTCACAGGTTCTTCTAAGCAGAATATACCTACCTAAGACTGATGTCAAATCATAGCATACTATACAGGTGCATGAGGACCTATTGTGGGCATGCATCCTAGATTTTGGGGGCACTTTGGAGAGTTATATACCCTTGGTTGAATTCACCTATAAAAATAGATTTCATAATACTATCCAGATGGTTCCGTATGAAGATTTTTATGTTATTCCATGATGATCACACCTATATCAATTAGAGGAAGGAGAGGTAGCTATTCTTGGACCTCGTCTTGTTTAGGAGACCACAAAGCAGGTTTAGTTGATTAAAAATCAGATGGCTATTATGATGTCTTGTCAAAAATATTACACTGATCACCGTACACCACTTCTAGAGTGTGAGGTCAGGGATCGAGTCTTTTTACGTGTTTCACCGAGGCTGGGACATAGGAGGTTCAAGAGACAAGGTAAACATTCACCATGGTATGTCGAGCTGTTAGAGATTCTAGAGAGAGTCGGTCTAGTAGCCTATCGGTTGTAGTTACCTCAAAGGTGATTATCCATTCACGATGTAATCCATGTTTCTAAGATGCAATGTTACTATTTAGACCCATATCATGCCTTTTAACCATAGGATGTTGTGTTACAGATAGATGCGTCCTTTGAGGTGAATTAGATACGTATTATGGATCATAACATGAAGGTTCTCCAAGGCTGGTCCATTCCTTTAGTACAGGTGCTATGGAAACATGGTAGAGTATAGGATGAGACTTGGGAGAGGGGGTCCGATGTACGATCATAGTTTTTGAAGTTGTTCTCAGACATTTTTTCCACCCTTGAGAGGGAAATTCTAGGATGAATTGCTTTAAGGGGGAGTTTGTAAGAACCTGTTTGTTTCATTGAGGTAAAGAATCATTTCTTTCCATAAAATTTCACTATAAATGTTTATATATGTCCTAATGTGAATTTATCTTGATTTTATGGAAGTGTCGGGGATTTCTAGGGCTGGTTTAGAGCCTGGAACCCAGCTTTTGGGTTAAAAAATATATGGTGCACAGTTAGAAGAAACCATGTGGGGAAGGATGCATAGTTACTCCAAACCATATGATGATGGAAAACATAATGCTATAGACCACACAATTTAAAAAAATGTGTGACTTGGGGCACATGATCATGTGAAAATTTCTGCAATTTTGACAGTGTAGTTTTTCACAGTTTGCACATGGTTAGTCAATTCGTGCGGGGTTCCCTTCCCTATAGTTAAGCATGCACGGTTAGTGCCCAATTTGTCCAACTATACAACCAATCCATACGAACCTATAATTATTGGGAAATTATCATTTTACCCCTAATTAAATCTATTAAACCTAATTCTACATCACTCTTCTTCCTATGGGAAACACCTTCCATTTGAGAGATTCCCCTGGGAGACAATTCCAGGATTTGCTGATGACTCTCCATCCGGTGTACAAAATAAGAATCGCCGGTCTCTTTGGATCTGTGCCAGAAAGATATCAATTCCTTTTTAATATTTCTCCATTGTTCTTGGTATTGGCTTCTCTATTTATGTACAAGCTATTTTTTCCTATTAATAGGTTTTTCATATGTTCTTTGATTTTATCTCAATATGAGTCGAATCAAGAGCTGAGTTTGGATAATCTATCATCTAAAGACCTATGGTAGGTGGTATCATGCCTTTCATTTAAGTTCGAGTTTTTATATATTTTGTTGTTCTGCACACCCAATTCTCAGAGCTTCTCCTTGAAATGAATTTAAATCCTTGAATTAAATTGATAGGAATGGCCTATGCAGTTAAATAAGCCTTCAATGGATATTTATAGTTTATGTAACTTGATTTATAACCACCCATTGGGTGAGTTGATAATGAATTATACCACCATATGTGTCCTTTTGAATTGGATACCTTTGAGGTGTGCCTATTTACCCATTGTTATGAGATATCTAATACTGATTTTTCATTTGTAATTGAAATGATAAATTGAATTAATAATAATAGGGAATGGATTACATGAACCATAACCATTCCATGTATTGGATGATTAAGCATGTGATTCTTGTTGTAATTAATTTCTCATGTGAGTAATTGAATGTCAAGCCTCCTAAGAAAAGTCATTCCTTGAGCCATCTTCATATGTGAGTTTGGTTTGAATTAAATAAGGCGATGACCTTGTCTTGATTAAATGAAATTGATTAAATTTTATTGATTTGATTGAATACTTATATTCCTTGGGTGAAAAATGGATTGAATGATGAATTCAAAGGACATAATCAATTGGCTTGTACCTTGATTTTTCCTAGGTGACACTTGGACTCCTAATATGGACTACCAATGATAGACTCATAGGGGATGACTATTATATGACGAGTGATACTTAGAATTCCATATGGATTTATATTGATGTAATCAAATGGAATTTTATTGTTTATTCCATGGGTGATACTTGGGCTCCCTTAGTGGTCTTGCAAGGATGGACTTGAGTGGAAGTGGTGTTATACCACACCTAGAGTGATACCCAGGTTCTTAAGGATCACCATAGATGGGATTTTATGGTGTTGGTTTATATTATACTTAGAGAGATACCTAGATTCCAAATTTGGAATGAAAAGGATAGGATCATGTTCATAAATGAATAATCAATGTAATGGTTTATATGATTCTTCTTCCAAGACAAAAAACAATCTTGGATTCAGTATTGACTTACACATTATGGATGACTTGTTTAGGAATCCTTTGTTTTCCTATCAATACGAGGGACACTAGGCAACAAACCAGGTCCTGAGACTTATTAATTAAATTAAATTGAATGATTAAATGAACTTGATTATAAATGACATAGGCCTGACAGTTAATTCAAACACTTATTTATTAAATGAAATTTATGGAGATGAATCGGTTGTTAAATTAGAACCTAGACTTTATAGGATTATTACATTCAGTACTTCCTAAATTATTCTATTACTCCATACACTCTATTTTATATATTAAATTACTAGATGGAACATGACCATGGTTGGTTGCCTACCATGATTTAGCCTCACTTTCTGTTCGGGCCACCTTGGGTACCCGAACAGACTATATGATTGTAGGTATTGATAAGGGAAATCACCCAAATATAGGTTCTTGATTGTCTCTAGGATAAAAATAGAACTATATTGAGATGATTCTTGTGATTCTATTAGGGGTACTTTAGGAATTTTGGTACTTTTGATACATGTATTGTATTGTACTGCGGTGTACCTGTTTTGGCTATTTTGTAGAGACATGTGACTTGTATCATCATCATCGTATTGGAGATTCCTTCTAGATTTATTTATATATATTCCAATCATTTTAATTTATAATATCACAACATGATTTACTACTTCCACAACTTTTATGTTATTGATATTCCATTGTGCTACACTCTAGTGATGAGAGCATAGTCTCACAACAAAAACACTTAGTCCCTTGGTGATAGTCATAAGACTCTAGTGTTTGGAGATATATTCTTGAGTCCATGTGTCCAACCATGCTCGGGGAACTTTTGAGTGGAATCGTAGTCTAGGATGTTACACAATTATCCACCCACATCATTATTTCTTAAATTGTGTGAATGAACTTCATGATCATGGAGAATCCCCTAAGTGATCAGCTCATCACTCTCTCAAATGGGTCCCAATAATTATCCCATCCTCCATTCAGATCAATTCTCCCATTGTAAAACATTGATCCAAATGGGGGTAGTGGAAAAAGTAATCATCAGTGTGAAAGGAAATAAGAATACAAGATACTTTAGGTACAATTGTCTCCTCGACCTCTCACTATTTAGAAATCCCTAGAACAAAATAGATGGAGTGAGGTTAGGCAAACATAATCTATATCCCTAGTTTATATATGTGGGAGATCCTTGGGTTAGCCTCTATTCATTGATGATATATTGAGAGATCACTAAATTTCATAGTGGGTGGGAAAAAAATAAAAAATAGAGGGATATGAGAAGAAAAGAATAATCGAATAGAAGAACATAATGAAAATTTTCATTTAAATTGAAATGAAAAAATGGAAAAAATACAGAGGAAGAAAACCCATGTCAGAAGATATTGAATGTTTTTACTAGGTGTGGGGGAAAAATATTGACAATGTTGAGTTAATAGCCCTTTTCATCCCCACATTCATTGTAGAGGATATATTCTACATTATTCCATTTGTATATCTTGGATGGATTCAGTTTCACATCATTATCCCATGATTACATTCCCATTCCTTCAAGAAAATTCATATCCTCCTTGTTTTGGTGATATAATACTCTAGTGTAAATCATGTATTTGGCATTGTTATGGAAAATTGGCCTCTTTTTGATTGAGAATTTGGACTGGTCTGATGTGTCTGGGTCCATATGCCAATGAAAATAGGGAAAAAAACACCATAATTAATTTATGTCAATAAATAATTATATATATATATATATACAAGAAGAAACTAATTATATATATATAATTATTTTCATTTTTTATTTTAATATATATATATATATATATAACTTTTTTGTTTTATTTTTTTTCTTTTTTTCATTTGTCTCTTTTATTCCCATTTTGAGAGTGGGATTAAGGGGGGGATTTGGCTCACGGATGGGCTTCCTCATAAATCCATGTTCAGGTGTGGCATCAATTTTATTCGATTAGAAGTCATAGTGAGCTCAGAGTGAATGGATGGTGGAATTCATTGATCTCAATCAGGGTCCTTCAATGGTGGAATCATCCATGGTGACCACTGGCATATTTAATAGTGGGAAATCTTGGGATGGTGACTCGTTATAGGGGTATTCCATATAAAACAAGGGTGAGAATCAAGTTTCATTATCACACAAAATTGAATCTATAATTTGGTGGATGTACTTTGGTTTTCAATGTTCGACAATGCGTGGTCTCAAGATTCTTCGGTTGAACTTATTCATCACTAAGAGTGTTAGTGTTAGTGTCATATAACCAACTTTTATGTACTTTATCATAACCTGTATTCACTTTTTAATATCAATAATATCTTTATCAAATCAGAATTTTTATTTTGTATAACATAGTATGTGATAATGTATTTAGAGTAGCTACCACACTGAAAGTTTGTATCTGATCCCCGCTATGATGAGAACCCATAAGTGCCACAACAGTATTCCTAAATATAGTTTCTATTTCCAGATGAAATCATTTGAGGGATGAAAATGATACAATCTATTCGGGGGATACTCATAGGACCTTGAGGCACCTTCTCATTATTTTTACCCTTGGTAATATTCCGTGTAGGATATTATGAGAATGATACCCACTAGTAGGAAATCCACATTTATTTGTTTCATTGGATGTTCCTATATGTGGACATGTGTATTTATCAATATAATTTAATTTTATTACTAATGAGTATTAAAATTAATTTACTTTTGTGTATTGATGAAAAATATGATGATATATGTTCACTATGAGGTAGGATATGTTGGGTGTGTCACGAGTAATATTTCATTAATGAAAAATGTGAGAAAGATTTTTTACCTTCAGTTATTTAATGGATGTTAATATCTTTGGTCATTTGATGAAAATTATGTATCCTAAATAAATATATTACCAAGGTGTTCTATAGGCATGTTTGATTTCTGGAAAGTCAAATAAAGAGACATCGATCATATATTTTGATGAAACCATCATTTAACCATCTTGATTAGAGATATCATGATAAAAAGATTATATTACATAGTTAGCATTTGTATAAGGTATTATGTTTTTGTGACATTAACATCTTTATCTATGGGTTCCTTGGAATTTTTCTAGAATCTAACCTTGTAATTTGGGCTAATTATCCTAATTCCACTGAGAAAGAGGTCTAGAGGGTCACACACTAAGTGTATCTAGAATCTTAGTTAAATAATAATATTACTTAACAAGTTGAATAATATTATTCCAGCACTAGGTTTAATAATTATTCATGTATGCTTTATCACATATATTCCATCACAAGTTATTAGAGAGAATATTATGTGAGTAGAATATTTAATAAATATTTATTTTCTATTTATTGAATATAATATTTATAAAAATTTTGGTAAATAATGAATTGATATTTAATTATTAATTAAATAGTCATTATTCAAGGCTCGGTAAATGTTTTGGAGGAATAATGGACAAAGTTTAATGATCCAGTGAGAAATAATATATATTGAATATTATTTGAATAGTATTTAATTTAATTTTAAAGTTTAGTGACTGTCAACAAATAATAATATTATGATTATAATTATAAACTTGGGGTTGCGCAGGGATTACATAAATAATTTGGGTGCGTGTAAAATTTTAATTTTCTAACCCTATTAGTACATAAACCCAATTATATTATTTTCTTAAGAGATACAATTCATTTATTAGGCATAATGATATTCAGAGAGAATCCTCTCAAAGGCCTAGATAGCTCCCTCTCCAAGAACGCTCTCAAGAACAGAGACTGATCCTCCTCCCCCACCACTCTCAAGTCTATAGAGATCAAAGATAACCCATCCTTGAAGAGATTAATAGGTCGATCAAAGTGGAATGACACAAGCATTATGATCTTCCGTTCTAGAACCTATAGATTCCTATAGTGACATTCAAATTTTCATGGAACAAATGTGGATCACCACTGGAGTAGATTTATTCTCTATTCCTACAACACAACGACAATACAACGTATAGACATTGTCAGATCCATCAATGAAGAAATAATTTCTTACAAGGTAATTCTTTATTTCTTAAATTAATTATAAATAATAACTGATGATCTTATACATTGGTTCATGTGTTATTATATTGTCTATATTCTTTGATTCAATTTCATTGATTGTGATGTTTATCATCATGTAAATCTCAAATTTATCATCAATCATGATGAAAAGTGATTTTTGGAATGCCCCATACACCACTTTCGCTATTCCCAAAACCTTCAAGTGGTGTCAAAGGGTTCACAAAATTATTTATAATTATTTAAAGACCATTTATTAATTTACTCATTTTTCATTATTTTTCAATTTCATTTTAATCATTCTTTAATCCAAATTGAGAGATCTGATTTTGTCCTCTTTGTTTCTTGAAAATATAATCAAATCAATTAATTTTATGGAAAAAATAAATTAAAATCTCTCATCTGGACATGTCGATGAATCTGTAAGGACCCCATAGGAGTACACTCCATGTATCCCATAGTTGAATGTTATATGCCCTTGTTTAATGAACCCTGAATTAAACTGGAAATAATTTGAGATGTGTGTATTTATTATATGTAGTAAATTTAATTTTACACCACATATTTTCCAGGTCAACCTAGAGTATGGTCATCTAGAGTACATGATGTGTAACTTCTATACACAATTTGTAGTCCTTTAGACAAATATAGTCCATGTATCTTCTTACATGTCTTACATGACTGGTGACCATGTAAAGTGAAGACTGCACTCCATATAGCCCATGTACATATGGTATACTCTAAAATTTCTTGATACACAGTTACATGCTAAATCCTTAGGAATGTTCCAAATATAGATGGTGAGAATAATACATAGCGTGTAGCTACAATGTAAACACTATGTACTTTTACCAAATTACCAAGAATTAAAAATTAGTTTATTATACTATTCAAACCTTATCATCATGTTTTATGTATGGTCATTAAGTTGATAGTACATTCAATGTGATGGATTAAATATATATGTGTGTATAATTAATTTCTACATAATGTCCATATCTACATATCCTTTATAAGTCATATTACAAAAATTTCTCTATGCTAAATGAATCATAACATGCTATGTAAATACGACGTGTTTTGTGTGGTCATTAAGTTGATAGTACACACAATTAAAGTACATGATATGTCATGTATTCCACATGTCTCAAGAGTAAATAGTAAGATAGTATAATACATGTTGGGTAGTTCAAACAGGTACTCACCATATTTCCTTCAACATTCATTTTTTTTACATAGTAAATTTTATCTAAATTTATTTAATTTTTTGAAATTAATGATGGATGAGAATCTCATGAAAATTTGGATTAGAATTAAAATAAAAGAAATGATCAATTAAGGAAGATAAGTAATTTATTTGATCTCTATTTATCTTAAATAAGAATCATTAGAATTGAAATCGAATTTTATTAAATGTGTAATTCATTGTATGTGTATGGATGATGATGAGCTTAGATTAGACCGTAGTATGTGATTTGTTTCTTTTAATTTATTATTAAATTAAATTGTTTGATGGAGTGTCATCCATCCTCTCATTATGTAAGGGCCTGCATGCCCATCGTTTCTTTTATGTAAACCCTATAACCATTATTTTAGTTCCCCTCACCTGCGTATGAGAAAAAGAATATATAATTGATGGATCTCCCATTCTAGTGGTGGTAGTTCATGTTTAGAATCATGCCAAAACCAATATAAGAGAGATGCATAAGTGGACAGGTGGGAATCTAAACCATGAACCATATATGGTTCAAGGTGTTTTTCTCCTAGGTTGATAGTTAGTTTATATCCTTCTAGATAAACTAACCATTAATTAAATCTCATGATCATACACGTTTATTATTTTATTTCTATCAGGTTGCATGGTTATTTAATTATGGATGTTTTTTACAATCACATGAATTAATGAATTAATAAGAATGCAAGATAGAACTAAAATAAACTGGATTATATGAATACTTTATCTAATACATGGTTAATCACTTAAGTAAATATAGTTAATATTTACATGCATGTAATAAATATAATTCACAAAAATTTATGCATAAATATAAAATACCTCAATTATATATATTAAGTCGGTATAACCTACCACAAATTAAGTTAAAATTGAATCATTGTTCAAAGTTGCTGACTAGATAAATTTGGGGTGATTTTAATTATAAGGGAATTATAAAATGAAGTTTTGGGTTGAATTAACTTTGTTCACATCAAGGATTGACTTCCAAAGCAAGATATAGTGTAACTATGAGGAAAATTTTGATGAACCCCAATTTAAGGATTGATGGATTGGGGATTCCACTCAATATATCAAGGAACCATGAGTTAATGAAGTTGGAATTTTGAATGACTACCTAAAACCATTCAAATTTCTTGACCAGCCAAAGTTGGGGTGAGGAGAAGGGGAATATGGATCCTTTCTACTAGAATGTCAAAGCAACCAGATATTATGAATCCAATAGTGAGGGATATTGGGTTTCAATAAAATATTGAGACATTAATAAATATAATATTTATTTATTTGTCTAAATTTAATTATATTAATTACTAATACTCTGCTCATATTATTTATAGAGACAACAATAAAAATTACTTCAAACACAACACTCTGGTCCATACACGAGAATGATAAATTTCTAAATGGAAATAATTTCTAAGAGTGGTAAATTCGCTTAAATGTTATCCTATAATGTGAATGGAAATTATATATGCTGAAATAACTTAGTTATAAAGAATCTTGTAAAGAGTATGATGAGAAAGAGTTATCTCTCTATGAGAAACATTTGAAAGATTCCACATATGTCTAGTGTTTCATGCTATCATACACGACCGATGAGATTTTGATGCAACATGAGGGAATGGATGTTTATAGAATGATGAATCACCTTTAGGATCTCTATCATGATAAGGCAAGATAATAGAGACATGACATCTCCAATTCCATTTTTACAACTATGTTTGGAGATTCAGTGCCAGTTGGAGCTCATATCATCAAGCTTATTGGCTACATTGAACTCTTGGACATCTTAGGGATTAAATTCACAGATGAGTTTCACACAAATCCCATACATGACTCACTACCCGAGTCTTTCTCCAGTTTTATTGAAAATTATAACATGTGAAATAATGAAAATAGTCTTTCAAAACTTCTTACTTCGATTATCTAAGTGTACAAAGACATGTTCCGTGACAAACCCATGTTTCTTATGGTGAATAATAAAAGGAAGAAAAACATGAAGATTACCAAGACACATAACAAGTCTAAAGATCCCAGGCACCATTCTTCCAAGAAGAGGAATATCCAAATGTAGGGAATGTAATAGGAAGTAGTATGTTTTTCATGTGGAAATCAAGGACACTAGAATAGGAACTTCACATAGAGGCAAGGGTAATCTAAATGTGTCTTCGATATAGAGTATAATAATTCAATATCTACACATTGGATATTATATACATATTTTGGTGCTCAAAACTATATCCAAAGTAACTAACTAAGTATATTCTGAAATATTTCTTAATGAGAGGTGGATTTTCGAACTGTTAATGGTGTGAGGCTGGTATCTCTAGCCATTAGAGACTACCACCTTTAATTTCCAGCAGGAATGATATTGGTTTTACTGGATTTTTATTGTGTACCAACTATTACCAAGATCATAATTTCTATATCCTAACTAGATACAAATGGTTTTATTTTTGAATTTGAAGATAAATTTTTTTCTTTTATAAATAAAACATATGTTATGGAATGACACATTTAAATAACGGTCATTTATATTAAATTATGAAGGCCAAATATTAGAAATAGATAACAAATCATGTTCGCGTGACTTATATAACACTCAAATATGACATCACCATATTGATCATGTAAATGAGAAGCCTTTAAAAAATCTCTATAAAGATGGTTATTCATACTCTTTTGATCCAAAACTACTTAAAAGATGTCATGAATTTTCATAAAGAAAAATGAAAAAACCACCATTCGATGGATAGGGTAAAAGTTTCAGAGAGATTTTAGGATTGGTACATACTAATGAGTGTGGAATATTTCTAATAGAAACTAGAAGTGTGTATTCTTACTTTATAACTTTTAATAACGAATTGATTATATATGGATATGTTTATTGGATGAGGTATAAGTGTGAGTCATTTTAGAAATTCAATGTACTCAAGATTGAAGTACAAAATCAACATGGAAAGAATATAAATAATTTTCAATAGAAATTGTAAAATAAAATTTATATTTTTTCATCACTATATAGTCTATGTTTATAACCCAGATTATGATGACCAGATAGATGAATTCAGGGATTAATTTTTAGGTTATGTTATGTCATAATATTTATGTAATTCATGAAAATAAAGTTATCTACAATATATTTAATTTTATTTTAATACCCCAGTATTTTGAAAATAAATATTGAATGCATAAAACACAGAGTCTCTAAAAAACAAACCTTTGTTATAACCTAGCCAATAAACATAATTTTTTCACCTATGTGATTTGAATTTCAAAAAACTAACATACATGATTGCATTTAGTAAGATATTTAGAGTTTTATAGGATCAACTTACATTTTTATGAAGAGTAACTTAACCCTTATGAATAGTATCATACTCTTATGAATATTATTGAATAGTAATTTAGCCAAAAAATAGAAACTTCATCCATGAATGTATAAATACAATTTAGACATCTTATAAGTGAAAAAATGATCAATGAAAATTTATTGGTATTTTTGTAAGTCATAAATATTTTGATTAAAATTTTATTATAAATTTAATAATTTAACATGTAATTTTATTTTCATAAAATTTAATACTAAATTGATATTTTATTGCCTTATGTTTATAAGATAATTTTACGAGACCTTGATTAACTTTTTATGGTGTTATAAAATGAGTTATAGTTTTAAAGTTGTTTTTTAATAAATTTTGATTTTATTTAAATATTGAATTAAAAATAATTAGAAAATTATTTTCAAAAAATTTATTTCATTTTTTAATTCTACACAATGAAAAATGGTTGGGTTGATTTTTTGCGATTTTCTAAAATAGTTGAATTTTTATGAATAGTGAAATATGGAAATTTACCGTATATATACATTTTGAGTTAAATACAATTTTCCTAGGATCATCATTGATGTAATCACCCTTGATTTGAACTCACATGAACTTATTACTATTTCTGGTCATGGAATCATCACTATTTCTTATCTTATGTAAAATATTAAACTAATGATTAAAATATTAAGAAACCCCTCCTCTCATCCACTATAAAAACCATCCACACTCCCCTTTTCTCTTCACTCCTCTCAAGCCTTGTGCCTTGTATAAATTCTGTTCAAATTCCCTCCCAAGATCCTCCCCCACGTCCATCATCCATTGGTCTCATAAAAAGACCAAATCTTCTCCCCTAAAGAGGCTCTCAAGGAAGATTAATTCAAGAGGTAAATTCCTCATTTCAATTCTTTTACTTTATTATTAATTTCCTTTGTTTTATTTTCTACTCTCACCTATCCTCATCCAAATATTATGAAAACTCTAGTAACATAAATGTATTGTAACGTTTTTATGATTATGGAATAAGTTATTTTCATCTCTATTTTACCATTCTTTTATGCTAGTAGTAAAAAATACCAACTGAGATGTGTTATTTTACCACATTCAAGGATGATGGGTTTTCAATTTCTATTATCATATTCAGTTATGGGCATGAAACAATTATTTTGGTTGAAAAAAACTATAATATATTTATTATGTATTATTTATCATTCTGTAATCTTTTTGTACACATGGTTTTGATTTATAAAGCAAAATGAGCTCGTTGTGTTAAAAACCGCCAATTAACCCAAACGATTATCATTAAATAATTTATATGATGACTCATCTTCACTGTATGTAATAAAATGAAATTTATTACCATTTAACCTTATGTATTTTCACTAAAATAATATAACTTCAACTCTATACCACTATCCTCATTTTACATGATTCTCTATTCATGTATATTAGTATACTGATCATCAAACAAACGGACCCGAACAATTAAATTGAAACTCTTAACCCATCAAAAAGGCCATGAATGAACTAAATAAGGTTATACCAAATCAATTAAATATAGATGAGGTTATGGAATTATTAATTAATTAACCTAAATTTGATTATTCTGGTCATTAATGTCAAGTAAAGAACACCATCAGACTTAAGGTAAGGGTTTCCTCATCTCACTTCCATTTTTGTGAGATATTCCTTAATAAATAATATTTCTTCTATATGGTGTATGTATACTGACCATTGATATATCATATCATGAATATATTTATTTTTATAATATTCAACGTATCATTTGATGACTATTAATTTTGGTGCATACAATTCAATTGGTTATAAAGTTGTAATTATTTTCTACCCGAACCTCTATTTTCATTCGGCTTGCTCTTATTCTCTACTCACAATAATGAAATAACTATTTATTCTTTTATAATCCTAATAAATTATATTTTAATGTTCTATATATGTGTACCAATCATAATCCTTCATTATTTTATGGGGAGTTACATGTTATTAAATAATCTTTCAAAAATTCTTCTAAATTGCAAGCCCGATTCAAGGAACTTCTCGAATTTAAAACTATTTTGAAGTTCACTATATAATGTATTTTAAGCCATTTTTTTTAAAATCACACATTTTAACATGAAAAATATATATTTTTCATTTCTGATTTTATGAAAGAAAACATTCCTTTGCGCTTTAAAATCTCTTTAATGAATTCCTTAAACCACACTAAAACGGTTCAACTATAAAGCTTCTTTAAATTTTTTTTACATGATTTCACTTTAGTGGGACATCATTTATGCCTCAAATATAATTTCAATATCCTTAACATTTAATTTCTAGGATATAAATTTTTGAAACCATATATATGAAAAATACATTTTTTCCAAAAGAGCTCTTCTTTCCAAAGTAAAATATATTTTTCTCACCTCACTTTAACTTTTGGAGATATATTACATGTTCACCATTTATTTATTTCATGTGGTGTATGTAATTAACATTTGTGTATCATATCTACATTCTCATTATTCTCATGATATTATAGGGGATAATTATTTAAATGTTTCATGGTGGTATTGGACACTTTGGAATGTTTAAGGATTGTTTTCTCAAGAATGTTTTAATGGTATCATTTAAAAGTTTCTTTATTTATGTAAAAATCCTTTGATGAAACTTGTATTTCATAGTGTTTTATCACCTATGATATCATATACAATATGTTTTTGAAGGTTTTCTGATTAGTTTGAATGTGGATGTTCTATTTTGTTACCATTCACCATATTAGTCCAAATGGTTAGTGTTTATGTTTAATCAATTGGTAATGTTATTTACATTTCATATGTTTGTTCAAATATGAATTTATATGTTGTTTTTATTTATACCAATTAATATTAGGAATGAATTAGACTTAGTATGTGATGGGAGGGGCCAGCTATAGACCCTCGGTGCATCGGTAGGTCTCATGAGACAAATAGATATGGACTCAGATGAGGCCTTTCCCATTTTTAGATATGGTTTTGGCTGATTCCTTAATCATTTTTAGATGTCCTGGTCGAGGTCTTGATGGTATGTTTTAAAATGTATGACATATGAATTTCCGTCATTATGAAACTAGTAATTGAAATTTTATGTGGTTATTCAACTAGTAGAATACCCATGATTATGCTTTATTATGTCATTAAATTTTGAGCTCTTATTCGTACCATAATGTGTTCAAGTTTATTTTTAAAGGCATGTGTTTTAGTTATTCACCATGCCTATTGTTTTTATTTATGATATCTTCTGTTGTATTTTTTACCTTTCCTAAGCATCTAATATCACCTCTTTCTTATGTTTAATTTTCTCAGGACATGAAGAAGTTTATTATGAATGACTTGTTGGGATAAACATAGAGTTTTGGATGTTACCAATAAAACTTATAAGTTTTTTTCATTTCAAGTTATAATGATGAACATATGTATGTTTCTGGTATTCCAAAACTACTAAACTACTATGTCCTTTGGAATACTAATTTATTTTAAGCATTCCAATGTAATGAAATAATGCACTGGCTCCAGGAAACTGGGGTTGGGGCATTACAGTTGTTATTAGATGAAGTTTGGTAGAAAATATAGAAACTAGATTTAGAAAACATAGATTTGAGAAAAAACCCTAAGATAATAATTATGGATAAGTATACATGTACATACTAGAGCATTGGTAAGTAAGATATTATGTGGATCCTTCTAGAAAATACATCCCTATTTGGATAATACAAGTGGATGTGGTTCTAGCACAAATGTACCTAGGAGTAACAACTCTGACAAGAAGTTTCAGTCTTGACCCGAGGTATACTGGTACACGACAATTGAACTTACTCCACACCTAGTCTGACACTCCCTGGGGATATGCTTAAGATAATTCATTGTTTTCTTTACCAAACATTATGAAGGATTTATGTGCCCATATCAACCAAAGTATACATATCAATGATTTACGACGCATTAATTTATGTTATGTTTAGAGTTATAGAGGGTTCATTATTTTATGAGCTAATATATTATATTGAATTGATTAGAAATGGTGCCTAGATAATGTAATGATAACTTCACCACGACATGTGATGAAAATATTAAGAAGGATAATATCTATTGTGGTCTTAATCTATCATTTCAAAGGAATATAGTCTCTCATGTATCCTCATCTTATGAGGAAATATTATCATTTGTTAACAAGATATGTAAATAATTCTCTATGTCCTATGGATTTAAATGGAAGCAAGAAAAGAAGAGGATGGATGAGAAAAATATGGATAATGAGAATAAGGGAAAGAAGGGCTTTCCCACATGTGATAACTGTGGAAATAATCACCCTAGTAAATACTTGAAAGGAATGGAAGTTTATTATATGTGTGGAGAAAAAGGACACTAATTTTATGATTTCAATGGAAATAAAAAGGTTTCCAATGTATAATGCTTGAACTACAAGTATATGGAACATTATGCGAATTAACGTCCCAATCGTCAAAGGAATATACCCCAAATGATGTTACTAGATAATGAGAAAGTCATGATACTGTCACAAATAAAGTGGAATGATTAATATGCCTCATCAAGAAATATTTCATTTGAATATTTTATCATAAATGTATTGGTTATAATAATTATATAATATACAAGGATTGTACTTTAGTACTATTTCATTAAGTATTTGAGGTTGTATGATGATTTGTACCAATGATAAGTGACTCAGTATAAAGTTAATATCTTTGGAAGGAATATGGTTGAGGGAAAGACAACCCTAACTATATTCTATATGACCAAGATAATGATGAAGAAATGATTTATTTGGATAAGTACTAACTAACTCAAAAATTATTATTGACTTGTTGACAAGTGGTCTATGGTATCATTGATGGATTTTACAACATTTTTGGATATAAGGAATATATCCAATAGCATGTGTAAGGATGAATGCATGTTTCCAATAATTTTTTATGGTAATTTGGGTTATTTCCATATTTTAGGAGGATACATGATGAAGATATTCACATGTTTGGAATGTGAAAATTTAGGCATGCTTCATGTTGATTAAAGGAAAATAAGGGAGCAGATACATTAAGTTGGATATATCAGGGAGTTCTAAACAAAATGAAGATTTCCAAGGAACATGTGTAGATTGATCTATCAAGGATGGATATGGGAATGATTCTAAAGTATTGTTTCATGATATTTTGGAAAGTTAAACCATTTAAGATGTTTTTTAAGTTGATCATTGTATGAGGTTGTAGAGCTTAATGTCACCACATGATGAAACCTGTGCTAAGAGATGAAGTGTAGATAGTTGAAGGCACCAACAATGGATAAGATTGTGTTTATAAAATAGAAATGTATATTTACACTCTTATAGAGTGGAATAATTCCTAAACTCTAGGAAAAATGTATTAAATAAAAATTTTGTCCTATTATCATATTTTTTCACAATAGTAATGAATTTTTTCAAAACTGTAGTTTATGGTTTTTTTGGTAATGATATTTCATCTGATCACGTTCTCTATCAGTTTCCATCAAAACATGATTGTTTGATTATTATTCTATGACCGTGTTTCGTAATTATAAATCTTATTTTTGTAGTAACTGATTAATTTCTCTTTCCCTCTTATTAGGAGGATATTTTAGCTGTATTCTTGATGTGGGATTCCGACAAGGGAACTTTCAAGTATCAACCATTAACTTTCGAAGTTCAATTTAAAATTTTGAGGGTGAAATTTTTGTAAGGAGGGAAGAATGTAACACCCCAAGATTTTGTAGATAAACATTGAATGCATTAAATAATGAGTCTCTTCAAAACAGCACTTTTTTATAACCTAGCTAATAAACTTAATTTTTTTATTTATGTGATTTGAATTTTGAAAAACTAATATACACGACTGCATTCAGTAAGATATTTAGAGTCTGATAGGATCAACATACATTTTTATGAATAGTAAAATGACCCTTATGAATATTAACATACACTTATGAATAATAATTAATAGTAAATAGTCAAAAAATAGAATCTTCACCCATGAATGTATAAATACAATTTATACATCTTATAAGTGAGAAAATGATCATAGCATAAGTATTGGTATTTTTGTAAGTTATAAATATTTTAATTATAATTTTATGATTAATTTAATAATTTAGCATGGAATTTTATTTTCATAAAATGCAATCCTAAATTTATATTTTATTTTCTTATGGTTATAAAATAATTTTACGAGACCTTGATTAACTTTTCAAGGTGTTATAAAAAAAGTTATAGTTTTAAAGTTGTTTTTTAATAAATTATGATTTTATATAAAAATTGAATTAAAAAAAATTAGAAAATTATATTCAAAAAATATATTTCATTTTATAATTATACACGTTGAAAAATTGTTGGGGTGAAATTTTGGTATTTTTCTAAAATACTTTAATTTTTTATGAATAGTGAAATATGCTAATTTACCGTATATATACATTATGAGTTAAATATAGTATTCCTAGCATCATATCTTATATAATAACCCTTGGTTAGAAATCACATTATTGTATTACTATTTTTGGTCATGGAACCATCACTATTTCTTATCTTATAGAAAAATAATAAACTAATGATTAAAATATTAAGAAAACCTTCCTCTCCTCCTCTATAAAAACCACCTACACTCCCCTCTTCTCTTCAATCCTCTAAAGCCTTGTGAATTTCCTAAATTCTGATCAAATATAATCCCATTATCCTCCCCCCCACATAAAATATCCCTTTGTATCATAAAAATACCAAATCCTCTCCCCTAAAGAGGCTCTCAAGGAAGATTAATTCCAGAGGTAAATTCCTCTTTTCAATTATTTTACTTTCTTTTCAAGTTCCTTTATTTTATTTTCTATCCTCACCTATCCTCATCCAAATATTATGAAAAATCCAGTACCTTACATGTATTTTTCTTTTTTAGGATTGTGGAATATGTTATTATCATCTCTCCTTTACCCTTCTTTTATGATTGCAGTAAAAACACCATCTGAAATGTGCTAATTTAACACATTCAAGGACAATGGGTTTTAAATTCCTATTAATGTATTAAATTATGGTCATGAAACCATTATTATGGTTGAACTAGATGATAATATATTTATTATGTATCATTTATGGTTCTGGAGTCTTTTTGTACAAGTGGTTTTGATTTATAATGCAAAATGATTTTGTTGTGTTCAAAAACCACCAATAAACCCAAATGGTTATCATTAAATAATTTATATAATGATTCATCTTCACTCTATGTAATAAAATTATATTTAAAACTCTCTAATATTATGTATGTTCAATAAAAATAGATAACTTTAATTCTGTACAACCATCCTCATTTTACATGATTCTCTGTTCATGTATATAAGAATACCGATCATGAAACAAACGGACCCGAACAATGAAATTGAACCTCTTAACCCATCAAAAAGGAAATAAATAAACATTATAAGGTATTAAAAAATAAATAAAATTTATATGAGGTTATGGAAATATTATTTAAATAACCTAAATTTTATTGTTCAGGTCAATAAGGTCAATTAAAGAACACCATCAGACTTAAGGTAAGGATTTCCTCATCTCACTTCCATTTTTATAATATATTACTAAATAAGTAATATTTGTTGTGAATGGTGTGTGTATACTGACCATTGATGTATTATATAATTAATATATTTATTTTATTGATATTAAATTTATCATTTGATGATTATTAATTTTGGGGAATAATATTCAATTGGTTATAAAGTTGTAAGTATTTTCTACCTGAACATCTATTTTCATTCGGGTTTCTCTTATTCTATACTCACCTCAATGAAATTATTATTTATTATTATGTAATCCTAATAAATTATATTTTAATTTTCTATATATGCATACCAATAATAATACTTCTATATTTTATGGGGTTTTACATGTTTTAAAATATTATTTTAAAAATTATTCTGAATTACAAGCTCGCATCAAATAACTTCTCAAATTCATACCTATTTTGAATTTCACTAGATAATATATTTTAAGCCATATTTATTTATTCTAAAATCAACCATTTTAACATGAAAAATATATTTTGGTTCATTTATGGTTTTTTAAAATCAAACATCCCTTTATGCATTAAAATCTCATTAATGAGTTCCTTAAACCGCACTAAAATGTTTCAATTCTAAAGCTTCTTTAAAAACTCCTTTTACATAATTTCAATTTAGAATGACGTCATTGATTCCTCAAATAAAATTTCAATGTCCTTAAATTTTCTTTTCTGGGATATACATGTTTAAAACTATGTATATGGAAAATAAAAATGATTTTCCAAAAGTTCTCTTCTTTCCAAAGTAAAATGGAATTTTCTCACCTGACTTTAACTTTTATGAGATATATGTATTGTTCACCACTTATTTATTGCATGTGGTGTACATACTGACCTTTGTTATATCATATCTAGAGTCTTATTATTCTCATGATATTCTAATTTATTATGATTTAAATATTTCAAGGTGGTATTGGACACTTTAGAATGTTTAAGGTTTATTTCCTAAAGAAGTTTTTGATGGTCTCATTTAAAAGTATCTTTATTTATGTGAATACCCTTTGATTAATATTGTATTTAATAGAGTTTTATCACCAATTGTATCATATAAAATATGTTTTTGAAGCTTTTCTGATTTTTTTAACATGGATGTTCTATTTTGATACCATTCACCATATTAATCTGAATGGTTAGTGTTTAGGTTTAATGACTGAGAAATGTTATTTACATTTCATATTTTAGTTTCAATATTAATTCATACATTTTTTACATTTATACCCATTCATACGAGGAATTAATTGGACTTAGTATGTGGCGGGTGGGTCCATTATATCCCCTCGATGCATCGGTGGGTCTAATGATACAAATAGAAATGGACTTGGCCGAGGCCTTGCCCATTTTTAGATATGGTTTTGGCTGAGGCCTTAATCATTTTTAGATTTCATGGCCGAGGTCTTGATGATATATTTAAAAATGTCCATAATATGAATTTCCCTCATTATCAAACTAGTAATTGAATTTTCATATGGCTATTCTACTAGTATAATACCCTTGTTTATGATTTGTTATGGAATTGTTTATTCAGCTCTTATTCCTACCATAATGTGTTCATGTTTATTTTTAAATACATGTGTTTTAGGTATTCACCGTGCCTAATGTTTATGTTTATGATATCTTCCGCTGTATTTCTTACCCTTACTGAGAATCTGAGATCACCCCTAACTTATGTTTCATTTTATCAGGACAAGAAGAAGTTTATTATGAATGACATGTAGGGGTAAACTTAGAGTTGTCGATGTTCCCAGTAAAAATTATATGTTGTATTTCATTCCATGTTGTAATGTTGAACCTATATATGTATCTTGTATTCTAAAGCTACTAAACTACTCGGTCCTTTGGTATATGACTTTCTTGTAACCATTCAAATGTAATGAAATAATGCACCGTCTCTAGGAAACTAGGGTTGAGGTGTTACATTTATTATCTAAAAATGTTCTTTACAGTTGAGTGAAAAGTCTATATTTTAAAATGCACATTAAGTACTCAGTTCCATGGAAACACACTTAGATTTTCATAAAAGTATAAAAAACTATCATTGATCTATAATTGGCATGTAGGAATGAACTTCACACCATTCTAGAAAATGATGTTTTCTAAATAATCTATTGTTAATTTTCTATTTTAACCATTAAATAGGTAGAAAATAATTGTGACATGATCCATTTTGATAAAATGAGATCTTTTTGTAATGAAACTCGAAGAAAAAATAATAATATGTTTTTAGATTGTAATAAATAATTTGGTTTCATTATGACATATAGTGTACTCAAAATTATGGAAAACACATGTTTTCAATTTAAAATTAACATTTCAGATCAAATCATGTCACACATTGAATTCCAATAAAGATTAATGGTCATGGAAGTCCAAGGAAAAAAAATATTTGATTCATTTTTGGAATATAGAAACAAACTATACATCATTTTGATATGCCTTGTGCTTATAATTATTTAAAAAATGTGTTCTCAATTTAGAGGTGGCATTTTAGTTCAAAATGAGGTTACTTGGATCAAATTTGAAAAAATGGGACTGTACTGTTCTAAAACTCTATGGAAATAATCATTGATCTGTTTTTGACATGTATGAATGAACCAAACATTATTATGATGTGTGGTATGGTTAGAATGGATGAAAACATGTGTTTTCAATTTAAAATCATTATTTTAATTCAAAAACATGGATAGTATTCCTAGTTTTGATAAATCTCTCTATAATTTTCATGGAAATATATGAAAATAATATGTGATCCATTTGTGGAACATAAGAAAAAACTACACATCTTCATGTTGCATTGTGTGGTTGTAATGATTGAAAACTCATGTTTTCAAATTAATGGTGAAATTTTAGTTCAAAACATTCATGACCGAAACAATTATTAGAAACTGAGTTCTGATTATCATTAGAATATTGAAAAATAATATTTGATATATTTTTGGAAAGTAAAATTGAACTTTCATTCCAACATGTGGTGTGACTAGATTGATGTAAAATGTGTGTTTTTGATTTTAAAATCACATTTTAGTTTAAAATGTTCAACACATAATCAATTTTTAATGGAGGGGAACCTAAAAAATCTAGTGTTTACATTAGATGCATTCCAACAATGGGTAAGATAACTAGGGAAAGAAATAGATATCCATTCACTAAAGTGATGGAGTAGTAAATAAATGGTTGAAGTCTAATAATTATAATGGAAACTAGATAATTTTTCCTTTTTAATGTAGTATAAACCATCCAAGAATGGATATTTAATGTTTAATAAATGACTTATAAATAATTTTAGGAATATTATATAATTTTTTTAATAAAGAAACATTATTTTAAATTGATAAAAAATACAAACTAAAATATAAAAAACATTTGTTCCTGAATACAATTAAATTCCATAATTAATATGTCATAGAAATTATTTGAAATAAAATTTTTATAGAAGAATCATTGTTTCGTTACCAACTATATATTTTTATTATAATAGTAGCTTGGAGTAGATAAAACCATTAATCTAAAATATAAAAGAGACACAACAAATTAAAGTGATGTGATGATGTTAACACACATATAGAAGTATGAATTACAATAAATGTTAAAATAAACATGGAAAACATCAACAACTTTAATCATCCTCATTGAACCATCCTAAAATAGGGGATCCATTATCATGTCCTTTTTTATGCTTAAGGAATCCAAAATCATCCACCTTTATCCATGAACCATAGGTATGTAAGAAACCATCATTATGGATATCCCAAAGAGCCTTCCCAAAGATATTCTAGTGTGGGAAGAAACCATTGAAGGGATTCAAAATAGAAAAAAAGAAGAATATAAAGTTAAAAGGTTGTTTTATTACCTAATAAATTATCATTCTTGTCTTGGTATCAAATGGGATGTGGAAAGATTTTATTATATAGGTGAATAACAATATTTTTAAGAATAAAATGAAAATGGGATAATATATTAATAATTAAAACACAACATATTGGATTTCATAAGGCTTTATAAGAAGAATCATCCAACATGAGTGTGTTGGAGTCATTGGAGATATCATTATCCCATGGGAGATATAGATTATTCCCACTCAGTATTTTTTTAGTTCATTCAAAAAGAGAGACCAACACTTGTTTTTAGGAGTGTTCAAACCTATATTAATGAAATGGTATTGATCTCGCAAATGTGTTGTTTTGGTTTCCCATTTTTGGTGTTGTTAATTATGTGCAGTTTTAATATTATTGTTTCATTTTTTCTAATCATCACCTAGTCTTTTATTTCACCCTTATGTAGTTTTAGTTTTACCCCAGCATGAGCTCTACCTCTTTTGGGTTACCATCACATGGGGCCCCCATTAACTTTACTTGAGTTTTCCTTACCCATACATAGCCTTGGGTTTACCATTCCAAAGTTTATGGTGTACCCATGCATGAGGGTACAAAGTAACCTTATGCGGAGATCAACTTACCCTTATATAGATGTCCCCTGAACTTTATGTATCTCAGGTAAATTATTATTTATGCATTAGCTCTCTGTTTCGCCATTACGTGTGTGTCTCATGACCCTTCCCTGAGTCTCATGATTACCCTTACACGAATCTTGGTATTTTGTTCCTAACCCTTATATAGATGTCCCCCGACCTTTATGTGGCTCAGTTATTCCCTTATTTGGGAGTTGATTACCCTTATTCATGGGGCATGGTACCCTTATGCAGCCATCTTGGTTCACCATTACATAACATTATAATTACCTTTACGCATATTTCATTTTTATTTTCCCCTTATTTACCAGGTTATTAGGGATCGAGGTTTTATAGCCATCTATTTCTTAATTATTGTTAAGTCTTTGCAACAAACCCTTGAGCCTCATGGGTATTTCTACCTCAAACTATCCTTATTAAAGTAGATCGACTGACTCTAAGGTGTTGAGAGAGAGAAAACTGAGTTTAGAGATCTCCGGTGGCCTATTCCTTTAGCCTGATGGAGGAGAAGCCGAGTGGATACCTAGTTCGTGGAGATCTCCATTTCTTAACAGAGTTACTGTGAATTATTCCACAGGCTTGCAGTGTGATATCTTCATTGGTGAAAAACCTGGATAGTGGTAACCTTGAGGACATTGGTTATTAAGGACATTGGTTATTGGGGACTTGGTAATTATGATTTTAGAAGTTTCTTTGACCCTCTTCTTCAACAAATGTTTGATTCATTCTTGGTAATGGGGTTTCAGTACTCTTTTTGGTTTATTTGTCAATTTTTTGGAGGTTTCATGTTTTCTACTTGTTTATTCATCATATGTGTCATGTATTTCTTTCCTCATCCAGTCTTGATCTGATCATATTCTTTATTGTAATCCTATTTACTGTTTCATAGTGGAAACCCATGATGATTCTTCTCAATGCATGTTTTCCAATTTCCCAAAGCTTATAAATCTCCTTATCCTTTTATAGATTTATAATTTTTTTTCTTTGAAGTGTAATCATTGATAATTCACATATTATTGTTTTAAATCAAATATCGAATAGTAATTATGTCACATTTTCTTCTGCTAAACATGTTGGACATTATTTTATGATCATTTTATTACTACATACATGATTCTTCATTCGTTTTTAATGTTATTGAGTTTAATTATGCGAGAAAACTCAATTTTGGTTCAGGAAATGACATGTTTTAGTTATGATTTGGTTATTCCCAATGTTTAGAAATTGTATTCTAATTTTTTGAATCATGTTGTACATATTTTAATTTTTCTTTTTTTTTGAATCATATTTAAATATATTTAGGATTTTTTAGGCCATTAATTAGTGTTGTAATTTTCAATGAATATGTGAAGTTGTTCACTCTTATATTCATTTTAATATTTTATTATTTTTGGAATTCAATTTGAACATGATTATTGTTTATTGTTTTATATTTTATAAATTTTAAATAAATATCATTGTTTGATTTCTTATTTTATGAACCAGAATTAACTAAGGTGGATCCATGTGGTTGTATATGAATATCCTCGCATTGTTCATCCCACAATAAATTGATTTCATAGGGAAATTGAGATTATTTTTTATTTTGTAATTTTTTAAGTCACTTGTTCATTACTATAAATGATTTACCCATGGATTTTACCTATTGAAACAATGTGTTGATGTTCGTTTAGCTAGACCATTTTCTCTATTTTGTCTATAATTGTACAATATGATTTTGATTATTGTTTCCTTTCTCTTTTCCCTGTATTCATTTATTTTATTAGACTTATAGATTCCATTAGTAGGTGATACCAATTTTTTTTCATTTTAGGTTATGAAGGGTTCTATTTGAGGTTAGTCTACGTGAGAGGTTTTTTTAGTATTGAGGTGTTTTTGATAGATCGTGTGTATCATGTGTCTATTGTTTGAATATGAGTTGAGTTTATATTATTTGTGAATTCTTCCTCCACCTCTTGTAGGATTATTGGCTATGGGTATGTATGTGTAGAGAGTTCAATATTCGTGATTAGGTAGTTTCTGGATCCAGTTTTCTTGTTTGTTTATTGGTTGTAAATAAAGATTATTGGTTTTTCTATTTGACCCTTTAAGCGGACTTGTTTTAGCTTCCTAGTGTTAGGAATCATGTGACATTAGGAAGCTTGACAAGGTTGTGTTCCCTTTTACTGAATTGTTTATCCTAGGTCATTAGCTGATTTCTCCCATTTGTTCTCACATTTTGGAGTTTCCCTAGGATTTGGGGACTACTTTCATGTGATCTTATAGTTTAACTTTTTTTTCTAGAATCTCTAGTTTTGGATTTTTAGGAATCTTTCTCCTTAGTTGGAAATTATGATTCCAACCTTTAAGGATTTTTTGATACCTTATGCTGATATTATTCCTATTAGGTTATTGGGTAGTGTGGATTAGCCTAAATAAAACAATATTAGGCGATTCAATCTTTTTTATTTTTATGGGTTTAGTTAGAGACTCATTCAGTTATTTATTTTTCTATTCTTTCTCTCTTTATGATTCTTTTTTTTCTTATGGTTTCAGGATTTGTCTCTTGTTTACGAGCTTCATTCTTTTTTAATTGTCTGAGGTGTTTTATTATAGAATATTTTTTTGTTTCAGGACAAATATTTCACTATTTTTTTTGTGTTCTATTGGAATTTTTGAGTTGTTTTGGGGACCTATTATATCATGTGATTTGTTGGTCCTAACTTCCTCATTGACATTTTCTCAGAGAGAAAATCTTGTATATGAGGTAATGTGATCCCCTTTTTCATTGGTTTAAATTATTATCATGTTATAAGCTTTTATAATATCATTCAATTTTGGAAAATGTGTTTAACATTGATTCATTAAGGGGGAGGGGCTCTTTGGGTCATACCCTAAGGTGTTTCCTATTTAGGATGTGCCTATATTGATGATGACAATTTAGGTAGTGCCTAATAATCATATATTTTAGGTATTTAATTTTCAAGGAAGTGATGTATCATGTTGTTTCATATTAAACACTTTCCATATTTAATTTACAAGTCAAAGATTTTTTGTTTTTGATTCCACTTTTTGGTGTTATAAATTAAATACAGTTTTAATATGATTATTTTCCATGTTTTTATCATCCCGTGGTCCTTATTTTTACCCTTACATATTATTTATTTTACCCCTACATGAGCTCTACCTCTTTGGTTTTACCCTCACATACGACCCTCATTACCTTTACATATGTTTTCCTTACACTTATATATCCTCAAGCTGTTGTAGCATGTCCTTATGTAGGCCTAGGTTTACCCTATCGCAGGTTTTGATGCACCCTTACGTGAGGATACAAGGTACCCTTATGGTGGGATTATCTTATCATTATGTAGTGGTTCCCTATCCTTTATTTAACTCAGGTCAACCCTTAAATGGACATTAGTTTGTTGGTTCACCCTTACATGGATTTCTCATGAAACTTATGTGAGTCTCATGATTAACCATATGTGAACCTTGGAATCTTCTACCTTACCCTTACATAGAGGTCCCATGACCTTTATGTAGCTTTGGTATACCCTAACATGGGAGTTCATTACCCATATTCATGGGGTGTGCTACCCTTATGAATCCATCTTAGTTGACCCTTACTCAATGGGTTGATTGCATTTTCTCATGTACTTTTTTTCCATGGTTTTATTAGGTCGTTTTGACTTGATGTTTTGTACTCATTCATTTATTGATTATTGTTAAGACAAAGCAACATCCCCTCAAGACACATGTGCATTTCTTCCAAAAAGTCTTAGAAATGAGGAAGATCAACTGACTTGAAGGTGTTGAGAGAGAGATAAAACCATTTTTGGAGAGCTCTTGTGGCCAGGTCGTTTGGCCTATTGTAGGAGAAGCTAAGAGATGAATTGGTTCATGAAGCTTATCTTTGGTTCATGAAGTTGATGTGAGTCCTTCAACTAACTCATAGTGTGTGATATTTTATGGAAAAAACATGGGAAGCAGGAACCATGAGGACATCAGCCTTCGAGGACTTGAGAGAAATGATTTAAGTATATTCTTTAACCCTCTTCATTGACAAAGGTATTACTGGGACCTGTTAAGGGTGTTTCAATCCTCTTTTAGTTTACTTTATCGTTTTTTGGAGGTTTCACGTCTACTGCTTATTTATTCATCATATGTGTCATGTATTTGTTTTCTCATAAAGTATTATTCCATAATGTTTTCTTCTTTTACCCCACTTTATTATTTCATAGTGGAATCCCATTATGATTCTACCCTATTCACATAGGGAAATTGGCCTAATCATGTGAATCTTCTTTTCATTTCACAGCTTTCCAAAAAAATCATCAACCTACAATCATTGGGTGTTTGTTAATTATGCATGAAAATCAAATACAAACATATAATTTTAATTTATTTTTATTCTAAAAAACATGATGGGTAGTGTATTCTGATCATTTTATCATTGAAAACTTTATGCCTCATTCCTGCTTAATGTTGTTGATTTTCTTTATGCCTAAAAACTCAATTTTTGTTCTGGAAATGGCATGTTCAAGTCTTATTTAGTTATTACCATGTTCTAAAACATTTATTATAATTTTTTTAATCTGTTTTTATGGATTTAAATTTATGTTTTATTGTATTCATTTTTTTATAACTTGAGAATTTTTTATGCCTTATTTTGTGTTATAATTTTCAGTGCATATGTGATGTTGTTCCCTCTTGTAATCATTTGAATATTTTATTATTTTGGGAATAAAATTTGAACATGATTTATGACTATTAGTTTATATGTTATAAACTAGAAATAAATATCATTGTATGATTTTTGATTTTACAAACCAAAATTAACCCAAGTGAATCCTCACGATTTAATACAGACTACCTCACAGAGTGCAGCCTGAAACAAAATTCATGCACTCACACTATCCATAAATTAAATATGGATATTTATGAAAAAATTTAAATATTTTTTATTTTCAAATCATACCCAAAAAAAACAATTGATGTTTGGAATAACCAAAATTAAAATCAAGTATATTATCTGTGTTTCACCTATAAAATAATAACACATCTCTTGGTTAAAAGATAATATTTTAAAAAAACATTACGAGGGTTGTAGGGATTAAAAATTACTTTATTTTATATGACTAGAATCTAAAATAAAAATTATGAATATAGAACTATATAAATATAGAACACAAAGTACATTTAAATACTACAATAGAAACATGAAAACCTGTGGTACATGATAAATTAATATACTAGAGACCGAGGAATGAAAAAGGGAAAGACAGTGATACAGAAAAACTAATAGGTATTTGGATTTTATGTAACCCATTCAAACATAAAATAGGTAGATTTATTTTAGAAGAAACATTAAAATTATTGTTGGATAAGGGTTGTAAAATATAGTAGGTCATATCCTCCAGACGTGGGGATTTTTTAGGCTTGATTATTTCTAAACACAAAACTGAAGAAATGTTTGTAGTTAATGTGTTTAACACATTATTATTCCCTTGAAGAGGATGATAGGAATCCTTGTTTTCAAAATCATATGTACATGTTTTTTGGATACTGAGTCTAACCCTACCTGATTTAGTTGAGTTTGTATACTTCTAAACCAGGATTGGATCAAGGCCAAGTATTAAATAATCTACCTGATTATTAATCAGACCATAATTAAATACCACTTATAGGGTACTCAAAATTGAATATATTTTTTAAAATAAAAATAAACCGGTGTTATATATTATATTTTTTGAATAGTCATATTTAATATCTATATATTTTTTCAATAAAAATCTTTAAAATGTCATTATGCATTTAATATTTTATGTGAGTGCTAATTTCAAACCCCTCCTCCCATAATGTTATCTTCATGACCCACTGCAACATAATTTTACGATTCTTGTATACCATCATTAAATTATGGATGTGAAAATCCTCCCACAAGCTTCAATTGTTAGTCAATTCATCATTTAAAATCCCTCCTCTATGACAATGATAATGCACACTCATCGATCTTGTGTTTCATATTAATTTATTTTTAATAATTTCAAAATAATTTTAAAAATGAGAAATTATAGTTACTAATTATATTATTTATTGGGGAAGAACATGCAGAACACCCCAATATAAACCTAAGGATCTCCAACGAATTAAGTATTTCTAAAAAACTATGAATTTGAAATGTGACAAATATTCAACCCAATAAAGTATGCACAAAAAAACAAAAGAAAACTAAAAGTTCACAGAGATTTAAGGTGGTTTTGTACCATTTTTTTCCTACTCCATGACAAGAACAACACCCTACTATACCTTTTTTAAGAAAATTAAAAACAGAGTATAATAATGTGAAAGTTCAACCTGAAATAAAAAATTACATGATTTTTCCACAATAAAGATAACAATAAATAATTGTAATATAAAAATAATAATACTACTAATTGAAATATTTATCAACCAACCAATTCATGGATAATCTTTAGAAAACTTAAATTGTGTTGATGAATGAATAGGAGACTATCTCTCAATCAACACTGTGGTCTCCACCAGAACACAACACTAGGAAGCTATAATATTCAACAGAAAGCTTATGATTTTAATTTCCATATCAAATTTCCTCGTCAATTACTACATTTCAATATATGTATTTGTTTCTCATCCATGAAAAAAATCAAATTATTTTATACTAAAATTTCACTTGATGGATTCATTCTTGTTGGGATGATTGTTTTTTAGTTTGTACCTGAGTTGGATTATTTTCATCATTTATTTAGCCCTGTGTGTAGGAACATTACATTTTTTATTGGGATGCTACCTTTCCTTTTAGTGTTATTTATTTTAATTCCATTTTTGAGGTCTTATATGTGTCATGGATTCTTTTTAAACCCTATTATCCGAAACATACATGTTTTTGGTCATCACCGCTTGAGTTGTTTAGTCATTACAAGTGATTAGTCCTAATTTATTTGATTGAAACCATCATTGCATTGTGTTAGGATAGTTTATGGATCCTACAAACATCCATTTGGATAGGATTTATTCAATTATAATATCATTTCCCTCATTTAGAGCTCCTACCCTAGAATCCTTTTTCATAAGCCCGATAGTGATCCCATATTTTATTTTCTCAGAATATCGAGTTTCACATTGTTCCTGAAGCAATTATGGTCTTCTTTTTACATCATGGAGTAGAACCAATCTCATAGTAAATATTTAGTGGATATCTAGTGTGTTCGTGCTACAAGTATCAATCTCTCAGCATGTTACCATAACTAAAAAACAAGAATGACCAAATCAAGAGCATTAGAGAAGGTAGTGCCAGTCATAGTAAGTTGACCGACCATTTTTTCATCCTTCCAAATTGTTTATATTTTTATTTTCCTTGTATTTATGATGTTTTGTTGAATGGTAATTTATTTCTATTTTCAATCAAATTTTTTTATCATTAATTAGTAGTGTGGGTTGGTGGTGTTCTTTTCATTCATGTAGAATCCCAAAAGTTATGAAGCACATTAAATCGCTGTGTTCTCAACTAATTTCTTTCATTGTTGTTTATTTTATTCTCTCATCCAAATTCTCCTCTTATTATTCCTTATTGATACATTCACATTTTTTCTAGGATTTATTATATGATCTCAAATACTTCTAGAAACCAAACCTTCATTTTATGATCACGATCAATTTAATGGGGGCTTAAAGTGGACGTATCCCCCAACTAGTTGGTATCAAATACAATGAATAAAAAAAATGGAATCTATGAAGTAAGAAATTGAAATTTTTAATAGTGATAATGATTTTAACTTATGGGTAATCTAGACTAGGGACCTTCTAGTGTAGTAAGAGATTATTGATGCATTACATAGCCCTAATAACTATGTCACCAGGTCTGCTGATGAACAAACTCCTACCAACTACAAATAAATCAATGTTGATGTTCTTTAGAAGACCCACAATTCCATTTTTTTTGTTTCCCTTAGCTGATAATGTGATTAGGTAAATATTATTTGAGAGTTTCACTCATGAAATATGGTTGAAACTAGAGAAAATATATATGATTTCCTCACTGATTGGTCACCTCTAGAAGAAACAACAAATATTAACATTTAAGTCGTTTCTTCGAACCTCAATAAAATCCTATTTTTGATGAATTAAACATTATTATGATTTATTTTTATAATTTAAATGTATCTCATTGAGGATTAAGATCATAACATGATTATATTAATCTCTCTTTATAGTTATTATAATAACCTTTTTGAAACCATGGACTATGGTATTAAAACTGTGTCCCTTGAAGATGTTAATTAAGCCTTGTTGTCTAAAGAGTTTCATAAAAAAGCTAATTTAAAGGGTGAGGTCGAGACCTTTTTTATAATATTTATATTGAAAAGAAGGGAAAAAATAAAGAGAATTTTTGTAATGACCTGAACTATTATAAACAAAACCCTCTAATTATTTAATTAAATGTCTTATTCTATAATATGGTTATAGAAAACACATGTACTTATTCAATTTTATTATATCCTATAAAATTATAAAGACTGTTAATAATCATTATCATTGATAATATAGTCATTGAACAATGATAATGTTATTATCATAAATATAGGGTTTTAACAAATCCAATTGACATAGATAAAATAAGTGATAGCCTCCACCAGTAGGATCATACCCTATGAATCCCATTTATCAGAGCTTCTGAGGGAGATAAAATCACTATGATTTTCCATTGACCAATACCAAGCTAAGATCCAGAAACATAAGCATGAGTGAAACCATTTATGGGATAAGTTCAAGATCATCGAGATCAAGGTCCAAACCATGTACGTTGAGCCACCCCATCCAAATATCACTATTGTAAACCTTACTCTTTGGGTATTTCCTAGTGTAATAAAGGACTATATGTCTAGACCATCATAATATGAATATGTATATTTTATATAATAATGTTTATATATACTTCTCATCATTACTTTATAAATAATTTTTATTTATATATAATAAAACACAAATTTTATTTTTAATTAGTATTCAATTTCAATTAAGATGTTTATTTTGACGAATTAATGGATTTTTGAAATAAATAATATTTTAATAAAATATTAATATTAAATAATTTTTATCATATATAAATTATCATATAGTTTTTATGAAGTCAAATGTAATTTTTTTAAGGGTTTGAAAACTGTTATTATAAAAAACCACTATTTCTCAATAAATGATGATTATTATTTTAAAAGTGAATATAAAAATACATAGAAAAATATTTTGATAAGATGAATATTATTTTTGGAATCAGAATATCGAAATTATTCAACGATAAATTTTTCATAATTTTCCGACAGTCAAATTTTCAGGTAAAAATTAAATACTATATAAATATATGGTGTCTATTATGACATCATAATGACCAAAAAATGATGTAATAAATAATATAAATGGTATACACAAACCAATATATTTTTTTACTTTAAAATAATATGATTTTATGTTGATTTGAATAATTTCATTAAGCCTTTATGAGTATTCCAAAACTGTTAATATATTTTAATGTTTTAAAATCATTTCTTTAATATTATGACTCACTTACACATAATGAAGGTTACTATTTTATTAATTTAATACATTGGAATTATAATATAATAAAAAAATCCCTATTTTGTATAAACCATGGCTAAAAACCATGGTAAGGCTTGTGGTTTGGGATTTTTTTTACATAGGGTCCAAAACATAAGTCTGGGAAATATAAAAAACTCTATTTCCCTATATAAACCCACCCAAGATCCCATTTCCCTTCACTAAAAATCCTCGGAACGCATCATCACTATGACTTAACTATTATATAGTCCTCTCAAAGTTCCCCCAATCTCTCAAGAATCTCCTCCCAAGAATTTGGAGTCACACTCTCAAGGTAAGGGATCCTCCATTTCTCCCCATTATTCAATAATCTTCTTCATTTTATGAACTTTTATTTTAAATTCCTAATGTTGGGATGAGTTTTTACGCATGTCCCATACATATATTATGATTTTTAAATGATTATAGACCCCTTTCAATCTCATTAATCCCCCTCATGAACATTTATGTTCCCCTGTTATGTTGCTGAAATTTCACAGTGATATTCCATGCCAAAAAAATGCATAGTGAATTCACATACCCAATTCATATCAAGGGTCTTCACCTTTATGAACATATAATTATTTTGTTTGGGATATACATGTATGTATTCCATAGTATTTTATTGTTGAATAAAATTTGATAAAAATGATTCCATGTTATATGATCTTTGTGGAACACTTAAGAATTAGAATGAAATGAAAGTGATGGGTGTGCGTGAAATTATATAGTGCTCCAATGCATTGGGAAATGTTTAGTATCATGAGACGTAATGTTGGAATAGGTAGTAAAACCTATTCCTTTATGGTAATTTTTCCATTATTATGTATTGGTATTTATCCATTACATATGTTTATGAGGGATTTTTTTTAGTTGTTTTCACATTTCGCATGTTGCCTATAAGTTATCATGTTGTACCATGCATCATTGTTCATGTTTATGATTATCATTCCTTTTATGTCTCATTGATATGAAAATTTTCTAAAATTTATTACTTTATTCATGTTATTCCATGTTTATTCCCTTACTTGGCTGTATAGAACACCCCATTCTTATGTATGTCCCCAGGTTATCCTATAGAGTTTTAAGTAGGAAGGAATATTATGAACATGTTAAGAAGTTTTTAAATTAAGATAATGTATTTCCTTTTTAAGTTGTTATTTTATGTACTTAATTCTCAAAGACACAATACTTATAAATATTCTAGGTTTTATTATGTGTAATATTATTTAATAAATCTTGAATTAATGTGTAATAAAGAGAAGGGTTGTCATAGTTCATATTAAAGGAAAAGTTTAGTTATTTTTATAATTAAGATTAGAAATCTATTATGAAATCCTTAAGCATAAATCTAAGTATAAGAAAACATCTCAAAATTTTAGTAAGTATAGAGTACTTGTTTTATCAAGGAAATATATTCCTATATGGATACTACAAGTGGATGTGACTCTAGAGGGAGAAGCTGATTAGTGGAGGAAATTAATCAAGATTACGAAGCCTGAGAAAGATATTGAAACGATGGGGTGGAAGCATTTCCTGAAAATGTTTTTCGATAAATATTTTCTTGAACTCTCTAACATAAAATGGAAATATATTTCCTTTACATCAAGAAAAGAGATGAAAAATATATCAAGGTTTATGAGGATAACTTCAAAAAACAAGCATGATACACCTTTGTATTTTTCATTACCCTCGAGTGCAAGGTTGAACACTTCTTTGGTGGGATGAAACCTATCTATGAAAATAATTGGAGATTTGATACTTTGATATATATGAATGAATTTTCTGATATTCTATAAATGTCTAAATAGATATTGAAAAACCTGAAGGGATCCATGGGGATAAGAAGCATAATCTGGAGTTAAATTCTGGTGGTCTAATAGAGTTATGGCCTACTGAATAGCACTCCCAACTAACATAACTTAATGACATGATGTATTTCATGTATCCCTATTGAGTAAGTACATACCAGACCCCCTCAAATTTACTCAATCCAGAGGTGGTACCATTGGATAATGATTTTCCTATGAGTAGTAGTCAGTGGGACTCTTAGACCGTAGAGGAAAAGTCCTACAAAATAATACAATACATCCTATCAAAGTGATGTGGATAAACTGTAAGTTTGAATAATCAATGTGGGAACTAGAGGAGGCGATGAAACAGAGCTACCATCATCTATTTTAGTGTTGAAAATAAAAATTTCTAGGGTGAAATTTTTGTAGGGGGGGATATTGTAACAACCCAAACTGTTATAAATAAAATTCCCCTTATGATTTAATTAAATGTATTATTATGTAATATGGTTATATAAAATACATTCTCTTATTAGGTTTTATTATATCTTATCATATTTAAAATACCATTAACCATCATTATCATTGATAATATATTCTTTGAACAAAGATCATATGATTAGTATAAATATAGGGTTTTAACAAATCTGATTGACACAAACAAAGGAAATAATGGCCAAAACCAGTAGGATCATACCCTTTGAAGCCCATTTATCAGTGCTTCAATGGGAGATAGAATCCCTGGGATTTTAATTTTACCAATATCAAGCTGATATCGAACAATTTAAGAATGAGATAAACCATTTATAGGAGAATTTCAAACTTATAGAGATCACGACCCAAACCATGTACTTTGAAACAACCCATGAAAATATCACTATCACGCACCTTACTCTTATGATGTTTTCTAGTGTATTAAAGGGATATGTATCATGAAAAAAATAATATGAATATTTATATTGTATAGAATAATTTTTATATTTACTTCTTATTATTACTTTATAAATTATTTTGATTTGTGTACAATAAACCAAAAAAAAATTAATTTGTATTTAATTTCGATTAAGAAATTTATTTTGATGAATTAATGGATATTTTAAATAAATAATTTTATAATAAAATATTTTTATTAATTAATTTTTATCAATTATAAATGATCATATATTTTTTATCAAGTCAAATGTAATTTTTATAAGGTTTTGAAAACTGTTATTATCAAAAAAAACCCAGCATTTCTCAATAAATGTCGATTATTATTTTAAAAGTTAAAATAAAAAATTTAGATTTTTTTGATAAAATTAATATTATTTTTGGAATCATAAAATAAAAATTATCAAACAGTAATTTTTTTAAAATTTCTTAAGATAGTCTAATTTTCGAGTAAAAATTAAATACCTTATAAAAATACAATGAGTATTATGACATCATAATGAACCAAAATTGATGTAATAAATACTATAAAGAATCTATATGAACAAAATTTTATTTTAACTTTATTATAATGTGATTTATGTTTATTTTAATAATTTTATTAAGCCTTTATGAATCCTACAAAACCATTAATATATTTTAATGTTTTAAAATCATTTCTGTAAGAGTATGACTCAATTCCACATACTCAATGATATTTTTTTTTAATTTCATCCCTTTAATTATAATATAATGAAAACCACACCTCTTTGGTTTAAACCATGGGAAAAACCATGGGATGATTTATGGTTTCAGTAATTTTATTGTATAGAGTCCAAAACCTAAGTGTGGGAAATAATAAATAATTCCACTCTATTTTCTTATATAAACCCACCCAATATCCCATTTATCTTCACTAACTTTTTTTTATCACATCCTTAATCTAACCTCCCCTATCTATATTCCTCACATGGTTCCCCCAAGTGCTCAAGAAGCTTCTTCCAAACATTTTGAATCATAGTCTCAAGGTAAGGGATCCTCCTTTTCTCCCCTTTATTCAAGAATATTCTTGATTTTATGCCCTTTTATTTTAAATTTATAATGTTAGGGTGTGTTTTCCACATGCCCCATACCTCCATTACGATATATAAATGAATTTATACCCCTTTCACTCTCATTGACCCCTCCCATGAAAATTTATGTTCCCCCATTAGGCTATCAAAATTTCACTGCCTGATTCCATGTAAAAAATGTGTTGTGAATACCCATACATAATTACTATCAAGGATATTTACCTTTATTCACATATACTTATTTTATTTGGGAATTATATTTATGTATTACACACTCCTTTATCTTGGATTAAATGTGATGAAAATGATTCCATGTAATATGATCTATATGGGACACATAAGCATGAGAACGAAATGAAAGTGACGGGTGTGCCTAGAATTATATAGAGCTATAATGCATTGGGTAATTATTAGTCTCATGATATGTCATGTTCAGAAAAGTAGTAAACATAATTCATTTATTGGACTTTTTCAATCACGATGTCTTTTAAGTTATCCCTGACCTTTGTTTATGATGTAGTCTTTTATGTTGTTATCACATTTCCCATGTTGCCATTATGTTATCATGTTATACCATGCCTCATTATTCATGTCTATGATTATCATTCCATTTATGTATTAACGATATGCCTATTTTCTAGTATGTATTACCTTCTTCATGTTAACCCATGTTTATTTCCATATCGGGCTTTATAGCTCATCCCTTTCTTATGGATGTCCCTAGGTTATCCAATGCAGTTTTAAGTAGAACAGAATATTATGAACATGTTAAGGATATTTTCATTAAAGATGATGTGTTTCATTTTTTGAGTTGTTATGTTATGTACCTAATTACCACATACACTAGTGTTATTGACCTTATGGTTAGCATTATGTGTAATCTTATGTTAGAAATAATGAATTAATGTGTAATAAAGATAAGGTTTGTCATAATAGAAAATCTAATGGAAATAATAATAAGAAACCCATGTATAATAGGTCTAAATCCAAATCTAAATATAAATCCAGTCAAGTAACTTATTATAATTGCATCATACCTAGACATATTTCTCCAAAATGATGCAATCTAAAAAAAATAAGAAACCTGGTGGATCTTTTGATGAGTCTCCTTTAGTTGATTCTAATTATGATAGTGTTGAGGTGATTAAAGTATCTACCCATGATATGTCTAGTGGGTGGGTTCTAGATTCAGGTTGTTCTTTCCACATGTGTCCATATAAATAATCCTTTCTAGATTTGATCAAAATTTTATAGTTAAGAGTTATTCTAGGAAACAATAGGAGGTGTAGGGTTCAATATAGGGGATTAGTCCTATTAATATCCACGAACATTCCATTGTCACCTTGTTTGATGTAAGGTGGGTCCTCGACCTGAACAGAAAATTAATCTCTTTAACAATTTTAGACCAAAACTTTTATACCTTCAAGTATTAATTAGGGTGTCTCGAGATCTCCAAAGGCAATAGAATAGTTATTAATTGGAATTTTGTTTATGGGATCTAGGTTTTGTATGGAGAAACCCACCATTGAAAATTGGGCAGCACCAATGTTACCAACATTGATAACTCTATTTTATTTCATGGTAGGTTGATGCATGTTATCTCTAAGGGTATTGAGGAGCTTAAAAAATAGGAATTCACCAGTGATCTAACACTTATAAAATTATTCTTTTGTGAGGATTTTATTTTGATTTAATCCAAATGAGTCAATTTTAGTAGGTCTTCCTTTAAGTCTATCCACCCACTTGAATACCTCCACTTTGATTTGTGGGGTCCTTCTAGGACTACATGTCATGGTGGATTCTCTTATTTTAGGACATTCATAGGTGATTTTTTTTTCTGAAAGGTGTCATTAAAAAAAATCGAAACATTTAAAACATATAAATCCCTTGTTAAAAGTAAAATTGGGAGGAAGGTTAAGGTCATGAGAATAGATTATGTGTTAAAAATACTAGTCAATTGATTTCATAAACATATGTGGATCAGAATGGATTATGTGGAACTGTGCTATTAGGGACACTCCCCAATATAATTTTCTTTCTAATTGGATGAACCACACTATATTAGAATGGGTTTTTAGCATTCTAGCTTGCTCGGGCCTGTCCAAATCCTTTTGGGACAAGGTTTTAACTACTACAGTCTACCTGATTAATAGAATCCATTTAGTTTCCAACTAATTAAAAACCCTAGAATAATTATGGAATAGTATAAGCCCTACATATAGTCATTTTATAGTGTTTGGGTCTAAAACATATTCTCATTTAAAAAAACAAGTTAGAACCTAAAGCTATTGAGTGTGTTTTTTGTGGCGTACCCTGAGGGGGTAAAGGGTAAAAACTGCGGCTTGATAAACCTAGTAACCAAAAGGCTATTATAAGTAGATATGTGGTTTTCCATGTATCAATTTCTCCCAAATATAGATCATTCACTAATCATACTGACCACACACCTAAAAATGATTTTGTTAAGATTGACCAGCCCTCCCAATTTGAGGCTTATGTTGAGTTTTATCCACTTGAACCTCAATTTGTGAACTCGTATCACTTGAGTTCTGATTCAGAGTCAGACAGTGATCCTCTTAATGTTTTTGGTGATCACTATCTCATCAGAGATAGGGAAATTAGTGTATAATCTCCTCTTCTCATTTTGGATAGTATCACATGATCAATTTTACATTCCTTGTATCCCAGGATCTGGAATCTGAAGATCCTCAATGGTACGAACAAGATATTGATGATGGAGATTCAAAACAATGAATCTATTTCATGGATTATGATATGAAGCCTTCAAAGAAGAAGAACACATGGTCTGTTATTAACAAACCATCTAATGATAATATAATATGCTTAATGCAAATATTTAAAAGAAAATAGAATAACACTAGAGATGACAAGATTATGTTTAAGTCTAGATTGGTGGCTAGGGGATTTCTAAAAAAACAATGGATATATTACACTAAAATTTTCACTCTATTGGTTAAATACTCATCCATCTCATTTCTACTTTCTTTTTTCACTTACCATGATTTAAACATTGAGTTGCTCGATGATAGAACAATATTTTTACATAGGGATATTGATTAACAACTTTATATGACACCTACACAAGGTTACATGAATGAATTAAAATTCAACTAGATAATTATAATAAAAAAATAATTATATTTTTTAAAGAAAACATCTCAATAATGATATAAATGGTTTTAATCTTTCATGCTTGATATGAAATTTAGTCAAAGTAAACATGAATTTTGTGTCTATTACAAATTTTTTATAAATTCCATACTTTATCAGATGTTATTTGGAGATAATATATTCATAATATGAAAAGATATGGAACCTATAATTTCTGAAAAATATAATTTAAATAATTCCTTTCAAATGAATGGATTAGGCAATGTAAAGAAAATACTTGGAAAGGAATTTTTTATAGATAAAAGAACAACTTTTTGCATCCTTCTCTACATGCCTACATATTAAAGGCCCTTAAAGGTATTTTTTTGAGTCTCTTAATCATGTTAATGTGAATTTTTCCTACCACTTAATGCTTTCAATATCTCAAGAACCTATCTCAAGTGACAACATTGAATATATGTCTTGAATTCCATATGAAAATATTATTGGAAGTATCATGTACTACATGATATACATGAGGCCTGATGTTGTATTTTATGCATGTACACTTATCTGTTTCATGATTCACCAATGTAAGCCACACCAGAAATACATAAAGTGGATTCTTAGATATGATGTTTCATTTTCTACATGTAATATTAAACATTTCATGGCTAAACTAGGCAATCCACACTGGTAAGACCTGAAGTGGCTTCTTAGATATGTGTATACTTCACCTTATATGTCTTTATGTTTTGGTAAAAATATCAATATTGTTGAACTTGTTACTAGATATATATATTCACATTATACAGGTAATGTGGGAAAATACTTTACGATGGATCAATATTATTAATGCTTCGGAGGAGAAAGGTGTATGAGATTTACAACATATATTATATTGAATAAAAGTTATGATAAATATAAAATTTGTAAACTATAATATGTAATTGTAGAAGTGAAAACGTACATATGTATCAGGAAATTCAAAGTGACCATCTATTGAATCATGAATTTAGACTACATAAGCTAATTTTTCTCCACCACTATTCAATACACAACTATATGTCTCTGCATTCTTACATATTAAATGCCCTTAAAAGGTATTTTTTGAGTCTCTTTGGACTCTTAATGAACATTTTTCCTCACAATTAATTATTTAACTATTTCAAGAACCTGGTGCAAGTGATATCATTGAATATATTTATTTAATTCTTTATTCCATTATTATTGTAAGTATCATGTAGTCCCTAATATGCACCAGATGTGATGTTTCATTTTCTGTATGAAATCTTAACCATTTCATGGATAACCTGGGCAAGCCACACTGGAAAGCCCTCAAGTGGATTCTTATATATGTTTCTTCCTTACCTTATATATCTTTATGTTTTGATAAAAATATAAATATTTATCATGGATAAGTCTTATAAATTCTCTTAATGAGAAATGTGTCTAATATTTCTATCTTATATTATATTGAATAACATTTATGATAAATATAAAATTTGTGAACTATAATATGTAATTAAAGAAGTGGAAACATGAATATGTATCAAGGAATTTAAAAAACCACCAGCTAAATCATTAATATAGACTACAAACACTAGTTTTTCTCTACCAATATTCAATACACAACAATCTCTCTCAACATTATTACATCATAAAGTCCCTTAAAAGGTGTTTTTTATTCTCTTAATCCTATTAATGTTCCTTTTTCTTAACACATCAAGATTTCACTATCTCAGCACCTTTATCAAGTGTTAACATTTAGTATATGTATTGAATTACTTATGATAATATTATTGGATTTATCATGTACTCAATGATATGAACCAAACTCAATGTTTCATTTTCTGCATGTACTATTATTTGCTTCATGGCTAACCCAGGAAAGCACACTGGATATCCCTCAAGTGGCTTCTAAGATATGTTTATTTTTCACCTTCACTATCTTTATGTTTTAGTAAAAATATCAATATTGTTCATTTTGTTTCTAGATATGGATATTCTTATTATACAGGAAATGTGGAGAAAAATTTATGGTGGATCAGTCTTATTAATTCTTTTGATGAGAAAGGTGTACAACAGTTACAACTTATATTATATTGAATAAAAGTTATGATAAATAGAAATTTTTTAAACTATAATATATAATTTTATAAGTGGAAACATAAATCTATATCAAGGAAGTAAAAAAGACCATTTTTTGAATCAAGAATACGGACTACAAACCCTAGTTTTTCTACACCACTATTCAATACACTACTATCTATCTCAGCATGATTACATCTTAACAACCATTAAAAGGTATTTTTTAGTCTATTAATACAATTAATGCATCGTTTTCTTAACACTATAATATTTTACTATCACAAGAACCTATCTCAAGTGAAAACATTGAATATTTGTATTGAATTACATATGCTAATATTATTAGAATTATCATGTACTCCATGATATACACCAGACCCGATGTTTCATTTTTTGTATGTACTCTTATCTTTTTCATGGATAACCCATGAAATCCACATTATCAATCCCTAAAGTGGATTCTTAGATATTTTTATTCTTCCCCTTCTATGTCTTTATTTTTTTTCATAAAAATACCAACCTTTATTATGGATCTGTCTGATTAATGATTCTCATGAGAAAGGTGTATGGGATTTCAATATTATATTATATAGAATAATAGTTATTTTAAACAGAAAATTTGTACACTATAACATGTAAGTGAAAAAATTGAAACATACATATGTATCAAGGAAGTCAAAAAGACCAGCTTTTGAATCATGAATACATACTACATACCCTAGTTTTTATCCACCATTATTCAATACATAACTAACAACATTAAACAACCATTTGAATTCATATTATTCAGAGGGAAATTAAATAAAATTTATGTTTGGAGAAGACACTCATGACGTATTATAATGATTTTATCACACATTCGAATGTAAATGAAATTATACAGGGTGATTAGTTAAGATATTCTTTCACAAATTATAATATACAGTATGATGAAAAAAATATTGTTTTTATTTTTTGATGTATGATTTCTATAAAAATTTTAACAAGGAATTTTGTATTCTAGATTTGTATATAAAAAAATTGATGCTATTTCAGAATTTGTAAATAAATTAATATTTATAAGTCCCCATATTCATTCATCGGAATCAATAACAATGAGTGAAGGTGAAATTTTAGATAATTTTAAAAAATTCCTAAGTGTTTGAATCAAATTCTAAAAATGATAATAGATACCATGAACGAGTTATACTATATATAACATTTACTATTAAAATAATTTTTCTTTCATAACGTGTAGTACTTATTATTGTTTATATTTTTTAGGATACACTAGATGCTAATTATGATAAATTCAGTTAATGAATGATATAATTTTTTTATCCAATATATGAGTATCAAAAAAATAGGTCACACGTGATTCCACTTCATAACTAGTAAACATTATATTCTCAATGTTTTATTATATATTCTATAATATGAATTAACATTCGTATTTTACATGGTAGTATAATTCTTATGTATCAATTTGTAGGGGGTTAAAGAAAAGGAACAAGAAGAAGTAGATAGATTATTATAGATGGATTTTTTTTGGGTATATACCCTAAAAGTTAAGTATATATTGAACATGTAAAAAATTTCATATAATTATAAATGTTCTTGTAATTACAAAAATATCCAAATAGAAACAACATTTTTTTCTTTGTTTGAAAATTTCTGAAAGATATCAAATTCCTTAGAATACTCAAACCCTATTAATATCTATTATATGTGTCTATTTTTGAATACATATACTTTTAGTTGACTTATTTGTTAGGTATTATTTATATTTTTTACACACTAAAAAAATGTTTATAACTAAAATTTGATCCAATAAATTAATTTAGGGATGAAGAGGTAGGTTATGTTTTGTCGCAATATTCAGGTAATTCATGAAAATCTATTTATATAAAGCTTATTTAATTTTATTATAGAAAAATATACTTCACATTATAGTGTAAAATCCTGATTAGAAATGTTACATGACCATGTTTCAGAAATAAGTTCTTGAATTGTGATGAAACTATAGAAATATTACCATTGTTCTATTAGTGGCGTGTAATAATAACTGTCACATCATTTGTAAAATTTGTGTTGTCTAAATAACATAAAGTTTATTTTTCGTTTTAATCATATGAGTAAAAACATAGTTGGGACATGCATAATTATTAGAAACTGAATGCATGTTATTCCGGTCATGTCATTCTAGTGTTTGGTGTGCTTGGAATAACTAAAAATACTATTTTTAATTTTAAAGTAGTATTTTGGTTAAAATGGTATGCCATATGCCCTATTACATGAAAGTGTGTTAATCATGAAAATATAAGAGAAGGTTCTTTTATTTATTTGAGGATGGATAAACCACAACATATTTTCAATATGTGATATGCTTGGAATGATTTGAAAACACATTTTAATTCAAAGTCAACATTTGATCTCAAAGACACAACAAAATGAAATGACGTACTGACATCACCATTGAATGGGTTAATCACATTCATCAACATCATCGAGGTTTCCCCATAGAGGGGATAAATTATCAAATCCTTTTTGTTGTGGACGTACAATAAAGGGAAAAAATGGAAATAATGTGATGGAAAAAAACTATCAGGAATATGGATTATGGCCAGGAGGAGATGGACGTGTGTTGGAAAGTATCCCATCCAAACATAAAATAAGTAGCTTTCTTTTAGAGGATCCATGGAGAGGTTTTTTGGATGAGGGGTGTGAAATATTCCATAGAGACTTTGTGGGATTGATTTTTTCCAATATTATAAGGGATCATGCTTCATAGTTAATGTGTGTATCACATCAGTCAACTCTTGAGGATGATAAATGGGATCCTTGTTTCCCAAATCATACAAACATGCCATGTGGTTATCTATCATAACTCATTTGATTAAATAAATAATCAATTATGGGGAATGTAATTATTTTTAAAAGAATTATTCTATAATAATGTGGAGAATACAAATGAAAAATACAGAATTGAAACATTTACTACCCTTTAAATGAAGCTCTTCAGTGGTTCTGTTTGAGGTTTTGTTTCTCTAAATTCACAACGTGAGTAGTTCTCATGATGCGTATTGAATAAATTTCACAACCTGAATTGGTTTCATGACATGAGTTGGTTCTATAACTTCTTTTCATGCTTCCCTACAATGTCTTGATGGTATTTAAAAATAAAAACACACATGTGAATGTATATTCCATTTTCAATGAAATTTGAAAGATTCAGGGGAGAGTGCTTGCGCCTAGAAATAGAAAAATAAAAATCCTAAAAACTCATGTTTCCTCCCTAAAGCACTTTTGTTTAACATAATTTTCTTAACCTTACCACATTAATCTCAGGTGGAGAATTATTGAAAACATAATACTTGGTTGGGGTCCATAACTTATATCACCTGTGACTTTTCCACATAGGTCAGTCCCTTTCCTTCTTCTAATAGCAGCTTGAATTTTCCTTCTTGAGGTACTTTCATAATTTAGATTAGATGAATCCACCATTTATTTTTCAGAACATAAAATCCAATATTTAGGTCTTGATCCATCCAAACCTTATGGACTTTTTCAAAGATTCATGAAAATTTTTTCTCTCCATCATTAGTGTTTTTATCTTTGAGCTTCCCAACTTTCTTTTCGTATTTACTTTTCCTTCATCAGCATGGATAGTACATGCCTATCATTGTTATTTTAAAATTAAAACATCTTCGACTTCATAATTTTTTCCTTCATTAATGTCATCATCCTTCAAGTCATAGTTCTTCATTGCCTTGTGTTTGTTGAAATTGACTTTCTAACTTCCCACTCTCAGACACAACTCACTCATTTGCGCATCAATCAATTATTTTTTAGTTGCTAAAAATAGTCTTAAAAAAATAATAGGTGTTATCTCCTCTTATATATCATGTATAAAAACATCTATGGGGAAGATATGTTTTTCATTATTGATCAGAATAGATTTAATAATTCCTCATGATAATTTATTTACATGGTTTTCATGGGCCATAGTCAAATAGAATTTCTATTTTACTCATAATGAAACCCAGTTTTTGACCGGAGTCATCTCTTAAGGAGAATAGTCATGGAGTTTCACTATTCCAAACAATTATATATTTTTATTTTTTTTCAAATTTTTAAAATAACGAGAACAATAATAAGTTATTTTTTGAGATTTGATAAATGAAAGGTATAAAATATAATGAAAATATGGGAAGTATGGATAAAATATTGGCGTACACCCATGGATTCAACCTTATGATCCTTATCTCGCAACATTTACCCTTAAATTTTTTTCTATGTGTGTTCTAATCAATAAGAACCCAATTATTTATTTGAGTTATGGAATCCATTATTTCTATCATTTTTTTGTTTAAATGTTTAAATATGGCTTAATTTGAATGCCTGTTGAGATCATGGAGGTGTCGGGGGTGTCGGGGGTTGGTTCGAAGCCAGAAACCCAGCTTTTATTAGAGAAATGCATGGAGTATGGTTAGAAGAAACTGTGCAGGGTAGGCCACACAGTTACTCTAAATCATGAGAGGGTGGATATAGGAAGGCTATAAGACACATAATTTGATAAACCATGCGACTTGGGGATAAACTATCATGTAAAAAGTTCTGCAATTTTGACAATTGAGTTTTGTGTGGTTTGCGCATTGTTAGTCAAACCGTGCGAGGAAACTATGTAGGGTAAACATACCTAAAGTTAAGAATTCATGGTTGGTTCATGGTTTGGCCAATGGCAAATCCAAACAATTTGAACCTGTAATTTTTTTGGTAAATTACTATTTTACCCCTAATTAAAATCTATTACACCTAATTCTATTCCACTCCTATTCTTATAGATATCTCCATCTATTTGAGAGCTTCACCTGTGTAGGTGTTCCAGGATATTTTTTCAAATCTCCATCATGTGTTTGAACTAGGAACCCTCGGTCTCATTGGATTTGTGCTAGTAAGACCTCAATTCCTTTTTAATCTTGCTCTGTTCTTTATAGTATCAGCTATGCTATTTTGGTACAAGCTAATTTTCCCTATTAATATTTTCTTTAACCATTATAAAATTTTCATTCGATTTGAGTTGAATCGGGAGATAATACTAGAAGATATATCCTCTATGAACCTATAGTAGTTAGTCTCAAGCCTTTTTTTAAGTCGAGTGTCTATATAAATTGTTGTGTCGTGCACCCAATTATCAGAGCATCACCATGAAATGAATTTGAATCCTTGAATTAAATTGATAGGCATTACCTATGTAATTAAATAATCCATAAATGTACATTTATAGGTTATGGAACTTGAATTAGAACCACCCTCTGGGTGATTTGATAATGAATTGGACCACCATGGGTGGCTTTTGGAATTGAATACCTTTGAGGTTTCCCAATTTACCCCTTGTCATGGGATGTTTAATACTAAATTTTCATTTTTAATTGAAATGATAAATTGAATTGATAAGAATAGGGAATAGAATACATGAACCTATACGCTTTCCGTGTATTGGTTGATTTAGCACGAGATGCTTGTTATAATGAATTTCCCATGTGAGTAATTAAAAGGAAAACATTATAAGCTTAGACATGCCTTGATCCAACTTCTGAGGTGATTTTGGTTTGAATTAAATATGTGGATGACCTTTAATTGATTAAATGAAATTGAATTGATTTAATTCTTATATTCCTTGGGTAACCTAGGGATTCAATGGAAATTTTCACAAAAGAAATCAATTGGCTTGTATATTTCTTATGCCCGAGTGACAATTGGACACTAGATATGGACTACTAATGATGGAATCATAGGGGATGATGATTATATGTCGAGTGATACTTCGAATTTTGTATGGATTTCCAAGGAAAATTTCAAATGGAATTTGATTATATATTCCCTGGGTGATAGTTGGGCTCCCTTATTGGACCACCACAGATGGACCTGAGTTGTAGTGATGTTATACCACACCTAGAGCGATACCTTGGTTATTGAGGATCACCATGGATGGGATTGTGGGTTGTTGGTTTGTATTATACTTAGAGTGATACCTAGATTCCAAATTATGAATGATAAGAAATATATCAAGTTCATAAATGAATAATGAATGGAATAGTCTATATGATGCATCTGCCAAGCCAAATCACAATCTTGGATTTATTCTTGACTTACACTTTATGGATGGCCTATTTAGGAATCCTTTGTTTACCTATCTATACGGGGATGTTGGGTTATATGCCAGGACCCAATACTTATTAATTAAATGAGACTAAATTATTAAATGAACATGATTTTAAATGGCACTGGCCTGACTGTTATTTCATACACTTATTTACTAAATGAAATTTATGGAAATGAATTGGTTGTTAGAAACTGGAATTTATAGGATGTTTACCTCCAGTACCTCCTTTATTATTCTATTAATGTCTGCACTCTATTATATATATTCAATAATTAGATGAAACTTGACCTTGGTGGTTTCCTACTGGGATTTAGTGTCACACTTTATTGGGGCCACCTTGGGTACCCGAACAGACTATATGATTATAGGTAAAGATTACAGAATTCTCCTTACGATAGGTTCTCGATTTTTTTCAGAAGAAGGAGATCATTGGACTGAGCTGAGGCTTGTGATTCTAGTTGGGATACTTTTTTCCTTTTTTTAATCTTGATACATGTATTTTCTTGTATTATAGTGTACCTATTTTGGATGACTTGTAGATACAACTGATATGTATCATCATCATTGTATATGAGAATCCTTTTTTGATTTGTTTATATATATTCCATTCATTTTCATTTATCATCTGTCTGTATGATTTATTACTTTATCTGGTTATATGTTATTGATATTTTATTGTTCTACACTTGGGTGATGTGGCAATAGTCTCCCCACAGACACACCTAGGCCCTCACTGTTAGTCGGAAACCTCTATAATTTGGGGAGATGCGTTTGAGGCCATGTGTCCGATCAGGTTCGGGGCACTGTTGAGTGAAATCTAGGCCCATGATGTTATAATGTGGCATCAGAGAATTATTTTCTAGTTTTATTTATTGTTTGGAGACAATATATAGGGATATTAAGGAATATGAATTTCATAATGAGTTGTTCCTAGGCGTAGCTAACCCACGTATAGAAAAAAACAATTTTCCTCGAATTAAATTGTTTTTAGGGATTTTGACTATAATAGTTGATTTGATTCCACCGTTGGAGAATTCAATTGATTTCTAATGTTGTTGTTTATATGATTGTGGGTTATGATTTGTTTTAACCCAATGAGATTGGGGTATTCCATATCAGGAATCATTTAGGCACTTTATGGTAGTCACATTCCATGCATTATACCATGCCATTTAGAATGCATAACTTGTTTCATGATATTGTGATAGGTGGAATGATAGTTATACCTTCTTTTTTTATAGAATTTATAGAGCGAGGTTTAGTGTGAATTAGTTGGACACCATACTTTGGATGCTGAAGAGTATGGGCACTCATGGATCATAATTTGGAGAATCATTTGGTTAAACCTATTTAAAAGTGAATGTGATGTAAATGTGAAATAAATGAAATGGGAAAAGAGTTAATGGGAATAAAATGGAAACTTGAGTTCCTTAGAGCATAGAACTTGACCTAGATCTGAACTTAGTAGTGGGATGTAGGAAGTCTCACTAGATTTTATGTGATTTATACATCACCCATACATGACTCTTACTGCAGGAATAAGAGTTTGTTCTTATATAATAAGTCTTGTACCTACCCTATTTGAGTATCTATGATTTTGACCTGAAAAATTTGATAATGATCTTGAACTGAGACGTGTTTTTGGCATTATATAGGCATGCCACCACAAAGTCCTCCAGTCATACACCAAGAGTGTGGCGACAACCACACTCTAGAGGTGGTGGGTCATGGGAAACTAGTGGATCCTCCAGTACTCCAACTATGACACCAGTAATCGTACCATACACAGGTGTTGACGCACAATTATGTGATGGGTTCTTTCACTTTATATAGACCATTTAGGGATCACCATAACCTACCCCAACAATGGAAGAGTTGAAACGTGAGTTCTAGCAGTAGCATCTGCCCATGCTTTCAAGGGAGGTAAGACCACAGGCTATGAAGTCCTGGCTAGATTCCATGCTATCGATCATTGAGAATCTAGAGAATCATCCTAAGAAGAGGGTTAATCTCTTTATGTATATGTTGTGTAATGTTTCTAATAGATGGTGGGATGTTATTACTCATACGGAATTTCAACAGGAAATGGATTGGATGGATTTTCATATGACCTTATATGACTAATTATATCTCGATACGTTGAGGGATAATAGAGCCTAGGAGTTAATAAACCTAGAGTAGGGCGCGTTATTAGTGATGGATTATTCGGCCCATTTTATTAAGATCCAATGCTTCACACCTATTATGATGGCTGAAAAGTTATCTAAAGCTAAGAAATTATAGGATGGTCTCAGGCATGATATATGATCATAGGTGAATGTCATTTGGCTTACTACCATTTCTGGAATAGTGAATTAGGTGATTATCATAAGACATAACCTAATAGAGGGTGGGGTGAGAGCAAGGGAGGTTTAAAATCTAGATCTAGTTCTGCATCGACCAGTATTATGAAGTGTTGTCTGGTGCTTCCATGAGGTGATATTAGTAGTCATACCACATACATAGGAATTCAGGTGAGGTGATAATAGTGTGGTAGGATGGGAAATATGAGGAGACATTATATGAGGGGTCTAGTCGAGTGTCCATCCTACGGTAATATTGGTCATCTACATAACTTATATAGACCTTTTCCTCTGGTAGTCTGTGAGAGAGGGTTTTCACCGACTCCACATTTTAGGGCGGGGTCAGCAACTTCTCATATGGTTGGGAGATGAAGTACATCTATCCCATCAGGACGAGGTGGTGGTCATGGCCATGGTAGTCAGACCCTAGTTTTACAGCGACAACATGGTGGATCTACTTAGGGTATCTAAGAAGTATCATGGGGATGTGGTTCAAACCAGATATATGCAGTGCAACAGACCCTTGAGGAGCATGATCTCGGGCCTTCAACTACTAGAGGTACTATTATAGTAGCCTCCACATTAGAGTCTACTCCTTTTGATATTGGATATTCTCATATCTTTATATTTATGCCCAGTTGGGAGATAATCAAGCTCAGTTTTGAGAATTTTGATGGTTTTATGATGCTTGAAACTCTATTGGGGATTATAATAGAGGATGTACATCAGTTCAAGTAGTTACACTTTGAGATTTCTGGGAGTCACTTCATATGAGACATATTTTTCCTCAAGATGGAAGGTTTTGAAATCATTCTTAAGATGGATTGTTTGGTTCCCTTTCATGACTTTATTGACTTATATCACCAAAGGGTGATATTTACATCACTAGAGAGTGATGATTTTATTCACAGAGGTCAACGAGATGTACATGTGAGAAAATATAGACCCAAGAATCGTGGGAGGGGTGGAATGAAAGACTAGATTGGGATTTTCTATTTGTATGATTAGGGAACATGTCAAGATGATTTCCCTCTTGTGGTTGATTATTTCATGGATATTTTCCCAGATAACATTTCTGGATTACCTCCAGTGAGAGAGTTAGAGGTCTATATCGATCTAGTGCTAGGAGATACATCAGTATCCATTTATCCTTATAGGTTGGATACTACTAATATGTAAGATCCCAAGAGGCTACTATGGTATTTATAGTCAAAGGAGTGTTTTTGACCCAATACTTCTCTGTGGGGTTCACTGGTTCTTTTTGATAAAAAGGCAGACGATACCCTCATTCTATATGTGGATTACAAGAAATTGAACCAGATAAAGGTTAATAACATGTATCCCTTGAAGTAGATAGATGATATTTTTTATTATCTCTGAGGAGATCAAGTTTTCTCAATGATTTATTTTAGATCTAATTATCATCAAGTGAATGTTAGACTATCATAAATACCTCGCACAACTTTTCATAGACGGTATGGTCTATAAGAGTATTTGGTTATTTCATTCGGTCTCACGAATGCACTAGCAGGCTTCATGGCACCGATGAACCAAGTTTTCCACCCTAATCTAGATTTGTTTTTAGTGGTTTTCATGTACAATATCTTGGTATATTATTTAAATGGACACAACCATGAAAAATATCTTTAGATCATATTGAATACAACGAGAGAAAATAATTTATATGCTAATATCAAAAAGTACCACTTCTATATAGAGTGAAGATGAGGCAGCTGTTGGATTTGGAGAGCCTAATCCCACAGGAGAGTGTGGTTGGTGAGGACCCTCCTCCTGGTTGGACTATAGGAAAAAATGAAATTATGTGAGTATATGTTCACATATGGGTTTCTATAGACATGTGCATGGAGATGATGTAAGTCTTTCATGCTCCATCTTGGGAATCACATCCTAACATCACTAAAATATATCCATATTTTCAGCACCAGTATTGGTGGTTTGGTATAAAAATAGATTTAGCTAGTTTTTTCGTGATACATTCCACCTATCAGTAGATGAATATGAAACACTAGATACCAACTGAAATTTTATAGTAAATTCCCATTCCTAAGTGGAAATTGGATGAAATAGTGATGGATTTTGTGATAGGTTTACTGAGGTCGACCTGAGGCAATGATTTTTTATGGTTTGTTGTTGACAGGCTCACAAAGGTTTCACATTTCCTACCTATCAAGGATACCTTTTCAGTTGATGACCTTGGGAGGTTTCGTATCCGTGAGACATTACGAATTCATGGATCTCTGTTTACTATCATTTTAGAAAAGGATTCACTGTTTATTTCTCGATTCTGGAAGTGTTTGTAGAGGGAAATGGGTAAACAGGTGCTTCTGAGCATAAAATGCCACCCTCAGACTGATGTCTAGTCAACTCATACAATATAGGAACTTGAGGATATACTGTGGGCATGTATTCTAGATTTTTGGGGCTCTTGGGAGAGGCATATACCCCTTCTTTAATTCACCTATAACAATAGATTTCAATCTACTATTTAGATGGAACCTTATGAGGCATTGTACAATAGGCCAAACCGATCACCCCTGTGTTAGTTAGAGGCAGGAGTGTTAGCTATTCATGGACCTTGTCTTGTTCAAGAGACCACAAAGTAGGTGTAGTTGATTTGAAAATGGGTGGCTATTGCGTAGTATTGTTAGGAATCTTGTGCTAATATCTGTATACAACCTCTAGAGTTTGAGTTAGGGGATCAAGTCTTTTTATATGTTTCATCGAGGATGGAACACAAAAGGTTCTGGTTACAAGGTAAAAAATCACCATGGTATGTCAGGTTGTTAGAGATTCTGGAGAGATTTAGGTTGGTAGCCTATCAGTTATAGGTACATCAAAGGTACTGATCCATGCACGACATCTTCCATTTTTCTCAGCTGTGATATTGCTATTCATACTTGTCTTATTCCTTCCATCCATAGGAGTTTGAGTTACATATAGATGCATCCTTTGAGGAGAATCTAATATGTATTTTGGATCTTATCGTGAAGGTTCTTCGAGGTCAGTTTGTTCTTTTAGTATGTGTTATATGGAAGTACGACCAAGTACATAAATATACCTAGGAGCGTGAGGCTGATGTATGATAATAGTGGCCAATTTTGTTCTCATACATTCTTAAGCACCCTTGAGAGGTAAATTTAGGGACAAATTTCTCTAAGGTGGGATGTTACTATGAACTCGGTTCTTTCTTTGAGGTATGAAATCCCTTATTTCCATAAAATGTTAGTTTAAATGTTTAAATATGGTCTAATGTGAGTGACCGTTGAGTTCATGGAGGCATAGGGGTGTCTTGGATTGGTTCATAGCGTGGAACCCATCTTTTGGGATGAAAAATGGAAGGCACATTTAGACGAAATCATGCGGGGTAGGCCAAAAAGTCACTCTAAAACATACGAGGCTAAACAGAGGAAGGATACAAGTCGTACAGTTTGATAAACTGTCCGACTTGGGACACAAAGTCATAAAAAATGTCTACAATTTTGATAGTGTAGTTTTTCATATTTTACACATGGTTAGTCAGACCGTGTGAGGAAATCATCCTGGGTTATGTTTCCTATAGTTAAGTGTGTACGGTTGGAAAACGGTTTTTCCAACCATGCAACCAAACCATGCGACCATATAATTCATAGAAAATTACCATTTTACAAACAATTAAATCTATTAAATCTAATTATATTTCACTCTTATTCCTCCATACAACACTCTCCATTTGAGAGCTTCCCTTGGGTGACTATTCTAGGATTTCCCACCAAATCTTCATCTAGCGTCTGAATCAAGAACATTTAGTCTCATTGGATCTACACTGATATTTTCTAAATTCCTTTTTAATATTTCTCTGTTCTTCTTGGTATCATATTCTCTATTTAGATGAATGATAATTTTCCCTATTAATAGGTTCTTCATACGTACTTTGATATTTTCTCAGTCCGAGAAAAATCAAGATCTGATATTGGATGATCTATCCTCTAGGGACCTACGGTCTATGGTCACATGGCTTTTGTTTAATATCGAGTGTATATATATGTCATTGTTCCATCTTCCAAATTCTCAGAGTGTCTCCTTGAAATGAATTTAAATCCTTCGATTAAATTGATTGGAATGGACTATGTAATTAGAGAATCCTTCAATGGATGTTTATAGGTTGTGGACCTTGATTTAGAACCACCCCTTGGGTGAGTTGATAATGAATTAGACCACCATGGGTGGATTTTGGAAATGGATACCATTGTGGTGGGCCAATTTACCCCTTTTAATGGGATGTCTAATATTGAATTTTCATTTTTAATTAAAATGATAAATCTAATTGATAAGAATAGAGAATTGATTCCATGAACCTCGACCCTTTTCATGTGTTCGTTGATTTAGAATGAGATTATTGTTATAATGAATTTCCCACATGAGTAATTGAAAGTAAAGACTTATATGCTTAGCCATGCCATGATACACCTTCTGAGGTGAGTTTGGTGTGAATTAAATAAGGTGATGACCTTGACATGATGAAATGAAATTTATTAAATGTTATTTATTTGATTTAATTCTTATATGACTTGGGTGAAACATGTATTCAAGGACTAATTACATGGATGGACTCAATTAGATTGAACCTTGCTTATGCCTGAGTGACACTTTGACTCCTGATATGGACTTCCAAGGATAGACTCAAAGGGGATGATTATTATATGCCAAGTTATACTTGGATGTACCTATGAATTTTCAAGGATGAACTCAAAGGTAATTTGATTATATATTCCATGGGTGATACTTGGGCTCCCTTAGTGGTACTTCAAGGATGGACTCTAGTGGTAGTGATGTTATACCACACCTTGAGCGATACCTGGGTTATTGAGGATCTCCATGGATAGGATTGTTGGATTTTGGTTTATATTATACCTAGATCCATACCTAGATTCCAAATTAGTAATTCCAAGCACATGATCAGGTTCATAAATGAATAATGAATGGAATGGTTTATATGACACATCTTCTAATCCAAATAACATGCTTGGATTTGGTCATGACTTGCACTTTATGGATCTCCTTTTTAGGAATCCTTTGTTTACCTATATATACGGGGGATGCTGGGATATGTGACCATTATCAAGACGTATTAATTAAATGATATTAAATGATTAAATGAAGTTGATTATAAATGACACAGGCATGACTATTAATTCAGACACATATTTCTTAAATGAAATTGATGGAAATGAATTGGTTGCTAAATGAGAATATGGAATTTATAGGATGTTTACATTTAGTAATTACTTTATTATAATATTATTATCTCTACTCTATTATATATATTAACTTATTTTATGGAACATGACCTTAGGTTGTTGCCTACTGGGGTTTAGTCTCACATCATGTTCGGGCCACCTAGGGTACATGAACAGACTATATGATTGCAGGTATGGATAAGGGAAATCACCCTACACTAGGTTCTTTATTTATTCCAGGATCAAAAGAGTATTGGACTAATATTAGACTTAGGATTATAGCTGAGATACATTTATCCTTTTTTACTTTTGATACATATATTGTTTTTTACTGTAGTATACCTATTTTCATTCTTTTGTAGAGACATATGACATGTATCTTCATCATTGTATATGAGAATCCTTATAAATTTGTTGATTTATATTCCTATTATGTTTATTTACAAAATTTATATATGATTTACTTCTTCCTCTACTTGTATGTTATTGATATTCCATTTTTCAACACTCTGGTGATGAAAGCATAGTCTCCCAACAGACACACCTAGGCCCTCGCTACTATTAGGAAGCCTCTATAATATTTGGAGATTCTCTTGAGGTCATGTGGACAATCAGGCTTGGGTCACTTTTGAGTGGAATTTGGGTTTAGGATGTTACACAATCAACCACCCACAACCTTACTGCTTAAATATTCTAAATGAACTTCACACTCGTGGAGTATCCCCTAAGTGACTAGCTCATCACTCTCTTTAATGGGTAAAAATAATTATCCTATCCTCCATTCAGATCAATTATCCCATTTTAAAACATTGGTCCGAACGGTGGGAGGGTAAAAACTATTCAATAGTGTGAAATGAAATCAGAAGTAATGATACATGAGGTACGATCATCTCCTCAAACTCTCACTATTAAGAAACACTGGAACAAAATATAAGGAGTGAGTTCATGTGAGTTTACTCTGGATCACTATTTTTTATACATGTGTGATCCTTAGTTTATCCCCACATCATCCATGGAAGCTTGAGAGATCACTAGACTACATAGTGGGTGAGAAGAAAATAATATAATGAGGGATATGAAAAGCATAGAACAATAAAAAAGAATAAAAAAAATGAAAATTTCCATTTAACTTGAAATGAAAAAATGAAAAAAAATATAGGGGAATATAAACCTAGTTGGAAGATGTTGAAGTTTTTTACTGGGTGAGGGGAAAATTGTTGATAAATTTGATTGAGTGGCCTTCTTCATCCTCTCATTCAGTGTTAAAGATATATTCTACTTCATTCCCCATGTATATCTTGTATGGATTTAGTGGGACGTCTTTATCCCATGATCAAGTGCCTATGAATTCAATAAAGTTCATAGAATCCTTTTTTTGGTACTTCAGGACTCCAGTGTAAATCAATTATTGCCCAGTGTGATGGAAATTGGCCCTGTATTTGATTGAGAAATGAGACTGGTCTGATGTGTATGGGTCTGGATGTCATTGAAAATAGGTTAAAAACACCATAATTAATTTATTTCAAGAAATAATTATATATATATATATATATACATACATGTATGAACTAATTATATATATATATATAATATTTTTCATTTTTATTTATTTTATTATATATATATATATATCTTTTTAATTTTATTTAGTTTTCTATTTTTTTCTATATTTTCTTTTATTCTTATGTTTAGAGTGGTATTGAGGGGGGGATTGGTTCATGGTCGGGATTCCTCAGAAATTCATATTCAGGTGCGACATCAGTCATCTTCTACCGAAAGGTGTGAAAGGATCAGAGTGATTTCATGGTGGTCTTCATTGAGCTTGAGTAGGGCCCTTCAATGGTGGCATCATCCCCAATGACTAGTTTCATCTTCAATAGTGGTAAATCTTAGGATGGTGTCTCACTAAAGTGGTATTAGACCTTCAACAAGGGTGGGAATCAACCCTCTTCATCACATGATAGTGAATATGAAATTGGGTGGATGCATGTTGGTTTTTAGAGTTCGACAATGTGAGGTATTATGCTTCATTGATTAACCTTCTTTATAACCAGTAATGTTAGAGTTACTGTCCTAGAACCAACTTTTGTCTACCTTATGATAACTTGTATTAATTGTTTTTAATATTCATAAAATCCTTATCAAATCATGATTGTTATTTTGAATAACACAGTATGTGATAATGTCTTAAGAGTAACTTCCACAATGAATGGTCATATCAGTTTCCCACTATAATGAAAACCCATAAGTTCCACAAAATTATTCTTAAATATATGTTTTATATAAAAATGGAATCATTCGAGGGGAATAAATGATACGATCTATTAGGGGTAGAGACTCATAAGACCTTGATGCACCTTCTCATTATTTGCGGCCTTAGTAATATCCAGTGTAGGATATTATGAGAATGAGACCCTCGAGTAGGAAATCCACATTTATATGTGTCATAAGAAGTTCCAATATATGGACATGTGTATTTATAATTAGAGTTTAATATTATTATTAATTAGTATTATAGTTCTTTTACTTTTTTTATTGATGAAAATCATGATGATATATGTTCATTATGAGGTAGGATACATTGGGTGCGTCACGAGTAATATTTCATTAATGAAAATTGTGAGAAGGAATTTTTCCCTTCTATTCTTTAACCGAAGTTGATATCTTAGGACCTTTGATGGAAATGATATAGCCTAAACAAATCTATGACCTTGGTGTTCTATAGGTAATTTTGATTTCCAAACAGTCAAAGAAATAGACATCGATCACATAGGTTGATGACAAAAGCATGAAACCTTATTGATTATATATATAGTGATAAAAATATTATTTTACACAGTAAGCGTTCATATAAGGTATTGTGTCATTTTGGAATTAAATTTGTTATTTATGGGTGCCTTGGAATGTTTCTAGATTCTAACCTTGGACTTTGAGTTTCTTATCCTAATTAAACTGAGAAAGAGGTGTAGAGGGTCACATACTAATTGTATCCAAAATCTTAGTTAAATAATAATGTAATTTAACAATTAGAATAAATATTATTCCCACACTTGGTTTAATAATTACTCATTCCTATTTGATCACATATATTACATCACTAGTTATTCGAGAGAATATTATGTGAGAAGAATATTTAAGAAATATTTATTTTCTATTTAGCGAATATAATATTTAATTATTTGTTGTTGAATAATGAAGTGATATTTATTTATTAAATAAATAGTCATTGTTCGAGGGTCGATAAATATTGTAGAGGAATGAAACATCAATTTTAATGATCTGGTGAGAAATAATATATATTTAATATTATTTTAATAAAGAGTATTTAATTTAATTTGAAATTTTAGTACATGTTAGTAAATAATAATAATAATAATATAGACATGGGGTTCCATAGGTATTACAGAAATAACAAGGGAGTATGTACAATTATTATTTTCTAACCCTAGTGGTATATAAACCGAATTATATTATTTTATTAATAGAGACAATTCCTTTGTTGTGCATAATAAGATTCATAGATAATCCTCTCTTGTACCTAGAGATCTCTCTCTTTAGGAATTATCTCAGTAAATGAGATTGATCCCCCTCTCCCACCACTCTCTAGTCTAGTAAGATCGAATATAACCCTTTCTTGAAGCGATTCTTAGGGTGGTCATAGGTGAACGACGCAAGCGTTATGTTCTATCATGCGAGCACCCAAAGATTCCTATGGCGATGTTTGAATATTCAAGGAACAAGTGTGGATCACCAATGGAGGGAATTTAATCATGATTCATACAACAGAACGATGGTACGACGTAGTCAGATCCAACAATGAAGAAATAATTTATTTCAAGGTAATTATTTAAATGTATAAATTCATTATAAATAATAAGTGATGATGTTTAGCACTGGTTCTGGAATTTTTCTATTTTCTATATTCCTTGATTAAATTTCGGTGATCACGGAATTTATCATCATTTAAATCTTGGATTAATAATTGATTATGATGAAAAGATGAGTTGGGAATGCCCCATCCAATATTTCTATTATGTCTGGAACCTTCAAGTGGTATCAGAGGGGTCACATAATTATTTATAATTATATAAATATTGTTGATTGTTTTATTAAATTTTCGTTAGTTTTAAATTCAATTTAAAAAATTATTTAAGCCGAATTGTGAGATTTTCTTTCTTAATATTTTTTTATTGAAAATATAAAAAATCAATTAATTTTATGAACAAAATAAATTCATGGATCTCATGTGGATGTGTAGATGAGTCTTTAATGACACCAAAAGAGTACACACCATGTAACCCGGAGGTAAACACTTTGTACACATGTTTATTGAAACCTAAATTAAATTGGAATTAATTTGAGATGTGTGCATTTATTACATACAGTAAATTAAATTACACAACATGTGTTGATCAGGTCAGCATAGAGCACATTTATCTATAGTACACGTTGTGTAACTTTTGTACATGATGTGTAATCCTTTAGTCAGATATGATCTATGTACCCTCTTACAGGGCTTACATTAAAGGTGACCATGTAACTTGAAGACTATGTGCCGTGTAGCCGATGTACATGTCATGTACTCCAATTTTTTCTATGGCACGATTACAAGACAAGTCCCTAAGAGTGTGCCAAAGATAGATGCAGAGAATTATACCTGGTATGTAGCTTCAATGTAAACATTGTTTACTATTACCAAATTATATAGAATTAAAAATTAGTTTATTATACTGTTCAAAACTTATAAAAATGTGTTATGTATGGTCATTAAGTTTAGAGTACACACTATGTAATGAATTTTGTGTATATAAATGTCTAATTAATTTCTATATAATGTTCAGATCTACATATCCTTTATAAGACATATTGCACATATTACTCTACGCATAATGAAGCATAACATGCTACATATATACCATGTTCTTCGTGTGGTCATTAAATTGATAGTAAACACCATAAAATTACATTATATGTTACGTATTCCATATTTCATAAGTTTAAATAGTATTCTAGTATAATACAAGTTGGGTAGTTTAAACAGGTACTCTCCATATTTCCTCCACTGTACATTTTTTCGTACATAGTAAATATTGCATAAATTTATTTAATTTGTTTCAAATTTATTATATATGAGAATCTCAACAAAATTATGATTAGAATTTAAAAAAATTTATTAATTTAGGAAGATAATTAATTAATTCAATCTTGATTTATCTTAAATAAGAACATTTAGAATTGAATGCCAATTTTATTAAATGAATAATTTGTTGCAAGCATGTGGATGATCATGAGACTAGATTAGAATTTTGTAAGGTATTTTATTCTTTTAATTTATTATTAAATTAAATTTTTAGTCGACATCTCATATGTCCTCTCATTATTTAAGGGATTTTTTACCCAAGGTTTCTTTTATGTAAACCCCTTAACCAATATTTTGGTTCCCCTCGCCTACTTGTGAGTAAAATAATATGTAATGGATGGACCTCCCATGCCAGTAGCGGTGGTTAAAGTTTAGAGCTGAGGAAAAACCAATCCAAGAGAGATACATATGTGGATATGTAACGAACCAACCCTAGTTACCCAGAGTTGGTGTATTATTAAATAACATTGGCATGATTATAAGGAATAATGTCCTGAAGGATAGATAATTTTAGCAGTATTGTAAAATATATTACATACATGAAATTTAAAATAAAATTTATAACATAAAAAAAGCATAAATAATCCTTTTATAATTCCATTATTACCTTAGCTTAAACCTAAATATAAATCATAATATACTTCTTGGCATTCTGGTAAAATAAAATATCAGAAAGGGGTGAGCTCATATGCTCGGTAAGGATAAACAATATAGCGGAAGCTATCATAAATAAACATAAACATTTATAGAAAGGTATAAAATTGAAATACAAGCCCCTGAAACATAAAATTCAGCATAATATGGAAAATATAAATAAAATAATTTCACTTACTTATTCACATGGATATTCTACTAGTCAAATAATCACATGTAATATTAATAGATAATTTCATAATGATGGAATTCATAATTCCAAACATCATAACCACGTAGTCAAGGCCTCGTGCCAAGACTAAAAATAATAATTTTTTCAAGGCCTTGTTTCAAGACACTAGTTTGTCTCATGAGACCTACTGATGCATTGAGGAGCTATAGCGGGCTTCACCCGTCACTTACTAAGTTCAATGCATTCCTCATATGAAAATGTTGAAACATAACATAAATATTCGTATTGAAACTAGTATATGAATTGTCAATACTTTTACCATAAATCATGAATGGTATAAAAATAGAACATCTACAGTAAAACATATCATAACTTATTCGATACAATATTGAAGATTGTATTATAATAAATCAACCTCACTCATGAATAATATTTCATAAAGGATGTTGACATAGTTGAAAATGATTAGTAAAACTCTTTGAGAGAAATATTTTTTTGTGAAATCATTTAAATGTCATACATTTATAAAGGAAGTCATTTAATAGATATTTTTGAATCAAAGTGTCTTGCACCACATTGAAACTTTTGAAAGGAATTAACATTTTAAAATAATCTTATCTATATAAATAAATCCTTAATATCATTTTGAAAACATGGACATTAATTAAAAATATTTTGAAAAATAAATTATTAAAACATTTCAAATGATGATATTGACAAAGAGTCCGTTCCAAAAAACCTTAAAATATTCCTTTTGAAAACACTTTTATGAAACATGTACATGGATGATAAATCTGTCTCATTAAATACTTACACATAAACAATTTCAAATAATAATTAGATTAAGGAATTAACCCTTACATTGTATTTTCCTTTGGTCGAGGGTACGTTTAAACTGCTATATAATGACCATAGTATGTTATTAAATTATAACAGAATAATATTAATATTTATGATATCATACTTGATTCATTTATGGTTTTATACTACCCATATAATAAAAATTTCTATGTTAAAATAACATTTCGGGTAACAATCACTTTCTTTATCGTACATGTTTAAACTTGTCATTCTTGATTGTATCACTTATATCATGATTTAATTGATTATAGAATAAAAAAAATTATTTATGTATCATATATATTCATAATATAAACATGTATAATGGATAGATATATGAAATGGAAAACACCATTTATGGAGACGGTAGGCCGTACGTACGCCTAAACACCATTTCCATTTTCATATTGTATTGAATGGAAGAATGTGAATGAGATATATGTAAACAAAAAAACACACACACACACATATATATACAGTGTCATTATTATGATATATATTACATAATTATTAATAACATATATTTTATAATCATCTTTGAATGGTGAACGTAGAAATTAATCTCATCGCGTCATGGAGACGGTAATCCATACGTACGCACGAGAGACGATATCATTCTATTGATGGTGAAATAATATGTAATTTTATGGTATATTATATATAAAAAATAATTAAAATTTTATATTTATTATTTATATCAATTATACTCATTATTATACCCATCCAAATAATGAATTATTGAATAACAAACTACACCACGACATGGAGACGGTAACCCATACGTACGCACGTATGGTGAAATTATCATTCATAGGATGGATAGAATAATGAATTTGGTTGTAATGTATTTATAATAACATCTCAGTATGTAGAAGGTACTAGAGTTATTATTTTGGTATGGAAACGACAAAGAAATAGGAAGTGGAATAAGAAAATAACTTTGAAAGAGGTGATGAAATAATTACCTCTTCTTCGGGTTCTTCCATTTGATTTGAACAAAATGGATATTTAGGATGGATTTTTAATCAAAGTAAGGCCACTATTTTGAAGTGAGGGTATTTTGAAGTATATTTGATTAGGTTTTGGTCATGAAAAATGGATTTGGAGGTGTGAATTTAAAATAAGGGGAAGTACTCTTTTATAGGAGAGGTGAGGGGAACTTTAGGAAAAGCTTGATATATTAATTTATTCTATAATCATTTTAGGTTTATAATATCTCCAAAAGAATTTATTTCTAGTATAAAGTGGTGATGGGTCGAAATAATCTCAACAAATAGGTTTTATACAAATTTATATAACCTTATTAAACTTATATTTTATAATTAACCCTTAGTTAAATAATTTAACTTTTATCATGTCTTCTTGTATTATTATAATACATGATTAATAAACTTACTATAAAATGACAAGAGAACATAAAGTGTTTAATTAATCACATATATATCATTATATAAGTCCTTTTTAATAAACTTATATTTTTAGGAATATTATATCATTTAATAATATAGTATTTGTTTTAAAAACTCATTTATATCAATTTTGACACTATTTAGTATTTTGTTTTTGTGAAAGTCATAACAAGTTGATTACTTCAAAAAACATTAAATAAACCCTAACATGTCATATTCACATATAAAATTCGTGTATGACATCAAAAGTCTAAATTTAAACTTTTTTTATATTTATAATATCATTTATTTAAGTCTTTCATTAATAAGGTATTTACTGCATCATCACTGGGTCATAAATGAATTTAATTATTTAATGTCTAAAAATTATAAATAAAATACCATTATTTATGAAATCTTTTTAGATTTATAATTAATATTTATAGTATAATTTATCTTATGTGTAACCCTTTATTAAAAATGTTTTAGTTATTAAACATTGAATTTAACACTTTTAACTCTTCTTTAAATAAAATATAATAAATGTTCTAATCTAACCCAAATGGATCAAAAGGATCTTATTTTTGTCCTAAGGTTGATTTTGGTCGAATTAAACTTATACAAGAGAATTAGGACATGTGTTGGGGTAATTTTATTATTATGTTTACATTTAATTACCTTATTTACTTTTAACTGTGGTAAATAAAATTTAAAAGTTACTATTCACCAAAAATTATTTTCATCCTATTGAACCACATTTTACTTAATGATGTCAATAGTGCCTCTCAGATTTTTGAAATTCAATTCATTGAATCCATAAAATTATGTTTTATGCAAATTTTCAAATGTACCTAGAATGTGGGTAAATGTGCCTAGAAGGTGGGTAAAAAGACGTTAAAATGGTTCAATAAAATTTTCTATATCCAATATTATTATAAAATGACTCCAATGACTTAAACTGTACTAATATATGTATTATGTATCTATTTTAAGATAAATTTTTAATTAAAAATAATAATTTAAATGAAAAAGTCGGGTTTTATCTACAACACAGTAGTTTTTACTATTCATCAAAAATTGAATGTTTTCAGAAAAATTCAAAAAATTAACCTAAAGATAATTTTGATATTAAAAATTAAAAAATGATGTTTATTTTACCAAATTAAAAACATATAAGGTGAATTAAATAATTTAAAATTAGTTACCATTGTCCAAACTAGAAATTGGGTTTTTGAGAAGTAAAAACTATCTAAAGATTGATATGTATTTATATCCAATTTAAATGTAAAATTACTTAAAATGAATAGAATTTGGATTAAATGATAATAATATAGTCTAATTATACTTCAAATCCATTAAAATGTATAATTTAGCACTTTAAATTATTTTGATTAAAAAAGTTGTTTTCAATTAAAATTTAGTGTTTTTCACAATTTATCAAAATATGAAAGTTTCCAGGAAAACACCAAAAATTTATCAAAAATAAATTTTTATGTTCCATTTCTAAAGGAGATGTTTATTTGTTCAAATTTAATATATAAAAGTGTCAAATATTGTATTTAAAAAGGGTTCTCTATTAAAATGTGGTAAAATTAAATTTTTTTAAAAACACATCTTTATTCTGGATTTTTTTTTCTTATATTATGTCTAAAAAAATCATATGGCTGTTAAAATTATATAGAGTATATAAAATTCAAAATTTAGTTAATAATTTTCATAATCATTTTTTAAACAGGAAGTTTGGTAAGTTGTGGGGCGCCTGAACTCGGTTTTGCATGTGGCGCAATCTATTAAATTACTTTAAAGAGGTAACACACTATGAAATCCTAGGGTGTTACAGGATAGGTGTAAAGATAAAGAAATAACCATAAATGGTTCAAAGTATTTTCCCTTATATGTACAGTTAGTTTATCTCCCATTATATAAAATAACCATTAGTTACAGATCATGATCATAACAATTTATTATTTTATTTTTCTCAGGTTTCATGGTTATTTAATTATGGATGTTTTGTCAGAATCGCATGAATTAATAAATTAACAGGCATGAAATATTGAACTAAAATAAATTGGATTATTTGAAAACTTTATCTAAGACGTGGTTAATCAATCAAGTAAATCCACTTAATAATAACACACATGTAATAAAGATAATAACCAAATATTTATGCATAAAGATAAAATCGTTAAATTATATATATTAAGTCAGTATAACCTTCCACTAATTAAGGTAAAATTGAATCATAGTTCAAATTTATTGACTAGAAAAATTTAGGGTACTTTTAATTATAGGGGTATTATAACATGAATTTTTAGGTTGAATTAAATTAGTTAACATCAGGGTTTAACTACTAAAGTAGGAATTGATGTTACTAAGGGGAAAATGTTGATGAGATCCAATTTAAGGATTTCAAGATTGGGGATTACACTCAATAGGTCCCAGATCCATGAGTTAATGTAGTTGGAATTTTTAATTCCTATCTAAAACCCTTGAAATTTCTTAACCAGCCAAAATCAGGGTGATTAGAAGGGTAATATGGATCCTTTTCACTAGAATGTCAGAGAAAATGGATATTTTGAAGCCAATATCGAGGGATATTTGGTTTTGATAAAATAGTGGGAGATTAATAAATATTGTTGGTCAGAGTGGATACTCAAGAGGGGGGTTAATTGAGTTCCAACTAAAATTTATGTTAAAATATTATCTATTTAAAATCCCCCAATTTATAAAACAAGTTAAACTGTGGTGAATTTATACAGATAGTAAATGTTCACTTAGCTTCTCAAAGATTGATTTGGTCTCAGTTAATTTAACCACAAGATTAAACTAACTTTTGAAACTAACCTACTGATTTACAATAAGTGTAAACAGTTGCTAATTTAACTATCAAAGTAGCTTTAAAATATTTTTTTATTTCAAAGTAATAGCAGCAGAATAAATAAGATATATGTAGTATACTATAAACTTAAACTAAAGATGCACAGCAGATATAACAAGAGGTTCAGTCTCAAGACGAGACTTAGTCCTCTAAAATTTATATAAATTTGATCCACACCCTGGATCAGGGTTAACAATAGTTTACAAAACTACTCAGGCCATGCAGGGACCTCTACCACTATTCTTCGTGGGAAACAAAACAAAGACCAGGCCACACAAGGACCTCTTCCACAGTTGACGTGGGTAAAAAAGAGTAAACAATTGGTTTGAGGATTTTGATATCCTCCAGTTCAGTGCAGGATATAGGGTGTGTATAAGAAATGCAGATTACACCACACTGCTCAAAAGTTAATAAATTAATCACTTAGAGAGAGGAGATAAGAGTTTAGAAATCTCTAGTGATTATTAATGAAGCTCTGGACTCGTTGGATTCAGCAGGAATGCTTCTAAGTCCTTCTCAGGTTTTTCTGTTGAAAAACAGAGTGTCGTAGTCAGCTTGTCTTTTACAAATATGAAAAAGATCTCTTGATTCGTCGTGTGTTCTTCAGTGGTGTTGGATTGCATTCATGAGAATTCTTTGAAGGTCTGGAAAAAATATTTCTTGATCAGGATTGTTCTTCTTGTAGTTCTCTTGGTGTATGTAAGTTCTTCTCTTTGTATATTCACACTTGCTCACCGCTTCCCTTCTATGTCATGTGCTGCATCTTAGTCTTCCTTATATTCCACGAGTTCTGGTAGTAGGAATGATTCCCTTTTCATAGGTACGAGATACGGTTTCCTAACATGCCAAAAACTATCATTAAATGACATTAATTTCATTAAAAACATCAAATATGACCGTTAGTATTATTTAAATAATATTGAAAAAAAGTTAAGGAATAATGTCACAGTGATTATGTAAATGGTGTCTTCTTGACGGTATGAGGTTCATGATATGAGCTTCAGGGTATGAGCTTCACGGAATGAGCTTCATGGTATGAGCTTCACGGTATGAGCTTCACGATATGAGCTTCACTTTATGAGCTTCACGGTATGAGCTTCACAGTATGAGCTTCACGATATGTTCATGCCATGGTGTCTAGCTCACGGTATGTCATTCACGGTGTCTGGGTCACGGTGTCTGGGTCACGGTGTCTGGGTCACGGTGTCTTGGTCACGGTGTCTGGGTCATGGTGTCTGGGTCACAGTGAGTTCATACTTAGACAAATATCTGTATTTGGACATAGATAGAATATACAGAATATGGATTAAGCTTAATCGTTAGAGAGTAAGAGAACTTGAATAATAAAAATAAAGGCTTGATAATATATGTGAGATTTGTGATCATGCATAAGACTTGTAAATAATAAAGAGATTAATTAACATCCATAAGATTTGTTATCATTAAACCATGATGAGTAGTTATTATTGTGATTGAAGAGCATTAGAGAGATGTGCAATGAAGATTGAGATTAATTAACAGTAAAAGGATTTGTGATCATTAAAACATGATTAACACATGAGGATTCCAACAATCTCCCCCTTTTTTATGATCATAAATCAGATATAGGCAGAATATAAATGAAATTTAACATTAAAGATCCTAGCATAGAAAAAAAAAGTTTAGAACTGACACTTGTAGCTTTTATCCCCTATTGATACTTGTAGAGATTTCTCCCCCTTTTGGGATTATCAAAAAGTAGAGAAAATGAAATGAAACTTCTACAGCTTTTATTAAACAAAGTGTTCAAAATACAACATACAAGAGAAATACAAATAGTAAACAAGAAATGACATCCCATCAAAAAGAAAACAGTCTCGAGAGTCATCAGGGATCCATCTGTTCCTTGCCTTTATCAGCAGCAAGAACTGGTGCGGAAGTAGAAGAAGGCATAGATGCAGTAGATAAAGAGGGTAAGGGTAGACCTTCAAAAACAGATGGATCCAAGGTGGGAGTAGAAGATGATCTAGGTGTAGGTTGGTCAAGAATGACTGGCCAGATCTGGTAAAGAGCTTGGCTGACTGACATGGCAGTTGAGGCTATGGCAGGTAGAGTAGGTCCAAGGGGTACAGCAGCTGGAGAAAATATAGCAGTACTCTGCACATAAAGATACGACTTCAAAAGATTGATGAAATCAGTAATTATTTCACCACCATATTGAATAGACTTTTCAAAATCATCCTTATTTTCCATAAACTTTTCCAAAAATCTCGTGGACTCTGTAAGTTTCTGAACTTGAGTTTTAAAAGCTTGAGTTATCGGAGGGATTCTCAAATTTTCCACAAGATATCTAAAGTGATCTTTCATATCACATTTAGAGAAAATCTGGGAGAGATAAAGATCTATTTTCTTTGTGATCTATTTTTGAGCACCATTGGCTATCTTAGAATGAATCCTAACCAAGTCCAATGCCCTATCACTTTTTTAACCACTTCTGTCAAAGAAGAAAGATCCAAGACACAGAAGGCACTCTGAATTTCTTCCTTGATTATGGATCCCAGCATAGAATCATCCAAAGAAGATGTGGAGGTCTGAACAGAAGTAGGTGATGCCTTGACAGCTTTGGTTAGAACTTTGAGCTGTTTCAGAACTTTTTGCAAGCATCCAGTGTATTCATCTGTAAGCTTATTCAGAGTTTCCACAAGCTCTATCATGCGTTCCAGCATCTTGGTGTGTCTTTTTCAAATATTTTCATCAAAATAAAGAAGGTATGGATGAAATTCAGACCCAATTTACCTAGTAAGGAGGTAATTAGATGGCTCAAGAAAAGCAGAAACAGGTGCAGGAGCAGAAACAGGAGCATGGTCTGGTCTTAAGGATAACTCATTCTGCAAACTTGCTATCATATTTTTCAGATTTGCAACATCAGCGCTCAGAAACTTATTCTCTACTTTGACTTATTGAATTTCTCGGATCATCCTTGGTTGAATATACAAGATAATATTTTCCAAGATAATTGATGCATCTTCTTGAATTAACTGAGTTACTAGACGAGGTTGAGTGGAGACAATTTTCTCAACTCCAGCTAACAATGTTTCTCCAAAAAATTTCAGATCCTGTTTGGTCAGAAAGGAGTGATGCTCGGGTAAGGGTGCAGGTAAAGGTAGTGGTTCAGATTTTGGTTGAGGTTCAGAGTCATCTTCATACTCAGATTCTGATTCGGATTGAGGTTGGGGCTCTGGTTCTGGTTCTGGATGAGCTACAGACTTCAGTTGAAACAGAGAAGAAATATCCATTCCAGTTGTAGACACTTGCTCTGACTCATTCACATCATAAAAGCTTGGGAAAACAAATCAGGTGTGCACAGAGTATGAGACAACAGGTTGAGAAGCTTCAGTAGATTCATCTTTTGTAATCTCAATATTTTGAGGTTCCTCCCCCTCAAATTGTGCTTCCCTTTAAGATTCTTGAGGCTCAGGAACATTGAAAATATTCGCAGGATCATCCCTGATCTCTTCAGAAAATTATTTCCTTGCCAACTAGAAGGAAATTTCCATCCTCTCTTCAGTAGAGGGAATTATCTTAGGAACCGACTGTTCCACTGGTTGAACTTCTAGACTTGAATATTTTTCAACAGAAAGATCCTCTTCCACAGAATTTTCCTCAAAGGTTGCTTGCTGTTCTGAATCAGGAAAAACCAACTTCCTTGCAGCATTAGGATGAGCTTCTGTATTTACATCCACACTGAAAGCAGTAGCTTCCTCTTCTCTCAAACTAGCACCAAATTCCTCTTCTTGAGGTATTTCATCAGGGATAACAGCAGGGACAATAGTCCTTTCTTTTTCAACAGGAGCTGTTTCCATTTGAGGTCTTCTAGCTTCTTCTCTTGGAGATACTTCAGCAGTTACTTCCTCTTCTTCTTCTTCTTCTGAATAATCAGCCACTTCATCTGGTTCCAAACCATGATTAGATAGATTTTTAGGCCTTCTTGGATAGTCAACTGGATTAAACTTTTTATACACTTGATCATTATTCTCAACCCACTGCTTCTTCCAGGGGTTCCATCTAATATTCATTCTTTTGATGATAGGCATGGATAGGAAGAAATCAAGGTCATCTACCTTTTCTTTATTCGGTCTAACCATCCCTTTGGCAACTAACATAGCCGAAATCATCCTTGAGTAAAATAGGGAGGTGGATTTGGAAGTGACTTTGATCAGCTCACAAATATGATTGATTATATACTTTCATAGGTTGATCTTATGGCCATTCTTCAACAGATGAATCAGAAACACATCCTGATACTTCATCACAACAAAATCTCTTTTTCTTAGACCAATCAAATTTTGAACAAACTTGAACAGAAGTCTAATCTCCACATCTAATTCAGCAGCTATGGCCCTTCGCTTGGTGCCATTTCCAGTCAGGTGTTCCAAAGAAGTCTCTAGGTCAAAGATGTCGGTTGTTGGAGGAGGGTCTCTCTGGTAATCCTCACAAACTCCTTCATGGGGAATCCCTCGGCATACAGCCCATAGCCTCGAAGAGAAAGAGCAAGTTTGACCATTTATCCAGCTTGTCACCGTAAATATTTCTCCAAACTCAAAAGAAAACTTTACATACTGATAAAATTGAGATACCAATCTCAGGTAGATCGGTCTATTCTGTCCAGTGAACCATCCAAGCCATCCTTGATCTCATAAAAAATTCAAAACTAAAGATCTTCTAGACAGAAACCACTCTGGACAAACCTCTTTTTCAGGTACAACTGTACGGCTTACCAGATTTTGGTTTAGAGGTCCTTTAGGAGCTATCCTCGGTATCCTCTTCTGTTTCTTAGTGTGGCGCTTCTCAGACGAGGGTGAAGATGGATGCTACATCCTTGGCATCCACTGACGGTTCGGGCGAGAGGTAAGAGAAGGTTCAGGAGAGTTTTCGGGTAAGGAATCTAATGAAACCCTTAAGTTTTATCATTTGGGAATGTCACACGTCATAAAAACAAAAATGTGGGAAATCAAATAGCAGTGAAATAAAAAATTACGCGATACATGTTAAAATAATAAGAAAAATCTTTCACGGTGAGATAGTGAGCTGGCATTACGGTGTGATGAAAACTAGTCATCACGGTGAGACAGTGAGCATTCTGTGCCGTCACGGTGAGACAGTAAGTTGATAGACCGTGAGCATAAAATCTTGACGGTGAGACTGTGAACATAAAACAGTAACTTAGAAACAATGACTATGAAACCGTAAAGTAAAATACAGTAGTATTAAACATTAAGATCAGTAATATATTCACTAATGATTAATCATACCAAGATCATGTAGGATGTAGTCTAATTTTTCATAATTTAATGGTTTAGTGAGTATATCTGCAAGTTGATATTCAGTACCAATGAATTCCAAAGTGATATCACCGTTTTGATAATGATCCCTCAAAAAGTGATGTCTTACATCAATATGTTTTGTCCTAGAATGAGAAACAGGATTATTAGAAATGTTAATAGGACTTGTGTTGTCACAATTTATTGGGACATGTCTAAATTGATATCCATAGTCTAGTAATGTGTGTTTCATTCACAAAATTTGTGCACAACAACTGCCACCAGCTATGTATTCAGCTTCTGCAGTAGATAATGCAATAGAATTTTGTTTCTTACTACACCATGATACTAGTGACTTGCCTAAAAGGTGACACATTCCAGAGGTTCTTTTTCTATCTAACTTACATCCAGAAAAATCATCATCAGAATAACTAACTAATTTAAATGATTGTCCTTTGGGATAGAACAGTCCTAAATTGGGAGTATTCTTGAAGTATTTGAAAATTCTCTTTACAGAATTTAAATGTGACTCTTTAGGGTTTTCTTGAAAACAAGCACACATACACACACTAAACATAATATCAGGACGACTAGCAGTCAGGTAGAGTAGACTTCCAATCATTCCTCTATAAGTGGTTTGATCAATAGATTTACCATTTTCATCAAGATCCATCTTACAGGTGGTACTCATGGGAGTGTCACAACTTTTTGTGCTATCCAATCCAAAAAGTTTTAAAATATCTCTAGTATATTTACTTTGAGTTAAAATAATTCCATTATCATTTTGAAAGATTTGAAATCCAAGAAAGAATTTAAGTTCACCCATTAAACTCATTTCAAAATCATTTTACATCAGTTTAGAAAAATCAGTACATAATGTGGTTTTTGAAGATCCAAAAATAATATCATCTACATAAATTTGTACAACTAAAGCATATTTATAAATTCATTTTATAAACAGAGTAGGATCAACTATTCCTTTTGTAAAACATTTAGAAATTAGAAAAGTACTTAATCTATCATACCAAGCTCTTGGAGCTTTCTTTAAACCATATAAAGCTTTTGAAAATTTGAAAATATGATTTGGAAAATGAGGGTTTGAAAATTCAGGTGGTTGTTCAACAAAAATATCCTCATCAATATACCCATTCAAGAATGCACTCTTGACATCCATTTGATATTGTTTGAAATTTAGATGTGCAGCATAAGCAAGTAAAATCCTAATAGCTTCTAATCAGGCTACTGGAACAAAAGTCTCCTCATAGTCTATACCTTCTTCTTGACTATATCCTTGTGCACCTAGCCTAGATTTATTTCTAACTATGTTTCCAGATTCATCTACTTTATTTCTAAACACCCATTTAGTGCCTATTGTAAAAGTTCCCTTAGGTCTTTCAACAAGGTTACAAACTTTATTTATTTCTAATTGATTGAGTTCTTCTTTCATAGAATTTACCCAAAATTCATCATTAATAGCATCATAAATGTTTTTAGGTTCAAGATGTGACAAGAAGGCTTGATGTTCAACCTGATTTCTAAGAGAATCTCTAGTCTGTGTCCCTCTATCAAGATTTCCTACAACAGCATCTAATGGATGATTCTTTAGAATTCTAGTTGATCTAGTAAAAGTAGGACAATAAATTTCAGGTTCTTCTCTAGGTTCGGGTTCATTAGGAACAGATTATGGAATAAGTCCAGAACTAGTTGTCTTTATAGCAGGTTCATTGGATTTGTCATTATGGTCCAGAAAAGATAAATCTTCTTCAAGATTTTCAAGAGAGGTTTTAGGCTCATGTGGATCAGTTTCATCAAACTTGATGTGAACAGATTCTTCCACACATTTGGTTCTCTTATTAAAGACTCTATATGCTTTTCTAGTTAAATAATTACCAAGAAAAATTCCTTCATCACTTTTAGAATCAAACTTATCAAGATTATCCTTTGTATTAAGAATAAAAACTTTACAGCCAAAAACTCTAAAGTAACTAACTTTAGGTTTTCAATTGTTCCACAACTCATAAGGGGTCTTCTTTAGAACAGGTCTAATTAAGATTCTATTAATGATATAACAATCTATATTGACAGCTTCAACCCAAAAGTAAATAGGCATGTCGTATTCATTAAGCATAGTTCTCGCAATTTCTTGCAGGGTTCTATTTCTTCTTTCTACTACAACATTCTGCTGAGGTGTCCTAGGAGCAGAAAATTTATGACTATAGCCATTGTGTGAGCAATAGGATTCAAACTCATGATTTTCAAACTCATGGCCATGATCACTTCTTAGGGTTTTAATCTTAAGTCCACTAAAATTTTCTACAAATTTGGAGTATTTGACAAAGTAAGAACAAGCTTCACTTTTGTGAGCTAAGAAGTATACCCAAGTATATCTAGAAAAGTCATCTACTAGGAAATAGACATAGTGCTTCCCATTTATGCTAGAAACTCTAGATGGTCCAAACAAATCCATGTGAACCAACTCGAGAGGTTGAGAAGTTGAAACTTCTTTCTTTGATTTAAAAGAAACCTTATGTTTCTTTCCCTTTTGACAGGGATTACAAACTTCTTCATTTGGAAACTCATGTTTAGGTAGGTCTCTAACTAAGTTATTCCTAGTAAGTTTTCTAATTGAGTGTACATTTCAGTTTCCTAATCTTCTATGCCATAACCAGGACTCTTTATGAAAAGCGTTTAGACAGGTAACATTTTGCTTAGCTAAGGAATTTAAATCAACATCATAAACATTTTCATTTCTTAGAACAGAAAAAACTAAAACGTTTTTAAAATTAAAAACATTACAAGAATAATTTTCAAATTTGACATTAAAACCATCATCACATAATTGAGAAATACTTAACAGATTACATTTCAGTCCATCAAAAAATAAAGATTAGAAATTAATACTGAGTTAGTGTTACCAATTTGGCCTAGGCCGATGATCTTTCCTTTAGAATTATCACCAAAGGTGACATGTCCTCCATCAACCATTATTAAACTTTTGAAACACGAGTAATCCCCAGACATATGTATTGAACATCCACTATCCAGATACCATGTCTTCTTGTGGGAACTCTTCAAGAAGGTTTCCTATAAAAAAGATTTAAATAGGAAATGATTTTCGTACCCAAATATTCTTGGGTCCAGAAAAGTTAGCAATCAAAGATTTCGGTACCCACATTTGTCTTATGGGTCTCATATAATTTACAGAATAAAAATATTTTGAAAGATAAACTCTATTAGATTTATAACTCAGTGAATAACTAGTTGAAGCATACAAATGTCTAGAACTAGAACTTGCAGTATTCTGACAAGATTTAGGAATAAATCTATTCTTGGTAATCTGTCTTTGTCCAGGTTGGTATCCTATACTAGTAGTATATCTAGGTGCAATCTTCTTACCTAGAATTTGAGTAAGAGTATCTTTTCCATTTGTGAATTTCTCTAAGTCCTTTCTAAGTTGGTCATTTGACAATTTCAGTTCAGTGTTTTCTTTAAGCAACCAAGCATTCTTTTCCATTTCTATGTCAAGATCAGATTTATGTTTAACAGTTAAAGAATATTATTTCTTTAAACCTTTGTATTTGTATTTCAGATCATTACAGGTTTCCTCCAACATATCACAGCATTCAAACAGTTCAGATTTTGACATATTTTCAAAATCATAATCATCTCCAGAATAATAAGAATTTAAAGAAGGAGTTTCAGATGTTACCTCAGAAGTGTTTTTCATAAAACACATGTTTGCCTTATTTCTGTTTTCAGTCTCAGAAGCTTCAGATTCACTGGAGCTATCCTCATAAGCACTCCACGTAGCCTTCATGGATTTCTTATACTTATTATCCTTATACACATATGTTTTCTTGTATTTCAGCTTTAGACAGTCTGCTTTTATATGTCCTTTTCTTTTGCATTCATAGCAGACAACTTCATCAGATTTGTCAGATTTCTTCCAATCCTTTTTCCAGTGTCCCTTATTATCATACTTTCCTTTGTAATTTGATTTTCTGAAAAATTTCTTCTTCCTATAAAACTTCTTAAATATTCTGGCCATGTGAGCCATTTCTGCATCACTATCAGATGCACTTTCACTTTCTTCACAGCTTGAGCTATCACTTGCATGAATCATCTCCTTATCTTTATTCTTTGAAGTAATAGTCTTGAAATCCACTGACAACCTTTTTGGTTCATCTTCTTCTTCTTTGTTTACCTTAAGTTCTTCCTCATACATCATTAACTTACCAATAAGTTCTTTGACTGGTAGTTTACCAATATCACAAGATTCTCTGACTGAAACAGAAGTGCCCCTCCATCGGTCTGGTAGACATCTCAAGATTCTCATAATTTGTTCCTTTTCTAGAACAGCTTTACCAAGTGAATTCATTGTATTGACTATCTTATTGAACCTGAGATACATAGCAGAAATAGGTTCATCAGTCTTCATCTTAAAATTATCATATTTAATAGTATAAGTATTTAATCTCATTTCTTTAACATTGGTTGTTCCTTCATGAGAAAAACCCAAAGTATCCCAAATTTCAAAAGCATTTTTGCAAGAAGAAATTCTGTTAAACTCCTCATTTCCTAGAGCACAGTACAAGGAATTCATAGCTTTACAATTATTATTTTACGCTATCTTTGTAGGTTCATCCCATGTTATTATATCAGTTTCTGGAATTTTATATTGAGATTCTATAGCATTCCAGATATCAAAACCCATGCTTTCTAAATGAATTTTCATTTTAAGTTTCCACTGATCATAGTTTGTACCATTTAAAAATGGTGGTCTATTAGTAGCATCACCCTCAAGTCTATTATCCATGATAACTAGGTTAAGAAAAAATTTTAAAGAGATAAAAATTTAGAAAGAACAGAAATTTTAAGAACTTTAAAATACTACTAAAATCACAGTTGAACAAACAGAGTATTTCAGAAAATATTTTAAAATCCTCTGATACCAAATGTTGATAAGAGTGGATACTCAAGAGGGGGTTGAATTGAGTTCCAATTAAAATTTCTGTTAAAATATTGTCTATTTAAAATCCCCCAATTTATAAAACAAGTTAAACTGTAGTGAATTTATACAGATTGTAAATGTTCACTTAGCTTCTCAAATATTGATTAGGTCTCAGTTAATTTAACCACAAGATTAAACTAACTTTTGAAACTAACCTATTGATTTACAATAAGTGTAAACACTTTCTAATTTAACTATCAAAGTAGATTTAAAATAGTTTTGTATTTCAAAGTAATATCAGTGGAAGAAATAAGATATATGTAGTATACTATAAACTTAAACTAAAGATGCACAACAGATATAACAAGAGGTTCAGTCTCAAGCCGAGACTTAGTCCTCTCAAATTTATATAAATTTGATCCACACCCTGGATCGGGTCTAACAACAGTTTATAAAACTATTCAGGCCACGCAGGGACCTCTACCACTATTCTTTGTGGGACTCAAAACAAAGACCAGGCCACACAAGGACCTCTTCCACATTTGACGTGGGTAAACAAGAGTAAACAATTGGTTTGAGGATTTTGATATCCTCCAATTCAGTGCAGGAGACAATGTGTATATAAGAAATACACAGTACACCACACTTCTTGAAAGTTAATAAATAAATCACTTATAGATAGGAGATAAGATTTTAGAAATCTATAGTGATTATTAAAGAAGTTCTGGACTAGTTGGATTCAACAGGAATGCTTCTGAGTCCTTCTTTGATTTTTCTGTTGAAAAAAAGAGTGTCGTAGTCAGCTTGTCTTTTACAGATATGAAAAATATCTCTTGATTCGTCATGTGTTCTTCAGTGGTTTTGGATTGAATTCATGAGAATTCTTTGATGGTCTGTAAAAAATCTTTATTGATCAGGATTGTTCTTCTTGTAGTGCTCTCGGTGTATGTAAGTTCTTCTCGTTGTATATTCACACTTGCGCACCGCTTCCCTTCTATTTCGTGTACTGCATCTTAATCTTCCTTATATTCCATGAGTTCTGGCAGTAGGAATGATTCCCTTTTCATAGGTATGAGATACAGTTTCCTGAAATGCCAAAAACTATCATTAAATAATATTAAAAACATTAAAAACATCAAATATAACTGTTAGTATTATTTAAATAATATTGACAAAAAGTTAAGGAATGATGTCACAGTGATTATGTAAACTGTGTCTTCTTGAAGGTATGAGGTTCAAGGTATGAGCTTCAAGGTATGAGCTTCACGGTATGAGCTTCACGGTATGAGCTTCACGGTATGAGCTTCACGATATGAGCTTCACGGTATGTTCATGTCACGGTGTCTAGCTCATGGTGTGTCCTTCACGGTGTCTGGGTCACGGTGTCTGGGTCACGGTGTCTGGGTCACGGTGTCTTGGTCACGGTGTCTGGGTCACGGTGTCTGGGTCATGGTGTCTGGGTCATGGTGTCTGGGTCACGTTGTCTGGGTCACAATGTCTGGGTCACAGTGTCTGGGTCACGGTTTCTCGGTCACGGTGTCTGGGTCATGGTGTCTGGGTCACAGTGAGTTCATACTTAGACAAATATCTATATTTGGACTTAGACAGAATATGCATAATATGGATTAAGCTTAATCGTTAGAGAGTAAGAGAACTTGAATCATATAGTATGATGTATCATATTCAGGATCTCTATCAAGATAAGCTGAGACAAGAGAGATACGAGATCTATAATGCTCTATTTACAACTATTCTTGGATATTTGGTGCCATTTGGGCCTCATACAGTCATGATTATTTGATATATTGAACACTTATAATCTTAGGGATTAAATTCCTAGATGAGTTGCACACAGATCATGGACTTTCCTCAATATCCAAGTCCTTCTCTAGTTTTATTGTTAATTTTAACATGATCAATAATAATAAGAGTCATTAATAACTTCTTACTCTGATTCTCTAAGTGGATGAGGACATGGGGCATGACAAACCTACGGTATTTATGGTGAATAATAAAAGGAAGAAAAGGGAGAAGATTCCCATGAAATATTACACGTATAAAGATCTCAAGCACCATACTTCCAAGAATATGAGGATGTTGAGGTAGGGAAAGGAAAAGGAAGAAGTATTTTTTCACATGGAAAGAAACGAAACGTGAAGTGGAACTGCACCCAGAAGAAAGGGGAAGTTAAAGGGGCATTCAATATTGAGTACAATCATTCAATATCTAAACATTGGGTAATAGATACATCTTTTGGTTCTCACAACTTTATCCAAATGTAGGAAGTAAGTATATTATGAAATATTTATAGAGGGGAGGTGGATTTGTAAGCTTCCAATGGTGCAAGGTTAGCTGATATATCCTTTAGAGACTACAACATTTCATTGAAAAAATTAATTATATTGGTTTTTAGAGATTGTTATTATGTACCAAATGTTTCCAAAAACATAATTTTTATATCCTACCAAAATACACATGGTTTTATTTTCAAATTTTAAAATAAAATTTGTTTATTTTATAAACACAACATATGTTATGGAATGACACATTTAAATAATTGTATTTATGTATTAAATAATTAAGACCATGTATTGAAAACAGATAAAAAAATCATGTTCACACAACTCATATAACACTCACCTATGAAATCGCTATCTTGGTCATGTAAACGATAATATTTTAAAAAAACTCTATCAAGATGGTTATTTAGAATCTTTTGATCCGAACCCACTTAAAATATGTCATTATTGTTTAAAAGAAAAAATAACTAAACCACCATTCAGTGGATAGGGTGAAAGGGCCACATTGTTTTTAGGATTGGTATACACTAATGTGTGTAGACCATTTCTAGTATAATCTATAGATGGGTATTATTACGTTATAAATTTTTCTGAAGACCTAATTTGATATAGTTATGTCCACCTGATGAGTTATAAGTCTGATTCCTTTAAGAAATTAAAATTATTCAAAAATAAAGTAGAGAATCAACTTGGAAAGAAGATAAAGAAGATTAAATTGACAATTTAAACTATTATTTGTATTTTTTTCAGCACTATATAGCCTATGTTTATAACTCAAATTCTAATGATCAAATAGATGAATTTAGTGATGAATGGTCGGGTTATGTTGTTCCATAATATTTAGGTAATTCCTGAAAAGAAATATATCTAAAAATTATTTAATTTTATTGTCTAAAAATTTGATTTATAGTTTATGATAATGTCTAGATTAGAAAATGTATCTTAAGTTCTCATTTCCATGAAAATGGACTTAGACTTTCATAAAACTATAAAAAAAGTTATCATTGATCTATTAATATCATTTAGCAATTAACTTCTACACCATTCTGGAAAATGATGTTTTCTAAATAACCTAAATTATATTTTATATTTTTATTATTAAATAGGTCAAAAATAAGTGTGAAATTCTCAATTCTAAGAAAATGAGATCATATTTTAATAAAACTCTCAGAAAAAAATTGATATGCTTTTGGATTGTAAGAAATAAATGTGACACATTCTGACATGTAGTGTACTCAAAATTATGTAAAACACATGTTTTCAATTTAAAATCAACATTTTAGTTCAAATCACACATCACACATTGAATTCCTTGAAAGATCATTGGTCATGAATATCCAAGGAAAAATATTTGATTCATTATTGGAATTAAGAAACAAACTATACATAATTTTGATATTCCTTGTGGTTATAATGAGTGAAAATAAGTGTTTACAATTTAAGGTGACATTTTAGTTCAAAATGCATGTACATATCTCAATTATGATAAATGGGACTGTATTGTCCAAAAAATCTAGGGAAATAATCATTGATCCATTTTTGGCATGTATGAATGAACCGAACATCATTATGATGTGTGGTGTGGTTATAATGGATGAAAACATGTGTTTTCAATTTAAAATCATTATTTTAATCGAAAACATTCCTAATATTCCTAATTTTGAAAAAACTCTCTATGATCATCATTGAAATATATGACAATCTTATGTGATCCATTTGTGGTATATAAGAAAAAACAGCATATCATCATGATTCATAGTGTCGTTGGAATGATTAAATACTCATGTTTTAAATTTAATGGTGTCATTTTAGTTAAAAAGCACGACACAATCAATTTTGAGAAACTGAGTTCAGATTATCATTAAAATATTGAAAAATAATATTTGATACGTTTTTTGGAAAGTAAAAAATCGAACTTTATTTTCAACACGTAGTGTGCCTGGAAGGATTGAAAATTTGTGTTCTCAATTTAAAAGTCACATTTTAGTTAAAAAAGTGCATCATATGATCAATTTTGAATGGATATGAACCTAAAACTCTAGTTTTTACATTAGATTCATTCCATACATGGGTGATATAAAGAGATAAAGAAATAAATATCTATTCACTATAGTAATGGAGTAGTAAATAAAGGGTTAAAAGTCTAAAAATTATAAAGGAAACTGGATAATTTTTCCATGTTTTAATATAGTGGAAACTATCCAGGACTGAATATTCGATGTTTAATAAATTAGGTATAATGTTTTTAGGAATATTATAATTTTTTAAAAGAGAAAAATTATTTTAAATTGATTGAAAATTTGAACTAAAATATAAAAAAACCATGTTCCTGAAATCAATTATATTACATAATCAATATGTTGAAGAAATTAATTAAAATAATCTTTTTATAGAAGATGCGTGGTTTGGTTACAAACTATATATTAGTATTATAATAGTAGATTTGAGTGTATAAAACCAATAATCTAAAATATAAAGAGACACAAAAAAATTAAGTGATGTGATGATGTTAACACATCGATAGAAGGATGAATGGCCATAGAAGTTAATATATATATTGCACACATCAGTCACTTTCATCATCCTCATTGAGTCACCCACTAAGAGAAGATCTATTATCAAACCCTTTATGTTTTTATGTCAAATAAATACACCATCATCAAACTTTATCCATGACCCATGGGGATACAAGCCACCATCATTATGGATATCCCAAATATCCTTCTCAAAGATATGATATTGTGGGAAGAAACCATTGAAGAGATTAAAAATAGAATGAAAAGAAGACTATGAAGTTAAGAAGATGCTTTATTACTAATAAATTACTATTCTTGTCTTAGTATCTGAAGGCATGTGGAAATATTGAATTATATAGATGAAGATGAATATTTGGAAGAAGAAAATGATAATGGAATAAAATATTAATAAGTACAACACACCATATCTGATTGCACAAGGATTTATAAGGGGAACCATCCAAACATAATTGTGTTGAAGTCATTGTTGATATCCTTATCCCACAGGGGATATGGAATATGCCCAATAAATATTTTTTTTTGAGTTCCTTCAAAAGGAGGGACCACCAATAGTTTTTAGGAGTCTTAAAAACTATATTAGTACAATTGTATTGATCTTATTCATGTGTTGTTTTGGTTTCTACTTTTTTTGTTGTTAATTAAATATTGTTTTAATATTCTTATTCTCATTTTTTCACCATCACCTAGTATTTTTTTGACCCTTATGTAGTTTTAGTTTTACCCCAGTGTGAGATTTGCCTCATTAGGATTACCCTCGCATGATTCCCTCATTAACTTTTTGTGAGTTTTCCTTACCCTTATATATCCTCGAGTTGCGATGATCTACCCTGACGTAGCATCGGGTTTACCATTCCATAGGTTATGGTGTACCCTTACATTAGGGTACATGGTACCCTTGTGTGGGGATTAACCTAACCTTATATATAGGTCCCCTTACCTTTATGTAGCTCGAGTAAATCCTTTTGTAGGCTTTAGTTTTACGGTTCACCCTTATGTGTGTGTCCCTTGAACCTTCCATGTGTCTCATGATTACCATTACATGAATCTTGTAATTTTATACCATACCCTTTTATAGAGGTCTAGTGACATTTACATAGATTAGATATTCCCTTATGTTGGAGTTTATTACGCTTATGAATAGGTAATGGTACCTTTATGCGGCCATCTTGGTTAACCCTTACACAACATGTTCATTACCATTACACATATTTATTTTTTATTTCCCACCAGTTTATCAGGTTACTAGGGATCAAGGTTTTACGACCTTCTATTTCATGATTATTGTTATGTCGTTGCAATAACCCCTTGATCCTCATGGGTATTACTTCCTTAAAATATCCATATTGAAGTATATTGGATGGATCTAAGGTTCCAAGAGAGAGATAACTGCATTTGGAGAGCTCTGGTGGCCCGGTCATTTGACCCGTTGTAGGAGGAGTCAAGCGATGACCTTGTTCGTTGAGCTCTTCATTGCTTCATTGAGTTATTGATAATTATTTTAGAATCTTGAAATGTGTGATATTCTCTGGTGACAAACCAGGAAAAGGGGAACCTTGAGGACATCGGCTATTGAGGAATCAGTAATGATGATTTTTTCAGCCTCTTTCCCATATTCCTTGACAAAGGTTTGAATGAGCCTCAATAAGGGGGTTTCAGTCCTATTTTCATTATATTTGTCAATTTTTTGGAGGTTTCAGGTATACTACTTGTTTATTCATCATATGTGTCATGTATTTCTTTCCACATCTAGTATTTATCCAATCATGTTGTTTCTTGTAATCCTCTTTATTATTTCATAGTATAATATCATGATGATTCTTCCCCATGCATGTATTTCAATTGGTTAAAGGTTATAAATCTTCTTATCCTTTTAAGGATTTCTGATTTTGTTACTTTGAATTTTAATCATTGAATGTTCATAGATTTTTTATTTAAATAAAATATGGACTTATAATGATATCTCATTTTTCTCCCACTAGACATATTATACATTCGGTTATGACTATTTTATCACTGCATTAATGCTCCATCATTCCATTTTAATGTTATTGAGTTTCTTTATGAGAAAAAAACTCAATTTTGGTTTTGGAAATTACATTTTTAGGTATGATTTTGTTATTACCATGTTTTGTAGAATTTCTTTTAATTTTTTGAATCATGTTGTGTAGATTTCAATTTTTTGTTTTGTTGGAATCATATTTATAGAAATTAATGGTTTTTAATCCATAAATTAGTGTTGTAATTGCCACTGCATATGTGACTTTGGTCACACTTATATTCATATGAATATTTTATGATTTTAAGAATTCAACTTGAACATGATTACTATTTATTAGTTAATATTTTATAAACGTGAAATAAATTTCGTTGTTCTATTTTTGATTTTATATACCAAAATTAAATGTAGTGGATCCACACAGTTTAATACAAGTAAATCACAAAACAAAGTGGTTTTAGAGGGAAATTATGATTAATTTTTTCATTTAAGTTTCAAATATCTTATTAATTACTATAAATTATTTACTAGTGAATTTTACCAATAGTAACAATGCATTGATGTTCGTTTAGCTAGGATGTTTTCTCTCTTTTGGCTATAATTTTATTATATGATATTGATTGTTGTTTCCATGCTCGTTTACCTATTTTATTTTCCTATATTAGCTTTATAGATTCTTTTTTTAGGTGATAATTTTTTTCTCTTGTTTATGTTAGGAATGGTTTTGTGTGAGGTTTTGTCTATATAAGAGTTTTTTGGTTAATAGGGAGGTGTTTTTGAAGTGTCTGGTGTATCTAGTGTGTTTTATTTGCATATGAGTCGAGATTATTTTATTTGTGGTTTTTTCATCCACATCCTATTGGACTGTTGTCTACGGATAAGGGCCTATGGAAAGTTCAGTATTTTTGTTTGGCTAGTTATTAGATCTAGTATTCTTGTTTGTTTCTTGGCATTCCATCAAGATTCTTGGTTTTTCTATTTGAACCTTTTATCTTATTTGTTTTAGTTTCCTTGTGATAGTAATCATGTAACATTAGGAAGATAGACAAGGATGTGTTCCCTTTTACCAATTTGTCTCCCCTAGGTGTTTAACTGGTTCCCCCCTTTGTTCTCGCGATCTAGAGTTGTCCTAGGATATTTGGATTCCTAGAATGTGATCTTGATGTTTCCATTTTTTTGAGAATATATCATTTTGAATTTTTTAGGAATTTTTCTCCTGGGTTGTAGATTTTGAATCCAACCATTAAGGATTTTTTTGTACCTTATTCTGAAATTACTCTTATTAGGTTTTAGGTAGTGTGTCTCGGCGAAAACCCAATGATGTTAGGTGCTTAGATATTTTTTATTTTTATGGGTCCAGTCATATGTTCATTCAGTTTTTTCTTTTTCTATGATTTCTCTCTCTATGATTCTTTTGTTTCTTATTGTTTCATGATTTATCTATTGTTTATGAGTTTCATTCTCTCTGAATTGTAAGAAATGTTTTATTCTGGAATCTTTTTTTGTTTGAGGATGGGTATTTCTATATTTTATTGTGTTTTGCATGAATTTTTGACTTATTTCAAGGACCTATTATAGCATGTGATTTGATGGTCCTAACTTCCTCATTGACATTGTCTTAGAGTGAAACTCATGTATGTATGGGAATATAGTCTTTGTTTATAGTTGTTTTGAATTGTTTAAATTTAGAGTATGTTTCTAGATTTTAGAATATCATTCAATTTGGTGAACCCTATTTCACATTGATGCAAAGAGTGGGGGAGTCTTCGTGTCATACCCTATTAGTGATTCCAATTTAGGATGTTCCTCAATTGATTATGATAGGTTGGGTAGTGTATAATAATAATATGAATTTTGGATTTAATTTTATAAGTGGTGATATATCATGTCATTTAATTTTAAATCCTTTCTGTATTTAATTTCCATGGTTGATATTTTTTTATTTAGATACCCATTTTTTTATTTTAAATTAAATATGGTTTTAATATGATTATCTGCCTTATTTTCATCATCTCTTGGTCCTTATTTTTACCCTTACATAGTATTGGTTTACCCCTACATTGTCTCTGTATCTTTAGTTTTACCCACAGCTGAGGCCCTCATCACCTTAACATGAGTTTTCCCTACCCTTACATAGACTTGGATTGTTTTGGCCTTCCCTTATGTGGGCCTAGGTTTACCCTTTCATATGTTTTGATGTACCCTTTTGTGAGGATTCAAGGTACCCTTATGTGGGGATTGGTTTATCTTTACTTAGTGGTTCCCTAACATTTATGTAACTAAGGTAAACCCTTAAATGGACTTTAGTTCTATGGTTCACCCTTATATGGATTTCTCTTGACACTTTTTTGATTCTTAGGATTATACTTATATGAATATTGGAATCTTATACCTTACCCTTATGTAGAGGTCCCCGAACCATTACGTAGCTTAGGTATACCCTAACATGGGAGTTGAGTACCCATACGTCTGGGGGTGTGTTACCCTTATACATCCACCTCAGTTGACCCTTACTCAATGGGTTGATTACATTTATGCATATATATTTTTTATTTTCCACTAGTTTATCAGGTCATTTGGAATTGAGGTTTTTTAGTCATTCATTTATCGATTACTATTAATCTATTGCAGCAACCCCTCAAGACCCATGGGTATAACTTCCCCAAAGTCTCTGGATTGAGGTAAACAAACTGAATCGACGATGCCTAGAGATATATATCACCATGTATGGAGAGAACTTATGGCCACGAATTTTGGCCTTTTTAAGGTGAAGCTGAGAGATGACCTGGTTCATAAAGCACACTATCATCTTTCAAAGTTTATGTGACTCCTTCAACTGAATCGTAGTGTACGATCTATGATGAAAAAAACATAAACAGTGGGAACCTTGAGGACATCAGCCTTGAAGGAATTTATGGAAAATATTTCAATATCTTCTTCGACACTCTTTATTGAAAAAAAATTAGTGATCCCTATTAATGGGGTTTTAGTCCTATTTTGGTTTTCTTTGTATATTTTTTTAGGTTTTGTGTCTACTCATTTTTTATTCATCATATGTGTCAAGTATTTTATTCCTCATCCAATATTATTCTGGCCATTTTTCTTATTTTACTCCTATTTATAGTTTCATAGTAGAAACCCATGATGATTCTACCCTATAAAAATATTGATATTGGCATAATCATGTGAATATCCGTGTAATTTTACTACTTTCCAAAAAAAATCATCGGCATAAGAGTTGAACATTTTCTGATTCTTGATGCAAATAAAATATAACCCTATAATTTTATTTCATTTTTCTTCCACATACCATTATTGGAATTCTATTATGATCATTTTATCACTGTGTACTTTCTTCTTCATTCCTACTTAATGTTTTTGAGTTTCATTATGTGTAAAAACTCAATTTAGGTTCTAGAAATGACATGTTCAAGTCTTCTTTGGTTATTCCCATGTTCTAAAACATTTATTCTATTTTTTTTAATATTGTTGTATAAATTTTAATTTCTATTTTATTATATTAATTTTTATATAACTTGATAATTCAATATTCCATAATTAGAATTATAATTGTCACTCCATATGTGACTTTGTTTACTCTTGAAATCATTTAAATATTTTCCAATTTTGGGAATACAATTTGAACATGATTTATTTATATTAGTTTATATGTTATAAACTAGATATAAAAATCATTTTTTTATTTTGGACTTTACAAACCAAAATTATCCCAAGTGGATCCTCATGATTTAACAAAGATTGCCTCGTAGAGTGTAGCTTGAAAAAAAATGTCTGAACATACCATAAATGAAAAATCGAATTTTATGAAAATTTTTAAATCTTTGAAATTTACAGAGAATACCCAAAATGATCAATTTATGTTTGGAATAACCATAAATAAAATCAAGTATATTCAATGTGTTTAACCTATAAAATATTAACATATCAGACATTTAAAATAAAATATTTTTTAAATAGACATAGAACATAATGAACTTTTAAATAATACAATATAAACAAGGAAACATGTGAGAGTGTAAAATCAATATAGTAGAGATCGGTGAGGGAAAAAGGGAAAGAAGGTGATGGCACAAAACTAATAGGTATTGGGATTGTAAGTAGCCTGTTTAGAAATAAAATAAGTAGCTTCATTTTAGAAGACACACGAAGTTGTTTTTTTATGAGGGTTGTGAAATTCAGTACGTTATATCCTCTAGGGTTAAGGATTTTCTGGGTTGATTGTTCCCAACCTATAAACTGAATAAAATTATTTAGTTAATGTGTTTACCACATCATTATTCCTTGGGGAGGATGACACACATCCTTAATTTCCAAATCGACTAGACATGTGTCATGGATACTTGGTCTAACCCTATCCAATTTAATTAGGTCTGAATACTTCTAAACCAGGTTTGGATCCAGTTCAAGTATTAAATAAAATACCTGATTATTTTTTTCATCGGATTCAGATACCACTTATAGGGTACTCGAACTTGAATATATTTTTTAAAATAAAAATAAATCAATGTTCTCCATTATATTTATTGAATATTCATAATTTATATCTATATATTTTTTCAATAGTAATATTATAATGTTCATTATGCATTAAATATTTTTTGTGAGTGGAAATTTAAAACCCCTTATCCCATTTTGTTATCATCATGAACCTCTCCAACATCATTTTAAAATTATTTCATACCATCGTTAAATGTAAGACATGAAAATCCTCCCATAAGCATAAATTTTTAGTCATTTAATAATTTAAAATCCCTCCTCCACTACAAAGATAATGCACACTCCTCGATCTAGCATTTCATATAAAATTTAATTTTAATAATTTGAAAATAATTTTAAAAATGAGAAATTATTAGTAGTAGTAATATTATTTTTTGGAGAAGAACACATGGAAAACCCCCAATATAAACATGAGTATCTCACATTAATTAAGTAATTCCAAAAAAATGAATTCGAAACATGAAAAATAATCAACAAAATGAAGAATTTCAAAAAAAAAACTAAAGAAAACTAAAAGTTCATAGAGATTTAGAATGGTTCAGTACCAGTTTGGTCCTGCTTCTTGATAATAACACCACCCAACTATACAATTTTTAAAAAAACAAAAAAAAATAGAGTACAGAATGTGAGAGTTTAACCTAAAAGAAAACAAAAAGAATATTATGATGTAATAAAGAAAACATTCAAGAATTGTAAGAGAAAAATAATAATATTACAAATGGATTGATTTATCAACCAACCAATGCATAGATGATCTCCAGGTGACGTTAATTATGTTGATGAATGAGCATGAGACTACCTCTCGATCAACACTACCATCTCCACTAAAACACAACATCAGGGAATCTATGATCATTGATAGTAAGGTTGTGATTTTAATTTCCATATGAAATTGACTCTTCAATTCATCTATTTCCATATATGTATTTGTTTCTCATGAATGAAAAAATAGTTGGATTTAATTTATGATAAAATTTCACTTGATATAATCATTCTTATTGGCATGATTATTTTTTAGTCTATACCCGAGTGGGATTATTTTCTACATATATGGGGCCTTGTGTGTAGGAATGTTTCTTTTTTTTGGTGATATGTTACCTATACTTTCAGTTTAATTAATCTAACTTCATTTTCTAAGGGCTTACATGAGTCATTGATCCTTTTTCCACCCTCTCATTTGAAACTTGAATGTTGTTGGACCTCCCCAGTCGAGTTTTTTAGTCATGAGATGTTAATCTTAATTTATTTGAGAAGAACCATCATTGCATTGTTTCAGGAGAATTTATAGATTCTGTAGGTGTATTTTGGAAAGGAATGATTCTATTCTCATCTCTGATCCCTCATTTGAGATCCCACTCAAGAAACCCTTTTCATAATATTAATAGTGATTCCATATTTTATTTACTCGAAATATCATGTTTCAAGATGTTACTAGAGCAATTATCATCATTTTTTTACATACCAGAGTAGAACTTATCTCATAGTAAGTCTTTAGTGGAGATCTGGTGTGTTCCTACTGTAAGGATCCTTCTAGGAGAATGTTACTATATCCAGAAACAATAATGACACCAATCATGAGCATCAAAGAAGGTATTGTCCATCATTGTAAGTTGGCTGACCCTTTGTTCATCATTCCAAATTGTTTACATTTTGATTGTTTCTCATATTTTTGATGTGTTCTTGAATGGTGATGGATTTCTATTTTTACTCTCGTTTTTTAAACATTAATTAATATGATGGTTTTCTAGTGTTATTTTCATTCACGTAGGTTCCCAAAGGTTACGAAGCACATTAAATCATTATGTTCTTTACTACTTTCTTTCATTGTTGTTTATTTTCTTCTCTCTTCCTAATTCTACTCTTCTTCACCCTTCATGAGACATTATCATTTTTTCTATGATTTATTCTTTGATCTCAAATACTTTTAGTAACTAAACCTTCATTTGATAATCACAGGCCATTTCATGGGGGCTTACACTTGACATAGCCCCCCACAAATTGGTATCAAATCCAACGAAGAAAAAATGGAATTTATGAAGTAAAAAATTAAAAAAAATAATTGTGACAATGATTTTAACTATAGGGTAATTAAGAAAAGGGATATTCTAGTGCAGTAATGGCTTATCGATGAATTTCATGATCCTAAAACCCCTATTCACCTAGTCTACCAATGAACAAACTACTACCACCTACAAATACATATTTGTTGATGTTATTTAGAAGACCCATAGTTCCCTTTTTTCCTTAGGTAACAAGGGGCATAGGGAAATATACATTAAGACATTCACTCAGGAAATATGGTTGAAACTAGACAAACTATACATGAATGCCTCACTAATTGGTAACCTATGAAGAAACATTGAATATTATCATTTTAAGTGTGCCTTAAAACCTAAAACAAATCCTATTTTGATGAATTATATAATATTATTCTTGATTTTTCAAATATAAATGTATCTATTGAGGATGAATACCATTCCATGATTCTGTTAATCTCTCTTAATAGTTATTATAATAATATTTTTGAAACCATTATGTATGGTATTGAATCCTTGTTCCTTGAATTGGTTAAATCATCCTTGTTGTCTAAAGAGTTTCATACAAAACCTAAAGTAAAGGGTGAGGTCGAGACCTGTTTTACAATGTTTAGACTGGAAAACAAGGGAAAAAGATAGATAATTGTAATAATGACCTGACCTATTCTAAATAAAACCACCCATATGATTTAATTAAATGTATTATTATGTAATATGGTTATAGAAAACACATGCACTTCTTTGGTTTTATTAAATATTATCAGATTTAAAATACTGTTAAGCATAATTATCATTGATAAAATAGTCGTTGAATAATGATCATATGATTAGTATGAATATAGGGTTTAACAAATCCAATTAACACAAAAAAAGTAAGTGATAGCCTCAACCAGTGTGATTATACCCTAGGAAGCCCATTTATAATATTTTCCAAGGGAGATAGCATCACTGGGATTTTCCTTTAACCAATACTAATCTAGGATCCAACAACTTAAGCATGAGCGAAACCGTTTACGGCAGAATTTCATGCTCATCAAGATCAAAACCCTAACCATGTACATTGAACCACGCCATGAAAATCTCACTATCGTGCACCATACTCTTAGGGATTTTTCTGGTGTATTAAATGGATATGTCTCAAGACCAAAATAATATAAATATATATATTTTATAGAATAATTTTTATATTTACTTCTTATCATTACATTATAAATGGTTTTGATGTTTCTACAATAACATATAAATTGTTTTATTAATTAGTATTAAATTTCAATTAAGATGTTTATTTTTATGAATTAATGGATTTTTAAAATAAAAAATATTTTAATAAAATATTATTATTGAATAATTTTTATCAAATATAAATGATCATATAATTTTTATGATGTCAAATATAATTTTTATAAGGGTTTGAAAACTGTTATTATAAAAACCCAACATTTCTCAATAAATATCGATAATTATTTTAAAAGTGAAAATTTAAATATTTAGAAAATTATTTTGAAAAAATGAACATTATTTTTGGAATCATAACATCAAAATTATCCAATAGTTAATTTTTCATAATTTTATGAAGCAGTCGAATTTTTTGGTGAAAATTTTATACATTATAAATATACAGTGTGTATTATGACGTCATAATGACCCAAAAGTGATGTAATAAATACTATAAAAGTTATCCAAAAATAAATCTATGTTTTCCCATTAAAATAAAGTTATTTTCTATTTATTTGAATAATTTTATAAATCATTTATTAATCCTTTAAAACCATTAATGTATTTTAATGTTTTAAAATCATTTGTTTGAGAATATGACCCACTTTCGCATAAGAAAGGGTGTTATTTCATTATTTTAGGACCATGGACTTATAAAATAATTAAAAACACCTCTATTTGGAATAAAAAATGGTCAAACCCCCTAATAAGGTTTGTGTTTTTTGTTATATTATTATATGGAGTCCAAAACCTTAGTGTCAGAAATAATAATGAACTCCTCACTATTTTCCTATATAAATCCACCCAAGATCCAATTTATCATCTCTAAAAATCCTTGGAGTATGTCATTAATCTGACATAACCTCTATATATTCCTCCCAAGGTCCCCAAATCTCTCAATAATCTCCTCCAAATCATTTGGAACCACACTCTCAATGTAAGGGATCCCCCTTTTCTCAAATTTATTCAAGAATCTTCAACATTTTATGCCCTTTTATTTTCAATTACTAATGTTGGGGTGTGTTTTTTCACATTAACCATACTTAAATTATTATTTATAAATGATTATATACCCCTTTAACTCACATTAATCCCCCCCATGAATATTTATCTTCCCCTGTTATGCTGCTTAAATTTCACTGTAGGATTCCATGCCAAAAAATGTGTTGTGAATACTCATACCCAATTCATATCAAGTGTTTTCACCTTTATAAACTTATACTTATTTGATTTGGGACCTACATGTAATCATTCCACCCTCATTTATTGTGTAATAAAATGTGATGAAAAATTATTCCATGTAATATGATCTATGTGGCACACAAAAGTGTGATAATGAAATGAAAGTGATGGGTACACCCGAAATTATATAGTGTTCCAATGAATTGGTTAATGTTTAGTCTCATGAGACTTCATGTTAGGATAGGTAGTAAACTTGATTCCATAATGGGAATTTTTCCATCATTATGTCTTTTCATTTATCCTTGACCTATTTTTATGATGTAGTGTTTTAAGTTGTTGCCACATTTCCCATGTTTCCTTTATAATATCATGTCATATCGTGCCTTATTATTCATGTTTATGATTCAAATTCCTTTTTTATCATGTTGATATTACTATTGTCTAATATGCATTAAATTCTTCATTATTTTCCATTTTATTCCCTTATTGGGATTTATAGCTCATACCTTTCTTATGTATATTCCCAAGTTATCCCATGTTGTTTCAAGTATGAAGGAATTTTATGAACATGTTAAGGAGGTTTTCAATAAAGATGATGTATTTACTTTATTAAGTTTTTATATTAAGTACCTAATTCCCAAATATAATCTAATTCATAATATTCTAGGTATTATTATGTGTAATATTATGTAATAAATAATGAATTAATTTCTAATAAAGAGAAGTGTTATCATAGTTGGTATCAAAGGAAAAGTTTAGTTATTTTTGGGATTGGGATTAGAAAACTCTAGAGAAAGATGAAGGGATAAAAATAAGTATAATAAAGCATCCTAAAATTTTGGTAAGTATAAAGTAAGTTTTTTATCAAGAAATTATATCTCTATCTAGAAACCACAAGTGAATTTGGATCTGGAAAATATATATATAGGGGTAAAACCTGAAAACACCACATTGACCTAGACTCATCTAGGAACTTTTCCAAAAAAATGGGGCTTAATACACACCTATTTTGAAACTCCAAGTTTATATTCTTTGGTAAATTCATAATCTCATTACAAACCATTATTATGGAAACAAAAAAATGACCATAATAGTCTATGTTAGAAAATAGATCATGGATAACATAGATTGAAGCCTAGAAATTCATAACATAAGGACAAAAATGTCGTTTATAAGTTATCCCTTTAATGTAATTGGATTCTCATTTATGAGTTTAATATTTTTAAAACCCTCAACCCTAATTTTCCCTTTATTCTAGCCAATGTCTAGAAATAGTAGGAATCAGGTAAACAATCGATGTGACAGGTAATGTGATGGCTGCCCCTGATGAGATGTCCAACCCGATGGGAGTGAGAATCGTGAAATTTGTGATGATACACTATTATATGACTAAAGTTCTGAATAGAACCCTAGATTAGGAGGAGTTCCCAAACCCCCTAAGAAAGAACAAGCTTCAATTGAGACCTTTATGTAAAAAAGGCCTCTGAATTTCAATGGATCATCGTATCCCTTAATCATAGAAAAATGGATCAACTCTATTTATATTATCTTTTCTATTCATAAATGTTATGAACAATATAAAGTTATGATGGATTTGTATCAGATAGAGGGAGAATATGATCAGTGGTGTAAATTGATCAATACTATGAATCCTGATTAAGATATCAAAGCGATGGGGTGGAAGGAATTATGGAAAATGATTTTTAATAAATATTTTCCTCACAATAACCAACATAAAATTGAAATGGATTTCCTTCCCCTCAAGAAAATATATGATGAATATATCAGGGTGTATAAGTCTAACTTCAATATACTTGTGTGATACACCTATATTGAGTCAATATGGTTTCCATATGACTTTTCCATTCCTTCATGTTTTGAAAATCACAAACACTCTATCTTAAGGAAAATTTCTTTTCTCATGTATTTTATATTCATAAGGAAATTTTTCCTTCCCCAAGGAAATTTATCATACCAGGTTTTCATTGTTCATATTATAATCTAAATCATTTTCCTTCTAAGTATAAAATTCGGTTTCGTAACTAAAACCTCGGAATCTTATAAATACTTTGATATAGAGCATTCTGTTTTTAGGATCCGAATTTAGGTTCTGAATTCTCTGAATTCAGACTCCAAACTTTATGAGTTCAGACTCCAAATTCTCTGAATTCAGACTCCGAACTTTCTATCTTCAGACCTCAAATTATCTAAATTTAGACTCCAAACTTTTTGAGTTTAGACTCCTAATTCTTATGAATTCAACCTCTAAATTTTTATGAATTCAGACTCCGAATTTCCTTGAAATTCAGTGTCTAAAATTCTATTGAATTCAGGTTCCAAATTCTTTTTAATAAATAATTCGAATACTCATGTATTATAGACACTGAATGTGTTTTTGGTTTAATATGAAATTTTATTTTTCCTTACATTTTGAAAAAAGTATTTGGTTAAGCAACCATATTTTTTCTTACTCTTGTTTGAGTTATAAAATGATGGTGTTCATTATGTTTCTAAACAACCATTGTTTGAGTGACACATGTACAGGTCCCTCCGAAATTCAAGGAAAATTATGATTGTTGGAGGAGGGATCCAACCATTGAAGATGTTTATATAAATCGCATCTCATTTGATAGGGCTCATAACTTTGATGAACAGTTCTACGACTCTAGAGATTACATTCTATGAAGTGATTTCTAGAAAGAAGCTTTCATGATTTGTGCGTACTGAACATCTTGTTAATAATTTCTTCGTGCAACTCTAAATGTTACAGAGTAAATTCAAGGGCTTCCGGGGATAGGGAGATAGATGTGCTGACTACCTTGATGTTTCAGGGCTTGCGGGGATAGCAAAACAGATTCTGATATTTGTATCGAGTGATTACCGTAGTGTGGGTAAGACAAACTTTCTTGAAAGTATAAATCAAGATACATTTATCCAAGGTTGTTGGATACCCTTCTCTTTGGGTTAAAATATTTACTACTTGTTACTTGTATTGTTTCGAGTTTTCTGATGCATTTTGGTTGTTGAGGAAAGTGTAACTATCTTATAATTTCTTATACTTGTAATCTGATTAATAAGATTCTATATGCTTTAAGGTAGAATATTTATCTTTGTAAACTTTTCATAAGTTGAATTTCCGGAACCACATTTCCAGAATCAAGCAAGTTTGTAGAACTAAGAGGTCTTGTGAATTTACCTTGTTTAACTTTGTTAAACATTACCATATTTAAAAGTTCCAAAGGAATTTTTTAAAGTATACAATTCACCCCCCTCCTCTTGTATATTAATCATCTATATCATTATTTCGATACTACAATCAGTATCATTTCGATACTAGAATTGGTATCAGTGCAGGTCTCTGAAATACTTATATTCACATATAATTTTTCTTGCTCAAGTTTTTCATTGTTCTATATTTTCCTTGCTTAGGATATTTTTATCCTTATTTAAAAACAATTATTACTAACAAGTTTGTGTTGGAATATTTTATTTAAGATGGAAGGAATGAACATTGGTTCAATTGACAATATAAATCCTACTAGACAACCAATTTTTAATGGTAATGACTATGAATATTGGAGAGATCATATGAAGACTTTTGTTATTAACACTGGAGTGGACAACTTTGTTATTCTTACCGGAGATTACAAGATTCCTGATAAGGAAGTCAGAACATTTACTAATCAAGAGAAGTCAGAATATCAACTTAACTATAAGGTACAAAATACTTTGTTGTGTTCCATGACTAGGAATATATATAGTCAGATTTCTTCTTGTGAAGCTGAAAATTTTATTTGGAAGAAGTTTAAAGTAACTCATTTTGTTACTTCCAAAATTATTGAAACTATAAGATCTATGATTAGACCTGAGTACCATGGTTTTTTATTTCCTTATTGAGAACGCATATGTAAGGTACAACAAAGGTTTATGACTATTATTAATAGATTACAATCTATCAGTGAAAAATGTTTGAATGATGAGGCACTTGTAAACAAGAATATAGATATCATGCCTAATGAGTGGGAATCCAAGAGGAAAACTATAGATGAGAATAGGAAAGTCTCACATATCACTCTTGATGAAATTTTTGGAACTATTCTTCAACATGAGACTAGAATAAAGAGAGATATTGACAATGTCAAGAAGAAAAAATGGAAATGGAAGTGTTTCTTTTACAACTCCTTCTAATCATATGAAAGCCAAGACACCTGAGAGAGTTACACGATCTATGTCTAAGAAGGTTACTGTTTTATCTGAATCAAGTGAAAGTGAACATTATGAGAATGAACTATCTAATCTTTCTCAAAGGATGAACAAGATAGTTGAGAAGAAATACTTTCAGTATAGATACAATAAGAAAGAAATAAAGGATAAGAAAGACTCTAAAGTCACTTGTTATGAATACAAAAGAGTTGGACATATAACGACATATTTTCCCATTCTTAAGATAAAATATAGAAAGGAAAAGCATTCTTAGAGGAATAGAAAGAGGTACTACAAAGATAAAAGATAAAAAAAAGTTTTTAATGCTAATAACACCTGGAGTTCTGGTGGTGGAGACTCTTCTGATGAATCCTCAGATTACAAATCTTCTGGACAGAAGAATCTTGGTCTAATAGCTAAACTACCTATTGAAAATCATTTTTTAATGGAAAAGGTAAATAATTTTTAATCCATCACTAATTCATCCTTGAATTCTAATTATAGTTATAGTAAATACTATGAATCCTTAGATGAAGAATATTATTCTGATGAAGATAATAAATTACCTACCTATGAAGAAGTTTCTAGGTTTGATAAGCTTCTTGAGAATGAAAATTATAAAGTCATGAAAAATGATGATAAGTAAAACTCTAGGATTTCTATTCTTACTAAGGAAATATCATATCTTTCTAAAGATCTTGATAGTAAACCCTTGATTTTGAAAAATTTTCAAAAAACCTTGAGGAAGTTAATTCTGAGAAGGATAAACATTCTAAGGATCTAAAAAAAGTAATTTCTAAGAAAAATGTTTTCGAGCCTAACTCTAGTACTAAAAATGATGTTTATAAGGATAAGAACTTATTTATTAGACTAAAGTCAGAAATATTTTCCATGAGGAAGTGTTTTTCAAACATTACCTTTGGGAAGGAAAATTTTTATAACATGTATTCCCAAATTTTACCTCTTAGGAATAATTTTGGTTTTGGTTATACAAGTTCAAAACTGATTTTCAGTAACAATTATTTTGTTCCTCAAAGTGCTCTATTATGTACTAAGTGTTAGTGTGGTTGGAATTGGTCAAAAACTTATTCCTTAAACAAAACGCAGTCTATAGGTTTTTATAAAGCCTATTTTTTAAAGAAAATGTGGATTCCTAAAATTTTTCTTTCTGAAATTTCTGGATCCAAGAAAGTTTCAGTTCTGAAAGGCTAACACTCTTATTTTCATGAAAATAAGGATAGTACCAATAGAAATACTTGGTACATGGATAGTGGATGTTCCTGGAATATGACTAGTAAAAAAACGTCTTTTAAAAGATTATCAAGATGAAAGGAGGAAAAGTAACTTTCAGAGATAATGATAAGGGGGAAATTATTGGTATAAATAACATTGTTTTTCTTGGAAGAACTTTGATTTAAAATTTTTGGTTTGTTAAGGGTCTTAAGAACAACCTCATTAGCACAAGTTAATTATTTGATGAAGTTTACCTTGTGAATTTTAGGAATGAAAAGTTCTTAGTTCACAATTCCAAGGAAGAGTTTATTCATTCTGCCCATAGGCAAGAGAATGTTTACACACTAAACTTATAAGACCATAGGAGACAAGATCTACCTTGCCTTAGTGAAATCAAAGATCATTCTTGGTTGTGGCATAGAAGTTTAGGACACTATAATCATAGGAACCTATACAAACTCTCTATGAAAAGATTAGTTAAGGATCTACTGGAGCTTGAATTTGATTCTTCAAAAGTTTGTGATTTTTGTAAATATGGAAAGAAACATAAATCAAGTTTTAAATCAGTCGGTGAAGTCTCAACTACTGATGCATTACAGTTAGTGCATATGGATCTTTTTGATCCAACACAAACTGGAAGCATTAGAGGCAAATATTATGTATTTAACATAGTTGATGATTACACTAGATTTACGAGGTTCTATTTTCTAACAAAGAAATCTGAAGATTTTTCTTATTTCAAAAGTTTTAGAACCCAAGTTAAAAATGAGAAAAACCTTCCTTTGATAACTATTCATAGTGATCATATACATGAATTTCAAAATTATGATTTTGAAACCTTTTGTAGTAGAAAAGGCATTACTCATAACTTATCATCACCCAGAACACCTCAATAAAATGGTGTCGTTGAATGAAGAAATATAATTATTCAAGAGATAACAAGAACCATGTTTAGTTAATATTCGGTGGCGAAACATTTTTGGGCTGAAGCTGTAAGTACTTCTTGTTATACTATAAATTGTGTTTTGATTACACCTTTTCTTAATAAAACTCTTTAGGAGTAATGGAATGGTAGAAAACCTAGACTTTCCTACTTCAAGGTTTTTGGTTTCAAGGTATTCATTCTGAATACTAAAGATAATCTACACAAATTCACACCAAAATATGATGAAGTAATTTTCTTAGGGAACTCCACAACTTCTAAGGCTTATAGAGTTTTCAATAAAAATACATGTACTATTTAAGAAACAATACATGATAAATTTGATGAAACTGGTCCTTTTGTTTTTAAACAACCTCAACCTACATCATCAAATGTGTTTTCAAAAACTGATTATCAACCATTGTTAGAATATCCTTCTGATAAGGAAAATGTACAAGAAAATATTTCTGAAGCATTTACCCCAGAAGACTTCATACCCTATGTTGATGAACATGTTTTAAAAAACCCAAATCAGTTGTTTCTAAATAATCATCCCAGTGATAGTATCATTGGTGATGTAAGTAAACCTGTAAGGAATAGAAGTTCCTTAAGAAATAAAGTAGAACATCTATCATTCTTTTCCCAATTAGAACCGAAAATTGATGATGAATCTTTAGGAGATGATGATTGGATAAAATCTATGAAAGATGAGCTAAATTAATTCAAAAGGAATAAAGTCTGGACCTTGGTTGAAAGACCTAAGGAAACTTCTGTTATTGGAGTAAAATGGGTCTTCAGAAATAAATGTGATGAAAATGGAATCATAGTAAGAAATAAAGTTAGATTGGTTGCTAAAGGCTATAATCAACAAGAAGGAATAGACTATGAATAAACCTATGCTTTAGTATATAGACTTGAATCTATTCGTATTCTACTTTCCTTTTCAGCATTCTTCAATTTCAATCTTTTTCAAATGGATGTTAAATGTGCTTTACTTAACGTTTTTGTAAAATAGGAAGTTTTTGTTGAAAAAACTGTTGGTTTTTAAAATTCAAAACATCCAGAACGTGTTTACAAACTCACCAAAGCTTTGTATGGACTTAACAAAGCCCGTAAAGCTTGGTATGATAGACTTACAGGATTTTTTCTTCAAGATAATTATGTTAAGGGAAATTTTGATCCAACCCTTTTTATAAAGAAAGATAAGAAAAATGATTTGATTGTTAAAATTTATGTTGATGACATTATATTTGGCTCAACTCAGCAATTTTTAACTGATTCCTTTGCGGATCTAATGAAATATGAGTTTGAAATGAGTATGATGGGTGATTTAACATTTTTACTTAGTTTTCAAATTTCTCAAAAACCAGAATGAATATATATATCCCCATATAAGTATATTAAATATCTTATTAAAAAGTATGTATTTGAAAACACTAAGAGTATAAGTACTCCCATTGGTACCTCAAATTCATTTGATCTTGTTGAAGATGGGAAACCAGTAGATCAAACATCTTTTAGAAGTATGATAGGAAGTCTACTTTACTTGACAGCTAGTCATACAGACTTAATGTTTTCAGTATTCATATGTGAAAGATATCAATCCAATCCTAAAGAATCTCATTTAAAGGCAGTGAAAAGGATTTTTCTCTATCTAAAGGGAACCATGGATCAAGGACTCTTTTACAATTCTGGAAATGTTTTTGTTTTAGAAAGTTTTTTGGATTCTAACTTTGGTGGATGTATAATGGATAGGAAAAGTACATCCAGAACTTTTTATGTCATAGGAGATTAATTAGTTTCTTAGTCATGAAAAAAACAACACTCAGTAGCATTTTCCACTATTGAATCTGAATATTTAGCAGCTGTATGTTGTTATTCTCAAGTGTTGTGGATGCAACACACACTCACATATTATGGCATGAGATTTACCAAAACAAAAATTCTGTGTGATAAAACTAGTGTCATTTCATTAAGTAAAAACCATGCACATCACTCTAGTTCAAAACACATAGATATTAGGCATCACTTGCTAAGGGATCACACACAAAAAGGGTATATCATTCTTCAATTTATCAGAATGCAAGATCAACTTGCTGATATTTTCACAAAATCTATACCCTCTGATAGATTTTAATACATTAAACATAAGATAGGAATGATAAACGTAATGTTATCATCCTTATTAACTTCTTGTTAAAACCTATCTCCTTACAGTAACAAACTCCTTTTCATAGGGTGAGTACATTTATTTTTCGCAGTCTAGAAATTTTTTCATTTTTAAGATTTTTGTACTCAAAATTTTTGTAATGAATATTTTTGTACTTAAAATTTTTTTAATGAATATTTTTGTACTTAAAACATTCATAGTGAATATTTTTGTAAATAAATTTTTTGTAATGAAGAGTTTTGTATTTAAATTACTTGTCATGGAAATTTTCATATTGAAAATTTTTCAGAATCTAATGTTCTCCAAGAAGAGTTTTCCTCATTACGAATAATATTCATAGAAATCTAAAAGGTATATTTCCTTTCTTAAATTTTCATAATAATCTTTTACTTGTTGGTATTTTCATCGGTTCTTAAATTTTCGTATTCACTTTTTATTAAATCCCATTTTTTTTCTTAAAAAACCTCAAAAGATCGGATTTTATCAAAATTTACTTTCAGCTATAATCTCAACCATCATATCTGATCAGAAGGTTTTCCAACTCTGGGATTGAGTATGGAAGCTGAACTGTCACCTCAAATGCCTATATAAAGGACCCCCCCAATGGTTTTCCCACATCGAAACTCATTCTCGTGAGTGCTGAAGCTTTTCCCTCCTGCATATGCCCGTTCCAAACATCTCAAATCTTTCTTACTTATGAATGTCTGCTAAAGTCTCCTCTGAGAAAGATATTTCAACATTCAAACCAATCTATGAATGTACGATATACAGTTAAAGTTTAGTTTATCCAAAGTTTTTTCGCAATGTATGATTCTACAATCTCTAATAATATAAAGCTGAATGGGTGGGAAAGTGTTTGCCTTTCAAAACCAAAAGATCAGGATTTAGTATATCCATATTTTTTAATAGAATTCTATGAGTTTGTAATTTTCTCCAAGGAAGAAGGGATGAGTGAGTTTTCTTTCAAGTGTTATGGAAAGATATATTCACATTCTTACACCAAGGCTGCAAGCTTGGTTGGTATTCCTTATGAGGGGGAAGTTGATTTTTGTTCTCATAAGCTGCCTAATGTTCAAGGAAGTTTTAATAAGGTGAAGTCCATGGCTTGCATTGGTCTCTCAGAAGTATATACTCTGAAGATTCTTCACCTAACTACAAATTATTAGATTCTTGAATTGTGGGTTCAAGGATTCATTCTACTGAGAAAAGGAGACAAGGATACTTTGAAGAAAATTGATATGTACATTCTGGATTTCATGGCAAACCTAAGGAAGATAAACTTGGTTAAACATATCTTGGTTATGATTGAGAACAAAAATAATGGAAATCTGAAGGCTTAGATTATTATATATCTGGTCATTCTATCAAAAATGATTGTTTGGTGTTTAGAATCCTTCAAAATCCCTTGCAAATTTAAGTCGAGGAATTGAAAAGTTATGTTGTTAAGTGATGACACATTGATAATAATAAAAGTTGGATTTCCCATAGAATCCAAAAATTTCGATGGCTTGCCTGAAGAGGAAGCTGAAGTTATTATGAAGAAACCGGAGGTGGCTGAGACCTCTAAAAAGGGTGGAAGGAAGAGGAATTTGAAGGATGTGGAATAGAAGGAAAAAACCCCAATGGCTAAAGAAACCCAATCCACACCTCTGAAGCCAAAAAAATAAAAATCATATCCTGATGAAGTTGTAGCAATGTGGAGAGAAGACAAGAAAAATCAAAAAGAAGCGGAGCATAATATTGGCTTGGACCCTGCTGAAGTAAAATCTTTGAGGGAGAAGATAGATGAATATCTTGAGAAGCAATAGAAAGAAAGGAACCAAAAGAAGAAGTCATATGAGGCTGAAATATTTCAATCCCTTATGAAGGATGTTGAGAAAGCTTCCGAGAATATTCCAGTACTAGAATGCTTCCTAATAGAACCGTTACCAGAGACTCCAGGAAAGAAGTTTGTGACTTCGGAAAAAGTCCATGAAAAAGAAGTAGGATAAGAGGAAGAAGGCAGTGATGATACTGAATATCTGATAAAGAATGTTGAGGATTTTCATGATAAAGAAAGCCCTTCTGAGAAATTATCATTCCAAACCTCTCAAGATGAATCATCAAATCTTGTTACTCATGGGAAGGATGAAAAAAAGGTTGAATACGCAGTAGACAAACCATCTGAAGAAGAAATCATCAATAAATATTTCATTCTCCTAGAGGATGATGAGGCAGTAGCTGAAAAGGAATAATTTGATGAAGACAAAATCGTTCAGCTATCTGGTAGTGAAAATTAATCTCTTGACCAAGAATTCATTCTGAAGGTTGATAAGGGAAAACAGGTAGTAGTTGATACACCTACCAAGGATGTGGTAAAGAAGAAAGATTTTGGTGGTTCTTCAGAGAGGAAAGTTGCTGAGTTAGAAAAAGAATCCTCACCAAGAAAAATCTATGATTCGGAATTTTCCTCCCTTGGACATGATTTTGTAGTCCAGTCTTTGAAAAAGCTTGTTGGAACTATCCCTATATTTCCTAGTATATACTTGAGATGCCAGATGCTTCAACACACCTTAAATCATAAATCAAATTCAGTATCCATGGTTATGGATAAGTGTGTCAAGCTTGAGGTGGATTTCAAAACCTTTTTTATAAACTATGAAGCCCAAAAAATATCTTATAAGAATATAACCAGTTGGTCAAAGAAAATTATAGAAGAGATGAGAATCATTGATGAGTTCCAAGAAAGTTTCAAGGATGCATTTGACAATGAAGATGTGAAGATCAAGGATCTCACAAATAGATTTGACGAAAAGCTAACTCTGGAACCAAATTCTTGGATACAAAAAGTGAAAGATTAGAATGGTAAATTATATTTAATTTCTCAGAGTTAGAAGAGGGAAAGAGATCTTGGAATCGAACTTGAGGAAAAATTTTCTAAGAAAGAAGAAGTTATAAAGGGATAGGCATAATATCTTAAGGCTCAGGAAGAAAAAATCAAAGCCCTAGAGAAGAAAACAGAATACTAGGATCAGCTTCTCAAACATGCAAAGGAAGATCACAAGGAACTCAAGAAGCTCAAAACCATAGTGAATAAGTTTATGTTGAAGGAGAAGGAAGGATAATCTTGTTCAATTCCGATCTTTTTTTTATTTCTTACTTGTATAAATTTTTCCAATCCTAATGAAATTTTTGGTTTCTTGTCTCTTGGTTGTTTAGTACTAACATTTTTGGTAACATATTTTTGTTTCCATTCACTATAATCCTTTTTAAAAATCACAAAGTTGGAGAATGGAATTTTAAAAAGACTACAAAGTAAAATAATAATTTTCCCTAATTAAGGGGGAGTTATTATCCAAGAAGATTTTTGTATGCAATAAAATTTTAAGTCTCAATCAGGAAACCAAGAATACGATCCTCAATGTATCCAAATCCTAAGAGGTAGTTAGTCGTATTCATCATTACCCATGTATTAAGGGAGATAAGTTTTATTTTCAAAGTCCATAAAAATATTTTCAAAGTCCTTATATTCTTTTTCGTAAGGATGTTTTGCTTTCCAAAAAGGGGGAGATTATTAAGTCAATAAGGTTTATTTATGACTTATCCATTTCTTCATGTTTTGAATATAAAAAACACTCTATCTTAAGTAAAATTTCATTTCCCCTGTATTTTATATTCATAAGAAAAAATTTCCTTCCCCAAGGAAATTTATCCTTACCATGTTTTCATTATTCATATTATAATCTAACTCATTTTTCCTTCTATGTATAAAATTAGGTTTCATAACTAAAACCTTGGAATCTTATAAATATTTAGATATAGAGAATTCTGTTTACAGGATCCGAATTCAGGTTTCAAATTCTCTGAATTCGGACACAAAAGTTTTGAGTATAGACTCCGAATTCTCTGAATTCAGACTCTGAACTTTCTATGTTCAGACTCCAAATTCTCTGAATTCAGACTTCAAACTTTCTGAGTTCAGACTCTGAATTCTTATGAATTCAGAATCCAAATTCTTATGAATTCAGACTTCTAATTTCCTTGAAATCAGAATCTGGAATTCTATAGAATTCAGGTTCTGAATTATTTTGAAGACAGAATTCGAATATTCATGTATTATAGACACCGAATGTGTTTTTGGTTAGACTTTGAACTTTTATTTGTCCTTACATTCTAAAAAATGGATTTGGTTAAGAAATTATATTTTTTCTTACTCTTGTTTGAGTTATAAAATGATTTCATGCATTCTGTTTCTAACTAACCATTGTTTGAGTGACATGCGTACAAGTCCCTCCAAAATTCAAGGAAAAATTTGACCGTTGGAGAAGGGAGTCGACCGTTGAAGATGTTCCTATAAATAGGAGATCATTTGAAAGGTCTCATAACTTTGATGAACAGTTCTACGACTCTAGAGATTACATTCTATGAAGTGATTTATAGAGAGAAGATTTCATGCTTTTTGCATACTAAACATCTTGTTCAGAATTTCTTCGTGTGACTCCGAATGTTTCTGAGTACATTCGAGGGCTTCCAGGGAAATGAAGACAGAGGTACCGACTATCTTGAAGTTTGAGGTCTTGTGAGGATATCAAGAAATATTCCAATATTCGTATTGAGGGATTACCCTAGTGTGGGTAAGATTGACTTTCTTGAAAGTATAAATCAAGGGACCTTAATCCTAGGTTGTTTGATACCCTTCTCTTTGGGTTAAAATATTTACTACTTGTTACTTTTATTGTTTCAAGTTTCCCACTACATTTTGGTTGTTGAAGAAAGTATAAATATATTATAATTTCTTATACTTGTACTCTGATTAATAAGATTCTATACGCTTTAAGTTAGAATATTTATCTTTGTAAACTTTTCATAAGTTGCATTTCCAAAACCACATTTCTGGAATCAAGCTAGTTTGTATAACTAAGAGTTCTTGTGAATTTACCTTGATTAACATTGTTAAACATAGCCATCTTTAATAGTTACAAAGGAATTTTTTAATTTCTACAATTCACCCCCCCTCTCTTGTATATTGATCATCTACATCATTATTTCGATACTACAATCAGTATCTTTTCGATCCTAAAACCTCTGGCTTTGTTGTTAACCCTAAGTGCATGGCTGACTGCTTTTTTGGGGGTCAAAAACCAAATATACAAATAATATTAGAGATATTAGACTTTTATAGCAATGAGGAAATTGTCTAATGTTCCCAAAAAGTTGAAATGGAGATCGTAGAATCTCATGGTTAACATGGGGATAAGATGTGGAAAGTGGAGTTTAATTCTAATGGATAGATGAAAAATACCACGCTACTAAGAAATTTCAACATCCCACTTGTCATAAGTGAGGAAAGAAGCACCCTAGAAATTACCTATGGGGGAATAAAAAATGATTTATGGGTGGGATGGAATGACACCAAGCTAGAAATTTCTAATAGAACAAACCCACTAATGCATTGGAAGAACGGAATGATCCAGTCAACCCTCGGTGCATTATTCATTGCTTCAACTACAATAAATCAGGGCACTTTTAAAACCAATGCACTAAGCCAAGGGTTTTTAGAGAAAACCAAATACATACAAGGGAGAAAGGGAAATATTTTCCAGTGACAACTACTGAGGAGGATCCTGACAATGAAGTATTGAAACATATGACTATTATTCATTCAATAATAGAGAAAACATTTTTGATCCTGGTTCTAACAATTCCTTCATATCATGAATGTTTAGTATAACTATTATAACACCACCAAAAATCATTGAATTAGAGCTTTCGATGAAAACAGAAAATGGGGAAATTATTTCAACCCAAGTATATAACTCCTCCCCTACCAAAATTTGTGTCCTGAAATTTATAGCAAGCCTTATCATACTTCATTCTATAGAATTTGATGCAATTCTGGTTGTGCATTAAATTTATCTATATAGATCAAACATAAATAACCATGATAAGGAATTCACTCTCTGCTTTATGAATCCTCCTCTGATTCTATACAAATGCATGGAAATTGATGAATCTTATTTAACACCAACAACTCAAGCATGTATATTATTGACCTCTGGGAAAGAATATCTAGTTCAAATGATTGAGTCTAAGGAAAGGATCATCATTGAAGATATGCCCATTATGAGGGAATACACTTAAGTGTTTCCTAAATAATTTTCTAGTCTTCCTCCTAGCCAAGAGGTTGAATTTTCAATCGGGATTTTACCTCGAGTGTTGCTATTATCCAAGACTATGTATAAAATGGTTATTATAGAACTTGAGGAGCTAAAGAAACAACTATAGGATAATATGGATAAAGGGTTCATACGCCTAAGTAGTTCACCTTGGGGGTGATTTAGTCCTATTAATTAAGAATAAGGACGAGTCAATGTGCCTTTGCATTGATTTTCATGAGCTCAACAAGATCACAATTAAAAACCGGTATCCTCTATCACATATTGATGAATTTTTCGATCAGCTACAAGAAGAATAATACTTATCCAAGGTGGATCTTCGGTCAGGATATTACCATGTTAGGGTGAAGAAGGAAAATATCCCACAGATTGCTTTTCGTACAAGGTACGGGCACTATGAGTTCATAGAAATTCTCTTCGGACTGACTAATTATCCAGAAATATTTATGGACTTGATGAATATAGTATTTAGATATTACCTCCAAAAAATTATTGTAGTCTTTTTAGAGGATTTTATAATATAATCCAAAAGAACGGAGGATAATGAGGTGCATCTAAGAAAAGTGCTAAAGACCTTCTGAGAGGGGAATCTTTATTCCAAGTACAAAAAATGTGTGTTCTAGTTGAATGAAGTCACATTCTTAGGAAATATTATCACAAGAAATGGGTTATTTGTGGACTCTTTAAAGACACAATCAATTGAAGGATGGTGATGCCAACATATGTGACTCATAGTTTCCTTGGATTACCTAGGTACTATTTTATATTTGTTATAAATTTATCATGATTTTCAAACCCTCTAATAAAGATAACTTAGAAGGGAGTCATGTTTTCTTAGAATGATGAATGAAAATAAAGATTCAAGGAGTTAAAAAGGAGACTTATCACTGCAATTGTACTCACACTACCCACAAGTGGAGAAAATTTCATGGTATTTAGTGATTCCTAAAATAAGGGATTGAGGTATGTGTTAATGGGAAATGACAAAGTGATATCTTATGTTTCAAGGAAGTTAAAAATTCACGAACAGAACTACCCAACACATGGTATGGAGCTGGCTATAGTGATTTTCTCTTTGAATATATGGCGAAATTATCTCTTTGGGGAGAAGATAAAAATTTATAAAAATCACAAAATCATCAATTATATATTTAAATAGAATTATATGAATATTTTCTAATGAATATGGTTATATTTGATCAAGGAATATGATTGTTCAATCCACTACCATCAGGGAAAATGAGAATAAAGTGGAAGATTATATAAGTAGAAAGGATCCAACATTCTTATCATTAATGAAAAATGGGAAGGATGTGATCTTCATAGACTTAAGGAGGATAGAAATTGGAATCATATAGCAAGGAACATCATAAATCCTTTAACAAATGATTTCAAAACCTTCTCTTTTTGGAAAAAATAAAGGATGTCCAAATAGATGATGTGGGAATTCAAAAGAAAATGGAAGCTATAAGAAAAGAGAAATCCTTATAGGTAAATATTAATGAAGAAGGTGTTGTGATATTTGGGTCACAACTATGTGTACCATAAAATCCCGAGTTAAATGAGATTTTGGATGATGCACATATTTCGACTTTCTCCATCAATACAGGATGAAAAAGATGTATCGAGATCTTCAAATTGAAATTTTTGGGATAATATAAAGAAGAAGATAGAATAATATTCATCAAGATGTCTTGTATGTCAGTAAGTGAAAGGTTAAAGGAAAACAATCATGAGGATGATACAACCATCACCCATATATAAATGGAAATGAAAAAACCTCACCATGGACTTTGTCACCTGTCTTCCACAAACATCAAGAGGAAGTAATGTTATCTAGGTTGTGGTGGATATTCTTACAAATACAGACTACTTCACTGAAATTTGAGAGGACTTATAACTCAATTAACATGAAAAGATATACATTAGATAAATGGTGAGGCTACATGTAACACCACTATCAATTTTATCTAATTGAGATCTAATATTTACCTCCAAATTCTATAAGAGTGGCCAAACACACTCTAAATATTGAGTTGAACTTTAGAATGGATTATCACCCTCAAACTGAAGGTCAATCTGAGTAGACAATCAAGACACTTGAGGACATATTGAGAGCATGATAAATTGACTTCAATAAATGGTGAGACAACATCTTCCTCTAGTCGAGTTCTCATATAAAAACAGTTTCTTCTCAAGCATCCAAATGGATCCCTATGAAGCCCTATATGGGAAGAGATGTTGAACACCTACATGTTGGGATGAAGTTGGGGAACGTAAACTGCTAGGTCTTGAAATGGTTCGCGAAATGGTGGAATAGGTTAATACCATTCAGAATCACATCAAGGCTACTCAAAGTCAACAAAAGATCTATGATGATAATCACCAACAACACATAGAGTTTGATGTTAGAGACATGGTATTCCTCTACATATCTCCATGGAAAAAATTAATGACATTTGGGAAGAAAGTAAAGCCTATTCCAAGATATATAAGTACCTTTGAGATCCTAGATAGCATTTGAGCACTGTAATATGGAATAGAAATCATGTACCAACCAGACCCCTCACATGTACTAAATCTAGAGGTGGTACCATTGAATAATAACATTTCCAAGGAGGATAAACCGATGGGTATCATAGATCGTTGAGAAAAAGTTTTATGAAATAATAAAATGAACCTTGTCAAAGTGAAGTTGAGAAAACACAAGTTTGAAGAAGCAACATGAGACTTGTCAAATGTGATGAAATAGAGTTACCCTCATCTGTTTTAGTGTGGGAATAAAAATGTCAATGGTGAAATTTCTGAATGGGGATGATTGTAACGACCCAAACTGTTATAAATAAAATTCCCTTTATGATTTAATTAAATATATTATTATATAATATGGTTATATAAAACACATGCACTTATTTGATTTTATTATATCCTATTGTGTTTAAAATAACATCAAGCATCATTATCATTAATAATATAGTTGTTGAAAAAATAATCATATGATTAGTATAAATATAGGATTTTAACCAATCCAATTGACACAGACAAAGAAAATGATGTCCTCTTCCAGTAGGATCGTACCATATAAACCCTATTTGTTAGAGCTTCCAAGGGAGATATAATCACTGGGATTTTCCTTTGACCAATCCCAAGCTGATGTCCAATAACTTAATCATGAGCGAAACTATTTATTGGAGAATTTTAAGATCATCAAGATCATTGCCGAAACCATGTACGCCAAACCACCTATTGAAAATCTCACTTTCCCCCACCTGACTCTTAGAAAATTTTTGGATGTATTAAAGGGATATGTTTAAATACCACAATAATATTAATATTTATATTGGATATAATAATGTTAATATTTATTTTTTCTTATTACATCGAAAATGATTTTGATTTTTATATAATAAAACACAAATTGTATTTTTAATTAGTATTAGATTTCCATTAAGATGTTAATTTTGAGGAATTAATGGATTTTGGAAATAAATAATATTTTAATGAAATATTATTATTAAATAATTTTTATCAAATATAAATGATCATATAATTTTTATGAAGTCAAATTTAATTTTTATACGGGTTTGAAAACTGTGATTATCAAAAAAACCCAGTATTTCTCAATAATTATCAATTATTATTTTAAAAGTGAAAATACAGAAATTTATAAAATTATTTTGATAAAATTAATATTATTTGTTGGAATATGAATATAAAAATTACACAATAGTGAATTTTTCATAATTTTTTTAGACAGTCAAATTTTTGGGTAAATATTAAATACCATATAAATATATGGGGTGTATAATGACATTATAATGATCCAAAAGTTATATAATAAATTCAATAAAGGATATATAAGACCATATAATTGTTTTAGCTTTTAAATAATGTGAATTTATGTTTATTTTATTAATTTTATAAAGTCTTTATATTTCCTCCAAAACTATTAATATATTTTAATGTTTTAAAATAATTTCTTTAAGATTGTGACTCAATTCCACATAATCAAGGGTATTATTTTATTAATTTAATCCCATGCCTTATAAAATATGGAAAACCATCCATATTTTGAAAAAAAAATGGACAAAAAACATGGTAGGGTTTGTGGTTTTGGTTATTTTATTATATAGGTCCCAAAACCTATGTGTGGGAAATAATAAAAAACTTAACTCTCCTTTCCAATATAAACCCACCCATTATACCATTTATCTTAATTCAAATTAATTTTAGAAAATAATTAATTTTACATACCCTCTATATAGTCATCCCAATGTTTCCCAATCTATTAAGAAGTTTTTCCCAATTAGTTGGAATCACACTCTCAAGGTAAGGGATCCTCCTTTCTCCCCTTTACTCGATAAAATTATTCATTTTATGCCCTTTTATTTTCAATTACTAATGTTGGGTTGTGTTTTTACACATGAACCATACCACATTTATGATGTATAAATTAGGAGATATCTATTTTACTCTAATTAATCCCTCGCATGAATATTTTTTTGCCCTCGCTATGCTGCTAAAAATTCACTATGGGATTCCATGTCAAAACATGTGTACTGAATACCCATAACCAATTACTACAAAGGGTTTTCACCTTTATGAGCTTATACTTATTTTATTGGGGACTTAAACAAGTTTATTATACACTGCATAGTCATGGAATAAAATTTTATAACAAATAATTCCATGTTATAAAATCTATGTGGGACACTTAAGCATGAGAATGAAATGAAAGTGATGGGTGTGTTTGGAATTATATAGTGCTCCAACGCATTGGGCATTGTTTAGTCTCATGAGACGTCATGTTGGGACACGGTGTAAACCTAATTCTTTTATTGGACTTTTTCTATCATTTTGTACTGTATGTTAGACTTAACCAATGTTTATGATGAATTTATTTATGTTGTTATCACATTTACCATTTTTCTTTTATGTTATTAGGCTATACCATGCCTCATTGTTCATGTTTATGATTCTTATTCCTTTTTCATCTCATTGATGTGCCTATTCTCTAACATGTATTACTTTATTCATGTTATCCCATGTTTATTACCTTACTGGGAATTATAGCAAATCCCTTTCTTATGTATTTCCCCAGGTTATCCCATGTAGTTTTAAGTGTGAAGGAATATTAGGAACATGTTAAGGAGGTTTTCAATAAAGATGATGTATTTACTTTTTAAGTCATTATGTTATGTAATTAATTCCTAAATACACAATAATTCTTGATCTTCTATGTTATATTATGTGTAATATTATAAAATAAATTTTGAATTAATGTGTAATAAAGATAAGGGTTTTTATAATAGTAAAGATCCTGGAAATAATAATAAGAAAACCAGGAATAATATGTCTAAATATAAATATAAATCTAGTTAAGTAGCTTTTTATAATTACAGAAAACCTAGACATATTGATCCAAAATGCTACAATCCAAAAATAAATAAGAATCCTGATGGATATTTTGATCAATCTCTCTTAGTTGATGCTAGTTATGATAGTGTTGTGATGATTAATGTGTCTACACATGACATGTTTAGTGAGTGGGTTCTAGATTCAGGTTGTTATTTCCCAGTGTTTTGAGATAAATAATCCTTCCTAAGTTGACCGAAAGTGTAGAGGTAGAAGTTATTATTGGAAAAAAGGGAGGTGTGGGGTTTAATGTAGAGGTTTTCTCCTATAATATCTCCATGAACATTTCGTTGTCACCTTGTTTGGTGTAAGTTGGTTCCCCAACCCATACAAAAAATTAATCTCCATAACAGTTTTAGACAATAAAGGGTATACGTTAAATTCAAAATTAGGTTGTCTCGATATCTATAAAAGATCTATAATATTCTATAAAGGGTATTTTATTAATTTGATATATGTTTTGGATGGAGAAACCCATCATTGACATTTGGGAAGCACCTATTTTACCGACACTGATAACTCTATGTTATGGCATTGGAGGTTGAGACATTCCAGCTCCATAGGTCTTTATGTGCTTAAAATATAGGGATTCCTAAGTTATGTAACACCTAGTGAATTATTCTTCTGTGAGTATTTTTTTTGGGGAACATTCAAAAGAGTAAATTTTAGTATTTCTTCCTTTAAGGCCATCAACCCACTTAAATACATCCACTTTGATTTGTGGGTTCCTTCTAGAACTACCTCTCTTAGTGTAGGCCCTCATTTTGGGACTTTCATTGGTGATTTTTCCTGAAAGGTGTGTATTTATGTTTTAAAAACTAAATATGTTGTTTTAAAAACATTTAAAACCTATAAATTACTTGTTAAAAGTCAAATTAGGAGAAAGGTTAGGGTCATGAGAACAGATGGTGTGTTAAAAATACCTATCAACTGATTTCATACACTTATGTGATTTAGAAGGTATTGTGTGGAACTTTAATGTTAGGTACACTCCCCAATATAATTTGTTGGCTGAGTGGATGAACCACACTATATTATAATGGGTCTGTAGCATGCTAGCTTTATCAGGCCATTCCAAGTACTTTTGGGAAAAGGTTTCAACTAATATAGTCTGCCAGATTAATATATTCCCTTTAGTTTCTGACCAATTAAAAAACCTAGATGAATTATTTAATAGTATAACTCCTATATATAGTCATTTGAGAGTGTTCATGTGTACAATTTATGCTCATTTTAAAACAAATATGTTAGAACCGAGAGATCTTAATTGTGTTTTTGTGGGGTACCCTAATGGGGTAAAGGCTACAAATTATGGGATAATAATCCCAATAACCAAAAGTGTATTATAAGTCAAGATATAGTTTTCCATGAATCTTTTTCTCCAAAATATATATGATTCACTGATCATACTAACCACACGACTCAAAATGATTATGTTAAGATTGACCAATCCACCCAATTTGAGCCTTATGTTGATTTTTCTCCACTTGAACCTCAATCTATGATCTAGTCTCACTCAGGCTCTGATTCATAGTCAGATACTGATCCTCTTAATGCTTCTAGTGATCAATTGTTCACCGGAGATAGGGTAAGGAGTGTTATAAGCCTTCATGCTCATTTTTTATAGTATGTCATGAAATATTTTACTTTCCTTATAGCTGAGGATCTTGAATCTAAGGATCCTAAAAGGTACAAAAAATTTATTGATGATGGAGATTAAAAACAATGAATCTCTTATAGGGATGATGATATGAACTCTTTATAGAGTAAGAACACGTGTTTTTTGTTCACAAACCATCAAATCACAACATAATATTCTACAAGTGAATATTTAAAAGAAAATAGGACAACACTAGAGATCAAAATATTAAGTTTAAGGAAAAATTGGTGGTTAGGGGATTCCTACAATGAGAATGGATAGATTACACTGAAATTTTCACTCCTATAGTTAAATACTCATCCATCTAATTGTAACTTTATTTTGTTTCATACCATGATTTTTACATTGAGCATATTGATGTTAAAAAAATATTTCTATATAGGGATATTGATTAAATCTTTATATGAAACCTCTACAAGGTTACATAAATGACTTCAAAGCATACCAGGTATTTATTTTAAACTAAATTATTATATTTTTTAAATAAGGAATATCTATAATGATATAAAATGTTTGACACATTCATGATTTAAATAAAATTTAGTCGAAGTAAACATGATTATTGTGTCCATTAAAAAACTGTTAAAATGCCATGATTTATCAGATGTTATTTGTAGATAATATGTTGATCACATGAAAATATGACAAACTTATAGTTTCTGAGAAATATCATTTAAAGAATTTTTTTAAATGAATGAAATAAGTATTGTAAAGAAAAAACTAGGAAAGGAATTTATTATAGATAAAAAGAACAACTTGTTGCATCTATCTCAGCATGATTACATACCAAAGTCCCTTAATGGTATTTTTTTGAGCCACTTAAGCTTGTTAATGTTCATTTTTTCTACAACATAAAGCTTTAACTGTCTCAAGCACCTTTCTCAAGTGATAAAATTGAATATATGTCTTCAATTACATATTCGAACATTATTGGTAGTATCCAGTACTACATGATATGCACTAGACCCTATGTTTCATTTTCTACATGAAATCCTAACTATTTCAATAGTTAACACATCAAATCCACTTTGAAAATACCTCATGTTGTTTATTACATACAATGTTTCATTTTATGCATGTACTCTTATATGTTTCATGGAAAACCTAGGCATGTCACAATGGGAATCCCTCAAGTATATTCTTAGATATGTTTCTACTTCTCCTTCTCAGTCTTTATGTTTTCATGAAAATATAAATATTGTAGAAATTATTACTAGATACATAGATTTCAATTATACAAGTAATGTGGGAAAAATTTTTATAGTGTATTAGTATTATTAACACTCCTCGTGATAAAGGTGTATAGGATTTATAGTTTATATTATATTGAATAAAAGTTATGATAAATATAAAATTTGTAAAAAATAATATGTAATTGCAGAAGTGGAAACCTAAATCTGTATCAAGGGAGTCAAAAAGACCACATATTGAATCATGAATTTAGACTATAGACACTAGTTTTTATCCACCACTATTCAATACACAATTATCCTCCTCAACATGCTTATAACTTATAAGCACTTAAAAGGTATTTTTTGACTCTCTTAAGCCTCTTAATGTGCCTTTTTCCTAACACTTCCTAATTTCACTTTATTAAGAACCTATATAAAGTGATAATATTGAATATATGCCATGAATTCCTTATGATAATATTATGAGAAGTTTCATGTACTCCATAATATGAACCATACCCAATGTTTCATTTTTTTCATGTTCTCTTAGTTGTTTCATGGCTAACCTAAGAAAGCCATAGTGGAAATCCCTCAAGTGGATTATTATATATGCTTCTTCTTCACCCTCTATATCATTATGTTTTGGTAAAAATATCATTATCTGTAGTATATTAGTATTATTAATTTTTCAGATAAAAATGGTGTATGTTTTTTCCATCTTATATTATATTGAATAACAGTTATGATAAATAGACAATTTGTATATGATAATATGTAATTGTAGAAGTGGAAACATATATCTATATCAAGGATGTAAAAAATACCATTTTTTAATCATTAATGTAGATTATGAACCCTATTTTTCTCTACCACTACTCAATACACAACTAAAAATATTAAACACCCATGTCAATTCATATTATTCAGAGGGTAATTCTATAACATTTATGTTTGGAGCAGACATTCATGATAGAGTCTAATGATTTTATCACTCTTTACATTGTAAAAAAATTCTACATTAAGATTTTGTAGGAGAATCCCTCACAAATTAATATGGGTGGTATGTTGAAAAAATTATTGTTTTCATTTTTTTATGTATGATTTCTATTATAATTTTAACAATGCATTTTTTATTCAGTATTTTAGATAAAAAAATGAATCTATTCCAGAATTTTTACATAAATTCTAATTTATAACTCTGTAAATTGATTCATGAGAACCAATAATGATGACTGAAGGTGAAATTCTAGATAATGTTGAAAAATCTTCAAGTATTTGAAGTGAATTATAAATATGACAATAGGTACCATGAAAGAGTTAAACTATATACACCTTTTACTATTACAATAATTTATCTTTATTAATGTGTAGTGATTATTATTTTTTAAATATTTTTAGGATGCACTTGTAAAGACCCGTAAATTTCAATGAATTTTTTTTCTTAATTTCTTTAGAATATTATGAGTCTGCAGTTTCTGAAGGCAACTGATTCTGAGGCCCGGTGTGCCCGGAATCAATTTCTGAAGTTTGTTCGGGTACACTCAGTAAACGTACATGCGGGTTTTTCTATCTTTTGAACCAGTACTCCGAATTCAAATCTGAGGACACCGATGAACTTGAAGCGCCGGTATTCGTCTAAGTGGACCTTTACCGCAGTTACGTTTTGTACAGGTGGAAAGTTAATTTTGGGGACTCTTTATTAATTTAAAAAAAATTATGTGTTGCATAATTTTTGTTAAGGGGTGGTTATTTTCTCCAAGGAGGAGTTGGAGGTGGGCTCCACACCCCACATAACCACCAATGATAGAATATTGTGTGGTTGGACCCACATGAATCCAAACTCTTCAACTCCCCAAGAAATCCCCCTTTAACTCTTACGCTTCCACCTTCCCTCTTTTAATGTTGAACTATCCACATTCCACCCTCCCTCATTAAGATGCCAACACAATCCCAATTAATGAACAATTAATTAATTGGCTTAACCTTTTGAATAAATTTTAAATTCATGTTAAGGATAAAATAATAGACTAAGCTATTATTTTTTGGTTGGCACATGTTGTGTTGGTTGAGCCTTGGAGAATATAAAAGGATTTCTCCCCACAAAGAATGTTTACCCTCTCCAACGAAGAACACAAGGCCCCGATCATCTTCTTCTTCATTATTCTTTCCCCGTGTTAAGGGAGAATACACCACCCACGAGAAACGTCACCAATGACAGGGACTCTTCCTCCAACGTTGATAGAATGACGTCAATCCTCCGTGATGCCTGACTTCTGCGATGTCGTCTTCTGCAGCTCGTCAACATGAAACGTTCTTGAAATCGAGCTAGGGTGTTATGAACAATTTTAATTGAATAAAATTGTACCTTGTTCTTTGTTAAATATCTTGGATTGTCTTCAGCCTATTTTTATCGCTTAACGCGGATGGTGTAGGCCGAAATAACATGGCCCGACGAACCTCCATTGGTTCTTGTATATTTTAGAGGCGGAGACCGGAGGTGATGGAGACCGGAGGCGGAGGAAACCGAAAGCAGCGACCATGCACCGGCCGCGTGGAGGAAACCGTGGCCCACAGTGCGGGACACTTGGACGAAGCGAACCGGTCGGCCGTAGCCGGTCGGGCTGGAGGACCGCGGCGCCCCATTGGCGCCGCGCTGCAGGAAGACCATGGCCCGTTGTGTGGGCCGCCTTGCCGGAAGAACCTTCCGGGCAGAAGATTATGGCGCCTTGTGGTGCCATGCTGCGGAGGAACCGCAGCCCGCGCCGGGCGGACCGCTTCTACGGGCGAACCGGCCATCTGCCTGCCAGTTGGGCAGAAGGGAGACGCGGCACCCGCTGGTGCCGCGTGCGGAGGAACCACGGCTCGCGGTCTGCGGGCCACTCGCACCGGAAAAACCGGTCGGCTTCAACCAGTCGGGTAGTAGGGAAAGGCGGCGCCGCTGGGTGAACCAGACCGACCTGCTCCTCGGGTCGGCTCCGCAGGTGGGCCACGCCCCACCGGCCTTGGCCAACCCACTATCTGGGTAGGACCCACCAGTCTGGGTCCCTAGGTGGGCCGCGCTCCACCAGACCGGGCCGAACCCCAGCCGAGTCGGACCCGCTAAACCGGGTCGGGCTGACCCACCAGCCCACTGGGCTTGACGGGCCGGGCCCGTTTCTCTTAAACGCGAATATCTTCTAGATCGCGCGTTTGATCGACGCGCCGTCTGCGGCACTGGGAACCTCACGAAGAGGATGTCCTTTTGCGATACTCTAAGTGAGTTTTGGATAAATTTTGATGACGGATGGGTTTCAGTTTGAGCGTGAATCAAACCGGGCCCCTGGAACGGAAACGCCAATAACTCTCAGACCGGGCATCCGATTGATGTGTCGTCTATCGCATTGGGTTCCTTTTGGTGAGACGGAACTTTGGGATACATAAACTATGGACTTTGTGATCGTTGATGTATCGAAACCCTTTCATGAGGAGCGTAGCCTCCCGGAATCGAGCATGCTGTGTGCGGGAAACCTAGAGCTATCTGCGACTGCGATGACTACTGTACTGGGATCCTCTGTGGGTTCGGCAGCGATGACTACTGTACTGGGATCTTCCGTGGGTTCGGCAGCGATGACTAATGTACTGGGATCCTCCATGGGTTCGGCAGCGATGACTACTGTACTATAATCCTCCATGGGTTCGGCAGCGATAACTACTGTACTGGGATCCTTCATGGGTTCGGCAGCGATGACTCCTGTACTAGGATCCTCCGTGGGTTCGGCAGTGATGGATTCTGTACTAGGATCCTCCATGGGTTCAATAGAGGAGATGATTCAGAGGATACATCTAATCATATCTACCCATCTTCGTGATTTGTTTACCAGTGTGAGCTAACTCTTAACTTTCAATCATTGTCATCGATGTGATTGACTTACTTTTCTACATGGACTGAGTTGTGCTTGGGATCGTGAGTTGGAGCCGGACTGTGATTGTAACTTAGGTATATGTATGGGAATATACCTTAGTAGGGTTGTTCGATTCTTCATGATTGTATCTTACTTCTTTGTTTATCCTTAGTGGATATTGTGAGACCTTGCGGGTCTCAGGAACCCTACTGAGTATCGTTATACTCACCCCTGCACGGTCTATGCCCGTACCTCATTGTGTTGGATGCAGATGACGGACAGCGCTGACAGAGGCTAAGAGTAGCACTACTGGACGGTACCCGGAGGTGGACCTTGCGACGAGTCGGCACATAGTGGAGACTGGCAGAGGTGAGTGCTGAGGTGTCCATTTGTACCTACCCTTCATGTAGGAATCCCTAGAGGTAAATTCAGGTGCTTCTCTTTACATTCAGTTGTTGTCCCTTTTTACTTGTACTTTTTGTTCAGTTGGGTTTGTATACTGGCTCATTTACTTTCCAATACACTCTTTTGTATTCAGTTTCACATAGTGTTTACTTCCTATTGTGAACTCTATTGTGTATGTTTTCTTTCATAAAGGAAATATATTCCCATATTAGTGATTTATGCCATTGGTGCTAGTCGCTAGCCCCTAGCTTATAGAAGGCAGGCTTGGAGTAGTCACAGAACAGGCCCCGAGGATGGGTCATGACAAATTGGTATCAGAGGAGTCGGTTCTACCGAAGAACTCAGGACTCTGATAATTCTTTTCTGTGAAGAATTAGTGTTAAGAGTTTTGAGTGTGGTTTTCAGTCTAGGGTATCCTGTGTTGGTGCGGCGGCCGGCGTATCCATACACTAGGACCCTGACCTCTGATTTCCAACTTAGTGCATGAAAACACTGATTGCATGTGTGTTTCCATTGAAAAAGTTTTCTTTGTGATGACTTTGTGTCAGCTCACCAGGTTTACTGTTTTGACCGTGTCGCACCTGTTTCTTTTCAGGATGGCCCCATGAAGGCAGCCAGCTAGGGTTCCAAGTTACGTACGAGATGCTAGCCCACCGAGCGACGAGGCCTCGGTGCAGGGCCCCATCACAGCAGAGCCACCAGCGGTACCACTACCCGTTGGGCCATCGATACCACATGCTCTAACAACAGAGAGTGCATTCCACCTGAGTGCATTGCACGAGTTTCAGCGCCATAGGCCGCTCAGGTTCTGAGGAGAGACGGACCCACAGGCAGTAGAGGACTGGCCGGAAGCTGTCGTGAGAGTTTTCAGATTGGTAGGGACACCAGCTGACCTGATGGTGATCCTTTCTACGAGTCTCCTACACGCAGCAGCAGGTAGATGGTGGAGTCTGATTCTCCAGGTGCATGAAGAGGCATCGCTACTCTGGGTGGAAATCAAGAGTTTGTTCCAGCTAGCGTTCGTGCGGTGTGGATACAGGAGTTACTTCATCTACAGTAGGGAAGGATGACAGTAGCTCAGTACTCAGCGATGTTCACCAAACTCCCACTGTACTCCACAGATATGGTACGAGACCCGTTCTTTAGGGCTTGGAAATTCGAGCAGGGACTCAGGCATGAGATCAGGGCTTCGATGATCTCCCTCAACATCCCGACACAGGTGGGGGTTCTAGAGAGATACCTTCTCATGGAGAGTTTTTTTGCTGAGCAGACGTCAGTAGGGAGACCCACCACAGGGCGACACGTAGCGGAGTCTTCTGCAGCTGGCAGTAAACAGATGACGCATGGGTCCAAGAGGATCATACCCACAGGTGGTCGACTGCACGACTCATGTTCGGTTGTGCGGGGAACATGAGACAGGGCTAGCCATACAAGGAGCAGGTTGTGCTATGCATGCGGCGGGCAGGGTCACATGGCTCGAGACTGCCCGAACTGCCCTACAGATGAGCAGCAAGTAGTGAAGGGACCTCACAGGCAGAGGCAAAGGTTCAACAATGGTGGTACGTAGGGAGAAGGCAGACGTGGCAGAGGATCTGACCGAGCAATAGATGGTGGGTGAAGTTTTGAGGCTATACCACCACCACCACCAGGAGGTCCACCCCGACCGCTGGGAATGGGTGGACATGGTAGATCTCAGCTTCATGCATTTGAGGCCTGTGACCATGGTGATCCGGGAGCGGGTGGCCAGGAGCGGGACTAGCTCCAGGCATGGAGGCCTTTGTCCATGATGCTTCTAGCTTCGTTGACGTCATTTTTTTCATTGATTTGTGTCTTTTTACTTTGAGCTACATTAATAAAATACACTTGTCCTACTGACGTTTTCTTTCCTGTCTTTTGTATGATAATACTAAGAGGTTCCAATTAAAACCATTGACTTGACCCTCACACACGAGATTCCTACTGGAGGAGACCCAGTGACCACACACTGATGCCGACAGTGTGACTCAACCCTTGGAGGTGAGAGTAATGGTTTGATCTCTTGGTAGTAGCTTCGAGGCCTTACGATGTCATCCATGACATGAATTCGAACCGTCCATGTTGGGATTGACTGTATTAGGTAAAGGACGTGGTTCATCCAGGGGATGAGACCAGATTTATCTTTTTGGAAAAGGAGAAATTTTAGCAGTTCTTGTAGGACGTAGGCGAAGAAGGGTGTAGACGAGTTTTCTTAAATTGGATAGTCTGACCCATAGTTCGTTGGGTGAATGCTTTGCAGTCTCCTCTGACCACTAGAGTCTCAGGTATATCTTCTCAAAGAAGGACCTGAACCTGAGACAGTGACGATGGATCGAGTTCCTCCAGGACTATGACATCAAGATAGTCAATACTCCTGGAAAGGGGAAAGTTATAGTCGATGCTCTCTGTAGGATAACATGCGTTCAGATTCTAAGAGAGGCGATGGAGTAGCTGGCTGCATTTTAGATATACTTGGTGGATAGGGACAGAGCAGCCTTTCTATAGTCTCTCACAGTCACTTCCCCACTTCTTCAGCGAGTTAGGGAGGCGCAACATGGGGACACTGACTGAGAGACATGACGTGCTCAGATATCCTCAGGGCAGGCACCCGAAGGATTTTCTGAAGGTGGGGAACATGTCTTTTCTTACAGAGGACGTACCATGGTACCAGTTTCACTTTAGGAGGAAGTGTTGCAGGATTTCCACACTTCCCCTCTTGTGGTACATCTAGGTGTGGCAAAGATGTATCAGGACCATCGACGACAGCACTAGTGTCCAAGTATGAATAAGGTAGTAGCAAAGTTTGTCTCACGATGCCTCATCTGTCAGAAAGTAAAGGCAGAGCACCAGGTACCAGTTGGTTTGATACAGCCTTTAGAGGTCCCAAAGTGGAAGTGGGATGAGATATCCATGGATTTTGTGATGGGGCTTCCACGTACATCCAAAGGACACGACTCTATCTAGGTGATCATAGACCGACTCACCAAGTTATCTGACTTCCTACCGATCATAGAGCAGGGCTCAGTAGAGATCTTGGGATGCCTCTACGTTCAAGAGATCATACGAATTCATGGTGTGCCATCGACTATCATCTCTGATCAAGATTCTCGTTTCAATTCCCGGGTATGGAAGGGGTTATAGGAGGCTTTTGTGACGCAGCTTCGCTTAAGCACCGCCCTCCATCCTCAGACAGATGGTCAGACTGAGAGGACCATTCAGACTCTCGAGGACATGCTCCGTGCATGTGTCCTCGTATTTGGTTGTAGTTGGGAGGATCACTTACCCTTTGTGGAGTTTGCGTACAACAACAACTAACACTCCACCATCAGGATGGACTCTCACAAGGCACTGTACAGCCGACCTTGCAGATCACATCTGTGCTGGACTGACCCAGGGGAGTCAGCACTTGTAGGACCAGAGATGGTGCTGCCTACGACAGAGAAGGTGCAGATCATCCAAGAGCAGATGAAGACTGCACAGAGCAGACAGAAGTCCTATACTGATAAGAGATAGAGACAACCGGAGTTCGAGGATGGTGACTATGTCTTCCTATGGGTCTCACCTCGACAAGGTCTATAGAGATTTGGCCGTGGAGGAAATTTGTCTCCTTGATTCATTGAACCTTTCTAGGTCCTCAGTAGAGTAGGCACGGTGGATTACTGCCTGTACCTTCCACCTCAGTTGCACCGGGTGCACGACATCTTCCACGTATTTCAGCTAAGGAGATACGTGCATGACCCATCCCACATCATCGACCACAGGGAGCTGGACATCGATGACGGGGAGACTTTCATGGAGGTTCCGGTGGAGATCAAGGATCGACAAGAGAGGATCCTATGTGGACATTCGATTCCTCTAGTTCACATTCATTGGTACCACGAGCACCTCCAAGAGAGCACATGGGAGCATAAGGCTCAGATGCATGCTCAGTACCCTCATTTTTTTCCCTATTGTGTGTTGTAGATTTATAGAGACGTAAAGACCTGAGGTGGGGGTAATGTAAAGACCCATAAATTTAAAGGAAATTATTTTTCATAATTTATTTGGAATTTTACGAGTCTGCAGTTTGTGACGTCACCTGATTCTGAGGCCCGGTGTGCCCAAAATCAATTTCTGAAGTTTGTTCGGGTACGTTCGGTAAACGTACATGCAGGTTTTTCTATCTTTTGAACCGGTACTCGGAATTGAAATCTGAGGACCCCGATGAACTCGAAGCACTTGTATTCACTTAAGGGGACCTTTAACGCAATTGCGTTTTGTACAGGTGGAAAGTTAATTTTGGGGATTCTTTATTAATTTAATAAAAATTATGTGTTGCATAATTTTTGTTAAGGGGTGGTTATTTTTTCCAAGGAGGAGTTGGAGGTGGGGTTCACACCCCACATAACCACCCATGAGAGAATATTGTGTGGTGGGACCCACATGAATCCAAACTCTTCAACTCCCCAAGAAACCCCCCTTTAACTCTTAAGCTTCCACCTTCCCTCTTTTAATGTTAAACTCTCCACATTCCACCCTCCCTCATTAAGATGCCAACACACTCCCAATTAATGAAAAATTAATTAATTGTCTTAACCTTTTGAATTAATTTGAAATTCATGTTAAGGATAAAATAATAGCCTAAGCTATTATTTTTTGGTTGGAACATGTTGTGTTGGTGGAGCCTTGGAGAATATAGAAGGCTTTCTCCCCACGAAGAACGTTTCCCCTCTCCAACGAAGAACACAAGGCCCCGATCATCATCTTCTTCATTCTTCTTTCCCCGCGTTAAGGGAGAAGATGCCACCCGTGAGGAACTTCACCAAAGACAGTGACTCTTCCTCCAACGTTGACGTAACGACGTCCGTCCTCCGCGACGCCCGACTTCCGTGACATCGTATTACGTGGCTCGTCGACGTGCTATGTTCTTGAAATAGAGGTAGGGGTTATGAAAAATTTTAATTGAATAAAATTTCACATCATTCTTCATTAAATATCTTGGATTGTCTTCGGCCTATTGTTATCGCTTAACACGAAGGGAGTGGACCGAACAGACACGGCCTAACGACCCTCCGTTGGTTCTTGTATATTTTGGAGGCGGTGGCGACTAAGGCGGCGGAAACAGGAAGCGGCGACCACACACCGGCCGCGTGGAGGAAACCCCAGCCCACAGTGTGGGCCACTCGGACGAAGCAAACTAAGCGGCCTTAGCCGGTCGGGCTGGAGGACCGCGGTGCCCCCTTAGCGCCGTGCTACGGAAAGACCGTGGCCTGCAGTGTGGGCCTCTTTTCCAGACGAACCGGCTGGCCATAGCCAGCCGAGAGGAAGACTGCGGTGCCTTGTGGCACAGTGCTGCGAAGAAAGCACAACCCGCTCTGGGTGCGCTGCTTTAACGGGCGAACCGGCAGGCCGCATACCGGTCGGGCTGAAGGGAGCTACGGCACCCAGTGGTGTCGCGTGCGGAGGAACTACGGCCTGAAATCCGTGTGCCGCTCGTGCCAGAAAAACCGACCGGATTTGGCTGGCTGGGCAGCAGGGAGAGGTGGCGCCGCTTGGCGCCGCTGGGTGAACCGGATCGGCACACTCCTTGGGCCGAGTCCGAGGGTGGGCCGCGCCTTACCAAGCCGGACCGACCCCCTATTTGGGTCGGACCAATCGAGTTGGGTCCCTAGGTGGGCCGCACTCCATCGGGCCGTGTCGACCCCCAGCCGGGGCAGACCCGCCAAACTAGGTCAGGCCAACCCGCCAGCCCACTGGGTTTGACGGGCCGGACCCGTTTCGCTTAAATGTGAATATCTTTTAGACCGTGCATCTAATCAATGTTCCGTCTACGGAACTAGGACCCTCGTGACGAGACGGTCCTTTTAAGATACTCTAAGTGAGTTTTGGATAACTTTGGATAACGTCCAGGTTTCAGTTTGAGCATGAATCCAACCCTGCCCCTAGAACGGAAACGCCAATAACTCTCAGACCGGGTGTCCGATTGACGCGTCGTCTGTTGCGTTGGGTTAATTTTGGTGATATGGAAATTTGGGATACATCAATTCTGGACTTCGTGATAGTTGATGTATCTACCCACTTGCTCGAGGAGCGTACCCTCCCAGAATCGAGCGTGCTGTGTGCGGGAACCCTAGAGCTGGTTGCAGCTGCGATGACTATTGTACTGGGATCCTATGTGGGTTAGGCTGCAATGAATACTGTACTGGGATCCTCCGTGGGTTCGGAAGCAATGACTACTATTATGAAATCCTCCATGGGTACGGCAGCGATTACTACTATACTGGGATCCATTGTGGGTTCGGCAACAATGACTCTTGTACTAGGATCCTCCGTGGGTTCGGCAGTGATGACTTTTGTACTAGGATCCTCGATGGGTTCGACAGAAAAGATGATTCAGAGGCTATATCTAATCATCTCTACCCCTCTTCATGAGTTTTTTTACCTGTGTGAGCTGAGTCTTGACTTTCAATCATTATCATCGATGTGATTGACTTAATTTCCTGTGTGGACTCAGTTGTTCTTGGGATCATGAGTTGGAGCCGGACTGTGATTGGTAACTTAGGTATATGTATGGGTATATACCTATGTAGGTTTGTTCGATGATTCGTTATTGTATCTTACTTATTTGTTTATCCTTAGTGGATATTGTGAGACCTTGAAGGTATCGGGGACCCTAATAAGTATTGTTATACTCACCCCTACACGGGCTATGTTCGTACCTCATTGTGTTGGATGCAGGCGACAGACAGCGCTGACGGAGGCTGAGAGCACCACGACTAGATGGTACCCAGAGGTGGACCTTACGACGGGTCAGCACATGGTGAAAACTGGCGGACGTGAGTGCTGAAGTGGCCATCTGTACCTACCCTTCAGGTAAGAATCCCCGGAGGATGATCTAGGTGCTGCTCTTTACTTTCAGTTGTTGTACCTTTTTACTTGTACTTGTTGTTCGGTTGGGTTTTTATACTGGCCCATTTCTTTTCCAGCACACTCTTTTGTATTCAGTTTTACTTAGTGTTTACTTCCTATTGCGTACTCTGTTGTGTATGTTTTCTTTCATAAAGACAATGCCATCCCATCTTACAGATTTACGCCTTTGGTGCTAGTTTCCAGCCCCTGACCTATGGAAGGCGGTCTTGGGTAGTCACGTAACGGGCCCCGAGGACGGGTCGTGATAGCACTAGATGCTAATTATGATAAATACATCTAATAGATGATTTACTTTTTGGATCTACTATTTGAGTATCTAAAAAATGGGTCACACATGATGTCACTTAATAACAAGTAAACATTATATTCTCAATGTTTTATTATATGTTCTATTATATGAATTAACATTCATGTTTTACATGGTAGTATAATTCTTATGTATCGATTTGTAGGGGTTAATCAAAATGAACAAGAATAATTAGATTAATTACTATAGATGTAAAATTGTTGTGGTATATACCCAAATAGTTAATTATATATTGAACATGTAAAAAATTTCATACAATTAGCAATATTCTTTCAATTCCCAAAAGATCCAATTAAGAATAGCTATTTTTTGGTTTGAAAATTTATGAAAGATATCAAAGACCATAGAATACTCAAACCCTATTAATATCTATTATATGTGTCTATTTTTTAATATATATATACTTTTATTTGAATTATTTGTTAAATATTATTTATATTTTTTCCACACTAAACAAACATTTTCTTATAACTCAAATTTGATCACATAAATTAATTCAAGGATAGATAAGCATGTTATGTTCTGTCACAATATTTAGGTAATTCAGGAAAATATATTTATCTAAAGATTATTTAATTTTATTATCTAAAAATATGCTTCACATTTGAGTGAAAATCCTGATTAGAAATGGTACATCACCAAGATTCTGGAAAATTCACTTGGATTGTGATGAAACCATATAAATATTATCATTTATCTATTAGTGGAATTTAGTAATGACATTTACATCATTTTTAAAAATGGTGTTGTCTAAATAACCTAATGTTTATTTTTGATTTTAATTGTTTGAGTAAAAAACATCTATGACATGATAAATTATCAGAAAAAGACCACATGTCATTCTGGTCCTGTCATTCTGGCATGTGGTGTGGTTGAAATAAATGAAAACACTATTTTTAATTTAAAAGTTTATTTTAGTTAAAATGTTATTCCATATTTTCAATTCCAAGAAAGTGTGTTTATCATGAAAATATAAGAGATTTTTTTTATTCATCTGTGGATGAATAAACCATATATCATTTTGATATGTGATATGTTTGGAATGACTTGAAAATACATTGTAATTTAAAGTCGACATTTGAGTTCAAAGACAAAAAAAATGAAACAATGTTATGATGTCATCGTGGAACATATTGATCACTTTCATCAACCACGTCAAGTCTTCCCATGGAGGGGAGACATTATAAACCCCTTTGTGATAAAAACATCCAATGAAGGCTTCATCATCATCATAAGCCTTTCTAAATTACTCATGGCAATGTAAGTAAGCATAATCATGGCATCCATGGGGATGGGAGTCATCATCATGGGGATTACCAAGAGACATCTGAAAGATATCACAGTGTGGGTGTGATTCAGGTACGTTAGGTTCTCTAAAAGGAGTTTGGAAGACATATTTCTAAACATCATCAGACTCTACCAAGCCTTGGAAACAGACCTACTGATTTCCTTCTATTTCTGGTGGGAAGAAACCATTAAAGGGACTAAAAATGAAAAAAAATGAAGAATATGGAGTTAAATGGGGGGTGTTCTTACCAAATAAAGCATCATTCTTGTCTCAGTAGTAGAAGTGAGGTGGAAAGATGAAAATATATAGATGAAGAAGAATATTTTTACTACTACAGAAATGACTTTTAACAACATTATAAAAAGGCACCAATGGCACTAAAAAAGTGATTTTAATCTCAACACAGTTAAAAGGGGGATCCCTTTTATCAACTCTAACAAAAGCACTAATAAAATGGGCCTTTTATCAACACTAAAAGCACTGTTAAAATCACTCTTTATTAGTGATTTTATTTAGAAATGATAAAAGTACCCATTTATCAGTTCTTTTATTTAGCATTGTTAAAGGGGGAACTATGTAAAGAGGGGCCAGTCTTCAAGATTCATTAAATATGTATCAGTGTAGTGGGATTGATCTGGCATAGGATTTTGGTAAAATAAATATATAATTTTATCAAAATTTTGAATGTGTTGAGATTTGAAAAGCATACCCAACAAAAAAGAAATTTCTTTTTGGAATAAACCAAAAGAAAATCAAGTAGCTTCTCGGTGTTTCACCTGTAAAAATATTGCACAGTTAAAATAGAATCTTATAAAAATTGACATTATGAGGGAGGAAGGTATTGAAAATTACTTTGTTTTTGGTTAAAATATTCCCAAATAAAAAATCTAATAGCAGAACTATATAAATTTATAAAATAAAGGCCTTATAAATACAGTAGTGGAATGAAAGATACATTTGAGAGAGGAAAAATTAATACCCAAGAGAGAAGGGAGGGAAAAAAGGAAAAGAATGTGATGGAACAAAACTAATAGGAAACTATATTGGGACCATGTTTAAATAGAAGTGCATCGAAAAGTACCCAATTTAAACATATAATAAGTAGTTTTCTTTTAGAAGACCCATGGTGAGGTTTCTTGGTTGAGGGGTGTGAAATCTGTTGTAGGGAATCTATAGGCTTCATTTTTCCCAAAATTATAAGGGAACATACATCTGTAGTAATCATGTTTATCACATCAATCAACTCTTAATGAGGATAATGGGTATCCTTATTTTCCAAATAATATAGACATGTGACGTGGTTATCTCTCATAGTTATGTTGATTAAAGAAAGAATAAATTAAAGGCCATGTAATTATTTTAAGAATAATTATTCTAAAATAATGTATATAATACAAATGAAAAATACATAATTGAAACACTTACTCCATTTTAAATGAAGCTCTTGGGTGGTTCTATTTGGGGTTATGTTTCTCCAAATTCAGGATGTTAGTAGTTCTCACAATGTGTATTGAATCAATTTCACAACATTAATTCATTTCACGATGTGATTTGGTTCTAAAATTTCATGTCAGGATTCCTTTTAGTGTATTTATGGTCCCCAAAAATCAAAACACACATGTGGAAGTACAGTCCATTTTCAATGAAATTTAAAAGAATTGGGGGAGTGTGCATGCACCTAGAAAAAATAAAAAAATAAAAATCCTAAAAACTCAGGTTTTCTCTAAGAAGATCTTTTGTTTAACATCATTGTCTTTACCATAAATCATTCAACTAAGGTAGCATATGATTGAAAAGATTATACCTGTCTGGGGAAACAAATGGTATCACCTTTGAATTTTCCATATAGGTCGCCCCATTTCCTTCTTCTAAAAATAGCTTAAATTTTCCTTCTTTTAGTAATTGCATAATTTAGATCGGATGGATCCACCATTTGTTTTTCAGTCCAAAAAATTCATGATTCAGATCATGCACCATCCAAACCTTCTTTCCTTTTTGAAAGTTTCATGAAACAGTTGTCTCTCCATCATCAGTGATTTTATCTCTAATGTTTCCATTTTTATTTTCAAATTTTTTTCCTTTATTAGCATGTACACTATATACATCTTTCCATTATTTTAAAATGAAAAAATCTTTGACTTTATAATTTTTTCTTCTTTAAAGTCATCTTCTTTCATGTGATAGTTCTTCATTTCCTAGGGTTTGTTGAAACTGACTTGCTAACTTCCCCCTCTCAGAAAAAACTCTCTCCTTTTTACATTAATCATTGTTATTATAGTTGCTAAAAATAGTCTTATAAAAATAAGATGTGTCTTCTCCTCTTCCATATCAGGCACGAAAATTCCATGGGGAATATAAACTTTTTAAATTTGATTAGAATGGCTTCAATAATTACTCCTGAGAATTTTTTCATGTGGTTTTCATGGTTTTTGGTCTAATAGAATTTCTATTTTACTACTAATGAAAAATAGTTTCTAGAAGAGTCGTCTCTTAAGGATAATAGTTTAAGAGTTTCACTATTCCTAGAACCACTACTGGAAAATGTACCTATCCCCACGGTTTTCACCAAAACCATGGGGATAGACCCCCCCTATACCCACGGTTTTGGTGAAAACCGTGGGGATAGGTCTGGGATAAAATACCTATACCCACGGTTTTGAAAAACCGTGGGTATAGGTCAATTTTGTGTGCGCGGGAAATTTTTTTTTCCGCGGGAAGGAATTTTTTTGGCGGGAACCCTATACCCACGGTTCTTCCCTCTATACCCACGGTTTTTATAACTATATTTAACTAAATATATATATATATACATATATGTGAAGTTAGGGTAGTGGTTAGACGCGGTGTTTGCAGTGAAGAGGTTGCTGGATCGAAACTCGGCGCCTGCATTATTTTAGGACCTATACCCACGGTTTTGAAACCGTGGGTAAAAGCCGTTGACACCGTGGAAATTCTCTATGTTTTGGTGACACGGTGGCAGGACACCTATACCCACGGTTTTCCAAAACCGTGGGTATAGGCTGGGGACCTATACCGACGGCGTTCCAGCCCACGGTTCCCAAAACTGTGGGTATAGGCTATACCCACGGTTTTGGGGGCTATACCCACGGTTTTGAACCGTGGGTATAGGCCGTTTTTCCAGTAGTGAACCTATGTGTTTTTTTTATTTTTATTAATTATTAAAATAGAGAGAACAATGATATGAGGTTGTTTGAGATTTGATCAATGAAATAAAAAAACAGAATGGAAATGTAGGATGTATGGGTACAATAATGGGGAACACCCATGGATTTAACCTTGTGATCCTTCCTGGTTTCCAACATTGACCTTCGATTCTGTTCTTTGGTTGTGCCAATTTGAAATAACCCAATTCTTTTTTTGAGGTATAGAATACTTTATTACCATCTATTCTCAGTTTAAATATTTAAATATAGAATAATTTGAATTACTGTTGAGGTCATGGAGTTGTCGGTGGTGTTTGGGGCTGGTTCGGAACCCGAAACCCAACTTTTGGGTTGAAAATTCCTAGCTCACGTCTAGAAGAAACCCTATGGGGAAGGCCTCATGGTAACTCTAAACTGTGTGAGGATAAATATAATAAGGCTAAATACCTCATTATTTGATAAACTGTTGAACAAGGGGTGAACTATCATGAAAAAAATCTACAATTTTGACACTATAGTTTTTCATTATTTGTGCTCGGTTATTCAAACCATGTGATGAAACTGTGTGGGGTCCCCTTCCCTAAAGTTATGCATGTACGATTGGCACATAGATTGTAAAAGCATGCATAAAAACCATGTGACCCTATAATTATTATGAAATTACCATTTCCCCCATAATTAAATCCATTAAACCTAATTCTATTTAACTCTTCTTCTTATGGAAAACACCCTCCGATTGAGAGCTTCCCTAAGCAGACTATTCTAGAATTTTCTGCCGACTCTCTAATCAATGTCTGAATCAATAACCGCTGGTCTTGTTGGATCTATTCCATTAATATATCAATTAATTTTTAATCTTGCACCATTATTCTTGGTATCAACTGCGTTACCTGGGTGTAAGATAATTTTTCTTATCAATATGTTATTCATTATTTATTAAATTTTATCCCGATCTATGTTGAATCAAGAGATAATATTGGACATTATATCCTCTATGGACCTAAGGTAGGAGGTATTGTTCCTTTAATTTAATATTTAGTGAGTATATATATCGTTGTGTCATGCACCCAATTCCCAGAGTGTTTCCTTGATATGAATTTAAATCCTTGAATTAAATTGATAGGCATGGACTATGTAATTAAAGATTCCATCAATGGCTATTTGTAAGTTATGGACCATGATTTAGAACCACCCCTTGGGTGAGTTGATAATTAATTGTTTTCCCTTTGATGGTTTTTGGAATTGGATACCTTTGAGGTGTCCCTATTTACCCCTTTTCATGGGATGTACAATACTAAATTATCATCTGTAATTGAAATGATAAATTGAATTGATAAGAATAGGGAATGGATTCCATGAACCTATACCCTTTCCATGTATTAGTTGATTAATCATGAGATACTTGTTATAATTAATTTCCCATTTTATTAATTTAAAGGCAAGCCTTCTATTATTAGCCATGCCTTGAGCCACTTTTTGAGGTGAGTTTAGTTTGAATTAAATAAGGTGATAACCATGACTTGATAAAATGAAATTGATTAAATGTTATTGTTTTGATTTAATGCTTATATTTCTTGGGTGACACAAGGATTGAATGATTAATTTCATGGATGGAATGAATTGTGATGTACCTTGTTTATTCCCAAGAGACACTTGGACTCCTGATATGGACTTCCAAGGATGAACACATAGTGTATGACTCTTATATGTCGAGTGATACTTGAAATTCCATATGGATTACCAAGGATGAAATCAAAGGTAATTTTATTATATATTCCTTGGGTGATAGTTGGGAAACCATAGTGCTCCTCCAAGGAAATACTCGAGTGGCAGTGATGTTATAACACACCAAGAACAAAACATGGGTTTTTGAGGATCGCCTTGGATGGGCTTGTAGGGTGTTTATTTATATTATACCTAGATTGATACCTGGATTCCAAATTAGAGGAAGTGTTCAGGTTCATAAATAAATAATGAATGGAATGATTTTTATGACATGTATTTCAAGCCAAAGCACATGCTTGGATTTGTTCTTAACGTACACTTTATTAATAGCCTATTTAGGAAACCTTTATTTATTTATCTATATGGGGGATGTTGGACTATGCGGTAGTTGCGGAGAATTATTAATTAAATGATACTGAATAAATAATTGAACATGATTATAAATAAAAAAGAGTGATTGTTAATCCAGACACTTAATGCTTAAATGAAATTGATGTAAATGAATTGGTTGTTAAATTATAACTTGGACATTATAGGAGGTTTACCTTTAGTACCTCCTTTCTTATTATATTACTATATAAAATCTATTATATATATTCACTAAAAATAAGTCACTTGAACTTGGGTGTTTTCCTACTAGGATTTAGTATATCACCCTGTTCAAGCAGCCTTGGGTACCAGAAAAAACTATATGATTTCAGGTATGGATAAGGGAATGCACCATAATATGGGTTCTAGATTGTTTCTAAGATCAGGAGAGCATGGGATAGATCCGAGGCTCATGATTATCGATGGGATATTTTATTATTATTTTTTACTTTTTAAACATGTATTGTATTGTAATATAGTGTGCCTATTTTGGTTGTTTTGTAGATACATATGACTTGTATCATCATCATTGTATATGAGACCCCTTCTGGATTTGTTTATATATATTCCTTTCATGTTCATTTATCATATTTATATATGATTTATTTCTTCTTATACATATATGTTGTTGATATTTTAACGTGCTACACTTCGGTGATGAGGGCATAGTTTACCCACGGATAGACCTAGGCCCACACTGCTAGTCAGAAGCCTTTGGCATTTGGGGAGATGCGCTTGATTCCATGTGGCCAACTGGGTTCAGGGCACTGTTGAGTGGCATCCAAGTCTAGGTCATTAAAAAGTACCATCAAAGCATTATTTCAGGGTTTGATTTATTATTTAGAAACAATAGAAATGGATAAGAAGGAATTGGAATTTAAGAATGAGTTTTTCATGGGTGTAGTTAAGCCCCGTACAGGAAAAACCCAATTTCATTGAATTAAATTTATGTTTTATGGATTTTGACTATTACAATTGATTTGATTTCATAGATGGGTGATAACTTAATTATTATTGTTATTAGTGATATGAATATGGGTTCTAGTTTATGGAAACTTGATGATATGAGGGTATTCCATCTCATGCATCATTTAGGAACTTTACGGGAGTCACATTCCATTCATTATACCATGCCATTTAAAATTTATTACTTGTTTTATGCTATTGTGGTAAGTTCCATGATAGTTATACCTGCTGTTGTGATAGAATTTCTTGAGCTAGTTAGGATGTGAATTCGTTAGACACCATACTTTGGTTATTGAGAATTATGGGCGCTCATGGATCAGAATTTAGAAAACCATTTGGTTCAACCTATTTTAAATTTAATGTGATTTAAATGTGAAATAAATTAACTGGGAAATGAGTAAATGAGAATAAAATTGAAACTTGTGCTCCTTATAGTAAAGAACTTGACCTTTTCCTGACCTTAGTAGTGGGAATTAGACAGTGTCTCTAGATTTTCTGTGACCTCTATGTCACCCATACCTAACTCTAGTTGTAGGAGGAGAGGTGTTTTCTTATTTAGGAAGTCTTGTATCTATCATATTTTTGTATCTGTATTTTTGAGCAGAAAACTATGATAATGATATCAAAATAAGTTGTGTGTTTAGAATTATAGAGGGATTCCACCACAAAGACCTCCAGCCGTATGTTGGAAGGGTGGTGATGACCACACTCTAGAGGTGGTGGGCCATGGGATACTAGTGGATCCTCCGGTAGTTCCAGCTATGACACAAGTATTTTTACCAGACACAGGTGTTGAGTCACAATTTTTCAATGGGTTCTTTCTCTTTATGTAGACCATTTAGGGAGCATAATGACCTGCCCCGACTATGGTAGAGTTTATGTTTGAGTTCTAGTAGCAGCATCCACCCATGTTTTTGGGGGATGGAGGACCATTGGTAGTGGAGTCATGGATAGATTCCATGATTTATATCATTGAGTAATTAGATATTCCTTCGATGTGGAGAGTAAAATTTCTATGTATATGATTCATGATTCCTCAAAGATATGGTGGGATGTTATTAATCAGACGGAATATCACTAGGAGATGTCCTAGTGGGATTTTCATATGGACTTATATGTATACTTATATCCTGATATGTTGAGGTTTGATAGATCCCGAGCATTCATGCACCTGGAGCAGGTTACGTTATCAGTGATTGATTATTTGGCCTATTTTACTAAGCACCAGAGCTTCACATATATTTTAATGGGTGACGAGTTATATAATTATAGGAGATTTGAGGAGGGTATCATGTCTGATATATGATCATAGGTGAATGTTTTCAGTTGACTATCATTTATGGAATAGTGAATCAGGAACATATTGCAGAGCGTAACCTAAGAGAGGATGGTGGGTTCGAGCCAAGGTAGTTCGACGTCTAGATTTTCTACTGTATTGACATGTAGTAAGAAGTGTCATCTAGAGATTCCATGTAGTGATATTAGTATTCAAAACACATACTTAGAAATCCAGGTGAGGTGATTCTAGTGCGGTAGGTTGAGACATACGAGGCCACAATGTACAAGGGGCCCAATTGAGTGTTCTTCCTATAGAAAGATGGGTCATCTACAACACTTCTGCTGAACTTTTCCTCCAGCGGCTAGTGAGAGAGGGTATGCATTGACTCTGAATTTTAGGGTGGGGTAAACATATTCTAATCAGGAATTGAGATGGAGTACAATAGGCTGATTAGGCCGAGGTGGTAGTCTTGGTCATGGTAGTCAGACCCTAGTTTTACAGCAATAGAATAGTGGACCTGCTCAGGGCATATAGGAAGCAACATAGGTTCACAGTTCAAGCCAGATATATTCTGTGAAAAAGAACCTTAAGGAGAAGGATCTTGGAACATCCACTATTATAGGTACTATTATAGTAGCCTCTACTTTGGTGTCTACTTTTTTTATACAGGAGCTTCTCATAGCTTTATATATGTGCCTGTTGTGGGGAGCATTGAGCTTAGTGTTGAGAATTTTGATGGTGTTATATTGCTTGGCACTCAATTAGTGATTAGAATGGAGGATGTAGGTTAGTGAAGGGAGTTACCCCTTAAGATTGGTAGGTGTCACTTCATATGGGACCACTTTTTCCTTATGATGATAGGTTTTAAAATAATTCACGGGATGGATTGGTTAGTTCCCTTTGATGATTTCATTGACTTAAATCGCTGAAGGGTGACCTTTACATCACCATAGGGTGGAGAGTTTATTTAAAAAGGTGAATGGGATGTCTAGGAGATCCAAGATGGACCCAAGCATCGTGGGATGGGTAGAATGATATCCCAGATTGAGAGTTTATATCTAGAAGATCAAGGAACATGTCTGGCTGATATCCATCCATTAGTTAATTATTTTGGGGATGTTTTCCTAGATGAGTTTTTAATACTACATACAATAAGAGAGAGTTATCTATTGAATTAGTGTTAGGATCATCATTTGTATCCATTCCTCTGTACATGATGACTATTACTATGAGGCAAGAGGTAAAGAGGTAACGGGAGGATTTAGAGGCAAATGGGTTTTTTCTGACCACTACTTCTATAAGGATTTCACTGGTCCATTTTGAGAAAATGATAAATGGTACAATCAAGCGATGTGTGTATTACCAAAAATTGAACTAGTTGACAGCTAGGAACCAGTATCCTCTGTTGTAGATAGATGATATTTTTTTATCAAATCCCAGGATATCAGTTTTTCTCAAAGATTAATTTGAGATTCAGTTATCATCTATTATGTGTTAGAATATCAGACATACATTACACAACTTTTCATAGAAGGTCTGGTATATATGAGTATTTGGTTATGTCTTTTGGTCTGATGAATGTTTCAACAGTCTTTATGACACTGATGAACCGAGTTTTCCATACTTATATGGATTTGTTTTTAGTATTTTTCATGAATTATATCTTGGTGTATTCCCACAATCAACATGACCAGGCCAAAAATCTTGATATCATATTGGATATAATGAGAGAGAATCATTTATATTCTAGGCTCACAAAGTGACACTTATAGTTGGATCAGATTCACTACCTACGTAATATTATCTCAGATATAGGAGTATTAGTGGACCTATAGAATGTGAGAGTTATAATTCCTTGGGATCATCCCAAGAACTTATTTTAGGTATGAAGTTTCTTAGGGATGGCTGGTTACTACAAGAATTTCATATCGAATTGATCACGCATATCAGTGCTGATTACGAGCTTGATTAATAATGGTTTGAAGTTTCTATAGTTAGATTAATACAAGGAGATCATTCATAAGATAAAAGGAATATTGAATTTATCATTGATACTGATTTTTATTGAGCCAGGTAGGAGTTACATTGTTTATTTTGATGCATCAAGTATCATCATAAAGTATTCTTATGTAGGGTGATAGAGTCCCGGTGTACGGGTATCGGTTATTGAGGCTTCATGAGAGGAATTACCTAATGCACAATCTCGAGTTAGCTATAGTAGTTGACTCATTGTGCTTCTTGAGACATTACTGACTGGGAGATAGTTTTGTGGTGTACACGGACCATGAAATCATCAAATACATATTTAAAAATCATTATATGAATATGAGGCAGCATAGTTGGTTTGAATTCCTATACTCTTTTGTCTTCAAACTTATCTAAATTCCTGGTAAAGCAATTTTGGTGGTCGATGCACTGAGAGAGAGGAATTAGATACATTCAGTTCAGTAGAATAGTATTGAGTTGTAGCTCATGGATTTGTTCTCTCAGTTTCACTTATAGATTCAATATAGTTAGGGATAGACTTATCTTTCATCCTTAGTTGTTACCAATACACTTCTTGATAGAGTGAGGATGAGGAAGCTATTGGATTCAGATATCTTATCCCTATGGGAGAGTGTGGCAGGTGGGGACCCTCCTCTTGGTTAGACCATAGGTTAAGATTAAATTCTATGAGTACATGGTAGCATATGGGTTTCTAAAAAAATGTGAAATGATCTAATGCAAAACATTCATGCTTCATCTTGGGCAGTGCATCCTTGAATCGCTAAGATGTATCAGGATTTACATCTCCAGTACTAGTGGTCGGGTATGAAAAGAGATTTAGCTGGTTTTTTCATGAGATGTTTCACCTATCAGTAGGTGAAGGCAGAACACCAGTGACCATCCATGATTTTATAGAAGCTTCCTATTCTCGAGTGGAAATAGGATGATGACGTGATGGATTTTGTGATAGGTTTACCTAGGTCACCTCGGGGTAATGATTTCTTAAATGTTGTTGTTGATAGGATCAAAAAATTTGTGTATTTACTAACTATTAGGGAAACCTTTTAAGTAGATGAGTTTGGTGTGTTTCATATCTGTGAGATAGTACGACTTCACAGGGTCCTACCCACTATCTTTTTAGATAGGGATGCCCGGTTTACATCTCGGTTAAGGAAGATATTACAAAGGAAATTGGGTACAAATTTGATTCTGTGAATATCATACCACACTTAGATTGATGACCAGTCCTAGAAAATGATACAGGAGGTTGAGGATATTTTGTGGGCATGCATCTTGGATTTTCGAGTCTCTTCGGAGAGGCATATACCCCTTATTTGAATTAACCTATAACAATATCTTTCAATCTACTGTTGAGATGGATCCTTATGAGGCTTTTACTAATTTAAAGTATGTCTATCCCCACACATCTATACCCATTGTTTTAAAAAAATCTGGTATAAGTGATATATTCTAGTTTATACCCATGGTTTTGTTAAACCTGTGGGAATACATTTCCCTGATTACATAATTGTATTGGGCTTCCCCTCCCAATTTCTGATTTCCATTGGACTCCTTCTGCATAATCCCTCTCCTCCCCTCCATGACCTCTGCCTCTTGGTCCTCTCCTCCCCTCCCTGACCTCGACCTCCCAGACTCCACCACAACCTCAAATTCCCAGCCTCCACCTTCCTACTCGCAGCCCCTCTCGACTCCCTCTCCTCCAGCAATGTCCCCCCTCCCCTCTAGGCTCCCTCTCCTCTAAAAATGTCCCTTATCCCCCTTATCCTCTCTAGTCACGTGTGAGACCCCCCACGGCCAAACACCCCACATGACATCCCCCTCTCTCGACTCCCTCTCCTTCCACTATTTCTCCTAAATTTCTTGAGGTTTCTTGGTCGGTAATTCAAGGTAAGCATTCATCTTCTTTAATTATTCAATTTCTTATATTTTTCTTCTCTCTCATTGCTCGGTTTCATTCGGCCAAACCCTATGGGTTTTGAGGTTCTGTGATTCTAACTTTGATCCTTGTTTCTAGGGCGTATCATGGTTTTCTTGGGTCTGCCATATGTTTTTTCATCTTCTGTCAAAGGAAAAGTGGTTTTGATCATCTTGGTTCATTAACTTCCATTTGTGGTTTGTTTATTCTACACTATTTGTTTGGACCAATTTAATTTGGGGATTTAAGTGATTTGTGTGCCTATGATTATGAATATAGAACTCATGTTTTTATGAGTCTTTTTCATTGGTGGAGGTATCAATCAATTAATGTTGTTGCCAAGTGCATTAGACACCATAACTGACATAGGGTGGAATCTAGTGGTTTTTTGGTGGTATCTGGATCTTTTTAAGTGGAAATGTCTCGGTCATCATCCTTTACAGTCATTTCCGATTTAACATTTTCTTTACTAATGTTTTTATTAGGTTTTAAGTACTAAGTGTGATTCTCTTGTTGAGTCAAAATCTTCATCCTTTACTTTTTATGATTTTTTCCCACCATTTTTAAGTGTGTTTTACTCCATCCATTTCAAAATCCATCGTCACATTCCTTCTAGGATTTGATACTTGTGATAAAAATGAAATTCTTACTCATACCTTTTTTACCTTTTAATTTAAGGCCTTGACATTTAAGATTTGTTTCTAGGTAGGAGAAAAATAAAATCAAACAAAGATAAAAATAATTCCATTCTTTATTAAAACGTTGAAACAATTATGAGGATTGAAGATAATGGTTGTTTGAGACTGTTTACTATCATTTTTTTGGGTAGATTCTTGTCCAACCATGACAAAAATATCAGGTACAATTATAATTTTTTCATTTGGTGTTCCATGATGTAAGATTTCTTAATAAATTTGTAATTTTTGGATCCTATATCTAGTTTTTTAAACTATTATGTTGTCATAGTTTGCATTGAAATAAGAGTTGGGTCATTTTCATTGGAGTTATGTAAATAATTTTGGGATTGGGTCATACCTTTGTAATCTGTCAAATCTCTAGTTTAAATATGTGGTTCTTATTACCGTCTTGTCAAATTGTATGCATTTACATGATAATTATTTTTATTCAACCTTATTGATCATGATTTACATGTAGGTTAGCCTGACAAGGTTTTTCTTTTCATTCAAAATTTTAAAATCCCTGTTGTATGGATTATATATTAAAGGAAAAAATTGTGTCTTGGATCAATTCCATTTTCCATAGTTGCTCATAGATTCTTCCAAAATATGATCTCTCTTCCTATTATAGCACTTGTCTTAGTGATCTTTGAAAATTGACTGATTGTTGGGAGGCATAAGGATGATTTTGAAATAGTGGTTTCTCAATGTGATGTTTTATGTAAGTTAGTCTAGTATAGAAGGAAAACCTTAGTTTTTTGGTGTCCATTTGCACTTTTTTGATTGGAAAATGTTCTCATATTGATGTTTTTCTTAGCTATGAAATCTATTTTTTGTTTTTTTTTGTTTTATGGCTCGTTATGATTTCCTTTTTGTAAATTTTCTACTTCCATTATCCATAGAGTCTTTTTTGTTATTTTCTTATTTATCTAGCTATTGGTTACATTCTATGGGGTGTGATAACTCATTTATTGTTTCATGTCAGATATGTTTCATTAAACATGTTGATGAAGGCTGTTATAGTAGATGCTCAAGCGGTGCAAAGGAATAGGGAAACTATCTTGGAATGTGTAAAGGTGTTGTGTCATCAATTTGAGTTTCTATTTAATATACCATTTTATCTTCAATGACTTTTTATTTTCACCATTTGATTAATAGATACATTGTAGGATTATAAATCTCTCTTTTGTATACAATTTTCTGCTTTCACTATCAATTTTTTAGTTTTTTTATTTATATTGTATGTATAATTCTGCCATGTGTTGTGTACTTTACCATCATTAATCTTTTCTCTTTAAATAACCGTACAATTTTTTTTTGTGGTTTTCAAGTTTTGTTTTTTTAGAATCATTATTTTTTGCATATTTAGAAAACATTTATTCCTTTTTTCGCATTTTTTTCAATTTTCAATTTCTTAAATTGAATTCATTGTCTTTGTGATTCATTTATGTGATGGATCTAGATATGATTTTATTATTCTTTTAGAAATGTTTTTTCTAATAGACAATTCAAAATATATTTGATTTAGTTAATTCGTGTTTCAGGATTCTAATGTATCAATTTGAAAAACAGCTCTAGAACTTGATTATCTTCTCGTAAATGAAAATAATGTTCAGCGTATGGTGAAAGAACTAATTCAATATCTGGAAATACGTGACCAAGATTTTGAAGGATATCTTTCTACCAAAATTTTTCCCATTATTTAATAGTAATTTCCAATGTTTTTTTAAATTTTAGGCTTGATCACAGTGCTGTGTAGTTTCAATTAAAATATTTCCATAACCAGATTTGTACTTTTATGATTTTTCACTTTGTCAAATGTTATGGGGTCCATGTATAATATTTCACTCTTATAAGTATAATTTCACATATTGGATATCATTTATGCACATCCTAATCTGGTGGGGACTTCTGATCTTGTATACTGGTGTTGGTTTAACTGTAGGTGTAGAAAGATACCACTCATAATAATTCATTATCTCTTTTTAGTTTTGATGCCAATTCTTCTACTAATTATTTTCCTTTCTCAAGATTTTTTCTATATTAATGAATGTTATTTCTCTCTCTTTTATTATATGATGTTATAGAAATGTCTTCTTATTTCAATGAACTTATTGCGGCATTGTGTGAGGAACCTCTTTAGTTGGTTCAGGTTGATTTTTTCCTCACAATTTTCCTTATATTAAACATAGCATCTCTAACAGCCCAAGATTTTATAAAATAATATTCTTTTTAATTTTATTAATGTCTTGTGTTGTACGCTACACCAAAAGGATCTTGCACAACACGCATCCTTGTCTTGCCTTGCATTACACGCAATCACGACCTTTCTCGATAGCGTGTGTAATACGCAATACCGAGTTTCACTAAACAACGATGTGCTATTAAAATATTATTAAAACTAGCCGTTATGAATAGTAATAACCAGTTTTTAAAATTCTGTAAATCTTATTTTTCAAAATGAACTTCATTCTTGGATTTGGAGTATCGAATTTAGCCTAAGGTGAAATTTTGGTACTTTTCGGATAACTTTCATATTCTGATGAATAGTGAAAATTACTAAATTATAATTAAAAACAACTTTTTTAATCGAAATTATTAATAGTGATAAATCATTAATTTGAGTGGTTTTAAAGTATATTTAGAATATATTTTTACAATTTAATACAATGTTGGTCATTGGTTGTAATTTCACATTCAAACCAGACATAATCAAGTGTCAATCTTTTGATAGATATCGTTTCTTAAAAACACGCTATTTGTTTTAACAGCGGGATTTAATTATAAAATTAATTAATGCAACTTCTATGTTATGAATTTGGTAAAATAGACTTCATTTTTGAATTCGGAATATGAAATATAGCTTAGGATGAAATTTTGGCATTGTTCTGAAGAACATCAATTTTTGATGAATAGTGAAACTACTAAGTGGTAGTTAAAAAACTGAATTTTTCATAAAACTTAATTTTACCGCTTCTGTGAATGGAATTTCAAAAATCCGAGAGACACAGTTAATATCAAGGACTAAAATGTGGTTCAATGAGATAAAAAATAATTTTTTGGTGAATAGTAACTTTTTACTTTTTTTACCGCGGTTAATAGTAAATAGGGTAACTAAGGGTAAATATGATATTACTATTACCCTAACACATGTCCTAATTCTATTGGACAAGTGTAATTCGACCAAAAAAAAACTTAGGAATAAAATATGACCATTTAGGCCCACTTGGATTAGATTAGGACATTTATTATTAATTTATTTAAAGAAAGGTTAAAATAGTTAAAATCAAAGTTTAATAAGTAAATCATTTTTAATATGGGGTTATACATAAGATAAATTCTACTATAAATATTCATTAGAAAGCTAAAAAGATTTCCTACATAATGGTATTTTATTTGTAAATTTTAGACATCAAATAATTTAATTAATTTATGACACAAAGATGATGCAGTAATTATCTTATTTATGAAATATTGACATAATTGATGTTATAAACACCAAAATAAATGTAATTTGAGAATTTTTTTGATTTCCACTAATTTTATAGGTTACTATGATATATTAATGTTGATTTAATCAACTTGGTTCGAACATTTAATTCTGTTATGACTTTCAAAAAAATCATATATCAAATAGTGTCAAAATTGACACAAAATAGTTTTTAAATCAAATATTATATTATTAATTGTTAATTTATTCCTAAAAATCTAAGGTTCGGCCAAATGACTTAGATAAGGATATATATATTAATAATAAACAATTTGGGGTTCGTTTGACATGTTATAGTAAGTGTATTAACCATATAGTGAAAGAAAACAAAAAGACACGGTAAAAGTCAAATTATTTAACTTAGAGTTAAATCTAATTGATAAGGTTTAAAATAAGATCCAAACACGTCTAAATTTGATTGGTTGATGATATTACAACCCTATCTCATCTAAGCTTCGAATATGAGTCATTTTTGGAGGTTTTTAAGTGGGGTTAGATTTATTATAAATTAATATTTTTAAGAATTCCTAAGGTGCCCCTCTCCTCCCCTATAAAAGGACACCTCCTCCCCCTCCTCCTCACACCAATTTGAGCTCTCAAGCTCGGCCAACCCCTGCCAAAATCTCTTCTCCACTTCCCTAGCAACATCCTAGAGGTTCTGGTCTTCCTCAAAGACCAATTTTAGTGCCCTAAGAGGAGGTCTCAAAGAGGCACTTCAAAGAAGAGGTAATTACCGTTACCAATTCTTTCATCTTTATTTCTTCTTCCACTTCTTCTTCTTAGGTTGTTTCATTATGAAGTAATAACATCAGTATCACTCATATACTGATATGTTATTATAAGTATGAAACAACCCTATTTCACCATCTATCCATCCTACGGAAAAAGAAATCACCGTGCGTGCGTACGTACGGAATACCGTCTCCACGCCGTGGTGTAATCTATTTTCCACCACCACCTTACATGGATGGGTATAATGGTGTAAAGAATAACTATACATAGTTATTACAACATCATATTGATTCTGATATATTTTATAATCCACTCCAATTCAATTCAATATTTATAGAAATGATATCATCGCTCGTGCGTACGTACGGACTACCGTCTCCACGACGCGATGAGATTCATTCTCCATGTTAACCATTTAAGAATGATTATAATTTATATATAAGAAATAATAATGAAATATATGACATTATAAAGCTACTGGATTTATGTATATATATACATATGTATGTCATCTACTTACTTCCATTTCAAGACAATAAGGAAAGAAAAACAGCGTTCATGCGTACGTACGGACTACCGTCTCCATGAACGGTGTTTTTCATTTTATTTATCTACCTGTTATATATATATATATACTGAATATATATGATATATAAATCATATTTTATATTCTTGAAGTGAGTAAATCATGATATAAGTAATAATGATGTCAAGAACAACAAGTCAAAACACCTACGATAAATGAAACGATTTTACCCAAAACGCTTCTTTAACATGGAATTTACAAAAGAACGGGTAATATAATGTCATAAGTGAACCATATATGATATCATAACAATAAATATGATTCTGTAATAAGTCAATAACATGATTTAAATCATTATACAGGAGCTTCGGACACGAACAAAGCAAATCGGACCTAAGGTAAGGGAAATATCACAATCTCACTTTTATCCGAGATTGTTTTTACTTTGGTAATTACTGGGGTGTATTTTATCATCCAAATCCATGTTTCATCAATATGTAATGTTATTTCCATCTACCTACAATTGTTTAAATCCATTTTTACCCTTCGATGAGTTTTTAGTAATATGTATGAAAGGAATCTTTTGTCGTTTTTCGTACGAGGTACTTTTTGACTTTTCCGACAAAAGTACGAGAAGAATGTTTTTTTTACTTAAACGGCACGAACGGATTTTTACGGTTTTATAAAGCCTTATTTTTATGAAGATTCCTCCAAAAGCTTTCATGACTATTTTCAATAAAATCTATTTCTTTTAAAAATTTCATGATGTTTTGTGAAAAGAAATTGATTTTGAAGAAGAAAGAATATTTTCCTCAAGAATTCAATTCAAGTGTTTTATCAAAATTATTTTCCATCTAAGATAATAAAGGGTTCTGTTTCTGTCCATATTTTTACATTGATTTGACTATGTTGTGATGGAATTATGTTTATGAATTCCTTTATCTTAGATGAATGGTTTTATGATGTCATGTTGTTTAAGAATCCCATTTTTATTACATGGGTTATGCAATGATGTATGATTTATGATTCTGTGGCACACATAAGAAAGGATTCATTAAGAGATGGGTGGGACCTATATCTCCCTCCAATGCATTGGGTAAAGATTTTATATTTCATGAGATAGACATGGCTGGAATGGTAGGTTATACCGGTTCAGTGAAACAGGACTGAAACGAGGATTACTCGATTCAGAAAGGGACTTTGTCCACTAAGATAGTCTTGGCAATGAGTCTTGACTAACAAGAAATGATTCTCTATGATTATGTGTGTATTCCACAATGAGTAATGTTTTAAGTTATGATTTCATTTTCACTTCTATGATTTATCCCATGTTATGATATTATGAGCTCTTTTGCAGGTTAAGATTTCCAAAAGCTATGTTCTTATGTATATGATGTGATTGATATTTCTTTTGTTTACCCTTACTGAGCATTTGAGCTCACCCTTTTATGTTTTCTTTTCCCCAGGATATAAAGAAAGGTTTTTAGGTAAAAAAAAGGGAAGATCTTTATGGGAGATATTGAAGATCTTTCACCACTATTAGAAGATTACGTTCCGAGTTTCCAAAGACACTAAACTATTACGATCCTTGTGTGTGTGTTTTTGTTATGTACTAAGTATTCCGCAAAAGTAATGTAATGTCCACGTACGTCAAGATACGGGTCTCTACTGTTGGTATCAGAGGAAAGGTTTAGTCAACCTTTGGGAACTAGGATGCGAAAACGTTAGTGAGATCCCTAGAGATATTTCTAAGGTATGTCTACGGATGTCCCTAGGGATAAGTATACGTATAGGTTATAGTAATTGAATTATGCTAACGATCATAGAATTAAACCTAAGATGTTGGATATTGAAGGTACTCCCCCTTTATTATGTTGTTTTCCCTAGCATGATTTTTGCCTCTCACACTATTCTTTTTGGGTTTTAGACGATGGCTGGAACCCGAAGGAACCGTGTTGATCAATGCAATGGACAATGCAATGATTGCCCTCCTGAACAAACAAATGTTATGGGAGATGGAGTGCAAAATCTTATTGCTATACTTACACAAGCTGTGAATCATTCTGGACTTCCAAATGAGCAGAGAAGGGAACAATATTCTATTGAGTCCTTCATGAGGCAACGTCCACCTTCTTTCAGTGGGTCTACTGATCCATTAGTTGATGAACAATGGATTAGTACTACTGAAAAGATATTTTCAGTTCTTCAATGTTCTGAACATGATAAAGTCATCTTAGCAGTATATCGTTTGGAAGGTGAAGCTGATCAATGGTGGAATCTTATCAAGAATACGAGGCCAAGAGATGAAATTGAGTCCATGGAATGGGACGAGTTCAAGAACTTGTTTTTCAGTAAGTACTTCCCTCGTATTCTTCGAACAAAGATGGAGAAAGAGTTTATTGAACTGAAGCAAAGGGACGATGAATCTGTTGGTACCTATGAAGCAAATTTTACAAGACTTGCAAGGTATGCTTCTGGAATTATCATCCAACCTGAAAGTAAAGTTGATCGATTTTTCAGTGGATTAAAACCAAGTCTTCGAAGGGCATTAGCTATAAGAGACTTCAGTAGCTATGAAGAAATTGTGCGTTGTGCTATCAAGGTAGAAATGGAAGTTGGTGTTACATATCCATCTCATGGTTTTGACAAGAAACGAAAGATGGAGTTCATGGATAAATCTCAGAATAATGGTGAAAAGAAGATGAATGTTTCCTTATGCACAAAGTGTGGAAAGAAGTATGGTGGAGACTGTCTTAAAGGGACTAGAAAATGTTTTAAGTGTGGAAAAGAAGGTCATCGAGCAGCTGAGTGTCGAAGTAATGGAAAAAGGGTTTCTAATGATGTGAATAAAGCAAACACTGCAGAGAACGCACCGCCAACACTTCAATGATTCAAGTGCAAGGAAATGGGGCATTATGCTAATAATTGCCCTAATCCAAGGGTTAGTGATGATCAACATGAGCAACCACTGAAGGCAAAGGACAAAGGGAAATCCCATGCGATCACTTTTGGCAATGTCGAATATGACAACGATGTGGTGGAATGATTAAGTGTTTATGTAATGGGATTCCAAAATAATGTTGTATCATTGAGTATTGATGTGGTATTCAAAGTGGAAATAAGATGATATGCGCATAATGAAGACGAGAAAATGAAATGTTTAATAGTATTCATGAGCTCATGATTGATATAAGGACTAAGTGATATCATGGTTTGAGTATATAGAATTTTGAGGATTTTGGTATGTGGAAAGTGTTAACTTTTAACTGCACTCATGTTTTCACTAAGGTATTCAAGAGAATACACGATTAAGGACTTTGAATGTTTGTAATGTGACCAACAAGACATATCTTATGATATGTGGGGATCAACGACAGTATTAAATCTCTGGTAATCAGTGTCACTATATTATGAGAGTGGACTGCAATATTATGTATAAGCCTAAAGATTAGACTGGATTATGTTGGACATAAGTTAGTATTGTTTAAGGATAGAAGATTTTCGATATTATTGATGGGATGTTATAGTAACGTAGTTTTAGAAAAAGGGACAACCTGCAGGACGGGCGACAACCCATCGCTTCGAACAAGGCTGTAGGAATCGAACCCACAACCGAAGTGCGACTGGCCTTTATCGCCTACCACTGGCCTACAGGAAGTCCCTGTTTAGTAGAAACTAGTTTTATTATATTAAGCAGTATGATATATGAATTATAAGTCCATTTTAGGAACCATATATGATTAATCTCACTATAGATCGATTTATGCATATAATTTTTGCTAACCTTTTGTTTGAGACAGATGGAATGACCCGTCATTCTATCACATGATCTGCTAACACTTCACGAATAACAAATTCAACTTCATTTATTTAAGAGATGAAGTGGAAATTGTTCAAGGCACGAACAACAGTGAGATTGTACCAAAATAAAGTAAGTATTTATTCTAATTCAAATTTTCAACTTTAGGGGAAATGATCTTGAAAACCAAAAATGTTGTCCTAGTGATCTTATACCTGATGAATCAGATGGTACCTTATATCATCACAAATCTATGGATTTGTGATTACTGGCTTTTCCATAGCCATGTTCTCTACCACTCTCCATCAGAACATGATGGTTAGATTTCTCTTCCATATCCATATTTTCACCTATGTGGAAACCCAATGATTAGTTTATTTGGGTAACCGTTATGTTTCATACTTTTGTTTTTAAAGATTGGTTTTGATATTCCTTTTTACGATGTGGATTTCTATTAAAGAAACTTTCGAATAGTAAACCATTTATAACCCCGACGAATTTCGAGGGCGAAATTCATTTTAAGGGGGGTAGAATGTAACAGCCCAAGATTTTATAAAATAATATTCTTTTTAATTTTATTAATGTCTTGTGTTGTACGCTACACCAAAAGGATCTTGCACAACACGCATCCTTGTCTTGCCTTGCATTACACGCAATCGCGACCTTTCTCGATAGCGTGTGTAATACGCAATACCGAGTTTCACTAAACAACGATGTGCTATTAAAATATTATTAAAACTAGCCGTTATGAATAGTAATAACCACTTTTTAAAATTCTGTAAATCTTATTTTTCAAAATGAACTTCATTCTTGGATTCGGAGTATCGAATTTAGCCTAAGGTGAAATTTTGGTACTTTTCGGATAACTTTCATATTCTGATGAATAGTGAAAATTACTAAATTATAATTAAAAACAACTTTTTTAATCGAAATTATTAATAGTGATAAATCATTAATTTGAGTGGTTTTAAAGTATATTTAGAATATATTTTTACAATTTAATACAATGTTGGTCATTGGTTGTAATTTCACATTCAAACCAGACATAATCAAGTGTCAATCTTTTGATAGATATCGTTTCTTAAAAACACGCTATTTGTTTTAACAGCGGGATTTAATTATAAAATTAATTAATGCAACTTCTATGTTATGAATTTGGTAAAATAGACTTCATTTTTGAATTCGGAATATGAAATATATCTTAGGATGAAATTTTGGCATTGTTCTGAAGAACATCAATTTTTGATGAATAGTGAAACTACTAAGTGGTAGTTAAAAAACTGAATTTTTCATAAAACTTAATTTTACCGCTTCTGTGAATGGAATTTCAAAAATCCGAGAGACACGGTTAATATAAAGGACTAAAATGTGGTTCAATGAGATGAAAATAATTTTTTGGTGAATAGTTACTTTTTACTTTTTTTACCGCGGTTAATAGTAAATAGGGTAACTAAGGGTAAATATGATATTACTATTACCCTAACACATGTCCTAATTCTATTGGACAAGTGTAATTCGACCAAAAACAAACTTAGGAATAAAATATGACCATTTAGGCCCACTTGGATTAGATTAGGACATTTATTATTAATTTATTTAAAGAAAGGTTAAAATAGTTAAAATCAAAGTTTAATAAGTAAATCATTTTTAATATGGGGTTATACATAAGATAAATTCGACTATAAATATTCATTAGAAAGCTAAAAAGATTTCCTACATAATGGTATTTTATTTGTAAATTTTAGACATCAAATAATTTAATTAATTTATGACACAAAGATGATGCAGTAATTATCTTATTTATGAAATATTGACATAATTGATGTTATAAACACCAAAATAAATGTAATTTGAGAATTTTTTTGAATTCCACTAATTTTATAGGTTACTATGATATATTAATGTTGATTTAATCAACTTGGTTCGAACATTTAATTCTGTTATGACTTTCACAAAAATCATATATCAAATAGTGTCAAAATTGACACAAAATAGTTTTTAAATCAAATATTATATTATTAATTGTTAATTTATTCCTAAAAATCTAAGGTTCGGCCAAATGACTTAGATACGGATATATATATTAATAATAAACAATTTGGGGTTCGTTTGGCATGTTATAGTAAGTTTATTAACCATATAGTGAAAGAAAACAAAAAGACACGGTAAAAGTCAAATTATTTAACTTAGAGTTAAATATAATTGATAAGGTTTAAAATAAGATCCAAACACGTCTAAATTTGATTGGTTGATGATATTACAACCCTATCTCATCTAAGCTTCGAATATGAGTCATTTTTGGAGGTTTTTAAGTGGGGTTAGATTTATTATAAATTAATATTTTTAAGAATTCCTAAGGTGCCCCTCTCCTCCCCTATAAAAGGACACCTCCTCCCCCTCCTCCTCACACCAATTTGAGCTCTCAAGCTCGGCCAACCCCTGCCAAAATCTCTTCTCCACTTCCCTAGCAACATCCTAGAGGTTCTGGTCTTCCTCAAAGACCAATTTTAGTGCCCTAAGAGGAGGTCTCAAAGAGGCACTTCAAAGAAGAGGTAATTACCGTTACAAATTCTTTCATCTTTATTTCTTCTTCCACTTCTTCTTCTTAGGTTGTTTCATTATGAAGTAATAACATCAGTATCACTCATATACTGATATGTTATTATAAGTATGAAACAACCCTATTTCACCATCTATCCATCCTACGGAAAAAGAAATCACCGTGCGTGCGTACGTACGGAATACCGTCTCCACGCCGTGGTGTAATCTATTTTCCACCACCACCTTACATGGATGGGTATAATGGTGTAAAGAATAACTATACATAGTTATTACAACATCATATTGATTCTGATATATTTTATAATCCACTCCAATTCAATTCAATATTTATAGAAATGATATCATCGCTCGTGCGTACGTACGGACTACCGTCTCCACGACGCGATGAGATTCATTCTCCATGTTAACCATTTAAGAATGATTATAATGTATATATAAGAAATAATAATGAAATATATGACATTATAAAGCTACTGGATTTATGTATATATATACATATGTATGTCATCTACTTACTTCCATTTCAAGACAATAAGGAAAGAAAAACAGCGTTCATGCGTACGTACGGACTACCGTCTCCATGAACGGTGTTTTTCATTTTATTTATCTACCTGTTATATATATATATATACTGAATATATATGATATATAAATCATATTTTATATTCTTGAAGTGAGTAAATCATGATATAAGTAATAATGATGTCAAGAACAACAAGTCAAAACACCTACGATAAATGAAACGATTTTACCCAAAACGCTTCTTTAACATGGAATTTACAAAAGAACGGGTAATATAATGTCATAAGTGAACCATATATGATATCATAACAATAAATATGATTCTGTAATAAGTCAATAACATGATTTAAATCATTATACAGGAGCTTCGGACACGAACAAAGCAAATCGGACCTAAGGTAAGGGAAATATCACAATCTCACTTTTATCCGAGATTGTTTTTACTTTGGTAATTACTGGGGTGTATTTTATCATCCAAATCCATGTTTCATCAATATGTAATGTTATTTCCATCTACCTACAATTGTTTAAATCCATTTTTACCCTTCGATGAGTTTTTAGTAATATGTATGAAAGGAATCTTTTGTCGTTTTTCGTACGAGGTACTTTTCGACTTTTCCGACAAAAGTACGAGAAGAATGTTTTTTTTACTTAAACGGCACGAACGGATTTTTACGGTTTTATAAAGCCTTATTTTTATGAAGATTCCTCCAAAAGCTTTCATGACTATTTTCAATAAAATCTATTTCTTTTAAAAATTTCATGATGTTTTGTGAAAAGAAATTGATTTTGAAGAAGAAAGGATATTTTCCTCAAGAATTCAATTCAAGTGTTTTATCAAAATTATTTTCCATCTAAGATAATAAAGGGTTCTATTTCTGTCCATATTTTTACATTGATTTGACTATGTTGTGATGGAATTATGTTTATGAATTCCTTTATCTTATATGAATGGTTTTATGATGTCATGTTGTTTAAGAATTCCATTTTTATTACATGGGTTATGCAATGATGTATGATTTATGATTCTGTGGAACACATAAGAAAGGATTCATTAAGAGATGGGTGGGACCTATATCTCCCTCCAATGCATTGGGTAAAGATTTTATATCTCATGAGATAGACATGGCTGGAATGGTAGGTTATACCGGTTCAGTGAAACAGGACTGAAACGAGGATTACTCGATTCAGAAAGGGACTTTGTCCACTAAGATAGTCTTGGCAATGAGTCTTGACTAACAAGAAATGATTCTCTATGATTATGTGTGTATGCCACAATGAGTAATGTTTTAAGTTATGATTTCATTTTCACTTCTATGATTTATCCCATGTTATGATATTATGAGCTCTTTTGCAGGTTAAGATTTCCAAAAGCTATGTTCTTATGTATATGATGTGATTGATATTTCTTTTGTTTACCCTTACTGAGCATTTGAGCTCACCCTTTTATGTTTTCTTTTCCCCAGGATATAAAGAAAGGTTTTTAGGTAAAAAAAAGGGAAGATCTTTATGGGAGATATTGAAGATCTTTCACCACTATTAGAAGATTACGTTCCGAGTTTCCAAAGACACTAAACTATTACGATCCTTGTGTGTGTGTTTTTGTTATGTACTAAGTATTCCGCAAAAGTAATGTAATGTCCACGTACGTCAAGATACGGGTCTCTACAGCATCTACCTTTTCATAATGTTGGTTTTCACAAGATAAATTTTGGTACACTGATCAAATGCTAAAGTTTCTCTCTGAGGTATCCATTTATGTTACTAGTTTTCAATCCATCGATTACTGGTTTGTGTATATTTTTATCAAATTAATGATCTTTATAATAGTTTTGTAGGATTAATTCTTTTTCACATATCATCACATCATACTGATTGATGGATCCTTTAGTGTTCTTTTCCCCTTTTTTGCTACTTTATACTAATGTTTCTTCTATGTAAACATTAATCTTAATTACCTTCATGTTTCAACATCTATATGTTTCTTTGGAGCTGAAACTGTTATGCTTGAATTGATTAAATTATTTATCTATATGTCTATATATAATGTCATATACAACAAACAAGCATTAAACCCAATTTGATGTAGTTTCTGCCTTTGGCCCAGTGTCCCATGTTTCCATTTTCAATTCATTTGTTTAAGAATTATTTTTTTCTAGATTAGGGTATTTTAGGGGTAATTTAGACATAATTTTTCAGGTATTTAGATTATATGTAGGTTTTTGGCGGTCATTTGTATGGATTTTGTTTACGATTTTTTAGTAATACAATTCTAGTATCTATGGAATTTGGCAGCCCTGTTGTCCCATGTGAAAATTTAGACACGTCGCATAAGCCCTTATGTGTTGATCTAGTCATGGGGTTGCAACACTTTTAGAATTCGACATACCTTTCTCATGATGACAAACTACACTCCAGTCGATCAACCTGACTTGTACCTATTGTGATCCCAATTTTACATATTACATTAGTTTTGGTAAGTAAATTTATTTTATCCTACCCAATACTGTCTAAAAAGTTACCTAGAGCAACTATGGCCACTACCATTTTGGTAACTTTATCATCCCTGGTAGGCTCACTGCTGCATATATCTTTGGATGAAGCCTCGGGATTTTGTTTAGTTCCATGATCTTCAAACTGTCTCTCATGAGAATTTTTAACACCATAGAGAGTCTCCTCATTATATTGATTAGGAATCCTTTTATCAAGGGTCCCTTAAGTCAGTAGATACCTGGTGAGAAGGTCTATCCTTAGTGGAATGAGATCCAAAAGTAGGAGTGGGGGCTATCTAGGTGATCTATGACTAGGAACAAAGGACAACCATTGATCCCCACTCTTCACAACATCATGTATTGTTTGAAGATCCTCATGTGAGACCTAGGATCTTACACCAATGGAAACCTAGTTTACCTCCACTGTCAACTAAAAAAATGGAATCAACGTTCAAGGAGTGATTTTAAGAAGCACCAGAGCTGCATGAAACCTCAATTCCAGCCCTTTTCTATCCATTACCTAATTTTACAGACAATACAACCTTCTCCTTTGATGTATCACCACTCTTTAAAATTCTCACAAAATCTTCCACTACCCATTTCTTAGGAGTATCCATGCCCATTCCAAAACCCATGCTCCAAAGACTCATTCTCAATCTACAAAGAGACCTCAGATAAAGCCTTCTTAGGCTTCTGAGGTGAGTAAGAAGTTGTATTCCATTGGGTTTTTTCCCTTTAGAAGCACCAGTATAAATATATTCCTCTTTCAGTAAGTCTAAAAAACCCATAATTGTGTTAATTTCCAATTCATCATTCTCAGGATGCTGAAATTTATCCATGTCACCCCCATAGTACCTTCTTTTGACCCTTCCTCCCACCTTGGACATCACCTTCCAGTACTAAAGGATCACCAAGATCCTAATCATGCTCTACCTATTTGGAGGATCAATCTTTATTAGTCTTATGGTTCTTGATAGAGTCACCAACCACATCCTTTTCATAGGATGTAGATAGTATTGTATCATTCCCCTTATATTTCATATTCCCGGCTTTATACGGCTTCTTTGTAATTCTACTCCCTAGTCTACAACCATTAGATAGATTCCCTCTTTTATTACATAGGGAGAATGTCACTCCCCTCCTACATTTATCAATACTAGGACCAATGCACTTTCAAGAGTCACAAAAAAAGGAAATTTCTCAAACTCAAAATTGAGTTCAAACCTATGATCCTTTATAGCCAATATAAAAATCTCTATTAAGCTAGATCAAAGTTCAATTTCAAAAATAATTCTTTTAAAATATCAAAATCTATCCCTCTTATTTTAACATTAAAATTGAATCAGGGAACTAATGGTAAAAGGTAAATCCCATAAAAATTTAGAATTATAGCAAAACAATCTTAATCCTCTAACTCTAACCCATACCTGAGTGATGGAGTTACATACCTTATCTGGGATTTAAAATTGGATCCCATTCTTGAATCATTAAAATACCCAGCTTAATAGAGAAAAACCCAAAACCTCAATCCTTTCACTTGAGCTCCGGTGTGGGAAATACTATATGGAAGAAACCCTTTCTAATACATTTCATGAACCAATCAGAAAATCATCATATTTAATTTAACCTATTCTCCATATCCTTGAAGATATAGTTTTGAAACCATGATGGGAGAGACATCCATTACACTGTGATGGGAGGGGGGAGGCAGTGTAGGGGGTTGGGGGTAGGGGTGGTTGTTTCATTGTAGGTAGGGGGATGAGGGGAGGGGAAGGGGGGGGGGGGGGGCAGTGTAGGGGGATGGTGGGGGTTGTCTCATTTTAGGGAGGGGTTTGGGTGAGGGGATGGGGAGGAAGTGCAGGGGGGAGGATGGGGGTTGTTGCATTATAGGCAGGGGGTTGGGGGAGGGGTGGGGAGGGGGGAATCCTAGGGGATGGGGAGGGGAGGGTCTGTTTCATTGCAGGTAGGGTTGGGGGAGGGGAGGGGAAAGGTTGTGTAGGGGGTGGGGGAGATGTTTCATTATAGGTAGGTGCTGGGGGAGGGAAGGGGAGGGGGAGATAATGCAGGGGGCTTTTTCATTGCAAATAGGGGGCTAGGGGAGGGGAGGGTAGGGGGAATTGTAGGGTTTGGGGAGGGTAGGGGCTATTGTATTGTAGGAAAGGGTTGGGGGAAGTGCAGGTGGATGGGGGGAGTTAGTAGAGGTGGGAGAGTAGGGGGTTGCTGCATTGCAGGCAGGGGGAGGGGGCACTACAAGGAGCTGGGGGTTGTTTCATTGCAGGTTGGGGCAGTATAGGGGGGAGGGTATGGGTTGTTGAATTGTAGGTAGGGGATGGGGGAGGGGAGGGGGAGGTAGTGTAGGGGGTTGGTGGGTAACAGGGGGAGGGGGGAAGTATAGTGGGGGGATGTTAGATTGTAGGCAGGGGTTGGGGTAATTCTCCGGGCTAAGGGATTATAGGGGTTGTTGCATTGTAGGCGGGGGTGGGGTAGGGTAGGGGTTATTGCGTTGTAGGCAGGGGGCTGAGGGCTGGGGGGAGGGGAGGGGGGAGGCAATGCAGGGGGCTGGTGGGTAGCTGTAGGTAGGGGGCTAGGGAGGGGGGTAGCTGCAGGGGTCTGGGGGAGGGGAGGTTAGGGGGGTTGTTGCATTACAGGAAGGGGGCTAGGAGGAGGGGGCAAGAGGGGAGGGGGTATCTATAGGCGGGTGGGGGGATGCTGGGTTTGGTCAGGTTTTACATATATAACTTGACCCACAATGGGTTGGGTTGGGTCCTTTGGCCATGTGTCAGGTAACCGAATCCCAATGGGTCAGGTCGGATGCTCACGAAGCATGCAACCCAACCCGAGCCTTTTTGATTGGGTCAGGTCCCAAAACGTCATCGACCTGAACCGACCCATGGACACCCCTATTAAGATATTTTATCTTATAGTAAAGTCTTATGAACTTTTTTAAGGTTGTCTGATTTAGCTTCCATTGATTTCATTACTTTCAATGATTAGTACTTTATCTTTTTGAAAAAAATAGAATTTTTCTATGAATTATCTTTTGAAAATGTATTTTCATTCTTTCTTCACTTTAACACATCTTCCAAATGTGAACCTTCATTTATCATCTTCTAGATTCACTTTATATTAGAATCAATAACTCATTTTTTAAATTTGGGATAATAAATTCTATAATGAATCATACTCTATGTAATGTTAATATTTTAGAAATAATGCTTACAGACATCATATTTAGTTGTCCTTATATATCTCTAGTATTGTGCATTAGGCTGCAACTCAGTGTAGGAAGGCTATATTTTTTTTACATTTCAAGGATTTATACCCACAGTTCAATAAATGTGGGTATATTATTTCTAGTGTCATAATTTGTGACCACTATTTACAAAACCATGGGTATAGATGTATGACCATGGTTTAAATAAAACTGTGGGTATTATGGAAATATATAGGGCTATACCCATGGTTTTATAGAAAATGTGGGTATAGGACTATACTGATGCCTCGGTAGTCAATGATTTATAGAACCGTGGGTATATCCTATACCCATGGTTTTAGGGGTTATACCCACAGTTCCAAACCGTGGGTTTAGGTGATTTTTCTATTAGTGTTTGTATGGTAGTCTATGCTAATCATCCCTTTGTTGGTTAGAAGGAGAGGTAGCTATGCTTGGACCTCATCTCGTTCAGGATACCACAAATATTGTTTAGTTGATTCGAAAGAGGATGTATACTATGATGTCTCATCATAAATCTTACATCGATCACCATAGATGACCTCTAGAGTTTGAGTTTGGGGATCTCCTCTTTTTACATGTTTCACTAAGGCTAGGACACATGAGATTCTGGATTTGGTTTTATAAATTGTATGACATGGGGAACACAGTCATGAGAATTTTTTCCAATTTTCACAATGTTTTTTCACAGTTTTCGCATAGTTAGTCAAAGCATGTGAGTAAATCGTGTGAGGTGCCTTTCCCTATAGTTAACCATGCACAGTTAGCACACAGTTTGGTCAATTGTGCTGCCAAACTATGTGACCCTTTAATTATTTGCAAATTACTATCTTAACCTTAATTAAATATATTAAACCTAATTCTATTTATCTCTACTTCCTACAGAAAACACCCTCTATTTGAGAGCTTCCCCTGTGCGACTATTCTATGATTTTCCACTGACTCTGCATTCGGTGTCGAATCAAGAACCATCAGTATCGTTGGATCTGTTCCAATAAGATCTCAATTCCTTTTTAATCTTTCTCCATTCTTATTGGTATCAGTTATTCTATTTAGGTGAAAGCTAATTTTTCCTATTAATAGGTTCTTCATCTATTCTTAAATTTTCTCTCGATCTGAGTCAAATATGGAGCTGATATTGGATAACCTATCCTCTACGGACCTACAGTAAGTGGTCTCATGACTTTCATTTAAGTTCGAGTTTTTATATATACCATTTTTTACACACCAAATTCTTGGATTGTCACGTTGAAATGAATTTAAATCCTTGAATTAAATTGATAGGAATGGTATATGTAATTAAATAATCCTTCAATGTATGTTTATAGGTTATGGACATTGATTTAGAGCCACCACATGGGCTAGTTTATAATCAATTGGACCACCATTGATGGATTTTGGAATTGGATACCTTTGAGGTGTTCCTATTTAACCCTTATCATGGGATTTCTAATAATAAGTTATCATTTTTTATTCAAATGATAAAATGAATTTTTAATTATTGGGAATGGATTCCATGACCCTAAACCCTAGAAATGTTTTGGTTGATTAATCATGAGATGCTTGTTATAATGAATTTCCAATGTGAGTAATTGAAAGGAAAGCCTTCAAATCTTAGTCATGCCTTGATCCACCTTCTAAGGTGATTTTGGTTTGAATTAAATAAGGTAATGACCTTGATTTGATTTAATTAAATTGATTAAATTTTAATGATTTGATTAAATGATTATATACCTTGGGTGACACATGGATTTAATGAAGAATTCTCTAGATGAACTCAATTGGCTTGTACCTTTCTTATTCCTGAGTGACACTTAGACTCTTGATATGGAAATCCAAGGACTCGTGGGGGATGACTATTATATTCCAAGTGATACCTTCCATGATGGACTCAAAGTTCATTTGATTATATATTCCATGGGTGATACTTGGGCTCCCTTAGTGGTCATCCAAGGATGGAATCGAGTGGCAGTGATGTTATACCACACCTAGAGAGATATATGGGTTCTTGAGGATCACCATGGATGTGATTTTAGGGTGCTAGTTTATATTATACCTGTAGAAATACCTAGATTCCAAATTATTAATTCCAAGGACAGGCACAAGTTCATAAATGAATAATGAATGGAATTGTTTATATAACGAGTCTTCCAATCAAAATCATAATCTTGGATTTGATCTTGACGTACACTTTATGGATCTCTTGTTTAGGATTCATTTGTTTACTTATCTATACAGGGGAAACTAGGATATGTTCCAGGTCTAGAGACTTATTAATTAATTGAGGCTAAATGATTAAATGAACTTTATTATAAATGAAACATGCCTAATTGTCAATTCAGACACTTCTTTCCTAAATGAAATTGATGGAAATGAATTGGTTGTTAAATTAGAACCTGGAATTTATAGGATTTTTACCTTTAGTAGTTATTTGATTATTCTATTTCTTCATGCACTCTATTATATATATTCACTGACTATATGGCACTTGAACTTGGGGGGTTACCTACCATGATTTATTCTCACATCATGTTCGGGAACCTTAAAAACCTAAACAGATTATACGATTTCAGGTATGGAAAAGGTTAAGCGCCCTACTAAAGGTTATTGATTTTTTCTAGGATAAAAAGATTATGGGATAGATATGAGGCTCATGACGCTAGTTGGGTTACTTTTGGCCTTTTTTTACTTTTGATACATGTATTTTATTGTATTTTAGTGTAGCTGTTTAGGTTGTTTTGTAGAGACATATGACATGTATCATCATAATTATATATGAGACTCCTTATTTATTTGTTTATATATATTCCTATCATGTTAATTTATCATTTTTATATATGATTTACTGCTTTTTCTACATGTATGTTATTGATATTCGGTTGTGATACACTATAGTGATTAGAGTATAATCTCCCAACAGAAACACATAGGCCCTTGATGCTTGTCGGCCACACCTGGTGTGTGGGGAGATACTCTTAGGGCCTTGTGGCTAGCCAAGATCGGGGAACTGTTGAGTGGAATTCGGGTTCAGGATGTTACATAATCATCCACTCACATCCTTACTACTTAAATTGCGTGAATAAACATCACACTCATAGAAAATCCCCTAATTGATCAGGTCATCACTCTCTCAAATGGGACACAATCATTATCACATCCTCTATTAATATCAATTCACCCATTTTAAAACTTTTATCTGAATGGTGGGATAAGAAAAAGTATTCAGCGGTGTGAAAGTAAATTATACAGTAAGGGACATGAGGTATGATCATCTCCTCAACCTTTGACTTTCTAGAAATTACCATGGAAAAATAGAAGGGGTGAGGTCTTTTGTGTGTACTCCATATCACTAGTTTTTATCTATGTGTGAACCTCAAGTTATCCTCTCATCATCGATGAGATCTAGATAGAACACAAGACTTCCTAGTGGGTGAGAAAAAAATAAATAACTGATGGTGATGAGAATCACATAACAATCAAATAGAAGAACATAATGAAATTTTCCATTTAAATTGTTATGAAAAAATGAAAATAATACATAGAAATAAAGACACATTCTATATATGTTGAATGTTTCTACTAGGCAAGGAGAAAAATATCGTAAAAGTTTAGTCAGTGGCCTTCTTCATCCTCACATTCAGTGTCAAGGAGATATTCTACTTCATTCCACATTTACATATTAGATATATTTAGTTGGAAATATTTATCCCATGATTGAATGATTATTCCTTTGATAAAATTTATATAATCTTTGTTTTGGTGCTTCAAAAATCCCATGGAAATCATTTATTACTCAGTGTGATATAAAACTGGACCTATTTTTAATTGAGAAATTGAACTAGTCTGATGTGTTCGGGTCCAGAAGTCATTTCAGATAGGGAAATAACACCATAACTAATTTATGTTAAGAAATAATTATATATATAAAGATATAAATATATACACTAAGTATATATATAATCTTTTTCATTTTTATTTTTTTATTATATATATATTTATCTTTTATTTTATTTGTTTTTCTCTTTGTTTCTTTTTTCTCTTTTATTCTCGTGTTGATAATGGTATTGAGAGGGGGAGGGTGGGGATTTTTCTTTCAGTAGGTATTCCTAATAAATCCATATTTAAGTTTCGAATTAGTCATCTCATATCAAAAGGAGTGATGATATCAGAGTGATTTGACAGTGGCCTTCATTGATCTCGAGCAGGGTCCTTCAATGATGACATCATCCACAGTGACTTGTGGAATCTTCAATAGTGACAAATCATTGTATGGGGACTCACGACAGTGGTATTAAACCTTAAACAAGAGTTTATGTCAATATTATTCATCGTGTGAGAGTAAATCTATAATTGGGTGGATGTGATTTGGTTTTTAGGGTTCGACAATACACGGTCTCACACTTCTTCGATTGAACTTCTTCATCACCAGGAGTGTTAGAGTTAGTGTCCTAGAAATAACTTTTTTATAATTTATGCTAACCTATATTCATTGTTTTGAATATTAATAAACTCCTGGTCACATCATGATTGTTCTTCTGCATAACATAGGATGTTATAATGTCTTAATAGTAGCTTCCATACTGAAAGGTCATATCAGTTCCTCGGTATGATGAGAACACAGAAGTTCCATGATAGTATTCTTAAATATATGTTCTATATCCATATTAAAATATTTTGGTGAAACAAATGATATAGGCAATTAGGGGTGTAGAATCATTGTACCTTGATTCACCTTCTCATTTTTTGAACCCTTGGTAATATCCAGTGTATGATATTATGAGAATGATTCCCACTAGTACGAAATCTACATTTATATGTTTCATTTGATGTTCCTTTTTTGGACATGTGTACTTATCATTAGAATATAATATTATTAATAATGTGTATTATAATTCATTTACTTTTATGTATTGATGAAAAACATGATGATATATGTTCCTTATGAGGTACGATACATTGGATGCATCACGGGTAATATTTCATTAATGAAAAATGTGAGAAAGAATTTAACCCTTCTGTTCATTAACGGAAGTTGATATCGTAGGACCTTTGATGGAAATTATATACCCTAAATAAATATATGACCATGGTGTTGTATAGGAATGTTATATTTATGTAAATTCAATGAAAGTGACATAGATCACATAGGTTGATGACACACACATGCAACCTTATTGATTTGAGATATCACGGTAAATAGATTATATTACACAGTAAGTGTCTGTATGAGGTATTATGTCATTGTGACAATAAAATCTTTCTCTATGGGTGCCTTGGATTACTTATAGATTCCAACCCTAGACTTTGGGTTTCTTAGCCTAAGGCCACTAAGAAAGAGTCCTAGAGGGTCACACTATGAGTGTATCCATAACCTCAGTTAAATAATAGTAGTATTTAACAAGTTGAATAAATATTATTCCCACACTTTGTTTAATAATTATTCTTGTTATCATGATCACATATATTTCATCACCAGTTATTCGAGAGAATATTATGTGAGAAAAATATTTAATAGATATTTAATTTCTATTTAGTGAATATAATATTTAATTAATAGTTGGTGAATAATGAAGGGGTATTTATTTATTAAATAAATAGTCATTATCCAAGGCCAAATAAATATTGTGCAGGAATGATGGACCGAGTTTAATAATCTTATGAGAAATAATATATATTGAATAATATTTTAATAAATATTATTTAATTCAATTCATGTGTTTAGCACATCTCAAGAAATAAAAATAAAAAAATTATTATTGTTATTATTATTGTCATTATAGATATGGGGTTCTGCTAAGTTATAGAAATAACAAGGTCACATGTGAAGTTATTATTTTCTAACCCTAGATGTATATAAACTCAATTACATTCTTTTATTAACAAATCCAATTCATTTGTTGTGAACATTGAGATTTATAGATAATTATCTCAAATCCGTAGAGATCTCCCACTATAATTACACTCTCACGAACGGAGAGCGATCCTCCTCCCCCACCACTCTTAAGTCTAAAGAGATCAAAGATAAACATTCCTTGAAGCTATTCTTAGGGAGATCAAAGGTGAAAAATACAAGAATTTTGATCTACCATGCTAGCACCCAGATATTTCTATGGTGACGTTCGAAGATTTTTGGAACACGTGTGGATCACCACTTGAATAAGTATATTCTTTATTCCTACAACACAACAATAGTACAACGTAGATACATTGTTAGATCCATAAACAAAGATATAATTTCTTATAGGGTAATTATTTTATTTCTTAAATTAATTATAAATAATAACTGATGATCTTGTGCTTTGGTTCCAACATTTTTCTATTGTCTATAATCTTTGATTCAATTTCGTTGATCCAAGTGTTTATCATCATGTAAATATTGGATTAATCACCAATCGTGAGGAAAATATGAGTTAGGAATTCCCCATCCACTACTTCCACTGTGCTTTAAACCTTCATGTGATATCATAGGGGTCACATAATTATTTATAATTATTTAAAGATCATTGAATGATTTATGCATTTTTCATTAGGTTTCAATTCCATTTTAATCACACTGTGATTGGAATTATATGATATGATTTCTTACTCTTTTTTTTCTTATAAATATAATAAAATCAATTAATTTTATTAAAAAAATTCAACGTTCTCATATGTATGTGTCTATGAGTCTGGAGGGACACCACAAGAGTATAAACCATATAACTCATAGGTAAACATTGTGTACCTGTGTTTAATGATCCCTAAATTAAATTTGAATTAATTAAAGATGTTTTCATTTATTACATGTAGTAATTTTAATTACACACCACGTGTTTAATAGGTCATCATGGAGCACGGTCATCTGGAGTACATGTTGTGTAACATCCGTACATGATGTGTAGTACATTAGTCACATATGGGTTGTGTATCTTCTTATATGACTTACATGACTGGTGATCATGTAACTCTAAGTCCACACACCATTTAGCCCATGTACATGACATCTACTCCAATATTTTCTATGGAACGATTACAAGATGGGTCCCTAGGCATATGCCTAAGGTAGACGGTGAGAATAATACACACTGCGTATCTTCAATGTAAACATCGTGTACTTTTACCAAATTACACAGAATTAAAAATTAGTTTATTATACTATTCAAACCTAATCAGCATGTGTTATGTATGTTCATTATGTTTATATTACACACCATGTAATGGGTTATATATATATAAATGTGTAATTAATTTCTACACGATGTTCAGATCTACATATCATTTATAAGTCATATTACACTTATTACTCTACGTGCAATGAAGCATAAAATGCTACGTAAATACCATGTGTTATGTGTGTTCATTGAGTTGATAGTATATTCCATGAAATTATATGATATTTCATGTATGCCACATGTCACAAGAGTAAACAGTTTACTAGTATAATACACATTGGGTAGTTTGAACAGGTACTCACTATATTACTTCCAACGTACATTTTTTATACATAGTTAATTTTAATTAATTTGTTTGAAATTAATGATGGATGAGAATATAAATAAAATTCAGATTAAAATTAAGATAAAATATTTTATTAATTAAATAAGATAATTAATTGATTCAATATATGTTTTTCTTAAAAAATAAGGGTTAGAATTTAATTCTAACTTTTTAAATGTGTAATTCATTTCATGCATGCGGATGATCATGATCCTTGATTAGACCTTTGTATGTGATTGGTTTCTTATAATTTATTACCGAATTAAGTTGTTGGTCAGCGTGTAATCTTCCCTCTCATTATTTAAGGGCCTGTGTGCCCATGCTTTTTTTATGTAAACCCATTAACCAATATTTGAGTTCCCTCACCAGCATGTGAGTAAAATAATATTTAATGGATGGAGCTTCCATGCTAGTAGAGGTGGATCAAGTTTAGAGTTGGGGAAAAACCAATCCAAGAGAGATACATAGGTCAATAGGTGGAAAGATGAAACATGAACCATCATTGGTTCAAGGTGTTTCCCCTAGTTCGACAGTTAGTTTAACTCCCGCTAGATAAACTAACCATTAGTTAAATCTCATGATCATAAAATTTATTATTTTATTTATATCAGGTTTCATGGTTATTTAATTATGGATGTGATGTTGTGATTCATGAATTAATTAATTAATAATCATTCAAGATAGAACTAAAATAAACTGTCTAATGAGAAAACTTTATCTAAAACATGGTTAATCACTTAAGTAAATCCACTTAATATTAACATGAAGTTAATAAAGATAATAACTTGAAATTTAGGCATGAATATAAAATACCTCAATTATATATATTATTTTGGTATAACCATCCACTAATTACGTTAAAATTGAATCATAGTTCAAAGTTCTTGACTAGAAAAAGTTGGGGTTATTTTAATTATAAGGGAATTATAACATGATGTTTTGGGTTGAATTAACTTAGTCCCCATCAAGGGTTGACTTCCAAAGTAGGACATGGTGTAATTTTGAGGAAAATTTTGATGAAATCCAATTTAAGGATTTTAGGATTGGGGATCCCACTCAATACATCAAGGAACTGTGGGTTAATGGAGCTGGAATTTGGAACGTCTACCTGAAACCCTTCAAATTGCTTTATCGACCGAAGTCATAGTGATGAGAGGGGTGATCCTTTCCACTAGAATGTCAAATCAACAGGATATTATGAAGATAGTAGATAGGGATATTGAATTTTGATAAAATAGTGGGATATTAACAAATATAATATTTATTTGTTTTTCAAAATTTATTTAGATAAAGTACTAAAACTATGTACATCTTATTTATAGAAACAACAATAAAAAAGACTTTAAACATATCATTGGGATCCATACTTGATAATGATAACTTTCCAATATAAAAAAAATTCAAATAGTGGAAAAGGTTCTCAAATGTTATCTTATACCGTTAGTGGAAATTATTTATGCTGAAAAAACTTATTTCTGAAGTGTCTGGTAAAGAGGAAGGTGAGGAAGAGTTATCTTTCTATGAGAAACATTTGAACGATTCCATAGATGTTCAGTGTTTCATGTTATCATCCATGACTAATTATATTTTGAATCAACATGAGGGTGTGGATGTGCATAGAATAATGTATCACCTTCAAGATCTCTATCAAGTTAAGACAAGACAAGAGAGATACGAGATCCTCTATTTACAACTATGCTTGGAGATTCGGTGCTAGATGGACCTCATACAGTCAAGCTTATTGGATAGAATGAACTCTTAGAAATCTTAGGGATTAAATTCCTAGATATGTTTCACATAGATCTCAGACTCTCCTCAGTACCCAAGTCCTTATCCAGTTTTATTATTAATTATATCTTGAAAAATAATGGGAAGATTATTTTAGAAATCCCTACTCGGATGCTATTTGTGGACAAGGATATAGGGCGTGAAAATACCATGGTACTTATGGTGAATAATTAAAGTAAGAAAATGGAGAAGATTATAAAGACACATAACAAGTCTAAAGCTCCCAAGCACTATCCTTTCAAGAAGAGGAAGATCCAGATGTAGGGAAATGAAATGAAAGAACCATGTTTTTTATGTGGAAATCAAGGACACTAGAAGAGGAACTGCACATAGAAGAAAGGGTAAGCTAAAGTTGTGTTCGTTATTGAGTATAATTTCTCAATATCTACACATTGGGTATTAGATACATATTGTGGTTCTCAAATCTGTATCCAAATGTAGGAACCATGTAGATTATAAAATATTGCAAGAGGAGAGGTGGATTTATGAGATTCCAATGGTGTGAGGTTGGCTACTCTAGCTATTAAAGACTAATAACTTTCATTGCAAGGAGGAATGATATTGGTTTTAAGAGATATTTATTATGTAACAATTGTTACCAAGGATATAATTTTTATGTCATTCCTATATACAGATGGTTTTATTTTCCAATATGATAATAAAAAATCTTTATTTTATAAAGACAACATATATTATGGAATTAAATATTTAAATAATTGTCTTTATTTTTTAAATTATGAAGACCAGGTATTAGAAATAGATAACAAATCATGTTCACATGACTCATATAATACTAAACTATGACATTGCCTTCTTGGTCATGTAAACAAGAATATTTTAAAAAATATATATCAAGATGGTTATTTAGACTCTTTTGATCCAAAACCACTTAAAATATGTCATTCTTGTTTAAAAGAAAAAATAACCATACCACCATTTGTTGGATATGGTGAAAGGACCGGAAATCATTTATTATTGGTAAACAATGATGTGTGAGGACCGTTTCTATTAGAAGCTAGAGGTGGGTATTATTAATTTATAACTTTTACTAATGAATTGATTAGATATGGATATTTCTACATGATGAGGTACAAGTCACGGTCCTTTGATAAATTAAAAGTATTAAATAATTATTTAGAGAATAAACTAGGAAAGTTGATAAAGAAGTTTTAATTGACATTGTCAACTATTATTTATATTTGTTTTGCATTATGTACTCTATGTTTATAACTCAAAATTTTATGATCAAATAAATGAATTTGGGGATGAATGGTCAGGTTATGATGTTCCATAATATAAGGGTAATTAATGAAAATAAATTTATCTAAAAAATATTTAATTTTATAATCTAAAAATATAGTTTATATTTTAATAAAAAATTTATATTATAAAGTATATGTTAAGTACCTAGTTCCATGAAAACACCCTTAGATTGTCATAAAACTATAAAAAAATTAATATTGATCTATTATTGGAATGTAAGAATGAATAAAAGACCATTATGTAAAATTCTATTGCTAAAAAACCTAGAGATTATTTTCCATTTTAAGCATTAAATAGGTACAAAATAAGTGTGACATGCTCAATTCTGAGAAAATGGGGTCATATTATCATGAAACTCTAAGAAAAAAATTGATATGATTTTGGATTGTATGAAATAACTATGTTTCATTATAACATGTAGTGTACTGAAAATGATGGAAACACATGTTTTCAATTTAAAATTAACATTTCTATTCAAATCATGTGTCACAAGTTGAATTCCAATAACTATCATTAATCATGAAAATCCAAGGAAATAATATTTGATTCATTTTTATAATATAGAAGCAAATTATACATAATTTTGATATTCTTTGTGGTTAGAATGATTTTAAATTAGCGTTATCAATTAAAAGGTTTAATTTTAGTTAAAAATGTAAGTACATAGATCAATTCTAAGAAAATGGGACTAGATTGTCCTAAAACTCTAGGGAAAAAAATCATTGATCGATTTTTTGCATGTATGAATGAACCAAACATCATTCTGGTGTGTGTTATGGTTATAATGGATAAAAAGATGTGTTTTCAGTTTAAAATCATTATTTTAATTCACAACTTGTATAGTATTCCTAATTTTGAGAAAAATCTATGATTTTAAAAGAAATATATGAAAAAAGTATGTTATACATTTCTGGAATGTAAGAAAAATATTCACATCATCGTGCTGCATTGTGTGGTTGGAATTATTTAAAAATCATGTTTTTGATTTAATGATATCAATTTAGATCAAAGCATACATTAAACAATTAATTATGAAGAACCGAGTTTGTATTGTCATTAGAATATTGAAAAATAATATTTGATAATTTTTTTTAAGTAAAATGAACTATCATTTCAACATGTGGTGTGCCTGGAATGATTGAAAATTTATGTTTTCAATTTAAACACTTCTGGAAAATGGACCTATCCCCACGGTTTTCCTCAAAACCTTGGGGATAGGTACCCCCTATACCCACAGTTTTGGAAAACCGTGGGTATAGGTCAATTTTCAAGACCTGTACCCACGGTTTTCAAAAACCGTGGGCATAGGGGGGTCTATCCCCACGGTTTTCCAAAACCGTGGGGATAGGTCTTGAAAATTGACCTATACCCACGGTTTTCCAAAACCGTGGGTATAGGGGGTACCTATCCCCACGGTTTTGAGGAGAACCGTGGGGATAGGTATAGGATAAAAAACCTATACCCACGGTTTTGAAAAACCGTGGGTATAGGTTTCCCATGTGTGCGCGGGGAAAAAAAATTTTCCGCGGGAAAGCTTTTTTTTTGGCGGGAGTCCTATACCTACGGTTCTTCCCTCTATACCCACGGTTTATATAACTATATTTAACTAAATATATATATATATATACACATAATTGATAGTAGGGTAGTGGTAGACGCGGTACTTTGCAGCGAAGAGGTCGTGGGATCGAAACCCGCCTGCAGCTTTATTTTAGGATCTATACCCACGGTTTTGAAACCGTGGGTAAAAGCCATTGACACCGTGGCAATTGGGAATGTTTTGTTGACATGGTGGTAGAACACCTATACCCACGGTTTTGGAAAACCGTGGGTATAGGCTGGGGACCTATACCGATGGCGTTCCAGCCCACGGTTCCCAAAACCGTGGGTATAGCCTATACCCACGGTTTTGGGGGCTATACCCACGGTTTTGAACCATGGGTATAGGCCTTTTTTCCAGTAGTGAAAAGTCACATTTTAGTTCAAAAGGTGTATCACATAATCAATTTTGAATAGAGGTGAACCTAAAAACTCTAGTGTTTACTTTAGATGAATTCTAACCATGGGTGAGATAAAGAAAAAAAGAAATAGATATTCATTCACTCATGTAATAGTCGTAAATTAATTGTCAAAAGTATAATAAATATAAATGACACTAGTTAATTTTTCCTTGTTTTAATATAGTGGAAACCATCCAGGAATGGATATTCAATGATTAATAAATAACTTATAAATTTTTTTATGAATATTTAATATTTGTTAAAATAATATGCATTATTTAAAATTGATTAAAAATTAGAACAAAAATATAAAAAACCACTTCCTAAATTCAATTATATTGGATAATCAATATGTCCTAGAAATTATTTGAAATAAATTTTTTATAGAGGATACATTGTTTGGTTACCAACTATATATTTGTATTATAACAGTAGATTTCAGTGGATAAATCCATTAATCTAAAATATAAATAGACACAAAAAATATGAAGTGATGTAATGATGTTAACACGCCGATAGAAGGAAGAAGGATCATAGAAGTTAATACAATCCTAGAACACATCAATAACTTTCATCATCCTCATTGAGTCCCCCCAAAGAGGGTATCCATTATCCAACCCTTTATGTTTTCGATGTCTTATGAATCCACCATCATCCAATTTTTTCCATTCACCATGGGGATGTAATCTACTATCATTATTAATATCCCAAAGAGCCTTCCGAAAGATATACTAGTGTGGGAAATAACCATTTAAGGGATTCAAAATAGAAAAAAAAATATGAAGGTAAAGGTATGATTTCTTACCTAATAATTTATCATTATTGTCTTGGTATCAAAAGGGATGTGGAAATATTGCATTATATAGATGAATAAGAATATTTTTAAAAATAAAATTGTAATGGGATAAAATATTAATAAGTACAACACAACATATCAGATTTCACAAGTCTTTATAAGGGGAATCATCCAATATAAGTGTGTCTTGTAGTCCTCTTTATTGTTCCATAATGGAAACATGTGATGATTCTACCACATGAACATTTTTCAATTGTCCGATGTTTGTAAATATATTTATCCTTTTATGAATTTTTAATTTTTTTCTTCAAACTATAATCATTGAACATTCACATATTATTTATTTAAATCAAATATGGGATTGTTATTATATCTCTTTTTCTTCCTCTAAACATTTTATACATTTTGTTATGATCATTTTATCACTATATACATGTTGACTCATTCCTTTTAAATTTTATTGAGTTCCTTTATGTGGAAAAAATAAATTTTGGTTCTAGAAATTACATGTTTAGGTAATATTGGTTTATTCCCATGTTTGGGAACAATTTTTCTCATTGTTTGAATCATGTAGTAAATATTTTAATTTCAAGTTTTCTAGAATCATATTTGTATAGATCGAGAAATTTGTAGGCCATTAATTACTGTTGTAATTTCCCCTACATATGTGACTTTGTTCACTCTTATATTAAATTGAATACTTTCTGGATTTTGTAATTAAATTTTAACATGATTACTATTTATTAGTTTATATTTTATAAACTAGAAATAAATATAATTATTTGATTTCAGAATTTATGAACCAAAATTAACTTAATTTGATCCATGCGATTGAATAAGAACAACCTCACATAGTGAATCCCTCAAAAAAGTGGTTTTATAGAGGAATTGAGATTAATTTTTATTTGTTATGGATTGAAATTGCTTGATCATTATTATAAATGATTTACTAGTGTCTTTTACCAGTCGCAATAATGTTTTGATGTTTGTTTAGCTGGGTATTTTTCTCTATTTTGGATATAATTTTAAAATATGATGTTGATTGTTGTTTCCTTGATTTATTCCCTATTTTCATTTCATGTATTACACTTATAGATTCCTTTAGTAGGTAATACAAATTTTTGTCTTTGGTTTAATGTTAAAAAGGTTTTTGTGTGATGTTTATCTTTATGAGAGGATTTTTGTTATTAGTGACATGTTTTGGATGGTTCATGTGTCTCAAATACTAGTCATTTTCCTATGAGTTGAGATTATTTTATTTTCGGTTTTTCCTCCATATCCTATAAGACTATTTTCTATGGGTACATCCCTATGTTGAGTTCAGTATTTGAGTATGGGTAGTTTATGGATCCAGTATTCTGGTTTGTTTCTTGGAGGTCTATCAAGATTCTTATTTTTTATATTTGAACCTTTTAGATAATTTGTTTTAGATTCATAGTGCTAGGAATAATATGAAATTAGGAATATATAAAAGGATGAGTGATCTTTTATCTTCTTGTTTCTTTAGGTCTTTATCCGATTTTCCCCCTTTGTTATCCCATTTTAGAGTTGTCCTAAGATGTTGGGACTTCTTGTATGTGATCTTTCAGTTTCCCTTTTTTTAGAACCTATCATTCTAGATTTGTTTAGTAATTTTTATCCTTTATTGGAGATTATGAATCCAACATTTTAGTATTTTTTTGTTACCTTATTTTGAGATTATTCTTGTTAGTTTTTTCGGCAGTGTGTCTCGTCCTAAATCGAATGATGTTTGGTGCTTCGATATTTTTTCTTTTTATGGATCTAGTTTGAGGCTCATTAAGTTTTTTATTTTTCTATGATTTGTATCTCTATGATTATTTTGTTTCTTATAGTTTCATTATTTATCAGTTTTTATGAGTTTCATTATATGTGAATTGTTTGAGATGTTTTATTTTGGCATCTTGTTTTGTTTAATAATGGATATTTCTCTATTTTTTGTGTTATTCATAAATTTTTTATATGTTTAAGGGATATTTTATATCATGTGTTTTTTTGGTCCTAAATTCCTCATTTAAATTTTCCAAAATAGAAACTCATATAAGTACATAAATTTTCTCCCCATTTATAGTTTTTTAGAATTTTTTAAATTCTGATCATGTTAAAAACTATTTAGAATATCATTCAATTTTGGGAAACATTTTTCACATTGATGCATGGAGGGGGGACTCTTTGGGTTATACCCTATGGATTTTTTCTATTTAGTATGTTCCTGTATTTGTGATGATAAGTTAGGTAGTGTAGAATAATCATATGGTTTAGGGATTTAATTTTCAAGGTGGTGATGGATCATTTTGTTTCATATTAAATCCTTTACACATTTAATTTCCAAGGCGGGTATTTTTTGTTTTGGATTCTCATTTTTTATATTAAAATTTAAATACGGTTTTAATATAATTATTTACCATGTTTTAATTATCTCTTGGTCCTTATTTTGACCCTTACTTATTATTGTTTTTACCCCTACATGAGGTCTACCTCTTTGGTTTTACCATCACCTAAGGCCCCCATTACATTTACATGAGTTTTCCTTACCCTTACATATCCTCGTGTTGTTGTGGCCTACCATTATGTAGTCCTAGGTTTACCATTTATTAGGTTCTAATGTACCCCTATGTGAGGATTCTAGGTACCTTTATGTGGGGATCATCGTATCATTATGTAGTGGTTCCCTAACCTTTATGTAACTCAGGTAAACCCTTACATGGATTTTGGTTCTTTGGTTAACCCTTACATGGATTTCTCATGACCCTTACATGAGTCTCATGATTACCCTTATTTCAATCTTGGAATATTCTACCTTACCCTTATGTAGAGGTCCCCTAAATTTTATGTAGCTCAGATATACCCTAACATGGGAGTTGATTTCCCATATGTGTGGGGCATAGTACCGTTGTACAACCATCTTAGTTGCCCGTTAATCAATGGGTTGTTTACATTTACGAATATATTTTTTATTTTACACTAGTTTATAGGGTGGTTTGGTCTTTAGGTTTTTCATCCATTCATTTTTCAATTGTTGTTAATCCACTACTACAAACCCTCTATACTTCTGAGAATTTATTCCACAAAGTCTCAAGATTGAGGTAGATCAACTGACTCGAAGGTGCTGAGAGACAGATAGCACCATGTTGGGAGAGATCTTGTGTCCATACATTTTGGCCTATTTTAGGAGAATATGGGTGATGACCTGGTTCACAAAGATCATTTTTGGTTCAATTGTTGTGATTCCTTCCACTGATTCACAGTGTGAAATCTTTGAAGGAAAAAAACCTGGACAATGGGAATCTTGAGTTCATTGGCCTTTAAGGCTTTAAGAGAAAAGATTTCTATATCATCTTCGACCATCTTCATTGAAAAAGGTTTTACTGGGCCCCGTTAATGGGGTTTTAGTTCTCTTTTGGTTTTCTTTTTTGTTTTTTTTGAGGTTTCATCTCTACTGATTTTTTTATTCATTATACGTGTCATGTATTTATTTCCTCACCCAGTCTTATTCTATCCTTTTTTTCTTTTAATCCTACTTATTATTTCATAGTGTAAACCCATGATGATTATACCATATTCACATTTGGAAATTGGCCTAATCATGTGAATCTCCTTGTCATTTTACTGCTTTCAAAAATAATTCATTGGCCTGCAATAGTTGAACATTCACTTTTCTTATTGAAAATAAAATATGAGCCAATGATTTCAGTTCATTTTTCTTCCAAATAAAATTAAGGAAATTATATTATGATCATTTTATCACTGCGTACTTGCTACTTAATTCCGGCTTAATGTTGTTGAGTTTCTTTATGTGTAATAACTAAATTTCGATTATTGAATTTACATGTTCAAGTCTTCTTTGATTATTACCATGTTCTAAAACATTTATTATAAATTTTTTAATATTTTTGTTTATATTATAATTTATATTTTATTTTACTTTTTTTTATATAAATTTAGAATTTTGTATACCTGAATTGGTATTATAATTTTTACTCCATATGTGACTTTGTTCACTCTGGTAATCATTTTAATATTTTCTGATTTTTAGAATACATTTTTAACATGATTTTTGTATATTAGTTTGTATGTTATAAAAGCTAAATAAATACTGTTTTTTTAGTTTTACAAAAAAAAATTATCCCACGTAGATCCTCATGATTTAATACAGACTACCTCGCAGAGTGATACCTGAAACAGAAGGCATGCACTCACACTTTCCATAAATGAAATATGAAATTTTTTGAAATTTTTTAATGAATTTAGATTTTAAAATCATACCCACCAAAAAATAAATTAATATTTTGAATGACCAAAAATAAAATCACATATATTATCTATGTTTCACCTATAAAATATTAACATATCGTGTATTTAAATGAGAATATTTTAAAAATAAACATTAAGTGGGAGGTGGGGATTAAAAGTCACTTTATTTTTTATGAATTAAATCTAAAATAAGAATTATTAACATATAACTTCATAAATTCAAATTATAAAGGAATTTTAAAAAACTAAAATAGAAGTGATGAAACCTGCGAGAGAGGAAAAATTAATTTACTAAAAAATAGGGTGGGAAAATGGGAAAGAAGGTGATGGAACAAAACTAATTGGTATTTGGTTTACAAGTAGCCCAATCAAACATAAAATAAGTATCTTTATTTTATAAGACACATGAAGATTATGTTTGGATGAGGTTTGTGAAATCTGGTAGGTCATATCCTCCAGAGGTAGGGATTTTTTGGGATTGATTGCTCCCAAACTCAATACTGAAGAAAATTATATAGTTAACGTGTTTATTACATCATTGTTACCTTGGGGAGGATAAAATGAATCCTTGTTTTCCAAATCATCTAGAAATTTTTCGTATATACTTGGCTTATCCCAACCCGATTTAATTGGGTTTGGATAATTCTAAACCATGTTTGGATCGGGGTTAAGTATTAAATAAAGTACCCAATTGTTAATCGAGTCGGATTTAGATACCTTTTATAGGGTACTCAAACTTGAATATATTATTTAAAATATGAATAAATGAATGTTCTCCATTATATTTATGGAATAATCATATTTAATATCTATATATTTTTCAATAGAAATATTAAAAAGGACATTATGCATTAAATATTTTATGTGAGTGTTGATTTCAAAACCCTCATCCTATACTGTTATCTATATGACCCTATCCAACATCATTTTACAATTCTTTCATACCATCATTAAATTTAAGACGTGAAAAACCTCCCATAAGATTAAATTGTTGGTCAATTCATCATTTAAAATCTCTCCTCAGCTACAATGATAACACACACTCCTTGATCTAGCATTTCATATTAATTTATTTTTTATAATTTGAAAATACTTTTAAATGTGAGAAATTACTATTAGTAGTAATATTAGTTATTGGGGTATAACACATAGAAAACCCAAATATAAACATGAGAATCTCACACGAATTAAGTACTTCCAGCAAAAAATGCATTTGAAACATGACAAATAATCAACCCATTGAAGAATGCACAAAAAAAATCAAAAAAAAAATAAAAGTTTACAGTGATTTAATGTGGTTAGGTACCAGATTTACCCTACTACATTATAATAACACCACCTTACTCTACCTTTTTTAAGACACTTAAAAACAGTGCACAACAATGTGAGAGTTCAACCCGATAGAAAACAATAAGAAGATTATGCAGTAATAAATAAAACACTCAAGAACAGTAAGAGAAAAATAATGATCTTACTAATGGTTAAATTCACCAACCAACCAATGCATAGAGGATATTTAGGAAACTTAAATTGCATTGATTAATGAGTAGGAGACTACATCTCAATAAACACCACGATCTCCACCAAAACACATCACCAGGGAAACTCTGATCTTCAAGAGTAAGGTTATGATTTTAATTTCCATACGTAATTTCTTCTTAAATTATTCATTTACATATATTTATTTGTTTCTCATGCATTAAAAAATAGTTCAATTTAATTTATGCATAAATTTCACTTGTTTTAATCATTCTTTTTGGGATGATTTTTTTTTCATTACCTAAGTTGGATTATTTTCTGCATATGTTGGGCCCTGTGTGAAATACCTTTACCGGATTCAGTGGGATTCTATCTATACTATCAGTTTTATTAATCTTAATTTATTTTATGAGGGATTACCTGAGTTATGGATCCTTTTTCCTCCCTCTCATATGATATATACATGTTATTAGACATCACTGCCTGAGTTTTTTAGTCATGACATGTAGTTACTTCTAATTTATTTGAGCAAAATCATCATTGCATTGTGTCAATAGAATTGACGGATCTTAAAGGTTTTCATTCAGTGAGTATTGATTCTATTCTCATCTCATATCCCTAATTTCAAACTCTCTCCTAAGAAATCCTTTTCATAATCCCAATAGTGATCCAAGATTTTATTTTCTAATAAACTCGAGTTGAACACTATTACTAGACCACTACTGGTCCCTTTTTAATATCCTAGAGTATAAATAGTCTCTTAGTAGGTATTTAGTGGATATCTGGTGTGTTCCTGATACAGGGATCCTTCTCTGATCATGTTACTATATCGAGAAAAAAGAATGAAACCAATTGTGAGAATCATAGAAGGTAGTGTCTGTCATTGTAAGTTGGCCGAACCTTCGTTTATCCTTGAAAATTGTTTTCATTTTTATTGTTCCTTGTATTTATAATTTTTTCTTGAATGATGATATATTTATATTTTACTCTCATTTATTTTCAACATTAATTAATATCATGGGTTGGTGGTGTTATTGTCGTTCATGTAGTATCCCAAAAGTTTTGAAGCACGTTAAATCATTCTGTTCTTCACTACTTTCTTTATTTTTTGATTATTTTCTTCTCACTTTATAATTCTACTCTTCTTCACCCTTTATGAGACATTATAATTGTTTCTATGATTTCTTCTTTCATCTCAAATACTTCTAGAAACTATACCTTCATTTGATGATCATAGACCATTTCATAGTGGCTTAAGCTCGACGTAAACCCCAACAAATTGTTATCAAATCCAAAAAAATAATAGAATTTAAAAAGTAATAAATTGAAAATTTTAATGGTGAAAATGATTTTAACTTGTTGGGATTCAAGACAAGGGCCCTACTACTGTAGTAAGGTCTTATCGATGAATTGCATTGTCCAAAAAAACCCAATCACCTGGTCTACCAATGATCAAACTAATACCACCTACAAATAAATATTTTTTGATGTTTTTTAGAAGACCCATTGTTCCCTTTCTTTTTCCCTTATGAGATAAAGAGCTTAGGTAAATAGTATTTTGAGACTTTTGATCCTGAAATATGGTTGAAACTAGAGAAGCTCTATATGATCGCATAACTGATTGGTCACCTCTAGAATTAACATCGAATATTAACATTTAAATTGTGTCTTGGAACCTAAATACGAACCCATTTTGATGAATTCAATAATATTATTATTGATTTTTCTAATATAAAATTATTTTTTGAGGATTAAGATCATGTTATGATTCTATTAATCTCTCTTAATAGTTCTTATAATACTCTTTTCAAACCCATGATGTATGGTTTTGAAGCCTTTCCCCTTGAAGAGGTTAAATCAACCTTGTTGTCAAAAGAGTTTCATATAAAACATAATGTAAAGGGTGAGTTTGAGACCTTTTTTAAAAGTATTAAACCATAAAACAAGGTAAAAAATAAATAAAACTGTTTTAATGACCCTAAATAATGTAAATAAAATCCCCATTACGACTTAATGAAATTTTTTATTATATAATATGGTTATAGAAAACACATGCACATATTTGGGTTTATTATATCCTATCATGTTTAAAAGATCCTTATTAATAATTATCATTGATGATATATTCATTAAATAGTGATCATATGATTACTATAAATATAGGGTTTTAACAAATCCAGTTGACACAGAAAAATTAAGTGACGGCCTCAACTTGTATGATTATACCATATGAAGCCCATTCATCAGAAATTCCGAGGGAAATAACAACATTATGATTTTCCCTTTGCCAATACCAATCTGAGATCAAAAAATTTAAGCATGAGAAAAACCATTTATGGTAGAATTTCAATCCCATTGAGATCATGGATCAAAACATATACGTCGAACCACCCCATGAAAATCTCACTATCGCATAACTTACTCTTAGTGTATTTTCTGGGTTATTAAAGGGCTATGTACCAAGAACGTAATAATATTAATATATATATATATTATATAATAATGTTTTATTTACTTCTTATCATTACTCTATAAATGTTTTTTAATTTTTTACAGTAAACCACAAAATGTATTTTTAACTATTATTCAATTTCAATTAAGATGTATATTTTCATGAATTAATGGATTTTTAAATAAATATTTTTCTAATTATATAATTTTATTAAATAATTTTTATCAAATATAAATTATCATACATTTTTTATGAAGTCAAATGTAATTTTTATAAGGGTTCGGAAACTATTATTATAAAAAACTCAATATTTTTCAATAAATATCAATTATTATTTTAAAAGTGAAAATTAAAATATTTATAAAATTATTTTTGATAAAATGAATATTATTTTTGTAATTAGAACATAGAAATTATCCAATGATTAATTTTTCATAATTTTATGAGACAGTCAAATTTTTAGGTAAAAATTCAATACCATATAAATATACGATGTGTATTATGAAATCATAATGAACCAAAAGGAATGTAATAAATACTATAAATGGTATCAAAAAACAAATATATGTTTTTCATTTAAAATAATTTGATTTATTTTTATTTTAATAATTTTATAAATCCTTTAGGAATCCTCCAAAACCATTAATATATTTAAATGTATTTAAATATTTTCTTTAAGAGTATGACTCAATTCCGCATAAGGAAACTATTTTATTAATTTAGGCCCTTGGAGTTATAAAATAATTAAAAGAAACCCTATTTTGTATAAATCATGTTAAAACCCCATGGTAAGGTTTGGGGTTTTGGTTATTTTATTATATAGAGTCCAAAACCTAAGTGTGGGAAATAATAAAGAACTTATCTCTCTTTCCCTATATATACCCACACAAAATCCCATTTATATCAAAATCCTTGTAGCACATCATTACATTAAACTAACCTCTATATAGTCCTACCATGTTTCCCCTAAGCACTCAAGAATATCCTCTCAAGAATTTTGAATCACACGCTCAAGGTAAGGATCCTCCCTTTCTCCCCTTTATTAAAGAATATTCTTCATTTTATTCCCTTTTATTTTCAATTACTAATGTTGTGGTGTGTTTTCCACATGAACCATAAATTCGTTAGGATTTATGAATACCCCTTTTACTTCATTAATCCCTCCCATTAACATTTATGTTCCCCTATTATGCTGTCGAAATTTCCCTACGAGATTCTATGCCAAAAATGTGTAGTTAATACCCATACCCAATTACTATCAAGGGTGTTCACATTTATACATACATAATTATTATATTTGGGACTTACATGTATGTATTCCAAATTTATTTATTATGAAATAAAATTTGATGGATAATGATTTAATGTTATATGATCTATATGGCACACTTAATCATGAGAATAAAATGAAAGTGATGGGTGAGCCCGGAATTATATAGTGCTCTAATGCATTGGGAATGTTTAGTCTCATAAGACTCTATGTTGGGATAGGTATTAAACATAATTCATTTATGGGAATTTTTTAATCATGATTTCTTTTCAGTTTTCATTCTATGTTTATGATGCAGTGTTTTAAGTTGTTGGCACAATTCTCATGTTTCCTTTATGTTATTATGTTATAGCATGCCTCATTTTTCATGTTTATGGTTATCATTCATTTTATGTCTCATTGATATACCTATTTTCTAACAATAATTACTTTATTCATGTAAATCTGTGTTTATTCCCTTACTGGGCTTTATAGATCACCCCTTCCTTATGTATGTCCCCAAGTTATCCTTGTAGTTTTAAGTATGGATGAATATTATGAACATGTTAAGGATGTTTTCAATAAAGATGATGTATTTACTTTTTTAAGTTGTTATGTTATGTACCTAATTCCAAAATACACTATACTTCTCAGTATTCTAGGTTTTATTGTGTGTAATATTATATAATAAATCATGAATTAATGTGTAATAAAGTGTAGGGTTGTCATAATTGGTATCAAATGAAAAATTTAGTTATTTTTGGGATTAGGACTAGAAAAATATAGAGAAAGACTTAGAGATAAAACTATGTATAAGAAAACAACCCAGTATTTTGGTAATTATATATTATGTGGTTTACTAAGAAAATACATCTCTATCTGGATACTACAAGTGAATGTGGCTCTGGCACTTATGTGCAAAGAGGTAAAACCCGAAAACACTAAGTTGAGCTAGACTCATCCAGGAAATGGTGCACAATAATGGGACTTTCTTCCCATATATTTTGACTCTCCAATGGGATATTATTTGGTAAATTCATAATCTCTCTATGAACCATTATTAGGAGAACAAAAAATTCCCATAAGAGTCCATGTTAGGAAATATATCATGGATAACATAGATTAAATCCTAGAAATTCACAAGTTAAGGGGAAAAAATATATAAGTTATCCCTTTATTTTTATTGTATTATAATTTATGTGTTTAATAGTTTAAAAATAATCACCCATAATTTTCCCTTTATTCTATCCAATGGCTTGAAATAGGAGGAATCGGGTAAATAACCAATGTGACGGGAAATGTGATTACTACCCCAACAAGATGTCAAAGCTGATGGGAGTGTGAATCAGGAATTTTTTTAAGATACTTTCTCAGATAACTCAAGTTATGAATAGAAACCTAGATCAAGAGGAGTTCCCAAATCCCCCTTAGAAATAACAAGCTTCAATTTAGACCTTTATGTGAAAATTTCCCCTGACATTCAATGGATCATCTGATCCCATAATCAGGGAACAATGGATCGAGTCCATTGGGAAGATCTCCTCTATCATTCAATGTTCTGAAAAATAGAAGTACATATAGTATTTTTATCATATGATAAGATAAGATGATTATTGGTGTAAATTGATCAAGATTACAAATCATGAGGAAGAGATAGAAACAATGGGGTGGAAGGAATTTTGGAATGTGTTTTTTGATAAATATTTTCCTCACACTATCCAACTTAATATGGAAAGGTATTTCCTTTCCCTTAGGAAAACAGAATACTAATATATTGGGTTGTATGAGTAAAATCTCACAAGCCTTGTGTGATGCACCTATATCTTCTTCATTACCCCCGAGTGTAAGGTTGACATGTTCTTTGGTGGGATAAAACCTAATATACAAAAATCCATGGAGATTTGAGACTTTGATAGCTATGTGAAATTTTTATGATGTGCTCTCAAAGTCAAAATAGAGATCCTAAAATCTCAAGGGTACCATAGGGATAAGAATTGAAAACTAGATTTTAATTATGGTAGTCCAATGGAGAAGTATAACGATGCTATGAAATTTCAACATCCCACTTTTCAAAAGTGTTGAAAGACAAACTCTTGAAATTGCCTAAGGGGGGTGAGGAAATACTTTAGGTCCGGGAAGGAAGTACACCTAAATAGAGATTGTCGACAGAACAAACCAAATAATTAATTAGAGGAAATGAATGATATGGTCAACCATCAGCACATTTTTCATTTCTTTAACTGCAAGAAAGTAGTGCAATTTTCAAGCCAATGCACTAAGCCAATGGTTTTCGAAGACAACCAATAACCTCCAAGTCGTCAAGGGAGATCTTTTTAAATCACAACCACTGAGGTGGATCCCAAAAAATAAGTGGTGATAGGTATTCTAGTTATTCGTTCAAGAATAGTTAACATACTTTTTTATTCTGGTTCTACACATTCCTTCATACCACGAAGTTTTAGTAGAACTATTCAAACCCCACCACAAATCATGGAAGTAGAGTTGTTGATCAAAACAGAAAATGGGGTAATTATTTCACCCCAAGTATATAAATCCTCCCCTATCAACATTTTTGAGCTAAAATTTACATTGAACCTTTTCATACTCCCTTTGGTTTATTTTTTGATGAAATTATGGGTATGGATTTAATTTACTTATATAGATCAAACATAAATTACCACGAGAAGTAAATCACTCTCTATATTAAGAATACTCCACTGATTCTATAAAAATGCAAGGAAATAGATGGATATTATTTAGCACCAACATCTCAAGCGTGTATATTATTTCCTGAAAAGAAATCATATCTAGATGAAATTATTGAGTCTAAGGAAAGGATCATCCTTGAATACATTCCAATTGGGAGGGAATACACTGAATTGTTTCCTGAAAAATTTCCCAGTCTTCCTCATTATCAAGAGATTGAATTTTAAATCAAGATTATACCTAGGTAATATACATTATCCAACAATCCATATAAAATGGATACTATGGATCATGAGTATCTGAAGAAACTACTACAGGATAATCAGGATAAAGGGTTCATAAGCCCAAGTGATTCACCTTGGGATGCACCAGTCCTCTTCATCAAGAAGAAGGATGGGTCAATACACCTTTTAATTTACTATCATGAGATCAACAAGATCATGATAAAGAAAAAGTATCATCTACCTTATATTTATGACTTGTTTGATCAATTATGTGGATCACAAGACTTATCCAAGGAGGATATTTGATCGGGATATTACTAAGTTAGGTTGAATAAGGATGATATCCCCAAGATTTATTTTCACAAAAGGTATGGGCACTATGAGCTCATAGTAATGCCATTCAAACTCACAAATTTTCAATAAAACAATATGGACTTGATGAATAGAGTCTTTAGATATTACCTCCAAAAAAATTTCGTAAGTCTTTAAAGATGATATTCTAATGTACACCAAAAGAAATAATGAGCCTGAGGAGCATCTAATCACTCTGATAAAGAACTTATGAAAGGATAAGATTTATTCCGAGTAAAAAATGTGAGTTCTGGTTGAAGTAAGTAGCATTATTATGGCATATTATCACAATAAATGGGTTATATTTTGACCCTTTAAAGATAGAAGCAATTGAAGGATGGTCGATGCCAACAACTATTACATATATGTGTAGTTTCCTTGCATTATTTGGGTACTATCATCGATTTTTGAGAAATTTATCATGATTTTCAAACCCTGTAACCAAGATAAAAGTGAAAGTAGTCATGTTTTATTGGAATGATGATTGTGAATAGAGCTTCAAGGAGTTGAAATTGAGGCTTTTCACTGCACCTATACCCACAAAACCCATAAGTGGAGAAAATTTCATGGTATTAAATGATGCCTTAGAGAAGGGTTTGGGCTATCTGTTAATAGAAAATGACAAGGTGATTACTTATGTTTCAAGAAAGTTAAAATTTCACGAATTGAAAAACCCAATGTAGGGTCTGGATTTGGATGCACTGATCTTCAATTTGAAGATAAGGTGGAATTATCTCTCCGAGGAGAAGAGTGAAATATATACAAATAAAAAAATCCTCAAGTATATATTCATACAGAAAGAGCTGAATATGCACCAACGGAGATAGATATATAATATGAAGAAATATTAATTCTCAATACACTACCATCCGGGAAAATAAAATAAAGTGTAAGATGATCTAAGGAGAAAGGATCCAGAAATATTATCATTAATGAGGATTGAGAAATATTTAATCTTCTTAGAATTAAAGAGTATGGAAATGGGAATCATAAAATAGGGAACAACATCAGTCCTTTCAAAAATTATTTCTCAACCATCTCTTTTGGAAATGATTATGGATGTTCAAAGAGGTGATGTGTGAATTTTGAAGAAAGTGGAAGCTGTAAGAACAAGTGAAATCCTTGGATTTCAATCTTAATAAATAAGGTGTTGTGATATTTATGTCATGAATATATGTACAACCAAATCCCGAGTTGAAGAATATATTGGATGATGCACAAAGTTTGACATTCTCCATCCATCCAAGAAGCACAAAGATGTATCGAGATATCCAAGAGCACTATTTGAGGGATAATATGAAGAATTATAATGTGGAAAATACATCAAGATTTCTTATATGTCACTAATTGAAGTCTTAAAGGTAAAAATTCATGGGGTACCCATACATACATGGAAATGGGAAAATATCACCATGGACTTTGTCACTGGTCCTCTAAAGATATCAAGAGGATGTAATGTTATCTGGGTTGTGTTGGATCATATTTATAATATTTAACACTTGATTTCAATTCGATAGGACTTCTCACTCGATCAACATTCAAGGATATACATTAGAGAAGTGGCGAGGCTGCATGGAACACCACTATCGATTGTATCCAATCAAGATCCAATATTTACCTCCACATTCTGGAAGAGTCTCCAATGCACTCTAAATATTGTTTTGAACTTCATCATGGCTTATCACCCTCAAACTAATAGACAACCTAATTGGAATATCCAGACACTTGAGGATATTTTGAGAGTGTGTTCAATTGAATTCAATGGAGGATGGGGATAATGTTTTTCTCTGGTTCAGTTCTCATACAATAACAGTTTCCAATCAAGCATCCAAATGGCTCCCTATGAATCCATTTATGGGAATAGGTGCATAACACCTGCATGTTGAGATGAAGTTGGGGAACACAAACTTCTAGGTCCTGAAATGATCCAGTAATTAGAGGAAAAGGTTAATATCATTCAGTAGCACATCAAGGTTGCTCAGACTCACAAAAAGAGTAATGCTGATAATAATCGACGAGACATATAGTTTGATTTTAGATACATGGTATTAGTTTTCATATCTCTATGGAATAAATTCATGAGATTTGGGAAGAAATTAATCTTAGTTCAAGATACATCAGTTCTGTTGAGATCTTTGATCGCATTGGAGTGGTGGCCTATCGACTAGTACTCTCACAAAACCTATCTCAAATACATGATGTATTCCATGTATCCCTCTTTAGGAAGTATGTACCAGACTGCTCACGTGTAATCAATCTAGATGTGGTACTGTTGGATAATTATATTTTCTATGAGGAGCATCTGGTGGGTATATTAGAACGTAGAGACAAAGTTATAATAAATAAGAAAATGGACCTAGTAAAAGTGTTGTGTAGAAACCATATGTTTGAATAAAAATTTTGAGAACTGGTTGAATAGATGAAATAGATTTACCAATATATATTTTATTGTGGTAAATGAACATTTCAAAGATAAAATTTCTGAATGGGAGGAGATTGTAATGACCCAAAGTTTTATAAATAAAATTCCCCTTATGATCTAATTAAATGTAAAATTATGTAATATGGTTATAGAAAACACATGATCTCATTAAGTTTAATTATATCTTATCGTATTTAAAATATCATTATGAAACATTATCATTGATAATATATTCATGTAATAGTGATCATATGATTAGTATAAATATAGGGTTTCAACAAATCCAATTGACACAGAAAAAGGAAATAATGGCCTCAAATAGTAGGATCATACACTAAGATTGCCATTTATCGTTTATTTCCATTCCATCCTTTTATTTTATTTTATTATTTACTTTTATTTCCTTTTTTCCTTATATTTTATTTTTCTCTTATTTTTATTTATTTTATTTTTCATTCTTTTCTTTCTTTTCTTCTCCTCTCCTCTCTCCCTCTCCCTTCGCTCACATCACACCCCTCCTCTCCCCTAGGTGTCACACCAACCAGTAGCCCCTTCGAAAGGCCGTTGATCCTCTTTACGACGTCCAATTCCCTCGTCATCGGGTGCACAGTAAACCTTAGGGAAAGGATAACGTTTCTCAAGTGGAATCATTATATTATGTTGAGTATTCTACATGTAGTTTGTTGCGGAAGATTTTTACCCTATTTTGGGGTTTTTCTAAAATCCTTCATTTTCATCCATTTTAGGTCAAATAAAATCCTACCGTAGATCATAGAGTCATCTAATACTACAAGGTAGGGTTCTTACTCGCTTTCCCTCCATTTCTTTGCGGTTTATAAAGACGCATTGTTGTGTCGTTAGTCGGTGCCTACCAGCTTTGTGCATTTTTACCCAATTTAAATATCTTAATTGTTTTAACTAATTATTGTAGTCTTAATCATCATAGATTAATTTTGTTTTGAATTGTTTCAACAATATAGGACACCATTTGGGCGTTCCTACATAGTCGGTGTATTTTTCCGTTAGCCAGGTTATTAATTTAATTAACTTCGTGTATTGCACAGCCCCTTTTAATTGTTTTTTTAATTAAATAAATAGTTGTTTGAATTGTTACAATAATGTTGGAAACCCCTTTGGGCATGCCGACATAGTCGATGTAACCTTCTGTTGGTTGGGTTTATTTTTTGATTAATTGTATGTGTTGTGAATCACTTTTTATTGTAATTAAATTAACTAAATAGTTTCTTTGAACATGAAATTGAATTGTTGGATCATTGGAACTTGTGTTGATGAACTATTTATTATTTAAATGAGCATTATCCATGGAGGTTGATATGATATGTATATTGCCTTTCAAGTTGTTATGTTGTACTGTTAAATTTATGCCTTGTGATGCATGGGTGTATTTGGTTAGTTTTCAAGTTGCGACTTTATATGTTGATTATGTCATATCTTCTATTGTGAAAACTTTAATTAAATTCAGGATGGGGAAAGGAGGTAGGTCCTGTATTAAGGGACACACTTAGATTTTCTATTCTTGATGGGTTACCGCTATGTGTCGGTGGGTGGTGTCATTCGCTTTGTCGGACCGAGACTTCCCCGAGCTTTCTAATACTTTTGATTGATACCAGTTCAAAAAGGGACCATCAGGACAGATCCATTGGCATGTGGCTAAGCCAACCTTGGATGACACCTGACCCTTTTTTGCGAGATCGGGACGGACTCAGGGTAAATCCATACCTTGGGCGATACTTTGTCTTTTGAAATATTTCCTTGGATGGGCTCGTTGGTATTGGATAAATTCACGTATGTTCCGTAGCGATACCTTCGGGATGGGTTCGAACTCCAACTCGCAACTTGAACCTTAATAATGATGCACTTAAGGGTTATATTATTTCCATTTGAGTTTTTATTGAGAATTGAGATGCCCTTATGATATATGGAATTTCACCTGATTGACACTTGACTTAGACCCCATGTAAAAGCACACGCTTGGGGTATATACATCTTCCTTGTTGTACCGTGCTTTCTGGTTTTATATGTGTCTATGTGTGTGTTCGTGCATTTTGCTGACAGGTACCCTTTCAGACTACCAGCTTAGGTTGAAGCAGGTGATTAGGCATAGGTGTCATTTGGAACCCAAGCCGACTTATTTATTTCATTATGTTTAAATTAACTATCTGAAAATATTAAGTAATGGAACAGTTCATTTTATTGTTGCACGAAATAGAATGGTTTAGACACCGTGGGTGCCGGACTACTGGTATTTTATCTCACACCCTACTCGGGCATCATGGATACTTGAGTAGATTACATGCTCATAGGTATTGAAAAAGGGAAGTCTGCTGCTTCTGATGCTTGATTTTTTATTACTACTTAGGACAGAGACTAGGGCACAGGACTGGGCCTTGATCGTGATGCAGTTGCTGCTTGTGTCCTTTCTTTTAGTTGACTGTGTGTTTGAGTTCTGTTTTCCATACTTTCAGTTTATACTCATATCGTGGCATGACATACTTTTGTGAGCTTATAAACTTGGTTATTATCTTCCATTTGGATTTATTTATATTCTTTCTGCTGCAGTTCATTCATTCAGATTCTCCCACTATTGATTATTTGTTGATGTTTACTTCGGCTGTAATATTATTTATTACCAATGAGGGAAAAGTCTCCCCCATAGACACAAAAGAGCTCTTGCTACTAGTTGGAAGCCTTTGGAATTTGGGGAGATGTGCTTGAGGTTATGTAACCCACCGGTCCGGCCACCTTCTTAGAGGTGAGCCGGGTCGGGACGTTACAAAGTGGTACCAGATCTGGTTTTCATTTTGTCTTACTATTTAGGTTAAACAGAAGACTGGGATATAGATATTTGGAATGTACCATGTTCTTGGACGTAGCTAACCCATGTATAGTGGAAACCCAAAACCCTGGGTTGGGATCGCAGTTGTTGATTATTCCAATTACTGTTGATATGATATCACCATTGGGTGACTCACTTGTATTGCATTTTTATTGTGTTGTTATTGTTGAAATAATGGGTTTACCATTTTATCCTAATTATACGAGGGAAATACATTCCATTCATCATAATAGGCACTATAGGATTTAAATTCCATGCATATTTCCATGCCATATCTACTTTCAGCTTGCATTTTCCTTTTTTCATGTGATTTTTGTTGTTCCTAGTGGTAAAAATTTGAATTGTGGGTTTATTGAATATAAAGTTGTGATATTTTGGTAGATGTTATCCTGACTTAACCTAGGAATGGGCTGTATAACTATTTAGTAATTATTTTTAGTTGTCTCTTCCATATCGAAACCCATCTCTTGAGGCGGGTTGTCTTTTGTTTAGTGCTCAGAGGCAGGCTATGTACCTAACCTCTTTTGCACCTTACATGTTTTTTTCACCTTCTATACTCCTTGTCTAAGGGTGTGTGTTTGGCTGTTGTAGAAAAATGTCATCACGACATCTTCTTAATGTGCCTCATGAGAGTGGAAATGCGTGCATTCCAGAGATGGTGGGTCCTGAACCACCAGTGGTTCCTCTCGTAGAGCCTCCTGTGGAACTACCTCCTATCGATCTTCTGAGGGACCCTGACACTCAGTTTAGGGATAGTCTCCTCAGGTTTATGCAGTCAGTTTAGAATATCCCCAGACCTACCCTGTTTATGGCAGACCTTACGCAGGACTTCCTACTGTATCACCCTCTCACCTTCTCAGGGAGTGGCGGCCCTCATGTTGTAGAGTCATGGATAGAAGCTATAAGGTCTATCTTCGACCACCATGAGACACTCCAAGAGCGAAGGTTCAAGCTTTTAGTCTACATGCTCCGTGACTCTATCAAGCACCGGTGGGACGTTATTTCTCAGGATGAGAAGACCAGTGTCATGGCTTGAGTCGATTTCCAAGAAGCCTTCTACAATCACTTTTTTCTATAGACTCTGAGAGATGATCGTGTTCTAGAGTTCCTATATCTTCAGTAGGGTTCTGTGATTGTGTTAGAGTATTCAAATCATTTCACCGATCATCATCATTTTTTCCCATCTCTGACTGGAGACGCACAGACTACTATGAGGAATTTTGAGGATGGACTTGAGTATACTATCTTCTCATAGGTGAACGTCTTCCGTTTGACCACTTTTATGGATATCATGAAATAGGATCTAATCTCAGAGTGAAATTTTAGGGAAGCCAAACCAGTGATGTAGGGCGGTTCAGTTCCAAAACAGGGTGACATCTCTTCTGGCAGCAGGAAATGCCGTTTTGAAAGTTCACGTGGGGGAAATCCTAGCCAAATAGCACGTCTTGATAGCTCTGTCACATGTTATCAGTGCGGTACAGATGGTCACAAGAAGCCACAGTTCATGAGAGATCTAAATGAGTACTGAGCTTGTGGAAGGTTGGGTCACCTTTAGTGTTTCTGTCGTTCCGTCTCTTCAGTATCCAGTGGTAGAGGATCCGCACCTACACCTCCGTCAGTTATGGGATCTATGACTCCACAGCAGGCTGGATGTTATTTTTCCACCAGTCGATCAGGCTGAAGTAATGGTTGAGGTCGTGGTTGAGGAAATCAAGTTCCGGATTATCAGCATCAGTAGAGTTGACCTGATCATGCCAACTTGGAAGTGTATCAGGGTCGTGGCTCAGTTATCATGTACGCAGTGCAATCAGCACCAAAGGAGAATATTGAAAGGCCATCTACAGTGAGAGGTATGATCCTAGTAGCTTCTACTTTAGTTTCTTCTCTTTTTGATACTGATGCATCACACTCCTTTATATCTACTATTGTTGTTGAGAGTCTTTGTTTTCCAATTGAGTATCATTGCGGCGTCATGTCTCTTGACACTCCGATTGGGGTTAGGGCAGACGGCATACACTAGTGCCAAGAGTTCCCCCCTTGAGCTAGGTGAGTACCGTTTTGTTTGTAATTTCTATATCCTCAACATGTCTGGCATCGAAGTCATCATCGGTGTGAACTGGATTTCTTCTTATCATGACCAAGTGGATTTCTATCATCGTCGAGTGTCCTTTAAATCCAAAAGGGTGACACATATCTTCACAAAGGAGAATGGGATATACAGGCAGACCGAGCTAATCCTAACTACGTAGGGTTGGGCAAAGTGACAGCTCAGTTGGAAAGTCTCTTCATGAGAGATTAGGGAACACACCTAGTTGAATTTCCTCTAGTGGTGGACGTTTTTAGGGATTTCTTACCTGACTATTTCTCTGGCTTACCTCCTATGAGAGACGTGGAGTTCACTATCGAGCTCATGCCAGGTGTGGTACCAATGTATATTCCTCCCTATATGATGGCACCAACAGAGCTACAGGAACTCAAAAAGCATCTTGAAGACCTTGAGGCTAAGGGTTTCATCAAACCTAACACATCGTCATGGGTTTCAAGTATCCTTTTTACCAAAAAGTCAGACAGTACTCTATGTTTATGTGTGGATTATCTTTGAATCAATCAGCTCATAGTAAAGAATCGATATCCATTGCCTCATATAGATGACCTCTTTGACTAGCTCCAGGGAGAAACTATTTTCAACATGATTGATCTGAGGTCAGTATATCACCAATTGCATGTACAAGTATCTGACATACCACATACGACATTCAGATGTAGGTACGGCTTGTACGAGTATCTAGTTATGCCTTTCGGCCTCACGAATGTGTCGGTAGTCTTCATGGCTCTAATGAATCAGGTTTTTCATCTGTATCTTGATTCATTTATGGTAGTCTTTGTGGATGAAATCTTAGTGTATTCGTGTTCTAGACACAACCATGCAACCCATCTTGAGATCATGCTGAGTACACTGAGAGAGCACCAGTTATACGTTATGCTCAATAAATGCCACTTTTCGATTGATAAGGTACACTTCTTGGGTCATATTATATCTAAATTATGGGTATCAGTTGACCCATAAAAAGTGAGCGTCGTGGTTTTATGGGAGCATCCCAAGGGTGTCTTCGACATCCGTAGTTTCTTAGGGCTTACTAGCTATTACAGGCGATACATCCAAGATTTCTCCCACTTAGCAGTGCCTCTTAAGACATTGACTAAGAAAGGTGTATAGTTCATCTGGTCAAAAGGTTATGAAAAGTATTTTCACGAATTGAAAGGAAGACAAACCTCATCTCCAATCCTGATTCTTCCTGAACCTGGTAAGAGATATATAGTTTATTGTGACGCTTTAGGAATTGGACTGGGTGCAGTTTTGATGCAGGGTTATCGAGTTGTGGCTTATGGATTCCTCCAGCTAAGACCTCATGAGTGGAACTATCCTACCCACGAACTTGAGTTTTCAGTTTTTGTTCATGCTCGATGCTATTGGAGACACTATTTTTTGAGTGAGATATTCATTGTTTACACGAATCATAAAAGCTTGAAATATATCTCCACGCAACAAGACTTGAACTTAAGGCAACGCAGGTTGGTCAAATACTTGCAATAGTTTTATTTTGAGCTTGCCTATACCCCTAGTAAAGGTAATGTTGTGGCAGATGCTTTAAACCACAAGACATAGTCATAGGTCATGCAGGTAGCCAGCAGTGAGTGGAAAATGATGGCCTTGTTTTCAGAGATTCATCTGGAGGTTCAAGAGAAGAGTGGACAACCAGTTCTACTAACTCTTGTAGTTACATCCTCTCTTCTAGAGAAAGTCTGCAGGCAACAGTTTACTGATCCTGAGGGGATCGTTTTGATGGAAAGTTTTACAGGAGAGAAGCCACCTCCCGGTTGGGTTGTTAATGGCAGTGAAACTCTCCTTTTCAGTGGTCGTTCATGGGTACCTTCAGTTATGTGGGAAGAGATGATGATGGAATCTCACACCTCTGTTTGGTCAGTTCACTATGGGTTGACCAAGATGTACAGAGACATGTGTGGACAGTATTGGTGGCCTGGTATGAAAAATCAGATAGCAGGTTTCATCACTCAGTGCTCCACCATCCAACAGGGGAAGGCAGAGAAACACCGACCTGATGGACTCCTACAGCCTCTATCCACTCCTGAATGGAAATGGAGTGACATCCCCATGGATTTCATTACAGGCCTTCCAAAATCTTCTCGTGGCAGCGATGCAGTATGGGTAGTTGTCGATAGGTTGACCAAGGTTGCACACTTCTTTCCTATCCAAGATTCCATTTCGATTGATGAGTTTGGAAGGTAGTATATCCAAGATATTGTGCGACTTCATGGTGTACCTCATTCTATTATATCTGACAGGGATGGCCACTTTACGTCACGGTTCTGTCAATGGTTGCAAAAGGCACTAGGATCACAGGTACTTCTGAGTACTATATATCACCCTCATTCTAATGAGCTGTCTTAGAGAACTATACGAGTGTTATAGGATATGTTACTCGCATGAATCCTTGATTTTAGAGGCTCCAGGGAGAATAATTTAACTCTTGTTGAGTTTACCTATAATAACAACTTCCATGAGACAATTCAAATGGCTCTATATGAGGACCTCTATGGTAGACCGTGTCGTTCACCTTTATACTGGCTCGAAGCAGGTGAGACAGCTCTATTGGGTCCTTATCTCATTCAGGAGACTTATGAAAAAGTTCAGCTGATTCAGAAGTGTATGACTATAGCTAAGTACAGAAATAAGTCTTATAATGATCGTCGTCGCAGACCCCCGTAGTTTGAGGTGGGCCATCGAGTCTTTTTGTGTGTTTCTCCGAGGTTGGGTCACAGGCGGATCAGGAGGCAGGGGAAGTTATCATCGAGATACATCAGGTTATTTGAGATAGTGGAGAGAGTTGGGCAGGTAGCCTATCGGTTATAGTAAAATCATAGGTATCATTCCATGCACGACATTTTCCATGTGTCTTAGGTCTGACAATATCATCTAGATCTGTCTCATTATTTTGACACTGACGACATCAAACTTGACGCTGATGCATCCTTTATGGAGAATCTGATCTGTATCATCGACCGTATCATGAAGGTCCTCTGAGGCAAGTTAGTCCCTCTGTTTCGGGTGTTGTGGGAACACGGACGCGTTCAGGACGAGACCTGGGAGCGAGAGACGGATGTACGAGCTCAGTGGCCGGAGCTTTTCTCTGGCGACATTCCACTACCCTCGAAAGGGAAACTCAGAGATGAGTTGTCTTAAGGTGGGGATGTTGTAACATCTCAGACTTAATCAAGTATAGACCGTTTTAATTTTAATACAGTCTAATTAATTAAGCATCCTGGGGCGTGTGCCTGCGCACCTCGTAGCGGGTCCCATGAATCTTTTAAATTAATTTAATTAACTGCATCCTTTTAATGAAAATGCAAGGTCGTGCCTTAGCGCGATGTTCGGGTTTAAATAATTAATTAAAGACTAAAAAATAATAATAAGATATTTAAATAAGATTTAAGAGAAATCAATAAAGGATGAAAAGAAATTTTTAAATAAAATATAATGGGGGCTACGGGAAAAATAAAAATAATTAAAATGAGGGATTTCCATTTTTAATTATTTTTATCTTTTATTTCCCTTACATCCTTTTATTTTATTTTATTCTTTTCTTTTATTTAATTTTTCCTTATATTTTATTTTTCTCTTATTTTTCTTTCTTTTCTTTTTCTTTCTTTTCTTTCTTTTTTTCTCTTCTCCTCTCTCCCCTCCCTTCACTCACGGCGCACCCCTCCTCTCCCCTAGGTGGCGCACCAACCAAAAGCCCCTTCGGAAGGTCGCTGCTCCTCTATCTGACGTCTGATTCCTTCTCCATCAGGTGAGTAGTAAACCTTAGGGAAAGGCTAACATTTATCAAGAGGAATTGTTCAATTTGGTTGAGTATTCAACGCGCAGTCCGTTGTAGAATATTTTTACCCTATTTTGGGGTTTTTCAAAAATACTTTGTTTTCATCTGTTTTAGGTCAAATAAATGCTTACCAAGGATCTTAGAGTCATCTACAACTACAAGGTAGGGTGACTACTCACTTCCCCTCCATTTCGTTGGGGTTAATAAAAACACAACGTTCTGCCATTAGTCAGTGGCTACCAACTTTGTGCATTTTTACCCAATTTAAATATCTTAATTGTTTTGACTAATTTTTTCATCCTTAATCATTTTAGATTAATTTTTTTGAATTGTTTCAAAAATATCGAACACCCTTTGGGGGTGCCTATATAGTCGTAGTATCTTTTCATTATCCGGGTTATTATTTTAATTAACTGCAGGTATTGAGAAACCCTTTTTTATTGTTTTTTTAATTAAATAAATAGTTGTTTGAATTTTTGCAACAAAGTCGAACACCCCTTTGGGTGTGCCGACATGGTCGGTGTAACCTTTCGTTATCTGGGTTTATTGTTTGATTAATTTCATGTGTTGCGAAGCCCTTTTTATTGTAATTAAATTAAATAAATAGTTTCTTTGAACATGAACTTGAATTGTTGGATCATTAGAACTTATTTTTGATGAAATTTTTATTATTTAAATGTGCATTATTGTCACAAACCAAGTCGGGTTTCCATTAAACCGATGACTGACCCGGTCCACGGCAAGGCCCGAAGGGCGTTCCCGATCCCCACGAGCTTGCACAAGTGCCCGGGTATCACAAATAAAACATGGGAACGGTTTCCACGAATAAACAAACATGAAACAATTATAAAGATGAATAAATTTAAAACTAAGGTTAACAACCAAACATTCCCTTAAACTAAGGTCAAAATAAATGTTTACAACTTGACCAAAAAAACCAAAGGGGGTGAAAGTAAAGGAAAATCTAAAAGGCACTAACTCAAACCTCCGTGCAACATGAGGAGTCACATCCCCAAGCCATGTCCACCAAACTGACACAGGAGTACCACTGACAACCCGAAACACCCATTCTATGCTCGATGCCTAAACCTGGAAAGAAAAAGAAATTGAATCTATATACACCCAAAGGTGTATGTAGGGTGTGAGCTAAAAGCCCAGTAGGATGCCACCGAGAAAAGGTTCCATGCATAATTATTAAATGACAAATACATTTTAAATTTAATGGAATACAAATAAATAAGTGCTTAAATAATTTTAATGAAATAAGTTTTTAAGGAATACTAATCTAAAAGGAAAACAACTTAAATTAACACAAAAACACACACACACACACTTTCTTGGTAACCCCAATGTCACACTGTGTGCCGACGGTGAGTACAAAGAAAAAGAGGACCACAATACATGGGAGAGGCCCTAAAGATACTAGCGAGAAGTGGGACCCTATAACATTGTGTCTCGATGAACAATGGTATAAAAACACAACAATATATGTTCTCGTGAACGCTCCACTAGTAGGGAAACACATCCATAACCTAGTGGTCTCCAAACATCATCCAAAAGTTTAGTTAGTGTTGTAGTCGCTAATCCAGCTAAGTGAAACCGGGACGATGCCACTTTCATGTCACTATCACACTAGTTCTAGTCCGCCCACATAGTACCTAGGCTCCCCATTTGTTCTCAAGTAGTTAAGATTTCAAGTCTTATGTCATAATCACATACTCAAACCAAAGAAGACACTATGCACACCAAAACCACCATTTGCACACACAAAATCCATTTGAAATAAGATTCACACTAAAAATATCCCAAAACTAAATCTGCATCACTTACACAACCAATTAAAATTACTGCACTTTCAAAGAGACCACTTTCAGCATCAAACACTCCATTAAAATAATTTATTAAACAATTTCCACACATGTCTCATTAATTTACCCACCAAAAAACAAATACACAATTTAACCCAAACAATTTTTCACCCTTAATAATTATTTAATAAAAAAATTAAAATTTTAATAAACAAATTTTAAAGAGAAAAACACCGCTTTACACACTATACCAACCCAAACCCTCTTACACGACCACACGCACACAACGCCACCTTAGGAACACAATCTGTATCATGCACGCAATTAAAGAAACCACCCACACAGTTAAAAAGACCATTACCTCAAATAGAAAAACCGCGAGAAAAAAACCTGCCAACCCATTTAAAAATTTGTCGTACGACTAAAACACCAAAAATTACCTTAAATGCTCAAATATAAGACAGAACACATACCGATGCTACACCAAAACACCAATTTCACTTCTTGCACATCCTAACAAAGTAACTACACAGTTTATAAAACACTATTGAATAGTCTGACATGGGTTTTCACAGCAATAACATACTCGTATTATCTGAAAACACTAATAAACACATTAAGACATATTAAACCTCAAGTAAAAAATTAAATTACACTAAAAAAACTAATTATTAAGCTAACCTCACAATAAAAAAAAACACTAAAAATTAACCAGAGATAAGATCTCAGCAGCAAGTATACATATGGTGACAACACACTACTAAAAAATTTCTATTCATATTAAAATTCAAGGAATATCAACTTCGATCCACACAAATTAATTAAATAACACTCTAAACTAATTAAACTTTCAAATTAATTAATCAAATAAAAATTAAACATGGAACCACCGACCTCGGTGTAGGCCAACATCGTAAATTTGGTGCGCAAAGTCTGCCGCAATTCAATTACACCACAGATCAACTCATTTATGCCCTAATTCAAGAATGTATTCCAATTATATCCCTATTAGACCGTAAAATCATAACATGTGACCATTTATACCCAAAATTGAACCAAATAAACACACAAAAAAACCTTATAGAGATTAGGAAAAGACTTACCAGCACGAGAAGAACGGGGGAGAAAAGAGGGGGTTTCTGAAGGCACACCGCATCATAAAATAGGATGGTGTGTGGCTGTGAAAAGGAAAAAAAGGCCAAGAGGTCACCAGAAACTGGTGCGAGACTGCTGCATTGTGCGAAGTGGCTGAGGGGGTTCGGTGCGATTCGGTGGTCCGGTGAGAAACAAAGTGGGCATAGGCTGATTTCTTCGGAACAGAGGTGATGCATGCAGGGATGGACGGAGGTCGTGAGCCACAATGCTCTAATTCTGGGGAGTAAAATAAGTTGCATCCATGACCGATCGTAGATGGAGGTAGTGAGATGTGGGTGTTGTGAGTGGTGGGTGGTTGGCAATGTGTGCGGCTAGGGTTTGGAGGAGGGGTGCGGAGGGTGGTCATCGGACGAAAGGAGGGTGCCACCATATGGGGAGGCTGGCTGGAGCACCGATGAGGTGGATTCCGATCTGGGGGTCGTGTGCACAGGGGGAGTCCATATAAAGGTGTTGTGCGCCGGTGGGAGGAGAGGCAGCGAAACAGGGTGGTGCAAGGAGATATGGTCGGGGGAGGGAGGGTGCGGCGGTTAGGGTTGGCCAGGGGGTAGGGTTGCACTACCATTAGGGAGAGAAGAAGAGTTTTGCATGGGTAGGGTTTCACAAAAGGGGGTAGGTGACAGGAGAGAGAGAGAGTGAGGAAGAGGGAGGGAAAAAAGTAAAAAAAAAGGAAATAAAATAAACAATCAAATGGAAAATAAAATAAAAAATATAAGAGGATTAAAAAACCCAATAAATAATAATGAATTTATCACTAATAATAAAAATAAAATAATAAAACCAACCATAATAGTAATAAATTTAATAATCGAGGTTGGAAACTGCACACGATCGCGTGCGCAGTCGTATGCGCGGTCACGCGCCCGATCACGCACCCGTGTAATAATAAAAATAATAATAATACTTCCTCTTATTAAAGTTGTTCACTACACACGGTCGTGTATATGGTTGCGCTCCCGTATAAGGTCCCAACTTATTTCAAAACAAAACAAGTTCAAAGTGCCGCTAAAAAGCGAGACACAAAATAATAAAATAAAAGAAGCACTAGGTTTGGGTGTGAAAATTATCCGCGGAGGTTGATATGATATGTATACTTCCTTGCAATTTGTTATGTTGTACTATTAAATTTATTCCTTGTGATGCATAGGTGTATCTGGTTAGTTTTCAAGCTACAACTTTATATGCTGATTATGTCATATTTGCTATCGTGAAAACATTAAATAAATTTAGGGTGGTGAAAGGAGGTGGGTCCTGTATTAAGGTCCTCACTTAGATCCTCCATTCCTGATGGGTTACCTCTATTTTTTGGGGGGTGGTGTCATTGGTTTGGCCAGACCGAGACTTCCCCGTGATTTCTAATAATTTTGAGTGATACCAGTTCCAAAAGGTCCCATCAGGATAGATCCGTTGGCAATGTGGATAAGCCAGCCTCAGATGACAACCGACCCCTTTTTACAAGATCGGGACAAACTCAGGGTAAATCCATACCTTGGGAGATACTTGGTCTTTTGAAATATTGCCTTGGACGGGCTCGGTGGTATTGGATAAATTGACGAATGTTCTGTAGCAATACCTTTGGGACGGGCTCAGACTCCAACTCTCAACTTGAACCTTAACAATAATGCACTTAAGGGTTATATTATTTCCATTTGAGTTTTTCTTGAGAATTGAGATTCCCTTCTGATATGTGGAATTTCACCTGGTTGACACTTGACTTAGCCCCAAGTCAAAGCATATGCTTGGGGTATATACATCTTCCTTGTTGTACCGTGATTTCCGGTTTTATATATATATTCGTCTTCATGCATTCTGCTGACAGGTACCCTTTCAGACTACCATCTTAGGCTAAAGTAGGTGATTAGGCATGGGTGTCGTTTGGAACCCAAGCCAACTTATTTATTTCTTTACATTTAAATTATTTATCTGAAAATATTAAGTAATGGCACACTTCATTTTATTGCTGCATGAAATGGAAAGGTTTAGACACTGTGGGTTCCAGCCTACTGGGATTTTATCTCACACCTTGCTCGGGCGTCATGGACACCCGAGTAGATTACATGCTCATAGGTATTTACAAAGGCAAGCGTGCTGCTTCCGATGCTTGACTGTTCATTACTTCTTAGGATGGAGACTGGGGCAGAGGACCGGGCCTTTCTCGTGATGCAGTTATTGCTTGTGTATTTTCTTTTAGTTTCTTGTGTGTTTGAGTTCTGTTTTCTGTACTTTCAGTTTAGAATCATATCATTGCATGCCATCCTTTTATGAGATTCCTCACTTGGTTATTATCTTCCAGTTGGATTTATTTATATTGCTTCTACTGTATTTTATTCATTCGCATGCTCCCACGATTGATTATTTGATGTTGTTTACTTCCACTGTAATATTATTTATTACCTATGAGTGAATAGTCTCCCTCACAGACACAAAAGAGCCCTCGCTGCTAGTCGGTAGCCTCTGGAATTCGGGGAGATGCGCTTGAGGTTATGTAACACACTGGTCTGTCCACCGTCTTAGAGGTGATCTGGGTCGGGACGTTATAGATAACATCACTTAGATTTTCCATTAACCATTCCTATGTTTATATCCAATAACTTAATCATGATTTAAGTCATTTTCGGGGGAATTTCAAGCTCATCGAGATCACGAACCAAACCATGTACGTCAAACCACCCCATGAAATACTTACTGTTGCACACCTTACTCATAGGGTTTTTTCTAGTGTATTTAAGGGATATATATCAATACCATAATAATATGAATATTATATTGTATAAAATAATTTTTATATTTACTTCTTATTGTTACTTTGTAAACAAATTTTATTTTTATATAATAAAACAAAAATAGTATTTTTAATTAGTATTCAATTTAAATTAAGATGTTTATTTTGATGAATTAATGGATTTTTCAAACAAATAATATTTTAAGAAATTATTATTATTAAATAATTTTTATCAAATATAAGTGATCATATAATTTTTATGATCTCAAATGTAATTTTATAAGGGTTCAAAAACTATTGTTATCAAAAAACCCATCATTTCTCAATAAATATTGATTCATCTATTAAAATTGAAAATACTCATATTTTGAAAATTATTTTGAGAATATTAATGTTATTTTTGGAGTCATAACGTATAAATTATTCAATAGTTATTTTTTCGTAATTTTCCAAGACAATCATATTTTCGGGAAAAAATTAAATACTCTTTTAATATACGGTGTGTATTATGACAACATAATGACCCAAAAGTGAAGTAATAAATACTATAAAGGATATAAAAACCAAATATATGTTTTTCCTTTAAAATAATGCAATTTCATGTTTATTTTATTGATTTCATAAGTCCTTTATGAGTCCTCCAAAACCATTAATATATTTTTATGTTTTAAAATCATTTCTTTAAGAGTATGAATCAATTACACATAAGAAGTGGTATTATTTTATTAATTTTATCCATTTAATTATAAAATAAGTAAAACTATATCTATTTATTATAAACCATGGGAAAAACTCTGGGAGGCTTTTTCATTTTGGTTATTTTATTATATAGAGTCTAAAACCTAAGGGTGGGGAATAATAAAGAACTCATCTCACTTTTCCAATATAAATACACCAAATATTCCATTTATATTCACTCTAAAATACTTGGAGCACATACTTACTCTTTTAAACCCTATATATATTCCTCTAAATGTTTCCAAAATCTCTCAAGAAGCTCCTCCCAATCATTTGGAATCACACTCTCAAGGTAAGGGATCCTCCCTTTCATCCCTTTATTCAATAATATTCTTCATTTTATTCCCTTTTATTTTCAATTCCTAATGTCAGGGTGTGTTTTTTCACATACCCCATACTAAAATTATGATATCTAAATGATTATATAACCCTTTCACTCTCATTAATCCCTCCCATGAACATTTATGTTCCCCCGATATACTGCTGAAATTTCACAGTGAGATTCCATGTCAAAACATGTCTTGTGAATACCCATACCCAGTTCCAATAAAGGGTGTTTAACTTTATGAACTTATACTAATTTTATTGGGAACATACATGTATTTATTACACACTCCATGATCTTGGAATAAAATGTGATGAAAAATTATTCCATGTTTTATGATCTATGTGACACACTTGAGCATGAGAATGAAATGAAAGTGATAGGTGTGCATAGAATTATATAGTGATCCAATGCATTGGGTAATGTTTAGTCACATGAGAATCATGTTTGTATAGGTAGTAAAACTAATTCCTTTATGGTACTTATTTCATCATAATGTCTTGTAAGTTATCCTTGACTTATTTTTATGATGTGGTGTTTTAAGTTGTTGTCACATTTCCCATGTTACCTTTATTTTATCATGTTATACCATGCCTCATTGTTCATGTTTATGATTATCATTCCTTTTATGTACCATTGATATTATTATTTTCTTACATGTATTACTTTTTTCATGTTATCACATTTTTATTCCATTGTTTTGGATTATAGCTCACTTCTTTCTTATGTATGTCCCTAGGTTTTCCCATTCAGTTTTAAGTACGAAGGAATATTATGAACATTATAAGGAGGTTTTAAATAAATATGATGTATTTCCTTTTTTAAGTCGTTATTTTATGTATCTAATTTAAAAAGACACTATATTTATTGATCTTATGGGTTTTATTAGGTTTAATGTTATGTACTAAATCATGAATTAATGTTTAACAAAGAGAAGGTTTGTCATAATAGTAAATATAATGGAAATAATAATAAGAAACCCAATCATAATAGGTCTAAATGTAAATCTAAATCTAGTCAAGTAACTTGATGTAATTACACAAAACCTAGACATATTTCTACAAAATGATTCAAGACAAAAAATAATAAGAATCCTGATGGATCATTTTATGATTCTCTCTTAGTTGATTCTAGTTTTGATAGTGTTGAGGTTCTTAATGTGTCTACACATGATATGTCTAATTAGTGGGTTCTAGAATTAGTTTTTTCTTTACACAAGTGTCTAGAAAAATAATCCTTTCAATATTTAAATAAAAGGGTATAGGGAAAAGTTATTCATGGAAACAATAAGAGGCGTGTGGTTCAATGTAGATGGTTAGTCCTATTAGATCTCCATGACCATTCTATTGTCACCTTATTTTATGTAAGGTGGGTCCCCAACCCACATAGAAAATTAATCTCCTTAGTTGTTTTAATCTGTAAAGGGTATATCTTCAAGATTGAATTAGGTTTTCTAAAGATATCCATATCCTCTAGAATAGTATTTAAAGGGAATTTCGTTAATGGGATCTATGTTTTGGAAGGAGAAACATTCTATTGACAATTGGGCAACACCTATGTTACCAAAACTGATAATAATATGTTATGACATAAGAGGTTGAGACAGGTCAACTCTAAGGCTATTCAGGAGATTAACAAACCTAGATTCCTCAATGATGTAACACTTTGTGATTTATTCGTTTGTGAGGATTTTGTTTTGAGAAAATCCAAAAGAGTCAATTTTAGTACGTATTCCTTTAAGGCCACCAAACCACTTGAATACACCCACTTTGATTTGTGGAATCCTACTAGTACTACCTCTCATTTCATACGCTCTTATTTTCGGACCTTCATTTGTTATTTTTGCTAAAACGTGTGGATTTATGTCTTAAAAAATAAATATGTTGTTTTTGAAACATTTAAAACCTAGAAATCCCTTATTAAAAGTCAAATTGGGAGGAAGTTTAAGGTCATGAGGACAGATTATTTGTTAAAAATACATGTTAGCTGATTTCATACAATTATGTGAGTCAAAAGGAATTGTGTGGCGTTTTAATGTTAGGGGAACTACGTAAAAGAATGTGTTGGATAAGCAGATGAACCATGCTATATTGGAAAGGATCTATAGCATTCAAGTTTTCATGAGCCTACATAAATCTTTTTGGGAAAAGGATTCAACTAATACATTCTAACTTATTAATATATTACCTTTAGTTTACAACCAATTAAAAACTCTAGAAGAATTATGGAATAGTATACCCCTACATATAGTCATTTGAGAATGTTTGGGTGTACAACATATGCTCATTTTAAAATAAATAAGTTAGAACCTAGATCTCTTAAGTGTGTTTTTGTAGGGTTCCCTAAGGGGTTAAAGGGTAAAAAATGTGGGTTTGATAAACCCGATAATGAAAAGTGTATTATAAGTCAATATGTGGTTTTCCATGAACATTTTTCGCCAAAATCTAGATATTTAACTGATCAAACTAACCACACACCTCAAAATGATTGTGTTAAGATTGACCAGTCCACCCAATTTGAGTATACTATTGAGTTTTCTCCACTTGAACCTCAATCTGTGATCCATTCTCACTCAATCTCTGATTTAGAGAGTGGTAGTGATCCTCCTAATGTTGCTGGTGATCACTAGCTCACCAGAGATAAGGAATAGAGTGTTATAATCCCCTGATCATTTTGGACAGTATGATATGGCCTATTTTACTTTCCTTGTAGCCTAGTGTCTTGAATCTGAGGATCCTCAAATGTACAAAAAATCTATTGAAGATGGATATTATAAACAATTAATCTCTTCTATGGATGACGATATGAACTCTTTAAAGAAGAAGAATTTGTGGTGTGTTGTTTAAAAACCATATAATGCCAATATAATATGATACAAGTGGATATTTAAAAGAAAATAGGACAACACTAGAGATTAAAATATTATTTTTAAGTTTATACTGGTGGCTAGGGGATTCCTATAAAGATAATGGATAGATTACAGTGAAATTTTCACTCTTGTGGTTAAATACTCATCGATCTAATTACTACTTTATTATTTTTCTTTCCATCATTTTCACATTGACAAACCTGATGTTAAAACAATATTTCTATATTGGTATATTTATTAAAATATTTATATGACACCTTCATAAGGTTACCTGAATGAATTCAAAGAAAAATAATTATATCTTTTAAAAAATCATTATATTGTTTAAATAATACATCTTGATAATGATATAAAAAGTTTGACTCATTCGTTATTTACTATCAATTTAGTCAAAGTAAACATGATTCTTTTTTCTATTACAAAACTATTAAAAAATCAATGCTATATCAGATGTTATTTTCATATAATATGATGATCATATGAAAATATATGAAACCTATAACTTCTGAGAAATCTTATTTAAAGAATTCCTTTAAAATGAATGAATTAGGTTTTGTAAATAAAATACTAGGTATGTAAATTATTAGAGGTAAAAATAAAAACAAGTTGCATTTGTCTCAGCATGCTTACATATTAAAGGCCATTAAAGATATTTTATTGAGCCGATTAATCATTTTGGTGTGACTTTTTCCTAGAACATCAAGTTTTCACTGTCTCAAGAATCGATGTCAAGTGCTAACATTGAATATATGTCTTGAATTCCTTATGCCAGTATTATTAAGAGTATCGCGTGTTACATGATATGAACTGGACCCAATGTTTCATTTTCTACAAGTACACTTATCTTTTTTAGGGTTAACTCAAGCAAGACACACTGGAAAGCCCTAAATTGGATTCTTAAATATTATGTTTCATGTTATACATGTACTCTTAGTTGTTTCATGTATAACCCGAGCAAGACACACTGTCAATCCCTAAAGTGGCTTCATATATTTTTTTTTACTGTACCATCTCTCTCTTTATGTTTTGGTAAAAATATAAATATTGTTGAACTTGTTACTAGATATGTAGATTCATATTATACATGTAATATGGAAATCATTTTATGGTAGATCAGTCATATTAATTATCTTTATGAGAAAGGTGTATGGTATTTCCAACTTATATAAAATTGAATAAAAATTATGATAAATAGATAATTTGTAAACAAGAATATGTAATTTCAGAAGTGGAAACATACATATGTATCAAGGAAGTCAAAACGACCATATGTTGAATCATGAATACACACTACAGACCTTAGTTTTTCTCCACCACTATTCAATACACAACTATCTGTCTCAGCATGCTTACATATTAAAGGCCCTTAAAAGTTATTTTTTTGAGTCTCTTATACCTGTTAATGTGCCTTTTTTCTAACACATCAACCCGTTCACTATCTCAAGAACTGATCTCAAGTTCTAAAATTGAATATATGTCTTGAATTATTTATTCCACTTTTATTAGAAGTATCATGCACTCCATGATATGAACTAGACCTAATGTTTCATTTTCTACCTGAACTCCTAGTTATTTCATGGCTAACCCAGGCAAGCCACATTGGTAAACCCTCATGTGGATTCATGAATATGCTTCTGTTTCACCTTATCAATATTTTTTTGGTAAAAATATATATATTTATACTGGGTCGATCTTATTAATGATTCTGGTGAGAAAATTGTATGGTATTTCTAGCGTATATTATATTGAATAACATTTACGATAAATAGAAAATTTTTAAACTATAATATTTAATTGTATAAGTGGAAACATACATCTATATCAAGGAAGTAAAAAAACTAGATGTTGAATCATTAATTCAAACTAATGACCCTAGTTTTTCTCCATCACTATTCAATACACAACTAACAACATTAAACACCCCTGTGAATTCATATTATTTAGAGGATAACTCTACAAAATTTATGTTTGGAGCAGCCATACATGACATAGTATAATGATTTTATCACTCTTTCCAATGTAAATAAAATTCTATAGTTTGATTGGTTAGGAGCATCCATCACAAAACTAATATATGTGGTATGTTGAAAAGAATAATTTTTTTTATTTTTTGATGTATGATTTCCTGTACAATTTTAACAATGTATTTTTTATTCCGATTTTTTATATAAAAATTGAATCTATTCTAGAATTTGTACATAAATTCATATTTATAAGACCCCATATTCATTCATCAGAATACATAATGATGAATGAAGGTGAATTTTTAGATAATGTTGAAAAAAATCCACTGTGTTTAAAGAAAAGTCTAAATATGATAATAGATATCATGTAAGAGTGAAAATATATACATCATTTACTATTACAATAATATGTCGTTATTAATGTGTAGTATTTATTATTGTTTAATTTTTTTAGGATGAACTATATGAGGATTATAAAAAATCTAGTTAATCAATGATATACTTTTTCAATCCACTATATGAGTATTTAAAAACTAGGTCGCACATGATGTCACTTAATAACTAGTAAACATTATATTCTCAATGTTTTATTATATGTTATATAATATGAATTAACATTCATTTTTATTGTAGTATAATTATTATGTATCTATTTGTAGGGGTTTAATTCAGATGAACTTGAATAATTGTATGGATTACTATAGATGGAAAACTATTATGGCATATACACTGATAGTTTAGTGTATATTGAACATGAAACAAATTTCATGTAATTATAAATGTTCTTGAAATTCCCAAAACATCCAAATATCAACAACTATTTTTTCTTGGCTTGAATGTCATTGAATGTTATAAAATCCCATAGAATACTCAGACCCTATTAATATCTATTATATGTTTCAGTTTTTTAATATATATACTTTTAGTTGAATGCTTTGGTAAGTATTATTTATATTTTTTCCACACTAAAAAAACTTTGTTTATAACTCTAATTTTATCATATAAATGAATTCAGGGATGGAGAGGTAGGTTATATTATGTTACAACATTCAGTTAATTCATGAAAATGTATTTATATAAAGCTTGTTTAATTTTAATATCTAAAACTATGCTTTACATTTGAGTGAAAAATCCTAATTAGAATCTGGGTAAGATTAATCAATTAATTATAAATATCAATGTATTAAAATACCAAAAAAAATTATGCATGAAATGTATGTATAAAATCACCCACAATTGAATTCATGCATTGCCTCAAGAATGAAATCTTAACAAACTACAAAGGATGGTCACCCTACCATGCATTAAATTCAATGTCGAAGAAAGTTATTGATCAAATGGGGAATTAAATGTTTGAGACTCACACGGGTAAATTTAATCTACTCCTCACTTCACAAAGAAACATTTAAATAATTTTTTTATATTTATTCTTTTGAAATATACACTCTATTTCATTCTTTAACTTGTATTTAAATTTTTTTTATTAATATGTATTCCATTTTCAATCTACCTCATTTTGATTTTTCTTTTCATAATAAATGTATAAATGTGAACAGAGTTATATACATAACACAAAAAAACTAACTTACCATAGGATTGTAAGACATATAGCATCTCCACTACATAAATAAAGAGATCATATCTAATCATGAATACTTTACATCAAGGTTCAAATGTTTGTGAGGATTTAGGGTAGGCGGGTAAAATATGTGAAAAAATAAAGGTAAAAAATGATATTTTACATTAAAGTATAATGAATAATATCAAAAGATAAGCTCAATGAAATACTCTTGTAATGATACATATGTCATATCTCTATTCTATAGAGCTCAAAGTGTGTACATAATACAGGTAAGCATAATGAATTAATCGTTGTCTTCTGATTTTTTTTCTTTTTCATTATGTATAATTATTTTCCCTTTATTTTTTTAATTTTATGCTTAAAAAATCCCACATCCACCACCAAACCACATACAATCAAAAGATCATCAAATTAACAAAGGTTATTTTTTATCCTCTAAATATACAATCTTTTTTTCATTTTTTTTGTTACAATAGAGATGAATAATATAGTATAATAAAAACATGAACTCTCCAAAAATCATAAGAAAAATCCCTCGAAAAGTATCCTTAATTAATTATGTCCCCATAACCATTGAAAACCTCCCCCCAACACCTATTCTTTTAAATATAAAATAGCACACTTAGAGTAACGTATGAAAGGATATAATAGGATGGAAACATGGATATTTTCCTATAAAGTTCATCCAAGGATTTTATAGTAAAAACAAGGATAAATGTAAGGTGGGTAAAAGGATAAAGGGATACAAAATAAAATGCCTCAGTCATATAAAATGTGGTTTTGTTTAGTCATAATATTGATAAGATGATAAGAAATTTCTAGAAGATGCCATGGTCAATTCACTCAAGAAATATAATATAGACAAAATGTGAAATATTGGTTGAGAATTTATCTCAGGAATGAGATGAATGGTTAGGAAAATCACTTACCACAATTCAATATGAATAAAAATATCATAAATTTAAGGGTTTCCAACTCTTAGAAAAAAAATTCATTTACAAAAATCCGTATGTACCAATAAGTCTTGATTTATAAAACCTGAATCTCCATGTTTATCTTTATTAATTCATCCCCCCTTTTTCATTATTCAAATTTATTGACAAAGAAATTAAAAACATGGCATGAAAATTTTCTTAAGAAATTTCCTCTCTCCAAGTTTAGTTGATTAAAGAAATAATCAATTATGGGGCATGAAATTATTTTTACATTAATTATTCTAAAATAAAGTGGGGAATAAAAATGAAAAATATAGAATTTAAAAACTTGCACCCATTTAAATGATGCTCTTGGTTGGTTCTGTTTGAGGTTCAATTTCTCCAAATTCACAACGTGAGTAGTTCTCATAATGTTTATTGAATCAATTTTGCAACATGAATTGGTTTCAAAATGTGAGTTGGTTATATTACTTCTTTTCATTATTCCTTCTACTGACTTCATGGTCCTAAAAAATCAAAACACACATGAGAAAGTACATTCCATTTTCAATTATATTTTAATGATTCATGGGAGAGTACATTCACCAAGAAACAGAAAATAAAAATACTAAAAACTTAGGTTTCCTCCCTGAAGTGCTTTTGGTTAACGTCATTGGATTGAATTTACCTCTTTCATCTTAGGTGGTAGATGATTGACAATAGTATTCATGTTCAGGGTATATAAATGGTATCACCTATGACTTGTCCACATAGGTCAGTCACTTTCCTTCTTCTAAAAATATATTGACTTTTCCTTCTTAAAGTACTTTCATAGAATAGATCTGACGGATACACCATTGTTTTTTTCAAAAAATAAAATCCAAGCTTCAAATCATGCACCATTCAAAAATATTGTCCATTATAAATGTTTCATACAACATTTATCTCTCCATCATCATTGATTTTATCTCTGAGCTTCCCTTTTTTTCTTTTCATCTTTTCCTTTTCCTTCATCAGTATGGAAGTTACATAACTTTCATTGTTATTCTAAAGAAAACACCTTCGACACTATACTTTTTATCTTCTATAAATTCATCATCCTTCATGTTTTAGTTCTTTATTGCTTGGTGTTTGTTGAAACTAACTTGCTAACTTCCCTCTTTCAGACACATCTCACTACTTTTTACATCAATCAATGATGTACTAGTTGCTAAAAATATTATTCTAAAAATAAGAGGTGTCCTATACTCTTCCATATCAAGCACAAAAAATCCCGTGGGGAAGATAAACATATCAACCTTGGTTAGAATGGATTAAATAACTCCTCATGAGAATTTTTCCATGCTATTTTCATGCTATGTATTCAATACAAATTTATATTTTACTAATAATTCAACCTAGTTTCGGACCATATTTGTCTCTTAAGGATAATATTTTGGGAGTTTCACTATTCTTAGAACTTATATATTTTTTATGTTTTCTTCATAATTTTTAAAATAGTAGGAACAATGATAAGTGGTTATTTGAGATTTGATCAATGAAATACATAAAATAGAATGTAAATGTGTGAAGGATGGATACAATAATGGGGTACACCCATGGATTCAACCTTATGATACTTCCTTATATAGAAACATTGACCATTCAATTCTTTTCATTGTGTGATCCAATATGTAAGAACCTGGTTCTTTCTTTGAGGTATGGAATCCTAAATTTCCATTAATTTTCAATTCCAATGTTTTAATATGGACTAATGTGAATTCCTGTTGAGTTCATGGAGGTGTTGGGGGTGTCACGGGTTGGTTCGGAGCCTGAAACCCATCTTTTGGGTTGAAAAATTCTTGGAACATGGTTAGAAGAAACCATGCAGGGCATGATGCACAGTTACTCCAAAATGTGTGAGGTGTGATAGAGGAAGGATATAGGCTACATTTTTTGATATATCGTGTGAATTTGGGTGCATGATCAGGTGAAAATGTATGCAATGATTATACTATAGTTTAACCCAGTTTGAGCATGGTTAGTCAAATCATGTGAGGAAACCGTGCATGGTGGACTTCTCTACAGTTAAAAATGCAAGGTTGGCATACGGTTTTTCCAACCATGAGTCCAAATCACACAACCCTATAATTATTGGTAAATTTCCATTTTACCCATAATTAAAACTATTAAACATAATTTTATTTCACTCTTCTTTTTACAGACAACACCCTTCATTTGAGAGCTTCCCTTGGGCGACAACATCTGGTGTCCAAATCAAGAAACGTCGGTCTCATTGGATATTCTCTAGTATGTTCTCAATTCCTTTTTAATCTTGTGTTGTTCTTCTTGATATCGACTACGCTATTTAGGTGCAAGATAGTTTTCCCTATTAATATGTTTTTCATCCATTTTTCAATTTTATCTCGACTTAGTAGAATCAGAAGCTGATACTGGACAATTTAACCACTATAGACCTACGGTAGGTGGTCTCATTCCTTTTTTTTAATTTCGAGTGTCTATATATTCCATTTTTCCATGCTCCCAATTCTCAGAGAATCGCCTAGAAATTAATTAAATCCTTGAATTAAATTGAGATGCATAACCTATGTAAGTAAAGAAGCCATCAATGGATCTTTATAGGTTATTAACCTTGATTTGGAACCACCCCTTGGGTGAGTTGATAACTAATTGGGCCACCATGGGTGAATTTTGGAATTGGATACCTTTGTGGTGTCCCTATTCAACCCTTATCATGGATTGTCTAATACTAAATTTTCATTTTTAATTGAAATGAAAAATTGTATTGGAAAAAATCGGGAGTGCATGCCAAGAACCCAAACCCTTTCCATGTATTGGTTTATTAAGCACGAGATTCTTGTTATAATGAATTTCTCATGTGAGTAATTTGAAGGAAATCCTTTTAAGATTATCCATGCCTTGATCCACCTTCTGAGGTGATTTTTGGTTTGAATTAAATAAGTTGATGACCTTGACTTGATGAAATTTTGTTGATGTTATTGAATTTTTATATTCCTTGGGTGACACATGGATTCAATGATGGTTGTCATCGATGGACTCATTTGGCTTGTAGAATTCTTATGCTTGAGTGTCACTTGGACTCATGATATGGACTGCCACGGACAGACTCATAGTGGTTGACTATTATCTGTTGAGTGATACTTGGAATTCTGTATATATTTAAAAAGATGGACTCAAATGGAGTATGATTATATATTCCATGGGTGATAGTTGGGATCCATTAGTGGACCGCCAAGGATAGACTCGAATGGCAGTGACATTATACCACACCTAAAGTGATACATGGGTTCTTTGGGATCTTTAGGGATGGGATTGTATGGTGTTTGTTTATATTATACTTGGAGCGATACTAATTTTCCAAATTAGGAATTCCATGGAAGGGATCTGGTTCATAAATGAATAATGAATGGAATGGTTTATATGATGGATCTGCCAAGACAAATCACAATCTCAGATTCAATCTTGACTTACACTTTATGGATGTCCTGTTTAGGCATAATTTTTTTACCTCTCTATACGGGGGACGTTGGGATATGAACCAAGTCCTAAGACTTATTAATTAAATGAGACAAAATTATTGAATGGACTTGATTATAAATGATAGAGTCTTGACTATTAATTTAGACACTTATTTCTAAAATGAAATTGATGGAAATGAATTAGTTTTTAAATGAGAACATGGACTTTATAGGATGTTTACTTTTAGTACATCCTTTATTATTCTATTACTTCCTAAACTCTATTATATATATTCATTGACTGTATGGAACATGACCTTGGGTGGTTGCCTATTGGGATTTAGTCTCACAGCATGTTCGGGCCAACTAGGGTACCCGAACAGACTATATAATTGTAGGTATGGATAAGGTAGACTTCCTTACTACTGGTTCTTGATTGTTTCTAAGAGTATGAGAGCATGGGATAGATATGAGGCTCATGATACTAGCTGGGACACTTTTATCCTTTTTTTACTTTTGATACATGTATTTTATTGTACTAAAACATGCCTATTTTTGTTTTTTTTGTAGAGACATATGACATGTATAATCAGAATTTTATATAATAATACTTCTATATTTGATTATATATATATATATATTACATTCATGTTCATTTATCATATTTCGCTATGAGTTATTGCTTACGCTGCTTGTTTGTTATTGATATTCTGTTGTGCTACACTCTGGTGATGGGGGAATAATCTCTCCACAGAGACACCTAGGACCTCCCTACTAGTCGGTAGCCCCTAGAGTTTGGGGAGATTCACTTGAGGCCATGTGTCTAACTAGGCTTGAGGCATTGTTGAGTGGCGTCCAGGTCCTGGATGTTACAATGTTGTATCAGAACATTCCTTTATGGTTTACTTTATTATTTGGATACAATAGAAAGGGATAGGAAGAAATAAAAATTTGGTAATGAGTTGTTCTTTGGTGTATCTAACCTAAGTAAGGGAAACAAGTAAATTTTCATGAATTAAATTGTTGTTTTATGAATTTTCACAATTATAGTTGGTTTGATTCCACTGTTTGGTGATGCACTTTATTTTTAATATTATTATTGATATGATTGTGGGTTCTACTTTTTTTCAACCCCATGAGATGAGGGTAGGCCATATCATAAATCATTTAGGAACTTTATGGAAGTCACATGCCATGTATTATACCATGTCATTTAGAATGAATTACATGTTTCATGATATTGTGGTAAATTTCTTGATAGTTATAACTATCATTATGATAGAATTTCAAGAGTGGTTTATGGTCTGGATTAGTTGGAAACCATACTTTGGTTCCTAATGAGTATGGACCCTCATGGATCAGAATTTGGAAAACAATTTTGTTCAACCTATTTAAAAGTGAATGTGATGTAAATGTGAAATAAAAGAAATGGGAAATTACTAAATGAGAATTAAATGGAAACTTTAATTCCTTATAGCAGAGAACATGACCAAAGAATGACCTTAGTAGTGGTTAGTAGGAAGTGCCTCTAGATTTTATAAAACTTTTACATAACCCAGACCTAACTCTAGGATTACGTTGAGGGGTGTGTTCTTATATAGTAAGGAATGTACCTGTATTATTTCAATATCTTCACTTTTGAGCTATAAACTTTTATAATGATCTCAAACTGAGGTGTGTGTTTGGAATTGTAGAGGCATGCCCCCACAACAACCTCTATTTGTGCACTAGGAGGGTGGTTATGAACACTCTTCTAAGGGGTGGCACATGGGATACCATGGGATCCTCTAGTAGTTCCAACTGCGGCATTGGTAGTTTAATTGGACATAGGTGCTGAGGCATAGTTCTGCGATGGGTTATTGCGCTTTATGCAGACTATTCAAGGAGCACTATGACCTGCCCCAAATATGGAAGAGTTGATGTGTGAGTTTTTTGAAGTTTTATCCACCCATTTGTTTTATGGAAGGAGGACCAATGGTTTCGGAGTCATGGATAGATTACATGTTATCTATCATTGAGAATCTGGATACGTCGCCTGAGTGGAGGGTAAATCTTGCTACGTATAAGTTGTCTGATTCCACCAAGAGATGGTGGGATGTTATTAATAAAATGGAACATCATCAGGAGATTGATTTGAGGGGGTTTCATATGGAATTATATGAATAATTATATCCTGATATTTTGAGGGCTGATGAAGCTTGATATTTCATGCACCTGGAGCAGGGTGCATTATCAGTGATGGATTATTCTGCCTATTTTACTACATTCTAGTGCTTCACACCAATTATGAGGGGTGATGAGTTATCTAAATCTAGGAGATTTTAAAATGGTATCAGGTATAATATACGATTATAGGTGAATTTATTCCAAATGAAAATTTTCTCAGTAATAGTGAATCAGGTGCTTATCATAGAGCGTAACCTGAGAGAGGTCGGGGATGCGAGTAAGGGTGGTCTAATGTCTAGATCAAGTACTGCATCAACCAGTAGTAGGAAGAATCATCTGGAGCTTCCATGTAGTGATATTATTAGTTATAACACCTACTAATGTATCCAGGTTAGGTGCTACTAGTTTCGTAGGTCAGGACATATGAGGCCACAGTGTAGGAGGGACCAAGTTGAGTGTCGATCATGTGGACAGATTGGTCATCTACAACTATTCTACAGAACTTTTCCTATAGAATCCAGTGATAGAGGGTCCTCACAAACTCCACATTCTATAGAAGGGTTATCATCTTATCATTTAGAAGCGATATGGAGTAAAACTGGTCGATCTAGCCGAGGTGGTGTTTATGGTCATAGTAGTCAGGCCCCAATTTTATAGTGACAGTAGGGTGGATCTTTTCAGGGTAGCTAGGTAGTATCATAGGGTCACAATTCAGGATAGATAAACGCAGTGAAACAGAACCTTGAGGAGAAATATCTTGGGCCTTCTACTATTAGAGGTACTATTATAGTATCCTCTACTTTAGTGTTTTCTCATTTTGATATAGGAGATTCTCATTGATTTATCTGTATGTATTTTTTGGAGATCATTAGACTCAATGTTGATTATTTTGATGGTGTTATGATGCTTCACAGTCTGTTGGGGATTAGAACAGAGGATGTAGGTCAGTTCAGGGAGTTCCCCCCTTGAGATTGGTAGGTGTCACATCGTATGGGACCTCTTTTTCCTCGAGATGATAGGTATTGACATGATCCCTATGATGTATTGGTTGGTTCCCTTTCATGATTTCATTGACTTATATCACCAAAGGTTGAACTTTACATCACCAAATGGTGGGGATTTTATTCCCAAAGGAAAATGGGATGTTTATGTGGGACAATCTAGACCCGAGCATCATGGGATTGGTGAAATGAAAAACCAAGATTTTGAGTTTATATTTGGATGATCAGGGAACATGCCAGGATAATTTCCATCTTATGGTTGATCATTTTAGGGAATTTTTATGAGATGAATTTTAAAGATTACCCTTAGTGTGATAGGTAGAATTATCTATTAATATAGTTCCAGGAGCTGCACTAGTATCCATTCCTCCTTAAAGGATGAATACTACTGAGATGAAAGAGGTCGGCATGAAGCTATTGGATTTAGAGGAAAGGGGGTTTATTAGACCCCAATCTTATCTCTGGGGTTCGCGGGCTCTTTTGGTGAAAAAGGTGGATGGTACCCTCAGGCTATGTGTGGATCACAAGAAATTAAACCTGCTGATACTTATGAACTGATATCCTTTTTTGAGGATAGATGATCTTTTTTATCAACTCTGAGGAGCTCAAGTTTTCTTAAATATTGATTTGAGATCTGGTTATCATTAGGTATGTTTTAGACCATTAGACACATCTTGCCAAATGTTTCATAGAAGGTATGGTCTATATGAGTATTTTATTATGTTGTTCGGTCTCACAAATGTTCCAACAGTCTTCATGGTACTAATGAACCAAGTTTTCAATCCTTATATGGATTCGTTTGTAGTGGTTTTCATAGACAATAGCATGGTGTATTCTCAAAATCTACACGATCATGCCAAATATCTTGAGATTGTATTGAATACACTAATATAGCATTGGTTATATTATAAGACCACAATGTGAAACTTCTGGATGGATTAAATTCACTTCTTGGGTCATATTATCTTATAGACAGGAGTATCAGTCGACCTAGAGAAGGTAAAAGCTGTAGTTTCCTAGGAGAATCCAACTAATATCATTGAGGTGCAATGTTTTTTAGTGATGACTGGTTACTAAAGGGTTTCATACAAGAATTCTCATGCTTATCATCACTACTTACGATCTTGAATAAGAAGGGTGTGAAGTTTCTATGGTCAAATTCATGTGAGACATACTTTCAGAAGATGAAAGGGAGATCGACTTCAGTGCCGATACTGATTTTTTCAGATCCCTGTAGGAGTTAAAATGTTTACTGTGACACACTAGGTATCAGTCTAGGAGAAGTTATTTTTCAAGGTGATAGAATCATGTCATATGGGTCTCAATAGTTGAGGTCGCATGAGAGGAATTACCCGACCCATGATATCAAGTTACCTAAAGTTGTTCATTCATTGTGTTGTTTGAGACATTAATTATTGGGAGATTGTTTTGTGGTGTACACAGACCATATAAGTCTCAAGTACATATTTATACAGCATGATATGAATCTGAGGTAGCGAAGGTCAGTTGAATAGCTGTAGTCTTTTGACTTCGATCTTTTCTACATGCTTGGTAAATTCAATGTAGTGGATGATGCACTGACTATGAGAAATTAGATAAATGCAGTTAAACAAGACAGTAGTGAGTGCATGCCCATGGATTTATTCTCTCAGATTCACTTAGAGGTGAAGGAAAATTAGGGACTAACTTTTTTTTCATCCTTACCTTTTACCTATAACATTCTAGATAGAGTGAGGGTGAGACAACTATTGGATTTGAAGAGCCTAGTCCTATGGGAGAGTGTGGTAGGTGAGGACCCTCCTCCTAGTTGGACCATAGGTGATGATTAAATTCTATGAGTACATGGTCGCGTAAGGGTTTCTAAAAACATGTGCAAGGATCTGATGTGATACTTTCATGCTTCATCTTAGGTAGTGCATCCTAGCGTCAATAAGATGTTTTGGGATTTACATTTCTAGTACGGGTGTCTAGGTTTGAAAAGATATACAGATGGGTTTTCATGATATATTCCACCTATCATCAGGTGAAGATAGAACACCAGTGACCAGAAGGACTTTTACAATAGTTTCTCATTCCTGAGTGGAAATGGGATGATGTCACCATGGATTTCATGACATGTTTACCGAGGTCGCCTCGAGGTAATGATGTTTTATGGGTTTTTGTTGACTAGATCACAAATTTCATACATTTCCTACCTATCAAGGAGATATTTTTTGTATATGATCTTGTGAGGTTTCATGTCATTGAGATAGTACAACTTCACGGGGTCTCACACACTATCATTTTAGATAGCGAGGCCCAATTTACATCTTGATTATGGATGAGTTTGTAAAGGGAACTAGGTACACAGGTTATTATGAGCATAATATAATACCCTCAGATATATTTCTAGTAAGAGCATACAATACAAGTGCGTGAGGCCATGTTTTAGGCATGCGTCCAAGATTTTTAGGTCTCTTGGGAGAGGCATATACCCCTAGTTGAATTCTACTATGACAATATATTTCAGGATAATATTCAGATGGATCCTTATGATGATTTGTATGGTAGTCCATGACAATCACCCAGGTATTGGTTAGATGTAGGAGAGGTAGCTATGCTTAGACATCATCTTGTTTAGGATACCAAAAAGTGGGTGTAGTTGATTCAAAAGTGGACGGCTACTATTTAATCTCATCAGAAATATTATGCCAATTGTTTTATACGACCTCCAGAGATTGAGGTCAGGGATTGGTTCTATTAATGGGTTTCCCTGAGGTTGGGGAACAGGAGGTTTAGGCGATAGGGTAAACTTTCACCATGGTATGTCAGGCCTTTAGAGATTCTGGAGAGAGTCATTCCAATAGCTTATCGGTTGTAGTTACCTCATAGGTACGGATCCATGCTTGACTTCTTCCATGTTTATCAAATTCTATGTTACTATTAAAACCTATATCATGTCTTTCATCCATATAAGGTTGAGTTACAGGTAGATGTGTCCATTGAGGAGAATCTGATACGTGTTTTGGATCATATCACAAAGGTTCTATAAGGCCAGAATATTCCTTTAGTACAGGTGTTATGGTAGCATGGTTGAGTACATGATTAGATCTAGGAGTGGGAGGCTGATATATGATCATAGTTTCCATAGTTGTTCTCATACATTCTTTATCACCATTGAGAGGGAAATTCGTGGATGAATTACTTTAATGGGGGAAGTTTGTAAGAACTTGGTTCTTTCTTTGAGGTAATGAATCCTTTCTTTCCCTACAATTTCAGTTTAAATTTTTAAATATTGATAAATGTGAATGACTGTTGAGATCATAGAGGTGTAGGAGGTGTCTAGGGCTAGTTTAGATCCCAAAACACAGCTTTTGTGTTGAAAAATTCCTGAAACATGGTTAGAAGAAAGAGTGTAGGGAAAGCTGTATAGTTACTGCAAACCATGTGAGGTTGGATAGAGTAAGGTTACAGGTTTCATGGTTTGATAAACCGTAAAACATGGGGCACTTGGTCATGTGAACATATTTTCAATTTTTACAGTGGATGTTTTCATGTCGTTCACACGGTTATTAAAACTCTTCATGGAAATCGTGTGGGATGACCTACCATACAATTAAGTGATCACAGTTGGTGCACTGTTTGGACAACCGTGCGACCAAACTATGAGACCTTTTAATTCTTGGTAAAAAAATATTTAACCCTGATTGAATCTATTAAATCCAATTATATTTCACTATTATTCCTATAGAAAACCCCCTCTATCTGATAGCTTCCCTTGGGATACTATTCTAGGATTTACTGCTGACTCTATGTCAGGTGTACTAATCAAGAATCATCAACTCATTGGATTCACACCGGTAGGATCTCAATTCCTTTATAATATTTCTCCATTCTTCTTGGTATCGTCTTATATAATAAGTTGAAAGATAATTTTACCTATTAATAGGTTCTTTAAAAATTCTTAAAATTTATCGAGATATGATTCGAATCAAGATCTGATATTGGACGAGCTATCCCCTATGAACCTATGGTAGGTGGGCTCATTCGTTTTTTTAATTCAAGTGTTAATATATATTGTTGTGCCACATGCACAATTCATAGAGCATTGTCTTGAAATGAATTTAAATCCTTGAATTAAATCGATAGGAATAGACTATCTAATTAAATAAGCCTTCAATGGATGTTTATAGTTTATGGACCTTGATTTAGACCCACACCCTGAGTGAGTTGATAATTAATTGAACCACCATGTTTTGCTTTAGGAATTTGATACCTTTGAGATGTGACTATTTACCCCTTGTCATGGGATTTTAAATATTGAACTTTCTTTTTTAATTGAAATGATGAATTGAATTGGTAAGAATAGAGAATGGATTCCTTGCCCCTATACCCTTTCCATGTATTAGTTTATTAAGAATAATATTCTTGTTATAATGAATTTACCATGTGAGTAATTTAAATCCAATCTTTCTAAGCATAGTCATGCCTTGATCCACCTTCTAAGGTGAGTTTGTCTTGAATTAAATAAGGTGATAACCTAGACTTTATTAAATTTAATTTATTAAATGTTATTGATTTTATTTAATGCATATATGCATTGGGTGACACATGGATTCAATGAATAATTCCATGGACAGACTCGATTTTCTTATACCTTGCTTATTCCCATGTGACACTTAGACTCGTGATATAGACTTCCAAGGAAAGACTCACAGGGGATGACTATTATATACTGAGTGATACTTGTAATTATGTATGGATTTACAAGGATGTACATTAAGGGAATTTGATTATATATGACATGGATGATACTTGGTCTCACTTAGTGGTCCGCCGAGGATGGATTCGAGTGGCAGTGATGTTATACCACACCTAGAGTGATACCTGGGTTCTTGAGGATTGCGATGGATGGGCTTGTAGGGTGTTGGTTTATATTATAACTCAAGTGATACATGGATTCAAAAGTATGAATTCCAAGTATGGGATAAAGTTCATAAATGAATAATGAATGGAATGGTTTATATGATGTTTCTTCCAAGAAAAATCATAAGTTTGGATTCAGTATTGACTTTCACTTTATGGATGTCCTGTTTAGGTATAATTTATTTACCTATCTATACAAGGGATGTTGGGATGTGTCAGGTCCTAAGAATTATTAATTAAATGATACTTAATGATTAAATGAACTTGATTATAAATGACATAGGCATGACTATTAATTCAAAAAATTATTTCTTAAATGAAATTGATGTAAATGAATCTGTTTTTAAATGAGAACCTGGACTTTATAGGATGTTTACCTTTATTACAACCTTGTTTATTATATTAATGTTTGAAGTTTGTTATATATATTCAATAATTTTATGACACTTGATCTTGGGAAGTTGCCTACTGTTATTCAGTCTCACATCCTGGTCGGGCCTCCTTGGGTACCTAAAAAAACTATATGATTACAGGTATGGATAAGGGAAACTACCCTACTAAAGGTTCTTGATTATTTTTTTCTAGGAGAAAAAGATCATGGGACTGAGATGAGTCTTGTGATGCTAGTTGGGATACTTTTTTCCTTTTTATACTTTTGATACATGTATTTTATTGTACTATAGTGTACTAGTTTTGGCTGTTTTGTAGATATATGTGACATGTATCATCATTATTGTATATGAGACTCTTTTTGGATTTGTTTATATATATTTATATTGTTTTCATTCATCATTTATCTATATGATTTAGTTCTTCCTATATTTTTATGTTATTTATATTCTATTGTTCTACACTCTGGTGATTATAGCATAGTCTCCCAATGGACACACTTAGTCCCTCCCTGCTAGTCAGCAGGATCTGGTGTTTGAGGAGATACTCTTAAGGCCATGTGTCTAACTAGGCTCGGGGAACTGTTGAGTGGAATTCAGGTCTATGATGTTACACAATCAGACACTCATATCCTTACTTCTTAAATTTTGTGAATGAACTTCACAATCATGGAGAATCCCCTAAGTGATCAGCTCATCACTCTATCAAATGGGTCATAGTCGATATCTCATCCTCTATTTAGATCAATACTCCCATTTTACGACATTGATCCAAATGGTGGGAGAGGAAAAAGTATTCAATAGTGTGAAAGGAAATCATAAGGCAATAGACATGAGGTACAAACGTCTCCTCAACCTATCACTATATAGAAATACCTAGAACAAAATAAATGGAGTGAGGTTAGGTGAAATTACTCTAAATCACTAGTTTTTATCCATGTGTGATCCTCAGGTTTTCCTCCCTCATCGATAAAATCTTGATAGATTAGTAGACTTCATAGTGGGTGAGAAAAAAATAAAGAACATAGTATGATGAGAAGCATTGTACAATAGAATAGAAGAATATAATGAAAATTTTCATTTAAATTGAAATGAAAAAAATGAAAAGAAATATAGAGGAAGAAAAACTTAGTCTATATATGATGAATGTTTTTACTGAGTGAGGTGTAAAATTATCAATAAATTTGAGTCAATGGACTTCTTTATCCTCACATTCATTGTCGAGGAGATATTATACTTTGTTCCACATGTAATGTTTGGATGAATTTAGTTGGAAATTTTAATCCCATGACTGCACGCCTATGTATTGATAAAATTCATAACATACTTGTTTTGATTCATTAGGACTCTAGTTTAAATTAGGTATTTCTCATTGTTATTGTAATTGGGCCCATTTTTTATTGAAAAATTGGACCAGTCTGATGTGTCTGGGTTTATATGTCATTGCAATAGGGAAAAACCCCCAAAATAAATTTATGTTAAGAAATAATTATATATATATATATATAAAGATATAAAAGTATAAACTAATATTCAGGTGCAACATCTGTCATCGTATATTGAATGTCATGGTGTGATCGAATTGATCTGATGGTGTCCTTTGTTGAGCTTGAGTAGGTTCCTTCAACGACGACCTCATCCGCGATAACCAGTGGCATCTTAAATAGTGGGAAATCATGTGATGGAAACTCACAATGGTGATCTTTGACCTTCAAAAAGGGTGGTCATAATGCTTATTGACCACATGATAGGGAATCTGGAATTGGGTTTATGTTCTTTGGTTTTTAGGGTTTAACAATGCATTGTCTCAAGCTTCTTCAATTGAGCTTCATCCTTGACATGAGTATTAGAGTTAGTGTCGTATAACCAAATTTTGTGTACTTTGTGATAACATATATTAATTATTTTGAATATTACTGAACCCTTATCACATTATGATTGTTTTTCTGCGTAACAAATTATGTGATAAAGTCGTAATAGTAGATTCAAGATTAAAAGGTAATATCAGTTCCCCACTATAATGAGAACCCATAAGGGCCATGATAGTATTCTTAAATATATGTTATATAGTGAGATGAAATAATTTGAGGTAAAAAAATGATACAGGATATTAAGGGTAGAGACTCATAGGACCTTGAGGAACTTAATCATTGTGTTCTCTCTTGGTAATATCAAGTGTGGGATATTATGAGAATGATTCCCACTATTAGGACATCCACGTTTATATGTGTCATTGGATGTTTATATCTATGGACATTTACATTTATCCTTAGAATCTAATTTTAATATTAATGAGTATTATAATTCATTTAATGTGATGTATTCATGAATACCATGATGAAATATGTTCACCAAAATTTAGGATACGTTGGGTGCATCATGAGTAAAATTTTATTAATTAAAAATGTGATAAATAATTTGTCCCTTACATTTTTTAATAGAAGTTGATATCTCAAGACCATTGAAGGAAATGACATATCCTACATAAATCTATGACCATGGTGTTCTATAGGCATGTTCTACTTCAGGAATTTCAAAGAAAGATACATCGATCACATAGGTTAACGACACCAGCATGCAACCTTCATGATTTTAGATGTCACGATAAAAAGAATATATTACATAGTAAGCATCTTTATGATGTATTATGTCATTATGACATTAAATTTATTCTATATGGGTTCCTTGGAATGTTTCTAAAAGCTAATCTTGGACTTTGGAATGTTTAGCTTAATTCCAATGTGAAAGAGGCCAATAGGGTCACATACTAAGTGTATCTAGAATCTCAGTTAAATAATAATATTATTTAACAAGTAGAATAAATATTATTCCCACACTTGGTTTGATAATTAATCATGTTTTCTTGATTACATATATTCCATCACCAGTTATTGAGAAAATATTATTTGAGAAGAATATTTAATAAATATTTATTTTATATTTAGTGAATATAATATTTATATATTTGTTGGTGAATAATGTAGTGGTATTTATTTATTAAATTAATAGTCATTTTTCAAGGCCCGATAAATATTCTACAGGAATGATGGACAAAGTTTAAGGATCTGGTGATAAATAAAATATATTTAATATTATTTAAATAAATAGTTTTAATTTAAATCACACGTTTAACACATGTAAAGAAATAATTATAATAATATTATTATTAATATAGTCATGGGGTTTCACAGAGATTATAGAAATAATAAGGTTTCATGTACAATTATTATTTTATAACCCTAGCTGTATATAAACCCAATTATATTATTTTCTTAGGAGAGCCAATTCATTTTTTTTCACAACAATATTCATATAGAATCCACTCAAAACCCTAGAGAGATCCCTCTCCAAGAATGATCTTAAGAAGAGAGAGCAATCCTCCTCCCCCACCACTCTCAAGTGTAGAGATATTGAAGAGAACCCTTGATGTGATTTTTAGGGTGGTCAAAGGTGAATGATGAAAGTCTTATGATCTACAACGCTATAACCTAGAGATTCTTACAATGATGTTTGAAGATTCATGGAACACGTGTGGATCACCACCGGAGAGAATTTATTCTTGATTCATATAACACAATGATGCGACGACATAGAGAAATTTTCAGATCTATCAATGAAGAAATAATTTCTTTCAAGGTAATTATTTAATTCCTTAAATTAATTATAAATAATAAGTATTGATCATGCGCTTTGGTTCCAGCATTTTTCTATTGTCAATATTCATTTATTCGATTTTGTTGATCATGACATTTATCATCATGTAAAACTATGATTAATCATCGATCATGATGAAAAGATGTGTTGGTAATTCCCCATATTCCAATTCCAATGTTCTCAAAACCTTCAAATGGTATCATATGGTTAAAATAATTATTTATAATTATTTAAATATAATTTATTAATTTAAGTATTTTTCATTAGTTTCGAATTCCATTTAAATCATTCTTTAATTCGAATCTCAAGATCGTCTTTATTCATATTTGTTTCTTGAAAATATAATCAAATCAATTAATTTTATGAAAAAAATAAATTTAAATATCTCAAATGGAGGTTCTTATGAGTCTGGTGGGACACCACAAGAGTAAACACCATGTAACTTGGAGGTAAATGTTGTGTACCCATGTTTAATAAACCCTAAATTAAATTGGAATTAACTCTATATGTGCGCATTTATTACATGAAGTAAATTTAATTACACCCCATGTGTTGAACAATAATCATGGATAATGGTCATCTAGAGTACATGTTGTGTAACTTCTATACATGATGTGTAGTCCTTTAGACACATATGTGTCGTGTATCTTCTTACACGGATTACATGACTGGTGATCATGAAACTTGAGGACCACATGTCATGTAGCCCTTGTACATGTCATGTGCTTAAATATTTTTTGCAGCATGGTTACAATATGAGTCCCAAGGCATGATCCAAAGATATACGATGAGAATAATACAAGGCATGCAACTACAAGGTAAACCCCGTGTACTTTTACCAAATTACACAGAATTAAAAATTAGTTTATTGTATTGTAAAAACCATATAAACATGTGTTATGTATGGTCATTAATTTTATAGTACATTCCATGTAGTGGGTTTTATATATATAAATGACTAATTAGTTTCTGTATAATCTTTAGATCAATATATGGTTTATATGAATTATTACAGTTATTACACTATGCACAATGAATCATAGCACGCTACATAAATACCATGTGTCATGTGTGTTCATTAAGTTGATCATTTAGACCATTAAATTACATTTTTTTTATATTATACATGTATCAAGAGTAAACATTATGCTAGTATAATACACATTAGGTAGTTCGAACATTTACTCACCATATTGCCTCTAGAGTGCATTTTTTTGTACATAAATAATTTTAAATAAATTTATTCAATTTCTTTAAAATTTAAGATGGATGATAATATCAAGAAAATTTGGATTATAATTAAGATAAAATATTTTATTAATTAAAGAAGATAATTAATTGATTCGATCTCGATTTATCTTAGATAAGAACGAATAGAATTGAATGAAAATTTTATTAAATGAGTAATCTATTTCATACAAGTGGGTAACCATGAGACTAGATGAGACATTTCTATGTGATTGGTTTATTTTAATTTACTATTAAATTAAATTGTTTGCTGATGTGTCATATTTCCTCTCATTATGTTAGGGCATGTGTTCCTATAGTTTCTTTTATGTAAACCCATTAACGAATCTTTTGGTTCCCCTCACCTACATGTGAGTAAAAGAATATGTAATGGATGGAGCTCTCATGATAGTGGTGATGGTTCAAGTTTAGATCCAAGGAAAAAAACCAATACAAGAGAGATAGATAGGTGGATAAGTGAAAAGATGAACCACGAACCATAAATGGTACAAGGTGTTTTTCCCCTAGCTCGAAGGTTATTTAATCTCTTTCTAGATAAAAAACCGTTAGTTAACGTTTGTGATCAAATCGATTTATTATTTTATTTCTATCGGGTTTCATGGTTATTTAATTATGAATTTTTTGTCATGATCACATGAATTAATGAATTAATAAGCATACAACATAGAACTAAAATAAACTGGAATATGAAAAAACATTTTCTAAGACATGGTTAATCACTTAAGTAAATCCACTTAATATTAACACACATGTAATAAATATAATAATCATAAATTTATGCATAAAGATAAAATCCCTCATTTATATATATTAAGTCGATATAACCTTCCAATAATTAAGTGAAAATTGAATCATGGTTCAAAGTTCATGACTAGACAATTTTTGGGTGCTTTTAATTATAGGGGAATTATAACATGAAGTTTTGGTTTGAATTAACTTGGTTTAAATCAAGGGTAGACTACCAAAGCAGGACATGGTGTAACTCAGAGGAAAATGTTGATGAAATATAATTTTAGGATTTTATGATTTGTGATTCCACTCAATAGATCAAGGAACCATGAGTTAATGGAGTTGGAAATTGTAATTCCTACCTAAAACCCTTCAAATTTATTGACTATCCAAAGTCAGGTTGATGAGAAGGGGAATATGGATCCTTTCCACTAGAATTTCAAAGCAACTGGATATTCTGAATCAAATAGCATGGTATATTGGTTTTGGATAAAATAGTGGGAGAATACTTAATATAATATTTTTTTGTTAGAATTTAACTAGATGAAGTACTAAAACTTTTCTCATCTTATTTATACAAACAACAATAAAAATTACTTCAAACATGTCACTATGATCCATACTTTATAATGATAACTTTCTAACTTGCACAAATTTACATGAGTGTAAAATGTGCTTAAATTTTATCCTATACCGTGAAAGAAAATTATATATGTTGGAAGAACCTATTTATGAAGCATATAGTAAAGAGGATAGTGGGGAATAGTTGTCTCTCTATGAAAACATTTGAAAAATTCCATAAATGTTCAGCTTTTCATGCTAACAACCATGACCAATGATCTTTTGAAGCAACATGAGGGCATGGATGTGTATACCAAAATGTATCACCTTTGGGATATCAATCAAGATAATTAAATTCAAGATATATATGAGATCTTTAATGTTCTATTTACCATTATTCTTGGAGATTCGATGCCAATTTGGCCTCATACAGTGAAACTTATTGGCTACATTGAACACTTAGATATCTTAGGGATTAAATTCCATTATTATTTTCACACTGATCTAAAAAATTCCACACTACCCAAGTCCTTCTTTGATTTTAATGTTAATATTAACATGAGTTATAATGAGATTATTATTTCAGAAATTCTTACTCTGATTATCCAAGTGGACAAAAACATGGGGCATGACAAACCTATGGTCTTTGTGGTGAATAAAAAAGGGAAGAAGGATAAGATTCCCAAGAAAAATAAAAAGTCTAAAGATCACAGGAACTTTCCTTCTAAGAATAGGAAGATCCATAGGTGGGGAAAGGAAAAGGAAGAAGTATGTTTTTCATGTGGAAATAAAGGAAACTGGAATAGGAACTGCACCCAGAATCTAGGGGAAGCTAAAGGTGCATTCATTATAGAGTTTAATCTTTCGATGTCTATACATGGGGTATTAGATACATCTTGTGGTGCTCAAATCTGTATCCAAAGGTTGGAACCAAGTAGATTATGAAATGTTTCTAGAGGAGAGGTGTATTTTTGAGCTGCCAATTGTGTGAATATGATTTCTTGATACATCAGAGACTAACACCTTTAATTGAAAAAATGAATGATATTGATTTTAAGATATTTTTATTATGTACCAACAATTACCAAGAACACAATTTATGTATCCTATTAATATACAAATGTTTTTATTTTCAAATTTTAAAGTAAACATTTTTCCTTTTATAATGAAAACATATGTTATGGAAGGAAACATTTAAATAATGGTCTTTAGGTTCTAAATTATGTAGACCAAGTATTGAAAATATATAGAGAATCATGTTCACATGAATCATGTAACACTCAACTATGAAATCACCATATTGGTTTTATAAGTAAGAAGATTTTGAAAAGGATCTTTCAAGATGGCTATTTAGATTCTTTTGAGCCAAAGCCACTTAAAAGATTTCATGCTTATTTATAAGGAAAAATGATCAAACCACTATTCGGCGGATAGGGTGAAAGGGATATAGAGCTTTTAGGATTGGTACACACTAATGTGTGTGGTCCATTTCTAGTAGAAGCTAGATGTGGGTATTCTTACTTTGTAACTTTTAATAATGACTTGATTAGATATAGATATGTCTACCTGATGAGGTATAAGTTTGAGTCATTTTATAATTTAAAAGTATTCAGGAATGAAGTAGAGAATCAACTTGAAAATAATGTAAAGAAGTTTTAATTGACATTGTAAACTATTATTTATATTTTTTTCAACACTATATATTCTATGTTTATAACTCAAATTATGATGATCAGATAGATGAATTTAGGGATGAATGTTCAGTTTATGTTGTGCCATAATATTTATCTAATTCATGAAAAACAATTTATCTAAAATTTATTTAATTTTATTATCTAAAAATGTTTTTTATAGTTGAGTACAATGTCTAGGTTAGAAAACGTATGTTAACTACTCAGTTCCATGAAAATGCACTTGGAATGTCATTAAACAATAAAAAATTTATCATTGATCTATTATTGGAATGTAGGAAATAACTTCACACCATTTAAAAAAATGATGTAGTCTAAATAACATAAAGTTTATTTTCCATTTTTATCATTAAATAGGTACAAAATAATTGTGACGTGCTCAATTCTGAGAAAATGAGATCATATTGACATGAAACACTAAGAAAAAAATTGATATGCTTTTGGATTGTAAGAAATAAATGTGATTCATTCTGACTTGTAGTGTACACAAAATTATGTAAAACACATGTTTTTAATTTAAAATTAACATTTCAGTTCAATGCATGTGTGACACGTTGAATTCCAACAAATATCGTTGATCATTAAAATCCATGTAAAAAATATTTGATTCAATTTTGGAATTTAGTAACAAACTATACATCATTTTGATATTCCTGGAGGGTAGAATGATTGAAAATGAGTGTTCTCAATTTAAAGGTGGAATTTAAGTTCAAAATGATAGTACTTGGCTCAATTCTAAGAAAATGGTACTGGATTATCCTAAAACTCAAGGTAAATAATCATTGGTCCATTTTTTACAAGTATGAATGAACTGAAAATAATTCTGATGTGTGGTATGATTATAATGGATGAACACGTGTGTTTTCAATTTAAAATTATTATGTTAATTCCAAAATTCATATTATGACTAATTTTGAGAAAACTCTATATGATTGTCATGGAAATCTCTGAAGATAGTATGTGATCCATTTTTTGGCATGTAAGAAAAAATTGCACATCATCATGTTGCGTAGTGTGGTTGGAATGATTGAAAACTCATGTTTTCAATTTAATGGTTTTATTTTAGTTAAAAATATACACGACACATTCAACTATGAGAAACTGAGTTCATATTGTCATTAGAATCTTTAAAAATAAAATTTGATACATTTTTTTAAAGTAAAAATGAAATGCCATTTCAACATATGGTGTTCCTAGAATGATTGAAAATGTGTATTTTCAATTTAATAGTCACATTTAGTTCAAAAAGTTCATCACATAATCAATTTCTAATGGAGGTGATCCTACAAACTATAGTTTTTACTTTAGATTCATGCCAACCATCAGTGTGATAAGGAGAAAAAGAAATAGATATCCATTCACTAAAGTAATCGAGTAGCAAATAAAGGATTAAAAGTATAATAATTATAAAGGGTAGTAGATAATTTTTCCCTGTTTTAATGTAGTGGAAACCATCCAAGAAAGGATATTAAATGTTTAATAAATGACTTATAATTTTTTTGGGAATATTCTATAATTTTTTTAAAAAAATATTCAATATTTTAAACAGATTAAAAATTCTAACTAAAATATAAAAAAATAATTTCCTGAATTCAATTATATTTCATAATCAATATTTAGTAGAAATTATTTGAAATAAAAAATTTATAGAAAATTCATTATTTGGTTACCAACTATATATTTGTATTATAATATTATCTTATAGTGGATAAAATGATTATTCTAAAATATTAAGAGACACAAAAAAATAAGTGATGTGATGATGTTTAGACACTCAAAAAAGGAAGAACGATCATAGAAGTTAATATTAACAAGTACACATCAATCACTTTCACCAACTTCATTGAGTCACTCCCAAAGAGGGGATCCATTATCAAACCCTTTGTGTTTTTTATGTATAATAAATCCACCATAATCCACCTTTATCCATGACCTATGGGGATGTACGATACTAGCATTATGGATATCCCAAAGGTCCTTCCAAAATATATGCTATTGTGCGAAGAAACCATTGAAGGGGTTCAAAAAAGAAAAAAAAATATGAAGTTAATGGGATGTTTACTTCCCTGATTAAGTATCATTATCATCACAGTATCAGAAGGGAGGTGGAAAGATTTAATTAAATAGATGAAGAAAAATATTTGGAAGAAGAAGATGAGAATGGGATAAAATATTAATAAGTACAACACAACATATCGAATTGCGTAAGGCTTTATAAGGGGAATAATCTAACATAAGTGTGTTTGAGTCATTATAAATATCTTTATACCATGGGACATATGGATTGTTCCAACTCAATATTTTTTTGACTTCCATCAAAAAGAGGGAACAATACTTGTTTTCAGGTGTCTTCAAACCTATATTAGTGCATTGGTATTGATCATGCACATGTATTTTTTTGGTTTCCCCTTTTTTGTTTTGTTAATTGAATGCAGTTTTAATATTATTGTTTTCATTTTTTTCATCATCACCTAGTGTTTATTTTTACCCTTAGGTAGTGTTAGTTTTACCCCATTGTGAGCTTTTACTCTTTGATTTTAACCTTACATGAGTCCCTTATTAACTTTATTTGAGTTTTCCTTACCCTTATGTAACCCCCGGGATACTATGATCTACCCTAACATAGCCTCATGTTTACCCTTACATAGGTTATGGTGTACACTTACATGAGGGTACAAGGTACATTTATGTGGGGATAAAATTACCCTTACATAGAGGTCCCCTGAGATTTACGTAGCTCAGGTAAATCCTTATGTAGTCTTTAGTTCTTTGGTTCACCCTTAGGTGTGTGTCCCATGACCCTTCCCTGAGTCACATGATTACCCTAACAAGAATCTTGGAATTTTCGTCATGAACCATATATAGAGGCCCCTAACCTTTATGTATCTGATTTATACCCTTATGTAGGAGTTAATTACCCTTATGAGGACATCTTTGTTGACCCTTATACAACATGATGATTACCTTTGTGTGTAATTCTTTATTACTTTCCACTATTTTGGTTGTTTATTTGGGCATAAGGTTTTTCAGCCATCTATTTCTTGATTTTTTTAAGTCGTTGCAACAAAACCATGAGCCTCATGGGTAATTATTCCTCACACTATCGAGATTGATGTAGATCAACTAACTCTAAGGTGTTATGAGCTCTCACGGACTAGTCCTTTGGCTTGCTGGAGGAGAAGTTGAGTGACAAACTAGTTCATAGGGGTCTCCATTACTTCACAAAGTTACTAAAAATTATTCCATAGACTCATAGTGTGGGTTATTTTATATTGAAAAGACATGATAGTGGGAACCTTGAGGACATCAGTTGTTGAGAACTTAGTAATGATGATTTCAGCAGCTCCTTTGACCCTCTTCCTCGACAACATTTTGACTGACCCTCAATAAGTGGGTTTCAGTCCTCTTTTGGTTTTCTATATCAATTTTGTGGAGGTTACATGTATGCTAATTCTTTATTCATCATATGTGTTATGTATTTGTTTCTTCATCGAGTCTTGATCCGATCATTTTTCTTCTTGTAATCCTCTTTATTGTTACATAGTGGAAACCTTTGATGATTCTTCCCCATGCATGTTTTCCAATTGGATGAAGCTTGTAAATATCCTTGTCCTTTTATGGATTTCTGATTTTTTTCTACGAATTGTAATCATTTAATGTTCACATATTTTTAATTTAAATTAAATATGAAATTGTAAGTATATCTCATTTTTCTTATTCTAAACATGTTGGACATTCTTTTATGGTCATTTTATCACTTCCTACATATTGGTTCATTCTTTTTTAATGTTATGGAGTTTTATTATGTGAAAAAAAAAATCAATTTTGGATCTTGAAATGATATGTTTAGGTATGATTTGGTAATTCCTATGTTTTGGAACTTTTATTATAATTTTGTGAATCTTAATGTACATATTTTAATTTTTGTTTTTTTGGAATCATATTTATATATATTGAGGATTTTGTAATCCATTAATTACTGTTGTAATTGCCACTGCATATATGACTTTGTTTACTCTTATAGTCATTTGAATATTTTCCAATATTTAGAATTAAACTTGAACATTATTACTATTTATCAATTTATATTTTATAAACTATAAATAAATATCATTGTTGGATTTCAGATTTTATGAACCAAAATTAACTAAAGTGGATCCACGCAGTTGAATATGAAAAACCCCGCGTAGTTCATCCCACAAAAAAGTGTTTTCATAGGGAAAGTGGGGTTAATTTTTCTTTGTTAAAGTTTGAAATCACTTTTTAATTACTATAAGTTATTTACTAGTTTCTTTTACCTATTGTAAGAGTGTGTTAATTTTTATTTAGCAATGTGGTCTACTCTATTTTGGATATAATTTTACAATATGATATTGATTTTTGTTGCCTTGCTCTTTTCCCAGTCTTCATGGACTATATTAGCCTTATATATTCCTTTAGTATGTTCTAAAAATTTGTGTCTCTAATTCGAAGTAAATAAGGATTATGTGTGAGGTTATTATATTTGATATGTTTTGGTTATAGTGAGGTGTTTTTGATGGATTTTTTGTCTCTAGTGTCTATTATTTTCCTAGGATTTGAGGTTATGTTATTTGTGATTTTTTCCTCCACATCATGTAGGACTATTTTTTATGGGTATGGACCAATGGAGAGTTCATTATTTGTTCTTGGGTAGTTTTTGGATCCAGTATTATTTTTGGTTTATTGGCTATCCAATAAGATTATTAGTTTTTCTATTTGACTGATTTAGTGGATTTGTTTTAGTTTCCTAGTGATAGGAATAGTGTGACATTAGGAAACTAGACAAGGATTTGTTCCATTTTACCATCTTATTTACCATAGGTATTTAGTTTGTTGGCCCCTTTTTTCTCACGTTTTAGAGTATTCCTATGATGTTGGGACCACTTGCATTTGATCTTGCAATTTCCCTATTTTTTTTAGAATATCTCCTTTTGGAATTTTTTTTGGAATTTTTATCCTTATTTAGAGAATATTAATCTAACATTTAAGGATTTTTTGGTACCTTATTCTGAGATTATTCTTGTTAGGGTTTTAGGTAGTGTGTCTCAGCCTAAATGCAATGATGATAGGTGCTTCGATCATTTTTCTTTTTATGGGTTCAATTGGATACTCGTTCAGTTTTTTATCTTATTATGATTGAAATATCTATTACTTTTATTTTATTCTAGTTTCATTATTACTCTAATTTTTATGAGTTTTATTCTTTTTGAATTGTCTGATATTTTTTATTCAGGCATCTTGTTTTGTTTGAGGATGGATAATTCTCTATTTTTTTGTATTCTTCAGGAATTTTTGAGTTATTCTAGGGACCTCTTATAGCATATGATTTGTTATTCCCAACTTCCTCATTGACATTGTCCCAGATAGAAACTCGTTTAAGTGTGGGAATGTGCTCCCATTTTATAGTTGTTTAGAGTTGTTTAAATTCTGATCTTGTTAGTATCTATTTAGAATATCATTCAATTTTGGGGAACATGTTTCACATTGACACATAGAGGGGGGCTCTTCGAGTCATACCCTATAGGTGTTTCCTATTTAGGATCTTCCGGTATTGATGATGATAGGTTAGGTAGTGATGAATAATCCAGTGTTTTAGGGATTTAATTTTCAATGTGGTGATGTATCATGTTGTTTCATATTAAATCCATTCCAAATTTGATTTCCAAGGTGGAGTGTTTTTGTTTTGGATTCCCATTTTTTTGTTGTAAATTAAATACATTTTGAATGTGCTTATTTTCATTATTTTTATCATATCTTAGTCCTTATTTTGACCCTTACATAGTATTGGTGTTACCCTTAAAGGATCTATACCTATTTGGTTTTACCCTTAGTTTTGGCCCTCGTTACCTTTACAGGAGTTTTCCTTACCCTTACATAGCCTCAGGTTATTGTGGCCTACCCTGACATAGGCCTAGGGTTACCCTTTCATAGGTTCTAATGTACCCTTTCATGAGGATTCAAGGTACCCTTATGTGGGTATCATCTTATCATTGCGTATTGGTTCCCTAACCTTTATGTAACTCAAGTAAGCCCTTACATAGACATTTGTTCTATGGTTTACCCTTACAAGGATTTCTCATAACCCTTATGTGAATCTCGTGATTTCCCTTATGTGAATCTTGTAATCTTCTACCTTACCCTTATGTATAGATCTATTGACCTTTACGTAGCTTAGGTATAACCTAACATGGGAGTTGATTACCCATATCTATGGGGAGTGGTACCCTTATGCAGCCATCTCGGTTGACCCTTACTCAATGGTTTTATTACATTTATGTGTATATTTTTATTTTCCACTGGTTCATCGGGTCATTTGGGCTTGAGGTTTTGCATCCATTCAATTATCGATTACTGTTAAGCCATTGCAACAACCCCTCGAGACTCATGGGAATTTCTTCCCAACAGTCTCTGGATTGAGGTAGATCAACTAACTTAAAGGTGCCGAGAGAGATAGAGAACATTTTTTGGAGAGATCTCGTGGTCAGGCCATTTTTCATGTTGGAGGAGAATCCAAGTGATGACCTGGTTCATGAAGTTCGTCGTCAGTTCGTGAAGTTGTTGTGAATCCTTCTACTGACTCGCAATGTATGATCATTGATAGAAAAAAACCTAGATAGTGGTAACCTTGAGGAAAATTGATTTCAATGACTTAAGAGAAAAAATTTCAGTAGCTTCTTTGAACCTCTTCATTGATGAAGGTTTGATTGGGCCCTGTAAAGGGGGTTTTGGTCCTCTTTCGGTTTTCTTTGTCAAATTTTTGGAGGTTTCATGTCTACTGTTTTTTTATTCATAATTTGTTTCATGTATATTTTTTCCTCATCTAGTCTTATTTTGTCCTTTCTACTTCTTTTACTCCTCTTTATTGTTTCATATTGTAATCCCATAATGATTACACCCTGCACATGTATGGAAATTGGCATAATCATGTGAATATCCTTGTCATGTTAATGCTTTCCAAAAAAAATCATTGGCCAACAATCATTGAATATTTGTTGATTCTTAATAAAAATCAAATATGACTTTGTAATATTATTTCATTTTTCTTACAAAAACATGATGGGAATTTTTTTGTGATTGTTTTATCACTATGTACTTTCTGCTTCATTCCTGGTTAATGTAGTTGAGTTTATTTATGTGTAAAAACTCAATTTCGATTCTAGAATTGACATGGTCAAGTCTTCTTTCGTTATTCCCATGTTATAAAACATTTATTCTAATTTTTTGAATCTTTTTTATAGATTTTAATTTCTGTTTTATTATATTAATTTTTTTATAACTTGAGAATTTCTTATACCTTAATTGGTATTATAATTTTCACTACATATATGACTTTTTTCACTCTTTTAATCATTTTAATATTTTTATATTTTTAGAATACAATTTGAACATGATTTATGTCTATTAGTTTATATTTTATAAACTATAAATAAATATCATTGTTTAATTACAAACCAATAGTAGCCCAAGTGGATCCTCATGATTTAATACAGATTGCCTTGGGAAGTGCAGCACGAAACAAAATGCATGCACTCACACTTTGCATAAATTAAATATGCACTTTTATGAAAATTTTGAAATCTTTAAGATTTGAAAAGCATAACAAAAAAACAATTAATGTTTGGAGTGACCAAAAATAAAAACAAGTATATTTTCGGTCTTTCACCTATAAAATATTAATATATCACACGGTTAAAAGATATTCTTTTAAAAATAAACATTAGTAAGAAGGAATGTATTTAAAATTACTTTATTTTCGATGACCAAAATATAAAATAAAAATTATGAATCTAGAACTGTAAAAAAATCAGAACACAAAGGACTTTTAAATACTACAACAGAAATAAGAAAACTTCTGAGAGATGAAAAATTAATATAGTAGAGATCATACAGGGAAAAAGGGAAAGAAGGTGATGTCACAAAACAAATAGGTATTTGGATTTTAAGTAGACAATTCAAACATAAACTAAGTATCTTTATTTTAGAATACGCGTGAAGATGATTTTTGGATGAGGGTTGTGAAATTTGGTAGGTCATGTCCTCTAAGGGTAGGGATTTTTTGGGCATTATTGTTCCCAAACTGAAAACATAAGAAAAATATGTAGTTAATGTGTTTATCACATCATTGTTCCCTTATGGATGATGACATGCATCCTTGTTTCCCAAATAATATGGACATGTTTTGCGGATACCTGGTCTAACCCAACCTGATTTAATCAGGTTTGGATACTTCTAAAACTAGTTTGGATTGGGATACAGTATTAAATAAACAACCTGATTATTAATCGGTTCAGATTCAGATTCCTATTATAGGGTACTCGAACTTGGATATATTTTTTAAAATAAAAATAAACCAATGTTCTCCATTATATTTATTGAATAATCATATTTAATATCCATATATTTTTTCAAAAGAAAGTTAAAAAAGTTCAACATACATTAAATATTTTATGTGAGTTGTAATTTCAAACCCATCCTCCCATACTATTATCTACATGACCCTCTCCAACATCATTTTATAATTCTTTCATACCATCATTAAATGAAAGATGTAAAAAGTCCTTCCATAATCTTAAATTCTTAGTCAATTCATCATTCAAAATCCCTCCTCGACTATAATAATAATGCACACTCTTCAATCTAGAGTTTCAAATTAATTTATTTTTAATAATTTGAAAATAATTTTAAATATGAGAAATTATCCTTAGTAGTAATATTATTTTTTGGGGAAGAACATATGGAACACCCCAAAATAAACCCAAGGATATCACACAAATTATGTACTTCCATCAAACAATGAATTTGAAACCTGAAAAATAATCAACCCAATTAAGAATTCACCAAAAAACTCAAGAAAACTAAATGGACATAGATATTTAACATGGTTCAGCACCAGTTTGGTCCTACTCCATGACAAGAACACCACCCTAATCAATATTTTTTTAAAACTCTTAAAAATTAGAGTACAACAATGTGAGAGTTCAACTCAAAAGAAAAGAAGAAGAAGATTATTCCACAATAAAGAAAACATTCAAGAATAGTAAGAGAAAAAGTATGATATTATTAGTAGATAGATTAATCAACCAACCAATGCACAGATGATCTTCCACAAACATCAATTGTGTTGATGAATGAGCAGGAGACTACCTCTCGATCAACACCATGATCTCCACCAGAACACAATCTTCAACGGTAAAGTTTTGATTTTAATTTCCATATAAAATTTAGTCATCAATTATTCCATTTCCATATATTTATTTGTTTCTCATGCATGAAAAAATAGTTCAATTTACTTTATGCTAAAATATTACTTGATTGAATAATTCTTGTCGGGCTGATTGTTGTTTAGTTTGTACCCGAGTTGGATTATTTTCTCCACATGTAGGGCCCTGTCTGTAGGAAATTTACTTATTTAGGTGGGATGCAACATGTTTTTTTAGGGTTATTAATCCAAATTCCTTTTTAAGGGATCACCTGAGTTGCAGATCCTTTTTCATCACTCTCATCTGAAAAATACATTTTGTTCGACCTCACTGCTCAAGTTGTCTTTTCATGACATGCAGTGTAAAGACCCATAAAATTCAAGGGAATTTTTTTCTTAATTTTATGTGGGATTTTACAAGAATGCAGTTTCTGACGGCACTTGATTCGGAGGCCCGGTGTGCCCGGAATCAATTTCTGAAGTTTAGCTCGGGTACGTTCAGTGAACGAACGAGCGGATTTTTCTATCTTTTGAACCGGTGCTCGGAATCGAAATCCGAGGGCACAGATGAAACCGCAGCGCCGGTAATTGCTTAGGAACACCTATATTGAAGTTGTGTTTATGTGGGTGGAGAAGTTTAATTTGTGGATTAAATGAGGAATGAATAAAATTGTGAAACAATTTTATTTTTAAGTATAAGGTGGTTTTATCCTACATGGGGAAGTTGGGGTGACACCTAACTACCCATGTGAGGATGAATGAGAGAATAAAGGAAATGTGGGGCCCACATGAACCCCAACCCCTTCACATTCCTCTTAAACTCCCTAACTCCCTCTTAAGTTTGGTAAACTCATCTTTAATGGAGTGACCCTTCACTTTCTCTCTCTCTCCCTCATTTACTCCCGCCAACACACACCTTAATTAATTAATTGAACCTATTAAATTAATTAACTAAGAGTTTGAATTTTGAAAAGTTGAAATTACTTGTGTTAATAAAATAATAGCACGAACCTATTATTTTATTTTTGGCACCTTTGTGTTGGAAGAAAAGGGAAGGAGCTCTTCTGTAAAGGAAGGAGGAAGTTCCTTTTGGGTGGAAGAACATCATCCTCTCCGTGAAGAACGGTTCTTCTCTGACGAAGAACATCGACCCCTCGACATGGAATGACTCGGTGATCACGGTTCTTCATCCTCTTCTTCCTCCACGACAAGAGAGGATATGTCACTTCCTCAGGTCACTCTGACGACGACGGAATCGATACTGTTCTACCACGACGATCGACTTCCGTTACTTGACGACGTGTGACGTCTTTTCGAGGTATGGGTTAATTGATTTTGTTCATGAGTTATCCTTTGCCGTTCTTCGTCTGTGTATTTTGGCCGCTTGATATCAACTTAACGGAAGGAGGTCGGATTGCACGAACATGTCCGACTCTCCTCCCCCTTTAGTTGTAGTGATATTGCAGTTTGAAAGAAGGCGGCGTGGTGCAAAGGCACCGCACAGAAACAAGGAGGATCATCGGCGAAGAAGCGCGGTGCAATTGCGCCGCGCCGTAGAGGCCGAACGAAACTGCGGCCGGAGTCGGGGCCGCAAAGGTGAATCGAAGACTCCGAAGTTGTTTAATTGACATGTGAATCGATAGGCAACGACGAATCGGGACGAAATGGTGTTTGAATCTCTTCGCAGTAAAGATTGGGTCCCTGTAGGACTGTTGGAGAAGGCGGCAGGCGAAACGGACTACCGGAGCCCATCCGGTGGTCCGCAGAAGGCGGCGGCGGCGCGCCACGCCGGTGCGGCGGCGCCAGCGACCGGCGGCGGCAGCGCGCCACCGGAGATAACCGTCGCGGCTAAGCCGCGGTGGTGGAATGTGAACCAGAACGGCAGGTCGTTCCGGATATGGGGCGGCGCGGATTAACGCCGCGCCGGATCGTCGACCACGGGGGTTTGTAACCCCCGCACCCGCTGGCCACGCGGTCGCCGCGCCAGCGCCAGGCCAGCTGGCTGCCCAGGCCGGGCCGGGCCGCGCTCAGCCGGGCCGGGCTGTACCCAGCCGGGCCGGACCCGGGTCGGGTCGACCCGGTTCGGCCGACCCAGGGGGGGGGGTCGGGCCAGGCCGGGCCCAGACCCCCCATTTCGAACTATTTCCGTTCAAACGCCCATAACTTGGGATACAGACCTTCGAAAGACGCACCATCAGTTTCTATGCGATCCTTGGATCGATACGGTTGTTTCAGTATATTACACTCAAAGTTTTGGAGAACTTTGTGTACGGTCGGGTTGGTTCGAATACGAGACCAACCAGGCCCTCGGAGTGGAAATGGTTATATCTTGAGCGTCGGACGTCTGATTGACGTGCCGTAGACTTTGTTGGATTCCTCTTTATGAGAAGGAACTTTTGGAATACTTCGCCCGAGGTTTGGACGCAGTTGGAGTATGGCCGGGTTGGATTGTACCCGAAATCCAACCGGGCCCCTGGAACGGAAAAGCTGATATCTTTCAGACCGGACGTCCGTTTGACGAACCGTCAGCGGCGTTGGTGATCACATTGAGAAATGGTCCCTATGAGTACACCCTATGAGATTTTGGGGTACAGTTGAGATATGGCCGGTTTGGTTCGCACACGAAACCAACCGGGCCCCTGGGACGGAAAGACTAATGACTCACATACAGGGTGTCTGATTGACACGCCGTCTGTTGTGTTGAGACCCCTATGACGAGGTGGTCCTTTGAGATACTTCTTCGCGGGAATTTGTGATACTTGGAGTATTTACCAGTAGCTCGTGGAGCGGAACCTCCCGGAGACGATCGTGCGGAGTACGGAGACCGTGTAGCCGACTAAGACTTCACGAGGGCTGATCGATCGACTCGTTGAGTTTCGGATTACCCAGTGGGGAGCGCTTGGTTGTAGCGGCAGACCAACGACGGAGGAGCGCTTGGTTGTAGCGGCAGACCCACGGTACTCAATAGAAGGAGTACCTCTGGAGGTTATGAGGGGGAGTGCTTGGTTGTAGCGGCCGACCCATGGTGGGAAGTGCTTGGTTGTAGCGGCAGACCCACGGCGGAGGAGCGCTTGGTTGTAGCGGCAGACCCGCGGTACTCAAGAGAAGGAGTACCTCTGGAGGCTACGAGGGTGAGCGCTTGGTTGTAGCGGAAAACCCATGGTGGGAAGCACTTGGTTGTAGCAGCAGGCCCATAGTACTCGACGGATGGAGTACCTCAGCAGTCTTAGGTTAGTGAGCAGTACCTCGGAATCGTGACAGGACCACTGTACACTTTAGAGATGAGGTTCTTCAGTAGTTACGGTTTCGATAATGAAAAATCCTAGTTTGAGCTGAGTCTATGATCTTTGTGTTTCCTCATGATTGAGATGGGTTACTTGATAACTTAGGTATATGTATGGGCATATACCTGGGTAGTGGTTATCCGTTGATTTCATAATCTATGTGTTCTCTCATGATTGAGATGGGTTACATGATAACTTAGGTATATGTATGGGTATATACCTAAGTAGAGGTTATCTGTTGAGATCTTTCTTTGTGGTTATCCATGTTGGATTTTGTGAGACCTTGAGGGTCTCGGGGTCCCTAATGAGTATCGTTATACTCACCCCTGCACGGGCTATGCCCGCACCTCGTTGTGTTGGTTGCAAACGACGGACAGCGTAGACAGAGGCCGAGTGTTCGAGGACTGGACGGTACCTAGAGGTGGACCTCACGACGAGACAGTATCCGGTGGTGGACTTCACGACGAGACGACACTCAGAGGAGGTTGACGGGTGAGAGCATTATGGAGGCTATCTGTAGCTACCCTTCAGGTAGGATCCGTGGTGGACGATCCAGGAGCTGCACTATCTGTACCTACCCTTCAGGTAGGATCTGAGGAGGACGACCCAGGAGATGCTTCCATTCTTCCAGCTGTTTGTCTTTTCTATTGTACTATTGTTCAGTTGTAGCTGTACTTTCGATTAGGTTTGTATTCTGGCCCATTTACTTTTCAGTACTTCATTTTGTACTTAGTGTTTTACTTCCGCTTGTACTCTGTGGTGTTTTGTATACTTTTATAAAGGCAATGCCTTCCCAGTTATCGGGATTTACGCCTTTGGTACTAGTCGCCAACCCCTGGCCTATGGAAGGCGGGCTTGGGGTAGTCACGGCACGGGCCCCGAGGACAGGTCGTGATAAATTAGTATCAGAGGAGTTCGGTTCTACCGCAGAACTAAGGACTCTGATCTTTTTCTTTCTGTGAAGCAATAGTGTTCAGGGTACCGAGTGTGGTTTTCAGTTCAGGGAGTCTAGTGTTGGTGCGGCGGCCGGCGTATCCGTACACCAGGACCCTGACTACTGATTTCCAACTTTGTGCATGAAAAACACTAATTGTGTGTGTGTTTCCAAGAGTTTTAAAGTCAGCTCAAACCAGGTCAGCTCACTAGGTATAAATCGTTTGACCATGTCTTATCTGTTTAGGATGTCTCTATGTAGAAAGTCAATCGGAGTTCCGAGAGAGTACTCGATGATGGCTCACCGAGCGACGAGGCTCCGGTGCGGGGCCCTTTTTCTATGTTGGCACCCTCGGGTGGTGTACCAGCACCACCACCACCTTGTTGGGAAGCAGATTCCACCAGCCTTATTAGCGAACTGTGCACGCTGGTAGAGTGTGTTTCATGAGCTCCAGCAGCAGCGGCCTCCAAGGTTATGAAGAGAGGTAGATTCCAAGAGAGCAGAGCCCTGGATGGAGGCGATTGCTAGAGTTTTTCGCCTAGCTGAGACATCAGTAGAGTGGATGGTGGCCTTGGCTACTAGTGTTTTCCAGTGAGTGACCATGAGGATGGTCCGCATAGCGATGAGGCTTCGATACGTGGACCGATGCCTGAGATAGTGCCTTCTGGTAGTGTGTCAGCTATACATAACTACTTGTTGGTCTGCAGTTACAACCGGTGGTACCGGTAGGTGACACATGTAGGCTTACTGTCTTACACGTGTTCTAACATCAGATACCCTCAAGTTCCGAGGCGAACTTGACTCACAGGTGGATAAGGACTGGCTTGAGGAGGTGTCATAATGTTTTCTAGAGCTTATACAGCTTCGGCAGGACGACATGTCGGTAGTTGAGAATTCATCGAGGCGTACCGAACATTCCGGGTACTCGATGAATTCGATTGGATCAATGCTATAGAGATCAGACCTCTGAGTGTGGTGTGTTTATGGATATTCGAGCCAACACTTTTTCCTCTATGAATTCCTACTCATGTTAGGGTGCTAGAGTGAACCTTGTGGTTGAATGTTCTTTGGCTGAACGAATACAGCTAGAGAATGTTAGAAGTTGGAACGCAGTGAGCTGGCGCCAGTCTCAGAGACTTGGGCGTCCGAATGTTTCAAGAAGAGGAAATGTCAAGGACATATAAATCTGCAAAGCAGCAGACATGGAGGCAGAGCTAGGAGAGCAGCATGAGGTGGTGTACATTTCAACATGTTACAACCACCCACCTCTGTTGTTCCCTCCAGGCCCAGGGAGCTGGAGGGAAGGGAAAGAGAGTAGATGCATGCGGTCAAGGAGAGTGACCCAATGGCTCTATGAATGTTTTGAGGGACAATTTGTGTCCACTAAAAGCTGCCGTAGTAACAGACATCGATACAAATCATCCCTTCCTTCCATGAATCTAGTCCCAGACCTAGAGTTTCCGGTTAATCCGTTGACTTGACCCTAATGTCTAGAGATACCTTTGGGAGGAGACTCGATAGTCACACTTACACCAATGGTGTGATCTGACCCTTGAGGCGAGAGTCTCGGTTGGGACTTCTTGGTGGCAACGTCGAGGCCTTACGACATTAGTTTGAGTGTGGATTTGGCAATCACTGTTCATACTCAAATTGACGGTATTAGGCAAACGTCGGGATGGGTTTTCCTTGGTCGGCGAAAAGGAAACCCCAGGCAGAACATGTTAAACTCGTGCATGGGAGGGTGTAGCCGATCATTCTTGGGTCGGCCAACCTTACCCTCATGGTAGCAGGAGTTTTGAGTTTCAATTTTAATCAGGAAAGGGAGACCTCTAGAGTTCGATTATGGCGACCACGTTCTTACACGGGTCTCACCTCGACGAGGTTTACGGAGATGTAGCCGAGGCGGTGAGATATCTCTGAGGTTCAGCGGACCTTTTCAGGTCCTCGGCAGGGTAAGCGAGGTGGCTTACCGCTTGACCAATCCACCTCAGTTGCACCAGGTGCACGACGACTTCCACGTATCTCAACTGAGGAGATACGTGCTTGACACAACGCACATCATCGACCATGGGGAGCTGGAAGTTGGCGATGGGGTGACTTTTGCAGAGTTCCAGTAGAGGTTTAGGATCAACAGGATCAGTTCCCATGAGGACGGTTGATTCCTCTTGTGTGTTTTCGTAGGTAGCATGGGAACCTCCAGGTGAGCACATGGGAGCGGAAGGCTCAGATGCGTGCTCAGTACCGCTTTTGTTTCCCCTGTTTCTGTTATAGCTTTACGGGGACGTAAATCCCTAAGGTGGGAGTAATGTAAAGACCCGTAAAATTCAAGGGAATTTTTTTCTTAATTTTATTTGGGATTTTACAAGAACGCAGTTTCTGACGGAATTTGATTCCGAGGCCCGGTGTGCCCAGAATCAATTTCCGAAGTTTAGCTCGGGTACGTTTAGTGAACGAACGAGCGGGTTTTTCTATCTTTTGAACCGGTTCTCGGAATCGAAATCCAAGGGCACAAATGAAAACACAGCGCCGGTAATTTCTTAGGAACACCTATTCCGAAGTTGCGTTTGTGCGGGTGGAGAAGTTTAATTTGTGGATTAAATGAGGAATGAATAAAATTGTGAAACAATTTTATTTTTAAGTATAAGATGGTTTTATCCTATATGGGGAAGTTGGGGTGACACCTAACTACCCATGTGAGGATGAATGAGAGAATAAAGGAGAGGTGGGTCCCACATGAACCCCAACCCCTTCACATTCCTCTTAAACTCCCTAACTCCCTCTTAAGTTTGGTAAACTCATCTTTAATGGAGTGACCCTTCACTTTCTCTCTCTCTCCCTCATTTACTCTCGCCAACACACACCTTAATTAATTAATTGAACCTATTAAATTAATTAACTAAGAGTTTGAATTTTGAAAAGTTGAAATTACTTGTGTTAATAAAATAATAGCATGAACCTATTATTTTATTTTGGGCACCTTTGTGTTGGATGAAAAGGGAAGGAGCTCTTATGTAAAGGAAGGAAGAAGTTCTTCTTAGGTGGAAGAACATCATCCTCTCTGTGACGAACAGTTATTCTCCGACGAAGAACATCGACCCCTCGACATGGAACGACTCGGCGATCACAGTTCTTCATCCTCTTCTTCCTCCATGACAAGAGAGGAGATGTCACTTCCTCGGGTCACTCCGATGACGACGGAATCGATACCGTTCTACCGCGGCGATTGACTTTCGTGACTTGACGATGTGTGACGTCTTTTCGAGGTAGGGGTTAATTGCTTTTGTTCGTGAGTTATCCTTTGACATTCTTCGTCTGTGTATTTCGGCCGCTTAATATCAACTTAACGGAAGGAGGTCGGATCGCACGAACATGGCCGACTCTCCTCCCCCTTTTGTTGTTGTGATATTGCGGTTCGAAAGAAGGCGGCGCAGTGCAAAGGCACTGCGCAGAAACAAGGAGGATCATCGGTGAAGAAGCGCGACACAATTGCGCCGCGCCATAGAGGCCGAACGAAACCGCGACCGGAGTCGGGGCCGCAAAGGTGAATCGAAGACTCCGTAGTTGTTTAATTGACATGCGAATCGACGGGAGACGATGAATCGCGCCGAAATGGTGTTTGAATATCTTCGCAGTAAAGATCGGGTCCCGGGAGGACTGTTGGCGAAGGCGGTAGGCGAAATGGACCACCAGAGCGCGTCCGGTGGTCCGCACAAGGCGGCGGCGGCGCGCCGCGCCGGTGCGGCGGCGCCAGTGACTGACAGTGGTGGAATGTGAACCGGAACGGTAGGCTGTTCCGGATTTGGGGTGGCGCGGCTTAAAGTCACGCCGGATCATCGACCGCGGGGGTTTGTAACCGCCTCACCCGCTAGCCACGCAGGCGCCGCGCCGCGCCAGCGCTAGGCCAACCGGCTGTCCAGGCCGGGCCGGGCCGTGCAGGCCGGGTCGGGCCGCGCAGGCCGGGCCGGGCCGCGCTCAGCCAGGTCGGGCCGTGCCCAACCGGGCCAGACCTGGACCCGGGTCGGGTCGACCTGGTTCGGCCGACCCAGGTGGGGTTGGGCCGGGCCGAGCCGGGCCCAGACCCCCCATTTCGAACTGTTTCTGTTCAAATGCCCATAACTTGGGTTACAGACCTCCGATCGATGCATAGTCAGTTGAGATGCGATCCTTGGATCAATACGGGTGTTTCGGTATATTACACTCAAAGTTTTGGAGAACTTTGGGTATGTTCGGGTTGGTTCGAATACGAGACCAACCGGGCCCTCGGAGCGGAAATGGTTATATCTTGAGCGTCGGACGTCCGATTGACGTGCCGTCGACTTTGTTGGATTCCTCTTGATGAGCCAGAACTTTTGGCATACTTCTCCCGAGTTTTGGAAACAGTTGGTGTATGGTCGGGTTGGATTGTACCCGAAATCCAACCGGGCCCCTTGAATGGAAAAGATGATATCTTTCAGACCGAATGTTCGTTTGACGAACCGTCAGCGGCGTTAGTGATCACATTGAGAAACGGTCCCTATGAGTATACCCTATGAGAGTTCGGGGTACAGTTGAGATACGGCCGGGTTGGTTCGCACACAAAACCAACCGGGCCCCTGGGACGGAAAGGCTAATAACTCACAGACCGTGCGTCCGATTGACACGCCGTCTGTTGTGTTGAGACCCCTATGACGAGGCGGTCATTTGAGATACTTCTTCGTGGGGCTTTGTGATACTTGTAGTATTGACCAGTAGCTCATGGAGCGGACCCTCCCAGAGACGAGCGTGCGGAGTATGGAGACCGTGTAGCCGACTGAGACTTGATGAGGGATGATCGATCGACTCGGTGAGCTTCGGATTGCCCAGTGGGGAGCGCTTGGTTGTAGCGGAAGACCCACGACGGAGGAGCGCTTGGTTGTAGCGGAAGACCCGCGGTACTCAACAGAAGGAGTACCTCTGGAGGCTATGAGGGGGAGCGCTTGGTTGTAGCAGCAGACCCATGGTGGGAAGCGCTTGGTTGTAGCGGCAGACCCACGGTGGAGGAGCGCTTGGTTGTAGCGGCAGACCCGCGGTACTCAATAGAAGGAGTACCTTTGGAGGATATGAGGGGGAGCGCTTGGTTGTAGAGGCAGACCCATGGTGGGAAGTGCTTGGTTATAGAAGCAGGCCCACAGTACTTGAAAGATGGAGTACCTCAGCAGTCTTAGTTTAGTGAGCAGTACCTCGGAATCGTGACAGGACCACTGTACACTCTAGAGACGAGGCTCTTCAGAAGTTACAGTTTCGATAATGAAAATCCTAGTTTGAGCTGAGTCTATGATCTTTGTGTTTCCTCATTATTGATATGGGTTACATGATAACTTAGGTATATGTTTGGGCATATACATGGGTAGTGGTTATCCGTTGATTTCATAATCTTTGTGTTCCCTCATGATTGAGATGGGTTACATGATAACTTAGGTATATGTATGGTTATATACCTAAGTAGATGTTATCTGTTGAGATCTTTCTTTGTGGTTATCCTTGTTGGATTTTTTGAGACCTTGAGGGTCTCAAGGTCCCTACTGAGTATCTTTATACTCACCCCTGCACGGGCTATGCCCGCACCTCGTTGTGTTGGTTGCAGACGACGGATAGCGCAGACAGAGGCCGAGTGTTCGAGGACTGGACGACACCCGGAGGTGGACCTCACGACGAGACAATATTCGGTGGTGGACTTCACGACGAGATGACACTCGGAGGAGGTTGACAGGCGAGAGCATTGTGGAGGCTATCTGTACCTACCCTTTAGGTAGGATCAGTGGTGGACGATCCAGGAGTTGCACTATCTGTACCTACCCTTCAGGTAGGATCTGAGGAGGACGACCCAGGAGCTTCTTCCATTCTTCCAGCTATTTGTCTTTTCTGTTGTACTATTGTTCAGTTGTAGCTGTACTTTCGAATGGGTTTGTATTCTGGCTCATTTACTTTTCAGTACTTCTTTTTTGTACTTAGTGTTTTACTTCTGCTTGTACTCTATGGTGTTTTGTATACTTTTATAAAGGCAATGCATTCACAGTTATCGGGATTTACACCTTTGGTGCTAGTCGCCAACCCCTGGCCTATGGAAGGCGGGCTTGGGGTAGTCACAGCACGGGCCCCGAGGACGGGTCGTGACATGCAGTTACTCCTAGTTTATTTGAGTGAAACTATCATTGGGTCATGTCAGGAGAATTAATGGATCCTTTAGGTGTTCGTTTGGTGAGGATTGCTTCTATTATCATCTTAGATCCATTATTTTGAGCTCCCTCCCGAGAAACACTTTTCATATGGCCCGATAGTGATCTTGGGTTTTATTTTCTCAGAATATTGAGTTGCATGATGTTACTGGAGCACTTCCAGTCTCGTTTTTACATCTCAAAGTAGAAATGATCTCATAATAGATATTTAGTGAAGATATCGAGTTTTCCTACTGCTAGGATACTTTTCTGAGCATGTTACCATATCCAAAAACAAGAACGACACCAATCTCAAGAATTAGATAAGGCAGAGTCAGTCATGGTAATTTTACCACACAACCACTGATTGTTAAAACACCAATTCATTTTTACTTACAAACTATATTTCATTGAATTCAAAACAAAGAGACGAGGAACGATGCAAGAGGAGACAAGTGTCAGCGGGTGATTGGGACATATGGTTGGTGACCATACACCAATCACGCCACTGCCAAAAAGATTATTCTAGGATAGTGTCCCTGACTCCACATGGATTTCTAGACCCTATGAACTCACGGGGACCACTGACCGTACTCCCTTTTCATTTCCCCTAGACGAGATTAACGACAAGAACCAAAGACTCAGACAACCCACAACTTACTTTGGTAACTCGAGTCCCGTCATGAGGTGTGCTGGCCAAGAACCTTGCTTGTAGATAGAACATCAAGATCCGAGAGCCTTAATGCTAGTATAGAGTGACTCTATCCCTAAAGAACATGGACCAAGAGAGAAAAACTCCTCTAATGCCATTTGGTCACAAACCAGGCCAGGTCGCCATCCGACCCCATGCCCGACTCGGTCCGCAGCAAGGCCCGAAGGGCATTCCTGATCCCCACAGGCTGGCACAAGTGACCGGGTATCAAAACTAACACATGAGAATGACGTACCCTAAATAGTAAACACAAAACAACTAACAGGATAAATAAACTAAAACTTAAAAGGGATAACCAAACAGGACATTAAATTAAAATCCAGTTTAAAGGTTTATAACTTGAACCAACATCCAAAAAGTAAGGAAAACAAAAGAAACTAAAACTCTAACTCAAACCTCAAAGCAACAAGAGAGGTGCGACATCCACAAGCTACAAACACCAACCTACATGAGAATACCATCAACAACCTGAACCACCATCGCTAAGCACGATGTCACAACCTAGAATACACAAGAAACAAGGTCTAAATACACCCAAATGTGTATGCAGGGTGTGAGAGAAAGGCCCAGTAGGAAGTCACCCAATAAAAAGATTCCATGCCACAACACATAAGAGATAATTTAACATGCTTATTTAAAACCATACTTTTAAAACACTTTATTTTTAAGGAAAACTTTTAAAAGCTGAAAGTGAAAAGGAAATATCATTGAAATGAAAACCATTTCAAAAATTCAACTTTAAAATGGAAGAAAAAAATTATAAATGAAGTGCATATACTCAAGTGGTCCTCCATATGCCGACGGAAGGCACCACATGATGAATACTAGAGCACTGTGGGTAAATCCCCTAAGGTAGCTAGTATGTGTGTTGCGCTAGAGAAATTGTACCTCAGTGTAAACGTGGCGTAGGAACCAAAATAATGAACACTCTCATGCATGATCCTCTAATAGGGAAACACATCCATAACCTAGTGTTCTCCAATCATCACAAAATTTTAGCTAGTGTTGTAACGTCAATCCTACCAGATAAAACCGGGACGAACCACTCACGTGTCATCTATCGTACTAGTCCTAATATGCCCTCCTAGGTAATCGAGGTTTACCTTATACTCAATCAAGTTCCATATTCACATCATGTATCACTTTCACATATCACACACCAAAAAGGACATTACACCCAAAAAGCCACCACATGCATACACAAACACCATTTTAGAAATACACGCACACCAATACCATTTCACAACATGATTCGAATCACTTTCAGGATTTGATAAATTATTTAAACAATTTAAAGAACATTTCTAAATAGCACAACAAGGGTTTTCACATGAAAAATGCCCAGTTTCACATATAAAAGTTCCTTTAAAAACTTAACACGCATTTAACTCTATCAAATACAACTCCCGCACTCCACATATAATTTAATAAATCTAGTTAAACAATTTATGAAACACTTAAAATTAGAAAGAAGAGGTTTACACAAGAAAAACACACCCGATTTACATTTTAGAAAAACCCTCTCTAAGCCATAACATAACAAAACCTTATAAAAAGGGTTTCACACCACTCGCAAATTTTATCAAAGAAATTCAAGGCATAAAACACAGAGACGTGCGTACGAAACCTAATGAATATAACTCATTTTCTCAACGATTCCATTTCTCAATACCAAAACACTTTAAATATTTCCTGAACTCAACTCGCATCTTACAAACAACTCACAAAACCCCATTTTATTTTAAAGGATCACCACTTTAAAACAGACACACAACATTGCCACTTTCTACACAAAATCCAAACCCAACACATAAGCACACCAATACTTAAAAACATATTTTTCACCTTTCAAAATAATTTAATAATGCATTATAACAGTTTATAAAAAAACTTCACCAAATACACCCATGTTTTTCATCAAAATTGAACCTGAAACCCCCTTTAAAATTCGACGGCACGTCCTAAACATAAAAAAGGTGTTTCGCACCATCAACGCAATTTAAATAAATCATTTCATGAATTAGAAAACAACTTAAAATCATTGACAGAATCCTGTAAACCAACTCATATTAAGACACCAAATTCAAACCAAACACATATCAATTTTTCCTAAGACTACACTCACAATAATAAAACAAATGATTGTACACCTTCGGTAATTTGTTTTTTACAACAATATCTATATAAAAACATAAAAATTTTCCTTCCAAAAATTTGTTTTCAACACATGTTCATGTCAAATCATTTTCAAAGAAAGTCGGCACCATCAAAATAGATCATAGATTATGAAAAATAAACTAAACAAACAAATTAAATTATCAAAAATTGGTTGGGACATTGAACTCCCTACCTCACTTGGTGAAACCCCCAAAAATGGTCTGGGAAATTTGAATTTCAGTGAAAACCATCAATCACGTGTCATTTTCACCACAATAAATCTAGTGCAAACCCAAAAAAACAAGGAGATTGAACCCCAAAACAATTGATTAGAGCCTAAAATTTGGTCCCCAGCCCTTTGGACAACCAAAAATCATGGAAAAGAAAGGAACTCAGCCTTAGGGGGTGTATCGGTTGCCGAACCAAGGCTTCGTTGGAAGGGGAAAAAATAGGCCGCCGATCGTGGGGCTTGTGACTATGGGACGACCAACCGGGAGGGGGAGACGATGGCTGGTCCTAAGTCAAGCCGAGGGGGGATCGGAGATGCCGGTCGGGAGGCACTCGACAAAGGGAGCAGTGCACCAGGCCATGTAAGGTGCGAGCTGGTGCCACCAGACAGAGGGTCGGCCAATGCAAGAGGCGCGCACGGAGGTTGGGGAGGCTGTACGAGCCGACTGACCGTGGGGTTGGGGCGACGACGCGAGCGGGCTAGGAGGGAGTGATAGACGGCAGTGGATGTGTTGTGTGCTAGGTAGGTGTGGCACGCCAGGAAGTCACTGCGCAAGGGAGCAGGGGCAGCGCCACGTAGGGTTGCGAGGGGAGGGGGAAGTTGTGACTGGTAAGGGCTTCTCCCTTATTCATTTTTTTCTAATTAAATTACAATAATAATATAGAATAAATGATAACAACAACAAAAAACCATATTAAAAGGTTAATAGTTGTAGAAATAATATTAATATTACTAGTACCAATAATAATATTTACATCTTTAACACTAATAAAAAAAATAATAATAATAATATAATAATAACATATTAAGCATATTAATAATAATAATACTATTATTAAATAATAATAAAAATCACAAGAATTATAATAAAGAAATAAAGAAAAAATTACCACTTCTATCATTATTAAAATAATTCATAAAACTTCGTTTATTTATTTATTTATTTATCTCTCATCTTACATAAACCTCATTTATTTAATTTTTACTTCATTTATTAGTTCTGAACATCAGGTAGGCCGTGCGGGGAACTGGGTGAGGTTGCGGGGATTTGACCACAGTGCGCTTAAGGATGTCAAGGCCAAAAACATGTTTTTAAATAGGAACACAAAAATTTTAATTCGGGTCTCGACCCGAACTACCCGATCCCCAGAAAATTAATAAAATAAATAATTTAAAAATGACGTGTGTGACAATTATCCCCACCATAGCACTTTACATCCCTGGAAAGCCACAAACTCAGGCTGAACCCCCAAGTAGAAAATGACACCCCCTTAAGGTTCGAATATAATTCCTACGAAAAATGAGTGAAAAGAGGCCAATGCACCGTGCTCATAGAAAGCGTCTTAAAGAAAACTTCAAGAAACTCGTAAAAAGTCTTTCTGGTATGTGTCTCCCACCCCAAAGAGCTAGAACACCTCCAGTTGACTGATCAATGAAAGGAACTCTCACACCCACGGAAACCAACTTCACAAGCCGAAACATCTCAAGCACTATTAAACGAAAACCACACCATTTGGCTTGAATGAACAAAAAAGTTCAATCCATGTCCAAGGAACACTCTTATCACTTATCACCAATCCATATTTAGAACCAGAACAAAAAAGTTAGAATGAGGATGCATGGAGGTCTCACCACCATTAAGAACCTACCAACGCTCAAGACGAGACTGGAAAACTGATATGGGGAGGTCCAAGAAGACTCCCCACCAATAAATAAAATTCCAACACTGATTCATTTAAGAGACATTCGTGTGAGACCCAATGTGGGTCTCCCCATCATTAGAACTAATAGAAGATACATAACTTTGAAAATTTTCTGACAGTGACCAAACACCCCACCACAAGGGGTGGGGAGGGAGGGGTCCAACTGCCCGGGGTGTCAAAATCATGACCCAAGAAAAACCAGCATCCCCTCATCCCGGTATGAGTAATATTCAAATTTGAGACTGATTTACCCAACATACCCTATAAGGACCACTAAAAGAAATTACATTCAGTGGGATGCAACCCCCAAGAATTTTAGGTAATGAGATGACCACACATCCTCATAGCCACGGAAACCTCATGCACCCAAATAGTTCGTTTAGAATGGAATAACCACTGAAAAAATTTTAAACCTCATTCACTGTCAATACCGATTATAAAAGTAAAGATGGGGTCCCATACACTCTCGGGGTTCCTGACTATGCTCCATCTTCACTCTGAGGCCTTTGGCTAGATCCCTAATGTTAGAAGCATCTCTTGCCTCATAGTTAGGCATTGAAAACTCCCGATCGAAGCTTCTTCTTTTGGTGTCACACGCTACCACACCGTAACCAAGGAAACACCAACAAACACAACACACCACGACATCCAACTACTCCATCATGGAACATCCTCCAAAACAAGGGTTTAGATGATGCACATGCATCACTTCTCCACCATAACCAAGAAACTTAAGAAGGAAAGATGTATAACAAACACTCCCCTTTGAACAGAAAAATTGGAACTCCCTACGAGGAGGACACGGTCCTATGAAGACAGAGATTCTAGGAGAGTTATAAGAAATCTGCCTTTAATATTCAAAAGAACTTACACTTCAAGACGTCACTAAACATGACCCTTTCAGCTGATGAATGCACTATGAGCCTTTCAAACAATCGGTCTACACTGATAACTATGTACCGCCTTCACCCTTCCCCGATGGAATTCCTTTCACCATTTCTGGGGGAAATCCTTCCGACGCAACGATGTCAAACTTCATACCCAACGACTCAGACATCTCAAGAAGACCAAAAATCCTATCAATTCTATTCGCATCTATCATCTCGTTGCGACAGTATCCACATGAATGAAAAGAAAAAGTAATATATTTATCCCTATCACTCAAAAGGAAGAGTGATTTCTTTAATCAACAGGAGCGTCGGCCAACGACAAATTACCCGTTTCTGTACTTCAATCTCATGTTAATTCTTTATAGGGGCGTGCACAGGTCAAGAAAGAAAACCATAGACCCAATAAAACTGGTCCAATGGACAAGACATGTCGTAAGAGAACACTAAACGTGTAGGGAGAACCAATGTAAGAGCTTCCCGAAGCATTTTTCAAAAGAAACAACAAACCACCCGCTTTCACACCAACTAACCAATAAGAATTGGAACTCAAGACAAAAATCATCCCAAAAGAATTCTCAGCTCGAAACGCCCCACATCCAATATTCCCAAAATACAAGTACACATCACACAACCACCGATTATTAAAACACCTATTCATTTTTACTTACAAACCAGATTTCCATGAATTCACATCAAATAGATGAGGAACGATGCAAGAGGAGACTAGTGTCAGCGGGTGACAGGGAAATATGGTTTGCGGCCATACGCCAATCAGGCCAATGCCACAAATAGTATTCTAGGATAGTGTCCCTAGCTCCACATGGCTTTCCAGACCCTGTGAACTCACTGGGACCACAAACCCTACTCCTGTTTCATTTCCCCTAGAAAAGATTAACCGTAAGAACCAAAGAATCACACAACCCTCAACTTACTTTGGTAATTCAAGTCCCACCACGAGGTATGTTGTCTAGGAACCTTGCTCCTAGCTAGAAAGTCGAGTTCCGACAACCTTAACGCTAGTCTATCATGACTCTATCCCAAAAGAACACATCCCAAGAGAGAAAACCTCCTATAATACCATTTTATCATGAACCAGGCCAGGTCACCATCCGGCTCGGTGCCTGACCCTGTCCACGGCAAGCCCCAAAGGGCATTCCCGATCCCCATGGACTGGCACAAGTTCCCGAGTATCAAAACTAATGCATGGGAACGAGTTACCCAAAATAGTAAACACAAAAAAACTGACAAGATAAATAAACTAAAACTAAAAACTGACAACCAAACAGGACCATAAATAAAAATCCAGTTTAAAGGTTTACAACTTGAACCAACATCCAAAAATTAATGACAAAAAAAGAAACTAAAACTCTATATCAATCCTCCAAGAAACAAGAGAGGTGTGACATCCACAAGCTACAAACACAAACCTTCACGATAAGACCATCAAAACCCCAAACCACCATCATTGAGCATGATGTCACAACCGGGAATACACAAGAAACAAGGTAGACATACACCCAAAGGTGTATGTAGGATGTGAGTGAAAGGCCCTGTAGGAAGTCACGCAATAAAAAGATTCCACGCCACAACAACTAAGAGATAATTTAACATGCTTATTTAAAACCATAATTTTAAAACATATTTTTAAGGAAAACATTTAAAAGATGGAAGTGAAAAGGAAAGAGAAATGAAAGAAAAACCATTTCAAAAATTCTAGTTTAAAATGGAAGAGAAATTTTATAATTAACATGCATATACACAATTAGTCCTCTGTATGCCGACAGAAGGCACAACTTCATGAATAGTAGAGCACTACGGGAAAATACCCTAAGGTAGCTAGTACGTGTGGTGCGCTAGAGACATCGTACCTCAGTGTAAATGTGGCATAAGAACCACAATAGTCAACTCTCTCTTGCATGATCCACTAGTAGAGAAACACAACCATAATCTAGTGGTCTCGAATCATCACAAAAGTTTATTTAGTGTTGTAACGTCAATCCTTCTAGATGAAACCTGGAAGAACCACTCACGTGGCATCTAGCGTACTAGTCCTAATCCGCCCACCTAGGTACCCAAGGTTTCCCTTGTACTCAATCAAGTTCCATATTAACATCATGTATCACATTCACATATCACACACCAAATAGGAAATTACACCCAAAAAGGCACCACATGCATACCCAAACACCATTTTAAAAACCCAGACACACCAAAACCATTTCACAACATGATTTGCATCACTTTCATGACTTGATAAATTATTTAAACAATTTAAAGAACATTTCTAAATAGCATAACAAGGGTTTACACATGAAAAATGCCCAGTTTCACATATAAAAGTTCCTTTAAAAACTTAATGCGCATTTAACTCTATCAAATACAACTCTCGCACCCCAAATATAATTTAATAAATCTAGTTAAACAATTTATGAAACAATTAAAATTTGAAATAAAGGGTTTACACAAGAAAAACACACCCGATTTCCATTTTAGAAAAACACTCTCTAAGCCATAACATAACAAAACCTTTTAGAAAGGGGTTTCGCACCACTCACACATTTTATTAGACACTCAAGGAATAAAACGCAAAGACGCGTGTGAGACACCTGATGAATATAACACATTTTCTCAAAGATTCCATGTCTCATTACCAAAACACTTTAAATATGTTCCCAACTCAACTCGCATCTTACAAACAAGTCACAAAACCCCCATTAATTTTAAAGGAACGCCACTTTAAAACACACACACAACATAGCCACTTTCTGCAAAAAATCCAAACCCAACACATAGGCACACCAATATTTAAAAACATATTTTCACCTTTCAAAATAATTTAATAATGTGTTATAACAGTTTATAAAACAGCTCCACCAAATACACTTATGTTTTTCATCAAAAGTGCACCTGAAAGCCCCTTTAAAATTCAACTGGACGTCCTAACCATAAAAAAAGTGTTTCACACCATCAACGCAATTTAAATAAATCATTTCATTACTTATAAAACACCTTAAAATCATTGACACAATCCTGTAAAACAACTCATATTAAGACACCGACTTCAAACCAAACACACATCAATTTTTCCTAAGCCTAAATTCGCAATACAAAAACAATTGATTGTTCAGATTCTATTATTTGTTTTTCACAACAACCTCAATATAAAAACATAACAATTTTCCTTCCAAAAATTTGTTTTCAACACAGGTTCATGTCAAAGCATTTCCAAAGCAAGTCCACACTATCAAAATAGATCATGGATCATGAAAAATAAAATAAACAAAAAAATTAAATTATCTAAAATTTGTTGGGACATTAAACCACCTACCTCACTTGGTGAAAACCGCAAAAATGGTGTGGGAATATGGTATTTCAGCGTGAAAAATCAACCACGTGCCGTTTTCACCATAATGTATCTTGCACAAACCCAAAGAAAAATGAGATTAAACCCCAAAACAAATGATTACAGCCTATAATTTGGACCCCAACCCATTGGACAACCAAAACTCATGGAAAATAAAGGAACTCAACCTAAGGGGGGTAGCGGTCGCCAGACCGAGGCTTTACCGGAAGGAAAAAAAGGTCGCTGACCATGGGGGTTGCGGCTATGCGTCGTCCGGTAGAGAGGGGGAGATGGCGGCTGGTCCTAAGGCTAGCCGGGGGGGAGGATATGCTGGTCGGGAGCCGCTCGGCCAATGGAGCAGCATGCTGGGCCGGGTGTGGCGTGAGCTGGTGCCACCAGACGGAGGTCTGGCCAACACAGGAGGCGCGTGCGAAGGCCGGAGCGACTGTGCGAGCCAATGGGTTGGGGGGTTGGGGCAACGACACGAGAGGGCTAGGAGGGAGTGCGAGACGACGACGGAGGTGTTGTGCTCTAGGGAGGTGTAGCATGCTAGGAAGTTTTTGTTCAAGGGAGAAGGGGTGGTACCTCGTAGGGATCCGAGGGGATGGGGAAGTCGCGCCTAGTAAGAGATTCTCCCTTATTAATTTTTTTCTAATTAAATCACAATAATAATATAGAATAAATGAGAACAATAATAAAAAACCATATTAAAAGGTTAATAGTTGTAGAAATAATATTAATATTACTAATACCAATAATAATATTTACATATTTAACACTAATAAAAATAAAAATGATAATGATAATAACTTGATATCATATTAACCATATTAATAACAATAATACTATTCTTAAATAATAATAACAATCGCAATAATTAAAATAAAGAAAGAAAAAAAATTACCAATTCTATTATTATTAAAAAAATTATTTAAACTTCGTTTATTTATTTATTTATCTCTCATCTTACATCAACCTCATTTATTTAGTTTTTACTTCATTTATTAGTTCTGAACATTGGGTAGGTCGTGCGGGGAACTGGGTGAGGTCATGCGGCTTTGACCGCGGTGCACTTAATGATGTCAAGTCCAAACACAGGTTTGTAAATAAGAACACAAAAATTTTAAGTCGGGTCTCGACCCGAACTACTCGATGCCCAGGAAATTAATAAAATAAATAATTTAAAAATGACGGGTGTGACAGGGAATCAAGGAGAGGTCCCTACTAGTGAAGTATGGGCTTATCGATGCATTTAATGGTCTTAAAAAATCAAGTCACATGGTCTTACAATGACCAAACTACTACCACCTACAAGTACATCTCTATTATTGTTCTTTAGAACACCCATAGTTCATTTTTTGGTTCCCTTAGGCAATATAGTGATTAGGGAAATAGTCTTTGAGTGTTTCGCTCTAGAAATGTGGTTGAAACTATAGAAACTCTATATGATCACTTCAATTATTGGTCACCTCTAGAATAAACATTGAATATTAACATTTAAAATGTGTCTTAGAGCCTCAATCAAATCCCATTTTGATGAATTCAAAAATATTATGCTTTGTTTGTCTAATATAAATGTATCTATTGAGGATAAAGACCATCCCATAATTTTATTAATCTTTATTAATAGTTCTTGTTATACTCTTTTTGAAACCATTATGTATGGTGTTGAAGCCATGTCCCTTGAAGAGGATAATTGAGCCTTATTGTCTAAAGAGTTTCGTAGAAAAACTAAAGTAAAGGGTGAGTTTGAGACCTTGTTTATAAGGATTAGACTGAAAAACAAGGTAAAAAGGAAAGATAATTGTTATAACAACCCAAACTATTATAAATAAAATGCCCCTTATTATTTAATTAAATGTCTTATTATGTAATATGGTTAGAGAAAACACATGAACTTATTTGGTTTTATTATATCCCATCAGATTTAAAAGACTGTTAAACAACATTATCATTGATAATGTAATTATTGAACAGTGATCATATGATTAGTATAAATAGAGGGTCTTAACATTTCCAATTAACATGAAAAAAGGCTCTGATGGCCTCAACCAGTATGATCGTACTCTATGAAGCCTATTTATCGGAGATTTTGAGGGAGATATCATCACTGGGATTTTACATTGTAAAATATTAATATGATATCCAATAGCTTAATCATGAGAGAACCCATTTATAGGAGAAGTTCAAGATCATCGAGATCATGTCCCAAACTATGTACGTCAAACCACCCCATGAAAATATCATTGTTGTGCATCTTACTCTTAGGGTATTTTCTAGTGTATTAAGGGGACATGTATCAAGACCACAATAATATGAATATGTATATTTTATAGAATAATTTTAATATTTACTTTTTATCATTTCTTTATAAAGGATTTTTATTTTTATATAATAAATCAAAATTGTATTTTTAATTAGTATTCAATTTCAATTAACATGTTTATTTTGATGAATTAATGGATTTTTGAAATAAATAATATTTTAATAAAATATTCTTATTAAATAGTTTTTATCAAATATAAATTATCATATAATTTTTATTAAGGAAAATATAATTTTTATACGGGTTCGAAACTTTTATTATGAAAAAACCCAACATTTATAAATTAATGTCGATTATTATTTTAAAAGTGAAAATACACAGATATAGAAAATTATTTTGACAAATTGAATATTTTTTTTGGAATCAGAATGTTGAAATTATCCAATGGTGAATTATTCATAATTTTTTGAGGTAGTCGAAAATTTAGGTAAAAATTAGATGTTGTATAAATATATGTTGTGTATTATGAAATCATAATGACCCAAAAGTGATGTAATAAATAGTATAAAATGTATCTACAAACAAATATATTTTTTCACTTTAAAATAATTTTATTTTATTTTTATTTGAATAATTTTATAATCCTTTATGAATCCTCCAAAACAATTAATATATTTTAGTGTTTTAAAATAATTTCTTTAAGAGTATAACTCACTTCTACATAATCAAGGTTAATATTTATTAAGTTTGACCCATTTCATTATAAAATAATTTAAACCAACCCTATTTGGAATAACCCATGGGAAAACAATGGGAGAGTTTGTAGTTTTGGTTATTTTATTATATAGAGTCCAAAACCTAAGTGTGGGAAAAAATAAAGAACTCCTCTCTCTTTTCCTATATAAACCCACCCAGGCTCCCATTTATCTTCACTCAAAATACTTAAATCACACCATTACTATGACCTCCCATCTATATAGTCCTCCCAAGGCACATCCATGCCCTCATGAATCTCTTCCTAAGAATTTGGAATCACACTCTCAAGGTAAGGGGTCCTCACATTCTCCCCTTTATTCAAGAACCTTCTTCATTTTATTCCCTTTTATTTTCAATTCCTAATGTTGAGGTGTGTTTCTACAAATTCCCTATACTTCACTGATGATGTATAAATTAATATATACCCCTTTCATTCTCATTAATCCCTTCCATGAACATTTATGTTCTCCCATTATGGTGCCAAAATTTCACTACGAGATTCCATGCCAAAATATGTGTAGTGAATACCCATACCCAATCCCTTTCAAGGGTGTTCACATTTATACACATATACTTATTTGATTGGATAAATACATGTATTTATTCCATAATCCTTTATTTTGGAATAAAATGTGATGAAAAATGACTTCATGTTATATGATCTATGTGGCACACTTAAGCATGATAATGAAATGAAAGTGATGGGTGCGCTCAAAATTATATAGCGCTCCATCACATTGGGTAATGTTTAGTCTCATGAGATTTCATGTTGTTATAGGGAGTAAACTTGATTCCTTTGTGGGACTTTCTCTATCATGATGTTTTGGAAGTTATCCTTGACCTATGTTTATGATGTAGTGTTTCAAGTTGTTGCCACATTTCTCAAGTTGTCTTTATGTTAAAATGCCATATCATGCCTCATTATTCATGTGTATGATTCTCGTTCCTTTTATGTCTCATTGATATGCCTATTTTATAACAAGCATTAATTTCTTCATGTTATTTCATGTTTATTCCCTTACTGGGCTTTATAGCTGACCCCTTTCATATGTATGTCCCCAGGTTATCCCATGTAGTTTTAAGTATGAAGGAATATTATGAACATGTTAAGGAGGTTTTCAATAAACATGATGTATTTCCTTTTTTAAGTTGTTATGTTATGTAGATAATTCCCAAATAAACAATACTTATCAATATTCCATGTTGTATTATGTGTAATATTATATAATAAATTATTAATTAATGTGTAATAAAGAGAAGGGTTGTTATAGTTTGTATCAAAGGAAAAGTTTAGTTATTTTTGGGATTGGGATTAGAAAACTATAGCAAAATCCTTTGGTATAAAACTAAGTATAAGAAAAAATCATGAAATTTTGGTAATTATATAGTAAGTGGTTTATCAAGAAAATTCATCTCTATCTGGATAATATAAGTGTATGTGTCTCTGGCACAGATTTTCATAGGGGTAAAACCTAAAAACACTACATTAAACTAGACTCGATCGAGAAGTGGTGCATGCCAACGAGCCTTATTGCACACCTATTTTGAAACTACCAAGCTACATGCTTTAGTAAATTCATAATCTCCTTTTGAACCATTACTAAGGGAACAATAAAAATTCACATAAGAATCTATGTTTGGAAATAGATCATGAATAACATATATTGAAGACTAAAAATTAATAAGTTAAGGAAATAAATGTCATTTATAAGTTATCCCTTTAATGTTATTGGATTCCCATTTATGTGTCTAATAATTAAAAAATACTCACCCTTAATTTCCCCTTTATTCTAGACAATGGCTGAAAAGATTAGGAAATGGTTAAACAACTAATCTAATGGGAAATGTGATGACTACCCCCAACGAGATGTATTACCCGATGAGAGCGGGAATCACGAACTTTGTGAAGATTCTCTCTTAGCTAACTCAGGTTCTGAATAAAACTCGGATAAAGAGCAGTGCCCAAATCCCCCTAATAATTAACAAGATTCAATTGACACCTTTATGTGAAAAAGGCCTCTAACTTTCAATGAATCATATAATCCCTTAATCATGTAACAACAGATCAACTCCCTTGAGAAGATCTTATCAATCCTTCAATGTTCTGAATAAGATATGTTTCTACAAGCTTTTTATCATATGGAGGGAGAAACTAATTATTTGTGAATGTTGATCAACATTACGAAGCCTGAGAAACAGATCTAAGTGATAGGGTGGAATGAATTCTAGAAAAACAAATTGATAAATATTTTCTGTGCACTATCCAACCTAAATTATAAAGGTATTTCCTTGCCCTCAAGAAAAGAGATGATGAATATATTGGGGAATATGAGGCAAACATCATAAGGCATGTGTGATACACCTCTAGTTTGGTTGTTCCCCCTGAGTGCAAGGTTGGATACTTCTTTGGTGAGATAAAACCCAATCTATGAAAATACTTATAGATTTGAGACTGTGATAGCTATGAGAAAATTGTCCAATGTGCCCTCAAAGTTGAAATGGAGACTAGTGAGTCTCAAGGGAACCATGGGGATAAGAAGTGGAATGTATAATTTAATTTTGGTGGTCTGATGGAGAAATATAATGATGTTAATAAATTTCAACATCCCACTTGTCAAAAGTTCACAAAGAAGAACCCCATAAATTTCCTAATGGGGACAAGGAAATGTTTTAGGTGTGGGAAAGAAGGACACCTAGCTAGCAATTGCCGACAGAAGAAACTTACTAATTCATTGGAGGAAAGGAATGCTTTGGTAAACCCTCAATGCATTGTTCATTGTATCAACTCCAATAAATTAAGAAACTTTTCAAACCAATACATTAAGCCAAGGGTTTTTAGAGAAAACCAACAACCTCAAAGAAAGCAAGGGTGATCTTTTGAAATCACAACCGCTGAGGTGGGTCCTGAAAATGAAGTAGTGATAAGTACTCTAGTTATTCATTCAAGAAAAGTGAATGTACTTTTTTGTTCTGGTTATATGAATTCCTTTATATCATGAAATATTGATAGAACTATTCAAACACTAACACAAATCATGGAAGTAGAGCTATCAGTGAAAATGGAAAATGGGTAAATTGTTTTATACCAAGTATATAACTCCTTCCCTATCAAAATTTTTTACCAGAAATTTATAGAAAACCTTTTCATGCTCCCTTGGGATGAATTTAATGCAATTATGGGAATGTATTGACTTTCCATGTATAGATCCCACATAAATTATCATGAGAAGGAAATCCCTTTTTGTATTTTGAATCATCCTCTGATTCTATACAAATGAAATGAAATGGATGAATCTTCTTTAGAACTAACATCTCAAGCATGGATTCTATTACCTAATGAAAAAGTGTATCTAGCTCATATGATTGAGTCTATGGAAAGGATCATCCTTGAAGGCATTCCCATTATGAAGAAATATGTTGATGTGTTTCCGGAAGAATTTTCTAGTCTTCGACCTAGTCAAGTGGTTGAATTTTGAATCAAGATTATACCTAAGGAATTGCCATTATCCAAGACTCTATATAAATAGGCTATTATGGAAGTTGAGGAGCTGAAGAAAAAACTACAGGATAATCTAGATAAAGGGTTCATACACCCAAGTGCTTCACCTTGGTGCATGTCATTCCTCTTCATCAAGAAGAAGGATGGGTCAATGCATCTTTATATTGATTATTGTGAGATCAATAAGATCATGATAAATAACAAGTATCCTCTTCCACATAATAAGGAATTGTTCAACCATCTACGTGGAGAGAAATACTTCTCCAAGGTGGATCTGTGGTTGGGATATTACGAAGTTAGAGTAAAGAAGGAAAATATCTGAAATTCATCTTTTTGTATAATTTATAGGCAATATGAGTTCATATTAATGCCATTTGGACTCACTAATCCTCTGAAAATGTTCATGGACTTGATGAATAGAGTATTTAGATAATACCTCCAAAATTTGTGTTAGTATTTATATATGATATTATAATATACTCCAAAAGAAAGTAGGATTATTTGGAGCATCTGATCACATTTCTAAATACCTTACGAAAGGAGAACCTTTATGACAAGTACAAAAAATGTGAGTTCTGGTTGAAGGAAGTCTCATTATAATGGCATATTATCAGAATAAATGGGTTATCTGTGGACCATTTAAATACATAAGTAATTAGAGAATGGTTGAGGCCAACATCTTTTATAGATATCCGTAGTTTCTTAGGATTATCTGATTACTATTGTCAATTAGTGAGAAATTCCCCGTGATTTTAAAACCCTCTAACCAAGATAACCCAAAATGGGATTAAGTTTTCTTGGAATGATAAATGTGAAGATAAAATCAAGGAGTTGAAAAGGAGGCTTATCAATTCACATGTACTCACTCTACCCCCAAGTGGAGAACATTTTGTGGTATTCAGTGATGCCTAGAAGAAGGCCTTGGGATGTGTGTTAATGGAAAATCAAAAATTGATAGCTTATGTTTCAATGAAGTTGAATGTTCACGAACAACACTACCTAACACATGATCTGGAGTTAGCTAAAATTATCTTCGCTTTGAAGATATGGAGGAATTATCTCTTTAGGGATAAGGGTGAAATATATATGAATCAGAAAATCCTCAAGTATATATTCACACAGAAAGAGCTGAATATGAAGCAACGAAGATGGTTAGAGTTGATCAAGGACTATGATTTCTAAATCAACTTCCATCCATGAAAAGTGAATAAAGTGGAGGATTATATAAGTATAAAGGATCCAACAATATTATCATTAATGATAATTGAGAAGGATGTGATCTTCTTAGACTTAAATAGGATTTGAAAGGGAATCATAAAGGAAGGAACATCATCAATCCTTTCACAAATTATTGTCCAATCGTATCTTTTGGTTAACATAAAAGGATATTCAAAGAGATAATTTGGGAATTTAGAAGAAAGTGGAAGCTATAAGAAAAGGAAAATCCTCATAGTTTAATCTTAATGAATAAAGTGTTGTGAAATTTGGGTCATGACTATGTGTACCATAAAATCATGAGTTAAAGGATATGTTGGATAATGCACATAGTTCGACATTCTCTATCCATCCAGGAAGAACATAGATGTATCGAGATCTCCAAGATTACTATTGGTGGGATAATATGAAGAAAGAGATCATGGAATATACATCAAGATGTCTTATATGTCAGCAAGTGAAGGATGAAAGGAAAAAATTCAAGGGGATGATACAACCATTACCCATACCTACATGGAAATTGGAAGACATCACTATGGAATTTTTCACTAGTGTTCCAAAGACATAAAGAGGAAGTAATGTTGTCCAGGTCATGTTGGATCCTCTGATAAAGACTACACATTTCATTGAAATTCAAGAGGACTTCTCACTCGATCAACTTGCAAGGATTTATATTAGAGAAGTTGTGATGCTTCGTGGAACACCACTATCAATTCTATCTGATCGAGATCCAAGATTTACCTCTAAGTTCTAGAAGAGTTTCTAACACTCTCTAAATATTGAGTTGAACTTCATCATGACTTATCACACATAAATATATGGCCAATATGAGCAGACTATCAAGAAACTTGAGGACATGTTGAGAGCATTCTAAATTGAATTTAAAGGAGGATGGGACCAACATCTTCCTTTGGTTGAATTCTCATACAATAACAATTTCTAATCATGCATACAAATGGATCCCGATGAATCCATTTATGGGAAGAGGTGTAGAACACCTGCATGTTGGAATGAAGTTGGGGAATGCAAACTGCTAGGTCCTAAAATTGTTGAGGAAATGGTGGAAAGGATTAAGACCATTCAGCAACACATCAAGGCTACTCAGAGTTGACTAAAGAGCTTTGATGACAATCATCGATGAGACCAATATTTTGATGTTGGAGACATGTTATTCCTCTACATATCTTCATGGAAGAAAATCATGAGATTTGGGAAGAAATGAAAGCTTAGTCCAATATACATCGGTCCCTTTGATTTGATAAACCTGGTAACCAAAAGTTTATTATAAGTCGAGAAGTGGTTTTCTATGAATATGTTTCTCCCAAATCTAGATATTCCACAGATCATACTGACTACACACCTCAAAATGATTATGTTAAGATTGACCAGTCCATCCAATTTTGGGCTCCTATTGAGATTTCTCCACTTGAAGCTCAATCTGTGATTTAGTCTCACTCGTGCTATGACTCGTAGTTAGATAGTGATCCTCCTAATGCTTCTGGTGATAACTAACATACTAGAGATAGGGAAAGGAGTGTTATAATCCCCCTGCTCATTTTGCACAACATGGGAAGACCTATTTTACTTTCCTTGTTGCCCAGGATCTTGAATCTAAGGATCCCCAAAGGCACAAACAAGCTATTGATTTTGGAGATTCCAAAGAATGAATCTCTTCCATGGATGATGAGATAAACTCTTTAAAGAAGAATGAGTGTTTTGTTGTTTACAAACCATATAATGCTAATATAATATGCTACAAGTGGATATTTAAAAGAAAATAGGACAACCCTAGAGATCAAAATATTAAGTTTAAGGCCAGTTTGGTAGCTATGGGATTCCTATGAAGAGAATGGATATATTACATAGAAATTTTCACTCATGTGGTTAAATACTCATCCATCTAGCTGTTAATTTCTTTTGTTGATTCCCATGATTTCAACATTAAGCATCTTGATGTTAAAGCAATATTTCAATATAGGGATATTGATTAACAAATTTATATGACACCTACATAAGGTTACAAGAATGACATCAAATCAAACTAGGTATGTCTTTTAAAAAAATCATTATATTGTTTGAAAAAGGCATCTTGATAATGATGTAAAAGGTTTGACTCATTCATGTTTGACATTCAATTTAGTCGAAGTAAACATGATTCTTGTGTCTATTACAAAATTGTTAAAATGTCATGCTTTATCGGATGTTATTTGTTGATTATATGTTGATTATATTAAAATATATGAAACCCATAATTGCTGAGAAATCTCATTTATAGAATTACTTTGAAATAAATGAATTAGGTAATGTAAAGAAAATATTGATTATGGAATTTATTAGAGATAAAAAAGAATAACTTTTTGCATCCGCCTCGACATTCTTACATCTTAAAGGCCCTTAAAGGTATTTTTTGAGTCTCTTAAGCCTGTTATTGTGCCTTTTACCTACCACTTCAAACTTTCACTCTCTCGAGAACCTGTCTCAAGTTCTCACATTGAATATATGTCATGAATTCCTTATGCCAATATTATTTGAAGTATCATGTACTACATGATATACACTAGACTCGATGTTGCATTTTCTACTTGTACTCTTAGTCATTTCATGGTTAACCCGAGCAAGCCACATTGGCAAGCCCTCAAGTGGATTCTTATATATGATGTTGCATTTTCTCCATGTACTCTTCATCGTTTCATGGATAACCCAAGCAAGCCACACTGGTAAACCGTCAAGTGTATTCTTAGAGGTTTTGGTAGAAATATCAATATTTATGGTGGATCAGTATTATTAATGCTCATGATGAGAAAGGTGTATGGGATTTCCATATTATATTATATTCAATAACAGTCATGATAAAAATAAAATTTGTAAACTAGAATTTGTAATTGCAGAATTCGAAACATACATTTGTATCAAGTCAAAAATTCCAGTTGTTGAATGATGAATGCATACTACGGACCCTAGTTTTTCCCCACCACTATTCAATACACAACTAACAGGATTAAACGCCCGTCTGAATTCATATTATTCGGATGTGAATTCATATTATTCATGTGGATCAGTGTAATGATTTTATCACTATTTCTAATGTAAATGACATTCTATAGCATGATTGGTTGGGAGCTTCCGTCACAGATGAATATATTTGGTACGTTGAAAAAATTATTGTTTTTATTTTCTGATATATGATTTCTATTACAATTTTAACAATGCGTTTTTAATTTTGGATTTTTATAAAAAAAATTAAGCTATTTGAGAATTTGTACATAAATTCATATTTATAAGTCCACATATTTATTTCTCAGAATCAATAAGGATGAGAGAAGGTGAAATTTTAGAAAATGTTGAAAAAATGCCGACATTTTTGAAGCGAAGTCTACAGATGATAATCGGTACCATGCAAGAGTTAAACTATATATATCATTTACTATTACAATAATTTTTCTTAATGTGTAGTACTTATGGTTTATTTTTTTAGTATTGACTAGATGCTAATTATGATAAATCCAGTTATCAATGATTTTCTTTTTGGATCCGCTATATGAGTTTTGAAAAATGGGTGGCTCATGATGCCACTTAATAACTAGTAAATATTATATTCTAAATGTCTTATTATATGTTCTATAATATGCATTAACATTCATGTTTTACTTGGTAGCATAATTCTTATGTATCGATTAGTAGGGGATTAATAAATGAGAAAGAAGAATTAAGTGGATTAGTGTAGTTGGAAAACTGTTGATAGTACAATATTGATAATGTAACAAATTTCATATAATTATCAATGTTCAAATAATGCTGAAAATAGGAAAATAGAAACAAATATTTTCACTTGGTTTGAAAATTTATGAAAGATATCGAAGCACCTATAAATAAATTCAGGAATGGATATTTTATCATCTAAAAATATGGTTCAAATTTGAGTGGAAAATCTTGATTAGAAATGGTATGTCACCATGTTTCTGGAAAAAGCTCTTGGGTTGTGATGAAACCATAGAAAGATTATCACTGATCTATTAGTGGCTTGTACGAATGAAATTTACATCATTAATAAAAATGGTGTTGTCTAAGCAACATAAAGTTTATTTTCCATTTTAAGCGTTTGAGTAAAAAAAGAGGTGTGACATGCTCAATTTTGAGAAAACGAGATCTAACTGTATGTCATTCCAGTCATGTCATTGTGGCGAGCTGATTTTTTAATATGGGTTTTAGGAAAATAAAAATTTGGGAAAAGGGGTTAGGGTTCTGATATTTTTAAAATTGGGTCTGGGATGCTTGAATGTCGTTCACGCATCCTTCTGTGGCGAAGGATGCGTGAACGTCGTTCACGCATCCCGGACCCAGGCAGTAATGTGTGAACGGTGTTCACGTGTCCTTTACTGACTAGCTAAAGGAAGCGTGAACGTCGTTCACACATCCTTGTGTGGGAAAAGATGCGTGAACGGCGTTCACGCATCCGAGCCGCGGCAGTGATGCGTGAACGCCGTTCACGCATCATTTGCGGACTAGCTATAGGATGCGTGAACGGCGTTCACGCATCCGGCCGAGATTTTCTATAAAAGGAGGGGTCCCCCCAACTCATTGTTCTCCTCTAGTTTTTGTTGCGAAGCTCTGCAGAAATTCATTATCAACAAATATTTGCTGCTTTTATTGAGCTAAAATTTCTATTTAATAATTTAATTGTTTAATTGTGTTTATTTATTTCATTTGTATGTTTAATTGTGCGTATGATTTATTTATTTCATATGTTATGCATGAAATGTTTTGTATGATTTAATTTTCTTGATTTTGAATGTTTGTATGATTTAATTTTTTGAAGGTCTGTTGTCTGAATATTGAATGTTTTACGTTATGTCTAAAATTTTTAATGTTTAGGAAAAGTAATTTATGTTAGAGAAATTTATTTTAATGGATGGTTTTGATGTAAGTGTAAATTAAATTACTTTTATTAACTAGTAATAATATTTTTAATCAATAAAGTATAAAATATATTTACTTATATTTTGAAAAGTAGATGAATGCCCAAAAAACATTACAATTTCATAAAATTTAAAATAACAAAAGTGTTTATTATGTAAATCTCAATTAGATCAGTTATAATAAAATTTATTAAATGTTATTAATAATTATATATATATATACACATGAAGTTAAATTTTTGTAAAAGAGGTGTAGTATTTAATATATATTTTATATAATACGGATAATATAATAAATATACCAAAAAACACGGTATGAGTGATGAATGATCTTGAGATGACCGACCATGCATAATTGAAATTACATGTTTTATTTTGTGTATGTTGTTATTCAATTTGTAATAATTTCATTTTTTCCGCATTGATGACCTGCGATTCATCTCTCAGTAAGTGTAAGGACCTATGTGTCCGCTTAAAATAATTTATGTATTTCAGACCCCTAGACCCCCTCACATGCATGTGAGTAAACTTGTAATTAAAAGACAGATGCCCCGAAGAGGTGTCGATGAAGAGGCATCCCTGAAGAGGTGTCGACGAAGAGGCATTCGAGAACTAGTTCTAGAGGAGGCGTTGCTATTTGACAGGAGATTGGTGGTTGCTGCAATATTTTATAATAGAGACAGGAGTTTACCCATATAGGTTGTGGTTAGTTTATCAGATAATGATAAACTAATCGTAAGTCTCAAGATCAAGTCATGATTATATAATCATAAGTAATTAAACTTTATGAAACATATTAAATTTGATTTTGTGCTAAAATCACAATCACTATACCTTAACAGTGATAAATCAATACATCAAAAAGTCTCAAGATAATCAATTATTCAAAACCAAATTAAATAATTTAAAATTTTAATGTAGTGTATAATATTTTTTAAATTATTTTTTTATAGGTAATTATGTATGCTCAAATATATTGCAATGGTGAGGTAATTTGTACCGAGCAGGGTTTTAGCTATAGTGTGCCACATGTCAAAGTGGTAAATCTCCATGGTTGTATGACATTGGATACAGTTCGTAATAAGATTCATAGTCGGTTAAAACTGAGTGCAGGACAAGCAATCACTTCAATTAGATATCGACATCTTCAATATCCTGAGCGTCTGTGGCATAGCGACTACCCTATAGTCGATGATGAGTATTGGATGGAGGCTTCTCAGTTATTCAGGCAACAGTGTATTAATGGTTTGATGGAATTATTTATTTTCATTTCGGATATTGATGTGGTGCAATCGATTACTACAGAACCATGCTTTGTGACCTCTATAGAAGTCGGTCCTTCACATCAGTCTTATTCATTGCCTCCTTCTCATATGACTCCTGTGGAAGAATGTAATGAGGAAGATCATCAAAATTTGGAAGGAAATGTAGATGAAATCCCTTTCTGTGCTGATATAGTGAATGAAAGTTTATCTACGGAAGAATAATCTAGGGAGTCAGCAGGAGATGATGTGGTTGGGAATGAACCTTCTGAAGTTCCTTTGAGAGACAAACATCCACTACATCCACCAGTTAGTGGTAATCAGCCTTCAGTTTTGAGTTCCTTAGTTAGAGGAATGTCTCGTGAACAACATTTTGATTGGGATGTCATTAAACCAGCTTCTAAATTCCATGGCATTATAGGGAATAGGCCTGCATCAAATGATAATGCCATATATGTTGGGTAGGAGTTCGAAAGTAAACAGGTCATGAAAAATGTGATAAAGAAATACCACATTGAGTGACATTTCACATTTGTGGTTTATGAGTCAAAGAAGACCAAATATCTCATTCGTTGTGAAAAATATGGGTCATAATGTAAATTTCGATTAAGAGCACTATTTGATAAATTGTATGGATGTTGGAAGATAACCAAATTAGAAGGCCCACACACTTGTCTGCATCCCAGCTTGGCACAAGATCACTCTTCCCTTGATGCAGAGTTTATATCTACTGTTATTTGTGAGATAATACGAACAAGTCAGGATGTTACTTTTTCCCTTGTTCAGGAAATGATTCAACAGTTGTATAACTATAAGGTATCATACAACAAAGCTTGGAATGCAAAACAGAAAGCCATTGTAAAAGTGTATGGTGATTGGGATGAGTCTTATGCGATGTTGCCACAGCTTATGGAATTGTTGTCTCTCAATAATCAGATTTTTTATCAATTGGACAGTGTTGAGTATGTATCCCAAAATCATCGAGTTGATCGGTCAGAGGTGAAGTTCAATAGGATTTTTTGGGCATTCAGACCGTGCCTTGCTGCATTTCCTTATTGTAAACAATTTATTCAGGTAGATGGAACATTCCTTTATGGAAAGTATATAGGTGTTCTACTCATTGCTACCACACAGGATGGTAATCGCGCTCCTCTTTACTTGCTTTTGTTGTTGTTGAAAAAGAAAATTTTGAATGCTGGAGCTGGTTCTTGGCATGTGTACGTGTTCATGTCACGCAAGAACAGGGCGTGTGTCTAATATCTGATCGTCATCGAGCGATTATAGAGGTCGTGAGTAGTGATGGGGTTTATTGGACTGAGCCGAATGCTTATCACAGTTATTGCATTAGACATATTGCAAGTAATGTGCATAAGCAGTTTAGAGATGAGGCCATAAAGAAGGTGATCCTCAAATTGGGTATGGTTTTATAAACTTTCTTTTTTAAAAAAAATTTAATATCCATTTTAATACATTATTAGGTTATATTATCAGCATATGAACCCCAATAAGAAAGGTTTGATCGACGTCTTGAAGAGATCCGAACAGTTAATGAGGAGGTATATGGATATATGGTACAAATTTCAAAGGAAAAATGGTCATTAGCATACGATGGTGGCATGAGATATGGGCATATGACCACTAATATAGTGGAGTGCGTAAATGGGGTCCTCAAGGGTGTGCTCAAACTCCCAATCACATGGTTAGTGCAAGAGACATTTTTTAGATTTGTTCACTACTTTGTTGACCGGTCCCAAAAGGCCTACCAGAGGATGGAAAATGGAATGCTTTTTACTCAGCATTTTCAAACTGATATTGACCGGATACGGAATGAGGCTTCACGATGGAATGTTATAGCCTTTGATAGGGAAAAGAGGAGTTTTCGGGTAAGACAGTGCTACGAACAGGGTACATGCACTAATGGTGGAGTGTTTGTCGTGATGTTGGAAAACAGGTACTGTGATTGTGGCAGCTTTCAGGAATTGAGATATCCATGTGTACATGTTATTGCAGCTTGCGCTTTGGTAAATATATCATGAGAGCCATATGTTGACCCGGTGTATCACATGAGCACTTTGGTTAACTGTTATAGTGTTTCTTGGATGTCTGTTGGTGTCTTCCATTCTATCACATTGCCTGCTGATCAACCGACCATCATCCCTGATATTTCCAGTTTTTCATAAGTTGGTTTTGGTTTCATTTATAATTTTTTCAATGTCTATCAATTTTGAAATTATTGGCTTCATGCTACCAGGTTGCGGCCTCGAGGAAGACTGAAGTCAACTCACATCAGAAATGAGATGGATTGGCCTTGGCAATGAGGAGGGAGAATACGATGTAGTATCTTCCATGCAGAAGGACATACTCGTAAGAGATGTCCCCAAGTGGCAGGACAGAGTTCCACATCTCATCATCCATGATCGAGTATGTGTACCTACTCCATTTTTGTGATAAATATAATTTTCTAGAGCGTGAGTTGTACTTTTTCTGGAGGAGTTCAAGTGCCTTATTTTGGATAAATTAACTAACGTAATTTCACAAAAAATAAGAAATAATTAATTTTTCACTTCTTCCTGTTAATTTTTAATGTGGAATAATGTTAATGGTTATTTAATGGATAATGGATAAATTAACAAACGTAATTTCACAAAAAAGAAGAAATAATTAATTTTTCACTTTTTTCTGTTAATTTTTAATGTGGAATAATGTTAATGGTTATTTAGTGGATAATGGATAACATAACAAACGTAATTTAACAAAAAAGAAGAAATAATTAATTTTTCACTTTTAAATTCTTGTTTTCTAATAAGATGTCTAGTTTCAGTAATGGAATCTGAGTGTCTGAGCATCATTAACTAATGTTGATTGTGAGACTAGGCTAATTTTGATTGTGACACCAAATGAAAATGAATATATCATGCTTCCACTATTAATAAGTAACGATGATATCATGTGTGCAGATGGAAGGTTTTCCATTACTTACATCTCAGGCTACTCATGTATCATGACTGATTTTAGAGGGACGTCCTATGGCTCCCTTGAGTGTACGTAGATCTCACCATTTCCATCATACTACACCACCTCCCGCTATCGTCCCACATCTTCGTCGAGCTGGATTCTATCGAGTAGCGATGTGCGACTTCACATTTCTTGATCATCATCTCATTGCCGCACTTGTAGAGATATGGAGACCAGAGTCACATACTTTCCATTTCATTGAGGGGGAGATGACTATTACGTTGCAGGATGTGGCCATTATGTTGGGCCTCCCTATCGATGGACTTGCTTTGACAGGCCGAGTTCCATCAGATTTGTCTAAGCTTGTTCATAGACTTCTGGGCATAGAGGTCCAGGATGATGGCAGGACCATCGTCAGTGGTAGATTGCGGATGCCTTGGTTAGACCAGTACTTCACACATTTACCAGATGATGCTGATGACGTCACCGTGCTGCAATTTGCACGCACATATATTTTGAGTCTGATCGGTGGCACGATTTTTGTTGACCACTCTACTACTTTTGTGCACCTGATGTATCTATCTTTTTTGGAGGATTTGGACCAGGCAGGCCGATATAGTTGGGGGTATGCCTGCCTAGCATATACATACAGAGCCCTATGTAGCGCATGTCGCATCGATAAGATGCAGATCACAGGATGCATGGTTCTTCTACAGATGTGGGTATGGGATCACATACCACATTTATCTCCACATGCCTGTGCGCCATTACCCGTAGATATTGTAGCAGAGGCTCCACGTGGACGTTGGTATGTTATTAATTCCTTCTAATATCTAACCTACTTGTATAAAATTCTTTTATGAAATGTAAAAAAAATGTTATCAACAGGTGGAGTCAGGCGCATCGACATTCAGATTCTCCTAGACATGATGTTCAAGCCTACAGACTTATGTTAGACAGCATTCGACCAGACGATGTAAGTGATTATTATTTATATTGTTAAATATTTACTCTTTACTGTACATATATTCATTTATTAATTTATTATTCATTTTTTCTTTCAGATTACATGGATACCATATACAGATGATATCCTTCAGAGTCTTCCCCCATACTGTACAGTGATGCTTGATATCGGCTCCTGCATGGTTCCACTGATTCATTTTCATATAGTCGAGTGGCATCAGACGGATAGGGTTATGAGACAGTTTGGATTCCTTCAGCCACTTCCTGACCTGCCCAGTCTGTTGGATTCATTGCATTCCCTAAAGATGTCAGGGAAGAGAGATTTTGATTGGAGGAGCTACCATGCCAGATATGTTGCGTAATGGGACAGACGACGGGAGTCCCAGTTGCGAGGGGCATGGACAGTACGTTTTCATTTGATGGATCAGATGGATTATGCAGGCTGGTACATCAGGTCTCCAGTCAGATTTCTGACACGACACGGACGGGGCTTCCATGACTTGGTATGCATTATTCCTTTCACTATTGAACATATTTTTTATTCAAATTAGTTAACAATAGAATTTGTTTTCGCAGGATGCTCGTATTTGTCATCTACTTCATATGTCTGATCCAGTGGAGAGAGCTGCCTTTGACCCAGCAAATTTTCACAGCCTTGTACGACAGATGCTACCGTCGATGGACGAGATTTATCATGGAATTTTCTTTGATCCACCACCTGCTGCAGAGGCCGCGGAGCCTGATGCGGAGGCCGTAGAGCCTGCTGCGGAGGCTGTAGAGCCTGCTGAGCCTCACAGAGATGTACCTGGGGGTGACGGCCCTGTTATGGATGTTGTTTTTCCACAGGAGGAGGCTGCCCACCTTGATCAGCCACATGATATTGTTCCACTGGAGGAGGGTGTTCAGCATGATCAGTCAGATGCTCCTCCAGCTTCTCAGGCACAACCACAGGTACTTACAGACGCTGACTGGATTGAGTTTGATGTTTTATTGCAGTCATCCGCAACAGAGCATCCATCTACTTCCTATATTGGTGAGAGTTCCAGCCATCTTCCACTATCCTTAGATGCAGGCCAGGGTACAGGCGGTGAGACTGTACATCCACCGTCTGTCACACAAGAGGATGTGGAGGTGGCTGTCGATGAGGATGCGCAACGTACGCCAGAGCACATACATAGACAGACACGGCGTGGACGCATCCAGTATATTCTTGACTGTGGGACAGAGGAGCATCCACGCCAGAGGCATATATTAGGTTGACATTTGATTTATGATACATTTTGTATGTGTATTACTGTTATCTAGACTTCTATTATATTTTTAATAAGTGTCTTACTGTTATCAAATTATCTACCAATGTATATATATATATATGTATAATAAATAATATGATTAAATTAAATGATAAATATTAATTATATTAATTATTTCGAATTGCAATAGAAGTGGTCACAGTTATGATGAGTGTTGGTTTAGTCCAACCATGCAGAATGCATATGTTGATAAGAATAAAAGGCCACAACAAGTGTAGAATAATGGAACAATAGTTGGAAAATCTTCCATTGGGAATATGAAAAGCAATGAAGTCAAGAAAACTGTGAAAGAAAATATTCCCAAGAATAAGTTTGAGCTAAAATCCAAGGATTATTTCATGAAAAATCTTGAAATTCATATCATCTCAAGAAGTTGAAACTTGAGGTATTCCCATCACACTTTATCCATTGTTCTTAATTATATTTCTCATTTCAATTAAGGGGGAGAGCTTGATTGACGGAAAGATGGGATGAAAAGGGGAGATTTATCTTTTCACTTGAACTTTTTAATATATTTGGTGAAGTATGTGCATGATTTAGCATTTCATTGATAATTTTGATTATCTACCCTTGGTTAATAATTGATACACTCTGAGCATGATTTCACATGTATGGTTGTTTATGGACAACATTGAAAACTACAATATGAATTAGAAGTTCATTTGGCCAATTTTGAGAAGATACATATTCAGACTTTATAAAAGGAAACAATTTCTACTGGTACGCAATCTAAAGAGTGAGATTATTGAGTATGCATATCAAAACTTAGGTCATGTCCATGACATCACTTATTCCACCTTATTTAGATAAAATGATATTTTTTAGAGATCACATTCCTTAAAAAATATTACTCTTGGATCTAGAAATGAAACTCAGAGAACTTAGCATAGTGATGATGTGATCATGGTTCACTCATCACAATCACTAGATGTTTTTCATGTAACTCAGTTGTTCACAAATATACCAATATTTAATCAGAAAAACAATGAAAACAGAGTATTAGAAAGTATAAAAATTAAGTTTCCAGTTTAGAATACAAATGGAACCATATGAGGATCTTTATAGAAATAGATGTTTAACTACAATATATGTTAGAGAATACTCAAGCCAATCTATTAATAATTATTTAATGAATATCTATTATTCATGAATATTTATTAATAATTATTAACATTATTTCAATATTTTCTATTATTTAATTGATATTTATTAATATTTCTTAATTTTTACATTAAGTGTATTAGTTTATAAATAATAGTTATACATTTTGAGGAGGATTTGAGTCCTTTTTGAGATGTGTGAACCCCGTTCACGCATCCCTCCTCTCGAAAGGATGCGTGAATGCCTCAAAATGATTATGTTAAGATTGACGAGTCCACCCAATTTTGGGAAGAATGGAAAGATTAGTCCAAGAAACATCGGTCCCTTTGATTTGATAAACCTGGTAACCAAAAGTTTATTATAATTCGAGATGTGGTTTTCCACAAATCTGTTTCTCCCAAATATAGATCTTTCACTGATCATACTCACCATACACCTCAAAATGCTTATGTTAAGATTGACGAGTCCACCCAATTTTGGGCTCCAATTGAGATTTCACCAATTGAAGATAAATATGTGATTTAGTCTCACTCAAGCTATGATTCAGAGTCAAATAGTGATCCTCATAATGCTACTGGTGATCACATGCTCACTACAGATAGGGCAAGGAGTGTTATAAGCCCCCTGCTCATTTTGGACAGCATGACCAGACCTATTTTACTTTCCTTGTTGCCCATGATCTTGAATATGAGGATCCTCAAAGGTAAAAACAAGCTATTGATGTTGGAGATTCCAAATAATGAATCTATTCCATGTATGATGAGATGAACTCTTTAAAGAATAATAACATGTCGTCTCTTGTTTACAAACCATCTAATTCTAATATAATATGCTACAAGTGGATATTTAAAATAAAAGAGGACAACACAAGGGATCAAAATGTTATGTTTAAGGCCAGATTGGTGGCTAGGGGATTCGTACGAAGAGAATGGATAGATTACACTAAAATTTTCACTCTTGTGGTTAAATACCCATCCATCTAATTGCTACTTTCTTATGTAGCTAACCATGATTTTGACATTATGCATCTTGATGTTAAAATAATATTTCTACAGAGGGATATTGATTAAAAGCTTTATAAGACACCTCCATAAGGTTACATGAATGACTTCAAAGAAAACAAGGTATGTCTTTTAAACAAATCATTATATTGTTTAAAGTAGGCATCTCGATAATGATATAAACTTTTTGACCCATTCATGTTTGATAGTCAATTTAGTCGAAGTAAACATGATTCTTGTGTCTATTACAAAATTGCTAAAAATGTCATGCTTTATCGGATGTTATTTGTTGATAATATGTTGATCATATGCCAGTATTTGAAACCTATAGTTGCTGAGAAATCTCATTTAAACAATACCTTCAAAATGAATGAATTATGTGATGTAAAGAAAATACTGAGTAAGGAATTTATTAGAAAAAAAAGAATAACTTTTTTGCATCTATCTCGACATTCATACATCTAAAAGTCCCTTAAAGGTATTTTTTGAGTCTCTTAATCATGTTAATGTGCCTTTTACCTACCACTTCAAACATTCACTCTCTCAAGAACTTGTCTCGAGAGATCACAATGAATATATTTCTTGAATTCCTTATGCCAATATTAATGTAAGTATCATGTAGTAAATGATATGCACTAGACCCGATGTTGCATTTTCTACATGTACTCTTAGTTGTTTCATGGTTAACCCGAGCAAGCCACACTGGTAAGCCCTCAAGTGGATTCTTAGATATGATGTTGCATTTTTTGCATGTACTCTTAGTCATTTCATGGATAACTCGGCAAGCCACATTGGCAATCCCTCAAGTGGCTTCTTAGATGTTTTGGTTGAATGATGAATGCAGACTACGGACCCTAGTTTTTCCCCACCACTATTCAATACACAACTAACATGATTAAACACCCATTTGAATTTGTATTATTCGGATGGGAATTCATATTATTCATGTGGACCAGTCTAATGATTTTATAATAATGTAAATGACATTCTATAGTGTGATAGGTTAGGATCTTCCATCACAAATGAATATATGTGGTACGTTGAAAAAATTATTGTTTTTATTTTTTGATATATGATTTCTATTACAATTTTAACAATGCGTTTTTTATTCTGGATTTTTATAAAAAAATTAAGCTATTTGAGAATTTGAACATAAATTCATATTTATAAGTCCCCATATTTATTCCTCGGAATCTATAAAGATGAGAGAAAATGATATTTTAGAAAATGTTGAAAAAATGCCGAAGTGTTTGAAGCGAAGTTTACAGATGAGAATAGGAACCACACAAGAGTTAAACTATATATATCATTTACTATTACAATAATTTTTCATAATGTGTAGTACTTATGGTTTTTTTTAGGATTGACTAGATGCTAATTATGATAAATCCAGTTATCAATGATTTGCTTTTTGGATCCACTATATGAGTTTTGTAAAATGGGTGGCACATGATGCCACTTAATAACTAGTAAATATTATATTCTCAATGTTTTATTATATGTTCTATAATATGCATTAACATTCATGTTTTACATGGTAGCATAATTCTTATGTATCGATTAGTAGGGGATTAATAAACGAGAAAGAAGAATTAAGTGGATTAGTGTAGTTGGAAAACTGTTGATAGTACAATATTGAGCATGTAACAAATTTAATATAATTATCAATGTTCTAATAATGCCGAAAACAGGCAAATAGCAACAAATGTTTTCACTTGGTTTGAAAATTTATGAAAGATATCGAAGCACCTATAAATAAATTCAGGAATGGATATTTTATCATCTAAAAATATGGTTCAAATTTGAGTGCAAAATCCTGATTAGAAATGTTATGTCACCAAGTTTCTGGAAAATGCTCTTGGATTGTGATGAAACCATAGAAAGATTATCACTGATCGATTAGTGGCTTGTACGAATGAAATTTACATCATTTGTAAAAATGGTGTCGTCTAAGCAACATAAAGTTTATTTTCCATTTTAAGCGTTTGAGTAAAAAACAGAGGTGTGACATGCTCAATTTTGAGAAAACGAGATCTAACTGTATGTCATTCCAGGCATGTCATTGTGGCGCAGGGTGTCCTTTAAATAACTAAAAACAGTATTTTTAATTTAAAAGTGAAATTTTGGTTAAAAGGGTATGGAATATGCTCAATTCCTAGAATGCGTATTTATCATGAAAATCTTGGAGAAATTTTGAAAACGCATTTTAATTTAATGTCGACATTTGAGTTCAAAGAAAACAACAAAATAAAACGGTGTGGTGACATCACCAGGGCACACCAAAATCACATTCATCAACCCCGTCCAATGAAAAAAGCACCAACACCATAATCATCATCATCATCAGCACTCTGTAATCAAGCATCATCATGGAGGCCAAGGGAATGGATGTTATGGTCATGGGGATGCCGAAGAGCCTTCCGAAAGATATGCCAGAGTGGGTGTGATTCAGATACAGGAGGTTGGCCGAATGGATTTTGGCGGACATATTCCGGAACATCATCAGCCTCTGCCAGCCCTTCCAAATAAATCTGCAGGCTACCTCCAGGTGCTGGTGGGAAGAAACCATTGAAGGGATTCAAAAGGGAAAGAAATAAGAATATGAACTTAAAGCAAGGGGAGCCTGCATACCTAATAAAGTATCATTCTTGTCTTGGTACCGGAAGGGAGGTGGAAAGATTGCAGTATATGGCTGAAGAAAGAACAAAATGAGAATGGGAAAAATATATTAATAAGCACAGCACAACGTACCGGATTGCGCAAGGCTTTATATGGAGAATCATCCAACAAAAGTGTGTTGGATTCATTGTACCGATCTCTCCCCCATGGAAGAGCTGGGTTATGCTCACTCCAAATTATTTTGAGTTCCTTTAAAAAGAGGGGCCTATACTTGTCTTCAGGAGTCTTCAAACCTGTATAAGTGCAATGGGATTGATCCTGCGCAGGTTTGAGGTAAGTCAAATATTAACTTTTATGAAAATTTTGAAATCGTTGAGATTTGCTAAGCATACCCAACAAAAAAGCAATTGATGTTTGTTGCATTTACTCATGTCGTGAATCATTAAATAGTGATTCAGTGAGTGAAGTGGAGGAAAAATCTGTTAAATTGAGTGGTTTTTATTTTTATTTTTTATTAAAAGGGTTTAGGTTAGTTTTATTTCGGAAAATAGGTCTCTTGAGCGCCACATCACCTGACGCTTTTATTGAATTCCTTCATCTTTTTTTCAAAATACCCATACCTCCCCTCCCCAACATCCTCCTATATATTTATAAAATTATAATAATAATTATAATAAATATATTTATAATAAATATAATTACTAAAAAAAATATAATAAATTTACAATTATATTTGTAACTATTTTTTTAATAATAATAAATATATAATAATAATAAATATAATTGATAGAATTATAATAATTATTTAATTATAATAATTATATAATTACAATAAATATTTAATTAAAAATATAATTATTATATAATTATTATAATAATTATTATATTTACAAATGTATTTATAATTATATAATTATAAATCAATATTTATATAGTTATAAGTTTTTATTTATAAATAATTTTGAAATATTTTTAAACATATAATAAATACATTAATTATATTTAATTATTTACGATATATTTTAAAATTCATATATGTTTATAAATATTTTAAATTTATTTATAAATAAATAAATATTTACCATTTAATATATTTAATATAATTATAATTATATTCATAAATTTATAATTAAAAATCATTATATGTTTATAAATATTTATAAATATAGGTGTATAATTATATATTTATAAACATATTTATATTTATATAATTATGAATATTTGTTAATAATTATATAATTTTAAATATATAAATATATATATATATATATATATGCATGAAATGTACATATCAAATCCCCCACACTTGAATTTAGGCTTGTCCTCAAAAATGAAATATCAACATACTACAAAGTATGATCACCCTACCATGCTTTAAATTCAATGTTCACAAAAGTGATTGATCAAATGGGGAATTAAATGTTTGAGACTCACACAAGTAAATTTCATCAACTCCCCATTTTTTAAAGAAATAATCCAATGATGTATTTTACTTTTATTCTTTTGAAACACCCACACCATTCCATTCTTCAATTTTCATTTTAAAATTATTTATTAATACGCGTGTCATTTGTAATCTACCTCACTTTGATTTTTTTCTCTCATCATCAAAGTGAAAATGTGAATAGAGTTATACACATATCTAAAAAAATTCGCTTATCATAGGCTTGTAAGACATATAGCATCGCCGCTGTGTAAAGATAGATATCATATTTAATCATGAATATTGTGCATCAATGTTCAAATACTACCAAAAAAATGGGTTTTCGTAGCGCCACCTTTTAACACCACTAAAAAATGCTAATAAAGACCCCCCTTTATCATCATTTTTTACTAGCGCTGATAAATGGTTTATTTTAAAAATATATATATATCATTAAAAGAATACTAATATGAAATTTTATTTATATTGATATAAATATAATGTATATTTTCTAAATATGTTTTAGATAAATATAAATAGTTATTTACACTTAATATATAAGATAATTAATGAAAATGGATTATAAAATAATAATAAAAAATTATTAATAATTTGAAAATTATTATCAAGTAATAGTCATTTAATAATAATTTAAATATAAAAAAATAAAAAAATTAATAAAGGATCTAAAATAAGTTGAAAACATAACTCTAACTTCAAAATGACCATAACGTTTGATCCTAGTGTTTGTTTGAGCACCACCACATATCAAATTGAAACATGTGACGAGCTCTATGAAATGGTGATAAAGAGAAACCCTGTGTATTATTTTTCAAGTCCAAAAAAGGACCATAAGCCCTCCAAAACTATGTTTTTAGTTGGGGTGAACTACCACAAATGTGGCCATTAACAACACTAATAGAAGCAATTAAAAGCACTAAAAAATCATTGTTAGTATTAGAAAAGATAAAGGGGGTCCTTTATCAGCGCTAAAAATAGAACTGATAAATGTATACATATGTTATTTATATAACAACGCACCCCAAAACCTGCAAAAAATATATCTAAACCAGAAAACACAAAAATATCCAAACCAAAAAAAACCTACACAAAAAATAACCAATCATATCCTATAAAAAAGAACCACATACACAAAGAAAATGATGAAAAAACAAGAAGCACACACAAGGGTTGGAAAACAATGTTATATACATTTAATTGCCATCATGAATAAAAAAATATCCACTCATGGTATATACAAGAAAAGCACTTCTATATATATTTTGAAGAATGTTTTATATAATTACATTTACAATTATCTAACAAACAATTAAAAACATTAATGTTTTCTATTTTGATGTTTGTGGTCCCCTCTAAAAAATTTCCTCAGATGGTATTAGTTTCTGAAAAAATAATCCCAACTCAAGAAAAAGATTACACCTATATAATAAAACAAATATTATATTAGTAATACTATAAAAAAAATAAATTAAACATTAATATGAAGAATACATTAATAAATTGTAATTTTTTAATAAAAAATACACATTTGGAGTTATACCAGTCACACCGTGCATCGTATTGAGGTGGGGTTGATTCCAACATCCCAACTCGGGAAAAATATTTCACCTATATAAGAAAACAAATATTACATCAGTAATACTATGAAGACACATTTGGAGTCATATTGGTCACACTGTGCATCAGATTGAGGTAAGGTTGAGTCATACACGTCTCAAATGTCTAATAGATCATTTTCAGAAATATCAAAGTAATCCAAATGTGTTTTATCAGTTTTTAGTATGTTAGTTGTGTTTTTTTACATGAATTAATGTCAATTTAAAATAAGAAGGCACATTTAGAGTCATAATAGTGACATTGTGTGTTAAATTAGGGTGGAGTTGATTCCTACATGTCACAACTGACTCATGGATCATTGTTCTAAAGTATCAAAGCAATCCAAATGTGTTTTATCATATTTTTGTATATCATTTGTGTTTTTTACTTGAATTAATGTTAATTTTAAATAATAAGAAACATTTGGAGTCATACCGGTCACGCTGTGCGTTAGATTGAGGTGGAGTTGATTCATACACGTCACAACTGACTCATGGATCATTTTACTAAAGTATCAAATCAATCCGAATGGGTTTTCTCAGTTTTTAGTATGTCAGTTTTGTTTTTTTACTTAAATTAATGTCAATTGAAAATAAGAAGACACATTTGGAGCCATACCAGTGACATTGTGCATCAGATTTTGGAGGGGTTGATTCTTAAACATCACAACTAACTCAAGAATCATTTTATTAAAGTATAAAATAAATACGAATGCATTTTCTCATTTTTCAGTATGGAAGTTGTGTTTTTTACTTGAATTAATGACAATTTTAAATAAAAAGAAACATTTGGAGTCATATCGGTCACACTGTGCATCGTATTGAGGTGTGGTTGATTTCTACATGTCAAAACTGACTCATAGATCATTTTCCTAAAGTATCAAAGCAATCCTAATGCATTTTCTCAATTTTCAGTATGTCAGTTGTGTTTTTTTACATTAATTAATGACAATTTAAAATAATAAGACACATTTGGAGTCATTCTGGTCACACCATGCATCGTATTGAGGTGGGGTGGATTCCTACATGTCAAAACTGACTCATAGATCATTTTTCTAAAGTATCAAAGTAATCCAAATGCATTTTCTCAGTTTTTAGTATTCCAGTTGTGTTTTTTTGTTTGAATTAATGTCAATTTTAAATAAGAATACACATTTAGAGTCAAACCAGTCACACTGTGCATCAAATTGAGGTGGGGTTGATTCCTACATGTCATAACTGACTTGCAAACCACTTCCCTTAATTTTGAAGATAATCAGAGCACGTTTTCTCAGTTTTCACTATGTCATTTGGGTTTTTTTACTTTAATTAATGTCAATTTAATATTATAAGACACGTTTAGAGTCATATTGATGACTCCATGCATCAGATTGAGGTGGGTTTGATTCCTACATGTCACAACTGACTCAAGGATCGTTGTTCTAAAATATCAAAGCAATCTGAATGCATTTTCTCGGTTTTTAGTATGTTAGTTGTGTTTTTTTACTTGAATCAATGCCAAAATTAAATAAGAAGAAAAATTTAGAGTCATACCAGTCACATCGTGTGTCGGATTAAGGTGGGGTTGATTCTTACACGTCACAAATGTCCTACGAATCACTGTCTATAATTTTGAAGACAATCAGAGCCCGTTTTCTTGGTTTTTAGTTAGTGACATGTTTTGAGCTAATGGAATAAATAATGGTAGTTCAAAAGAAATAAGTAGTATGAATTCACCTATATACATTACTGACCCATTTACTTTTTTACACATCTTCATGTTATTTTTGTACATTCCTCCATCAAGTATGATTCCCATTAATTTATAATCATGTTTAAATGATCTAGTGAATATGACTCTTTTCGACAGTCATAATAGTACATAAAAACACAAATACACTAAGTATTAATAAATATTTTAAATTAAATATAAATTTTATTTGAAAATACATCTTTAGGGATGCTAGTTTGATCATGAAAGATGACCTCTCTCATAAATTTACAAACATAATAAACATAGTATTTTCCATTTATTTATTTTAGACACTGTAAAAACATTGAGAAAAATAAGTAATTAGTTTTGATATGTGTTTGGATAGTGAAATATTATTATATATGACTTGATACTTGTCCAGTCGTAGTACTTGTCCTATTTCGTGTCCTTATCCCCTGACCTCATTCGATGATGTAGACGATATTTATGCACTACTCTATCATAACAGAATCCCCATTAAAAGATAATATAATTTATATAACTGGATGTTTAGTTCTAAAATATTAGATATAGTGTATTACTAATTAACAAACACCATCATCTATGGTCGAATTGTTGGATATCCATTCATTGAATCCAGAAAAAAAATCTTTTGAGTATCCAAATTGACCGCAATAAGCATCCAATGTTGCCTAAAAACCCAAAAAACAATAAGTAATGAAATAAATGAAATTATATTTTATATGATTAAATTGTAGAGTTTTACCCTTACATAATTGGAATCAAGAAGATTTTTTCATCCATAATTTTTCTTTCGAATGATTTAAGAAGACCTATCACTATTTCACCCTCTTTCATGGAATCTATTTCTGTTTATTCAGTATAGGTGATTTGAGGACTAACGAGTGCAAATTTATGTTCATGGGGAAATCACTTCAATTGTTTTTCATATATATTCCTGTGAAAATTATTAAATGTATTTAGTGATAATTAATATAGTATATTATCTTTTGTAAAATCAAATCATGAAAACATACCTCATGCATACATTTACAACTAAGCCACCTAGCCATTCATAGTCGATGATTTCAGTTGCACTCTCAACACCAATGAAGTCTGGATCTTCCCCTCCATACATATTTTCTTCAAAATAAATTATGTGAGTCCCACCATATTTCAACTTCATAACCACATGATATTTCAATGATAAAAAATGTATATATAGAATGGGGGGTTAAGGTGTTAAGGTAGATCGTTTTGATTGATTAGTTGATCCTTGAGATGGTTTTGAGCCGGTCTTTTGTTTAACCCCCTTATATTTGTTTGTCTACAAAAAAATCCATTTATTCAGACCCTTTTCATTAAATGATAGGGGTTTATCTTGAAAATTAAATTGGAAATGAACACCTCCTTGTTGACGTGTTTTTTTACAAGATTTAACAGCCAGGTGATGATTGTTCCAATAGCTTGTTTGACCATATGAATATTTGTATCATTATTTGAAATAGGTATCTCGACACTTAGCTCATGGGATACAGTAATTGACACTCTTAAATGACCTATTAGAAGTCGTCTATTGTGTAGCATGTCTTTCTTGATATTGAACAGTTTATCCCTCACTACAAGGCGATGAGTTAGTGTTGATAAATATAAATCATATTCATTATCACCATGTATAATATGAATACATGAAAGGTATCGGTTTATAGTGTCTATATGATTCACATTTCACAAAAACAATTATTAGAAAATTTATTACCTCAGTAAAGACAAGTTTTTGAGGGGAATGGGTCACCTCAAAACTGGTGGGGGTTGGGGCGGGAACTTCACATGCTGGTTGTTCTTGAGTTGTTTCTTCTCATTCCCTCCCCCCATAAAAGTTGTCATCATCTATCTCTATCATTGTTTTTCTTCTTCAAACATATCTAATATTTATCTAATCTTTTTCATTTCCTCAGTTTGACCCTTTGCTTGTTTTTTTCTCAAAATATGTTCAGGGTGTCACCCCAAAACCCACACCTCTGACATGGCCATACTTTTCTGGATGATTCAAGGCCACTAAAAGTATGTCTGCATCCGGTGTGGGTGTTTCTGAGTCTTGTGACTATGTCAGATAGAAAATATAAGAAAATAATTAATCATTATTTTGTAATATATATTTAAAGAAAAATAAATTTTTATTATGTAATACTTACACTTGTTTCCCACACTTTTTGTGTGTTTTCATCTATTAGTTTTCTGTCTTTAGTTACACACGCCTCCTTTCATAGCTCATGGTGTGGGGGGTGGAAGTGCCTTTGGATTTGGACTCTTCAAGCTGCATATAAAAAAAGGAACATCATTATTGTGTTGTTTTCTATCACATAAAAGTATTATAGTAGATTTAAAATATGTACCAATGTTTTTTCAAGTGATGTGTACCCCATCCTTGCTTTACGGTAGGGTACACTGGTTTTGATGCTCTTTGTTTGTTTTCAGCACTCAGATGATATTTTATAAATAAAAAACATTCAATCAAAGTGATGAATACACATACCGTCAAACAACGTTTTACCAGACACAATGTACCTGAAAAGACTACTTTGCATTCCATCTAGTAAATCCATCTTAGGATGCTTGGGTTATCAGATGTTCATAAATAGGAGGTGGGTGCAATTTTATTTTCCCTTCAGTATCTTTAAGATGTTTTTTTGTTAAAATTGTGAGAAATACCCTTTGAATCATTCTTGAAACCCTTAATACATTGTCATTATGCGAGTTATCTACTATAAATACACTCTTCAAGGTATGATGAAGAATATGTCAATGTTTAATTATTTATTGATTATTAAATTAAAAAAATGATGTCATAATGTTACCAAAATATCTCCCCACATTAGTGTCTTAATCTCTGCCACAACATGGTTCCATGAAGTTACATCAATCACCACATGTTTCCAAATGATGATTCCAGTGTAACTAATAAACATGGAATTTTTGGGGTTAGCATGTTGGCCCCACATATTTCATCCAATCTCATATTTGAGGCCTTTATCTTTTTCCTTAATGATTTTTGCTAATACTGTCAAACTACAACGCTCCTATTTTATATGCACCACCAGTGTTTCATCACCTTTAATTTCCCCTAATCCACTATCATTTATATGTTTATCTGGATCCAGAGTGCTTGCATCAGCACGTGAAGATGATGGTTGTACCTTTTCAATGGGAGTAGTATTATGTTAATAAACCCATTGTTTCTCTTCACTGGCATCTGCAACAGGTTGAGAAACCTGTTGTTTCTCTGCACTGCTAGAAGTAGTAGGTTGAGAGACCTGTTGTTCCTGGATATTGGGGGCATCATCACGTACAGAAGTCATTATCAGAATAAGTGTTTTAAAATTTAATTTAGATAACATAAAATTAGAAATGAAAAAATATTAACATAAGGCAACAGGTTGAGAAACTTATTGTTCATCTACACTGCATGAAACAGTAGGTTGAGAAACCTGTTGTGCTTGTGGATTGAGAACATTATCTTGTGAAGAATAAATTATCCGCAGAAGTGGTTTAATATTTAATTTAGATAACATAAAATCATCAGTGAACAAATATTAACATAAAGTGACATGATGTATATTGGAAAAAATATAACATGATTATTGAAATATCTTTTTTTAAAGGTTGAAGGGATTTTACCCCTCTATCGACTATCAAAATCCCTTCATTGCGGTCTCCTCTAACATGAAAAAATGTCATCTACATAGGGAACACTGTGAAATGACTATGAAGTCCCAATTAAAGGGTCATACTCTATTAAATTTTCATCTCACTCTTCAGTGGTTTTGTTCGATAATAAAACAATTGAACAGTTTGGATTTACAGGATCTGAAACATAAAATACTTGTACTGCCTATAATACCATTATAAATGGTTCTTATTTGTACTCTTCCTTTCCGAAATTAACATTCACATATCCCAACTCATTTATTTTAACAAGACTCTTATTGTCAACACACATGAATTGAAAATTCAGAACTCATAATGTCGTATGATCCAACTCCCATATTTCTTTGATGATGTCAAAGTATGACATATTCACGTAAATTGGATTTTTTCCCTTAGCACTAGAAACATGCATTGCTTCAACCACAAGTGTAACTCCACTATTTTGTCTGGCACTGTCTTCATCATGTTCATTAGTATAGAATGTACAACCATTAATTACATAAGAATTATATGATAATATGTACACACTTGTTTCTCTGGCTTTCCATCGAAGTCGTTCTAAAATTGATTTTGGATTTTCATCTAACTCCCTAAAAATTTGGTCCTAAAACCATCCTATAAACTATTTATTATGTTTATTTGATATCCATTTTTCATCACTTGATGTATTTTAATGCCTATAAAATTATTTATGGGTTTCAACATATGGGTCAACATCCAAACTATCATGAAAAACGTAAAGGTAGCGCTGATTCCGATCTGTAATATTGATTGTGACAACCTCCTTTCCAGAAATTCCTTCACTCGCAAGTCAGCCAGTGTGACAAGATTTCATTATACCAACACTTTTCACACAAGATAGGTATTTGGTACAGAATTCAATGACTTCCTCAACAATATATCATTCCATAATACAACCCTCTATCTGAATTCTATTTTTGACACACCCTTTCAAAATATTCATATACCATTCAATGGGGTACATTCATCTATAGTGCACATGACCACATAGTGGAATCTCTCTCACCAAGTGAACCATCAAATGAACTGTCATATCAAAGAATTTCAGTGGGAAGAACATTTTCAATTCACAAAATATGACAACAATTTATATTTCCACAGTCTGAAATTTCGTCAGGTCTATAACTTTGTTACATATAGATTTGAAAAATAAACAAATCTTTTTTAATGTATGATATACATTCTTGGGAAAAATTCTACTTAAATATATAGGAATTAGATCTTTCATAAAAATATGGAAGTCATGTGATTTCAGACCTCTTAACATTAAATCATGCATTGGAACAGTGTTCATGATATTCAATGAATACCCCTCTAGAACATTTACGTCATTCAAGAAGTTGAAAAATCGATATCTCTCCCACCTAGAAAGACTGTAGGTAGTAGGAGGATGAAATGTTCATTGTTCACCCTTCACTGGTTCCAACTATTCTCGTAATCCCATGTCAACCATGTCTAGCCAATCCTGAATTACATCCTTTTTTTCGGGTGTATTTAGAAATGTACCAATGACACTATCACATAAATTTTCTTCAACATGCATAACATCAAGAAAATGACTGAAAAACAGACAATTCCAATATGGTAATTCAAAAAAAAAATTGATTTCTTTTTTCCAACTAGTTTTCATAAGGTTTTTAGAAAATGGTTTACCAAAAGTAGTGTCCACATCTTTAACTTTCTCAAACATTAAATCACATGTTAATGGAGACGGTGTTGTACATTCTTTTTAACTTCCATCAAATGATGTCATCCAAGATCGGTACTTATGTCATCTGAGTAGAAATATACGATTTCCTAGAAACACAGTTTTTGATGAGTGTTTCAACCTAATTGATTGTGTATCTTGTTCGCAGAAGGGACACCCAAGAGGTATTTTAATGCTATATCCTGAAAAATTTCCATAAGTTGGAAAGTAATTTATCTTCCCATAGAACATGGGTTTCAATGTGAAATATTCATTTTTGTAAGCATCGTACATTGTAAAACATGAATCCCACAATAATTTCAAATCCTCAGTAAATGGGACCAAATAAGCATCAATATCATTACCCAGTTTTTTGGTCCTGATATAAGAATAAATAATATGATGTGTTTTTGTTTCATGCATAAACATGGTGGAAATTTATAATTTACCAACATAACTGGCCATGTATTGTGATTACTATTTTGAAAACCAAAAGGATTCAATCCATCTATAGATAATGAAAGAAGAAGGTTTCTCTACTCATTTCCAATGTTAGGATACTCATGATCAATTCTCTTCCACTAAGAAGAGTCTGCCAGGTGCCGTAGTTTTCCATCTTTATTTCTTATGTCTACATGGCACGTCAATTTCCCTAGAGTCTCCTCACTTCCATATAGGCGCCTAACCATTGGAATGATTGGAATGTACCATGAAACTTTTTTAGGACCAGATTCATATTTTTTTATTGAGAAGAACCACACTTTGGGAATTATCTATGTGATTTTTGGTCCTTGAGAAAAAGTATACAAACATTTGAGAAGTCATGTATTCTTTCAGAAATCATAACCATCGATTGTAACATTTTTTTGGAATTGTATGTTCGTCTCGGGAGATCATTGTCTTCTGGTATCATTTCATTCAATAGAGAAAGTAATTCTATAAAACTGGTGTCACTCCATCTATTGCCTACATTCAAATTATACAGCTTCAGTATGGCTAACAATGTTGTATATTTAGTGGAACCACTGTACAAAGGCATCTTTGCATAACTCTTTCACTGATCAAACAATTTTGGGCAATCACGAAGTTCATAATAAATTGTCCTTATCATTTACTCAATACGATCTTCATCATCATTCACATATGTAATCACATCCTTGATATAGTCTTCTTTATTGTCCACACTTGTAATCATATCAAATGATCAATAAAATGCACGGTTATCCCAGACACTGGCTACATTCACTTTTCCCCCATGTTTATTCCATCATTTATAACTTTGGTATATTCCTCGATAGACCAAGTGTTCTTCCAACTCCTCTGGACTAACTTGTACTGAGTAAAAACCACATAAACATGGAAAAAGGGTCTGAGAAGGGTCATATACATGATCTTTTGAAAACTTGATGAACTCTTTCACTATATCTTCATACTCTTTTGTCAGAAAATTGGCATCCATTCATTCTTTATTCATATCCATCCTATTTTATTTGGTTATATTAATATCTAACAAATTAAATACAGAAAATGTTGATATAAAGATTAATCAACACTAAAATAACACACTCCTTTTAAAATTATTTATAAAATAACATAGAGATAATTTAGACAAACCATTTACACAGTTGAAATCCCATTACAAAAACAATTTATAAAAAAATTCACACTCTTTTACAATCACAATTGAAATCCCATTAAAAAATCTTAGTTGAAATCCCATTAAAAAACCAACCATTTACACATATTCCTCTTTAAAATAACAATCCTTTTAAAATAAACCAATTAGTTCCAAATATCCTTTCTCAAAACCCCAATTCATTTTTAAACCATTTTAAAGCTATTTAAAAGCAAAAAAGGGTATGTTTAACACATATATTTTTTTAAGAAACATTTCAAAAAACATGAATCATTTTGAAATATCTACTTAGGAATTTTCAAAAAGACATAAATCCCAAGGGAGACACTTTATACATTATGTAAAACTATACGAACTTCAGTCCTAACTTCACCACCATACTTGATAAATTATGTTAGATCCCCTTTATTTGGTTCCCTCCCCATGCCTAACACTATCACAATGAGCCTCTCTAAAGTTTTAACCCCCACTTATACTAATATGCCACAAGATGTTCCCAATTAACAGTGGCATAATTTTTCCACTATTTTTTATTCTACTGAAATTCAAATTCTCTCGACCTTACCCCCTAAAGTAAATATACTTACCAGTAAATCAAGTCATTCTTGTACAGTCTTTCCCTAACCAACCTCCCAATTTTCTGGGATTCCTCTAATGGTCAATATGTCATTCCAACCAAAAAACATTTGATTATTTTGTATGCTCTTGTATAACATAGGTAATGTTCATATACTACCTATTTCCCACAACAAGCATGGATAATGTGGGCTTAAATTTCATTAGTGTATTATTTTCCAACATAATTGAGGTATTCCATATTTATGGGAGGGTTTATTCTATAGATCCTTCTAATCCATATGTAGAGCTAATGTACCGTTACAAAGTCTACTTGGGTACCCAATGATATACCAATCAGGGTGTCAGTACGAATCAATAGACGACCATGACCAATATTCTCACCAGGGTGTGGACCACATAAACCAACACCAATATTTATTTCATCAATAAAAACTTATCAGTGTTTAACACACTTGAACTTTTTTTACCACATTAATACATCAAGGGGATAACATCATCCATTTATCATAATTACCATCATCCATCACATTCATTACTGTTAACCCCAATCTATAACTTTCCCATTATACCATTTACTCACAATAAAAACCATTAAACATACTTCATAACAATTTTATAACACGACCATTCCCCCCTTAAATCATTTAACACTTTTACTAACATTCAATTCATAACTAATTTAACATATTCAAGGTATTAGAAACACCACCTTCTTCCATATTAAAATTATAAACACAATTAAAACTAATCTAATATTCTAACCCCTTCAATTTTTCATTTTATAATTCAATTATCATGTTCAGGGGAGTGGTTCTCCCATTGGGTGACCATATCCCCAGTGTACCCATCATCATCAGATCATACAAGGCCTGTGAAAGGTCCAATAGATCATTTAGACACCATATTTATCATTTCTTACCATGATATTAAATGTTAATTACATCAATATAATTAAACGATCACATTCACTATAATAAACATCAAGACTATGAGATATAACTTGTACAAAACCTACCTCAAGTTTATAGAGAAGTAATCATCCCCGAAACAACACTTGATTTATGACCAAACAACCCTCAAAACTCAATCTAGGAATCTGTTGAAAAATAAGGGATTAGAGGCTTCTAAACGAGATGAAAAAACACTAAATGGCAGCGACGGTGGTGATAGTGGTGGTGGAGGAGGAGCAGGAGGCGACAACAACGATGGAGGAGAAACCGGAGGCGACATCAATAGTGGAGGAGTAGGAGGATGAGTTTGTGGTAGTAGCGGCAGAGGAGGACATGGAGGACGACTCAACAACAGAGGAGGAGGAGGAGGATTTTGCGGTCGCGATGGCGATAGAGGAGAAGGAGTAGGAGGAGGAAGCAGCGAAGGAGGAGGAGGGGGCGACACATGGTTAGGCTTCTGTGAGAGTTTGTGGGGTGCAAATGGAAGGGGAGGTAGTTAGGGTTCATTTATAAAATCAGGGGAAGCATTTAGCAGCACTATATTGAAAAGCACTAATAAAACATGGCTTCATCAGCGCTTTTCAATATATCAGTGGTAAAACATGAATTTATTTATTTATTTATTTATTTATTTATTTATTATTTTATTTATTTATTTATTTATTCATTCATTCATTCATTCATTCATTTATTTATTCATTTATTCATTTATTTCAATAATTATAAAATTATAACCAATATATTTATTATAATTTAATAATTATTTAAATATATTAGTTTTAATTGTATATGTTTTTTATAATTTCATGATATATTTAAATAAATATACATTTATATTTAAATAATTATAAAATTATTATTAATATATTAATAATAAATATATTTATTATATTTTATAGTTTAAATTATAATTAAATATTTATATATATATATTTAAATACTACTAACATTAAAATAAATTAATATATTAATTATATAAATTAAATTTTATAAGTATTTAAATATATATATTTGTGTGTGTGTGTGTGTCTTCATAAAAGACATATATTTATAAATAAATATATTCAAAAGGTATTCAAAAGTATAATAAATATATTTGTCATTAAAAAAAATATTTTTTAATTTTATAATGGTTTAAACATATATATATATATATATATATAATTAGTTATATAATTATAAATATATTTTAAAATGTATATAATTATATATAACTAAATATTTATATTTTTAAATATAATAAATACATTTATTGTTTATGTAAATATAATTATCATGATTTTAAGTATTTATGAGAACATAAAGATTCATGTATATAGAAACATGAATGAATTCACCAAGTTTAGTATAAATGGGTCTTCATATATATATATGGCCAACATTAGGGTATAATGTATAAATGAACATTCATAATGAATATGAACGTCCATTACACATCAATTAAGTGACCACATTCATTGGAATCATTTTTTATTTAAATATATATATTTATTTAATAAGTATATATATATATATTAAATTATGATATATAAACACATATATAATATAATAAATATAATAAACCAATAAATATAATAAACATAAATGAAACATAAACATATATAATTGACCTAAACCATCGTTGAAGTCGGTCAAAGTTTAAAATTTATATTCCTACTAACTACTGTATATGTGGCAAGCAGGGTCGAACCCACAGGGAAGGCTATTTTGGCCACTACCTTCTAAAAAAAACACTCAGTAAGCTCCACTGTTGTCAGCAGTGGAGTAGTTTTCTTATCTTTTTTTATAACTTTTAAATTTTTTAATTTTTTTATAAACTGCAACATAAAACTACAATTCCCTTGAAAAACTCGTGCTACCTACACTAAAACAGAATACAACTGAAAGAAAAATGCAATGAAGAAAATAAGATGATGATAAAAGACAACAGTAAAGAATGCTCGGGGTTCATTCTAGTCTACTGGTTTAAATTGTTTTTCCTTTTCATGTAAAAGTACTGCTTCGTACCACTAAAAAGAGACAACTTACTTCCCTCGCCAGGAGTTAAGTTGTGGAAATTGTTCAACTTAGAGATCGCCACTCCAAGAAGTTCAACTTCAGACAAATGAATTAAAAAGAACAGCAATACAAACTCGCCGTAAGTACTGAAGTTTTCATTACAAGCTGATTATTTAAAAGGTGATTCCATAATCAAACTCGCCGAATGATTACAGAGTTCAGAAAATTTAAGTGCATGTGGTACGGAGCAGAAAAGTGTATTTAGAATTGATCTCGCCGATCAATACTAATCACAGAAGAATGAATTAACGAGAAGGATGAAATTGATTACCAGTAGAACTAAAACTCTCCCCGAACTAAAATTTAGCTAACTATACTATTCATTATTACAGCATTCATAGGAAACAATTCAGAAACAGAGTACAAGAGTTTAAATCGTGAGGGAGAAGGAACTCCCTAAAAATGCTCTGCTCCTAAGTTCATGGACTGCACTGCTTAGCATCGTCCCTCGATTGTCTCTCCACGGGTAAGTGTATGAATGTCTCCGTCAATGAATGTGTTGCCCTCGAATCAGAATGGAAGAGTTCGCCCTCAATTTTGCTGCTTGCTCTGCTTTAGTACCTTCCTGTCATTTGCTACATGTCACCGCATGATTCCACCGACTTCATGTTTTACTCACGAACGCACCGCACACGTGCGTTTTTTCGCGACCGACACGTCGCGCAATCTTTTCTCACGTAACTAACTTCGGTAAAGTTAGTTGTAAGTACCTGGACGTGTTTAATTCCATTGAATGAACCTGCAAATAAAATAGAATAGATAAATAGAAAAGATGCAAGAAAAAAAAAATTATTTTTAGAGTAAATTGTTACATTACTCGTTACAAATTATTCTTAGTTAATTGATAATTATTTTCTTTTAAATTAATTATACAATTATTAACTGCGATAAAACATAAGTTATTAAAGAGCGATTAGTTTAACTGAGTTAATAAAATAATTACTAAGTTATTTATTTTAACACTTAGACTAAGTTATTAAAAATTATGAGCATAAATAATTAAATTAATAATTTAAATTAAATTAATAATTTAATTATTACAATAAAAGAAACATAATAATTAGACTAATTGATTAATTATCAAATTTTAATAAAGTAATTAAATTTATTACTTAAGTTTTTAAATATATTTAAATTAATAAGTATATATTATAGTTTATTAATTATAAAAATTATACTATAATAAATTAATTTATTATTATCATTTATTATTAAGTTAGTTTTATATTTTAAATTATAAATTATCTATTTATTAAAATTATAATTGTTTTAAATCATTACTCTTATGAATTAAATTATATTATTTGACTTGTAAAAGTTACTTTAACTTTAATTTTACTTTAATTTTCTTTTACCAAAGTTAAATTTTACTTTTGATTACTTTAAATTTTATATTATGTTTTTTTATTTTTTATTTTTATTTTTTTTAATCTTGCTTCTTCCCCAAACCACGGAGCCAAGCAAGTGAGGAAGGGTTTCTTCCTCCTGAAACCGGTGGCTCCCTCCTCTTGCAGTGCGGCGCACAACGGCTTCGGCTCCAAGCGCGGTGTCGAGCTCCTCCTCTCTCTGTGGCTTAAGCAGATAGCGCGTCTTATTGCAGCAGCTCTGGTGCGGCATGACTCCTGCTCACGGCAGAACCAAGCAGTGGCGGGACTCTCTTAACAACATCACTCCTCCTTTGAACCCCGCAGCATGCAGAATCTAGCAGCGGCATGAGGCGGCAGCGCAGCTCCCCTACTCAGCGCAGCACGACAACTGGTTCACCCGACTCCAGTGCGTGGCGCAGCAGCTGCCTTCCTCCAGTAGACCGGTGATGGCCTGCTCTTCTCCGGATGGTGCAACAACATTCCAGCTCGTTGCAACAATTCTGCTGCAGCACGACAATCCTCTTCATCTTTGAACAGTGCGATGGTGGACTCTCAAATCACAGCAACAGCTATCCTGCTCCTCGTGGTGGAATCAGCAGAGGCTTCTGCAGTGTATAGTAAGGTAGAAAGAAGGTCCCTCAACAGCGGCGGTTCCTTGCAACAGAGCAGCGGCGGGTCGACCTACGATTTTAGAATTAGAATTTGATTTGTGATTGGTTTTTTCCATTATGATTGTGTGTTGAGAATGGTGGGTGATAACGGTGAGGAAGGAATAAAGGTTTATCAGTGAGGATGATGTGCTGGAGATGTATCGGTGAGAAAAATCTATCAGTGAGGATTAAGTATCGGTAGCTGAGCTACCGATAGAATAAAAATAATGAAAAAAAAACAAACAATGAGGTTTGGGAAGTGGGGTGATACAACTACTGATAAAGAAAGTGGAAGAGAGACCACCAGAATTAAATGAGAAAAACAGTGAAGGAGCTACTAATAGGGAACTTAAAAATGATGAGGCAGCTACTGATAGAGATATCAGTGTGGTAGCTACCGATAGATGCCGAGCAGGGTCACTGATACACAAAATAAAAAAAACAGTTACCGGTAGTATTAAAAAAACTCACCGCTAAGAAAAACTATCAGTGACCTTTTAAAAAAAATGAAATTGAACATAAATTAAAACTAAAGCATAATAAAGTAAAATTAATTATAAGGAATCTAAATCTAAACACTATTAATTTAAAACAGAAATTTTGTTAAACATTAAAACATTAAAATAATTAATTGAGAACACTTAATTTATAAACAGAATAAATTTTAAACTAAATTAATAAAAGACTTAAAATTAAAAATAACTGAATAAATTTATTAAAGAGTAGCAACAGATAACAACACCGGTCACCTAAAAAAATCACTGCAAGCTCTTAAATTACCTCATCGGTAGACTAAGACAATTATTAAATAAACTAAAAATTAATCTGCATACATAAAATAATATAATTAATTATTAACAACTCTTATTAATTAATTAATTTACTAATTTGAACACATAAAATTAAGGGCGAACCAATATAATTAATTTAAAAACACATATCATTTACTTAAATGATGAACAGATGATTAAACACATAAAATAATAAAATAAACCTATTTTAACATAACTTAATTGAAGGAATAATTAATAAAATGAAGTCTAAATTAATTAAATAGGATTTTGCTAATTAAATAATTGTTTAAATGGATATTAACTATTATAAAGTTAAGCAGATTTATAAAAACCAAAATAAAAACTCCCCGCTAAAAGGCTCAGCGGGTAGTATTTAAAGTCTACCGATAAGATATATAAAAGAGCTACCGGTAGAGAAAAAGTATCGGTGACAATGGTCACCGATAAACAGCACCGGTAACCTACCTACCGGTAGAGAAAAAGGACCCCTGCTATCGGTAGCTCAGCTACCGATAGTCTGGAAAGCCGCGACAAGTTTTATATAACATTAAAAATAAAAATTAAATTAATTAAAAAAAATCAATGATTAATAATAATAATAAGTTAAATAAAATAAACAAATAAATATTTAACTAAACAAATTGAAGATTAGTTATATCAAAAACACGTCAAGAATAAATCAATTATTTTAAGGTCCAAAATTACATAAAATGTTATAAAAATGAATAATTGACAAATTTAATTATAAAAATACAAAAGTGCATTTATTTATTAAAAAGTGTTAAAATAATTAAATAAATTGTATAAAATGTAATAAAAAGATGTGGCAAACTGAGTAAAAATAATGCCACATCCAATTCCCCCACACTTAAACATTGTTTGTCCTCAAACAATCCCATGTTTTATCATCTTTGAAAAAGTGTGAATTATACAAATCAGCAATGTTTAGAGAAGTTTCAACAGAGGACTCAAAAAGAATGTGCTTAGACTATTGAAAACATAGCCTCAAATAATGTCTCTCTTAGAACCACTACTCAAAGGGAACTCAAGTAAACCGTGAATCATCCATAAATGAAGGTGTCCTGCTTCATATATGACTCTGCCTAGTGACTTACTTCAATTCAAGCTCAATTTCTAAATTCAAGAGTGATAAAAGGATAAAAAAAATGTGGAATTAAAATCTTAATAAAAGGAACTTTGTACTTTGACTAATCCCCTTGGTTCCAAAATTAAAACATAAATAATTTTTTTTTGAAATCACTTTATTGATACAACCCAAATGACTCCCATATAAACCAGTTGTCCCCTTCTTCATCTGGAGTTCATCATTCCCCTCACCTTAATGAATTCATTTTTGACCTTAGACACTTTTTTATTTTTCCCAAGCCATGTAATTTGTGCCAAGCACTGTGCAATGAACTTATTCAGAGTGTACAGAGGGCTTATAGTAAACAGAAACGCACCAAGCATCTAAGGTCTCAGAGATTCACCGTGGGATCCCAAATGCCCAGTATTACTCTAGTTTCAAAAGATTTATATAAAAACCATTTACATTGACTCAATAAAAATGATCATTTTTATAAATTTAAAAGAATGAAAAGGCTCCTCGGATAAAAGTCAAACTTCTAGTACCTAAAATTATGATCTTAAATCCACTAAAAGGTTTCCCATATCACTCTCAAAACGAGTTCCTAAACAAAATTCATTAAACCACTAAACAATTCCACTCAGCAATCATCCACCAACACCCATTTCAGACTCAAAGAAAGACTCAACTTCCAATCAAGCACCATCCTAAGGCAAGACTCATTTGAGTGCAGTGTAAAGACTAAAAATGTGAAGAATTTTTGAAAAATTTTGACCATTTTTTTGACAAAAAGTTTAAAAGCAGTGGGACTTGATGAGCATTACAATTAAACACAGTTTAGCACAGTCAAGAATTGACCCCCTCCCCCACACTTAAAACCCAACTTTGTCCCCAAAGTTGACTTCTAAATATGGAGAAGAACAGTTAATCAATTATGGTTAAAAACATATTTTCAATTTAGTAGATATATGACATGTATAAAGGGTCTCAATGAAGTTCAAAAATAGTGTTTTCAACAATAGTTAAATAAAAGCAGGTTCATTTCAGACAACACACATGCTTTAACATTCAGTTCAGTTACAAAGATTTTCATTAAAGCACAAAGGAAGTATATAATGTGTAAGTGTGAAATTAACTGGGTATAAGAATTTTAAACAATAAGTTCAAAAATATGTTCAATATAGTAGACAAAGTTCATGCTAAACACCTCAACGAAACAAGCAGATTCAAATGACCAGCATGTACTCCCCCCCACACTTAGTTTCATGCAGTGAAAAGGTTTTATCACAATAGTGAAATTCAATTTTTTTAAAGCAAGGAGGCTCATGCAGATTTTTAATTCATTAGTTACATGACATGTAGTAGAATCTTATAATACAAGTAGAATTTTAGGAAAGTAGCATTCTATTTACAAAAGTAGGAGCAGAAAAATAAGTGAAACAAGTTAAAGTACTTCCCTGAATAAGCTCTTGTCCAAAAATGGCCATGGGAATTCCACTCCTTAGATGACACAAGCAGCAACATCCTAAAAAACAGATCATATATGAACATATATGAGCATGCAAAGCAGCACTTTATTCAAAGTAAAATAAGAACAGAACAAAAGTAAACACAAAGAAAGAACATGGGTTGACTCCCATGAAGCACTGAATTTTAAGTCGTCAGTTAGACTTTATTTAATTACAATTTTTATTTATTAACAAAACAAGACCATGGGTTGCCTCCCATGCAGCGCTAGGTTTAATGTCCCCAGCCAGACTTCATTCAAGAACAGTGAAAGCAGCCAATCCTTTTGGCTTCCCCTCAAAATAGAGTTTCAGTCTTTTCCCATTGACCAACATGGGTTTATTCTCTTCACCAACTATTTCCACAGCTCCATTCTTCAGAACTCTCACAACAGTAAATGGTTCAGACCACTTGGACTTCAGCTTCCCAGGAAAAAGTTTAAGTCTAGAATTAAAGAGGAGAACCTTCTGTCCAGATTTGAACTCTTTAGTTTGAATGATAGAATCATGAAAAATTTTAGTCCTCTCTTTATAAATTCTTGAATTATCATAACTCTGTCTTCTAATCTCATCAGGTTCACTCAACTCAAGCAATTTCCTCTCACCAGCACTCTTAAATTCAAAGTTCAGAGCCTTAACTGCCCAATATGACTTATGTTGCAACTCCACTGGTAAATGACAGCATTTCCCAAACAACAGCCTGTAAGGATACATACCTATTGGGGTCTTGAAAGCAGTTCTATATTCCCATAAAGCTTCATCCAATTTAAGAGACCGGTCTTTCCTAGAGTTTGACACAATTTTCTCAAGAATTTGTTTTAGTTCTCTATTAGAAATTTATACTTGTCCACTGGACTGTGGATGATATGGAGTACCAGTTTTGTGAACACAACCATATTTTTCCATCAAAGTTTTAAACTTTTAATTCTTAAAATGTGTTTCATTATCAGTAATAAAAGCTCTTGGTACTCCAAATCGTGTAAAGATATTCTTTTTGAAAAATTTTATCACACTATTTGCTTGATTGTTGGGCAGAGCTACTGCCTCAACCCACTTTGACACATAATCTACAGCAACAAGAATATACTCATTCCCATGAGATGATGGAAATGGACCCATGAAATCTAATCCCCAAACATCAAAAATTTCTACCTCCAAAATACCCTTCTGGGGTAACTCCTGTTTCCTACCCACATTACCCAGCCTCTGACACCTATCACACCCAACCACAAAACTCCTAGAATCCTTAAAGAGGGTAGGCCAACAGAAACCAGATTGCAAGACTTTTTTAGCGGTCCTCTCACCCCCATGGTGACCTCCCCAAGGTGAAGAGTGACAACTTTCAAGAATAGACAACATCTCTTCCTCAGGTACACATCTCCTAAGAATACCATCAGCACACCTCCTAAACAGCAAGGGATCATCCCACAGATAATATTTAAGCTCAGAAATGAATTTCTTTCTTTGATTATTAGACAGATTTTTGGGAATGACACCTACTGCTAAGAAGTTGGCAAAATCTGCAAACCAAGCAGATTGCCTGACTGAAATAGTGAGCAGTTTTTCATCAGGGAAGGAAGAGTTAATCTCCCAATGATTTTCAGATTCATGTTGAGTAACAGGAAGCCTAGATAAATGATCAGCAACTAAGTTTTCAGCTCCCTGCTTATCCCTAATCTCTAAGTCAAACTCTTGTAACAATATGATCCATCTAATCAGCCTGGGTTTAGTTTCTTTCTTAGACAGCAAGTATTTTAATGCAGAGTGATCAGTGAAAATTATGACTTTTGAACCTAACAGATATTGTCTAAACTTTTCCAGAGCAAAAACAACAGCTAACAACTCTTTTTCAGTGGTGTTATAATTCTTTTGAGAATCATCTAGCAATCTACTAGCATAGTATACCACATGCAATTTCTTATCCCTCCTCTGTCCAAGGACAACACCTACAGCCATGTCACTAGCATCACACATAAGTTCGAATGGTAGTTTCCAATCAGGTGCAGTGATGATAGGTGATGTAGTGAGTTTCTCCTTAAGCAGATTAAATGATTTAAAGCAGTTTTCATTAAAATTGAAAGGAGCATCCTTTACCAGCAATGAACACAAGGGCTTAGTGATTTTAGAAAAATCCTTTATGAATCTCCGGTAGAAACCAGCATGCCCTAGAAAACTTCTAACACCCTTAACATTAACAGGAGGTGGCAGTTTTTGAATAACTTCTATCTTAGTAGTATCAACTTCTAAACATCTATTTGACAATTTATGACCAAGGACAATACCTTAAGTAACCATGAACTGGCATTTCTCCCAATTAAGAACAAGGTTGGTTTCAATGCATCTCTCTAAGACTAACTCAAGATTTCCTAAGCAAGTATCAAATGTACTCCCCACTATAGAAAAGTCATCCATGAAAACTTCAATGATTCTCTCGATCATATCAGAAAATATAGCCATCATACACCTTTGAAAGGTGGCTAGAGCCCCACACAACCCAAAGGGCATACGCCGGTAGGCAAATGTTCCAAATGGGCATGTGAAAGTAGTCTTCTCCTGATCCTCTGGATCAACAGGAATCTGGTTGTAACCAGAATACCCATCCAGAAAACAGAAAAATTCATTTCCAGCAAGCCTCTCAAGCATCTGATCAAGGAAGGGCATAGGAAAATGGTCTTTCCTAGTGGCTGCATTAAGCTTCCTATAATCAATACAGACTCTCCATTTTTTGGCTTTCCTAACTTGGACTTCTTCATTTTTTTCATTCTTTACTACAGTGAAACCTCCCTTCTTGGGGACAACCTGGACAGGGCTGACCCAAGCACTATCTGAGATGGGATATATCATTCCAGTATCTAACAGCTTGATTACTTCCTCTCTCACAACTTCTTTCATGTTTGGATTTAATCTTCTTTGGCATTCTACCCTAGGCTTATGATCAGGTTCCATAGGAATTTTGTGCATACAGAATGAAGGACTAATTCCCTTGATATCAGCTATCGTCTAGCCTATGGAAGATTTAAACTTTTTCAAAACATTCAACAGCTTTTCTTCTTGGGTTGCATTTAGTTCAGCAGAGATTATTACAGGCAAAGTAGAGTTCTCACCTAAAAATGAATATTTAAGATGGGCAGGGATAGGCTTCAGTTCAAGATCAGGTGGTACTACACTCGAAGGAAGACTCTTAGGCCTGGGAGGTCCAAGATCTTCAACATATTTCTTGTAAGGAGTATTAAAAGATGACAGATTTTCAATTTCCAGTTCAGATTCAGAGATAATAATGCTACTGTCCAAGGTAGGTAGTACACTGTCCAGATTTTCCAAATTTGAATTCAGAAGGTTAATCAAAGAAGAATCATCTAATTGTCTTAACAGTTCTCCCTCAGTTTTATCAAAGTATTCAGAAGTGTTGGTGTTAACAAAAACACCCTCAATTTCACTAAGAAAACTCCTAAGTTCAGAAACATAAGACTCTCCTACAACAGAAACTGGACAGTTGTCCAGTTCTGGAATATTTTCCAGTTTGGCTGTTACAACAGAATTTTCAACTTCTAGAACAGACTCACAAAGATTTTCAGCATCAAAAATTCTTTCTTCAACATAAGAATGATTTTCAGATTTTTCAATGAGTTCAAGTTGATTATTATAAGAACATTCAGCTTCAAGAGACCCAATTTTTGAACAGTTTTCAGAATAAGTTGGTTCCTTAATATTTTTAAAAACATTGAACTCTTCTTCTTGTTCACCAATTTTGAAGATCAGTTGTCCCTTAGAAACATCAATGACAGCTCCACCTGTGTCCAAGAAGGGCCTACCCAAGATGATAGGTACCTCTTGATCACACTCCATATCTAGAACAAGAAAATCAGCAGGTAAGAACAATTTCCCAACTCCAACTAGTAAGTCATCTACTCGACCTATAGGATGAGTAAAGTATCTATCAGCTAACTGTAGTATGACCGTGGTAGGTTGAAGATCACCCAACCTCAACTGTCGAAATAGTGAGTATGGGAGAAGATTAATACTGGCACCTAGATCACACAAACAGTTTAGCTGACCAGAATTACCTAGAGTACAGGGGATGACAAAGCTACCTGGGTCTTTCAATTTTGGTGGGATTTTCTTTTGAAGCACAGCACTGCACTCCTCAGTGAGGCTGTAGGTAGAAAATTCTTCAAGGGTCTTTTTATTTGAAACAATTTTCTTTAAAGATTTCAGATAGGATGGGATTTGAATTAAGGCTTGGATAAAAGGGATGTTCACTTGAAGCTTATAAAGAAGACCAAGGAACTGAATAAGTTTAGCCTTGGTATTACTTTGAGGTTTCAGTTTTTCAGGGAATGGGATGGGTGGGGCAAAATTTATCAAAACAGTAGGCATGTCCCTCACCTCTTCAACAACCTTTTCTTTTCCTTTATTTTTTTGATTTTTAAAACAATATTCATCTTTATTTCCAGGTGAAAGGTTCAGATTCTCATCATTTTTGACATCTTTTTGTGAAATTCCAGATTGTGAACAAAGCAGATTTTCATTTGCAGATTCAAACAGTTTCTCATTTCGAGCATTTTTTACAGTTTTTTCAGCAACATTTTGAGTATTCAACCCACTCCTAGTAACAACATCCATGATATTCTCCCTAGGATTTAGTTCAGTGGTACTAGGCAACCTACCTTTATCCCTAGAAGTCAAATCTTTAGCTAATTGGCCAAGCTGTATTTCCATATTTTGCATTCTCACATCAGTTTGCATCTTGTCTGACTCATATTGACTTTTCTGTTTATTAAGTTGAGTCATGTATATTTCCTCTTGTGAGTTTATTTTGTTCAAGATCTGATCCAATTTAGAAGACATTTGATTATCATTACTTCCTTGACCATTTGAAGACTCTCCCCTTTGTTGACTTTGAAAAATTGGTCTTGGTTGGTTCTGATAGTTAGGGGGATTTTGTTGCTTAATGACACCCTGGTCCTTCCATGACAGATTTGGATGGTTCCTATAGCCTTGATTGTTATTATTAGAAAATGGATCTTCTTTTTGAGGCATCCTAGGACCGTAATTAACAAAGTTTGAGGTTTCAGATTGTTGGGCAGTTAGATCAACATTAGGACCAAAACATTCAGAGTGCCCAAACATACCACATTGAGTGCACTGTTGCCTAAGAGATTGATACTAATTCTGGTTTTCAACTTAGTTAACAGATTGTTTTGAATTCTGGTTCATTAATGTTTGAAGTTGGTTAGTGATTTCAGCTAGTTGAGCTTGAGTTTCATTCATTGAACCAGTATTTGAATTGACAGTTCTATTAACTCTTTTTCTTCTTGAATTCTTATGTTGAGAATTAAGAGCCAGATTATTGAAAATTTGTCTCAACTCTTCATCAGTCTTATCAATGTAATTACCCCCAGCAGCTTGATCCACTAAATTCTGACCAGAGGAGGAAAGCCCTTCGTAGAAGGTGTCCATAAGGAGATGTGAAGGGAGTTGATGATGGGGACACTGCCTAAGAAAATCCCTGAATCTATCCCAAGCTTCATGGAAGGCTTCTCCATCCTCTTGATAAAAACTAGTGATTTTAGTTCTAAGTTCTCCTTTTAATCTTTGGGGATAAAATTTCATAATGAATGAGTTATACACTTGATCCCAATTCTCAAAAATATTTTCATCTAGACTTAAAAACCAATTTCTCGCATTCCCTTTAAGGAAAAAGGGAAAAACTCTCATCCTTAGTTCATTTTCAGTAAGTCCTAAAAGTGGAAGTTGCTGCACAGTATTGTAGAAGTCTCTAATGAAGGCCAGAGAGTCCTCATTAGAGAGCCCATTGAATGAAGGCAGCAGAGAAATGTGTGATTGTTTCAGCTCATAATTTCGGGCTCTAGGACTTAATCTAATGGATGATGGGTTGCTTGAAACTTGAGGGAGTTGAAACTCCCTCATCCTAGGCCTTTTGTGTTCATCTAAGAGTTCCAGATGGTTATTTCGAAAGTTATTATTCTCAGGGATTCTATTTTCTGGATTTTCCATTTCAATTTTGTTTTTCCTTCTTAGAGCAGCTAAGTGTTTATCGAGTTCAGGGTTTAGAGGTTCTAATATAACAGCAGATGTTATCGTGCTCATACAAACAGTTGTAGACAGTTTCTAACAGTAACACGCAGAAAGAAAAGTAAATTTTTTTACAGTTTTTCAAAATTTCAATTTTTTTAAGGTTTTTTTAATAAATGTGTTTTTTTTCTAAGAGTTTTTTTTAGCAATGGCTCATGCCCTCCCCGGAAACGGCGCCAAAAACTTGACCTAAACCGTCATTGAAGTCGGTCAAAGTTTAAAATTTATATTCCTACTAACTACTGTATATGTGGCAAGCAGGGTCGAACCCACAGGGAAGGCTATTTTGGCCACTACCTTCTAAAAAAAACACTCAGTAAGCTCCACTTTTGTCAGCAGTGGAGTAGTTTTCTTATCTTTTTTTATATCTTTTAAATTTTTTAATGTTTTTATAAACTGCAACGTAAAACTACAATTCCCTTGAAAAACTCGTGCTACCTACACTAAAACAGAATACAACTGAAAGAAAAATGCAATGAAGAAAATAAGATGCTGATAAAAGACAACAGTAATGAATGCTCGGGGTTCATTCTAGTCTACTGGTTTAAATTGTTTTTCCTTTTCATGTAAAAGTACTGCTTCGTACCACTAAAAAGAGACAACTTACTTCCCTCGCCAGGAGTTAAGTTGTGGAAATTGTTCAACTTAGAGTTCGCCACTCCAAGAAGTTCAACTTCAGACAAATGAATTAAAAAGAACAGCAATACAAACTCTCCGTAAGTACTGAAGTTTTCATTACAAGCTGTTTATTTAAAAGGTGATTCCATAATCAAACTCGCCGAATGATTACAGAGTTCAGAAAATTTAAGTGCATGTGGTACGGAGCAGAAAAGTGTAATTAGAATTGATCTCGCCGATCAATACTAATCACAGAAGAATGAATTAACGAGAAGGATGAAATTGATTACCAGTAGAACTAAAACTCTCCGCGAACTAAAATTTAGCTAACTATAATATTCATTATTAAAGCAGTCATAGGAAACAATTCAGAAACAGAGTATAAGAGTTTAAATCGTGAGGGAGAAGGAACTCTCTAAAAATGCTCTGCTCCTAAGTTCCTGGACTGCACTGCTTAGCATTGTCCCTCGATTGTCTCTCCACGGGTAAGTGTATGAATTTCTCCGTCAATGAATGTGTTGCCCTCGAATCAGAATGGAAGAGTTCGCCCCCAATTTTGCTGCTTGCTCTGCTTTAGTACCTTCCTGTCATTTGCTACATGTCACCGCATGATTCCACCGACTTCATGTTTTACTCACGAACGCACCGCACACGTGCGTTTTTTCGCGACCGAAACATCGCGCAATCTTTTCTCACGTAACTAACTTCGGTAAAGTTAGTTGTAAGTACCTGGACGTGTTTAAGTCCGTTGAATGAACCTGAAAATAAAATAGAATAGATAAATAGAAAAGATGCAAGAAAAAAAATAATTATTTTTAGAGTAAATTGTTACATTACTCGTTACAAATTATTCTTAGTTAATTGATAATTATTTTCTTTTAAATTAATTATACAATTATTAACTGCGATAAAACATAATTTATTAAAGAGCGATTAGTTTAACTGAGTTAATAAAATAATTACTAAGTTATTTATTTTAACACTTAAACTAAGTTATTAAAAATTATGAGCATAAATAATTAAACTAATAATTTAAATTAAATTAATAATTTAATTATTACAATAAAAGAAACATAATAATTAGACTAATTGATTAATTATAAAATTTTAATAAAGTAATTAAATTTATTACTTAAGTTTTTAAATATATTTAAATTAATAAGTATATATTATAGTTTATTAATTATAAAAATTGTACTATAATAAATTAATTTATTATTATCATTTATTATTAAGTTAGTTTTATATTTTAATTTATAAATTATCTATTTATTAAAATTATAATTGTTTTAAATCATTACTCTTATGAATTAAATTATATTATTTGACTTGTAAAAGTTACTTTAACTTTAATTTTACTTTAATTTTCTTTTACCAAAGTTAAAGTTTACTTTTGATTACTTTAAATTTTATATTATGTTTTTTTATTTTTTATTTTTATTTTTTTAATCTTGCTTCTTCCCCAAACCACGGCGCCAAGCAAGTGAGGAAGGGTTTCTTCCTCCTGAAACCGGCGGCTCCCTCCTCTTGCAGTGCGGCGCACAACGGCTTCGGCTCCAAGCGCGGCGTCGAGATCCTCCTCTCTCGGTGGCTTAAGCAGATAGCGCGGCTTCTTGCAGCAGCTCTGGTGCGGAATGACTCCTGCTCACGGCAGAACCAAGCAGTGGCGGGACTCTCTTAACAACAGCACTCCTCCTTTGAACCCCGCAGCATGCAGAATCTAGCAGCGGCATGAGGCGGCAGCGCAGCTCCCCTACTCAGCGCGACACGACAACTGGTTCACCCGACTCCAGTGCATGGCTCAGCAGCTGCCTTCCTCCAGTAGACCGGTGATGGCCTGCTCTTCTCCGGATGGTGCAACAACATTCCAGCTCCTTGCAACAATTCTGCTGCAGCACGACAATCCTCTTCAGCTTTGAACACTGCGATGGTGGACTCTCAAATCACAGCAACAGCTATCCTTCTCCTCGTGGTGGAATCAGCGGAGGCTTCTGCAGTTTATAGTAAGGTGGAAAGAAGGTCCCTCAACAGCGGCGGTTCCTTGCAATAGAGCAGCGGCGGGTCGACCTACGATTTTAGAATTAGAATTTGATTTGTGATTGGTTTTTTCCATTATGATTGTGTGTTGAGAATGGTGGGTGATAACGGTGAGGAAGGAATAAAGGTTTATCAGTGAGGATGATGTGCTGGGGATGTATCGGTGAGAAAAAGCTATCAGTGAGGATTAAGTATCGGTAGCTGAGCTACCGATAGAATAAAAATAATGAAAAAAAACAAACAGTGAGGTTTGGGAAGTGGGGTGATACAACTACTGATAAAGAAAGTGGAAGAGAGACCACCGGAATTAAATGACAAAAACAGTGAAGGAGCTACTGATAGGGAACGTAAAAATGATGAGGCAGATACTGATAGAGATATCAGTGAGGTAGCTACCGATAGATGCCGAGCAGGGTCACTGATACACAAAATAAAAAAAACAGTTACCGGTAGTATTAAAAAAACTCACCGCTAATAAAAACTTTCAGTGACCTTTAAAAAAAATGAAATTGAACATAAATTAAAACTAAAGCATAATATAGTAAAATTAATTATAAGGAAGCTAAATCTAAACACTATTAATTTAAAACATAAATTTTGTTAAACATTAAAACATTAATATAATTAATTGAGAACACTTAATTTATAAACAGAATAAATTTTAAACTAAATTAATAAAAGACTTAAAATTAAAAATAACTGAATAAATTTATTAAAGAGTAGCAGCAGATAACAACACCGGTCACCTAAAAAATCACTGCAAGCTCTTAAATTACCTCATCGGTAGACTAAGACAATTATTAAATAAACTAAAAATTAATCTGCATACATAAAATAATATAATTAATTATTAACAACACTTATTAATTAATTAATTTACTAATTTGAACACATAAAATTAAGGGCGAACCAATATAATTAATTTAAAAACACATATCATTTACTTAAATGACGAACAGATGATTAAACACATAAAATAATAAAATAAACCTATTTTAACATAACTTAATTGAAGGAATAATTAATAAAATGAAGTCTAAATTAATTAAATAGGATTTTGTTAATTAAATAATTGTTTAAATGGATATTAACTATTATAAAGTTAAGCAGATTTATAAAAACCAAAATAAAAACTCACCGCTAAAAGGCTCAGCGGGTAGTATTTAAAGTCTACCGATAAGATATATAAAAGAGCTACCGGTAGAGAAAAAGTATCGGTGACAATGGTCACCGATAAACAGCACCGGTAACCTGCCTACCGGTAGAGAAAAAGGACCCCTGCTACCGATAGTCTGGCAAGCCACGACAAGTTTTATATAACATTAAAAATAAAAATTAAATTAATTAAAAAAACTCAATGATTAATAATAATAATATGTTAAATAAAATAAACAAATAAAGATTTAACTAAACAAATTGAAGATTAGTTATATTAAAAACATGTCAAGAATAAATCAATTAATTTAAGGTCCAAAATTACATAAAATGTTATAAAAAATGAATAATTGACAAATTTAATTATAAAAAATACAAAAGTGCATTTATTTATTAAAAAGTGTTAAAATAATTAAATAAATTGTATAAAATGTAATAAAAAGATGTGGCAAACTGGGTAAAAATAAGGCCACATCAATAATAAACATAAAAACATAAATAAACATAAATACATAAACATATGTATACATAATAAACATAATAAAACATAATAAACAAAACAAAACATAATAAACATAAATAAACATAATAAACACAATAAACACAATAAACATAATAAACATAATAAACATAATATACGTAATAAACATAATATACGTAATAAACATAATAAACATGTGTTTTTTATTTAAGGCATACAAATAAACATTATTTTTGAATATAATTAAATAATTTTATATAAATTAATAATATTTTATATTAAAAATTTTATCAGCGCTACTATTAGAATTTATAAAGTCTCTTTTTTATCAGTGCCTTTTGTTAGCGCTAATAAATGAGGACTTTTACCAGCACTAATATTAGTGCGGAAAAAAGGGTAGATTTATCAGTGTTTTTTTTCTAGTGCTGATAAAATCCACCCTTTTATCAGTGCTTTCTGATTAGCACTGAAAAAAATCAAGAGCTTCCCTTGCCAACATTTCTGGTAGTGGTGCCCCAATTTTTTAATATTCAATAGAATTTCATCCTTGTTTAAGGGGGTCTTTTTGCCCGTTTTCATTGGGGGTTAAATTTATTTCTAGGGCTTACATTCATATTAATTTTATAGTTTTGAAATTTTATCATTTTTCACAATGTACTATTATTTATAATCAAATATATAATAATATATACATATTTTTATATATTCACCCATAAAATTTTAATATTATAAATAATTAATTAAGCATATTTACATATAAAATATTTCTCAATATATAATCCTTAACTAAATAAAAATTAATATCAATTTTATTTAAAATAAAAATGTATGAATATTTATATACATGTATATATACAATTAATATATATATAATGTTTATATATATATAAATATATTTGAGTGTGTATTGACAAACATATATATGTTTATCTACATATTCTAATATATGTATATAAATATTAATATATAATATATGTAAATAAATATAAATATGTATAATTATATTTATAGATGCACACACACATATAAATATATATATTTATATATGTATGTCTTTATAAACACACACACACACCAAAAACAAATTATATATATATGTATATATATATATATGGATAAAAAATTTAATGAAATATATAAAAATATATAGATATATCATAAAATGAAAAAGAAAACAATATAGGTGAGTGGTAGAGTTGCAGGTGCATTGGGAGGAGGTCTCAAGTTCGAAACCTAGCCAAGGTAAGGGCACGCGGGTGCGTGAGCAGGTGCCTAGCACCATTAAAGGGGGTGGTTTGCATTGTTAAAGGGGGGTGAGGGAGGCTAGAACTGTTATAATGGGGGTTAATCATTGATAACAGGGGGTGTTTCACCCTTCGATTTGTTGAAAAAAATATTGTTTTTTATTTTTTTGACCATTATCGGTGCTTTTTTTAGTACTGATAAAAGGGGTCATTATCAACGCTTTTTTTAGCACTGATAAAAGGGACCCCCTTTTAATATTGTCTCGATTATCAGTGCATTTTAGCACTGATAAAGTATTTTTTAGCACTGATAAAACCCAATTTTGTAGTAGTGAAATGTTTATGAGGCTTTCTGGTAGGTGGGTAAAAGATGTAAAAAAATAAATCTCAAAAAGGAGGTTTTATTTTAAAGTATAAAGCATGCTATCAAAATATAAGCTCTATGAAATACACCTATGGTGACACACATGTCATATCACCATTCTCTAAAGCACAAAGTGGGCACATAATACAAGTAATCATAATGAATGAATCACCCTCTCTTGATTTTTGTATTCTGTTTTATTTTTATTTTCCTTTTTAAAAGTTACACTTAAGTAAATTCCCACATCCACTATCAAACCACATACTATCAAAATTTTATCGGTTTAATAAAGGTTATTTTTGATCATCCTAAGATACAATCTTTTTTTTTCATTTTTTACAAGAGAGGTGAATAATACAGTATAATGAAATCATGAAATCCCCACAAATCATAAGAAAAAATCCCCAAAAAGTTCTCCTCAATGAAGTATGTCCCCATCCACCATTGACAACCTCTCCCCCACACTTATTATTTTAAATATCATACAAAAAACTGAGGGTAAGGTACGAAAGGATATGATACGATTGAAACATGAATCTTTTCCTATAAAGTTCATTCATGGATTCTACAGAAAAAAGAAGGATAAATTTAATATGAGTCAAAGTATAAAGGGATAAGAAATATAATGCCTCAATCATATAAAATGTGGTTAGGTTCATTCATAACACTGATAATATTAAAATAAAGTTCTAGAATATGTCATGGTCGAGTATCTCAAGAAATATAATATAGAAAAAATATGAAATATTGGTTTAGAAATTATCACGGGAATGAGATGAATCGTTGGGAAAATCACTTAAAACAATGCAATATGAATGAAAATATCATAAATTCAAGGAATGATAAATCTCAGAAAAAATTCATTTAGAAAAACCAATATGTCCCCTTAATTCATTATTTATCAAATCTAAATCTCTATGTTTATCTTGATTAATTCATCCCCCCCATTTTTCATATTCAAATTTATTGGAAAATAAGTTAAAAAACATGTCATCAAAATTATCTTAATTTGTTTTATCTCTCCTATTTCAGTTTATTAAACGAGGAATCAATTACGAGGCATGCAATTATTTTTAAAATCATTATTCTAAAATAATGTGGAGAATAAAAATGGAAAATACAGAATTGAAACACATATTTTACTTTAAATGAATATCATTAGTGATTTTTTTGAGGTTATATTTCTCTAAATCGATGACGTGTATTGAATCAATTTCACAACATGAATTGGTTTCACGACATGAGTTGGTTCTGTAACTTTTTTTCATGCATCATTATAGTGTCTTGATGGTCCAAAAAAATCAAAACACACATGTGAATGTATAGTTCATTTTCAATGAAATTTCAATGATTTGGGGGAGAGTGTATTCTCTTAGAAATATAAAAATAAAAAACCTAAAAACTTAGGTTTCCTCCCTGAAGCACTTTTGTTTAACGTATTGGATTGACCTTATTGCTTTTAGCTTAGGTGGTGGATGATTGAAAAGATTATACCTAGTTAGGATCCATAAATGGTATCACCTATGACTTTTCCACATAGGCTGAACCCTTTCCTTATTTGAAAATCAACGTGAATTTTCCTTCTTGTAGTACTTACAAAATTTAGATCCAACGGATCCAACATTTATTTTTCAAAACAAAAAATACAAACTTCATGTCGTGCACCATCCGAACCTATTGGCCTTTTTCAATGTTTAATGCAACATTTGTCTCTCTATCAATAGTGTTTTTATCTCTAAAAATCTCATTTTTCTTTTCATATTTTAATTTTCCTTCATCGGCATGGATAGTGCATACCTATCGTTGTTCTTCTAAAACGAAATCATATTTGACTTCATACGTTTGGTATTCTTTAAAGTCACCATCATTAATGTCGTAGTTCTTTATTTCCTGGTGTTTGATGAAACTAACATTCTCACTTCCTACTCTCAGAAACAACTCACGGCCTTGTACATCAATCAGTGTTGTTATAGTTTCTAAAAATAGTCTTCTAAAAATAATAGGTGTCTGCTCCTCTTCCAGAACAAGAATGAAAAAGTCCATGGGGAAGATAAAATTTTAATCCTTGATTAGAATGGATTCAATATTTCCTCATGAGAATTTTTTTACGATGTTTTCATAGGCTATGGTCAAATATAATTTATATTTTACTCCTAATGCACCCTATTTATGGACTAGAGTAGTATCTTAAGTAGAATAGTTTGGGAGTTTCACTATTCCTAGCACTTAAGTATTTTTGTTGTTTTTTTCTTAATTTTTAAAACAATGAGAACAATAATAAGTGGTTTTTTGAGATTTGATCAATGAAATAAATAAAATATAATGGAAATGTTGGAAGGATGGATACAATAATGAGGTGCATCCATGGATTTGACCTTGTGACCCTTCCTTATCTCACAACATTGACCCTTCGATTCTGTTCTTTTTGGGTGACAATCTATAAGAACATAATTATTTACTTGAGGAATTGAATCCTTTATTTTAGATAAATTTTTAGTTTAAATATTTAAATATGGCCTAATCTGAATGTTTGTATAGGTCATGGAGGTTTCAAGGGTGTCTGAGCCTAGTTTGGAGCCTAGAACCCAGCTTTTGGATTAAAAATTATCTGGCACACACTTAGAAGAAACCAAGTGGGGTTGGACGAAAAGTTTCTACAAACCACATGAGGCTAGATAAAGGAAGGATACATGCCATGTGGTTTGTTAAACCATGTGACATGGGGTGCACGGTCGTGATAAAATGTATGCAATTTTGACAGTGGATTTTTTCACAGTTTGTGAACGGTTAGTCAGACACTGAGGGGTGCCCTTCCCTATAGTTAGTGTGCATGGTTGGAACAAGGTTTAACCATCCTTATTAACAAACCGTGTATCATTGTAACTCTTGGTAAATTACCATTTACCCCTAATTAAATCTATTAAACCAAATTCTATTTCACTCTTCTTCTTACAGACAACACCCTTCATTTGAGAGCTTCCCCTGGGTGACTATTCTAGGATTTGCTGTTGACTCTCCATCTAGTTTCTGAATAAAAAACCAATGGTCTCATTGGACCCACAACCATAATATCTCAATTCTTTTTTAATATTTCATCATTCTTCTTGGTATTTTCTGTGTTATTTAGGTGCATGATAATTTTATCTATTAATATGTTCTCAGTCAGTTCTTCAATTTTCTCTAGATCTTAGTCAAATCAGGAGCTGAGACTGGATGAGTTATCTACTATGGACCTACATTAGGTGGTATCATGCCTTTTGTTTAATGTCTAGTGTTTATATATTCCATTGTTCCATCCACCCCATTCGTAGAGAATCACCTTGAAATGAATTTAAATTCTTGAATTAAATTGATAGGCAAGGCCAATGTAATTAAATAATACATCAATGATGTTTACGGTTTATGAAACATGATTTAGAACCACCCCTTGGGTGATTTGATAATTAATTGGACCACCATGGGTGGATTTTACAATTGGATACCTTTGAGGTGTACCTATTTACCCCTTATCATGGGATGTCTAATATTGAATTGTCATTTATAATTGAAATGATAAATTGAATTGATAAAAATAGGGAATGAATTCCATAACCCTAAAATCTTGACATGTATTGGTTGATTAATCATGATATTCTTGTTATAATGATTTTCCCATGTGAGTAATAAAAAGGTTAACATTCTTAGATTAGCCATGCCTTGAGCCACCTTTTGAGCTGAGTATGGTTTGAATTAAATAAGGTGATGACCTTGAATTGATTAAATAAAATTGTTTAAATGTTATTGATTTTAGTAAATGATTATATTCATTGGGTGACACATGGATTCAATTACGAATTCCATGTATAGACTCAATTGTATTGTACCTTGCTTATGCCTGAGCGACACTTGGACTCCTGATATGGATTGAAAAGGACATACTCATATGGGCTGACTATTATATGGAAAGCCATACTTGTAATTCTATGTGGATTCACAATGATGGACTCAAAGGTAATTTAATAATATATTCCATGGGTGATATTTGGGCTCCATTAGTGGACCAACAAGGATGAACTCGAGTGACAATGATTTTATACTACAACTAGAGCGATGATTGGGTTCTTTTGGATCACCATGGATGGGCTTGTAGGATGTTGGTTTATATTATAACTGGAGTGATAACTAGATTCCAAATTAGGAATGCCAAGGAAGGGATCTGATTCATAAATTATTAACGAATGGGATGGTTTATATGAAACATCATCCAATCCAAAGCACAAGCTTGGATTCAGTCTTGACTTACACTTTATGGATAGACTATTTAGGTATCCTTTGTTTACCTATCTATATGGGGGATGTTGGCCTATGCTCCATGTCATGAGACTTATTAATTAAATGAGGTAGAATGATTAAATGAACTTTATTATAAATGAAACAATCCTAACTATTACTTCAAACACTTATTTCTTAAATGAAATTAATGTAAATGAATTGGTTGCAAAATGAGAACCTAGAATTTATAGGATTATTACCTTCATTACCACCTTGCTTATTCTATTAATGCATGCAATCTGTTATATATATATTCATTGACTAGATAGAACATGACCTTGGGTGTTTTCCTACTTGGATTTAGTCTCACACCTTGATCGGGCCACCTTGGCTACCTGAAAAGACTATATGTTTTCAGGTATGGATAAGGGAAATCACCTTACTACAGGTTCTTGATTGTTGCAAGGAGCAGGAGAGCATGAGGGCAAGTTGAGGCTAAATGATGCTAGTTGGAATACTTTTTTACCTTTTTTACTTTTGATACATGTATTGTATTGTACTAAAGTGTACCTATTTCATTTTTTTGTAGAGACATATGACTGGAAATTATATATTTTATTTTCAAAACCTGGATTTGAGGATAAGCGGTAACCACAGAGTTCACGCGGGATACCGAAATACATGTTCATACCAAATTTGAAATTCAAAACACACAACCCAAGGAGGCCTCGAGCCAAGGGCCACCCGCGACAGCCAGAGTCTTGTCGCCTGTATCCACAATCATCTCCTGCAAATCTCCATCATTGAACTACCGTTATCTTCAACACCATCCAATGTCGCCGGTGCTCGTGACCAAAGCAAACTAAACCATAGAACAATTCAATCCTAGATGAAAAACAGATCCAATGTCGACGCTGCAAACACCGACGGGAAATTATTCATACCTCCACACCAGAACCATCAACATCTATGATCACAGAAGGCCACTGAAGCTCGTATCGAGGCCTATAATCGCCACCTGGAACACCATGGAAAAAATAGCGCACATCCCAGAGTCTCCTTGAAACCATCACAACAATCCAACCTAGAGAGAGGTGAAGGAACATGAAGCCACAACACCGATGAATCGGATATGGCCTCGATAGAGAAGCATCTTTCAAGGACCTCTAACCTGAAACCTCGAAGAAACGAAGAGGTTGGATACAAGACATGTATCTGGGAAACCCACGAGGCTGGACCCGCACATCCCAAACCTTCTAGAGAAGAACCGATGCACCAGGACATAGTGGGGTCGGAAACGTGTCCAACTAGGAGGGCATGGTAGGGGAGGAGCCGACGAGGACTCCACCAGGGGCCAAGGCTGCCAAAGGAAATAGACGGGAGCAAAGGAGAGGGGAAATATGAACAAGGAATAAGGAAGGGAAGGGAGAAAGGGAAGGGAAGAAGGAAGAAGAGGGAATCGGGGGGAGACGATGCTGGAGACGGTGCAAGCCTCCCCCCTAAAAATTGATCGAAGGAACCCTAGAGGGAGAGAGGAAGGAGACAGAGCCGCTCAGAGGCCCATTGTAGAGACATATGACAAGTTTCATCATCAATGTATATGAGACTCCTTCTAGTTTTGTTTATATATATTCCTTTCATGTTCATTTATCATCTATCTGTATGATTTGTTTCTTTTGTTAATTTAATGTTATTGATATTCCATTGTGCTACAATCTAGTGATGAGGGAATAGTCTCCCCACTGAGACACCTATACCCTCACTGCTAGTCAGTAACCTATGGTGTTTGGGGAGATGTGTTTGATGCCACGTGACCAACTGGGTTCAGGGTACTATTGAGTGGTATCTAGGTCTTGGACATCACAAAGTGGTATCAAATAATTATTTTCTAGTTTACTATCTTATTTGGCTATAATAGAAAGTTATATGAAGGAATATGAATTTATTAATGAGTTGTGCCTGGGAATAGCTAACCCACATATAGGAAAAAATTAAATTTCCTCAAATTAAATTGTTGTTTGACATATTTGGGATATTACAATATATTTGATTCAACCGTTGGGAGATGAACTTGATTTTTAATGTTATTATTGATATGATTGTGTGTTATTATTTGCTATAACCCGATGAGATGAGGGTATTCCATCTCATGCATAATTTAGAAACTTTATGAGAGTTACATTCCAAGCATTATACCATTCAATTTAGAATGTATCACTTGTTGTATTGTCATTATGGTTATAAATTCTATTGTGATGGACTTTTTTGGAGTGGGATATGGAGAGAATTAGATGGACACCATACATTGGTTCCTGAGGAGTATGGTCCCCATGGATATGAATTTGGGGAACCATTTGGTTTAACCTATTTAAAATTGAATGTGATGTAAATGTGAGAAAAATGAAATGGGAAATAAGTAAATGGGAATAAAATGGGAACTTGAGTTTATTATAGTAGATAACTGGACCAATGCTCGACCTTAGTAGTGGGAAGTAGTTAGTTTCTCTAGCTTTTATGTGACCTGTATATCACCCAGACCTAACTCTAGGAGTAGGTAGAGGGGCATGTTCTTATATAAGAAGGCTAATACCTATCTTACTTTAGTATCTACGGTTTTGAGCTATGAACTTTGATAATGATCTCAAACTGAGGTGTGTGTTTGGCATTATAGAGGCATTCCACTGCAACAACCTCTAGTCGTACACCTGGAGGGTGGAGACGACCACACTCTAGTGGTGGTGGGACATGGTCTACCCATATATCCTACAATAGTTAAAGTTTCTACACCAATAGTTTTACTAGACATAGGTTCCGAGGTATAGTTTTGCATTGGGTTATTGCACTTTATGCCGACCATTTAGGGAGCACCACGACCTACCCTGACTATGCCAGAGTTGACGCATGAGTTCCAACAGCATCATCAAATCATGTTTTAAGGGGATAGAAGACCAGAGGCTATAGAGTCGTGGCTAGACTTTATGATATCTATCTTTGAGAATCTAGATATGCCTCTTGAGCGAAGGGTAATGCTTGCTATGTATATGTTGCGCGATTCCACCAAGATATGGTGGTATGTTATTACTTAGATGGAACACCACTAGGAGATGGATTATAGGGATTTTAATATGGCCTTCTATGAATAAATCTGTTCTAGGATGTTGATGAATTATAGAACCTAAGAGTTCATTCACTTGGAGTAGGGTGCATTATTAGTGATGGATTATTTTGCCGATTTTACTATGCTTCAGTGATTCACACTTATTTTGATGGGTGATGAGTTATCTAAAGCTAGGAGATTTGAGAATGGTCTCAGGTATGATATATGATAACAATTGAATGTATTTCGAATGACAATCATTTCTGGAATAGTGAATTATGCGCTTATCATAGACTGTAACCTAAGAGAGGTTGAGGGTGTGAGCCAGGGCGGTACGACATTTAGTCCTGGTACTGCATTGAACAGTAGTAGGATGTGTCATCAATAGTTTTCAATTGGTGATATTAGAAGTCAAACCACATACTCAGGTAGCTAGGTGAGGTTCTACCAGAGGGGTAGGCCAGGATATATGAGGCCACAGTGTGTGAGGGACCTAGTTGAGTGCTAGTCCTGCGACAAGATGGTTCATCTATAATGATTCTACAGAACTTTTCCTCTGACAGCCAGTGAGATAGGGTCCAAACCAACTCCACATTCTAGAGATGGGTTAGTATCTTCTCATCAAGCAGGCAGATGGAGAAGAGTTGGCTGATCAGGCTGAGGTGGTGGTCGTGGCTATGGTAGTTAGACCCCAGTTTTACAGGGATTGTAGGGTGGATCTACTTACAGTATCCAGGAAGTATCATAAGGCCTTGGTTCAACCAATATATAAGTTGTGCAAAAAACCCCTTAGGAGTAGGATACCAAGGAGGTACTATTATAGTAGCCTCTCCTTAAGTTTCTACTCTTTTTGATACAAGATTTTCTCATATATTTATATCTATGCCCATTGTGTAGTGCATTGGGATTAGTGTTGAGAATTTTGACGGTGTTATGATGATTAAAACTCCATTGTGGAGAGAATTGGGATCAATGTTTTTCCCTTATCTGAAATTATGTACTACATAAATAATATAAAAAAATATTATAATTTCATGAAACGTATAAGAAGAGGATGGGGGGACTTAACTCAAATAGAGATGTCACATCCAAAGAAAAAAAATCGGGCATGCCTTATAAATCCTAATATATAGAGTTTTTGAGACCTCATCTTCGTCTCCTCATCTTAATTTTCCACGCAGGCGTCCATTATACTTCATTGGTGATTTCATTAAGAATTTTTATTGCATTTATACACAACGTGGATTATTAAATAGTGATTTAGTGAGTGAAAAATACAAACATGGTTTCACCAGCACCTTAGGATCTCCTTAATTCAGGGTTTTTGTTTTCATAAAATGGAAATAAAATTAACTACCCTAATACCCCATCCCACATATTCTCCACCTCAAATCCCTAAATCCCCCCACTACTATAGATATGGCATTTAACATAATGTAAAATGGCTTTTAACAACATTAAAAAGGGCTGTTAACCTCAACAATGTTAAATGGAGGGTCCCCTTTATCATAACTAAAATGTGATGATAAAGGGGTTCCTTTATCAGTGCTAAAAAAACAAAGATAAAGGCCACCCTTTATCAGTTCTAGTTTAGCACTGATAAAGGCCCCACCTGTTGTGGTGTGATGATTGTATAATAGCACACTGTAGAAACCTGTAACCAGTACACAAAATATATAATTTAATTGAAATTAATTTTACGTCAAGAATAAAAAAAACACTAATATATACATTTAAATTAATGTTTTGTATAATTAAATTTATAATTACAATATAAAAAATTTAAAATCATTAATTATTCATCGACTTTGGAACCTCTGGTCCCCTATCAAAAAGTTCTTCCCATGTTATCCATTTCCAAACAAATGACCTTAACATGAGCAAAAGAATCCACCTATATAAGAAAAAAAATATTGTCAGTAATATTATAAATAAAAAAATTAAACATTAATATGAAAGAATACATTAAAAAATGTCAATTTTAAATTAAAAAATGCACTTGGAGTTATATCGGTCACACCGTGCATTGTATTGAGGTGAAGTTGATTCCAACATGTCACAAATAAGTTATGGGTCATTATTCTAATGTATCAAAACAATTTGAATGCAATTTATCAATTTTTAGTGTGTCAATTTTTATTTTTTATGGAAATTAATGAAAATTTTAAATAAAGACACACTTGGAGTTATACCAGTCACACCATGTGTGGGATTGAGGTGCTTCTGATTCCTTCACGTCACAAAGTACTTATGGATTATTTTCCTAAATTATCAAAACAATTCGAATGTGTTTTCTAGGTTTTCATTATGTCACTTGTTTTTTACAAAAATGTAATTTCAAACTAGAAACACTAACTTTGAGTCATACTGGTCACATCATGTATCATTTTGACATGAGACTACTTCTTATGTGTCAAAAATTACTTATTAATTGTTTTATTAAAATATCAATACAATTAGAGTGCATTTTATTTTTTTTAGTGAGTGACATACGTTTTGAACTAAAATATCAATTTTAAACTGATAATGAGAAATTTGAGTCATACCAATCACACCGTGCATCAGATTGAGGTTAAAGTGATTCATACACATCCCAAATGACGCATGGATAATTTTAATAAATTATCAAAATTATCCGAATGTGTTTTCTCATTTTTTATATGTCACTTGTTCTTTTTGTTAAAATTAATGTCAATTTAAAATAAAAAGACACACATGGAGTCATATCAGACACACTGTGAATCAGATTGAGGTGAGATTTATTCATACATGTCAAATATGACTTATGGATCATTGTACTAAAGTATCAAAATAATCCAAAATCATCTTCTCATTTTTGAGTAGGCCAGTTTTTCTTTTTACTAAAATTGATGTTTATTTTCAATAAAAACATGCAATTGGAGTTATACTATTCACATCGTGCATCAAATTAAGGTGTGGGTAATTTCTAAACATCCCAAATGACTCATGGATCATTTCAATAAAGTATTAAAACAATATTAATGCATTTAATATGTTTTTAGTATGTCACTTGTTATTTTTCCTAAAATTAATGTCAAGTTAAAATAAAATGACGCATATGGAGTCATATTGGTCATACCTTGCATCAAAGTGAGGTACAATTGATTCCTAAAAATCAAAAATGACTTATGTATCATTTTCCAAAAGTATCAAAACAATACAAATGATTTATCTTGGTTTTGAGTAGGTCAGTTTTCCTTTTTACTAAAATTGATGTCAATTTTAAATAAAAAGGCACACTTAGAGTCATATCGGTCACACCATGTGTCTAATTTAGGTGTGGTTGATTCCTATACGTCTCAAATGAATTATGTATTGTTTTCCTAAAGTATAAAAACAATCCAAAAGTGTTTTATTTTTTTAGTAGTACAATTGTCATTTTTACTAAAATTGTTGTAAATTTTAAATTAAAAAATGCACTTTTAGTCATATAGGTCTCACTGTGCATCGGATTGAAGTGTGGGTGATTCCAACACATCCCAAATGACTCATATATCATTCTACAAAAGTATAAATGCAATATGAATTTTTATACTTGGTTTTTAGTATGTCACTTGTTTTTTTGATAAAATTAATGTCTATTTAAAATAAAAAAGACACACTTGGAGTCATATCAGTTACACGGTGCATCATATTGAGGTATGGTTGATTCCTACACATAAAAAATGATCATGGATCTTTTTCTTAATTTATAAAAACAATATAAATTCATTTGATCAGTTTTGAGTAGGTCAGTTGTCCTTCATACTAAAATTTATGTCAATTTTAAATATAAAAGACACACTTTGAGTCATACCAGCCACACTGTGCATTGGATTGAGGTGAGGCTGATTCTTACATGTCCGAAATGACATATTTATTTTTCCCTAAAGTATCAAAAAAATATGAATCTATTTTCTTAGTTTTGAGTAGGTCGGTTTTCCTTTTTATTAAAATTGATGAAAAATTTAAATAAAAAGACGCACTTGGAGTCATATCGATCACATCGTTCATGATATTGAGGTGCGGTTGATTCTTACATGTAATAAATGAATCATGGATAATTTTAATAAGGTATTAAAACAATCCTAATGTTCTTTATTAGTTTTTAGTATTTCACTTGTTCTTTTTGCTAAAATTAATGTCAATTTAAAACAAAAAGACACACTTTGAATCATATCGGTCACACCATGCGTCGGATTGAGGTTTTATTGATTCATGCATGTAAAAAATGACATATGGATAATTTTTCTAAATTATCAAAATAATTCAAATGCATTTTCTCATTTTTGATAGGTTAGTAGTTATTTTTAATAAAATTAATGTCAATTTTAATTAAAAAAATGAACTTTGAGTCATACCGGGAACAATGTACATGAGATTGAGGTTAAATTGATTCATACACATCTCAAATGACTCATAGATCATTTACATAAAGAATAAAAATAATAATTTTTTTATTGGTGTTGAGTATGTCAATTGTCATTTTTACTAAAATTAATGCCAATTTTAAATAAAAAGATGCACATTGAGTCATATCGGTCACACCATGCAACAGATTGAGGTGTGGGTTATTTTTAAATGTCAAAAAAGACTCATGGATAATTTTTATAAAGTATCAAAACAATATGAATGTTTTTTCTCAGTTTTCAGTATGTCACTTGTTCTTTTTTACTCAAATGTTATTTTAAACTGGAAACAAACACTTTGACTCATGTCGGTCACATCATGTATCGATTTTAACTGAAAAAAATTACTACATGTCACAAATTATCTTTGATAGATGTCCTAAATTATCATGAAAACTAGAGAATGTTTGCTCAGTTTTTAGTGAGTGATAAATTTTGAAATAAAATGTCGATTTTAAACTGATAACATACACTTTGAGTCTAACCAGGAAAATTGTGTATCAGATTCAGGTGTGGCTGATTCCTAAAAGTTGAAAATGTAATATGGATAATTTACATAAATATCAAAGAAATATGAATATGTTTTATTAGTTTTAAGTATCTCATTTCCATTTTTTATTAAAATTAATGTCAATTTTAAATAAAAAGAAGCACTTGGAGTCATACTAGTCAAACCGTGTGTCAGATTGAGGTACGTTTGTTTTATACACATCCCAATGTTTTAAAACTACAATAACTATCAATGTTTTCCCGATTACCATTTCCTTTTTTTAAATAACAACACTTCATATTGAGTTGATGTTCTTATCTGAAAATCCATTCTCGTTGTTGAAAACCAGAAGAGTATAGGAATCTCTTCTTCCCATTATATCATAAGAATTACCCACAATGGGTATAAGTGCTTCCTCTACTCTTCTATTTTTTAACAATTAGAAAGGTTTTTAGCTAAGAACATTGAATCAATATGCAATGTTAGCAGCTCGACAAAGAAAAGAAACGGAAATCATGGTAACACTGGTAGAAAGGAACATGTTATCTCTTTTGTGGCTTGTTGCAGATAGTTGAAAGCAAAGTCTGACTTCAAAAAATATCTATGAAAAAACTAAATAAGTATTAGATAAAAATGATACGGAAATTAACATAAAAATATCAGATAAAATGATGAAAAAATAAGTAAATAAGAAGTATGAATTAACCTTTTCATGATGGTTGTATACATTATTGACCAATTTCCTTGTTGTCATTATCTTAGTTGCAGCCTCTAAGTGAAATATCTCACGAGCATAAGAAAATTTGAACAAACCACCCCAACACAAACAAAGGAATCCACCTATATAAGAAAACAATTATTATATGAGTAATACTAAAAAAAAATTAAACATAAATAGGAAATAATCCATTACTTATATTAAAGTCATATATTCATGCTATTTGTGTAAATTCTACCATCAGGTATGCTGCCCATTCATTTCTAAGAAATTCTATATCGTCTTGTGAATAATATTTTTTTCAGCAGTCATATTTGTATGGGAAAAATAAAAATACACAAAGGATTAATAAATATTTTATATGAAATAGTAATTATCTTCGAAAATACCTCTTTAGGGATACTATTTTATTGATGGAATATGATCTCTGTCATAAATTTACAAACATAATAACCAAAATATTTTCCATTTTTTTGTTTAGTACACTTAAAAAATATTGATGAAAATAAATAATTTTTTTTGATATGTGTTTGTATAGTGAAATATTATTATATATACCATGATACTTGTCAAGTTTTAGAACTTTTTAGGGTCCTGATGCGCATGAACTATCCTTATTCCATGATTTTCATGATATTTATACACTGCTGTATCATAACATAATTATAAATGAAATATAATATAATATATATAACTTAGTTCTAAAACATTGGATGTAGAGTATTAAAAATTGATAAATGTCATCATGTGTGGTTGGTTTGTTGGCTATCCATGTAATGAATCCCGGAAATAAATCTTTGGAGTATCTAATTTGAGCGCAACAAGCATCCAACATTTCCTTAAAACATAAAAAGGAATAAGTAATGAATGAAATGAAAACATATTTTATATGATTAAATTATATTGTTTTACCCCTAAATCATTGGTATTAAGAAGATTCTATCATCCATATGTTTTATTCCAAAAGATTTAGCCAGTCCTGCCACTATTTCATTCATTTTTTTTATTATATTTATTTTTGTTATGTAAAGGTGACGTGAGGATTAATGATTCCAAAAAAAATTCATGGGTAAATCCCTTCAATTGGTATTGATATATACACCTGGAAAAAATATGAAATCTATTTAGTCATAATTAACATAGTATATTAGATTTGGGAAAATAAAATCATAAAAAAATACCTCATGCATACATTTACAACTGAGGCTCTTAGACATTCATAGTTAAGGATTTAATTTACATTCTAAAAAGTAATGTAGTATGTACCTACCTTTCCATACATTTTTATTCAAAATATACTATGTGACTACAACCATTTTGTAACTTTTTATATGCATGAACCTTAAATGTTAGTAAATGTGGATATTGAATGGGTGTGGAAAATGTGATTTAGGAAGATCCTTTCAATCAGTTGGTTGATCCTTTCGGTGGTCTTGAGTCAACCTTTCATTTCACCCATTCCCATTGTTTGTATTTAATAAAATTCATCGGTTCAAACCTTTTTCCATTAATTGTTAAATGTTTTTTCATGAAAAATAAATTTGAAATGAATACCTCCTTGTCAAAATGTGTTTTTGCAAGATCAGACAGCCATGCGACAAATGTTCTTGTAGCTTGGCTGGTCGTATGAATACCTTCTTAATCATGTGGAACTGGAATCTCAACACTCGAATCTTGAGATATGATAATCATCACTCTCATATGACTTGTTGGAAGTGGTATGTTGTGTAGCCTATCATCTTAGATATTAATCACCATAGCCCTTACTACAAGGTGAGGGTGGGTGTGGATAAATATAAATCATAGTCATTTTCTCCCTGTATAATATCAGTAAATTAAAGTTATCAGTGTTTTTATAATTCAAATTTCATTGAAAAAATTATTAGAATATTGATTACCTCAACTAAGAAAACTCATTGAAAAAAATGGAAAGCCTTAAATCCAGAGGGGGCGGGGACCAGATCTTCACAAAAAATATGGTCCTGAAATTGAAGTCGTTCTGAAATTGGATCTATATTTTCATATGACTCCTTAAGAATATGGTATTGAAACCATATTTCATCAGGTCTATGAATTTGATTCAAATATCTTTTAAAATGAAATAGATATTGGTTAATGTATGATGTACATTCTTGAAAAAAATGCAACGTAAAGCTACAATAATTTGATCTTGCATCAAAACATGGAATTCACGTGATTTCAAACCCTTTAATTTTAAATCAATCATTGAAAATATTTTATTGACATTCTGTGAATACCCCTCTTTAACCATTATGTCATTAAAAAAGTTTCAAAACTGATATCTCTCCTTCCTGGAAAGAGTGTAAGTAGCTGGGGGAAGAAAAGATCATTTTCACCCTTCACTAGATCCTACTCTTCCTATATTCCCATGTCAACCATGACCAAACAAGACTTAATTCTGTCCTTTATTTTTTCGGGTGCATCTAGTAACATTCTAATTACACTATCACATACATTTTTTTTTCAACATGCATAACATCAATAAAATTTATGATGTACAACCAATTCTAGTATAGTGATTAAGAAAACTAATCTTTTTTTCCAACCAGTTTTCACTAGGTTTTTTTAAAACGGTTTACAAAAATAAGTGTCCACATATTTTAAATTCTCAAATAGTTAATCAACTATTAGTGGAGATGGTGTTGTATGTTCTTCTTAACTTCCATCGAATGATGTTGTCCAGGATTGTTACTTTTTTTGCAGGGGTATAAATCTGTAATGTCCAAGAAACACAATCTTCGATGAATATCTCAATCTAATTTACTATGTACCTTGTTCTCAAAATGGGAAATCCTTGAGTTCCTTTAATTCTATATCATAACAAATTTCCATAAGTAGGAAATTCATTTATCATCCCATACAACATTACTCTCAATGTTAAATCTTTATTTCTATAAGAATCATACAATGTAACACCTGAAACCAAAAATAATTTCAAATCCTCAATCAATGGAGCCCAATAAACATCAATATCATTTCATAGTTGTTTTGGTTCTCATATAAGCACAAATAACATGATGTATTTTCATTTCAGGTATAACCACGATAGAAAGTTATAATTTTCCAACATAACTGTCTATGTACTGTGAGTGTTTCATTGAAAACCAAAAGGATTCACTCCATCTATAGATAATGTAAGAATAAGTTTTCTCATATCGTTTCCAAATTCAAGATACTCATGATGCATTTTATTCCAATGAGGAGAGTCTGTTGGGTGACATAGTTTCCCATGCTTGTTTCTTGTATTTTCATTCCACATCAATTTCTATATATTCTCCTCACTTTCATATAGGCTCATAATCCTTGTAATGATTGGAAAGTACCATACAAATTTAATAGGACCCAATTCATCTTTCTTGTATCAATAAGAACCACAGTTTGGGCTTAAAAGTTTTTTGGTCCTTTCAAAATAGTATACAGTCATTCAGGAAGGCATCTATTATTTCAAAGATAAAACCCCTCAAGTGTAGCATTCATTTTTTCATCAAATGTTTGTCTAGGAAGCTCATTATCTTCTAGGATCACATCATTCAAGAGAGAAAGTAGTAGTAAAATTGGTTTCACTCCATCTGTTCTCTAATTTAAAATTATAGAGGAAAATGTAGTATATTTGGTAAAATAAAATGTAATGTCTCATAAATTCCATGTAATTTTTTATTTATATAGAATTATTCTAAGACTGTACGCTCTGACAGAACCTGATTTCGAGGCCCGGTGAGCCTGAAACGTAATTTTTAACCTTTTTAAGGTACGTTCAGTAAACATGAGAGTGTGATTTTATATCATTTGAACTGGTGCTCAGATAATAAATATGAGGGTATCATTGAACTCAGAATGAAGAGATTCACCTAGAAATGACTTAACTTCAGACGGTAAGGGCCAAGTGGAAAAGTTATTTTTCAGACTTTCCGAGAAAAATAATAAAATAATTTAAATGAATTATTTTATTTATTTACTCAACGTTGGGTGGAGGATGGTGATGTTGTAGTGCAATGACCAAGAATTGATGAGGTGCATTAATGAGGCTCATTAATGGACCATATCACGTGGCATAACAATGCAATAAAGTAAACGTAAGAACGACACTATTTCATAAATGAAACAGCCTAACGACGCAACATTACAAAATAAAAGAAACATTGTGACATGATTATTTTTATTAATCAAACACGTGGGAGAATGGGGAATTAAACTGTGTGGATTCTCTGAAGAACCGTCGATAGTTTTCCTCTCCAACAAAGAATGAAGAACGTAGATGAGACTAAATCATCTTCGACGTTCCTCGAAGAACGGATCCAGAAGAAATGTCGACATCGTGAAATCTTGAGGAAGAATGCTTCAGAATCGAACGCCAACAAGTTAGGGGGTCGTTTAATTTTAAAATTTCTTCCCCATTCATTTTTTAAAAACAAAGAACATGGATAAACCCCTGAACGGGTTGATCCTTGATTTGTGCATTTATGTGGGAGGGTGAATTTTCTTTTGGGATTTCTTTATACAGGGTTGAATCATCATTATTGTTTGAATTAAAATCCACAGACCCCCCTTGATTATAAACTTATAACATAGAGGGAGAGGGCCAACATGAACAAGGCCTGATCACCTTCGTCGTGGGTGTTCTTTGTGGCCAAACTCTCAAATCAATGGAAAGATAGATTTGAGACCTTCGCGGTGGATAAGATGTTCCCCAGAGAGAGTAGGCGCAAGAGGTGTGAAGAACGGACCATCGGTGTAGACCCGGTGGTTTGCAGAAGAGTTTTATGGTGCATCAGCAGCCTTGGGAAGGTGGCGGTCCACCATGAAGGTGCGCCGGAGGAAGGGCCATGGCTAGCTTGGGCCGTGGGGCAGTGGGAGGATCCATAGGCTGGGTCGGTGGATGGAGGCGGCGGTCACGATCACTAGACCGTGTCGGAGGGCCACAGACACAACACTGTTCCGTGTCCCGTGTAGTGGTCCATGGTTTCTAGACCTCAACAATGGAGGCAACCCGCTGGGTGATGGCGGTAGACTATATATGACATCTGGCTACGTCCCAGCGAGGCGGACTGGTCCTCCTCTGGCGAACCAGTTGGGGTGTGAACCACCCACTGGGCCAGACTCATGGCCCAATGGGGTGGTCCCACCCCTAGCTGGCTGGTCTCACCCCCAGCTGATCATAACCGCGCTGGTAGGCTAGACCTGTCCCCTTTAGGTCGGGCCAAACTAGATCAGGTCGTCGGGCGATCCTACAGGTTGGACACTCGGCCAAGCCGGGCCGGGTCCAGTGAGGCCCGTTGGGCTAGGCCCATTAGTCAGGCAGGACCAGACCGAACCCAACCCGAACCGGGTTAGGTTGAGTCTATCTAACTAAACTAGGGTATGTGGGACATTTGAGCCGATTTGGTCGGGTCAGTCCGACCAGGTTGGACCGGGCCCATATGCAATCGACCTCTGTATACTAAAATGCATATCTCTCTCAAACTAGGAATCCGATTGACGTGACATCAGTGGATTTGGAACCCTTAAGAAAGATAGGTCCTTATAGTAGACTTCAGTTGAGTTTTTTAGGAATTTGGAGTACATACGGGTTGGATCGGACTCGAATCCAACTAGGCACTTTTTACTAAATTGCCCATAACATATAGACCGGACATCCAATCGACACACCGTCTGTTGTGTTGGGACCCTTACGATGAGACAGTCCTTTTGGGTTACTCAATGTGCGACTTCGTGGTGGTTGAGGTATGACCTATGTCTTGAGGAGTATATCCTCTTGGAATCAAGCATGCTAAGTGTGGGAATCCAGTGACTGGCTGTGACGTGAAGAAATAATAGAGATCCTACATGTGTTAATATAAGAACCTGAATCTTATTTTTAGGTATGTATTTATTTTCTAGTTGTTTTTGAGAAATATGTATGTTTTTGGAAATTGCAGGAGTACATGTCGTGTACTTATAAGTACATGCCATGTACCCAGTTGCTGCTGGTGACCATGTATTGGCCATGTAACAGACGAGTACATGGATGTGTGGGGTGACCTGGAGACCACCTAAAGCAGAGGCCAGTTAAGTTAAGTACATTCCATGTGCCCTTTAAGAACACAAAGTGTACTTTATTTTTTCATTAAACAGACAGGGGTCACGTCTAATCAACAGAACACCCTTCTTCTCTATTCGTCTCGTCCAAGAGAGACCATACAATGTGATTATTATCCAAGCCTCAACTCTTCTTCCGTGCTCTAAAATGACCACAATTGATTTTTATGGAATCACCATGGTAATATCTTCCTTCTTCTAGAGCCTTGTTTACTAATTTCTCTTCTTTCACAAGATATCCTCGATTGAACGTTTTTATCATTTTTGTAGATCTACGACATTATAGAGAGATTCAAGGCCTGAGGTTCATGTATATCGTTTTTACAATACCGAGGTAGGTTGTTTGTGCCTTTCTGTAGTTATTCATTGAGTTATATGTACAAAATTTCCCAATAACCTCGTTCGGGGTATTGCATGTGTAGGGATTTTAACCCTGTTAATGCCTGCTATGCTTTGTATGTTTGAATAGAGGTTGTTAGATTGTGAATAGGGTTAATTTCCATGTTATGGATGTGTTTTCCCATACTTGTTTGATTTTTACCATTTGTTATAGCTTTTCCAGTTAGGCTATTTGTTTTCCATTCCTAGTGTGGTTAGGATGGAATGATTTTTTATCTGATATGTTGTTCCATGCCTTGTAGCTAATTATCCAAGTAGTACTTTGAGGTTTACTTTGGCTAATGATTATCGTTTGTTTATGATTTCTTTTCATAGGGATGTGGGAACCTGGTGTAGTGAGACCACGGGGGAATTTTACGTTGACTGATTTCCTGAGTGTCTGTTATAATTATCACGCTGCGAGACCATAGGGGGGATTGATGTTGAGTTCTCCCTCAGAGTGTCTATAAATATGTTACGAGACCATAGGAGGAATTGGCGTTGAGTGCTTCCTTAGACTGTCAGTAGTTTACTGTTAAAAGGATATAGTGGGAATTTACCGTGAGTTTTTCCTCAGAGAGTCTTTGATTATATGAGACTATAGGAAGAATTGATAGTGAGTGCTTCCTCAGAGAGTCTTCTCTATATCCTTATTGTAAATTGAAACAGAGGGGTTAGGCTGTGAGATCTACCCAAAGGGTTACTTGATATTGTTGGCGGAACCAAATGGGATAGTCCATGAGAACTTTCCTAGAGTGTTTCTTGTATTTGTAATTGGTTTGTTAAATTTTTAAATGTAAATGATTGTAATTGAACATGTATGACTATTAAATTTTTAGTACTTCCTTGTTTATTACTTCTTTTGCATATCGCCTGCCATATATATTCACTGACTGCTAGGCACGGATCTTTGGGTGGTTTCCTTCTAGGATTAGTCTCACACCAGGTTTGGGTCATGATTTTGGGCCCAAACATATTATATTGTTGCAGATATAGATAACAGTAAGCATCACTCTACTTTAGGTACTTGATTGTTTTGGAGCTGGAGAACATGGGACCAAGCTGAGGCTTGCGATGCTGCTGGAGTTTATTTGTTTTATTGTACTTTGGTTTAGTACTTTATTCTAGCATTGTGACTTTTTTGGATGATTTCCTAGACATATGTATCATGCATCATTTATATATGTTCCCAATTGTTTATTACTTTTAGTCTTCCATTTTTTACATTTATATGGTATTATTACTACTTATGTTATTATAATCTATTTATTTCTGATGCTTCACTCTGCCAATGAAGGAATAGTTTCCCCACTATCACACCCAAGACCCTTGATACTAGTCAGCAGCCTCTGGCATTAGGGGAAATGCTATTGAGGACAGGTGACCAGCTGGGTACAGGGTACCTTTGGGCGGCACCCGGAACCAGGACATTACAAAGTGGTATAAAATGATTCTATTATTCTTGAATTACTATTTGGAGCCTATAGAGAGGGATAATAAGGAATAGGTAGTTGGTAATAAGTTGTTACCAGGAGTATCTAACCTATGTGCTTGGAAAATCTAATTTACCTCATTATTGGAATTTTAATGGTTTTGCATCATTACAGTTGATTCGATTTCACCGTTGAGTGATTCACATGTTTTGCGCTATTATCATTTCAAATATTGAGGTTCTATTTCCATTGAAACCCAATGAGAGGAGGGTATTCCATCTCATGCATCATATTGGAACTTGCTATAAATCACATGTCATGCAATCTTGTCATGCCATTTAGGATGCATTACTGGCTGCATGTTGTTGTGATAGGGTTTGTACTAGATATGCATGTTGTTGTGATAGATGCCTTGATAGAATACATTATATTTGATATGGAATTGGATTTTGTAGGGTTTCTTTTGAATGAACACCAATATTTGGTTCTTGAGGGGTTATGGGCCCTCATGGATCAGAATTTGGTGGATCATTGCTTTATTATTCCTTGTATATGACATTACAAGATTGCAAGATTTGATTTGCGGGGAGTATGGGCCCTCACGGATCAGAATTTGGCACTTTGTTGTTCGTTTCATAAATTTTTGGTCTTTTAGAGTAGTTTCTAAGGATTACTGTCCAGAAAAACTCAGAATACACGATATGTAGTGATGAATGCACGCCATGTGTCCTTATGTTCGGGAAGGAACTTTTTTTCTTAAGTACCCACTGTGTACTATATATACACGCAGTGTAGTCTCTAACCGTGTCACTAGCTGTGTGGGTAGATACACGGGGTTGGGAATTCTTTGGTGGAATATGCCGTGTACCAGAAGTACACGATGTGTGTATAGACCATGTATCTGGCCATGTGACTAACGACACGAGTGGATGAAAATCAGGAATTACCCACTGTGTCCATCTAGAACACGTCGTGTAGAGCCGTGTAATTGGATGTGTGACTAACAACACAGGTCGGTGAAGTTCTTCTATTACATTCCATGTCTGGCACAAACACCCCATGTAGTCTTGTTCTAGGGGAACCATGCGGGTTAGTCATGTAGAGGAACTCGGGCGGGGGAATAGGGTTCAAGTACACGTTGTGTGTTAGGAAAACTTGTTGTGTGTATGGGGTGTTACACGACCAGGGTTGAAAAAAGTACACACCCATGTGAAGTCTTAAGGGAACACACCATGTAGGTGTTATACACGCCATGTATCCATGTTTTGAAAAACTTGAATTCTTTATTTCTCCTATTCCCTTCATACACCTCTAGTTTTAATTATTTGATAATATTGATATGAGGTGTGCACTTGACCTTGTAGAGTCATGCCAATGAGATGTCCTCTGGTTGTATGCCAGTTACAGGGTAGTGATCAGACACAGTACATGTCCGATCAGGGAACACCAGCATATCCTCCAGTTGTACCTGTCTTGACGCCAGTCGTTATACCAGATACAAGTGTCGATGAACAATTTAGATAGGGATTTATGAGGATGATGCATAACTTCTAGGGAGAACCTCCTCCTGTCCCGTCGATGGCAGAATTGATGCAGGTCTTTCAGCAGCAACATCCTCCCACTTTCCCAGAGGATAGAGGACCCGAGGCTGCAGAGTAATGGCTAGAAGTCATGATAACGATTTTCGAGCCTCTAGAGATGCCTCTATAGAGGAGGGTCAAGCTCACTATGTATATGATTGGGGATTATTCCAAGAGATGGTGGGATGTGATCTCAAAGGATGGATTCCAGAAGGGTATGTCTTGGGATGAGTTTTATCATACCTTCTACGATTACATCTACTCAGAGACTTTAAGGGATGATCGAGCCTGCGAGTTCATGAGTTTGGAGCAAGGTACTCTTTTATTCATGGAGTATTCTTCTCACTTCACATAGTTACAAAGAATTAAACCCTTTCTAGGGGGATATGAGTTATTCCTAATGAGTAATTTTGAGGATGATCTTAGGAAAGACATTCGATCTCAGGTGAACATCTTCATATTGACTTCTATATCTTCTGCTGTTAATTAGGCATTGATTACAGAGCACAACCTGAGGGATTCTGGAGCTGTGGGCCAGGGCGGGTCCGTATCCAGAGTTGGTACTTCTCTGGATGATAGTAGGAAGCGTCGTAGGGAGTCTACACATAGATATCTGAGTAGGCGGGATACACCTTCAGGTATCCAGTTGGTATGCTACTAGTGTGGGAAGGTTGAGAATACGAGGCCACATTTCCCGAGAGACCCAATGGAGTACCGATCTTGCTGAAAGATGGGACATCTTCATTGGTTCTGTTAGTTTTTTTCACTGGCAGCTAGTGATAAGGGTTCCTCTATGACTCTTTGTCCAGGATCAGCACCACCAGTTTCTCACTAGTCTAGGAAAGGGTGTTCTTCCAACCAGTCAGGGTGAGGTGGAGGTCATAGTTGTGGTAACCAGTCTCTAGGCATACATCGACTACATGGTGGATCAGCTCAGGGTGGTCAGGCAGGGTCACAAGGCCACAGTACAGGTCAGACTTTTGTAGTGGAGCAAACCCAGTAGAAGTAGTATCCTGGACCCTCTACAGATAGAGGTACTATTCTTGTTGCCTCATTTTTGGCTTCTTCTCTTTTCGATATAGGGGATTCTCTTAGCTTTATATCTGTTGCTATTGTGTAGAGCCTTGGGCTTTTTATCTTTTCTTCTGTGGATATCTTGATGTTAGACACTCCGTTGGGGATGAGAACGACTAGTGTACGTCAGTGCAAGGAGATCCCTCTTGAGGGTTGTGGGTGTCACTTATTTTGGGACCTCTATGTCTTTGAGATGATAGACTACAATGTGATCCCCATAATGGACTAGTTTGTTCCCTTCTAGGATGTTGTCAATTACTATTGCCACAGGGTGAGTTTTACGTCACCAGAGGGCGGTATGTTTCTACATAAGGGTGAGTGGGATGTCAAGGCGAGCAGAGCGGGACCCGAGCATCATGGGTTGGGAGGAGTTACAACCCAGATTTCTAGTCTATATCTGGATGAATAGGGGACTTCACTGATGGACTTTCCTCCAATGGTGGATCATTTCAGAGATGTCTTTACAGAGGACTTTTCTGGTTTTCCTTTAGAGAGAGAGGTAGACATTTCTATTGATCTTTTTCTAGGAATGACATCAACGTCTATTCCTCCTTATAGGATTACTACACTAGAGTTATAAAAGCTCAAGAAGCAGTTTGAGGAGTTTCAGACAAAGGGTTTCATCTAATCCAGTACTTCTCCTTGGGTTTCTCCAGTCTTTTTTCGGAAGAAGGTGGATGATACCCTCAGAATTTGTGTAGATTATAGGAAGTTGAACTAGTTGAAGGTCAAGAACCATTATCCATTTCTGCGGATTGATGATCTATTTGATAAGCTTCGAGGAGCCCGAGTGTTCTCAAAGATTGACTTGAAATCTAGTTACCATCAGTTGCGCGTTAGACCATCTGATATACCTCTTACAACCTTCCAGAAAAGGTATGATCTATACGAGTATTTAGTTATTCCATTCGGTCTCACGAAAGTGCATGTAGTCTTCATGGAACTAATGAACCTAGTGTTCTATACATAATTGGATTCTTTTGTGGTAGTCTTCATGGAAGATATCTTGGTGTACTATCACACTCGACACGACCATGATACCCATCTTGACATCATTTTGATTACAATGAAAGAGCATCATTTATATGATAAGATCTCAAAATGACCCTTTTGGATGGACCAGATTCACTTCTTGTGTCATGTTAACTCAGAGAGAGGATTATCAGTATACCCAAAGAAAGTGAGGGCAGTAGTTTGCTAGAAGCGTCTGAAGAACGTCTTTTTGGTGCAGAGTTTTCTCGGGCTGGCTGGTTACTACAGATGTTTCATATAGGATTTTTCATGCATAACTGTGCCACTGACGAGCCTGACTAAGAAGGATGAAAAGTACATGTGGTCAGATTCTTGTGAGTCAGCCTTTCAAGAGCTAAATGGGAGGTTTACTTCTATACTGATACTTGTTTTCCCAGAGTTGGGAAAGATCTATATTGTTTACTGTGATGCATCAGGTATCGGTTTGGGAGAAATGAATATATAGGGGGAAGGATTCATTGCATAAGGGTCTCAGTAGTTGAGGCCACATGAGAGGAATTACCTGATGCACTATCTCGAGTTGGCTGCAATTGTTCATGCTTAACATTGTTGGAGAAATTATCTTTTGGGAGAGAATTTTGTGGTTTTCACTGACTACAAAAGTCTCAAGTATATCTTCACTCATCACGACCTGAATTTGAGACAACAAAGGTTGGTTGGGTACATTCAGTCATTTGACTTTGAACTTTCCTATACGCCTGGGAAAGGCAACACTGTGGCTAATGCGTTGACTAGAAGGATGTAGATACAAGTAGTTCAGGAGGCCAGTAGTGAGTGACATGTTATGGATCTATTCCCTAAGATACATTTGGAGGTGCATGATAGACGGGGGTAGTCATTTCTTTCTTCTATAGTTGTTACCTCTAAATTACTTGATCGAGTGTGAATGAGGCTGCTATCAGACTCCGAAGGCCTAGTACTATGGGAAAGTTTGTCAAGATAGGACCCTATTCCTATATAGACTATAGGATAGGATGAGATCTTGTGTTTTCATTGGCGCATATGGGTGTCAGTAGACATACACGAGAAGATGATATAGGAATTTCATTCCTTAGTTTGGGCAGTTCATCCTTGTGTCACCAAGATTTATCGAGATATGCACCATAAGTATTGGTGGCCAGGTGTGAAGAGAGATGTGGCTGGTTTTCTAATGAGGTGTTCTACCCATTAGTACGTGAAGGAAGAGCATCAACTACCAACATAGCATTTTTAGCAGTTACCCATTCCTGAGTGGAAGTGAAATGTTGTTGTGATGGATTTTTTGGAAGGTTTTCAAGGTTGTCTCGAGGGAATAACATTGTATGGGCTGTCATTGATAGACTCAAGAAAGTGGATCACTTCTTGTAGATCAAGGATTCCTTCAGTGTTGATTAATTGGGGAAGTTGTAAATCTGAGAGATTGTTCATCTACATGGGGTTCCACACTCCATTGTTTCATACAGGGACACATGTTTTACTTCTCAAGTTTGGTAGGGACTCCAAAGGGAATTGGGTACATAGGTACGTCTAAGTACATCTTACCATCCCCATACAGATGGCCAATCTGAGCGTTTGATTCAGGTGCTAGAGGAAATGCTTCAATCATACATCGTAGAATTTTGAGCTTCTTGGGAGAAGCACATGCCTCTTTTGTATTTTTCCTACAATAATAGTTTTCAAGAAACTATTCAGATGGAACCTCATGAGGCTTTGTACAGTAGGCCATGCTGATCACCCCTATGTTGGCTGGAAGAAGAAGAGGTAGCTATGCTAGGACCTTTTCTTGCCCAGGAGACCACCTATAAGATAGAGTTGATTCAGAAGAGAATGGATACCGAACAGTCATGACAGAGGTCTTATGATGATCGATGCGGATGACCTCTAGTATTCATGGTCGGAGATCAAGTTTTTCTATGTGTCACACCGAGGTTCAGACACAGGAGGATTAGGAGACATGGTAAGATTTCACCAAGGTACATCGGGCCATTTGAGGTTTTGGGAAGGGTTGGGCCAGTTGCCTATCAGTTTCAGTTACCTATGAGGTACCGAGCTATGCATGATGTATTCCACGTTTCTCAACTCCGACGTTACTTCTCAAACCTGTCTCATGTTTTCCAACCCAAGGAGGTTGAGTTAGAGGTGGACACCTCATTTGAGGAGCATCCTATCCGGATTATTGATCGAAGTGGGAAGGTTATCCATGGCCGGTCTATTCCTCTAGTATGAGTGCTATGACAGCACAGGTGAGTACATGATGAGACCTGGGAGAGGGAGGCCGATGTACAAATATAGTGGTCAGAGATTTTCGAGGATTCTTCTTCTACAATTCCTTGCTAGGGAAATTCAAGGATGAATTTCTTTAAGGGGGGAAGTTTGTAAGAACCCAGATCTTCTTTTCAGGTATGCATTTCTTTTCTTGTTGTTTTTGAGAAAAATAGGAGTATCTAAAAATTTCATGAGTACACTCCATGTACTTATATGTACACATCAAGTACCCAGTTTCCGCTGGTGATCGTGTGCTTTTCATGTAATGTTTGAGTACATGGCCGTGTGGGGTGACCTGTAGATCACCAAAAGTGGAGAATGGTTAAGGAAAGTACACACCGTGTACCCTTTTATAACATGTTGTGTACTTTTTTTTCATTAAACGGACCAGGGTCACATCTAATCGACTGATTACCCTTCTTCTATGTTCATCTAGTCCAGAAGTGACCTTACGACACAATTCTTCTCCGAGCCCCCAACTCTTCATCTGTGCTCTGAAATGACTGTCGTCGATTGTGTTAGAATCGCCACAGTAAGTTATTCCTTCTTCTAGAGCCTTATTTCCTAATTTCTTTTCTTTCATGACATATCCTTGGTTGAATGTTTTTATCATTTTTCTATATCTACAATGTTCTAGGGATATTTAAGGCCTGAGGTTCACATATATCATTCATACAACACCGAGGTAGGTGGTTTGTGCCTTTTCATAGTTATTATTTGAGTTATATGTAAAAAAGATCCCAGTACCCTCATTCGAGGTATTGTGTGTTTAGGGATTTTAACCCTGTTAATGCCTACTATGATTTTTATGTTTGAATAGAGATTTTTAGATTGTGAATAGGGTTAATTTCCATGCTATAGATGTGTTTTCCCATGATTGTTTGATTCTGACCATTTGGTCTAGCTTTACCAGTTAGGCTATTTTTTACATTCCTAGTGTTGTTAGGATAGAGTGATTTTTTATCTGATATGTTGTGCCATGCCTTGTAACTAATTAGCCAAGTAGTACATTGAGTTTTACTTTGGTTGCTAATTATCATTTGTGTACAATTTCCTTACAGGGGGATGTGGGAACCTGATGTAGTGAGACCATAGGGGAAATTGAAGTTTATTGCTTTCCTAGAGTGTGTGTTATAATTATCACATTGCGATACAATAGTGGGGATTGACATTGAGTTCTCCCTCAGAGTGTCTATAAATACGTTATGAGACCACATGAGGATTTGACATTGAGTGCTTCCTCAAAGTGTCTGTAGTTTATAGTTAAAAGACTATAGGGGGAATTTATGGTAAGTTCTTCCTCAGAGAGTCTTTGATTATATGAGACTATAGGGGTAATTGATTGTGAGTGCTTCCTCAGAGAGTCTTCACTATATCATTATTGTAAATTGAACCTTAGGGGTTAGATTGTGAGAACTACCCAGAGGGTTACTTGAGATTGTTGTTTGAACTAGAGGGGATAGGGTGTGAGAACTTTCCCATAGGGTTGCTTTTATTTTTAATTGGTTGGTTAAATTCTTAAATGTAAATTATTGTAATTGAAACTATAGGACTATTTACTTTTGAGTACTTACTAGTTTGTTACTTCTTTTTCATATTGCCTTCCATATATATTCACTGACTATTAGGCATAGATCTTTGGGTTGATTCCTACTGGGATTCGTCTCACACACTATTTTAGGTCTTGATTTTGGGCCCAAATAGATTATAATGATATAGCTATAGATAAGGGAAAGTGCCCTTCTACTTCAGGTACTTGATTGCTATGGAGCTCGAGAGAATGGGACCAAGATGAGGATTGCATTGCTACTGGAGTTTATTTGTTTTCTTGTACTTTTGTTTAGTACTATATTCCAACATTGTGACTTGATTGGATACTTTCCTAGACATATTTATCATGCATTATTTAAATATGTTCCATGTTGTTTATTACTTTCAGTCTTCCATTTTTTACCTTTGTATGGTATTGTTACTGCTTCCGCTATTGTTATAAATTTATTTTCACTAATTCACTCAGCCAATGAGGTAATAGTTTCCCAACTACGCACCCAAGGCCCTCACTGCTAGTCATCAGCCTCTGGTGTTAGGAGAATTTTCTTGAGGATATGTGACCTACTGAGTACGGGGCACCTTTGGGAGGTACCCAGAACCGGGACGTTACAGTCATCACCTAGAAATCTGGAGTAGGTCAACACCTAGTGGTCCTATCTAGATCATCACCTAGTGATCCTCTATAGGTCAGCACCTAGCAGTCCTCTGTGGTTTAGCAACTAGCGATCCTCTTTGGGACAACACCTAGAAACCCTGTGCGGGTCAGCAGAAGAGTCTATTGACAAAATAAGATGATCTAGCTTTACGACTAATCATCTATACATCTGTACTTAAGTTATACCAGGTCTGAGTTGCGTGTTTTACTTTGTGCTATGTGTTTGAAATATTGCTTAGTGGGTTTACCTATGTGGTATATTACTTTTTGGTGTTTCCTTCATGGATTAATAAGAGACCTACATGGGTCTCAGGGTCCCTACTGAGTATTTTTCTACTCACCCTTGTATGGGCTTCGCCCGCACCTATTGTGTCTTGTGCAGACAAAGAACATCCTTGAATGGGACTTTTGGGAGCCCGGACTAGACGGTCCTCAGAGGTGGATCAATAGATATGGTGTGTTGTAGTGACATCTAACAGAGAGCTGTACCTACCCTTCAGGTAGGATCCTTGGCGGATGACCTCCAGAGCTTATACTTCTTTTGATCAACTATCATTTTAGTTGGACCTGTATTCTGGAACCTTTAATTTCATTTTAGTTGGGCTTGTATTCTGGCCCCTTTAATTTCATTTTAGTTGGGCTTGTACCCTTTATCAGTGCTTAATGAGCACTGATAAAGGGGTACTTTATCAATGCTAAAAAAGCACTGATAAAGGAAACCTTTATCAGCGCTAAAAGACAGCTGATAAAACAACCCTTTATAAGCGCTAAAAGAGCGCTGATAAATGTGTGTTTTATCAGCGCTCCATTAGCGTTGATAAACTGATCCTTTATCGGCCCTTATTTAGCATTGATAAAGGTGAAGTTTATCAACGCCTTTTTAGCACTGATAAAAGCTCCATTTATCTGCGCTAAAAAAACACTGATAAATGCCGTGTCTGCTGCTACGAAAAAATCTACAGCAGCACACCCGAACACTTGTAAAACAATTCAGCATATCAATAAGCTAATTAAAGCAAGTATACCCATAAAAAATTAACACATATATCATAAGCTAATTAGACCAAGTATACCCATACAATAAGTATACCCGTACACCATTAACACATAATTCATAAGTTAATTAAGTACATAAAGTATTCAATTAAGAATTTAGGGGGTTGGGGGGTTGTTCAAGGGTTTCAGGTGGATGTCCAAGGGGGGGGGGGTAGGGGTGTCCGTGAGGATGGGGGTGTCCAGGGGGTCTTTCCAGGGGGTGGGCTGGAGTCCAGGGTGTTGGGGGGGCTTTACAGGGGGTGGGGGGGGGGTGTCCAGAGGGGTGGGGGTGTCCACGAGGTGGTTTGGTGTCTGGGGGGGGGGGGTCCAGGGGGTTGGTGGGGTTGACACGCACACGTCACAAAGTACCATTGGATCATTCTACTAAAGGATCAACACAATCCGAATGCGTTTGGTCAGATTTCTGTAGGTCAGTTGTTGTTTTACTTAAAATTGTGTCCATTTTAAACAAAATAGAGACCCTTTGAGTGATACCAGCCACACCGTGCCTCAGATTGAAGCAGGGGTTGACTCTTACACATCACCAAGGACCTTTAGATCGTTCTCCTAAAGGATCAACACAATTCGAATGTGTTTGGTTGGATTTTCGTAGGCCAGTTGTTGTTTTCACTTAAAATTGTGTCCATTTTAAACAAAATAGAGACCCTTTGAGTGATACCGGCCACACCATGACTCGTATTGAGGTAGGGTTGACTCGTACACGTCATAAAAGACCCTTGGATCATTCTCCTAAAGGATTAACACAATAAAAATGCATTTGTTCATATTTCTGTATGTCAGTTGTTCTTTTCACTTAAAATTGTGTCCATTTTGAACAAAATAGGGACCCTTTAGGTGATACCGGCCACAACGTGCCTCGGATTGAAGCAAAGTTGACTCGTAAACTTTACCAAGGACCCATGGATCGTTTCCATAAAGGAACAACATAATTAAAATGCGTTTGGTCAGATTTCCGTTGGTTAGTTGTTGTTTTCACTTAAAATTATGTCCATTTTAAACAAAATAGAGACCCTTTGAGTGATATCGGCCACACCGTGACTCGGATTGAGTAAGGGTTGACTCATACACGTCACCAAGGACCCCTGTATCGTTCTTATAAAATATAAAGGAAATCTGAATCCGTTTGGTCATATTTTCATAGGTCAGTTGTTGTTTTCAATTAAAATTGTGTCCATTTTAAACAAAAGAGAGACCCTTTGAGTGATACCGGCCACACCGTGCCTCGGATTGAGAAGGGGATGAATCTTACATGTCAAAAAGGACCCATGGATCGTTCTTATAAAATATCAAGACAATAAGAATGAGTTTGGTCAGATTTTCATAGGTTAGTTGTTGTTTTCAATTAAAATTGTGTCCATTTTAAACAAAAGAGAGTCCCTTTGTCTGATAGTGGCCACAAGGTGCCTCGGATTGAGGCGGGGATGACTCATAAACATCAAAAAGGACCCATGGATTGTTATACTAAAGTATCAATACAATCCGAATGCGTTTGGTTGAATTCTGTAAGTCAGTTGTTGTTTTCACTTAAAATAATGTCCATTTTAAACAAAAGAGAGACCCTTAGAGTGGTACCGGCCACAATGTGCCTTGGATTGAGGCGAGGATGACTCTTAAATGTCACCAAGGACACTTGTATCATTCTTATAAAATATAAAGGTAATCCGAATGAGTTTGGTCATATTTTCATAGGTCAGTTGTTGTTTTCAATTAAAATTGTGTCCATTTTAAACAAAAGAGAGACCCTTTGAGTGATACCGGTCACACCATGCCTCAGATTGAGGCGAGGTTGACTCTAAAATGTTAGAAAGGACCCATGGATCGTTCTTATAAAATATCAAGACAATCCGAATGTGTTTGGTCAGATTTCCGTAGGTCAGTTGTTGTTTTCACTTAAAATTGTTTTCATTTTAAACCAAAGAGAGACCCTTCGAGTGATAGCAACCACACTGTGCCTCAGATTGAGGTGGGAATGACTCGTACATGTCACAAAGGACCCTTGGATATTTCTCCTAAAGGGTAAATACAATTTTAATTCATTTGGTCAGATTTCTGTATGTAAGTTTTTGTTTTCACTTAAAATTATGTACATTTTAAACTGAAGAGAGACCCTTTGAGTGATAGCGGCTACACCGTGCCTCAGATTGAAGTAGAAATGACTCGTACACATAAAAAAGGACTATTATACTATTCTACTAAAGGATCAACACAATCAGAATTCGTTTGGTTGGATTTTCGTAGGTCAGTTGTTGTTTTCACTTAAAATCGTGTCCATTTTAAACAATAGAGAGACCCTTTGAGTGGTACCAGCCACACCGTGCCTCGAATTGAGGCAGAAATAACTCGTACACATCAAAAAGGACCTGTCTATCATTATTATAAAGGATCAAGACAATCCGAATTTGTTTGGTCAGATTTTCAAATGTCAGTTTTTGTTTTCAATTAAAATTGTGTCCATTTTAAACAAAAGAGAGACCCTTTGAGTGACAGCGACCGAACCGTGCCTCATATTGAGGCGGGGATGACTCGTTTAAGTCAAAAAGGACCCATGTATATTTCTACTAAAGGATCAACACAATCCTAATGGGTTTGGTCAGATTTCCATAGGTCAGTTGTTGTTTTCACTTAAAATCGTGTCCATTTTAAACAAAAGAGAGACACTTTGAGTGGTACTGGCCACACCGTGTTCTGGATTGAGGCGGGGTTGACTCATACATATTACAAAGGACCCATGGATCGTTCTACTAAATAATAAACACAATCTGAATGCATTTGGTTGGATTTCTGTAGGTCGGTTGTTGTTTTCACTTAAAATTATGTCCATTTTAAAGAAAATAGAGACAATTCGAGTGGTACCGGCCACACCGTGTCTCTGATTGAGTCAGGGTTGACTTTTACATGTCAAAAATCACCTGTGGATCGTTATTATAAAAAATCAAGAAAATCCGAATGCGTTTGGTGAGATTTTCATAGGTCAGTTGTTTTTTTCACTTAAAATTGTGTCCATTTTAAACAAAAAAGAGACCCTTTGAGTGGTACCGGCCACACCATGCCTCAGATTAAGTCGGGGTTGACTGGTACACGTCACCAAGGACCCTTGGATATTTATTATAAAATATTAAGGCAATCAGAATGTGTTTGGTTAGATTTTCATAGGTCAGTTGTTGTTTTCAATTAAAATTGTGTCCATTTTAAACAAAATAGAGACCCTTTGAGTGATACCGGCGACAACATGCCTCAGATTGAGGCGGGGTTGACTCATACATGTCAAAAAAGACCCTTGGATCATTCTTATAAAATATCAATACAATCCGAATGCGTTTGGTTGAATTTCCTTAGGTCAGTTATTGTTTTCATTTAAAATTGTGTCCATTTTAAACTAAAGAGAGACCCTTTGAGTGATAGCAACCACACCGTGCCCTGGATTGAAGTAGGGATGACTGGTACATGTCAAAAAGGACCCTTGGATCATTCTCTTAGAGTATCAACACAATCCTAATTTGTTTGTTCTGATTTTTTTAGTTCAGTTGTTGTTTTCACTTAAAATTTTGTTCATTTTAAACCAAAGAGAGACCCTTTGAGTGATAGTGGCCACACCGTGCCTTGTATTGAGGTGGGGATGACTCGTACATGTCAAAAAGGACTCATGTATTATTATCCTAAAGGATCAACACAATCCGAATGCGTTTGGTCAGATTTCCGTAGGTCAGTTGTTGTTTTCACTTAAAATCATGTCAATTTTAAACAAAAGAGAGATCCATTGAGTGGTACCGGCCACACCGTGACTCGGATTGAGTCGGGGTTGCCTCGTACATGTCACAAAGTACCCTTGTATCATTCTCATAAAGGATAAATACAATAATAATGCGTTTGGTCAGATTTTCATAGGTCAGTTGTTGTTTTCAATTAAAATTGTGTCAATTTTAAACAAAAGAGAGGCCCTTTGAGTGATAGTGACCACACCGTGCCTCAGATTGAGGCGGGGATGACCCGTACACGTCACAAAGGACCCATGGATCATTCTCCTAAATTATTAACACAATCTAAATAGGTTTGGTCAGATTTTCGTAGGCCAGTTGTTGTTTTCACTTAAACTCGTGTCCATTTTAAACAAAAGAGAGAACCTTTGATTGGTACCGGCCTCACTGTGTCTCAGATTGATGTGGGGTTGACTTTTAAACATAAAAAATTACCCTTGGATCATTCTACTAAAGGATCGACACAATCCGATGGCGTTTGGTCTGATTTCCATAGGCCAGTTGTTGTTTTAACTTAAAATTGTGTCCATTTTAAACAAAATATAGACCATTTGAGTGGTACCAGACACAACATGCCTTGGATTGAGGCTGGGAAGACTCTTACATGTCACAAAGGACCCGTGTATTGTTTTTATAAAAGATCAAGACAATCCAAATGCGTTTGGTCTGATTTTCATAGGCTAGTTTTTGTTTTCAATTAAAATTGTGTCCATTTTAAACAAAAGAGAGACCCTTTGAGTGGTATCGGCAACATCGTGCCTCATATTGAAGAAGGGTTGACTCTTACATTTCACCAAGGAACCTTGGATCGTTCTTATAAAAGATCAAGGCAATATTAATTCATTTGGTTGGATTTTCATAGGTCAGTTGTTGTTTTAAATTAAAATTGTGTCCATTTTAAACAAAAAAGAGACCCTTTGAGTGATACCGGCCACACCTTGCCTCAGATTGAGGCAGGGTTGACTCTTACACATCAAAAAGGACCCTTTGATCATTCTTATAAAATATAAATACAAATCTGAATGCGTTTGGTCAGATTTCCATACGTCAGTTGTTGTTTTCACCAAAAATTGTGTCCATTTTAAACCAAAGAGAGACCCGTTGAGTGATAACGACCACACTGTGCCTCGTATTGAGGCAGGAATGACTCGTACACATCACAAAGGACCCGTGGATCGTTCTCCTAAATGATCAACACAATCCCAATGCATTTGGTCAGATTTTCGTAGGTCAGTTGTTGTTTTCACTTAAAATTGTGTCCATTTTCAACCAAAGAGAGACCATGTGAGCGATAGCGGCCACACCGTGACTCGGACTAAGGCGGGGATGACTCTTACATGTCACAAAGGACCCTTGTATCATTATAAAAAAATATCAACACAATCTGAATGCTTTTGGTCATATTTCTGTAGGTTAGTTGTTGTTTTCACTTAAAATCGTGTCCATTTTAAAAAAAAGAGAGACCCTTTGAGTGGTACTGGACACACCATGCCTCATTTTGAGGTGGGGATGACTCATACACGTCAAAAAGGACCCTTGGATCATTCTTATAAAAGATCAAGTCAATTATAATGCATTTGGTCATATTTTCATAGGTCAGTTGTTGTTTTCAATTAAAATTGTGTCCATTTTAAACAAAAGAGAGACCCTTTGAGTGATAACGACCACAACGTGCCTAAGATTGAGATGGGGATGAATCTTAAATTTCAAAAAGGACATGTGGATCGTTCTCCTATGAGATCAACACAATCCTAATGGGTTTGGTCAGATTTCCGTAGGCCAGTTGTTGTTTTCACTTAAAATCATGTCCATTTTAAACAAAAGAGAGATCCTTTGAGTGGTACCAGCCACACCGTGTCTCGGATTGAGGAATAGTTGGATCATACACATCAAAAATGACCCATGCATCATTCTCCTAAAGTATCAACACAATCTGAATTCTTTTGGTTGGATTTACGTAGGTCAGTTGTTGTTTTCACTTAAAATTGTGTCCATTTTAAACAAAATAGTGACCATTTGAGTGGTACCAGCCACACCGTGCCTCTGATTGAGGATGGGTTGAATCTTACACATCAAAAAGGACCATTGAATCATTCTTATAATATATCAAGGAAATACGAATGCGTTTTATCAGATTTTCATGGTCAGTTGTTGTTTTCACTTAAAATTGTGTCCATTTCAACCAAAAGAGAGACCCTTTGAGTGGTATCAGCTACATCGTGGCTCAGATTGAGGTGGGGTTGACTCTTAAACTTCACCAAGGACCTTTTGAGAATTCTCCTAGAGGATCAACACAATCCGAATGCGTTTGGTCAGATTTCGGTAGGTCAGTTGTTGTTTTCACTTAAAATTGTGTCCATTTTAAACAAAATAGAGACCCTTTAAGTGATACCGGACACACCGGGCCTCTTATTGAGGCAGGGTTGACTTCTAAATGTCACAATGGACCCATGGATCGTTCTCCTAAAGTATCAGCACAATTCAAATGCGTTTGGTTGAATTTACGTAAGTCAGTTGTTGTTTTCACTTAAAATTATGTCCATTTTAAACAAAATAGAAACGCTTTGAGTGGTACAGGCCACACCGTGCCTTGGATTGAGGTGGGGTTGAATCGTACATATCACCAAGGACCCTTGTATTATTCTTATAAAAGATAAATGTAATAAAAATGCGTTTGGTCGGATTTTCATAGGTCAGTTGTTGTTTTCACTTAAAATTGTGTCTATTTTAAACAAAAGAGAGACCCTTTGAGTGGTTTAGTATTCTTGCATGTTGCTCCTGCATATCAACTTTTAAAATAGGAAAATGACTCATTGGAGAAATTATGTTTTATTTAATAACAATTACAATTTTCCTACGAACATTTACATACAACAATGTTTCATATTTTGATCCCCTTAACCCCTTTAAAAAATGACCACCAATTGTACATGTCCCTAAGTCAGATCTTCATTGTATTTGTGTACAATCTTCCATCAGGTATGTGGCCCACTTGTTTCTGAATGAATCTATATCTTCTTGTGAGTATGAGGCTTTTCGGCAGTCAGAGTAGTAATGAAAAATATAAAAATAAATAAATAATAAATAAAATAAATGAACTAGTAGTTGTTTTTGAAAATACCTCTTTAGGGATGCTAGTTTGTTGATAAAAAATGATCTCTTTCATAAATTTACAAACATAATAACCACAATCATTATCATTTGTTTGTTTTGGACATTGCAAAAAAAAATTATCATTAGGAGAATAAGTAACTTGTGTTGATATGTATTTGGATAGTGAAATTTTTTATATATACCCTGATATTTGTCCAGACGTAGTACTTGCTCGCCTCCTTATGCTTAGCCCCTGTCCTCATTCCTTTTTTAGATGATAATGATACACCTCCCTATCATAACATAATCCACAGTAAAAGATAATATAAATTATATTACTAGATGTTTATACCTAAAACATATGATGTAGTGTCTTACAGATTCACAAACTCCATCATGTGTGGTCGGTTTGATGGATATCCTTTCTTTGAATCCAGAAAATAAATCTTTGGAGTATCCATGTTCACTATAATTAGCAACCAATGTTGCCTAAAAACACAAAAAGGAATAAGTAATAAAATAAGTGAAAATATAATGCATATTCTTTAATCATAGAGTTTTACCCCTGTATGGTTGGTATTAGGAAGAGTTTGTCATCTTTAATCTTTCTTTCAAATGTTTTCAGCAAGCCATTCACTACTGCATCCATTTTTGATGGCTCTAATTTTGTTAGGTGTGTTGATGTGGTATGAGGACTAACGAGTCCAAATCTTGGCTCATGGGAAAATTCCTTCAACTGTTTTTCATAAATGCGTTTGTCAACAATATAAAATGCATTTAGTCATAATTTTCACATTAGATCAGCTTTTAGAAAATCAATTCATGGAAACATACCTCATATATACATTTAAAACTGTGACCCCCAGCCAACCGTCTTCAAGGATCTCATTTAAATTTTTAGCAGCAATGAAATCTTGACTTTCCACTCCATATATATTCTCTTCGAAAACCACTATATGTCTATTACCATATTTTAGCTTCGTATCCACATGAGTCTTCAATGATAGTAAATTTGGATAGAGAACAGGTGGTGTTATTGTGCTTTCAGTAGCTCACTGGGATAGGTTAGTCGATCCTTTAGATGGTTTTGAGACGATGTTTGTCACCCCTTTCCCTTTCTCCGTCTATAACAACAATCATTGGTTCAGAACCTTTTTCATTAACTGTTAAATGTTTATCTTGAAAAAAAGGAAATAAATACCTCTTTGTCTGTATGTACTCTTACAAGTTGTGACAGCCATGCAATGAATGTCCCAATAGCCTTTTCGACCGTTTGAATATCATCATCATCAAGTGGAATGGGTAGCTCTACATTTGGCTCATGAGCTACAGTAATCGTCACTTTCAGATGATCTTTCAGAAGTGGTCTATTATGTAGTGTGACATCTCGGATATTGAACACTATAGCCATCGCTACAAGGTGATAGGTGGGTTTTGATAGATATAAATCACAATCATTATCACCCTATAGAATATCTGTACAGAAAAATTATCAGTGTTTTTATGATTCACATTTCAGGGGAACAGTTATTAGAATATTGATTACCATGGCTAAGAATGTTCTTTGAGGGGAATAGCTCACCTCAAAGATGGTGGGGGCTGGGGCGGGATGTTCACACGCTGGTTGTTCCTGAGTTGTGTCTTCCCTTTGCTTCCCACCCATAAATGTTTCTAGAAACTCTCCCTGCCATTGCAATCATTCTTTAAGGGTTGACATTTTTTTGATCATTTGTTCTAATTTTTCATCTGTATCATCATTTTTTTCTTCATCTCAAAATATACTCAGGGTGTCACCCTAAACCCCGCACCTCTAACACGACCATATTTTTCTAGCTGATTCAAAGTCATCGATAATAGGTCTGTATCTGCTACTGGAGTAGTTGATTCCTCTAACTGTCAGATATAGGGAAATAACTAATTATTTTTATGTAATATCAATTTAAAACAAATCTTTTTATCGTCTTGTCATACTTACACATATTTCCCACACTTTTTGTGTGTTCTCATCTACCAACTTCCCTTCCGTATTCACACGTGCCTCCTTCCATAGCACATGACATGGGATGGAAGTGTATTTGGTTTTATACTCATCAATATACATATAAAAATAGAAATATAATTATAATGTTGTTTATTATCACCTAAAAATATTACTGTAAATTTAAAATACATACCATTTTCTTTTCTAATGAAGCATAACCCATCCATTCTTTACAATAGGGGTATGTTGGTTTTGATGCACGTTCCATATTTTCAGTACAATGTTTCTGTTTCATAAATGAAATATTGACAATCAAAGTGATGAATACAGGTATCCTCAAACAATGTATTATCACCCACAATGTACCAGATACATCTCATCCCCCCGAAGGACAATAAATGCATCCCATGCATCTTGGGATATCAGGTGAGTGCATACAATGGGTGGGTGAGGGTTTATTTTACCTTTGGAATCTTTCAGGTGAAATATTGTTAAAATAGTGTGAAAAACTTGATGAATCCTTCCTGTAAGACTTAGTACATAATCCTTGTGTGAATCGTATACTATAAATGTACTCTGCAAGAGATTGAGAAGAGTAATATATTGTTTTATTATTTTATTTTCTAGTAAATTAAAGAAATAAATTCATAATGTTACCGTAATTTCTTCCCAGATCACAACCTTTAGCCTGGACACAACATGGTGCCATGAATCTATGTCAATCGGCACACGTTGCTGAGTGAAAACTCTAATGTAGCTACTAAACATAGCCTTGTTGGGATTCACATGTTGGCCTCGTGCATTACATCAGATTTCAAATTTGATACCTTTTCCCTTCGCCTTAATAACTTTGGATAACACCATCAAACTACGACGCACCTATGTTTTCTGCGACATCGGTCCTTCATTCCCGACCATTTCATCAATATCAGCATCATCTATATGTTCATCTGAAATGGTATCAATGGCATGTGATGATGGTTTTTGGCCCTCAACACTGGGAGCAGTAGGAGCCACAACAGTAGGAGCAACAACAGCCATAGCAGGAGCAGCAGGAGCCACAACAGGAGGAGTAGCAGGAGAAATAGAAGTCGCATCAGGAGGAACAGTAGCTGTAGGAGTAGCCGGAGCAGCAGCAGCTTGAGAGACTTGTTCAACCTCAAGGATAGGAGCACCAGAATGTGCAGAAGTCATTATCTTCAAAAGTGGTTGAATAGTTAATTTAGATTACATAAATTCAGTAATGATAAGATAATAACATGAGATAACAAGATCTATATTACAAACAAAATATAACCTATTTATTGAACTCTCTTTCTTTTTTTAAAAGGATGAAGGTATTTGAAACCTCTATCAATTATCCAAATACCTTCATTGTGGTCTCCTCTAACATACAAAACATCATCTACATTGGGACCGCTCTGAAATGATTGCGACGTACCACTAAAAGGATCATCCTCAACTAAATTTTCATCGGATCCTTCAGTAGTTTTGGATGATAACAGAACAATCGACCACATTCGGTTTGCGGGATCTGAAACATAAAAAATTGTACCTCTTGTGATGCCATTATAAACTGTTCATCTTTTTACCCTTCTTTACTAAAATCAATTTTCACAAATCCCCATTCATCTATTTTAACACCAATTTTGTTATCAACCCATTTTCATTGAAAAATCGGAAATTGGAATGTCGTATAATCCAACTACCATATTAGTTTGATAATTCTAAAGTATGACATATTTGTATAAATTGGATTTTTGTCCTTACTACCAGAAACATGCATCGCTTCATCCACTAGTGTAACTCCACTATTTTTCATGGTACTATCTTCATCATTTTCATCTGTATAGAATGTATAACCATTAATTACATAACCACTATAATATAATACATACAAAATTGGTCCAGCGACTAGCCATCGAAGTCGTTCTAAAATTTAATTCGGATTTTCATCAAACTACTTAAAAATATGGTCCTGAAACCATCCTATAAACTGGTGATTATGTGTATCTGATAACAATTTTTCATCCCTTGATGGATTCAACTGCCTAATAATTTCTTTGCGAGATTAAATATATGGAGCAACCTCCCAAATGTTATGCAAAACAAAAAGATGGGCCTGCTCCCGATCTGTAGTATTGATTGTCACAACTTCTCTTCCAGAAATTCCCTCACCCTCAATGCGTCCAGTGTGATGAGATTTCAGAAGACCAATGCTTTCCACATTAGATAGGTATTCCGTACAAAATTCAATGGCTTCCTCAATAATATATCGCTCCACTATACAAACCTCTGGCCGACTTCGATTTTTGACATACCCTTTCAAAATATTCATATACCGTTCAACAGGATACATCCATCTGTAGTGCACAGGACCACAAAGTCGAATCTCTCTCATCAAGTGAATCATCAAATGAACCATCATATCAAAGAATGTTGGCGGGAAGAACATTTATAATTCACATAATATGATGATTTTTTTTCCATAGCTGGCAGTTTCACTATGCCTAAAACTTTGCTACATATAGCTTTGAAAAAGAAACAATGTTTGGTTAATGTATGGGGAACATTCTTGGAAAAAATGCAATGTAAAGATATAGGAATTAGATATTGCATCAAAACATGGGAATCATGTGATTTAAAACCTTTTAACTTAAAATCATTCATTGACACAATGTTCTTGATATTTGATGAATACCACTCTGGAACCTTTACATCAGTGAAGAAGTTACAAAACTGATATATCTCCTCCCTAGAAAGAGTATAAGCAGCTGGAGGAAGAAACATCCGATTTTCACCCTTCACGGGATCCAACTCTTCTTGTATTCCCATGTAAACCATGTCCAACCTTTCCTTAATTCCAAATTTTGTTTTTCCAGGGGAATTTAGCAACGTTCTGATATGTCACATAAATTTTTTTCCACATGCATCAAATCAATAAAATGTCTGACGTACAAACAATTCCAGTATGTTAATTAAAAAAAAACTGATCTCTTTTTTCAACCAATTTTTGTAAGGTTTTTCAAAAATGGTTTACCAAAAACAGTGTTCAGATCTTTTAATTTCTCAAACAGCAGATCACCTATTAGTGGAGATGGTGCTGCGTGTCGTTCTGAACTTCCATTGAATGATGTCGTCCAAGATTGGTACTTATGTTGACGAGGTAGAAATCCACGATTTCCTAGAAACACATATTTTGATGAATGTTTCAACCGAATTGATTCTGTATCTTCTTCTCACATGGGACACCCTTGAGTTCCTTTAATGCTATAGCCTGACAAATTTCCATAAGCAGGGAAATCACTTATTGTCCCATACGACATCGCTCTCAATGTGAAGTATTCACTTTTATAAGCATCATACAACATAACACCTGAATCCCACAATAACTTCAAATCCTTGATCAAAGGAGATAGATAAACATCAACATCATTACCTGGTTGTTTTGGACCTAATATAAGAATAAATAACATGATGAATTTCCGCTTCATGCATAACCAGGGTGGAAAATTATAATTTACCAACATAATAGGCCATGTACTATGAGTGATGGTTTGAAAACCAAAAAGGATTCACTCCATCTGTAGACAATGAAAGATGAAGGTTTATCGACTCTTTTCTAAATTCAGGATACTCATGATCAATTTTTTTTCATTGAGGAGAGTCGGCCAGATGATGTAATTTCCAATCTTTATTTCTTTTATCTGCATGCCACTACAATTGTATTATAGTTTCTTCACTTCCATATAGACTCCTAAACCTTGGAATGATTGGAAAGTACCATACAACTTTCATAGGATTGAATTTATCTTTCTTGTATCGAGAATCACCACACATTGGGCATTCTTTAAGTGATTTTTTCTACTTGTGAAACAATATATAGTCTTTCGGGCAGGCATGTATTCTTTCAAAAATCATACCCATCGAGCGTAGCATTCGTTTAGCTTCATATGTCTGGCTTGGGAGCTCATTATTTTCTGGGAGCATGTCATTCAAGAGAGCAAGTAGTTCCGTAAAACTAACATCACTCCATCCGTTTCCGGCATTCAATTTATACAACTTTAGTACAGCTAACAATGTTGTATACTTAGTACAACCAGCATACAATGGTGTCTTTACACAACTCTTTAACTTCTCAAACAATTTTGGGAAATCACATAGTTCGTCTTCAATTGTCTTTGTCATTTCCTCAATACGATATTCATCATTATTGACATCTATAATCACATCCTCCGTATGGTATTCTTCATTATCCACATTTTTATAAATATCTGATGATCCATAAAATGCAGTTTTATCCTATCCAATAGCTACATTCGCCTTTTCTCCGTGTTTATTTCAACATTTATAACTCCGATCTATTCCGTGACATATCAAATGTTCTTCCAACTCCTCTGGAGTAAGTAGTCTAGAATAACAACAATGTAATCACAGAAAAAGGATTTGAGAAGGATCCTTTGGGTGATCCTTCACAAACTTGATGAACTCTTTCACTCCATTATCATACTCTATTGTCAAACGATTAGCATCCATAAAATCTTTATTCATCTTCATACTATTTGAATCTCAAATATTAGTATATATGGTTCAATTACACAAAACAAGACTTCCAAATACAGTAGAAGAGAACCAATTCCTTATAAAAATAGAGATTAATAGATCCTAACCATTAGTATTTATTCATCTTCATTAAATATAATTACTTTAGATTGATTATAGTTTTCTCAAATCATCCCAGAACAAACACAAGAATAATCAAGAATGATACATCAACCACTCCTATGTCTCTTCCCTACATTCAATATCATCATGCCTAAATACCCATATATCCAAACATACACATGTCACAAACACATAAAAAACCATATCCACATCAAAACCAAAGTACCAATATGGATTTCAATCAGGTTACTCGACTCAAGTGGTGGTGTGTAAGAAATAATAATAAAATATAATAAGTATATAGTCACACATAAATCTCAAACTAGTGTTAATAATCCAATAAACCCAAGGTATCATTCCATCTATCAGAGTACTCTGAAGGAGCCCATATGTGACAATAGTCCCAGGTGGTGAAGGTTCCTGAGGAGGAATGGGTGAACACGCACCTATCAGGGTTCGAGGTCAGGTCATTGAGGTTGATGGTGGCCTGATACTCCAACAAGGGTTCATTCCATATTTCAAAAACCATGTCCTGGTACCCTAGGATGTTAACCCACTACTGGTGGAAGTGAAACCGTTCTCGATGATCATGCCACGTAGAAATGGAAACCAAGAGGAGGGAGTGAATCAAAATACCTCAAGCAAGATGAAAAAACATGGTATTTGAGAATAGGTTAGTGGATTTCATGTTGGCTATACACTTATTCAATAGACTCCACAAGCGGTGACGACCCCTGCAGTTGTTGCACTAGGTGAAACTATCACCTAAGAAGCTGGGATCAATGAGGCCCTTCCCACCCATGAACTGAACAAACTCCATGATGGCCTTCCTCTGGAATGGGATTATACCTTTCCATTCCTTTGGATTGGAAATGAAATTAAATTCACCTCCAACAAACAATGGATGGTGGCCGGGATCGAAGGTATTTTTTTCACTCCATAGAGATTCCCTTTGAAGAGGGTCGTAGCTTCCAAAAACAAAAGTCATAGGTAAGGAGGTGTCACCGTTGGAAACCTTGGTAGTGGTGAATTGATTTCAATCTTGAATAGTCTCAACAACATATTTATTGTGCCAAAATACCCATTTATGTCTATTGGAGGGGTCAGAGTGTAGAAATCCATGCAATTTAATCTTCCAGGAGAATTCTATGATTATTATAGGGTTTTTTGTGTTATTTGACAACAACAATAATGACATTATGATTTTTGATTTATATAGTGAGGAAGTCTGATTTAACATGGGTACTAAGACCATGAGAATTAAATATGAAGATAATAATGATGGGTAGGACAGGGCTCTGGCATTGGATCTAGAGCTAGTAGCCTTATTGAAGTGGGAGAATGATCTCTCATTGAGGTCCCTTGATTTGGAACATGTTCATAATCCCTTCTGGTTGGTAAGCTTCATATGAGTGGGAGATGAGGATCCAAAGGGGTAGCAGAAGGATGAGTAATAAAGCTTGGGGTATGGTGAGGGAGTTCTCTCTGGATCAATAATTATTTGGAGTTGGATGAGAGGCTCAGTGCCAAGGGAAACATAAAAAACATTACTAAGAATTTGCTTGGACACTACAGAGAAGCAGTCAGTAACTTCAGTGAGGGAGAAGGACATAGATGGAGGTAGTGGTGGCAAGGATAGAAAGCTTGGTGGTCTGGGAATCATTCCATAGGTTCTAACAGAATTTGACTCACTCAAAAAAATTAACTCACTCATGAAAAGAAACTAATTTTAATTGGAGAAACATAGGATGATATCTGACCTATAAGTTCTAATGGAAATTGACTCACTCACGGAGCACCACCTGGTTATGTGACCAGACAATCAATATAAACGAGGCCTCTTGGGGACAACAATAATAGACTCAAGTGATCACCTAAAGGAAAAATAGAGTAGAACCCATTTGAATACTCACAAATATAAGGTCTCCCATGTACCAACTACCAAACATAAATCAAAGTATTCATCACAATCATCAATAGTAAAATCCCAAAATCAAAAAATGATTTGGAAAACATTCCTTAAACATATCATTAAATTATTTCAGGTATATCTAGAACCTTTTTTTGGTCTCCTTATATTTGGAGATTATCTAAAGATGTTTTGAGTGAATTTTGAGTAATTTTGGTGGTTTTGGGGGGGTGTTAACGGTTAGATCATTGTTAGGGAAAATCATGCCATTTGGCCAAATAAACCCTTCATCCTATGATAAGACACTACAAGGGGGTTCATATATTTTTCAGACTATGCAAAGAGAAGCTCGAAGGGAGGTGGAGGTCCGGTACACGAAGCTCACCAGGCAGCGGAGGACCGGAAACGCGAAGCTCGAGGGAGGAAAAGGTCCGGGAACACGAAGATCAATAGGCGGAAGAGGTTCGACAAAGAGAAGCTCGAGGGAAGTGGAGGTACGACAACATGAAGCTCAGCGGGTGGCAGAGGTCTGGAAACGAGAAGCTCGAGGGCGGTGGAAGTCCGGCAATGTGAAGCTCAGCGGGCAGCGAAGGGGAGTCACAGGGTTCCAGTACCGCGATAGCTTTAGGTTGCGATGAAATGAGGGAAATGTGCAACCAAATTTATAAAAAAATGGACTAAGGTTTTATCAGTGAAAAAATTTTAGCGCTGATAAAGGTATCCTTTATCAGCGATTTTTTTTCACGCTGATAATGGTCCTCATTATCAGCACTAAAAAAGCGCTAATAAATCCTTCCTGTATCGGCGCTAAAATTTTAGCACTGATAAAGGGACTCTTTATCAGCGCTTTTCTATCCCTGATAAAGGGTCATTGTATCAGAACTTTTTAGAGCTGATAAAGGGACTCTTTATCAACACTTTCCCTAGTGCTGATATAGGGATTCTTTCTTAATGCTAAAATTTTAGCACTGATAGAGGGGTTCTGTATCAGTTCTTTTATAGCGCTGATACATGGGTTCTTTATCAGTTCTTTTCTAGCGCTGATAAAGACTCCCTCTGTCAGTGCTAGAAAAGCACTGACAAAGTGTCCCTTTATCAGTGCTAAAATTTTAGCACTGATAAAGGGTTTATTTATCAATGGTTTTTTCTTAGCGCTGATATAAGGTGGTGCTACCCTTTCCCGTTTTTGTATTAGTGTAGTAATTTGAGGATTACTTTGCTTTCTGATTATCATTTGTGTATGATTGCTTTACATAGGGCTGCGAGAACCTGGTGTAGAGAGACCATAGGGGAATTTGACATTGAGTGATTTCCTGAGTGTCTATTATAAATATCACGCTGCGAGACCATAGGGGGGATTGATGTTGAGTGCTCCCTCAGAGTGTCTATAAATACGTTATGAGACAACAAGAGGAATTGACATTGAGTGCATCCTTAGAGTGTCGGTAGTTTACTGTTAAAAGGATATAGGGGGAATTGATGGTGAGTTTTTCCTCAGAGAGTCTTGGATTATATGAGACTATAAGATGAATTTACGGTGAGTGATTCCTCAGAGAGTCTTCGCTATATCCTTATTTTAAATTGAACCATAGGGGTTAGGCTGTGAGAACTACCTAGAGGGATACTTGATATTGTTGGCTGAACCAAAAGGGATAGGCTGTGAGAACGTTCCTAGAGGGTTGCTTGTATTTTTAATTGGTTGGTTAAATTGTAAAATGTAAATGATTGTAATTTAACCTGTATGACTATTTACTTTTGAGTACTTACTTGTTTATTAATTCTTTTTCATATTGCCTGCCATATATATTCACTGACTGTTAGGCACAGATCTTTGGGTGGTTGCCTTCTGGGATTCGTTTCACACCCTGTTTGGGTCATGATTTTTTTCCCAAATAGATTATATTGTTGCAAATATAGATAACGATAAGCATTATTCTACTTTAGGTACTTGATTGTTGTGGAGCTAGAGAGAATGGGACCATGGTGAGGCTTGAGATTCTGCTGTAGTTTATTTGTTTTCTTGTACTTTTGTTTAGTACTGTATTCTAGCATTGTGACTTGTTTGGATGATTTCCTTGACATATGTATCATGCATCATTTATATATGTTCCCAATTGTTTATTACTTTTAGTCTTCCATTTTTTACCTTTGTATGGTATTATTAATGCTTATGCTATTCTAATATGTTTATTTCCGATGCTACACTCTGCCAAAGAGGGAATATTTTCCCCACTATCACACCCAAGGCCCTTGATACTAGTTGGCATCCTCTGGAATTATGGGAAATTATCTTGAGGCCATGTGACCAACTGGGTACGGGGCACCTTTGGGTGGCACACGGAACCAGGACATTACAAAGTGGTATAAAATGATTCTATTATTCTTGTCTTACTATTTAGAGCCTATAGCAAGGGATATGAAGGAATAGGTAGTTGGTAATAATCTATTCCCATGAGTATCTAACCTGTGTACATGGAAAATCTAATTTACCTCATTATTGCAATTTTAATGGTTTTTCCATCATTACAGTTGATTCGATTTCACCGTTGAGTGATTCACATGTTTTGTTCTATTATCATTTCAAATATTGTGGTTCTATTTCTATTGAAACCCGATGAGATGAGGGTATTCCATCTCATGCATCATATAGGCACTTGCTATAAATCACATGTCATGCAATCTTATTATGCAATTTAGGATGTATTTCTGACTGCAAGTTGTTGTGATAGGTTTTGTACTAGATATGCATGTTTTTGTGATATATTCCTTGATAGAATACCTTCTATTTATATGGAATTGGATTTTGTAGTGTTTCTTTTGAATGAATGCCAAATTTTGGTTCTTGAGGTGTTATGGGCCCTCATCGATCAGAATTTGGTGGATCATTGCTTTATTATTCCTTTTATATGACATTACAAGATGCCAAGATTTGATTCACGAGTGGTATGTGACCTCACAGATTAGAATTTGGCACTTTGATGTTTTTTTCATAAATTTCTGGGATTTTAGAGTAGTTTCTAAGGATTACTATCTAGAAAAACTCATAATACACGACGTGTAGTGATGAATACACGCCATGTGTCCTTCTGTTCCAGAAGGAACTGTTTTTCTTATGTACACACCGTGTACTGTATATACACGTCGTGTAGTCTCTAATCATGTCACTAGCTGTGTGGGTAGAGACACATGGTTGGGAATTATTTGGTGGAACATGCCGTGTACCAGAAGTACACGATGTGTGTATAGACCATGTATCTGGCCGTGTGACTAATGACACGGGTGGATGAAAATCAAGAATTACACATCATGTCCATCTAGAAAATGCCATGTAGAGCTGTGTAATTGGTTGTGTGACTAACAACACAGGCCAGTGAAGTTCTTCTAGTACATGCCATGTCTGGCACAAACATGCCATGTAGTCCTGTTCTAGGGGAACCATGTGGGTTAGTCATGTAGAAGAACTCGGGCTGGGTAAGAGGATTCAAGTACACGCCGTGTGTTAGGAAAACTTGTTTTCTGTATGGGGTTTTACACGTCCGGGGTTGTAAAAAGTTCACGCCCATGTGAAGTCTTAAGGGAACACACCGTGTAGGTGTTATACACACCATGTATCCATGTTTTGAAAAACTTGAATGCTTTAGTTATCCTATTCCCTTCTTAAACCTCTAGTTTTCATTCTTTGATAATCTTGATCTAAGGTGTGCGCTTGACCTTGCAGAGTCATGCCACCGAGATTTCCTCTGGTTGTACGCCAGTTACAGGGCAGTGATCAGACACCATACATGGCTGATCACTGAACACCAGTAGATCCTCCAGTTTTACCTGTCTTGACGCCATGCGTTATACTAGATACAAGTGTCGATGAACAGTTTAGATAGGGCTTTATGAGGATTATGCATACCTTCTAGGGAGAACCGCCTCCTACCCCGTCAATGGCAGAATTGATGTGGGTCTTTCAGCAGAAACATCCTGCCACTTTCTTAGAGGATAGAGGACCCCAGACTGCAGAGTCATGGCTAGAAACCATGATGACGATCTTCGAGCATCTAGATATGACTCCAGAGAGGAGGGTCAAGCGCACTATATATATGCTTCGGGATTCTTCCAAGAGATGGTGGGATGTGATCTCACAGGAGGGACGCCAGAATGGTATGTCTTGGGATGAGTTTTAGCATAACTTCTACGATTACATCTACCCATAGACTTTGAGGGCTGATCAAGCCTGAGTGTTCATTATTTTGGACCAGGGTACTCTTTTAGTCATGGAGTATTCTTCTTGCTTCATAGAGCTGCAAAGCTTTACACCCATTCTCAGGGGAGATGAGTTATTCCTAATGATTAAGTTTGAGGATGATCCTAGGAAAGACATTCGAGCTCTGGTGAACATCTTCAGATTGACTTCTATATCTTCTAATGTTAATCAGGCATTGATCACGGAGCGCAACCTAAGGGATTCTGGAGCTGTGGGCCCGGGCGGGTCAGCATCCAGAGTTGGTACTTCTCTGGATGATAGTAGGAAGCATTATAGGGTGTCTACACGTGGAGATCTGAGTAGGTAGTATAGGATCATGCCTTTTTATAACATAACTTTCATTCCATTACACGGAACTGAGGATCGTTAAGGTTTAGTGTCTTGGAAAAAAGGATCATAATACATAAAAAAAACATAAAACATTCTTCTTAAACACTTGAAAGGCTTCTCCTTTAGTTCATCCTATGTTCATTATGCATCTCATAACCTGGGGACATACATCAAAAGAAAGGGTGAGCAGAAGGCCCAGTAAGGGAAATAAGAGAAACATTTTACATGTGAACTTGAGATACTTCAATAAGGACATGAAAAGAACTTTAAGGCATGAGAAAGAAATCATGAGATACATCATAATAAAAATAAAATTTTTCTTAACTTGAAGATGTGGCTGCAACATTTAATATTGAGAATCATTTCGTTTCACCAAGGTCCATCCCCAAGGTGTCGTTAAAAATTACCAAGGTTATTCACCAAGGCGTCGTTAAAATGGTCATCTCTAGAGATTAAGTCTTTACCCAATGCATTGGAGCGCTATCAGGGCGCCCCCTTAAATTTGCCTTTATTATCATGTGAGACACATATATCATCATCAAAAATTTCATAAATAACCCATATAGCATAAAATAGATGGGTTTCATTTCATAATCATAACATTTTAAAAACTGCTTTAAAGACATGATCTTTACGTTACTTTAAACCCACGGAAAGGGAAAGCGGGTATCATGTATGTAAATCCCAGAATTTAAAATAGAACATTTTTATATATATGTGAATACCCCTGTAGAAATAGGAGCTTTGAGTATTCACTTTATAACATAAAATAATTTTGAGAAAAGAGAGTCATTTTGAGACGAAAATTCTGCAGCATAATGGCTATGTTACAAGGTTTTAGAAAAATTTGAAAAGAGAGGGAACATGGGTCGAACAATCATAATTGACCCATAAAATAGTATAGGGACAGAATAAGAAGTATACATGGACATGGTGATGCAATTTCAAGGACATACCATTTGAAATGAAAAAACATGGAAGGAAGACAAAAGTTTGATTTCTCTTATGAAAATTCGGCAGCCTATCGGCGTCACTTAAACTTCAACAAAAATGAATTGAACAGATCAAATAGGGTCTCTCATCATATGATCATTAGAGATCAGTATGATAGATATAGAGATCATACCCCAACATAATAAAAAGGAACTTGAAATATTTGACATAAAAATCGAACTTGAAAAATGAGAAGGGTGAAAGAATCACTTAAACATTCGGCAGCCTAACAGCGTCACTTAAACTTTCATAAAACGAAATGATGAGAGTAAGAGGGGATCTCCCATCATATAAAAATGAAAGGGGCAGTAAGAGTAATATAAAAGAACATCCTCTCACATAAGAACATGGAGCATAAAAGGAATGACATAAAAGAGATTACATGAAAAGAAGAGAGGGGTCAGATCCCTTACCTTAAAATGTGACTCTTGAAACTCAATGTTTTGGACCTTGAGGGCTTGGGGGAACCTTGGGAGGACTCCTTGGGAGGTTAGAAGACCAGAACTTCGTTGGGGGAGAGTTGGGAGTAAAAAATAAAGGAGGAAAGGGTGGGTATTTATAGGGAAAGTGAGGGGACAAGGCATTAATGGCCAAGGGACACCTCACAAGTGCTTTTCTCAAACCCATGTGCTCTCTCATGACATTTTCCATAAAGTTTGGCCAAAGGGGGCCCCCAAAACAATAATTCATCACCCTTGGCCGGCAAACCCTTAAAAAACTCATGACATCATCATGACACAGTTATGATGTCATTAAACATACGGAAACCCTAGAACTGTAATTTTACTATTCACTGAAAATTCAACTTTCTCAGAATAATCCCAAAATTTTACCTTAACCAAAAATTGATGCTATAAGTACATTTATGAACTCCATTTTATAAAAACAACTTTCTAAATAATTTTAATTTAATTTTTAAATAAAAACATTATTCATCAAAAAATCGTTTTTTTCAGAAAAATCCCCAAAAATTACCATAACATAATATCGATGCTCTGAGTTCAAAAAAAAGTCATTTTTATAAAAATAATTTTCTAATTATTTTTAATTTAATTTTTAATTAAAAAACACTATTCATCCGAAAAAACTAATACTTGACTAATAATTTATGAAACCGTTATTTTCCCATTTTATTGAATCACATTACTTAATCTAGGTGTCTGAATTATATGAATACTTTCTTTGAGTGAAATTACTAATCCATTTGGTCACATTACTAATCCTAAGCGTAAAATCACTATTCATAATTTACTATTCATCAAAAATTAAGTTGATCTTATTAGACTCCAAATTCCTTACTGAACACTTTTGTAGAAGACCATTTTTCGAAAATCATTACACATCATTAGTTATTTAGGGTTTACATAAATATTTTAAAATATCCCTTTTTCAAAATTCATCAATAAAATACATTCTAAAATTATCTAGACATTTGAAATTTCACAAACATCACTAAAGTAAGAAATCTCAATTTATTCACCCGAAAGGATTATACAAGGAAGATAGGGTCTCGTCACATAGCCCCTTATAACACCGGCATAAGACCTAAGTGTAAGGTGTGCTATGGTGAGAGAATCTGAGGGAGGCTCAGATAACATTGCCCTAGTAGTAATCTATACTAACTTGAACTTCTCCCGTAGGCATTTCTGTTCAAGCTTGACACGCTGGAGTTTGGCTTGGGCTTGGTCCAAAGCGAAGCCCACAGATGCTACCTCCTTCCCAAGCTCTGATAAGTGGTCTTCATAAGGGTCGAGTCTACTGGATGAAGCCATCGACTCCTCTTTCCGCGTTAACCATTAACATGTTATTAAATCATTAAGAGCAAGTTAATATAATACTCAAAAATATTGGGTCGTTACATTCTTCCCCCCTTAAGAAATTTCGTCCCCGAAATTTATACTTGAGACCTAGTTGAAAAGGTGAGGGTACTTTTGCTTCATTGTTTCCTCCGGCTCCCAAGTCGCCTCTTCATATTTATGATTCCTCCACAAGACTTTCACAAGGTGGGTAGTCTTGTTTCGTAGGACCTTGTCTCTACGGTCCAAGATCTCCACTGGCTGCTCCTCGTAAGAGAGGTCATGTTCTAGTTGTACCACCTCTAGGTTCAGTACATGCGAAGGGTCGGGTATGTACTTCCTCAAGAGAGATACATGGAAGACATCATGAACTTGAGCTAGGTTCGGTGGAAGTGCTAGACGATAGGCCACTGCTCCTATGCGATCAAGGATTTCATAGGGGCCAATGTACCTAGGGCTAAGCTTCCCTTTCTTCCCAAACCGCATGACTCTCTTCCAAGGAGAAATTCGAAGGAAGATTTTGTCACCAACACCAAACTCCAAGTCCCTTCGACGATTGTCAGCATAGCTCTTCTGCCGACTCTGAGAAGCCTTTATGTGTTGTTGGATGGCATGAACCTGTTCCATCATCTCTTGCACGAGATCAGGCCCAAGAAGCTTCCTCTCACCAGTTTCATCCCAACAAGTAGGAGTTCTACACCGCTTTCCATATAGAGCTTCATAGGATGCCATCTGAATACTCGAATGGAAGATGTTGTTATAGGAGAACTCAACTAATGGGAGGTGTTGATCCCATCCACCTTTAAATACCATTGAGCATAATATCAAAATGTCTTCAAGTGTCTGAATAGTCCTTTCAGATTGGTCATCAGTTTGAGGATGATAGGCCATACTAAAATTCAATTCAGTATTCAGAGCATGTTGAAGACTTCAACAGAATTTTGATGTGAATCTTGGGTCATGATCAGATACGATGGATAGTGGTACCCCATGCAGCCTTACCACTTCCTTCACGTATATCTTGGCAAGCTGATCCAGAGAGAAATCTTCCCGAATAGAGATAAAATGGGCTGTCTTGGTGAGACGGTCCACAATAACCCATATCGCATTGTTTCCTTTGGATGTTTTCAGGAGACCAGTTACAAAGTCCATAGTGATATTATCCCACTTCCATACTGGTATGGGTAGCGGTTGTAATACCCCCTTAGGAAGTTGTCGTTCTGCCTTTACTTGCTGACACACCAGGCACCTTGTAGTGTAATCAACAATCTCCCTCTTCATGTTATCCAACCAATAATGATCACGAAGGTCTCTATACATCTTAGTGCTTCCTGGGTGTATAGAGAATGTAGATCTATGAGCTTCATCCATCAGTTCGTTCTTTATCTCCGGAATAGATGGAACACATAGTCTTGTACAAAATTTCAATACACCTTCTTGATCAATATGGAAATCGGGGAACTTCCCATCCTTTACAGCCTCGAACTTCTCCTGCAGCAAAGGATCTTCTTTTTGAGCCTTCTTGATCCTCTCTAGTAATGAAGGTTGAGAAATAATTTGGAATAGGGTTGATGATGTCCCTTTCCTTATAATTCCCATGTCCAGTTTTACTAGATCTTTAATCAAGGGATCTCCTACGATCCTCATTGTTGCCAGAACAATAGGATCTTTCCTGCTTAACGCATCCGCGACTTTGTTTGCTCTTCCAGGGTGATAATGAATTGAACAATCATAGTCTTTAATTAGCTCCAACCATCTCCTTTGTCTCATGTTCAATTCTTTCCGTGTGAAAATATACTTTAGAATTTGGTGGTCAGTGTATATATCACATTTCTCCCCATAAAGATAGTGCCTCCATATCTTTAGAGCAAAAACAACTGCCGCCGGCTCTATATCATGCGTAGGATAATTCTGCTCATGAATCTTCAACTGTCGAGATGCATAAGCAATTACTTTGTCATTTTGCATGAGGACGCACCCAAGACCTTTCAGAGATGCATCACTAAAAATAACGAATCCTTCTCCGATAGAGGGCAGTGTTAACACAGGTGCAGTAACCAATCTCTTCTTCAGCTCTTGGAAACTTTCCTCGCATTCCTTTATCCAGATGAACTTAACCCCTTTTCCAGTCAACATGGTTAGTGGATTAGAAAGCCGTGAAAAGTTTTTCACAAACCTCCTATAATATCCTGCTAAACCAAGGAAACTACGAATCTCAGTTACTGTTGTGGGTTGAGGCCACTCCTCCACAACCATTGTCTTTGCAGGGTCAACCGAGATTCCTTCATTGGTTACGATGTGCCCCATGAAATCCACCTATTGTAACCAAAACTCACACTTGCTGAACTTTCCAAAGAGCCTCTCCTTCCATAGAGTTTTCAAAATAACCCTCAGATGATCTTCATGCTCCTCACGACTTTTTGAATATATCAAAATATCATCAATAAAAACTACCACAAAGTTATCAAGGTGGTCCTTAAAGACTCTATTAATCAAATCCATGAAAATAGAAGATGCATTAGTCAAGACGAAAGGCATAACAGTAAACTCATAATGCCCATATCTTGATCGGAAGGCAGTCTTTGGAATATCTTCCTTCTTCACCCTCAGTTAATGATAACCAGATCTAAGGTCAATCGTAGAGAAGAATTGAGCCCCGCGAAGTTGGTCAAATAAATCATCAATTCATGGAAGATGATATTTGTTCTTCACTGTGATCCCATTCAGTTCTCTATAATCAATGCATAGCCGCATTGATCCATCCTTCTTCTTCACAAAGAGAACTGGTGCTCCCCAAGGAGACACACTCGGTCGGATAAACCCCTTCTCCAACAAGTCTTGGTGTTGTTTCTTTAACTCTTCTAGCTCCACATTTTCCATTCTATACGGAGTCTTTGATATCGGTTGAGACCCAGGTACGAGTTCAATGGAGAACTCTACCTCTCTTTCTGGGGGAGGTCCAGGTAACTCCTCAGGAAATACATCCATGTATTCCTGAACAATCGGAACATATTCTATTTGTATGCTCCCTTTTCCTTCTTCATCAACACCGATTAACTCCATAAAGAAAGCTATAGGAGGTGCTTCTAGATAGGGATCAGTTCGAGATATCTCTCCTCGGAAGATAACTGTAGGTCGTTCATTCAAGACTACTGAGATTTCCTTACTTCAGCATTTGATCTTAGCATTATACTTTGAGATCCAGTCCATCCCTAGTATAATGTCAAATTCCATCATGGGAATGACTACTAGATTTGCGATAAGATTGTGCTCACCAAAGTAAACACTAGAGTCTCTAAACACTGTTGATGCATGGATAATCCCACTTGGAGTCTTGACTGACAACTTTACCTCAAGCAATTTGGGGATTGATTCCATATTCTTTGCAAACTTGGAAGAAATAAAGGAATGCGTAGAACCAGAATCAAATAAAGTACTTTCTAGCTTTGAGAGGACGACAAGAGTACCTGCTACCACATCATTCGGAACTTCAACTTCATCTGTTGTGATAGCAAAAGCACGACCTTTCTCTCTTGGCCTCTGCTGAGGTTGATGGTGATTCCCCTCCACCACCCTCGGATTTGGACATTGGTTAGAAAAGTGCCCAAGCTGTCCACACTTGAAGCATGTGACTTCGGGTAGGGCCAGAACCATCTTTCCTCTGTCGTTAGTGTTGGGAAGCTGAGGCTTCTCCTCACTATGACAATTCTGATCAATATGGCCTCCTCTTCCTCACTTGTAGCACTTGCCACTTCCGTTCAAGCAGTTCCCCAGATGATTCTTCCCACATTTATTGCATGTGGTAAGTTGCATTTTCTTTCCACCTCTTCCCTGATCAAAAGACTTCCCTAAACTGGGCTCCAACGATCTCTTCTTTTCATTTGGTTTATGAGACCATTGTGTCTCACCAAACTCCAGCTCGACTTTCATAGCACTTCGAACTATTTCTTCATAGCTATCATAGTCCCTGTTGGCTATATTCTTCCACAGATGAGGTCGTAGTCCACCAAAGAATCTATCAACCTTCCCATTAGGGTCCATGGCAAAGCTTGAGGTATAACGGGAAAGCCTTGTGAAGTTCATCTCATAGCTTCCGACAGATTCGTTCTCCTTCTGCTTCAGCGCGAGAAACTCTTTCTCCATTCTCGTTCTCATGGAACGAGGGAAATACTTGTTAAGGAAAATTCCCCGAAATTCTTCCCACTCCATAGCTTCTATCTCTCCTCGTGGCTTCATGTTTTTGATTAGTGACCACCACTGATCAGCTTCTCCATCTAGGTGGTAAACAGCAAGGGTGACTTTTTCTTGTTCCGAACAATGAAGTACAGAAAAGATCTTTTCAATGGAGCTTATCCATTGTTCGGCAACCAATGGGTCAGTAGATCCACTGAATGTTGGCGGTTGTTGACGCATGAAGGACTCAACAGAGTGTTGTTCCCTTCGTGGTGAGGTCGGCCTCTCAGCTTGATTCAAGTTATTACTCATAACTTGAGTCAGTTGGTTCATCATTCGCATGAATGTTTCCATTCCGGCTTCCATCGGAGGGCCGTCAGCGCATGGTGCATTGCGGTCACCATCGACACAGTTCCTCCTATTTCCCGCCATTTTCTGAAAGAATAAAACCTTAGTGAGAAACTTATTTCATCTATGAATCTTTTAACTAAGACTTCATGCTTAGACAATGACACTTTTCTATAATTCCTTCATAATGATTCATAAAAAGCTTGTGATTAACCAAACATATCCCCCGGGAGTGTCGTAACCAAGAGTGCAGCAAGGCCCGTTATCGTGCACCAGTTCCCGTTCGAGTCTAGCTCAAAGCGGTGTTTTCGGGTTTTACCCCTATGTACATCTGTGCCAGAGCTGCCTCTACCTGCTCGTATCCAGACAGGGATGTATTTGTTTGATAAACCACCTACTCAATACTTACCAAAATACCAGGAAGTTTTCCTATATTTAAACTTTTCTATAGGGTTCTTCCTAAAGTTTTCATATCCTAATTTCCACAAATAACTAAACCATACTTTGATACCAACTATAGCATCATGCCTTTTTATAACATAACTTTCATTCCATTAAACGGAACTGAGGATCGTTAAGGTTTAGTGTCTTGGAAACAAGGATCATAATACATAAAAAAAACATAAAACATTCTTCTTAAACACTTGAAAGGCTTCTCCTTTATTTCATCCTATGTTCATTATGCATCTCATAACCTTGGGACATACATCAAAAGAAAGGGTGAGCAGAAGGCCCAGTAAGGGAAATAAGAGAAACATTTTACATGTGAACTTGAGATACTTCAATAAAGACATGAAAAGAACTTTAAGGCATGAGAAAGAAATCATGAGATACATCATAATAAAAATAACATTTTTCATAATTTGAAGATGTGGCTGCAACATTTAATATTGACAATCGTTTCGTTTCACCAAGGTCCATCCCCAAGGTGTCGTTAAAAATTACCAAGGTTATTTACCAAGGCGTCGTTAAAATGGTCATCTCTAGAGATTAAGTCTTTACCCAATGCATTGGAGCGCTATCAGGGCGCACCCTTAAATTTGACTTTATTATCATGTGAGCCACATATATCATCATCAAACATTTCATAAATGACCCATATAGCATAAAATAAATGGATTTCATTTCATAATCATAACGTTTTAAAAACTGCTTTAAAGACATGATCTTTATGTTACTTTAAACCCACGGAAAGGGAAAGCAGGTATCATGTATGTAAATCCCAGAATTTAAAATAGATTATTTTTATATATATTTGAATACCCCTATATAAATAGGAGCTTTGAGTATTCACTTTATAACATAAAATAATTTTGAGAAAAGAGAGGCATTTTGAGACGAAAATTCTGCAGCATAACGGCTATGTTACAAGGTTTTAGAAAACTTTGAAAAGAGAGGGAACATGGGTCGAACAATCATAATTGACCCATAAAATAGTAGAGGGACAGAATAAGAAGTATACATGGACATGGTGATGCAATTTCAAGGACATACCATTTGAAATGAAAAAACATGGAAGGAAGACAAAAGTTTGATTTCTCTTATGAAAATTCGGCAACCTAACAGCGTCACTTAAACTTCAACAAAAATGAATTGAACAGATAAAATAGGGTCTCTCATAATATGATCATTAGAGATCAGTATGATAGATATAGAGATCATAACCCAACATAATAAAAAGTAACATGAAAGATTTGACATAAAAATCGAACTTGAAAAATGAGAATGGTGAAAGAATCACTTAAACATTCAGCAGCCTAACGGCGTCACTTAAACTTTCATAAAACGAAATGATGAGAGTAAGAGGGGATCTATCATCATATAAACATGAAAGGGGAAGTAAGAGGAATATAAAAGAACATCCTCTCACATAAGAACATGGATCATAAAAGGAATGACATAAAAGAGATTACATGAAAAGAAAAGAGGGGTCAGATCCCTTACCTTAAAATGTGACTCTTGAAACTCAATGTTTTGGACCTTGAGGGCTTGGGGGCACCTTGGGAGGACTCCTTGGGAGGTAATAAGACCAGAAGTTCGTTGGGGGAGAGTTGGGAGTGAAAACTAAAGGAGGAAAGTGTGGGTATTTATAGGGAAAGTGAGGGGACAAGGCATTAATGGCCAAGGGACACCTCACAAGTGCTTTTCTCAAACCCATGTGCTCTCTCATGACATTTTCCATAAAGTTAGGCCACATGGGGCCCCCAAAACAATAATTCATCACCCTTGGCCGGAAAACCCTTAAAAAAACTCATGACATCATCATGACACAGTTATGATGTCATTAAACATACCGAAACCCTAAAACTGTAATTTTACTATTCACTGAAAATTCAACTTTCTCAGAATAATCCCAAAATTTCACCTTAACCAAAAATCGATGCTGTAAATACATTTATGAACTCCATTTTATAAAAATAATTTTCTAAATAATTTTAATTTAATTTTTAAATAAAAACACTATTCATCAAAAATTCGTTTTTTTCAGAAAAATCCCCAAAAATTACCATAACATAATATCGATGCTCTGAGTTCAAAAATAAAGTCATTTTTATAAAAATAATTTTCTAATTATTTTTAATTAAATTTTTAATTAAAAATCACTATTCATCCGAAAAAACTAATACATGACTAAAAATTTATGAAACCGTTATTTACCCATTTTATTGAATCACATTACTTAATCTAGGTGTCTGAATTATATTAAAACTTTCATTGAGTGAAATTACTAATCCATTTGGTCACATTACTAATCCTAAGCGTAAAATATCTATTCATAATTTACTATTCAAAAAAAATTAAGTTGATCTTATTAGACTCTAAATTCATTACTGAACACTTTTGTAGAAGACCATTTTTTGAAAATCATTACACATCATTAGCTATTTAGGGTTTACATAAATATTTTAAAATATCCTTTTTTAAAATTCATCAATAAAATATATTCTAAAATTATCAAGACATTTGAAATTTCACAAACATCACTAAAGGAAGAAATCTCAATTTATTCACCCGAAAGGATTACACAAGGAAGCTAGGGTCTCGTCACATAGCCCCTTATAACACCGGCATAAGACCTAAGTGTAAGGTGTGCTATGGTGAGAGAATCCGAGGGAGGCTCAGATAACATTGCCCTAGTAGTAATCTCTACTAACTTGAACTTCTCCCGTAGGCGTTTCCGTTCAAGCTTGACACGCTGGAGTTCGGCTTGGGCTTGGTCCAAAGCGAAGCCCACAGATGCTACCTCCTTCCCAAGCTCTGATAAGTGGGCTTCATAAGGGTCGAGTCTACTGGATGAAGCCATTGAATCCTCTTTCTGTATTAACCATTAACATGTTATTAAATCATTAAGAGTAAGTTAATATAATACTCAAAAAGATTGGGTCGTTACAGGTAGGATACACCTTCAGGTAGCCAGATGGTATGTTACTAGTGTGGGAATGTTGAGCATATGAGGCCACATTTCCTGAGAGACCCAATGGAGTACCGATCTTGTGGTAAGATGGGACATCTTCATCAGTTTCGTTAGTTTTTCTCACTGGTAGCTAGTGATAGGGGTTCCTCTATGACTCCTCATCCAGGAGCAGCACCACCAGTTTCTCACCAGTCTGGGAACTGGTGGTCTTCCAACTGTTCAGGCTGAGGTGGAGGTCATAGTTGTGGTAACCAGTCTCTAGGCATACATCGACTACAGGGTGGATCAGCTCAGGGTGGTCAGGCAGGGTCACAAGGCCGCAGTACAGGTCAGACTTTTGTAGTGGAGCAAACCCAGTAGAAGTAGTATCCTGGAACCTCTATAGTTAGAGGTACTATTCTTGTTGCCTCAGTTTTGGCTTCTTCTCTTTTAGATATAGGGGATTGTCAAAGCTTTATATCTATTGCTGTTGTGGAGAGCCTTGGGATTTATATCTTTTCTTCTGCTGATATCTTGACGTTAGACACTCCATTGGGGATGAGAACAACTAGTGTACGTCAGTGCAAGGAGTTAATTCTTGAGGTTGGTGGGTGTCACTTCTTTTAGGACCTCTATGTCTTCGAGATGATAGATTATAATGTCATCCTCAAAATGGACTAGTTTGTTCCCTTCCAGGATGTTGTCCATTACTATCACCACAGGGTGAGTTTTATGTCACCAGAGGGCGGTATGTTTCTGCATAAGGGAGAGTGTGATGTCTAGGAGAGCAGAGCGGGACCTGATCATCATGGGTTGGGAGGAGTTACAACCCATATTTCTAGTCTATATTTTGAGGAACAGGGGACTTCACAGATGGACTTTCCTCCAGTGGTGGATCATTTCAGAGATGTATTTCCAGAGGACTCTTCTAGTTTTCCTCTAGAGAGAGAGGTAGAAATTTCTATTGATCTTTTTCTAGGAATGGCACCGATGTACATTCCTCTTTATAGGATGGATACACTAGAGTTACAGGAGCTGAAGAAGCAGTTGGAGGATTTTTAGACAAAGGGTTTCATCCAACCCAGTACTTCTCCTTGGGGTTCGCCAGTCCTTTTTGTGAAGAAGGTGGATGATACCCTCAAAATTTGTGTAGATTATCGGAAGTTGAACCAGTTAACGGTCGAGAATCGATATCCCTTTCCGAGGATTGATGATCTCTTTGATCATCTTCGAGGATCTTGGGTGTTCTCAAATATTGACTTGAAATCCGGTTACCATCAGTTGCACGTTAGACCATCTGATATACCTCTTACAGCCTTCCAGAGAAGGTATGGTCTATACGAGTATTTATTTATGCCGTTAGGTCTCAAGAACATGCCTGTAGTCTTCATGGCACTGATGGACCTAGTGTTCTATCCATACTTGGATTCTTTTGTGGTAGTCTTCATGGAAGATATCTTGGTGTACTCTCACACTCAACATGACCATGCTACCCATATTGAGATCATTTTGAGTACAATGAACGAGCATCATTTATATGCTATGCTCTAAAAATGAAACCTTAGGATGGACCATATTCACTTCTTGGCTCATGTTAACTCAGAGATAGGAGTATCAGTATACCCAAAGAATGTGAGAGCAGTAGTTTTCTATAAGCGACCGAAGAACATCTTTGTGGTGCAGAGTTTTCTCAGGCTGGATGGTTACAATAGACGTTTCATAGAGAATTTTTCACACATAGCTATGCCACTGACAGGACTGACTAAGAAGGGTGAAAATTACATGTGGTCGGATTCTTGTGAGTCAGCCTTTCAGGAGATAAAAGGGAGGTTGAATTCTACACCGATACTAGTTTTCCCAAAGCTGGGAAAGATATATACTATTTAATGTGATGCATCAGGTATAGGGTTGGGAGAAATGATTATAGAGGGGGAAGGATTCATTGCGTAGAGGTATCAGTAGTTGAGGACACATGAGAGGAATTACCCGATGCACAATCTCGAGTAGGCTTCAGTTGTTCATGATTTACATTGTTGGAGACATTATCTATTGGGAGAGAATTTTGTGGTTTTCACTGACTACAAAAGTCTCAGGTATATCTTCACTCAGCGTGACCTGAATTTGAGGCAACAAAGGTGGGTTGAGTACATTCAGTCATTTGACTTTGAACTTTCCTATACTCCTGGGAAAGGCAACGCTGTGGCTAATGCATTGAGTAGAAGGATGCAAATACAAGTAGTTAAGGAGGACAGTAGTTAGTGATATCTTATGGGTATTTTCCCTGAGATGCATTTGGAGGTGCATGATAGACATGGGAAGTCATTTCTTTCTTTTATAGTTGTTACCTCTACTCTACTTGATCGAGTGCGAATGAGGCTGATATTAGACTCTGAAGGCCTAGTCTTATGGGAAAGTGTGTCAGGATTGGACCCTATTCCTATATAGACCATATGATAGGATGAGATCTTGTGTTTTCGTGGGCGCATATGGGTGTCAGAAGACATACACGAGGAGATGATGCATGACTTTCATTCCTCATTTTGGGCAGTTCATCCTGGTGCCACCAAGATGTATCGAGATATGCACCATCAGTATTGGTGGCCAGGTGTGAAGAGAGAAGTGGCTGGTTTTCTAATGAGGTGTTCTACCTATAAGTAGGTGAATGTGGAGCATCAGCTACCAAAAGATCATTTTTAGTAGCTACCCATTCCTGAGTGGAAGTGAAATGTTGTCGTGATGGATTTTGTGGCAGGTTTTCCGAGGTTGCCTCGAGGGAATGACATTGTGTGGGTTGTCATTGACAGACGCACGAAAGTGGATCACTTCTTACTGATCTAGGAGTCCTTCAATGTTGATGAGTTTGGGAGGCTATAAATCTGATAGATAGTACATCTACATGGGGTTCCACATTCCATTATTTCATACAGGGACACACGTTTTACTTCTCAGGTCTGGTAGGGACTACAATGGGCATTGGGTACACAGGTACTTATAAGTATTTCTTACCATCCCCAGACAGATTGCCAATATGATCGTATGATTCAGGTGCTTGAGGAAATGCTTCCAGCATGGGTCCTAGAATTTTGAGCTTCTTGGGAGAAGCACATACCTCTTGTGTATTTTTCCTACAATAATAGTTTTCAAGCAACTATTCAGATGGAACCTTATGAGGCTTTGTACATTAGGCTATTCCGATCACCCCTATGTTCGCTGGAAGCAGGAGAGGTATCTATGCTAGGACCAATTCTTGTCCAGGAGACCATATAGAAGATAGAGTTAATTTAGAAGAGAATGGATACCGCACAGTCATGACAGAAGTCTTATGATGTTCGACGGAGATGACCTCAAGAGTTCATGGTTGGAGATCTGGTTTTTCTATGTGTCACACCGAGGTTCAGACACAAGAGGATTAGGAGACATGGAAAGCTTTCGCTGAGGTACGTTGGGCCGTTTGAGGTTTCGGGATGGGTTGGGCCAGTTTCCTATTGATTTTAGTTACCTCTAAGGTACCGAGCTATGCATGATGTATCCCATGTTTATTATCTCCGACGTTACTACTCAGACCTGTCTCATGTTTTCCAACCCAAGGAGGTTGAGTTAGATGTGGATGCCTCGTTTGAGGAGCATCCTATCTAAATTGTTGATCGAAGTGGTAAGGTTCTGCATGGCCAGTCTATTCCTCTGGTACGAGTGCTATGGAATCACATGTGAGTATAGGATGAGTCCTGGGAGAGGGAGGCCGATGTACGAATATAGTGGTCAGAGCTGTTCGAGGATTCTTCTTCTACACTGCCTTGCTAGGGAAATTCAGGGATGAATTTCTCTAAATGGGAATGTTTTTAAGAACCCTGATCTTCTTTTCAGGTATGCATTTATTTTCTTGTTGTTTTTGAGAAAAAATAGAAGTATCTAGAAATTTTAGGAGTACATGCCGTGTACCTATAAGTACACATCATGTACCCAGTTTCCGCTGGTGATCGTGTGCTTGCCATGTAACGGTCGAGTACATGGCCGTGTGGGGTGACCTGTAGATCACCTAATGCAGAGAATGGTTAAGGAAAGTACATGCCGTGTACCCTATAAGAACATGTCGTGTAATTTTTATCATTAAACATACCAGGGTCACGTCTAATCGAAAAATTACCCATCTTCTTTGTTCGTCTAGTCTAGGAGTGACCGTATGATGAAATTCTTCTCTGATCCCCCAACTCTTTATCCGTGCTCTGAAATAACCATCGTCGATTATGTTAGAATCACCACAGTAAGTTATTCCTTCTTCTATATCCTCATTTTCTAATTTCTCCTCTTTTATGACATATCCTCAGTTGAATATTTTTATCATTTTTCTAGATCTACAACGTTCTAGGGAGATTTAAGGTATGAGGTTCACATATATAATTCATATAACACTGATGTAGGTGGTTTGTTCCTTTTCGTAGTTAGTATTTGAGTTATATGTGAAAAATTTCCCAATACCCCTGTTTGAGGTATTGCGTGTTTAGGGATTGTAACCCTGTTAATGCCTAATATGCTTTTTATGTTTGAATAGAGATTTTTAGATTGTGAATAGGGTTAATTTCCATGCTATGGATGTGTTTTACCATGATTGTTTGATTTTGACCATTTGGTCTAGCTTTACTAGTTAGGCTATTTTTTCCATTCCTAGTGTTGTTAGGACAGAGTGATTTTTATCTGATATGTTGTACCATGCCTTGTAGCTAATTATCCAAGTAGTACTTTGAGGTTTACTTTGGATGATAATTATCGTTTGTGTACGATTTCTTTACAGGGGGATGCGGGAAACTGATGTAGTGAGACCATAGGGGAAATTGAAGTTTAGTGCTTTCCTAGAGTGTGTGTTATAATTATCACATTGTGATACCATAGTGGGGATTGATGTTGAGTGCTCCCTCAGAGTGTCTATAAATATGTTACGAGACCACATGAGGAATTGACATTGAGTGCTTCCTTAGAGTGTCTGTAGTTTACCGTTAAAAGACTATAAGGGGAATTTACGGTGAGTGCTTCCTCAGAGAGTCTTTGATTATATGAGACTATAGGGGGAATTGTCGGTGAGTGCTTCCTTATAGAGTCTTCACAATATCCTTATTGTAAATTAAACCAGAGGGGTTAGGCTGTGAGAACTACCCAAAGGGTTACATGAGATTGTTGGTTGAACTAGAGGGGACAAGGTGTGAGAACTTTCCCATAGGGTTGCTTGTATTTGTAATTGGTTGGTTAAATTGTTAAATGTAAATGATTGTAATTTAAAATGTAGGATTATTTACTTTAGATTACATACTAGTTTGGTACTTCCTTTGCATATTTCCTTCCATATATATTCATTGACTATTAGGAATAGATCTTTGGGTGGATTGATACTGGGATTCGTCTCACACCCTATTTGGGTCATGCTTTTGGGACCAAATAGATTATAATGATATAGCTATAGATAAGGAAAAATGCCCTTCAACTTCAGGTACTTGATTGTAGTGGAGCTGGAGAGAATGGGACCAAGATGAGGCTTGTGTTGCTACTGGAGTTTATTTGTTTTCTTGTACTTTGGTTTAGTACTATATTCCAGCATTGTGACTTGTTTGGATACATTCCTAGACATATTTTTCAAGCATTATTTATATATGTTCCCAGTTTTTTATTACTTTCAGTCTTCCATTTTTTACCTTTGTATGGTATTGTTACTGCTTCCGCTATTGTTATCTGTTTATTTTCACTGATTCACTCGGCCAATGAGGGAATAGTTTCCAAACTATCGCACCCAAGGCCCTCACTACTAGTCAGAAGCCTCTGGTGTTAGGAGAAATGCGCTTGAGGCCGTGTGACCAACCGAGTACGGGGAACCTTTGTGCGGTACCCGGAACCGGGACATTACAGTTAGCACATAGCGATCTGGAGTAGGTCAGCACCAAGTGGTCCTGTGTGGATCAACACCTAGATATCCTCTAGGGTTCAGCACCTAGAAATATTCTATGGATTAGAACCTAGAGATCCTCTGTGGGATAACACCTATAAACTCAGTTCAGTTCAACAGAAGAGTCTATTGACAAAATAAGATGATCTAGATTTATGACTAATCATCTTTACATCTGTACTTAAGTTATACCTGGTGTGAGTTGCGTGTTTTACTTTGTGATATGTGTTTTAATTTTTGATTAGTGATTTTACCTCTATGTTATCTTCCTTTTTGGTGTTTTCCTTCATGGATTACTGAGAGTCCTCTAGGGGTTTCAGGGTCCCTACTAAGTATTGTTATACTCACCCTTGCATCGGCTTTGCCCGCACCTGTTGTGTCTTGTGCAGACAAAGAACATATTTTAATGGGACTTTTGGGGATCCAGGAATAGACGATGCTCGGAGGTGGGTCGATAGATGTGGTGTGATGTAGTGACATATGACAGAGAGCTGTACGTACCCTTCTGGTAGGATCCTTGGCGGATGACCTTGAGAGATTATACTTCTTTTGATCTACTTTCATTTTAATTAGGCTTTTATTCTTTCCCCTTTACTTTCTATTTACACACATTACACTCATTTTTGATACTTTGGGTTGGTTTTACTACCTTCTTTATTTTGAGGTTTTCATTGTGCAGTATGCCCTGTCTATGTGTATATAGGTTTAAAGGCAATTCCTTTCCTTTTTGGGTTATGCCTTTCCGGTGCTAGTCACCATCCCCAGGCCTATGGAAGGTGGGCCTAGGGTATTCATGGTATGGGCCTAGGGGACGGGTCGTGAAAAAGTTGTATCATAGGGCAGTTGGTTTGACCAGAAGAACTAAGAGTCTATGTTTTTGATGAGGCAATAGTGTTAAGTGTTTTGAGTTTGTCTTTCAGTCTAGGAAACCCAGTGTCGGTGTGGAAGATGACGTGTACCTACACTAAGACCCTGAATTCTATTTTCCGACTCGGTACATGAAAACACTAGTTTCATGTGTTTTGGAAATGTTTTTATCTAGATCTATTTTGATTTAATTCCCGAGGTATAACTTATGGACCGTGGCACATCTGTTTCTCTACAGGATTCCTCCACGAAGACAACCATCCAGGATTCATGTCAGAGATCATGAATATGGTCTGCTGAGTGATGAGGCGTCTATGTAGGGACCATTTACAGCGATATCACCTTTATGTGGTGTACACGAAGCACCACAAAACAGAGAGAAACAATTGCTATGAGTGCCACCAGCATACAGTGCACACCGACTGAGTTCACCATACAAGTTCTAGAGATGGAGGCTACTGAGGTTTAGAGGTGAGACAAATCCTCAGGTAGTTTAGGATTGCATGAAGGTAGTTACTCCGGTTTTTTCCTAGTAGAGACACTAAAAGACCAGATGTTAGTTCTAGGCACTAGCCTTTTTAGGGAATGGTAGGGAGGTGGTGGATCTTGATGCTCTAGACACATGAGGAGGAAACCCTTGTCTGGACAGACATTCAAAGCCTATTTAGGGGGAATTTCATACTAGTGACACTACACTCAATGCATATTCAGGAGTTACTACACCTATAGAAAGGCATCCTGACTGTTACCTAGTACTCAACAAGGTTTACTGACCTCTCTCGCTACACCAATGACATGGTAGGAGACCATTTATTCTGGACCTGAATATTTGATCAGGGAATCCTATGGGAGATTAGGGATTCAATGATTTCACATAGTATCCCAATGTAGGATGGAGTTCTAGAGAGATCCCTACTGGTGTAGAGATTCCTAACCGAATATGAACCAACAGCGAGGGCCACCACCAGGATATAGGTGGCCACGTCAACTACAATAGGTAGTAGGCAGATGGTGTAGAGGCCCAAACATGCCAGACCTTCTAGAGGATGACCCCAGGACGTAGGGTCATAGGTTTAGCGCTCACAAGTTATAGGAGGTCATATGAGGGCTAGTGTTTGTTACTCTTACAGAGGATAGGGGAACATGGCATGTGACTGTCTGACTTCCCACATGGATGACTAGCTGGAAGTCGATGGATAGATTAGAAAAGGAAAGAGGTTCAATCAAGGAGGTCTGTAGGGTGGTATATGTGGAAAGGGAGAAATATGAGTGGCAGAAGGTAAATAATGGTTCGAGGTACCACCACCACCACCACTCCTAGGGGGTCAACCATGAGCTCTGGAAGCATGAGGACAAGGGTGAGGCTAGCTTCAGGCGATGTATTCCTGTGACCATAGCACTCCAGAGATGATTAGAGGTACATTCTATGTCTACTCCACCTTAACTATAGTTCTTATAGACACAAGTTCCAGTCACTCTTTACTTTCCACAGACCTCGTTCGAGACTCGAAGATTCTAGTGGAGTCATCGGCTCTATCTTTACTATTAGTGACTCCTACAAGAGGGTATTTTATGATTACACACTCGTGTCGGTAGTGTGTCTTATTCTAGTAGGCAAGATATTTTATTGGGATCTCCTAGTAGCAGCATCGAGGCCTCATGACGCCATCTTGGGTATAGACTAGTTATCCACAGTCCCTACTCAGATCGACTGTTTTAGGTGCAAATATTAGTGTATCCACAAGTATGGGACAGGGATTTCCTTCACCGGTGAGAAGGTAACCTTTGTAGCATAAGATGGAATTTCTCAGAGGAGGGTACAACCGATCACTCAATAGTTGGATATCCCCACCCTTGATGTGGTGGATGAAGGGAGTCTGAGATTTCTTGTAGTGGTGGAAAAATATGAGGAGGTCTTTCCAGAAGATGTCCCAAGACTACCTTCTCACAGAGAGGTAGACTTATTAATTGACTTGTAACTAGGGACAAAACCGATATATACCCTTGCATATCAGATGGCGCCTGTTGAGATTCAGTAGTTGAGGTTACAGCTAGATGAATTGCAGAGGAAGGGGTTTGTATGGCCCAATGTTTCTCCATGGGAAGCCCCAATGTTGTTTTCCAAGAAGGAAGATGAGAGGTTGAGGTCATGAAAGGACTTTTGGCACCTAAACTAGGTGATAATTAAGAACAAGTATCAATTACTGAGGATTGATGAACTCTTAGACCAGATTAAGGGAGCGAGGTGGTTCTCGAAGATAGACCTTAGATCAGGATATCACCAACTTCGGGTACAAGAGGAGGATGTACCGAAGACAACCTTCAGGTGCTGTTACGTCCAATATAAGTTCCTGGTGATTCCTTTCGGCATAACCAATGCCCAAGTAGTTTTCATGGGACTCATGAAATGAATCTTCAAGCCTTACCTTGATTGGTTTTTGTGGTCTTCCTTGATGACATCTTAGTGTACTCGGTGTCGGAGGAGGAGCATGCTACACACCTGCATATAGTCCTAGATACACTCCGAGAGAACCATCTTTATGATAATCTCTCGATGTTCTAGTATTAGAATTCAGAGGTCCACTTACTAGGAAACTTCATCTCAGAGGATGGAGTTTCAGTGGATCCAGAAAATATTGAGGTAGTGCTTGCTTGGGAGCCACCCAAGAGCATGACCAAGGTGCGTAGTTTCCTAGGGTTTGTTGGGTACTATCGGAGATTCGTACCTGAATTTTCCAGAGTAGCAGCACCCTTATCATCTTTGATGATGAATGGACAACCCTTCATGTGGATGGAGAAGATCCATTAGAGTTTCCAGAAGCTGAGGTAGAGACTAATGAGTTCCCCCATCTTGAGACTACCAGAAGAGGGTGTTAGGTATGTAGTATACTGTGATGCATCAGGGACCAGACTTGGTTGTGTCTTGATGCTAGAGTGAGTATTTATCGCCTACTACGCATGAAAGTTGTGGAAACATGAGCAGAACTACACGAACCATGACCTGGAGTTAGCAGCGGTGGTCTTTGACTTGGAGATGTGGCAACACTACTCGATGGTTGAGTGGTTAACAGTTCACTCTGACTACAAGAGTCTTAGGTATATCTTCTCCCATAAGGACCTAAACTTGAGACATCGTCGATGGTTGGATTTACTCCAAAACTATTAATTTGAGATATTATATACTTATGGGAAGGGGAACGTGGTGGCGGACGCACTCAGTAGGAGGTATGGTTTGCAGTTGCTGAGTGAGGTGACATAGAAGCTAGCCGCGATGCAGATATCCATCATGGATAGTGATGGAGGAGATTACCTTCAGTATATGACTGTTACTCCTCCACTCTTACAATGAGTTAGGGAGGCAAATCTAGTGGATGTGGACTACGAGGCCCAATGTGCTTAGTTATCCTTACGATGGGATTCTGATGGATTTTCAATTGGTGGGGAGCACATCATTCTTTATAGAGGGTGCACCGTAGTACCAGTGAAGTTGTGGGAGGAGGTGTTGAGGGAGTTCTAGACATCCTCTTTGTCAGTACAGCCTAGAGTGGTGAAAATGTACCATGACCTTTGATATCAGTACTAGTGGCCAGGGATGAAGAAAGCAGTGACCGAGTTCATTTAGTGTTGCCTCCCTTTTCAGCAAGGGAAGGTTGAGCATTAGGTTCTAGTTGTCTTGGCCCAACCACTCAAGGTACTATAATGGAAATTGTATGGTATCTCAATGGACTTTGTGATGGGGTTACCATGTACATCCAAGGTCCATGGTTCAATTTGGGTGATCATTGACCGACTCACCATGTTGACTCAATTTTTACCCATCTAGGAGTAGGGAACAGTAGAGGTCTTGGGAGGCCTCTACCTTTAGGAGATGGTGAGGCTCCATGGGGTTCCATTAACGATCGTCTCAGACCGTAATGCACGCTTTACATCTTAGTTGTGGAAGGGGTTACAGGAGGCGTTCGGGACTAATCTGCATTTGAGAACATCTTTTCATCCCCATACGGATGGTTATATGGAGCGGAACATACTGACTTTGGAGGACCTACTTTGTTATTGTGTCCTGGATTTTGGCCATAGTTGGGAGGACCAACTGCCACTGGTGGAGCATGCATACAACAACAGCTATCACTCCACCATTGGCATGACACCATTTGAGGCCTTGTACGAGATACCTTGTAAATCACCCCTATAGTGGACAGACCCAGGGGATTTGGCACTCATGGGTCAGAAGTTGGTACAGTCTACCACCGAGAAGGTGCAGATCGTCTAGGAGAGGATGAGGACTACACAGAGAAGGAAGACGTATTATGCCAACAGGAGATAGAGACCCATGGTGTTTGAGGAGGGTGATCATGTATTCCGTTCGGTATCACCCAGATAAGTATTGAAGAGATTTGGCTAGTGTGACAAGCTATCTCCGAGGTTTATCAGACCTTTTCAGATCCTGAGTAGAGTTTGAGAGGTACCGCCTAGCTCTTCCCCCACAAATGCACCATGTGCATAATGTTTTCTACGCGTCGCATCTGAGGAGATACGTGCATGATCCATCACACATCATCGAATGGGGCGAGTGGGACATTGAAGACGGGTTGAAGTTTTTATAGTTCCTAGTGGAGATAGAGGATTGACATGAGTGGGTCCTTTGTGGGTGGTCGATTCCTCTAGTGCGAGTTTGGTGGCGGTATGAGAATCTCTAGGAGAGAACATGGGAGAAGGAGGCTCAGATTCGTGCTTAGTACCCCCATCTATTTGATTAGTTTTGTTTTGGTTTTTGGGGATGTAAATCCCTAAGGTTAGGATAATGTAATGTCTCAGAAATTCCATTCATTTTTTATTTATATGGAATTATTCTGAGACCATACGCTTTGACGACACATCATTCTGAGGCCCAGTGAGCCCAGAACAGAATTTTTAACTTTTTTAAGGTACATTTAGTAAATCTGTTAGTGCGATTTTCTATATTTTGAACTGGAAATCAAATTGTAAATATGAGGTCACCGTTGAACTCAGAACACCATGATTCTCCTAAAAATGACTTAACTTTTGCTGGAAAGGGTTAAGTGAAAAAATTATTTTTCATACTTTTTAAGAAAAATAATAAAATAATTTAATGGAATTATTTTATTTCGTTACTCACCATTGGGTGGTGGGTGGTGATGCTATGGTGCAGTGACCAGGTGGCGACGAGGCTCATTAATGAGGCTCATTAATGGTCTATATCACGTGACATAATGATGCAATAAATTAAGTGTAACAATGATGTTATTTCATAAATGTAACAATGTAACAACGCAACGTCGCAACGTAACAGAAACACTACGACATGATTCTTTTTATTAAACATAAATGTGGGAGAATGGGGAATTAAATTGCAGAGATTCTCTGACGAATTGCCGATAGTTTTCCTCTACAATGAAGAATGAAGAACATCAGTGAGACTTCATCATCTTCGACCTGCGTCGAAGAACGGAGCTAGAAGTGATGTCGACATCGCGAAACATCAAAGATGAATACTTTGGAATTTAATGTCAAAAAGGTTGGGGTTGTTTAATTTTAAAAATTTTCCCCATTATTTTTATTAGAAATGATGAACATAGATCAACCCATGAACGGGTTGATCCTCTAAATGTGCGTTTATGCGAGAGGGTGGTTTTTCTTTTGGGAATTCTTCATCTGAGGTTGAATCATCATTATTGTTTGAATTAAAATAATCGGACATCCCTTGATTTTAAACTTCTAACATGGAGAGAACGGGTTGACACGAACAAGGCCCGAGCCCCTCCTCCGTGGGTTTCTTTATGGCCAAACTCTCAAATCGATGACAAGGAATATTTAAGACATTCACGGTGGAGAAGAAGTTCCCCAGAGAGCATAGGCACAAGCGACACGTAGAAAGGACCACTGATGCGAACCTTGTGGTCCGCAGAAGAGTCTGCCAGTGGCATTGGCGACTGCTGGTGGTGTCCAACAATGGTGGCCATAGGTGGGGGCAACGCGCTAGAGGAAGGGACATGGTCGACTCGAGCCGTGTCATAGTGGGAGGATCCACCAGCTGGAGGTGACAGACGCGGTCCCTCAGTCATGCCGGAGGGCCGCAAACGTGGCACTGTGCAGTGTCCCATAGGGAGGTCTATGGTCGCTTGACCGCAGAAGAGGAGGATCCCCGCGGTGACCTGCATGACAATGGTGGTAGACTGGACACAACATCTAGCCACATCCCATTGAGGTGAACCGGTCCACCCCTCTTGGACCAGGAGGGGCGCGAACCACCCAATGGGCCAAACCTGTGGCCCATTGGGCCGGACCCATGACCCAGTGGGTCGATCCCGCTCCCAGCAGGAGGTTCTCACACCCAGTGGGTTGGACCCGCACCAGAAGGACGGAACCATTCCCTTCGGGTCAGACTGGTCTAAACCGTGTCAGAATGCGACCCTGCGGGCTGAACACTCGGCCAAGCCCAACCTGGTCCAGCGTGGCCCGTTGGGCCTGGCCCACTGTCCAGGCTGGACTAGACCGATACTGACCCAAAATGGGTTAGTTCGAGTATGTCTAACTAAACTGGGGTATGTGGGACCCCCATGCCGAGTTGGTCAGGTCGGTGCAACTGTGTCAGACTAGGCCCAGACGCAACCAACCCCTATTTACTAAAACGCCTGTATCTCTCAGACCGAGCATCTGATTGACATGTTGTCAGTGGTGTTGGGACCCTTGCGACGGAATGGTCCTTGTGATATACTCCTCTTGATTTTTGGTGGAAGTTGTAGAATGGCTGGGTTGGATCGGTCTCGAATCAAACCGAGCCCTTTTTACTAAATTGCCCATAACTTGCAGACCGAGCATCTGATCGACGCATCGTCTGTTGTATTGGGACCCTTACGAAGAGATGGTCCTTTGGGGTTACTCTATGTGGTAATTTTTGAATGTTGAAGTAAGACCGACGTCTTGAGGAGCGTTTCCCCCTGGAATCAAGAGTGCTAAGTGAAGGAATACAGTGGTTGGATGTGACGTGAAGAATGAATACCAATCTTTCATAGGTCAACACCTAGCAATCCTGAGTGGGTCAGAACCTAGCGATCCTGTGTGGGTGATCACTTAGAGATCCTATGTGGGTTAGTACCTAGCGATCCAATGTGGGTCATCACCTAGCGATACTCTATGGGTCAGCACCTAGCGATCCTATGTGGGTCAGGACCTAGCAACCCTGTGCGGGTTATTAGAAGAGCCTCTCGACAGAATAAGATGATATAGCATTAAGAATAATCATATTTAATTCTGTACTTAAGTTATACATTGTGTAAGCTACGTCTTTTACTTTGTGCTATGTGTTTGAGATCTTTCTTAGTGGTTTTACCTCTGTGGTGTCTTCCTTTGTGGTGTTTTTCTTTATGGATTACTGAGAGACCTTTGGGGGTCTCGGGGTCCCTACTGAGTATTTTTATACTCAACCCTACACGGGATTCACCCGCACCTATTGTGTCTTGTGAAGATGATGGACATCCTGTACTGGGACTTCTGGGATCCAGGACTAGATGGTGCTCAGAGGTGGATCAATAGACGTGGTGTGCTGCAGTGACATTCGACAGAGATTTATACCTACCCTCCTGGTAGGATCCTTGGCGATGACCACCAGAGCTTGTACTTATTTTTATGTACTTTACTTTCAGTTGGGATTGTATTCTAGCCCCTTTACTTTAGATTTACACACTTTACTCTCAGTAGTGATACTTTGGGGTGGTTGTACTACTTTCTTTCCTTTTTGGTTTGATTTGTGTGGTATGCCCTGTTTGCGTGTGTACAGGTTAAAGGAAATGCCTTCCCTTTTTGGGTTATGCATTTCTGGTGATAGTCACCAGCCCACATCCTATGGAAGGCATGCTTTGGGTAGTCACAGAACGAGCCCTAGGGAATGGGTAGTGACATCAATATACAATAGAATCTTTGCAAAACTCTTTAACTTCTCAAACAATTTTGGGCAATCACGAAGTTCATCTTCAACTACCCATTTCATTTACTCAATACAATATTCCTCATCATTCACATATATAATCACATCCTTGATATAGTTTTCTTCATTTTTCACACTGGTAATCATATCATATGACCCATACAACACAGTGTTATCTCATCAACTAGCTATATTCGCTTTCCCCCATATTTATTCAAATATTTATAACTTCGATCTATTCTATGATATATCAAGTGTTCATCCAACTCCTCTGGACTAATTATTCTCGAATAAAAACAATGTAAACATGGAATAATGATTTGATAAGGATCATATGCAAGTTATTTTGCAAACTTGATGAATTCTTTTACTCTATCTTCATACTCTTTTATCATATGATTGAAATCCATCCATTATCTATTAATATCTATCCTATTTGATTCCGTAATATTAATATTTTACAAAATAAATACACAAAATATGTTCAACTAAATATGGATATCATGAATTATTTGAAAGAAAATTGAAATATGGAAAAATGGTTTATCATCCAACATGATCAAAAACAAAAATTATTGAAGGAAATTTATAAATACAACTACTGAATGAAATAATTAAAATATAAAAAAAGCTATATTATTTGAAAACTATTTTCATAACATAATGTATCAATATTGAATATAATAATGGTTTCAAAAAATTATTATATTATTTTAAAACAACAATCCATACATTTGAGAAAATCAGTGTCATTAGATGAGACCCAAGGGATTTAATCTAGCGATGCAAGAAAATGTTTTTTTTAAATGGAAAAAGTGACTAGATTTAAAATGTTGTGTGTAAAATAGAATTTGAAATTTAAGGAGGGGTTTTTAATTGTAATTTTAAGTGGATGGAAATACTTATCTAACTCTTTTAGTAAGTTAAATTTGAATTTTAAGGTTTCAAAAAAATAGGGAAATATTTTATTTTTTAAATTTAGGGTTATAAAATGATAATTTTAAATTGGTGTACCTTATGAAAAAATCACAAGGAAGATAATTTTTATTAAAACCCTTAGGCTAAAAAGTTATTTATCAAAAACCCCTTGGAAATTTCCCAGATTAAAATAAAAATATTCAATTCAAGGGGTTGGAACTTTCCCCACCAAAGTTCTATATCCATATTCAACTATGGTCACCACATTTCTTACCCATTTTACCTCATGTTTTCATCTTAAAGATTATCATAGGACATCTATTTTTGGATTACATGGTAACAGTTTCACTTATGTCACTCTTTAGTTTTCCACCTATAATTCCTCTCTCATTAGTCCAAGGAATTCCTTTCATAGTTTTCACATGAAACTCATGTCGCCCTTTAGGTTTCCTCCTATAATTTCATTCTCAATAGTGTTGGATTCCCTCAGTTATTGTTTACAGCCTATGGAGATCAAGTGCATACTTCAGGCTTTGTGAAAAATCAACTTGGGTGACATGGAAAGTGGACCTAAGTTGGTTCATTACATTAATTTAATAGTTTTGTTTTGAATTAGATTAATTAAATAAAAGAACATGTATTGTAAAATTCCTATTATAATGAAATTTTTATTATAGTAAAATATTGACTATTACATGATCCATGTGATTTTATTTTTATAAAATAAAAACCTTGAAAACCTTGAATTCCTTATAATTATATGAATCAAACACATATTTACCTAATCATTTTAAAATAAATAATTAAATCCACCATAAAAAATATTTATTGTACTGTCCATATTCATTTTAAAAAGAGTTATATTTTCCCAAATTCAATTTATATTTTAATTTTAAATACATTTTTTCCATATTTTATGGAATGAAATTACTCACCAAAATAAAAAATATTATAAAAATAATATAATTAAAAGAAGTAAGAATGATATTTTTCCAAAATACATGATCTACATTCTCAATTGGCTAAACTAAGCACTAGTCAAGAAATAACACCTATAGTGAAATACATAGTTTGGGTAACCATGAATCTATTGAAATTCACCCATTGTGGGTTAATTAATTTAATTTTATTCCAAATCTCTTTTATGACATTACTAATTCCTAAAAGTATCTAATTATGGTGTGTTATAACCTTTGTATCAATATGAATTCGACTATTATAACTATATTGAATGTGTCTTTGTCCAAAGATGGACACGTATTGAAATTAAATAAGGACCTAACAAAATGAAAAACTGAGCATTTACTCAAATCAAAAGAATATTTAAATGTTATAAAAAACAAGAATAATTTTAAATTTTTATCATAAAGAATCTATGGTTCCCAAAATCAAAATGGCCCCTACATTGACTACTCGTTAAAAACCAATAACTAATTTTTTTTAAAAAAATTAAATGATTTACTATAGGAATCTATAGTCCATTACCAAATAATCCAAACATAAACTATTATCTAAACACTTACCCAAAAATTCCATTGAATTTTCATCCTGACCTCTATCTCTTGAACGAACCCAAATACCATCATTACTATATGAACACTCAAACTCCTTACTATAAAAACCTTTTTACTAAAAGATAATTAATTATACCCAAAACATAAAATACAAATTTTGGTATATCATATTCATCTAGTGTTTTCAAATACATGTGCCTCAGAGTGCCTTGGTGAGAGGTGTGGTGAGGATAACATAGAGCACCTCATCATAGGTGAGGTGAGGAAACCTCACTAAGAAAAAGTGGTTGTGAAAAGGTGGAAATCAGGGCGATAGTGGGATGGAAATCAAGGACTACAGTTCATGGAAATCGATGGGGAGGGTGGAAATCATGGATACATGGGATGGAAATTAGGGCTCCTTTATGAAAAATGGTGGTTGATGGGGTGGATATCAGGGGTTTTAGGGGAGGAAATCGGGGTTCCACAGGATGAAAATAGGAGCCACTTCTTCAAAAATGGTGGTCATAGAAGGTGGGATACAAGGATTATTAAACCAAACATTTAATGAATTAATTAAAAAATAATGTAATAGAAATCTATACAAAATATACAAAATATATCAAAAAATAAAAGCACACATTATCAAATTCACTAGGCAAAAATAACAGCAAACACACTGGGAAACAAACACAATAGGGTTGAAGAGTTTAGAATTGATTATTTAATTAAGGTTTTATTAAAAACTACCTATATATATTTTATCAATTTGTATTATTTTGATTGAACTTATGATTTTTCATTAAATTATGTTGAAATTATATGCATATTTAATTATTTTTTGGAATCCAACTTAGTTTCAATAGGCGTGTGCTTCGCACCACATCCATAAGAAGACTTTGTACCTTATTGCACACCATGCATTTTACAACACTATATTCACCACAAATAAATAATACCTTTCCAAAAAAAATTCCCATAACATAACTAGACCATATCAATTTACTAAAATCATATTTAACTTTCAACTACCTAAGACCATAACTACAGACACAAAAAATGTCACAAGAATAACATAAAGGGTGTTTCACACACACTATTGTTCGAGAATAACCAAAAAAAGTAAACCATGAATAAAATTGGATGATAAATACATAAAAACAAGATTTGAATAGCATAAATTTAGTTGTGAGGGTCTTGATTAGTAAAAAATGTTTAGCAAAGTCACAATAGAGATGCATTAGAAAGTGGGGTTTGACGAGGTGGTAGTGGGGTTCGATGAGGCAGTGGGGTTCAGTGAGGCGGTAGGGGTTTAGTGAGAGACATAGAGGCTGATCGAAGGTAGGGTGGCAGTGGGGTTTAGGGGTAGGGCGAGAGCGGGTTTCTGTAGGAGCAGTGGTGTGACGTCAATCAGCTTCCGTAATAGGTTGAAGGTGTGAAAGAGAAGAAAACCAGTTAGGGTTATTTAAAAAAAAGATAAGGATTTTATTAGTGTTTAAAAAAAATAAATGATAAGGAGTAGTTTTAGTAGTTCTAAAATTGAAAGCACTAACAAAACACCTCTTTATCAGTGATAAAAAAGAACTGATAAAACACGACTTTATCAGTGCTAAAATTATAGTTCTGATAAAAGGATATATATATATATATTAGTGTTAAAAAAGTGATGATAAATATCTAATGTTAATAATTTATTTATATTATTATATATATTTGTAAAATTATATATATAATAAATATATATTTATTTATAACTAAAATTATAAATAAATATATATTTATTTATTATTATATATATAATAAATTTTTATAAATATATTTATACTTTTATATAATTTAAAAATTATAATAAATATGTTTATTATATTTAAATATGTAATAATGGGAGAGATATCTCTCGACACCCGCCAGCAAATTGGTTGACCTTAATCATCCAAGGATTTTGAATTTGTTTTCCTACGCTATGAATCTCTAAGATGTTAAAAAGATATCGACTACGAATGTAATACCCCTACCCCAGTTACCCAGAGTCAGTGCATTATTACATATCATTGGCGTGATAAAAAAAGATCAAGTCTTGAATGATTGATCAGTTTAGAATCTTTGGAAACACTAGATATATTCACAAGTCTTACATTACATCATAAAGTGAAAAATAAAACAACAACATCTTGTATCCATAGACCACACTCATATCCTCTCATACTATCCCTAAAGGTCATTTATAAAATACTTCTTCACATCCTGGGAAAAATAAAAAATAGAAAGGGATGATCTCAGATTCTCAGTAAGGATAACAATATAACGGAAACTTTCATAAATAAGCATAAACATCTAAGCCACTGTAAAACTAAAATAAAATCTTTTCAAAATTGAACTTCATCATAATATGGAAAATATAAATCAAAACAATTCTATTTACTTACTCACATGGATATTCTACTAGTCGAATAATCACATGCAATATCAATAGCAACTTTCATAATGATGGAATGCATAATGCCGGACATTCTGAAACATTTTTTCAACAGCGCAGCCAAGACGTCAAAAAATGATTAAGGCCTCAGCCAAAAACATATATCAAATTGGGAAAGGCCTTGGCCAATTCCACGTCTAGTTGTCTCATGAGACCTACCGATGCATCGAGGAGCTATAGCAGGCTCCACCCGTCACTTACTAAGTCTAATGCATTCCTCATATGAGAAGGTTTAAATATAACATAATCATTCATATTAAACTAGAATATGAAATGTCAATACTTTATCCATAAACCATGAATGGTATAAAAATAACACATCCACAGTCAAACATATCAAAAAAACTTCAACAAAATATTGAAGATTTTTATCATAATAAATCAACCTCAATCAAGAATAATATCCCGTAAAGGATGTTGACATAGTTGAAAATGATCAGTAAAAATCTTTTCGATAAATATCCCTTTTTCATGAAATCATTTAAAAGTCACATAATTTAAAAAATAAGTCATTTAAAAGATAGTTTTTAATCAAAGCTTCTCATACCACGTTGAAACTTTTGAAAGGAATTAACATTTAAAAAATTCATGTCCATATAAATAAATACTTAAAACTATTTAGAAAACATGGGAATTAATGAGAAATGATTAGAAGAATAAATCTTTAAAATGTTTAAAATGATGTTTTTAGTAATAATTCATTTAAAAATAATCTCTTTAAAAACTCTTTTGTGATACATGGACATGGATAATAGATATGTCCCAGAAAATACCAACACATAAACAATCTCGGATAACAATGAGATTGAGGAATTAAGCCTTACCTTGTACTTTTCCTTAGTCAAGGGTAGGTTAACCACCTTTATAATAGTTAAATAATTGTTATTAAATTATACAATAATCATATACATAAATATGATATCATATATGATTTTTTAACATTTCTTTGTTAAAAATATTGTAGTATTATCGTCGTTTCGGGTGTTAACTGATTCATTTTCCTTTATATACTTTGTTATGTAAGACGTGTTTGTTATGGATAGGTTGTATTTTATTAATATACATAATGATATCAAGTTTTCAAACATTGTTTTTAGTCATCAAATGAAAATTAGTCTTGAATGGATACGATGGGGAATGAATCTCATCACGTTCATGGAGACGGTATTCCGTACGTACGCACGAGCGACAATATCATTATTTTGATATTAAAATAGTATATAATTGGATGTTATATCATATATAAAAAATCATTATCATGTTATATTTATTATTTACATAAGTTATACTCATTATTATACCCATCCAAATAATAATTTATTGAATAACAATAACACCACGATGTGGAGTTGGTAAGCCGTACGTACGCACGTATAGTGACATATCATTCAAAGGATAGATAGAATAATGAATATGTTTCTAACATATTTATAATAACATCCCAGTATATATAAGATACTGGAGTTATAATTTTATAATGTAAATAATAAAGAAATTATAAGTGCAAGAAGAAAGGAACTTGAAAGAGGGTGGTGAAATCATTACCTCTTCTTCGGGTTCTTCCTTTTTATTTGATCAAAATGAATCCTTTGGATGGATTTATGATCAGACTAAGGTCTATAGGATGAATGTAGGATAGTTTATAGAGTATTTGGGTAGGTTTTGGCTGATCCAAATGGATTTGAAGGTGTAAAATTGAGAGAAGGGAGAGTGCCCTTTTATAAGAGGGGTGGGGGGCACCTTAGGCAAAGAGTGAAATATAAATTTATAATAAAATAATTTTCGGTTTATAATGGCTCAAAAGTGGGTTATTTCTAGTATTTGGTGGGTATGGGTCTAAATCCACTCAAATAATAGATTATAGATAGGTTTGGGTCATTATATTGACATTATCTTTTAGATTTAACTCTTAGTTAATTAGTTTGACATTTACTATGTCTCTTTGTATTTTTATATTATATGTTTAATAAACATACTATAAAATTCCAAGATAACCCCAAGTGGTTTATTAATGACACAAATATCATTATATAAGTCTCTTGTCCGAACCATAGATTTTTAGGACCATTATATCAATTAATAATATAATATTTGTTTTAAAAACTCTTTTATGTCAATTTTGACACAATTTAATAATTTTTTTAAAGTCTTAGAAATTTTATTAATTAGAAATAAATTCATTTAGTCAATAAAAAAAAATGTCATATTAACTTTTAAAATTATTGTATGGCATCAAAACTTTCAAATTATAATTATTCTAACATTTATAAAACCATTTATTTGATTCTTTCATTAACAAGGAAAATATTGCATCATCATTCTGTCATAAATAATTATATTTATTCAATGTATAAAAATTATAAATAAAATAAAATTATATATAAAATCTTCTTATCTATCTAATGAATATTTATAGTCTAAGAGATAACATATATAACCCTATGTAAAAATTCTTTTACTAAAAGATATATGCTTATGTCATTTTTGTATTCATTTTAACTTAATTAATATAAGTGTCATTTTCACTTACAAGTGGTTCCATGGGGTCCCAAAATCGACCCAAGGATGCCCATGGTCAGAAATACATCATCCAATAGGTCTAGGACATGTGTTGGGGTAATTTTATATTATTATAATATTATTTTGTTACCCTTATTTATCTGATTTACCCTTTAACAACGGTAAATACAATATTCACCGAAGTAATTATTCATAATGTATAAAAATAAAAGTTACCTATTTACACAATTTGGACAGCATGATTCAAAATATGGAATCCATTTTTCTAAATTCAAACCACAGAAGTGGCAGAAATTAATTAAAAATTAATTCCCACTGTCAAAACAAAAAGCGTGTTTTTAAGAAATAATAACTATCAAAAGATTGACACTTGTTTATGTCTAGTTTAAATGTGAAATTACATCTAATGAAAAACATTGGATTAAATGGTAAAAATATATTCTAATTATACTTTAAAACCACTCAATAGTATAATTTATCACTATAAATTATTTTTATTAAAAAAGTTGGTTTCAATTAAAATTTAGTATTTTTCAATATTCATAAAAAATTTGATGTTCTCATAAAAATACCAAAAATTCACCCTAGGCTAATTTTTATATTACAAATCAAAAAATGAATTCCATTTTGAAATATAAAATTTATAAAATTTCAAAAAGTGGGTATTACTATTCATAACTACTAGTTTGATTGGTCATGGTGTGTTAGAATCTCGAAGTTGCGTACAATGAAAGCTATTGCATTATTCAAAGGGAAACATACCATGGAATCTTGGGGTGTTACATTATCACCTACTTCAAATAATTTTTTACTCGCAATTTTGAATCGTTCTTTTAAAATAAAAGGTTGAAAATAGAAAATACCTTTGTGGAAAACCCATATCCGAAATAGGGTTAATAAAAATATAACTTTAAAAAAAGAAAGGGAAGTACAAAGGTCACCCGAGATAACCCATCCTATGATTCTATGAAAACATGGATATGGAAGAGAAAAATAACCATCAAGTACTGATGTAGAGTGATATAGAATATTATTAGGGGAAAGTAAATGATCTGAAAACCACAAACTTGTGATGGGTTAAACGGTATTTGATTCCCCAGTTGGAAAAGTAAATGGACAAGGTTTTTGTTTTAAGTTATTTTTCATAAATATGAGGAATTTATATATGAGATTGACTATGAACATAAAGATATATACTTACTTTTTAATTATTGATTCATCCTTTAATAATTTTCTACCACTAACTCATCTTTTCTCCAAAAGATAATAGAATTGAAAAATATTCTATTTATCATAATCGTATAGGGTTTCAAAAAAAAATGAATTTATAATTCATCTATAAAACCTTTAAAAAAACTACATTATGAAAACTAGGATGTAATGTAGGCCAGTGGTAGGTGATGCACCCTTGTGGCCCTTCAGTTGCGGGTTCAAGTCTCGCGGCTTTGCCTGACGCGACAGGTTGTCGCCCGACCTCTGAGCTGTCCTTTTTATAAAAATCCAAAAATAATCTTCAGAAATACTTTAACCTTAAAAATAGTATCCAATGTCAAATATAATCCATTCCAACCTTTAGAATTATCAAAAATACTTCTGTCCAAATTTATAGTCCAAAATTTATAGGGAATGTAAACACAATGAAGATCCTTTTTTCCACATAATAACATGTGAATACCTTCATCATGTATTTTTTTAAAACACAGTAATACCCTGAATTACCATAAAACCTTATTGATTACATTCATACTCCCTTATTCCTTATATAATACTAGATATACTTATTCCATCCAAAAATTTTGTAAACTCCAACAATGATGGAATATACAAATCATTAATCAGTTTCAAGGAAGTCAAGAATATTAAATATAATTTATCCAAATCAACCATCTCTTATTCAAAAATTACTACCTCAGTATCAGGACCATATTAAGGATTACCATTCCTTCATCAATGTATTTTTAATAAAAAGTTTAACCTGTTTTTGAGTAACTTTTCATAGTACCATATAATCTTAAATCCTTAATGAAATAGTACTGCATTACAATATTTATTTATTTCCATAATTCATATAACTGGTGAATCATCGATACAACACTGAAATGACATAATTCATTAATAACAACATAATAACACTAATCATTCCTCTTCATTTGTGGTAGTATCATAACTTTATTATTATCCAATATCATCATTTGGGGCATACTATGATGATTAAGACATTGGTTCACGTAGTGTCCCAACTCCTTATAGACAAAGCATTGTACATTTGAAACCTTTTTCATACCCTTGCAGTCAAGTACTTGGTGTCCTTTTTCTCCACACTTTTAACAGACTACCATTACCTTCAGGAATGTTCCATGGTGTTTCTTCCCACAATTATCACATAAGGGAAAATTCTTCTTTCCCCTCTTCCCTTTATCCATCTTTCTCTCTTCCATCCTTTGCTTCTCTTTCTTCCCTTCAAATCCATAGGACTCAAAGAATTATTTAGTTATATTATTAACACATGATACTATTTCTTCATATGATGAGAATACATTGGAGATTATTTCCCTCTTAAATGTTTTCTTAATACCATGAAATATATGATCCCTCTTAATCGTTCAATCATGCGTATTGCTGGAGTTCTCATTCCTTCTACTAGGCACAATTTCTGAACAATGGAATACATTATGTCAGTCTATCATCATCATCATAATTAAATTTATTACGAGTATCAAGTACAAAGAGAAAAAGAGAAAAGGGGGGGGGGGGGGGTGGGGAGGAGGCGAAACCCCCTCCCTAAGGGGGCCTAAAATAATGAAGGCCTAGAGCATCACCACGTATCAAATTGATGCCTTTGGGATTAAGGGCACTACTATTAGGGAGACATCTGATGCTGGATCCATGATCTACCATCGACACCAAGTAGTCCGCGGCCATGTTACCCTCCCTCCAAGTATGCGACACCCAGATGTTATGGTTGAGAAAAACTTTTCATCTTCTCACAGTGTACTCAATCGACAAGGGGGTGGGTCGTGTGCCAATCAGGGAGTCATGAAGAGCCTTAGAGTCTGTTTATACCTGAGTGAGAACCAGGTCTATCTGTTTTCAAAGGGTTAGGCCGGTGATGAGTGCATTCACCTCTGCCTATAAAGGAGTGCCGCTACAAAAAAATGTAGTGAAGGCTAGGAAGACACTGCCCCCGGCGTCCCGAACCAGGCCTCCTCCCCGCGTGTCACCCAAGATGCAGGACCCATCCAAGTTCAACCTGAGACCAACAGCGGGGGGACACCAACAAATCCATCTACCCTGATCAAGAAATTCCACAACGCCTGAATGAAGAAACCTCAGGGACGGGGCTTCCTGCAAGTTCTTTAAGAACGTAGCCAAGTCCACCAGTAGGCTCTTCGTCTGCATGACAATGGCCCTGTTAGTGAGGGAGATACCCTCGTACCTCACCTGGTTCCTAGCCTTCCATAAGCACCAGCATCCCGCGTTGAGGATCACCGCCCGAGCCGACCGCTCTAGTCCCGGGGTCATCACCCCGTGAAACCAATTATCCAGGAAGGAACCAGAACTCGTGCCCGCGACAACAAAAGCAGTAAGGGATCCAAAGTGCTTCCACATGCTCGGAGCCCAATCCCCTTCAAAAAACAAGTGATTTTTGCTCTCTTCATGATGCCTCTTACAGCAATGGCAACGGGAGACAAGTCTGATCCCCACTTTCTTGATATTATCATCAGTAGGGAGGGCTCTGTTCTGGAGCCTCCAGTCGAGGAAACCGTACTTCTTAGGAACCCCTTTGACCCATGTTATCTCATTCCATATGTCATTGGGCTCCAGACTGGGGGAGAGCTTTCGAAAGTCTTTCAGCGTGAAGTTCCCCGAACTCGACGGGGTGAACACACATTTGTTGGGATCTTCAATGGGGGTGATCATCTCAAAGAAAGCAAGTTTCTCCTTGTCCAGCACAACCTTAACAAAATGTTGATGCAAGCTTTCCTCTCAAAAGGAAATAAGGGGGGCTGGACACCCCGGATATCCGAGCCTCGAGCCAACCCAGTTATGGGACCAAAACAGGATTTTACCCTCCCCCACTATCCACCGCGCATGACCATGCAACAACTGGATGAGCTGGGAAATTCTATCCCAAAAGGGAGAGCTCCAGGAGGTAGTACCGTCCCTATGTCCAATGAATATGTGAGCAATAATACTCCCCCACAAGGTACGTTCCTCAATAAATTCCCATGCAAGCTTCGCGTTCATGTAGGTGACCATGCCACTCATGCTCTACACACCGATCCCTCCCTCATAGAGCGGGCGGGCCATCCTCTCCCAGGAGACCCAATGCCTCTTGCTTACCGACTGGGCATCCCATAGGAAGCCGGCCAGCACCTTGTCAATAGATCTGATCACTCCCTTCGGCATGGGGGTGGAAGCCAGGTCGTGCACCGGGACCGCCGAGAGGACGCTGTTCACCAAGGCGTTGCGCCCTCCAAAGGAAAAGAGACGATTCTTCCAATTGAGGACTCGACCCGTAACCTTACTCACCACAAAGTCGATGTCCCGTATACGCAGATGCCCCGAAGAAATGGGGTGCCTAGGTAAACTAGGGGAAAAATACCTTGTTTCATATTCATTCTATTTCAATCTTGGATGGCCTGGCCAGAACCACACTTGCTAGATAAGTAAATATTACTCTTGGAGTTGTTGATACACTGCATGCTCCAGAAATAGTACTCCTCCAGGATCTTCGTGATCCCCCATGCAGTCCTTTTGCCCGAATTGGAGAAGATGATAGTATCGTCCGCAAACATCAGGTGGGATATAACCTCCATACCCTGACTCATCCTATACGGCATGATCCTTCTACTCGAGATCCCTCTGTTAAGCATCCGACATAAGGTATCTTGCATGATGATGAAGAGACTCGGCGAGATCGGGTCTCCCTGCTGTAGGCCCCAGACCGCCTTAAAGAACCCGTGAGACTGCCCCAAGAAGGTGACATTCATCCATGCAGAGCTAAAACACCTAAACAGGATGTCCAAAACCCTCGTAGACATGCCCATGCTTTCCAGAACCCTGTTAATGAAACCCCATTCAACCCTGTCGTATGCCTTGCTCTTGTCGAGCTTCACCGCCATGTTTGAACCGTGGGTTTTGTAGTTGAGATCCTTCAGCATTACCTGAGAAAGCGCCATCGCACCATGAATGGACCGTCCCCTCACAAACCCATGTTGTTCGATGGAAATCCATCTGTCCAGCCTCGCCACTGCCCTCGCATTGATGGTGCCTTCCAGTATCTTGTAGGGAAAATTGCACATGCTGACCGGCCTATACTGAGATAAGGATAAGGGATTCTTAACCTTCAGAATGAGAACTAGGGTCATGAAACTCGCCACCCTTGGCAAGTATCCCCTGCGGAAGAAGTCTTGAATGACAGCTACTATATCGTCTTTTATCATCCCCCACGCCCCTATGTAGAAAGATCTTGGGAAATAGTCCGGAACAGCTACGCTATCAGCGTTTAATCTAAGCATAGCAGCATGGATTTCCTCCTCATCAGGGATCATCTCCAATGCCCCATTATCCTCCCGAGATACATAGGAGGGGATCGACTCCCACAGCTCTGCATTACCACTGGGGTACCCCCCATTTATCCTTCCATTCGACCCCGCGAGTAAGTCCTTGAAGAAAGATAGGGCCATACCCCCCACCTCCTCCCTGTCATCCGTGTAGGATCCATCCTCGCGCATGAAGTTAGGAACAACTAGACGTCTCTTCTCCTTGATGCAAGAATGAAAATATGCTGTGTTCCTATCCCCCTCCTTCAACCATCTGATCCTTGCACCCTCTTAAGCTCTACGTTCTTGTCCCAGGATCAGGTCCACTAGCCTACTCTCTTTATCCGCAAGATCAGTGAACACCGTCTCTTCCCACAGGTCCTCCAGATTGCCTTCCATGGTGTCAATGTCCTCCTTGAGCTCGTCAAGATCCTGATCAACCGAGGGGAGAGAGCCTGCCCATGTGTGGAGTTTACTCTTTAGCCTTCTGAGCTTATTATGGACCACCACCCATGGGTTCCCTTCTTCCGGTTCCATCCAGGACGAGCAGATCAGGTTGGGAAAGTCCGGGTTGTCAAACCAAAGGCCACAGGACTTGAACCATTCATGCGTCCCCTGCCCGGACGCCAGTTGCACCAATAGTGGGGAGTGATCAGAAATTCCACTCACCAGGTGCTTAACCTGCGCAGCGGGAAATGAGGAGGTAGCGTTAAGGTTCGCCAAGCACCGATCGAGACGACTCCAGCATCTGCGATCCCCTTTCTGATTATTACCCCAAGTGAAACGGTCCCCCGTGTACCCCAAATCCATCAGGCCATTTCTAGCCATGAACTGGGAGAAAGACATTCTGTCTCTACGGGGGAAGCCACCTCATCCTTTTTTCTCTTCCAGATCCGTCATAATGTTAAAGTCCCCGCCGATAATCTAGGTCTCCTCTCCCAGATAGAACCCACTTAGATCCTGCCATAATGATTCCCTCCTATGGCTATCACAGCTACCATAGACAAAGGTCCGATGAATGAACATCTGCCAAACTTCACCATCATGGTCATGTATTGGTCGCCCGCCTGAAGCAGGGCCACCGAAACATCCCGCTTCCAGAAAATCCAGATATTTCGGTTAGCTGGGTCTGCATGCATGGACGCATGCATATCGATTTTGCGAGAAAAATGGTTAATTCTGGCCGGCGCCTATTTGTGTTTGAGAACTTCAGCAATCAAGACCCTGTTCTTCTTTATTTCTGACGCCAGGAAGTCTGTTTTGATGCGGGCTCCGAGACCCCGCGCGTTCCAAATGACCAGAGGATACAATAAACAGGGGGGGACCCAGAACTGACCCTGGGTTCCACGGTCCACAGTATTCCAGAGCCAGAATGCTCCTTATCTCTGATGAGTTCCAGTTTTGACCGCGACCGAGTGAAGACCCCCAAGCTCGAAGCTGGGGAGGGGGAGCACGAGAGCCTCCAGGGGGGCAGCGGAAGTCGTTTCCTATGAGCACCGCTTGGGGAGTTGCAGTCCTGGGAGAGAGGCAGGCTCTGAGCTTCTGGGGCCAGAGGATCCCCACCCCAGGAGACCAACCCAGCAGCCTTCGCTACAGCCATCATCCATAAGGGAGAAAGGGGGGCCCCAGGCCCCCAGGCCTCCCCCCTCGCCCGAACCCGAAGAGATCCGAGACTGATCCACCCTCGAGCTGAAAAGGTCTCTACAACAGGGGGGCCTCAGAAAGAGTTCCAGCAAGCTTCCATGGGACAGACACTGAAGGGGGACGCACTCTGGGTCAAAGAGCTCCTCCAGCCACCGAGGGAAGGCCACCCTGACGCCAGGCTATAGAGCCACCCCTAGAGAAGGAGATACCTAACTGAACCGAGGACAAGCCAGGCTCTGAACAACTGCCAAGGAAGGGTCCTCACGGGAGACCACCGACGACGTCGAAACTACCCCTACTCCACCCACAGGGGAGGGGTCCTGGGGGGCTCCTCAGGGTGCTTTGTGCCGGAGGCCAGAATATCGGGACCTGCAGACAAGCACTGAGTGCCCCTGGAGGCGACACGAGGTGCATAACCTGGGAAACACAGGGAAGACCACATCCTGGGACCATTCGCAGGTATCCTGAACCTTCAGACGAATGTTGTCCGGGGGAGGGGAGGAGAGATCCAACTCAATACAGATCCGAGCCACGGACAGGTCCTCCCCATTGCGCGTGCAAGAGTCCATACACAGGAAACCACCTAGACCATCCTCGATGGCCTTGAGGAATGCCGCATTCTGGAAGGGAAGGGGGATACCTGGGAGATGAATCAACACCACTGCCTTGGGCCACTCCTTCCCACGGTGGGCGTCCAAGGACCAGCGAGAAAGATTGAAGTGCCAACGGCTGAAGCAATGGGGGGCCAAGCACCAGGCATGGACGAAGTCAGCCTCTGAATGGAGAACCAAGCAGAAAGATAGGCGGTGGACATCCGAAATGCAAGCCGACACCTGCAGACCCCATGACTCCACGAACCTCCTGAAAACCTGGATCGGGGGTTTCACAACGCCAAAACGGGCCACCAAAATCCATTTCAGCTCCTCCACAGCCACACCAAAGGACGCCGTAGGGAAATTATGTCAGTTTATGAATCGCAATTCATAATTCCAAACTTGTAAAATATCTAACGTAAATTGAATAGTTTATGGATATAATCCATAATCATAAAAATGTTTTCTTTGAGGAAGTATTTACTCCTAAATTCTTAACAATGATTTGTAAATAAAATGATAATTATCCGAATCATATCCCCTGGAAGTGTCATAACCAAGAGTGCAGCAAGACCCGTTGTCATGCACCCGTTCCCGTTCGAGTCTAGCTCAAAGAGGTGTTTTTGGGTATTACCCCTAGGTACATCTATACTAGAGCCGCCTCTACCTGCTCGTATCCAGACAGGGATGTATTTAATGGAAAACTCACAAAATCTATACAATACCAAAATTCTAGGATGTTATAATATACAAATCCTCAAATTCTATCTTAGGTATATGTGCTCTAATCATATTTTACCAAAATATAGCTTCCATGGTTTATTACTAAACTTCCTATGATACCAACTGTAACACCCCGACCCCAGTTACCCAGAGTCGGTGCATTATTACGTATCATTGGCATGATCACAAAAGATCAAGTCTTGAAAGATCGATTAGTTTAGTAGATTTGGAAACACTAGATATATTCATAAGTCTTACATTACACCATAAAGTGAAAACTAATACAAAAAAATCTTGTCTCCATAGACCACACTCATATCTCCTCATACTATCCCTGCATGCCATTCATAAAATACTTCTTCACATCCTAGGAAAAATAAAACATAGAAAGGGGTGAGCTCAGATGCTCAGTAAAGATAACAATATAGCAGAAACTTTCATAAATAATCATAAACATTTAAGGAAATGTATAACTAAATCAAAAGCCTTTTAAACTTGAAATTCATCACAATATGGAAAATATATATCAAAATAATGCCATTTTCTTACTTACATGGATATTCTACTAGTCTAATAATCACATGAAATATCAATATCCCCTTTCATAATGATGGAATGCATAATGCCGGACATTCTGAAACTTTTTGTCAAGGACTCAGCCAAGACGTCTAAAAATGATTAAGGCCTTGGCCCAAACCATATATCAAATTGGGAAAGGCCTCGGCCAATTCCATTTATTGTTTTCTCATGAGAACTATCGATGCATTGAGGAGCTATAGTAGGCTCCACCCATCACTTACTAAGTCCAATTCATTCCTCATATGAAAAGGTTTAAACACAGCATAATCATTCATATTAAACTAGCATATGAAATGTCAATAATTTATCCATAAACCATGAATTGAATAAAAATAACACATCCACCGTCAAACATATCACAAAACCTTCAATAAAATATGGAATATTTTTATCATAATAAATCAACCTTGATCAAGAATAATATCATATAAAGGATGTTGACATAGTTGAAAAGGATCAGTAAAAATATTTGAGAGAAATATCCCTTTTTCTGGAAATCATTTAAAAGTCACAAAATTTATAAAATAATTCATTTAAAAGATAGTTTTGAATCAAAGTGTCCCATACCACTTTTGAAACTTTTAAATGGAATTAACATTTTAAAAAATTAATGTCCATATAAATAAATCCTTAAAACCATTTTGAAAACATAGACATTAATGAGAAAGGTTTAGAATAATGAATCTTTAAAATGTTTAAAATGATGTTTTAGTAAAAAGGCCTTAAAAATAATCCCTTTGAAATCTCTTTTATGAAACATGGACATGGATAATAGATATGTCCTAGAAAATAATTACACATAATCAATCTTAGATAATAATGAGATTGAGGAATTAACCCTTACCTTGTAATTTTCCTTAGTCGAGGGTTGGTTAACCTCCTGTATAATAGTTAAATCACTGTTATTAAATTATACAAGAATCATATACACAAATATGATATCATATATGATATTTTAACATTGCTTTGTTAATAATATTTTAGTATAATCATCGTTTTGGGTGTTAACTGATTCGTTTTCCTTTATATGCTTTGTTATGTAAGACGTGTTTGTTATGGATAGGTTGTATTTTATTCATATACATAATTATATCAAGTACATAATAATTATTTTAATCATAATATGAAAATTAGTCTTAAATGGATATGATGGGGAATGAATCTCATCGCATTCGTGGAGATGGTATTCCGTACGTACGCACGAGCGACAATATCATTCTTTTGATAATAAAATCATATATAATTGGATGGTATATCACATATAAAAAATAATTATCATGTTATATTTATTATTTACATATGTTATAATCATTATTATATATATCCAAATAATAATGTATTGAATAACAATTACACCACGACTTGGAGACGGTAAGCTGTACATATGCACGTATGGTGACATGTCATTAAAAGGATGGATAGAATACTGAATATAGTTGTACCATATTTATAATAACATTATAGTATATATAAGATACTGGAGTTATAATTTTATAATGAAAATATCAAAGAAAGAAGAAGTGGAAGAAGAAAAGAACTTGAAAGAGGGTGAAGAAATCATTATTTCTTCTTCGGGTTCTTCATTTTTATTTTACCAAAAGGGATCCTTAGGTTGGATTTATGATCCAAATAAGGCCTCTAGTATTAAGGGAGGACAGTTTAGAGAGTATTTTGTCAGGTTTTGTCAGATCCAAATGGCTTTGAAGGTGTGAAATTGAGAGAAGGGTGAGTGCCCTTTTATAAGAGGGGTGAGGGGCACCTTAGGAAAAGAGTGAAATATTAATTTATAATAAAATAATTTTCGGTTTCTAATGGATACAAAGTGGATTATTTAGAGTCTATGATGGGTATGGGTCGAAATCCACTAAAATAATAGATTTTATACAGGTTTGGGTCATTATATTAACCTTATATTTTAGATTTAACTCTTAGTTAATTAGTTACACATTTACTATGTCTCTTTGTATTTTTATATTATATGGTTAATAAACATACTATAAACTTCCAAGATAACCCCAAGTGGTTAATTAATGATACAAATATCATTATATAAGTCTCTTGGCCAAGCATTAGATTTTTAGGACCATTATATCAATTAATAATATAATATTTTTTTAAAACTCTTTTATGTCAATTTTGACACTATTTAGTAATTTATTTTTGTTAAAGTCTTAAAAAAATTATTAATTCAAAATAAATTCATTTATTCAATAATAATATTTCATATAAATCGATAAAATTAGTTTATGGCATCAAAACTTTAAATTATATTTATTTTAACATTTATAATACCATTTATTTGATTCTCTCATTAATAAAGAGAATATTGAATCCCCACTATTTCATAAATAATTATATTTATTCAATGTAAAAAAATTATAAATAAAATACCATTATGTATAAATTCTTTTTATATTTATAATTAATATTTATAGTCATAGATATAACATATATAACCCTATGTAAAATTTTTTTTACTAAAAGATATATGCTTATGTCATTTTTGTATTCATTTTAACTTAATTAATATAAAGTGTCATTTTCACTTAAAATTGGCTCCATGGGGTCCCAAAATAGATCCAAGGATTCCCATGGTCGGAAATTCATCATCAAATAAGGTTAGGACATGTGTTGGGGTAATTTTATATTATTATAATATTATTTTGTTACCCTTATTTACTTGATTTACCCTTTAACCACGGTAAATAAAATATTTACCGAAGTAATTATTCATAATGACTAAAAAAAGGTTACCTACTTAAACAATTTGTAAATCCTGATTCTAAATATGTAATCCATTTTTCTAAATTCAAAACACATAAGTGGCAGAAATTAATTTAAAATTAATTCCCGCTGTCAAAAATAAAAAGTGGGTTTTTAAGAAATAATAACTATCAAAAGATTAACACTTGTTTATGTCCAGTTTAATTGTGAAATTACATCCAGGGAGAAAAATTAGATTAAATGGTAAAAATATATTCTAATTATACTTTAAAACCACTAAATAGTATAATTTATAACTATAAATTATTTTTATTAAAAAAGTTATTTTTAAATAAAGTTTAGTATTTTTCACTATTCATCAAAAATTGGACGTTCTCAGAAAAATACCAAAAATTCATCCTAGGCTAATTTCAATATTCCGAATCCAAAAATAAAGTCCATTTTGAAAGATAAAATTTATAAATTTTCAAAAAGTGGGTATTACTATTCATAACGGATAGTTTGATTGGTCGCGGTGTGTTAGAATCTCGAAGTTGCGTACAATGCAATCTATTGCATTATTCAATGGGAAATGTACCGTTTAAGCTTGGGGTGTTACAATGAAGAAGAAGAAGGACCGAGATGTGGATGAATCCAGATTCTCCTCTTTTTTTATTTTTTTGTTGGATCCTTTGTCTTCCCTAACAAGCGGATCACACAACACATCATCAGGAAGGGCCCCACCGGGTATGTCTCATATTCATATGGGGGAAATTCAGAGCAATTAGATATATGTAATCATTCTTTCATCACACGAGATTCTTTTTAAAAGGGTACTAATCCCTGGAAAGTAATAGATATTGTCTCTCATCTTGCAATGATTTGGGGTTTTAATGATTTTATGTTTGTATATCTGGGTCGAGGGATCTTTCACATACTGTTTCCCTTTGTAGATATAAAGAGTCATGAATAGAGATTCATCTAAATCAACATGTGGCTTGAAATCATTAGGGTTTATGAGTGGAATTTAAACATCAACCTTAATGAATTCAAAGACACATTTCCTCAAGTTTGGGTCAAAATCTGTGGTTTAAACAGGGTATTGTGGCACCCAGAGATATGGTTTGATATTTCATTAGCAATTGGCATCACAATTTTCATGGATATAAACATAGAAAGGGTTATTTTTGGTCAATTTTCTAGAGTCTGGGTCAAGGTTGATTTAATATATTCTTTGGTTGTGAATATTGTGCTCGCTACTTATCAGGATGGGATTAGTCATAGAATTGTATATGAAAAAAGGATAGTTTTTGTGATGTTTGTTGTGTTATTGGGAATTAAAGTTCCAATTACAAGGAGAATATGGTTTGTGGTAGATGTCATTTAAGGGGACATGATCTGAATAACTAGAAAAATATGGAAGAAAATGAGGTTGTTCAAGATATAGGTGCTCACACCATGAACCAGGATATGAATGAAGTTACTCGATACTCTTGTGCATAGATGCATGTTAATATAGTGGAACCACCTATTCAAACACCACTACATGGAACTGAAATAATTTCACAACATATGAGGAGCTCTTATAATCCCAATCTTGGACTCTCCGTTTATCCATGTATCGTTTGTAGGCCTTATCAGCTGAATGTTAGACCTACCATTTATTGGGGTGACTTTGCAGATGAAAATAATCTGGATGATGCTATAACTTTTTTCAAATATGTTCTAATTAAAAGAATGAGTGAAGATATGGGTGGTGAAGATTCACAGGATATTCAAATGGATAGAGAGCTCTCTGTACAAGATGAGTTGAATGAAAGGCTTTAATATGAGAAAATTGTTGCCTCTTATAAATGAAGAAAAGGGAAATCAAAGCTTATGGATGCAACCTATAAGAAATAAAAGGCTAAGAGGGATCACACCAATTCCTTACCACAACAATTGGTGGGTGGGAACCCTCCTCCAAATTGACTGCATATTTCTAGTGATGTTGGAAAGCTAAAAAAGACCACCTACTTTGATGATGGATGGAGTTACATGTGATATAACTATTGAAATTCCAGTTTGTCGATCTTTTTTGAAAAATAAGAGGGAAGATTCTATTTTGGCACTAAAATTAACACCTATAAAAGTGGTTGAACTACATGCTATAGATGTTCTGAATCAGAATATTGGCTTGGCTCATAGCATTGAGATTCCATTCTCAATGCAGTCATCTGAATGTTTATCAGTAGTTCTGGTTGACAGTATACAACACCCTGTTCTGGGTTCAGGGGTGGTTCAAGGAGTAGAAAAAGGCATGGATATGGCTATAGGTGCTATGTCAGACCACTCGACATCTCAGTTGCGTCGGAGTTTTTAATATGCAACAAAAATAAAAACACCAAAATTATCGTGGTTCGGCGAAAGCCTACTCCACCTGAGAATCAGTAATTTTATTGTCAAATAAAAATTACAAGTCTCACAAATCACACACTTAAATTGGCGCAACAATCTCTGCTCCACTTCGTGCTTTATTTCAACCGCCTTCGTGATCTCAGGTTCCCCTCTCCGCTTGCAGCCTCGCCGTCCACCGCACAACACTACTCGAGCCCTCAGCATTGTGAATCCGTCAACGCTTCACTCAATATGCAAGGGCTTTGGAACCTTCAAAAGGCTTGCCTCCTCTATTGTCTGTCATTCATTTTATAGGCCTCCTTTTTTTTTCAAACTTCCACATGGTTTAAATGCAGTCAAAATCAGATCCTATTTTTTAGGACAATTAAAACAAATATTCAGATTTCAAATCACCCCCCGACAATAAATATTCCGTTGATATTTTAAATCACCCCTCACCAATAAATATTTCGTTGAGAATTTAAATCACCCCCAACAATCTCCACCGTGATTAAAAATCTTAATAGTTCACCATCATCATCCATTTTGACCATTAATGTCATACCCAATATTGGCATGACCCACCACACCCATAACGGGTGCACAAATTCTCAAATCTGATGAACAAAATGTTGTGGCTCCACCGTGCCATGAACGACTGAAGAAAATGTCACATTACTTTTCAAATATCCATTTACAGACATATCCTTATGAACATCACCTGTAATGGTACTCTGGGGCCTCAATGAAGATTCACCTGCAATAAAAATGGATAACCTGCCTCTGATAGCAGATGTTGGGTCGGAGTTTTTAAGATGCAACGAAAATAAAAACACCAAAATTATCGTGGTTCGGCAAAAGCCTACTCCACCCGAGAATCAGTAATTTTATTGTCAAATAAAAATTACAAGTCTCACAAATCACACACTTCAATTGGCGCAACAATATCTGCTCCACTTCGTGCTTTATTTCAACCTCCTTCGTGATCTCAGGTTCCCCTCTCCGCTTGTAGCCACGCCGTGCACCGCACACCACTACTCGAGCCCTCAGCTTTGTGAATCTGTCAACGCTTCACTCAATATGAAAGGGCTTTGGAACCTTCAAAAGGCGTGCCTCCTCTATTGTCTATCATGAATTTTATAGTCCTCCCTTTTTTTCAACCTTCCGCGTGGTTTAAATGCAGTCAAAATGAGATCCTATTTTTTAGGACAATTAAAACAAATATGAAGATTTCAAATCACCCCCCCGACAATAAATATTCCATTGAGATTTTAAATCACCCCTCAACAATAAATATTCCGTTGAGAATTTAATTCACCCCCAACATTCTCCTTATATGGGTAATCTAGAGCCTTCAAAAATGAAAGCTCTTAAGATGGAACAAACAAAGGATTTCACTTCAATGGGACCTAAATTGATTCTATCTGACAAGTTCAATTCAGTGAAGGATAAATCTCATGTGAAAGAAAACAATATCATTATGGAGGTTACCTCTAATTCCACTCCAGTTGTTGTGGAACCTATAACGGTTGTGGATGCTAACATAAAGACCACTGAATATTCATCAACTAGACAAATCCTTTGGGGGATTCTCATCTTGGCCTCCCTATAATTAAATTAGATCCAGGGATGAGTATTTCCAACACCTTTGATGTACTTTCATTCAGTAGTAGGGATGAGGAATATCATAGTGTTGAATGTGTACCTAGTGCAATGGAGATGACGACCTTCATTTATGAGGGACCTCTGGATGATGAAGGTGGACCATGGGTAAAGATCAAAACATGGAGAAGGGGATGACACCCTAGAGGTAGAGGTGGTAGAACACCTCACCATAGCATGAGCACAAACTCTCAGGTGTTTTAAACTTATTTTGTGTTTGGACTTTCCTCCTCTGTCTTTAAATGTTTCTTTTTTTCTTCCATTTAATAAAGAGGTATCTCAACCTCAACCCTTTTTAAACAATATTTATTATATTTATAATTATAAATATAAAGAAATATAGATATATCTAAATAATTATATATTTATAATAAATATATTTATCAGAATTTTTTAATTTTTTACATAAATATATATTTATTAATAGTTATAATTATAAATAAATAAATATTTATTTATACCTATAGCAATAAATAAATAAATTTTTATTTATAAATATATTTTTATAAATATATTAATAAATATATTAATTATAATGTTATAATTATGTAAATATATATATATATATATATTTATAATTATAAATATTTTTATATATTTATAAATATATTTATATAATTATATATATTTATAAAATTCTAAATATAATAAATATATTTATTATAATTTTATAATTATTTACATAAATAAATAAATAAATAAATTTGTTTATAATTATAAATAAAAAACATTTATATATATATATATATAATTATTAATATATATATATATATATAGACTACTAATAATTGTATTTATTCTAATTTTATAATTATTTGAATATATATGTATTTAGTTATAATTATAATTATAAATAAATATATTTTAAAAGTATTAATATATAATTAAAATTTTATAATTATAAATATAATAAATATGTATTTTATTTAAATATATTTGTTGTAATTTTATAAGTATTTATGGGAACATAATAAGTTAATGGGTATAATATGAACGAATCATACCTAATAAGGTACAGATTATAAAAAATGAGTCATCACATATATATATGGAAAGCATGATTAATAATGGTGTCAATGTATTTGTAAATGAACATTAATCATGAGTCATGAATACATAACATGTGCATATGTCATCATTATATTGGTAATCTTACCATTTAGAACATAGAAACTCACAATCATATCCACAAATAATCTTATGATCATATAACCTCAATTATACGTAATCACAGATCAATGTATGAACATAAATAACCCCAATCTTGTCCATGAATATCATCATTATCTCTTGATGTATATTTATTAACCAAATTCATTAAAACATTATATTTATTTAAAAATATATTTATGTATATAATTATAATTAAAAATAAAAACATTTTAAAAGTATTTATATAATATTATAAATATATAATTATAAATAAAATAAATATATTTATTATTTAAAAAATTATTATAATTTTATAAATCTTTAAATATATAAATATTTATTTATAATCTTATAAATAGTTTTTTAAAAACATTATATATTTATTTGAATTATTATAAAATATATATTAATCATAAACATGAATTATTTAATTAACATATATAAATAAAATTATTTTGAATACAAATATAACAATTATATATATATTAATAATATTTTTATTAAAAAAATTTATAGTGTTGATAAATATATCTTTTATCAATGCTATAAAAATCACTGATAAATGGTACATATTTATCAGCAGTTTTTAATGCTGATAAAAGTAACCATTATCGACGCTTTTAGATAGTAATAATAAAGGTGCTGCTTTTATCAGCGCTTTATACCTAGCGATGATAAAATTTGGCACATCCCATACCCAGATCTTTGGTAGTGTCCATTCATTTTTTTCATCAAAAATCTTTGATCTAATATATTATTCTCAAATGGAATCAGAATTTCATTCTATCAGCACCAACATGATCATTACATTGTTACGAATAATTCTAGACCTATGTATTATACTTTTTTTGGGTTATAATTTTTTATTATATAGGCATGTATTTTCATTATAAATTTAATTACAACATATTTTCTAAAAATGTTATTGGTTATTTGTTTATACAACAAAAATACATTAAAAAATGCATATAGATGTTTTTTTAGAAAAGTAATGAATGTACATGTATATATATAAATTTATTTAACAATAGGCATATATATATATATATATAATTACATAAGTGCATATTACTATAATTATTTACACACATATCTATCTACGAGTACATGAAAATATATGTATGTACATGTATGCACTCATGAAAATATAAAAGTATTTACAAATATAATTATTTGTAAGTTTATATAAATAGAAATAGATACACACATACCTACATATATCAAATAATCATATTTATATATACATAAACATATATATAATTATACATACAACTAAAATTTTGTTGTATATGATTTAGAATTTATTTTTTATAGACTTTATATAGAAATTAAATTTTCTATACCAACATATCAATAAATATATCTAAAAATTACCAATCACATATACACATATATAAAAATCAATGAATATATATATATATATATAATTTATTCTTACAAAATTATGTACACATAATCTAAATATATATATATTTATAAACATTATTTAAGTTATTTCCCTTTAAATAGAGTACATACACAAGAACATACATAAATTATTATTAATATAAGTATATATATATATGATTTCAAATATATGTAAATATAATTAATGTAATTAATTAAATATACAAGTGCATGAATTCACACACACACACACACACACATATATGTATATGCGACTAAAATATTTATAGGTATTTTAATGCATGCACACACATGCATGTAAATATCATCATACATACATACGTATACATAAAATCATACTTACAAATAAATATCAGTATATGCATGCGTGCATGCATATATATGAATATAATTCTTTATAAATATATATAATTATATGAATAATCATATATACATGCATAAGTACTTATATAAAAGTGTATACAAACACATATATAAAAACATTCATACATATAAATATAAGTACTCACATGCATCAATACATATATATTATTGTAATTATTTGTAAATTTAACATATAAATATCAAATGTACAAAAATAAATATACATAATTATATGTATATACAAACATACATAAGACATTGAAAAATCTCCCAGTGGAGATTTGTATGAAGAACCTCCCAATGGTGATTTGTAGTAAGAGTCTCACATGGGAGATTTCCTGGTGCGAATTTGTTGTATGGATCTCCCATGGGAGATATCCAAGTGCAAATTTGTAGAAAGGATCTCCCATGGGAGATTTCCTAATGAAAATTTGTTGTATGAATCTCCCATGGGAGATTTCCAAATGTATATTTGTTGTTAGAATCTCCCATGGAATATTTCTCAGTGGATATTTGTATATAGTTATATATATGTATGAAATAATACATGAAATTTTATATAATTATATATATCTATAGAAATAGTACTATTCATCCCAAATGGGCTTCAGAGACACAAAATTATGGCCTTCGGGCCATCAAGGGGTGGTGACACAGACACAACGTGGATAGGTGGTGACTCATGCATTATGCAAGTATGGCCTTAGGGGCATCTAATGGTGGGTCGATATGACATATAATGGTCTTCATACCCACTGGTCCTTCGGGCCAAATCTATAATGTAATAAAGCTACTGGTTGGGTGGGTTATCCTTGGGGGGGGGGGCTATGACATGCCATTCCAGCTTATGTGTGTGTGGTGTGTGTATGTTTTATTGTAATTATACCGCAAAACACCTAATATATATATATATATGAATATATATAGTTTTTTAAACATCTAATGTGTTTATAAATTTACATTATGTATTTTCATACACACACACACATATAATTTATACAAAAAAATTTATGTCGTATATATATATATATGTTTATGAATATATACATATGTTTGTGTGATATATGTATGTGTCTAAATATTTATATTTAAATATACTTGTAAATAATTATATTTTTATATTCTTTTATATTTTCAAGAATGCATACATGTACATACATATAGTGTCATGTTTATATCTATGTATATGTATGTACATATACTAATAGTTAGATGCATGTATGTACATGTACTCAAATATCATTATAAATATCTATATTTTTATGTACCTATAAAAATTATTGATCACACACATATATAAAAACCAATAAACACACACACACACACACACACACACATACATACATATATACAAATATATTAATATATTTATATATAAAAACATACATACATCTAAACATGCAAATTAATATATACACATAGATACATATTTAAATAAATATCTTTAGGTATACGTACATATATACACACATAAATTAATCTATATTAATATAAGTGTCAAGACCCGACCCTAATTGGGGCTCGATCTGTAACTATCCCAAGCCTTCCTTCATAGGCCAGGAGTGGAAAAAAGCACCGAAAGGCATAACCTAAATGAGTGGCCTTAGCCTAATGTACCTACACACACACACCTAACCATATCAATGTAGAATTGAAGAGGAATAATAAAAAAATGAAACAACTAGAAAGTAAACCAATCATGAAAAACCTCTAGGGTTTAAAAGAGTACGACGGTGTCAACTGAATAGTCAAGGGAAAAAATAAATGCCCCACCAAAAATATGTCCCAACCTGAAAAAACTAATAAATTAAAACACTGAGAGAACCTAGATTCACATTTCCAAGTTGTGACCACCATACGCGGTAAAGAGTACCTGGTATCCCTAAGCTTCTCTACAGTCACTACCGACCTGTCCGTCATCTGCATAAGACACAATACATGCAGGCAAATCCCATGAATGGGTGAGTATATACATACCCAATAGGACTCCCTGAAAGCTAAAAGGGGGAGCAGTAGAGATACAACAATGATAGAAATAAATTATATAGTAAACGAGATGCATCTCAACCCAAATCAAGAGAAAGAGTAACCTCTTCCAAGAATGGGGGATCAACACGGTGAGTAGATTATCTATATATCGATTCTTTTACACCCATAGTAGGAGAGTAAACTCATTCAACCATGGGAAGCTAAACATAAAAATCACGTGGAATACCTTGTGCATCTTCAAATCTCATGGAAAGAGAGTAACCAAATCCAAATTTATGGATACATATTTATATATATTCTTAGTCAAAATAAACCCAATTTATAGAGAATGGGAATCTCCATCTCACAGCTCATCCGAGGAAGAAGAGTCACCAATAGTTCCAAAAGTCAATGATTCCCAATATCTCACGCATCTTCCTAGAAGTAACCATCCAAGAAAATATATTCCTCGTCAATGTGCAACATAGTTGAGGGGCCATAATATCTTGGTAGAGGACCAATGACCCGGTGTAATAGGAGGGTTGTACTCTGGAAGCTAAGGACCCATTCCCAGCCCAGCTGGAGGGTTCCACATAGAAGTCAAGGACCCATTCCCAACCCACATGGAGGGTTCCACTCGAAAGTCTGTAGAAGACCCATGTCCCGTTCCAATAGGAGGGTTCCACTCTAATAGTATAAGGCCCATGATCAGCCAATATGGAAGGTTCCACTCTATGAGCCTGTAGAGGACCCATGCCCTATGTTAATAGGAGGTTTCAACTCTAGTCATCGAGGACCCATGCCCATCCCAAATGGAGGGTTCCACTTAGATGTCTATAGAAGACCCATGCCACATGCTGATAGGTGGGTTCTAATCTAGTGATAGAGGACTCATGCCTAGCCATATCGAGGGTTCCACTCTAGGATTTTATGGAGGATCCATGCCTTGCCTAGTAGGAGGGTTCCACTCCAATCATCTAGGACCCATACCCAGCCCAAATGGAGGGATCCACTCGGAAGTCTGTAGAGGACCCATACCAATCCCATCTAGAGGGTTCCACTCTAAAATTCATTGAGGACCAGTGCCTTTTCCACCTGGAGAGTTCCACCTGGGATGCCTCTAATGATCCAATATGATCACTTCCATCATTGAGAATCAACTAACCAAGCTTCATACCGGAAACATTCCATATAATATCCCAAAAACCACAACTGATGGAACCATCAATTTCTATTCAGGAAAACACTCAGGATATTCTACTTGTGGGAAAAAATGTGTGCCAGGATGAAAGAGATAAGGAAACTTGAAGTTTCCTCAAATGGAGATAGGGGAACACAACATGTGAGGGGAACCACAGGTCTTGTGGTCCTACTCTATCACCTGTCAGTGTCCATGGAGTTACATGGCTCAACAAGCGTGTTGGACTACATGGCATATGAGGGATATACACGGTGTGACCATGTCACTCAGGACATTCTTGTGTTCTTGGTCGTGTTTGTATATCCATTCCATGTATGTGTACTTTACATAGTGTGTATGTACATTAGTACACGATGTGCCTATTCACACTGGGTGCCGCCCGTGTGCTCTGGTTGTGACTGTGTACTCAGGAACATGACATTTTTCTAAAAATGTGCTCTTCCACATAGGACAACCACATGGGGATGGGGATACATGAAATTTAGGGAGTCTACATAGCATACCATTAATATAAATTTTCAAAACCCTAGACATTGCAACTAGGGATCGATACACCGTGTGTTATTCAAACTACACGGCGTGTAGTCAAGATTTTTTCAAAAACATAGATTCATTATCTGTACTTCAAATCTAGCCTCACCCCTTTGATTTCATCCATTTAGCCTTCTGAGATTAGTGTATTTGACTCCAATTCATCGTTTTTGTCCATCCATTGGATGGAAATTGATCTCATCGACCCACGAGGGTTCCTCCATATGCACTACATGTCATTGTACCTTTTTTCAACAATGGTTTGACCTTTGGTCATCCAAAAAATCATCCACGACCCACAAAAATCATAGATATGTAAATTTTTCATTGATCTGTCACTCACATATTGTTTTTTCATGATTTTGGGGGTCTGGTCAGGCTCGGTACTACATGAAAATTTCAAACCGGGATCGTGGGGTCCTATCGGTGAATAATGTGATGAAATTTAGGGAGAAAGGAATAAGAACAAATGTTTAACCATTTTTGGACAATAATTCTTGGCCAATGATCAGGAATGGGGATATCGAGGTTAGAAAAATAAGAAAAACCAATTTAATCAGTACACAAGCACATTCTTAGGCCACAATTAGCACAGAACAATAGAAAGGGATTGATCTGATCAATAAATTTTATAAAAATGAATGTAATCCTCAATTTGATGAGTCTTACCTTGAAATTGGATCATTCATCATTGAATAATGTGCTCAGCAATTATTGAAGGAATTATTTGCGTTAATTGTGCTCTGATCTACCCCGATCCAGTGTTTTGTCGTCATCCGAGGTGATTTTAGAATGAAAGGAAGAAGGAGAATCTCTCGACAGATCCTAGGATTATGAGGATAACCCTGGGAGAATCTCCATGTAAATATTCTTATATACATTTTATGTAGGTTAAATAAATAAATAAATAAATTTAATTAATTAATTTATCCACTGAACGTACTGCCAATGGGCTAGATATCCAAACACCTCATCCTGGCCTATTTTAGGTCACACCTAGGGTAAAAACTGAGTTTCAGACTCGATTTTGTTATTGTATTTCTAATTTGGCCTTCCATTTATGATTTATCCCATTTTCTTTAATAAACTACACACATGTAATATAAAATATATTTAATATTTATAAAATAACAATTCTAAGCACAACAGGCCTTTAAATCTCACATCGTACTAGTGTATAGCTTTGGAAATATATATAGAAATATTTAGAAGTCTTACAAGACAAAAACTAGGCCTATACACCATTCCCTCTTTTAATATTTTTCCATGAAAATCAAAACTAAACAAAATAATCGTGATATTGAGCCCGTATCTGACTCTGCCACTCCTAGGAACTCTCATATACATTCTCATGTTAACAAAACACATAAACCACATGGATGGCCCATCCATGTAGCTTCCTCTCTTATCGATCCTTGATCGCCACCAAGTGATCTAAAAAGGTGGCTCCATCCTCGATGTCTAGCTCTCCGTAGTCAATTACATGTGTGGGTCATGCACATATCTCATCAATTGCATAATGTGGAAGATGTCATGTACCTGCTCTATTTGTAGGGAGGGGGGGGGGTAGGGTGAGGTGGTAAGAAACCTCACCAACCCTCCGAATGATCTCAAATAGCTTGATGAACCCTGGGGATAGCTTGCCTCCCTAGACAAACCTCTGAATTCATCATCATAGGGAGACTATCAAGAAAAATTTTTCTCCCAACTTGAACTAAAAGGGCCTACAATGAAAATTTGTGTAACTATTATTCTTGCTCTGGGCTATCCACATCTTCTCATGGACGACCTGGACCTTTTCCATCATCGCATGTGCCATCTATGGTCCCACAAGAGAGGTATCACTGCTCTTTTTCCAACACAATTCTGACCTACAGGGTATCCCATACAGGGCATAAAAAGTTGTCTTGTTGATGGTATAATGGTATCTATTATTGTACGAAAACTATACCAAGGGAAATTGATCCTCCCAACTCTGACTGAAATATAACATGCAATTACTATACACACCCTCCAACACCTGGACAGTGCGCTTAGTCTGCCCATCGAACTGGAGGTGAAAGGCTATAATCATCCTCATCTGGGTCCTAAATGCTTCCTGAAGGCCTCTACACAACTTTGAAATAAAACATGTGTCACGATTGGAGACAAATCACCAAGGGAACCCAATGAAGGTGAACGATCGCCCATATATACAACTTCCCCAAACTATCCACAAATCTCTGGTCCCTGAGAGCAAGGAAATGTTCTAACTTCATGAGCTGGTCAACTATCACCCAAATGGTGTCATGAACCTTCGCTATTTTTAGAATCATTGTAAATATGTCCTTATACATGATTTCCCACTTTCACTCCGGGTTCTCAAGGGGTTGCAACAAACCTACCAGAACATGGTTCTCACCTTTCAACTACTGAAATGTGAGGTACTGATAGAAAAACTCATCAACGATATATCTCATTTAATACCACAAAAACATCCACTAAAGGTCTCTGTACATCTTCCCCACAATGGGATGTACAACTAGGGGAGAAGTGTGGCACTCTCACATCACCTCTTCCCTCATCATGACTAGGACTATCATCTATCCTTGGAAAAATATGACATGATTTCCTCTTTCATAATATTAATCTGGTGAATCCCCCATGAATATATGATCACATAATACCTCACAGTCGATTTATCCCATCTGGTACTCTCTCACATGCTTGAGAATAAGAGGATTCAACTCCATCAACTACAGAAAAGTTTTACCCTCTTGCTCCACTAGGATCGGCTACAAGGAAGCTAACTACTGTAAATCCTCCTTCACAAAGCGAGTCTTGGACTTCTTGATAATAGAATTTTCTATTAATATTTTCTTATTAGGATTATAGACTATCTCAAAGTCATAGTTCTATAGGACTCCAAACCACATCGTTGTCTTGGGTTCAAGTCTCTCTATGAGAATATGTACCTAAGACATTGATGGTATGAGTAAATCAAAAAGAGATTCCCCATAATATAGTGCCTTCACATACTCATGGTGAATACTACCGCTACCAACTCTAGGTCATGAGTTACATATTTCTTCTCATGATATCTCAACTGCCTCGACCCATATGTGATAACTTCCTATCACTACATCAAAAATCAGATGAGCCCAACTCCTGAGGCATCACAGTACACAATGTACTCCATTCCCTCCTCTAGAAGTATCAAAACATACTCACTCATCAGCCTCATCCTAACAACCTCGAAGGAACTCCAAAACTTCTCAGTCCAAGTAAACATCTTCTATTTCCATGTCAGGATGGTCAAAGTGGCTGCAATTCTAGAGAAGTCTTCTAGAAACCTCCTATAGTAACCAACCTAGCCAAGAAAGCTCTGCACCTCTTACATGCTCTGGGGTGGATCCCAAGGAATAAATACACCGGTCTTCACTGGGTCCACAACTAAACCATTATTAGAGAAAAAATTATCTATAAATTGATCCTCATGAATATAAAACTGGAACTTCAAGATCTTTCTATAAAGATGGTTCTCTTGAATAAAATCTATAACTATCCTCAAGTGATCTGCATGCTCCTCCTCTGATTCAGAGTAGATGAGTATTTCATTGATGAATATGACCACAAACTATCCAATTATGATAGAAATATATTTTTCATTAAATCCATAAACATGGAAGTGTCATTTTCACACCAAAGAGCATCATTAGGATCTTATAGTGTCTATAGTGACATCAGAATGTCAGATTTGGAATATAAGCCTCACGAACCCTAATATGGTGGTAGTCAGACCTGATATCGATCTTTGAGAACCATCTCATGCCTCAAAACTAGTCAAAGAGGTCATAAATACTTGGTAGGGTTCTTTTTCATTATCATGGCCTGATTTAGGTGATGATAATCCACACAAAGCCCCAAATGACCATCCACCCTTTTCAAGAACAAGACCGAGCTACCCAGAGGGACACACTGGGGCTGATGAAACTCATCTCTCGAAGGTTCTCCAACTATAAAAGAACCCCCATAGATTGATAGGGGTCATTAGATAGGCCGTAGAAAATATAAAATCATTCTTGGGATGCATGTCAATGAAAAAATCCATCTCACGCCTCAAAGGCAGTCCCAGAACGTCTTTAGGGAAGACGTCCATATAATCCAACAAAACTGAAGTAAACTAGATGTATAAAGAGCCTACTACACTAAGGGATATACTTTTAAATTTATGGGTGATGGGATGCAACCAATTTCTCATAGAACCCACTCATCCTTCCATGAGATCTCTCTTTCACATAAAGTTGAATATTGTCCCATTAGTGTGTAGGCATCTGAATCATCTTTGGTGATAGTCATCGAGGATCGGGCCATGAAAAACCGACCCGTAACAAATATGAAGTCATATGGTTCCATAATAATGACCAAAAGGTCCCACGTGAACCTCTCTCCAGTAATCTATAGCTCACACTATCAGAAAATAAAATATTCAAAAGAATCATTCCCTGTAGGAACCTCAAGATGAATCTTCTGGGCTAGTGCCACAACTAGGAGCTCCAACTCTCACAACAAGAGAATAGAGTTGAAGGAATGAATAATAAATATGTCTAATAATACTAAGGAAATGGAATAAAACACAAATATAGTACCTCTGATCATCTCGTTCGCTATGGGGAAATAAGCCTCCAGAGAATTTTGTTGTCCGTGGCCCCAACTACCAGCTCCCATAGCCTAAAATCGGTTCCCTAGTTGTGGTGGTCATGGAAGGATATCATAAAATAATCCACCTCCCACAACTCTTCCATGTTTTCTATCTATGCTTCCATGGGGACCACCCTTTCCTCTCCTAGGAGATTCCTAATCATGGTAATACCTCTTCCGTGGTGGTCCATCAGTTATCTACCTGTACTCCTCTGATCATCTAGTTAGCTAGTCATGTGATATGTGACCTCACCCATAATAAGAATAGTACCTCCCCTATCTAGGTTTCCCTGTACCTCATGACCTCACACCTAAGTCTGATCAAGAAAGTATTTCCAACACCGATATCAATCTAACCAGTTCTCGTTAGTTGTTACAGACAATTTAGATCTATGATACCCAAATCCAACTCTAGCTATTTGGAATACCTGTGATAGAAATATATCTTTCACTAGTTCCTGCTTCAGAACCCTAACATAGTTGGGAATGCATAAGGGAACCATGATGGCACAGATCTCTACGCAGAGTCCCGAATCAAAATTTAGTTCCCAAAAGTATCCATCTTAGATCATGTCAAGGGGGTACCAGGTAAGGTCTGTGAACCTCACTACATACTCATACACATCCATTCCACTATTCTTTAGCTCCAAAATCTCCTGAATTTGAATTGAGCACAAACAAGAGAAATAATACTCCTCACAAAAATCTCTTAGAAGTTGGGCCATGAGAGTTAAGACTCATAGTGCATCTGAGTAACAAGACTCCAATAGCTCCCAACTACTTCATGGAAAAGGCTAGCATCTAGCACAACTATCTAGTCCGTTGATGTATATATGATCATGAAAACATGGACCACGAAATCTATCCAATCATATACTTCGTAAGGATCTGGATCATTGTGGAACCTGAAATGCCACTAGAACTGGAACTCACAGAGTATGATATGATTTCATTCATCCTCATCCTACTATTTTGGGATAATCTACTACTCGACAGGTGGGGGTGTTTCTACCTTCCTGCCTAGAGGAATAAATTACAGGATGGACCCTGAATTGAGGCATCATCGATCATCATATCGTCATCATGATCCAAAACCGGTATCATGTCTTATTGTCATCCCAGATACATCCTGAATTTTTATTCAAGATGTACCACAGTCAAATGAGAATATATATATTACAACGGGGAGCTAAATCAAGAAGGAAACTCAAAGACTCAATCATTTATATGATGCATGCACTAGTGATTCATGCAACCAATGTCTCGGTATGTCGAGTCGACCAACATCTAGTCAAGGTTCTGGTGAATGGATAAGTTGGCCGCCCATACCATCACTGGATTCCATAGCCTGAGAGCCACACTCAAGACACTACTAAACTATTGCACTAAATCCCAAAAAATTCCTTGTAAGGGGAGTACTACAAGAAACATCCCAAGTAATGAACTAATTTAATACAATTTTTCACGACCCGACCCAAACTGAGGGTCAATCATCAATGACCCCATGTCTACATCCATAGGATAGGGTTGGCGACAAGAGCCAAAAGGCATAAGCTAAATGGGAGTTCTTTTCCTAATGTACCTATACACACACACCTGACCATATTAATGCAGAATTGTAGAAGAATAATAACAAAAAGCTAAAACAACTATAAACTAAACCAAGAATTCAAAACCTCTACAATGTACAAGAGTATGACAGTGTCAACTAAAAAGTAAAGGGTAAAAATAAACACCAAAACAGAAATATGTCTCAACCTAAAAAAATTAGAAAAGTAAAATAATGAGAGAGCCTAACTCTCGATCTTCAAGATGTTACCACCATATGTGATCCAAAGTACCAGGAATCCCTACGCTCCTCTTAAGTCATCTCCGACCAATCCATTATCTAAATAAGACTTGATACTTGTGGGAAAATCCCATGCATGGGTGAGTATATACATACACATTAGGATTCCCTAAAAGCTGAAAGGAGTAGCAGTAAGAGATAAAACTGGGATAGAAAGATAGTAGACAGTAAACAGGATGTGGCTCAACCCAAATCAAGAGATAGAGTAACCTTAAACAAACAAAGGGGACACAAAATGATGAGTAGATAAACTACACCTCATGTATTTCCCACCTATATAAGGAGAGTAAACTCATCCAACCATGAGAAGCTAAACACGGAAATCACATGGAATACCCCACACAGTTTCACATCTCATGGAAAGAGAGTAACCAAATCCAAAGGTATGGATAAAAATGTATATATATTCTAAGTAAAATGAAATCCAAATGAGAGAGAAATGGGATATCCATCTGACAACTAATCTTGAGAAGAATATTCTTCATCAGTTCCAAATTTTGATCAACGATGCCTAGCATCTCATGAGTTTGCATAGAAGTAGTCATTAAATTCAAGTCATGACTCATCACTATGTCGCATATTCTAGGGGACAAGATCTCTAGGTAGAGGACTCATTCCCTAGTACAACAAAAGGGGGTTAAATATGGAAGTCGAGGACCCATGCACAACCTAGTTGTAGGGCTCCACTCAGAATTTGAGGACCCATGCCCAGCACAACTGGTGGGTTCCACTCGAAAGTCTATAGGGGACCCATTCCCTGTGCCGGTTATAGGGTTACACTCTAGCTATAGAGGAACCATGCCTAGACCAACTGGAGGGTTCCACTCTAGGAACCCATAAAGGAACCATTACCTATACCAAAAGTAGAGTTTCACTCTAGTCATCGAGGAACCTTTCCCAGTCCAGTGAGAGGGTTCCAATCAAGAATATTTACAGGACCCAAACCCTATACTAATAGGAGGGATATTCTCAAGTGGTACAAGACCCATGTCCCTCCCAACTAAAGGATTCCTCTCTAAAAATCTATGGAGGACCCATGACCTTCCTAGGAAAAGGGTTCCACTTCAATCAATGAGGAAATATGACCAACCTAGGTAGAGGGTTCCACTCTGTTGTCTATATAGGACCCATTCCCAATCCAGCTAGAGGGTTCCACTATAAAAGCCATTGAGGATGCATACCTAGCCCACTAGGAGGGTTCCACTTGGAATTCCTCTGATGATCCTATTTGATCATTTCCATCATTAAGAATCTCCTAACTAATCATCTAACCCGAAACGTTCTACATCATATCGCCAACAAACCACAGATAAGGTCACCATCATGTTCTATGCAAAAAAACACTCATGATAGGCTACTCATAGGAAAAAATATGAGTCTGAACGAAAGAGATATGGAAGTATAAAGTTTAATCAAAATGATCTAAGGGGTACATAGCATATGAGGGGACCCACATGGTGTGTTCCCACTCCATCATCTGGCCATGTCCCTGTAGTTATTAGGCTCTCCAAGAGTATAAGATTAAATGATGTGTGAGGGATATAAATGCTATGCCCATGCCACTAAAGTTCCCACCCATGTGCTAGTCCATGTATGTGTATACATGTTGTTTCTGTGTACTTTACCACATATCTGTGTCCTTTAGTACACAATTTTCATTTTTACACAAGGTGGCACCCGTGTGCTCTGGTCGTGCCCGTGTACTCGAGCACATGGCGTGTGTCTGGTCATTTTCTTCGCTACATGGTCTAGCCATATATGGAATGGTACATACGGTGTGTAGGGAGTCTACACGGCATGACATCCTTATACATTTTCAAAACCCTATCTGCCACAGCCAGTGCCTGACCTGTCACGTGTTCTTCGAACTACATGGCGTATAGTCATGATTTTTTCCGGAAACATAGATCCATTCTCCATGCTTCAAATATGGCCCTGTCCCTTCTATTTCATCATTATCCCTGACTAAGATTAGTGGATCTGACTCAAATTCTTCATTTTCGTCCATCCGTTATCTAGGTAAATCTATCCTGTCGACCCACAAGGGTTCCCATGTACGCACTACACATTACTAAATCATCATTAAATAATGGTTTGATATATGATCATCCAAAAGAACATCCACAACCTACAAACATCCCAGATTTTTTCTGGTTTCATCAATCTATTGCTCACACATTTTTTCATTATGATTACGGGGGTCTGATCGTGCTCGTTACAGCCCAACAATATCGAACTAGGACCGAGGGGTCCTACTAGTGAATAATTCAAATTAATTAAGGGAGAAAAATACAAGAATAAGTGATTAACCGTCGTTGTACAATAATTATTTTCCAGCAATCAAGAACAAGGATATTTGGGTTATAAAAATAGGAAAACCCAATTTTATAGGTACACATACACATGATTATGCCACAATTTCCAAAGATCAATATAATGGGATTGATATGATCAATCAATTAAATCAAAATGGGTATAATCCACAAATTAGTGAGTCCTAGTTGGAAATTAGATAGTTCATTTTCAAATAACGTGATATCCAATGATCTAAGGAAGTCATTGCGTTCTATGTGCTCTGATATTCTCTGATCCAACATTCTATCCTCGTCTGATGTGATTCACCAATGAAAGGCAGAAGGAGAATCTCTCAGTAGATCCTAGGATTATGAGGATAACCCTGGGTTAATAACCATGGAACTATTATTATAGAAATTTCATCTAGTTCAAATAAATTTAATTAACTAATTTTTTCCCTAAACATACCACTAATGGGAGAGATATCCCGACTCCCCGTGTCAATCTATTTTATATCCCACCAAGGTTAGACACCACATTCCGTACTTAACTAATTTATGAGATTTGTGATTTGAGATTCTATTTAATATTTATCCCATTTTATTTAAGAAACAACATGCGTGTAATATAAAATATATTCAATATATTTAATATATTTAAAAATTAATTCGAGGAATATCGGGCATCAGAATCGCATGCCGTCTCTGCTCCTAGCTTTGAAAATATATATAAAAACATTTATAGAAAGAAAGTGGGTCTCTACAATAAGTACATAAATATATATTATTGAAATTATACACAAATATAATTAATTTAATTATTTACAAATAATTACATGCATGTATACATACATACGTATATATACAGTCATATACAACTATACAAATTTTTAGTATATTTTTTAACAATTACATACATGAATCTAAATATTATTATATATAAATAAATACATACACATACAAAATTTTTTACATATAAATAGAAGTATATAAATACATGAATTCATTTATATATATTAATGTAATATGAGATATTTTAAGGGAAAATATCAATGGGAGATTCAGAGGAGAAATCTCCACTAGGATATTTGAATTACCAATGTCCTGTGTAATATGAAAAAATATAAAATATAAAATAATGTATCATATATGGGTCTAGAATTATTCGCATCGATGTAATGATCACATTGGTTGTGATGAATTGAAATTATGATACAATTTGAAAATAATATATTAGATCAAAGCTTATGAGTTGAAAAAAATGAATGGATGAGAGAGAATATCAAATGGGTTTTGTGGTGCACGTAAGGGTATTCGGGTAATTAGAAGTGTTACCATTAAAAAACAATGAAATAGAGGAGATCTTGTCACTTGCATTTCCTCCACACATCACAATCCAACCATACAAATTTACCCACCATTTTAGGTGGGTAATTGAGATGATGAAATCCAATTTGTCTACACCCAAAAAGTATTATCAATGAAAAAAAATCTAGGGAAATGGGTACGTGATAATAATTATTTATTTTAAATATTAATAATAATTATTTAAAATATTAGTATTTATTTATTTTTTATATTATTAACTATTATTGATGACAATATGTACCCAATAAACAGTTACCCATGCAACCCAACCCAATTTAATTGGATTTGGATACTTCTAAATAGGGTACAGATCATGATCATGTATTAAATAATCTATACAATTATTAATAAGGTATAATGAATATACCTCTTATAGGGTACTCAAACTTAAATATATATTTTAAAATAAAAGTAAACCACATTTATCCATTTTATTTTATGAATAGTCACTTTTAATATCCATATATTGTTTTCAATAGACAAATTACAGGTCATTATGTATTAAATATTTGATGTGAGTGGTAATTTAAACCCCCCTCCAACACCACTAATCTAGTTCCCAATATAATTTTATAGTTCTTTCATTCCACAATTAAATACATGGTGAAAAAATCCCATTAAAATATTAAATTTTTAGTCAATTATGCATTTAAAATACCTCCACCACTAAAATGATAACGCATAGTCCTCGATCTGAAATTTCATATTTATTTATTGTTAATAATTTGACAAATTTTTAAAATATTAGCAGTTAATATTAGTAGTGATATTAGTTTTTGGTAAAGAACACATGTAACACCACAATATAAACCCAAGTATCTCACACAAATTAAGTACTTCCAGTGAACAATGAATTTGAAATTCGGTGAATAATCAACATAATCAAGAATGAAAAAAACCCATAAGAAAAATAAAAGGTCACAAATATTTAATGTGGCTTAGTTCTAGTTTTCTCCTACTCCACATAAAGAAAACCAAACTACTCTACCTTTTATTAAAATTCTAAAAATTTAGATTAAATCAATGTGAGAGTTCAACCTGAATGAAAACAACAAGAATATTATGCCATAATAGAGAAAACAATCCATAACAGTAAGAAAAAAAGAATGATCTACAAATGGATCAATTTATCAACCAAAAAATGCACATAGGATCTTCAAGAAACTTCAATAGTGTTGAAAATTGAGCAGGAAACTACCTCTCGATCGACACCACGATGTCCATCAGAACATACTTCTAAGAAGATCTGATATTCGATAACAAGGTTGTGATTTTAATTTCAAAATGAAATTTCCAATTCAGTTATTCCATTTCAATATATGTATTTTTTCCCATGAATTAAGAAATATTTCAATTTATTTTATGTTAAAATTTTACTTACTGGACTCATTCTTGCTAGCTTGATTTTTTTTAGTCTGTACACGAGATGGGTTGTTTTCTACATATGTTGGGCCCTATGTATAAGACCTTTACCTGTTTTGGTGCTATGCTGCCTGGACTATCCATGTCAATAATATGATTTCCTTTTCCAATGGATTTCTTGATTTTTGGATCCTTTTGTTTCCCCTGTCATCTAAAATGTACACTCTATTAGACTTCACCACATGATTTTTTTATTCATTATAAATTTTTTATCATGATTAATTTGATCCAAACTGTCAATATTTCATGTCAAGAAAAATAATGACCCCTAGAGCAGTCCTTCCCGTGAGTTTTTATTCTCTTCTATATCGGCTAACTCATTGTAATCTAAATACTAAGAAACCCTTTTCTGAATCATGAAATAGGTCTCATATTTTATTTTCTAAAAATACCGACTTGCAAATTGGTCATGGAGAACTTCTACTCTTATATCAATGTACTATAGAAGAACCGGTCTTGGAGTAGGTCTTTTTTGGGGATATGGTATGTTCTACTAGAAGAATTATTCTTTCTGAGTATAAAAATATCTAGAAACAAGAAAAACATTAATTGAGAGCATCAGAGAAGGTAGTGTCAATCAGGGTAAGCCAACCGACCCATTGTTCATCCTTCCCAATTGTTTACATTTATACTGTTCCTTATATTTATAATTCACTCCAAAATATTTTTTGATTTATATATATAACCCCATTTCGTTTGAATATTAATAAATAGTGTGATTCAATGGTGTTATTTTCTTGCACGTAGGATTCCAAAGGGTCTGAAGCATATTAAATCATTGGGTTCATTACTACTTTCTTTCTTTGTTTTTTTATCACTTCTCTCATATTGATTCAACTCTACTTCAACCATATTACTAATTTCTTAGTATTTCTACATTTTCTTCTTTGGTATTGAATACTTAAAGAAAACAGACCATTATTTTGTGATCCCAGGAAATTTCTTGGGGGATTACGCTTGATATAGCCCCCAATAAATTGGTATCAAATCCATCGAATAAAAATATGGAATTTATGAAGTATGAAGTTAAAAATTTTGATGGTAGAAATGATTTTAACCTATATAAAATAAATATGTGAAGCATAATAGTGAGAAAGGAGCCAATCAATGCATTCCATGGTCCTAAAAAACCCACAGCCACACTGTCTATCGATGGGTAAACTACGAACACCTATGAAGAACTATTTGTTGATGTTCTTTAGATGACCCATAGTCTTCCTTTTTTTTATCAGCTAATAAGGTGCATAGGGAATTATCCTTAGAGACTTATGCTTCAAATATATGGATAAAAATATAGAAACTATATATGATGGCCTCACTGAGTGGTTGTCTCTAAAATAAACATTACATGTTCACATTTAAAGTGTATCTTGGCACCTCAATCAAATCTCATTTAGATGAATTCAACAAAATTATGAAAGATTTGTTTAACATAAATTTATATGTTGAGGATGAATACTAAGACATTATTATGTAAACATCTCTTGATAGTTCGTATAATACTCTTGTTGAAACCATCATGTATGCCCATGAAAGCTTATCCCCTGAAGAGGTTAAATCATCCTTGTTTTCTAAATATTTTCATTGTAAACATAGAGTGAAGGGTGAGGTCAAGGCCTTATTTAAATGAATTAAAGAATAAAATGGGTAAAAATAAAGAGAATAGAAAATCTAATGGTGTGAATTTTAAGAAATCTAGACCTAATAGGTCTAAATCGAAATCTAAATCTAGTCAAGTAACATTCTATAATTGAGGTAAACTTGAACATATTTATCTATAATGTTGAAATAAAAAATATAATAAGATGACCAATGAATCTTTGGAAAAGTCCCTCTTAGTTGATTCTAGTTATGATAGTGTTTAGGTACTTAACATGTCTACACATGATATTTCTTGTGAGTAGGTTATAGATTCATATTGTTCGTTCCAAATGTGTTTGGATAGAGAATAATTTCTAAATCTAAACAAAAGGGTATAGAGAGAAGTTATTCATGAAAAAATAGGTGGTGCAGGGTTTAAGGTATTGGATATTTCCTAATAGAGCTCCATGACCTTTTAGTTTTCACCTTGTTAGATGTATGGTGGTTCCCAGACCATCATAGAAACTTGATCTCCTTTGGTGTTTTAGACCAGAAAGGGTATACCTTAAATTCTAAATTAGGACACCTCAAAATATAAAAAGGCTCTATAATAGTCATTAAAGGGTATATAATTAATGTCATCTATTTTTTGGATGGAGAAACCCATCATAGACAATTAGGAAGAACATATGTTACCAACACTGATAACACCATGATGTAGAATAGGAGGTTTAGACATGTCAGCTCAAAGGGTCTTGAGGATCTCAAAAAAATATATTCTTGAGTGATTTAAATCCTAGTAATTTTTTATTTTTGAGAATTTTATTTTAAAAATATCCAATAGATTAAATTTTAGTAGGTATTCATTTAAGTCTATCCACCAACTTGAATACATCTACTATAATTTGTGGAGTCCTACTAGGACTACCTATCATGGTGTAAGATCTTATTTCATGACCTTCATTGATGATTTTTCCTGAAAGGTGTGGGTTTCTTTTTTGAAAAATGAATTTTATGTTTTTGAAACATTTAAAACCAAGAATGAAATTTTAAAAAAATGGGAGGAAGGTTATGGTCATGAGAAATATTTGTGGGTTAAAATACCCATCAACTAATTTTATGCACTTCTATGAGTCAGAAGGGATATTGAGGAACTGTTCTATTAGGGAAACACCCTAATGGAATGGAGTGGATGAATGGAAGAGACAAACTACATTGTAATGGGTTTGTAGCTTTCAAGAATACCCAATCCTACCCAAATCCTTTTCGGAAAAGGTTATAACTACTACAGTCTACCTAATTATTAGATTTCCTTTAGTTTCCAATCAACTAAAAACCCAAAAAGAATAATGGAATAGTATAACCTCTTTATATAGACATCTAAGAGTGTTAGGGTTTACAAAATACGCTCATTTTAAAATAAATAGGTTATAACCTAGAGGTCTTAAGTGTGTTTTTGTGGGGTACCCTGAGGGGGTAAAGGGTAAAAATGGTTGGTTGATAAACCCAGTTACCAAAAGTGCATTATAATTCAAGATGTGGTTCTCCATGAACTTTTTTCTCCCAAATCTAAATATTTCATTGATCATACTGATCACACACCTTAAACTAAGGGTGTTGAGATTGACCATTCTACCCAATTTGAGGCTCCTATCAAGTTTTCTCCACCTATACCTCAATTTGTGACCCAATATCACTCAATATTTTATTCAGAGTCAGATATTTGTCTTCCCATTGCTATCGATGATCAATATCTCACCAAATATAGAGGAAGGAGTGTTATAAGTCCATAGAATGTTTTTGGAAGTGTGACATGACCTCTTTTTCTTTCCATGTATCCTAGGATCTGGAATACGAGGATCCTTAAACTTACAAACAATCTATTAAATATTGAGATTCCAAACAATGAATCTCTTCCATGGATGATGAGATGAACTTTTTAAAGAAGAATAACGCATGGTATTCTATTTAAAACCATATAATTACAATATAATATTATTCAAGTGGATATTCAAAAGTAAAGAGGATAATAGTGGAGATAAAATGATTAATTTTAATCCCATGTTGGTGTCCAGGGTATTCGTTTAAGGAGAATGGATATATTATAATGTTATTTTCATTATTGTGGTTAAATACTCATCTATTTTATTACTACTTTCTTTTGATGCTTACCAGGATTTCCACATTTAGTAAATCGATTTTAAAACAAAAAAAAATTCATAGTGATATTGGTAAACAACCTTATTTAAATCCTCCAAAATGTTACATAAATGACTTCAAACCAAACTAAGTATTTATTTTAAATAAATATTTATATGGTTTAAACTAGGAATCTCAATAATGTTATAAATGTTTTTAATCATTCATGATTGAAAACTAATTTAGTCCAAGTAAAAATGAATCTCATGTGCATTAAAAAATTATAAAAATGAAATTCTGTATCTATTTTTATATGTTGATTTTATGGGAATCATATGAATAGAAATGAAATGCATAACTAATTTGAAATTTCATTTAAATAATTCATTGAAATTAAAGACTTCGGTAATGTAATGAAAATATTTGGTATAGAAATTATTAGAGATATAAAGAACAAATTTTTGTGTCTGACTCAACATTCCTACATATTAAGGGTCCTTAAAAGGTGTTTTTATGTCCCTTAAACATGTTATTATGCCTCTTCCCCAAAACATCAATCTTTTAATGTCTAAAGAACCTATCTAAACTGATGAAATTGAATATATTTATTGAATTACTTATGCCAATATTATTAGAGGTATCATATACTTCATGATTTGAACCAAACCCAATATAGAATTTTCTATATGTATTCTTATCCATTTCATGGAAAAACTGGAAATCCCACCCTAGAAATCCCTAAAGTGTATCCTTAGATATGTTTTTTCTTGAAATTATCTATATTTATGTTTTGGTAAAAATATCAATAAAATGGAAAATTTTATTGGATATGTAGATTCAAATTATACAGGTAACGTGGACAAAAAACTTAGGGTTGACCAATCAAATTACTGCTCTTGATAAGAATGGTGTATGGTATTTCGATATTATATTATAATAAATAACACTTATGATAAAAAGGAAAAAACTTACACTATGATATGTAATTTTATAATTGGAAACAAACATATGTATTAAGGAAGTCAAAAATATAAGCCATTAAATCATGAATGTTGAATAAATACCGAAATTTTCTCAACCGCTACTCAACACATAACAAACAATATTAAATACCGTTTTGAATTCATATTTTTCAGAGGGTAATTATAAAAAATTTAATTTTGGAGTAGACACACATGATAAAGAGTATAATTATTTTATAACCTTTTCAAATTTAAATTAAATCTTACAACATTATTGGTTAATAGATTCTAATATAAATTAATATACATGGTATGTTGAAAAAATTATTTTTTAGTTTATTGATGTATGATTTTTATTATAATTTTAACAGTGAATTTTTATTCTAGATTAGTATATAACAAATCTGAAGTTAATATATAATTTGAACATACATTCCTATTTAAATTTCCCCATATTCATTCATAAAATCAATATTGATGGGTGAATATGAAATTGTGGAAAATGCCAAAAAAATGCCAACTTGTTGGAAGAAAAGTATACAGATGACAAGACATTATTAATAGATTACATGAAAGGGTTAAACTATATAAATCATATAGTATTATAATAAATTGTATTTATTAATATTTATAACTCATTAATTTTTATTTTTTATGATGCACTAGATCCTAAGTATTTTAAATCTAGTTAATCAGTGATATACCTTTTTGGATCTGATGAATGAATATCTGAAAAATCAGTCGCACATGATGTCACTTAAAAACTAGTAAAAATTATATTTTAAATGTTTTATAATATTTAAATTATATGTTATATAATATACATTAACATTCATGTTTTACTTTGTAGTGAAATTATTTTGTATCAATTTTATGGGGTTTAATGTAAATGATCAATAATAATTAAGTGGATTAATATAGATGGAAAACTATTGTGGTATATATAATAGTTCAATATTTTGCATATAATATTTTTATATAATTATCAATGTTCTTTTAATTCCCAAAATAACCAATTAGAAACAACTATTTTTTCATTGATTGAGAATTTAGGAATGATATTGAAGACCAGAAAATAATTAAATCCTATTAATGGTATCTAATATTTGTGTCTATTTTAGAATATTGACTACATTTTTTGAACATGGATGGTGATGCCCTCATATTTGTCAAAGGGGGTGGGTTGAGATAGGTGTGTGGTGGATGGCCAATCCCACCAACTCATCTAATGGAGGGAAGAATCAGGGGTGATTTTTTCCTATAATAGGAAATATCCTCCTCACATTTTGGAGTCTCATCTCATCAGATTCACCGAGATTCTCATCATCGATAGTTATTCATTTTGAGTGGTATTTTTTGTGGTAGTTTACAATTATTCAAGAGAGATATTACAAGGGTTTTCTCCTTGTAACATAGGAGAGTGTTTTCACAATTTTACCCATAGTGATCCTTCTATTTGCCCACGGTTGTTTACCCCTTTCATTTTGGGGGGTTTCCATGTTAAATCTAGCGTCATTTATTTCCAAATTTTTCACTTTATTTTGTTTTTGGAAATTATTGTTGTACCAATAGACCAATAATTTCAATCCCAAAAGTGGTATCAGATAAAGTTAATGGCCCAGTTCTTTTCACCTTTTCAGGTATTAATAACTATCATAAATTTGGGTATGCTATGTGATTTTGAATCAAGTTGATATTTCACATAAAAAAATTTATTAGGATTATTAAATACACCATTGTGTAATATAGGAGGTTCTGGACAATTGATGTGTCCAAACGACGAGGAAATAAGATATCAATAAATTCAATAGATATAATTTTCCATTTTGGGAAATGAAGATGCATGAAATTTCGCAAAAGGATATTACTGAATAATAATTGGTGAATGAAAAAAAGATGTGACAATTTAGTTTGGTTCTAGTGGGATCCCAAATCATGATATTGAAAAAAATATGGTGAGTACTTCTGGAAGTTGAGATATACTAGTCAGTGAAGAAGTGACAACTACTGGAAGTATGCAGTATCTGAACGACGCAGGGATAATCAACTCGGGAGCAACACCGAACATGATGTTTCAATGGGAATTGTTTGATCAGTATGAAAATATCTTAGAAAGACATGTGTACATGGGGAATGATCACACCTTGATGATAGTTGGATTCGGTACCATCAAATTTAAGATTCGTGATGGTATTGTTCAAACCATCCAAGGATTACAACATGTAATGTTATTGAAGAAGAACATATCATCTTTGGGATAATTTGATGATATCAGATGAAAGACTGACACCATGAATGGAATTATGGGAATTGTGAAGGGTGCAATTTTTGGTGATGAAGGATGAAACGATCTCAAGAAAAATGTATGTTTTTATGGGTGAATCATAAAAGTGGGAATAAATAGTTGTCATATCAACTACCTCAAAGAAATCATTAACAACATTATGAAATTATAATATTGGACATATGTCAGAACAAGGCCTGAATATGCTTGAGGATCATAAGTTGCTTCTTGTTATTACAAAGGCATCCTTACCATTCAACGATCATTGTTTTTGAGCAAGAAACATAGGTTAATGTTTCTGACATTTACACAAATAAGAAATAAGATCATAGAGTTGATCCATTCCGATGTTGGGAAAGTATCAGTTATATCCCTAAGAGGATCAAGTTACTTTGTATTATTCAGTGATGATTATTCTAGAAGATGTTGGTTGTAACCAATCAAACAGAAAGTGGATGTTTATAAAGTTTTTAAAACATTCAACGTGCACAAGAAACTTGAATCTAGAAATAATTTCATGTTTCTAAATAATGAAAATGGTGGAGAATATACAAGTGAGAAGTTTGATACTTTATGTTCACAATAAGGAATCAAGAGAAAGTTCATGGTGGAATACACTCCTAATAATAATGGAGTGGTAGAGCAAATGAACAAAACCTTATCGGATAGAATAAGGGAGACGTTAAAGACTGTAAGAATTGCATAAACATTTTGGGTATAAGAAGTGAATATTGCATGATATGTGATCAACCGATATCCTTCAATAGAGATTGATCTGAAGACACTGATGATGATTTTTATTGGTAAACCCACTAACTATTCTCAGTTACATACTTTTGGAATTCCTTTATATGCAATGTTTAATGACCAAGAATTTTCAAAGTTGGATTCAATATCCAGAAAATATATCTTTTTGGGGTACACTGATGGTGTGAAGGGGTATCGTTTGTGGGACCCCACTACCCGCAAACTTATCATAAGTAGAGATGTCATTTTTTAGAAGAAGACAATTTGATAATTCCAATTTATAAAGACTTTGATAAATAGAATACAAAAACTAAAATAGTTTATGTAGAAAACAAATCCAAGGAAGAACTAGTTTCCTCTGAGGCATTACCAGAGCACGATGAACAAGTACCGGTTGAGTCTGGACCACGACGATCAAATCCGGAGAAAATAAAACCAATATAAAACTCAGACTAAGTCACTAAGAGAAATATTTCATAATGATTATTGACAAAGGATGAAGACACATCTTTCTTGTGTAGGTGTTGCAAGTCCAGATGTATCCTCATGGATGGTGGTGATGCATGAGGAACATGAAGCCCTGCATAAGAAAAAGACCTGGGATCTTGTTCCATTACCTCATGGAAGGAAGGATATTAGAAAAAATAGGTCTTTAAGATCACACGGGATTGAAATGACTAGTTGTAAACATATCATGAAATAATGGTGGTTAAAGGATATGCTCAGAAGGAAATTATTGATTTCAAGGAAATATTTTCTCCAATTGATCGACCAATGACTATTCAGATAGTTAGGGAAATGTGTGCCAGATATATTTTACATCTAGAACATATAGATGATAATACATCTTTTCAACATGGTGATATCGTTGAATAAATCTATATTCTCCAACTAGAAGGTTTTATAGAAGAAGGAAAAGATAATTTCGTGGGTTGAAAAAATCTATGTACACTCTCAAGCAAGTGTCAAGGTGTTTGTACATAAGATTTGATTCCTATATCATGAGATTTGGATAAAATAAACTTCATTTGGATCATTTTGCATATTTAAGGGGTTCAGATGTTATTGATTTCATCACTCTTCTGTTTTCTGTGGATGACATGTTGGTCTCATACTCGAACAATGATCAGATCTAGGTGATGGAGGAAAGATTGGATAGGGAGTTTGATATGAAGGAATTGGGACTAGAAAACAAGATTATTATGATATATATTTACTGATAAAAATATAATGGGTTGATTTGGATATCACAAAATAATTAATTATGGAAATTATTTAAACACTTCAACATGCAACATTGTAAGCCAATATATACCCCTCTTCCTATTAATTTCAGGCTATCCACTATGATGAGTCCTAGTAGTGAAGTAGAGAGGATGAAGATGTCTCAAGAACCATATCCATTAGTAGTGGGTATTCTAATGTTATTTTTGGTGTGTACCAGACCATACATTGCACAGGAAGTAAGAGTTGTTAGTCAGTTCATGGTGAATTTAGGATGGGAGAATTTGAGAACAATGAATATGATCCTAGTATATATCTATGAGACTTCAGATATTGCATTATGTTATGGAAGATCATATTTCACTATCAGAGGATATGTTTATTCAGATTTTACAGGTGATTCTAACTATAGGAAATACACTACTGGTTATGTGTTTACTCTTTAAAGAGGAGTTATGAGTTGGATATAAAAGTTATATTCAGTTATGGATTCATCAATGATAGAGGAATAATACAGGGAAGCTACACTAGCATTCAATGTGGCGATTTGGGTGAGAAGGTTTTTTGAGGAGCTCAGGCACAAACAGGAGCAGATTCCATTATTTTGTAATATTCAAAGTGCCTTTCACATTGCAAGGAATTCATATTTTAATTCTAATATGAATCACAATAGGGAACAATATAACTTTTTCTAGGATGTGGTGGAGGAAGGAAGTGTGGACATGTATAAAATTCACACTAAAGAAAATATGGTAGATTTCTAGATGAAGGAGATTAACTCTGATAAGTTCATATGGTGAAGATCCTCAAGCAGACTCATAGAGACGCGAGCATCATGTTTGATAAATAGAAATGATGTGTGGATATTAGATTAGTTGGAATCAATCTCCAAGTGGGAGATGTGTTGGAATCATTTTTTTCACGAATGATGTCACCCCCTCTTTGTCAAAGGGGGTGGGTTGAGATAGGAATGTGGTGGTTGTCTAACCCCACCAAATCATTCAGTGGAGAGGAGAATTTTGGGGTGAGGTTTTCCTATAAAAGGAAAGATACCCTCCCTTTTCTACATCTCATCTCATCATCTTCACTGAGCTTCTCATCACCGATAGTTCATCATTTTTAGTGGTATTTTTTGAGGTAGTTTACCATTATTAAAGAGAGATATTGTGACGGTTCTATACTTGTAATAGTTAAGGAGTGTGTGCCCACTTTTACCCTTAGTGATACTTCTATTTTCCAGTGGTTTTTTACTCCTTTAATTTTGGGGGTTTTCTAGGTTATATCTGGTTCCATTTATTTCTACATTTTTTCACTTTATTTTATCTCATAATTATTGATGTACTAGTATGAAAACCATTTTCAGTCTCAATATAAAATATATATACATTTAGTTGACATCTTTGTTAACTATTATTTCTTTTTTTATGCACTAAATAGAATTTGTTTATAACTCAAATTTTGTTGATCAGATAAATGAATTTAGGGATGAATAGGTATGTTATGTTGTGTTAAAATATTCATGTAATTAATTAAATTATATTTATATATAGATTAATTAATTTTATTAACTAAAAATTTTCTTTTTAGTTGAGAAAAAAATTCCAATTAGAAAAGGTATGTCACATACTAAATTTCAGGAAAAACACCCAGATTATTATGAAACTCTAGAAATATTATCATCGATCTATTAGTGGCATGTAGGAATAAAATTTACACCATTTGAAAAAAATTATGAAGTCTAAATAACAAAATTTATTTTCTATTTTAAGTGTTGTAGTACAAAATAGGTGTGACATTCTAAATTATGATAAAATGAGACCAGAATATCATGAAACTCTAAGAAAAAAATTCATCAATTTTTTGGATTTTAAGAATTAACAACATGTTATTATGACATGTGGTGTGATTTAAATAACTGAAAACACATAATTTCAATTTAAAAATGAAATTTAAGTTTAAAACATGTGTCAGGTGCTCAATTCAAAGAAATCATGCTTGTCTTGAAAATCTACGGAAAAACTATTTCTTTTTCTTTTGGAATGTAGGTACAAATCACACATCATTTCAATATGTGATTTGGTTGGAATGATATAATACCCATGTTTTTAATATAAAGGTGACATTTGTGTCCAAAATGTGTGCAATAAGCTCAATTCTGATAAAATTTTCCCATATTTTCCTTAAACTCTATGAAAAGTAATTTCTGATCCATTTTTGGCATGTATGAATGAACCAAACATATTTGATGTGTGGTATAGTAAGAATGTCTATAAACATGTGTTTTTAATTTAAAAGGATCATTTTTCTTTGAAACATGCATATTATGCCCAATTTTGATAAAACACTTTCTAATTACCATGAAAATCTAGGAAAACAGTAAGCATAAATGAATTGAAAAATACACTCATTAAAAGGAACATTATTTTAAATTGATTGTATAAATCAAACTAATATATATATAAAATGAGTTCTTGACTTGAACTATATTTCATAATCAATATATCCCACTTCTAATTTCATGTAATGAGGTTACAATTTTAACATAGTTTTTTTCATTGATAAATGAATAAAAATATTATCATTAATGACTTCACCTCAAAAAAAATTGAAATAAAATTTTGTTAAAAAGGAATTTTTTAGTGACCAACTATATATTCATATTATAATAGTATCATGGAGAGCATAAAACTAGTAAATATAAAATATAAAGATACACAAAAAAATGAAGTGATGTGTGGATGTTAACACACATACATAAGGAATTACAAAAATAGAAGTTAACATTACCATAACACACATCAATCACATTAATAATTCTCATTGAGTTTCCCTATAGAGGGAAATAATTATTAAAACCTTTCTATTGTTTACGTGTAATAATGAAATTGTCATCCACATTTATCTATAATCCATGGATATGTAAGCCACCACCATCATAGAGATACCAAATAGCCTTTTTAAAGATATGCCAATGTGGGAGTGATTTATATATAGGAGGTTGGTTGAAAGTATTTTGGAAGACATATTACTAAACATCATTAGCCTCCACCAAGCTTTACAAATAAATATGAAGGATTCCTAATAAGGGGAACCAACATAGGTATACCCCAAAAATACAAGGATCACAAATATAATAGAGGATTCTAATTAGTAATGAAATGATAATCAACATATTAACAAATGACAACAATGGGAAACAAATAATGAATAAAGAAATATAAAAAATAATAAAGAACATAGAAGATTTAACATGGTTCCGTACTATTTGGTTCTACTTGTGATGTCCTGGACTCGGATTCCACTCGATAGGTGCCCTGAGCCCATTAGGTCACATGGCCTCAAGCACATCTCCCCAAACATCAGAGGCTTCCGACTAGCATTGAGAGCTTAGGGTGTGTATGTGGGGATATTATGCCCTAATTAACAAAGTATAGGGAAACATGTGAAATTAAACATATGTAAATAGTGGAAGAAATATAGGTAAAATGAAATCATAGAGGAAAGTAGAGACAATAATAACAATAATTGAAACAAATGAAATAACATTCAACAACTGATGGTATTCCATGTTCCTAGAAAACTGGAAAATATGGATACAAAAAAGCAGTCATAATTTGTTTCAAAAAAGAAAAAAAGAAATAAAAAAACTATCCCAATCATCCCAAGTACAGACTCAATCCTCTGCTATCAATATCCATACTAAACAATAAGGAATCAAGTGTTCTAAGCCATATACTTCCATTTTTCAATACTTGAAAGCATGAAATCTACCCCGGGTACCAAACAACTCTTGGAGAGGGTGTGAGATAAATCTCAGGGGGCCACCACCAATGGTGACTATAACATCTGACCTGTGTAATAGAAATATAATAGTGTGCAAGAATATATATATAGTAAACCATTACAATGTAACAAAATACCCAAGTACCTACTTCAACCCTTTACTGGTGTCTAAACATGTAACTATTTCATTCAATTAAGTAATTACCAATTTCATATTGATAGGTCACATGAGGCATATCCAACACTAACATAACCTCTTGATAATACAAAGAATGAAGGTTCCAAGATGTAACAAGGCAACCATGATCAATGCTAATTAATAATGATGTTCCAAGGTAGTAACCAAGGCAACGTATACCTGAAGGGTTTCCAACCCAGTAGTAACTGTAGCCTAGCTAAGGATAATATAGTAATCCAAGGAGTATGTTCCATGTCATTCCACAATAAGGTGTCTACCGAGTCCAAGGTGATCATCCAAGGTAAAACAGTGCTAAGTAGAGACAAGGTCCTATGGGATGTAACCATGGAACCTACATGTTAATGATGGATCCAAGGAGTGTACCCAAGGCATTCTATAATGATAATTAATGGATCTTATGGTGTCATACCAGCAATCCAAGAACAAACAAGGATCATGATCTAGGTGGGTATCAACCTAAGCAAGCCATGTCCTTGAATTAGAATGGGGGTTCCCAAGTGCTCATGGAATTATCCGATCAGAATCCAAAGTGAGATTGAGCTAGACCATTTCAATTTAATTATGAAATATTGTAATATATCATTTAGTTCAAGCATTTCCATTCATTAGTTTGATAAGGTCAAGTAGCATACAACCTTTTTATATAGTTATTTGGTTCACGCCTTTCCTTTCATTAGTGTGACATGGACAAGTAGCATGCAACCATTTAATCCATTTTAGGTATATTCTAGATTCAATGTTCATTCTGATACATTAAATTAATGTGGTAAGGGGTTATATAGATATGAAACCAATTAATCATTTACATTTAAGTCCAAGTCATTTACCTAGTATACTTTCCAATTCACATTTCACTTTTAATTATCAATTAGAAGATCTTACCTTAGGTGGTTTAAGTGGTGAGAACACATGGTACTCTCCATTATTCAATTCACTATAAAATCATTCCATTTTAATATATAAAGCTTAACCTTATAGAGTTCAAGTGAAGACACACCCGAGTAGTGGCTCAAACGTATCAATACACTAAAAACCCAAATGTGGCATAACCATCGACATGGGGAAGATTGAGTTGTGGGTGTAACCACTGACAACTAATCCCATATTTTGAAAGAGCATAACTATATGGTTCTAATGAGTATAATCATGGAATATAAATTTAAGAAACAACACCCAACAAAATTGGTGGTCCCCACACGTATATTCCAAAATTGATGAAATTTAGGGATAAATTATAGAACTCCAACCTTAGGGTTGTACGACTCTCCTCCTTTGTTATAAGACCTTAATTTGCCTCAGATCAGTGTAGAACTAGTAAAAGGAGAAAAATTATCATACCATGATATCTCGGATGAGAGAAAAAGAGAAGGGTAACAACTTAAGAGGAATCGAGTACTTACCATTGCACATCCACCGTGATGAACGAAAGCTCGATCAGTTTCTAGATAATTGAGATATCTTGATTCCAAGTTTAGATCTTAAAAAATCACCAAATTAATAGATAAATAGGTTAATCCTAGATAAAATAATGTTAGGGAAGAAGGAGGGTGCTTCATTAGATCATTAAGGGAAAAGGACAATCTACCCTTAAAATAGCCTGTGCACAGTTTGTTCACCCGATTTGACAAACCGTGCGCAAACCCTACATGGGTACTAGGAAAAAAGGGGCTCTCACACATTTAGGTCACACGACTATGTTCCAACCATTAGAGGTTTCTCTATCTAGAAAAACAAAATCCACATAGTTTTCCAAAATGTGCATAATTCTTGTATGGTTTACTCTAAATTCCGCTCCAAGCCCGTTTTTCCCAAAAAGATGGGTTCCAGACTCTAAACTTGCCCCAGACACCCCATAGACCTTTTCTAACCCATTAGGTATCCATATTAGGTCCAAAGTAAAGATTTAAACTAAAAAATAATGGGTCCATACCTGAGTGAAAAACCAAGTTCTTACAGTCTTCCCCCATTAAAGGAAATTGTCCCCGATTTCACCTTCCAATGGTGGAGAAGCACTGTCTGAGAACATCTCTAGCCATTGGGCATGTACGTCGGCTTCCCTCTCACAAGTCTCATCCTATACCCGACCATACTGCCATAGCATGCATACCAGAGGGATAGACCAGCCTCAAAGAGACATTGTGCCCAGGTCAATGATGCACACTTGATACTCTTAAAATGTATCATCGTCATCAAACTCAACTTCCCCATGATCAAAAGTATGTGACGAGTCAGCATGAAATTGGAGAAGCTGTGATACATTAAATATTTAGTGAATTTCAGGATACATATAAGGTAATAGAAATCAATAGTTTACCATCCATACTCTCTCTAGGATCTTCAACGACCCTACGTAATGAGGCAAAATATTTCCTTGGTTATGTAACTGTCTATTCCATAGAATGGGCGATACCTGAAGAAAAACATGATCCCCAAACATAACATCAAGATGTCATCTACGAAAATTGGTATAATATTTTTGTATTGACTGAGAATTATTCATACACTTCATGATCAAATGAACCTACTTTAAAGTCTCATAAATGATATGAAGACCTAGTATGGATGCCTCACCTGCCTCCATCCAACATAGGGGTGAACAACATGGACTACCATACAAGGCTTCCAAAGGATCCATGTAAATCATTTCCTGAAATTAGTTATTATAATATAAATCGACGAAAGGTATATGCTTCTACTAAGAACCACTGAAATCAAGGAAACATGCTCGGGGAATATCCTTTAGAAATTTTATTGTTCGTTCTAATTGTCCATCGGTCTGAGGGTGAAAATCTATGAATTGAAGCACCTGAGTTCCCATAGATTTCTACAAACCCTTCTAGAACAATGAATTGAAATGAACATCCCTATCTGAAATGATAGTATGAGGGACCTCGTGTAGTCATATGATCTCATGGACATACAGTCTTCCCAACTCATCAACTGAGACAGTCTCCCATATAGGAATGAAGTGGGATGATTTTGTTAGTCAGTCAATGAATACCCATATAACATCACTACCCCTCAGATAACTAGGTAATATGACTAAGAAATTCATAGAAACATCTTCCAGCTTCCATTTTGGGACTTTAAGTGGGTGTAACAATCCTATAGGTCTCTGGTGCTCTGCGTCCATCTGTTGATAGGTGGAACACCTAGTGATAAAGCCTTTTATCTGACATTTCATCCCACGACACCAATATTGGTATCACATATCTCAATACATCTTCATGATTCCTAGATGAAGTACCCATTGAGAGGCATGAGAATCTTTCATAAACTCCTCTATGATTTATTTAGGGACCCAGATACATCTACGTAGATGAAGGACATTATCTCTCTCTATAGACCAATCCAAAGGCAGGTTATCTCCTGATATACTTTCTTGGAGAACCAATACTTCATGATCTGTAAACTACATACTCTTCAACTTCTCAATAAGGGAAGAGGTAACTGTCAAGGATGAGAGTTAAGACTTCTTGTGACTGTCATGAAACTCTAGATTCATCTCATAAAAGGGGGTCATTAACTTCCATTCATCAATGGCTTCTCATACAACACGTGTCTGAGTTTTTTTTGACTTAGTGCATCTGCAACCACATTGAACTTACCCTATGTATTGGAAAGCTCAAAATAAAATTATTGTAGATATTTGAACCATCTTAAATGTCTGAGGATCAATTCATGCTGAGAAAATATATATTTGAGGCTCTTGTGATTCTTGTACACCAAAAAGCACTCACCCAAAATATAGTGTCTCCAGAAACATAAGGAATGGACAACTACTACTAGTTCAAGGTCATGCGTCAGGTAATTTCTCTCACGAGGCATCAAATTCCAAGATATGTATGCAAAAACTCCATCATCTTGCATCAAAACTGCTCCTAGTCCAATTCCTGATGCATCACAGAAGACAGTATATCCTTTTCCAGGCTCTAGAAGAATTAGAGTGGGTGTAGAGACAAGCCACCCTTTCATCTCCTGAAAGGATTTCTTGCATACTTCTGACCACATGAAAATGACACCCTTATTTTTAATCATAGTAAGTGGTGAATAAATATGTGATAAGTCTTGCATGAAATGCTAGTAATATCCATCATACCCCAAGAAACTCCTAATATCAAACACGTTCTTGGGATACTCCTAGGAAACTATATCACTAACCCTTTCTGGGTCCACATATACTCCTAATTATGATATAATATGACCTAATAAGTGGAATTTGTTGATCCAAAAGTAGAACATAGAAAGCTTGGATTAAATATTGTTCTCTCTCAGTGTACTCAGAACAACATCAAGATGATTGTCATGGTTTCTATGAGTGTAAGAATACACCAAGATACTGTCCAAAAAGACCACAAAAAAATGTCCAAATGGGGTGGAACACCCAACTCATCAGAGAAATGAAAACGGAATGTGAATTCATAAGACCGAATGGAATAAAAAGATACCCATTAGAACATAACTGTTACGAAAAGTTGTACGAGGTATGTATGATGGTATTACTCATACATAATGATAACCCTATCTTAGGTCAATCTTGGAGAAGACATTTACTCCTCGGAGCTGGTCAAAGTGATCACATATTCAAGGAATTGGATACAATTTCTTGACTATAAGCTAGTTCAGCCTTCTATAATTGATTCAAATACATAAGGTTCCATCCCCCTTCATGGTGAAATGATCGAGTGAACCCTAAGAGGATGTGATAGGCTGTATGAAACATTTGGCCTCTAAATCCTCTAATTTTCTCTTAATCTTCTAGATCTCTGTTGGTTACATACTATATGAAGAAATGGAAACTGGATATGATACTAGAATAAGATCAATTGTAAACTCTACCCCTCCCTCATGAGATAATCATGAAAAATCATCGGGAAATACATCGTTGAAATTATCCAATACAGGAGGGAAATTATCCTTATGTTAACCCTTATCTTACATAACGATATTTTAAATCTGGGCGGTCACTCCACCCATCCCATGATGCTCTGGTCCATATTTACCAGCCTAGACATCCCACTGACCCTTATGTAGATAACTGCTACCCTCTGGTGATGTAAACAATTACATACAATGATAATAGTCAACAAAATCATGATATTGAACCAACTAGTCCATTATAAGAATGACATTGAAGTCTGTAATCTAGAGAATAAAAATGTTCCATAAGAAATGGTAACTGCCTAACTCAAGGGAACAATCCCTACACCGTCATATTCCCTCTGTTCATACCCCTAATGATGTATCTAAGATCATTACACTATAGTGATATTGTATATAATGTCCAATAATTTCCACAATAGATACAGAGATAGAACAGTTCGAAGCACCTATATCGAATAAAGATGATACTATAGTAGAGGATACTAGAATAGTACCTCATACTATAGAGGGTCATCCAGCCTGATCCTCAGGTATTTTTCTGAAGTGCATGAAACTGACCTGATCCACGACCATGTGCAACAGATAGACTCCCATGATCATAACTACTCTGTTGGTGCTACTAGTGATCGGGGGTATGAATACCATGGACACAACCTACTCCTCGGTTAGACCTACCGGTGTTATTCCAACTCCCCACTTGACGTGGTGTAAAAGAACTTTCTCCATAAGGTGGAGTCGTTGCAGATCCTTTCCCACTAAAAGATGGTGTAAAGGTCCTTCATAAATTCTAAAGATTCACCATATGGCTGCTTGCCCGACACTCCATTGGGACTCTATCACATTGAGGCTTCTTGTTCCCCCATATCCCACACTGATGAAACATTGTAGAGATATCGAAACGAGAACTCTGGTTGTCTCTTCCCTGGTGAGAAACCTTAAGGGAACGTTTCCTACCACTAGAATAACTACTAGCCTAATGCTGCACTGGTCCTATACACCTGATACTATTATCATACCTCATGTTTTGATCAGTGATAAGAGCTTTATTGACTATTTCAAAAAAAAGATGGCAAGTGAAATACATTGACCTGTGTACAGATGGCGTACTGAATCCCATCCTCAAAACATCTAGCACGCGAAATATCTTCACCAGCTAGATGTGGTGCAAAATGTGGTAACTTCATGAAATGTTCTGAATATTCAATGACTAAAATAGAACCCTACATGAGATTCATGAACTATTTGGCTCTATCAGCTCTTAGCATCCGATGAAAGAACTGATTATAGAAGACAGTCTCGAAATCATCCCATAACATGCCATGATGACGACCAGCCTGGGAAATCACATCCCACCGACGCTTGTCTGAATCCCTAAGAATGTATGTGGAAATATTGAACCTCTTATTTGGAGGCATATAGATTCTCAAAGATAGACAAGATGGCCTCTATCCAAGACTCAGTAGCCTATGGACCACCATCCCCTAACAATGTTGGAGGATACTACTACTGGAACTCCTGAGTTAGATCATCCATCATAGGTGAAAGCCATAGAGCACCATGCAAGGACTGTATCAAATGTAGGAAACTATCATGAACTTGGGCATCAGTTCCCAAAACAAGTACAATAGGTAGTTCCTCAAGTGTTACTCTTTGAGTTAAGATTGGTAGATCATGGCCCATAATGCCTTGAGCATGGTCGTCACCACCCTCCTGGGGAATAATATGAGGATTTTGGGGTAGAATTGGTCGACAAATTCCATGAACACCCCTAAAAACAATCTTAGAAACATAATATAGAATCACCAGTGGATGATGAAAGTAAGAAAACTCACTAACCAAGGAATATTACCCCAACTACCCACATAGACAGCTAATTATCAGTAAGTGCTCAAGTATATGTTGCATTTCATTTTACATTTAACTTCCAGGTTCACTCCATTACCTTTAATAGACATGACTAAGAAGGATAAGAATGTGAAACCAATTCATTTTATATTTCATGATTCACTTTATAATGGATAGCCATTTTCGATGAATCGGTGCCCATACACCTATCACTAGAAACAACAGCCATTTATTTATAGCATAATGGCTCGACTTGGTAAATTACTCATCCAAACCCACGAGGGTCCATACACATCATGAATTGAGATAGGAAATCACTCAATCGCATCCCAAATTAATACAAGCATAAGCTAACTACCAAAACATAACTCAACAGTCACAAGCATATCAACCAATGCAAAGCAGTGAAATGCACCTATATGGCATGGAAATATGCATGACATGTGAATTCTAGGTGCCTGTAATGATGCATATAACAATTCTTCTTACACTCATATCATTAGGCTAAGGATGAAAGAAAATCATCAACTAGATTAATAATTAACAAAACCACACATCATGTGCATCACCCAATGGTGAATTAATATCAACGGTAATATGAAAAAGCATAACAACAATTATAATTTAGGAAACTTGGTTTTTACCCCGAACATGGGTTCACGATACCCAATAACTGATTATGACCATGTCCCAACATTTATAATCTCCAATATATTGTCTCTAAATAGTAAGGCAGGAAAAGAAAAACCTCTGATACCACTCTGTGACGTCCCGGACCAAGATTCCATTGGATAGGTGCCCCGAGCCCGGTGGTCCACATAGACTCAAGTGAATCTCCCCTAATGTTAGAGGCTACTGACTAGCAGCGAGGGCCTAAGTTGTGTTCGTAGGGAGATTATTCCTCATTACTAAAGTGCAGTGAAATAGGTGAAAATAAACATATGTAAATAGTGGAAGAAATATAGTTAAACTGAAATCAAAATATAAAATAGAGACAACAGTAACAATAACTGAAATAACTGAAATAACATTCAATAACTAATTGTATTCCATGTCCCTAGAAAAATAGAAAACATGGATACAAAACAATATGCATAATATGTTTCAAAAAAGTTAAATGGAATCAAAATACTATCCTAAGCATCCTGAGTTCCAAATCGGTCCTCTAATATCAAGCTCTATACTAAAAAGAAATCAATCAAGTGTTCAAAGAAGTATGCTTCCCTTTTTCAACACCTGCAACCATGTAATCTTCCTCGGGTACCAAACGACACCCATAGAGGGTGTGAGATTTATCTCAGTGGGCCACCTCGAAAGTTTTCTATAACATCTGGCCCATGTAATGGAAATATAATAGTATACAAGCATATATAAATAAATAAATAATGTAAAGCAGTACAATATAACTCAATACCCAAGTACCTGCTTCATCCCTCGACTGGTGTCTAAACATGTATCCAATTCATTTAATTAAGTAATTACCAATTTAATATTTATAGGTCATGTGAATCATATCCAACACTAACATCACCTCGTGATAGTATAAATAATGAAGGTTCCAATATTTAACAAGGTAAAGATGATCAATGATACTTAATAATGAAGTTCCAACGTAGTAACCAAGGAAATGTATACCTCAAGGGTCACCAAATCGGTAGTAACTGTAGCCTGGATAAGAATACATGTTTAATACAAGGAGCATGTTCCAAGGCATTTCACAATAATGAGCCTATCGAGTCTATGGTGATCGTCCGAGGTAAAATGAGGCTAAGAAGAGAAAAGTCCCTATAGATTGTAACCATGACACATACTTGTCAATACTGGATCCAAGGAATGTATCCAAGGCATCCTGTAATGATAATGAAATAATCCTACAGTGTCATACTAGGCATATAATATGAATCAAGGATCAGGATCTAGGTGGGTATTAACCTAAGCAAGTTGTGCCCTTGAATCAGAATGGGGATCCCGAGTGCTCATGGAATTCTCCAATCAAAATCCAAGGTGATCTCGAGTTAGGACATTCCTGTTTAATTATGAAGTCATGTAATAAATCATTCTATTCAATCCTTTCCTTTTATTAGTGTGATAAGTTCAATTAGCACACAACCTTTTTATATAGTCATTTGGTTAAATCCTTGCCTTTCATTAGTGTGACAAGGACAAGTACCATGAAACCATTTAATCCATTTAAGGAATATTCCAGATTCAAGGTTCATTATGCTAACTTCCATTAATGTGGTAAGGGGTTCTATTGATATGCAACCAATTAATCATTTACATTTAAGGACAAGTCATTACCTAGTATACTTTCCAACTCTCATTTCATTTTTAATTATCAATTTGAAGCACTTACCTTAGGTGGGTCAAGTGGTGAGGACACATGGTACATTCAATTATGAAATTCACTATATAATCATTGGATTTTAACATATAAATATTAACCAGAGAGAGGTCAAGTGAAGGCACAACTGAACTGTGGCTCAAACGTGTCAAAACACTAAAAACCCAATTGTGGCATAACCATCGACATGGGACGGATTGGGTTGTGGGTGTATCCACTAACAACTAATCACATGTTTGGAAAGATGATAACCATATGGTTCTAATGAGTATAATCATGGAACATAAATTTACGAAATGGAACCTGTTGAAATCAGTGGGCCCCACACATATATTCCAAAATTAGAGAACTTTAGGGATAAATTACAGACCACCCACCTTAGGGTTCCACAACTATCCACCTCCGGTATCTGCCCTTGGTTTTTCTTAAATTAGGGTAGATCTATGAAAAGGAGAAAAGAAATCACACCAAGATATCTCAGTCAAGAGTAAAAGAGAAGGAGAATAACTCAAGAGGACTTGAGTACTTACCGTTGTGCATCCAACATGATGAATGGAAGCTCGATCAGTTGTTAGATGATATATATTTCTTGATTCCAAGTTTAGATATTCAAAAATCCCCAAATTGAGAGAGAAATAGGTTAAACCTGTATAAACTCATATTAGAGAATAAGGGGGAGACTAATTATATCATTAAGGGAAAAAATGACAATTTACCCTTAAAATAGCTCATGCACAGTTTGTCTTTATGGATTGAAAAACCTTATAAAAACGTTGCACGGGTACCATGGAAAATGGGTAGCTCACACGGTTAGGATACACAACCGTGTGCCGACCATGCGAGGTGGGTATGTCTGGAAAAACACAATATGCACGGTTTTCCAAATCGCGTGGAATTCCAGCAAGGTTTACTCTAAACTATGAACCAAGCCATTTTTTCCAAAAAGATGGGTTTTAGGCTCTATGGTTTTCTTGGACACCCCTAAGATCTTTTCTAACCCATTATGAATTCATATAAGTCCAAGGTAATGATTTAGACTAAAAAATAAAGGATCCATACCTGAGTGGAAAACCATGTTCTTAGACTACTCAATGACAAGAACACCACCCTACTACTTATTTTTATTAACACTCAACAACAAATACGAAACTATGAAATAAATTGATTTAGAAAAACAATAGAATAAAACCACATCAAAGAAAAATGAATGATCTGTTACAATAAAATTATCAATTCACACAGGTGGATTTACCAACCTGTTAAGAAAAAGAATCTCTTTGTGTCTCTATCATGGTGTCTATGAGGAGGATTAAAGAACACATCATGAATATAAGTACAATCTCTATAAAAACACATCACTAGTGATACTTTGTTCTTCAAAAATAAGGAAATGTAATGTCTAGTTGGGTAAGAAGCGTCAAGCTCGAATTTAACTCGGATTTATGAGGATATCCCTATATTGGTAGTACAATAATATCCCAAAAACCTCCATACAAGTCTATTATTTAATAATATATTGATGGATCATAAGAAATACCCTCAAATATCCCACATGGTTGTAACTTCCCCCAACAACATTCAAGAATGAATGGTTGAAAATGAATTTAACCCTAAAAACCTGATAATCTAATGAGATAGAAAATAAACCCATGCAAAGGTTAATAAAATAGGCCACGTCATGGTTAATAAAAGTGCTTATATAAGGGTAGATCACCCACTACATGGGGGTCTTTGTTCATTATGTAATGGTAGAACCTACTACATAAGGGAAGAATCCATTGTTTAAGGGTATTATCCATTGTGTAAGGGTAGAATCCACTACATAATGGCTAGAACTAAATAATTAGGGGTAGAAACTACTTCATAAGGGTAGCATCCGCTACATAAGGGTCAACAACCATTATGTAAGGGTAATCCCTAAAACACCCAAGGCATATAAGGGTCTTACAGACCTCACATAAAGGTAATACCTCTCACATAAGGGTAAACCCTGGATCACATAAGCATAAAAAACCCAATAAACATGCCTCATAAAATATATCTTGATATCACATAAAGTTATCTCACTCAGTACTACAACTACTTAAGGGTATACTCATGACTACATAAGCATTGACCCATAGCTACGTAAGGGTAGTCTTCCTAAAATATAACCTATGTAAGGGTCTACAAAACCTCATGTAAGTGTAAAATACATTTAAAAGGTATTAAATAAGGGTAGAAAAATAAGATAAGAATAACATAAAAGGCAAGAGATAAAATAGTAGAGAATTAAAATGAATATTAAACATGCTAAAACTTAAATAATAAACTAATGAATAGATTAGTTTCATTTGGAAAGCTAGTATGCTGAATTCAAAAAATATTCACCATTTTACAAAGAAAGTAAAACAAAAGGATGATGTTTTGGATCCTAAGTGTTATTCAAGTGTAACCATGTTCAATATTCATAAAAAAATTATTGAACTTGGTTAAATCTACAGCCTTAGTGAAAATATCAGTTGGATTTTCATCTGTGTGGATATTAGTGACACACATTTTTACCATTTGATTTCTTCTTTAATAAATTGAATCCTAATATCAATGTTCTTAGAACTACCATGGAATACTAAATTTTTAGAAAAATAAATCTAATATTGAGAATAAAAATGTATATTAATAACAAAATTACTTATATTAAGCTCAGAAATCAAACCCTTAATCCATGTGACCTCTTTGACAGCTTCGGTCAGTGATATATACTCGACCTCAGTGGTTGAGAGGGAAAACACAAATTTCATATTTTACTTCCATGATATATGTACTCCATAAGCAGTGAACACATAACCAGTTAGTGATTTCCTAGTATCAACATTTCCAACATTTCAAAAATCTACACAACTAGTCACTAATTTAGAAGAATTAACATTATTACCATATTACAATGATAGGGATGAAGTAGAATAAATTTACCTTAATAACCATTTAAGAGCATGCCAATGTGGCTTACATAGATTTTCTAGAAATTAGATCAAATTACAGATTTAAAAGGAAATATATAGCCTGTTATAAATCATAGCATACTTAATACTTCCCACCAAATTAGAATATGAGATTCTAATAATATATTCAACATCAAAAATTGTGGTATGTGAATGAGGCAATGAATATTTTAAATGATAAGAAAATGAAACACAAACATGTTTTACAGAATAAAAAAAATACCTCTTAAACACTTTTATGATATTAAAATGTTGAGATTGATAAAGAATCCCATGATTCCTATCCCTAATAATTTCTATGTCCAAAATTTTCTAAGAAAAAACTAGATTTTTTTTAAAAAAATGACTTCAATTTTATTTTAACATGGGTTATTATATTCATATCAGTATACATGAGTATCATTTCAACAACATAAAGAATGAATTAAAGCCTGAAATTTTTATGTGATTAAATTATCCACATGAATCAATCTGACTCCAGATGAAGCTAGTTTTCAATATGAACAAGTCAAAATTCTGGTACCACTATCTTGAATATTTTTTTAATACATATAATGAATTATTATGAAAAAAACATGGTTATATTTTAATTTATTCTCAAAACCAGTAGGAAGCTTCTTGTATAGTTTTTTGTTTAAATTAAAATTTAATAAAATTGTTTATCATCAATTTATTCTATATTCAAGTCAAAATGGAAATAAAAAATAAGAACAATTATTACTGTTGAATGATTAACTATATGAAATTTTTTATTATTGAAATCAATTACCTATCTTTTAAGGTATCCTTTGGCTACAAGCATGGGTGTAAATGTAAATTTACTCCCAAAAATGTTGTCTTCTTTTGTTTTATAGATCAATTTACAGCCAATCACTTTGGTAGTAGATGGTTTATTGACTATGGAATTGGTATAGTTATTTATTAGGGATACCATATCATATTCTATGGATAAAATACAATGAATATATTTTATGTCATTAGTAGCTTTATTCTTGCTTTGGGTATCCTCTCTACAGAGATCCTCAGCTTTATGTAATGAAAAGGAAACCATATCACCATGGATGTACCTAAAATGATATCTAAATAGTATCCTCTGCATATACTTAGTGATTTTATTACCTCTAAGGATACTAAGATATCAATCATTAAGAGTATCATCAAAATAATATCTAGATTCCAGCTCAGATTGAGAAATGGGTAGCTGAGAGTTAGATGGAGGAGTGTCACTAACTATGTGATGATCAACCTTAAGATCAATCATTTGATAAGGATCATCATTGAAATTAGTGGAATGTTGGAATCTGAGAGGAAAATAATCTTGAAACTTGAATCCCAACTAAGAATATACTTTTGAAATCTAGGTTTATCTACCCAATGTTTATAATCATCTTCCCCCTCAGGATACCCTATGAAAATGCATTTAATAGCTTTAGGAACAGCTTATCATTTTTGACATGGGTTTTGGTAGTGCATCCAAACACCCTAATATGCCTATAGGATGGGAGTTACCTAATTATTATGTAGGTTTTTATAGTGAAAACCTCTACAAAAAATGACTAGGCTAAGAATAAACATGTAGGAATTCTCTATACCCACTCAAAAATGGAATGGTTCATATGATGATGTAGACCATTCTGTTGAGGATTATAACTCAAATTTTGGTGCCTCAAAATACCCCCACCTAAAAATAACTTATTGAATTCGGTAGATAGGAATTCAAGGAAATTATCAATCCTTAAGGACATTAATTTATTCTCATATTTATTTTCAACAAAGTCTTTCCTAGTTTTAAACACCTCAAAGACATCATATTTATTTCAAAAAATATAAATCCAAAATTTCATTGAATATAATCTATAAAGGTGATAAAGTAAGAGCCTCTTCCATGGGAGGTAGTCTTAGACGGTCCCCACAAATCAAAGTGAACATACTCAAGTGGGAAACCAAATTTAAAAATTGATTTATGAAAAATGACTCTTTTGGACTTACCCCGGACACATTCCTAAAAAAGTGTATGTTACTCAATGTTACTTGCATGATCAACCCTTTCTTGCTCAATTTCTCTAGCACTTTCACACCCACATGTACCAATCACCTATTCCTAAGCATTGTTCTATCAGTATTACTAATATAGGTGATGCATAACTAGTTTACATGTGTCTCTATATTCAGAACATATAACCCAATCATCTCAGCAGCACTCCTCCCACCTGAACCACTTGTGCCTACCCTACCACCAATAGTGAACTAGACCTCATCCATATCCTTTAGCTGAGAAGTACTAAGAATGTGAACTCTTCTACTTCATTTTTGGTGCAATGCGGGACACACCCATAGTAGTGATTGACGACCTCTCCTCCACTGCCTGAAACCACACCATCAGCCAATCCTGCCTCCCCTCCTCCTCTCTACGCGTCATCCAGGTGGAAAAACCCCTTGCACATGCCTCCATCTCACAATGTATCGGACCACCATCACCTTAATCTACAACGAACTCCTCTATTCCAATTGTGTAGTAGTGTTTTGGGAGTGACATAATCACATGAGAAGAATTATTTTTGATTTCAAATGATCGATGCTTCATGACAAGAGAAAACATAGAACCAATCATTTTTTACAAGTTGACATACGTACTCGATGGTTTTCATTGACATTATGGTGATTGGTGAGTGATGATTATAATTGGGTGATCATCAATAGTAGGTTTTCATGATAATTATGATGATGCAAACAATGTGATATCATCTTTTTATTATTTTATGTGTCGTGTTGTCGTGATGTCAGGCTAAATTCCATAGTGTCTGAGTTATGATGAACGTAACATTAGTTTCATGCAATTATTTTTTTAAAATGTTGGATTTACTTTTGAATTATTATTTTTAATTTTATTTTACTTTAATTAATTATATGAGTTTGAATTTATTTTCATTTGGAGTCTCTACAAATGTTTTGGTTCCCATTTGTGTGATACCTTATATGTAATCACAGGCGGGAGATCATCATAGGATTTATTTATTCGGAACTCGATTGTGTGCATGATAGAATCATAAATCACATGTGAGAAAATTATGAATAAATAAATATATTAATTGAAAAATAATTATATTATGTGTATTATCCTTTAAAATATCATGAGTGATAATTAATCAGTGATCTCATGTGAGAGAAACCGATATAGATAGATACTTCATCTTTGTGAGAAATGAGTTGTGGTATTTCGGTGATTTAATGCTTAGGTAACGCACAAATTATTCATCAAATTAGAGAATGAAATTATGGATGATTTGTGTAAAAATTACAATACTTTCTAACATCATAGAATGATACCTAATAATAATTTGATTAAATTTGGAATCAGTGATAATTTGATAAATAAATATTTAGATGTGGAAATCAAATAATTTGCATTGCATGCACCTGAACAGATTTCATAACTTTGAAACATCCATATCTACCAGATTTCCCCAAAGAATAATTTATTTCACATAGATAGTTTTATTTATTTTAAATATTTATTTTTAAATATTTTTTAGATTTTATAAGTTTTAGTTGTTAATCATGTTTAAAACTCATCTTTCTGAACACTTTTTTAAAAAGGATATTTCTAGTGTCTATGCGCATTCTCACTGTGGTTCGACCAAGCTCACCACTTATATAGTAGTTAGTAGGCTAATAAAAATTCAAACATGACGTGTCATGACACACATACCAAATTTTTTTCATCATTTCTGGGGATAATAGTAGAATTATGAGATCCTCAAAGTGATTGATTTAGGTTAAAAAACAAAAAAAACACACAAAAAAAGAGTTTAGTTTACTACTCTATGAAATTTCATTATGGGTAATTTCAAGTAACTCAGAATTTCTAAATGGCATGGTCAGCACCATATAACTACAATCAACACCCTCCATATGTGGTCATATCTAAAGGTATAATGTATAATGATTCACTGCACATGAGATCTCCAGGTAATATTTTTTATTATAATGATTTTTATTCAAGTCTGTGCTATGATCAATATGAGTTAGATCCACCATGTTATGATACAATTACTTGTAAAAATATTAACCATTTTCAAAGTAAAAGTATTCCTAAAAATTTAGAACATGATAATTCATATGAATCAAATGATTCAATAATTAGGCACATGTTTTTTTCTGCTATCACTGAGACAAATTAAAGGTTTGACCATCATAATGCAATGTTTTTTCAACAACAAAATATCTAAAAAGTATATTAAAGAATTTTTAAAATCAAATGACTCATATTTCTAAACTATACACCTCACTACAACTTTATGATCTAATTCATAACAATTCTTTTTAGGAGAGTGTAACAGAGGTTTCATTTGAATAACATTCATTGTTTGATTCTGAGGATGAGACTTCTTTGATTGATCATTCTTCTTATCATACCATTGATGACTCCTCTCCATAAAAATTTAATTCTTTTAATATAATCACATTTCAATAATATTATATCTTAGTCTTCCACCATGATGAATATAAAGGTCCTTAAAAAAATGTGATTTCATGTCCTTGTTCTGAGAGTTCACAATGCATCCATCCCAATGAGAAATAGGATGCAATAAATTAAAATGAAATTAAACCATTTGAGGATTAAGAGGACATTGAACTGGGACCATTATTTACCATGATAGTGTCATAATTGAGACATGACACCCTGAATTTCCACATACAATAGAAAAACTCTTCAATGACAACAAATCATCTATTTCTGAAATCCTTGTGAGTCTGATTTTTTTTTCAAAATGAATTCTTTTGAAACATTTCAGGAGTCATAAAATTAGTCAGAGATTGTGGTGGAGGACCCTAATAATTTTCTAGAAAAATGGAAGAATGGGATATCCTGTAGGATCTTGAGTTCATAGTGCCACAAATTCCAATGGAGGAATAAGAAGAGGGAGGTATAGAAGAAACTTTTGAAAAGATGTCATTCATAAAACAATGGATTAATCTTTTCCAATTGAGCCTTCCCGACTTGATACATTCATCAAGGTCAAAAAAACTTCACTTGAAATACCCATAGATTCTAGATATTCTCTTGAATTTGGAACAATTACTTAAACTATGAAGCATGGGTTGATCTAGAAACTATTGGATTTCCCTATTCTAGTGGATGATGGTGAAAATGAATTTGGATACATCATCAACCCAAAATACTGCATTCAAGGATATGATGGATATAATCCAACTACTGAAAGATGCTGGTAAGAACATTTCTTCTCTTTTTCAAATTCCAAAATGTAATGTTCATGATCTTCATAATGATACACTTTGAAAAAACCTCTATTATTCTGTGAATTTTCCTTTATATGAGGTATTTTCATTCCCTTATGAGATTGTATATTTTCATTTCATTCCACCCATCCATTTTTCTAAGATGTTTCCATCGAGATATTATGAATCTTGCAAGAAAATTTCCATGAAAACAAATGGATTCCACACCCCCACTGATAATGAAGCAGATGAATGGTATACATTTTCATTTAATCCTAGTGGAGTATAATCCACATTTGGCTGAATGAAAGGTAAAATTAGCACCTAATGGGAGGAAACACATCATTATTCTGTTTCTTTCATTGCATTTAGTTTATGTTCATTTACTTTTTAAGTATTAAAATGGAACACATTTACCACAAACTATTTTTCTCCTGACACCATAGTAGATTTGATTTAAGAATATATATATTTTTACCATCCACATGTTAATTTTATTTTGGTGTTATCTATTTGATATGATGTGATCACGTGCTCTCCATGTGTAGATTTTACAGGTATACAATTTTTTGATCTTAATCAGATACAAGCTTCCCTTCTGCCTCTATCTACTCTTACTTAGGGAGGTGTCTTATTTTATGACATATTTTATGCTTCCAAAAACAACATGTAAAATAACTAACTCAAAAAATGAAACAATTGAAACATGAAAAAAAACTAACACCCCTATCATTGTTGAACCCACATGAAAACAACTTCATTTTTGTAGTAACACAGTCAGGGGAACAACACTTGTATCCTTTGTAAGTTTGAGCACATAATTCATATTTATAATTCTTTGATCCTTGATATCATGAATTATATGATTTATGATATTATTACATTCTTCCAAAATAATTTTTTTCAATAATTATATATTTTTGAGACACCTATTTTCACTCATGATCACTTATGTTGTCCCACATTTTATTTGAATACTCATGAGGATTATGCCCATTTTTTACATCATATTCTGTTTCTCTTTTTCTAATCCATTATTCCAAGAGTTAGAGAGTTTTCTATATGATATAATATCGTTAATATGATACAGCGTACAAACTATTTGTGTACATTTCTTTGGGATTTTTTAAGACATTTATTTCATGGGGTTTTAGAGTTGACACTCACAAGTTTTTCTTGCCCACCTTATTTGAGTGAGGTGTGTCCTAAAAAAAGGGAAAATGAAAAATACTAAAAAATAAAAAATAAAGAAATGAGAAATATTAGATTATCATATGATTGGGGACATGAAATGTTTTAGATGTGGGGGAGTGATGTTTTGAAGGAGACATTTGGATGGAAACTTATCATACATTTATTTTAAGATTCAACCATCATTTTTCCAAAAAAATTATCAATTTTTTATGAACCACCATCCAGTAGCCTCAAAGACATTTGAACCTAATGGGAATCCCTTAATATTGGTTTATTATTTTGATTTTCACTAGTGGAGATGTGAAATTCATCACAAGACTATGATAAGCATGCATGTGTATGATAATTGAGCATAACTTTGATCAAATTGTTTTGAGCGATGAGAGTGATTGTGAGGTAGCACTACCAAAAAATGGGTTATTTTATCACCATCCTTTAACAACACTAAAAAACTCTGTTAAAAGTACCCTTTTATCTGCGATTTTTTAGCACTGTTAAAGCTAACCCCTTTATCAGTGTTTTTTAGCACTGTTAAAGGCACCACTTTTTTTAGTAGCGTTGATAAAGGGGTGTATTTATCATTGATTTCTTTAATAGTGTTCATAAAGAGTATATTTCAAAAAAAAAAATCATTAAAAATAATATATTAATTTATAAATATAAAATATATTTATATTGATATAAATATAATATATATTTTTTAAATTTGTCTTAGATTAGTATAAATAGAAATTTACACTTAATATATAAGAAATTTAGTAAAAATGGCTTATAAAATATTTTTAAAAATATTATTAATTAATAATTTTCTAATTATCATAGAGTAATAATCATTTAATAACAATTTGAAGATAAAAAAAATCAAAAAATCAATAAAATATCTAAAATAAGTTGAAAACGTAACTCAAACATCAAACGACCATAACTTTTGATCTAGGTGTCTGTTTGAGTTCTACCACATATCAAATCGAATCCTACGATGAAATCTACGTACTGGTGACATAAAAGAAATTTTTGTCACATTTTACGATGCCAAAATGTTCTATAAGGCCTCCAAAACTAATTTTTAGTCAGGACACCAAAGTTCTTAACATTTGATGGAATTTCAGCCTCGTTTCAGGGGGTCTTTTTGTTTTTCAAAGTGGGGAATGAATTTATTCCTAGGGATTAAATTCATATTGATATTATGGATTTGAAATTTTATTATTTTTCACAAATTACTATTATTTATAATCAAATATATCACAATATATACACATTTTTTTATATATTTAGTGATTAAAATTTATTTTTATAAATAAATAATTAAACATATTTACATATAAAGTAAATTTCTCAATATATATGCCTTATAATATCCATTTTATTTAAAATAAAAATATATGTAGATTTATATACCTATATAATTTTTGTGTGTGCGTGTGTTTATATATATATATAATAGTGTGTGTCTATATTAACAAATTGGTATATATTATCTATATATTCAAACATACGAATATATATAAGAATATATAATATATGTAAATATATGTAAATATGTATAATTATACTTACAGATAAACATATATATAATATATATACATTTGTATGTATGTTGTTTATATGTATGTATGTATTTATTTATTTATAAATATAAAAAACAAACCATATTTTGTAAATGTATTTAAAAATAATCGTTAATTAGATATTAATATATGAATAAATATACAAATAAAAAAATATAACTTAATATATATATATAATTTAATAGATATAAATTTATATTAATATACATATATATATATATATATATATATATATATATTAATATAAATATTTATTAATATAGAAATAAATATAACTCTATATATTAAATGGAGAACAAAACAAGATGGGTGAGTGGTAAAGGTGCAGACGCGTAAGAGAGAGGTCGTGAGTTCGAATCCAAGAAGAGGTAGGGATGCGCAGATGGGTGCAAGGGGCTAGCATGTTAAAGAGTGGTGGGGGTGGCAGGGGCATCGGTGGGGCCTCCTAGTGGTTGTATTCATTTTAAAGGTTTTTTTATACTTTTATCACAGTTTTTTAACGCTAATAAAAGGGGCCTTTATTAGCGCTTTTTTAGCACTGATAAAAGGGACCCCCTTTTAATAGTGCCTAATTTATGAGCATTTTTTAGAATTGTTAAACGGGGTGGGTGGGGGTGGTGGGGGCGTTGGTGGATCCTCCTTGCGGTTGTCTTTGATTTAAAGTTCTTAATTTTTTTTTGATTTTTATCGGTGATTTTTTTAACACTGATAAAAGTGGTCTTTTTTCAGGGATTTTTTTAGCGCTGATAAAAGGGAACCATTTTAATAGAGCCTCGTTCATGATTGGTTTATTAGTACTAATAAATAACTTTTTTAGCACTGATAAAACCATGTTTTGTGGTCGTGTAGGTCACAAGAAGAATGGTTGTAGGTATTTGATTTGGAAAGAATGTAAGAGGAACGGTGGGTGGGTGTGCCGAGCACTATTAAAGGGGGTGGGCGGGGGTGGAAGGGGAATTGGCGGGGCCTCCTCTGATTCATCCTCTGTGTGCCACAGGACACACCCACACTAGCAGACGGGGGCCTCTCCTCCGCTGCATGCAATCATGCCGCTGGACAAACCCGACTCCCCTCCTCCTTGCTGAGCATCATCCAGGTGGAAACACCCCTCCCACATGCTTCTCTCTCGAGCTCCACCCGACCACCATCATAGTCATATAAGCTGACCTAATCCATTCTGAGTGCATTGTGGTTGTTCAGGCATAAGGATTATCTTTGATTTTGGAAGATCGACACTCCACGGTGCGAGCTAACAAAGATCAGATCATTTTTTTCATGTCGATCTCTGTGTTTTGTGGTTTGAATCGATATTATGGTGATTGAAGAGTGATGATTATCAGCGGCATGTTATAGGGATAATTACGATGACGTAAAAACAGTGATATCATCTTTTTATTATTTTATGTGTCGTGTTGTCAGGATATCGGGCTAAATTCCATAGTGTCAGAGTTGCGTTGAGCGTGTCGGTAATTGCATGCAATTATTTTTTAACGATGTTTGATTTAATTTTGAAGTATTATTTTTAATTTGATGTTTATTTAATTAAATATATCTATGTTTATCTTAATTTCCATTTGAGGTATGCAGACATGCTTTGGTTCCCATTTCGGTGATACATAATAAGTAATCATGGGTAGGAGATCATCAGAGAATTTATTTGTTCGGAAGTCGATCACATGAATGAGAGAATCATAATTCACATGGGATAGAATTTCAAATAAAAAATATTAATTAAAAAATAGACATTTTATTTGTATTATCTTTCAAACTTTTATGAGTGATACTTAATCTGTGATCTAATGTGAGTGAAACTGACACAGATTGATACTTAAACATTGTGAGAAACAAGTGGTGGTATTTTACCAAGTGATTCAATGCTTAAGTGATACACAAATTATTCATCAAATCAAGGAAAGAAATGACAGATGATTTGCGTGAAAATTAGAATAATGTCTAACATCATAGAACGATACCAGATAGTACTTTGATTAAATTTTGAATCGCTGACAATTGAATAAAAATAATATTCAGATGTGGAAATAAAATAATTGGCATTACATGCACCTGAAGAGCTTCTATAGCCCAAACACTTCAACATCCTCATGATTTTTCCATAGATTAATTTAGTCCATTTAGATTGTTTTAATTAATTTAAATATGTTTTTTAATAGTCAATTAGATTTTATAAGTTTTAGTCGTTAATCACGTTTAAAACTCCTCTGCCTGGAATTTTTTTCCAAAAAGATATTTCTAGTGTCTATGAACATTCTCACTATGGTTCGACCATTATCTTCACTTCTAAAATAGTTATTAGGTTAATAAATTAGAATATTTTCATGTCACGATGCATGTACCACATTTCTGAACTAGAATCGGATTTAAAAGTGTAACCTCTTGGATCTAAGACATTTAATAAGGCCTGATTCCTTTGTAAATCCAAAACCCATATTACTTCAGAAAGGTGACTAGAGAATGGTCTGAGAGTTGTGACATAACAAAACCTATACCCATGTCTAGATATCTCTTTTTGTTTCCTAAAATCACATCTACTTCAGTTTCCTTTGTCATATCGTCAAAGGAACTTCTATCTGGTAACATATGGAAAAAATACCAAGTCTAAAACCCATTTAGCAAGAAAAGTATCGTGGGACACACACAACACCTCAAAACTTTCATAACCTTGTTTGAAAAAGAGATAATGATCACCAGAATCATTAGAAGGTTTACTAGATTTTAAATTATGGAATTTGGGTCTAACATGCCCAGTTTTCCTGTAATAATATAATATAACCTATTTCAGTTTGGATTTAGATTGTGCCTCCCTAGAATGGCTATATTTCTTGCCTCCCTTATTATTTTTACCTTTCTTCTTTCCTCAAAACTTGGAATGACCCATCACATTCAGATCATTGGCTTTAGGTTTAACCTTATCTTTCCCACTTGACTCATGAGAAAAAAAAATGCAAACTTGACTTTCTTAAAGGTCAAGGAATCTCTACCATAAATCATAACATCAATAAGATTATTATATAAACTGTCTAGTGAATTTAAAAGTATAATGTATTGTTCCTAATCTTCAACAATAACATTTATATTGGTGAAATCTAGTAATATTTTATTATACTCATCAATGTGTTTCTGAATGGAAGTTCCATGATATGTCTTGAAGGCATATAATGTGTTCTTCTTATTTAGATGGACAATTAAATATGTTTTCATGTAAATTTTTTGATGCTTAGAAAAAATATCAGCTATAGATGTTTCGTAAGAAAACTCCCTTAGAAATTTCTTAGCAAAATGAAAGGTAAAATATCTATTCACTTCCATAAAAATATCAGGAGGTAAAAATGAATAGGTTGTCACTGTTTTTCTATCATTAAGCTAACTTATGTGGGATTTATTAGGTATGTGAAGGGAATATTTCAGCTCATGTTGGATTAATATGTCATTTATATTTAATCATCACAAATTAAAATGATTTACACTATTGAATTTTTTAATTTAATACTTTTTAAAATCCATATTTCTATGTGTGTGGATTTGATACCAACTGATAAGGGAAACCAACACTGGTATACCCCTATAATCCAAGGATCACACACAAAATCAAGGATTCTAACTAGTAATGAAATGATATTCGAATGATTAACAAACAATAGTAGCGGTCAAAAATTTATAAATGAAGAAACAATAAAAACAATATATAACACAAGATATTTAACATGATTTGGTACCAGTTGGTTCTACACCACAATAAGGACACCACCATGCCACCTATTTTTATTAATTATTAAAAAAATACAAAGATATGATAGAAATTGAACCAGTGAAATAATATAATAAATCCACAATAAAGAAATATGAAATATTAGTGAAAGGAATATTATCACATAGTGCAATTAGATTTACCAATAAACCATAAACACGGACATCTTTGTGTATTTCTCACAACATCAATAAAGAGGAGTAAATAATACTTCATGAAGAGGAGAACAATATCTAATGGAACATAATTATAGGGTTTGTCCATTATTCAATAATAAGGCAAGGGAGAATCTGGTAGGGTGTGATGCCTCAAGCTCCAATCGACCTATAATGGTTTAAGCTCTCTCTCTAATGGTAGTAGGCCAATTTCTCAAAAACCTTTTTACGAATCGATTCTATAATGATCTGTTGATGTATCTGAAGAAATACCTATAAAGATCCCACATAGTTTAAATGACCCCCAAAACATTTGAGAATGAATGGTTGGAAATGAATTGAACCATAACATGCTAATAATCATTTAGAACATAGAAATACCCATGTAAAGGTTAATAAAACAGGTTGTGTAAAGGTCATTAAAATTGCATGCGTGAGGGTCGATCACCAACTATGTAAGTGTTCTTTTAGACAGCATAAGGGTGGGAATTAACTCTGTAAGTCTAGAATCTACTATGTAAGGGTCAACACCTACTACATAGGGGTCATCACCCAATGAATAGGGCTTTCACAACTACATAAGGGTAGCATCCACTATGTAAGGGTATAGACCCACTACGTAGGGGTAAGAAAAAAAACACATGAGGAAAATAAGGGTCTTCTAGACCTCAAGTTAAGGCAATAACTATCACACAAGGGTAAAACCTGGCTCATGTAAGGGTAACATAACCAATACATATGCCATATAAATTTCATATCAAGATCATTTAAATGTAGATTGCTCAGCACCATGACTACGTAAGGGTAGGCACATGGCTACATAATGGTATACCTGTGGCTATATAAGGATAGTGTACCTAAAATAGAACATGGAAAAGGGTCTCAAAAACCTCATGTGACGTAAAAATCCACTTCAAAGGGCATACAAAGGGGTATAAAGAAGTTCAAAAAATAAACTAAAAGGAAATATATAAATATTTGAGAATTAAAATGAATATTAAACATGCTAAAACATAAACAATAGATTAATTAATAGATTAGTTTCATTAGTAAATATATAATGATGAATTCAAAACTACCTCCAGGTGAGGGTGGGAAGAAATCATTAAAGGAATTTAAAATGGAAGAAAATAAGAATATAAAGTTCATTGGATGTCTGCTTACTTAATAAATTATCATTCTTGTCTTGATACTAAAAGGGTGGTGTAATGATTTCAATATATGGATAAAGAAGAATATTTGGAAGATCAAAATTATAATGGGAAAAAATATTAATAAGTACAACACAACATACCAGATTGTGAATATTTTATATGGGTAATCATCTAACATAATTGTGTTGGATTCATTATTGTGATATTTCTCCGATGGAAGAGGTGGCTTATGATCTCTCTAATTTTTTTTGAGTTTATTCAAGAAGAGGGGCCTACACTGGTTTTTAGGAGTCCTCAAACCTATATCAGTGTAGTGGTATTAATACTATGCAGATATTCACTCATACAAGATGTAAATGAAATATTGATTTCTATATAAATTTAGAAATCATTGAGATTTGGAAAGTATACCCAATAAAAAAGCAATTGATGTTTGAAATTATGAATAAGAAAATCATGTAGCTTCTTGATGTTTTTCCAATAAAATATTAACATGAGGCATGGTTAAAATAGATTCTTCTAAAAGTTTACTTTAGGAGAAAAAAAGGATTAAAAAATAATTTATATTCAACCAATAGACTCCTAAATAAAAATTAAGAAAGAAGAATTGAAAATATTAAGAAGATAAATGATTCCTAACAAATGCAGTAGTTAGATGAAAACTTGTGAGAGGGTGAATTATTATACTAGAGATAGTGGAGGGAAAAGGTAAAGAAGGTGATGGGAAAAAATAATAGGAATTTGGCTTGGGTCATGAGCATAGAAAAGTTTCCCTTTCAGACTCACTATAAGTATATTTATTTTATAATAACCATTAAGTGTTTTTTTGGTTGGGGGGTTTGAAATATGTTAAGTCCTATCCTCCAGGGGGTAGGGATTTTGATGGATTGATTGTTCCCATACTCAAAATAGAATAAAAATCTATACTCAAAGTGTTTATCACATCATTTTTCTCCCGAGGAGGATGACATGCGTCGTTGTTTTCCAAATCATATGGACATGTGTTGTGGTTATCATATCTTTCCCTTCTCCGACTGATGAAATTTTATCTCAAAATTGACATTGTGTTCTCAATAGAATACATAAAATAATCTAATAAAGAAGGTGTTGTCCTGGATAACACCTTTGTTGGAAAATTTATAAAGAAAGAACTTTCTAAAGAAGGAGTTATCTCGTACAATGCCCTCCCTTCTATTTTTTTATTTTTTTGTTTATATATATATATATATAATAAAATAAAAAATTAGATATTATTTAAGTTTTTTAGATTCGGTAATAATTTAAACAAAGTATTCCGTGAATATTATGAGAAATTCTAACCAACCTCCCCTTTTATAAATGTACGACATTGTACATCTTTTCTAGATTTTTGATGTGGGATTCATACACCACTTTTCCAACTTTTAATGAATTATATATTAATAAAAATAACACATTAATGGTAATAAATTAATAATAATAAAGTTTTTTAATAAATAGTTATTATTTAATAATGTAATAAATTGAAACTAATAAAGTCATAGAATGATTACTGATAATGTTATTCATAATGATAAAACAATAATCGATAATAATAAATTATTTTTAAATAATGTGATTAATAATATAATTAATAATAAAAATATAATTAATAATAATTTATAATACTGAATTTAAATAATGTAATTATTAATATATTCATTTTATATTTTAAAATAATTAGTAATAATTAATAATCTATTATTAATGTAGTAAAAAATTAATATATCTATTTTCTATATAATAATAATAAATAAAATTATGAAATTATTAGTAATAATAATAATAATAAAATTAATAACATGATACTTTATAATAATTATGCGCATAAATATTTTAAAGTGTAAATGTTATGTTTTTAATCTAAAATATTTGTGTCATGAAAATTAATTTTTATTTATTATATTTATGAATAGTAATAATAATATTATTATTAAACAAATATGGTTATATATGCATACAGATACCAAGAGAATACTAACATCTGAGAACTTGACCATGGATAATAAAACAATGATAACCAAGTCATGATAATAAAGTCATTATAATAAAGTCATGATAATAAATTCATTATAATAAATTCATGATAATAAAGTCCTGATAATTATCTTTTATTAAAATCATGATAATAATAATAATGTTATTATTTATGATTAACCATAATAATACCTCTATTATTAATATTGATTTAAATAATCATATTATTATTAAATATTATTAATTTCTAATATGTAAATAAGTATTATTATTATTCATAATAATAATGTTAATAATTATGACTTTAAGTTGTAATTGAATTTTATTGTTATCATTATTATTATTTTAATTAGTTCATGAGAAGAGTCGGAGTCCCAAACTTTTTTTTATTAAATAAAATAGAAAAAAAATGGGGGTGGCACGGTGAAACAAAGAAAAAAATGAACAAATCATAATAACAAAAAGACCAAAAGAGTTCATTTTCTGTAATTCCCTTTAAAACCCAAATTCCTAGGAGGTCAACTGCTTCCCGTTGGGTGTCAACCTCTACGACATGTCTTGGTCCTTTGAGGAGGCCCATGTTCATCATTCGTTGTTGAGTCAGAGGAGTCCTTCAGAATAATATAGATCCTATATTTCCAATACAGGTCCCAAAATTCCATCTCTAAATTGGATCAAAAGCCATCTTCAATGTTTATTGATCATAATTTATATAATAAGAGAAAATATCTATATCCAAAAACATATTGTTCCATTTTTATAAAAAAAAATGTAACTTAAGAGTCGAACTATTATGTCATATCCTCCCTAAGGACCTCAGGGAACCATTATTCTTTATAGTCCTTTAAAGGAGTTTTGACATAGGATTTTTTGACCCTCGTGGTATCACATTCCTTGATTGATGAATTACCAAAAATACCATTATAGGTTTTTATTTGGTCATAAAATTTAGGGGGATAAGACCATTTTTTATTTTCAATTCCACCGGCACTTGAAGGGGCATTTGTTAGAGGATTCACCTACAAAGGAGTAACATCATCCAAAATGTCTGACCCATACAATTCTATTATAGCCAAATATTTTTAAACATTCTCAACACAATGTAACTGAACTTTTCCATGGGATTCTTCAACATGTGAGGATTTTATATACGTGACCAATTAAAATTGTTTATCATCAATAATAATATTTCCCCACCTAGAGAATGGCATGTGATTTCTGATCCTTACTAAGGACTGACCAATTACAGTGATGGTTTGAGTAGTGACCAAACCGGTCTCTAGAATTACATTAGATGAAAAACAATTTTTTGAAGTGCCTATAATAGGTAAAAAATATTTTTTCTATTCTTACCCTAGCTGTGATTTACCGTGATCAAACTCCTCTCCTGATTAAACTATACATTCGTTTCATATTGAGAATCCATTTCAATATACAATTTCCCTTCTTTTAGGGTATGGATTCCACTGCACAACTTCCAATAATTAGGACATACTTAAATCAAATATTATTATCTTACATTATATACCAAGATTAACCAAAGATCTATCCCATAATATACTCATAAATACTATCCAAATTATGGATAAGACCCTTGGGAGGATCCATATTTAGGTCAACTTCAGGAGTAACATCCTTAATTGAAGATGAAGACCGCTTGTCATCATCCTTGAACCCATGAACCCTCTTATTGGAAGGGCCAGGTTCAAGAGGGGTAGATGACTTGAGATCATATATTCGAACCACCTGTCCCTAGAACTCTATATTTGATTTCCCCCTCTATTCCATACCAACACCAAGGAATGTTCTCCTAAAAACACCCTGATGGTTCTCCTTCTTAGAGTATTGTCCATAGAAAAGTTCGGGATTGAGCATTACTATCCATATTATTAATTCATATATTATTATTAATGAATACTATTTTCTAGAAATTATTTTTATGAAAATATATTTACATTATTGTATTTTATGTCTTAATTGGACGTATTAAATTTCATTTAAAATCTAATTATAATTTATATTTTATAAGTGGAGGGGAAGGCCACCTGTATCGATGATACAAGGGATGAAGAATAACTATAGCCTTGCATAGGGGCTGATGGCGAGCTTAGTAATCTCGAGAAGAGGAAGGCCATAAGTTATTGCATTAGAAGAATTTCAGGTTGGGTGGAAATTTTTCGATGGGAGAGTATAGTTAGAATAGGTCCATTAGTTAGAGAGGCCTGCATGGACCTTCAACTCATCAACTAGATGAACCCTCTTCTATTCGCCACTTTTTTATTGTAAGGTGTTATCAGTGATATAAAGGAAGTGGTTCGACAAGTGCTGGGGTTGGGAATTGCATGCCTTGTTCATGGCTTCGACATAGCATTGCTAGAATGGTGGGCACTAGAGACGCGAACCAATAGAGGAAACAGTTTATGGTTTCATTTCCATTCATTGGAATTATGGCTATTGAGGCCCATATGCCTTCTTTATTTAGGGATTTTCTCTTCTGGGCCTTTGGGATTTATTTTTTCTATCCTTGTACCTTTGAGTTTTTTAAAAATTGGGATGATTTTCTATGCAATGGGTTCCCTCCCGTATTTTAAGGGGTTCTTTCTTTATATTCCTAATAATGGTTCCTTACCCAAATATTTTTTCATAAGTTATATTTTATAATATTTTAATGTTACCTACTTATTTTAAAGTCTAAATGTAATGTTTTGAAAGACAAATGTTATGTATCATTTATATTATTAAATTTATATTATTTTGAGGATTTTTTTTTATTTTCAACTTTTTTTTATATGTTTAGTCTATGTTTAAATTTTTATTTATATTTTACTTATAATTTATATCTTATAATCTTTATAATTTTCTCACTTTAATCTTAACAAAACTTATTAAGTTTCAAGTAGGTAACTATCAAAGCTTATAAAATATAAACTACAAGGACAATCTAAATAAAATTTTATGGATATACTACAAATATAATTTTTTTTTTTAAAATAAAAAGAATTTCATAAACATAATAAACCACAATTAATTTACATAAAACAAAAATTAGTGATTAAAAAAATTATATTTACGCCTCAAAAATTTATACACATATAATATAATATAAATAAAATATAAATAAAATTTAAAATTGTGACTGTAAAAATAAAAATTAATATAAAAAAATGAATTTAGAAAAAATAAAAAAAATATAATTTACACAAAATAGGTTATTTGGAAAAAAAATATAAGTAAAAAATGTATGTTTTTAAGAAAAAATATTTTGTGCCATTTAAATTATTTTTCATTAATTATTTTTAGGAAATAATTTTTATGTTCTATTATTTTTTTATATGTTTAGTCAAAGTTTCAAATTTCATTTTTATTATATTTATACTTTATAATTTATAGGTTTTTAAAGTCACTTACTTGAAACAATATTATATTCCAAGTAGGTGAATTTTTTAGAGTATATATTATAATGTATAAAAACAATCTAAATGAAATTTGACAGACTCACTTAAAATATAAAAAAATTAAAAAAATATAATTTCATAAGATGGGGTTCTTGAGACTCTTGGACTGAGACCCATTTTTTAATATGGAAAAGTTTAAGAAATCGATGACCCAATCTTGGTTTAGGATCAGAGGGTTAAATTGGTTCTTCTGGAACCCCATGGTTCTATAGGATGTGTAATCAACTATTGTAATCCCAACAAAATTTAATAGAGAAGTTGAAATTTCTAGAGATGTGCATTATGCTAGACTTTTTAACAAAATTTACCCATGTTACCTGCTTATTGAAACTATTTACTTGATTGTAGATGAATTTAAATTTAATATATCTATTTAGTATGAGCATGTTTTTGATTTATTTTTCAATTTAATTTCATAGGCCATATTAAGGAATGATTACATATGGTCTTGAGATGTTAAAATTATAAAAAGAATGGGTATTTTGTTGAGTAGTGAAAATATAAGTTACTAAGAGTAGAAGAAAGAAATACTATACTTTAGGAAAGCAAACCTCAAATATCTATGTTGGGAATCAGGACAAGGATCCTGATGCTTCCTTGTTATATTCTAGGAGGCACAAATCAATGAATATCAAAGTTTATAGATACGTGGATAAAAGTGGACCCCATGATAAGGGAAATCTAGCTAAAACAGTATACATTAAGGTGGGAGTGATCAATAGAAGGGATATTTTTAAACTTTAGTTTTTGGAACCAACTCTGGGATGTTTGGACCTGTATAAAATCTTGACACCCATCTCATGAAATGGGGTGACTTGGATGAGAAAAATGAAATTTAGGACCTTGACAGTGAGTTTGGAGGAGACTATGCTGACTACTTAGAGGAAAAGCATATGTCCAATGGTAAAACGATGATCAATACTTGAGTTGTTTCTATTTTCCTAGGAAGGGTAGGTTATACCTAAATAGGGAGGTGTTGTAGACTAGGAATAAATCATCTCTAGATGTCACAAAATATAATCTCACAGTGACTTCAAAGAATTAAAAAAAGATGCATTCTAAGGAGGATATTTCGTTAAATGAGAAGGTTGGGAACCACATTGTTTAGGTGAATGTTTTAATTAGGGGGTTTGAAGGGAAATCCTTTAAAGTAGATCCTCATATCTCCAAAATTCTTGACATTCCAGCTCTAGATGCATTTGGTGGAATGTCACAAGAATCCATCCAATAGGTTCACAATGTCCCATTGTTCGATGTAGAGACACCAATGGGTGAAACTCCCCCCTCTCAAGTGAAGGACATGAAATCTATGGATGATATATGAAATTATAATAATATAGATACACCTGGTAGGAATTTCCCAACCCAACATGTGTTAGATAATTATACATACATTACTGTTTATGGTGAAAGTTGTAATCCTTCTCCAACTTCTTAGGATGCAATTTCTTATAAAGGCCCTAAAAATCCCAATAGTAGAAATGATCTAGAAGTTCTAGCATCCTTGAAGGATTCTTCCAAAAGCATGAAGTATTTTTTATCCCAGCTTGAATCTATCAACACTCTTGAATTTGGTGCATTCTATGTAGTGTGTGTTAAAAAGGGTTGGTGTGTTTCTTACAATGTAGAGATGGTTAAGGGATCTATAAATGATTGCACTCCGAAGGAGGGGATCATTAAAATTGATGTTAAAGATACTCGAGGAACAGATATAAAGAACTCAGAGGGGATAAATCAACTATTCGATAAATCTATTATACCTATGAAGGTTGATAAATTATTCTTAAAGTTGATGGAAAGGGTATGGACACAATGTTCTATAGAATTACTTCTCATATGATGGAGGCACTGAAGGAGTCTTGAATACCTAATCAAGGAGGTGACTATGGAGGGGTTTAATCTATTGACCCTGAATATAGATATACACATGAATATTTCTAGTCATCAGACATGGTTGACAAGACCACATCATGAAATTACCTAAATAGTGGAGTAAGGATAGAAATCTGACACACTGTGGTGGCTCTTGAAATATAGGAAGTAAACATCAAAAGATATGTATGCATTTGAAGACAATGTTTTTTAGCCATTTCTTGTATAGATATTTATTTTTGATGTTTCCTTTTTTTTTGGTTCTGGATTCTCATCTTGGTATTTCTCTGGAAGCCCCTTGTTCCAATTTACTTTTATTTAATAAATTTTCAGGGTGTGGTTTGGGTTATCGATCCATGATCATACCTCTCTTGATTATTATTATTCATAAATATAAAAAAATAATTTATATGCATTATTTATTAATAATAATTCATAATAATAAGAATATTAATCATTAAAAATTATTTTTTAATATCAAATTAATTATATTGTTAATAATAATTTTTATATTCAATATTATAAAATTTTCAGTAGTTGTAATCCCCCTCCCTAACAACCTTAAATTATTATATATTATTATAAATATATTTAATTTTAAATTATATTATTAATTAAATCATATGAAATAATTTAATATACTATTAATTATGGTTTTATAAAAATTAATGACATTATTTGAAATCATTACCATGATTTAATTAGTTACTATTTATTACATTATTAAATAATAATAATTTATTAAAAATATTTTATAATTAATCATTTATATTCATTAATGGGGTATTATAAATAATAAAGTAATTATTAAATACTGGAAAAGTTGTTTCTGAATCCTACATCCAAAATCTAGAAAATTTGTTAAGTACCCCACCCTTATAGTAGGGGTGATCGGGTGAGATTTTATTTAATATTACTTGAATACATTTCGTAAAATATTACGGAATATAAAAATAGTTATATAATATTTAAATTTTTGTTATATATATATTGATTTATATAGAAAAAAATAAAATAAAAAATAAATATAAGGTAGGGAACTGTCTGAGATAACACATTAGTTAGAATTATTTTTAAGTGGGAATTGTCCAAGACAAAACCTTATATAAATATATCATAAATTAGGTGCTATCACGAACAAAATATTTCCTTTTGAACAAGACCCCATGGTTTTATTGGTAGATCAAGAAATAGTTTCCCAATCAACCGATTTTTGGAAAATGTTTTTTTATTTTATGAGTAAAAAATCCTACTAAACTCAAATTGAGATGTTGCTCCAATGGAGAAAAATCTGAGTAGAAAACCATGATCACAAGGTAGAGAAAATTAATCTATAACCATCCTTATACAAACTAATATACAAAGGTTTTTTTGGAAGAGGTATAGGATGAATAGATCATCTCGTCATTCATATGTACTCCCCATCTCCTCATCTTCTTCATTTTTCATACTGGATTCCATTTGGTTTCACTATTGACAACATTGAGTATGTTTACTTCATTTACCCAAAATGTGGATCATTAAATAATGATTAAATGAGTGACAAATACAAACATGGGTTCATGGAGCTTAATTGATAAAGAATTACAAATATTAAAATGAATAATTTTATAGAATAAATAATATCATATCCATATATTTATAAAAATATAGAAATATATCGTAAAATATATTCATTTTTAATTATTTTTTGAAAGGTCCAATCATTTTAATTTACCCCCAATCCCAACACATATAGAACTATTTTTTATTTATTTAAAAAAATGATTTTCATGGACTTAAAAAATGTTAAAATGGAAATTCATATAATTTTAAATTGTTATAAATTATTATAAAGTAACCACGAGATTAATTCCTAATACCTATATTTGATTTTCCAGCATTTCACATTTATACTTTTCATCACTACTGGAAAATTAGATAGATTCTGTGGTCAAATTAAGGAACTAACATTTGATGGTTTTTAGGTTTAGGCATGGAAACTATTTTCTAACTAAGAGTTATAATTTCAAGAAGGACACCTGCAAAACTAGGTAGAGGTAATACTTCACCATCACTAGAGAAATTTAATAACAAGGTAACAATAGTATCCTCACTACGTCATATTAATTATTTTCCAACACTCAATAAGGATTTCATTGGTGATAAAAAGGTGATAGAAATGGGTATCCAATAATAGTTAATTATTATTTAAAATATAAGTAAATAATAGTAATTCTTAGGGATGAAAAATGGAACACAATAACTGAGTTTCCAACCCTACCTGATCCAATTTATTTGGGTTCATATACTTCTAAATTGGGTTTAGGTATTAAACAAACTACTTAATTATTAATTGGGCAAGATTTAGAGACCTCTTATATTGTAACATCCTAGGATCCTCACATCTAGATCCAGAGGTAGGGAGATAAACTTTAAAACGTGACCCATTTTCTTCCTCAAAAACTTACAACGTTAAAAGGAAATATAGTATCACTTACATACCCAAGGACATTTTAGGTTTAGAGTTTTATAGAATTATGAAAAACACTTACATATTTTTTAAAAATAAACAATTGGCCCATAAATATCTAAATCATCTCCCAAAATTTCTTAACCTCTATAACCCTTCATAGATATATCCTACTTAAAACCATTCATAATAACCTTGGGTAAAGGAAACATAATAAAGGGTGACCTTATATGACCACTAAAGGTAACCATAAGAGATATCAAAGATTCTGTAAGCATAACATGAGTATAAGGGTATATGAACATAAAATTTTAAAATTATACCCTATGTATGAAAATGAAAATCTTATTCCATGGAATAAATCATGGAAGTTCATAAGGCATGAACCATAAATTTATTAAATAACATAATCCATGAGAGCATACAATAAGATATGGAATTATGGAATACACATAATCTTATAAAATAATTTCCTTATCAGTCAAGGCTCACTTCCAATATGATCAGAGTAGAAGAAAACCTACATTGAATTGAGTTAACTCCCCATTCCATCCTTGTCTTATTGAACCAGGTTCGCTCCACATTCCAGACCTACCTTACTAAACTGGGTTCACTCCCCATTCTTGTACTGTCTTTCCAAATCAGGTTCACTCCCCATTACAGTCCTATCTATCTCATGAGATATAAATATTTTCCTAATGAATTGAAGGGAGATATAAGTCCCACCCATCATATAATTAAAACCATACATATGTGTTCAAAAAGAACATAAATCATTCATCATATTAGCACCCATGATAATAAATGGATTTCATAAACATTTCATCATTTCATAACCCATGTAAAATAAATGGGTTTCATAAACATTTCATCATAGAATAAATCATGGAAAATTATCCTAATTAATAACGTTTTCTTAGATTGAAAATGAATGATTTTGAAATATCACTTGAAATAATTTGTGAGAAAAATATCCTTTCCATTTTTAAAACATTTTTTTTTAAAATCCACGGAATTAAAAATGAAAAAATTTTATTTGAAAATAACTTTGTAATATTTTATAGGAAGCATCAATGTATTATGGTTTCAAGACAGAGGGAAAGGACACTCATGCCATATAAGTTAAAAAAATCCCTTCATATTTTTTTTAGAAAATTCACAAAGTGCCTTGTTTGTAAAATGATAAAAATATTCCATTAAAACCATTTTGTAAAAATTAATACATGGTTAAAAATTAATTTAAAAAATTGTATCAGAATAGAAAAAAAATTGAAAACATTTTTAGAAAACATGGATATGGAAGAGAAATATTCCTCAGTAGAGACTGAAATGTAAATAATCTCAAATAATGATGAGATTGTAAAATAAACCCTTACCACCTTTATAATTTTTGAATATAAATCCCCATGAAAGAATGAAATTAATATGGATATGTATGTAAAATAATTTTCCTAAGAATAACCATAAAATACATTCATGGGAAATATATACACCACAGAGAAGAAACAAGTAGTGTATAAGTCATGTGTCCCACAAAAATAAATGTGAGACAAAAATACCTTAAAAAGATCATATAATTAAAGTTAATCAAATGAATCAATTGTCTTTATTCACTATAAATCCACAAAAAAGTTAAAATATAACATAAACTAATCAAAATTCATTTCACACATAATCTTAGTATGAAATAATCAATAAAGTAGAAGTTTATATTTGTAATGGGGTATTAAATATTTTATATCACTTTATATATAGTTAAATTTATCAGAATAACATTTAATTAAATATTAATTTTTTCCCAAACTATTATTTCTTAATAACATGGTTTAGTACTTTGTTATGATATTTGGTTGTAATTTTCTTTATACATTTTTCTCTTCTTTTCTTTGTTTCAATATTTTTGACTTCGTGTGTAAGCACTCAATATGAACCCCAACCACATATAAGGGGACCATGAGGGGTCTACACTCGTGGTAGGTACAACTTTTGAGGCTCACACAGAGCCTACTTCAAGCATAGTTCTCAGATAGCGCCAAATGGGCCCGTATATAAGGTCGTGGAAACACGTGCCTGGGGTGGGCTTTGTTCACCCGCATTGTGTGTAGATTTTTTGTTCTAGAAGATCAGAAACATTTATTGTATTATATACCAGTGATTCGAACATGATCATTTCAATGTAAGATGTGAGTTTTACAATGGGATTCAATCTCATCCATAAGATCTCCTCTCTATTTTCATCATCTTTATGATCTACCCATCCCATAATATCTTGTTTTTGAACTCCTACAAATGAATTTTAAATCCAACACCTATATTCTCATTTTTATTTATTCTCCTAGTCATCGTCTCCTTTGGCCATTCCTTGAAGCATCAATACTCCTATGATTGAAACAAGGTTATCATCATTCTTATTTATCCAAGAATTTGTTCTTGTATCATTATATTACCTTCTCTCTTATGCATGAGTTTCCAGTAGATATTTCTTTAGATAATAGTGGTTTAACTTCAACATATTTTTGTGCTCCCTTGAACTCGAAAAATATAGGTGTTTTTTAGTACATTATTACTTCCAACCAAAACTTTATCTATTCTGTTACTGTTTTTCAATCTTGCGCTTTGTCAGTTTCAATGTGGGTCTATTTTTTTATTTGAAGATCCTCAATATTTTGACTCCTCATTTCATATCCTTATTAAATGTTTTCCAATCGTCTCTAATTTCTTCTAGTTTGAATCCAGTATTATTGGTTTATCTTATTTATTGTGTCACCATTGGTTTTTAACAATGGTGAGTTTTTTTTTCACCGTTGGTTTTTACAAACAGTGATTGATTTTTTTTCCTCTATTGGAAACTTTCCAACGGTGAGTAATTTTACTCACCACTAGAACCTAATGGTGATTCACTGGCCCACCTATAGGAGATAAATGGTGAGTAAATTTACTCACTCTTGCACCTCAATGATTGGTAAATTTACCCAAAGTTGAACTATATAAGTGACATAAAATTTCACTAACAATTTGTTTTTCTTTGATGCACTATGCCTTTGGTAGTATCCTTCACTGAGATTTTGCATGTTCTCCTATCTATTCTTATGTGCTGCTTATATTATTTTGTTAATTGTTTTATATTTTTGTTCTTATTTTTTTGATATGTATTTAATTATGGTTTTGTACAAAATTTCTATAGTTTTTTATTTCACCAGAAACATGGTAGTATATTTCTTTTAAAATCTCTTTGTTTTTCTCATTATTTTTTGATTGCATAAGCAATATTGGTTTTGTTTTACTCATCTGCAAATTTAATCATTTGTTTGAAAATATTCTTCAATTAGCCACTATTTTAACCCAATGATAGGTAATTTACTCACACTTATACATCCAATAGATGATAATCTTTATATTTTTCTCATGAAACCATTTTCTATTTAGATACATGGAATTTATTTTAGTTTTCTTTAATTCTCTTTTATTTTTACTTAAAAATTAAATGGTAGGTAATACGTTTTTTCCACCATTGGAAATTTACAGTTTTAGGTAACATATCACTAATCTTTATTTTCAATGGTGAGTCATTTTCCAATGTTAGTTAAAAAAATTTCCCAAATTGTATTTCTTAATTTTAATTAATATTGATTGAAATAAATTACTATATTAAATATTTTATTTTTTTATGTTGAAATATAAATGAAACTTGTGTAAAAATAATTAAAACATTATTTTTAGTTACACTTTATCTTGCATATTATCTTCTATAAGATGATCTATTTTTACAATATTAAACTATATGTTTAAATTTTCAGAATCACATTTTTATTTTAATAAATTTTAATTGTAATTTTTTAGGAAATATTATTGTTAATATATTAAATATTATTTTTAATGCTTAATGAATAAATTTTAGTTCGATTGTGTTTTGTTTTCAGCACAACTTCATTAAATAAGATAACAATCATGTTATTTTATGATTAAATGCCAACAAGTGTTGTGAAAACATTGGAAATAGACACACTGCAGTAGATATATGTTTTAATTTTTAGAGAGATTTAGTTAATGATAAAAACATATATACCAGATCAGATGAAGTTATTCAACAAGGATACGATAATACATTTCCAGCTACTCTCAAAATTGATCTAGAAACTTATATAACTTCTAGTGTTCTTTTATGATCACTGAATATCTTCATTGCTTTCATCTGTAGAGGAATATAAAAGTGATGAATATCTTTAGTGATCGCAACATAACACCATAAGCTGAAGATGTTTCTTGATCAATTTTGAGAGCAGTAGGAAATTTATTATCATATCCTTGTCGAATAATTTCATCGATTTTGGTATATATGTTTTTATCCTTGAAGCAATCTATTGAAACATTAAAATAGATATCTATAGGAGCATGTCCATTTCGATGGTATACATGACACGTTTTAGTGTTTAATAACATTATTTTTTTGAAGCCATGCTAAAAACAAAACCCAATCGGATGAATATTTATTCATTAAATATTAAAAGAGATTTCAATATATTAAAAATAATATTTATTAAACAAATAAAAAAAAATTATTGATATAATAAAATAAATCATCCAATTTAAACATAGAACATAATGTTGAAAAAATAGAGCATCATATAAAAGACAATCTGGAGGAGAAATTGTAACTAAAAATAATGTTACAATTATTTTTACACAAGTTTAATTAATAATTCAACATAAAATAACCAGAAATTTAATATATTAATTTATTTCAATAAACATTAATTAAAATTAAGAAATAATATTTTTGAAATAAATTTTGAACTAACAGTGGGTCATAAATGAGTGTTGAAAATAGATAGCGATGAGACATTACCTATCATTGCAAATGTCTAGTGGTGAAAAAAATAGAATATTACCTACCATTTAATTTTCAAGTAAAAATAAAAACAATTAAAAAATCTAAAATCAATTCCATGCATCTTAACACCAAAATGACTCATGGGAACAATAAAAATATTACCTTCTATTGGATGTCCAATGGTGAGTAGATTACCTACAATTAGCTTCCAATTGTGGATAATTAAAAAATATTTTCAAACATATTATTAAAGTTGTAGATAAATAAAAAAACCAATGTTGCATAAGGAATCAATAAATAATGAGAACATACAAAGATATGTTAAAATAAATATACAACCATGTTTTTGATGAAATAAAAAACTACAGAAATGCTGCACAAAAAAAATTAAAAACTTATGACGAGAATAAGAATAAACATGTAAAAAAATTAAAAAAATAATAGAAGAAGCACATAAGAATAAGTCAAAGCATATTCAATAGCTTGAAGAAGGCTACCTCTAAAGGAATAACAAAAAAAGGAAAAAAATGGTGAGTGAAATTTTAACTCATCGATAATGTTCAAAGATAGGTAAAGTTACTTTCTGTTGAAGTGAAATAGAGAGTAAATTTACTCAACATCAATCTTCTGGTTGTGGTTCAATGATCCACTATTGTGTTCTAACAGAGAGTTAAAATAGTAATTATGGGAAAATTTCCAATGGAGAGACAAAACTCACCCACCGTTGGTAAAAACCCTTAGTGGAAAAAAACACTCTACATTGGTAAAAACCAATGGTGAATCAATAAACAATAACAACCAATAGGACTATCTTTGAATAGGAGTGAAACAGATACAATGGAAAAAATTACAAGAAGAAGATGAAACACCAAGACCAAAGATTGAGAACCTTCAAACCAAAAAAGAAACCCAACATGAAATGGACAAAGAATAAGCTTGAAGAATAGTTACAAATGAGAGAGAGAGATATGATTAGTATGATGAAATATAATTTAGAATAATGCCTATATATTTTGAGTTCTAGGGAGACCAAAAAAGATTATTAAGTCAAATCACTATTAGCTCGAGTAAGAAATCCTGGCATGGTATGGGGAATAGGGTATCTAAGAACGTGAGACTAGATCAAAGACTTAGAGAAATATGAACGATGAGAACACTCTGTAATTTGAAGATGTACTAGATCATCAAGGAATGAAATAAGGAGATTATGAATAAGATAACAAATGAAAATGTAATTGGGGATGTGGGATTTCAAACTCATGTGTGGGAGTTTAAAAATGAGATCTCACATGATGGGTAGATTGAAAAAATGATAAAAATAGAGAGGAGATCCGATGAACAAGATTGAATCCCTGTGTAAAACTCACATCCCACATCAAAATTAGCATGCATGAATCACTGGTATATAATACGAGATGCCTTTTTGATCTGTAAAAACCAAAACAGTACACACATAGTGGGTGACCAAAGACCACTCTATGAATTCGCTTCCCCAGCCTTATACATGGGCCCGATTGGCGATATGTGAGCACTATGATTAGAGAAGTCATTGTGAAAGGATCAAATACTAGGCCTCCCATGAGGGTATACCCATATTGGTCCCCATAGAAGTGGTTAATGTTTGTCTTGAGTTCTTGCACTTAAAACCAATTTTTTTGAAACAAATGACAAAGAAAAAAAGAAAAAGAAAATGTATAAAGAAAAAAACAACTAAATATCATAACAATGTATTAAACCATGTTGTTAAGAATAATATTTTTGAAAAAAATAAGATTTAATTAAATTTTATGTGGTGTAATTTATGAAAAAAAATGAGATATAAAATATATAATACCCAATTTCAAAAAATCTCCCCTTTTTTGTAAATGAAAAAATATAATATTTATTAATTTTTCAAATAACTTAATCGAAAATTTTTAAATCTTCAAAAAAATTCACCCCATTTTTGAAATTTATCAAAAATGATAATAATAATAATAAATCAATAAAAGAGAATGAAACAAGGTAAAATATTACATTTAGATATAGTAAAAAAATATATTTTTATTGTATGAATATGAAATTATTTAAACATTATGATCTAATTATCATTAAATCATTGTAGAAAATAGCAGTGAGACAAAAAACATAACAGATAGTTTTAGTGTTTAGGTATAAAATTTTATTAAACATTAATTGTAGTGTAACAAATAACTTTTAATTATTAAAAACTTACATATAAAATATTTAATAGATTTATCAAAAACTAAATAATACTATGAAAAATTTATTCTTCTAGCATACCTAATTCAAAAAGTTCAAAAAATAATACCCCCTTTTAAACAAAAAATAACAACTATATTAGTAAAAAAATGTAATATAATCATAATAGTAAAATAAATATTATAAAAATTAGGAATAATTATGATAAATTAAAATATTTAAAAAATAAACTGTAAACAATATAAACTAATTAACATTGAATTAGAGAGATCTGTTTTTATCAAAATAGAACATTTACACAAAAAAGAAATGTTAAGCTATTCTCATGATAATTTTAAACACAATAAAAGTATAAAAAATTGTTATGTTAAATGGAAAACTAATTTTCATGAAGATTTTAGTTAAAATTAAGGATAAGTTTTTTCCTACAATATAAAAGGAATGTAGGTTGTTACTTCTTCAATAGTCCCGGGTGATACCACCAGGTGTAAAAAATATATGTTTGTACTTTTTTGTAATTGGGTCATCACTCCCATTAAAAAGTAAGGATTTAATGAATAATAGTGTCCTCAAGGATTAGAGGAGACTTATGAGAGGACTAGATCTTGGTGATATGAACCTCTATAAAAATACCATGTGTTATCTTTTTTATTTCTGCTGTAACTTTTAACACTGATATAACTATGATAAATTAGTATTTGTAATAATAAATAAAAAATTACTATTCAACCCCTTATGGTCATTGCTTCTTTACCAAGGGACCTAATAGTTTCACCTAATTAAAGTAAATTGAGTTAATAAATCCTTTACCTAATGTTTTTCCTTTCTTTTCTCATGTTGAAACCTCATAATCTTCAAAACAACTTTTTTGGATCTCCTCACAAGGTCCCTATGGTTGGTCTTTTGAAAAGACCAACACCTCTAAAATGTGGATAGATAAATAGAGAAGATAAAATTGGAAGAGGTTGGTCAATATATAAGGCTCCAAGTGGTTTAAATAAGGGAGGGAAGAGGTTCCATTTTATAATTATGGCGAGGGGAACTTTTGGGATTTCTCAAAAGATTAAATTATTATAAATTCATTTTTAATCCAAATACCACAAAATGGACATGGATTTGAAGATAGGGTACTAGAAAGTTGTTATATCACTAAAAAATATATTTCAAAAAAGTTTTTGTGTTATTTTAAATCTTATCATTTTTATTAGCCCTTAGCTAACTAATTTTAATTTTAACTATGATTACAATTTTTTAATATTAAAAGGTTGTAATTTTTACTTTTATGGTGTTTATTGGACCATAAATGGCCAATTTACGTCATTTCAGACCATATTATAATCATTTTATTATTATTTTTAAAAATATTTTTATGATTTATAAATAATTTAATAAAATATTTATCCCATAAAATATCATAATTGTCAATTTTTATACTGTTCATTGTTTTGTACTTTTAAAAACATCAATAAAACATTTAAAATTCAAAAAACAATTTTATTATATACCTATCATTTAATGTTTATATATAGAATTCATGTACAACCTTAAATATCTCAAATTAGTTTACTTTTAATATTTTTAATATCAATTATTTGATTTTCTTGTCAATTGAATAATTACTACATCAGTGCTGTTTAAGAATTTAGGGTAATTATATAATTTCTAATATTTATAAATAAACTACTATGATGAAGATAAATATTTTATATTTAAATAGATTATTTATATTCGATTATATATTCTTATTAACCACATATTAAAAATATTATACTTATTTAAAATATGAGTATGGCATCTTTACCTTTTCATTAAATAAAATATTATAAATTTCATAATCACTTAAAAATGAAAAAGTCCATATATTAGAACCTTTAATTATTAAGGATGAAAAATACTCATATAGTAAAATTGGGGAAAGTTTAAGGGTTATTTTATAGTCTTTATCATGTTATTTTTACCCTTAATTAACTGATTTACCCTTTACTATGGAACAAAATTTATTCATATTTTACAAGAATAAAAGGAACCTATTCAATAAATTTATACCCTCATATTAAAAATATTAAATAAAATTTTCTAATTTCAAAACACATAATTGGAAAATTTTAAATTTAAAATAAACCCAAGAAAATGCTATAAAAAATAATTTTTTTAAAAAAAATCAATTTTTTAAATATAAAACGTTTTAATAATAAATTCAAGTATAAAATACATAAAAAAAATTGGAATATTATAAATACAATTAATCAAATGATAATTTAAAAAGAATCCAAAACATAATCTTACCTTATAAATACTTGAAAAGTATAATTTTTAATAAAGATCGATATTTTCACTATTCATTGAAAAATAAAACTTTTCAGAAAATTATAAAAATTTCACCACTGGGAAATTTTGATATGATGATTTATAAAATGAAGTTAATTTTATAAAATTAATTATCCAAAATCTCTATAAATTAATTATATTATTTTTACATTAAAAGTATTAAAATTAGTTTTTGAAGAAAATATATTTTTTTAAATAATAAAATGACTTTTAAAAAATATAGTTCTTATTAAAAATAATTAATTAATAAATTATAAATGAGTAGGTCCATTATATATTTCATAATTCTATTAATACTATTTATTCCAATAAATTTAATGACTATGTTATAATGATCACATAATAACATTTCATTGTTCATTTAAACTCAATATTGTGTATATTGTCCACTATCGAACATAGTATTTACTTTTAGAAAATATTAATATTACATTCTACACTAAATTAATAAATTTTTCCATTTAAATTTGTTCTTATTATTAGTAATCAGGGTTTTATTTTTAAAAACACATTTCTTGAAATCCCATATCAGAAAAAGGGACCATAAAACATCCTCTTGAAAAGGGAGAAAGGGAAGGATGATGTTCATATGAAATAACCCATATTATGTTTCCATGTAAGTAAATATGAACATGGAAGAGGAAAGTAACTCCCAATGTTTGATAGAGAGTCATATAGAACATAATAATGGGAAAGTTTACAATAACAAAACTATAAATCTGTGATGGGTTAAATGGACCATGATTTCCTGATAAGAAGAGTTAACAAATAATGTTTTTATTATAAGATAATTTTTACTAGAGTTGAGTAATTCCATTATCTTATATACTAAGGACATATGGAAACATACTTAATTTAATAGTAGAGTTTCATACTTTAATCAATTTCGACCACAAACTCATCTTTTTCTCCAAACGATTAGTATTCTAGGTGAATTTTTTTCATTCCAAAATCATCAGAATCAACCTCCACAGATAATAAAACCCACAAAAAAAAAGAATTCCTATTGTCTTTAAGAATTAACCCAAACCAAAATATTTAGTAAAAGATATGATAATTCCTAAAATTAATAAACCTTTATATGATGAAAAAAATATTTGAATGTAAAAAAATCAACAGTAATACCCCAAATTCAAATTAAATCATTCAAAAAATATCTAATCTTAAAATTCTTAAAAAAAATTATAAACTATGATTGAAACTCAAAAATCAAAATGGTTTTGATAAAATGGACTTCCAAGATAAATTTAATATTTATCATTGGATAATATCAATTGCTCTTAAAGTCTCATACTAAAAAGTAATTTCCTTAATAATATTCAAGATACGTTAACAGTTTCCATGAATAACTAGAACCACCATAAATCCGAAATAAAATTATATATGTTTAAAAAGGATAATTCAACCTTTATTACTCAAATAATATTTCATAATATCATATAAGTTTCCAAAAATAGTGATATTCTTTTGAAATAACATTAATAACTTAAAAAAAATCAATATCTAAACCCATGGTTATATATAAATGATAAAAAAATATGTTACCCAAATTAACTTATTATAAATCCATAGATTTTTTTAGCTAAAAAGAAATTTTCATACTAACTAAGACATTATATAGGCCAAGGGTAGGCGATGCACCCTTTTCACCCTTTGGTTGTGGGTTTAAACCTCATAGCCTTGCCGGATGCGATGGGTTATCACCCATCCTGTGAGTTTTCCTTTTTCTAAAACTATATTTGTATAATCCTTATAAAATTTCAGAAATGAGAGAAACATCCTAAAAATAACCTTAATATATCCAACAATAAAAAAATATTTTAACATCAAATGTCATCTCATACCTTTCATTTTGCATCCCAAAATGTAATAACTCATAATTATCTCAAAAATAAATGTCTCCAAAAATATCACTAGTCACCTAAAAACTTAATAAATTAAAACCTAAAAAGTGGTTTCTCTGACTCTAAAATTATGGTCTTATATAACGATGATGGTATTTATAAATCATAATATAACCTCTCATGAAAACAACATAATCTCCAAATTAATCTAATCCCTGCTCTGATACCAAATGTAACAGCCTTGAATCCACACCTCTAGATCCAGTGTTAGAGACATTAACTTTACAAATGTGACCTAATTTTTTCATAAAAAACTTATATAAAAAAAATTAAATATTAGATCAGTTACATAAAAAAGTATCTTTTAGGTTTAGAGTTTTAGAAAATTAGGAAAATCCCTTACATATCATTAAAAAAATAAACAAATGGCCTATAAAAATCTACATCATCTCCCATAATTTCTTAACATTTAGCACCCTTATTAGACATATCCTACATAAAACCATTATTCATAACCTAGGAAAAAGGATACACAAGAAAGTATGATATTAAATTCTCAGTAATGGTGAACATAAGAGATATCAAAGATTATGTATACATAACATGATCATATTGGTATATGAATATAAAATTTGAAAATTACACCCTGTGTATCAAAATAAAAATCTTGTGTTATGGAATAAATATTAGAAGTTCATAAGTCATGAATCATCAAATAATAAAATAACACAATCCATGAGAGGATAAAATAAGGCATGGTATTGTGTAATACACATAAGCATAGAAAATTATTTCCTTATTATTCAATTCTCACTGATAAGATCTTCATAGCAGACAGTGTCCTATACTAAACTGGGTTTAATCCCCATTCAATCCTTGTCTTACTAAACTGGGTTCACACCCTGTTCCTACCCTATCTTACTGAACTATGTTAACTCCCCTTTCCTTTTATGTTTTACTGAACTGTGATCAATCCTCGTTCCAGTCCAATCAATCTCATGAGAAATAAATCTTTATCCAATGCATTGGAGGGAGATATTGGTACAACTCGACACATAATGAAAACAATAAATATGTATTCCAAAAGAATATAAATCATTAATCATATATGAAACCATGAAAATAAATTGTTTTCATAAACATTTCATTATTTCATAACCTATGGAAGAAAATGGGTGTTATAAATATTTCATTATATCATAACTCATGGAAAAGTAACGCGATTCATCAATAATATTCCATCATAAAAATAAAACATAAATATAATGAATAAGGATGGTATCCTTGGATTATATCCCCAATAAAGCATAAGTATCATCAAATAATGTTGTAATAGATGAAAAATGAGTTTTAAAGATCACTAGAAATATTTTTTGAGGAAAATATTCTTTTGATTTTGAAATCATTTTTTAAGAAGATGCACAATTACAAAGGAAAACATTTTATTTGAAAATATCCATATAATATTGTATAGGATGTTTTAAAGCATTAAGGAATCAGGATAGAGGGAAAGGACACTCAATACGTATAAGTTAAAAAAAATTCCTTTTCATAATTTTGTTGTAAAAGTCACAAATTAACTCATCCGGGAAATGATGAAAATATTCATTTCAAACTATTTTGTAAAAATTAAACATGGGAAAAAATGACTTTAAATTTGTTTAGGACAATAGTAATTTTTTTAAAAACAGTTTTAGAAAACATGGATGTGGAAGATAAATATTACATAGAAGAGTCTTAAATGTAAACAATCCCAAATAATGATGTGATTTTGAAATAAACCCTTAAAACCTTACTAATTTTTGAATCATCAGCCCCCTTAAAAAATGAAATTTAGATGTATATGTTTATCCCATAGTTTTCATTAGAAGAAAACTAAAATACATTCATGGGTATTATATAGACCACACAAAATAAAAATGTAGTGTATAATTCATGTGTCCCATAGAAATAAAAGTGAGACAAAAATCCTTTACAATGATCATATCATTGAATTTAATCAAATGAATCGATTATGTATATCTATTGTAAATCCACATAAACAAGTGGAAATAAAATGGAAAATAATTAAAAGTAATTTCACACATAATATTTGAATTAAATAATTAATGAATTAGAAGTTTCACCCAATGAATGAAAATTGAGTTAAGAAATCCCTTACCTCAAGTCTTGCCTTTCATTGTTCACATTCAAAGCTCCTCTTCTTCGAAAATTCTCCTTTTGATCCCCTCTAAAGGGCTCTAGTGTTGGAATTTTGAGAATACCAGCACCTATAAAATGTTTATAGGGATGTTTAGAAGAGAAATGTGTAGAATATGGTTATGTTAAAAGGATAAATGTGGTGTAATGAAGCGAGGGAGGAGGTTCCCTTTTTTTAATTTAGGTGAAGGAAACTTTTAAAATTTCTCAAAAGATTAAATTATAATAAAATCATTTTTTGTGAAAATAACACAAAATGGAAATGGATTTGAAGATAAGATAAGACAAGGTTGTAAGATCAAAAACCAATAGATTTTAGACAAGTTTTTTTATTATTTTAAATCATATAATTTTGATTAACCCTTAAAAAACATATTTTAATTTAAGCTATAATAACAAAGGAATAATATTAAAAGGTTTTAGTTTTAACTAATATCAATTTTTTTGGATCATAAATGGAACGTTTTTGAAATTTTAGTCCATATAATATCCACTTTGTATTTTGGTAAATATTTTTATGATTTTTAAATAATTTAATAAAATATTAATTCCATAAAATATCTGTATTGTTAGTTTTGATACTATTTACTATTCAGATTTTTTAAAACATTAAGAAATCATATAAAATTTGAAAAAAATATTTTATTATATCCATAACATTTCATGTTCATATACATAACTCACAAATCACCTTAAATAGATCAAATTATTTTAATTTTAATATTATTTATATCATTTATCTGATATTTCTATTAATTGAATAATTATAACAACAACATTGTGTAACCATTTATGATAAATATTTAATTTCTAAAAATTATAAATAAATGACCATGATGAAGATAAATATATTATATTTACAAATAATATTTATAGCCTAGAAAAGATTTTGGTTAACCACATAGTAAAAATATGAGTGTGACATCTTTGAATTTTCTTTAAATAAAATATTATAAATTTCATAACCACATAAAAATGAAAACCAAAGACCATTTATTCAAAAATTTAATTATTATGGATGAAAATTACTCATAAAATAAAATTGGGACAAGTGTTAGGATAATTTTATTGTCCTTATTATATTTTTTTACCCTTAACTGATTTACCCTTTAACATGGTAACAAAATTTATTCATATTGTATAAGAATAAATGGGAAATATTTAATAAATTTGGATCCTCTGATTAAAAATATAAAATAAATGTTTAGAAATAAAAAACAAACAATTTAAAATTAAACGGGAAAAAACTCAACAAAAATCATTTTTTCAAAAAAATACCCTTTTTTAAATATAAATTATTTTTACCCTAAATTAAAGTATAAAATAATTTTTAAAAAACATAATTGGGGTATTTTAAATAAAATTAAACTAATTTAATTTTATAACTCCTAAAAAACATAATTTTTCCTTGAAAATACTTGAAAAAATACAATTTTTAATAAAAATCGTTATTTTCACTATTCATTGAAAAATCAAACTCCATAAAAAATTATCAAAATTTCATCATAAGAAAATTTTGATATGATTATTTTAAAAATGTATTTAATTTTTAAAAATATTTTTTTTAAAAGCTCAAAAAATTAATTATTTTATTTGTACATAAAAAAGAAATAAAATCATTTTTTGAAGAAAATGTATTTTTTTGAAGAATAAAATGACTTCTCTAAAAATATAGTTCTTATTAAAAAGAATTAATTAATTAATTATAAATGAGTAGGTCCATTGTATATATAATAATGATGTTAATACTATTTATTCTCTCCATTTTAACGGCTTGGTTATAACGATCACATAATAATATTTCGTTGTTTGTTTAAACATGGTGTTTCTTATCTTGTACCCTATAGAACATAGTAGTTCCTTATAAAATATTAGGATATTACATATAGGGTACACAAAAATGAATATTTTTTTAAAATATAAAAATAAACCACAATATTGGTCTCAATTAGATTTATTGAATAATCATATTTAATATATATATATATATTTAATGGAAAATTTGAAAATGTCATTATTCATTAAATATTTGATGTGAGTGGTACTTCAGACCCCTCCCACCCACTATTATTTACATTAATCCAACCAACATCATTTTATAAATCTTCCACAACAACATTAAATTCATGACGTGGAAAGCCAACCAAAATTCTAAATTGTTAGTCAATTCATCATTTAAAATCCCACCACCGCTATAATGATAATACACACCCCTAAATATTGTGGTTAAAATTTACTTATTTTGAATAATTTTATAATATTTATAAATACTAATTATTATTAGTAGTAATATTAGTTTTTGGAGAAGAACATGGAAAAAACTTCAATACAAACCAAACGATCTCAGAATAATTAAGTACCTCCAGTGAACATGGAGTTTTAAATGAAATAAATAACAAATGAAATGAAGAATGAATAAGAAACCATGATAAATAAAATTTAATGTAGATTTACTTTGGTTGGGTACCGGTATGTATTGAAGTGGATTCTTAAACCACTTTAATTTTTATGTTTTTAATAATTAAAGAACCTTGTTGTTTTTAGATTTTGTTTTCTACTATATTTTTATTATTACTTGGGTTACATAACTCATAATTGGATGATTCTTATTGAGTTATAAATATAAAATTTTTATCTATATTTCATTTAACTACAAGAATAGTTGAATCTATCCTTATCAGATCTGAAATTTTACCTGAAATCACATTTGTTTTCATTTGAAATTATACAATTTTTAGATGTTATTTCTGCTATATTTTAATTGTAACATGGTATATAGAATTCAGAATTTAATAATAATTTTCTGTTATAAATATAATAATATTATCTACATTTAATACAGCTATAGGGAAGTATTAATCTTTCTTTGTCATGTCCTAAATTTGTTATGAGTTTACTGTAGGTTCTCTATCACAATTCAGTAATCTTGAGATATATTTTTCTACTATTTTAGAAATATATTATTATAAAAAATTCTTTTTAAAGAGATATTAGTTGATTTTGAAATATAATAATGTTTTATAAATAAAATTTAATTGGACCACAAGCTGATTCAGTTGATTAGATATTCCATTTTATGTACAAAGTTAAAGTAGTCAATCTATTTAAATATTTTTGAAATTTTCTTCTATGAGTGAATATTTGAAAAATCCATAAGATTCTATAAGAAGTTATAATTCTTTCATGATTGAAAATGTAGAAATATTCTATGTTTTTGGGAAAAGTATTAAACCTTTATTGCGTATAAATTTTCATTCGTGTAAAGTCTTGAATATTTCATTAGAAGTAATAAACCTTCAGTGTGAAGTAATTAAGCTTCCAAGAGAAGTCTTAAAGACTTTTTAAGAGGCAATAAACCTTCAAAAAGAATAAATGAAGCATCCGTGAGAAGTAATAAAACTTTCATGAGAAGTAATCAAAATTTAATGAGTATAAATTTTCTTCAATGATAAGTAATAAATCTTCCATGAGTGAAAATTTGGAAAAGTTTTGAATATTTAAGAATAAGTAATGAACCTTCATCTTTAAAAATCTTTTGAAGTATTGAACCTTCTATTAGATGTATTGAACCTTTTTTGAGATGCTCTGAACCTTTTTGGTAAGTATTTTAGTTACTATGAGTATCCTACCACATGTTATAAGGATATTACACATGGCATAAAGATCTTACACACATTATAAGTATTTTATATGAGATATTTCAATAACATCATGTTTTTTATATGATCTAGAGGAAGGAGATATCATCTATTCATTTATACATAATATCCATATCCCCATCTTCATCATTCTCCAAGGAGGTATCCAATTCAATTAATTCATTATAGACCCCATTGATAATGTTTATTTCATTTAATCCTGATTTGGAATATTAAATATTGTGATTCAATGAGTGACATATACAAAAATGGGTTCGTGGAGCTCTATTTATTGACCCTTGCAAATATTATAATGAAAAATGTTATAAAATAAATAATATATTATCCATATATTTATACAATTTTAAAAATCTATCCTTAAATATATTCATTGTTACTTATTTTTTTTATGGTCCAAACATTTTGATTTACCAGAAATCTCATCATGTTTACAACTAAAAAAAATATGTACATGGATTTTCATAAAATTGTAAATTTTATTCAATTATTATTGATAAATAATTTCATGTATATGATGTTAACAATGAAATTAATTCCCAATTCCAATATTTGATTTTATATAATTTCACATTTACACTTTTCATCATTATTAGAAAATTGTATAGATTCCAAGATCTAATTAGGAATCCAACATTTGATTGTTTTTTAGTTTTGGTGGTAGAACAATTTTATATGTGTTGGAATTTATGGATGGAAAATTATAAAACCAGGTATAAAATGTATTTCACTATCATGAGGGATTTATAGAAACAAGGTAGCGGAAATATTCACACTAAAACATATTAACACTTTTTTAACACTTAAAAAGGATTTTCTAGATGCTAAAAAAGTGATAAAATGGGTATCTGATAATAATTAATTATTTTTTAAAATATTAGAAATTATTTATTTAAAATATTATAAATTATTTGGGATAGAAATAGGTACCTGATAACAGGTACCCTGGTCCTACTCAACTCTATATAATCGGGATCCAATATTTCTAAACCATGCTTTGATCGAGCCCTAGTATGAAATAATCTACCTTATTATTATTTATGTCAGATTCAGATACCTCTTATGGGGTACTCGAACATGAATAAATTTTCTAAAATAAAAATAAAAAACTATTCACCATTATATTTAATAAATAATCATATATAATATCTATTTTCTAAATATAAACTTAAAAAATTCATTAAGCATTAAATATTTTTTTGAGTGTTCCTTTCATAACCATCCTCCCATAATGTTAAATTCATTCCCCTCTTGAATGTCATTGTACAATTCTTTCATTCCATCATTAAATGAATGGTGTAGAAATCAATCCAAAATCTTAAATTATGAGTCAATTTGCCATTTAAAATCCCCCCACTAAAATGATAATGCACACTCCTTGATCTAGATTTTAATATTTTTTATTTTTAATAATTTGATAAAAATTTAAAATAATAGAAATTATTACTATTAGTAATGTTAGTTATTGGTGAAGAACATGGGGAAACACCTTAATATAATCCATAGGATCTCATATGAATTAATTGTATGTTCTGGGTGCAGCGGAAGCGCATTGGTATGTTTTCCCAACTTTAATTTTAGCATTAACAATGATCAATCTGAAATCCGTCACGATGTAAAATGCTGGATTTTCAGAATAGATCGAAGAATGAAAAACAAAAGAGGGAGTCCTAGAACCATAGAGATAATATCATCATATGTTGGGTATAAATAATTTAATTAATTGACAAGAATTACATTGATGTAATTATTTCTTCGTCGATGTCTCCGGTCATGATCCAGTGTGATCTGTTGTTGAATCGTAGAATCCAAGTGTAGGATTCCTATATCGATGATCCACACGTTCTCCACGTATCTTTGGAAATCGCCGAAGGGATCTCTGAGTTCTTGTGCAAAAGAACCTTCAATTGCAATGTCCACCTTCAATCTCATTGATCCGATGGTGGTGGATCTCTCTCGGTCTTGAGAGCGTTCTTGGAGGAAGGAGTTCTTTCATCCTTGAGAGAACTCTCTAGAAATGTTGTGCACAATGATTGGGGAAAATTTTTGGGGTTGTGAGGAAATTTATAATCGGGTTTGAGGTTATAGAGTTATGAAAGTAAATAAACGCGTTATGTGTTTTATTTATTTCATTAACTCTCATTGAAAACCCCCATGTCGAATGATTAATTGCTTGACATGCGCCCACACTAATTATAATAAATATCATTTAATAAAACAATATTGTTTCCTCAAAATCATGACTAGAAAAAATACATGGTGTGTAATCATTAATACACACCATGTACTCGTTTTCCATGAAAACTACACGGCGTGTATATTCAATATACACGACCTGTACTTTTATTTTCCATTTTCTTTATTACCTCCCGCACATTTATTAGACCTTGAGTAATGGATATTTATTTGTTAAATAAATGTAACTGCATTACTTGCTAATAAATATATATTATTTTACCCACAATATATTCTCCTGAATAACTAGTGTCAAAATAAATGCGGTCAGGCATCCTTAAATAATTATTAAACCACAGTCGGGAATAATCATTATTTAACTTGTTAAATTAATATTTAACTAAGATACATGGACACACTTAGTGTGTGACCCTATAGACCTCTTTCTCGCAGTCATTAGGCGGGCTTTCCTAATGTCCAAGATTAATGTTTAGCAATGGGTCAAGGCACCCAAGAGAAAGAGGTTGACGCCGCATTGACGTGTCACCTCATACAAATGGCTACTGTGTAATATAATCCCTTTGTCATGATATCTTGAATCAAGTGGGTTTCATGCTAGTGCCATCAACCCATGTGATCGCTTATTCTTTCTTTTACTTTCCGGAATTGAACATGCCATTCCTTACCATGGTCATGGATTGACATAGGCTATATCAATTCTATCAAAGGGAATGAGATATCTAATTCCGTTATGGAACAGAAGGGAAAAATCCTTCCTCTAATTATCTATTGATGCAATATTACTCGTGATGCACCCAACATATCCTACCTCACTGCGAACAGTGTGTCCTCATAGTTTTCATCAATACATCTAAGTGGGTGAGTTGTAATTCCCATTAATAATAATTTTAAAGTCTAAAGGCCAATACACATGTCCGTAGATTGGAACATCCAATGACACTATGAAACACGGATTTTCTACTGGCAGGTCTCGTTCTCATAATATCCTCCTGGATATTACCAAGGGAACAAACCATGAGAAGGTTCCTCAAAGTTTTATGAGTCCTCACCCCTAATGGCCTGTATTATTTGTGTCCCTCAAACAATATCATCCGGCCATAGAACATATATTCAAGAACAGTGTTATGGCACATCTGGGTTCTCATCATAGTAAGGATCCGCTATGACCCTTTAATGAAACAGTTTTCCTTAGGACATTATCACATGCATTGTCACATAGAAGAAAAATCAAGATGTGATAAGGTATTTATTAATGAATAATGTAAAAACTAGTTGGTTCTAGGCCACCAACTCCAACATTAATCACTTCTATTAAATAATGAATTTGAAACATGGTGAATAATTTAAACAATCAAGAGTATAAAAAAACAACAATAAGAAAACTAATAGGTCACATAGATTTAACATGATTCGGTACCAGTTTGGTCTTACTTTATGGAAATAATAAAACTCCACTCTACCTTGTTGACCCCTATTGTGATTTTTTTAATGATCAAAAAAATTATTTATTTATAATGCATTTTAAGTTATATTTAGTGTTTTTTAGTTATAATGGAAGGAAGGCATTTTGAATGAAGTTGGAATAAAAATGTGTTCCATATGGCTACTATCCATGTGAGTGTTGTAGTGAAGCCCTAGTTAGCTAGTGAAGTGTACCAACTATAATGTTTAATGTGGTAGAACCACTATAATTATAGAAGGCCCACCAAATCACCAGTCAAGGCCACCAACTAGCTGGTGAGAGCAAACAATGAGTAGGTTATTCCTGGCTACTCATTGACTATGTGGTGGAGTCTAATGGGTATCATATGGAACCAGGACTTCTTGTATGAGAATGCATTAATAATGGTCATAAATTTACCCATTTAAGTCTTTAATACTTTGGATTGACCCTTGGGACCCCAACACCCTATGGAGTCTATAAAATGAGGTTTTGGTAGTAATGAAACTTTATCCAATTATATTATGCATAATGTGAAACACAATATGATCATCAAAAACTTCTTAATTTCATCAAGAGATTCAATATCCTATCTTACTTATCATTTCCCATAGAATCTCAATATAAACACCATCTAAGGAGATCAAGGAACCAAATAAATAAGGGAATGTTCTTCAATGACTTCATCCAAATTTCCAATGACATTATTATTTTATCTTTTTGTGGTTCATTATCTCTCCTCCTATTGATCCTTTTTTTAAAACCTCTTAGCCCTTGCTTCTTATTATTCACACACACACACACTCTATCTCTCTCTCAATTTCAATCTTGATATTATTCCTTTAGAGAGAGTGAAGTTCATGCATTATAAAGGGATTGAAATTAAGAAAGTAAACTATTTAAATTATCCCTTTATTTATTTTCTTCTTGGTTATCTATTCAAACAAAGGGGTTGAGGTTCTTTGTATTCTGTTAAAAGAAATACATTTATGGTTCATGGGTTTCATTTAAAATTAAGGGGTTTTTACTGGTTCCCATTCAAAATAATGGGTTTATTTTACTAAACCCTTAAGATCATTCCCACCGGAAGGATACATAGGGGTTCCTTTAGGCACTATTTACCAGAATTATTACCAAATTTCTCATGTCCAATAACTTTATGTTATGATTTCACAAAAATTTCCATGTTTTAATTTCTATCACATTTTACTTTGATTATTATCATTTCTTGGTTGTATCATTAAATCATTTATAGGCATCAATTTATTTATTTTATTGAATTTTTGAAAAGGTGAATTCACCACCCATATATCTATTTTATTGGTCATTGAAACAAATTTGTTATCAAAAGAGTTTTGAATTGTTTAATTTCCTTGTTTTGAAATTATTTTGATGTCTATTTTTCAAAATGATTAACAATTTTCCCGGAAATTATGTTTTTTTAAATTGATTTTTCAAACATACATGGTTTCCCTGAAGGATAATCCTTGGGATGTACTTCATTTTTGACTGTACTAATTGTGCTTATTAAAAATCAGGAATGTCTAGTTTTCATAGATCTATTCTCCATTCTTCTGATAAAATTGTAATGAATGTATTTACTCTTTCAACTGACAAAGGTGAAAATTGGACCAATGATGATATTTCTGCTTTTGAACTTGATGGTAAATAAATAAATCCATTAAATTATGGTTTATATGTTAATGATTTTAATATATTTTCTTTACGTAAAACCACACATGAAATCTATAAATTATTATAGTTATGCATGAAGGTATATATAAATATATGGATATAAGGATTGAATTGTATATATAATACTTTGAGAGTATCTCTATACATATTAAAGAGTCTATAAATACAATGTTTACTTGAATTACTAATATTTTTAGTGAACTAAAATATCTTGGTGACTCTCTTTCTATAAAAATATTGGTCGAGAAAATCATTTGGGTTTTACTGAACAGTTGGAAACCAAAATTCACCGAGATACAAGAAGAAAAAATGTCAAAAATATGGTGTTTGAGGGAATCATAGGTTCTCTTATGACATATGATATTACCATACTTCTAGAAATTTGGTCTTCTATCCATTTGGGCCTTCTTTCTTTGATTATTTTTTCTTGTAGGACTTTGGGATTTTTTTTATATATCTTTAGAACTTCGGGTTTTCTTTATTTGGGCTGATTTTCCGTGCAATGGGTTCCATTCCATCTTCTAAGGGGGTTTTTCCTAATAAGGGGGCCTGACCCCAACCTATTTGAATAATTTATTTTTTATAATATTATAATTTTACCTACTTCTTTTAATGTCTAAATGTAATTTTTTGAAACAACAATGTTTTATATCATATTTATTATTATATATCTATTATTTTTAGGATTTATTTTTTTCAACAATTTTTCATATGTTTAGTCCATGTTTTATGTTTTATTTATGTTGTATTTATAATTTATATCTTATAAACTTTCAATATATCAAAATTTAATCCTTAAAAAACATATCATGATTCAAGTAGGTAACTTTTAAAGCTTATAAAATATATAATACAAGTACAATCCAAATAAAACATAAATCATTGACAAAAAAAATGAAAAATATTTGAAAATAATTTTTTTTCATAAATATAATAAACCAAAATTAATTTACATGACACAAATATTATTTATTAAAAATATAACACTTACACCTCAAAAAATTTATGCGCAAAAAATTAAATATAAATAAGGTCTAAATGAAATATAAATTCGTAATTTTAGAAGTAAAAATTTATTAAAAATAATATGATATTAAAACATTTAAAAACTATTTTTTATTTATACAAAATATGTTATCTAGAAAAAAAATTATAAGTAAAAAATTTTACGTTTTGAAACAACAAAACTTTTTTCCATTGAAATTATTTTTAGGATGTTTTTTTTATTTTCAATTATGTTTATATGTTTATTCAATGTTTCAAATTTCATTTATATTATATTTATACCTTAAAATTTTAAGGGCTTCATTGTCATTTACTTAAATGATTGTTATATCTCAAGTAGGTGAATTTGTAAGAATATAAATTATAAATTATAAATAAAATCTAAATGAAATTTGACACACTCATTAAAAATATAAAAAATAATTAAAGATACAAAATAATTTCATAAGATGGTGTTCTTGAGACTTGAGGAACGAAACCCCTTCTTTAATCTATCAAGGATTAAGAACTTCTTTAAACAATATTGGATTAGGATTAGAGGGTTAAATTGGTTACTCTATAACCCCTCGATTTTGTGGGATGTGGACTAATCCATAGGAATCCCAGGAAAATTTGACAGAGAGACCAAAATTTCTTGATATGGACATTTTTTCTATAAATTTTATCAAATTTTACTCACGTTTTCAAATTATTGAAACTGTTTAATCGATTGCAGAAGAATTTAAAATTATGTTTTCTGTTGAGTCTGATCGTGTTTTAGAATTATTTTTCAATTACAATTGCATCGGTAATATTAAGGGAATATTCCATAAGGGCATTGGATGTTCCAATTCTAAAAATAAGGGGATTTTTGTTGATTAGTGAACATTTAGTCTATTAATAATAGAAGCTAGAAATAGTATATTCTAGGGAAGAAAACCTAAAATATCAATATTGGGAATCAAGGCAATGAGCCTAATTTTTCTTCCTTTTAATCCAAGAGGAAAAAATCAATAATTATCAAGGTTTATAAATCTATGGATTCAAGTGGACCCCTGCTAAGGGTCCTTATGTGAAAATGATATAAATTCATGTGGGAGTGATCAATACAAGTAATCTTTTACAGCTTTGGTTACTGAAACTAACTCTTGGAAGTTAGGAATTTTATCAAATATTAACACGCATGTCATGAATTGGGGTGACTTGGATGATCACAATGAAATTGGAGACCTTAATAGTGGTTTTTGAGGTGACTATATTGACTATGTAGAGGAGAAACATACGTAAAAGGGTAAAACGGATCTCAATACCTTAGATTTTTCAATACTTCCTAGGAAGGGTTGGTTATACCTGAATTTAGTGGTGTTGAATACATGGAGGAACTCTATATAGATGTTTCAAAAGATGATCTCACAACTAATTCAGAGAATCCAAAAAACATGCATCCTTGGCAGACTATTTTTCCAAGCAAAAAAGTTGGTGACCCATCTATTCAAGTCTATGTTGTAGATAGGGGGATTGAAGGGAAAGCCTTTAATATAGATCCTATTATCATATATTGTATATGCACTCCATATCAGAATACATATGGGTTATTTTCATAAGAATCCATCCAACAGGTTCATAAAGTCCCAATAATGGATGTGTAGTCACACATGGGTGAAAATCTTCCCTCTCAAGTGAAGGACATGAAATCTATGGATTCTACATAGAATTAGAATAATCTAAATACACCTGATAGTGATGTCACAACATAGAAGTAAATTGATAATTCTATATATATTAATTTTCATAGTGTTGGTGGGAAGCCTACACCCACTACTTAGGATTCAATTTCTTATTAAGGGCCTATAATTCCCAATGGTGGACATGATCATGAAGTTGTAGCATCCATGAAATACTATTCCAAAAGTAGGAAGGATTTATTATCCTTAATTGAATATATTAAGACTTCTAAATTTGTTTCTTTCTTTGTGGAGTGTTTTAAAAATGTTTGGGGGTTTCTTTCAATGCAGAGGTGGTTAAGGGATTTTTTAATGACCGCACTCTGAAGGGACATGCCTTTAAACTTGATACAAAATATCCAAGGGGAATCAATATAAAGAACTCATAGTGGATAAATCCTCCATTAGATAAATTTATTTCACCAATGAAGGTAGATGAACTTATTCTTAAATAGTACAACAAGGGTAAGGACACAATGATCAGTATTTCTGCTTCTCAAATGAATGAGGCACTATAGGTGTTTGGTATACCAAATCAAGAAGGTGACCATGGAGGGGTGTCATCTGCTGACCATGAACATAGCCTAAAAGATTAAAAGTTTCAATCATCAGACATGGATGATAAGACTATGTCTCAATAGCCTCATAAACAATATAGGAATGATCAACATCTGATATTTCCTACTGTCTCTCAGAATAAAGGATGTAGACATCAAAAGATATGAATGTTTTTAAAGACAAATCTTTTTAGCTGTTTCTTGTTGAAATCATTATTTTTTATGTTTCCTTATTTTTGGTGGAAACTTCATCACTTGGTATTTATTTAGTAACCCCCTATTCCAATTTACATTTATTAAATAAATTTTGAGGGTGTGGGTCGGGTTACCAATCCATCATCCAAATTTTCTGGGTTATTATTTTTCCTAAATAAAAAAATAATAATTTACATGCTACAAAACATTATTTATTCCTAATAATTCATAATAATTATATTATTAATTATTACTAATTATATTGAAATATCAAAATTATTATATTATTGATTAAACTTTTATAATGAGTATTTGAAAATTTTCACTATTTGTAATTCCTCCTCTATTGCCATATGTAATTATTATAAATTAGTAATAATTTTTATTTTTATTTTTAATTAGATTATTAATTGGATCATATGAAAAAATTTAATATAATATTAATTGTTGTTTTAACAAAATTAATGACATTATTGGTAATCATTATCGGGAATATATTTGTTACTATTTATTACATTATTAAATAATTATAATTTATTAAAAATATTTTATGATTAATCATTTATATTCATTAATGTGTTATTATAAATAATATAGTGTTTATTAAATGATAGAAAATTGTTTTCTGAATCCCACATCTAAAATATAGAAAATTTGTCAAGGACTGTACTATTATAAAAGGGGTGAGCGAGTGAGATCTTATGTAATATTCTACGAATAATTTTCTTAAAGTAATAATGAATATAAAAATGGTTAAATTCTATTTAATTTTTTTATTTTCATTATTTATATATATGTATATATATATATTTATTTATATAAAAAATAGAAAATTAAAATAAGGGTGGACACTGGATGAGATAATACATTTTTTAGAAAGGTTCTGAAAAGGGTGTTGTTCAGAAAAAATTCTTATTTGGAAACATATTAATGAAGACACTATCTTAGATAGTGCCTTCCATTTTGCATGAAACCCCCATATTTATTGGTAGATTGAGAAATAGTTTAACAAATTAATGATTTTTTTTATTTTTAAATTTTTTTTACTATAAGTGGATAAAATACGGCTAAACTCAAATAAAGATCTCTCCTCTAATGAAAACAAATTTGAGTAGAAAACCTGGATCACTTGGTAGTGGAAATTTTTATATAAACTTCCAAATAAAAACTAATATATATGCATTTTTTGGAATATGTTGAGGGATAAGAGATCATCTCATCATTCATACATAATCTCCATATCCTCCTCTTCTTTGTTTTTCATGCATGTGTCCATTAGAATTTATTGCTAAACATATTAATAATGTTTATTTCCTTTAATCACAATGTGATTTATTAAACATTGATTCAATGAATGATAGATACCAACATGGGTTCATGGAGCATCACTGATTAAGTGTCACAAATATTAGAATGAATTATTTTATAAAATAAATAATATCTTATCTATAAATTTATAAAAATATAGAAATACATCCTTAAATATATTCATTGTTACTGGTTTTTTTAAAGTCAGATCATTTCGATTTACCCACAACACCAACACATTTACACCAATTTTTTAGTTATTAACAAAAATGTCTTTAATGGACTTAAAAAATGATAAAATGGATATTTATATAATTTTAATTTTTTATGAATTATTGTTGCGTAATCATGAAGTTAATTCCCAACACCAGTCTTTGATTTTATAACATTTCACATTTAAACATTTCATCACTACTAGAAAATTTTATAGATTAGAAGATCGAATTAAGAAAATGAAATTTTATGGTTGTTAGGTATTGGCGTGGAAAATATTTTCTAGTTGAGTGTGGGAAATTATAGAAGGAAACTTGCAGAACTTGGTAGATAAAATACTTCACCACCACCATAGAATGTTAAAAACCAGGTAGAAATAGTATCCACACTACATCAAATTAACACTTTTCCAACACTCAAAAAGGATTTTCTCAGTACTAAAAAAGTGATAGTAATGGGTACCCGATAATAATTAATTATTATTTTAATTATATGTAATTATTAATTTTAACTGTTAGTAAAAATTATGGATGAAAATTGGATCCCAGTAACTGAGTGTTTAGTCTTACCCGATTCAATTTAATAGGGTTAAGATACTTCTAAAACGGGTTCAGATCTTGATCATGTATTTAATAAACTACTCAATTATTAATTGGGTGGGATGGATTCAAATATCTATTACAGGGTAAACAGACACAAATATATTTTTTAAAATAAAAGTAAACCACATTACTGTTGTCTAATATATTTATTGAATAATCATATTTAATATCTATATATTTTTTCAATAGAAAATTTTAAAAAGTAATTATACATTAAATATTTGATAAAAGTGGTACTTTCAAACCCCACCCACCCCAATTTTATCTATATGCCCCTCCCCAATTTCATTTAATAATACTTTCTTGCCATTATTTGGTGAATGATGCAAAAATAAAACCAAAATCATAAATTTTTAGTCGATTCAACATTTAAAATCCCTCCACCACTACAATGATAATGCACACCACTTGATCATTTTTTTCAAATTAAATTTTATTAATTTTTTTAATTTTTTAAAATAATAAAAATAATTATTTGTAGTAATACTATTTTTTGGGGAATAAATTGTAAAAAACCCACAATATAAACCCATGTATCTAAGAAGAATTAAGTATTTATTATAAACAATGAATTTGAAATGGGATGAATAATCAATGAAATTAAGAATGAATTATAATGAAAGAAAACTAAAATGTCATGGAGATTTAATGTGTTTGGGTACTAGTATTTGTAGAAGTTTCTCCTTGAACAAATTTCAATTTTATGTTTTTGACAATTACAAAACCCTATTGTTTCCAGATTTGGTTTTCTACTATATATTTATTATTAAATGGGTTACATAACTCAAAATTGGATCCATCTTATTAAGTTGTAAAGATAAAATTATTTTCTAAATATAATTTAACTATAAGAAATTTTGAATCCATCATTATCATTTTTTACATTTTATCCAAAGTCACTTTTTTTCCTTTTAAGTTATACAATTTTGTAATTTTTTTTCTATTATATATTAATAATAACATGGTCTATAGAACAAAAAATTTGATAATTATTGTGGTTTCAGAAATTTATGAATGTTATATACATTCAATCAAAATAAATTGAAAATTTAATATATCATTACCATTTCTTAAATTTGTTCTAAATTCACTGTAAGTTCTCAGTCATAATTTTTTAAATTTCATATACATTTTTCTTTTTTTTAGCAATATATTGATTAAAAAAAGACTTTTTAATCAGATAATAATTTATTTGGAAATATAATAATGTTTTTTAAATATAATTCAATTAGAGATGAAACTTATTTAGTTGTTTAGAGGTTTAATTTTTAGTCCAATTTTAATGTATTCCAGCTATTTATATAATTCATAAAATTTCTTCAATGAGTGAATATTTTGAAAATACCTTTGATTTTGTGTTAATTTATGAATCTTTCATGATTGAAAATTTAGAAATTCTCTATGCTTCTAGGATAAATAATGAACATTTGGTGGGTGAAAATATGAAAATTTGAGATGTCTTAAGGCTTTTTTGAGAAGTAATAAATATTCTCTAAGAAGTAATGAAGCTTTCTTGATATGTCTTTAAGCTTCTGTCAGAGGTAATGAACCTTGTGAGAGAAAAATGATGCTTCCATGAGAAGTAATGAATATTTTATGAGTAACATTTTTCTTCCCTAATAAGTAATGAATCTTTAATGAGTGAAAATTTGGAAATGTATTAATGCTTTTATGAGAAGTACTGAACCTGCAGTGAAAAAAATTTTAGCAAAATATAGAACCTTATCTTAGATGTCTTGAACCATATTTGAGATATCTAGAACCATCTTTGGGAAATATTTTAGTTACTATTAGTATCCTACCACACATTATAAGGATCTTATATATGATATATGGATCTTAGATATGTTATAAGGATATTTTATGAGATTTCATAATAACCTTCAGTTTTTTGGATGAGGTAGAAGGAGATGATATCTTCTCTTCATTCACATATAGTCTCCACAACCTCACCCTCATCATTCACCACAGAGGTATCCATTGGAATTTATTATTTATAGAGTTCATTGACAATTATTATTTCATTTACTCATGACATAGATTATTAAATATAGTGATTCAATGAGTGAAAGATACAAACATGGGTTCATAGAGATTTTTCGATTGAGCCACACAAATATTAGAATGAAATAAATAATATCTTATCCATATATTTATAAATTTATAGAAATATATCCTCAAATATATTTATTTTAACTTTTTTTTCAAGGTCCAACCATTTTGATTTATCCTCAATCCCATCACATTTACAACTAAACAAAATGTGAAAATTGATTTTTAGATAATTATAAATTGTTATCAGTTGTTGTCGATGATATAATTTCATGTATATAATAGTAATCATGAAAATAATTCCCAATGAAAATATTAGATTTTTCATAATTTTAAATTTACAATTTTTATCACTACTATAATATTTTAAAGATTCCATGATCGAATTATGACATTGACATTTTATAGTTTTTAGGTTTTGGTAGGATAATAATTTTCTAGTTGAGTGTTGGAATTTATGGAAGGAAAAATAAAAAACTAGGTAGCAATAATACTTCACCATGACTAGGAATATTAGGAACCAGGTAGCATTAATATTCACAATTTAAATGATTAACATTTTTTCAACAATCAAACAAGATTTTCTCGGTGCTAAAATTTAATGGAAATGGGTACTTGATAACAATTAATTATTATTTTAAATATTTTTTATTTTTTATTTTAAATATAAATAATTATTTGGTATGGAAATAGGTTCTTTATAATAGGTTACATAGTCCAACCCAACCCAATATAATTGGGTTCTGATACTTCTAAACTGGGTTTGGATCAAGATCGTGTATTAAATAAACAACCTAAATATTAATCAGGTCAGATTAAGATACCTATTAAAGGGTACTTAATATTGAATATTTTTTTTTAAAATAATCATATAAAACTATTCTCCATTATATTTACTGAATAATAATATTTAATATCCATATATTTTGTAATAGTTAACTTAAAAAAGTCATTATGGATTAAATATTTTATTTGAGTTGTACTTTCAAACCCCCTCCCATTATATTATCCACATTCCCCTCCTCAATTTCATTTTAGAATTTATTCACACCATCATTAAATAAAATATGTGAAAATCAAACCAAAATCTTACATTGTTAGTCAATTCAACAATTAAAATCCCTCCCCTATTGTAATGATATTCCACACTCATCGATCTATATTTTTGTTTTTTTGTTTTTAATAATTTGGAATTATCTGAAAATATTAGCAATGACTTTATTAATAATATTAGTTATTGGGGAAGAACATAGGGAAACACCCCAATATAAACTAGTGGATCTCGAATAAATTAACTACTTCCAGTGAATATTGAATTTGAAACATGATGGATAATGAACACAATAAAGAATGTGTAAAAACCATGAAAACTAAAAGGTAACATAGATTTAACGTGTTAAAATACTAGTTTTGACTTACTTTATAGTAATAACATCATCCTACTATATTTTACTGACTCCCATTGTTCTATTTGTTTATTGATCACAAACACTTTATACATTTATAATTAATCTCAAGTTGTATCTAGTGTCATTGTGTAGTTATAATGATAGGAAGACATATGAACTGAATTTGTCATCGAAAATATTTCAATAGTACACTTTCAAAGTGCGTACAATAGTGAAGAACTATCTAGATGGTTCAATAGACTCACTAGAATGATAAGTGTACCCGAAATCCCATTTCATGAGGTAAAAAAACAATAATTCTAGAAGTCACACTAACTCGCTAGTGGAGGCCACCGACCCACAACCAGTGAGAGGAGACTATGAGTAGGTTCTTCCTGGTAGCTAACTAGCTACCTGGTGGAGGCTATAAGGTATCCTATGGAATCAGGACTATTAGTCCTTGGAGGCCTTAATTATGGTCATAATGTTTCCGGTTTGAATCATTAATATTGTGGCTTGATCCCTTAGACTTCATTAACCTATGGAGTCTATAAAAGGAGGTTTTTGGAGGCATGAAAATTTATAAAATTGAATTATGAATCAATTGAAACACTATCTGATCTTCAAAAAATTCATAATTTCCACAAGAGAATCAAAGTCATGTATTCTTCATCCTTTCCCAAATAATATCAATGCAAAAATCATTAGAGACGATCAATACACAAAATTAAGAAGGGAATATTATTCAATGACTCCATCCAAGTCACCAAAAACATTCTTTTTATATATTTTTGTTCCTCATTATCCCTACTCCTATTGATTTTTTTTAAAACCTCTTGGCTCTCAATTATTATAATTCTCTCTCTCTATTTATCTTGATCTATTTCTTAAAGAGAGAGTAAAGTTCATACATTTTAACAGGATTAGAATTAATAAATTCATATATTTATGTTCTCCATTTATTTATTTGGTTCTTGGTTATATATTTAAACAAAGGGATTGAGGTTATTTCTAATTCCTTAAAATAAAGGTTTTTGATGATTTTTGTTTCGATTTAAACCAAGGGTTTTGATATCTTAGTTCCCATTCAAACCAATCAGTTTATTTTATTGAACCCTCATGACCGTTCTTATGAGGAGGAGATGTAGGGGTAACTTTATGGACTATTTTATAACTTCTTTTAAAAATTTACCATGTCCATTTACATTCTGTAATAATTTCACATAATTTCATACTTCTTATTTATGCCACATTTTACATTGACTATTATTGTTTTTTGGTTGTATCATCGAATCCTTATAAGCATCAATTTATTTATTTTTTGAAAAGGTAAATTATCCCCAACATTCCATTTTACACATCATTGAAACAAATTTAGTATCAAAAGTGTTTTTAATTACTTAATTTATTTTTTTGAAATTATTTCATAGTTTTTTTCAAAATATTTAACCAGTTTTCGACAAAATATTACTTTTTAAATGGGAATTTCCAACAACCATGGTGGTCCAAAAGGAAAATATTTAGGATATACTATATTTTTTATTATACTAATTTTTTTTATTGGAAATCAATAATGTCCAATTTATTAGATCTATTGGGTATCCTATTTATAATATTACAATGAATGGCTATACTCTTTTAACTAGAATAGATGAAAAATGGACCCCTGATGATATTTATTCATTTGAACTTGATGGTAAATAAATAAATAAATTAAATTATGGTTTAGATGTTAACATGTTTAATAGTTTTTCTTTATGTAAATCCACACATGAAATATATAAATTTTTCAATTTTTCTCAGGAAGGTACAAATAAAGATAAGGATAAAAGGCTTGAGATGTATATGAAAGACTTTGAGAGTCTATATATGCGTATTAATGAGTCTAAATCTACTAATTTTATAATATTTACTAAAATTTTTAATGGAATAAAATATCTTGGTGAATTACCTTTTATAAAAATATTGTTCTAGAAAATAATTTGGTTTTTACCAAGTAGTTGGGAACCAAAAGTCACTTTAATCCAAGAAGGAAAAGATGTTAAAAATAATAAAGATGAGGAAATTGTAGGATCACTAAATAAATATGAGAAAACATTGAAGATATGAGTGTTAAAATAATAAATAGAAACAAAAAAATAAGAATAACTTAGCCTTTAAAGAAATGAAAGATGATTATTCTTTTGAAAGTGAATCTGATAAATAAAGTGAGATTGAACGCTTGATGAGAATATTTAACAAAAATTTCAAGTCAAATAAAAAGAAGAAATCCTATCAACATTCCAAAATAGAAATATCTAATCGAATCTATAGAAGTTATTTCATAAAAATTCAATACAAAGTGGAATATAAGACCATATTTACTGATATTCAAAAATATGTTTGAAAAAATGAAGAAAGGTATAAAGGGGATAAAAGTTTCAATATGGTGTGATAGGGATGAAACAACCTCCTCAAAAAAATCCAATTGAAAATACCTAATGGAATACACCAAGTATGGTAATGAGGTTATGACTCCAATGTATCATTCTCAATCTCAATCTTCTTCTTCTTAATCTGGATTTTATTTAAGATATTAAGATTTTTTTTTTCTGGAGATGATATTCAAGATATTTTTATGGAATTCATTAAAAAATGAAATATTTTAAAATGAATTTCAATCAAGTTTTTTTGAAAATATATATTTTTTTTAAAAAAGGTTATTGGATTTTAAAATTATTAAAATTAATTGGATGCTGAATTTTTCAAATATGAAATTAAGGATCTAAAAAGATCTCTTTCAAAATTCACTAAAGTTGAAAAATATCCCTACATGATCCTTGGTTCTCATTTCATGAAAATAAACAATCATGGTTTTTTTATTTTCTAGTAATAATTCAACATCTTCTAAAAGTAATTATTTTGTTAAATGTTTCTCTATATGTTTTTTTAAATATTTTCATAAATATTAATGCAATTTTAAAAATGCTGAATATGGAAGGTCAATGTCTATTAATATTGCTTCCAATTTTCTAAAAAAATGTAAACAAATTTATGTTCGGAAATTTTTGTTTTAAAATGTTTATGGATATAATTTTTTTTTCATATCCAATTAATCTTTTGATAACATTGTCGGATCATTATGGACACCAAAAGGCTCCTTTAAATGATTTATTATAGGGATTTGTCCCTATACCTTAATTTGATCAATCAAATGGAGGATTCTATTAAAAATATTGTCTTTACCCCTTGGAGTTATTGATAAAATCTTTCCACCTTAAGATTAATTTTTATACAATAATTTATGGGGATTTTAGATCTTTCCTTTCGAGAGAATATTAGACACCAAACATGATCTTCTTGTAAAATAGTTTCTTCATTTTTTTAATTTTATTCTATCATAAGAATAATTTTAAAATATCTCTTACGTCTCTTTCTATGTTTACTAAAAACAGGGAGAAATTTAAATTTCAAAATTATCTTCAATATTGTTATATATTGTTTTACCTAATGGGAATTATTTTAATGATCATTTAATTTTCTCTTCTCAATTGACTAAGAATGTGCAATATTTTTGTAATGTAATGTTTTAATTATCAATCTCTTAGCATGATATTCTTCCAAATATTTAAAAATATTATATTATCTCTTAAACCCCCTTAATTTGTAAGTTCATTTTTGAAAATATCAATGGAGGAGATGTTATTAATGGAGGTATGTTATAAAAGATTAATGGTTTCAATTGATATTTCAACAGGGGGTAGAAATTTGTTTCAATTTATAAAAAAGTGGTGAAATGGTTTTAGGATTATTTATTAGCCCCTTAATTTATGTCTTTTCTCTCTTATTTATATTGATTTTACATGAAGTGTTTGTGATCATCAAAATGGGGAAATTTTAGAATCTCGTCATGATATTGTTTTAATGATTATAAACGCTTTATTGGTTTCTGTCATAGTTCAAGTTGTCTCTAGTGTTTTTGTTCATTTATAATTTTAGGAAAGAATCAAACCTAAAGATGGAATCAAAATGGGTCTAATGGGCCACTTTCAAAGTGTTTGGTGCATCGAAGCACCAACTATCTGGAATAATGCTATTTGTTTTCTGATAACATGCAGTAGAACCATCCTCATTATAGAAGGCCCACTAGCTCATCGGTGGAGGCCACTGATTAGCTGGTTAGAGAAGACCATGAGTAGGTTATTCTAGGAGGCCCATCGGCTACCCATTGGAGGATATAGGGTATCTGGTGGGGTAGGTATTCTAGTTATAAGATGCATTATTTATGGTCAAAATGCATCTAGTTCAGGGATTTAATTCCATGGTGTGACCCATTAGACCCCAACACCATATGGTGGGTATAAAAGGAGGCTTTGGAAGGCATGGATAATTATCAAATTATAGTTCACATCATGTGAAAAACTCTTAGATCTTAAAAAACTTCATAATTAACTCAAGATATTCAAAGCTACATTTTCTGCATCCTTTCCTAATAAATCTCAAAGTGAACATCATCTAAGGAGATCAATTCACTGAATCAACAAGGGAGTTTTATTTAATGAAATTATCCAAATTTCCAATGAAATTATTGTTCTATATTTTTGTGCATATTTCTCTCTCCTCCTATTTAACCTTTTTTTAAATCCCATTAGATATTTCTTCTTATCCTTATAGTTCTTTCTCTCTTTTTTTCTGTCTTGATATTTTTATTCAAGGGAGTGAGAAGTTCAAGCATTATAAAGGGATTGAAATTAAGAATGTATTCTATTTATCCTCTCCCTTTATTTATTAGGTTCTTGATTTTCTATTTTAAAAAATGGATTTATGTTCTTTATATTCCTAGAAGAGAAATGTTTTTGAGGTTTATAGTTTCCTTCAAAACTAAGGGTTTTGGGTTTCTTAGTTCCCATTAAAACCATGTGGTTTATAATATTGAATCCTCATGATTGTTCTCATGGGAACGAGACATTGATGTTCATTCAGGTACCATTTCTAGAATTATTTATAAAATTTCCTATCTCTATTTTTTTAAACAATACATTCTCATAATTTTCATGTTTTAATTTTATATACTATTTATATTGATTATTATCATTTCTTTTTTTTTTTCACCAAATCATTTATAAGCATTGATTTATTTTTTTTCTCTAATTTTTGAATAGAGAAATTCTCCCTGCCCTTTCCATTTTACTCATTTTCATCCCACATTTGTTATCAATGATGTTTTCAGTTTCATAAATCGAAAATTATTTCAAAGAAATATTTTCCAAAAATATTTACCTAGTTTTTTGAGAAAATATATATTTTTTAAATGGATTTTCAAGCACCCATGGTGGTCCAAAATAAAAATCCTTAGGTTATGCTCTGTTTATTAATGGTAATAATTATGCTTATCAAAAATAAATAATATTTACTTTTCTTAGATCTATTTACCATCCTATTTAAAATATTTTAATGCATGAGTATACTCTTTCAACTAAAAAATAAGAAAAACTGACCACTTTTGATATTTCTTCTCTTCAAATTGATCATAGAGAAATTAATGCATTAAATTTTGGATTATATTTTAATGTTTTAATATATTTTATTCATGATAAACCAAATATGTAATCTATAAGTTATTATCCATTATGAATGATGGAAAAAATAAAGTAAAAGAGAAAAGGATTGAATAAAATAGGCAATAATTTGAGATTTTCTCTATGCGGTCAAGTGATTCCCTCACTATTATCGTTAGTAGATTTATTTATATTTTAATGGTTGAAAAGATCCCGGTGTCTATAATTATATAAAAATGTTGTTCAATAATATATTTTTGGGTTTTGCTGAGCACTTGGGAACCAAAGGTCACCATGATCTAAGAAGCTAAAGATGTACAAAAATATGGCAGTTCTGGAACTCATAGGCTATCTCATGACATATATTATAACCATAAATATATAATATGAAAAATATGTAATATAATCCAATCATAATAAGAATAACCTAGCCTTTTAATCTATAAATGTTAATGATTCTTCCAAAAGTGACTCTGATATTGAATGTGACATCGAATTCTTGATGAGATGATTGAGAAAATTTCACAAGTTAAAAAAATAAGAAATAATATTGAAATGATAAAAATTATGATATAATTGAATATTTGGTAGTGATGTATTATGAATAAAAAAATGAAAAATAAGATTGGATTTAATGATCTATTAAAATAGTTTAAAAGAAAAGAAGAAAGGTAAGATGTTTCTAAAAGGTTCAAAATTGAGTGATAGTTATGACTCAACCTTGTCAAACAAATCAAGTCCAAAATTCCTAACAGCACACATTGATGATGGAAATGATATTAATACTCTAATAACCAATTATTATTATCAATATTATTCATATTAATCAACCTATTCATTAAGAAACATAGATCTCCTTTTTTATAGTGATCAAATTCAAGATGGTTTTTGTGAACTTCATTAAAAATTTAAAGATCTTAAAAATAATTTCAATCAAGATGTGTTCGGAAAATATTTTCTCTTATAAAAAAGGTTGATTTTTATTTTAAAATTAAAAAATCTACAAGATGTTGAAGTTTTCAAATCTAAAATTAAGGATCCAAAAATCTCTCTTTTAAAATTCACCCAAGGTGAACAATCTATTAGCAATATCCATGGTTATTAATTCATTATAATAAATAATAATGGTTGTGAATTTTACAATAAAAATTAACCTTTTTGGAAAAATGATTTATTTGTGAAGGATGTCCCACAAAATAAAATTTGAAAATATTTTTGTAAATACATACATCTTATATGTAAATGTAATTTTAAAAACACTAGATAAGGATGTCCCAAGTCTATATATTTAATCAAATATTATTTAAAAATCTGAAAACGATTTGGATCCTAAATATTTACATGATAATGTTTTTGGATCAAAATTTGTTTCCATATCCAAATAATCATGTGAGAACATTTCTGAACTCTCATGGGTACCAAAAGTCTCTTTAAATGATTTCATATAGGGCCTTTCAATGGAATTTAAATTGATTTTTCAAATAATGAATTCTATTAAAAATGATTTTTAACCCCTTGATGCGATTTATCAATGTTTTCCACCTTAGGTTTAATGTTTCATTATCCAATTGATAAGGATCCTATCACTTTCCATTTTGGAGAATCTTGGAAATAAACCTTGGTCTTCACATGAAATAAGTTCTTAGTTCATTTTATTTTTTTCACTCTTGAATCTAATTTAAATATACCCCCACTCTTTTTCTATGTTTTATTGAAAGGTGGAGAAATATATTTTTTAAAATTCAATTAAATTTTGTTTTATATTGTTGTTTTACATAGTATAATTAATTTAATGTTTGTTTCATTTTATCCTATCTCTTATTTAATGAATTTGTAAAAATTTGTTAAATTCATGGTTTAATTATCTATATATTGGCATGATCTTCTTCAAATTATTTTAAAATATTATCTTATCCCTCCAACCCCCATTATTTTTAAGTTAATTTTTGATAATTTAAAAGGAGGATATGTTTTTGATGTAGGTAAAAGGTAAAATAATAATGGTTAAAAATGTTTTTCAACGAGGGGGAGAACATTATTTATATGTATCACAAAGGGGGTGAAATAGTTTCATGATTATTTAGTAACTCCATTGAAGTGAATATGATTGTATATTATTAACCATTCATGGTTCCGGTTCTCTTCAAATGTGTATAACAGCACTCAGGCCGAATCATCAATGATGGTACTTATTAATAGTCAATTGTTTTTTAATTGATTGTCTTTTGATTGGGGGGTTTTTTTTCATATCGTAGATGAAATTATTGATTAATTAAGTTTTATTATAAAATTTAATAATTATTTTAGGGAGTTCATAATTAGGGAGTAAATATTGTGCTATACTTTAGATTTTCTATATATTTCATAAATTAACATCGACTTCACAATATGATTTTTTATTAGAATTCCCAATGATAAATATTTCAAACAAAAAATGTCATTAATACATGACTTTTTAAGTTGAACATACATAATATTAATTTAAAAAATATAAATCGAGCAAAAACTCTCAATCACTTAACATACCAAAATTAAGACTCAATAAAATGGTAGATTTAATCATCCATTGAGATTTTGTGTAATAAAGTTTATGATTTTTAGGGTGAAGAGTTAAAAATATAATAAAATTAATGGGATAAGATAAGAGTAGTGCACCGAACACAAACACGAAAAGTAAAGAAAGTTAAAAGTAGACTTTAGATTAAATGAGAAAAATAGGAAGAAATAACTTATATTGATTGATTTAAACTATTTTAAGGCCACTAATATTATTAAACAAAACATGGATGAGAATAAGATATTATTTATAAGAAACTTCACTAAAAATCAACTGACAGGAAAACAAACTTACATAATTACAAATAAATAAAAATGAAAAAGAATATGAAAAAAGGGAGAGGAGGAAAGGTATCTCAAATAAAATTTCTTTTTTGGAAGGTACTCCAAGGAATTTTAAAATTATTTAGTCATTATAATGTATCCTAATATATTCTGAAATTTTAACCCCTTGTAAGGATAAGAGGGGGATGCATTTATATCCCAACGTGGTGGACTCATTGCATTCCAAATATTCCCCTCAAGTTGGATCACCAATTTGACCATCCAGACAGATGAATATAGAAAAATATTCTTCTTAAAAGTTGTAGATACTGATGTGTAATATCAAGACTCAAAATTTAATGTCCATTTTACTTTTTTAAACTAATTTTATGTCTATTTTACTAAACAATGTCATTCTGTCTATTTTTATGTTGGGTTTTTCCTTAATCAAAATTTGAATGCATTGTAGTTTAGAAATATGCCCTTAAATCAGAACCATTTATTCTAAAAATTATTCCATTTATATTTTATTTGAAACCAAAAAATCTCAGCTCAATTAAAATATTGGATTGAGAGAAAAGTCAAGAATTTGGGTCTATTTTTAATTCCCGGGTAGAATGGTGGGCTAAACTTCGAAGCATCAGTTGGGCCCCTTTTTGGTGGAGTTGGGCTTTCAAATTATTTTACATGATTAGTTTTTATATTAAATAATATATTAATAAGTTTAATAAACTTTTGGATTATGTATTGAGCCCATAAATTATATCATCATGGATGGTCAAGTTTTCATCATAGATTTGGTGGGGCTTCTTTTGATGTTCATATGATGTATGAAATTTCAGAACTAGCCAAATATTACATTGAAATATTTGTATAAAGATTAATTTTGAACCCTAATAAACAAGTATCACACAATTTGGATAATTAGGGTGATATTTATAATTAAAATAGTAAACTGACTTGAATCTGGACTAATAAAAATAGTGCAAAAAATTTATATTTTATATTAAAACAGAATTATTTCAAACCAATTATGTAATTTTTATAGAAAAACTATAAAAGGAGTAAATAATTTTTTTGAATAAATTAATAACTTCAAATCCCACACACTTAGGATTGTTCATTTCTTCTTTTAAATTAGATATAAAAACATAACTAAATCATTTTCACTCACCAACAAATATTAAAACTTCGTTTTAACTAATCATAGTTGTCTAGATTAGTTAACTCCTCTATAAAGGATTACACTATTTTTTTTACAATAATAGTGTTAAAAAAAGTAATTTTGATACTAAAAATTATAAATTGAAACTGTAGGCACTCATAAATTACTCCTCACAAGATGATAAAATGTTTATTTATGGAGGTTTACCCATTCACCCACCAAAAGTGAAAATATTAGAGTTTGGAAGATATCTCATCTTTTGATACCTATCTTAAAGTCAATAATAATAAAGAATTTTTTTAGGGTTTTTCAGTGGCTAAAGTATGGTTGGAATATAGTTTCCAAAAAAGTGGAAAAGAGGGGTAAAACACCAACATGGGAAAAAAAATGCACAATTTTTTTGAAATGAAACATGGATGGAAATGGAAACACATATTTACAAGGGTATGATTGTGTGAAGGAAGAAATAAAAGAGGAAGAAAATTAGAAGGGGATAAAAATATGAAATATTTACAAAAAACAAAACCCATTATTATTATTTAATGATAATTTTTTTTACTTTTTATTTGTTTGAAAAATTTTCAATAAAATTTACAAAATTACATAAACGTTAATCCATTCCCAAAATGAACTGAATGAAACCCCACCCTCATATTTAAATATATTATTTCTATAAAGCATATGATAACACACTGAAAATCAAGAAAAGGAATCCCAAAATATAAACCATTCCCAGAACACATAAATTTAAATATATTATGAAATGAAAATCCATGTAGATGTTGGGTGGGATAAGGAATTGGGATTGTAATTAGGCTATAAAAAAGTATTCATAGGATTTAAGTGGGTTCTAGAAGTAGGATTAATGTAAGGGTAATGGGAGGCTATTTGACTATTGTGATTCTCAAGTGGTTCAAAAATGCATCTATCATATTAATGCACACCAAGGTATAATGTTCCAATTGAAGGTCCATAAACTCAAGACTCAAAATCTGTGGTAAATACACACATTAAGAAAAATGTCCATAGGTGTCCTCGGAACAGACGATGGAATTATTCCTCACAGGTTGGGTAAAAAAAATTTACAAATCAAAACACGTGAGTTCACAATTTATTGGTCTTGACACAAAATTTATTATCAAATTTTATAAGGAAAATAAAAAATATTTTAAATGAAACAAAGCCTTTTGAATCCCCAAAATGGTTGGACAAAAATTCAAAATTTAATGGTGATTAATTATGACACCTTTTGTTTTTTTTATTTTTTACTTTTTTAAAATACATGCCCACATAAAAGAGAAAGAGAGAAACAAAGGTTTTGATTAAGTAAAAGGTAAAAATTGAATAATATAAGAAGAATAGAGAGAGAGAGAGATGGAAGACGGAAAGAGGTTCCCCTATTATGGATTTGGTGGGTCACCATCTCCACCTAATGGTGGGTCAACTATAGTAGTTGGGGATCTATTGGAAGTCATAGAATTTATCGGGATGTGTGACTCTCATGGTGATTCTTTAACTGATGTCCATTAACAGTGGATTTCCTTTTGGAAGAGGGGTCTTGTACTTTCACTACACCAAATGGGTAAACATTAGTAATAATAAAACGACCTTTCGAACAAGAATTAAACTTACTAGTTTAAAACAAAAATTGAGAGTTGAATAGAATTACCTTTTCACCTTCATGGAATACCTTTCATCAGATGTGTTTGTCATGTGGTGCATTAGCCTTTCCTTTATAGAGATTGGATTTCTCATAAGAATCGAGATGAAGGTCCTCCAGTTCATTCAACTGTAATAATCACTCTTCACCAGATTTTCACAATAAAAGTTATAAGTTTTTACTACAAAAAATGACTTATATTGGACTTCAACTGGTAAATGACATGATTTACCAAAAACTAGCCTAAATGGAGACATCCAAATGAGTGTTTTATAGGATGTTTGATAATCCCACTAGGTTTCACAAAGTCTTTCTGGACAGTCTTTTCTGGCGGGCTTTACAATTCTACCATGAACTCTTTTCACTTATCTATTAGAAAGTTCATCCATTCCATTTGTTTAGGGGTGATATGTAGTTGATGTTTTATGAAAAACCCAATTCTGTTTCAAATGATATTCCATGATCTGATTACAGAAAGTGGTTACTAAGTCACTTATCAAGGCACAAAATGTTCCAAATTGATGGAAATTGTGGATTTTTAGGAACTCACAGACAGTTTGTGACTCATCCTTCCTAGTGGGTTTCACCTTAAATCACTTGGAAACATAGTCAATCACAAGAATAATTTAAGAAAATATATTGGAATGGTAAAATGGTCCAATGAAATTGATGTCCCGAACATCAAAAATCTCATAGAATGTTAAGGGGTTTTAGGGCATTTCATTTCATTTAGAAATTATGCCAAAATTTGGGCAAGTGGAACATCACTGAAATAACTCATCCGAGTCATTAAAGAGTGAAGTCCAGAAGAATATTGAGTTAAGGACCTATCGATAGGTCCTTTTTGGTCCAAAGTGGCCACCACCAAACATTGAGTGGAAAAATTATAAGATAGATGAATTTTAATCTTCATAAAACATTTCCTAATCACCATGTCATACCTAGTTTTGAAATGTTTATTATCTTCTAGAAAATATATTTTTGGATCACTTTTCAACATTAATTTTTTTTCATTTAAATGTTTTTGGGGAAAACACTAGAAACCATGTAATTTACAATTGGAGAATACCATGGTAACATTTTAGTGATAGATGAGAGGTCTTCAATGTGAAATTAAGGATAAATTGTTTTATAATGGTAAGAATTATATATTCAACTTTGGTGATCATATATATGGTTTTATTTTTGAATTATATCTTTACTCACAATGTCAAACTCTTGGAACATTAAGATCCATCTTATTATCCTTAGTTTAGAATCAATTTTCTTATGTAAGAACTTCAAATATTAATGTTTTGTAAAAATGGTGATTTTTCACTTAATAGATAGGTCCAGAAGTTATCCATGGAAAAAACCACAACTAAATGTTCTTTTAAAGCCACATTGTAGTGAGATTGAGTTTCATCCAATGTTTTTGAGGCATAATAGATCAGATTTGTAATATTTTATCTTATTTTACCAAGAACAGACCCAATGGACCTATCAAAAGCCTCAAAAATTAATTCAAAGGGTAAATAACAATCTGGGAGATTGATTTATAGGGAAGATGTATAACCAATTTTTAGTTCAATTATTACTATCATGAAAGCCTCATCAAAATGGAATGTAACATAATTTTTCAGTAGTTGAGTGAGTGGGATAGAAATCATACTGATGTTATGGATGAATCATTAATAGAAACTAACATGAACAAGGAATTAAATGATGTGTCTAATTGATGTGGGTTTAGGATATGATTGGATCACCTCAATTTTGGAAGGACCAACTTCAATACCCCATTGTAAAACATTGTTCCCTAGAAAAAGCCCATTAGTAACCATGAAGTTATATTTTTTAAAATTTAGCACAAGGATACATTTGAAACACTTTTTTAGGAACAAAGAGGGTGAATGTAAGAAGTATTCAAATGACTCACCATAAATTATAAATTCATCCATAAAGACCTCCATGAAATTCTCAATGAACTCAAAAAATATACTCATAATACACATCTATAATGTAGTAGGATAATTTAAAAGGAAAACATAAATTATACTATATGTATATTTTCTAAAGGGGATAGTGAATGTAGTCTTTTCTTGGTCTTGAGGTTCTATTGGTATTTGAAAATATCCAGTGTATCTATCAAGAAAGCAATAATGTGACTTTATTATTAATTGATATATCATTTGATCAAGGAAAGAATATGTTAGTGATATTTTTTTGTTTCAACATTCAATTTCTGATAATTGATGCACACACACCATTTTTTTTTTCAATCATGTTGCGAACAACTCATAGTGTTCATTTGTGAAAATAGTTATCCCACCATTATTAGATACCAATTGAATCAGACAAACCTATTCACAATCAGGAATAGGGTAGATAATAATAGATTGGAGAAGCTTGGTAATCTCTTCCCTAACTACCTCATGTATGAGTGGATTAAGTCTTCATTGTGGTTGTATGATTGGTTTGGATCATTCCTATAAATGGATTTAATGAATGAAAAGGTTGGTTCTGATTATAAGAATGTTATATAGGGTCCAACCTAAGAAATTTTTGTATTCCACTAAAACTTGAACAACTTTTCACTCCATGGTTTTATTAAGTGTACAAGAGATAATGACAAGATAAGAGTAATAATGTAAAATGAATTCATATTTCAGGTGATTAAGAAGAGGTTTTAGATCAGCCACATATTTTATTTATGGTCTAGAAATCATAAGAATAAAGTAATGGATTTAATTTGGTTTTGAATAATTTTTCTCAATACTATCAATGGTGGAACAATAGATATTGTATTTTAGATGTGATTAAAGAGAGTTTTCAAGATCCTTTATATTGATGGAGTTTGTGAATGAATGGTCCACATCAACTTACCCATTTATAACTTGGTTAATAATGGTGAAATTTTCAAAAACTTCCATCTCATTAGAACATGACGAATATGATTTAATGGGGGTGAATCCACTCTTATAATTGTCCTTGGAATTATGGATTGAGAATGTAGAGTGATCCTATGATGGACATCTCATGGATTGAAAGATATTTAACTTGCCCAGTTGGTCACCAAATTTGAGGGATATGATGCCCACATGGACATAAATCTTAGTTCTAGCTATTAGGAGGAATGGAATTCCTATAATTAGGGGAGATCGAGAATTGGTTTTTTCATATTCCATGTCAAGGACATAGAAATTATATGGGAAGATAAGATCATTAAATCATACATGGAAATCCTCAATTATTCCCATAGGACTATCTATACATCGATTGTCTAACTGGATGAAAACACTCATTGGGTGAAAGGGACTAAGGCCAAGGTTGGATAAGATGGATTTGGGCATTACATATATTGAGTATCCTAGGTCTATTAGTGCATCATCAAAGTTAGAACTCCCTATTTGGCATGAAATTGTAAAGGTCCCTAGATATTTTCAATTCATGGGAATGTAATATTGGGTTGAATCATTTTAAATCATCATAAGTTTCCTATTATAGGTGCACAATTCATTAAGAAACATGGCATACATAGGAATTTTTTATCTAATCTAATATGGTAATATTGACATCAACACATCTAAACATGTCGAGCATTTCAATATTGGGATCAAAGGGCACCCTTGGTTTAGGGAAAACTTAAGGAAAATGAATTGTGTTCCCTAGAGGAATGGATGTAGGTGAGGGAGTGGCTTTAGTTAATTAGTTTGGAATTTTGTTCTTATAATTTTCAATATCAACATTAAATGTTTCATTTGAAGGTCCATCATGAGGCAATAATTTTTTTTCCTGATCTAAGTCAAATTTCACTTACATTTCCTCTAGGGTTGGGTAAACATTGAACTAGTAATTGGGAAGAATTAGATGGTTGATGCTGGATAATGTGGGATCCAAGTTGACCATTTTGGTTTTCAAGGTTTTTAAATTGGGAAAAAGGAGGCAAGATCTTCCTAAAATATTTCCCATGGTTACTTGGAATAAGAGGCATGTCTCTGATTTGTATTTATTTGATTTTGGTTATTGAGAAAGTTCTTGTATTGGGTTGTTAATTATGAAGGCTCACATGGATAGTGGAATCTAATAGGAATAGGAGGAGGAATACTTCTTTGAGGCTAAGTTACAAAAAATTAAGGTTATTGGAAGTTAAGAATACCATGAACATATTGTAATTGGTTTGGATTTTGAGGAAGGAACTGTGTGGGATGAGAGATGTGATTACCATACCTCAAGCTAGGAATATAGGTAGAAGAGAAGCGATCAGAGTGGTATTGGGTGGAGTTTCTAATGAACTGACTTGATTGTTGAGGGATGGTGTTCCACTGAACATATGGTGCGTTGGGGTCCATTGGGCTAGAAAAATTTTAGGGGTCATATTGTAGATGAGTACATGTTTCAATTGGATGAGATAGTGAGCCATAGATTCCAAAATGTTTTATCGGTCCAGCAAGTAGATATTTTGGAGAAGATGAGGTTTGGGATTTGGCAGCCACCACCAGTTGTTGTACAAGGCATATAAGTTAACTCATCCACTCATTAAAATTTTTCGTCTATATGGATTGATTCTCTTGGATTTTTTTAACTTGATAATGATCTTGAGTATGATATTTTTGTGTTATTTCATCCATTTTTATAATGATACCTCATGCATCCCCATGAGTTTTATTAACAAGAGTTCTGCCACTTGCGACATCAATGAGTGTTTTCTCTATATAAAATTAACCCTCATAGAAGCATTGGATCATGAGCTGGTTAGGTATTTGGTGGTGTGGGTAGGTTTAAAAAATAATTTTGAACATCTACCAATACTCATGTGGTGATTCATTATGGAATTGATGGATACAACTTATTTCCTTTCAGATAGAAGAAATTCGAGAATCATGAATGGATTTCTCTAAGAAGAGTCACTTCAAGTCATTCCATATGGTTATAGAACTTAGAGGGAGGTAATAGAGCCATGAATTACAAGATTTATATAGAGAAAAATGGAATGATATAAATTTGAATTATTCTTCCTAAAACCCTTGAGGCTTCTTGGTATATCGCAAAATGCGTAAATCTTTATGGTGAAGATGTAAATCCTCATTGGCTAGCCCGAGGAAATGTTATAGAAGATGAATCAAACCTGATTTGAGTTCAAAATTAGCCTCAATGTTTGAATATTTAATACTAATTGGTTGGTAATTCATATCAAGGGAAACAAGTTATTTTAATGTTTGTTCCCTAGGATTTTCTATATCTAGTTCAATTGGATGGGTAATGAATGGGTCTTGGGTGATTTGATTATCTCTAATGTCCCTCCTTAGTGGGAAAAGTGTTCACTCTATTTCTGGGTCAAACAAATCCAATGGATTGTTTGGGAGGCTATAGGAAATTCATAAAATGTTTAAAGGATGAGGAATTAGGTGTTTTCATGGTGGTTTCTATTATATTTATTATTTTTATGTGAAGGCAGTTTTTTCATTGTGTGATTTTTTTCAGATATTTTATTATTGTTTTTTGGAATTCATTTATTTTTTTAACAAATAAAAACCTATCAACTACTAGTTGCACCATACCCAAAAATGGTGCCATTTTAAGCATGTATGATTGTTTAGTATCTAAAATTCAAGGGCCCGATGCTATTCTAATGCGTATAGTGGAACTTGGGTTGAATCCTCAGTGATTGTACTTTTTAATAGTCAATTGTTTGTAATTTATTGTCTTTTGATTGAGGGGGTTTGTTTGAAGAGATTAGATGAAATTATTGATTAATGAATATTGATTTAAAAATTTAATAATTATTAGGCTGAGTATATCCTTATGGAGTTAATATTATTATGTCATTTAGCTTTTCTATATATTCCATTAAATTAAAATCCACTCCAAAATTTGATTTCTGATTGGAATTCAATTTTTTTGGATTTAATACAAGCCTCAAATAAGTTATTGATCTCAATAAATTCTTGATTATAGAAGGTTAAATATTTCATGAACCCATGTGTTCTTGTTTTTCCAATAATATATAGAATACACATGTCAAATAAAACATTTCATTAATCCATGACATTTTAAGTTCAACATACACAATATTAATTTAAAGAATATTAATCTAGAAAAATATATCAATCAAATAACATCCCAAAATTATGAATCACAAAAATGGAATATTTAATCATCCATTGATATGGTTAGTAATCTGGTTTATGAGTTTTAGGGTGATTAGTTAAAATAGAAGAACAAAAAACATGACAAGATAAGAGTAGTGTGCCGAAGCCACACACGAACAGTGAATAAAGTTAAAAACAGACTTTGGATTGAATGAAAAAACAAAGGAGGAAAGGCCTTATTTTGAATGATTTAAACTTTTTTAAGAACATTAATATTATTCAACATATGTTGGGTGAGAATAAGAGATGTTGAAGAATAAACATGTATTAAAATTCAATTGACATGAAGACAAACTTAGACGATTATAAATGAATAAAAATGAAAATGAACATGAAAAAAGAGAGAGGAGGAAAGGAATCTCAAGTAAAAAAATCAGTTTGGAAGGTCCTCCCAGGCCATCGGAAATGATTTGGTCATGCCAATGTATCCTCCGCTATTCTGAAATTCCACCCCCTTGCAAGGAGAATATGAAGATTCATTTATTGCCCATGGTGGTGGACTGTTTTCATTCCAAATCACTCCCTCAAGTTGGATAACCAATATTTCCATCCATATAGTTGAATATCAAGATATGTTGTTATTAAAAGTTTTATATATTGATTTGGAATGTTAAACCTAAAGATTTTTCAGCCATTTTACTTTTTTAACCAACTTTATGGATATTTTACAAAACAATGTTATTCTGTCCATTTTTCTATTGAGTTTTCCATGGTCAAAATGTGAATGAATTTTAGGATAGGAATATTACCTCAATTATGAAACATTTATTCTAAAAATTTTTCTACCTATAAATTTTCATTCACAAAAAAATATCATCTCAATTGGAAGATTTTATGGAAATAAAAGTCAATAATGGTGGGATGTTTTTAATTCACGAATAGAATGGTGTAGTGGATTTTAAAGTATTAGTTGGGCCCATTTTTTGTGGATTTTGTAATTCAAATTTTTATCCATAATTGGTTTTGATATTAAAAAATATTTTCAAGGGTTTCATAAAATTTTTACTTTTGGATTGAGCCTAGAAATTATATCTTCATTGCAGGTCCAATTTTCATCAAAGATTTGGAGGGCCTTCTTTTGTTGTCCATATGACCCTTCAAATGGCTGAATTGGACAAAGATTCTGTTGACATAAAAATGGATTAAATATAAAACATTCAATGTTTGTGAAGAATTGAAGTCCCAGTTAACTGTGGCAGTGATACTAGCAAGCCGATAGAATGTGGTAGAACCACCATAATTTTAGATGGCCCATGGGCTCACCGGTGGAGGAAACCAGATATCCAGTGTGAGCTAATAGTGATAAAATTCTTCTAGGAAGCCCACTGTATACCTATTTGAGGCTATCAGGTATCCAGTTATGTTAGGAAAACTAGTCTAGGATGAATTAATTATGGTTATAAAGTGTATAGTTTGGGTCTTTAATGTTGTTTCTTGACACCTTGGACCCCATCACTCTATGAAGTTTACAAAAGGAGGATTTGAGAGGCATGAAACATCAACTAATTTTAGTGAACATCAAGTGAAACACTCTTTTATGTTTAATAAATTCATAATTTCCTCAATATATTCAAAGTTTCATCTTCCTCATCCATTCCAAAATAATCTCAAAGTGAACATCTTCTATGGAAATCAAGGAACCAAATAAATAAGAGCATGTTCTTTAATTACTTTATACAAATTTCTAATGAAATTATTGCCCTATATTTTGGTACCTATTTACCTCTCCTCATATTGTGCCTTTTTGAAAACCCCTTAGATCCCTCTTATTATACATCTATGTCTCTCTCTATTTCAACATTGATCTATTTATTCAAGAGAGAGTGAAGGTCATGCCTAGTAAATAGATTGTAATTAAGAATGGAATTAATTTATCTTCTACATTTATTTATTTTGTTCATGTTTATCAATTTTATCCAAGGGATCAAGTTTCTTTCTATTCTATTAGATTCCTGATTTTTTATTTCTATTTTCTATTAGAACTGGGTTTTTTTCTTGGTTCATGTTCAAACCTAGGGTTTTATTATATTGAACACTCATGATCGTTCTCATGGGGTTTAGATGTAGGGTTATATTCAGGTACTATTTTTGAACTTATTTTCCAAAGATCCTATGTCCATTTACATTCCATAGTGCTTCCACACAGTTTCCTTATGTTAATATTTTCTATGATTTACTTTGATTATTACCATTTCATGGTAGTATCATCAAATAATTTATAATAATTGATTTTTTTTAATTTATGATAATGGAATTTTTTTACCATATTTCCTTTTTACTTACCATTTATCCAAATTTGGTATCAAAGGAGTTTTTAATTTCTTAATTTATTTTATTTGAAATTCTATCAAGTTATTTTCAAAATCATTAAACGATTTTTCATGAAAATATCCCATTTTTAAATGAATTTCTCAAACAACAATGGTGGTCCCAAAGGATAATCCATGGGAATAGCTCCATTTTTTATGGTAATAATTATGATTATTGGAAATAAAGAATGTTCAATTTTCATAGATATATTAAATATCATATTTATAAGATTTTAATGCATGGATATACTCTTTCCACTAACAAATAATAAAAATGTACCTCTGATGATATTTTGGTTTTCGAAGTTGATGGTAATAAAATGAATGAATTAAATTATGGTTAAAATATTAATGAGTTTAATAGAGTTTTTTTCATGAAAAACCAAAAAAGAAATCTAGAAATTATTTGATTTTACACATTAAGGTACACATAATATTAGGGATACAAGGATTGACATGTATTCTCAGGAATTTGAGAGTTTCTATATGCATCCTCATGAGTGTATCAATGTTATATTTACTATATTTAATGATATTTATAATGGATGAGAAGATATTGGTTACTCCCTTTCTACAGAAACATTGTTCACGAAAATATTATAGGTTTTACTGAGTAGTTGGGAACCAAAATCCAACATGATCTAATTAGAAAAATATCTGAAAAATATTTAGGTTGAGGAAATCATAGGTTCTCTCACAAATTATTAATTAACCATGAAGAGGAAAGTAGTAAAAGAAGAAATAAAATCCAATCAAACTATGAAGAACCTATCCAATAAATCTATTATAGATGACGAATATTTTGAAAGTGACTCTAATAATGAAAGTGTGATGGAATGCTTGATGATAATATTGAATAAATTGCACTTGTTAAACAAAAATGATAATTCCTCTCAACATTAAAAAAAATATCTAGTTGAAGATCCATTGGTGATCTTCTATGAATCTAATAAAAAGGTGAATATATGATTGGAATTATTGATATACAAAAAGTGGTTAATGGATAATAAGAAAGGTAATATGGCACTAAAAGTTTCAATATTTAGTGATATAGATGAATCAACCTCCTCAAAAAACTCAAGTATGAAATTCCGAATAGCACACATCTATTATGGTAATAAGGTTTGTAATACAATGCCTAATTATCCACCTCAATATTTTTCTTCTTACTCTACCTACACTTTAATCTATGAAGATATATTTTTCTTAGGATCAAATTCAAGATGGTTTTTGTGAAATTATTTTAAAATTCAATGATCTTTAAAAGAATTTCAATAAAGTTGTTTTTGAAACATTTATTCTATTATAAGAAAAGGATGGTTTTATTTTAAAATATAAAAATCAACCAAATGTTAAAGTTTTAAAATATGAAATTTAGGGTCTTAAAATTTCTATGTCAAAATTCACCAATGGTGAACAATTATTAACATGATCCTTGTTTCTCAATGCATCAAATGAAATAATCATGGTTTTATATTTTCAAATAATAATGAAACATCTTAAAAACCACTTCTTTTGAAAAATGTGTCTCTATAAATAAATTTTGAATATATTTTAATAAATACAAGAATCTTATATATGAATATAATTTTAAAACATCTAGATATGGATGGATAAATTGTATCCATATTTCATCCAATATTCCTCAAAATTATAAATAAGTTTTTGTTGATAAATCTTTAATATCCAATGTCTATGGACCTAAATTTTTTTATATTTAAAAATAATCTTGTTCTAACCTTTCCAGACCATCATTGGTACCAAAATTATCCTCTAAATGATACTATATAGGGCTTTTTCAATATACTTTAAAATTATCTATCAAATAGAAGATTCTCCAAAAAATAGTTTTTTCACCCTATGAAGTGATTGATAAACTCTTATCACCTTGAGATTAATGTTTTTTTATTTAAGTGAGGGGGATACAAAATATTTCCTTTATGAAGAATCTTGGACAAAATATTGATCTTCATGTGAAATAGTATTTTCATTATTTTTATTTTTGTTCGATAAAGAATATAATTTCAAAATCTATCATCTATTTTTGACTATGTTTTTCTTAAAGGGGGAGAAAGTTATTTTTCAAAATTCTATTCAATATTGTTTTATATTGTTGGTTTATATAGGGTATTTGTTTTAATTATCCTTTCATTTTATCTTTTCTATTATCTAAGAATATTTAATATTTTGTTAAACACATGTTTTAATTGTGAATCTCTCAGAATGATCTTCTAACAATTCATTTAAAATATTATCTTATCTTACAAACAAACATGATTTTTTATATTTGTTTTTCATAATATAAAAGGGTAAAATTTATTTTTGTGGAGGTAAATGATAAAATAATGATGGTTTTAAATGATTTTTCATCAAGGGGGAGAATTTTTTTAATGTATCAAAAATAATATGACACGGTTTCGTGATTGTTTAGTAAGTCCCTCATTTTTTTCTTCACTCCCCTCCTTTAATTGATTTTTATATCAAGTGTTTTTTATCATAAAAAAGTGGGATATTTTTTAATCCCATAATACTATTGTTTTAATGATCACAAAAAATTTAGTTTTTTCTAACCTATTTCATGTTGTATATAGTGTTTTTGGTTAGTCATAATGGAACGAAGGAATCCTACATGAAGTTTTCATAAAAATGGATTCAACAAGACACTATCAATGTGTGTGAATTTATGAATCACTGGCTACCCATCATAATGTGTAAAAACTACAATATATTTCAGAAGTCCCACCTGCTAGCTAGAGGAGGCCATTGGCTGACCGATGAGAGCAGAAAATGAGACGGTTCTTCCACAAAACTCATTAGCTACCTGATGGAGGCTACAAACTATCATATGAAATCGGGGTTTCTAGTCCAAGTAGGTATTAAATATGATCATAAATTTTCATTTATGGTCTTTAATTATTTGGATAGACCCCTTGGACCCTATCTCTCTATGGAGGCCACCAAAGGAGGTATTGGGAGACATGTAAGATCATCAAATTGTAGTGATCATCAGGTAAAATGATCACCTATCTTCAACGGATTTAAAAATTTCTCAAAATATTTAAAATTAAATCTTCCCCATACTTTCCCAAATAATATCCAAGTGAACATAATTCGAGGAGATCAAGTCACCGAATCAAGAAGATAATGTTCTTCGATGACATCATCCAAAGAGCCAATGAAATTCTGGTTATGTCTTTTTGTGCCTCTTTCTATCTCCTCCTATTGGTCCAATATTCAAAACCCCTTGTACCTCACTTAATATATATATATATATATATATATATCTCAATTTCTATCATAATCTAATTCTTCAAGGGAGAGTGATGTTCATTCATTATAAAGGGAATTAAATTAAGCAAGTCATCAATTTCTCTTTTCCATTTTTTCTATGGTTATTGGTTTTCCATTCAAACCAATGTATTAAAATTCTTATTATTTCATTAAAAATAAGGTTTTTTAGGTTCCTGGTTTCCATTAGAACCAATTTATTTTGTTTCTTAGTTTTTGATTAGACCAAGGGGTTCACTATATTGAAACTACATGATCATTTTGGCGAAGATGATATATATGGGTACCTTCATGTCCTATTTTCAAACATATTTACCAAATTTCCAATTTAATTTACTATCCTATATCAATCAACAAATTTCTAAATTTCAATTTCCTCTAAAAACTAATTTGATTATTATTATTTCTTGGATGAATCATCCATTCTTTTATAAGAAATGAATTATATATTTTCTTTAATTTTTTAAAATGGGAATTCACCCCCACTTTACATTAAACTCATCAACAAACCACATAACATTTATTATAATTATCAAAAAATATAGTACAAAAATTTGAGAGTTAATCCTAAAAGAAAATAGTAGGAACATAATGCCACAATAAAGAAAAAATTTGAGAACAGTAAAGAAAAAAATGATCTTACTAATGCTTAGATTTTTCAATGAACTAATTCACATAGACTCTTCAAGAAACATTATATATGATGATGAATGATTAGGAGACTAACTCTCTATCAACACTACAATATCCACTAAAACACATCATTGAGGAAACTGCTCTATTCAATAACAAAGTTTTGATTTTAATTTATATATGAAATTTTCTCTTGAATTATCCCATTTCAATATATGTATTTATATATCTTTCATTAAAAAATAGTTCAATTTACTTTATGCTCAAATTTTATTTTATGGAGTAATTATTTATGGGATGATTTTTTTATAGTCTATACCCGATATGGGATGTTTTCTACATATATTGGGCCATGTATACATTCTCTTTACTTGTTTCGATGGGCTACTACCTGACCTTCCCACATAATTTACCCAACATCCCTTTTTGAGGGATTACCTGATTCATGGATCCTTTTATATCCTATGTCATTTAATGAATACACATGTTTTATCCTCTACACATATGTTGTTTATTCATGCCTCATGATTTCTCATTATTTGTTGAATCTGAACCGTTGCTACATCGTGTTTGGGGAATTGGTGACCCCTACAGAAATCTGTTCAGTGAGGAGTGATTATATTATCATATTGGACCCTTCATTCTAATCTCTAGAATGAGAAAATCTATTTAGAACCATACTAGAGATCTAGGGATTCCTATTATCAAAATATGAGAATGCATGTTGTTCCTGGTGCACTTCTGGTCTCCTCTCGATGTCTCAGAGTATAACTAGTCCCATAATTGGTCTTCAGTGGAGATATGGTGTGTTTCTACAATAAGGATAATTCTATGCCTGTGTTAACATATCCATAACTGGTCCCATATTCTTTGAAAATGTTTAATTTTTTTTGAAGGAATGATGAGAAGGAATATTAATATCCAGGGAAGAAGTTGAGAACCGAAAATGGTGGTGAGTACAAAAAAGATGAACTTGAACATTATCTTGAGAATCATGGAATTGATCATGATTATAGTTCCCCATAAACTCATAAAAAATGTGGTTTCTAAAATAAATAACAGAAGTTTGGTGGAAATGGTAAGAACTATGTAGCTTGAACATGGTCTTTCTCACTAATATTGAAGGAAATTCATGATTTCTGTTATTTATATTCAAAACTAGTTTTTCTAGAGGACAAATTTATATATAAATCCATATAAAATGGTTTATAGGAAAACAACATGTTTGAAACACTTAATAGTTTTTGGGAGTCCATTTATTATAAGTAAGAAAGGTGGAAACCATTGAAAAATTAATCAAAAAGGTGAATATGGAATGTTTCTTGTATTTTCTCTGGATGGAAGAGGATACAGATTATTTAAAAACTAATCAAGATTAATTTTTTATTCTATTGATGTGAATGTTATTGAAAGATCTGAGGAAGATAAGATACTTAGGTTGATAAGGAATTTTTGTACGATAAGGAATGTTTTGTTAACAATTCTAATAAGAATATAAAAAATTGTAATACTACTCAAGAAGATGAATCAGACCCATCTATTTCCAGCGATGAAGAAGATACTCGAAAATATCATCCTTGGATGAGGAAGCAATTAGAAGCTCATAATATAATTGTTTATCAATATCGAAAGGTTAAAAAAATAATAACAAAAAAATGATATTACACATAATTCTTTTTATTCAAATGTTGAATTGACTGACGTGAAAGAAGATTTTGAGTATCTGAAATGGGTCTAGGCCATGAATGAAGAACTGGATCAGATTGAAAATAATTATACATAGAAACTCATTCCCAATTCAGTTAATAATAATATTATTAATAAAAAGTGGGTTTTATGGAACAAAATGAATGAATAAGGTGATGTAATAAGAAACAAAGCAATATTAGTGTGCAAAGGTTACTCACAGATTGAAGGTGTTTATTTTGATGAAATTTTTTCTCTCGTGGAAAAATTGGAAAAAATCATAATTTCTCTTGCTATTTCTATACAATTAAGTTACAACATATTTCAATTGGATGTAAAGTCCACAATTCAGAATGGGTATCTGAATGAGGTAGTTTATAATGAACAACCAAGTTGTTTTTTGGAAATGATAAAAATTATATATGTAGACTGAAGAGGGCCTTGTATGGGCTAGATCAAGCTCTAAGGGAATGGTATTACAAATTGGATACTTCCTTAAGGAAAATGAGTTTCAATAAAGAATGATTTGATTAAAATATTTATATAAAATTAAGTCAACAGTATTCCCTCATTGTAATTATTTATGTTGATGAAATTATCTTTGATGGGAATGATGAAAGAACTTGTGATCTATTTGATGATAAAATGAAACGGTTGTTTGATATTTTCATGATGGGTGAAATGAAATACTTTATTGGGTTACAAATTTTACAAAAGAATAAACACATTTTTATTTCTCAGGAAAATAATTCTAAGGAACTTCTTAAGAAGTTCATAATAGAAAAATCAAAACCTTTTTCTACATATATTTTAGTGGGAAAAATTTTCTAATGATGGAGAATGAAAATAATTTGATCGGAATGAATTTTGAAATCTAATTGGAAGTTTTTTTGTATTTGACTACCTCAAGACCCTAAATTTTTTATAATGTAACCTTTTGTGCAAGATTTTAGAGTGGTCATAAAGAATCACATTTACTTGCTAAAAAAGTAATTCTAAGATACATAAAAGGAACAAAAAAGTTAATAATCAGGTATGATATCTGATAAAGTATTAACTTTTTTGGGTATTCAGATGGTAATTGGGTAGGAAATGTTGATTATAGAAGATCCACATATAGTGGAGTATTCTTTATGGGAAATAATTATATTAGCTGGAATATAAAGAAATAAAATTTATTAACTCTTAGTAGGGATGAAGATGAGTATATTACTGTCACTGAATCTGCTACTCAACTTATGTGGATGAAGACTCAAATAGAATACTTACATGTTGAAGTGAAGTTACACTTGATCTTGTTTTGTGATAATGAAAAGTACAATAAATATCACCAACAATATGGTACAACATTCTTGTTCAAAACATATTGATATCAAATATCATTTTATAAAGGTGCATGTGGAGAATAATTAATTGAAACTGGAGTATTTTCAAACATAAAAACATGTTTTTGACCTGTTCAAAAAACATTTACCGACGGAATAATTTTCAAAATTGTGGTTGAAAATTGGAATCCAACCACTTTCTAACCAAGGATAAGGTATGTGTTTTCCCCACTCTCATCATACATTTTGATAATGTTGTCAAGGGGAAGAATTATTTCATATATCTATCGTTATTGAAGAATGTAAAAAAGGGGAGTTGTGTGCAAGATATGAATCCAACATTATATTATGTGTAAACTATTCTAACTAGTTTTTGGAATGGCTGTATGATTTTTTTTGTATTCTAGGAAAGTTGAAGAAGTGAAGAGAAGCCAAGGAGGATAAGATGAGAAATTTTTCATGATCAATAATTTTCGATAGCATAGTTTTTCTATCAATAATTTTTATTTCATATAATGAGTCAGAAAGCATAGGCTTAGAATTGTTGATAAGTAATCCCTAACTTGAGGTTACAATGTTCAGAGATTTATAAAACTTGGTTGATAACAAAATCCCAAGGGGGAGATTATTAGGACCAAGCTAAGAAGGGAGATGATCATTTTCAGGTATTGCCTTTTTTTCAAGAAAGTTTAAAACAGAAAAGAAAAATACCTCACTTCGTATTTGATGAAAATCATACTGAACATCATATTCAAGGAATCATACTCATAATGATTTTAAAGGCCGATCATATTGAGGAGGAATATTTCTGGAAGTAAAGGGAAATCAAATTTTCCTTAAGTATAGTATGAATGGTTTAATTGTAATGATAGATAATCAGAGTATGCATGACTACAATTTAAATGCGATGATGCTTTGTTGATCTTGGATTTCTAATAAACCAAAATGACTCAAAAAACTTGTGATACAAGATTGATAAATGAAAGGGGGATAAAAGGTACTATAAATCATAGTTAGTCTGATTATATTCAAGGAAATCATATTCAGGTTGAGAAGGAACGAAAATTATTAGATGAAAGATAGGGACGTTATAATCATTTCCCCAGTAATTCAAATGATGTTGAAGAAAATATTCAACGTAATAAAATTAATGAAGGAATTCATGATACAAGATAAAGTTTTTTAAAGAAGAAAGTTGGTGAATTCAAACTTGTGAAAGCTGGTGATGTCAAAGTTTCCCAGTCTTAAGATCATTATAATGGGTTCATTGGAGTCATATTTGTTTAAAGGATGATAAGATTTGTGCAAAGTGTGAGAAATATAAGGTACTAGTTTTTAGTCAGACCAAAATCCAAAAGATATAAATCTTTAAAGAATGAAATAGATGGGTATCATATTAAAAAGATAATGATGAAATCTAAATTATTTTCAAGGGCCATCATATTGGAGTTGATATCGATTCATCTTTCAAAATTGAAGAAGAAGTAGAAGTGATTTAATGTGTTGAAAAGAGATTTTTTTGGTGTTTGAAGAAGATGTTTTTTCCCTAGATTTATTCAGAGCATTATATTGAAGAAAACATATTAGGAAATAGAAAGGGAAGTTTTCAAGGAATATGAATGCTATATATTTCTTTATAAATTCTAACTTGTACGAAGCTTCATAATTAAGAAATCAGACTAATCAAATCAGAATGAGAAATCAAAATTATAATGGTGTTTGAAAATAATTTCTAAAGAGAGATGAAGTTGTAAGAATATTTGAGAAGGATCGAGAAGAGTTTATGAAGTCTTAAATGCACCCTAAATTCAAGGAAACATTCAAATGTGGGTAATTTGGTTGAGTGCGAAACAATTTCATATTCCTACCCAAACCAATTTTGGTTCACCTATAAAAGGTGGAAGTACATTGTACTTTTTTTAACTGAAGTACAGTTTAGAGAGGAAGATAGAGAAGATATGTATTTATAGGTAGAAGTTGTTTTCCATATTGAGCTATATTGATGAAGTTTTTTCAGATAGAAGTGAAAATAGAAGAGACCATATTTCAAGGTATTCATTTGATCATCGTATTTAGTGTATCATCATATTTACCTGATTATTGTATTCTACTAGTCATCATATTTAGATGGTCATCATATGAGACAAGATAATCAGACTGGGTTTATTGTATTGGGATTTCAAGATTTGGGAAGAATATGTACATAATTATCTCAACCATATTCTCATAGAGTTATATTTCTCTTATTGAGAAATGAAACTGGGAATATCGGATTGGGATAATTATATTGGGAAATCATACAGAGTATTATACTATAGTCCTCAAAGTTCATACTAGCTCCTTAATAAGAAAATGAATATTAGTTTTAAAATAATACATTTATAGATGTTGATAAGGAAGGAAAGGTAACATGTTTTGTCTCAAAAAATTTGAATTTCATCATTTTTACTAGAGGGAGAACACACATTATTGGATTGTTTACATAGTGCTACACGAGTTTATGGGAATATCCTACTAATTTTATTCCACATAAAAGGATTGTTTTATAGTGGATTGTGTGGTATTAGATTATTTCCAAACCATACCACGGTCGTAGCTATTCTTATTGAGTAGTGAACCTTGTAAATTATTCTGTTCCTATAGATGTGTGTTTGATTTTTTTCATTATGGAATGAAATATTTAATAGGAGACAAATTTTGTTTCATTTTATAGGAAACATTAAAAGAAAAGATATCACTAATTCACCCCCTACCCCTCTCAGTGATGCAATTATTCTTACTGGGAACTTTCAAAATTGAGGGTGTTGAGATTGATCAATCCAACCAATTTGAGGATCCCACTATTTTTTCACCACTAAACCATGATATGTGACCTAGTCTCACTCAAGATATGATTTAGAGGTAGATAGTGATCCTCCTAATGATTCCAGTGATTGCCAGCTCACCAGAGATAGAGCAAGGAGAGTTATAAGCCCCCTACTCCTTTTATCTAGTATGACATGGACTCTTTTGATTTCCATGTAGCCTATTATCTTAAATCTGGGGATCCTGAATCATAAAAACAAGCTATTAATGATAGAGATTCCAAATAATCGGTCACTACCATGTATGATGAGATAACATCTTTAAAGAAAAACACATTTTTTGTTGTTTACATACCATCTAATGGAATGATAATTGGCTACAAGTGGATATTAAAAATAAATAAGGGAATCACTTAAGATAAAAATAATATTATTAAAGACAAATTGGTGACCAAGGAATTACATCAAATAGAAGAATAAATTAGACTGAAATTTTATCTCATGTGGTTAAACACTCATCCATTCAATTGCTACATTCTTTTTCTTCTTACAATGATTTCCACATTGGGCATCATGATGTTAAAACATTAGTTATGAATGCTGATGTTGATAAAAAATATTATATGAAACCTCTATAATGTTATAGGAATAAATTAAAACCATAACATACATTTCTTTTAAAAAAATATTTATATGGATTTAAACAATCCTCTTGACAATGGTATAAAATCTTAGACTCATTCATGATTAGAATTCAATTTGGATGAATTAAACATGATGCCTATGTCTATTACAAAACTGTTAAAAATGAAATGATTTATTTATTTATATATATATAAGATATGTTGATCATATATAATGATATGAAACATATATCTGCTATGAAATATCAATTAAAGAATGTATTTGAAACGAAAGACTTAGGTTACACAAAGAAAATACTGGGTATCAAAATTATTATAGATAGAAAGAATAAATTATTGTATATGTCTCAGCGTTCTTATATATTAAAGGTTCTTAAAAGGTATTTTTTATTCCCATAAGCATGGTAATGTGACTCTTTCCCAACACTTAATGCTTTAACTTTCTTAAGAACCCATCACAAGTGTTGACATTAAATATATGTCTAGAATCACTTATACTAATATTTTTGGAAATGTCATGTACTCCATGATATAAACTAGAACTGATGTAACATTTAACTCATGTACTCTAATACATTTCATATATATCTTGAGAAAGCTACATTGGAAAGACATCAAGTGGCACCTATGATAAATTTTTTCTTCACCTTCTCTGTCTTTATGTTTTGTTAAAAATATCAATAAAGCTGAAAGTACTACTAGATATTAATATTAAGATTGTATAGGGAATATGGACACCCAAATGTTCCTCACATTCTAGTTTTTTTACTCTCCATGAGGGAACCATTTTACAAGAATATAAAATATAGTTTGTGGTGGCCCTCTCAACCACTAAGGATGAGTACATTTCTTTGACCAAGGTTTTCAAAGAGGATATATGGTAAAAAGTTTCCTTCCAAATTACAACTTTATAATTATGTGATAAATGCATGAATTTGATAGTCAATCAACCCTGAATTTATCTAATAATATGATATTCCATGGATGATCAAATAACATAAAAATTAAGATTCATTTCATTAGAGATATCATTAATTATGGAACCACGTGTGTCAATATGATACACATTTATAACAATATGCTATTATCTTTACTAAGGCTACGATGTTATCTAAATTATTTCCTTCTTTATATGTATCTAATTTAGATCCAATAAAATGACCATATGTGAAATAACATCAGCAATTTGATATGAGAATGGTAATGATTTTTTTGTTTTGGTTTCAATATGAAATTTCTTCTTCAATTCTGCAATTTTCATATAAGTTTTTATTTATCATGCATGAATAAGTATTTCAATTTATTTTATTCTAAAATTTTAATTTTTGGACTCATTCTTACTGGGCTGACTGTTTTTTTTCTGTATCCAAATTGGGATATTTTCTACCTATGTTAGGACCTATATACAGGACCTTTACCTATTTCGGTGGTCCACTACCTAGACTTGTTGTATTATTAATCTTAATTCCTTTTCCAAAGGCTGACCAAAGCCATGAATCATTTTTTCTTCCCTGTCATTTGAACCATACACGCGGTTGGTCCTTAGAGAACACATTGTTTATTCATGACACATGGTTATTCCTGATTTTGTTTAAGTTGAACCATCACTGTTCCTTATCAGGGTAATTGATTACCATATTAGAATTCTTTCAATAAGTAGTGATTCAAATCCCTATTCATAATCCTTAGAGAGATCAACGAACTTATATTCTTGAAATCCTAGCTTAAAAAATATTTATGGAGAACTTAGGGTCTCATCTTAATGTCATGGAGTAGAACCGATCCTGTGGTATGTATTTGGTGGAGATATGGTGTGTACTTGTTGTAAGGATCCTTCTCTGCATGTTTTACCACTTACAAATCCATGAACGAAGTAAATCAAGGTCATCAAAGAAGGTAGTGTTAGTTATGGTATGATGAACAACCCTTCATTAATACTTTTGAATTTATCACATAAATATTGTTCTTTTTATTTTTTTATGATGTGTGATTTCATGCTTATGTATTTATTTTTGTACTTTTATTCATTTTGAGCATCAAAAAATCAGGTGAGTGGACACTTTTCTTACCAAGCACAATTTCCAGGAGACCTTAGATCAAATCTAGGCGGAGGAACAATTTACAGGGGGTACTGTAGCAATACTGTAGTAGGTATTGTAGCGGGGACTACAACAGGTACTGTAGTGGGAACAGTGTAGTATTGTAGAAGGTAATGTAGCAGACTGTAACAGGAGCTGTATGGCACTATAGCAGTCAAGAATTTTCCCCTGTTTGGGCCTTTGGGCCACTGATTTGGTCTCCAAGTCGATTAAGGACTTCGGGCCTCCCAAACCTTTGGCCCAGTAAGGACTTTGGGCTATCTCAATGCCTTCGAACCACCTTTAGTGAAAATGAAAACCAAAAAACCAACAAGGAATAAGCTCTATAGGAGGATAATATAAGAGCGTTCATCCCAGTAGAAGCTACATGGATTACAAGAATGAGAGGGTATGACACCTTCCATCAGGACAAGCCTATGCATGCATAGGATAGCCTAACCGAATAGCCATGCGAAGGTAGAGATTTGATTTCACAATGAAGATGCTGTGAGGAGCAGTTCCAAGTAGTTAGTCTGTGTTGTATGTAATGTTTGAAGCCTATGGGAAATGAATTCCTCTAAGACCTACAGTTCCATGTAATAATTATGCCTACGGGCATTGTAAGGGTTCCACCTCACTCCTTGAAATGTGGATTATCAAAAATCAATAAAAAATGAAGGCCTTCGGGCCACTGAATAGATCCTATATTGATTTAACTCTTATTATCCCTCTTTGTGACTTAATCTCTATTTATATGATTTATTCTTCGATATTGAATAATTCAAGAAACTAGAACATTATTCTGGGATCGCATTCCATTTGTTGGGGACTTAAACTCATGAATCCCCCAAAAAAGATAAAGGGAACCCTTAAAAGTGGAAGAATCCTAAATCACAATTCAAAATCCTTTTTATTATTCTATCCTTGAAGGTATCACTCTTCTCTATCACAAGATCCTCATAAATCGTACACTGATCATTCCTCGATCTTAGGATGGTGAGGTTAGAAATACCAACAATGGTCGAGATTGATTATAACATCCTCAATCAAATATAAATAAATGAATGGATGAAAATAGATGAACCAAAATAGCCTATAAATCCTATACCCATCCTGAATAAAATAGAAATAACATAAGTCACATGCATATTAAAAAAGTAAATAGACATAGTAGGCCAATAAACCATGGTAGATCAACCTCATAATACGATAGGAAGATTGAACAAGCGGTAATAGAATTAGTCATGGTAAGTCATGTGAATGTGTGATAGGTTAGTGTATTATGTATTAGTTCCAATGTCCATGTGGTATTTCAAATAACCACTTAAAACAATTCTCCATAGGTTCTAATATACCATGACTATTGATCGACCACGTGAAGGAAAAGTTTTTGAACATTCAAAGTGACTCGGCCATGCATAATCATAATAAAAAAAAAAGGTACAAACAATAGTAATGTAATATTGTAGGGAATTATGAATTCTAAAACATAAAAAACCAAAGAATATTTTTATTCATTTGGAAAGAAATCAACCATTTTAAACTAATAAATTTTCACCATTTTTAATAGAAACTAAAACAAAATAACGGTTGATGTCGGTGTCCATAAATTTTATTCAAGTGAAACCAAGTTCAAAATATCTAAACAATGTTTGAACATGGAAAAAGTAACTACATTAGTCATACCATCAGTAGGGTTGTAATATATCTGTGTCTTATTTACATAATAATTCCACTCTCAATAGTTTCTATAATAAAATGTAACCTAATATCTATAGGCTTAGACCTTCCATGGAATAGAAGGTTTTTAGACAGATGCATGAAATATTGATAATTAAAAATCATAGTAATAAATTAATTAAATTTATTGAGTTCAGAAATAAAACCCTCAAATATTAAAAATTTGATATAGGATACCACATAAAAATAGAAAAAACCTTGAAGGGGTTGATTAATAAAAGAATATTAATTGAAAGAAAACATGATGTTTAACAATTAGAGAAAAGGAAAATGTGGTTTGATGTATAGACCATGAATATTGATGTTAACCTCATCAATTCCCATGTTAATGAGTTTAATGAAGACAATGGGGATGGGTTCCATCACCATAGAGATAAACTAGAACCTTTCAAAAGATATGCTAGTGTGGGCATGATTCACATATAGAAGGTTGGATGAAAGGATTTTGGCTGACATATTATTAAACAACATCATCCTACACAAATCCTTGTGAATAAATATTCAGACTACCACAAGGTTTTAGTGGGAAGAATCCACTAATGGGATTCAAAAAGGAAAAAAATAAGAATATGAAATTAAAGGGATATATTCTTACGTAATAAATTAGAATTCTATTCATGTTAACAAAATAGAGGTTAAAATATTTTTATATATGGATGAAGTAGATTATTTGGAAGAAAAAATTGAGAATTGGGAAAAATATTCACAAGTACATCACAACATAACAGATTTGATAATGCTTTATATAGGGAATCGTAAAAAATATGTGTGTTGAATTAATTGTCGTAATTTTTCTCCCATGGAAGAGATGTGTTATTCTCACTAATATTTTTTTTTAGTTTCTTCAAAAAGAGTGGTTTCCACCAGTTTTTAGGAGCCTTTAAACCTGTATCAATGCAATGAGATTGATCTTGCACATGCATGAACTCATACAGGTTATAAATAAAATAGGGACTTAAATTAAAATTTTGAAAGCCTTGATATTTTTAAAACTTTCCTAATAAAAAAATTGATGTTTGGAATGAATAAAAATGAAATAAAGTATTTTCATTTTGTTTCGCTGATAAAATATTATCATGTCGATGGTTAAAAGGGAAGATTTTATGAATTAACATTAGGAGGAAGAAAGGGATTAAAAATAACATTATTTTAGATGACTGGACTCCCATATTAAATTTATGAAAGATAAAGTGAATCAATTCCAAATGGAAAGCCCTCATAAATACTATAGTACACATCATGAAACTTGTGAAACCAAATGAATTAATATAAGAAGAATGATGAATGTGGACTAAAATTGGAACTAAATTCACGTAATGTACCCCAATAGTTATTTTTTTAATATTCTTATGACTTTAGGGTACTTCAATGAAATTGATTTCTAGTTTTGGTCCCCCGTTTAGAAGTTCCCATTAGATGAATTGTATTTATTTTCAATATGATCAATATGTGATTAATACAAGGAATTGATCATGTTTGGTGGAATTTTATGAATACATACTAAATTCATATCTAATGATTGTAGAAATGATATTTATATTTAAGTCACATTCTAATGAATTTAAATATAACATATTGTTTACAACATGGAGAATGAAGAATGTATATATTTAGAATCCATCCATATGCAATTTTTTTATAAAAAAAGAAATTGATAATTACACTTGGATGATGAATTATTTGATTGAGAATCATGACTATGGAGTTATATTGGTTTGAGATTATTGTATAAGTACTTTTTAGAAGATACTCAAAAAGTTTCCAAATCGGGACAGCCATAGGAACTAGATCATTCCCAACCACCAGAGGTGGATACATGAGCTATCATGACCACACATAGCTATCCCAAGCATCTAGGATGAGGAACACAGTGAGTCTAGATCATACAAAGGTGTTAGGAACACACACATATAGGGTCATGGGTCAACGCAATTAGAAAACTCTAGTGCTTATCCTCCATGTGGGGGGAAACATGGGAGTCCTTTAGAGATCACCAAAACCCATAAGGATTTAATTAAGTCTATGGGTAGTTGTTGGGATTATTAAGCATTGAACAGTTATTATATGTATGATACAGTATTCCTCTTTAAAAGAAATTTTCTCATTTTTCATTTAAACACATAGATATATTGAGTGGGTGCACTAATTCAACCAATACGACAAAGTTTAAATTCATCATCATCACCACAGAGCATGTTTCATTTTTACGGAGGTTTAAACAATAATTGAGTTCATGAGGAACATTAAAACTACCAAGAGAAATTGAAGCAATATTGGAAGTAAAAAAAGTAAACAAAGGCACAAGGACTATAAGGTCTCTAGGTGATTTTATGACTTTGTCAAGCTATCGTAAGGTAGAAGGATTAAGTCTCTCATGTTGTTTCCAAACTATGAAGACATTATGAGAGGCCTCCATGAGAGAGGATGAGCTTGTGAGCATTTGGAACATGAAAAAGGAGAAATTAAAAAATATCTCAATATTGTTACATGTTGAAGAAAGTAAATAATGAACCAAACAATAATTTGTGAATGCGTGATGAGTATGAAGGGATGGTTTAATGATGAGGATGGTTCTAGATGAAGTCCATAAAATTATGTGATATTAGTATGTGGTGTAGGGTTATTTTATGAAAAGGTATCATGGTAATTCATGCTGTTTGAGTGGTGGATTCATGCATGCAAGAATTTAGTGAGGCATCATTATTCACGAAGCCACTTGAGTATGAACAATTAAGCATTATTTTTAGATTGATCAAAGGAAAGGGTTGTTTATAAGAGATTATAAATACCCACCTTGATCACATATTCAATTGATAATCACTTTGAGAAGAACATAACTTCTTAAGAAGGGTTCATCAGGAGAAGTTCCATTCAATTCATATAAACTTCTAATAGTTTACAAAGAAGTTTTGAGTATACAAGGTTGTTAACCACACATATCATAAGCATAACTATAATAGTAAATGTGAATAGAGAAGGTGTGGGATGCTTACCCATTGCACATAGTGAAGGTGCATTCCATGTACTTGGTGTGCGAGGTGTAGGTGTAGGTGACTACTCATTGCATGAAGGTGAAGCTAATGACTATGTGGTACATGTGTAGAGGAGGAGGTTCAATTTTAAAATTGGGTGTGTTGTCTTTCTAAGGGTGTATTAATTTTCATGAAAACCTGTTGAACAGGGAACATAGTTGATAAGAGAATCTATGAAAAGATACACAATTATATTATAGAGAGAGTGTTAGGTCCACTAGGCTGAATACCCTGAGAGGGGGGGTGAATCAGGGTATGACTAATTAAAAATTAAAGCCCTTTCTGATCTTGTTTGTCTGTTAAGCAAAACACTCTTCTCTCTCTTTCCTGCTGCACAATATAAACAGAAAGTAAAGCAAGCACAGGACACAACAATTTTACTTGGTTCACCGCTAAGGGCTACGTCCAAGGAGGATACGCCGACAGGTTGCCGGTCGTACCAAGTCCACTAAACTTCACTAGCTGCGGATTACAATGTTCGGGCTAGATCACTTCTATGCCCAGGCTCACTACCTATACAATGTTTAGGGTCAGCTCACTGCTTTCCCAAGGGTCACTCCCTGTTTCTCTCTCTCTGGCTCACTGCCGGTGGAGAGGATCACCTTCTTCCTCTTCCTAAGCTCACTGCTCTTGGAAGGGATTCACTCACAGTTTATAGACCTGTAGGTCTCTTCATTTTCATGAAGGAATGCATCTTCCTCTGTATGTAGATGCTCTGTTGAAGTCCAACTTTCACCCGCAGATGAATCTCACTTTGCACCGGATGTACCGGGCAACCTCAATTTTTACGCGCAACCCTTATGGTGCCTTGCGCGCAATTTCTATGATTTGCGCGAAATTCCTTTTTCGCGCAATCTCCAAATATTACGCGCAGCCTCGAAACTGCCTTGCGCGCAATTCACTGATTTTGCGCGAAATCCACTTTTCGCGCAATCTTCCTTTTACACGCCAACACCAAGTTTCTGCGCAGCCTTTGCTTTTCGCGCAATCTGACTTTACGCGCAAACTTTAAGTTTACGCGCAACACCCTTTCTAACTTCAATTTCGCGCACCAGAGCTCGGGTATTTTCTATGTCTTGAACTCTTCTGAATGGAGGAGGGTCACTTCATATTTATAGGCAAAATCAATCCCGCGCGAAAAACCCTCCTTGAGCGCGTAATCCGCTTTGATATTCCGCGCACAAACATTTTCCGCGCACTGCTCCATAATTTCGCGCACCTCATGCCTTTGCCATTTTACGAGCTTCGGACCTCGTAACACCTCTTGCGCGAAATACTTCATCCGCTATTTCGCGCACCACTTCAATTTTCCGCGCACGCCTCCAAAATTTCGCGCGCCTCATGCCTTTACCGATTTTCAAGCTTTCGGCCTTGAAACATCTTTTGCGCGAAATACAATTTCGTGCAACCCGCTGTTTTGCGCGCCACACTTCAAGATTTCGCGCAACCCTCTAGTTTTGTGCGCCACGCTTAATTTTTCCGCACACCTCCTTCATTTCTCTCTCCTCAACCTTCGCCAACAACATATCACTCCATTTTCCATTGGCGATTTTCAGGCCCAAAAATTTGGCAAACACTGGAAAACGGTGCCACCTTGTACTGCTCTTTTGTACCGCCTCCAGATCGTCCTTTCCTTTGTCAAAGTTCTTTGTCAACATGGAATGTCAACAACTTCTCGGGAACTCGACAATTCTCCATGGAAACCTGCTTTGTCAACAAACACAATCAACCCAAAAATGCTGCAATGTTACCTTGAGGGATTTTTGCCCAACAGAGAGAATATATTGAATCCACACAAACATTAAAAGAGAAGACTACTTTTCTGCCCAAGTTTTTAGTGAACCAAGTAGGCCCATATAATTTAAGATCTAGAGTGAGTTTCAAGAAAAGTAGACCCATTGAAGTGGTAATTGAATTTTTGGAAGAATATACAGGAACTAGACATGTTGATATATCCTTATCGCGGAGGGATATCATTTTAAAAGGGTTACTGATGTGAATTGGATATAATTGAGATATTTATATTATAGGATTAAATCTAAAGAAGGATCATGTGATTGGGGTGTCCAAAAAATCATTGGAGGATAGAAATTGGGGTGTATAACCGATTTTATAGGAGGAGTTTTGTAAATAGGGTGTATAACCACTTGAAAGAGGATTATAGTTGGTGTGTCTAACCAACTACTATTGTATCCACTTTTGGTTATAGTGAAGAATCCTTGTTTTGGAGTTTGACCAACATGGAAAGGAGTATAGTCTTATGTTGAACCATATAAATACCATGTTATTATATATATATATATATATATATCTAATTCATTATGCATATGAGGTGAGGCCATGAGTTTTTACTGAGTGGATCGAGAATCTTAACAATTTCAATAGAATTAATTTAAAGGGAAAATTTATAAAAAGAGACCATTAATTCACCCACATCTCAGTGGCTCACCGAACATGGGCTCTACACATTGAAATTATCTCATTAAATTACTATAATGAAGGGAGGAAAAAATGTAAGAAGGTGATGGGATGGATATAATAGGAATTATCTCATATCTGTCATCAACAAGTTGCCCATTAAAAAGAAAAATAAGTAGATTTCTTTTATATTACCCATCAAGAAGGATTTTGGATGATGGGTGTAAAATCTGGTAAGTCCTATATTCCAGATGTAAGGATTTTGTGGTGTTGATTATTCCCAAACATAAAATGAAATAAAGATATGTAGTTAGATATTTCATAATTTCACTGTTATCTTGAAGAGGATGACATGAATCCTTTTCTTCCAAATCATCAACACATGGGTCATGGTTATCATATTTTTTCCCTTCTTTGATTGATGATATTTTATCCTAGACTCTAAAATTTTATCCTGGATAGAAAATATAAAATAATAATATGATTTCTTCAAACATATAAAGAGAGGATGAGGGTGATTTAACTCAAATAGAGATATTGACTCCAATGAAATGAAACCTGAGTAGAAAACTAGGATCACATGGTAGAGGACTATTGTCTCCTCATTAATACATAGTCTCTATGTCCTCATATTCGTTTTTATTCATGAATGAATCCATTTGAATTCATTATTCATAATATTGAGAATCTATATTACATTTACTAATGATATGAATCATTAAATTTTGATTTTGTGAGTGATAGATACAAACAAGGGTTCATGGAGCTCCATCGATTGATCCTTAGAAATGGACCAATAATTTTTCAAGGTCTAATAATAATTATTGGAAGGTATAATCATTAAATAATGTTTCATTATTTCTTATTTTTTAGAAGGCCCAATCATTTTCATTTATCAACAAGACCAACAAAATTACAATGAATTTAAGTTATTTACATAAATGTATTCCTTGGACTTTAAAAAAGTTGAAAATGGATTTTCATATAGTTCTAAATTGTTATAAATTATTTTTAATTTCATAATTTTCCATATATGAGGGGTATCCATGACATTAATTCCCAACACCAATATTTGATTTTCTAATATTACACAATTACACAATTAATTATTATTAGAAAATTAGATAGACTTCGAGCTCGAATTAGGCAACCAACATTGATGCCCTCATCTCCTTGTAACTTCAAAAAAAATTAATAATTTTTAAAATAAAAATAATTACTAATATTACTACTACTAATAATTACTAATATTTAAATGGATTCTCAAACTATTAAAAGTAAATAAATTTGTAGCTCCAAATCAAGGAGTGTATGTTATCATTGTAGCGAGGGGATTGATTTTAAATGATGAATTGAATTTTTTTGGTTATTGTTAGGATATTAAGATCATGAATTTAATGTCAGAATGAAAGAATTATAAAATGACATTGGGGAGGGGAATGTACATATTAGTGGGGGAGGAGGGATTTTAAAGTACCATTTGCATCAAATATTTAATGCATAATAACTATTTTAAGTTTTCTATTGATAAAATAGATGTATATTAAACATGGTTATTCAATAAATATAATAGAGAAGAATGGTTTATTTTTTACTTTGAAAAATAAATTTGAGTTCAGGTTACCAATAAGATGTATCTGAATCCGATCTGATTAATTATCGATTTTTTATTTGATACTTGAACCCAATCTAAACATGGATTATATGTATCCAAAATAGAATAAATTAGTCCAGGTATGACTGGGTATCCGGTTATTGGGAACCCATTAAAATATCTAATAATTACAGACATTTAAAATAAATAATTAATAATATTTAAAATAGGAATTAAAAATATTAAAAATATTAAAAATGATAAGAATTAATAATATTTGTAACAAATAACTAGTAACTAAATATATATTTTAAATACATAAAATTAATTTTTAAATAATAATTATAAATAATTATGAATTAATTAATAATTAATTAGTTAACTATAAATATTATTAAATAGTAATTAATATTTATTATTAATTAATATAATTAATTTTTAATAAAGATTATGTAACTACAGAATAAATATTAATTAGTAATTATTAATTTTTAATAGTAATTATTAAAAATGAATTATTATTTAGTTATTAATAATATTATTAATCAGTAATTAGTAATTATTAATATTTCTTAGTAATTAATTAGTAATTAGTATTATTAATTAGATATTAATTATTAATTAATATTATTAAATAGTAAATAATTGGTAATTAATAATTATTAATATTTATTAGTAATTATTAATTGTTAATTATTATTTAGTTACTAATTAATTAATGTATATTCATAATTATTATTAAACAATCACTAATAGATATTGCAAATTATTATTTAGTTACTAAATAATAATAATAATAATAATTTGGTAATTAATTAATAACTATTAATCAGTAATAAACATAACAAAATTAACTATTATTTATTATTAATAATTACTAATAAATATTAAATAATAATGATTATTAATAAATAATAGTAACTATTTAATAATTATTACTAATTATTATAAGATTTTAAATTTTTAATTAAAAAATAAATAATTAGTAATTAGTTAATAATTGATAATAAATAATAAATAATAATTACAACTAGTTAGTTAATTAATTAGTAATTAGTAATTACAAAATAATAATTATTAATAATTGCTATCTAAATAAAAATTATAAATATTTATGATCAATTGTTTAATCATATTTATTTTAAGTATTATAAATTATTATTTTAAATATTAGTAATTATTTATTATTAGTATAAGCAATTATTATAGATGGAAATGGATACCCCATAACCGGGTATCCAATCCCACCCCACCTAATTTCATCAGGTTGAGATAATTGTAATCAAGGTTTCAATCATGATCAGATATTAAATAAATAACCGATTATTATTCGGTTAATATTCATACACCTCTTATAGGGTACCCGAACTCAAATATATCTATTAAAATAAAAAACCATTATTCTTCTTTATATTTATTGAATAATCATATTTAATGAAATACATACAGTTAGTTAATATAAAGCTTAAGAAATTCATTATGAATTCAATATCTGATGCGAGTGGCACTTTCAAACCCCTCCTCCCCCATTTTTATCCAAACACCATTCCTCAATATCATTTTACAATTCTCTCAAGCCACCATTAAATGTATGATGTGAAAATTCTTCTTAAGTATTAAATTATTAGTCAATTCATCATTTAAAATACCCCTACTATAATGGCAATACACACTCCATGATATGGCATATCAAATTTATTTATTTATAATAATTTGATAATATAATTAAATATTAGTAATTATTATTAATAGTAAAATTAGTTGTTGGTGAATAACACACAGAAACACCCCAATATAAACATGATGATCTCACGTAGATTAATTACTTCTAAGGAATAATGAATTTGAAATTTGACTATAAAGGAACAGATCCTTAAGCTTGTTCCTTTTCATGTTTTTGAGCTCTGTGGGGCTAAGAGGAATCCTAGTGAAGGATCTGTGGAGTTTGGGAGCAAGAATATAGAAGAAGGAGAAGTTCATGATGTGAATTGTAGTTTATGATGTGGGAGTTCAGTTTGTATCCTGAATAGGGATTCATGACATGGGAAGGGAAATTTATAGGGTGTGATTCAAATCGGGAAATGTCGGTTCATGACATGAAAGGGTGGATGATCATATTTGATGAATCTATACATGAAAAATCATGACATGAACATGAAGTCAAATATGTGAATTAATCTAGTTAGTTCGTTGTGATGTGTTTTTTAATGAGTCTTAAACTCGGGCCATTCATGATGTGTATTACCCATTCACACCTAGAATCTATATCTCATAGTGTTCTGATAAACCTAATCGCACCCAATGTTTTATGATAAACCATCAAATTCTCTCCCAACACTATATGGATATAGGTTCTTCTTTGTATCATTATCAATACATTTCGATAGGGATTGATCCCTGAAATCATATTCTTGATCTATGGTAATCCAAGGTGATTTTTCCCTCTATCTCATTTAGTTTATTCTCTGATAAGTGTTGTTTACCTCATGTTTTATCTTTCTATTCTATGGAGGATGATCTCCTTTTTTCTCATGGATTTATTTGATGTTTGTTCACACAGTTTTGGTGTGGAATTCTTATGGGCCTATACCTTCCTTTTAGAAGAGGTGATCAAAGGTTTTTGCTTGTTGTTCTATTCTTATTAAATAATTCTGAAAGGATTGAGGTATATAATTCATTACTTCTACTTGTTTTTTTCATGAAATGGTTAAGTTATCATTATTTAGAAAACTATGTGATGATGGAATTATACATAATAATAAATAAACCAAATTAATTAAAATTTTTCATTTATGGTTGTAGATATTGCATGTGCTTCCACTAAGTTAATTATTTACCTCTTATTTTACTAGATTTTGTGCTAACTATGTGTATGGTTTGATTAGAAGGTTTTTTATTCATGGGATTATCATATAAATTTTATGAGAATATTTAATAATGTAAATATGGTAATGTTGTTGGTTGAACAATTAAATAGTCATATTTATTGAATCCATTGATTCTTATAATTTTATAGGAATCAAGTGTTTCCTGATTTGTGTTTAATGAAAATTGTTCTTCCATATGTTAAGGGAATTTGTTAAAGAACATGAAACAAAAAATGATTGTTTTTGATAATAATAAAGTGGCATATAATGGAATTGTTCTTCATTAAATTTTATTAAAACCGGAAGTTCTTCTTGTGAGAATGATTAAATAATTATAGATTTTAATAGCTGATGACTTAGGTTTCCCATTCTTATAAATGGTGATAAAAGAATCAGTTAAGTAATGATAGAAAACAACCTATTTTTTTGATAGTGATAAATTTTTGGGGTTAATCATGACTATTTTCTTATAAAGGATGAATGCCTTCCTTTTTGGTCCTAGTTGACCTGTTAACTTTGTTTGTTGTTTCCTTTCTTCCTTGTGTGTTTCTCATATGTGATTCTTGCAATGCGATATGATGTGAGCTTGGGATGAATAATGGTTTGGCGATATATGGGTAGAGAGGTTCAGGTTTTTGGTAGCAGTTAACACCAGTGATGGAGAGATAAATTCATGGTGATACACATGGTGGTTTCAAGAATGAAACTGCGATTGGTGTAATGGGTTGCAGATGGACTTACTTTTTTTTTCTATTGATAGATGGATTCCTTCTTAATAATGTTCTGATCTAAAGGTCATATGGACATGTTTCTTGTTTACCTGTTTTCCATTCCCCACCTCTTAAATTAGTTTGTTATTCTAGGTTTATTCACCTCTTTCATGTTAGATTATTAGTTTTATAAGATTTCCTTGAATCATGGAATTATAATAAATAATAAATGTTTAAACTCATTGAGTTGGTGCTTGAATGGAATCTAAATGTTGATAATCTTGCAGAACAATGGAATTAGTTGGACTATGCATGTAGGGAATGGAATTCATTTGGTTGTTAGCGAAATGTAAAATGGAATAATTTTAATTAATTAATAATAGATTAATTAATGTATATTGAAATATTAAAAGAGAATAGTTAATTAAATAAAGCCCCTTGAATGATTGTGTTCTTATATTATATGTAGTTCATAGAAGCTGCAACTAGGTGTCTGAGAGATGATGGATATAGTTAAGCCTAAGACTAGAATAATGTCCATAGTGTAGTAATTATCTATATTATATCCCACATGTTCTGTGTTATCAAATGATACCCCTCCCATTTCCATAGGGAGGTTGACATCCATTTGACTCTAAGAGGTTGTTTCCCCAAATACCGAGGTTGGTGGCGATTGAATAGCTAACTATCCCCTCTACCCACAATCTCTTATATTAGTAGTATTATATTAATGGTATGCATGGTTATTGTATTTCCCATATATGTGTGTAGGGTTGTAATAGGTTTTTGTTTTTTCAAACACATGTATCTCCAGATATAGTATCATATAGATTATTATAGGTATGGCGTGAATAGGATATGATGACTTGAGGTATAATACATGACACACATGCTATGGTGGCTCCCAAAAACTACTCAGTGACAATATGGATATGTGGCAAGGGACGATGAAGTGATGTGATTCATGTGGTGAATGATACATGATGATGAGATGTTGTGATGTGCATGGTGCATGATATGATAATTTATCCCATGTATCTTTGGTATATCTTACTTTTTAAGAGAGGTGGTTTAGGGCATGAAACATTAGGATAGATCTAAAAACTAGTGGGGAAGTGGTGGTGGGGTACCTTATTTTATTATTATATTATATGTTAAATAGTATGGGATACTTAGAGAGAGATATCCATGGTGAGGTTTAGAACTTATCATACCTTTTTAGGTGACGGGTGAGCTTCACTTGTTGTTCACTAGGCTGTAACATGTTTTCTTTATGATTTTCATGATAGGATATAGGGAGGATAATACTATGTACACATTTTATTCTCACTTTTGTATATATAAAAAGTTACTCAAGTCTACAGGATCTAGTTGGTGATTATGATGGAAATTACTAGCTCGTAGAGGTTATTTCAGAGCTATTTGGGCTACACAGTTACTTCTGATGATTTTATTTCAGTATATATGGTTTCCATTTTAAATGTTTAGTATTATAAAATTACAAGAATGCATGAGGGATATTTTATTTTTTATTCAGTAGGAGTTTCTGAGTGTTTCTATCTTATCTCTCCCTTTTCTAAATCATTGCGGGTAATGCCTTCCATATGTGTGTACAGTCTACCCCTAGTGATTTTCAGTAACCCATGGCCTATTGGAGGTGGGATTCAAGAATCATTATCTCCCTTTTATCTTTAACAACATAAGAGGTGTAAAATTTGGGGGGGGAGGTCATGAAAGAGTGGTATCAAAGGTTTAGTTTAATGGATAAGATGGAGTTCAGAGGTCGGAATAGGAAAGGATGAAATGGGTTGGTATGAATATAGTGTAAGATAAGTTTAGTAATCAATGTAAACAAGAGAGACTAGATGATTCATGAGTATTTATCTATCTATTATTATATAGTTATTCAAAGGAGATAATACAAGAGACCAAATATAATGAGAACAAATCAACACGAGGCTTAGGGGGGTATAAAATAATGGAGACTAAGGGAATCCTCATGAATTAAATTCACTCCCTCAGGCTTCAAGGAGTTTACATTGGGAAGGAAGGCGACATCAGAGCCAGGGGTGGAAAGGGAATCCAGGTGATCCACAACTTTATTCCCCTCTCTCCAAGTGTGTGTAATTTGGATTTTTCTCATCATGATTTCTTTAAATCTCTTAATGATGCACATGATAGACCATGGTATGGAGCCTCTATCCAGCCAGGAGTCATGGATGATCCTCGAGTCAGTTTCCATGTGGAAGATATCTATATTTCAATTCTTACATAGATTGAGCTCAGTGAGAAGTTCCTTCTCCTCCTCTTGAAGAGCGTTTCAATTTCCAAGATGGGTTGTGAATGCTAGGATCACACTCCCTTCTGAGGTATGGACCACTCCTCCTACCTGCATGATACCTGAGATGCATGAGCCATCTGGTTGTAGAGTAGATATTCAAGAAATAATCATGCATCATTTTTCTTGTTCCTATTTTTTAAATTGTCATCCCTTTTGATTAGGATGAACCATAAATAAAAAATCAATTAAATAGATATTAAATTTTCCATATTCTATGTTTACGAGTCCCTGCCATTTTTTTATTTGGAGGTATGGCTCCAGGATGAAATCCTTATCAAGTTCACTTTAAATATGTTTAGTATAATTTTCCAATATATCATTACAGAGTAGAGGGAAATGACATTGATACTAAGAGGAGGGAACTCTAAGAGTTTTAGCACCAGAGTTTGTAGAAATTTGTGGGCTCCATATTAGACTCAGTTATAGAGGACTAGTTGGAAGAGGTGAAGATAAAATTTAGTGCAATAATTGATTAAAAGTATCACTAGTCTTTGTTGGTGGTAATGATGTTTCATGAAGCCATGATTTAGTGGTGTTTCTTATTTACTTGGGGATTGTGAGGAGTTAATGGTCTCGTGGGAGAACTTACATGGCCAGTTATGGGTAGTGTTTCTTTCTTTGAACACAAAAGTTTCCAGTCTTCAGGAGTTTCTTACCCTTCGATAGGGAATTTCAAGCATGTAGAAGAACAAGATCAATTTATGGAACCTTTACCATTATTATTTACACCTGTTTCTAGATGAGGAGTTCAGAGTGAGGAATTTAGAGGAGTCTTTTCATATAGAGGTCCATCACATGTTACCTGGTTTATTCTGTCAATGTATCTCAGGGTGGTGGTGAGAATAGAGGTCATTAAGAGGAAATTTTCCCGAACATTATCATCTTGTGAGGGGTGTCTTTAGGATTATTCATGTTGTAGAGCTACAGTCTGGGTTTCCCAATTTCATGAAAAATGATCATTCAGACAACCATTGGTAGCTCTTTATCGCTCATTAGCTCGTTTCACCAAAGGTGGTGGATCTTAAGACCCTTCCAAAGAATCAGAGATATGATTTTCTTGTGGAATATAAGTTCATTAATGGAGAGAGTGTATGAAATTTTTGAATTGGTAGTATGTAGTAGGTGTTCTACATAAGGTTTCTATATTGAGGACGTTTCATATGAGGCAGTGACAATAGGTTGATCTAGATTTGGTCAGTAGAGACGAGATGCAGTAGACTAAAAAAAATCACAAGTTTTCCCCCGACCAAGAGAGGAGTGAACTGCTAGGGGGTAGTCATCATTTGGTTCAGAGGGTTCATGGACCGGGTTATGGTGAAACCAATACTTTAGAGTTTCCAATTTTAGGCAAGACAAATTTTGTTTGAGGTACTATTTTTTGTTTTATAATTGGGTTATTGATTTTATTAAATCAGGAGCTATAAAATCCTTCATATCACATGAATTAGACCATGCTTTGGGACATGAAGTAGAGAGGATTCCAGTTCCCTTGGAGTTGACTACACCATTTGGAGGTCAAGCTTATATGTATGATGTCTACAAATAATTTGAGCCAGTGTTGGGGTAGAATCAATCTTAGGGAGAGGTCCTATGTTTATAGATACAACTATCATAAATCATCCTCAGTATGGACTAAATTAATTCTATGTTACATATTTTGGATTTAGTCTAGAGATATATTATGTTTTACGACACTGATGGAGAGCGTACCATGTTCATTAGAGAGTGGGACCCTTGTATAGGTTAGAGGTTGTTCCATCTTTATCTTATTTTATGGCCAAGATGATGTTGAGTTCTTTAGAGGTTCTGTGGATAATGTTTCCCATGGTTGTGGAAGAGTACCCTAATGTCTTCTTTAATGAGGTTGTAACATTACCCCCTCAATGGTAGGTTGATTTTGAAAGAAATCTATGACTAGGAGGTTCTCTTATATCAATGTGTCTGTATAGGATAAAGCATTATGAGCCATGAGAGCTGTGGGTATAGATTAATGATATTTTGTAGTGAGGTTTTGTTCGATTAAGTGTTTACCTTGGGGTGATCTAGTTCTATTTTTAAAAAAGTGATGAAAATCTACCTGTCTGTTTCAATTATCATCACTTAAACTAGGTGAAATTGAAGAACCACTATTCTATTTCATAGATTGATTACTTATTCAATCAACATAAAAGAGATAATTACTTCTCAAATATTGACCTATGGTCAGGATATCATTAGATATAGGTAAAAATAAGGTTATTTTTTAGACGACATTCTGTTGTCATTATGGGAATTACAAGTTTTTTTTATTCCATTCAGTGTGATAAATTCTCAATCCATGTTCATGGGTTTTAAAAATGTAGGGTGTAGAGAGTTTATGGATCAATTAATGGTTGTTTTTATTGATGACATCCTTATGTACTCCATGTATGAAGAGGAGAATGCAAATTATTTACATGCTATTTTGGGATTTCTTCACCATCAATAGTTATTTATAAAGTAGTAAAAGTGTGAGTTTTGGGATTATTAATTTCATTTCTCAAGGCATGTCATTTCCCAATGCCGTTTAGTTGTGGATCCTTTGAAGATCTAGGTGGTCAATTCTTGGATAAACCATATAAAATTGTAGAAGTGTGGAATTTCCTTGGTATTATAAGATTTTATAGGAGGTTGTTGCTAATTTTTCTTTATTTGTGACTCCTCTAATAACCAAGACTATAAAGAATCAAGCGCTCTTGTGGACTGATCAATGTCAGGTAGCATTTGAGTACCTCAAGGAGAAGTTAGTTAGCACTTCTATTCTTCATTTTCTAAAAGGATTATATTTTAATATTTTCTATAATTCTTCACATATTGGTATTTCCCATGTTTTTATGCATAATAAATTATTATTTCATATAGTTCTCAATAGTTACATCCCCTTGAGTGTAACTATTCAACCCATGATCTTGAATTGGCAGCAATATTATTTCCCTTAAAGTTGTGGTGAAATTACCTTATCAGAGATAATATTTTGCATTTTACCGATAACAAGATCTCAGGGTATGTCTTCTATCATTGTGAATAAAAATTATAATCGTGATGGTTGATTGAAATATTGAGAGATTATGACACCATGATTTAATATACACTAGGAAAGCGTTATTTTGTAGTTTATTCACTAAGAAGGAAGTCACCTAGTGATTCCATGCATGAATCTAGATATTCCTAGAGGGTAATGGAAGGGATGACACTGATGCCTCTAGATATGGGAGAGGTTGGTGGAATCGACTGACTTTTTCATATAACAGTGCATTCATATTTTTTATAGAAGGTGGATGAGTCCCAACTAGGGGATTCTGAGGTGGAGTTCAGTAGAGATCGGGTTATCTTTGGTGACACCCCATATTGTTGGTTTATAAATGAAAAACAATAGTTGTTGTCATAGGGGATGCTTTCAATCCATGTGGAGATGCATAAAGTTGTTCTATGTGAGTTCCATATCTCACCCTTGGTGGTATATCCTTACGTGAAAAAGATCTACCATGCTCTGGGAGGTTAGTTTTGGAGGCTTATATTGAAGGGTTTAGATGTATAATTGTTTTCTCAATGTTTGGTCTTGTAGAAGGTTAAGTCCAAGCATACTATTCCAGGTGGTTTTCTCCATCCATTGGATGTTCCTTAGTGGATTTGGGAGGACATATTGATGGAATTCATAACATGTTTACCTTGATCTCATGAATTATTTTATTCTATATGGGTTTTAGTGTATTGTTTGATAAAATTGACTCACTTATTAGTGATTAAGGAGTTTAAATTATGAGAGGTTTTATCGAGAAAACACAATGATGAGGTGGTGAGAATCCACAAAATCCTAAGGACTTTCATCACTTATCCTAATCCTTGTTTTTCCTCTAGGGTATTGAGATGTATCCAACATGATTATGGCTCTCAGTTATTTATTAACACTTCTTTCCATATATATATGAAAAATTATACAGAACAGGGTATTCCAACTCATGAAGAAATTGTTTGTACTTGTGTCATGGATTTTGGAGGTTCTTGGATGAGGCACCTACCTATAGTCATTTTTAGAATAAAAATTGTTTTCACTCAATCATTGGTATAGAACCATTTAAATATTTATATGACCAACCATTATATTATCCATTATAATGAAATGGGGTTGATGAGTTATAAATTCTTGGGTTGAAACCAGTTCATAGAATGATGGATATGGTATATGTTATTTGTGAGAGGATGGAGGTAGTTAAGGATCCTCAAAATTCCTATATTGATCAAAGGAGGAAACCTCTAAAATATGATGTTGGATATCATGTGTTCCTAATGTTGAATCCTTATTGTGGGAAGTGATGGTTTAGACACGGGAGTATGATTTATCCCCATTTTATTGAGAATTTAGTGGTGTGGGATCATGTTTGTGAAGTTGCGCAACAAATAGAACTTCCCCCATAGACGATATAGATACATGATGTCTTCTATATGTCACAAATTATTTATTTTGTTCAAGAAAAATATCACAAAATCTATTAGGGTGAGATCTAAATTGACGATGATGTGATCTTCAAGGAGAGGCTAATTGATATTTAGGATAGATTGAAGAAGGTATTATGTGGGCATGTCATTGTTTTAGTTTGTGTCTTTTTGTGGAATGGTAGTGTGGAGGATAGAAATTGGGATTATTATTCATAGATACATGATCATTACACATAGTTTTTTATGTTTATATATTCTTTTGTATTGGTGTTTTATGGTTGTTAACCATTATTATGTTAATGAGATAGTTTTCTCTTCAATGATTCTTTTTTGTGGCCTTTCTCTTATTTTAGTGGGTCTTCCAAGATGGGTGTTTAGGGGATGGTTGTTAGTTTTTCATATTTTTATACTCTATTTATCTGAGTGAGGTGGCTAAGCTCCAATGACGTTGATATTATTGAGAATTATATCACGAGGTGGATATTTGTGTGACCCCTTTTCTTATCATTCTCTCTGAGTTGGGATTAAGTTCTTTAGAATGATAATTTTTCAAGAGGTACTTGTTTTAATGTCCTAGATCATTCTAGATCAATCCATTGAATGTATCCATGGTCTACGGTTCGTCTAGGAAGCCTAGAGAAGGATCTGTGAATTATGGGAGCTTGAATTTGGAAGCAGGAAATGTTAACAATGTAAAATGTAGTTCATGACCTAATTGTTTGGTTCATGGCTTGAATAGAAATTCATAGCTTGAGAAGAACAAACTACATGGTGTGATTCATGATGTGAATCAATTTTTCACAATGTGAATCGATGAAAGATCCAATTTGATGAATCTATCCCCCATAACTCAATATGTGAAAATGATGTTCAAGATATGAATTGATATACATTTATTGTAATTAGTCGATGCTTTTTTTAGTGAGTCTTAAAACTCTGGTCATTCACAACATGAAATACACATTCACGACCTAAATATATATAGGGTAGTACTCCAATAAATATAATCGCACCTTAGTTTTTTGAGAAACTATCCAATTCTCTCCCAACACCATGTTTCAATAGGTTCTTCATTAGGGTGTTCTAAATCCATTTTGATAGGGATTGATCCCTAATTTCATATGTTTGATCTATGGTGTTATGACGTTAGTTTTCCCTATTTATTTTGGAGTTTCGTCTCTAATAATTTTTTTCTCTACTATTTTATATTTTCAATCATTAAAGGATGATGTAAATTGATCTCATGGATCCATTTGATGTTTTTTGGTGCATTTTTGGTGTGGAATTATTGTGGGGCTTCAGTTTCTTTATAGGAGTGGCTATTAAAGGCATGTGCTATTTTTTCATTAAATTTCAAGAAATTTGAAAACATTGAGGTATGAGATTCAATGATTCTTATTTTTTATTTTATATGAAATCGTAATGTTATTAGGATTTAAATGTTTCGGTGAAGTGGTAATTAACTATAATAAAGATTAAAATTGATTAGTTAACGAATTGTATTATGGTTGTATTAATTGGACGCGTTTCCATCGTGATAACAATTTTCCTCCTATTTTACTAGAGAGTGTGCTATATATGTTTATTATTTGATTATAATGTTTTTTATTATTGGTTTTAGTAGGTTAATTTGATAAAGATCCTTATGAACATAAATATGGTAATTTTGTTGGATAAATAATTAAATAGTCATGTTTTTTTAATCCTTTAATTCTTATAATTTTATAGAAATAAATTATTCATGGTGAATGTTTAATTGAAATAATTCTCCCATTTATTAATGAAATTGGATAAATAATATAAAGATAAAAATGTTTTTATTGATAATAATAATTTTTTTCTTAATGGAATTGTTCTTCCTTAATGTTTGTTGAAAGTGGATGTTATAATTCATAGCATGTTTAAATAATTTATAGACTTTATTATTTTATACCTTATGTTTCCTATGGTTGTAACCTAAAATAAATGAATTGGTCAATTCAGGATAGTAAAGAACTAATTTTATAATAAATATAATTTTTTGGGAATGAGAATTCTTATCTTCTTGTAAAGATTTCATTCCTTGGGTTTTATGGACCGAATGCCATGTTTAATATGTTTTTTGTTTCTTTACTACCTTGTATATTACACTAATGTGATCCTTATGATGCTACGTGATGTGATATTGGGAGAAATACTGGTTTGCTAAGATATGGGAAGGGATACCTAGGTCTATGGATATAGTTGACACATGAGATAGTGGGAAAGAATTATGATGGTACTAATGGATCCTATCACTATCAAAACATAATTAACATCAAAGGATGTAATCATAGATAAAAATTTCATTAAAATAATCACATGAATATTTCCTGAGAAAAACACCCTTATCATTTTATAATCAATTATTTAAAATATAAAAATATTCCAAATGTTAATAAATAAATTCGTTTAAAACAAACTTGTAAACTTTTAATGTAATCCTTAAAGCATTGACTGTTCATGATGGTGGGAATTTCCATTCATGCTGAGTATATTAAAATAAATACTCCTTTCACATTTTCAGTAAATTATAAAATGTAACATTCTTGGAAAATGAAAAGAATATTTTTTTAAAAGTAAAACTTCGGATAATGGATTTAAATAGCTAGTGGATAAGTATATTTTTTATGAAAATTTTTAAAGAAAACATAGACATGCAAGAAAAATGATTTTTAGCCAGATAGTAAAACATAATCAGGTTTCCAAGAAAAGTATTTTTATCTCTTGAGAACCTAAAGTGAGTAAAATGAAATGAAAACAAGTATTATTTAGAAATAAAAAAAGGATAATAAAATTAAATTAATTTATTAGATATGTATCACATAGTTTACTCAATGGAAATTCAAGCATAAACAATCCTAATTAAAATAGAATTGAAAGATAAATCCCTTAAATCAAGTCTCACCTTTAATATTTCACATATGAACCTCATGTATAATAAATATAGATATATTATAAATTTATTTTAGTACCATACTCATATATATTATACAATATTAATTTAATTATGATATATTATCACCCATTTGTTAATAAATTTTTATTAAAAGAATTTTTCTCTGCGATAATTGCTTTGTTTTTCTTACTTGTTTTGGTTCTAAAATCCCAATCCCTACACATTGATCATGGTTCCACAATCTATATAATGTTAATTATGATATAAATATATTAAATATAAATTATATATATATATATATATTCAACCATAAATGTTATATAGAGAAAAATTAATTACACCATTCATAGAGATAGTTGGCAGCAGGTATGCATGAACGCTGTTTTCACTTTTTAAAGGACGGAATGAATGAAATGTAAATAGAAATTAACCATTCCAGGAGAATTATTGTATCATATAAATAATATACATTAATCAAATATATATTTATTACCATCAATGTACGACATAGATGAATAACTAGTCGCATCAATTTGTTGATATGGTAGTCCACACGTACGCATGAGCGAAATTATCATTTTCAAATGGTCTTGAAGATATGTAGGTATATATGGTATTATCATTATAAAATAAAAATAATTTAATTAATATCATATATAAATTTTAAACCCATAATAATACACATCCAAAAAATATGGTGATGAAAAATTAATTGTATCTCCATATGGAGGCGTTTAGCTGTACGTACGCACTTGCAATACATTCACTTATCATTTGGATAAAAAGAGGGCGGATAATGGTATTTTAATAATAATAATAAAATTTTAGTATATTTATGTTACTTAATTTATTATTTTATTATAATTACCACATATTTAAAGGAGGGAAAATAAAAATTAAATTGAAAGTGATTGGTTAATGCAATTACAACTTATTTGAAATAACTCATTTAAATATCTTATTCAGGATCCTAGGGTTGGTATTTTTGGAATAAAATTAACTCTATAATGTGTATTGTGGAGTTTTGAAGATAATTTTTAACTCTTTTTTGAGTTAGAATGATCAAAGATTTGTAAATAAGGGAAAAGAGAGGTTCCCTTTTATATGTGAAGGGAGAGTCACTATTAGAATTTCAAAAAATATCAATATATAATAATATAACAATCTATAAAAATTATTCCAAATGGACGTTTTTTAAAGATAAGGTATTATGGGTTTTATGTACCATAATCCAATCAAATTTGGATAGTTTTATATGGGGTTTTAAACCTTATCCTTTAGTTTAACACCATAGTTAATCTATTTTAACCATAATCATGGTAACATATTTTTCACTTTTAAAGGGTTATAATTTTACTTATAAGATAAAAATTAGTTCAAAATTTACTTATTGATGATAATTTAGACCATATCGTACCACTTATCATATTTCATGTTTTTTATAATTTTTAAATAATTTAATAAAATATTTTTCTCATAAAATATTATAAATGAAATTTTTGATATATTCATTTAATTTTACTTTAAAGACATAACAAAAAATATGGAATTATAATATCATACAATAAATTTTTTTTATTAATTTATAATTTTTTGGAGCAACATAAATCACTCAAATTATATTTCTATTAATATTTTTAAAATAATTTATTTTATTTTTCTATTAATCGAATAAATGATGTGTCAGTGTTGTGTAAACATTTACGTTAAACATATTATAATTAACATTTATAATGAAATTAACACAATGAAAATAATTTCATTACTCTAAAAATACCCAATAATATTTTTTCACAAATTACTCTTGTCCCTATGCGGACACATAAGAGATATTTAATAGTAAGAGAGTGATATATTTTATTTTTATTTCCTTGAAATTCTATATAGGTCATTTTCAAGGAAACTTGTCCCTTAAACAATTAAATTTTGATAAGGTGATTAAGGTTAAATTAACTTCATCCAATAATAACTAAGACTAAAAATGGTGACCTTTACAGTTAGTTTTAACATAGTTTAACTCGTTTTACCCTTCACCAAGGTGATAAATTTTACCAAAGTTACTATTAATGATTATTAAAAATAAAAGGTTATATTTACCAAATTTTGATATCACTATTAAAAATATGGACTTAATTTTTAACAATTAAATTTCTAAAAGTCGCTGAAATTCAATTTATAATTTGTACACAAATCATAATGAACTATTTTTTAGAAAAATATATTTTACCATAAAACTGATATATATAATTACCTCATACCTATAAAAAACATTAGATAAATTTTAAAACATTTTATTGAATATATAATAAATAAATTTCATTAAAATTATTCACTAATAGTGATTAATTTAATTTATCAAAATAAAAACACATTGCACACACACAAAAAATGTTCTCCAGAAAATCTCCTTTATTTTCAAATGATTTTTACTTTCATTTACAAATTAATTGATAACCACTGAATTCATTCTATAAATATGTAAACCATATTTTTTATATATTTTTTTATTCATATTAATACCGAAAAATCTAATGGATTGGATATAACTTTCACAGTTCATTAAAACTTAGTGTTGCGTGTATACCAATATATTAATGAAATAATTTTTTTTGTAGAGTACTATGTCATAAAATTTAGTGGTGTTATACCCACTTCTTGAGGAAATTGCTTGTGCTAGTCTTATAAAAATATTTTATTTCATCTTAGGGTGTTTCTTATAGTACCTATAATTATTGAAGGATAATGAATAATAAATGTTTAAACCCTTAGGGATAGTGACTGAGTTAAATGAAAATGTTGATAATCTTATGAAACCATAGAATTAGTTGGATTTTTCCTAGAAGACATGAAATTAAATTTTTTTATTGAAATATTAAATGTAATTATGTTTTTAATGTATAATGAATTAATTAATTTAATGTGAAATGGTAAAAGGAAATAATTAATTAAATGCATCTCCTTGAATGCATGTGTGCTTAAAGGATATCTTGTTCTTAGTGGTGGATGTCGGGTGTCTGAGAGATGATAGTTTTAGTTGAGACTAAAACTAGGATAATTAAAATAGCATGGTTGTGATATATATCATATCCTATATGTTCTATATTTTCATATGCTACCCCACCCATGTTGATAGGGATACTGAAGCCCTTAGGACTCATACAAGGTATTTTACCCAACATCGGGGTTGGTGAGGATGAAATGGATGAATGTCCCCTCTGGCCTCACTACATTATACTTGAATAATTATGTGATGTTATGAATGGTGGTTACCTTTACATTATATGTTTGTAGAGGGGTGTAATATCTTATAGTTATTTCACACACATGTATCTATAAATATAGTATCCTATGGATTATTATAGGCATGGTGTGTATGGGATATGATGGATGGAGGAATAATTCATGAAATAAAAGGTTTGGAAGATTATGAAAAATACTTAGTTACTATCTAAATATGTGGCATGATTTGATGATATTATGTGATTCATGGGGTTCATGGTATGTGATGATGAGATGTTGTGATGCATAGGGTGTATGATATGATACTTTATCCCATTTTTCTTTGGGTTAACTTATGTATGGAGAGAGATGTGTTAGAACATGCATTGTTGGAGAGAGTATAAAACTAGTGGAGAAGTGTTATTAGGGTAACTTATTTAAATATTATATTTTATGTTCACTTGTATGGGATACTTGGTGAGAGATAGCCATGGTGAGGTGGAGAATTCAATATACATATTTAGATGATGAGTTAGTTTCATGCATTGTTCACTTAGATTTTTCATGATTTCTTTACCTTTTGTTTGAGAGGGTCTGAGGAGGATCATACTAAGTATACATGTTTTTATAACCCTATATATAAAAATTATTTTTGAGGTCTATAGGAGCTGTTTGGTGACTGGGCTGGAAATTACTGCCTCATGGAGGGTTTTCAAGAGTTGTTTGGGCTTCGAGGTCACTACTAAATCTTTTCTTTTAGTACATGTAGTTTCCTTTATAGATATTCAGTTATATAAAATTACATGGAGCATTAGGGATCATTTATTTTATCTTGAGTAGGAGTTAATGGGTGTTTCAATCTAATCACTTCCATTTTCTCAAATATTTGATGGTAATGCCTCCCAATTGTGTGCATGTTATACCCTCAGTGATTATCAGCAACCCATGGCCTATTGGAGGTATGATTCAAGCATCATTGTCTCCCTTATATCATTTCCATCCTAAGAGGGGTAAATTGGGGGGGGGGTCATGAAAATGACAAATAATCAACACAATCATGAATGTACAGGGAAAAAAGAAAATTAAAAGGATATAGATATTTCACATCATTCAACACTAGTTTGGTCCTACTCCATAAAAATAACACCAACATACTCTAAATTTTATTCAAATGATAAAAAATAGAGTAAAATATTATGAGTTTTAAACATGAAATAAATAAATATAAAATTATGATATAATAAAGAAAACATCCATGAATAATAAAAACAAAAGAAAAATCCTAATAATGGCTGGATTTATCAACCAACTAATGTGAAATATCTCTTTAGTCAACTTTAGTTGCATCAAAGAATGAACATGAGACAAAATATCGATTATGACAATTATTTACAATGGAATATAGTGCCAAATATTTAATTTTAAGGTGAATGGAATACTGGTAGAAGATGAAACCTTAGGCTCAAGTCAATAGCATCTAGATTCTTCTATCTTGAAAAAAACACTCTTATCTCTCCAAGGTTCATCATAATTACTACATAGATCATCCTCTAATTTTAAGATAGGGAGGGTAGAAATACCCCTAAGGATCTAAATTGGTTGCAGATTCCTCAATATAAAATTAAAGAATGAATAACTAAGAAATTAAAAATTAAAATAGCCGAGAAAACATTTACCAAACTTGTAAAAAATAGAAATAATATAAGGCTCATGCGCAACACAAGATTAAAAATCCTTAAAGGTCTATAAACCAAGTCCAATCAAACATGTGAAATGATTGGTGGATCGACCATGTAGTAATATAATCATCCATGGTAGGTCTAGTGAATGTGTCATAGGTCAATAGGCTATGTTGTAGGACTAGTGAATATGTGTTAGGTTGACTGACTGTATGAATCGATCAACCATATTCCCTATTCAACCATGACTGTTTATCAACCATATGAATAAAAATGGACCTCACACTCAAAGAGACCATTCAAAACATGATTATGACAAACAAAGATGGCATAAAATAGTGAATAAATATAACAAAGAATTAGACATGCTAAAATTAATAAAAATCAAAGTATAATTACTTTATTTTGGAAATTAATCGAGCATAATAAACCAAAAAATCTTCACAATTTTTTATAAAAACTAAGACAAAATAATGGTTTAGGTACTTGAAACTATGCATTATTAAATTAGAACCAAGTTTAAAATATCTAAATAATATTTAAACTTGAAAAACGTATCCACCTTAGTAAACATATTGGTAGGATTTTCATCTATGTGTATCTTAGTAACACGCACTATTCCACTCTAAATAACCCCTCTAATAAAACATATCCTAATATCTATATTCTTAGACCATCCATGGAACACTCTTTTTTTAAAGGGATAAAGGGTAAATTGAGAATCATAATGTATAGTAATAATATAATCACATAGGTTGTGTTCCAAAATGAAACCCTTAAGTTAAATATAATATTTGATAGTCTTAGCCAATGTAATTTACTCAAACTCCATGGCTGAGATTAAAAAAAAATTGAATATTGAATTTCCATGATATGGTTCTACCATATGATGTAAAAATATATACATTAAGTGAATTAATTGTATCAATATTTTCAATATGATCGGAATCTACATATATAGTAACTATTTGTTTAGAATTAACATTCTTACTGAATAAAATTAAAAGTGATCAGGTAGAAGAAATTTACCTTAATATCCATTTGAGTGAATGTCAATAAGCCTTACTATGATTTTCCATAAACCTATTCAAATTAAAAATAAAAAAATAATCTTTTGGTTTTGTACAAATAATATAAAATATTATATTACCCACTATATTAGCATATGGGATTCTAATCGTGTATTTAATACCAGTAGTTATGGTAAGATAATGAGAAATCGACAATGTGAAATGGAGAGATAAATGAATAATCATAGGCATGAAATAATCAAATAAGTATCTCTTAAAAACATAAAGGATATAATAAGTCTAAGAGTGAAACAACATAAACATTTATAAATGAAATTACCTTTTTAGATTAATAAATACTGTATTATGTAATGAAATTATTGAAAACACATACACTAATTTGGTTATTTTGTACTGTTATTTCCCACCAGATTTAAAATACCATTAAGCATCATTTCCATTGATAATATAGATATTGTACAGAGACTATTATGATTGTTATATATTAATCGTTATGATGAAATTAAATTGAAATAGATTAAAGAAGTGATGTCCTTGACTAGTAGGATCCTACCAAAGGAAGCTGATTCATCAGAGCTTTCGATGGAGACAAAACACTAGGCCTTTCCCATGATAAAGAAAAAGCTGTAGTTCAACAAATAAAACATGAATAAAACAATATAGGGGAGAATTTCATGCTTATCAAGATGATGAACCAAACCATGTTCAAAAAACCACCCTAAGAAAGCTCTAATATCATGCACCTTACCCTCAGGGAATACACTGGTAGAATAAGGGGTTATATATCTAGACACTAGTAGAATGAATTTTTATATATTATTTTAAATTACATATTGATTATAATTATCCCTTTATTACTTTATAAATTATTAATGAGTTTGATAAAATTTAAATTGTGATAGAAGGAAATCAAAACTATATTTTTTTGGGAAATATATATTAAGACACCCACTTTTGAAAAATTCATACATTTTTGAAATAAATATTATTTTAATAAAATATTCTTATTAAATAATATTTATGTAAATATAAATGGTAATATAATTTAATGAAGTCCAATGTAATCATTATAAGCGTCATAAAACTGATATCATTGTAAAAACCATTATTTTTCAATAAATGGATATTTTTTATTTAAATTTATAAATTCTAATAATTAATAAATTATTTTGATAAAATAAATATTAATTTTGATATCAATATTTCATAATTTTCCAATAGTGAATCTTTCATAAATTTCTGAGACAACCGAATTTTTGGGTAAAAATAAAAAAAATATAAATATATAGTATGTATTATGAAATCATAAAAGCCCAAAATTGAATTAATAAACCCAATAAAGAGTATCCATGACCAAAATAATGTTTACAATTTAAAAAAATATGTTTTTAAGTTATTTTATTAATTTTATAAACCCTTAACGAATCCGCTAAAATATATATTATATTTTAAGGTTTTAAAAGTATTTTTTATAAACATGAATCTCGTCCACATAAACAAGGGTATTAGTTTATTAATTTAGGTTATTATAATTATAGAATATATAAATCTACTTCTATTTTTTAGAAACAATGGGGAAAAACAAGGGGATGGTTTTTGGTTTTTATTAATTTATTTTATAGAGTCCAAAGCCTATGTTTTGAAGTAAAGAATGAATTACATTATATTTAAATATTATTTCCCACCCAGCCTTCCATTCCTCTTAAATAAAAAAATATAAAAATAATTTAATCTCCCTATATATCTTTAAATCCCTCCCAAGGTGTTCCTAAGATCTTAATAACTACCTCCCAAGGTTTTAGAAGTTCCCTCTCATGGTAAGGGATTCCCTCCTCCCCTTTATTCAAGAAATTTATTTGTATTATGCCTTTTGATTTCCAATTTTTAATTTAGTAATATTTTTTTAAAATACTTATTACTTTAATTTTGATTTACAAATAATTTTATAACCCATTTCACTATCATTAAACCCTTCCATGAATCTCTATAAACACCCATCATACTTCCAAACTTATCCTATCATTTTTTATATTTTTTTAGTGAATACCAATACACATTTACACCTAATGGTGTTCCCCATGATGTACCAGTAAATCATTTAATTATTAATTCCATGTATGAAACCCAAATTCCTTATTCATGTGGTCAAATTTCATTAGTAATGTTCATATTCTTTATTATCTATGTGGGTCACAAATACATGTTCATGATATGAATGTGACTGGAGTCCCATGAACTATATAGATCTATAATGCATTGAGATATATTTTTATATGATGATATACCATGTATATTGCATGGGAGGTTATATTAAGTGCACTATGTTATGATGTCTGGGTGGATATCCTTGGCTTATGTGTATGACATCATTTTTTATATTGTTTCCATATTCTTATGTTTTCTTCATGTAATCATCATATATCATGATTTTATGTTTAGGTTTATGATTTACATAAATTTTATTTCCCCCTGACATGTCTCTTGACTCACATGTTTCACTTTCATTAGGATATTCTTTTATTATTACCTTACTAGGATTTATAGATCACCCATTTCTTATATACATCCCCAAGATATCCTGTATAGTATTAGAATATCGATAGAATATACTAGAATGTTTTGCATATTTAAAGTAATGTTGTTATAACCATGTTTTAAATAATTATTATGTGCACCTAATTTCTCAAATACACCAGGTCTCGCAATCTTCAGGGATTTTATTATGCGTATCTTTATGTAATAAATCATGAAATAATGTGTTCAAAAGAAAATGGTGGCCATAGTTGGTATCATAGGAATTTATAGTTATTTTTCAATATTAGGTTTAAAAAACCATAGTGAAAGCATTAGGGATATGAATAAACATATTAAAACATTCCTATTTTTTTATAATTTATAGAGTAAGTGGTTTCCAAGAATATATATCAATTTCTAAATATTATAGGTGGATATGGATTTGGAATTTGTTCACCTAGGGGTAATGAACCCAAAAACTAAACATTTGAATTTGAATCAATCTCCACTTAGTGCATAAAAAATAGGGATTTATACACACTTAGTTTGACACTCCCAGGGGATATGATTTGGTAATTTTATAATCTCTTTACAAACCATTATGAATGGAATAGAATATCTGAAATTTTTTTGTTATGAAATGGATCATGGATAACATAGAATGAATCCTAGAAATCATAGGTTAATGGATGTTTTTAATTTATGAATTATACCTTAAAAGTTTATATTTTTCCTTTTATGTGTTTAAAATTTGAATATTCTCATCCCAAATTCTATTCTTAGTGAAGAAAATGATTGGAACGAGAATCAAATAGTGGAAGATAGGATTATCACCCATTAATAAATATCGAATTTCATGTGGTTATATGTATTCTTTCATACCATGAATGTTTGGCATAAATTTTCAAACACCACCTCAAAACATAGAGGTTAAGTTATTGGTGAAGATGAAAAATGGGTTAATTATTATATCCCAAGAATTTAAATCCCCCTATAATTTTTTTGGGATGTACTTACCAAAAAAGCATGTGAGACTCTGTTTAGTGGATTTTGATGAAATACTAGTTATGGATTGGATTTAATTATATATATCTAACATAAATTTTTTATTGAAGGAAATCACCCTCATCATTATGAACCACCCTATGGTTTTATAGAAGAGTTATGAGGTGGATGAATCTCATTTGGTATCATCATCTCAAACAAGGATATTGTTGACTTATGAGAAATTGTAAATAGATCAAATTATTGAGACTAAGGAAACAATCATCCTTGATGACATGCCTATTGTGAGGTAATTCACTAATACGATTCTTGAATAATTTTCCCATCTTCCTCATAACCTATAGGTTGATTCATCAATCGAACTTATACGTGGATATTTTCCAATATCCAAGACTCCATATAGAATGTACACTGTTAAACTTGAATAAATGAATAAGAATCTATAAGAGAATCTATATAAAGTGTTTATATTCCCAATTTCATCACCGTGGTGTCCCCCAGTCCTTTTCATTAAGATGAAGGATAGGTCAATGCATATATTTATTTATTATTATGATATAAAAAAGAATATGGTGAAGAGAAGGTATCCTCTTCAATAGATTAATGACTTGTTCAATTAGCTTTGTGTAGCCCAATACTTCCTTAAGGTGGATCTTCGATTGGGATATTTTCAAGTAAAGTTGAAGAAGGAGGATATCCCCATGAAAACTTTTCATATAGGGTACATACACTATTAGTTCATAGTGATTCCATTTTGACTCAGTAATACTCTATCTATATTTATGGACTTTATGAAAAACGTCATATGGTATTACCACTAAAAAAATAGGTTAGTCTTTAAATAAGGTATTCTTATCAACACCAGAAGTAATGAGGAGTATGTGGAGAATTTGGATACTATATTTTATCCATACATAACTCTCATTTATTGTATATTACATAAAAATTTTCTTTCTACAAGGTCTTTCATAACATTACTAGGGAATGTTATCACCAGGAAATGGATATCTGTGGAACCATAAAAAGTAGAGGCAACTGAAGGATGGCCCAAACCAACATATGTGAAATAAATGTGTAGTTTCCTGTGACTATTTGGGTAATATCATCATTTTTTTAGATACTTATCATGATTGTAATTCCCACTAAATAAGATAATTTGGAATAGAGTGATGTTTTTCTAGAATGAAAAATGAGAGGAGAGATTTATAGAGTTAAATAAGACTCCAATCACTACACCTATTATCATATTAGCCACTGGTGGGGAAATATTTGTGATAAAAATGATTCATACAAAAGGGAATGTGTTATGTAATCATGAAGGATGAAAATGTGATAACCTTTTCCTCCCTCCAATCAATAATCCATGAGCAGAATTAACCAATACCTGATCTTGAATTTGGTGTAGTGATCTTTGCAATAAATATTTGGTTCCATTTATCTATGGGAATAAGTGTGATATGTATATAGGTCATAAAATATGCATGTATATATTAAAACAAAAGGATATGAATATAAATCAATGAAGGTGGTTAGATCTAGTCATGGATTATTATTTTTCAATCCATTACCATCTGAGTAAGGAAAACAAATTGGAATATACTTAGATTATATATGATCCCATAACCCAATCCAATTTTAGAATTAAAAGGTATCCAATCTTATTAGACATGTTGATTATGGAAATTGGAATAATAAAAGGATCTTCATCCTACCCTACCCAAATAACTACCCAAATATTCATTCTTAAGTGGATCAAGAAGGCCCAAACAGATGGTGATGTTCTACAAAAATAGGTAGTGAATATTATGAATTTAAACTTCACTGAAGATGGAGAAATAAGGTTTATAACTTTGATATGTGGCCTATTAAAACGTAAAAAAAGAGGGGAATTTTGAATGATGTGCATAGATCATCGTTATATATAAATCTAAGAATCACTAAGATGTATTGATATTTGAAGCAAAAATTTTGGTTGGATTACATGAAGAGAGATATTATAGAATTTGTATCTTGATTCTTAGTATAGAAACAAGTCACATATGAATTATAGAAGTCTACAGATGTGATGAAACATTTTTCTATACCAGTATGGAAATGGGAAAAAATAACCCTTTATTTCATCATAGGATTCCTGTGTAAATAAAAAGAAAATAATTCCATCTGGGAGGTAGTCGACCACCTTAAAAATTCAATGTATTTCATTTATACCAAGGGATATTTATCTATGGACTAACTTTCCATGATATGAAATAGGTAGGTGGTAAGACATCATGGAACACTACTCTTCATTGTATCTGATCGAGATTCGAGGTTCACATCGAGGTTCCAAGAGAATCCATTAGTAAGAGTTGGATATAGAATTGTGTTTCTATACTAATTATCACCCTCAAATGGATGGTCTATATAAAAAAACCATTCAAACTATAGAGGATATAACAGGATCTTATTTAATGGATTTCCAAGGATTTTGAGATTAGAACATTACACTAGTGGAGTTATCATATAACAATAGTTTATATTTTTGTATTCAAATGGAACCTTATGAGGCTCTGTATTGGAAGAGGTTTTAGACTCAGACAAATTGGAAAGAAGATAGAGAATAGAATCTGATGAGGCCTTATCTTTTCATAGATATAACAAAGAAGGTTCAAACCATTTATAATAATATGAAATGTATACAAATCTTAAAATATTAACTTCATACAACCTTTTATGATACCTAGATTTTAATGTCTGAGACAAAGTGTTCTTTATTATATCAGAATAGAATAATGTCATGAGATTAGGGAAGATGGGAAAGATTATTCCAAGTTACATCAACCCCATAGGGATCCTTGATCACATTGAAGTTATGGCCTATCCACTAGCACTCCATCTTGTGGGAAAAACCCCTAACATGTACTGAATCCATAGGTGGTACAGTTTGAGAATGTTATTTCATATGAGGAATATTTTGTGGAGATATTAAATCATAGAGGAAAATTTATATGAAAAAAATACAAATCATATATTTAGTGTTCTATGGTGAAACCACAAGTTTGAGGAAGCAACACGGTAACTATAAGTAGTGATGAAATAGAATTAACCACATCTGATTTTGTGTATGAAATGAAATTTTGACTAAAGTGGGGGGATGCAATGACCAGAACATGTATAAATGAAATAACCATTTTAAATGAATAAATGATTTATTATGTAATGAAGTTATAGAAAACATATAAAAACATTGATTATTTTGGACTGTTATAGCCTATTAGATTTAAAACAAAATTATTCATCATAACTATTGATAATAAATCCATTGTACAATGACTATTATGATTAGTATATGTTAAGGGCTATGATAAAATATAATTGACACTCATGAAAGAAGTGATGGACTAAACTAGTAGGATTGTACCATATAAGTACGATACATTCGATCATACGAGGGAGATAGAATCATTAAGATTTTCCTTTATCTAATCCAGAGTTGAAATTTAGCAACTGAAACATAGATGATTTTTTTACAGGGGAATCTCATGATTATTTAGATCATGACCAAAACCATATTTATCGAACCACCCTAAAAACCAGTCACTATCACATTCTTTACCCTTATAACATACACTTGGGTAATATGAGGTCATGTATCTAGACACTAACAATCTGATTTTTTATATTTAATTTTAAATGTAACAATGATTATATTTATCCCTTTGTTACTTTATAAATTATTAACGAGTTTTAAAAAAAATTAATTTTGATACAAAGAAATAAAAAAATGTATTTTTGCGGAATATATATTAAGACAATATTTTTTTTATAAATACACGAATTTTTTAAATAAATTTTATCTTAGTAAAATATTCTTTTTAAATAATTTTCATTTTAATATAAATGTAAATATAATTTAATTAAGTCCATTATAATTATTATAAGGGTAAAAAAATTGATATCATCATAAAAACTATTATTTTTCAATTAATTATGATATTTTATTTAAAGTTTAAAATTATCATATTTAGGGAATTATTTTGATAAGATAAATAATATTTTTTAAATAATCATGTTAAAATTATCCAATGATGTATTTCTTATAATTTTTTGAGATAGTCGAATTTTTGGGTAAAAATTAAATATGTTATAAATATATATTATATATTGTAACATCATAAAATCCCAAAATTGTTGCAATAAATACTATAAATATGATAAAAACCAAAAATTATGTTTCCCCTTTAAAATATTTTTTTAATTTATTTTTTTAATTCTAAAAACCCCCAATTAATCAACCAAAACCTCTATTATATTTTAAGGTTATGCAATTAATTATTTATGAACATGACTCATATACACATTTCCAAGGTTATTATTTTAATAATTTAGATTCATATCCTGATGAAATATTGAAAAACTCCACTCTTTTCCAGAAACCATGGGAAAAAACCCTGGTAATGTTTTTGGTTTTCATTACATTATTGTATATAGTCCAAAACCAAAGTTTCAAAATAAATAAAGGATTACCCACTATTTTGATCTAAATACCCACCCAAACACCCATTCTTATTCAATAAAAACCCTATGAGCATGAATTTACTCTCCCTATCCTTCGCTAAATCCCTCCCATGTTCTTCCCAATATCTTAAGAACCTCTCCCAAACTATTAGAAGCGCCCTCTCAAGGTGATGAATTCTCTCAACCTCCTTATTCAAGAAATTTCTTTGTATTATTCCCTTGAGATCCAATTGTTCATCTTGGAATATGTTTTTAAATATCCATATATTTTCATTATGTTTTATAATTAATTATAGACCCCCTTCCACTCTCATTAAACCCTCATGAATCTTTAGGTGCACTCGTTATGCTGAAAAATGTATCCTATGATTTTCCACCACAAACATTTGTTTAGTGAATATTACATGTATGTAACTCATATTCCATAATCTTGGGGTTAAATGTGATGAATACCATTATTATACTTTATAATATATGTGGAACAAAATTCATGTACATGATATGAATGTGGTGGGTGGGACTGAAATTATGTATCCCTCCAATGAATTGGGAAATTTTTTTATCTAATGAAATACCATGTATGGTGAACAAGATGTTATCTAAAGAACACTATGTTATGATGTGTCAATGTATATCATTTTCTTATGTTTACTATGTCATGTTTTATATTGTTTAAACATTACTATGTTTCCTTGATGTTATCATCTTATATCATGCTTTGATGTTCATGGTTATGATTATCTCACATTTTATGTCACCATGATATGAATTTTTAATCACATGTATTACTCTCATTATGTTATGCTTTGATTATTCCCATATTAGCATTTTAGATAAACCATTTCTTATGTAAATCCCTATTTTATCCCATTTAGTATTAAAAGATCAATGGAATATAGTGTCATGTTTTATATATTTTAATTAATAGCATTTTAACCATGCTTCATGTTATTATTCTTTGTACCTAATTTACCAAATCAAATAGCGATTATGATATTTTGGGATTTTATTATGTGTATATTTTTGTAATAAATAATTAAATAATGTTTTTAAAAGAAAAAGGTTTTCATAAAGAAAGATAAATAAAACTATGCCATATATCCCTAATAATATCCATACCTAAAGTCTTCTCATTATAGTTTAGATATTTCAACTCAAAAGTTAAATTTATATGCAATTTATCTTTGGTGATTAATTTTATAATACTACACTTGAGTAAATTTTTTTCCACATAAAAAAAATTTATATCATATATTTGTTTAATAATTTTAAAATAAACTCATGCATCATTATCACTCCATTTAAATACATTATATAACATAAATGAATAATTTTTTTTATAACATTTCCAATATGATTTTTTTAATCCATAATGTGATTCATTAATAAAGCCGACATTGTTTGTTTTAAATTCATGTTCAAAATTTTTAGGAGGTTTCATATATAATTTATTATTTAAATCATTAAGAAAGATAATAGTTTTTATATCTATTTGATCAATATGAACATTGAAAAAATATAAAAAATAAATAAAAATTATAATATAAGAATAGTTTAATATATGGAAAACATATAAAAAATATCCACTCTTTTCTTATGGAAACATTTCTCTATTAGTCTGGCCTTTTACATAATTATATTTTTTATAGTATTGTATTCATTTGTTTAATATATCAGTATATAGCCAATCACCTTATAAATATGTTGTTTATGGACTATGGACTAGGTATGGTTAGTTTTAGGGGATTTCATGTCATCATCCATATAAAAAAATCTCACTCTTATAGTATATATCATGAACAAATTGTTTATAGGTATGAGGATACTCCCATACAAGATCATGAGAAACATATATAGAAAAAAAAACCATGTCTTCATTCTCCAATCTAAATATAGATATAATGACTCACCTATCTTTATACATAGTGATCTAATAGTTTCCATTAACATTAGGGGACTTATCATCTAATGCATCATCAGATTCTTACCCAGAGTCAGGATTGGGATGATGAACTGGTGAATTTGACTCAACAGGAGACTCATTTGAAGTGGGATGATCACTAGGGATTTGAGGATAATCCTCAAGGATCATCCTCTAGGAAGTTTCATAAAAAACATTGGGGATAGAACTGTCCCAAGGAGTGAAGTTCTCAAAAAGTAACACATCCTGAATAATGATACATTTTTTAATCTAGTTTATCTATTCAATTTTTTTATCCTTTAACCCTTTTAAGGAAAGCCTATGAAGACAAAATTTATGGGTCTGAGCTAAATATTTTAATTTCTTACATGAGCATAAGTGGTGGATACAAAAACTACATTATTTCCATCAGAACGGGGATGTACATTCCAGAGTTATTCTAGAATCTTAAAAGATTTGTTGAGGGGAAATTATTTATTAGTAAAACTTTTGTAGTGGATGACTCAACCCAAATGTAATTGGGTTGGATTTATCATAAAAGAATTCTATGAATCTGGTCATGAATGGTTCAGTCCATACATCCAAGTAAAACATTTTTCCTAGGTTTATTACTTAATGTTTAGAGTCTTAAAATTCACCCAGCCTTAAAAAAAATTTAAAGCTTTGTACAAAGGTATTTGTGACTATTTTTATTTCTTAATTACTTTAAATTCATTCCATATTGATTCTAAATTTAGTATTTATAGGTTTTAAACACCTCAAAAATATACATGTTTCACAAGATATAAATCTTTAATTTTCCCTAGAATTCATCTATAAATGTGGTGATGTAGGTTAATCTTACATGTGAGGTAATACAAGATATTCCCCAAAAATAATTGTGAAAATATTTAAGTGGATATCCAATATTAAAGATGTAATTGTGAAAACTGACACTCTAAGACTTACCTTGGACATATTCCTTGTCGGTTTTGGTGTTTTAAAAAAATATTTTTGAACTTTGGATCATATATATATTTTAAAATAAGTTAATATTAATTAAATATCTTATTACATATTATTCATTATTATGAATGAATTTCACGTAATAATTTCCTAAATAATATGTAATATTGAAAAGGGAATAATAGATTCCTTCTTTAATGAGAACCTTAAATTCAAATTATGACATTTTTACACATAGTTCTAAAATAAGATTACATTCTATGTTAGGGAATATAGTATGTTGAATATCATGTTCTGGTACTAGTTAGTAGATGAGACTTCATCTCAGGAAGTTCTCACTTTATAATCTCTAAAATAATAGATTATGATAATTGACCCGCCAGTTGGGTTTCTATATGTTTATGTGTCATCTGATATTGATGTCTATGAGTGTTTGTAATGGTACTTAGAAATTAAGATTTTTATTAATGTATCTCATGACTTTCCCAATTATATTTACAAACCAAAACCCTGACTCCAATTGTTTTTGGGAAGTAGGGTACATTGGTTGTGTCCTAAATGACATGCTATTAATGAATTAATCATGGAAGGATTTTCCACTTACTTGTATATGGAAGTTGATATATCATCCCTTTGATTGAAATTTACCTATCACTTAAAATTCCTTGGACATGTTGTGTCAAATATTTTATTTCAGAAAGTCAAAGAAATACATATGAAGTATATAGGTTGATGAAATGGGTGTGCAACATGATTAATGAGATATTGTGACAAAGGTATTATATTACACAACAAGCGCTCATATGTGGTTGGTGACATCATGAAATTAACTTCATTCTCTTCAGTTAGATGACCAATTTCCATATAGTAATATTAGATTATAGGAAAGCCACCTAATTACCATGAGAAAGAATCCTATATGATCATACACTAATATTTTCCATTGATATCAAATAAATTCTATTTTAAATTAAATAATATAATAAGTATTATTTTAAATTCCAAGAATTAATTTTATTTAGGATTAATGACCACTTAAGCTAAATAATTATTTATTCACAAGTTAATTACTTAATTAAATGAATATGTAATATTTATTTTAATTATTGAATATTTAATAAATATTTATTCTCCAGACCATGAAAAAATATTTATTTATGAATAATTATTTAAAAAATTATTTATTTAGTTATTCTATAAATATTATGGTGTAAGATCCAACCAAGAATGTGTCTAGTGATAAATATTAATTTGCAAGTTGGTAAAATAATATTTATCATTGTACCAGTTAGCGTACACTATGGAATAAAAATAAATATTTATTTTAGTACATGAAATGGGGCCAGGTAAGAGTTTAACATTTTATTATGGATTTATCTATATTATAATCCCCTTCCTTCTCACATCCTCTCAAGAACGTGAATTTAAAGATAATTTTTTCAAGACCGAAGAAATGTGAAATGTTCAAGGGGTACAATGAAAGATAATCAATCGACTACGCTAGTATCAAGTGATTCAAGTGTGTCATTGGAAGATCATAGGAGCATATGTGGATCATAACTAGAGGGATTCTATACATGCATCATACAATAAAAATGGCGGATTACTGAAAGGGGTTTCAGGTGATCAACATTCATTATGATGGATGATATCAAGAACGAGGTAATCATTCTTCTGATTTAGTTAAATTAATTATAAATTAAATATTTAATGATATCCTATTTTTTCTAGTGTATTTAATTGTATATATTATTTGGAAAGATTTTGTTGGTCATGAAATTATTTTCTTTTACAATATGAAAACATCTATTGAATTTGACATTTGAAGAGTTAAGATTAGTCTTGATGAGCACTTCCACTGCACTCGAAACCATCAAGTGTTATAAGATAAGTCATAACAAAATTTGTAATTATTTATTTTATTGTTCATGATTATTAATTTATAATTTAAAATTAATTTAATTTTTTAATTTTTTCATGATCCGTCATCAAAATATATTCTTCCTATTATTTGTTTCTCACTCTTATTACTAAGATCAGTTAATAATTAAATAATAACATATATTAAGAACCCAATCATAGGTTCCACTAATTCTAGATGAATAATACAAGACTACACGGTGTGTACTTCTTTGGTACATGTCGTGTATCCTTATTCATTTCATAAGGGTTCCTGTGTGGATTGTGGGCCATCATGTAATTAGTACATGAGACATATAATTGATACACAACATGTTGACCTACCTGAGTGGTAGAATACTTTGTTGGAGTACATGGTAGGTAGATTGACTACACATCATGTAGTACATATTATTCCAGGTGGAAAATATTTGGTCAAACCCTGTCATGTAATTAATACACCATGTGTTTTTAATACGTGACACATATAGGTTTTATGTCATATAACTTGAAGTATACACCATGTATCCTTTATACATGTTGTGAAATTCAAAAATTTATGTGATAAGTACATGATGAGTTCCATAGAATTTACTACAGATATCCGGTGAAGAGAAGTACACACCATGACGTTGGATTTCACACCACATGTACTTTACCTATTTATAATGAAACATTAAATTTAATTAACTACTCCCATAATCTCATCAAAATGAGTTCTATGGGTTATTAAGTTGATAATAAACTCTGATAATTATGTTTTATAATATATTAAATTCTAAATTAATTCCACATAATACTCGAAACTATGAATCATGTATGGTTATTTTATACTGAAGTGTCAAAACATTAAGTTTTTCATGATACCTAATTTTACTATGTTATTTGTGGAATAAAATTATACGTACACACTATGAAATTATGACACATTTAATGTACCCAATATTTAGAATGAGTGCATTGTTTAAAAATTCAATCCATACTATGTTGTTCAGATAGGTAGTCATCTAGTTTATTTTATGTACAAATATATAATCTATTTTATTGAGTTTTAAATATTTTTTTGTTTAAAATCATCATCGATGGGAATTTCATGATTATTGGATGAAATAAGATAAAAATAATTAATTGATTAATAATATAATTAATCAGATTATTTTTTGTTCATTTTATCTAATTAAAGAATTATTGGAAATTAATGATAGTTATTTGTTTTCAATTTATAGTAATTTCATGTGTATGACTGATCATGAGCTTTGGCCATACCAATATATGATTTGGTTTTATTTAATTTAATTTACTTCATGGTTTTTAATTATTTATTATAAATTTAAATTCGATGGTATGTGTGTCATCCCTCCCTCTTTTATTATGTAGGTCATGTGTGTCCAAAGTTGTTTTATGTAATTCCCCTTAACTAATCCTCTGGTTCCCCTCACATGCATGCAAGTTGTAAAACATATTTAATAAAAGGAGTATCTGAAGGTGCATGGAGTCATTTAAAGATGGAGTCGAGGTAGTGGTTTTTCAAGATGCAACCAAGATGAAAATAACATAGAAGATACATAGGTGGAAAGTATCTATGTTACAAATCATTCCAAGACTATCACAAGGATTTTATACCTTGGTTCGTAGCTTGATTTATTGTATGATCAATAAATCAAAAATTTGATAAAGTCCATGATCATGATCATGTGATTTATTTACTTATTTATTTTATTTCTGTCTTATGCATTACTTTTTTATATATGAAATACCTTGATCATATACATAAATATTATAATATAAAAACGTGAAATTAAAATAAATTGGTTATATGTAAATGTTTTATCATAACATGGTTAATTCCCAATGTAAAATCAACTTTATATTAAAAATACATGTAATGGATTAAACATGAAAAATTTAAACATGATAAAAAAACCCTCAATATAATATTAAGTCAGACTAAGACTTACATTACTCAATTATGAATGAAACCATTGAACTTAGTATTTGACCAACCCAAGGCAGGACACAATTTTTTTTAGGGAGTTATTATGAATGTTTTGGGTTGACTTATCAAATTTATGTCAAGAGAAGTATCCCAAGATTTACATAATGTAACTTGGAGGAAAGAGTTGAGGAAATTCAATTAAAGGATTCTAGTTTGGGGAGTACACTCAATGAATCAAGGAGCTATAACCCATGATTAGTTAATAAAATAGTCTGATACTCAATAAAATTAATGTTATTATACCCTCATGTAAATTATAATAATTTAAAGTACAAATAATATGACCGTTTATAATTATATAATAATGGAAAATTCATCAAAAAAAATTATACATGAGATCCATTTTGGAGAAATAATATCTATTAATGGGTAGTTACTTCCAGGAATGGTTCAGATTCCCATGGGTAGTGTTGTACCTTAAATGAAAATATTACATTCTAGAATTCTCAATGCCTAGTCTACCTGTAATGGTGGATATTGATCATGAGTTCACTGTATATGATTATCATTTGAGTGATATGGTCAATGTTCAATATTTAATTAATTAAACCACGTATAATGAACTCATAAATTCACATCAAGACATGGATTCTTATGGCATGATCTAGAATCAATATCATCTATATTATGAGAGATCAAGAGAATAATAGTTTGAGATATCTAAGTAACTCTTTTAAACTAGGCTCATATAAGTTTCTCAATCTGGGCCTCACATAGTCAAAATCATCTGTTACATAGAATTCCAAGATGTTCTTGGGTTTAAACTACCTTATGTACTAAAAAAATCACATTATTTTAACACTCTATCATAGATTCTCCACAATTTTTTTAATTTCAATATAAAAAACACAATGAAGTATCTCCCAGATCTTCTCATTATACTTCACCAAGTTTACAGGGATATGAATTCTGAAAAGACCTCCATCCTTATGGTGAATAAAAGAAAATTATAGTAGAAGAGATCAAAGACTAAATATTCTTCATAACAATCATCCAATAAAATATGGATCAAGGGGAAAACAAGGGAACATGATGTTATCAATTTTACATGTGGAATGAAGGGACACTGGAAAAAATACACCTAAGAAAAGAAGAATGGTGAAGCTTCATATGATTTTTTTATCAAGTTCACATTATTATTTTTACAAATCAGGTACTATATATATAATATAGTGCAAACATATGTATTAAAATATAATAAATAAGTAGATTCTATAAGATTAACTGGGCTGAGGTTTATCTACAAGTAGTGAATGGATGAAGACTTATTACTATGGATATCTAGAAGTACCACCTCACATTAATGATGGGGAGAATATTATTTTTTATTTTGGGTTTTAAGTTAGTGTGTGTTTGGGTTAATTTCGTGATAAATTAAAGGAAATAGGGTTGTGCATGGTTGGCACACCATTAGTGTTAACCATGCTCCCTAGCCTAACAAACCGTGCAACCATGGACAACGGGGAGTTTCATGGCTAGTGCATGGTTTTAAAACTATGTGCTCTAAAATGAGAAACCATGAAACCCTAAAATAATAGGAACATTTTTAGTGCATGGTTAGTAAAAAACATGCTCCCCTTCCCAGGAAACCGTGCAAAATATTTTTAATGGTCCAAAAATTAGTTTTTAATAAACAAAAACCCCCGAAACTAACACATTTTGACCCAAACATAGACCCTTATGATTTTGAAAGATTTCAGAGCATTATGGAGGGATTATAAGGTAGTCTAACGTCAGTTATTTATGATTCTAATTCCATATTAAATATCTGCACCACTCTCGGTAAGTAGATCGTATCTTGTTTCATTCTTGTTCATCCTCCTTCCTTCTATCGTCATTTTGGTGAGAAGTTATCTTCTATTTGGATATATCTTGATTTAGATTTCAGGAATATATATCTAGGATTGTGGATCTAGTTCTATAATTAAGAGATATTTTTTTAGTTGATGTTTATTTAGGGGTTTAGATCTAGATCCCGAACTACGTCGTTGTGCTGCTCAATTGTTTGGATTTCCATTGGGTGATTGTTCATGAGTGAATTAAGGATGGAAATTTAATAATAAAATCCCATATTCTTATTATCAATTACATATAGGTGATTGTAGAATTTTCAATGTTTATTTTGTGATTGAAATTCAAAATTAAATTAATTAATGTGGTCATTTAATTAATATATTAATCGGGGATTTGATTGAATAATTGAAATTTTGGAATATGGATAATTAATAGGTGAATTAATTATTTAAGAATTGAATTGGGAAATCTGGGATAATTAATTGTGGATTTAATTATTTAATTTTTGAATAGTAATCTAAGAATAATTAATTGATATTAATTATTTGATTTTGAGTTTGTGAAATGGTTAATTAATTATTGAATTGATTAATATAAGAGATGTGATTAATTAATTGGGCAATTAGTTAATTGGAATGATGAGATTAATTAATTTTGGAATTAAATAAAGGAAATTTATAGTATTAATTAATTTTAGAATTAATTAATAGACTTGGAATAGATATTTTATAGATTAATTAATAGAAGTTAAGGTTGTTAATTTTGACAAGAGGATTATTGTTATTTAATCTTCACTGACGTGAAAATGTAAAAACATGTGATAATGAGATGCATGTAATATTTTTATGTGTTATGATATGTTTTCTTGGATGATAAATGGGGTGCTCGACATGACAATACATGCCAATGATATATATATATATTATTAGTTGTAAAATGGGGTGCTATAAATAACAATATATTCCAATGATAAATATATAAGCGTGGTTGATAAATGGGGTGATATACATGACAATATTAGCCAATTATATATATTAACGACTAATAAGTTGGGTGCTAGACATGACAATCTATGCTAATGACATATATGCATGATTGAGAATTAGGGTGATAGACATGACATTCTATGCCCATGATATATACGCATGATTGATAAACGGGTTACTGGACATGGAGTTATACACCAAAAGAACTAGGATTGGAATATGGTTACAAGTTGTCATAATAATGAAATTGAAGTGACATGGAAAATGATATCCCATGTGATATGTTGAAATAAAAATTGAATATGTGACATGGTCCATACCCTACGTGGGCTGAAGAAGGTATTGAGGTATGGTTTCCCTTGGGAACCTAGTGGTCTATGTTGTTTAATAAAAATTAATTGATAAGGTGATAATTATATACTTATTCATTTCAATCATTTATTTACACAACTGCATACACTTGTTATTGACTTAATTTTTTTAGACGCTGTTGGTGGTGGCTTACTGAGTTGTACTCACACCCTAATTGGGTTACCTAATCGGTACCCAAATAGTCTTTATTGTTGTTGGATAAGTTAATGGAAAGGGAACTATGTTTGATGGATGATTTGGGTATAGAGCATGGTTGAGGGAACTAAACATGGTTTAGAACATTCTTGTAGTCGTTAGTGTCTTTATTTTCAGATTTCACTTGAGACAATTGACATATACATTAGAAGGAAATGTTTTCTTCTTTATTTGGATATTTTATTTCCCTCCATTTATTTACTTAAGATATTTGTGTTATTTTCTGGTTATATATATATATATATTATTCTTCCATTGTTTATTATTTCTTCTCATGTATTTCTCTGATAAAAGAGGGTACAGTCTCCCCATGATCAACTTTTCATACCATCACTACTTTTGAAAAGCCTCTGGCATACAAAGTGGTGCACTTAAGGTCATGTGGCATCCCATCTCTGGGGACTAGTTCATGGGACCCAGGATGAGATGTTACAAAGTGGCATCAGAGCCCACTTTTCATTTCTTTTTATTTTGTATTATTGTTTGGGAGAGGTAGACTGGAGACTAGGAAGATTCAAGGATTGGACATGAGCTCGTACATGGGATGTTCAAACCCAAGTATGGTGGAAAACCCAAGTAATGAGGGTGGGATTATTATTATTACTATTTTTTATTACAATTTTATATTATTTCACATTAGTTGACTCACATTTTGTATGTTGTGATTATTGATATTGAGATTTTCTGAGATTTGACTTCTGGCCTAGCCTAGAATAATAGTTGAGTTTAAAAGAATCATTTTAGGCAGTCATGATTATTTTTTGACATGAATCATTTTAGGCATGCATAAAAAACATGTTTGGGTATTTTGTTGAAGTTGATCATCTTTTAATTTCTTGTGAAATTTGACTAAAAATGGTTCCTAATATGTAATTTAGAAAGGTAAAATGATGAAAAATTTGAATAAATGAGGGTTTAAATGAGAAACATCATATGAATGTTTTCTCCTTGTAAACTAGGACCTAGGTGTAGGATGGTTAAGGGTAGTGATAGCATATCTATTTTTACCATGTCTCGAGGATTGTGGAAAATAACTATTGTGACTTACTGTGATTATTCCTCTTACTTAAATGTGATAAAGTTGTGTTGTGAGTCCTAAGATGTGTGTTTTTAAATGTAGAAATATGCCCCTATGACGATGCCTGTTGATAGGATGATAGGAGTGCATGGCTAGAGATGATTTACTAGTAGTGGAACCTGAACCACCAAAAGTTATAGGTGAGGAAGTAGGGGACAAATTCTGAGATAACTTCAATCACTTCATGTAATTCATTGAAAGTAACCCAGGGTGGGTTGTGAAGAGTATATCTAAGCTGAAGAGAGAGTTTTAGTTGTATAACCCTCTGTATTTTCCTGGAGAGGTTGGACCTAAGGGTGTTGAGTTTTGGGCTGCATCCATCAACATGATACTTGATCATTTGGATACTATGACTGATAATAGAGTCTAGATGGGTGCTTATATGCTCTGATTATCATTGAATCTCAGGTTGAACATTCATGTCTGGACTAGACATGCTAATGGTTTGCTATGGTGTGACTTTTTGGAGAAGTTCCTAGAGAACATATACCCAAAGACACTACGACATGAGAGAGAAGAAGAGTTCATAGGGATAACTCTGCGGTGAATGTCCATTATATACTATGCTTTAATCATTACATATTTTTAGGGATTTTCAATGGTGTTGGCAATAGATGAGGGTACTTAAAAAAATTATTTCAAGATGGACTTAACTGTGAAATTATGTCCCAAGTGAATATATTTTGGTTGAATAAGTTTTTATAAGTGGGGAATCATGCTCTTACTTAAGAGTGGGAGATGAAGGAGGCTTCTAGTGGATCATAGGTGGTTCATTATAGATGATCTGGAGGTAATTATTATAATATTAGGATGAATCATTAGGAAAACTTTATCCAGATCATTTTTAAGTAGAGTGTCTAGTTAGGGGGATCATCTACTTAGGATCTTATCCAAGTTCTTTTCTACCAGTGTGATAAGATGGGACACATTTGGAAAAATTTTCCCCGACCACCATTATAGTGATGATCTTGAAAAAAGATGGTACATCTATAAAAGTTCTACAAGAACTTGAGATATATGATTATTGATAGAGGATATAGATAGAACTAAGGTGAAGGAAGGGGATCTTTTTCACCTTATCCGTCTGGAAGCTGGAGTTCTACTAGATGAGGTAGTAGTGGTAGTGGACGTGGTGATTCTGGGAAAGAGAAACCACATGTACATAATGGTTCAACTCAATGGAGTAAGTAAACATCACATGAAAGAGGGGTGGGGAATTTTCATGCATTCCAGCCTACACTTTTGGATAACGAGGTTAGACCTTCGATAGAGAGAGGTAATATTGTTGTAGATTCTACTTTATCCAGTTCCTTATTTGATACTGGTACCGCTCATTCCATTATATCTACAAAAATAAATAATGGTTTGAGGCTAGTGGTGGAGTTTGTGAAAGGGGTAATGATGATAGTTACAATGTTGGAAGTACGGTATAAAGACATCTGTTTATGAACGGGATGTTCTCTTGAGATCAGTGAGTACCATTTTCTATGGGATCTATATATTATTGAAATGTTGGGATTCAACCTAATAATGGGTATGGAATGGCTAGTCATATACCATGCCCAGATTGATTGTCACCATAATAGAGTGACATTTACATATCCTAAAGATGACCATTACCTTCACTGTGGAGAGTGGGATATCCAGGAAGGTCGAGAAAGGCCGATCACTCAGAAAGTGGGAGAGCTCACTACTTGGGTTTCTTGTATTTTGTTGGATTATGGATGTTTGAAATATAATGTTTTTCACCAGTAGTTGAAATGTTTCATGATGTGTTTTCTGAAGAGTTATTTGGGATTCCACTTTAGAGGGATGTGCAACTAACTATTGATCTCATACCAAGGGACAAGACAGTTACTATTCCACCACATAAAGTAGCATCAATAGATATTTAATAGCTCAAGACATTGTTAGAGTAGTTGTAGGATAAATGTTTTATCTAACTAAGTATGTGACCTTGGGGTTATCTAGTGCTACTTTCTGAATAGGCTAAAAAGCCTCTATGCTTATGTGTTGATTACCAGAAGTTGAACCAGATTAATTTGAAGAACTCATATCCTCTTCCAAGAATCGATGATCTTTTTTACCCATTGGGATAAGATTATGTGTTCTTGAATATCAACTTGAGATCAGGGTATCATTATCTAAGAGTTAAGACTTATGATATATCAATTATTGCTTTCATAAGTAGTTATAGACTATATGAGTTCATCTTAGTGCTATTTGGGTTGACGAACACACCATAAGTGTTTATGGACTTGATGAACAAGGTCTTTCATCTGTACCTGGATCAATTTTTTGTGGTATTTTTGGGAGAAATATTGATGTACTCCAAGACTCATTAAGATCATTCCCAACATCATGAAATCGTCTTGAGTATACTGAGATAGAATCGACTATACACTAAGCTATTTAAGTGTTAGTTTTGGATCGATTAGGTACACTTTTAGGGACACATCATCTTGGAGGAAGTTGTATTAGTGATACTAGAGAAGATTCAGGTAGTGGTTTCTTTGAAGCAGCTCAGGAAGGTATTCGACATCCATATATTTCTAGGGTCAGTTGGATATTATCAATGATTAATCTAGGAAATTTCTGATTTGGAAGCACTGCTTTCAGGCTTGATCAAAAAGGGGATAAATTTTGATTGGTCTGAACATTATGAGAATTCATTCCTGGAATTGAAGAATAATTTGACATTAACACTAATCTTGATCCCACAAGATCCAATTGAGGAGTATACAGTGTATTGTGACACTTCTAGGATCTTACTTGAAGCTGTGTTGATGCAGGGAGATTGATTGGTGGCTTATGGATCTCTGTAGTTGAGGCTACATGAGTGGAACTACCCTACACATGACATCGAGTTGGAATTTTTGGTATATGACTTAACGTTTTGGAAAAATTATCTAATGGGTAAGAGTTTTACAATTATAAAGATCACAAGAGCTAAAGCCATATCTTTTCATAGTGAAATTTTAATCTTCGGTGGTGGAGATGGGTTGAGTATATGAAATCATTCGATTTTGAGATAAAATATATTCTTAGAAAAGTAAATAGTGTAGTTGATGCTTTGAGCAAGAAAACATAGACTCAGAGGATTCCCAAGTCGAGTTTTGAGTGGAATATGATGACTTTACTAGCTGAGATGTATGTGGTGGTTTAGGATAGTTAGGATAAGATTAATTTTGTATTAGTTTTAGTGGAGTATACACTTTTGATATAGATATGAGACAAAAAGTATGAGGATTAAGAATGTTTTACCTTCAAGTAATTCTTTGAAGGTGGGTATTCACCTTCTGGTTGGATCATAGATGGGGATGAGATCATGTATATTAGGAGTCAGGTTATTGTTCATATGAGCATACGAGAGGAGCTAATGTAGGAATTTCATGTTTCAAAGTGGGAAGTACATATAGGTGTGATGAAAATGTTCCATGAATTATGATGAAAGTTTTTGTGGCCATGCATGAAAAATGATATAGTAGGGTTCATGACACAATGATACACCTGTTAGCAGGTAAAAGCAGAGAATCAATGACCTTGAGTTTTCCTACAGTCATTGCCGATTTTGGAATGGAAGTGGTACGATGTGACAATGGATTTTTTGGTGTTTCATTCTAAGATTACAAGGAAGAATGATGTGATTTGGTTTATTGTGTATTGAATGAAAAATTTTGCACATTTGTTTCCTATATAGGATACATTCTCAGTGGAGTAGCTAGGATACTTGTATGATTGGGAGATAGTTCATCTTTACGGGGTGCCACAAAATATAGTTTCAGAATATGACTCATGATTTAATTCATTATTATAGTTGGTATTGTAGATGGAACTTGTTATAAATGTATTATTGAGTACAACATTCCACCCATTGATAGATGGGCAGTCAGAGCGTACTATATAGATGGTTGAGGATATGATGCAGGCGTGTGTTCTTGACTTTAGTGGGTCTTGGGAGAAACACCTATCTTAGGTGGATTTATCATATAACAATAGTTATTTGGTAAATATATAGATGGAACCATATGATGGATTTTATGGTTGATCATGAAGATCACCACTATGCTGGATGAAGGCAGGTGAGTCTAAGTTTTTGGGACTGTGTCTCATGCTGGGTACATCAGAATAGGTACAACTGATTCGAAAACCCATGGCTATGAATCATAGTAGGCAAAATATTTATGCTGATAGACATCAATATACCCTAGAGTTTTTCATATGGTGATCGCGTATTCCTTTAGGTGTCCCCTATATTGAGTCAATTTAGGATACAGTGGCTGGGAAAGTTGGTGCCCAGGTTCATTTGACTTTTTGAGGCTGTGGAGAGAATCTGGCTAGTGGAATATCGATTGGATCATCCACAAAAATAAAGTTCTAGGTTTTATTTTTTTTCATGTTTCAAAATTATGTCTTTATCACCCTAACCCTTCCCATGGGATCAATTTGGATGATGTTTTTCTAGTGATTGATGTGGCGTTTCAGGAGTATCTGATATGTGTGATGGATCACAGTGAGAAAGTGTTTTGGGGATTGTTCATTCTAATCGTTCATGTATTTTAAGAAAATTGGTGTATGCTGTAAGAAACATGTTAAATTGAAGTATATTTTAGGGCTTAGTGGACAATTCATTTAGGATCAAAATCATAGGGAATCATGGGAGTGAAGCACGAGGATGAGATGTTATAAGACTAAGAGATTGTAAGATCCTAAAATCTTCTGGAGTTGTATCAGGGGTTTTTATAGGTACTCTTTTGCCTCATGTTGAGTACTATTCTTTTGGGTTTTACCTTGGGGTTCGATTAGGTGAATTTCAACAAAAATTAAAGGAAACATGACTGTGTAGGGTTTGCACACGGTTAGTGAAAACCTTGCACCAAAGCCCAACAAACCATGCAACCCTAGATAGAGGAGAGTTTCATGACTATAATATGGTTTGAAAATCATACACCCTAAAAGGACAAACCCTACACCCCTAAAATAATAGGTGCATAGTTGGGAAAAAGTTAGGTAAACCATGTGGCCCTGCTCGGGAAACCATTCATGATATTTTTAATGGCCCAAAAATTAGTTTTTAATTCCCCCAAACCCATGAAACTCACCCATTTTTACCCAATCCTGGACCCTTATGATTTTGAACAATTTAAGGGATTTTTTGGGGGATTCTAAGGCCATTAAACATCCATACTTCTTTATTTTAATCCTAGATCGAGGATATACACCTCTCCTAGTATGTGGATCACATCCCATTGCATTCCCATTCATCCTCATTCCTTCTCTCATACTTTTAGCGAGAAGTTGTCTTATGTTTTTGTAGATGAAGATCTAGATTTTTTGAATCTAGATATAATCTTGTAGATCTATTTCTATAATTAATAGATCTTGTTTTTGATGATCTTGATTTAGGGTTATATATTTGGATCCTAAACTACGTCATTGTGCAGCTCAATTTTAGGTATTTCCATTGGGCGATCATTCGTTAGTGAATCAAGGTTGGCGGTCTAATTTTCAAATATTATAGTCTTATTATCTATTACATATAGATGAGTGTATAATTTCCAGAGTTTATTTAGAGATTTAAATTCCAAATTAAATTAATTAATGTGGTCAATTAATTAATAGAGGAATTCTAGATTTGATTAAATAATGGAAATTGTTGAATAAGGATAATTAATTAGTGAATTAATAATCTAATTATTGAATTGGGAAATATGGGATAATTAATTATTGAGTTAATTATCAAATTTTTGAATAGTAAATTGAGAATAATTAATTGATATTAATTATTATATGTTGAGTTTGTGAAATGGTTAATTAATCATTGAATTGATTAACAGAAGATATGTGATTAATTAATTAGTGAATTAATTAATTAGAAAGATGTGTTTAATTAATTTTTTAATTAATTAAATGAAATTGATATTATTAATTAATTTTCGACATAATTAATGAACTTGTATTAATTAATTTATGAATTAATTAATGGAAGTTTTTGTTGTTAATTTTGATAAGAGGATTATTGTTATTTAATATTGGTTGACGTGACAATGTGAAAACATGTGATAATGAGATATATGTAATATTGTGATGTGTTATGTTATGTATTCTTGGTTGACAAATGGGATGCTAGAAATGAAGATATATTCCAATGATATATATATGAATAGTTGTAAAATGGGGTGTAAGAAATGATGATCTATGCCAATGATATATATATATATATGCATGTTTGATAATTGGGGTGCTATACATGACGATCTACACCAATGATATATATGAATGATTGATAAGTGGGGTGGTAGATAGGACAATCTATGATAATGAAATATATGCATGGATACTAATTGTGGTTCTAGACATGACATTCCACACCCATGAAATATATGATTGATTGATAAATGGGTTACTGGAAATGATGTTCTACACCTAAAGAATTGGGATTAGACTATCGTTCCCAATGGTCTTAAAAATGAAATTGAAGTGAAATGGATAATTTTATCCCATGTGATATATTGAAATATTAATTGAATATGTAACATAATTTAGAACCTACATGGTCTGAAGAAGGTATTGAGGTATGGGTTCCCTTGGGATCCCGGTGGTCTATGTTGTTTAATAAAAATTAATCGATAAGGTGATAATTATTTACTTATTCATTTCAATCATTTCTTTATACAACTGCATACACTGGTTATCGAAAGGATTTTTTATACACTACTGGTGGTGTCCTACTGAGTTGTAGTCACACGCTACTTGGGATGCCTGGTCAGTACCCGAATAGACATTATTGTTGTAGGATAGGTTAAGGGAATGAGACCTGTGTTATATGGATGATTTTGGGATGGGTCATGGTTGAGGGAACAAGATGTGCTTTAAAACCTACTGAAAGTCGTTGGTGTCTTTATTTTCAATTATCAATTAAGATAGATGACATGAACATTAGTAGGGAATGTTTTCTGCATTAGTTGGATTTTGTATTTTCCTCCATTGGTTATCTTAAGATATTTGTGTTGTTTATGTTTATATATATATGATTCCTCTATTGTTTATAAATTTTTATAGTGTATTACTCTAATAAAAGAGGGTACAGTCTCCCCATGATCGACTTATCAAACCATCACTACTTGTTAGAAGCCTCTGGCATACGAAGTGGCACACTTGAGGTCATTTGGAAGCCCATCTCTGGGGACTGTTGAATGGGACCACGGATGGGATGTAAAAATGTGGTATCCGAGCCCAATTTTATTTTATTTTTCTTTTGTATTTCTATTTGGGAGAGGTAGACAGGAGTCTAGAAAGATTCTAGGCTTGGACATGAGCTCATACAGGGGAGTTACAAACCCATATATAGGGGAAAACCCAAGTACTTATGGTGTGATTATTATTACTGTTGTTTGTTATTACAATTGAATATTATTTTATATTGGGTGACTCAAATTTTGTGTGTGGTGATTATTTATATTGCTATTTTCTAAGATTTGACTTATTACCCAGTATGGAATGATAGTTGAGTTTACAAGAATCATTCTAAATAGTCATGACTATTTTGTGACATGAATCATTTAGGCACATATGGAAAACATATATGGGTAAGTTGTTGAACTTGAACAATTTTTACTTTCTTTTGAAATTTAACTGAAAATTGGGCCAAATATATAATTGAGAATGGAAAAATGAAGGAAAAGGTGAATAAATGAGTGTTTAAATAAGAATCTTGATATGAATGTTTTTACACTTGTTATCTAGGACCTAGGTTTAGGATGGTTAAGGGTAGAGATAGCGCATTAGTTTTGACCATGTGGCAAGGTTTGGGGAAAAGACTTATTGTGACATCCTGTGATTATTCCTCATACCTAAATGTGATAAAGTTGTGTTACGAGTCCTAAAATGTGTCTTTTTAATTTTAGATATATTCATACATGATGATTCATGTTGAGAGGATGACATGAGGATATGGATAGATATGATTTACTAGTTGTGGATCCCGAGGCACCAATAGTTCTAGGTGAGGATGTAGGGGAGAAATTCTAAGAGAACATCACTCGCTTCATGTAATTTCAGGAAGGAGACCCAGGGAGGGTTGTGAAGAGTATGTCTAACCTGAAAATAGAGTTTCAATTGTAGAACCCTCTGTATTTTACTCGAGAGGGTGGACCTGAGGGTGCTATGTATTGGGTCACATCCATCAAGATGATACTTGATCATTTGGATACTATGAATGAGAATAGAGTCATGATGGATTCTTATATGCTACAAGGATCAGTAAATCACAAGTGGGACATTCATGTGCAGACTGGACATGCTAATGGTATGCTATGGAGATAAATTTTAGAGATGTTCTTGGAGAAATTATAGCTAGAGGCACTATGACATGAGAGATAAATAGAGTTCATATGGCTATCTTAGGGGAGAATTATTGTGATGTAATATGCTTGATGCATTATAGATTTTTAGTGATTTTCTCCAGATTTGGCAACAAACGAGGATACTTCAAAAAAATCTGGATGGAAATAAGTGTAAAATTAAATCCCATGTGAATATCATTAGGCTGAAGAAGTTTTCAGAAGTGGTGAATCATGTTATCACCTCAAAGGGGAACCTGATGGAGGATTCTAGTGGAGAATATGTGTTTTCTTATGGATGATTTATAGGTTTGTCTTCTGAGATATTGAATAATTATTATGAGAACTTTATCAAGATAAGTGGTAAGCTAAGTGTCTAATCAGGGGGATCATCCACTCAGGATCTTACCCAAGTGCATTTCCACCAGTTTGGTATGTTGGGACACTTTTAGAAACACTTTCCTTGACCACCATTATAGTGACAATCATGTGACAAGATGGTACATCTAAAAAGTTCTATATGAACCTAATATATATGGTTAGTTATAGAGGATCTAGATAGAAATGGGGAGTTGGAAGGGGATATATTTCACTATATCAGTTTGGAAGCTAGATTTCTACTAGACGAGGCGGTAGAGGCAGTGGATGTGGTGCTTTTTGGAATGAGAACCCACATCAGTAGAGTGGTGCAACTCAGGGGAGTAAGACAACATCATATGGAAGAGGGGTGTTACAGTTTCATTCATTACAAACTACTATTTTGGATAACTAGGATGGAACTTTTACAGTGAGAGGTAATATTCTTGTATCTTTTATATTAGCTAGTGCCTTATTCGATACTGGTTCCTCTCATTTCATTATATCTAGAAAAATAATTACTGTTTTGAGCCTAGGGGTTGATTTTGTGTGAGGGGTAATGACAATAGATACACTACTTGAAGTACAAATAGAGACATCTGTTTCTGCAAGGGATGTTCTCTTGAGATCAGGGAGTACCATTTTCTATGGGATCTCTATATTCTTGACATGTTGGGATTCAACATAATAATGGGTATAGGATGGCTAGTTATATACCATGACCAAATTAATTGTCACTATAGGTGAGTGACGTTTAAATCTTCTAAGGGTGGCCATTACCTTCACTATGGAGAAAGGGATATAAATGAAGGCCGAGCAAGGCCAATCACTTAGAAAATAGGAGAGCTCGTAGCCTAGGTTTCTAGTCTTTTGTTGGATAATGTAGGTCTGAAAACTAATTTTCTTCCTCTAGTAGTAGAACTATTTCAGGATGTGTTTCCTGAAGAGTTCTTAGGTATGCCACTTAAGAGAGATTTGGTGTTAACTATTGATCTCATATTGGGGGCCAGGCTAGTTTCAATTCCACCATATATAATGGCATAAATATAGCTATAATAGCTCAAGACTCAAATGGAGGAGTTGGAGGATAAGGGTTTTATCCAACTAAGTATGTCACCTTGGGGTTCTCTTGTGCTATTTTCTGAGTAGGCTAACGAGAATCTATGATTATGTGTTGACTACCGAAAGTTGAACCCGATGACTTTGAAGAATCAGTATCCTCTTCTGAGAAATGATGATCTTTTTTACCAGTTTATAGGAGATTGTGTGTTCTCAAATATCGACTTGAGATTAGGATATCATCAGTTGAGAGTTCAGACTTATTATATATTGATTATTTATTTCATAAGTAGTTATGGCCTATATAAGTTCATCTTAATGATGTTCAGGTTGAAGAACACACCATAGGTGTTTATGGAATTGATGAACAAGTTCTTTCATCCATACCTGGATCATTTTTTTGAGGTCTTTTTGGATGAAATCTTGGTGTACTCCAAGATTCATGAAGATCCTTCCCAACATCATGACAATATACAGAGGGAGAATATACTATACACCAAGCTATTTAAGTGTATGTTTTGGATCGATCAAGTATAATTCTTGGGAAATATCATCTTGGAAGAATTTTTATCTGTGAAACTTGAGAAGGTTCAGGTAGTGGTTTCTTGGGAGCATCCCAAGAATGTATTCGATATCCATAGATTTCTAGGGTTATCTAGATATTATCAAAGATTCATCCAGGACATTTCCGATTTGGCTACAATGCTTTTGGGATTGATCAAAAAGGGGATACATTTTGATTGGTTATAAGCTTATGAAAATTCCTTATAGGAGATGAAGAAGCATTTAAAATCGACACTGGTATTGATCCTACTAGATCCAAGTGAGAAGTATACAGTGTATTGTGAAATTTTTGGGATCTTACTTGAAGCTATGTTAATGCAGGGAGATCTATCGGTGCCACATGATTCTCTATAGTTGAGGCCACATGTGTGGAACTTCCCTACACATTACATCGAGTTGGATGTTTTGGTTTATTATTTAAAGTGTAGGAAAAACTATCTGATGGGTGAGAGTTTTAAATTTTATATAGATCATATGAGGTTAATTTATATATTTTCACAGTGAAATTTTAATATTTGGTAGTGGATATGGATTGAGTATATGTAGTCATTTGATATTGAGCTAGAATTTATTCTTAGAAAAGGAAATAGGGTGTTCGATGATTTGAGCAAGAAAACTCATAATCAGATGGTTCAAGAGTATATTGTTGAGTGGAATATGATGACATTACTAGCTAAGATGCATGTGGTGGTTTAGGAGAGTCAGGAGAAGATGACTCTGGTTTTATTTTCTTCAGATTCTACACTTTTGATATGGATCAGAGACAAGAATTATGAGGATTTAGAATGTTTTAACTTCATGGAAATCTTTGAAGGTGGGTATTCACCTTCCGGTTTTATCATAGATGGGGATGAGATCATCTATATTAGGAATCAGGTTGCTATTCATATTATCATGTGAGAGGATCTCATGTTGTATTTTCATGTTTCAAAGTAGGTTGTACATCTAGGTGTGATGAAAATTTTCCATGACCTATGATGACATTTTTGGTGGCCATGCATGAAAAAAGATATAGTGGGGTTCATGACACGATGCTATACCTATCATTATTTAAAGGCATAGCATCAATGACTTAGAGGTTTTCTATAGCTGTTGCCTATTCTGGAATGGATGTGGTAAAATATGACAATTTATTTTTTTGGTGTGTCTTTCTATGATTCCAAGGAGGAATGATTCTATTTGGTTTATTCAGGATAGATGACGAAATTAGCACATTTATTTCCTATATGAGAGATATTTTCAGTGGAGCTGATGTGATACATGTACATTCAGGTGATAATTGATCTGTACGGGGATACACAAACTATAGTTTCAGATTTTGACTCGTGCTTTAATGCATTCTTCTAGTATGTCTTGTAAAAAGAACTTGGTATACATGTATTATTTAGTATGACATTCCACCCATAGACATATGGGTAGTGAGGGTGTACTATACATGTGCATGAGGATATGATGCAGGTGTGTGTTCTTAACTTCAGTGGGTCTTGGGAAAAACACCTATCTCAGGTGGATTTCTCATATAACAACAGTTATTAGGAAATTATATAGATGGAACCATATGAGGCACTTTATCATAGGCCATCCATATCACCAATATGCTAGATTTAGGCAGGTGATTCTAATTTATTGGTACTATGTATCGTGCATGATACATTAGAGTTCGTACAAATGACTCGAAAACCCATGTATATGACTCAGAGTAGACAAAATATATATGCTGATAGAAATATATGACCCTTAGAGTTTATATATGGTGACCATCTATTTCTTCGGGTGTCACCTATGTTGGGTCAACGCATGATACAAAGGTAGGGAATGTTGGTTCCCAGGTTCATTAGACCATTTGAATTTGTGGATAGAATCGGGCTAGTGGCATATCAATTGGAACTTCAATAAAAATAATTTTCTATGATTTATGTATTTCATGTTTCAAAACTATGGAGGTATCACCCTGACCCTTCTCATGTGGTCGATGTGAATTATTTTTTTCTAGATATTGATGCGTCCTTTGAGGAGTATCTGATATTTGTGCTGGATCACATTTAGATATTTTTTTGGGGAATGTTTATTCTAATAGTTCATGTATTTTGGAAGCATGGGTGTATGAAGAAATACACATGTTCAAGGGAAGTATATTTGAGGGCTCATTGGAAAAATACTTTTGGATAGAAATCTTAGGGAATCATGGGAGTGAAGCTCGAGGATGAGCTGTTATAAGGCAAAGAGATTATAAGATCCATACCTTTTCTAGAGTTGTATCAAGTGTTTTTCTAGGTTCAGTTTTACCTCATGTTGAGTAGTTTTATTTTGGGTTTTACCTTGGGGTGTGTTTTTGTGAATTTTGAGAAAAATTAAAGGAAACACAGATGTGTACGGTTTTCACAGAGTTATTGAAAACCATGCACCATAGCCCAGAAAACCACGAAACCCTAGATAGTGGGGAGTTTCATGGCTTGTGTTTGGTTTGAAAATCAGACACCCTAAAAGGAGAAACCCCACACCCCTAAAATAATAGGTTCACATTTGGCACACGGTTAGGGGAAACCATGGGCCCTTACCCAGAAAACCATTCAAAATATTTTTAATGGCCCAAAAATTAGTTTTTAATTCCCCAAAACCCCTGAAAGTCACCCATTTTACCCAAACTCGGACCCTTATGATTTTGAAAATTTTTAGAGATTTTTTGAGGGATTATAAGGCCATTAAACCTATATAATTCATGATTTAGAGCCTGGATCGAGGATCCACGCCTCTCATAGAAAGTGGATCATATACTATTGATTTCTCATTCATCCTTCCTCTTTATCTAATTCTTTTGGTGAGAAGTTATCTTCTGTTTTGATAGATGAAGATCTATATTTTTTGAATATTGATCTAATAATTTGGATCTATTTATAGAATTACGATATCTTGTTTTGGTTGATCTTTATTTAGGGTTTTAGATCTGGATCCCGATCTACGTTATTATGTTGCTAAATTTTTGGAGATTTCCATTGGGTGATCATTCATCATCGAATCAAGGTAGGTGGTCCAATATTCAAATCCAAGTATTATTATCAGTTATGTGTATGTGATTTTATAATTTCTAGATTTTTTTAGTGGTTGAAATTGAAAATTTAATTAATTAATGTTGTCAATACATTAATTGAGAAGCTGAGGATTTGATTGAATAATGGAAATTGTAGAATATGGATAATTAATTAGTGAATTAATTTTCTAAGTATTGAATACAGAAATTAGATAAAATTAATTATTGGTTTTATTATTGAATTGTTTAATTGTAAATTGAGAATAATTAATTGGTGAATTAATTATTAGATATTGAATTTGTGAAATGGTTAACTAATTGTTTAATTGATTAATAGAATAGATGTGATTAATTAACTGTTGAATTAATTAATTGGAAATATATGGTTAATTTATTTTTAAATTAATTAATGTAAAATGATATTATTTATTAATTGTCGAATTAATTAATTAACATGGATTACTTATTTTATGAATTAAATATTGGAATTTATGGTGGTTAATTGTGAAAATAGGATAAATGTTGTTTAATCTTGGCTATCATGACAATGTGAGAACTCATGACAATGAAATATGAGTAATATTTTCATGTGTTATGATATATATTTCTGGTTGATAAATGGGTCTCTAGACACGATGATCTATGCCAATGATATATATATGCATAGTTGATAAATGGGGTTCTAGACATGACGATCTATTCCACTGATAAACATATATACAGGGTTGATAAATGGGGTTCTAGAAATGAGGATATATGCCAATGATATATATGCATGGTTGATAAGTGTGGTGTTATACATGTCAATCTATGCCAATGACATATATGCATGGTTACGAATTGGGGTGAAAGACATGACATTCTATGCCCATGATATATATGCATGATTGATAAACATGGTACTGGACATGGCATTCTACACCCAAAGCATTGGAATTGGAATATGGTTCCAAGTTTCCATAATAATGAAATTGAAGTTACATTGAAAATGTAATCCCATGTTCTATAATGAAATATGAATTGAATATATAACATGGTTCAGACTTGGTGTGGGCTGAAGCAGGTATTTAGGTACGTGTGTCCTAAGGAACTCGATGGTCTATATAGTTTAATAAATATTAATTGATAATCTGATAACTATTTAATTATGAATTTTAATTATTTAATTATACAATTATATACACTTGTTATTTAATGGATTTTTTTAGACACTGTTGGTGGTGGCCTACTGAGTTGAACTCACACCTTACACTGCCTTCCTGATCGGTTCCTGAATAGAATTTATTGTTTCAGGACTAGTTAAGGCCAATGTCCTTTTTTATATGGATAATTTGGGGATGTAACATGGTTGAGGGAACCATACATGGTTCAGGACCTGTTGGGAGTCATCAGTGCCTCTATTTATAGTTTGAATTTGAGAAACTTAACACATACATTATAATGGTATGTTTGATTCTTTAGTTGGATAATTTATTTTCCTTCATTGATTATCTTTAGATATTGGTATTTTTATGATTATATATATTCTTACACTATTTTTTATTATTTACACTGGTGTATTAATCTTATTAAAGAGGGAATAGTCTCCCCATTATTGACTTATCATACCCTCACTTCTAGTTGGCAGCCTCTGGTGTATGGGGAGGCACACTTGAGGTCATGTAGTCATCTGGATCGGGGCACTGGTGTGTGGAACCAAGTGTGGGATGTTACATACAGTCTATTAAATCCTATTTAAATAAATGATCCTCATGAATGACTTAGTTGAATTATCATATACTCTTTGGATCAAGACCCATTGTGATAAATCTAAGATATTTCTTGGTCTAAGTCAAAGTACATATATTGATAAGATATTGAAGAGATTCAATATGAAACATTCCACGATGGGATTATTTCATATGTCACATAGAATTTATCTTTTCAGAAAAAATGTAACCTCATACACATGATGAAATACAAATTATTGAATAGATTCTATACACATCAGTGATTGGTTCATTCATGTATGGTTTTCTATGCTCTAGGCTATATGTTACCTACACCTTATGTATGGTTTTGATATATCAAGGAGACATAGGTTATGACTATTAGATGGAAGTCAATACTATACTTTAATATCTAAGATGAACTAATGATATGTTCCTGGTCTATGTAGGAGATGAGGAACTATTAATCATAGGATATGAAGATGATATTTTAAAAACTGATAATGATGATATGAAATCATAGGTGGGATACATCTTCACCCTCAATGGAGGCTCTATGAGTTATAAGATATTAAATAAATCCAAGGTCACAAATTTTTTAGTAGATTATGTGTATATTGCAGCATCTAATGCAACCAAAGAAGCAGTTTGTGTATGAATATTATTCCAAGAGTTTGATGTGGTACTTAACAGTAGAGACCCTATAACATAATATTATGAAAATACTATAATGGTGGATCTTGAAAAGGAGTTAAGTTCACATTAGTGGATGAATTACATAATTCATATGTATCATATCTTGATGGATTTATCTCCTAGAGGTAATGTTGTATTGAGTAGAGTCTCAATGAAAGGCAATGTGGAAGATGTCTTCACTTGAAACTTATGTCATTAAAATAATGATCATCTTGTGCAGTTTAGTGGACTGAAATTCATTGGTAGTTGGATCTAGTCCAAGTGGGAGTCTATTAGAGTGATTGTTCTGGAATGAATTGTTTTTTACTTTGTATTACACACACAAATATATATATATATATATATATATATATATATATTAAAATAAGAGAATATTAATTAAAAATCATATTAAAATATTGTCCATTGTTCTGCATAAATTTAATATAATAATGTCATAGAGTACTTTTCTCATTGAAAAGTGAAGAATAGTTCCCCATAGTGTTGAGAACATTGAAATTATATGACAATACTCTCAAACCTAGTTCTATGGTTGGATAACATTCTATTATGGGGAACATAGTATGTTGAATGTACGATGAAAGTACTCGTAATCGAATGACACTTCGTCTCTTGAAATTCACACTTAGTAATCTCTAATATGGAAGAATATGAGAACAGACCCACCTGTAGGGACCCCACATGTTTATGTTCCATCAAATATTCCTATTTTTAGTGTTTGTAATAGTCCTCACACATTATGATTATTATTAATTCATGTTATGAATCACACACATAGATTTACTAACCAAAACCATGAAACCATATATTCATTGGAAGTATGGTATGTTGGGTGTGACAATAATTCCTTTTGATTATTGAAAAATTTGAGGATTTATATTTCATTTCTATATTTATAGAAGTTGATATATCAAGACTTTATTTAAATTGAACTATCACATTAAATTCCATGGCAATGGTATAATGATGAGTTTATTTCAGATAGTCATTGAAAGATGTATCAATCATATATGCTGATGAAAAAGGTGTGCAACCTTCTTGGTGAGATATTTTGACAAAGGGATTATATTACAAAATGAGTGATCGTACGTGGTTTTCAACATTATGGAATTAAAATATTTTATTGTGTTCCTTAACCTATTTATTGATAGTAATATTGGAATTTATGAACTCTCCTCTAATTAAAATGACAAAGAAGCCTATAGGGTCACACACTAAGTGTTTCTATTGATCTCATTTAAATTCTATTTGAATTTAATTATTTGAATAAAATATTGTTCTCAAGACCTAGGGAAAATTTTATTTAGGAATAATGATCACATTAATTAAAAAAAATTTATTCCCAAAGTAGTTTTTAAATTACACAAATATATAATATGTAATTTATTTATTTAATATTTTATAAATATTTATTCACTAGACCGTGAACTGAATATTTATTTATAAATAAATATTTAATAAAATATTTATTCATGAATTTGATAAATTCATATGAGTATAAGAATATAATGATTTTTTTGGTTATAAATATTAATTTTCAAGATGATAAAATAATATTTATCATTATGAGAGTTTTTGAATTCCATGGAATAAAAAATAAAAAATCTCTTAATATAAGACATGGGGTTTGAAATGTGTTTTAAAATTTATTAAGAGAACTTATTCAATTAATTAAATTTAAAACCCTAACCCTAAGTCTATAAATTGACCGCTTATACGTTTTAAGGTAGGTTAATAAAGAATCATTCTGCACAATGAATTTCTTTCCAAAATACTCCTATTCCTTCTCTCATCATCTTAATAATGATAAGATCATCATAATTTCTTCAAAACCAAAGAAACATGAAGTGATCAAGATGAACAGTACAAGATGATCAATCAATCGTGCTAGCACCCATCGATTCATTGGTTTTGTTTGAATATCAAAAGATCATGTGTAGATCACCATAAGAGGAATTATACACTTTGATCCTATAAGTACGATGATGTATTACCGAAAAGGGTTTTGAAAAAGAAACATATACTATGAATAAAAATATCACGAATGAAGAAATATTTCTTCTAATGTTTTTAAATTAATTATAAATTTTTCATGAAAAGATCCCATCTTGGTTCCAAATACTTTCACTGTAAGTATTCTAGTTTTTCAAGAAACTAACATCTTGTACAATATGCTAATGACCCATTAAATCAAAAAATTTATGAGTAAGGATTATCCCTGATAAGTGCTTATCCTACAACCAAAACCATCTTTCCTCACATAATTGTTATTTTCATGGTGTTATCTTTGAGAGAAACCTAAACATGATAAATTCCTCTAGACCGTAAATACCTATATAACCTATACACCTATTATAAATGTAATGAATATTTTTTTTATATTTAACACTTAAGAGAATATTTTATACAATATTTTCAAATTTTTATGTAGAGTCATCATGAAATTATGGGCCATATGGGGCATTATATTGATATATTAGAAATATTGAATATAATATTTCATGCATGCATTGTTTTTTATAAATAATGTAATATCTCCCAAATAGTCTCTCAGATAGGAAAAATGGGACTTCCTTTAAATTTGTAAAGTTGGTTTAACTATAGGTGAGATATCTTTTTTTGTATTTTAGGATTTCTGTATAGTGATGATGCTAGCGAGACATTAGATAAAATAAATGAAATAAATAAATAAATATATTAATTATATAATAATCAGTAAAAACAATTGGCATGAATATATACTACTTTTTTTTGTAAAATATATATGGTTAGGCACATAATCATGAAATATTAAGAGGATTGAGAGATCTATCCTTGGGAGAGTTTCCTTACAGAGAATTAATGATAAAAACTCGAAGGGAATCTAGAGGAAACTGACAAACATAGTGGATCTAATCAATGACATCGACATGGATAATTTTTTCACTAATGATTTATCCAATCCTATGGTAGTAGCTTTTGAATTTTTGGTTTATTCCCTATTCTTGATTATTTTTGATGAATATGGATTAATTCATTTAGAATTAATTCATGGATTAATCTTCATTATTTATCCTTTTGTTTATTTTATTTCTATATTTAGTATTTTTATTTGTATTAAAACCCAATTATTCCTAATTCTTCCATAAATGAAATTGTTCAATAATAACATAACTGATATTGTTTTTATCACCATTGTGTTTCATTCCATTCTCCCTCCATTCTTCTAGTGCTCATCATCAGTATTTGTTTTTCATGTTAATATGAAAATATTTGGGAAGTTGATTTTTTGTATGTTTCATTCTTAAGTTCTGATAGATCATTTATTATTTATCAATTTTTTATAAATAAAACATGATAGAGGATTTATTATGATGACATATGTCCAATGGTAGATTGAGGGATTACAGCCTCACGAGCTATAGAGCATGGGTGGTGCACAATGCGATGCGAGTTGTTTTCTGATAAAGGGGTGGTCGAAAAATGACCATTGACAGTGAAACATGACCAATAAACATGGATATGAGAATTATTGTCAAGATTAATAGAGGAAGTAATGGATTTCAGTGATGAAATCAGAGAAATGTTAAGATCCATAATTTCTTGGAAAACCCTATCGGCACGACATGTAGTTCAGAAGAATACACACTATATGGTACTCATGGTGAAATTTTAGGGTTTTGGAAGATTATATATATCCCATGTTTGTGTTCATTATACACATTTTGTGTGGCCCTTGACTAAAATCATATATTATAACAAAAAACACTCTTAGAACTCATGTAATCCCACACCCCATGTATTACAGAGAGTACACGAACAAATGAAGGGTACATAAAAAAATACAGAGTCACATTCCCAAGTAACTAGACCAATCTCTACATGCCATGTATAATAATAAAACTTCATATAAATGGAGGAAAACATCCCATGTGATATGATATAATATGGGTAGAATAGTTATTAGTGAGACATATCATGTACTATACTGGACATACTATATACTTCCAAAGAACATAGGTAAAATTCTTATAGGCTTAGATTTTCCCCTATTAATCCCAGGGGAGATCAAAGTATCTTACCCAATGAGACATGGATCATTATAAAGATTATAATCTAACCCATATATCTATGAGTAGGGTAGGGATCCTCTACCTACATTATTCCAATTTATTCAGATATTTCTCTCACATTACTGAGGCATAGATCCTCTATCTGTGGAGTATATTTTATCTGATATATAGAGCTTACATAAGTGAGGGATCCTCCAATGGGGTCTATAATTTTACCAAAATTTATGAAATAGGTATCCTATATAATTTTAATAGGTAAGGTGTATGGAATAATGATTGAGATTAAATAAAGGGATATCTATAATTAAAATATATGCATGGTTGACTATAACTAACCATACTCTAGGGCTTGAGTACCTCTGATGATCATATCTGGGTTATCTTTCATATGATCATTCTTTATGAAACCTCTTTATTATTATATGAGTAAAATCACAATATATTTATTCTTTACACTTTTTGATTTTTGTGCATCTAATTAGGTATTGTATAAGACCACCTACATGGGATCTTACCACGCATATCATGTATTATGAAAATGATATTCCATTTAACATAATCTTGGGAGGTCCGAGAGTAGGTAGATAATAATGGTGATGTGAAGTGGGGAATGATGGTGATAAGGTTATGATTTGGATATGGATAACCTTATTATAGGTTTGACATTATATTTAGATGTTGGGATTCTATTTTCCATTTTATAATTTATTTTTCTTTTATCATACTATATTGTGGGATACTAGTAGTTCATGCATGAATTGGTTTCATACCAGTAGTATAACTTACTACATTACATGTTGAATGAGAAGATGTGAGAATGAGTACATGTACATTAGGATAAGGCTTTACATTTGTGTGATATGAATGCTTGGTTATAGTCACTATTCCCAGTCTTACTGGAGATGGGATTCATGTGTCACACTATATTTACTACCATATAGGCTGGCCTCGGTGGGTTACGCCATGAAAGAGTGGCATTAAAGCTTAGAAAATATTTTAACCCGAGTTTAAAGATTGTATAGCCATGGGGATTAGTTTGGGAATGGGGAAATATTTTTGATGTGTCTCAAGTTTTTATCTCAGGGTAGGTAACCTAGTGATGGTTTGAAAATTTTCATACCCATACACTAGGAATTTGATAACCTGCATACCATTTTAGATCATTAGGATACCATTTGTTGGTAAAAAAGTCGTATATGCATCATATAATATTTATTTTTGGTTTCAATTTCCTTATCTTAACTCCCTATATATGATAATGGAACATGGTGCATCTTTTCTACTACATGATGCCTTTGCGACAGCAACCAACACAGATACAAAAGTTGGATCATGGTGATTACCCACCAAACAATGATGCCTTAGTGCTGGAAACTGATCATGAGATGACCCCTCTAGAAGGATTTTGAGTGGTTTCTCCACTAATTGAGTTTAATTATCACCCACCACTAATGGTTTTGGTGGATTATCCCCATTAGGTTCATCATAAGTTGGTCCTGAAAGATGAATCATACTGGATGAGTGACCATCATGTTTTTTTTGAGGCAGAGAGTGCCCATGTTTTAGGGTGAGCTAGTCTCCCAATATGTAGAGGACTATCTAGACTCTGTGTCATGATTAATCAAACATATTAGTACCCCTCTTTATTAGATGGTGGTTCTATAGGAAAACCTTCTCTAAAGACTAACTTTGTGATGGTTGAGTTGGGTGGCCTATATTGGTGATGAGGCAACCCTCTCTTGGGTGGTTTTTGAGAATCTCTTTACAAAGGATTACTTTTCAGTGATATTTTGGATAGTTTGTATTTAGGAGATTTATAATGGAAACATGAAATCCATAGAGTATGAATAAAATTTTATCTACCTAAAATGATTCTCCATAGATATAGTTCGTGATAGATACTTCCAAGTTCATACCATTGTGTTTCGTCATCACTGAGATTTTTTATCTAGAGTGATATCCCTTTTCATTCCATACTATCACGGGGTACTAGAACATGCCATTATTTTAGAAGGCGTCTTAAATGAGGGTTAAAACGTATTAGGAGGACCTAGTTGGAACCATGAGATGGATTCATCAAATTTAGGAGGAAAATGATGTTCTTCAATGTCACGACACATGAGGAAATGAAATATTACAACTCAAAATGAGGATTTATGGATCATGGTTCAAATAGAGGTTCCAACCAATTAGAGGAAAGGGAATGTTATTAATTTAATGGGTGAAGAAGTCTTGTGTTGGACTATTTGAACTGGTTGGCAGTGGCAAAAAGGAAAGCATTAGATGGGACACCGAAGAAGAGGCAACAGTGTGAGAAGGACAATCTTTATATAAGAGGGTGTGTAAGAGTATATATGAGAGATTTAGGAAGATGCTGCTGTTATAATCCTATAACATCACCACTACCTCTTGGTGGCCTATTTCTATATTAGGGTGTCGGTGGCCAGGGATAATGAAAAAAAAGTTGTGAAGGATTATAATCATAAGGATCTGAACATGGTTTGAGGTACAATATAAGTACTCTATAATTTATACTCAATTTTGATATACATAAGAATGAATCATTATTCTCTTGTGGAATCCATTATTTAATATTTCAAGATGATAAAAGATCCTCTAGCTTTACCCTTATTATTAGAAACTCCTAACAAGGTAGATTAAATTATTAAAAACTTCTTCCAATAGTCTGACCAAACACTCAGTGGATATAAAATTGTTTTGGATCTCTTCATTTATTCAATTAGACCCTATGATTTCATTCAAGGCATGTAATATCTCTCTAATTTTCATTCGTAGATTGAATATTATCAACGTAGGATAGAGGGTGTCCTATTTTATGGGATGATATTTTCCTTCCACAGATAGGAGGGGTCTCAAACAAAGAAGGCTATGCTAATATGTTGGAGGATAAAACCAAATAACCATTAATTAGATTGGTTGACCCCTAGAGTAGCAGGCACTATAAGATTCTAGTTCCCTTCATTGGAAGAGGAGTATGATGATGTATTACCCAGGGGAATGTCAGACTTACCTCACAATAGGGAGATAAAATGTTGCATATAGATACACCTAGTTAATTCATAGAAATCTATAACAGTATACTAGATGGACCCTGTAGAGTGGTGATAGGTGAGGGTGTAGTTGGAGGAGCTATAAAGGAAGGGCTTCATCAAACCTAGTGCGTCCCCCCTGGGAATCCCTAGTGTTGTTCCCCATGATGGTGGATAGGAGTTTGAGGTTATGTATGGATTATTATTTCATGAAACATGTGACTATCAGATTATGTATCCCTTACTAAGGATTTATTACCTCTTCAACTAGATAAATGGGGTGAAGCTATTATTGAAGATTGACCTCAAGTCAGGTTATTTCCAACTCAATGTTTAAGAAGAGGATGTATCGAAGATGAAATTTTGATGTTGCTATAGTCACTATGAGTATATAGTGGTTCCATTTGTCATGATGAATTACCTAATAGTGTTTTTGGGATTCATGAACTAGATCTTCCAACCTTTCCAAGACTAGTTTGTGGTGGTCTTCATATGACAACCATGCTCTTTATTGCACATTAATTCCTGATTTATTAAATAAGATTACACATAATAAAACCTGAATGATCAATAAGTATAGTGTATTTGGGAATTAGGTACATTAAATAACAAATTTAAATAGAGATAACAACAACTTTATTAAAAACATCATTAATATGTTAATATTATTCTTTCATACTAAAAAAGGCATGGGATAACTTGGGGGCATACATTAGAAAAGGGTGAGTTATAAATCCCTGTAATGGAATAAACACGTAATAAAATTTATAATGTAATAAATGTTAGAAAACATTAATTTCAATGGAAAAAATGGGCGAGATTCACAAAAAATAACAATGAGGCATGATATAACACGATAACATAAAGACAATATGAGAAATGTGAAAAGAACTTAAAACACATCATAAACATAGGTCAAGGATAAATTCAAAAAGATCATGATGGAAAAAACCAATGATGGATTAAGTTCATGAACTAATCCCCTGAATTATGTCTCATGAGATTAAAACATTTCCCCATTCATTAGAGTTCTATATAATTCTGGGTGCACCTGTCACTTTTATTTCATTCTCATTCTTAAGTTTTCCACATAGATCATAAAACACAGATCCATTCAACATCATATTTTATTCCACAATTAAGGAGTGTGGAATAAATAAATTTAGTTCCATAATAAAAGGATTATAAGTGCATACTGTGGAACAAACCTGATAGGAAATGGGTACATGTATTCACTATACGATTGTTTAGCATGGAAGATCACTGTGAAAATTCAGTAGCATAACAAGGGCATATGAATTTTCAAGAGGGACAAATGAGAGTGAAAATGGGTCTCTCATAATTTATAAATAAAATATAAAGAAATTTGGATATATAAGAACATATCCTAACATGGTAAAATTTAAATTAAGAGGCATAACATAAAAGTGGTGCTTGAATAAAAAGGAGAGTGCAAGACCCCTTACCGAATATCTACATAAGAATGACTTAGGTAAAGGTAAAAATGAGAGAGGATAAGTGATATCCAATTAAAATAAAATAAATTTTATAGTAAGGTAATTTATATAAATTAATGAAAATAATACTAATTGAAATTAATAATACAAATTTCATAGAAGGTGCTTGAACTAAAAGGATGAGAGAAAGGTCTCTTATGAAATTTTGGCATAGTAATGGCTTAGGAAAAGGTAAAAATGAGAGATGATAAATGATATATCATTAAAATAAAATCAATTTAATAGTAAGGTAATGTTTATAAACGAATTAAAATATAATCAATTGAAATTAAAAAGACTAATTTCAATGAAGGTTCTTGAATTGAAAGGTTGAGGGGAAGGTCCCTTATGAAATTTCAACATGGTGATAGGTTTACGAAAATATTTAGGGGAGAGATTTAATGAGAGTGGATGTGGTATATCATCATATAGAAATTAAATGGAAAGTAAGGGAATATTTAATAATATATCAAAACATGAAAAAAGTAAAATTAAGAGGCATAACATAAAATAGTGGCTTGAATAAAAAGGAGAGAGAAATCCCTTACCTTGAGAGTGTGATTCCAAAAGTTTGGGAGGGGATTATTAAGAGCTTGGGAAACCTTGGGAGGAATATATAGATGGTATATCAGAGAAATTATGTTATAAAAGGTTTTTTATTTAATTAAAATGGGATATTGGGTGGGTTTATATAGGAAATGAGTGGGAAATTCTTTATTATTTCTCAAAACATAGGTTTTGGACTCTATATAATAAAATTAACAAAAGAAAAAACCTTACCATGGTTTTTTCCCTTGTTTTAGACAAAATAGGGTTGGTTTGAATTATTTTATTATCCCTTGATACGAAATTATTAAAATAATACACATTACGATGTGGAAGTTAGTTATGTCCTTAAAGAAATGATTTTATAAACATAAAATATTTTATAGATTTTGGAGGATTAATCAAGGGTTTATAAAATTAATAAAATAAACATAAAATAAAATTATTTTAAATTGGAAACATATATTTGGTCGTGGATACCATTTATATTATTTATGAAATCATTTCTGTGTGATTATGATGTCATAATACAGACTTTATATTTATATCATATTTAATTTTTACTTGAAAATTCGATTGTCTCCAAAAATTATGAATAATTCAACATTGGATAATTTAGAAATGATGATTCTAAAAATAATATTTATTTTTTCAAAATAATTTACAAAATATATTAATTTTACTATTTAAAATATAATTTACATTTATTGATAACTGATGGGTTTTTTGATAATAACACTTTTCGAACCATTATAGTAATTACATTTCATATCAAAAAAATTATATTAACAATTAAATTTATCAAAGATAATTTAATGATAATATTTTATTAAAAAGTCATTTATTTCAAAAACACATTAATTCATCAAAATGAATGTCTTAATAGAAATTCCATATTATTTAAAAATACAATTTGTTTTTCATCATATTAAAATACAATTTTTATCAAACCGATTACTTAATTATTTATAAATTAAAAAAATAAAAAATAAAATCATAATTTCAATGAAAATGAAATATAAATACTCATACAAATTAGGGTTACTTTGGTTCTAGTTTTTGTTAAAATATTTTTACCCTTAATTAACCTATTATCCTTTATAGTGGTAATTAATATTTACCACAATTACTGTTCATATTTTTTAAAAAATTATGTTGAACTTATTAATTATGATGATTCAAAATATGGAAATTTTTTTATCAAAATCAATTAACATAGGTGGACAAAATTTAATTTAATATAAAATTCGCAAGCACGATGGAGTGTGGCTTTATGAAATATACATTTTTTTAATAAGAAAATGATATTACTTTAACTCTATAAATAGTAATATTCATTATATATATTTTAATTCATAAATATAGATATATCATATAAAAATTTAATTTATATAATTTCTCATTAGGGGTTATTTTAATTAATTAAAATGAATAAACAATATTCTTTTTAAAATAGTTTTTTTTAAAATAATTTTTAATCCTAAAAATAAACTTATAATAAAATCTAGTATAAAAATTATTTAAATTTAACTAATTTAATTAAATATAAATTTCTAATAACTATGTTACCTTAAATACAATTAAAATAATATTTGGACTTTTATATTACTTAATTTATCAAAAGAAATTAAAATTTTACTTAAAAAAATATTTTTCACTATTCACTTAAAATATACATTTTCAAAGAATCCCAAAATTTCACCCAATGTTAATTTTGATATGATCATATAAAAAATGGAAATTATTTTATAAAATAAATTTAATAAAATTTATAGAAAATAATTGTTTTCTTTCAAAAAAAATTAATATTTTTTTGATGAAAACATTTATTGAAGAAAAAAATACATTACCAAGAATTTATTGATTATTTTATAAGAATGATTGATTGGATTGATCCAAAATGGGTATCCTTTGGTGTGGTTAGAGAAAGGCCAATAGGTTTTTAGAAGTTTTGGTATAGATTGAAAAGTACCCCCATCATGATAATTATAGAGAAGTGAGTTGAGTACATGTAATTTTTTAATGCCTTCTAATCTGGTTTGGGTTTTATTCTGATGAAGAGGAAGGAAGTGATTAATTATGGGTCCTGATAGTTGATACCCAATGAGAAGAATTAAATGACCCACTATTTGAAGTAGATATTTGTAGTCTTCATCCTGAATAAATAGACAAGTTTTCTTATGGGAGATCGATTCATTATCTATTTTGATCATAAGATTCATAGTTATATGTAATTTCATAAAGATCTAAATCAGAGGGAGATATGATGGCTTGAGTTCCATTAAGATTGAGAAATTGATATAGTCTATACTCCAAGGAATGTGAATGTGGTGGTGTATTATCTTAGTATTAAATCAAGTTCATAGTTGTTTATTGAGAAATTAGAGTAGATGTAATCATTTTAGTTTTCCTTTTGGATAGGGGAAGAGAAATATACCTTGAATCAATAGTTGTCACCCCTCTACTACTTCAGTGCATCAGAGATGCACCAAATTGAGATATCAACTGTGATGTATTTCATGACCATATATTCATAGGATTTTCTCTTGATGCTTTTTCTAATGGTGGGGATAACATTATACTTTTATGTGGAAAAATTAAGGTGTCGATTAAATCACAGGAGGAGGGCATGATGGATATTTATACACCCCTTAGTGGTAAATATTGGAGTTGTGAATATGTACTAGGACTTCTATCATTAGTTTTGGTGGATCGGGATGCATAGGAGTGTTTCTATGTTTATATCGAGATGACTCACCAGCCAATATGTAATGGATGAGTGAAAGGTACCAGCAGGTTTTCCCTTAACAATTGAGGTGAAAGAGATAAAATAAGATAATATCTCCATGAATTTTGTGGGGGGAAATACATGATCAAATAGAGGTTATAAATCCATCTAGGAGATCAAAGACCTAATAATCATGTTTGAACACTCCCCTTCCTTATGAGAGATAAATTTAGTGGATAGATTGAGATGATTGTACATGAATTAGATAGTATATCTTTATGTAGTTCCCTCAATGATTTTTTCAGATCACAATGCTCATTTCACATACTAGTTATATAGAGTATTACAGGAGGATTTTGGGGATTATTTGTGAATTTTATTGGAATTACACACAAAGAAGGATGATAGATAGAGTAAACCATTATGGTCGAGAATGACATATTGTGACCTTGCATGTTCGATTTCGGTTGAAGATAGTAGGATCATATACCCTTGGTGGAGTTTTCATATAACAATATCTACCATTCGCCCATCGATATGAAGCCATTTAAGACCCTATATGGGAGTCTCTATAGGTCACCATTGTGCTAGTTGAATCATGGAGAGTCAAAAATATCGGCCAAGATGTGGTGTGATAATGGATAGAGAAGGTTTAAATCATATTGGAATGAATGGGAACTTACTAGATCCATTATAAGTATTATGTAGACTGACGCCGAAGGATTTTGGAGTTCGAAGATTGAGACCACAAATTCCTAAAGGTATCAACTAATAGAGAATTGTAGAGATTTGGAGGAGGTGAAAAGATATCTCTATGGCTCATCAGACCTTTCCAGATACTATGTATGTTTAAAGAGGTGGCTTACCGGTTAGCCATACTATCATAGTTAGACTGAGTGAATGACATATTATTTGTTTCATAGTTTTGGAGATTTGTTCACATCCTATCACACGTCATTGAATGGGGTTATATTAACATTAAAGATGAAACTAGCTTTATAGAGTACCCAATGGTGACCATGGATCAATAAGATAATATCCTCCATGGGTAAGTGGTTCCCTTTTATTCATTTTTTGGAACAATGGGAACCTCAAAGAGAGATCATAGTAGAGGAAGAACCCTATATTAACTCAATACCATCACATTTTGAGTAGATTTTTTATTTTTTTGATGAATGGTCCTAAATGTGGGAGGAATGATATAACTATATTTTTTTGTTTAACACTTTGAAATATTTTGAATAATTTTTTCAGAGTTGGGCCTTGAGTTAGCAATGAATTATGAGATGTGTAGGAGCATGATATTGATATATAAAAAATATTAAATATAATAAATAACATGCACATATTTTTTTATAAATAGTAAAATATATCCTGAATTGTGTATTATATGGTAAAAATAAGAAAACATTTAAATTTGGAACATGAGTTTTAACCTAGGTGGGGTATAATTTATGTGGGATTTGGGTGTTTGGTAATAGTACATACGCTAGCGAGACATTATATAAAATAAAGGAATTAAATGAATTTAGTAATTAATTATCTAATAAAAGTTTAAACATAGAATCATTCCTATATAATCCGCATTTTGGAAAATCTACAGGGTTATCCACATAACCTTGGGATATTAAGAGGATTTATATCACCATCTTTAGGAGAGTTGTTGTGGGGTGAATCGATGAAAAACACTCATAGGGATTCAGTAGGGTAAAGATGAATGTAGTGGATCTCATCAAAACATCAATATTGATATGTTCATCGCCAAAAATTGAACAAAATACAATGTATAGATTTTTTATTTCTTGGTTTATTCCCCATGCATGATTATTTGTGATAAACATGTATTAATTCATTTAGAATTAATTCATGGATTATTCTTTAATCATTATCCCAATTTTTATTTTTTTCCTTGATTTAGGAATTGATAATTTGTTTTAAACCCCAATGATTTCACGTTCGATTGTTAAAGATGTTGGTCAATTATAATATGGATGATGTTGGTTTTTATGCCTTTTACGTTTCATGCCATTCTCCCTCTTTTCTTTAAACGTTCTTCATTGGTATTTCAATTGGCTGGTGATCTAACTATATCTGGGAACCTGTTTCATTACACGTCTCCATATTAGGGTTCCATAGATTATTTATGTGTTATCAATATAATATAATATTCAATAGTGAAGGAACACAGATGATACAAGAATATAAATGTTGGATCAATGATTTTTTTTGACTTAGAGACTATAGCTTGTGGGTGACGAACAATGTGACATGAATTATGTTCTTATGAAGGGGTGAAAAAAATCCAACCAACAATGAAGAAAATTTCATAATAAACATATATTTTATCTTTTCAATTGATATGTCTAGTATAAGTGAAGTATGTTTTTGATGAAATTAGAGACAAATGAGGAATTGAAATTTATAGAGAAACTAGATCTACATGTCATGTAGTTCAGAATAACAAATGTTGTGTTGTTTCATCAAAGCAACACTACTGGTTTTAAAGATTATAAATATCACAGGGAAATGTTCTTTATCCACATTCCATGTAACCCTAGGCCAACATGTTGACATGTACCAAAATATCCATACCCCATGTAATGACACCTCCACATGTTATTGAGAGTACACAGATGTAGGATGAGTATAAATACATGAAAATAGACACATCCACAAGCACCTAGCCCAATATCTATATGTCATGTAAATTAATAAAACATTATGTATATTGAGAATAATATTCCCAACGATATAGAATAACATGGAAATAACATGTCTTAGTGAGATATTCTGTATACCATATTGAACACACTAAATACGTCCATGGAACTTGGAAATGTTTTTATATGTATGTATTTTCCCTCTTAATCCCTTGGTAGAGTCAGGTATCTCACCCAATGGGACATAAATCCTATTAAATTGTAGAATCTCACCCATTTGAGTATGATTGGGGAAGGGATCCTCTACCTATGGGATACAAATTATAAGATCCCAACCATTCTAGAGACGTATCGGGCTTGTTTTCTGGTACTCTATTACTCTTGTTTTGATATATCTTGGTTATTTTTTATATTAGGGATCTTTAAAGTGAATTTTTATAATTTTGGATGGAGAGGGGTAAGGGTACCGTTGATGCAAGGTTTTTCCAAATAATACGCATACCCCCATTAATGCATGCGTCCCAAGATAGAGGTGGATTTCATGGTTGGTGAACGGTTTTTCAAAACTGTACACCCTATTAGTTGAAACTATGCACTTCCCTAAGTGAGGCACATAGTTGGGGAACATGGTTTGAAAAACTGTGTGCCCCTGTCCAAGAATCCATACACGTAGATTATGTTTATTTGAATATTTTTTTTTAAATTCCCAAAACCCGTGACATTCACACTTATTCACCCCTGCTCGACTAAAGACATCCCATTTATTTTTTTGAGGTCATAGAGAGTATTCCAAGGCTCTATGAACTCCTTTCTTGAAGAATCAAAGATCAGCTTGAAGAATCTACACTTATCTCGGTAAGAAATATCATCCTACATGTTTTCCCATCTCTCTCCCATATCTCTTTCAAGATGAAGTGGGATTCATTATTCCTTATTGTCAATGGTATAGATCTAGGTTATTATGGTTGTTATTCTGTTTGATCTTGGATCAAGATTTTGGTTCTAGATCTAATTCTTCATTTTGCAATTGAGCATTCCACTTCAATTTGGGGAATTTCTGTATGGAAAATGCTCACTAATTATAATGAGATAGGAATTATAAATTGAAAATACCATATTCATTATTATAATTGGGTTTATGGAATTATGAAATAGAAATTTTCAGGTTTAGAAATAACATCTTTAATTTGAATAACTAATTTTTTAATTAATTAATAGAATGATGCGATTATGAAATTTTTGGGATATTATGATTTTGGAATTGGACAATAAATGGTATTATGTAATTGGTTAATTGTTGAGATATTTAGTTGATTAATTATGGGAATCAAGGGATGAATGGATTCACCTTAATGGGTTAATAGACTAAATGATTAAATGTTGATAAATGGTTCAATAGTGAATTTCTCATATGATTCCATGTTATTAAAGTGTTGAACAATAATTTTTTTGAAATTTGAAATGGTATACCATGATGTGAAATATTGATAAGAGGGTTAATGATTATTATATTTGTTAAAAGTGATATATGTTAAATGTGTGATTGATTGTTAAATGAGTTGTGGGACACAAACTAACCCTTCAAATACCCACAGGGAACATGAAATATCATTCTAGGGACAAATGAATGCATATGATAAACAAGTGTGGGACACACACTACTGAATCAATAAACCACATTTGGTTGATTGATATATGGTTTTTGGTACATAGACTGATGCTTGAAATACTCACAGGGTGCTAGCAAAGTCATTCTAGACCCAAAATGTTGACATTGGACTATAGTTCCAAGTGAACGTAATTATGAAATTGAAATTAAAGCGATAATGAAAGATTATGTGATGTTGAATTGTGTTTACCTATGTGATATGGTTCATAAATTGGCATGGGCTGAAGAAGGTATTGATGGTTTGGGTGTTATCGTGAACCCAAGTAATATTGGTGGTTAATTAAGGAACAATGAAATGTGATAACTTTTTTTACTTTATATGACATTATTATTTATACAAATTCATACATTTTTATTTATTGTATATTGTTTTAGATGCTGTTGATTATAGAATTATGAGTTTTAGTCACACTCTACCTAGGCTGCCTGATCGGTACCCAAACAGACTTCAGGTTTTTAGGATAGGATAAGGGTAAGAGACCTATGTTAGAGGGTTGAGTTGGGATGCAGCATGGATAAGGGAACCAAACATGGTGTCAGGACTCTCCTGGAGTTTTATGTGAGTCTTTATTTTGGGTTTTTATGTTGAAACCTGACACTTATATGGCATGAAATATCTACTATTTTGGTTCAGATATTGTTTTCTAATTCTGGTTCATCATGTATTTCAGGTCTATTATGGTTAAGGAATTATACAAGTTGTTGGCTATTGTCATTTGGTATTTTTTATTTATTTCCACTATTTTTACTACTTTAAAAAACAGGGTATATTCTCCCCTTGTTGATATATTATAACCTCACTACTAGTCAGTATCCTCTGGTGTTTGGGGAGGTGCTCCTGAGGTCATGTGATCATCTAGCTCAGGGCACTGGTGTGTGGCACCCATGCCAAGATGTCATAGAGTGGTATCAGAGAAATTTTATTTTATTTTATTTTGTCTTAATATTTTTGAATGGTAAACCATAGAATAGGACGGGTTAGGCTTTACTCAAGAAATCGTGTATGGGAGTAGGTAACCCATGTATGGTAAAAAACACAAGTACCCAGGGTTGTATTTTTATTATTGATGTGTAATGTCATAGTTGAATGTTATTTCACCTCAATTGATGTAATTGTTATGTTATGTTATTTCCTTCTGATATTATTGTAATATTTGACTGATGGATCAGTATGGAAAGAGAGTTGAGTATACATGCATCATTTTAGGCACTCATGTTTTCCATATGACATGTATCATTTTAGGCATGCGTAGAAAATCATGTCTAGGGTTGAGTTGTTTATATGAAATTTATTTTCTTTCTTGTGTAAATTTTAATGAGAAAGGTGAATAATGTGATATTTAAAATTTTGAATGATGATTAATGTGGAAGTTTTAAAGTGATAAAATGGGTGGCTAATGAGAAAGATGGATTTGGAATGTGTTTTTCCCACTGTGGACCATGACCTAGATGATGGATGGTTGAGGGTAGTGATTGTTCCACATTTTTGACCGTATGGTGGTATAAGGGAAATTACTTGTTATGGATTTATGTGAGTCCATGTTGTGTAAATGTGATAATTTTGTGTTATGTTTCCTATGATGTGTGTTTGGTATTGTAGAGATATGCCTCAATGATTATTTGTATTAATTAGACGACATGATGACATGTCTAGAAATGTGCCTCCATAGGTTGTAACGAAGGCTCCATTAGTACTGTGTGAGGAAGCAAGAGAGTAGTTCCATGAGATCTTTTCTTTATTTATGTAGTTTATGGAAAGAGACATAGGGTGGGTTATGTAGAGGGTATCCAACCTAACATGGGAGTTCTTGTTACAACACCCTCTGACCTTCACGAGAGTTGGTAGACATGTGGAAGATGGGTTCTAGATAGAGTCTATGCAAAAAATTCCTGACCACTTGGAGACTCATATGGAGAAGAGAGTCCATTTGGATATTTATATGTTACGTGGTAAAAATATGTGTTAGTGGGAAATAAATAGTCAAGTCAGAAAATTGGAAAATGTGGTGTGGAAGGAGTTTAAGGAGAATTTCTTAGATCACAATTAGCCTGAGATACTCAGGTAAAAGAGGGAAGATGAGTTCATGTGATTGACTTAGGGGAGTATGTTCCTGATTGATGTTGCTAAAAACATTATAGATTTTAAATTATTTACTCCAATGCTGGTAGGGGATGAGGCTACTAATGAAAAGTAGTTTCATGATGGAATTTAATGTGATATTAAGTCCTAGGTTAACATATTTAGGCTGAAAAAGATTTATGTGATAGTGAATAAGGAGGTATGTATCCTAAGAGTAGGAAGCATCAATATGATAATATTATCCATGGTGATAGAATGAATAGTTCCTAGGGAGAAGGGTCAGTTACTCAGGACCCTTCCCAAGTGACCATCCACAAGTGTGGTTGGACATGTCATATTCATAGACATTTTCCATATCCATTAGAAGAGAACCAAGCTTGTGGAATGATGGGACATCTATAAATATTTTGCAGGAACCCACGATAGATGGGTAGTGATGGGGAAAATAAGAAGAATTAATGTTCTAGAATGAGGTCCTCTGAACCATATTAGTCTAGCAGTTGTATTCGTACTCACCATGGTGGTTGATGCAATGGATGTTGTAATTATCGGAAATAGAACCCATATACATAGTGTGGGGCAGCATCTGGAACTCAGAGTGTAACATAGGGATGATGGGAAAGGCAATTACATACAGTTCAACATACACTTGTGGATGGAAGGGCAAGACCATCAACAGTGAGATGTACTATTCTTACAGCTTTTACGATTTTTAATGCCTTATTTTATATAGGATCCTCTAATTATTTTATATATGAAAAACATGTGAATATGTTGAGTCTGACCTTAGAGTTTTTGAGTGGGGTTATGATGATCGATACACCACTGGGAGTATGGTTGAGATACATCTGTTTATGAAAGGGGTGTTCTCTTGAGGTTGTGGAGTATTGTTTTCTTTTGGATATTTACATCCATTACATATAAGGATTTTATTTGATTTTGGGTATGGAATATTTAGTAGAATACCGAGACATATTGATTTTTACCATAGGAGAGTGACTTTCACATATCCTAAGGGTAATAATAATGGTCATCCTATAGAGTGGGATATCTAGGAAGGCCATGTAGGGCCATTTCCTCAGCAATTCGGGGAGCTTACCACATAGGTTTGAAGTCATTTTCTGGATGATGGGGGGGGTGTGAAGGAGGATGTATTTCCACTCATAGTAGACCTATTCATGGATGTGTTTCCTAGGGACATCTCATGGATTCCACTTGAGAGAGATATGGAATTTATAATTGATCTCATTTTGGGGGATAAGATAGTTTCTAATCCACCATACGGAATGACACAAATAGAGATTCATGAGCTTAATACTCAACTGTATGAGTTAATGGATAAGGTATTTATCCATCCGAGTATGTTTCCCAGAGGTTCTAAAGTTATATTTTTTAAAGTAGGCTGATAGAACTTTGTTCTTATGTATTGATTTACGGATGTTGAACTGGATGAAAGTGAATATCCGGTGTCCTCTTCCACATATTGATGATCTATTTGGCTAGTTGAGGGGTGATTGGATATTCTCTAAGATTGACCTAAGATAATGGTATCATCATTTGAGAGTTATACATTATGATATACTACAAATAGCTTTCAGAAGTAGGTATAGCCTTTTTGAGTTCTTTATGATGCCATTTGAGCTAACGAACTCTCCTACTATATTTATATCCTTGGTGAATTGAAACTTTCACTCATACCTGGATAACTTTGTGGTTGTTTTGTGGATGAAATCCTGGTTTAGTCCAAGAATCTTGACAATCATTCCCAGCATCTTTAAATCAACTATAGTACACTAAGAGAGCATCATCTATATGCCAAACTTTCTAAGTATCTATTTTGGATTGTCGAGGTACACTTATTGGGTCCCATTCTATCACAAGAAGGTGTGTCAGTGGACCCAATGAAGGTGGAAGAAGTTGTATCTTTGGAGAATCCCAATAATTTTTTATATCTATAAATTTCTGGGTTTGGATGGATACTACCGAATATTCATCCATGAATTTTCTCATTTGGGAGAACCTCTTTTAGGATTCACCAAGAAGGGGACAAAGTTTGAATAGTATGGATCTTGTGAGAATTCTTACTAGGATTTTAGGAAGTGTTTGACATTAACATCAATCTTGATCCTACCCGAACTATGGGGTGTATATGTTGTTTTCTAACACTTACAGAGTAGGAAATGAAACACTTTTGATGTAGGGAGATCATGTTGTGTAGTATGGTCCATGAAAGTTGAGTCCACATGAATGGAGTTACCCTATGCACAACCTCGAGTTAGATGCAGTTGTTTATGATTTAAAGTGTTGGCAGAATTATCTATTGGAAATTTTTTTTTACTATGTATAAAGATCACAATATATTAAATTATATATTTTCACAGTGATATTTGAATATTTCAATGTAGAGGTGGTTTGTGTAAATATATTCATTTGATTTTGAGCTAGCATATACACTCTGGAAGGGAAATAGTGTTATTAATGATTTAAGAAGAAAAAATGAGACTCAGAAAGATCAAGAGTCTAGTTCTTAGTGGAATATGATGAAATTATAGGATAAGATGCATGTTGTAGGTCAGGAGGGATAAGAGATGATGAATCTTGAATCAGTATCGGTGGAGTCTAGACATTTGAGTCGGATCATAGAAATATAGTATGAGGATTTGAAGTGATTTTCCTTGAGGGAAATCGTTGAAGGTGGGGACACACCTTCTTATTGGACTATGGATAAGGCAGATATAATCTATGTTAGGAATCATGTTATTGTGCCTACAATTATGAAAGTGGGGATGATGGGTGAATTTCATGCTTCAAAGTGGAAGATTCATCCTAGTTTGAGTAAAATGTACCATGATCTAAGAAGATAGTATTGGTGTCCCAACATGAAAAAGGAGATATCAGGGTTCGTGACATGATGCTACAACTGTCAGTAGGTGAAGGCCAAGAATCAATAAACTAGTCATTTTCTACATCCATTGGCCATTTCAAAATAGATGTGGGAAAATGTTAATATGAACTTTGTGGCGGGTCTCTTGGTGAAGTCTTAGAATAATGATGATATTTGGGTTTTTTGGAGCAACTGATGTAACTAGTGAATTTCCTACCTTTATGGGAGACATTCCTATTGGATCAGTTTAGAGACTTATACGTTTGAGGGATATTCCATCTTCACGGGGTACCGTAGAGTATATTTTTATATTGTGACTCATGTTTCACTTCACACTTCTGGAAGATATTGTATAAGAAAATGGATACACATGTTTTTCTATGTAAAACTTTCCACCCACAAACATATGGGATGTTGAAACGTACTATACATGTTTTGGAGGATATGATAGAGGCGTGTGCCCCTAACTTTCTTGGTTCTTGGGAGAAGCACCTATAACTTGTTGAGTTCAACTATAATTTTTTTTATCTATAATGGCTCGATCCTAGAACTCCGGAGCTGGTGAATTGTTTTATTACATTAGCATGATTACAAGGAATCAAATCCCAAATGACTGATCATTTTAGCAGTTTTGGAAATCTAGATTATATACATGATACCCATAATACATTAGTAAATAGAAAATAAAAACAGGATACATAATAAAATGAAATAAATAACATTCTTGAAACTCATTAAAAGGATTACTCTTCATAACATGGGGAAAAGAAACATAAAAAGGGTGATCTCAAATTATTAGTAAGAGTAAGTAAAGAAGAATTAATAATGTATCAATGAGAATAAATCAACATGGAATGTTAAATAACAGATAAGACATGTAATCCAAATAAATAGATACGACACAATCAATATGCAAAGGTATGAAATTGAAACACATGCCATTTAATCTGTAAACTAATAATGAAATGCATCCATAGATATTTCTATAGAAACATATAATGGATAATAACAATAATAATTGAATTATCAATAAAGTAAATTCTTCATTATTGGATGTCATTTTTTCCAAGGAACATGATACCATTACTACCAATATTAGTCAGTTTAAACAATTCTGATTTGGAAAACATATTCATCTCATGAGACTACCAATGCATCGAGGGGCTTACATTATCTGGTCCCCAACCCACATGACTTGCATTAAATGGTCCCCAACCCATGAATTTAATTTCTTAATCATTAATTATAAATCTAATAGTCTATTTAATTCAAAAAAAATGTCCCTTATCAAAATGTATCCGCATTGAATAGAAGATACATATTTATAAATAATTTCAATGTTAATCAAATTACTATCAAAGTGAACACCATATGTAAATATTGTATATGGTTTAATAAATAATAATATCCATAAACCAATAATGACAATATTTATGTAAATATCCAATGAAAAATTATTACTATAAAGTGATGGTCTCTAGGGAAAGTTAACAATCCAAAAAGAGAGTAAGATTGCAATGGTAAATTTTACAACATGTATGATTTCAAGATAAACCCCTCGGGTGAGATAATTAAAATAAAAACATAAGATGCCATAAATTATGAGTAAATAATTATATTACATGAAAAATGGGATGTATATACACCACAATAAACTATATTGGTGTATAGGAACAAATAAATTTCAATGAAATGTAAACTGAGATAAAAACCCTTACCTTGGGTCCAACTTGTGTTGTGTGTCTTTATATTCCTGTATAATATAATTATGTTAATTATTTACTTGATTAAGAAAAATTTTCTTGTTTATCGTTACTTTTATTTTACTTATTACCATGTTATATACAACTATGGAAACAATCAAGTTTACCTTGGGTATTTTGACAAAATTTAGTTTATGTTTCAAAAAAGACTTTGGTAGGTCAACTATAGTCAAAGGAGTCATCATAATGACGTATCATGAATAATAATAATGAAATATTTATCATAATTATACATAAACTATAATTTTAAAACCAATTATTAATTTTTTTAAAAAAATGAGCTGATGTTATAATCACAAAGATGATAAGCTGTACAAACACTTGTGTAACGTTCCCATTTTTTTCAATGAACATTATGGAAAGAAGGTAAGTAATATTATAGCCTCCAATAATTATCATTATATCATAAATAACATGTTATATAATAATATATACGTATATATATAAATCTTGTGTTGTAAATGTAATCACATCGGGTCAAGGAGGCAATAGTCCACACATCCACGACTGAGGTAATCACTTTTTAGCGTGTGAAAATTGTAATAAATAAAATGATATATTAGATTTACATAAAGGTAATTATGTCATGAATATAATATAGGTTTAATTTAGTTCACATACGTTTAATTGAAAACCTCCTTTACACATTTCATGTATATCGTGAAAGAATCACAATGCTTTGGGGAAATGGTAGTCAAAACTTCCACAAATGATGTTAACGTATTTACAAAAAAATGGAATGTATAAAGGTATGTGTTATAAAATAAATACATAAGAATAAATAAATAATAATTATCATATATATAATATATAAACAATGATTCCATCATAATTCCAAATCATAAAATGTGGTAAAGGAAAAACGAACAATCACCGTTTCGTGAGGCGATAGTTTGTTGTACAAGAATTTAAGTTCATTAACAATTTTATGGTAGTGTATGTATGTATAAGTAGAACCATTAACAAAAAACCATCCTAATATATTGAGGATACTTGATTTGTTATATAATAATTGAATAAGAATAGTTGAGGTGGTGGTGAATGTAAATGAAACTAATGATCTCGAGGAATGATGTAACCTACTCTTTGGGTAACTCATCTTGGTTTTCACAAAAGGGATTACATGGATGGATTTATTCCCAAAGGGAGGATTCTCGGATTAAGGGATGTATTTTTCAGATCTATTTGGGAAGATATTGGTCGATGAAAAGTGGGTTGAGAGGTGTGAAGAAGTAGTAGGAGATGAAGAATTTTTATAGGAGAGGATGAGTGACACTTGTTAATTTTTGGGAAGGGAATTCCACCCACATTTTTTCCATTTCTAGTGGATACAATTGTAACACCCTGAGATTTTGTGAATTATTTTTTTTCTAATTAATTTATCCTTTTTGATATTTTCAATTTCATGAAACACTAAAGATATTTTATCTTATTGAAGAATTGTGTTTGGATTGTGTTATATGAAACACTATGTTAATCATTCTTTACATGCAACATAAAATTTGAATTTATCTACATAGAACACTGATTTTATCTGTGGTTATACACAAAAATAAATTTCTGCAATGAGTTGCGTAAGACACAAGACTGTGGTTTTCCAAACAATATTATATTATTAAAATATGATTATTTAATATAATAAGATAAAACCTTGATGTTAAATCAGAGGTTATGAATAATATTAACTAATTTATGAAAATATATTGTGTAAAAAATATAATATGAATTCATAGGTGACCAATTAATTATTAATCAATTTGAAAACTGATTGAATATAAAAAGAAATACTATTATGGCTAGAAAGCTGTTCTACCAAAATAAATTAAATTTTCATTTATGTCTAACAATGCACTAAGTAAAAAATTCCTTTCACATGGAACCAAATTTTTATAAATTACACACCACACTGACTTGGTGTACAACTTGGCATACATCACACGAAACACCAACTTGGCATACGATGTAAGAAACACTGAGTTTCTATGGAACAACTATTTTTATATAATTATTAAAATAAGATAATTATAACCTAGACATTGAAATTAGTAATAGGAATTGTAATAACTAATTTATAAATATTGTTTATAATTTTTTTATATAAATAAAACATATTGATAATTAAAGATATGATTTTTGGTAAAGTCCTTTTAGGTTAAAAATATTGTTTTCTTGAATTAACCACATTTAATAATAAAATAAATTTGAGACACATTTGGAAATTTAATATGATAAAATTAAATTCATTTTACAATTCAAAATATTACAATTATCCTTGGGTGAATTTTTGAGATTTTTTTGAGAAACTTTATTTTTTGATGAACAGTGAAAATACTACAACAATGTTAAAAAATATGTTTTTTAATTAATTATTTATTTTAAATGATATTTTAAAATTTTAATGTCAAATTAGATAGATAAAACATCTATTAATAAAATTTAATTCATTCTAATCAATTTTACATTTAAATTGAATAAAAAATCTTAACAAACTTCTGACTATTTTTCTATATTTAAAACACATTATTTTGTCCCATCTACGAGATTAGAATTAATCTAAATTTTTCTGATTATGTGATTTGAATTTATAAAAACCTATATAAATAATTATATTTATTAAAATATTTAGTGTCTAATAATACAATGTAAATTTGTGACCAAAATTATTCGTAAAAGTGATTAAAATTAATCACAATGATTAAGGCCAAATTAAGCTTAATTAGGGACTAAACCTTAAAATTAAGGGCCCAAATGATCTATACACTTGTCCAACACATTTGTGATGTACATATTTCGGACATAAACCTTCCATTATTGAGTTGTTTTTGTTATTATGAATTTTTTAGGTTAGAGCATGTGTACACCTAACTTGTTTCTAAAACGTTGAAGCGCATCTTTTTTCCTTCCCTATAAGAAGCCACCACCTCTACCACTTCGTCACACCTCTAAAACTACTTATGATCAGAAAATAACTATCCAATACAGATAATATAAATCCTAAATTACTCCTAGAATAATTATTTTATGTAGAAGGATATTTAAGTAAACCTTTTGGCATAATCCAAAAGGTGTTACCCGATTAAGTGGTAACGCCTTCTCTCAAGTCCTTAATATTATTTTCCTTATCCAAACCTAATTCTCTATTTATTATATGATTATATAAAAAATAGTATATTAAACATATTAGGTTTTTTAATATAAATTTTTTGACATAAACTTACACACACCTCCATCTAATGGGTAACGAACATACTGCTTCTGTGTATGGTGAACTACTACCTCACGAAACGATGATTGTTCATTTTTTCCATACCACCTATCATAGAGGCCATTATTATCAACAAATATTTTTAATGAATTTATTCTTCTATAATTTTTATTTGTAACATACCTTTATACTTTCCATATTATGTAAATATGATAATTTCGTTTGTGGAAGTGTGGACTACCACCCCCTCAAAGCGATATGAATCATTCATAAATACATGGATTGTATTAAGGATGGTTTTAGAGAATATATATAATATATATGACATCATAAATATACTTAAATGATATATATATATATATGCATATATGTCTTTTACTTTCTTTCTTTCAACATTATAATTAAATGAAAATAGCGTTCATGTGTACGTACGACCTATCTTCTCCATGGAATGTGTATTACTTTTCATAATTATATATTATATAGATTATTATAACAAAAATATAATGCATATAAATGATATTTATATCATGCTTTAAATTCTGGAATCGTGATATAAGTATAAGGTCCAACAATATAACAAATTAAGGCACATATGATAAAAAGAGAATATTACCCAAAGTGAAACCTTAACATAGGATGATTAACAAGGGGGTAATATAAGGTCATAATAAAACCATATATTATATTAGATATAATAATAAGGTTCTATAAAATAATTATAATAAATTTATATTTATTATAAAGGTGGTTTAAATGAGTACTATGAGATTCAAGACACATGGTAAGGGTATTTCTTCTCACTTTTTATTTTTGTGAGATACACTCTATGTTCGCCACAATTTCATTTTGTGTGGTGAGTGTACGGAGAATTATTGTATTCCATGTATCATGTACATATATTTATGGGTATTAACATATCAATTTTATAATATTTCATTCAGGGGGTTTATGTTTCAAATGTTCTTAAATCGGTAAAAAATGTTTTATCTCAAATTGACTTCCTTAGGACTCATGTATTGTTATGAACCTATAATCTTTTTCAAGGTTTATATACATATATGTTATATCATGAATAAAATTATTTTCATGATATTTTATGATTCATTTAATTTCATTTTCTTACACAGAGTGTAAGATCCCAAGTTACCAAGTGATAACAGTTTTTTGAAACAATATCATCTCTTTTTAAGATTATTTATGATTATTCTTAATTTAATGAACTTTTATAACCCATATCTCAATGAATTAATTAAATCACTTCACCAATGTTTATTAACGATATAATAATGTATTGGTACCATTTTTCTACTCAGTGGTCCACAATTTAGTTAAGGAAGAGTTTTTATGAAAGCCTGACTTTACCCTCTCATCGATTGGAAATATTTCAAAACAATGATTTATAAAAAGGTTTTCCATGAATAGTATACTAATATACCATGATCATTAAAATAAATTTTTAGCGTTTTTTCTTTTTGAACGTTTTTAAAGGTATCTTCTTTTTTCTTTCTGAATGAGGGAATTTTCTATCCATTTTTCTGTGAAAAAAGGAATGTTATTTTTTCCTCGTGTGACATATACGGATTTATCCACCTTCAATACTTTGATGATTTATTTTCATTTTTAACAATTAATTTTTAAATTTTTTAAAAACAAATTTTAAAATAAAATTGTTTTTAAAATATTTTTAAGATTATTTTATAACTTTTCAAGAAAAATTGTTTTCAAAATATTTTCAACCTCTATTGATATGTTTTGAAAATATTTTAAAGGAGAATGGTTTTCAAAATTTTTTTACGCTCAATTGATGAGTTTTTAAATAATTTTCTAATAAATGGGTTTCAAAACATTTTTAATATTTCTTTATTTGTTTTCAATTTTTTATTCAATGAAAATGGTATTTAAAATTTTTTGATGATTATTTTATAAGTTTTCAAGGGAAAAAGTTTTCAAATGATATCAAGTATTATTTATAAATTATAAAGGTATTTTATAAGAAAATTATTTTCAAATGGTTTTATATATTAAAAATACTTTCTCAAATAATAAAGGATATTTTCGTCGAGAAATATTTTTGAAATATATTTTAAAATTATTTTTCCATCTATGATGACATTTGTTGAGGTTACTCATGCCCTATTAGGAAATGATCTAAAGGTTATATTCATATTCTTTGAATGAATTGGTTATGATTAATGTCATGGTATTCATGAAACCCATTTTTATTTCTGGGGTTATATGATTTTGAAACCCGATTCTTTTTATAGGTTATTTATTATGAAATGATTATGAAACCTGTTTTTTTCCACAGGTTACGATAATATCATATGTTTATAATACCAATTTCATTTCTTAGGTTATGATATTATTATTTTTGATCTTGTGGAAAATGTATGTATTATTTCATTATGAGAAGGTTGGGATGTATATCTCTCTACAATGCATTGGGTTAATATTTATATCTCATGAGTTATACTAAGTTGGTATTTGGAATGAACCTTAAATACTAATATGGACATGAGAGTGAACCATGACTACCAAAATGGTATGAGTAGTGAACTCATACTACTAGTATGGCCAGGAGAGTGAATCATTAAAACCAAGACAGTATGGGGAGTTAACGCATACCTCTATGATGGTCTTGTCAGCGATGCCTTGGCTACTATAGAAATCATATTATATGGTTAATTGTCTTCCACCATTCCATGTTTTATTCCTATGTTATTATTTCATAGATTATGTTACTTATTTACTTATGAATCATTTCGTATGAATTACCATTATTTATTCCATGATTCATATATATGATCTTTTATATGTAGGGTGTGATCTTATATTTTCATTATCATGTTATAATACCCTTATTATCATGATTATTATTATATATCTCCCTTGTTTACCCTTACTGAGAATTTGAGATCTCCATTTTATTATGTTTCTTTTCCCAAGGTTATAAATGGATGTGTTGGGTTTATGTAATAAGTGTATTAATCTTTATGGGATATGTTTAAGATCTTTCCCAAGGATAGAATATTTTGTTTTCTAGTTTCCAAAGACGCTAAACTATTATAGTCCTCATGAATGTATTTTTTTAATGTATTGAATATACATATAAAATGATGTAATATACATGTATTTTAATCCTCGGTCACTATAGTTTGTATTAAAGGAAAGGGTTAGTCATCCTTTTGAAACTAGTATGTGAAAAATTTAGTGAGATCCCTCGGTATATTTATAAGTATATGTCTTGGGATGTCCCTAAGGCAAATTATAAGGATGAGTAATCATTTAGGAAAATCCCCTATAATTTTAGTTAAGGGTAGAGTGAGTGGTTTCATATAAATACATACCGTTCTAGATAATAAAAGTGGATGTGGATTTGTTACAAATGTACATAGGGGTAACAACACTGACAAGATGTTCTGGGCCTGACTCGGGGTAATTTGGTACATGATAACGGGCCTTACTGCACACCTAGTTTGATACCCCCAGCGGATATGATTTGTAAATTCATGAAATATTCATGAACCATCATTAATTATTTAGATATAAGTTGTCTATGAATAACTTAGGATGAATGTTGGATTTTGTATAATAAGGAAGGTATCAAAATTTGGAAATCCCAAAAGTAAATATTTTAATGACTATGTGATTTTATAATATGATATATAATGCTCACACTATGAATTTGGTTTTAGTAAATGGTGGGAACCACCAGGAACTGGATTAATTTTGAATGTGATGGATGATTTATTGATGAATAGTAAAGTGGGATGATCACTAGAGTGAAAGATGTTGTTATCATGCCTAATCAGTTTCCAAGGAACATGATTAATAATGTATAATTTAACCAACTCTCAGACTCACCAAGGAAAATAAATAAGGGGTTACCTGAGATTTTTGGTAATGGGGGTCATGGAGGAATGAAGATTCGGTTTACTTTGTGTCAAGATTGTGGAAAGAATAACCTAAGATTATTTCTTAGAGGAATAAGAAGATATTTTGGCTGTGGAAAATAAAGATGCAAATCATGGGACTACAAGGAAAAAATGAAGATTTTTATTAACTAAATGGATAAGAATATTGGCCTCCCTATGTTTTCATTGAAGGTTATGAGTTTTACGTGTGGAATAAATGGTCATTATGCAACTCAATTTCCCAAGAAAAAATCTCCCGAAGAAAATTTGTAAGTTTGTACGAATAATGGTTACATTGATGATTATGAAGATACTACAAATGAAGTGTGAAAGAAAATAGGTATTATGTAATATTATTAGGAAACATTGTTAATGGATTAAGGATGAAGTAGTCGGTGTTTTTATGTATTTAGTTTCAAAAAAATTATCAATGATGAAGTTTACAAGGATTGTTCTACTTATGTTTTTCTCTCAGTATTTACAAGTTTATGTTCAATGTTCCTAATGGACATGGGATGTGATTTAATGGGAATGTGATATTTTAATTAAGGTAAGGTAACCCTTAATATATTCTTTATGTTAATATAATTATATTTGGATAATGATATGGGGGTTATGAATATGTGAACTGGACGATATAGATTACTTTGAAGATAATTATTAACAAAGTGTTCTATGTCGTCAAGGTTGAATTTTACAACATGTGTGGATTTGAGGAATAGATCCAATATAATTTGGAATAAGGAATCATGCATGATTTACAAAAGGATTTATGGTAATTAATGTTGTTACCATGTTTCAAGGGAATATACGTTGAGGGTATTAAAATTTTTGGAATATAATAACCAAGTGGAACATAATGATATATAGGGAATCAATGTTAAGCTGATTTCATGTCCTTATTTCTAAATATTTGAATTTCCATCATTTGGAAGGGTTGTAAGGTTATTAATTCATGAAAAATTTAAGTTAAACGTCCGAGTAGGTATTTATATATTGATTTTATATTAAAACCTTGAATAAAAGGTTATTTAATGATTAAATGTATTTCAAGGATGTTCATCACATTTAATTAGGAAATTATATTAGTGTGGTTTTAGGAATGTACATCATATACGTGGGGATGAAACAAATCAATTTCAACAAGGCCGCAAGTCTTGAACCCCCGACCAAATGAAGATAAGGGTTTGATGCCTACCACTGGCCTAAATGATGTTCTAGTTTATGTATAATTATTTTTTGATGAATATTTATTTATGATGAAATTATAGTGTTAATTTTCATGTTTATAGATTAATTTATTAAATATATTTATCATTAAGAATAGTTATAGATAAATAGTAATAATTTTTGTTCTTTTATGGGCCTTAATATCTTCTGAAATTGAATTTCATTGCTTTTCCCATCAGAGTTAATTTATGGACATCCATTTCTTTAAGTAATGAATGAATTAGATAAAGATAAAATCACAAACAAAGAATGTTTTTTTGTATTCTTGTTCAATCACAAAATTACTCAACAATAGGATAATGATAAAAAAGGAAAATTTATTTTCCAAATACATTAATTTTTGTTGATTTGATGGCCTTTTAAACAATCACAGATTTCTGACTTTGAGGCCCTTAGTCTTTATTTTATCTTTCAGTTATTTGTGATCGATGAGATCAATCACTCAATATAAATATTTATGCATTTCCTCCATGTCCAATATTTACTCCCAACCTATGTTTTCTTATGTGGAAACCTATTTTTATGTTACATTGGGTAACTATTATGGTTCTCACTTTATATTTTTAAAGGAAGAATAAATATTAATTTTTAGGATGTGGGTTTCTTTGGTTGAGACTTTCAAGTATTAAACCCTTGATAACCCAGATGAATTTCTAGTGTGATATTAATTTTAGGGGGGGTAGAAGTTAACCCCAGAGATTTTGTGAATTATTATTTTTGGAATGAATTTATCCTTTTTGATATTTTTCTTTTCATGAAACACTACAAATAGTTTATTTTATTGAATCAATATGTTTGGATTTCATTATAAACAACACCAATTTAATCATGAATTACATGAAAAATAAAAATTTTCTTGATCTACATAGAACACCAAGGTTATATGGAGTTATATGTAACAATGACTTTCATCAATGACTTGCATAACAGGTAAGACCGAGGTTTACCAAAAATTAATATATTATTAAAATATGATTATTTAATATGAATTAATAGGTCAGAAATTATTTTTTAATGAATATGAAAACCGATTGAATATAAAAGGAAATATTATTATGGTCAAAAAGATGTTTTATCATAATAAATTATATTTTTATTTATGTATATAAATAATGTAATTCCAAAATTCCTTTCACATGTATCAAACTTGGTCTATATTAAATTCAACACTGACTTGGCGTACGTTACACACAATTCTGACTTGGCATACGATACACACAACACTGAGATCATATGAAACATATTTTTTATATAATTATTTAAATGAGATAATTAAAACCTAGGAATTAAACATAGATATATAATTTTAATAAATAATTCTAAAATATTTTGTTATATTTTTTTATTTAAATAAAACATATTAATAATGAAAGATTTGATTTTTGGAAAGGTCCATTAATATTAAAAATGTCATTTTCCTAAATAAACAAATTTTAATAATAAAATTAACTTTAGAAACATTTAAAATTTTAATATGATAAAATTAAATTCTTTTTTCAATTCATATGGTCTAAATTATCCTAGGTTGAATTGTTTGTGTTTATCTATGAAACTTCAATTTTTGATGAATAGTGAAGAAATACCACTTTTTAGATAAAAAAATGCCTTTTTGTTTAATTAATTTTTAATTTTAAATGATATTATAATTTTTTTAAGGTAAAATTAGACAAATATTACATATATTAATATAATTTAATTCATTATAATCAATTTCACTTTGAAATTGAATACAAAATATTAACAATATTTTGATCATTTTTCTACTTTAAAAACCTATTATTTCATCCCATTTATAGGATTAGCATTAATCTAAATTTTTATTCTTATGAAATTTGAATATTTATAAATCAACATATACTATTTTATTCATTATAATATATATTATAATAGGATCAAGTTAATTTTTGACCCAAATGATTAGTAAAAGTAATTAAAATTAATCACAATAATTAAGGCCAAATTAAGCTTAATTAGGGACTAAACCTTAAACCTAAGGGTAAAAATGATCTAGAAACTTATAAAAAAACCAATTTTAGGTCCATATTTTGTCCATATACCTTACATTATTGAGTTTTTTGGGTTTTTATGACTTTTTTAGGTAATAATATGTGTACACCTAACTTGTTCTTAAAAATTTCAAGTGAGTCTTTTTATCATTCCCGATAAAAAACAACCACCTATCCCACATCATCACACATCTAAAACCTATTATGTTTAGACATTCCATACCCAATACAACTCCCATAAATACTAAATTTATCCTAGAAGCCTTACCTTTGGTATAAGTCAATCCGAGGAATCCTTCTGGCACAAACTAGAAGGAGTTACCCGATTAAGAGGTAATGTCTTCTCTCAAGTCTCTCATTTTATTTTCCTTCTCCACCACCTAAAAATATATTTACACTATTATTATATATAAAAAAAATATCATAAATATTCTAGGATTTTTTTATGTAAATTTTATGACCAAAAATTACACACACCTATATATAGTTGGTTACATACATAGTGTTTCTGTTTACGAAAAACTACTGCATCACGAAATGATGATTGTTCAATTTTACATTACCACCAATCATGGTGGAAATTATGAAGAAAAATATATTTATATATGATATATATTATATTTATAATGTCTTTATTCTTTTTTATTTTATATCCGAAACATGAATTTATGTTTTCCATCATATGTAAATACGGTAATTTTGTTTGAGGAAGTGTGGAATACCGCCCCTCAAAGCGATATGATTCATTCATACACTACATGAATTTTATTAAGGATATTTTTAATTAATATATATGATAACTTAAATATACTATAATAATTATATATATATATATGTATTTTACTTTCTTTCTCTCGACACGACAATTAAATGGAAATAACATTCATATGTACGTACGGCTTAAAGCCTCCATGAATGGTGTATTCTATTTCATACCTGTATATAATATAGATTATTATAAAAAAATGGATATAAGTTATATTTATATATATATCATAGTTTACATTCTAGAAGCATTATATAAGTATAATGAGTAACAATATAACAAATTAAGACACATATGAAAAAGAAAGCGAATATTACCCGAAGTGAAACCTTAACATAGGGTTGTCACCAAGAAGGTAATATAAGGTCATAATAAAACCATATATGGTATAATATATAATAATATAGTTATGTATAATATTTATAATAAATTTATATTTATTATATAGGTGTCTTTAATGAGTACTATGAGAGTCAAGACACAAGGTACATGGATTTCTTCTCACTTTTTATTTTTGTGAGATACATGCTATGTTCGCCACTCTTTAATTTTTTGTTTTCTATGTACTTAACATGATTGAATTATATTTATATTTTAATTGAATGTATATATATTAAAATAACCATTTTATGAACATTATTTCATGTGGTTTTATTTTCAAAAGTTAACAAATCAGTAAAAAATGTTTTGTCTCAAATTGACTTCTTCGAGACTCATGTATTTTTATGAACCTAAACTCTTTTTTGAGGTGTATATAATTACCGGCTATATAATTAATCTAACTATTTTAATAATATTTTAAGATTCATGAAATTTCATTTTCATACCTGGAGTGGTTGATTCTATGTTGCCAAGTTATTGGAGTTTATTGAAATAATCTCATCGCTTTTCAAGATTGTTTATGTTTATGGTTCCATTGATGGAATCTTATAACTCATATATCAAGACATTCATGAAATTTATTCTCCTCTTTTTATTCATTATATATTCATTTATTGGTACCGTTTTTCTACTCTTTATACCATAAGATAGTTAAGAAAGAGTTTTTAAGAAAGCCTCACATTACACTCTCTTTGTTTGGAATCTATTCAAAACCGTGATTTCTAAAAAGGGTTTCCAAGAATAGTATACCAATATAAAATGATAATTAAAAGAAATATTTTCCATTTTTTGTCTTTTCCAATTTATTCAAAGTAACCTCCTTTTATTTTTCCAAACAAGGCAATTTTCCGTCCTTTTTACCTTGCAAAAATGAATGTTCTTTTTTCCTCATACGACCTACATGGATTTATCCACTGTCAATCCTTTGAAGTTTTATTTTCATTTTTAAGGGTTAGTTTTTAAGAAAATACTTTTGAAAGATATTTTCAATTAAAATGGATTGAATTTTTTTTTCACGATTCTATAATAAGTTTTCAAGAAAAATGGGGTGCAAAACATTTTATAGCTATATTGGTAAATTTTTAATGTATTTTCAAGGAAAATGGTTTTCAAATAATTTTCATGCTCTGTTGAAAATTTTTAAAGTATTTTTAATGATATGGTTTTAAGAGTGTTTTTAATATTTCCTTATAAGTATTAAAAGTGTTTTCATATAAAAAGTTATTTAAAATTTTTTGAAGCTTATTTTATAAATTTTCAAGGAAAAAGGTTTTCAAATGATTTAAAGTATTATTTATATTCATTAAAGGTATTTTATAAGAAAATTATTTTCAAACCATTTTATATATTAAAAATAATTTTTCATATAATAGAGTATATTTTCTTCAAGAAAAGTTTCTGAAAGATATTTCAAAATTATTTTCCATCTATGTAGACATCCGTCGATGTTACACATTCCCTTTAAGGAAATGATCTAAAGGTTCCATTAATATTATTTCTATGAATGGGTTAATCTCAATGTCATGGTCTTCATGAAATCCTTTTCTATTTCATGGTTTATATTACTTTGAATCTTGCTTCTTTTAATGGGTTGTTTTTATGATGAAATGATTATGAAACATGTATTTTTCTATAGGTTGTTATGAGATTACATGATTATAATACCCGTTACATTTCATGGGTTATGATTTGATTTTTTATGATCATGTGGAACATTTGTGTATGATTTTATTATGAGATATGTGGGACCTATATCTACCTTTATTTCACTGGATAAAAATTTATATCTAATGATATAGAATAAGATAGTCTTGGGAATGAACCTTGACTACTAAGATGGCCTTGAGAGTGAACTATGACTACAAAGATGGTATGAGGAGTGAAATCATGCTATTATGATGTCCATGGGAGTTAACCATGCCTACTAATATGGTATGGGAAGTGAACCCATACTAACAATATTGTCTTGGATGCAAAGACTTGTCTACTATGGAAATCATATTATATTCTTATGTGTCTGCCATAATTCCATGTTTTATTCATATATTATGCTTTCAAGGATTATGTTATTTATTTTCTTATGAATCATTTCTAAAAAAATACTATTATTTATGACATGATTCAAGAATATTATATTTTATATGAATTTTATGATACTATTTTTTCATGATCATGTTCTCATACCATTATGATCATTATTTTGCTTACATATCTCCCTTGTTTACCCTTACTCATCATTTGAGATCACCCCTTTCTTATGTTTTCTTTCCACTGGTTATGAAGAAATTTTTTGGGTTGAAGTAGTAAAGTTGGATATATTTATGGGATATGGGGAAGACCATTCACTAGGATAGATTATTTTTTCCCAAGTTTCCAAATACACTAAACTATTATGGTCCCCAGGCGTGTATTTTTGCAATGTACTAAATATACAAATAAAATGATGTAACTTTCAGGTATGTTAAGCCTAGTTCTCTATACCAATAATGGTAAAACTCCCAAAAAGGAATTATAGGGTCAAAATATTTCCATAAAATTGATTTTGTACGTGTTTTTAGGTAATTTGTTCCCCCATGTTTTTGGTTTTGTCCTTTCTTAAGCTATTTTTTTTCTCTTAATTATTGTTATTAATTTTAATCACTTTCATTAATACTTTGGGTAAAATACTAAGTTGATATTATTATAAAATATAAATTATTATTATTTCAAACATGGAATCAATTTTCCCAAATTAAAATCATATAATTAGCATAAATTAATTTTAAATTTATCATGTAGCCATGATGACAATGCGAGGTTTTAAAGTTAAAACGTTCAAAAGTGTGCTAAGTTTTTATATCCAATTTAAAAGTGAAATTGATTTCAATGACAAAAATTAGATTAATTGATATATAATTTATATAATTTTACATAAAAACAATTTATAATTACAATTTAACATTATATGTAAATTAGATTAAAAATTATTTTGGATTTAAAATTTAGTATTTTTCACTATTCATTAAAAAATGAAACTTCACAAAAAAATAACAAAAAATAACCCTACCATAATTTTTATGTTGTTATTAAAAATATGAAGTTTATTTTTTCATATTAAATTTATAAAGTAGTCAAAATTTTATTTAAAATAGGTTCTCCATTAATAGGCGTAAAGGCTACCTTTAAAAAAATATATGTTTTTATGTGTAATATTAAGTTTGTTATTATCTTATTAATATAAAATATATTGGATGAATATAAAAAATATTTTATTTAAAATATAATATGTATAATACATTATTATAATTGAATAATGGTTATTAATTTAATTTATTTGGTTAAAATATCTTTTGGAGCATACAAATATTTTCCTTTATATTCAATTTGTTTTCATATTCATTTATAATTAATTTGTAGCCAATGAAATCATTTTATATTTGCACAAAAAATATATTTACATAAGTTATTAAAACCTTTTCATAACTAATAATTTAATTTCTAGGGTATATCATATTATATTAAATAATAATATACAGTTATTATGTAAAACTCGACATTGCGTATAACACAATCCATTGAAGAAACTTGTTATTGCGTTAATTATAAGCTATATCATAGATTATTTTTTTAATATAGTAATTATAATGAAAAGTCTCAGGATATTATATTCCCTCACACACTTGGAATCACAGGTCATACACTCTACTAAATACAAGGTTCTTACTTTATAATTTTAGGGCGTTATATTCTCCCCACATTAAATAAATTGCATCCTCGCAATTTAAAATTAATTTCTAAAATCAAGGGATTTCTATTGGGAATTTTTTTTTGATGAAAAACCAACATCATGAATAGGTTTAATAACATATCTTATTAATAATAGAGAAAGGAAAGTACAATGGTCATGTAACTTGGTCCCCTAGTAAGAGAACAAATGTGGGAAATGGAAACATGGATAAAGAAGAAATATATAACAATCATGTTCTGATGGAGAGTGAAAGAGAAAATTTTTAAATGAAAGTAATTTACCAAAAAACCATAAACCAGATTTATTAATAAAGTTCATTGATATCATTAATAATTATGATAATAGAACAACATTTTTATCTGAAGAATTCTTTTTCCTAGAGTTTATAAATTTCATCACAATATAAGAATACAAGTAAATATATGTTTCTATTTCATAAACATGATCTTATCCTTCAGATGTTCCTTGAACTATTTCTACTTTATTTTTCACAAATGATGCATCATATGTTGAAGTAATACATTAACCTCTAAAACATCATACAAGATCAAATTAAATCATTTCAAAAATGTTTAACTTTTTTAAAAGATTATGATCCAACACATTAGAAGAAAGGTAAATAAATATTTAAAATGAAAGTATCATTAGCCTACAATCAATAAGAAGTATCACATAATGAACATGTGAAACCTTGATCATGTATCCTCTGGAAACATGGTAATAATTTTAATTACCATAAAACCTTATTTGAAATATTCATTCTTCCTTATTCCTCCAATCGAACATTGATTATTAGAGATACTCCCTAATTTAAAAAATGTTGTAAAATCCATCAATGATAGAAAAAACCTCTTTTTCAACAAATCATTAATCAGTTCCAAGTTAGTTAGAACATATAAAATTTTATTTTATCCAATATAATCATTTATTTATCCAAATATCATTATATTAACATCAGAAACATGTTAAGGGTTATCTTTACATCAACCATGTGTTTTACAAAAAGTTCTACTTTCTACTAAATAAATTTTCATGGTACCAACATAAGATCTCAAATCCTAAATGAAAAATTACTATAGTACAATCCTCATATATTCCATATTTCATATAACTAGTACATCGCTAATAAAAAATATAAATGACATAATTCTTGAATCAGACACTACAAGAAAACCGCCTATTTGCGGTAATTATTTTTGCGTATAGTGGCAGTTTAAACTGCTGCTATATGATTTAGTGGCGGTTTACAGAAACCACCATTAAATTGGGTGTCAGCAATCTATTAGTCGTGGTTCTTTCTATTTAGTGGCAGTTTAAGGGAAGCGTCATAACAGCCTCATTTCGTGGAAGTTTTACTGATTTTAGCGACCGTTTTTACGAGCCCTGGATTTTATTTTAATAGTGGCGGTTATAACCGTCGCGAATAAAATAAAATCCAGCAGCCATAAAACCGCTGCTAAAGTCATGAAAACTTCCGTGGAATACACACAGGTGATGCGACTCTATAGAGGTGGTTAAAACCATCTCTAAATGTAAGCCAGTAGCGGCGATTATAACCGCCTCTATGTAAAAAATACTTACATTTAGTGGAAGTTTTAACCGCCGCTAATGTCTTACCAGTATACTTTCATAGTAGTTAAAACCACCGCGAAAAGATGACTAGAATGAAAAATAGTTATTCTTCTTCCACTGCACCACTGCCCTGAAAAACAAATCAAACCAGAAATACCAATAGCCTAACAAATTAATGCACAAAAAATTTAAAAAATAATGGAGACAACTAGTAAAAAAATTATGGTCATGATGGTTGAAAAATATAGTGGAACATCATAAATGGATAGGTGTAGTGAGGAGGAGTAAAAAAACATAACCTGAATTGATAGATAATGGGTACAACACCACACAACACATTCTAAGGTTGATTTAAAATTAGTTTATATTAGTGATTCATGGACATGGAATACTCATTTAAGGTTATAGAATTAGGACCATGTGGTGATCATGCAACTCAACCATGCTTGAGGTAGACTTCCTCCCAACCCCTATGCCATGCTGAGCCATGATTGATTCAATAATCAAGGATATTTATATAGTTATAATTTATTATAGGGGTGAACCCAATGGGGGGAAGAAGTGACCTGAAAAATATCACGATGACAATTACAACATTTTAGGACTAGGAAGTAAAATGGGATTAATCGACAGAAATATAATTATTATTCACCATGTTTGAAACATTGGATACCTGAGCTGGTTGAGGATAGGATGAAAAATATCATGATCTACTATTTATGGAGATCAAATAATGAGATCCAATTTTTATCATTAAATGTACTTCATTGAATGATCCTGAGATGGTATGTAAGACACTATGTCCATGAATCATTTCATTAAAGATCCTTTTCAGATTGGTAGGGTGAGGATTATCCAAATAGTAGAATATGTGAACGACACAGGTGTAAGTGGGGATGTACCATATAGAATATTAGGTTCCATGGGAGTTATTTCCCCAGGTTCTCAAATGTTCTATTTGAACAAGAGGGTTGAAAAAATTCAAGCCTGGCCTAGAGGGAAACGTCCCCATGATGAGTTGCTGGTAGGGATGGGACTGAGGTGAAATATACATGCATCAATATGTGTCTCCTCATAATGTTTATAAAGAAAAACATAGTTTTGATGCATGACATGGTAAGATACTATTGTTAGTGAATTGATTTCATCTTTGGAATGGATATCGCATCATCTCATATTCGGAGAAATACAAGTTTTATACAGGTAATGTGTAGTTCATTTCATATTTATCATATGAGGAATCTCAGTTTTATATGTGGTAATTATTTTTATAATCATCCCACACTTATCGGATGAGGTATCCTTATTTCATTTAATAGGGTATGGTTGCTAATTAACATTGTTTGCTGAGGACATTGGGCTTTGATGTTTAAAATAATACAACATGGACTATGACTAATAATAGTTTAAATTCCTAGAGCTCCAAATATAGGAATAGGTTTGAGTTAAAGGTCTCTAAGCCTTGACCAAAGTAGATAGAAAAGGGAGAAACCTATAATGAGTCGGTGACAGGGTTGTGCCCTGGATTAAATATTTATATGTAACTACTTATATCATGATTATTGGAATCAATCCACATGTTTTTATGATTCATGGTGTCATAGGATACCAATGCAATAAGGGTTTACCTTCTTGGATGTTGATATTGAAAAATTACATTTTATAATATTAGGCATCAAGAATTTATAAGAGGTGAAATTATCTCTCTTTAAGAGATATATCGATTATTTATGGGGTTAAATTATCTATCATTAATAGGTATATATATTTTACACAGGGTAATGATATAGTTTAAATCCATCTTATAAGGATTTTAGAAGGTCTTTTTCATCTATATACCCATTATTTACTTCTTCATTTTAGGAAATGAGAGCATCTTGGCCCATTGATGTGTCAACATAAATGAAAGGAGATTGTTGCTAAAAAAGAGGCTCATGTGAGTGTTTTGGGGAAATGCAACCTTATGTAATGGATTATTATATGGTGAATCATCATTTAGGCATGATAGAAGATATATTCATCAATACGTATCCCATGGAAATGGGAATCAATCCACCCATAGTTCTAGAATGTTGTGGAAATAGTGTTTGATGAAACTCCAGGGATGAATAAACCCAGGTGATGGATGTATGATCATATTTTATTGTCATAATTCTTGGACTAGGGATCTCTTGATATAAAATATTGTAGTATAGATTGGTGAGGTTGGGGAATCAAGAATGTTTTTGAGGTGAATAAAACATGGGGTTATAAAATAAAATAGGCCATTCAACACATGACAAAATCCTGAATATGATTGCACACAATGTAAGATCATACAACCAAGACCATGATGAAAAATCAAATGTCATTATTCATATACTAGGGTGATGATTCTCTACATGGTATCTATGTGTCATGGTATGGGTAAAAACCAATTTAGAAGGGGTTAATGTAGTCTCATGTACCACATGAACGTTTTGATATGAACCGAACATTATTTAAGGTTATAATCCGTGGACCGTAAATGGATCAATGGGGCCAAAGGCGTAATAAATTTACATCTAGACCCAAAAAAGGACCTCTAATAATCATTATTTTTCCCATGATAGTGTGAATCAAGACACATATTGTTCTAGAATATGGTATAGTATAAGAATGACATTGTAACTAGGGGTAATCCTATATATAGAGGGAATTTCGGAATATAATGATTATCATAAGGCGTCACATTTCGAAGGAATGAGATAAGGATAAAGTTTAATGTCATTTCTTGAAGAGAATGATTTTTTTCATCTCACATAATGTGATGCTTCCTTGTTTTATACGAGGTAATGTTTTTGAACATTTCATAATTATCGTAAGTGGAATCCAAATTTTATATAGTGTATGACTTTTAGAACAGCCAATACAAATCCTACAATGAATCCCAGTTTTATACGGTTTAGTACCATCTCCCATTTAGAGGAACCTAGGTTTTATATGGGGTATTCCCACATTTTATCATCATGAACAGAATATGATAACCATTAACAATGCATGCAGATTCACTATCTACACATTCTGCCTCACCAAAGTGTCCACAACACTATCTCCTTGATCACTATGAAATGACCCAATTTGTTCAAAACATCAACAATGGGTTTAACTCCTAGTCATCCAAAATATTTACTACCTATTGAAACACAGGCCTAAATGGAATGATGTATACCACACTCGAGAAATCAAGGCCTAAAAGGAAACATCAGAAATAAAAAAAAATCATAAAAGGAAACATGAGAAATCAAGAAAATGTTAGGACATGAAAATATTTGATGGAAACTATGTGCCACACATGTTACATATACAAACCAACTATTCCCATATTTGTTCAACACATCAATAATACAACTACTCATGGTGCGATGATGCATCGTCACCCTATCCACCTCCATCTCCACTTTCTACTGTCACCTATAAGAACATTATATTGAAAATTAAATACTGTTGCATATTTATATTTAAACATAAAACCAATGAATGTTTTCAAACAAAATGATTTTGATTTTTTCTGATTTACCTAGTTACCACTAGTCAATGCACTACCACTGGGGGAATATCTACTCATCTACTGATGTATATCAGTCATCGCTTTCTGCAAAGTGGATATCTAAGTCCCCTGGTCTTCAACTATGGTTCGTAGAGAAGCAATCTCCCTCTGAGCATCTTCAGGGTATGGAATGACTACAACCAGGAGTAGATGCATCTGGAATCCTTGGTGGCATACTAAAGACCTCAGATGGTACGGGTCAAAAACCCATCCCACGCACTCTACTAGGATGCTCCTTCCCAAGGACATTAGCAACTAGGTCATCCTGGGAGACTGAGTAGGACTTCCCAGGATTGGAATCCCATATTTCTTTAATTTTTACCTATAAAACAAATATCAATATATATATTAACATAGTAAAAACTGATAATAAGTTTTTATAATAAAAAATTGACTTCATACCTCAACTTCTTTAGCAGGATCATTAAAAAAACTTCCATATGATTTTTTGCGAACATCCAACCACAATTCAGTTCGGGATGCTTCATGCCCTAAATTTTTTGACTAAATTATGCAAAGATAAATCAACAATTCAATATATTAAACATATAATATTTTATTATAAATATTTAAACTAATTAAAATATTACCAATGTTGTTCGGCTTCTAGAAAATCCTTTTGAGCCCAGAGTGCGAGGGATGACTTGCTTAGCCCGGTTTGATGCATTCTATCTTGTGAGATCTAGAAATAAATCAAATTCAATTTAACAGTAATGTATTAAATTTTATATCCTCTTTATATAAATGTATAAATTTAAAATGAGGATAATATAATAATATATATTTCAATACCATCTGCTTCTCATCATGATGTATGTCAACAAAAACTTTCCACTATTCTTTCGTTACCCCACTGGGTACCTTCTCTTACATTTTTTGCATGGTCAACGGAGTATCGTTGGCATCACACCAAAATCTACATATGAAATATTTCCATTTCATACCAGGTTTTTTCAATGTCCACTTCTGTGCTATCAAATCAGAAACTTTATAGTGGAAGGCCATCTGTATAGAAAAATTCATTTTGAACATATTAGTGACATGACATTAAATTAAACCATAATAAAATAAAATTACCTTTATTTTGGAATAAAAAACATCATTTTTCCATCTTGGAGGAATATTTCTCCAATCATCAAAAGAAATTGGAAGGAAAATGGGATTCGCTGCTAGCCCAAGTAACCCCACGACGTCATCTATAGGGACCCCATAAGAATCAAATGGAACGACTATCTTATCTCCTTTAATATTCCAAACATCTGAACTTTTTATATTTTTCTCCACAGTTTCATTTTTTCATCTTCAATGAGCAAACAATTATTATAAAAAAATGCAATAAATTTATTTAATTAAAATTTGTACCTATGACAGTGACACACCAATATAACCGTGATGAAATAGAAGGGGTGTGTTGTTGTCCCAATGATGAGGCTCCTAAAGGGGGAGTCGATGACTCAACTTCTAATGGTGTGAGAGATAGTGCAGGGGGAGATGGTATAGGGGTGTAGTCAGTTGGTGCCTCAGATGCCTTGGGGAGGGAGTCAGATGGATCGTCATCTGTCGTAGAACTAGATGAAATAGTGTTCCCCTTCCTCCTTGGAATTCTTTTCATTTAATAAAATAAAATTATGTTCAGAATATATATTTCAAAAAAAGTATGCAGAAAAAAAATTAAAAATGATAATAGATGCCCAGTACTAACAAACGAAAGATATATAACAATGATAATGAATGAGTGCAGAAATGAAACAAGTGGTTGCTGAATGAATAAATAATTGTACATACAATCATTTCCCCTTCAATCATGTTGGTTTCTCGATCCATTACTTCATCCACTTCATCCATCCTTTCTAGACTAATATTTTCAATATCATGATTGAAAAATAATTCTGTTTCCTATTGTTGATTAAATACAATTTCAGAGGTCAAATCTTCCACTTCATCACCAATATCATACAAATATCTTTGTATTACATGAGAAACTACACTCCACCCTTCATCCACAACATCATTAACATAATATACCATTTTTATTGTGATGATAATATATATGGATCATGCAGTTCGCGATCACCAACATCCATCAAGCGAGAGAAGTTCACAGAAGTAAATTGCAAGAAATCTCTTTTAACACCTCTGATAATATCAACCCATTTGCATTTGAATAAAACAACAGATAAATGTGTGTGGTAGTTTAATTCAATAATATCATGCATCTTTCCATAGTATCCCACTTCAGTAAATGTAAATATACCACTATTCTGTGTTTTCAAACCCACTTCTCGATTGACTGTAAGAAATCTAAATCCATTCACATTATAAGCGTCAAACATTCTAACTTGTTTTATAGGACCTCTAGCAAGAAACTTCAAATATTCTGACAAGTCTGCTCGAGTATCAGTATTCATGATCTGAAAAAAGAAATATAGTTTAATATATTTACAAAATGTATGTTTCAAACTAATATTCTTATTAATTTCAAAATTTATGAACTTACACATCGTGTAAACCATTCTACAATATCTTTATTCATAGATTTTGTTATATCTATCTCATTTTGTGTTCAGCCTCTCAATCGTCTCTTTTTTTGTATCCTCAACACTTCAATAAATGGATCTGCAATTTCACTATTCAGCAGCACATATCTGTCCCTGTAATAATTCTAATTCGGTCAATGTTACATTTGAGGTCCTCCCAACTGATCGACAAATAGCAGGAAGTATTTTTTATTTCTAATGCATTTGAGATTGAGTTTATGTGTCTTCAACACGTCCAAATCTATTAAATATTATCTCAATATCATCCAAATATCTGGAACAAAAGTTAAGACACTCCTCATCCAAATAGCCTTCAATAATAGAGCCTTATGGTTGAGCTTTATTTTATACTTATAATTTCAAATGCCCAAGATATCTGTGAAATAAAATAATAATATTATGCATTTATTTAAATGAAAAAATTGTTTACTCAATTGAAAAACATATAAATGAAATACCTCTCAATCGGATACATCAATCAATAATGAACGGGGCCTCCTAATTTAGATTTCTCAACCAAATGCACTGTTAAATGCATCATAACAGTAAAAAAAGATGGAGGAAAGATCATACCCATTGCACAAAGGGTCAATACAAACCTCTCATAGAGGTTGTTAAGATGAAATGGTTGTAGATATTTCTCACATAATTGCCTGAAAAATGTGCAGAATTGGAGTACAACAGTAGTAACTTTTTCAGGTAATAATTTACGCAATCCCAATGGTAGTAACTATTGTAACAAAATATGAGTATAATGACTTTCCAATCCATGTAACTCATGATTCATCAAGTCAAAACACCTTGAGATGTTACTCAAATACCCATCTGATACCTTCATATTCTTTAAAATTCGATGGAATGTATCTTTATCCCTATTTTTTTTTGTAAAAATGGTTAAATCATAATTTTCATTCTCATGGGTCCAGAATCACGTTTATGTTCATTACTTGTAAGTTTTTTCGAGCGTTGAGATGATCCTTCGACTTTCCATGCTCATTAAGTAATGTGAAAATAAAATTATCACAAACATTCTTCTAAATATTCATCACATCAAGATCGTTCCGCAACAAATTAAATTCCCAATAAAGATGTTTGAAGAATATACTTTTTTTCTTCCATTGTTGCGCTCTGATTTCACTTGACGATGAAATTGGGACCTGTTTTCTTCTATTATTCAGATGATGAACCTTACCAAGTTATGTTTCAACATTTTGAAGCTTTGTCAATATTTTAGAACCAGTTAACAACTTTGGAGGTGGTCTACAATCAATGGAACCATTAAATTTTGATATATTCAGCCGAAATCTATGAGATGCATTGAAAAATATTTGATGGAATAAGACGCACCATTTTCTACTATGAGGTAGCCGTTTGGGCTCAAAATCAAAGTTACAAATGAGACAAGAAAAACCCATGTAAGTGTTCCAAACAGATAAATTCCCAAGACCATGGAAGTCACTAATGGTCTAAATTAAAGAATCATGCATTTTGAACATTATTTTCAAAGAACCATGAAATCTCTCAACATCGTTGCTCTATAACTCCTGCAATTCATCAATCAAAGGCTACAAGTATACATCAATATCATTTCCAGGAATTTGTCTTCCATGAATAGTCATCGAAATGATAAAATATGTTTGTTGCATACACATCCATGGAGGCAGATTATACTGGATCAAAACAACTATCCATATGCTATAACTGGTACTCAAAGTCCCAAATGGTTTGAATCCATCGCCAGCCAATCCCAATCTAACCTTCCTAGGATCAGCTAAGAAATCTGTATGCAATGAATCAAATGTCTTCCAAAATTTTAAATCTCGTGGATGCCTCATTAACCCATCATTATTATTATCTATAGAATTCCACTTCATGTGTTCTGCAGTTTTTGATGAAATGAATAATCTTTGAAATCGAGGCTTCAAAGGAAATTAATTCAAAACCATTGCAGGTGTGTTCCATTTCTTCTTCTCTAGGAAATTATGTTCATTCAGACTTCCAACATCACCCTTTGACTTCCATCTAGAAGAAGAACATTTCTTGAAATTTTGTCTACTTGATTCCTCTCCCCAATAAAGTATACAATCATTGGGACATGCATGACTTTTTGTATAATTCATTCCAAGCTTGTTAACAACTTTTTTCATATCATAAAAAGATTCTGGGATTTTTGCTTCAGGAAATGCTTCACGAATCAATTCCAATATCATGGAAATTGTTTTATTTGTAATTCCACGTAGAAATTTGATATGGTACAACATCCGTAGAAATGAAATCTTTGAAAATTTCAAACACCCACTATATAACTCTTCATTTCCATTGTCAACTAAATCATGAAACACATTCTCCTCAGTGAAGTTTTCTCTTACATTTGGCATTACAGAATCAAGAGGAGTATCCAATGATATGTTACATACTTGATCTGCTTGTGTTACTATCTCAAAACCATCACTTTTCACGTTTCAATTTATAGCACCCTCTTCTGGTTGTTCTGATATGTTTGGATGCTAATAGTGGTTTCTTGCAGTGCTAAATACATCATTTATGAGGTTTTGCATTTCATTTTCCATTTTCTCTGAACTTGGGACCCCATTCTGTGGATTAACATCAGCGCTAAATCTTTCTATAACATTCGATTATGCATTCCAAATCCAAACCAAATATTGACCAAAAAATTTATTTAGTATTAAATGTTCATAAACTTCATCTCTCAACCATGTTAAAATTTTAAATTTAGGACATGGAAATCTTATTCTCCATTGAACAGATCGATTAGAAATTCAAAAATCTAAAAACTCATTCAAAACAATAATATACTGAGGTGTGTTCCTCGGTAATGTGATCCATATTTTTTCCATGTATATCACAATGTGCCTACACAATAATAATAAAAACTAAAACTCATAGTTACTACTAAATATAGGAATAGATTCATATATACGATATTGTAAGGTTATAAAAACATGATATAATAAAGATGAGCCCCTGATTGAGAACTATATGATTCATGTATCAACTTAATTTTACCCTATATATGATGATTTAGAGATTTGGGTTGACTAACAAGTTTCTAATTTCTTGGTGAAAGGATACATTTACAACCACACCTACGCTAGCCTCACTGGTATGATAACTAAAATAAAAAACCCCATGAAATCACAACATTAAATTCCTAAACTAGTCCTCATGTGAATAATAAATCAAAAATCTATTCCTAGGACTTGAACCAATCTAATTCCACCATAACATGACTTACCCCATCGAGACCAAAACTAGGATGATGATAAACTAAGTGTGCCAACCAAATCCTAACTCCAATAGGCCAGGGAATGTTGAAAAAGACTGAGTAGGAATATCAGATAATATAGGAGTCCATATCCTATAATAACTGAGGTCATATCCTATAATAAAAATCAATATATATGCATCCACAATATGAAAAATAACCAAAAAATACCTATAATATATATAAATGAACCATTAAAATTTATACAATGCATAATGGGAATAGAAAATGATAAGTACAACACCATAGGGAAAATCAAATAGGATAAACACATTCACAAAACACCACACCACTAGTTACAATAAAATCAAGATAAGGGAAGACACCTCCACATAAGAATGGACTAAGGTATCACATAGTTTAAAGACATGATATAATGGTATATATTGTAATGTTTAATTACATGTGTTATAGATGTTCAATATGTAGTTTCACATCATATGGTGAGGATGTGTATTAGGTGAAATCAATAATACTAATGAGAAAATAGATCCAAAACCCCAAATCCAATGTGATATATGCCCAATATTGGAAACAAGGGAAATATATGGATAACCAGGGTCGCGGGGGGCCAGGGGAAGTGGGGTCTCCGGGGTCGCGGGGTCAGTGGGGTCACCGGGGTCACAGGGGGATAGGGTCTCCGGGATTTCTGGGGTTGTAGGGACATGGTGGGCTTGGGGAAGTGGGGTCACCGGGGTCGTGGGGTCACCGGGGTCACGGGGGTCCGGGGGAAGCAGGGTCTCCGGGGTCGTGGGGTCATCGAGGTCGCGTGTTCGTGGGGGTCGCATGTTCGTGGGGGTTTGGGCCGTATATTTGGATGAATTCATTGTTTGTTCCTCGGAGTGGAAAGAACCTCGTGAGGGATGGTAGTCTTGAGGAATGATAAGTGGTAGTGTTCATCGAAATTCATGATGAAATAACTTGGGAGATTAGGTTTTGAGGTTTTACAAACCATGTGTGGATTGAATTTTTAGACCTCTCTTTGGTGTATTCACATAGAAAAGAGTGGTGGTGTGACTTGAGGGTGATTTGGATCATTTATGTGTTAGTTCTCATGAGTGGATAATTATGGTTAAATGGGATGATCGAGGATCTGACCATGGAGTTGAACTAAGATTCAGATTCAGACTTCGGTGTGGGCATTGAACATTTTTGTTATTCCTTGAGTTTTAAGGCATCGTGGACGTGATATGATAGTGCATTGGAGGGTGGGATTGAGTGACTTTGGTATAATTCATCTAGAGAAGGACTTACTTTATGTTGCATAAAAATTGATGTGGTATGGTGGAGACCACATCCAAAATGTCGTTCAAGATGCGGTTGATGTGGTTTGGTGATCAAACTAGGGTATTTGAAGAATAGTTGAAGTGTTTGTGCTTGGTGTTTGGAGTTTCATAGTAGAATCATGTTGGGAGTTTGGAGATGAAATGTGGGGTGTTGGTACTATCCTCCAGGACAACATAATAAGATAATCAGAATCACATAGGTGGAAATAGATCCTATAAGGAATTCTTAGTAAACATTATATTCTTGAACTTAGATGAATTATATTCATCCAAACAACTACAATAAGTTATAATGAATTCAATACCATTCAATTCAACACACAAAATCAATTTATGCAAAGTAAAGTAAATGACAGTACAAAATAACACTTCAGTTTTCGATTATTTGGATTTAAATTATGGATTCTAATGGAGAAATACTACAACATTACATTTTACCTAAAAGAAAAGATTACATCTTGTGAGTAACAATCCATGACCCGAGGCATTACTCAGGCATCCCTATAATGTAACTAGAGTCTCATATGGTAGTAGGGGATTCCATGCAAATGTATTAAAAGTATAAGGGAATCCTTGACCATATATGACAAGTATGAAGTACTCCAGACCTTTGTAATACTATAATTAGAGATTTTATTACCATGTATTACAAGTATAAGGGATTCAATGACTAAATAATCTAAGTATTAGGGACACCATGCTCGGGTGTCATAAGTATACGGGACACAATGCCCGATTACCACACATATAAGGGATGCTATGCTTGAGTAACACATGTTTGATGGACTCCATGATCGAGTATCAAAAGTTTAAGGAACTTCATACCTAAGTGTCATAATTCATTATAGTCAAGTAGGCCTTATAATCTATTAGCTTTATAGTTTAACAAGGGAGTATCCTTTTTTATGTAGAAACATGTGATATGGTCTCATGACACCTTTCTCATCAAATTAATTATAGTCATTACAATTAAGATTCAATAAAAAACCACATAGAATGTGGTTCAGTCACCTAAGAATGCACAATACCTAGGGAGATTCCAATTGAACACCTTAAGTTGTTGAAATAGTCAACATGGATTAAAAATAAATAATAACAAAGTGATAATAAGTTTTTCTATCAAGTATAACATATTAAACATGGGTTATGTGTATTTTTAATGAATTGAATGGAAAATCAACCATGAATCTTCATAATTCATAATATAAAGAGATAATAATTGAGTTAAAATTACTAGAATTCAAACCTTAGGGTTCGTATAGGTCGCTGGGGTTGCGGGGGGTCGAGGGAAGCAGGGTCGCTGGGGTCGCAGGGTCTTCGGGGTCACGGGGGGCTAGGGTCGCAGGGGAAGCAGGGGGTCGAGGGAAGTGGGGGAAGTGGGGTGGGAAGTGCGGTCGGGTGGGGGGGGGGGGAGGGTCGGAAGTGTAAAAAGAATATTGTTTCATGGCAGTTTATTATAAACCACTGTGAATCCATTTTAATAAAGGGTTTCGCGGTGGTTCCCAAAATCACCGCTAAACAACCGCCGCTAATGTCAATTTCTGTTGTAGTGGGCATATTAATCATTCCTATTTATCTATGGAAATATCATTACACAACCATTATCTATTGGCATCATTCGGGGTATATTCCTTTGATGCTTGAGACATTTTTTTCATAGTGTCCCATTTACATACAATTAAATCATTTTACATTGGAAACCTTTTTATTACCCAATAAATCACAAGAATGGTGGACTTTATTTCCTCACTTGTAGAAAAATCCCATTCCTTTTATATAAGTACCACGATGTATCTTTCCCCAATTATCACATGTGTGAATGTACTTCATTTTCCTTCTTCTGTTTATCCATATTTTTATCTTACATACTCTTCTTATCAATCATCCATTCAAATCAATAGGACTTGGGTAATTATTTACCTATCTCATTTTAACATGACACTATTTTCACATATGATCAGAATACATGGGAGACTATTTCCCTTCAAAATTTTGGATTAAGACCATAAATGATAATAACCTTCTTACTATTTAGATAGTGTGCATTGGTGAAGTTCACATTCCTTCTACTAGGTTCCATTTCTATACAATGAAATAGACTGGATTAAATCATAAATTAATTTATAATAAAAAAACTAGTGAAAATTTTTAAATAATTTGAATTTTTTTGGATACATAATCTCATAATAAAAAACATGGTTTCGTTGAGGATATCATTACTTTTAAATACTTCATAATGGATTATTAAGAAAATGTTGACTGTCCAATGTGTATCCCCTAGGAGTATCAATCCATGTGTGTTGTAAGGCCCATTGGTATGTACCAGGTTACACCGAGTCATTCCTAACACACCTTTCTAGAGTGGTTACTCCTCGGTACATCTATTGCAGAACCCCATCCACTTGTAGTATCCAGACATAGATGTTTTACTAGTAATACCCTAATAATCTCTAATTATCCAATATTATAGGGTTTTATTATATTATTATCCTAAAATTATAACTTAATGTTATGTTCTACAATACATTTTTCCCTAAATCTAGTACACAAGGTTTCTACTAAACATTGTTTGAATCAAATTGTAACTCCTTGACCACCAAAGCCCATAGTTGGTGCATTATTTTATTACATTTTCATGATTAAAAGAAATAAAAGACCTAAGGATATATCATTTTAGTATTTTGGGAAATCAAAATTACATAAATGATACATATAATACATTGTTAATTAGAAAATACAAACATGATACAGAATAAAATGAGATAAAAAACTTTCTCAAAACTCATTCCTAGGGTTCGTCTTTATAACCTGGGTAAATGAAACATAATAGGTGTGAGATAAAATGATCAATAAGGGTAATTAAATAGGAATAAATAATGGATTAATGAGAATAAATCGACATGTAAATGTAAATAACTAATAACACATGCCATTCAAATTAAAAGATAAGGCATAATCAATATGGCATGGTAAGAAACTAAAACACATAACATTTAATCAATAATCTGAGAATAAAATGTGTCCATTGATATGTCAATGAAATAATATCATGGATAATAATAATAAATGAATTATAAATAAGGGAAATTATTAATTATTTTATTTCATGTTTCCTATGAACATGATTCCTTTAGCATTAAGATAAGACAATTTAAACTATTCTGATTTGGACAAATGATTCGTCTCATGAGAGTACTAATGCATAATGGGGCATACATTAACTAGTATAATGTTTAAATAGTGGGTTCCCTATACCCAACTATGTAGTAATTTTGATTACCGTATCATGTATACAGTAAGATGTGCATGATGATATCTTACCATTATAGTGCAGACTTTTCTGCGTCCACTATAATAATAGTAATTCCCAAAGGTTAATTGTCATGTCGAGAGGTTATAGCAGTTCCCAGGATATAATGAGAACCTTGAGATACAATGAAAGTGATCTTAAATATATGTTCTATAGTATAAATACAACTTACTGACTGGACATAGTAAATTTCTGACTATCAGGTGTTGGGGGCTCATAAGCATTGAGACTTCTTCTCATGAAGTTCGCACTTGGTGATCTCTAGTAGTGAGATCATGAGGACATACCCGGCAATAGGAACACCACATGTTTTGGGTGTCATTGGTTGTTCCTATCTATGGACATTTGTATTGGTCTTCTGACTTGAGACCATTACCAATTTATATCATTTAATTACGTACTTTGATGCAAGGCGAAAACCATGGCAGTGATGTCATGGCGAGTTAGTTTGTCCCAGGTGTGTCGTTAGTGTTATGATGTTGGTTGAATGGTCAAGAAAGGATTTTTCGCTTACAAGTTTAGGAAGTTGTATATCTCAGGCCTGGTTGATCAGGATGGTGCCACCTTCATATGTCTTTGGCCAAAGCTATAGGAAAGAAAATCCATCCGGATAGATCAAAAAATAATAAGGAATGATAAGGATGATGACACGAGAGTGCGTCCTTCTTTATGAGATATCAAATGACAAAGAGACTATAGTACACAGTCAGTGTTCGTAGGATGGTAGTCATCACAATGACTATCCTTATCACTTTAGGGGACATGATGGGTTGCTGGGCCCCGCTCTTGGTCTATGAATTTTATTCACTACTATTGAGATAATGGCCTAGAGGGCCACACACAACAGCGTATTCAAGAATCCGCACCTATTCAGTTGAATAGGTATATAGACATAGTGGGCCTCTACACGGGGTCCGAGCATTTTCCAAGTTTTAGATCACCAAAATAATTATGTAAATTCATTAATATTCAAGTTACAGATATTTGGGATTGAATTTATTTAATGTATTTATGAGTTCAGTAAATATGAGAAAATATTAATCGAACGAATATTATTTTAATATTCAAGATTCGTTTAATAATAAGCGGGACAACGAGTCGAGTTAAAAGTCTAGGTTTTATCACGTAATATATTTTAGATATATTAGAAGTATGTGATAAAATATTAAATAATGTTGGCGCAGTTTATCCCATCGAAATTATTTAATTAGAGAACGTTGAAATTAACGGGGCCAGGGAACTCTACCAGGTATTTATCAATGTGTCTATAAAAAAGAGAGGAGGCTCTCTCTCTTTGGTGTGCATATCACTATTAATTAATTTATGGAATGAAAATTGAGATCCTCTCTTTCCTCTCGCTTCCTAGAGAGAGAAGATGATGATCCAAGAGCTCAGATCACATTCTTCCACACACATCACAAGATTAATGATGTGGTGATCGTTGGGACATCGAAGATATCTTTGAATCGCCACGCTAGCACCCGGAGTTTGACGATCGGCGTTCCCACATATTTTTGGATCACAAGTGGATGATATAGAGGGATCCTGCTTTGGATCCTTCAAGCGATGATCACCATCGGCTAGCAGCAGTCGACCACACCTTCAGATATGAATCAGGTACGTTTTCATTTTCATTTTGTGCTCTTAATAATCTACGTGAGATCCTCATTACTCTATAGGGATCGGATCATCGGCGATGACAAGTTACGTCGTCCCACTGATGAAAAATTTTAAAATCTCCAGCCCACCAGATTCCACTACGGGCCCGGGAAACCTAACTGTGGTATCAGAGCAAGCCGTGTAGATTTTTTCAGCCAAATAAAATTAATTTTCATAATATTAAGTAGAGGGTTCAAAAACGGTCCAGCGGTTCAAACCGTGCTTCGATTCGATCTCGAACGGCCTAGATACCGTCAATTTAAATTTTCGGATTGGATCAAATATGCAGTTTAATCTCGGGTACTAATTTTATTTCATCAAGAAGAACCGATCAAGCTGAGATTGGTTCAATGGATGTAATTAAAATTGTGAAAATTATAATTTTTCAAATTAAATAATTTCCACAATAATTATATTATTTTATTAATAAAAGTTTTATTATTAGAATAATGTAATAATAATAAATTATTATTTTGTCATAATTCGTTTATTATTATTTAATTTAAAAGGATATATTTAGCCTTAAGAATAATAATGGAAAAGACTTGAAATGCTATGTCTTAATGTTGTTAAAAAAATTGGTGGTACCAAGACTTAAACAAAATCTTTATAAAACAAAAGAAAAACAGGGAATGGGGGGCAACCGCATGGAAAACAGAAAGAAAAAAAAGAGGGGCAAGCGGGCGGCTCGTGAAAAAGGCGCAACAGCAAAAAAAATCAATTTTAAGGGGGTCCGAGCGGACCCCCTCTCTTCTCCCTCAGGACGCCGCACAGGAGGCAGCCGCGCCCCATATAGGCTCGCTGACCGCCCACCAATCTCTTCCTCCACGACCTGCTGTCGCGCCCCAGCCGCAACCTACTGCTGCCCCGGACTCCACCCAACTCGCACCGCGAACACCTCCTCTCCTCCGCAGCTTCACACATGCCACCCGCCTCCCTTCTGCAATCTCGCCCAGGCGATCTTCTACGCAGCGCTCAGCATGGACTCTACACAGGCGCAATGACACCCCTCTGGCTTGGCCTTCCCCGTGCGCTGCTATAATGACCCATACTTTTCATACATTGTTAGTACTTCAAAATTGGAGTACACTTATTAGAACATATAACAAAACCATGAAAGGAACGTATAGGTATATTGTCTTTAGAAACAGGGAAACATAAACAACTGGTTCATAAAGCATCTACACTGTCTCCCATTTATTTCATCATATCTATAGTTCCTTTTGGAATATCTTACTTAATACCCTTCTTCCTAACCTGAGGAATGAAAATATATAAAGAAATATCAAAAGAAATATCAATCACATCAAATTCATAAGAACATAACATTTTGGAAATCTTACCCTGCAAAAGAGATCATAATTTAATAACATGGGATAAATCATTGTAGTGAAATGTAATCAAAATAATCATAACATAAAACGTGGAACTTTTTGGCATACACACATAATCATAGAGAATCATTTCATAGTAGTCAAGACTCATTTCCAAGACTATCTTAGTGGAAAAAGTCCATTTCTGAACCGAGTTCACTCCTCATTTCAGTCCTGTTTCACTGAACCGGTTTAACATGCCGTTCCGGCCATTTCTTTCTCATGAGATATAAAATATTTACCCAATTAATTGGAGGGAGATATAGGTCCCACACTTCTCATAATGATACCATTATTATGTGTTCCACAAAATCATAAATCATAAATCATTTCATAACCCATGTAATAAAAATTGGATTCTTAAACATCGTGGCATCATAAAAAAATTCATATAAGATAAATGAAATCCTAAAAATAATTCAATCACAACATAATCAAATCAATGTAATAATAGGATAGAAACAGAACCTTATATTTTCTTAGATGGAAAATAATTTTGATAAAACACTTGAACTCCATTCTTGAGGAAAATATCCTTTCTACTTCAAAAACATTTTTCCTTTCTTAAAATGTCATAAAATTTTAAACTAAAAGAAGTTGATTAAAAATAAACATGAAAACTTGTAAATGAAGCTTCTTGAAAATAATGTTTTAAACATCCAGTCATGACGTATAAGTTAAAAAAACATTCTTCTCGTACTTTTGTCGGAAAAGTCAAAAAGTACCTCGTACGAAAAACGACAAAAGATTCCTTTCATATCCTTTACTAAAAACTCACTGAAGGGTAAAATTGTATTTAAAAAATTGTAGGTGGATGCAAACAATATTACATACTGAGGGAACATGGATGTGGATGATAAAATACACCCTATTAAATACCAAAGTATAAACAATCTTGGATAAAAATGAGATTGTGATATTTTCCCTTACCTTAGGTCCGATTTGCTTCGTAAGTGTCCGAACCTCCTGTATAATGATTTAAATAATGACATTGACTTATTCCAGAATCATACTCATTGTTATGATATCATATATGGTCATATTCTTAGCTTCTTATTAGTAATATTTCATTGCTACTTGTTATTCGGGTGTTTATTACTTTTTCTTCTTATGCGTGTTTTGTCAAATAAATTCTTATTCTTCTCTTTAGGTTATAGATACATCATTTCCAGAATGGTATTAGTGTAATATATATTATATTTATTCATTCAATTCATTTATATAATCACTATGCAATGAATATCATGTAGAACGAATCACATCACATTGTGGAGACGGTATTCCGTACGTACGTACGAGCGATGATATTGTTCCCATGATCGTGGAATTGTATTGGAGTGTATGTATACTATTTCATAATCAATAGAACTTTACAATAATCATATATAGTTATTTATTTTCATCATTATAACCATCCAAGTAAGGTGGTGACGGAAAATCGATTACACCACGACGTGGAGACGGTATTCCGTACGTACGCACGCACGGTGATTTCTTTTTCCATAGGATGGATAGATGGTGAAATATGGTTGTTTCATACTTATAATAACATATCAGTATATTATTGATACTTATGTTATTACTTCATAATGAAACAACTAAATAATAAGAAGTATAAGATGAAATAGAGTTGAAAGAATCGGTAACGGACATTACCTCTTCTTTGAAGCGCCTCTTTGAGACCTCCTTTTAGGGCACTAAAATTGGTCTTTAAAGAAGACCAGGACCTCTAGGATGTTTATAGGGAAGTGGGGAAGTGAAATGGTTAGGGGTTTGCTGAGCATTAAGGCTGAAATTGGTGTTAGGAGGAGAGGGAGGAGGTGCCCTTTTATAAGGGAGGAGAGGGGCACCTTTGGAAATATAAGAAATATTAGTTTATATTAAATCCAGACCCCACATACACACTTCTAAAATGACTCATATCTGAATATTAGATTATATAGGGTTGTAATATCATCAACCAATAAAATTTAGACATGTTAGGAATATATTTTAAACATTATCAACTTGATTTATCCTTATTTATCAATTTAATTTTATTTGTGGTAATAATATATAAATTTTAAATTATTATAAATAATTACATATGTGTTTTGAATTTTCCATAATTTGAAACTTTATAACATTTTAGACCATATAAATTTTAATTTATAATGTTTATATATTTTTGTGATTTTTAATCAATTTTATAATATGTTATTTTTATAAAATAACAACAGTGTCAATTTTGACACTATTCATTTATTTGAATTTAAATAATATATATACAGATAATGTGTTCAAACTAAAATCTTTAATATATTCCTAAAATGTCATATGTATCCATAAAATTAGTGGAGAACAATAAATACTTCATATAATATTTATTTTAATATTTGTAAAACCATTTATTTGATATTTCAATTAATAAAATAATTTCAACATCACTATTGTCTCATAATTAATGATAATTATTTAATCCCTAAAATTTATAAATAAATTCCTATGATGTATATAATTGTATTAGATTTATGGAGACTATTCATGTTCAATGTTTCATTAAGTTTATCACTAAATTAAAATTATTATACTTATAAGATTTATGAAAGTGACATGTTGTCACATTCTTTGGTTTTAATAATAATTAAATTATTTTCATAGACAAAAGTCCATTAAATGAATCTAATCCGACCCTTAGGTGATATGGGTCGACTTTTAGTCATCCAATAGGATTTTGGCAGGTGTTAGGGTAATTTTATAATATTATATTTACCCTTAATTTTCCGATTTACCTTTAACTATGGAAAATAAAATTTACCGTAGTTACTATTCATAATGCCAAAAAACAAATTAGCCTATTAACATAATTTGGACCCACTACTTCCAAATATGGAATCCATTTTTCAAAATTCAAAACATATAAGTTTGAGTAATTAATTTAAAATAAATCCCGTTGTTAAGAAAACATGTTTTAGAAGTTAAAACATTGCCAACGATTGAAATGTTTTTACCTATGAATTCAATGTGAAATTAATGATAATGGAATAAATTATATTAAATTGTTAAAATATATGATATTTATACTTTAAAACCATTCAATATTATAATTTAACCATACAAATTATGTTAATGAAAAAAGTTGTTTTTAATTAAAAATTAGCGTATTTTTACTATTCATCAAAATATGAAAGTTATCAGAAAAATATCAAAAAGTTATTCAAAGTAAATTTTTATACCCGGATTCAAAAGAAGAATTTTATTTTGTCAAATTGAACTTATAATCATGTAAAAAACTAGATTTAATGTGGGTGCTCAATCAAAAGGTGGCAAAAATGCATTTTTTGAAAAATACTTATTTTACCAAAAAAATTTATTTTGTTCTCTTACCATGTTCTAGAAAATGTGTATGATGAATAATAAAATTAAAAATGTAGTTAATACTATTCATAACAGCTAGTTCATAATAATATATCATTGTTTAGTGAAACCCGGTATTGCGTATGACGCAAGCTATCGAGGAAGGTCGTGATTGAGTGTAATGCAAGCCAAGTCCGTATTGTGTGTTGTGAAAGATTCCTTTGATGTCGCGTATAACATAAGACACAAAAAAAATATTTCTCATATAATCTTAGGGTGTTACATTCTACCCCCCTTAAAATGAATTTCGCCCTCGAAATTCATCACTTGTAACAAACAGATGAGGATACCTCTCCCTCATCATATCCCCAAGCTCCCATGTAGCTTCTTATAATTGGTGGTTCCTACATAAAACTTTCACCAAGAGAATGGTCTTGTTCCGTAGGACTTTTTCACTATGATCGAGAATCTCTATCGGCTGTTCTTCATAAGAACGATCTTGTACCAGCGGTACAACTTCTGAGCAGAGTACATGTGAAGGGTCAGGTATGTACTTTCTTAGGAGAGATACATGGAACACATCGTGAACTTGAGAGAGATTCAGTGGAAGCGCCAATCGGTAACCTACCTTCCCAACACGATCCATAATTTCAAAAGGACTGATATATATAGGGCTCAAATTTCCCTTCTTTCCAAATCTCATGACCCTCTTCCAGGGAGATATTCGTAAGAACACATTATAACCCACTTCAAACTCTAGGTATTTTCTTCGGTTGTCGGAATAACTTTTTTTTCGACTCTGTGATGCTCTTATGTGTTGTTGAATAGATCTGACAATTTCTGCCATTTCACCAACAAGATCAGGTCCTAATAGATTTCTTTCCCCAACTTCATCCCAGCAAGTTGGAGTCCTGCATTTATTTCCATAGAGAGCTTCATAAGGAGCCATCTGAATACTGGAGTGAAAGATATTATTATAAGAAAATTCTACCAAAGGTAGGTGTTGATCCCAACCACCTTTGAAATATATAGAGCAAGATCTCAACATATATTCTAGTGTTTGAATTGTCCTCTCAGACTAACCATTTATCTGAGGATGATAAGCAGTGCTGAAACTCAACTCTGTATCCAGAGTATGCTAAAGACTTCGCCAGAACTTTGAGGTAAACCTCGGATCCTGATCAGATATAATAGGAAGTGGTACTCCATGCAACCTTACCACTTCCTTTACATATATCCTGGTAAGCTAATCTAGAGAGAAATCATCTCTAATAGCAATGAAGTGTGCAGACTTTGTAAGATGATCAATTATGACCCATATAGCATTATTTCCTCAGGATGTTTTAGGAAGTCCGGTGACAAAGTCCCTAGTGATGTTTTCCCACTTCCATTCGGGTATGGGTAATGGTTTTAACATCCCCTTAGACTTCTGTCTCTCTGCTTTAACTTGCTGACAAACCAAGCATCGAGAGACATATTCAGCAACATCTCTTTTCATGCCATCCCACCAGAAGTACTCTTTCAGGTCCCTATACATCTTCGTGCTTCCAGGATGAATAGAGAATGAAGAACTATGAGCCTCATCCAACAGCTCCTTCTTTAATTCGGGGATGGGAGGAACACAAAACTGATTCCTAAACTTTATTATCCCATCACAATCAAGGTTGAATTCAGGAACATTTCTCACCTTCTTTTGTAACTCTACATCATCTTTTTGTGCCTCTTTAATCTTCAAATGTATATATGATTGAACATTCTTTTGAGAAAGATACAATTTCCCCCTTCCATTATAATTCCAAGATCCATCCTTTGTAAATGCATAAATATTTGATCTTTTTTGATCCTCATCATGGATAAACTGGCATGGTCTTGTCGACTTAATGCATCTGCCACCTTGTTTGCATTCCTAGGGTAGTAATGAATTGAGCAGTCATAATCCTTAACCAACTCTAACCAGCTTCTTTGGTGCATATTCATCTACTTTTGTGTGAAAATATACTTTAAACTTTTATGATCAGTATAAATGTCACACCTTTCTCCATAACGATAATGCCTCCAAATCTTTAATGCAAAGATTACCGCAGCTAACTCAAAATCACGAGTTGGGTAATTTTTCTCATGGATTTTCAACTGTCATGAGGAATAAGATATCACCATATCATTTTTCATAAGAACACACCCCAATCCCTTATTGGATCCATCACTGTAGATCACAAACATTTCTCCACTACAAGGATGTGTGAGTATAGGTTCACTGGATAACCTTCTTTTCAACTCCTTGAAATTCTCCTCACATTCCTCCATCCAAACAAACTTAACTCCTTTCCGAGTCAACTTGGTGAGTGGATTAGATAATCGTGAAAAATATTTCACAAAACGTCGATAATATCAAGCCATACCAAGAAAACTTCGGATCTCAGTTTCTTTCTTTGGTCTCGACCATCTTTCGATAACCTCTGTTTTTGCTGGATCTACAGATATCCCCTATTTTGAGATTATGTGACCCAAAAATGAAACTTTTTGAAGCCAAAATTCACACTTGGTAAATTTGGCATAATGCTTCTCCTTTCTCAGGGTCTTCAATACAATTCTCAAGTGATCTTCATGTTCTTCCTTGCTCTTTTAATAGTCAAGAATATCGTCTATAAAGACTACCAAAAACAGATCAAGATAGTCTCTAAAGACTCTATTAATCAGATCCATGAAGATAGTAGGGGCATTAGTAAGACCAAATGGCATCACTATAAATTCATAGTGTCCATACCTTGTACGAAAATCCGTCTTTGGTATATCCTCCATTTTGACCCTTAATTGAAGATACCCTAAATGAAGATCAATATTGGAAAAGTATTAAGCTCCGCACAGTTGGTCAAATAAGTCATCAATGCATGGGAGAGGATATTTGTTCTTGATAGTGATCTTGTTAAGTTATAGATAATCAACGTAGAGTCTCATTGATCCATCTTTTTTCTTAACAGACAGAACAGGTGCTCCCCAAGGTGACGCATTAGGGAATATGAATCCTTTATAAAGATTCTCTTGGAGTTGCTTATTAAATTCCTGTAACTCAATTGGGGCCATTCTATAAGGTGTCTTCGAAATAGGTAAAGCACCTGGTTTGAGTTCTTTTGAAAACTCAACTTCACGATTTGGTGGAAGACCTAGAAATTCCTCTGGAAAGACGTCATCAAATTCTCGTACAATGGGCATGTTATTAATCATGAGTTTCTCTCCAACCATTTGACATAAATAACCTTCATTTAGTGGAGTCAAGACCCATAAGATGGATTAAATTTCTACTGGAAGGTTATGTTCATCCTTGCATCGATAGACAATCATAGATTGATCTGGAATATGAAATGTGACTTCCCTTATTTGGAAATTGATATGAGATCCATATAAAAAAGCCAATCCATGCCAAGAATCACATCAAATTCCACTATAGGAAGGATCAAAAGATTTTTAGGAAGCACTTTCCCACAAACTTCAATCGGAGAAGAATTGTAAACATTTGATGCAACTGTTGTTCCATTAGGAGTTTTCACAGCCAACTCAACATCTAAATGTTGAGGTAATACGGAGATACCCTTAGAAAATTCTTCATAAATAAAAGAGTGGGTGGATCCAGAATCAAATAAAAAATTTCTACTTTAGAGTGGATGGTAAGTGTACCTCTCACCACTTCGTTATCATACTCCACATCGCTGATAGTAATTTCATGTGACATTCCTTTGTATTTGGCCTTAAGAGTTTGTTGACGTCGATCATCATCATAAAACCTTGGATTTGGGCATTGATTGTCATAATGCCCCATCTCCTTGAACTTGAAACATTGATGTGTAGTAGGTTCATTATGTGTATCCCTTACTTTGTTTGCATCATTAGACATCTTTTTCCCATTATTTTGAAATTCAATTGCCTGATGACCTTCTTTTCCACACTTATAACATTTCCTTGTCCCCTTAAGACAATTTCCTCCATGTTTCTTTCCACACTTTGAGCATAAGGAAAAAATAATCTTCTTTTCAGTGTGGTCTTTAAACTTTCCTTTGAATTCCATTTTAATCTTCTCATCAAACCCATGTGACTGATGGGTTACACCAATCTCCATATCAACCATGAGAGAACATCGGACAATTTCCTTGTAGTTATTGAACTCCCTTATAGATAAGACCCTTCGAAGACTTGGTTTTAAGCCACTAAAGAATCGATCGATCTTACTCTCAGGTTGGATAATAATACCAGAGGCGTACCTTGCAAGTCATGTAAAATTTTCTTCATAGGTACTAACAGATTCATCATCCTTTTTCTTCAGTTCAAGAAACTCCTTCTCCATCTTTGTTCGGAGAATACAAGGGATGTACTTATTGAAAAATATGTTCTTGAACTCATCCCATTCTATGGACTCAATTTCATCTCTTGGCCTCATATTCTTGATAAGATTCCACCATTGATCACCATCACCTTCCAAATGATACACTCTTAAGATGACTTTATCATGTTCAGAACATTGAAGAACTGAAAATATCTTTTCAGCAGTACTGATCCATTGTTCAGCAACTAATGGATCAGTAGACCCGCTGAATGAAGGCGGACGCTGCCTCATGAAGGATTCAACATAATGTTTCTCCTTCCTTTGCACATTTGGAAGTCCTTCATGATTCATAGATTGAGAATGTTGTGTGAGAATGGCCAAAAGATTTTGCATTCCAGCTCCCATAATGTTTGGTTGCTCAGGGGGAAAATCATTGCATTGCCCGTTGCATTCCGCATTAACACGGTTTCTTCAGGTTCTAGCCATGGACTAAAACCAAGAAGAATAGTGTGAGAAACACTAATTATAATAGGAAAACCACATAATCAAGAATAAAATTTCACACTTAAGGTCTTATACTAGGTTATTCATGGTCATTTCTAAAACACTAAGATTGTGTTTAATGCTTAGACTTATCCTTAGGATTCTTACTAAGGATTTCACATACTAATTTCCAAAGGTTGAATATAACTTTCCTCTGATACCAACTATAATGACCCATACTTTTCATACATTGTTAGTACTTAAAAATTGGAGTACACTTATTAGAAAATATAAAAAAACCATGAAAGGACCGTATAGGTACAGTGTCTTCAGAAACTGGGAAACATAAACAACTGGTTCATAAAGCATCTACACTATCTCCCATTTATTTCATCATATCTATTGTCCCTTTTGGCATATCTTACTTAATACCCTTATTCAAAACCTGGGGAAAGAAAACATACAAAAGGGTAAGCTCAAATGCTTAGTAATGGTAAACAAAAGAAATATCAATCACATCAAATTCATAAGAACATAACATTTTTGAAATCTTACCCTTCAAAAGAGATCATAATTTCATAACATGGGATAAATCGGGGTAGTGAAATTTAATCACAATAATCATAACTTAAAACATGGAAATTTTTGGAATACACACATAATCATAGAGAATCATTTCTTAGTAGTCAAGACTCATTTCCAAGACTATCTTAGTGGACAGAGTCCATTTCTGAACCGAGTTCACTCCTCGTTTCAGTCCTATTTCACTAAACCAGTTTAACCTGCCATTCCAGCCATGTCTATCTCATGAGATATAAAATCTTTACCCAATGCATTGGAGGGAGATATAGGTCCCACCCATCTCATAATGATAACATTCTTATGTGTGCCACAAAATCATAAATCATACATCATTGAATAACCCATGTAATAAAAATGGGATTCTTAAACATCGTGACATCATAAAACAATTCATATAAGATAAGTGAATTCATAAAAATAATTCCATCACAAAATAATCATATCAATGTAATAATTTGGATATAAAAATAACCCTATATTATCTTAGATGGAAAATAATTTTGATAAAACACTTGAACTCCATTCTTGAGGAAAATATCCTTTCTACTTCAAAAACATTTTTCCTTTCTGAACAAGTCATACAATTTTAAACTAAAATAATTTGATTAAAAATCTACATGAAAACTTGTAAATTAAGATTCTTGGAAATAATTTTTTAAAAATTCATTCATGCCGTATAAGTTAAAAAAACATTCTTCTCATAATTTTGTCGGAAAAGTCAAAAAGTACCTCGTACAAAAAACGACAAAAGATTTTTTTATATCCTTTACTAAAAACTCACCGATGGGTAAAATTGGATTTAAACAATTGTAGGTGGATGTAAACAATATTACATAATGAGGGAACATAGATGTGGATGATAAAATACACCCCAGTAAATACCAAAGTATAAACAATCTCAGATAAAAATGAGTGTAGAGACCCGTATCTTGACGTACATGGACATTACATTACTTTGGCGGAATACTCAGTACATTACAAAAACACACACACAAGGACCGTAATAGTTTAGTGTCTTTGGAAACTCGGAATATAATCTTCTAATCATGGTGAAATATCTTCAACATCTCCCATAAAGATCTTCCTTTTTTTTATACCTAAAACTTTTCTTTATATCCTGGGGAAAAGAAAACATAAAAGGGTGAGCTCAAATGCTCAGTAAGGGTATAAAAAAGGAAAATCAATCACATCATATTCATAAGAACATAAATTTTGGAAATCATAACCTGCAAAAGAGAGCATAATTTCATAACATGGGATAAATCATAGTAGTGAAATGAAATCCCAATAATCGTAACTTAAAACATGAAACATTGTGGCATACACACATAATCATAGAGAATCATTTCTTGTTAGTCAAGACTCGTTGCCAAGACTATCTTAGTGGACAAAGTCCCTTTCTGAATCGAGTAACCCTCGTTTCAGTCCTGTTTCACTGAACCGGTATAACCTACCATTTCAGCCATGTCTATCTCATGAGATATAAAATCTTTACCCAATGCATTGGAGGGATATATAGGTCCCACCCATCTCATAATGATACCATTCTTATGTGTGCCACAAAATCATAAATCATACATCATTGCATAACCCATGTAATACAAATGGGAATCTTAAACATCATGACATCATAAAACAATTCATATAAGATAAAGGAATTCATAAAAATTATTCCATCACAACATGATCAAATCAATGTAATAAAAGGGATAAAAACATAACCCTTTATTATCTTAGATGGAAAAATAATTTTGATAAAACACTTGAACTCCATTCTTGAGGAAAATATCCTTTCTTCCTAAAAAACACGTTTCCTCTATTAACATGTCATACAACTTTAAACTAAAAGAAGTTGATTAAAAATAAACATTAAAACTTGTAAAGGAATCTTCTTGGAAATAATGTTTTAAAAATCCATTCATGCCGTATAAGTTAAAAAAAACATTCTTCGTACTTTTGTCTGAAAAGTCAAAAAGTACCTCGTACGAAAAACGACAAAAGATTCCTTTCATACATATTACTAAAAACTCACCGAAGGGTAAAAATGGATTTAAACAATTGTAGGTGGATGGAAATAATATTACATTTTGATGAAACATGGATGTGGATGATAAAATACACCCCAGTAAATACTTACGAATAAACAATCTCGGATAAAAATGAGATTGTGATATTTCCCCTTACCTTAGGTCCGACTTGCTTTGTAAGTGTCCGAACCTCCTGTATAATGATTTAAATCATGTTATTGACTTATTCCAGAATCATATTCATTGTTATTATATCATATATGGTCCACTTATGACTTTATATTACCCGTTCTTTTGTAAATTTATGTTAAAGAAGCGTTTTGGGTAAAATCGTCTCATTTTTCGTTCGTGTTTTTAACTTGTAATTATTCATATGATTACTTAGATCATGATTACTTAATTACAGAATATAAAACATGATTTATATAAATATATTCAGAATATACATATATAATAAATCAGTAAATGGAAAGAAATACACCGTTCATGGAGACGGTAGTCCGTACGTACGCATGAACGCTGTTTTCGTTTCCTTATTGAATTGAATGGAATTAAGTAGATGACATACATATAAATATAAATAATTCCAGTATCATTATTATGTCATATATTTCATTAGAACTTATTATATATACTTTATAATCATTCATGAATGGTTAATCATTGAGAATGAATCTCATCGCGTCGTGGAGACGGTAGTCCGTACGTACGCACGAGCGATGATATCGTTCCCATGGTCGTGGAATTGTGTTGAAGTGTATGTATACTATTTCAGTATCAATATCACTTTATAATAATAATATATAGTTACTCATTAAACCATTATACCCATCCTTGTAAAGTGATGGTGGAAAAATAGATTACACCACGGCGTGGAGACGGTATTCCGTACGTACGCACGCGCGGTGATTTCTTTTTCCGTAGGATGGATAGATTGTGAAATAGGGTTGTTTCATACTTATAATAACATATCAGTATATGAGTGATACTGATGTTATTACTTCATAATGAAACAACCTAAGAAGAAGAAGTGGAAGAAGAAATAAAGATGAAAGAATTGGTAACGGTAATAACCTCTTCTTTGAAGCGCCTCTTTGAGACCTCTTCTTAGGGCACTAAAATTGGTCTTTGAGGAAGACCAGAACCTCTAGGATGTTTCTATGGAAGTGGAGAAGATATTTTGGCAGGGTTTGGCCGATCTTGAGTGTTCAAATTGGTGTGAGGAGGAGGGGGAGGAGGTGTCCTTTTATAAGGGAGGAGAATGGCACCTTAGGAATATCTCAAAATATTATTTTATATTAAAGTCAAAATCGGTTTATAATGGCTCCAAAGGGTCTTATTTCGAAGATAAGGTGGGGATGGGTCGAAATCCTATAAACCAATAAGATTTAGACAAGTTTAGGGTATTATTTTAACCTTATCAATTAGATTTAACACTAAGTTAAATAATTTAACTTTTACCATGTCTTTTTGTTTTCTTTCACTATATGGTTAATGAACTTACTATAACATGCCAAACGAACCTCAAATTGTTTATTATTAATATCTATATCCTTATCTAAGTCATTTGGCCGAACCTTAGATTTTTAGGAATAAAATAACAATTAATAATATAATCTTTCATTTAAAAACTATTTTGTGTCAATTTTGATACTATTTGATATACGATTTTTGTGAAAGTCATAACAGAATTATATGTTCTAAACAAGTTGATTAAATCAACATTAATATATCATAGTAACCTAGAAAATTAGTGGAATTTATAAAAAGTCTTAAATTACATTTATTTTGGTATTTATATTATCAATTATGTCAATATTTCATTAATAAGATAATTACTGCATCATCTTTTTGTCATAAATAAATTAAATTATATGATGTCTAAAAATTACAAATAAAATACCATCATGTAGGAAATCTTTTTATCTTTCTAATGAATATTTACAATCGAATTTATCTTATGTATAACCCCATATTAAAAATGATTTACTTATTAAACTTTGATTTTAACTATTTTAACCCTTCTTTAAATAAATTAATAATAAATGTCCTAATCTAATCCAAGTGGACCTAAATGGTCATATTTTATTCCTAAGTTTGTTTTTGGTCGAATTAAACTTGTCCAATAGAATTAGGACATGTGTTAGGGTAATAATAATATCATATTTACCCTTAGTTACCCTATTTACTATTAACCGTGGTAAAAAAAAGTAAAAAGTTACTATTCACCAAAAATTATTTTCATCTCATTGAACCACATTTTAGTCCTTGATATTAACCGTGTCTGTCGGATTTTTGAAATTCCATTCACAGAAGCGGTAAAATTATGTTTTATGAAAAATTCAGTTTTTAACCTACCACTTAGTGGTTTCACTATTCATCAAAAATTGAAAGTTTTCAGAAAAGTACCAAAATTTCACCCTAGGCTATAATTGATATTCTGAATTCAAAAATGATTTCTATTTTACAAAATTCCCAACATATAAGTTGCATTAATTAATTTTATAATTAATTTCCGCTGTCACAACAAATAGCGTGTTTTTAAGAGATAATAACTATCAAAAGATTGACACTTGTTTATAACTGGTTTAAATGTGAAATTACATCCAATGTCCAACATTGTATTAAATTGTAAAAATATATTCTAAATATACTTTAAAACCACTCAAATTAATAATTTATAACTATTAATTATCTCGATTGAAAAAGTTGTTTTTAATTAAAATTTAGTAATTTCCATTATTCATCAAAATATGAAAGTTATCCGAAAATTACCAAAATTTCACCTTAGGCTAAATTCGATACTCCTAATCCATAAATGAAGTCCATTTTGAAAAATAAAATTTACAAAATTTCAAAAAGTGATTATTACTATTCATAACGGTTAGTTTTAATAATATCTTAATAGCATATCGTTGTTTAGCGAAACTTGGTGTTGCGTACAACACACGCTATCGTGGAAGGTCGCGATTGCATGTAATTCAAGCCAAGTCAGAGATGTGTGTTGTGAAAGCTCTTTTTGGTGTAGCGTATAACACAAGACATTAATGAAATTAAAAAGAATATTTTTCATAAAATCTCAGGGTGTTACATTCTACCCCCCTTAAAATGAATTTCGCCCTCGAAATTCGTCGGGGTTATAAATGGTTTACTATTCGAAATTTTCTTTGATAGAAACCCACATCGTAAAAAGGAATACCAAAACATGGCTTTAAAAACTAAAGTATGAAATGAAACGATTACCCAAATAAACTAATCACTGGGTTTCCACATAGGTGAAAATATGGATATGGAAGAAAAATCTAACCATCATGTTTTGATGGAGAGTGGTAGAGAACATGGCTATGGAAAATCCAGTAATCACAAATCCATAGATTTGTGATGATATAAGGTACCATCTGATTCATCAGGTATAAGATCACTAGGACAACATTTTTGGTTTTCAAGATCATTTCCTTAAAGTTGAAAATTTGCTTAGAATAAATACTTATTTTATTTTGGTACAGTCTCACTGTTGTTCATGCCTTGAACAATTTCCACTTCATATCTTAAATAAATGAAGTTGAATTTGTTATTCGTGAAGTGTTAGCAGATCATGTGATAGAATGACAGGTCATTCCATCTGTCTCAAACAAAAGGTTAGCAAAATTATATACATAAGTCGATCTATAGTGAGATTAATCATATATGGTTCCTAAAATGAACTTATACTTCATATATCATACCGCTTAATAAAATAAAACTAGTTTCTACTAAACAGGGACTTCATGTAGGCCAGTGGTAGGTGATAAAGGCCAGTCGCACTTCGGTTGTGGGTTCGATTCCTACAGCCTTGTCCGACGCGATGGGCTGTCGCCCATCCTGCAGGTTTTCCTTTTTCTAAAACTATATTACTATAACATCCCATCAATAATATCGAGAAAACTTTGATCCTTAAACAATACTAACTTATTTCCAACATAACCCATTCCAATCTTTAGGCTTATCTATAACACTGCAGTCCACTCTCATAACATAGTGAAAAGGATTACCAGAGATTTAACACCATCGTCGATCCCCATATATCAAAAGATATGTTTTGTTGGTCACATTCCAAACATTCAAAGTCCTTAATCATGTATTCTCTTGAATACCCATTGAACCTTAATGAAAGCATGAATGCAGTTAAAAGTTAACACTTTCCACATACCAAAATCCAAAAATTCTATATACTCAAACCATGAAATAACCTTATCCTTATATCAGTCATGAGCTCATGAATACTATCAAACATTTAATTTTCTCCTTATCCCTTCATTATGCGCATATCATCTACATTCCAAAAATATCTGAATAACCATTCATGGATACTGGTAACATTAATCATACACTTTCAAAACTCAAGGAAAGACAACAGTGTAACAATCCATAGATGTCTCTTTATTCCATAGTAGCATGAGATTACTTATACAAAATTACACATGATAAACATGTAATCATTCCACTACATTCTTAAACCATTGACCGAGCTTCAACAATTCTTTCATCTCACATATCATTTGTAGTCTCTTCATCATCATCCACATAAATACTACCCATACGACCATACTGATTCTCTTCATGAGACTTTCCCTTAGGGCATTGGTTTTCATAATGCCCGTACATTCCATATTTAAAACATTTAACCATTGTTGATGTCGTCGCAATACCATTATCCTCATCCCTGGTGTTAACTGAACCTTTTCCTTTGCACTTACTGGCTTTGTGTCCTTCTTTTCTACACCCAAAGCATCTTCCAGTTCCCTTGAAACATTCTCCCTGATGCCTCTTCCTACATGATTTACATAAGGGAAATTGAACTTTCTTTCCTCTATGATCATCATGAAACTCCATCTTTCTCTTATTAGTCGAGTCAGGAAACTTACCAATTTTTACTTTATTGATCATATTATGAGATTGCTGATTCGGCATAATAATGATGTTTGGACTTCCAAATCCCATTTCATTTGGTTTCTCATGAAGAATATCATTCCATTGTCCATCATATCCTCCATTATTGTGAATAATCTTGTTTCCAGCCATTTTCTAAAACCCAAAAAGAATAGTGTGAGAGGCAAAAATCATGCTAGGGAAAACAACATTATAAAGGGGGAGTATCCTTAATATCTAACTTCTTAGGTTAAATTCTACGATCGTTACCAAAGATATAGGATTGTATCCTATACGTATACTTATCCTTAGGGACATCCCTAGACAAACCATATAAATATCTCTAGGGATCTCACTAAAGTTCTCGTATCCTAGTTTCCAAAGGTTGACTAAACCTTTCCTCTGATACCAACTGTAGAGACTCGTATCTTGACGTACATGGACATTACATTACTTTTGCGGAATACTCAGTACATTACAAAAACACACACACAAGGACTGTAATAGTTTAGTGTCTTTGGAAACTCAGAATATAATCTTCTAATCATGGTGAAATATCTTCAACATCTCCCATAAAGATCTTCCTTTTTTTATACCTAAAACTTTTCTTTATATCCTGGGGAAAAGAAAACATAAAAGGGTGAGCTCAAATGCTCAGTAAGGGTATAAAAAAGGAAAATCAATCACATCATATTCATAAGAAGATAACTTTTGGAAATCTTAACCTGCAAAAGAGAGCATAATTTCATAACATGGGATAAATCATAGTAGTGAAATGAAATCCCAATAATCATAACTTAAAACATGAAACATTGTGGCATACACACATAATCATAAGGAATCATTTATTGTTAGTCAAGACTCGTTGTCAAGACTATCTTAGTGGACAAAGTCCCTTTCTGAATCGAGTAACCCTCGTTTCAGTCCTGTTTCACTGAACCGGTATAACCTACCATTTCAGCCATGTCTATCTCATGAGATATAAAATCTTTACCCAATGCATTGGAGGGAGATATAGGTCCCACCCATCTCATAATGATACCATTCTTATGTGTGCCACAAAATCATAAATCATACATCATTGCATAACCCATGTAATACAAATGAGAATCTTAAACATCATGACATCATAAAACAATTCATATAAGATAAAGGAATTCATAAAAATTATTCCATCACAACATGATCAAATCAATTTAATAAAAGGGATAAAAACAGAACCCTTTATTATCTTAGATGGAAAAATAATTTTGATAAAACACTTGAACTCCATTCTTGAGGAAAATATCCTTTCTTCCTAAAAAACATGTTTCCTTTATTAACATGTCATACAACTTTAAACTAAAAGAAGTTGATTAAAAATAAACTTGAAAACTTGTAAAGGAAGCTTCTTGGAAATAATGTTTTAAAAATCCATTCATGCCGTATAAGTTAAAAAAAACATTCTTCGTACTTTTGTCGGAAAAGTCAAAAATTACCTCGTACGAAAAACGACAAAAGATTCCTTTCATACATATTACTAAAAACTCACCGAAGGGTAAAAATGTATTTAAAAAATTGTAGGTGGATGGAAATAATATTACATTTTGATGAAACATGGATGTGGATGATAAAATACACCCCAGTAAATACTTACGAATAAACAATCTCGGATAAAAATGAGATTGTGATATTTCCCCTTACATTAGGTCCGACTTACTTTGTAAGTGTCCGAACCTCCTGTATAATGATATAAATCATGTTATTGACTTATTCCAGAATCATATTCATTGTTATTATATCATATATGGTCCACTTATGACTTTATATTACCCGTTCTTTTGTAAATTTATGTTAAAGAAGCGTTTTGGGTAAAATCGTCTCATTTGTCGTTCGTGTTTTTAACTTGTAATTATTCATATGATTACATAGATCATGATTACTTAATTACAGAATATAAAACATGATTTATATAAATATATTCAGAATATAAATATATAATAAATCAGTAAATGGAATGAAATACACCGTTCAGGGAGACGGTAGTCCGTACGTACGCATGAACGCTGTTTTCGTTTCCTTATTGAATTGAATGGAATTAAGTAGATGACATACATATAAATATAAATAATTCCAGTATCATTATTATGTCATATATTTCATTAGAACTTATTATATATACTTTATAATCATTCATGAATGGTTAATCATTGAGAATGAATCTCATCGCGTCGTGGAGACGGTAGTCCGTACGTACGCACGAGCGATGATATCGTTCCCATGGTCGTGGAATTGTGTTGAAGTGTATGTATACTATTTCAGTATAAATATCACTTTATAATAATCGTATATAGTTACTCATTAAACCATTATACACATCCTTGTAAAGTGATGGTGGAAAAATAGATTACACCACGGCGTGGAGACGGTATTCCGTACGTACACACGCGCGGTGATTTCTTTTTCTGTAGGATGGATAGATTGTGAAATTGGGTTGTTTCATACTTATAATAACATATCAGTATATGAGTGATACTGATGTTATTACTTAATAATGAAACAACCTAAGAAGAATAAGTGGAAGAAGAAATAAAGATGAAAGAATTGGTAAAGGTAATTACCTCTTCTTTGAAGCGCCTCTTTGAGACCTCCTCTTATGGCACTAAAATTGGTCTTTGAGGAAGACCAGAACCTCTAGGATGTTGCTAGGGAAGTGGAGAAGAGATTTTGGCAGGGGTTGGCCGAGCTTGAGTGCTCAAATTGGTGTGAGGAGGAGGGGGAGGAGGTGTCCTTTTATAAGGGAGGAGAAGGGCACCTTAGGAATATCTCAAAATATTATTTTATATTAAAGTCAAAATCGGTTTATAATGGCTCCAAAGGGTATTATTTTGAAGATAAGGTGGGGATGGGTCGAAATCCTATAATCCAATAAGATTTAGACAAGTTTAGGGTATTATTTTAACCTTATCAATTAGATTTAACTCTAAGTTAAATAATTTAACTTTTACCATGTCTTTTTGTTTTCTTTCACTATATGGTTAATAAACTTATTATAACATGCCAAACGAACCCCAAATTGTTTATTATTAATATATATATCCTTATCTAAGTCATTTGGCCGAACCTTAGAATTTTAGGAATAAAATAACAATTAATAATATAATATTTGATTTAAAAACTATTTTGTGTCAATTTTGACACTATTTGATATATGATTTTTGTGAAAGTAATAACAGAATTATATGTTCGAACCAAGTTGATTAAATCAACATTAATATATCATAGTAACCTAGAAAATTAGTTTAATTCATAAAAAGTCTTAAATTACATTTATATTGGTATTTATATTATCAATTATGTCAATATTTCATTAATAAGATAATTACTGCATCATCTTTGTGTCATAAATAAATTAAATTATTTGATGTCTAAAAATTACAAATAAAATACCATCATGTAGGAAATATTTTTAGCTTTCTAATTAATATTTCCAATCGAATTTATCTTATGTATAACCCCATATTAATAATGATTTACTTATTAAACTTTGATTTTAACTATTTTAACCCGTCTTTAAATAAATTAATAATAAATGTCCTAATCTAATCGAAGTGGACCTAAATGGTCATATTTTATTCCTAAGTTTGTTTTTGGTCGAATTACACTTGTCCAATAGAATTAGGACATGTGTTAGGGTAATAATAATATCATATTTACCCTTAGTTACCCTATTTACTATTAACCGTGGTAAAAAAAAGTAAAAAGTTACTATTCACCAAAAATTATTTTCATCTCATTGAACCACATTTTAGTCCTTGATATTAACCGTGTCTGTCGGATTTTCGAAATTCCATTCACAGAAGCGGTAAAATTAAGTTTTATGAAAAATTCAGTTTTTAACCTACCACTTAGTGGTTTCACTATTTATCAAAAATTGAAAGTTTTCAGAAAAGTACCAAAATTTCACCCTAGGCTATAATTGATATTCCGAATTCAAAAATGATTTCTATTTTACAAAATTCCCAACATATAAGTTGCATTAATTAATTTTATAATTAATTTCCGCTGTCACAACAAATAGCGTGTTTTTAAGAGATAATAACTATCAAAATATTGACACTTGTTTATAACTGGTTTAAATGTGAAATTACATCCAATGTCCAACATTGTATTAAATTGTAAAAATATATTCTAAATATACTTTAAAACCACTAAAATTAATAATTTATAACTACTTATTATTTCGATTGAAAAAGTTGTTTTTAATTAAAATTTAGTAATTTCCACTATTCATCAAAATATGAAAGTTATCCGAAAATTACCAAAATTTCACCTTAGGCTAAATTCGATACTCCTAATCCATAAATGAAGTCCATTTTGAAAAATAAAATTTACAAAATTTCAAAAAGTGGTTATTACTATTCATAACGGCTAGTTATAATAATATCTTAATAGCATATCGTTGTTTAGAGAAACTTGGTGTTGCGTACAACACACGCTATCGTGGAAGGTCGCGATTGCCTGTAATTCAAGCCAAGTCAGAGATGTGTGTTGTGAAAGCTCTTTTTGGTGTAGCGTATAACACAATACATTAATGAAATTAAAAAGAATATTTTTCATAAAATCTCGGGGTGTTACAATGAGATTGTGATATTTTCCCTTACCTTAGGTCCGATTTGCTTCGTAAGTGTCTGAACCTCCTGTATAATGATTTAAATAATGTCATTGACTTATTCCAGAATCATACTCATTGTTATTATATCATATATGGTCATATTCTTAGCTTCTTATTAGTAATATTTCATTGCTACTTGTTATTCGGGTGTTTATTACTTTTTGTTCTTATGTGTCCTTTGTCGAATAAATTATTATTCTTATCTTTAGGTTATAGATACCTCATTTCCATAATTTTATTATTGTAATATATATCATATTAATTAATTAAATTAATTTATATAGTCATTATGAAATTAAGATCATGTAGAACGAATTGCATCACATCGTGGAGACGAGATTCCGTACGTACGCACGAGCGATGATATCATTCACATGATCGTGGAATTGTATTGGAGTGTATGTATACTATTTCAGAATCAATAAAACTTTAAAATTATCATATATAGTTATTTATTTGCACCATTATACCCATCCAAGTAAGGTGGTGATGGAAAATAGATTACACCATGGCGTGGAGATGGTATTCCGTACGTACGCACGCACGGCAATTTCGTTTTCCATAGGATGGATAGATGGTGAAATAGGGTTGTTTCATACTTATAATAATATATCAGTATATTAGTGATACTTATGTTATTACTTAATAATGAAACAACTAAATAAGAATAAGTAGAAGAAGAAATAGAGTTGAAAGAATCAGTAACAGACATTACCTTTTCTTTGAAGCGCCTCTTTGAGACCTCCTTTTAGGGCACTAAAATTGGCCTTTGAAGAAGACCAGGACCTCTAGGGTGTTTCTAAGGATGTTGGGAAGTGAAATGGACAGGGTTTGGCCGAGCTTGAAGGCTAAAATTGGTGTGAGGAGGAGAGGGAGGAGGTGCCCTTTTATAAGGGAGGAGAGTGGCACCTTTGTAAATATAAGAAATATTAGTTTATATTAAATCCCGACCCCACATAAACACTTCCAAAATGACTCATAGACGAATATTAGATGATATAGGGTTGTAATAGCATCAAAAAATAAAATTTAGACATTTTAGGAATTTATTTTAAACATTATCAAGTTGATTTGTCCTTATTTATCAATTTAATTTTATTTGTGGTAATAATATTCTAAATTTTATATTATTATAAATAATTACATATGTGTTGTGAATTTTCCATAATTTGAAACTTTAGAAAATTTTAGACCATATAAATTTTAATTTATAATTTTTAAATATTTTTGTGATTTTTAAACAATTTTATAATATGTTATTTTTATAATTTAACAATAGTGTCAATTTTGACAGTATTCATTTATTTGAATTTAAATAATATATATTCTGAATATGTGTTCAAACTAAAATCTTTAATATATTAAAAAAATGTCATATGTATCTAGAAAATTATTGGAGCACATTAAATAGTTCATATAATATTTATTTCAATATTTTTAAAACCATTTATTTGATATTTTAATTAATAAAATAATTACAGCATCACTATTGTGTCATAAAGAATGATAATTATTTAATCCCTAAAAATTATAAATAAATTCCTATGATGTACATAATTGTATTAGATTTATGTAGAATATTAATGTTCTAAGTTTCATTAATTTTATCACTAAATTAAAATTATTATACTTATAAGATTTAAGAAAGTGACATGTTGTCACATTCATTGGTTTTAATAATAATTAAATTATTTTCATAGAAAAAAGTCCATTAAATGAATCTAATCCGACCTTTAGGTGATATGAGTTGACCTTTAGTCATCCAATAGAATTTTGGCAGGTTTAGGGAAATTTTATAATCTTATATTTACCCTTAATTACCGGATTTACCTTTAACTATGGTAAATAAAATTTACCGCAGTTAGTATTCATAATGCCAAAAAATAAATTAGCCTATTAACATAAATTTGACCCACTGATTCCAAATATGGAATCCATATTTCAAAATTCAAAACATATAAGTTTCAGTAATTAATTTAAAATAAATCCCATTGTTAAGAAAACGGGTTTTAGAAGTTAAAACATTGCCAAAGATTGAAATGTTTTTTCCTATGAATTAAATGTGAAATTAATGCTAATGGAATACATTATATTAAATGGTAAAAATATATTCTATTTATACTTTAAACCATTTAATATTATAATTTAACCATATAAATTATCTCAATGAAAAGAGTTGTTTTTAATTAAAAATTAGCGTATTTTTACTATTAATCAAAATATGAAAGTTATCAGAAAAATATCAAAAATTTATTCAAAGTAAATTTTTATACCCTAATTCAAAAGAAGAATTTAATTTTTTCCAATTGAACTTATAATCATGTCAAAAACTAGATTTAATGTGGGTGCTCCATCAAAAGGCGGCAAAACTGCATTTTTTGAAAAACACATATTTTACCTGAAAAATTTATTTTGTTCTCTTACCATGTTCTCGAAAATGTGTATGATGAATAATAAAATTCAAAATGTAGTTAATACTATTAATAATGGCTAGTTCATAATAATATATCTTTGTTTAGTGAAACTCGTTATTGCGTGTGACGCAAGCTATCGAGGAAGGTCGCGATTGCGTGTAATGCAAGCCAAGTCAGTATTGTGTGCCGTGAAAGATTCATATAGTGTCACGTTTAAGATAAGACATAAAAAAATATTTCTTATATAATCTCAGGGTGTTACAGCCGCACTCTCCCTCTTCCTAGCTTTCCTCGTGATGCAGCTGCACTATGACCTCCACCCGCCTTCTTCGGACATCTCCCGCATGGCGCATGCAGTGCCGCCCTGCTTCTCCTCCAGCCCAGGCTTGCCGGCCGAGTGCGATACCCCACCTCCAAGGGCATAGCCCCCACGCTCTATCGAGTGAGGTGCCGCCACCAGCAGTGGTAGACCACGTAGCGGCTCTTACCCGGGTGCACCCTGGCCAAGCTTTCCCGGCCGCCGCCCGGTCCTCCTAGCGGGCAGGTAACCCCTAACGTGGATTTAATTAAATCAATTAATTTAATTAATTAATTTAGTTAATTAAATTAATTAATATATTAATTGTGGTAAAAATAAGTTTTAATACCTAAGGTTAAAATTAATTTGAATTTTGAAATTAAATTAATTAATTAATGAATTTAATTCTAAGTATTGAAGTTAAATTAATTAATGGACCGATAAATAATTAAATTATTTGAATTTAGTAATTCAAATAATTTAATTAAATAACCATCCTACTTATCTAATGCATTTAAATTTTTTATCACGTAATATTTTGTACCTGAATACTGGTCTTTAGCATTGGCCCCGTATGTCTTATTTTAAATTATTTATTTAATTAAATTTTTTTTAAACTATGTGCGATGTGTGTAATTAATTAAATGACTGTCTGCGCATCGTCTTTGTTTTCGGTTAAAATGTATAAGGGCATGCGCGCCCAATTTACCTGATGTAAATTTATACTCGAGTCCCCCTCGCCTGTGCGTGAGTACCTTTGTACTTCGAATGAAGATGGGGAGCGACGTGGACACCGCCAAGATGAGGCGGTGTATGAAGGTGGCAGAAGACATGTGGACCACACCAAGATGAGGCAGTACTCCTAGACGTGACCTGGACCCTACCAAGACATGGCAATATTCCAGAATGACAACAGACATACCTAACAGGGAAAGCTACAACAAGAGTCAAGTTTTGACTCAAGTATGATGCTCCTTAGGTTGTCTAAATTCTCATGACCAGTCGAGTAGTAGTTTTACCTTTATGCATTTATTTATTATTTTATTCTTTTTTTAGAACAGCGGGAACAAACATAAAATAATAGATAATTAAATTCATAAAGAAGCGACGTATGTTTTTCTATTAAAGTTCAGTTATGAGCGCGACAACATAGATGAAAAATTTTAATATAAATGGATCACATTCATCGAGAGAAAACCAATAAAATCCTAAAAGAAAATATTAAGTCACAACCAGCCTTCCATCATTCATGTTTGAACCAAACCAGGTGTTCAAGGTGCCGGTTCATGCCTCAGCTGAGGGTGCCTCTTACGACCAGGGAGTTCTTACTTGTGTGGTGGGTCAACATAACTAAAATTGCAGCAAAGATATAGCCTTATCTAGTTTGTTGTAATTTTTGAGGCAAGCGTTGAGTAAATCGTTAAATGATTTCTGAAGCTGGGACTTCACTCAACATATCAAGGAACCATGAGTTAATGTGGTTGGCTAGAAAAAATCCTACCTTTGACCATCCGAGTAGTGGCGTAGCCCTATCTTGTAGACTATGATGGTGGTTTAGGGATCTTTTCCACTAGATTACTCAAGAGTATTCTGATTCTAGTATAGAGGGTTCCAAGAATTCGAAAAAATTAGTGGGAGACAATTTAATGATTAAATAATCAGTAATATCAGAATAGGTAATCACATAAAAGTACAATCTGCTAAAGTATATTTGTAGCTAATGGCAAGAAATACCATAATAAAACTGTGATAAACATTGGAAAAAGTTAATGTCCAAACAATCACGAAATTCCAAGTGTAGTATAGGCACTTGCTCACATTACTACTATATTGGAAATTCAAGGTGCTTGTGTCCCAACCTGTTAAGCCACCTCAAGAAGCGAGGGTGTAAAACTGCTTTCAGGAGACTCATGAATAAAGCATATGATGGTTCTGTCATAATGCTATCATAAAATTCTGATGTTAGTTGTGGTCGCTACATCAAGACTTGGATGATGATCACATGTAGTCTCATCTCCAAGATCCTTTCAAGGAGAAAGTGAAGCAAGATTTGGATGTGATGGTCACACTTGGATTGTAAAGTGAAATATAGTTCAAAATATTTCATGTCATCCTATTCTTATACCTTTTACACCCAATTACTCTAGTTTTTGTTTAGTGGTACAAACAAACAGTATAGAGTAAACGCTTCATTACCGCTAAGGTAACATTCGCCATGTAATAAGAATATTAGAGACAACACCATCTTTTATTCTTATGGTGAATAAACTGAAATGACAAGGTGAAAAGGCCCATGGAAAGTTATGCTAAAGGAACCTTCGTTATGTCCTTCAATGAAAAGTGGTTGTTTATTTAACAGGATGTTATTTTCATTACATAATGAAATAAATTCCTCGAAGTTTAAAAAACTGAAATACAAGGAGAATGTACCTGCTCATTGTTCAGTTAATATTCATCAAATAAAAGTATTCTTTTCTCTCATTCTTATTGGGTATTAAAATACAATATAATTTTCACATATATGTATTGAAATATAATAACCATGTAACTAAAGAAACATGACTAGAAGTAAAGTGTCTTCTCCAAGCAGCTGAGAAAGGGTGATTCCTATGTCAGCTGGGAGAAACACATAACTTCTAATTTCTAAGTAATTGATTCAAGATGAAAAAGTTGTCAAGTATAACTAAAACATTTATCTCACATGCCCTTTTGGTCATGATGAGAGATTGTTCGAAGTTTTGGAATGAATGTTGTTTGTGGTAACACACTCAACAAATAGTTCACTATTATTTGAATAAATGGAAATTCATAATGAATATAAAAATGTAAGACCTACCCAATTATGGAAATGAGATTCTTTTTCAAGAAAAACTAAATGTGGACATCAACTATATACCCAAAATGGTATATAGGATCGGAACAGCTAAAAACCTATGGTATTATTGACACTCTTAGTTTAGACAAAGAAACATTTAGAAATAAAGGTATGCCACAAAGCATTCCGAGGTTAGTTGAACAAGACAGTGTGAGCTATTCCAAAAAAAAGAAAGAGGTAAATATACTTCGTAAGTCTCCTTTAAGTCATTAAGGAATAGTGAAGTATAGGATTGGTAAGAAGATATGAGTTTCTTTGGATCGGCAGGTAGAAGAATATCTTGACCAAACAAACATCGATCGTGATAATGCAGCGTGGAGTAATTCCTAAATGCATGTTACCTTATCTACATCACCATATTGATGTTAATAAGGAGGATTGATGATGAGTCTTACATATTAACATTGATCAACAAAATGTAGCATGGAGAAATTCCTAAATGCACATTTTATATATCAATGTTATGATGTAAGTTGTATCAATGTTACAACCTGCAGAAACCTCCATTATATTTCATGATGTGCTTTGAAAATAACGGCTTAAACCCATAACCAATTTTCCAACTAAAATGAAAAATTGATATCATACGAGTCATAGTATGATGGAAAATCCATTATGTCATAGGACGTGTTTATATGCAAAGCATTTGTTAGGATTTAAACAAACATGCATCAAGTTAAATACATTGTGCATCTAAATTAATTATCCTAACAGTTTCTTAGGATATTACATTGATCCCTAAGATAGAAAATATGTAGTCAAGTATTAGACTACATTTCTATACAAGGGTGCACATCTCTATTAGAGATAGTGGGAGCTGAATTGACTTGGACTTAATCAATGATCGAGATGCACAAATAGTTGGAAAAAGGAACAAGTTCCACAAGTACATGTGGAATAAGAATGTTCCAAAGACACATACTGCGTAGGAAGAATGAAACCATTGTGATGGTTTTATATTCACCATGGTCGGTGATGTATTATTCAGTAGGAATAATAAATCCTATAATTAAGCAGTATAAGGCAAGAAGCTAAGATTGAAAAGATCAACTAAAATTAAATAATGGATTCCATGTATCAAATTTGAAAGGGGCTTATAAATTGAATACTACAGTGGGTATTCAAATGAAATGATACATGGATGGTACATGTAAGGTACCAATAAGGCTCGATTGGTTATACCAAGTCTGTATGGCTAAATCTATTAGAATTTTACTTTTCATAGCTAAAATTCTATGATCATTTTATTGTTCATTGGATGTCAAGATCATTTTAAATGGAAGGTGTCTATACGACGCAACCAGAAAGAGATGATGACATCAAATGATGCCAATAAGGGTTGAAAGTTACTGAAATCCAATTCCAGATTAAAGTAAGCAACAAGATCTTAGAGCATTCATTATAAATGAATCTTTTCCTTGTGTCTACCAAAGTTTAGTGGGAGCGCCAATGTTTTCCAAATGAAATATGTTTGAAAAAATATGGAAAACAGATTTTGATCTTACAGTTAGATATGATCAATTTAAAATAAATTCTTCAATGATTGAATTCAAGTAGAAACCTATGTTATAGGGAACAGGATCCAATCAGGCAGATCCAAAGGTTTCTTGGTCCTAGTCAATCGTACATATAGTGACATTCTATTGAAAAATACGAGTTGGAACAATTCAGGTTCAGAATTGTTACCTATGTCACATATCTTAATCTCTCCCGGTTAACATGTTCGGAGCATGTGTACAGATTAAAGTTGTGAATCGATACTATATTCTTTAGTGATGGATCAATTACAGATGTCGTAATATGTACAATAATTGATACTACCAGGAAATAATTTATTATTGGCAGATATCAATTAAATCTAGGAGCACTACAAGTGATGCAGTCAAAACTTTCATCTTGTACTTCAGTAAGTACAAATGAAATGTACCTAGAATATAGAGAGTAAGGTATACTAGTTATGGTGGGACACATACCAGAAGTCCTTAGATCAATTTGATCTAGTAACGCAGTTAGGAAAAGGATATGAGCAATTCAAGCTCATAAAACCTTGTGGTATCCATACCTACAAATACCGTGTACATTATAGCTTCTAATGCAGCATAGAAGTAGTTATAAATCGAAACGATTTTTCCCAGTTCTTGGATTCGAACCTAGTGAGGAATGTATTATCATAATGATAATTATGATATTCTTAATAGCCAAGTTGTCAAGTTATGACAATGGAAAAAAGTAATATACTGGTAGATACCTTATCTTGAAACGTTTTACTCAAGTCGTTGAGGTCGCATATAGTAGATAAGCCGTGTAGTGAAAACGTGGCAAGCCCAGTAGTTAAAGCCATTACTCATTAGAATCATGGTTTTTATCATGTGAGTAGCTAACAAGTTAAGTTTGCAAGTTGGCTCTAGTGAAAGTGGGAGTGTTGAAATAGTGGGTTCCCTAGACCCAACTATGTAGTACTTTTGATTAATATATCATGTGTATAGTTAGATATGCATGATGATATCTTACCATTATAGTGTATACTTTTCTGCATCCACTATAATAATGGAAATTTCTAAAGGTTAATTGTCATGTCGAGAGGTTATATCAGATCCCAGGCTATAATGAGCACCTCGAGATATAATGACAGTGATCATAAATATATGTTTTATAGTCTAGATACATCTTACATACTGGACACATTAGATATCTGACTATCAGGTGCTGGGGGCTCATAAGCATTGGGACTTCTTCTGATGAAGTTCGCACTTGGTGATCTCTAGTAGTGAGATCATGAGGACAGAATTGCCAATAGGAACACCACATGTTTTGGGTGTCATTGGTTGTTCTTATCTATGGACATGTGTATTGGTCTCCTGACTTTAAACCATTACCAATGTATATCATTTAATTACGTACTTTGATGCAAGGCGAAAACCATGGCAGTGATTTCGTGGTGAGGTAGTTTGTGTCGGGTGCGTCATTAGTGGTATGACGTTGGTTGAATGGTCAAGAAAGGATTTGTCACTTCCATGTTTAGGAAGTTCTATATCTTAGTCTTGGTTGATATGGATGGTTCCGCCTTCATAATTCTTTGGACAAAGAAGTAGAAAGGAAAATCCATCAGGATAGATCAACAGATAATAAAGAAAGATAAGGACGATGACACAAGAGTGCATCCTGCTTTATGAGATATCAAATGACTAAGAGACTATAGTACACAATTAGTGTTCATAGGATGGTAGTCGTCACAATGACTATCCTTATCTTTTTAGGGGCCATGACGGGTTGCGAGACCCCACTCTTGGTCTATGAATTTTATTCACTATTATTGAGATAAGGGCCTAGAGGGTCACACACAACAACATATTCATGAATCCATACCTATTCAGTTGAATAGGTATATGGACATAGTGGGCCTCACCACGGGGTCCGAGCATTGTCCAAGTTGTTGATCACCAAAAGAATTAAATAAATTCATTAATATTCAAGTTACGAATATTTGGAATTGAATTTATTTAATGTATTTACAAGTTCAGTAAATAAAAAAAAAATATTAATCGAACGAATATTATTTTAATATTCAAGGTTCGTTTAATATTAAGAGGGACAACGATTCGAGTTAAAATTCTTGGTTTTATCATGTAATATATTTTAGATATATTACAAGTATGTGATAAAATATTAAATAATATTGGAAAAATTTAGTCCGTCAAAATTATTTAATTAGAGAACATTGATATTAATGGGCCCGGGGAACCCTATCGGGTATTTATCAATGTGTCTATAAATAAGATAGGAGGCTCTCTCTCTTTGGTGTTCATATCACTATTCATTCATTTATGGAATGAAAATTGAGAGCCTCTCTCTCCTCCCGCTTCCTAGAGATAGAAGTTGATGATCCAAGAGCTTAGATCACGTTCTTCCTCAATCATCGCAAGATAAATGATGAGATGATCATCGGGACGTCGAATATATCATTGAATCACCGCACTAGAAACTGGAGTTCGATGATCGGTGTTCCCGTGGATTATTGGAGCGCGTGTGGACGCTCTAGAGGGATCCTGCTTTGGATCCTTCAAGCGACAATCGCCATCTACTAGCAGCAGTCGACCGTGCCTTCAGATATGAAATATGTATGTTTTCATTTTAATTTAAAGCTCTGAATAATCTATGCGAGATCCTCGGACCTCTCTGTGGCTCGGATCATCAGCGAAGACAAGTTGCATTGTCCCGCTGACGAGAATTTTTAAAATCCCCAGCCCACCAGCTTCCGCTACAGGCCCCTGGAAACCTAAAATATAAAATCCATAGGGATTGCATTAAATTTTCCCCAAAACATATATTTCATATACAAATATTTCCTTATAAATATAATAATGTATTTTATTCAAAAATATTGTGCCTTATCAAAATGTATCTGTACTTAATAGATGATACATATTTATCAATAATTCCGTAGTAAAATAAACAGCTATCAAAGTGAACAAGGTATGTAAATGTGGTATATGGTTTACATAATATTAATATAAATCAATCAATAATTTAAATATTTAATTACATATCCATGGGAAAATGAATACTATAAAGCAATTGTCTCAAGAGAGAGTTAACAATAAAAAATGAAAGTAAGATTGAAAAGCTAACTTTTACCACATGGAAATTTTCAAGATGAACCCATTTGGTGAGATAATTCATATTAAAATATAGAATACAATGAATTATGAGTAAATAATGATATTAAATGACAAAGTTTAAGTTTATACACCAAAATTAGCTGAATTGGTGTATAGTAACAAATAATTCTCAATAGAAAGTAAATTGAGATGAAAATCCTTACCTTGAGTACGACTTGTCTCATGTGTCTTTGTATTCATGAATAATAAAATTATGTTTATTATTTACTTGATTTATAAACTTTTCACATTTATCATTAATTTTATTTCACATATTACCATGTTGTATACAACTTCATAAACAATTAAGTTTACATATGGTGTTTTGACCAAATTCGGTTTATGTGTCAAAAATGACTTTGGTAGGTCAACTGTGATCAAAGGATTTATTATATAGACATATAAAAAATAATAAAAATGAAATAAATATCATAATTATACTTAAATTATAATTTTAAAACCAATTATGAATGATGGTTATGAAAAATTATCCCACGTTACAATCACGAAGACAGTAGGCCGTGCGTACGCATGAGTAACATTCTCATTTTTTTAATGATCGTTATGTAAATAAGGTAAGTAATTTTATATAATTAAATAATTATAATTATATAATAAATACAATTTTATATAATCATATATACTTATATATTGAATTATAGTGATGTAAAAGGAATCACATCTTGTCAAGGAGGCGGTAGTCCACACGTCCACGACCGACGTTATCACTTTTAAGTGTGTGAAGAGGGTAATAGGGAAAATGAAATATTATATTTCTTGAAAGGTAATTATTTAATTAAAATATTATATATTTCATTTATTTCAGATATATTTTAATTAAAATTATCCTTTATACATTCCATGTATAGCATGAATGAATCCCATCGCTTTGGGGAGGCAGTAGTCCATACTTCCATAAATGATGTTATCATATTTACAAAAAATGGAAACTATAATGGTATGTATTCTTAAATAATTACATAATAATAAATAAAAAATGAGTGTCATATATATAATATATAAACAAAATTTCCAAAATAATTTAAAACCATGGAATTTGGTAAAGGAAAAATGAATAAATATTGTTTCGTGAGGCAATAGTTCGATTTACACAAATGTAAGTTCATTAACCATTTAATAGAAGTGTGTGTAAGTGTAGGTATAACACTTAACATAAAAACAAACTAGTCTATTTATTAGTATTGTTTTGTTATTTATTAGTATAAAAATAATATTTTATAGGGTGGATAGTGGAAATAAAACTAAAGAACTTGAGGAACGATGTTTCCTCTACATTGGGTAACTCTTTTTGGTTTACGCCAAAGGGATTACTTGGATGGATTTATGCCGAAGGGGAGGATTATTTGATGATTTATTGGCGGGTAGTTTTAGGATCCATTTTTTATGATATTTTTCAGTATGAAGTGTATTGATAGGTGTGAGAAATTGGTAGGCGAGGAGGCCATTTTATAGTAGTGGAGGAGTGGCACTCTTGTAAATTTATGGAAAGAGAATTACACACACTTTTATACCATGTAAATTGGATCTAATATGGGTTAAAATTTTATAAAAGGGACTCTAGTGCCTAAATATGGTCATAAAATGGATTTTGGACATGTTTTTAGGTCATTTGGTCCCCAATGTTTAATGTTTAGTCCTTTGTTAAGCTAATTTTTCTCTTAATCACTATAATTAATTTTAATCACATTCACTACTATTTTGGTAAAAATATTAGTTTAAATTATTAGAAATTAGAAATTATTATTATTACAAATATTGAATTAATTTTTTCAAATTCCAACTGCATAATTATAAGGAATTAATTTAAAATTAATCCTGTAGTTTGGACGATAATGTGGATTTTTAAGGTAAAGATGTTCACATGTTTTCTATATTTATTTATCCAATTTCAACGTGAAATAGATTAAAATGAAGTAAATTTGATTAATTTATTTATAATTTATATAATTATAATTTAAAACCAATTAATAATATAATTTAACATCATAAATAAATTATATGAAAAAGCAGTTTTGAATTAAAATTCAATATTTCCCACTATTCCTTAAAAACATGAAACTCCACAGAAAAATATGAAAAAATTCACCATAAATGATTTTTATTTTACTATTTTAAATATAAAGTTTATTTTATGTATTAACTATATAAAAATTTAACAAATTTGATTTAAAATTGGTTCTCCACTAAAAGGTGGTAAAACTGCCTGTATAAAATATAGGTCTTTATGTGTAATATTGGGTTTTTATTATCTTATTCCTATAAAATATATTAGATTAATATAAAAAATATTTCATTTATTTTATATTATATATAGTACAGTAATATCACTCACTAATCTTAATTACTTTAATTTATTATGATAATATAGAATTGGGTGAATAATAATATTTCCCTCTATATTAAATCAGTTTTCATATTCATTTATAATTATTTTGTGACAAATGAATTGATTTTATATTTTTTTAAACCATAGAAATTAAGAAGTCAGTCAACTATTTTCATAACTACTAATTTTATGGCTTGGTTACATCTTATTATATTAAATAATATTTTCATAATATATCATTATTCGTTAAAACTCAGTCTTGCGTGTAACACAAGAAATTAAATAAACTCATTGTTGCATGCACTAAAATCTATATAATAGATTGAATATATTTAATATAATAATTATATTGTAATGTCTATGGATATTAAATTCCATTACAAGCTTGGCATTTCATGTCATACACTCTATTGAATACAAGGTTCTTACTTTTGAATTTTGAGGCATTATATTATTAGGAAACTTTTCAAATGGAACCATATGAGGCACATTATGGTAGGATATGAAGATAAAATCTATTTTGGTTTGAGTTAGGTGAGTTATATATTTTTGGGATTGATTCTTGTACAGGATACATCAGATTAGGTAGAGGTGATTCAGAAATTTATGGGTATAGTTCAGAGTGGGAATAAATCATATAATGATAGGCTTTGATAACCCATAGGGTTTACAGAGAGTGATCATGTCTTCCTCTAGGTGTCACCTAGATTGAGTCACCCAAGGATTCAATGATAGGGTATACTAGCACATAGATTTTTCATACCTTTAGAGGTTGTAGACAGAAATAGGCTGGTGGAATACTGATTGTCTCTTCCACTAAGGTATAGTGATATGCATGACGTTTTTTGTGTTTACAAACATTATAATTATCACCCTAACCCTTCTCATGTGATAAATATTGATGATTTTGAGCTTGCGACCGATACATCCATTGAGGAACATCTGATACATGTGTTGGATCATAGTTTTTAGTGATTCTTGGGAGCACACATCGAGAATGATATGTTATAAGGTGGGGATACTGTAAGATCCCAACCTTTATGAAGATGTATTGGGGTAATTTTTAGGTACTCTTTTACCATAGTTTTGGTATATTTTGGTGAGGTATTACTTTGGGGTTCTTTCAGGTGAATTTTGATAATTTTCGATGGAGAAGGGGTTGTGCACAGTTGGCGCGTAGTTATCCCAAACCATGCACCAACCCCTAGAAAACCGTGGAACCCAAGATAGAGTGGTATTTCATGGTTGGTTCTATTTTTTCAAACCAAGAAACCTCTTAGTAGAAACTGGGAACCCCTTAAGTGAGGTGTATGAATAGGGTGCACGATTTGGAAAATTGTGTGACCTGGCCTAAGAAACTGTGCGTACGAATTAATTTTATTTGAATGTTTTATTTTAAATTCTTGAACCCATACCTTCACCCTCATCCACCTATTATTGACCTAAGACATCATATTTTATTTTTGTAGGTTTCATAGAGGATTACTAGTATATAAAAACAACATTCTTGATGAATCAATGATAATATTGAAAAATCGGCACCTCTCCTAGTAAGAAATATCTTCCTATGTGGTTTCCTCTCTCTCTTCCATATCTATTTCCAAATTAAGAGGAACTTTTCAAACTTTTTTATTGTATTAAATCATGTTTATTATGTTTGTTGTTGCATTTTATCTTGGATCTAGGTTTTGGTTCTAGATCTCATTATTCTTTGTGAAAATGAACTTTCCTCTTCAATTTGAGGAATTTTCATTTGACGAATGCTAACCAATGATCTTGGGGATTGTGGTTTAAATTTAAAATCCCATAGTATAGATTATAATTGTGTGTATTGAATTGTGAAATATCAATTTCCATGTTTATAAATCGAATCATTAATTGTATTAATTAACATTTTAATTAACTAATGGAATGATGTGATTATGTAATTGATTTGATATTAGGTTTATGGAATTGGTCAATAAATGGGATTCTGAAATTGGTTAATTTTTGAGATATGAACTTGATTAATTATTGGAATTAAGGGATGGTTGGATAAAATTTAAAGGGTTTATGTATTAAATGATTAAATGTTGATAAATGGTTTAATGGGGAATTGTTCCTATTATTACATGTGTTCAATGTGAAAAACTATAATATTTTTTGATAATTAAAAAGGTATATCATGATGTGAAATGTTGATTAAAGGGATAATAATTATTAATCTTGTTGAATTTGATATATTTGAAATGTGTGATTGATTTATTAATGAGTTTTGGGACCCATACTGACACTTCAAATACCCACGAGTTGTTAGACATGGTGTTCTAGACCCAAATGCACGTACGTGATAAACAAGAGTCAGACACATACTGATGCCTAAAATCCAACTTGTGATTGATTGATATATGGGTCATGGGACATAGACTAATGCTTTAAATATCCAGGGGTACTACCTATGGCATTCTAGACCAAAATATTGGGTATTGGATTTTGGTTCGATGTGGACATAATTTTTAAATTGAAATTAAATGGATAAAGAATGGTCTTGTTATGATTAATTATGCTTACCAATGTGATATGGATTATACTAAGGCCTAGGAAAAAGAAGTTATTGAGTGTTTTGGTGTTATTGTGAACCTGAGTAATATATGTGGTTAATTAAATTACAGTAAAATGTGAAAACTGTTTACATTGTTGTAATTTATTATTTATAAAACTGTATACACTTTTATTTAATGGATATTATTTATATGATGTTGGTGTTGGCCTATTGAGTTGTAATCAAATCATACTCAGGATTCCTAAGAAGTACATGAATAGAATTTTTTTTGCAGGAGAGGACAATCGAATGAACCATATGCTAGTTTTATGAGTTGGGATTGAGAAATTATAAGGGAATCAAACATGGTGTCGGGACCCTATTGGATTTGTTAGTGTGTATTTTTTTGGGTTTTCACATTGAAACTTGACACTTAAATTGAGTGAAATATCTACTATTTTGGTTTAGATATTTTTTCCCTATTATGGTTCATTAGGTTTTACTGTTTTGTTATGTTTATGGAATTATAATGTTTTTTGGTTATTTTCTTTTATTTATTATTTATTTATTTTCACTATTGTACTAGTTCGATAAATAATTTATAGTCTCCCCATGTTTATATTTTACACCATCACTGTTAGTTGGAAACCACTGGTGTACGAGGAGGCACACCTAAGGTCCTGTGATCAACCATATTGGGGAACTAATGTGTTGAAACCGGGTGGGTAGGTCACACAGATATATTTTGGTATTTATCCTATATTAATGGGGTATAAATCCTCTATCTATTAAGTTGAAATGTTTCCAACTATATAGTGAATACAAGAGAGGGATCCTCTACTAGAGTATGTTATTTCAATAAAGTTTTTCGGGATGGGACCCTCCATCATTATCAGAGGGAAGGGGATGAGGAGAATACTTCAGACTATAAAAAAAGAGATCTCAAATGAAATTATACATGTATCTGGTTCGGAAAGTCTATAAGAAAAGTCTTGAGTACCTAAAATGTTCATATTTGGGTTATATTTCTTTTGGAAACTTTTTACGGTGATATGTGTTGACTCATTATCCATTGATGATTTGTGGTTTTTAACTTCTGGGTTTCCGATTGGGTATGTTTATACTAAACCTTTCACGGGATCTTCCTATAAATGTCATGTCTTATGTAGATTATAGTACCATTGATTGAGTCCAGGAAGGGCTAAGAGCAGGTGGATCATTATGGTTCTATGTTATGGAGATAACTAGAGAGTTTATTTTTCCCTTGGTGATAGACACACTTGTTGTAGGTTGGACCTCATATCTGGTTTTTGGGACTCTATTTTCCATTTTATTATTATTTTTTCTATATTTATCTGTTGTGAGATACTATTAGTTCATTCATGCATTGTGTTTCTACTAGAAGTTTACCTGACCACCTTAATTGGTGGATATAGAGGTGTGTGCATGAGTATATGTACTTAAATATAAGGCACCGATATGTTTTACATGCCTACTTGGTGCTAGTATCTAGCCTATAAAATATTTTTGGAAGGATTGGGGTGTAAAAATTGGCATACTACCAGCTAAACGGTCCTGGATGGGTCAGGTCATGGAACTAAAATAGAGTATTATCAATGTTAGTGACATAGTTGGTGCCCAACTTATTGGTGTAAGTTCTTCCATTTTAAACATATAACCCATTCACTAATGAACTATCAAGGACCATACAAGAACCCTTATATATATCGAGACAACTAGATTCATATTTAAAAGTAAATACTATTTGATCTCGAACACTTAGAGAAATAATATTCCTATGAAAATATTAAACCCACCTCATATAAGAAATTATAACAAGAGAATGGTATGAGAGTTCTACCATCACTGAACTTTTACCCATGCAACGAAAAATCTTATTATTGACCCAAAAACATATCCATCATCAATTTGGTAAAAATAGAAAATTAATTCATATATAGGAACACATAGAAGTAACACCTTCAATTTAAAACCAACTTAGTATGAAACATATCATAGGACACCATGAACACTTATATACTCTCATAGCCTTGGTTGAAAAATATAGAGTGACCATCATGTTCATTAGGGGGTGGACCACATTTTAATTTTGGGAATTTGGTTAAGAAATTCCTAGGTTTCCTGTAATGGTAGTAAGAAACCTCTCTCAGTTTAGATTTAGACCAAGAATACCAAGACTAGATATGATTATTTCCATTTTTCTTTCCATTTCCTTTCTTCTTCCCATGAGGATTAGGACAACCCCAAACAACAATCCCTTATCATTTGATTTAACATTTCCCCTTACACATAAAAAACGATAAATTAATTTATATTTAACTTCATATAATGTCATATAGTCTCTTTCACACATCGTAACATCTACCAAGTGTTCGTATGAACTATCCAAATAAATTAAAAGGATAGGTTCTTATTCCAATTACTCATTTTCAACAATGATATTTTCCATTTATATCATAATCATATTGAATTCATCAATAAGTTTATGGATGGACGTGTCATTACTCATGTTGAATGCATACAACTTATTTTTATTGTAAATATGATCTACCAGAGATTCATTCATATAAATTTTTTCTAATTTGGATAAATAATAGCTATTGAGTTCTTAAAAATAACCTCACAAAAATCCATTTCACTTAATGGTAGGTTTAAATATCTTTTTTATTTCATAATAATCTCAGGAGGGAAATAAAAGTATGTAGAAATCGTATTTCTATCAAATTACCAAATCATGTGTGGTTTATTGATTCCATAAAAAATTTACAACTATCCTTATTGGTCTAAAATTTTATGAATATTAATATTATACAAATTTAAGTTTTTTTTATCATCCAAATTATCAGTATCATGTTTTTTTAAATCCAGAATAATATATAATCTGAACAGATAACAATATAGTGGTAATGAACACATGGAAACACCCAAATATTAAAATGTGGATCTATCAGTATTCAAGTACTTCTATAGAAAAATGAATTTGAAACATGAATAATATTCTAAGAAATAAATAATACACAATAAAACATGAAAAACTAAAAGGGAACATAGATTTAATGTGGTTCAATTCTAATTTGGTATTACACCACAAAAGGGACACAACCGAACTCTATATTTTTTTAAAATTCTCAAAAAACAGATTTCTACAATGTGAGACTTGAACCGAAAATAAATTAATAATAAGACTAAACTACAATAATGAAAATATCCAGGAATATTAAGAAAAAAAAGAACATTCTTACTAATGGTCGAATTTATCGACCAACTAATTAACATTGGATCTTTAGAAAACATCAACTGCAACAATAAATTAGTAGTATACCACTTCTTGATCAACAAGATGATATACAATGAAACATAGAACCATGAAAACTCTGATATGCAATTGAAATGTGTATGGAAGTCCTAGTAGTGGATGAATACTCATGCTTAAGACCATAGTATATTTATTACTCTCTCATATAAAGAATAAATTTCTATCTCTATGATCTTCAAAAATATTACACCACTCATCCCTCTATCTAATGACGGTGAGGGTAGAAATACTCAAAATTGTCGAAATCAGTTGTGACATCCTCACAAATACTCAAAGGAATGAATGAATGAGAATAGATAAATCTAAATGGTCAAGATAACTAGTTCCTAACTAGTTAAGAATTAAAATAATTGAAGGTCTATGTGAGATAAAAGAATAAAATAGAAATGTATGGTTGATCGACCATTGCTGACCAATCACAAAACAAATCATGTTGATTAACCATGTTTTAATAGAATCATCCATAGTAGGTCAAGTGAACATGTGGTAGGCCAATCAACCGTGTTGTATGATGGGTGAAAATGTAGTAGGTCGACTAAATATATGTAGCAATCAATCATTGGCTCTAATTGACCATAGTTTTTGATCAACCATAAGAAGGAAAATTTATTACACACTCAAACCAATAATTCAAAGTATGAGAATAACAAATAATAAAGGTAGAAAAATAGTGAGTCAATATAATAATAAATTAGTCATGCTAAAACTCAAAAAAAAAAACCAAGCGGATAATTCATTTATTTAGAAATAAATCAATCATGTTAAACAAAAAATAGTAATTTTTATTATTTTAAATATTAGTAATTTATTATTTTGTTAAACCAAAATAAATCTATTGGATCGTCCCACATATTTATCCCCAAAACAGGGGTAAAAGAATCATGTGAATCAATTTATTTTGTATTTTTAATAGGATTTGATTCCCTACACAACTTTCAAACCCATTTTTTAAAAAAAATAAAAACCTAAGACTATTTCAATTATGTTTTTTAAAAACACATATAAAATATATCACCTTATTCTGGACATAATGTGATTGTTTAAGATAAATTTCATCAATCAGATAAGTGGGCCACTTATCTTCATGGTTTGGAAAAGAAGGATGTCAATGAAAGTACTTATGAGAAAAATATTGTTATGAACATTCTAAATACAAAGGTTTGTTCTATTTTTAGATTCAATGAAATTAAGTCCACAAAATCCTTATCATAGGAAAAAACCACTTGCACAATTTGGTACACTTTAGCTGAACAACCATTTGGTGCTTATTTTAAAAGAATGATTATTAGATTATATCTGAATGTATTACTTTTAAATATACTTGTATTTATTTATTATGCACATAATGAAGACATAATAATTACCAGGAAATCGGGTTAGTTTTCATTTATCTCTTTCTGTGCCATTTATTAACTCTAAAGTATATTCATACAGGATCGTAAGATTCTACTTTCTATAATAGTTTTTAGAAGTATTTTCTACCATTATTCTTTTTAACATTTTATTTGGGTATCTATACATCTATAGAGAAGTAATTTCTAATACTATCCTAGCTTCTAATATTCATTGTGAGATAAAATTAATTTTATTTTACAATACAATATTTTAATATTTTATAGTAACAACATATAGAATATATTCTATTTTATTTTTGGTTATTCTAAACATAAATTTCTTTTTTTTGGTAGGTTCCACAATTCTTAATGATTTTAAAATATTATTTTAAGTCCATATTTCATTTGTGGAAAGTGTGTGTTCCTCACCAAATAATGGAATGAATATGAATAATCAATCTCACTATATAAATACAGGTTTAAAGGCTCTTTAGAAATAGTGTAGTACCCTCAATTTTAAGGAACTAAAAAAATATAGAGTAAGTACAAGAAAAGTTTTCCATGGGAGAATAGTCACTATAATTAATCAAAAATTCATATTTTGGATGATTCATCATATAAAACCTTTCACAATCTTATATATTGTGATAAACTTATTAATATTATTCATTATTTCTTTTTTTATATTTCCAACTCCATTTGGTTGGGGTGAAAAAATTGACAATTTATTACGTAAGAAGACATCCCTTACTTTGACTTGATATTTTTTTCTTGTTTGAACCCATTAAATGGATTCTTAGCACCATCACCTGGAGGCTATCTACATGTTTATTTGGAAGGACTGGATGAGTGATATGATGATTAGAAAATATTTCATCCAAAATAATTTTTATTAACCATGTATATGTGAATCACTCCCACACCCGTATATCATATGGAAGGTTCTAGTTCATTTCAATAATGATGAAACCCATACATATGGATGAAGTGAAAATAATTGATGTGGGTGGTGATTGTTATAACTTATATACATAGGGAATATATATTAAACACTAGTTTTTTTCTCTTGATGGGTAACACAATGATTTTATCAATCACTTTTCTTTAATTAATCCATCAATAATTGTATTTTCTATTTTAGGTGGAATCTAATTGGTTTTATGGATTCATCATACGAATAAAGACAGTGGATGAAAACACATGAATTTGTATGATCTATCCATAATATAATCAACATGTTATATAAAAACACATATACATGCATACTAAAATACAATCAAGACCCATATTCAATTGTTAATGGAGTATGTTTGTTGTTGATCATTATTTAATAATAGAAAGCCTCCTACATCTAAGATGATTACACATTCCAATGGATCCCAAAATATTTATTAAGGATTTTTAAGTGAAAAATGGGTAATAGTGCCTCCACCTAGTGATAAATTACATCGCAATAGGAGAAGTGTATCTAGAGTATTCTGTAAAATTATTCATATCCTACATGATGAATCTCATATTTATTTATATATATCATAAAAACATTTCATTTAATGAATTTTTTTTCATATTCAATATAGAGACATATTTAATGTATCAACATATGTTAATTCCTATTGTACTTGTTAATTGACTTCATTAGATGAATTCTCACCATTTAATCCATTCATAATGCATGTTTTTAAGTTAATTCATTATGCACTGTTCCTGGTGAAACCATGTTGGAAGTTTCATGAACCTAAATTTGTGCATATGTTTTAGTGAACATCAAAAAGTATCCTATTTGGAATATGATCTCTTAAGGACATTGTAAATAACAACCTAACCACTTGTGAATCCATCCAAAACTCTTTTTGGAAATATTTTTATCAGAATCTATTCATTTTGGAACAAACACGTTTTTCTAAAACTTAATCCTTATCCCAAGAAATATTTTTGTGACTCTATGAGCCTTAGTATCACTAAAAAAATATGAAAACCACATTTCAAATATATAAGAAAATAACGACCTCAAATAAAGAAATATTTCTACTCAATCTACTAAGGGTCATTATGATGTCAATAAATTATACTTAAATCTATATATGATAATACCCATCACAATATGTATCATATAAATCATATGTATACTTACATATTATCTGTTTTATGACACCGAGTGACCAATAGATATGGAACATGTCAATCTAATGTTGACCAAATCATCATTTCTTGATTCCCCAAAATAGACCGAATAGGTTGATTAATACATCCCATGTTATTCATCTAATTGAACAACACATCACATATCCCATATATAAGTAATTGATCACATCATATGTGATTCAACTAATAATTTACATGAATTTCATCAGTATTAATTCAATCAGATTCTAGATTTGGTTACTTGTAATACAAGTGGACAAATACCAACTTAGTTGTTCTTCATCTGACTACATGATTAGTTACAAACCTATACACCAACTAAATAACAATGTCACTTTTTTAACTTGCATAAGAAATGTATGAAAGAATGAAGGTTCTCATGCTAGTTATGTCTTCAACGTAAAGTAATGTGAACTGATAATAATCATGTATATATATATATATTTCTGATTATATGACATTAAATGGGATATACTTAAGCGATCCTATCCAAGTAATAATTCTCTAAGTATTACCTCATGAATCTATTTTTCGTATCTCATACATGTTGATGTTGGTGTCGTAGTACCAACGTTTTGTACTTTGATTACATATATATTCAATTTATTGAATATTAATCAAACATCTTATTACATATTGGTCATTGTTCAATATGGATTGAATGTAATAATTTCATAGAGTATTTTTCACATTGATAAGGTCATAGAAGTTACATTCTATGATTAAAACCTTTAAGTGATATGAAAATATTTTTAATATAGTTATGTGATGGGATAACATACTATACTAAGACACATTTTATTTAGACTATTAGATCAGATTCCTCGTAAGAAGATGAATCTTCTTCTCATGAAGGGCACACTTGGTAATCTCAAATATGGGAGATTATGAGAAAAAACTCAATCAATTGAAATTATGCATGTTTTGGTGTCATTAGATATTCATAACTACAATAATGTTTATCTTTTACTTAGATGTTAATATTATCTTTGAACCATGTCATGACATGACCACTATGATTAGCTGGACAAAACCATCACACAATTTTTTGGCAGGAAGTCGGGTAAATTGGGTGCATCATGATTGACATGTCATTAATGGATAAGTCTCCGAATGAATTGTCTGTTCCATTTTTATGGAAATAGAAATATTATACCATTGATTAGAATATAACTATAACCCTAAATTCCATGTCCATGGTGTAATGAGGAGTTTATTATAGAGAGTCAAAGAAAGACGTTTTGAGCTTATATGTTGTTGACACCATCATGGAACCTTCTTGATGAGATATTGAGATAAATGAATTATATGGAAAAAATGAGTATTGATTTGTGGTTTTCATCATGAATATAATATATTATTTCTCTTGAGTGCCTTGACACATTGCTAGAGATTAATCTTGTACTTTTGGAAAGACCACCTTATGCTAACAAGAAATTATCCAAGAGTGTCACACACTAAGTGTTTATATTGATCTTAATTAAGTTTTATTTGAATTTAGTTAGTACATTAAATATCATTCTTAAGACCAAGGAATAATTTTATTAAATTTTTATTGATCAAATAAATTAAATAATTTTTTTTCATTAAATCATGAATAAAATATATTTATTAATTTTGTTGAATATTTAATAAATATTAATTTACTAGTTTTAGAATAGATTATTTTTTTTAAGATAATAAAAAAATTTATTTGTTTATTCAATAAATGTTGGAGGAGTTCAAACTGACCATGAATGAGTCTTGTGACAAATATTAATTAAAAATTCGATTAAATACTACTTGTTATTGTGCAAGTTAGCCTGAACAACATAATAATAATAATAATACTATTTCATTATGTGGCATGAGGTTTATTAATGGTGGTAATATTATTTAATGGCCAAGAAGAATTAAATAATTATATTAACCTAAACCGTATCTCTATAAATAGATGGTTATTTCTATTGTGTAGATTATCGATCGATGTAATCGAAATAGAGAAACCTTTCTCATAAAAAATTCACTCCTGGCTCATACTTGTATCTCCCTCTCAAGAATGAGAACCAAAAGATATATTTATTCAAGACCTAAGAATAAGTGATTGTGAACAAACAACAGAAGACTTTCGATTCACCGCACTAGCACCCAATGATCGAGTGATGTTTCTCATAGATCATAAGAGCATGTCTGGATCACCGCTAGAGGGACACTATCCTTGGATCCTCACAGTGAAACAAAGGAAATCCAAAAGGTTATTTTTGTATGATCTACATTAGTCAATGAATAAAGATACCTAATACAAGTGAATTTATTTCTTCTAATCTAAATAAATTTATAATTAATATGATAGGCAAGATCCCCACTCATGGTTTCAAGTGTATAAATATGAAAAAAAATTAATATATCACCCACCACTATATGCTTCTAACGTATCTGGAACCATTTAGTGGTATTAGAGGGGTCTTGTTTAAATTTGTAATTACTTATTTGATTGTTGATTCATAAGAAATCATGGAATAATTTTAATTTCGTATTATTTTTTCTTTAATCCAATTTGAATTAAAAAGATTAAAAATATTAATCATGTTTGTTTAGTCTTTCATTTTCTTAAAGGTTTAAAAATAGATGAAGAATGACCGTAGATTCCATCGACAATTTCTAAATCTTTGGATAATAAAATTGGCTTACAAGACATGTAGCTGAAGTACATGTCGTGTACCCATTTTCATTATACCAATATGTGTCGAGCAGTTAATTATGCATAGAGAATTTATTACACACCAGATGTTGACCGGGCTAGCATGGAACACGAAATGTAGACACTTGGAATATAACTAGAATGTACACAACATGTAGTCCACCTGAGTTAACACACTAAAGCCTCATGCACCTGACTTGGATACATGGAAACTAAGGTACACAACATGCAATAGAATTATACATTCTATATAGTCTCCCATTAAAGAAAAAAATTTAAAATTACATTAAATTGAAAAGTATAATATTAAAATATTATTTTATGAATAACGTACCAATGCATGTTTGAGAATTTAACAATGTTTTTGAATAATATTAAATTATAAATTAATTTATTGTAATTAATATTTTAATATTTGTTGAGACTTTTATTATCCATGAATTCCATAAATGATGGGTATTTCCAATTAAGTATTTATGATCATTAAGTTGAAAGGGACTCAATCAATCAATTAATTAAATAATGAAAGTACATTAATCTTGACTAATAAATAACACATAAAGAAATGTTTTCTAGAAATTAATTTTGTGTATTCATTGTATGTTTTTCTATTCATGATCTTGAAAAAGATCTATGTATGGGTTATATGTTTTAATTTAATTTATTTCATGGGTTTGCAATTACTTATAATCAAATTAAATATGATGGCTTATATAACATCATTCTCTCCATTAATATATATGACGATCATGTCTATGTTTATTTATATAATCCCCTTTTAACAAATCCTTTAGTTCCCTCACTTGTGTGTGAGTCATAAATGCATGTAATTAAAGGAGTATCCCAAGGCGCATAGAGGTGGTTCAAGATGGAACAATTAATATTCCAACTTAGGTGATACACATTTGGAAAAGTGGAATACTGTAACTCATGCCAAGACCAAGAATATTAGTTTCCACCATAGGTAAACTGCTAATTTAATTTCTTCTCATTAATTCAACCATTAGATAACTGCCATGAACTAATCATTTAATTATTTAATTATTTATGTTTATGAAAATATTTATTTTATGGATATAAGATCACGATCACATAAATAAATAATTAAATATGAAAAGATGAAATTTAAATAAATGTATTATGTGTAAATGTTTTATCCATCATGGTCAATTAAATAAGTAACATCCACTAAATATTGACATGATTTTTAATGGATAAAAATGATAAAATTTATGCATAATAAATTTAAATTAATGAATTATGAATAATTGTATTTTCCAACTTGGCTAATTAATTAAGTAACATCCAATTAATATTAACAAGACATGTAAAGGATAAAACAAGATAAAATTTATGCATAATTAATTAAAATCTCTCAACCTAATATTAAGTCATATTAATACTTTCGTTACTTTATTAAGAATAAAACTCAATAGAACAATGTGTTTGACCAACCCTTATTGGAACACATACTTTTATAAGGGGAGTTCTTATGAAGATTTTGGGTTGAATTAACCATTTTACATCAATATAAGTATCCCTTTCTAGACATGTAGTAATTTTTTGTTAAGTGGTGAGGAAATTCAAGTCAGGATTTTAGGATTGAGAAATCCACTCAACGGATCAATGAGCTGAATGCCCAGAGTTGGAAAAGACTATCCTACCTAAATACCTTCAAGTAGCTTGGAAAAACCTTGTAGGGGTTATGAAAAGGGGAATATGGATCCTTTACACTATAAATCTAATGTAAATATACATCCCATGTTCAATGGTGAGGGATATTGGGTCATGATAAAATAGAGGGAGTATTAACAAAATTAATTTATTTATTATTTCTCACATAATTTTTAATCAAGAAAAAGAACTAATAATATCATATTTTAGTTTTAGAATATAATGGAAATCTCATCATCCATGCTATCCTTATGATCAATATTATATAAGTATGACCTCCCAACTGGTAGTAATATCCATGTGTAGTTTAGATTCCTTCGGTTTGTACTATAACATGAATAGAAATATTATATGATAGAATCCTCAATGCCCAATTTTACTCCTAATGAAACTAGTGATGAAGAGTTCCTTGAATATGAAAAAGAATTGAGAGATGATTTTTTTCAATGTTTTATATTCCGTCAATTTTTAGTGTACTAATGGAGTCTCATGAAAACATGGATTCATTTAAGAAGCTTGAGAACCTCTGAGTTCTTCACCAAAATAGAGATATATATGAATGGTTTTACATTTCCAAGGAAATTTTTTTAGATAAATCTTTTAGTGGGTGCCACATCTGGGACATAAATAGTGAATATAATTTAATAAATCGAGCGCTTATAGGTTCTAGGGTTAAATCTACAAAAATAAATTTTCACCTTTCTCATTCTGGCATCACAACGTCGGAGCTTCTCTAGCTTCATTGTGAATTTTAATATAAATAACATTGAGAAGTGTTTTCCATATCTTCTCACAATTCTTCACTAAGTAGATAAATATATGAAGTTTGAAATGGATTTTATCATTATAGTAAAAATTTTAATGGGAATACAAAGAGATCAAATTCTAAAGCTTCTTAACACCCTTCCATGAAAATGAATATTAAGGGGAATGAAAGGAAACAAGATACAATCTTTTTTTCATGTGACAAGAAGGTCTATAGGAATAAAAAATTCACCCATCCAATGAAGAAAGGGAAATATTGAGGTGTATTTTTTATTTAGTGAAATTTGTATATTTATACACATTGGGTATTAGAATTATCTTGTGGTTATCACATATGTATTGAAATACATTAACCATGTATATTTAGAAATATTGAATGAGGTTAGGTAGATCTATGAGTATCCAATGAAGCTAATATTTTTATATATATATTAGGGAATTCCACATCATGTTGGTGGCCAAAATAATTTTGTTTTTACAGGGTTGTTATTATGTCCCTTCAATTACCAAAAACATCATTTCTCTATCTAGAGTAGATACATATGGATTTATTTTCAAATATTGGAATAAATGTTGTTTCATTTATAGATATATATATATTTATGGTAATACACATTCAAATAATGGGATTTATGTGTTGTATTACACAAAACACATAATAAAAATCATTAAGCAAGTTACTTTAGAAGACTCATACCACACCTAACATTGGAATCACTGAATAGGTTAGGTAAATTAAAAGAGCTTGAATAAATTACATAAATATGGATATTTAGATTATAATAAACTAAAACCACATGGTGTATGTGATGGATGATTACAAGAAAAATTACCAAATTCACATTTAGTGGGATACGTGAAAGGGATAATGAGATTATTGAATTAGTTTATACCAATGTGTGTGGACCATTTATTATTAAATAAATGGGTGGGTACTCATACTTCATAAAATTTATTGATGGTCTTAGTAGATATAGATATTTCCACTTAATGAGGATTAATTAAAATTATTTTCATAGATTCAAGGAATAAAAGTATAAAATTGAGAACTAGCTTGGTAAAAAGATTATGAAAATCCACTAACACTATGGTGGTGAATATTTTAATGAACAATTTATTGATTACATGAGGGATATTGATATCATACCCCAACTCACTCCTCCATTATCCTTTTGGGGATATGCATTACAAATATATTCACACATACTAAACCAAGTACAAAATAAATTGATAAATGGTATTCCATATGAACTATAGAGTAAAAGAAAAATAATGTTATCAAATTTAAATTTGTGGGGTTGTGAATTGTTTTTTGAGGCCTCTTTAGGTAAAAAAAATTCACCCTGAGGGAAGAAGTGTGTCACTATAGAATAACAAAAATGAAAAGGGGATATTTTAAATATGAACCCTCATATAAAAGGTAATAGTTATAATACATACCATATTTCTTGAGGGGGAGAAAATATCTACAGGTGATAGTTAGAGTGAGATAGATTTTTATGAAGTTTAGGCTCATGGTATATTAAATTTGGAACTGAAACATATTCCACAAATCCACATGGAAAAATAAACTGTTTCAAAGACATAAGTACTGCATAGGATTACAAGAGAGTTTGGAAAACTATAATGGTATAGTTTTCTAGACACCGAGTATGGTGAATCATTACTAGTTGATAATATTGATACTATAACTTATAAGGAAGTAGTAAGTATCATAGATGTTTACATATGGAAAGAATCCATGAATTCTAAAATTGATTCCACATACCAAAACCAAGATTGTATTTTTTGAGACCGTCCAGTAGATATAAAGCATGTCGTTCAAAAATAGATATTCAAGAATAAAATAGACATGGAAGGATTAGTAAGTACCTATAATGCACAAATGGTTTCAAAATGGTATAAATAGAATCAATTCATTGACTACGATGGAATTTTTTCACCAGTTGGAATGATGAAATAAATCATAATCTAATTTTCATTATGGTTCATCATGAACTTGATATTTGGAAAATGGAAGTCAAAATAGATTTCCTTAGTGGGAACGTTTCAGAAGATGTATATATGATACAAACTGAAGGGGTTTTGACTCCAACCGATTCCAACAAGTATGAAAAATAAAAACAATTCCATTTATGGATTAATGAAAGAATCTTGGTCATGGAGCATTCATTTTTATGAATCCATAATGGAATTTGTTTTCATAAAGAATGAGTGTGAGCCTTTTGTCTACAAATAGTTTAGTGGGAGTACATTCATTTTCATAATAGTATATTTTGATAACATATTACTCATTTTAAATTAAACATTGGTCTTACAATATGTTAAGGAGTGGTTGAATGAATTATTCTCTATAGAGGACTTGGGTGAGGTAGCATATATTATTGGGATGAATATTAGTCATTATAGGTCCAAGATGTTTCTTGGAATAAGTCAATGTACATACATTGACATGATACTTAATAGATTCAATATGGAATTATCCAAGGGGGGGTTATTTCTATAATCACATGGAATTTTTCATTGCAAGAAAATGTGTATGTAGGCACATGTGTAAAGAAACAGAATAAAAAAGATTCCATACACATCAGTGATTAGTCTAGTCATTTATGCTGTGATATATACAAGGATATATGTTTCATATTCATTGGTTTATTAGGTAGATATTAAGTTAATCTTGGTGACCAACATTGGATGGTAGTCAATATTATTCTTATGTATCCAAGGAATACTAAGAATATGTGCCTAGTCTATAGAGGTGATGATGAAATAATCATCAAAGGATATGTAGATGATAGTTTCCAAAATTATCAAGATGTCATGAAGTAACAAATTGGATACATATTAAATTTTAATGAAGGTTTTGTGACCTATAATTTATCATATCAAACTATTCCTGAAGACTTGATAGCAGAGTCTAGGTATTATATGGCTTCTGAGGAAGAAAAATAAGCATTGTGGATGCAAAACTTTGTATAAGAGCTTAATGTGGTATGTAGAATTAAAGATTTTGTCACAATATATTTTAATAATACCATAGTTGTGGATCTTTCTAAAGAGCAAAGGACACATAAGTGAACGAACCACATAATTCATAAGTATCATCTCTTGATATATTTTTCTCAAAGAGGTGAGGTTTTAGTGAGTAGTATATCCATGGAAGATAATGAGGCCAACCCCTTGACTAAATCCTTCACTCAGTAGAAACATTATTATCATGTGAGGTCTAGTGTATTAAATGTCATATAGAGTTATCTATAGTCCATGTTGAATTTTATTTGAGTTGGACTCCTAGTACCAACCATTTGTAATTTGATTACATTTTTATTTGATGTTTTGAATATTAATTAATCATGCTATTACATATTGTTCATTATTCTTAATGGAATTAATATAATAATGTCCAAGAGTATTTTCCACATTGATAAGGTCATAGAAGTTCCTTTCAATAATGACATCCTTGTAGTGCTATGAAAATATTCTTGATATAGTTCTTCACTTGGATAATGTAATATGATGGGACAAAAAGTATTTAGACCATCCAATGAAAGTACTCATAAGCATATGAGGATTCTTCTCATGAATTTTTTACTTGGTAATCTCTAAGATGAGAGATTATGAGAACATACAAGCTAGTAGGAATTACACAAGCTTTGGTGTCAATAGATATTCCTATTCGCATGTATGTGTAACAAACCATATACTTTAATATTATTATTGATGCATGTCCTGAATCACAAACATAGATTTATTAACCAAAATAATCACACAAAATGTTGGTGGGAAGTAGGTTACATTGGTTGTTTCATGATTTCCATCTCATTAATAGATATTTCGAGGATGGATTTGTACCTTCCAACTTTATAGAAGTTGAGATCTCAACTTTTTTACTGGAATAGTACCTTGTTCTTAAATTCCATGCCCATGGTGTAATGAAGAGATTATTTTAGATAATAAAAGAAAAAAATATCGAGAATATAGGTTAATGAAACTATCATGAAACCAGCTTGACGAGATATCAAGTCAAAGGGATTATATTTTAGAGAGATCATTCATATGTGGTTATCATCGTTGTGACATTGTATTCTTATTCATGGGTGTGTTTACCCATTTCTTGATAGTAATATTGGACTTTAGGCAGGTAATCCTAATACCCATGAGAAATAATCCTAGAGGGTCACACACTAAGTGTTATTATTGATATTTATTGAATTATATTTTAATTTAATTAATGGAATAAATATTATCCCCAAGACCAAGGAATAATTTTTTTCAAATTTTATTAATCAGATATATGAAATTTATATTTGTTCCTCAGATTGTGAAAAAAATTTATTTATTTATTTTATTGAATATTTAATAAAATTGTATTTACTAGTTTTAAAATAAAATATTTATTTCAGAGAATAAAAATATTTTATTCAGGTATTAAATAAATTTTGAGGAGTTCGAACATACCAAGACTCATCCTAGTGACAAATATTAATTAACAAGTTGGTTTAATAGTACTTGTTATTTTGAAAGTTTTCACATTCCATATAATCATAATAATATTATTTTATTATGTGGAATGGAGTTTATTAGGGATTATTATATTATTTAATGGTTTTAACGCATTAAATAATTATTTTATCATAAACCCTTGATCCATAAATAGACGGTTATGTATATTTTGAAGAACATTAACTGATCCAATCGAAATAGGGAATTTTTGAACAAAATGAATTATCTCTTGAATTCTACTTTTCTATCCCTCTAAAGATTGATAAATGCAATATATATTTCTTCAAGACTATAGAATGGGAAATAATTAACAAACAACACATGAAATTCAATTTTCCATGCTAGCACCCGTACAATGAGTGACGTTGCTCATAGATCATAGGAGCACGTGTGGATCACCACATGAGGGATTCTATTTTTGGATCCTCCCAACACAAATAAGGGAATCCAAAAGGGTCTTATCAGATGAAAAAAATTCATCATGAATGAAATAAACCTAAGAAAATGTAATTCATTTATTCTTATCTAAATAAATTAATCATGAATTTGATGTCTAAGATCATCTCTCATGGTTTCTGTTATAGAAATATTAAAACAAATTGAAATATGTCTCACAACATGATAGGTATTCACTATGCCCAGATTGAATAGTATTAAACCATTTTCAAGTAATTAAATATTATATTCATGTTAATCTTAATGTATGATAAAACTAATAACCCTCCACCATGGTCACTAATTAGGGAAAACTCAAAGTTATACTTTGAGGGGATATTATTATTTGACTATTCATGAAAAATAAATTACATCACACATGAATGAATTGTAAAAATTGATTTTATTTATTATAAATCCATGATACACATTATATCCATTACTTAAATATCTTATTCATTTAATAATTTGAGACAAAAAATGATCCTGATGAAGTTGCTGCTATAATGGATTTGTCAATGGATATGTTACATTGTCCTCTATAGCCACCAACAAGATATAATCACCATACTTCTCAATGATCTCTCATATGAGATGATATTTATAAATGATTGTTTTGTCCTTTTGTGAGATTGGGGTTATATAGCCTGATATGTAACTTCATTATTCTCATAATAGAGCCTTATTACTCCTTGAATTCTGGGACCACCTCATGTTTAGATATGAAATTCCAAATCCAAACAGATTCATTATAGTATCTAATTTAGGGATGTAATATATCTCTATTGTTGAGTTAGATATGGTGGATTATTTGGAAATCACCTAATTTAAAACACCGCCATTTATGAACAACACAAAACCATATTGAGGATTCATGTCATCTATATCAGATTGGAAACTAGTTTATGTGTAACATTTTGAAAAGAGATTATCATCTCCTATAAAGAGAATTAACATATAATTTTCCCTTTCCAAGTATATAAGAACGATCTTCATAACAATAAAATGGATCTAAAAGGACTGGATAACAATCTACTTGTTATTATAATAGAAAAAGTGACTTCAGGTGAAGTGAACAACACAAAATACATGATAAAACCTATAGTGGACACATATGGAGTTATATACATCCTTTCTAGATATTTAAAAAGATCACGAATCATGCTAATATTATTTCCATGAAACATTGGATATGTCTCTATAGATATCCATACCTAATTGTTGGTAGATTAACCCATGTATTTCAATGAGAAGAATTTACTAAACTATATATTCACCGAGTGAAGTGTTTATATTTCATTTTTATGTATTATGTAATCTAAAAATAATATGAGAAACAACACTACACTCAAAATAATCTACTTTTATACACAACATTATCCCACATTCATGATGAAACCAAACACTTTATGATCACCAAAATTGATATTCCAACTCTAAAAAACTTTCTTCAGTATATAAATTGAATTTTTCATCTTTCAAACCTTATCATTATATTTTTTAATTTAAAATCATTTATATTTATCATAAAAAACATCCTTAGCTAAATTTTCATTGAATAAATAGGTTTTTAAATCCATTTGTATATCTCGTAATCATAATAAGTTGTTATATCTTGTAAAATTTGAATAGATTTAATCATCGATATTAGTGAAATTATTTCTTTATAGTTAATATCATTTTTTATTTGTGACCCTTTTCCACCAGGTGATATTTATAGGTAGAAAATATACAGTCAATGTTAGCTTTCACATGGAAAAACCACTTTCACCTTATGGATCTTAAAAATTTAGGTGTTTTCACCATGTTATATACAAGGATAGTTTATATGGAGTCCATTTCAGATTAGATGGATTTTAACCATTTCTCAGAATTATAACCCTCAATGTACATAGGAAATATAAAATTTTCATTATTTATAAACCTTCAATATTTATAATTTTCTATGAGAAATTCATATTTATTTGGTTCTAGAAAAATCCTATAAGTCATTTGAGGTTCTTATATAACATGAGTCAGTTACTTTTCCGCAACTATATATGGAAACTATACAACCTCCATCTCAGGAAACTTTTCTATTTTTGGTCTTTAACTTCTCTAAGATTAAATTTTATCTCATTGTATCCTCAAATAAATTGTTCCTTATCAAGTAAAAAACCACATTGGGATAGAAATACTTTGTATTCTATATGATTATAAAAATAATATCTAGAAATATCTTTGGTATAACCAACAATTAAGTATTTTTTTATTGAACTCTTAATTATTAGAATCTAAATGTTGAATGTCTTGTTCATGACACAAATAATCATAAAATATATAAAAATAATTTTCACATAACATATCTAACATGGTATATTTAAAATATCATTATATAGAATGTAGTTTAGTATGAATATAGAAATCATCAAAGCATAACTGCATAATGATACAAGAAATCCACATAGACTTATAATTGATTGAACCATTTCTAATAGAGTATGACTCCTCATCTCATAAAAACTAATCCATTTTGTCATTCCAAGTGGAGTGAGTTGTGAAATAGTTCCTAAATATCTCAAATAATCAATGTATTCATAACTCATGTATTATACACCTCTATATGATTATATAATAATAATAATTTTCATATTTGATCTAGTACATCATTCTGAAACTCTTGGAATTTCTCAAATCATTGATAGTTTTGTTTCAAAAGAAACCCATAAGAAAACTGAATAAATTTATTTTTAATTGTAACAATGTATCTAAAACCACCACAATATTTTCTACTTAATAGTCCAGAAATATCACTTTGAATGAGATTAAATAGTCCACCCGAACTTTCTCCTTTTCTACTAAAAGTTGAATTGTTCATCTTGCATAATTGACAAGATTAAAAATTATCAAATGATTCCTAATAAAATGATTCCTATAATTGATCATTATAATGTTTTTGAATGTGTTTCTCACTAATATGTCTAGGGAGATAATGAAAAATGTAGGAGAGATTAGAACCAACCTTGAAATTTTAATTATGAATGTTACAAATAATATTATCCATATAAAGAGTGTATAAAACATATATTAGATTCCCAATTACATTTAAAAATTCAATCTTATATATAGATTTTTTTTTATTTCAATAGAGAAGGAAAATCCATCATTGTCCAAATAGGAGATATAAATCAAATTTTTATTTATGCAATGAACAAAATAAATGTTATCCTATTCTAGTACTAATTCTCTTGGTAATGATATAATATAGGTTCTAGCCTCTAATTTAGTAACTCCAACTCCATTATTGAATTAGAGATATAATTTGACACTTATTTAATCTATTTTACCTCTGAGTCTATTGTTATTAGCACAAATGTGTTACACACACCATGTATTTAATACCTAAGAATATAACTTTTTGAAATTCATAATTATAACATTCACATTCAAATTATCAGAGTGATTCTATTTGATAATTCTGATCAACCATAGATACAAATATTTAACTATTTTTTATAGGACATAACTTTATGTTATCTCATTATGATTATCATGAATTATATCAAAACCTACAAAAAATACAGATTAGTGGGTGAGTATCATGTTTTTTCTTCATCACGGATTTTTAATGAATGTGATCCCACTAAAAATTATTACATTTTACATTATGTCTATTTAGTAATCTAATATCATTATTTCATCATGAATTACACTAGGTATTCCATAAATAATCCATGACTATTTAGGTAGTGAATCGTTCCAATTATAATAGTTATAATTTTTTAATAGGTGAGTGGGTATATATTTTACCCAATAAGTTATATAGATAAACTATACTCTATCCATCTAGTCTCAGAATAGTAAGGGTTTTCTAGATAGCGTAACCCAAATAAAATCCAAAAACCAAGAGAACTAACCATTAGGGTCACCTTAACACTTTCACTCCTTATAGAAGATAATTTATGGTCACCTAACCATTACGTCCACCCATACTGAATGATTTATGTTTTGAAAAGTGCATCTTTTGATGGTATCTAACACAAAAAATTTGGTGGGGTTTCTTAAAAGAATAACCATTTTAATAAACATCACAAGGATATAAAAATCATAATTATCGAATTTTATTCAATATTTATCTTCTCGTGTTTTATTCCTTTGTATATTAATGCATCTAACAATTTAGTTTTGGAATTAGTATTCAATAAAAAATTTAAGGTGTTCAAACCAAATTATTGTGTATCCTTTACACAACCAACAAGTTGGTGTAACTCTCCCAAAAAAAGAAGGCATATATAACCATACATTTCCAAATTCATCTGTTTTTGAAGTTATATAAATCTTCCATGATATTTCGTATAGTTATATTAGATTCATAAACTTCACTAGAGTAAGAATAGAGTAATACATAACAAACCCCTCACCTTTCTAGAACAAAAAATATGACCCTAGAATGGTGGGTAGTATGACCTAAAGTTTCTCTCTCTAAGGATACTTTAATCAAGATATATTTCAATGAACGATATCTCTAACCAATAATATGCACAATATCAATTCAAAAAGTATTTATAAACTCCTAAATAAAAAAGAAATCGAGGTCTGGGTAGATGAAGAAATAAATTTTATGGAGTTGAACAAAGCATGTAATTCAAGGCTCTATCTCATACTTTTAATTTATCACATAAATAAAGGATATACAATATCCAACTTCTATAAAAAAATATTTAAATGAAGAAATTAATAAATAAATTCCAACTAAATGAACATTTTATAAATTTAGTTAAGAGATAAAATATTATAAACTATTCATAAATAAAATCTTGTTGTAAACAATTTATAGTTAAGAAAAAAAATTAGGGATGTTCCATTATATTGGATATAAAAAATTTATATCCACTTTTAATGTAAAATCATTCACATTGTTCGTTATAAAACATTTCATTTTTTAGATCCCTGGGTCGAATTGACCACTGAGGGGGGGGGGGGGGGGTGAATAAGCAGTTTACATTTAAAGATTATTTGATTTTTAATTCAAACTCTTGAAATATTTAAATTTGTCAATATTATCAATAATGTATAAAAAATAACCTCATTTTCAATAATAATAAATGATATATCAAAAAAATATTTACAAGGCTATAAAAAATTTTACTCTATGTGGTACTAGGTTTGACACTCCATCCTAGAGATTATCAACTATAAAATCATTGTTAGTTCAAGTAGTCTCACGAGTCACTTAGGAGAGTGATTGGTTATAAACCCAAATAAAAAGAACTTCCACAATAACAGGTTATAATACCAAGTACTTAATCTTCCTTTTGTGTCTGGTACTACACCTCGAACACTGACTCTTATTCTATAGTTAGTAATACTCCACAATAGTCGTATCTTATCTTCTGATTGGTTATACATCCAAATCAAAATCCTTAAAATGACCAGTTATACACAGTAGTAAAAATATCTATTTGATTTTGATCCATTTGATAGAAATTTCTCTATCTCCTTTAGGTTTAATCATAATCTATTTGTAAATAGATCTACCTCTAAAAGAAAACTCGATGAACATATCTTTCTAATCCATAAACTTCTAGAACATAGATAACCTCTTGAAAAGGTCTAATGGTCTTGAAAATCCAACTAGGTATTGAAAAATATATGTCTAATAAATTCATTGAATACCTAGGAATTAAATTCTTCTTCTCTTGAAAATATTTTTCTGATTTCAGTCTCTTCTCTCTCATTGATACTTTGCTGTATTGGTTCTCAACTTCTATTCTCAATGATCACACTTCAAATTCAATTCATGGAAGCTTGTTTCATGAATTTGGTAAAATACTATTTCACATCCAAATATTTTTATGACTATTTTATCTACTTTTTTTCACTTTTCCTAACATATTATTAATTTTTTAGTACTTATTGAAAATATGAAAAGGACCCCTACCTCATGTGTGTACCAGGAGGTATGCACCTCTTCTACATGCACTTGGTAGGTGGCCTACACCAACAATTTGTGTACTTATTAAGTATCCTTCACTAGAAAATTCACACATTAGATAATATATATGTATCTCAATTCTATAAACTAGGTAAATGAACTACTCTTTCACTCCACTCACTAGCTAGTCAGTGTGTTCCTTCTCACCAAACACAAAGTAAGTGGTTCCGAATGTATTATATGAGGAAAAAAATCTCATAAACTCAACTGTTTAATATAGATTTATATGTATTCAAGGATCAAAAAGATTATTCTGTCAAATATTATGATCTTCTCAATGTTATTATCTACTAATAATGTGACTGGTGTGGGTATTTATAGGATACTACAAAAAATAATATGTTTAAATATCCCTCCAATCACGGTTATATTTTATTTCTCATGTGGATATGAGAATAATGTCGTTACTATTCTATGTACTACTTGGACATACACTCTCCTAGATATCATACCATAACCATATACAAACATTGCTAAACTAAATTCAACATGGCCTTTATTTCTTACAGACCACAGTACATTGAAGAGTCCTTCATCACATACTGACCTCATGACACTACTTACGTACTATATGGTACTCAATAAGTTATCAATTTTTCGACTACCATGTTTGTATTATACTCAAAAGACCAAGATCAAGTTTCATGGAATGGTTACTAAACATTCAAAACCCATCACAAACAAAACCCTACAACACAGTGAAGATTAATACTTCAAACATCATCATTTTGGTTAAATTCATGCAACACCACTAGAAATTTATATAACTTTTAATGCATGAAAAATGACTTTATGGGGGTTATCTCACATAAAACATGTCGATTGTCAGCTTGAAATTAATTAATTAGGATATTCCCCATAGCAGTATTTAAATGCACACAGGTGTCAGTGCTTGCCCATGGTATCCCTTGTCGCCCTATATGTGGAAGGATAAGAACTACCATTTTTCCTTAGTGTGTAAACCTGTTGCCCTGCATGGATGCACCTAACCACTATTCATGCTCTTCCCTCCTAATCCACTTCTAGGATTTAGGGGCATTATAGGTGTGTTCATTCATTGAAACACCCTTATATATATATATATATATATATATATATATATTAAAATTAATAATATGATTGATAGCTTACTAAACAAATAACACAGAACTAAAAAGAGATGCATCATATTATATGAATATTATTAATAAAATATAATAATTGTTAATCTTATAGTAAATAATAATATTTTAATCAATTATAAATTAATAAAAAATATGATTAATAACACTAAATGTTTTAATGGGTTTTTTTAAAATAAAAGTTGTTTTCCTTATATTTTGTTATTTTCATCAAAAACATAATTTTATAAATTTTAGATTTTGAATTTTTTAAATTGAATATATATTTTTTTAATTTAAAATGTCAAAATTACCCATAAATAATTTTTTAATATTTGTCTAAAATAATTTATGTTTAAGTGAATAGTTTAAAATACTATATTTACTAAAATCTTAGTGTTTATGACTATATCAAGAGGTAAGTACAACTTAAAAACTTATAAAAAATTTACAGTAATAAAATATATATATTTATATATTAAAACTATATAATTAAAAAAAATATTTAGAATTTTTGAAACCTATTTCTAACCTTTTATTAACATAAGTAATATTTTCTAATTAAATAAAATATTTTTTGACTTTTATTTTAATTAAATATTACTTTTGGTAAAATCCAGTTTTATATATTTTTTGAAGTAAAAAATTATTTATTAATTTTTTATAATAAACTAATTTATATCATAAAAATCAAACACATGTATAATCTTACCTTACACATAAATTTTTATTATAAAAATTCACATTTTCTAAAAACCAATTATTACACGTTACGTGTACTAATGTTAAAATTAATTATTTTATATTTTGAAATTTAATCTAATAAAATGGATTCCCAATTTGGAAAAATTAGGAAAAAATTATTTAATATTTTTATTTTTATTTTTGGGAATTAAAATTAAATAAATTTGTTAAAAATTAGTTACCACAATAAAACCAAAAAAGGTAAAAGTGAAAATTTTAAAAGTAAAGGACTTAAAAAATCATTTAAAAAATTTATTAAAATTATTTATGAGGGATTATAGAGAATTTATGATATCTTAATCCATCAACATAATTTTTTTTATTCTTATTTACATATGAAACATGATCTTTATTTAAATTAAGTTGAAATATTTAAAAAAATTACATTCTCACCCCTTATATAAGGGACCTACACCACTGATTCAATATCACTACCACAATTAGGTTTCCTATATAAAGAACTCCCATATTCCCTCCCATAGAATAATATTAATTTAATTTAATCCTCTAGTTAAAATAAATTATCCTAAGAAATTCCTTTCCATTTAATCTTCCAAGGAAAACACAAGGATTTCAATACGAGTGCTCATTTTTTTCGAACTTATTTTACTTTCAATCATAGTCTCCAAAATATATTTTTCTTAATTACATTATTATTAAATTAATATCTCTTGTATAATTAATAATATTATTCCAATTTAATTACTATTTAATACATTTAACCTTTTTTATTAAGAAAAATGAAATCATTATTTGTGTGTTGTGCAGACTACCACTTCCAAGAAGTGAGGAAATATATTTCTTCACCACCTCCCATATTCATGGATTATAAAATTGAAATCAGTTAATAAATGTGAAAAATATAATAATATTACCATTATTAAGATAAAAATAATAATACACCTTCATTCCATATCATTCTTCCTGAAATGAAAACTTTAAGCATGCATTTCATGAACTACTACCTCAACAAAATAACTTATCTTATTTTTATATAGTTTAAAAAATATTTATTAATACCTATTAAAATATTATATGGAACCTTATAATTATCTAAATAATGTCATTATTATTCTATAATATTGGTATTATTCCGATATAAACCACTTTCATATTCATAATGATCTTTTAATTATAGTATGTTCATGTTTGGGTCAGTCTAACCACCTACTTAAATAATGAAATAAAATAATAATATAAATTAAAATCTGAAATTAATTACTGTTGGAATATTATATAAATAAATAAATAATTATTTTATATTTTTCTGTAATGAGAAATTTAATATTTATTTTTTTAATTAAGATACTAATGTTCATTCATTTAAAAACACCAACAAATGTTCATCACCAAATTTAGCTTCAAGTATTGTAAAAAATACCATATAATGTAATTATGAAATTATAAATAATTATTAATAATACATTATAGCACATTAAAATATTTTGTAATTAGGGAAATTTGGAGAATAAGGAAGAACACCACCTCCTTTACAAAACTAGTTCAAAACAATCAAGATTTGTCACACCTGATATTGAAAATAAAATATCTTACTAATATAAAAATAGGTAATAATTAATAATTAATTTTAAAAAATTTTAAGTATATGAATAAGGTTTTAAAATTAGTTATTAATATATTTATTTTTGTTATATTTGGGGTTACAGTGTGATCAACTAAGTAGGAATTCAGTGTAGAGGTTTCTTTGTCTCATTTTCTATACCATGAGAAAAGTTTGATATTGTACACTACATATTATTTTATATAGTGTATTCACTACATTATTGTTTTAAGAAATGGGAATATATTACATTTAATGATATTTTAATGTCAATTTCATGATCTTCCTCGCAATCTCGTTTGATTCTTAAATTACCAATACTATATGGGTTTTATTGATCAAATTTCCAATTCACTGGATCATAGTCTTTTTCACATGAATATAATATTAATTATTTAATTTATCCAAGAAATGACTTATTTTATATGGTATTTCAAATTTTTATTTGGGGAAAATAATCATCATTAACAATAAAATAATCTTTGATAATGTTTTTTGAAAATAAAATTATATCATTGGTGAGAATAAATCCCATTCTTACCAATGAATCTTTCCTTCCATGTATAGTTTTTTTTCTTATCAATTTTTTATTCTTTAATGAAATAAAAATATATTTTTAGTTTTACATTATCTAGTTTATTAAATTTAATACTTTCAATGTTTAGGTGATGTGTATTTTCATTAAAATGTAATAAAAATGATAATAATGTCATTTCGTTTAATTATTTACCTATTTGAATTTTGTTTCTTTATTTTTTGTTTCTTTTCAAGGATAAATTTTTTGGAAATATTTACAATAAGGTTGGAAAACTATTCTAATTTCCTTCATTTTTTTTGAAAGTAAATTTCACTTTATCTTTTATAACATGTTTAAAATGTTCTTGGAAATTTTTTTCATTTTCAATTCTATTTTTCCTCCGAGGTTCATTTATAATTAAGTGATACTTTGATAATCCTATATATGTTATTATGATATTAATTATTTTAAAAATGGCATTTTTTATATCCTATGATTTCTGAGGTTTGTGTTAAGTAATTTTTTTTGAAAATTTTAAGAAAACCATTCCCTTTTTTTATTAGTTCCTTATGAAATAATGATGATTGATTTTAAGTGGTAGAAATATGTATGGATAATGATGGGTGTGGTTATATATCACCATCCAATTGATTAGTTTACATTTATATTTCATGAGATATCCATTAATGTACTTAATGAGTTTGTTCACATAGGCATGTGAATAATTAGTTTTCTCCCATTTTCAGGCATGAACATAATGAGTTTATTCATATTGCTTGGGAATAATGAGTTTACTCATAGGGTATTTCCTATTATTATGTTCATGTCATATTCTCTAGTTGTTTATCATGTTTTTCCCATTTAAATGTTTCTTATCATGTGATTCCGTATTTTCAATATGTATTTAATTTTCAGAATATTCCATGTTTTCATGTTACACATTATTTTTAAAGTATCTCACACTCTTATATCAAGTTCACTTATTTTATGATTATTAAGATTTATTTTGAGCCATATTATAACTTTTATATTTCTTATTGATATTTTTATGAACTTATTTTAATCTATCATGTTTTATCACTATCAAATATGGAATCATGATCTTTTAATAATATCATTGAAATATCAATAAGGAACACTATGATATATTTTTAACTTATTGTGGTTCTGATCTCACCCCATTATTATATTTCCATCCTCCAGTTTTTGACGATGATTATATCATGGGATATGTTTAGAAATGGTTCTATAGGATCTTGATTTTTTTTGTAATACTTTCATGTGTTGTAAAATAAGATTTTTATATAGATAATCTCTAAGACACTAAACCTTTAGGTCCTAAGGTTATCTAGCATTATGTGAGATGTTTTATCAAAATAATTAAATTAATGAATTATTTGTGTTAGCATCATCTTGGGTTTCTATAGTTGGTATCAGAGTAGGTTTTAGTTATTTTTGGAGTTTAGTTTAGTTATTTTTTGGATTATTTTAGATATTTTTTTGAAATACCTAGGATAAGTAGTAGGTACAAGCCAAAGCATTGTATAACATCATAATATTTTGGTAATATATATATTTTGTTGTTATAATAGATATAACATTGATGTATGGGTGATATAGGTGGATGCATGTTCTAAAATATATATACCTAGTGGTAATAACCTTAAAAAGGTAATGTTTGGTATTAACTCAATTGTCACATGGTTCATGAAAAAGAGGCCTAATTGCACACTTATTTTGAAACTACTATATGATATGATTTGGTTAATTTATATTCTATTTATGAACCATTATTAGGTATTATTATATTTCTATATTAGGAACCCAATGGTAAAATAACCATGGATAACCTAAATTGAAGAAAATATATTTATAAGTTTGGTTATATACATCATTTATGAGTTATTTCATATATGATCATAGTTTTTCCTTAGTAAATTTATTAAATTAAGGTAAAAACATTATGTTATTTTAATTAATGGATAGAGAAAGTAGAAATCAAGTTAACTATGGATTCCATGTGATATGTGGTGATTGTACCAATGAAAAACCTAATGGGATAAGAGATGGTGTGAGAAATCTTGGGATTATCCCGAAATTGGTATAAAGGATTATTATAAAAAACATAAACACATTTGAGTTACAATTATATAAAAGAATAGAGGGATGAAGTCTAATGAAGGTTCTCTTGATGAAATGATGATGATAAGAAGATTAAACTTCCTACATGTAGAAAATGTGTGAGGAAGTACCCAAGGGAATATCTCAAAGGAAAAAATTACAATTTTCATGCGTACAAGGATTGGACATCATGCTTGTGATTTTCAAAGAAATTTATATTTTTTGGCCAATATAGTGGAATGTATAAAAGTCCCAACTAATACACCATCCACACTTCAATGTTCCAATTGATTGGAGTTTGCGTATTGTGAAAATCGATTCCATAAACCTAGAATATTAAGGATAATACGAATTAACGACCTCCTCAATGAAGAGGAAAACTGTAATACTAAAATTTAGTAATGAAACCAAATGGTAAAAGATACACCCACCATCCACATTATATTTTTGGGTATTGTAATATATTCTATCCACCCTAGTAATTCTATGATGTTTTCTAAGAATATTAAATCCCCACCTTGATGATTCAACTATCAAATAAGTATTCTAGTTGTATGAATATTTTATCCTATGTAAATGTTTTTGAAAATATATTTACTTAAAATATAATTATTCTATATTTGGATATATTTAATCTAATTTCATAATTTTATGGTTCACCCCTCTTAAAATATATATAATTTTTAATAAGGAGATCACAATTCATATCAACCAATGATAGATTATAAAATAAAAGGATGATTATGAACACCATTTAGAGGTATATTATATAATGTTGTTTCTGATACTGAATAAATATATATAATTTTCAAAAATGGTTGTAAGAAACTCATTATTATGGTTAAGACTTCTCGGAGAAGAAACGAATGTTTACAGGTTTCTAAGGCTGATATGACTATTGAAATTAAACCCTAATTAATGTTTACAATTTTTATACTAATATATATTTCCATTTGTATGTTATAATAAAAACAGAGGAGATAAATTTTATTTAAGGTGGGAGAATGTAAAACCTTGAGATTTTGTAATATATTTATTTCTAAATTTATACTAGGTTTGATTTCTTGCTCCACATAGAAAACACAACTAAAATGATCCATGATATATTATTTGAATATCATTATGAATATTTTAGAATAATTAAACATATAGTAGATAAAAATATTATAATTAATTAGAAATTCATACAAACTCAGATTAATAACACTTACCTTTTTAAAATGGTATTTTTCAATAAAAGATTTTTTATTTATATATTGTATTTTCATCTAAAAGCTAAATTTATAAATATAATAGTTTTAATTTTGTAATTAGATTTTAATTTTTAAATTTATCACATCTAAATTATACCAAGATGAATTTTTTATATTTTTCAAAAATAAAATTTTAAATTGAATAGTTAAAAATAAACTGTTTTACTAAAATCATTATATTTATAACAATATCAAAATAGAAGTATAAATTAAAAGATTATAATTTCTTTTATCATATATATCTTTACAGAGTAAAAAAATACATTTAAAAATAATGTTATAAATTTGAAAAACCAGTGTCTAACCTTTTATTAACTTAAGTAATATTTTCGTATAAAAGAAATTTTTTTTGGTATTTATTTTTAATTATATATTATTTTTGGTAAAATAAGGGTTTTTATTTATTTTAATGAAAAAAATATTATTTGTTTTATATTAAACCAATTTATATCCAAAAAATTAAAGAAATGGATCTTGTTTCTACACAAATAAAGTTTAAACTTGAAAGTCTACTTTTCAAAAAAAAACATTTTTGCACATTACACGCGATAATGTAAAAATTAATGTTTCTAACACATAAAAAATTTATCAAAGTAATGGATTTACTGTTTATAATTCATCGTTCTAAATTATATAGAAAGGGAAATTTCTTGTGGATTAATTAAAACTAAATTTATTAGGTAAAATTTAGTAAGCACAATAAAACCAAAAAAAGTAAAATTGAAAATATTATGATTTGAGGACTTGAAAACATGTTTAAAACATCTTTAAAAATGAATAGTTGAGTTATTATCGACCATATATCATCCCTAACTCCATAATTTTACATTTTTATGTCTTCATGACATGTGAAACATGAAGCCTTTTAATATTAAGTTATATTTTTTACAAAAAATCCATTCTCACCACATATAAAAGGGTTCTCTCACTACCCCTTAAAAACCAATCTTTAAATTTTGTTTCATTGTGAAACTATGATTTTATTAGTTACACTTGAATAATTTTCATTTTTCTTTATCATATGGTAATAATAATTTATCCTAATACATTTCTATCCAAGTAATCCTCCAAGGTAAACACAATGATTTTGACAAGAGTACTATTTTTTTCTTACTTCTTTCCCACTCTATCATACTTTCCCAAATATAATTTTATAATTAATTTATAAAATTATTAGTTTTTATTTTATAATTAACATTTTTTTTATAATGGACACAATATTAACCACATTTAAAATTTTTTATTAATAAAAAATTGGCATTCGTGCGTTGTGCGTACCGCCACCTCTACGAAGCGATGATTTCAATTTTTTCACCTCCAGCTATATTTTATAATTATTAAAGTTAAATTGAGGAAGAATTGTAAAAAATATAATATAATTATGATTATTTTGAAAAAAATTATAATCCACCTTTTCCCCTCTCAATCTTTATAAATAGAAAACGTTGATTATGTATTGTGCAAGCTACAACATCCACGAAGTTATATATCTCATTCTTCATCTAGTTTATTTCAAATTTATTGAACCCAATAAAAATACAGTACATCATGTTGAAATATCTAAATTAAATCATTATTACCATGAAATAATAACATTATGCAAAAATACACCACTTTCATAATCATAATCATCCATTAATTATGGTATGTTTACGTTTGGGTTGGCCAAACCACCTACTTAAAAAATTAAATTAAATACTTTTATAGATGAATATGAGAACATAATAACTGATTTAATATGATATAATAAATTAAAAATGAATTTATTTTTATTATGTAATGGTTACATTAATATTAAACTCAATAATTATGATATTAAGGTTTGTTCGTTAAAAATAATTGCAACATGGTCATCACTAAATTCATATTTTATGACTATAATAAAAAATTACATTGAATGATATTAAAATATTATAAATAATTATAAATAATAAATTCTAGTACATTATATTATTTGGGAATGATGATCTTTGGGAGAAAAATGGATTACAACACAACTTTTAAGAAACTAGTTCAAAACTATCAATACAACGCACACTCGATATTAAAGATAAATAATAACTAACCTATATAAATATAGATAATAATTATAAATTATGTTTATAAAATTTCATGGTTAGGAAAAATTTTCTAAAATAAGATATTAAAATAGTTATATTTGTTATACAGAAGGTTGGAGTTTGATCAACCATGTTGGAAATCATGGTAAGGGTTTGTTTGTATTATTTTTGAAAACCATGAGACATGTTTGATATTGTGCACTATAATTTCAATAAAATGAAGTATTAACTATGGTATTTATTTAAAATATTAAAATATATTACATTTCATGATATTTTAATATTTATTTAATGATCTTCCTATCAAGATCATTTTATTCTTACATTACCAATACCGTAACGGTTTCATCGAATTAATTTATGATTCATTTGATCATAGTATTTATTAATTGAATATTATATTAAATAATTATTTTATCCTAAAAATACTATATTTTATATGGTGCTTCCTATTATTATATATGTAAATTAATTTTCATTATCAAAAACCATTTCTTATATAAACTTTTTTGTCAAATAAAACTATAATGTTGGTTAGAATAACTCTCATTATTACTATTTAATATTTTCTTCCATGTCATGTTTTTCCCTCTAAAAAGTGTTTTATTTTATAGAATAAAAATATATATTTTTCATTTCCTTTATATATTTTATGAAATTGAATCCTTTAAACATTTCTATGAAGTTGGATTTTTAAAGATTCTCAAAATCTTAATAAAATCAAGTATTTTCATTATCTAACAAATTGGATTTATTAAAATTATTTTTTTGTATATTCAAGGATTATTTATTTTTATATATTTATAATATGTTTTTTATATGTATTATCATTCTTTCCATGATTTTTTTGAATGTAATTTTTACATCATCTTTTATAAAATCGTTTGAAATGTTTTCTGGAAGGTTTTTTATTTTCACATTTATTTTTCAACCAAGATTTATCTATTATGAAGTGATGATTTGATAATAATTTATATTATATTATGATATGATTGATTTTAGAAAATGATATTTTTCATAACCTATGATTTATTGAGTTCATGTTAGGTGATATTATTGAAAAGTTTAGGAAACGAATTCTCTTATTTCATAGATTCTTTAAGATATGATGATGATTAATTTTAAGTGACCCAATATGTATGGATGATGATGGGTGGGGTCCTATATATAAATAGAACAATTTTTTTATATTTAAATTTCATGAGATTGAATGAAATGTACTTAATGAATTTTTTCACAAAGGTGTGAGAAAAATGGGTTTGCTCACACTTTTAGGCATATATATAATGATTTTATCTACATATGCATGGGAATAATGAGTTTTCTCATAAGGGTTTTCCTAATATCATTCTTTTTCATCATTTCTAATCTATTTATCAAGTTATTCTGAAATTCCAAGCTTCTTATCATGTTATGGAACATTTACATGATGCCTTTAATTTTCCTGATATTGAATGTTTTCATGTTATGATTTATATTCAATGTATCCTACACTCTTATTTCTTGATAACATATTTTACGATATTGGAGATTTATTTTGAACAATGTAATAAATTTTATGATTCTTTAAGGATAATTTTTATGATCATATGTTTTTTCTATAAATTTTTTATAATTATTATCTATGGTATCATGATCTCTTAATAAGATATTTACCATCTTCCTTATGTTTTACATCATGTTTATAATTTGATGCATTATGATATGTTCTTCCATTAATGGGTCTTTGAGAACACCCCATTTTTATTTTTCCACCCCCAGGTTATAAATAATATTATATCATGTGATATATATAGAAAATGGTCTAGAGGAGAAAAATTATAGATTAATTTTTGTAGATGATTTAAAATATTATGTTTATATATATAATCTTCAAGATGCTAAAACATTAGGTCCTTGGGTTGTGTGACAATTTGTATGATGTATTATCTAAATCCTGAAATTATTTTATTATTAAAGTAATGTTTATCTTGGGTCTCAATAGTTGGTATCAGGGGAGAGACTAATTAATTATGGATTTTATTTTAGTTATTTTTTAGATTTTTTTAATGAAAATTGGTAAAAAAACCTAGGATAATTTTAATGAATATGTCAATGTATAAGAAAAAATCTAGAAGTTCTGGCAATTTAGAAAATTTTGGGTCCTCCTGGAAAATAAATTCCTTTTCTAGATATAACATGTTGATTTAGGCTTAGGAATAGATATAACTAGGGGTAATAAAAATAAAAATAGTGTTATGGGTATTAACTCAATTTTCACCAAGTGAATAAAAAAGAGGCCTAATTATGCCCTTGGTTTAACACTTCAAGTGGATATTTGTTTGTTAATTCGAATTCTCATTATAAAGCATTATGAGGGATTTGATTTTTTTATTAGAGAACCTAATATAAAATTACCATGTATAACCTATATTTAATAATAGATATTTATAAGTTTGGTTTTTCACATAAATTATAAATTATTTCATCCTTGATAATAGTTTTACATTAGTAAAATTATTATCTTATTCCCCCAAACATCATTTTATTTGAATTAATTGATTGAGAAATGTAAAATCAAGTGAACAATTGTTTCTATGGAAAACATGGGGATAGTCCCAACAAACAACCAAATGGGACATGGGATAGAGTGAGACATAATAGGATTATTCAAAACCTATTATCAAGAATTATTAATAACAAAAAGATATCATTTGATTTCCAAAACACACAAAATATGATAAAGATGTAATCTTATGGAAGTTCACATGTTGAAGATGATGAATGAAAGAAAAATAAACTTCCGACATGTTAAAAGTATGGGGAGAATCACCCAAAGGAATGTATCGAAGGAATAAGAAATTTTTTCATCTATATAAGGATTTAAAATCAAGATCATGATTGTCAAAGAGAGATAAAGATGTTGGAAAATATAATGTAAAGAATAAAAGGAAAAACTGACACACCATCCACACTTTAATGATTTAAATACAACGAGTTTGGGTATTATAAAAATTGATTCCATAAACCTAGACTATCAAGGATAATAATAATAAATGTCCTACTCAAACAATGGAAAACATAGTATTGAAAATTGTTTATAAAAATAAATGGTAAAATGAAAAATCACATTCCACTTCAGATTTTTGGGTATTAGAATCTATTATATCCACCATAGTAAACCTATGAAGTTTTATATGAATATTAAATCATCACAATGATGATTCATGTAATTTTTTCTAGTTACATGAATATTTTTTCCCATGTCATTTTTTTGAAATTTTTTATCTTGACACTCTTATTATTATTCTTTTAGATAAATTTAATTTGATTTTGGAATTTGTGGTTCTCTGCACTTAGAGGATTTTTTTTGGAATAAAGATATCACATTTCACAATAACTAATGATATTATATCAATGAAAGGATTTCTATAGACACCCATTATAAGAAAATTATATAATTTGGTTCTTGATACCAAATAATGATATACTAGTGGATCAAATGGTTGGAGAAAAACTATATATTAGGGTTAAGATTATTTTGAGAAGAAAAATATGTTTCAAATTTGGTAAGTTGAAAATCACATAAAAATTTTATCCTAAGTCATGTTTAAAATTTAAATAACCTTATCTATTTACTTTTCTAATTTATAATTAAAATTGTGAAAATGAAATTTATTTAATTGGGGAGAAAGTAACACCCTGAGATTTTGGAATATTTTTTTTATAAATTACTACTATGTTCTATAGCTTTCTCCACACATAAAACCAAACTAAATTGATCTAAAAAATATTAGATTAATATTATTAATAAAATTTATGAATAATAAAACCTATAGTAAATAAAAAAACTAATCAATTATAAAATCATATAAAATAAGAGCAAAAACACTTAATGTTTTAAAAGTGTATTTTTCAATAAAAGAATATTTTCTTTAAATATTTTATTTTCAAATAAATTATAAATTTATAAATTTTAGAATTTTAATTTTATTAAATTAATGTAATTCATTAATTAATAAAATCAAAATTTTCATAATATATATTTTTTTTGATTTTTCTAAAAGAATTGATTTTTAGGAGAATGATTAAAAATATTGTTTTTACTAATATCGTTATGTTTATGTTTATATCAAGAAGTATAACATTAAAAGTTGTTGAAAATATTTCATGATTAATAATGTTTTTAATTATTTATACTCTAAATTTAAAAAATAATATTAAGAATTTAGAAAACATTTGTTTAACAAATTATAAACTTAAGTAATATTTTTCAATAAAAGAAACCACCTTTAGTATTTCATTTTAATTAATTATTAATTTTGATAAAATTAGTTTTTATCTTAAATTAAAAGATAAATAAATTTTATTTGACTATAAAACACAAATTTATATAATTTAAATCAAATATATGGATAATTTTACCTTATAAATATGTTATGATTAAAAATACACTTTTTCTAAAAAAAGATTTTTATTCGTTACATGTGTTAATGTTAAAATTAATTTTTATCAAACATATAAATTTTATCTAACAAAATTTGTTTCATATATTTAATTAGTATCTAAAAAATATTTAATAAGGTTTATTTTATTTATAGGAATTAAAAGTAAATTACTTAGGTAAAAATTATTTACCACATAAAAACTAAAAAAAGGCAAAAGTGAAAATATTAAGAGTAAAGGGATTAAAAAATGATTAAAAGATGATTGAAAAAGAATGGTTTAGGTACTATCAACCTTATTTCATCGCAAAATAAATTATTTTACATTTAGGATTGTTATTTATATTTGAAATATGTTATCCCTTTATATTTAGTTGAAATATTTTAAAAAATGCCACTCTCACAACTTATAAAAGGGGCCGCTCACCACCTCTTCCTAAAAACTCCCAAAATTTGGTTTCCTATTGAAACTGTACCCTTATTCATTCAAATATAATAATATTCCTTTTACTAAATCATCTAGTCATAGTAAATTATTGTAATACATTCCTTTTCGAGGAATACTCTTAGGAAAATGCACAGATTTCATTGTGAGTACTCTTTTTTAAAACATATGTCTCATTATTTACTAGTTAACCAAATATAATAATGTAATTAATATATAATGAAATATTTTTTGTTTTTATACATTAATTTTTATGGATAACCAAATAAATAATAACCAGCTACCACCATTAAAAATAAGAAAAACAAAATCATTATTGATTTGTTGTATGGACTACCTTTTTCATGAAGCGAAAACATCATAATTCTCTTCATCACCAATCTTATCTGATTATAAACATGAAATTGGGGAATAAATGTGAAACATGCAGTATAATTATTATTATTATGATACAATTTTTAACCCACTATATTTCCTTATCAGTCTTCAAAAAATAAAAACATTAACCATGCGTTGTGCGTACTACTGCCTCCACGAAGTAACAAATCTCATTTTTCATGTAGTTTCAATATTATTTATTATAAATTATTCATATAGGATTAAAAACCTTATAATTTTATAAATAATATCATTATTTTTATATAATAATGATATTATTCCAAAATAAACCACTTTAATAGTCATAATCGTCCAGTAATTATGTCATGTTCATTTTTTGGTCAGTTTAACCCCCTATTTAAAAAAAATTATAAAATAATATAATATAGCACTATGAGAACTTAATTATTGATGATATATGATATAAATATGTAAATAATGATTTTATTTTGTTTTTAAAATGTTAACATTAATATTAAAATCATTAATTTAGATACCAATTTTAGGTCATTAAAAATAACTAAAACATGCTAATTTCTACATTCATATTTTACAATTTGAAGACAAAAACCATAGAATAAAATTATAATAACATAAATTATTATAATTAATCAATTAAAATACCTTATATTATCTAATAATGATGTAATTTGGGATAATAATTAAGAACAACAATTGTTTTATGAAACTAGTTCAAAACGATCAAGATTACTGAGACATGATATCAAAAATAGATAACAACTAACTATTATAAATATATATAATAATTATAAATTATTTTTATAAAATTTTATTCATATTGATAATGTTTTGAAATAGGTGATTAAGATATTTTTTTGTTAAAAACGAGGTTAGAGTGCGCTCATCTAAGAGGGAATTCAAGGTAAGGGTTTCCTTGTCTCATTTTCAAGTCCATGAGACATATTTGATTCTGTGAACCATATTTATTTTATATGGTATATTCACTTCTCAATTTCTTATCTTATAAAAATATCATAAATTTCATTATATTTTAATGTCAATTTCCTCATATCCCTCTCAATATCCTTCGATTCTTACATTACCTATACTATAAGGGTTTCATCGACTAAATTTATGATTTATTGGGCTATAGACATTCTTATTTTAATATATATTTGATGCTTTATTTAACCCTTCCAATATCCTATTTTATATGTAATTTAATCTTATTAACTTGGAATATTAATTCTCATTATCGATGAATACTTCCTTGTTAATTTTTCTCAAAGATAAAAGTACATCGTTGTTCTGAATAAATCACATTCTTACGATCAAATATTTTCTTCCATGTACATTTTTTCAGATGAAAATTTATTTATTTAAAAAACTTTAAATATGTTTTGTATTTTAATTTCCCTAATTTATTAAACATGTTTATTTCAATTTATCTCCATTTTGGATTGTCCTTTAAATTAACTATAAATATAAGTTAATATATCTCTTTTCATTATTTACCAATTCTGATTTATTAGCATCATTTTTTTATTTTTGAGGATCCTTTATTTGAAACTCTTTATAATAATATTTTCAAAATTCTTTTATTTCCATTTATAAAAGTGGTTTTTATTGTAATTTACACATAATATTTTATTACAATATTTAAAATTATTTTTGAAGACATTTATATTTTTCACTTCAATTTTTCCTCTAAGGTTTCTCTCTCATGAAGTGATGATTTTATCACCATTTATATTTTATTTTGTTATTGTTACATTCCCAATTTGAAATTATTGATATACTATGATTTCTTAGGTTCATTTTATGCGATGGTTTTAAAATTATTAAGAAACTCGTTCCTTTTATCCATGAGTTAATTTAGATTAATGATGACTTATTTTAAGTGGTTGGAATATGAATATAAGATGATTGTAGGGGTCCTATATCTCCCTAAAATAAAATGGTTTTTGTTTACATCTCATTAGATAGTGATGAATGAACATAATTATCTTGTTCAAACATATGTGCATATAATTAATTTTATCACATTTTCATGCATGGACATAATGAGTTTGTTCATATAGGTGTGGTAATAATGAGTTTTCTCATAATGTTTTTCATATTCTTATTGGGATTCCCTATTCTTATGTTTTTTTATTATGTTATGGAAATTTTAATGTTTCTTATCATGTTATTCCCCATTTATATAATACATTTAATTTTTATGAACATATATATGATTTCATTTAATGATATGTTTTTAATGTATTCCTCACTCTTATGGAATGATCAAATATTTTTTGATTATTGACATGTATTTTGATCCATTGCATAAAATTTATATAGCCTTATTGATTAATTAATGATATTATATTTCTCTATAATGTTTTATTATTATATTTTATGGTCTCTTGATCTTTTAATAAGATATTTATCCTCTTCTTCATGTTCTCCATTATGTTTAGAATATGATATATTATGATAATTTTTTACCTTACATATATTTTGAGATCAAATATTTATTTTGTTTACATCCCCTAGGTTATGAAGAAGATTATATCATGTGATATTTATAAAAAAGGGTATAGAGGAGTGAAGTCATGAATTAGTTTTTGAATGTTTTGTAAAATAAGATGTTTTTGTAGCTAATGTCAAAGACACAAATAATTTCAGTCCTCAGGTTGAGTGAATGATTGTGAGATATATTATTTAAACTAGGAAATTAATGTATTTTTAATGTTATTAATAGATCATGTTAATTTATGTTGGTTTTTATGGAAACATCAATGGATGTGGTTGAACTAGCATCAAAGGATGGAATATGATGGCATATTTTTAATCTAGCTTCTCAAAATAAATTAGTTATAAATTCAATAGCCAACTTAACCCCTAATTAAAATTACAAATTAGATATTTCATCATCCATGTGCCATAATATTTCCTTAAATAAATACAAAACAATTATATGGATGGATTCCTCATATAAAATTACTTATCATTTATTTTTTGTAAAAAATGAGATATCTTGGATCTTCATTAGAATAGGTCTTGAAAATTAAGAGAATTTCAACAATAATCACTTGTATATGACAATTCTTCCAATGTAGCTACTCATAAAACCTTTATTTTGATCTTATTTATCCATTTAAATTATTCCTCATGATACTGAAACAATAGATACAATATTAATTCTTCAAAAATTCACTTGGGCTCATTAATAACCCATTTGAATTTTTTATTGATATTACATAACTTTATAATGTTAATGTTATTATCGAAATTAATGATAAAAAATTTGAACTTAAAATGATATTTTTTCTAAACCCATAAATCACCCACACATTCCATTAAGATGTCCTCTTCACCTCCATGAATTTTAGAATCATAGAAAGAGATACTTGTGAGAAAATGAGGACATCACATGATGTTCCTTAATAAAGAGACTTCTGTTTGTCAACTATATGTTTACTTGGGAAAATAATATGTATAATTAATAATAGATTGAAAAATGTTATCAATGATATTCATAAATAACCATTCATGTCACACCAACATTAGAAAACTCATTTGAAATATTTTAAAGATTATCAAATAGTTAAATCATTAAATATATCCATAATGAACTAATTTGAACAAACCCATAAAAAATGTATAGAATAGAACATAAAGATTCCCCCTTTATCTCAAAATATTCTCCCCCTTGATATCATTTTTCAAATTGTTTATAATAAGGACACAAAATTGATTTTTATATATCATTTTTTAATTTTCAAAAATATATTATGAAATTGCACATTCAATATGAAATGAGGATTTAGTAGGTTCAAATTATTTATACTATCACTTATGGGATGAATCCATATCGTTTATTCCACTAAATGTTATAAAAAAATATAGTTATGGGAATAAATATGGGTCACTTTTTTTCTCATAGGTATCACTGATGCTAAGAGTTTTATCTCAATATATTATACTCTTTTCCTATAATCTCTTCTTGAGAATATTTCATTGGATTATTCATTTTGTTTTCATTATAAAATGATTTCCTATATTATTTCATCCCTTGAGATTCTTATTTGTGTGTAATATATTTTTCCACCTCATTTTCTAAGGAAAATTCATTCCTATAAGCTTGAATCATCATTATAATTGAATTTACTTCTATTGGTATGATTTCTATACAATCTTTGGTGCAATGAACAAGCTAATCACACCTTTTACACAATTTTTTTATTGAATATTTGGATCATTATTTGTAGAAAAAATGTCATGAATACTAAATTATTTATGTTTAAACAATTTTATTCCTTTAAATTCAGTCATAATATTTACTTTATCTATATTATTTTCTATATCCAACTAATCTAGAAGGATAAATAGTAATTATTTCATGATCTTCTCAGCTTACTTGGGTTTCTCAGATGTACCTTTTGAAATATCAATATTACCTGAATCATTTTTATTAGATTTTAAATTTTATTCCCTTTTACAACATAGAGAATAATTCTTTCCACCATATCCATAAAATAATCATCTATGCATCTTTCTTGTCCACACCTACCACATACTTCTTCTAAACATCCAAATCTATTTTGGTTAGATATATTTATTGAAGATCAGGTTAAAAATTGTAGATTTTTTGAATTTTTCCTCAAATAATCCTAAATACCCCCTTAGTTCTTTCATAATATTAGGAAATAAAATATTATACCAATGATAGTTTGTTTTATATCCATACAATCCAAAAAACCAACAATAACCCCTGAATTGTGATCTTCCACCTTTATCCAACATCTATACATATTTTTTTACACTTCCTTTATTTAATTTTAACCTTCTTTTTTAAAGGTATATGCTTTATTTTTGAAATATTATTCTATTCCAATACGTGGAGGATAATTATTCATATTTATTGTTCTAATAAAGTCCAGAATCATATTTTTCATATTCACTATTAAAAATTCCATATTTATTTTGAGATAGATTAGGTGCAGTTTTTTTATATAATATTAGATTATATCTCATTATTAATTAGTAAATAATTTCCTTTAAACTCAACTGACTTGATGAAGTATTCTATGATATTAGTCAGCCCAGTTTTTATCCGTACACATTGATTTTGTCTCATCCATCTCTTCCACTTTTTGATCAAGTCTCTTCTCTAGATCAATTATGATCTTCTTAATCTCAGTATATTTCTATCTATTATTTTTATACTCATTAAAAAAATCACTTAATTAACTTCATAATAATCTTTCCAATATCCTTCTCCAATTTCCTTTTTATTTAGTTATTTTTATATTTTATGCAAGACAACCTTTTAGATTCTATTTCTGTATCCATTCATGTTTTTTCTTTATTCTCTCTCAACGTCACTACATGAGGAATTAAATCCCTTTTCTACATTATAAAAAAATATACCACATAATCTAAAGAGATATTCGATGATGAATTAAATTTCTCATTATTTCCCATATTTTTTCTTTTCCTATATAAGGAATGAGTCATTATCTTCTTATTATTTTTCAGTTTTCAAGGTTTCTCATCTTCCTCATTAGATTTATATTTTGTAGAATTTTTCTTAAGAAATTCATGGGAATAGTGTCTAAATTCAAAAATAATATTGAACTTTTTTTTTCTATTACCCCACTCCTTACACCATTTTGAATTGACGTAAAATATGGTCAATAATTTCACTATGATATTTATATTCCTTAATATCCAAATCACTGTATTTCATAACCAATTATTCATTGACTTTTAGTTTTCACATATATTCAAGGGAAATTTCACATTTTGATTTTTCAAGGGCCAGTGCCTTTCTCATCTCACAATAAATGGGAAAATTATGTCATTTAGCAACTTTCAGATCTTCTACATCTTCAAATATTGATATTTTTATATAAATTCAATCTAGAAAATTTCACATAAGATTTTTGGTAGTGATAGAGTCATCGAACTTCTTACCAAACCCTCATCTTTTGATAAATATCTCATTCAACCATGGGAAAATGTCATCAATATTTTCATTATCATAAATTTTTATGTCCCCAAACCTTCTCCTCCTAACATAAAGTTTGGTTTATTTGACTTTGAAATTACCTTCATAGCAATATATAAATTTATACCAAATCTCCTAATAAGACTAGAGACTCATGAAATTGGTATATAATTACAATGATATAGAATTAAATATATCATTTTGATTTTTTATATATTACTCCATATGTGTATTATCAACTTGAGTCACTTCCTAATCATTAGAAATATGTGTAAAACACACCATTGCATCATCCCTCACTTATAAGCTATGCAATATGAGGTAAAGATGCATCATATTCCTCTTGATAAGATAATTATTTCCATAAAAATTTGTAACACTCCTAATTTTCATTGATTAAGATAGTATATTTCTCATAAATTTCCTTTGGATATTTTGAGATAACCTTTGTACTAATACCACTTTTATTGCACTAAGCACAATTGACCACTAATGGGGGGAATCAGTAGTTTACTTCAACAAATTTTTTGATTTTTAATTTAACATCATGAACTTGTTAAGGATATCAATCCTCATAATAATATGTCATATACTCACATCATATACAATAATAATAAAATAGATACCATCACATAGTATTTATAAGGTTCATTAAAACCCTACTCCTTATCATAGTTGTTTAGACACTACAATCTAAAGAATCAAAACTATAGTTTTTATATCAATTACTGTGGTATCTATAATAACAAATTATAGTGATTGGTTATAGTCCCAAATTATTTGAATTTGTTATAAACTATTCAAATTCCCCAATAGTAAAACATCCAGTTGTGTTTGGTTCTACACCCCAACCTCTAACTCTTCTTCCACTACTGGTTATATAACCCATCTTCATTATATTATCTTTTGATTTGTTATACACCCAAATAAAAATCCTTCCAATAATGGGATATATTCCCCAATCCCAATATCCTTTTATTTTAATCCATTTTATAGAAATATCTATATTTTCATCAGGTTGTTTCATCACCTCTTTGTATATTGACCTCCCTCCACCATGAGACTGCATCAATAGGCCTTTCTTATATATAATATTCATGAAAATAAATTTATTATTGAAAAGGACTATTATTCATGAAGCATCCTATAGACCTTGAATGATTTGGGTCTCCTCAGTTCATTGAATACTCAGGTATGAAGTCTTCTTATCCAAAAAAATATTTATCCAAATTATGAATCTTTTGTCTCCTTGATAATTTGATGTATTGGTTCTCAACATCTTTTCTCAATTATCACACATCAAATTAACTTCATGATAACATGGTATATGATATTGGTGAACTCAAATAACATATCAATATATTGAAATTATTATTTAAAATTATTGAGTTAATTGGTATTTATGAAGTTTTTATGTATCAATATTTCATAAAAATGAGAAAAGCACCTCTACCTCACAGATGTACCATGCATTATGTACCTATTTCTCAACCACTAGGTAGGTGGCCTACACATACACCTAGAGAACCTTGTAACTATCCTAGAACTATAGTTGAACACATTAGATATATTGTTTCTATCTAAACTCTAATTTATAAGTAAAATTCCTATTCTTTTTTTATCTTACCATAATATAGGTGCTATGTTCCATCCAACGTCATTATTAGAACACTATTCCTCTTACACTATATAAAAATAAACAAGAATGAAACCCCAAATTATCCATGTACTTCAACAACTACATGATACTCAAATGAATTATGCTATAATATTTAAATCTCTTATCAAAGTTATTAACTACTGATAAAGTGATTTAGGTGTGTATATATTGGATACTATAAAAAATACTATTGGTAAAATATCCTCAAAATAAAGGTTATCTGTTCATTCTCACAGAAATCTGAGAATAATTATTCCTCTTTTTATGTATTTCATTACTGTGCACTCTCCTGAAGAACATAAATTCACCATAGACAAAACTGACAACACTATATGATGCATATAATTCTTCAATTTCTGACTGTGCTGCATCGCAGACTACTTCATTGGAAAATAACATGAAGAAAATATTTAGAGTCTCCATGGTCCCCATTAATGTGTTTATTTTTGAATTCTAGGATCTAGTTGTACTCAAATAGTCTATCTCTCCCTACATGGTTTGGTTACTTCTCATTCAAAACCATATTTCGAAAAACCCTACCAAGAGGCAATGGTGATGACTTCAAACAACATTTTTTCGATTAAATATGAATGAAACCACTTAAATTTTTTATATATTTTAATACATAAACAAAGGATGTATGTGGGCTATTCCACATTAGACTATTCAATGGTCATGATGTTCTTTATTACTCAAACCACTCCCCATGGATATATTGAAATCCATATGGGTGATAGTGCTCACCTAAGGACTCATGTTTTCCCTACAGATGGTGCTCTGCCCTTATTATTTCCCTCCTTTACCACTTGGGATGGCTAGGTGTGGTCAAGATAGTTCTAGTGGACAGTATAGTGGTTGTGGTTGAATTGGAATTCACTACTAAACTATATTAGACTATTTTTTAAGATGAATTTTCAAAATTACTTATTTCGAAATTCAACAGCCAATATAACTCCTTAACCAAAATTTAAACTCCAATATTTCATCATGCATGTTTAATTATATTTAATTGTATATATATATAATAAACACATGTCTGGATTCCTCTTGTGTAAATATCATTTTCATCATTTTTAAACAATGTTCTATATCTGAACATCACTAGAATAACTCTTGATCATTATGATCAGTTAAATAATAATCACATATATTTACTAATTCAACTAAAGTATATTCTTATCAAACATTCATTTCAGTAGTATTTATCCATTGACATTCTTCCTCTTGAATCGAAAATAAATACAAAATTCATTCTCCAACCATTTACTTGAGATATTTATATTGTAAATATTTTAATATTACTAGGAATTATAAAAATTTTATAATCCAATTTCTATAATGTAAACTATTTACATAATCTCTATATCACACTATTAAACATTATTTAAACCCTGAAAAATCTACCCATAAGTTTTTTTGTGATGTCATGTAAATACTATCTTAAATAAGAAACAATGTAATTTGAATAACTAAAATCAATACTTTATGAAAAAAATAATTTTAAATATAAAATCCTTTATATTTTGGACATATTTATTAATTTTATGAATTATTTATAAATTACCAATATAATATATTAATAGAAACATTATTTCAAAGTTACAAGAATTGAATATAATTTAGACAAGGTAAAATACCATTTACTATTATTTATAAACATTTTATTAACCATATATTTTTTTAAAAATATTTATATTAACATTTTAATATTAATGGATTATTTATAATTAATTTTTCAAAAATATTAAAACAACTGACCATTGTAAATTTAGTGTAAATATATATAAGAGAAACTTTTTAAAATTCCATAATAATGTCATAATATATGATTACATTATTTATAATGTTTTTATATTACTATAATCTCTAATGAGTGGTGATCCGAATATTAATTCCTCATATAATTTAATTTCAAGAGGTGAAAACCTATTAAAATTTCATAAAATATGTTCTTTATTTCATAGGGAATGAAGAATTTTTATTTAGAGAGGTGGAAGGATTTAATATCACTTATGGGTTTTAGGGTTTCATTATATGGATAAATAGAGAGAAAGAAAACCCATAAAAGTTCCCAATCTATCCTTGAAAGATTAAAATTTTAATATTAATGAAAAACACAAATATAAATACATTAATAAAAAAATGTACTTCTTCAATATCTGATAGAGTACACTTGATGGAGACCACTTGATATGTAGAAAAATTCTACTACTTATGAGAGTATTATACTATCCAAAGGATCCCAAAATGTTTCGAGAGGACACCTAAATGGATATGGGGTTCTATAACCTTCACATGGTAATGTAATTTTTTATGGGAGGAAAATAGCATGTTGAGGCATGAATATAATCAATCATATCCAATAGGAGGGATATCTTCGCTTTATATACCCATCCATAACCTATTTAATTTAAAGAAACATGTTTTCCATTTTCAATATATCAGTATATTCAACGTATAAACATATGTTTATACCAGTTAGAATTATTCATTTAACTCATTCAATGAATACAACCCATTTAATCCATTAATAATTTATTCGATTTAAGTCATTCATAATGGATTATATCCTATTAAACCACATGGGAATATTCCTACACCCAAAACTATAGATATGTTTTAGTGAACATCAAAAAGCATCCTATATAGATTTTTTTTATTTAAGATATTTTTTGGTGCTATGTCTAAAAGATTATAATGTTTAAATAGATTAATTTCTATTTTATAATTCTGAATATTTTCATATACCACAACATTTGATTTACATTAAATAATAATATATTAGTTTCATAAATCGTACATTTTTTCATGGATTTGGTATTAAAGAATCATTACATTGGTAAACATATAAAAGCTTTATTTTATTTTATTTAAAGATGAATATATTTATTTTTTAAAATATAAATATAGATAACTCTAAAAATTATAATTCACTTTAAATTAGATAAATTCAAGATTAAAAACCATTTGACTAATCAACCCTCTTATATTTTCTCACTATTATATGAAACATTATTTCATTCTCGTAAACATTTATTTTCTATGATATTTTTATTCATAATAAAAATTAGTAAACATTAACATGGATCATACCCAATAATACTATATATAATTAGGTATATTCATGATACAACATAACTGAGCTCCTCATATACTATTTTTATAACCCATAATACTAGTTATATGTGTTTAAACAAGATTATATTTCTAAAAGAAAAATAAAATGAATTATATTTCAATGGTATCAAAATTTTATACATGTGTATAACCCAAAAAATTATTGGTTTCATTATCATCAATAAAATATTAAGATATATTATGTTAAAAAATTAAGAGATAAATTAATTGTTATATGTATATTTAGTAAAAATTAAAGAATGAAAATTATGAGAATTTGTGTTTGGATGTGAAAAATAATATTTTAATTTTTTTATAAATTTTTGTTTGAGGATTACCAAAACACTATCATAATTTAATGAGTATGAAAAGATAAAAGAGACAATTTATAATACCTAAAATGGTTTTCTTTTAGAGTAGTAAATGGTGTAATATCACCCCCAACTAAATTGGTTAGATAATAATGGCCATATACTGGAGGTTAGATGATCAAATCTTATAGTTACATGTAATGAAGAAGTGAGTGAACTATAATCTATAATAAAATTTTTATTGTATGAGTATATTCCATTATTATGCTTGGGTTGACATTAGATGGACACTAAAAAACATATATGAATCTTATAAAAATGTATATGGGTAAAAATATAATTTTAAAATAGATTATAGAAGAAAATTAAAGGAGTTTGGAAAATTTTATAAACCATATACGTAAGATTACATGAACTTATGTTTTTTTATCTTCCTTGTAATAATAAAAAATTAAATATCGAAACCCAATAGACCCTGAGAGGTGGGAGGGTTGAATTAGGATAATAATAGATTTAAAATTATCTTCCCTTCTCTTTTTTATAATCTTATTCCCCTGTTAGAAGGTATTATTATTACACATACATCTTATATTCTCACTGAACTCAATCAAATAAAAATCACATATATAGTATTTAATATGAAAGTAACGTACATATTTTACTTGGTTCAATCGAATTGGGCCATATCCAAGGAGCATACAATCAATATTACGTCGGTGTAAAAAATACATTATAATTCACTATTTTCGTGGATATAATATTTAACTATGTAAACTACTCATAAAGGATAAATTAGTGTATGTTTTTTAGGGATAAGAATATATCCTCACAAGTCTCACGACCTAAATAATGGGTTTGGTAATATCCCTTCACACCAAGGGTCCATCCTTATACTTCTCCTCTACACAAAACTATAGTATAGGTATTGGTTTATAGAGTTATATATATTATTTTCAATTTATTGACATATATGTCACTTAAAGTTGTATACAATAAATATACATCATAAATTCTAGATTTATATGCTTTAGTAAATTCCATGTTCTTATCCCAATACCAATACATGATATGATCTTCAATATATCTTCATTATGGAGACAAAAATAATTCAAATCAATAGTAAAAAGACTAAATAATAATTATAGTAACAGAATTAAACATAAAAATACAATCTTTCTAACTTTAGTGAGATAGAGTCTTACAAGATATTTCATAAAAATTACATTTCCAAATACACAAAAAAATCTCCACTTCATCACTAATAAGAAAAATATTTATCAATATGAACAACACTATTCTCCTTAAACTAATCTTTAGTACAATTCATTTCAATAATTTTTTGTCTTTATCTTATATAACTAATAAGGCTTATATTTCTTATAACCTATATCCAATATAAAAACACATATTTCCTTATTATTATTTCTTCTCAATATTTCCTCTATTTCCTCTCTTTTTATTTGTAAAATTACTTACAACATATTATTATATATATCTCAGAACAATTGGAATTTAATATCTAAAATTCAAATCAATGTTAACTTCCAACTTCTCTCAATTCAATTTCAATATTTGGATCTTCTTCATTCATATATCTATCATATAATTAAAAAGGGTGGTTTGTTTTGTTCAAATAACTATCAATACTCTAGGATATAACCACATCATCATTTCATTTCATACTATAATGAATTAAAAAATCATAGCATGATGAAATTGTTCCTGACACAAAATTTTTTTATCTTCATTATCTTCTCAACACCAAGATAGGTTATGACACATCCCAAGTCTCCATGATTTGGATATTTTACTAGAACTAAATTTTAATATATACCCACTTTTTTTAAGATTTAGTACCTCACAACATGAGATTTTTAGCTCAATAAAAAAATAAATTTTCAATGATTCATTCACATTATGACCAACTATGTTGCAAAATAACTACATTCACTCATGTTTCATTGAAAAAGTTCCCAATTTTATTCATGGTGCATCATTGACTTCTCATTGTAGCTTGTCAATATATATATTTTCAATAATATTATTTTAATTCCTTCAGAATGATATGTTTATAGTAATGATTATTATAATTATTACATATTTGTGATTTAAAGTTTTAGTTTATATGTCGTGATGCATACCATTCATACAAATTCACCAAATTACTATTTTTAATAATTTAATTTTAAATTTTTGTTCTTCAATATTATTCATGGTGTGACATTGGTTGTTGTAGAATTAACTAATTTTTTTTTGGACATCCAAAATTTCTGGAAATTCTCTCTCTAGTGAAGTTTCACCAGCTTTAAATAACCTCATGTGATGTGAATTTACTTAAATTGTATTCCCCAGAGTGAATCATCATGGTCTATTGAATGGATAATTCACCCATATTTTTCACACTATAAAATATGTAATGCAAAAGAAAACATCATCATTTTACATATTAAAACACCAAATGATTCTTTATAAGATCCACATCTTTCTAAATATTGAATATTAATTAATATTCCCCAATTTAAATATTTCATAATCAGCACATTTATTTATAGATTTATCATGACATATCCTTTCCTCTCTCCTCATGAACTTCCATGACCATCCTCAGAATCTACCTCTTTTTCCAATGCTTTAATCAGAAATAAGTCCTCCTCAAACTTCATGTAAATACATTTGAGATCATTGGTTCCTAAGTTTCCATACTCTTACAAACTTTTCTACATATTTATCATGGTCTTATTCATCATATTAACTACTAATAGTTATTATCATGTATCTAATTGTGACCTACCATTTTTTCTTTCACCAATTATTGTCAATAAATCCAAAATGTACAACCTCTTAATTGCACTATTAAATTCACAATTGATAGAATGATCCCAAAACATATGTGGATTTATCATGAATCTTAAACTCCTTTGTTATAACCCATGTTTAATTATCAACGAGTAAATTATAAATCATTGGATGGATGTTTTCTACCATTAGAAGGTGGAATGAATCGTAAAAATAAAGTTATAACCAAGACACATTAAATATTCATTCAACAAAAAATTTTAAAATTATTAATATCATGTTAGTATTTATTTTAAAAACATTAACTTCCATAAATTATCTTAAGAAACATAATTTTAAGTGTTAATAATGATCATATTTCTCAACATAACATCAAATTTGTTCATTACATCATATTTGATCCTAAAATATTCTAGTTCCATCATAATAAAAATATCTTAATCAATAATGGATCATTCATAAATCATTTTAATTATCATTATTATAATTAATTAATATATTTTCATTATAAAAAATCAAAATTATCTTTTATCTCATCATATCTCTAAATTATCACTAAAATTATTCTAATATCTAAAAATAATAAAGAATAATTTCCATATATTAACCAAATTTTGAAATAATTTTTTTATTAATGTTTTTGGAAGTATGGCTATTTGAAACGGGGAGGAGATATTGTTAGAAATATAAGATAATGATGGAGTTAAAATATAAAGACTTTTAAAAGTGTCATGTTTGTTGAGAATAGAATATATTGTAGGTTTTATGGGGTTTAAAAATTCAGGTCAATGATTGGTGGTGACTAGAGGGGTTTTAGAAATGTTATAGTTTGAGTAAGCCAACATAATGATGCAATATGGATGATGAGTTAATAAATATTGTTTCAGTAGATTATATTGAAGAGATAGTAGTCACTTCACACAAAAATAAGTAAGTTTTACCATAATAGAAGATCAATCTCCATGTGGACGAACTTGTGAAAATATCATGCATATTTAGTTTTCCATTGTGGGAGAGATCATGTCCCAACAAGATTTATCTAGATGTTGTGCTTTCTATAGATGATTAAATTTTTTTTATGAAGGTTGGATTGTGGGAAGGTTCCATGTTACAATATGAGTTCATGAGAATTTTTTGGATTTTTAGTTGCAAATTTTATAGTTGATCACATTGTGATGTAATGGGACACACCTACCTCATATTTGTGATGATTTGGAAAATCACAGTGTACCTTAATGGATCATAAAATGAGATTTTATCAATTTTTGGATCATGGTTTGACATGAAATCTCACAATAACCCATTTTTTACAAAAGAACCAGGTTTCGGTGGAAGTTTTTTATTTAATAATTAGGGTAGTCACACCATGATTAGTGGGATTATAAATCGTTCTAAACATTTGAATAATTTTGAAATTGATATAGATAATATTTGAATTTAGTGGTTTTAATTAGATGATTATTAATGGTTTTGTGGCCTATTCATATGGTGAGAAGTGGAAAATATTAATTGGTAGATTTTGGTGATCCAGTTGAAGAAATAAGTGGTTTATGAAGTAGATAAGAATACTAAAAACATATATATTATTATTAACATATATTGAATTATAGAATATAAAAAAATGTTTGAGAGGAAAATAATTGAAGCAATATTTTTGATATAAGAGATTAATGTATAATGACAACATTCTTGTTATTTTATACTTCAATAATTTTTTTGAATATTCATTCTATGTAAAATTTTGTTTCTTTAGATTGTATTATTTATACCTATGTAGTGGTTAAAAGTATAAGTAGAGTGATTTACCCTACGGTTGGATGTAATCCATTCCTAAACATTGAAATCCTAAATAGTGAATAATTTTTTTATATATTGACACATTATCGATGTAAAATATATCTATCTAAGGCTTATCTTTGAATAATGTAAAATATATATATCATTGTGTTTAAATACATTATAAATATAAATTCCATATGTTTTTATATAGGGTATGGATTTTTTTAGTTTAAATGATTTTGATGGCCTAATGTAAGTTCCAAATTATGTCATGAGTCTTTGGGGGGGGGTCGAGGCTTATACACACCCCAGAGTCCAGCTTTTTGGGAAAAAATGACTAGACATACGGTTAAGAGAAACAATGCAGGATAGTTCACACGATTAACCCTAACCATTTTATGTTTAAAAGTGAGAAGCAGTGGCAATATGGTTTGAGAAAACCATGCATACTGGACCACACTCCCATCCAAGTATCTCAGAAAAATATAGTAGATCCATATTTCATGGTTGGTGCAATGATTCTAAAACCATGTGACCGAACTGTATGAGTAACCTCCTTAAAAAGTGATCTATGAATGGTTGGTATACAGTTTGGTTAACCGTGTGGCCAAACCATGAAACCAAAATATTTTGGTAAAAATTGAAAAATTTCTATTAAAAACTTACAATTTTAACCACTCCTCTCATTTACTACTCTAACAAAAAGAATTATTTGTTTTCCTTCTGTAGAGATATATTAAAGCACTCTCCTAGGTGCATGGATAACTTTATGATCCAATGGCCGATTCTACTTCCGTTTTATATCATTGGATCTATAAAGGTATGTTTTTTTTATCAATTTTCACATTTCTATGTTTGAATTTCTATTGATGTAGTTATTTAGGTGAAGGGTCATATTGTCTATTTCTGGGGTGTTGACCCATTTTTTCATTTTCTCTCAATCCAATACAAATTAAGGGACGATAATGGATGTGTAGAGTACTACAATACTGAATTATGTGGTCTAGTATTTACCACATCAAGTATTTAGTTTTTATAATATGTGATATGTGCTGCACACTGGTTGCACTATGTGTTGCCCCTGAACTGATTCTATTTTAAATTGGTTGTTCTTCTTGGAACCTATTGACTCAATATAACCCAATTAAATTCCATATCTTCCTCCTTAGAGTGATACAACCCTTTGGGTGTTCCTCTTACATGCATAATTGGTTCTTATATTTATATATCCAAAGAACCTATTGGACTGTTTGACATTACTTTTAAATGATTATATCAAAGTGAAAATGGTTTACTGTAGTGGTGTAGCATGACTAAAGTCCTCACCAATTATAATGAATTGAATCGAATCTGATTTGTACAAACATGTCACCCATTGAAATGGAATAATATTCACAACCTTGTTATTACTAATTATTAAATAATTATGAAGTTTTCAATAGATCGCATTAAAGACAAAGTTTATTGATAACTAATACTGTATGGGAATGAAGACCCATGTTAATTATGATAATTTGGAATGATGATGCCTATGCAAGATATAAATATATGGGCATGGTGTCCATAAAGTTATTGTGATATATGGTCATGGAAACCCTTTAATTAAATTTGAAATGGGAATGGACTCCCTATATGAATGTGATACGATCATGGAGACCCTATTCTATGATATAGGCATGGCGTCCTTTTTATGAACGTGATATGGTCATGATGAACCTATTATGTGATACTAGGATTAGGGTCCCTATTTCTTGATACTGGGCCTGGTGTCCCTATACTATGATACCGAGTATAAAGTCCCTATTCTGGGATACTAGGCATCGATTCATTATTTGTAATACTGGCCATGACATCCCTATACTATAATATTGGGCATGGAATCCGCTACTACTATGATACCGGGAATTTCATTCCATGATCCTTGTTCAGATATATTCTAGCATTGGCTGAAGATAGTAGTGTATGCCTAGTTTTCTTCAGGAACCATAGTTGATCTTTTTTATCATTTTCATTAATTCCTAATATATATTCAAACTGGAATGTTATATATACAAACTGAATATTTATAGAAACCATTGGTGGTGGCCTAAAAAGATTTTATTTCACCATATTCAGGCTGTTGATGGCACCCATGTAGACTATATACATGTAGGTGTAGATAAAGGTAAGAATCCCCTTATGTATTCATGACTTGTTGAATGAATTAGGATGGGAACATATTAGCAGATGGCTGAGCTAGAGCTCTGGATAATTGGATAAATTTTGTACTTTTTGTTCATTTTGTATTTCATGTACTGTATTGACTTCACACTTCCATTTATACATGTTTTACATATTTTGAAGATACATTACACCATTTTAATTTGGTAAGTAATTATGTTTCTATATTTAAGTATTATTTTATATTTTTTCATTATTTATGTTTTCTTCCGCTACAACGTGATATTGGTCCATATGTTATAGTGTCTATTTATGCTGTTCTATTTGGTTATATGATCTTACAATAGTAATATATTTATTCTATATATGATAATATACTCTAAAATTAGGGCTTATTCTCCCCACAAAAACACCTTAGTCCCTCGTTTCTAGTCGAAAGTCTTTGGATTATGGGGAGGCGCGCTTGAGGCCATGTTTCCCACCGGCTCAGGGCACCTTAGAGGGGAACTTAGGTCGAGACGTCACAAATTTGTATAAGAGTTGAATCTTTAATTACCTTACTATTTTTAGACAATATAGAGGAGATTAAGAATGGTTCACGATTTGGAAATTAGATACTCCTAGGATTAGCTAACCCATGTACAAAGTTAATCAAAATTTCCTCGAATAGAAATCATTATTTTTTCATTTTGATTATAAAAGATGATTTGATAATACTATTGGGTGTACTCATTAACTAGGATATTAATATCAATATAATTAAGGTTTACCTTTTATCCTTGGCCTGATGAGATTAGGTATGGGAATCATTGATCTTGCATCATTTTAGGCACCTTGAAGAAAATTCACATGACATTCATATTTCATACAATATTAGAGAATTTTTTTCTTTCATTTCCTGTGATTACTATGAGTTCTATGCTTGTTATGTGTATAATTTTGCTACCTTTTTATATAGGATACTAAGAAACATAGTTGGTAAATGGAGTACCTACCATAATCCAAATAGTTTTTCCTGCTTATCCTATAACAGCCACCCTAAGAAGTCAATTGTGGCACATTGAGTCATGTACCATTGGTCGCATGGAATGGAAAATGCTATGTTATTAATTTAATGGGAGAAAAATTTTGGGTCATAAGGTGTATAGAAACATAGGGATTTGGAGTGGTGAACCATTTCGTTTAACCATATAAATAATATTGTAAAGTAAATATGAAATTAAATTGGATTTGAATTTTTAAAACACAATGATGGACCCAGACCCGACCTTAACAGTGAGAAGTAGGTTGCATCTATTGTATTATATATAAATGTTTAATCAACCAAACTGGAATATTTATGATAGAAGATAGGTGAGACTATTACTTTTTAAGTGTTATACATATCCTATTCATGAATCTATAATGTTATTAAAATTAAATCCTCTATGAGGTGTGCATTTGGAATTTTTAGAGCTATTCCACTAGAATGTCCTCACATCGCTCATCAAGAGGGTGGTGTTGACCATGATCTAGTGGTGGTAGGCCATGAGATTCTAGTGATACCTCTATTAGTACCACCTATGGAACCACTTATTACTCTCGACATGAGTGATGAAGCCCAGTTTTGAGGATATTTTTTAAGTCTTATGCAGACAATATAGGGTGCTCTGTGCTCTACCTCTTCGTGGGGAGAGTTGACTCATGAGTTCCAACAGTAGAATCTGCCCATGTTTTAAAGGGATGAATAGAATTGGATAAAAATATATTTCTGAATATGATGATGTATATATTCTAGCATATGGAGACATCTCATGATAGGAGAGTGAAACTTTCTACTTATATTCTTCATGGATCCACCAAAAACTGGTTGGATATTCTTAATCATGATGCTCAGTATTGGGAAGCGACATAGAGGGATTTACAATCAATATTATTTTACTATTTCAAACCTGAGACCCTGATCAATGATTTTTTCTAGTTAGTTCATGAACATGTTGTAGGTTTCAATGATAGTTATGGACTATAAAGCTCATTTAAAATAGTTTCATGGATTTTTGCACATCTATACTACTCGTAAACTATCAAAAGTGGGATGATTTGAGGATGGACCAAGACATCCTATTCCATCTTAGTTAAAGGTTTTTTGGTCTATTAACATATCTGGTATAGTAAATTAGGCCCCTACCACTGATCGGGACATGAGGGAAGTAAACGGTGTGAGTTAGGGTGGTTCAGAACCCAGAAAGAGCAGTGGTTTGACTAGCGTTACATGAGCAGTGGTAGAACATTAACACCAAAAGATAGTTACATGGTATGTCACCAGTGTGGGAAGCCTAGTCATAAGAACCCCAATGTCCTAGATACCCCATTGAGTACTAAGGGTGTGGATGTTTAGGGAATATACAACAATTCTATAAGAATTTTCCATATATGAAGAGTGGGAGAGGATCCGTGCTAGCTTCAAATTCATGAGAAGGTATAGTATCACCTCTCTAGGTAGGTATCTGGAGTACTACTAGACATATTGGAAGAGTAGGAGGTATTTTCCATGGTATCCAAGCTTCTGATATATAGATCCAGTAGTGTCGAGCTACTCTGAGTAGTCAGGTTATAGGATAAGGTTGTGTATCAAGATGGATTTAGTTAGTATATCCCATACAAGAGGAGTAGGATTCTTTACCATCTATAGTTTGTGGTACTATTCTTGTATACTCTACTATAATTTTTCATTTTTTGATATAGGTGTGTCTCAATCCTTTATATCTATTCCTCTGGTAGAAGTACTAGTGATTGATGTTCAATTTTATAGTGGTGTAATGTTGGATGATATGAATTTGAGTATCCTTTTAGAGAGTATACACCAATTTAGGGATTGTTCTCTTCATATAGGAAGCCATCATCTCTCATGGAACCTCTTCATCCTTAATATGAAGCGTTTTTAGGTCATTCTCAATATGGAATTTTTGGTTTCCTATCATGCCTATATGGATTGTTATCACCAGAGGGTGTCGTTTATATATCTAGAGTATGGTACATAGATTCACCAGGGTGAATGTATTGTACAAGATGGTAGAGATAGACCAGAGTATATTGGTCTAGGTGGATTAATTGTCTAGATTGGAAGAGTTTATATAGAGGATTAAGGATTACATCATATTGAATTACCTTCTATAGTTGATCTGTTTGGGGATGTTTTCCTTGAAGTATTTCCTAAACTACCTCCTCATAGAGAGGTTGAGTTTACTATTGAGTGAATTCCTTGAGAAACAAAAATATCCATTACTCGCTATAGGAAGGATACTACTGAGTTTTTGGGCCTCGAGAGGTATCTTGAGGGGTTAAATGTCAAATAATTTATATGGTTGAGTACTTCTCCCTATGTTTCACTAGTCCTTTTCTCCAAAAAGGTGGATGGAACACTCAGTCATTGTGTAGATTTATAAAAATTTAATCATATTGATGTAATGAACAGAAATACCTTATCTCGTATAGATGATCTTTTTTACCAACTCAGAGGAGTTAAGGTATTCTTGATGACCAACCCAAGATCATGTTATCATCAGGTTTAAGTTCAGACTTCCGATATTCCATGTACATATTTTCATGGTTGGTACAGTTTATATGGGTATCTTGTTCTGTTGTTCGGTATTAGGAATTCCCCTTCCATCTTTATGGACTTGATGAAATGGGTCACTAATCCCTAGTAGGATTCGTTCACAATGGTCTTTGTAGATGACATATAGGTGTATTTTCATACTCAGAGAAACCATGCTAATAATCTTTAAGTCATCTTGAAAACAATGAGAGGGAACTGACTATATTCTATGAAAAATAAATTCCACTTTTTGACCAAGAAGGTACACTTACTTGGATGTATTATCTTGGAGGCAGAAATTTTAGTTGACCCAGGGAAGGTGAGAGCTATGGTTTCCTGGGAGAATCCAAAGAAGCTCTCTAAAATTAAAAGTTTATTTGGGAAAGATGGTTATTACATGCACCATATACATGACTTACCGTGCTTATAATCACCAATTAATGTATTGAATAAGAATGGTGTGAAGTTTATATGATATTAATCCCCTGAGTAATCCTTTAAAGAGATAAAAGGGAGATTGACCTCAGTGTTGATCCTTATTATTAAAGAGTATTCATGGAGCAATATAGTCTTTGTGATGCATAAGGTATTGGGCTAGGAGTTGTTCTGATAATGGAATATCATGTCATTGCGTATGGGTCTCGATAGCTAATGAATCATGAGTAGAATTACCCAACACATGATCTTGTGCTAGTAGATGTGGTACTCGCCTTATGTTGTTGAAGGAATTACCGGTTGGGATAGAATTTTATGGATTTTATAGAACAAAAAATCCTCAAGTATATTTTTACAAAAACATACTTGAATCATAGGAAATAAATCTAGGTTGAATATCTATAGTCCATTAACTTTGAGCTAGATTATATATATGGGGAAGGAAATGATGTTGTCGATGCTCTGAGTATGACTCAGACGAAAATAGTTTAGGAGGCTAGTAGAGAATAAAAATAATATTTTCTAAGATGAACATAGAGGTTCAGGACCACCACATATATTCTATATTTTCATCACTATAAGGGACCTCTTCAATTATAGAAAGAGGGACGATGATGCATTTTTTAGATCCTGGGGGCCTAGTCCAATGAGAGCATTTCTCTTGTGAAAACCTGCCTATTGATTGGTCTATCGATAATGATGAAATCCTATATATACATGGGAATATATGGGTTCCAAAAGGAATGGTAGAGGAGCTGAAGTAAGATTTACACGATTCTCAGTGATAAGTTCATTCATGTATCTCTAAGATGTATCGTGATATGCACCGATAGTGTTTGTCACTAGAGACGAAATATCAGATAATAGGGTTTATCACTATGTGTTCCACCTGTTAGCTGGTGATGTTGGAGAACCAATGACCTGCTAGCCTATTTATGCTATTACCGATCCTGAAATAGAAATGTTAAGATGTTACGATGGGTTATTTCATCATATTACCGATGTTTCATCGAGGTAGTGATGTTGTTTGGGTTCTCATAGATTGAATAATGAAATTATCCAACATCATTCCTATCCAGGAGACTTTATCAATTGATGAGTTGGGAATATTTTTTGTCCCTGAGATAATACAGCTACATGGGGTCCTCCATACTATCATTTCAGATAAGGATTATTGTTTTATGTCAAGGTTCTATAAATTTTTATAGAAATCTATGGGTACATAGGTGCTTCTGAGCACATGTTTTCCCACTCATACTAATGACCAGTCAGAATAGACCATAAATGTGTTAGAGGACATGATTCAAGAATGTTTCTGAGATCTCAGCAGTTCTTCATAACAGAATATCTCCCTCATCATGTTATCCTATAATAAATGTTTTTAGGAGACTATTTAGATGGATCCCTGTGAGGCCCTATATAGTAGGTCATGTCATTCAGCCCTATTCGAGTTAGAGTTAGGGGAGGTAGTGCTATTGGGTCCCCATTTATTTCTAGAGACTACAAAGTAGGTTTAGATAATCAAGATGTATATTTATATTACTCAGTATACGTATAAATATTATACTGATCACTATCGATGACCAATGGAGTTCATTTGTCGGGTTCCAATTTTCTTAAAGCTATCACCCAGACTTGATCATAATCGAATACAGTGGCCAAGGAAGTTATTGACTTGATTTTTTGTGAGTTTTGAGATCTTTTAGGGAGTCAGGTTGATAGCCTATTGGTTCCTATTACCTCATAGGTACTGTTACATTCAAAATTTCTTCCACATTCCATAGCTTCATCGTTATCATGAAAAACCATCTCATAATTTTGATCTGTAGGGTGTTTAGCAAGATGTTGATGTTTCTTTTGAGGAGTATCATACACACATCGTTGAAAATATCACATAGAATATTTAAGGATTGTCTATCCCATTAGTATGGGTTATATGGGAGAATAACTAGGTACAAGATGAGACTTGGGAGCATGAGGCCCATGAATGTTCTCATTGGCCGAAGGTATTCTCAGATAGAATTTCACCACCCTTGAAAGATAAACTCCAAGGTGAGTTCCTTTAAGGGGGAAGAATATATAATCCCTTGTTTTGATATGTGGTCCACAAATTTTTTCAGTTTAAATTATTATTTATTGAATAATTTATGTAACCGATGTGGTCACATTTGTTTCAGGGGTGTTCAAGGCCTGTTCAGTGCCCATATCCTATTTTGTTGGAAAAAATATTAACTCTATGTTGAAGAGAGACTATACTAAATAGGTCACATAGTTAACCCTAACCATGTATATATTTACCATGAGTAGTATGTGTATTCATGGGTTTAGGAAACCTTTAATATTTGGCCACACACCGATGTGATTATTTCAACAAAATATACCAGAACCATATTGTATTGTTGGCACATAGTTTCTAAAACCATTGTGCCTAACCATGCGGGTACCATCCTTAAGCAGTGATCCCATCACATTTGTGAAATGGTTTTTCCAACCGTGGGACCTAGATATTTTGGAAAAAATTACCATATTGTCCAAAAATCCTTATAATTTTATCCCATATTCTCATTTACTGCTCCAGTAGATAAAAACACTAATTTTCCACTCTTTGATCTCTATTTAATATATCTCATAGTTTTGTTGATAATATTTTGATCCTATTCCTTATTTGACTTCCACTTGTCTCATTGGATCCACACTGGAATGTTCTCCAACCATATTTCACCTTACTATATTTTTCATTCTATTAATACAGTTATTTTGGTTCAGGTTCATATGCCTTATTTTTTGGGAATTGATCTCTTATTCTGTTTTCTCTTGATCCAAGCCAATTGAAGGGATAATACTGAACGATGTGAGTATTACAATCTTGAGGTATGTGTCATAGTATTTATCCTTTTAAGTATTTATGTTTTATAACAAGTGATATCTTTAACATGCGCTTCCCCGGAATTAAATATTTCTTGAACTGGTTGTTGTACTTGAAATCTAATGACTTGTTAGAAAACAATTCATATCATGATATTCCTCCTTATAGAGAGACATCACTTTATTTTTGACCTCTTATGTTCCTAATTGTACCTTATGGTTATATAGAGAAAACACATATCAGAGTGTTTTTATTTACATTTAACTGAATCTATCGTAGCCATAGTAGTTGAATTTAGTGTCCTATAATGGATTATGCCCCCACCAATTATAATGAGTTGAATCGAATGTGAGTGGTATGCCCAAATTTACCATTAAAATAGATCAATGATTATTTCATTTTTATTACTAATTATTAATGAATTATGAAGTGTGAAATGAATCCTGTTAAAGACAATGTTTACTAATCAATGATAATTTATGGGCATGATGACCCTTGTTAATTATGATAATTGGACATGATGACCCATATGCACGTTATATATATATATATATATATATCTATGTGTATGTGTGTGTGGGAATGGAATCCCTCAAGTTAATGTGATATATTTGAATGTCAACCCACCTTAATTAAATTTTATATGGGCATGTTATCCCTATATGAATGTGATATAGTAATGGATACCCTATTCTATGATTCAGGCATAGAGTCCTTATATGATTGTGATACAGTCAGGGTGAACCAACTCAATGACATTGAGAATGGAATACCTATTCTATGATTATGGGAATGGTATACCAATACAGTGATACCAGGAATGGAATCCCTATTAACTGATACTAGGTATATAGTCCCTATTCTATGATACTAGGTATAGAATCCCTATATTATAGTACTGGACATAGAGTCCCCAAATACTGTAATAATGGGAACTACATCCCTTGATCCTTATTTAGAGATATCTCACCCCAATACAAAGTATGTTGTGCCATCCTGGTATCCTTTAGGAACCATATATGAACCATTTATATTTTTCATTACTTCTTATTATATTTTTACATTTCCCTGTTAAATACATAGACTAGATATTTATAGATGTCGTTGGTGGTGGTATAGTGAGTTTATCTCATAGCCTATTCGGGTCGCTGATGGAACCCAAGAAGACAATGTTCTTGAAGTTGTATATTAGGGGTATCATCCACTTATGGATGTGTTACTCCTTGAAATAATTAGTATGGGAGTATGGTAGCAGATTACAGGGCTAGAGCTTGAGGTTTTTCGAAATATTTTTTTTCCTTTTTTCATTTTGTATATAATGTACTACATTGACTACCTAATTCCATGTACATGTGTTTCCTATATTTTATAGATAAATGAAGTAATTATCATTTTGTATATGATTCATTTTCCAACTTTTAGTATTATTTTTTATTTTCTGGTTATTTATGTCTGATTCCACTATGGTGGGTTACTAGTTCATATGTTAGAGTGTGTGTTTCTATCATTCCATTTGTTTATACGAGCTTCCAATATATATCTATTGAATCTATATCCATTCCTCCACTCTAATATAAGGTAATATTCTCCCCATTAATACATTCTAGGCTCTATCTATAGGTCATAAGCCTCTAGAATATGGAGAGGCATTCTTGAGTCTATGTGCCCCACTTGCTTGGGGCACCTTGGAGTGGCACCCAGGTTTGGATGTCAAAAAGTGGCATTTGATCATATTATTTTATTTTCTTTCTATTTTGAGAAAATTTATATGAGATTAGGAATTATTCATTATTTGGTAATGAGTTATGCCTGGGTGAAGAAAACCCATGTTCAGAGAAAATCTATATTTCCTTGAATGAAATTTCAATTTTCATCATTTTTCTTATTAAAGTTGATTTTATTATACCATTGGGTGATGCACTTGAATTATGATATTTAAATTCATATAATAGAGTTTTTCCTTTTATCCTTGAACTGATGAGGTGAGGTAAATGATTCATTGGGATTGTATAATTTTAGGCACCCTGTAGAAAATTCACGGGCCATACATATTCCTTTCCATATTGAATCATTTTATTTCTTTCATTCCATGTGATTAATATGCGTTATATGAATGTTATGTATATAATCATGCTATTGTTTTATGCTAGAAATTGAGAAACATAGTTATTACATAGTGTTCCTACCATAAAATAAATATTTTTTTCCTTCTTAAGTTATAATTGAAACCCTAGGCAGTCAACCATGGTATGCTAAGTCATAGACCATTTGTCATATGGGCTATAATTTGTGATGTTTTGGATTAAATGGATGCCACATGTTGGTTCATAAGGTGTACGTGACCTTATAATTTGGAAGTGCTGAACAATTTGGTTCACCAAACTAAAAATGATTGTAAAATAAACATGAAAATATAATGAAATTGAAATTGAAAAACACAAGGTATGACCAAGACTCGGCATTAGTAGTGGCCCATAGGTAGTGTCTCTTATGTTATATATAAATGTTTAACAACCTAGACCCAACTCTTTGAGCTATAATATTTGTGAGACTATTACATAAGAAGGCTTGTACCTATAATATTCGTGAATCTTTGATGTGACCACTGTTAAATACTATCTGAGTCATTCATTTGTATTTTATAGATCTATGCCACCATGAAGTCCCCATGTCATTATATAGGAGGGTGGTGAATACAATGCTACAGAGGTGGTAGTCCCTAAGCCTCCATTGATACCCCTAGTAGCTACACCTATGACACCTCTTATATTACTCATGTGGGCAATGATGGCCATTTTCAAGGAGATTTTATACAACTTTTGAAGATGATACAAGGAACTCCGTGCACTTCCCCTTTTATGGTAGAGTTGACTTGGTAGTTCTAAAAGTAGTATCCATTCTCATTTTTGAGAAATGGAATACAATACACTGTTGGAATATGGATCGAGATGATCATGCATATATTCATGCATATGGAGAAACCTTCTAAGTGGAAAGAAAAACTCGCTACTTATATTCTTCTGAGATCCTCCAAATGATGGGGGGTATTCTAAACGAGGCTAGTCAGTATTGATAAGATGTTTTGAGAAATTTAAACTCAATATTATTTGACTAGTTATTCCCTATGAACCTAAAGGATGATCATGATATGGAGTTAGTAACCTTTCTGTAGGGTTTGATGACATTTATATACTATTCATCCTATTTTGTAGAGCCTCGTTTCTTTATTCCCATCTATATTGCTAATGATACAATAAAAGTGAGATGATTCAAGGATGGTGCGAGTCATCTGATTCATTCTTAATAGAATTTTTTCTAGTATACCACCATATCTGATTTAGTGAACTACAACCTCATCACCATGTGAAACCTGAAGGAATTAAACATTGTGATTCTGATCATTTCAGAACCCAAAAAAAATTAGTGGTTTGACTATTGGTAGAAAGCAATTCATTTAGAATGTGTCTGTGAGAAGTGGAAACCAATTGAAATCCAAATATAGTTACATGGTATGTCACTATTGTGCGATGCATAGGAATAATAATCCTCAGTGTCACAGAGATCCCATTGAGTGTTGAGGAAATTGTAGATTGGGGGAATCTACAACGATTCTACAATACCATTGAAGTTTTACAGAGTGGGAAAGGATCCGTACTAACCCAATATTTAAGAGAATATTCAATATAAAATCTATAGAAAGGTTTCTAGAGTAATAACGGCTATAAAACAAGAGTTGGAGGACATGGTTGTGGTATCCAAGATTCAAATTTATAGTAACAATAGAGCATACCCACTCAGTGTAGTGAGGTTGTAACCCTGGGCTATGGATCATACAATATTTATTCATTGTAGCCTATACCAGAAGAGTAATATATTGAAACATCTACCATTTGAGGTACTATTATAGTAACCTCTACCATATTTTATAACTTATTTGAAAGAGGTCATCCTATTTCTTCATAATTTTTCCTATTGTGGAAATCCTATGGCTTGATTTACAGTTTTCTAGTCATGTAATTACACTTGAAAGACCATAAGATATACATTCAGAGAGTATACACCAGTTCAAGGGTTTCCCTATTGAGGTAGAAAGACATTTTTTTCTAATGGGAACTTGTCTTCCTCATGATGATGGGTTTTGAGGTCATTCTCAAGATGGACTGTTTAGTTGCCTATCATACCTATGTGAATTACTTTTTCCGGTGGGTGTCATTTACATTGTAAGAGGGAGGTAATTATCTTCAAAAGGGTGGATGAAATGTCTAGGATGGTAGATATGGACTACAGAATCATTGACTAGGTGGAATGATCACCCATATTTCTAGCCTCTATATGGAGGAGTAGGGATTACATCAGATTGAATTCCCTCCTTTATTCGATCGATTTCGGGATGTTTTCCCTGATGAATTTTCTAGACTACTTATTAAGAGAATGGTAAAGTTTTCTATTGATCTACTGCATGGAGCTACACCAGTATCCATACCTCCATACAGGAGGTATAATACTGAGTTGTAGGACATCAAGATACAGCTGGAGGATATAGAGTCTAAGGGTTTTATAAAGACCAGTACTTCTCTATGGGGTTCAACGATCCTTTTTTCTAAAATGGAGGAAAAAACCTCAATGTTTTCATGTATTTATAGAAATTGATTTATATTATAATAAATAACTGGTATCCCTTAACTCATAGATATGATATTTTTGACCACCTCAGATGACCAAGGATATTATCAAATACCAGCCTAAGATCACGTTACCATCAGGTTTGAGTAAGGCCTTCAGATATTCCATGTATGGATGTCCATAGTTGGTATAGTTTTTTTGAGTATCTCATGATCTCATTTAGTCTTATGAGAGAACCTTCCATATTTATGGATTTGGTGAATTGGTTTTTCTATCCCTATATGGATTCCTTTATCATGGTCTTCATAGATGGAATGTTGATATATTATCATACTCGAAGAGACCATGACAATCATCTTGAGATTTTTTTTAATATACGGAGAGAGCACCAACTATATGATAATCTCAACAAGTGTAACTTCTGGATCGACATGGTACATTTTTTGGGTCATGTTATATCAAATTTATAATATTTACTTGACCTAGAGAAAGATATGGTTGTGGTAACCTAAGATAAACCCAAGAAAGTATTTTATATACATATTTCCATGAGGATAAATAGTTGTTACATGCACTTTATATATAAATTTTCACACATAGAAGATCCTCTTAAATACATGACTAAGTAGGGTCATATTTTAATAATGTATGAATCCTACAAGTAACCCTTTTCAGAGCAGAAAGGCAGATTAACTTCAACACTGGTCCTAATTCTGAATGAGATGGGCATGAGATATATAGTCTATTGTGATGCATTAGATATCAGGCTAGGTGAATTTCTAATGTAGGAAGATCGAGTCATTGCATATGGGTCTTAGTAGCTGAGTTCCCTTGATAGAATTTACCCAATGTATGATCTCATGTTTTAATACGTGGTACATGCATTGTATTGTAGGAGGAATTACCAATTGGGGGAGATTTTTTTTGGTTTTTACAGACCACAAAAGACTCGGGTATATTTTTACACAGCGTGACTTGAATCTTAGGACGTTAAGATGGGTAGAATATCTATAGTCCTTTGACATTGAGCTGGACTATATTCTCGGGAAAGGAAATACTTTTGTTATTTCTCTATGATGGAGTAATTAGTCACAGATAGTTTAAGAGGCTAGTAGTGAAGTACTAGAGACCTTCCTACCTCAAGAGGATTATCCTTGCACTAGATAATAGTCTCTTAAAGGGTATCCAAAGGCATATAAAGCTTCATTACACCACTATAAAACAGAATATTAATCCCCAGGTTTTTTACAATATGAAAATATATAAAGGAATGCAATGTACCTGTATCGAATAATGGGAAAAACGATAATAGAGGATACTAGAATATTAACTCAAATAAAATATGGTCCTACATCCTTCTCCTCTAGTATAGGCGATACTAAATAAATCTCATGTAATCCCCAACCATGATATATAACCTGACTACCTAGAGATGATCTACTCTGTTGGTGCTATATATATAAAGCATAGATACCATGAAAACAACCTCCACTTAGGTCTATATGGACAATAGTACTCAAGCTACCAATAAGGTGAGGTTCTACTGAACCTTCTCCTAAAGATAAAGGCATCACAAATCCTCTCCCACTCAACACAAATAGGATGGTCCAGTAGAATCACTATAGATACCCCAATATGCCACTACATTGGCTCTCCATGGGGTCTCTAGGAGACTGGGTCTCTAATTCACAGGCTTACCAAAATGAAGACATAACATATAACTGTTTGTGGGTGTCAACTAGCTACTGCTGATCATGCACGTAGTATCAATGTGTCTTTTTTGATTTCCATTTGACCCACTACATTTTCTGGGCTATAAACCTCCCTGAACCACAACGTCTGCTTACCTCAGGTTATACTCCATGATAAGGGAATGGTCTACTATATAAAATATGGTAGTCAAATAGAAAACATTCACCTAAAATTGAATAGGATTCCATAGTCCATCCTCAAATCGTCTCTCTTTCATTAGTTCCTCAGTAGTATAGATGGGGGAAAAGTGATAATGTTAAATAAAACGATCTGAATAATCCATAACTATCATTTAAACTAGCTGTAAGTTTATAAACACTTGGAATTGATCATCCCTCGGGGTATGAGGGAAGAAATAGTCAATGAAACTTGGATGGAATCCCTCTAAGTGACTTCTTGATACATACCATCCCGATTTAGAATATCACACCAGAGTTTAGAGGATCCCTAAATCATATAAGAAACGATTTTCAATCTCCTCTCTGGAAGAGTCTCATGATTCATGAATATATACATGATTGTCTCTAGCCATATCTCTACATCCTGGGGTCTTCCATCCCTAGAAAAAATGGGTGGATTATATTGTTGGATCTCTCAAAGAAACTCTCCCATATTAGGGGAATAACATTGAGATCCATGTATCATCTACATAGGATTAATAAAATCTCCTTGAAACAAAAAATCATCACCTGCATCGGTAATAGTAAGAGGTTCCACAAATGGAACTACTGGATATATCACTAGAACCTCAGGGCCCACCACCTATAGAGTATTTTTGTCACCACCCTCTTTGAGAATAATATAATGAAATCCTGGTGGAATACCTATAAAAATTAAAAATGCATTCCTATGATAGGATTTAATAGTGATAACATCACAAATTCAGGAATATGATAGGTAAACGACATCCCAAGTAATAGTCACACCCCTCTTCAAGCTCAAAGAGTTAGGTCTGGGTGATTAAACATTTATATAGAACACAAGAGATGCTACCTACTTCTCACTACTAAGTACGGGTCTGAGTCAATCTATGTGTCTTGGAATTTATATTTCATTTTATATTGATATTTATTTTATAGTCTTCTAAAGATAGTTGAGAAAAATGGTTCACCACTTCCAATCCATAAGGCACTATACAACATAAAAAATGAAATGTGGAATCCATTTAATCAATACCATATCATGATGCTGTCCATGAAGCCAATGGTTCATGACTTAACATGCCATAGTTGACTTCCTAGTGTGTCTTATATAGCATAAGATGGAAAACACTATTTAGTTAAATAAGTCACTCTAAGTACCGACTATGTTTCTCAATTTATTGAATAAAATGAACACAAAATTCTACACGTAGAATTAATAAGACTCATAGTAATCAATGGAAATGCAAGGAAAAAAATTCTCCTATACGGAATGGTGTATGCATGATAGGTGATTTCCCTAAAATGTACCTAAAATGATGAATGATCAAATATTCCTTCCCATTATCTCATCGAGACATGAGAATAAGGAAATACTTATATCAATTTTAAAATCACAATTCAGGTGCATCCCCAAACGGTGGAATCAAATCATCTTCAATAGGAAAAATATAGGAAAAAGTAATTTCCATTTTAGGAAATTTGAATTCTCTCTATAAATTGCTTAACTACTCCCAGGAACACCTCATTAAAAGCACAAAAATAATTGCTAATATACTATCTCTTGTCGAAAACTAGAACGGTATGAAAATAATCTTCTCAGATAACACTTTGTGACATCCTGACTTGGGTTCCACACTGTGGTGCCTCATGTCGATGGGCCACATGCCCTCAAGAATTCCTCCTCATATGCTAGAAGAATCTGAGTTGCAGTAGAGGACAAGGGTGTTTTTGTGGGGAGAATATTCCCTCATGTCTGAGTGGAGCAGTAGGTATAGAATCAATAGATAAATAGATGAAGATAATATAAAAAAATGTCATAGTTGAAACAGAAACTATAATATCAAGTAATATTCCGTAGATTAAGCAAACATAAATAATAAAGAAACATATAATATAAATCAAATACAGAAATTGAATCATATAAAAAATGATAATGATGTCATGTCTCTATAAAAGAGGGAAAAAATTTATACATGGATTCTATCATTCAATATAGTACATGATATAATAAGTGAAAAAGGAAAAAATATATCGAAGAACCATGAGTTCCATCCTAGTCATCTGCTACCATACTCCCATCCTATTTCATACAAGAAGTCACTCATCCATAAGAGGATGCTTACCCTTCAGGCATATAGTCTTCCTGAGTTCCATTGATATCCCGAATAGGGTGTGAGATAAACATAGTAGGGAACAACCAATGTCATCTATAAATATACAGTCTACATATATAACATGCCAATGTGTAGATATAGTAATAAGTATGAAATTTTAAAAGGGTGAACCCTGGTTCCTGAAGGAAACTAGGTTGACACTACCTGCTTTGTCCCATGCCAGAATATATTTGAATAGTGATCAATGGATGCAATTTATAGTATCACAGTAGTAAGAGAATAAATACTCAATATCATATTATAGGGAATATATTCTCGTTATAACAAAGTAAGGACACCATTCTATGTATCATAGAATATGAACAACATACTTGGTATCATTGTATTTGGAAACCATGCATACTATCAAAAAATAGGGATGTCATGCCCAGTATAACAGAATAGGGTCGCCATGGCCATATCACATTCATATAGGGACACTATACCTGTATCAAAAAATATGGTCTCCATACCAATATCACATTCATATAGGGACACCATACCCATATCAATTTCATTAAGGGGGTTTCCATGCTCATATATCACATTATCACAAGGTATTCCATTAAAATATATATAGCATGAATAAGGTTCTTTGTGACCAATAATCATAATTAACAAGGGTCATCATTGCCATACATTATCCTTGATCAATAAACAATTGCTTTAATAAGATCCTTTTAATGCTTCTTAATTCATTAATAATTAGTAATAAGAAGTGTGTAATAATTATTCCATTTATTTTGGATACAAGGTCCTACAACTCACATTCAATTCAATTAATTATAATTGGTGAGAGTGTTAGTGGTTCTACACCACTACATTGAACTACTATTTATATGATAGAATCATTTAAAAGTAAATCCAAACATTCCAGTTGGTTTTTTAGATACATAACCATAATATCCAATTATCCATGTAAGAGGGAACACCCAAAGGGATGGATCACTATAAGGAGGATGATCTCAAAATGAATTGGTTTATAACAATCCATTAAGTCCCATAAAGGAAAAAAAATTAATATAGATTCAAATCAACTGAAAAATGTGGTGAAACTGGTTTGTAGAACATATCACAAATCATAGGACATAAATATATGAATGGATAAATACTATACCACCTACCTCAATGTGTAGTAAACTTCTCATCTAGAATCGGATCATCATTTTACCAGAATGGATAGAAGATGGGAGAATGGATCAACGCCCTGAAAATAGGTCATATGATCCTACACATTAATAAATCCATAGAGATAAATAAAAATGGATTATAGTGCAACATGATCGAAGAAATTATTAATGTAGATCAAATGATACAAATAGAAGTCAAATCAGGTGTTTGATCATAAATTTATCAATGAATCTATGAGAGATATTCAAAGGAGATCAAGTGGAGGAAAAAAGGCGATTCTATCCACTTGAGGATTAATTCATTGGGGGTGTTAAAATTATTAGGTTTTAAGGGAAATTTGTAAATTTTTCCCAAAATATCTAGGTCATATAGTTTGGCCGCACGGTTGTCCATATAATGCACCAACCATGATTGTCATACTTTTTAAGGAGGGTACCCTCATGGTTAGGTGATATAGTTTTAGAAACCAAGAACCAATTATTCAATGTATATCTATAAAATTTTTATAATATACTAGCATGGGTTTTCAACCAAATATTCATGGTTTATTTAAACTATGTATCCCCAACTGATCATTTTCATGCCCCACACAGTTAGGAGTAACCTTGAGACCTATCCGGGATAGTTTCTCCTAACCACAAGACCATTCAATGTTTTTTCCAAAAATTGGGGATCTAGGCTCCGAACAAGCCCCAGACACCCACGAAACACCAGTTACCTCATTGGGTACTTACCTTAGTCCATAAAAAAACATTTAAACTGAAAAAATATTTTTACCTCACATGATAACCCGAGATCATACTGTTGTGTACTTAAGATCGATTTCTTCAAAGTGTTCTTTATAACAAGAAAACATGATCCATTGAAATTATAAGAAAATGATTTCACCCCATAATTCACTACCCTTAGTTTTTTTCAGGGATGATATGGTTACAATATGTTGTGTTAGAGCTACAAGGATAAACATGGTGAATTCATCATTGAATGATTATTTATAAGGGATAATGATGTGAATATTAAAGAAGTTCCATTATTTGATGAATTTAATTACAAGATTTTTAGGAACTGAATTAGATCAAATTTTTGACCACTTTGCCATGATTTTTCTCTATTTATATTCATATAATACATGTTAATGATTCTATGTCTATAATTGCAGGGTAAAGTTTTTTCTCAATAATCATTAAAACGAACAAAAATTCTTATCCGGAGGATTGTGAAATCTAATTTATATAATGTTGTTCAGATGCATGTTTGGCATTGAAATATAGGAAAAATATTCCCACATCTACGATGGTAAAAACCAATAAGAAGAGGATATTATAATGGTTATTGTCATCAATTTGGAAAATTGAAACATGAATTCTTATGAAAATATTGATATTATCTTCAAACGAATCATTGTGGTTGATTAATATAATTGAGGAAATTATGATGAAATAGTGAATATCTATGTTTTGATGAAAATAATATGATTATTTCCACCTTTTTATTTCCTAAAGGTATCAACATTTGAAAAATTAAATCTTCTACAGAAAACTATTGATGATTTTCAAATAAATTTAGTGGATAAACAAATTACAGTGATGTTTGATGTATCATTGATCCACTCAGAATTTTATATGGAATTTGATAATATAGAGAATATGGATATTCATGAATCTCAATATGTATAAGAGTCCTAAAGTGATGAATTTATATAACTTATATTGATAAAATTCAATCTTGGTGAAGGAATGTTCAAATAAAATCTCTAACTTGCATATTTCAGAAGTGGAAATGTTATTCATATTACTATGAGAAGTTTGTGTAAATTTGATGGATATGGTGAAGGTGAGTCTCAAGAAAACAGTGACTAAAGATACCCTATATAAATGAATTTAAATATGTAAAGAAATATTATATGAAGTTTTAGTGAATGTTCTTAGTAATTAATGAATAAGATAATAATGAGGCTTTATTAGAAAACTGTGAAATAAAATTCAAATATTCTTTACAATATACAATAATGGTGTCCATCGAGAAATATAAAAGTGAATCTAAGGAAGAAAATCATTTCAAATGTGGTTTTGATCTAAAGGTTGAACATAAGGGTTGTCTTGAGGATATTGAACTATAGTGAATGGAAAATAAGAATATTGGTAATTTTTTTTATGAATCATTAGAATGTTTTTACCAAATCAAAGCTAAAATTTCCAAGTTAGAAAATAATGCGGAGGAACAATGGGTTTCTCAAAAATTATTTTAGGAATAGGTTTATTTAAAGAAGAATTTTTTACCAAATATAATGTAATTAATGAACTTAATCCATATATCATTAAATTAGAAAAATTATTTTAATAGATTTGAGTGTAATTGGTCACTCAATGTAAGAAACATGAAGAAAAAATGATATCAATTGGTTTAATTATGAATCTATAGTTTGAAATTTTATTATATTAGGAAGTAAAGGAATTGGTAGAACAAGGCATGAGTTATATTAAGAAGGTGCAAAATTCTCAAATACCCAACTATATGAGTAAAATTAGACATTTATTTGAAGATAATACATCCAAAATTGGTGAAGTGAATGTGAATGATGATGGGAATAAAATGATAGATTTTATTTGGAAATATTTAATATTTATTAAAAATAAAATTTTTCTTCAATTTTTATTAATATGCGGAGAGAATGTAGTTGAAATATATTCCCAAGATTAAATGTTAGTTAGATTGTTATCTTGGAAACATGATGTCTTATTTTCATAGGTTTAGAGATAAATAATAAGGGATTCAACTTGAGTTCAATAAAGGAGGATGAGATCTTATAAAAAATTTCAATGAAGAAATTCCTTCTATGGATTTTTTTCTATTGTTTTAACTTTGATAACATTGTTTTGTGTCAATTGTAATAAATAATTAAAAATATATTTTATAAAGGGTAATGAAGAAATTATGTGAGGGTGATGATAAATTTTCCTTTAGAAAGCCAAATTTACTCACATGATGAAAAGATAATGAATATATATTTTATAATGAAGAGAATAAGGATAGAAAATCGTATATATCAACTCAACTAGGAATTTCATTGAAGGTAAATAAGAACAATGAGATGGAGATCCAAGATGATATCACTCTTTAATCAATTAAAAACAACATCAAATGGATACTTGATAGAAGATGCTCATCCCATATGACAAGGAACATGAATATCATGAATATGGATAATGTTTGTGTCAATGGTGTGGTTCAGTTTGATTATGATGGAGAACATAGATCAAAGGATTTGAAAAAATAAAACTTACTGAAGATCAGTTGAAACAAATAGGTCCTATATATGGATAGACATTTTTAAAAATATCCTAGGTGAGATTTAACTTTGTGACTGAAGACTTGAAGTCGCATTCATCCAGATGGGATACCTTTTTAAAGGACGGATTGAATAAAAAATGACCACTTGAACGATGTTGATAAAAACAAAAACACATGTATCCTCAGGAAGGTAAAATATAATAGTTTAATTAATTAGAGGTTTTTTATTTACATTAGTAAATAAAGGATAATTAATTAATGTGTAGTGTTATTATATACATTCCAAATATAATTTTTCACTAGAATAATACTTGTATTGAATACATGAGAGGGAATATGGTGACAAATCCCTACTGAAAAATATGAAGAGGGAATAAAATCTACTTGAACTAATTTTTGTAGATATGAGTGTATTAATGAAAAATCCGTGAACACAGGGTGAAATATACTCTATATTTTTCATTGATGATTATATTATGATGAGATGCTTCATTATTATGAAAATAAAAAAGGAGGGGAATTAATGTATTAATCGTTTAAAAAGGTGGGTGAATAAGATATTAAATGAATGATCATGATTATATGTTCATATAATGACATTAATTACACCTCAATGAAGTTGTAAAATTATATAGAGAATCATGGAATCAAGATTGATGTTTCATTATTTAGTACACAAAAATAAAATAGTGTTTTGGAAAGAAAGAACTACATAGTAAAAAATATAGAAAAGTCTTTACTCTTGAATGTGACATATTAATGATTTATTGGAAGGAAGCATCACATTTGTGTAAATCCCAATACAAGATCATCTAAATGGAACTAGAGTAGGGGTCGCTACATGATCTCATAAATTTATCTTCGTATTCCAAATGCTTCCGACTAGTGGGGATGATCTAAAACATACATAGGGACAATATTTTTGGAAACGAAATAGTTTCTTGAAAAATTGACTTATTGTACTACTGATAAATACACACTATGTATTATAGAAATATCAGAATAATTTCATACAAAAATAAGTGTAGTGGAATGTTTAAACTCTAGAAATATACTTCCCCTTAGAATAAGTGTACTAGAAGTAGGAAGACAGAACATCCTTCCCACTACACTAAGTCGATATTTCACACACCTCAAGAGAAACAAAAATGTATCTAAAATAAAATAAATAGTAATACATGAAAAAATTTAAATAAATCAATAAATTAAAACAATTTATCTTTAAAATAGTTCATAATTTTTTCCTATATGAATGAGAGGAACCACTATGACTTATATATATGAAAATAATTATAAATAATACAATCAACAGAAAAAACCATCAATAATATTTAATTTTATAATGGTTACCATTCTCCAAAACTCTGATGTGCTGTGCATGTATTAGATTTAAAATTATATTATTAGATCCAATATTTAGGGTCATCCAAAACTTATTTGTATAGGAAACCTAGCTAGTTATTTCATTAACACCACCTTCCAATGTTCCTAGACTAACACCCATTTATAATTTAATTGTTGATGTCCCATACCTTTGTTGACATAAACCACTTTCCCTAATTAACAATTATTATCAATTCATTGTAGAGAGTTCCTTATATATTGTTTGTCTATATTTTGGACTACCCTATAGGTCATTATAAGATACCAAATTTCAATAACCCAACTAATTCTGAAGAGATTAAGTATCACTTCCTTCACACCGATTCGAATCACAGACTACTTGATCAAATTTCTGGTTAATGTAAATTCGATGGTTGAACTTTTGATTTCCCAAACATCTGATAGTCTGAATAAGGATTCACATTTGCAAAATATCCAACTCAAAGATTTATTCTAGTAAAAATCCTTAGAAAAAATCCTCAAAGAAGTTCCTTCCTTCCTCTATAGTGGCAGTTTTCCTCCACATGTTCTTCCTCTTTCATTCACCCAAGCCCCGTTGAGGCGTGATGCTACCTCATAATTTCATGATCAAAAGTCTTGGTGAACATATATGCCAGATTTTAGCTACCAAATATCTATTGGAGATTTAACAACATGTCCTCTAGAATATTTATGTTGAATTTGTAGTTCAGGTCGATGTTCTTTATCATTTCATGAAAAAATAATTTTTTAGCCCTGTGGATTGCACATTGGTTGTCATAGAAAATAGTCCTTCCATCCTGAAGTCTTCCAAAATTCTTTAGTAACTCTTTAAAACAATCAATATAATTCATAACATATATTTCCACTACATATTATTCTTAAATTGTGCTAAATCTACCGATATTCTTTAGTTGTGACATCGAATTGATTTCTATTCCTCTATAAGTAAATATGAACCCTGTTTGCACTTATGAATGTCTGGGTGTCCCGAAATGTTAGCATAAAAAAACATTATAACGTATCTTCCTCCAAAAAATAATGATTCTGATATTCCATTACTTTTAGATACTAAAATATCCAATTTATGACTTCTTAATGTTCTTATCTAGGGTTGGAAATAAATCAACCTATAAATCCCCCTATAAATTCAATATTTGGTCATTTAAAAATAACTGAATACATTATAATTTTGATCAATAATGAATAATAAAATTTCATTAATTATAGATGTTTATCTTAATTTTATGGTGCTTTTTCCTTAACAGTTTAATTTTTTGACATATTTTGGTTGAAAGTGGTTTCTATTCATTCTTACCTATCAATTCAATGATTTTCAAATGCAAGTATACATATCACTGTTTGGATGGTATAATGTTTAACTACTATTGAAAACATTTCATTGAAATAAACACCTTAATTTCTTTGAAACCCTTTCATTACTTTTTATGATTTGTAACATTTATTTTTTATCTTCCTCTCCCATAATATGATAATCCCACTTATTCAAAGGTTAATTTTTTCCCTCTAGAAGTTCAACCATATCCCTTGCTCAGTTGAACATTAATGAATCCATATTATCATGTATTGATGAATAACACTACATATAATCACTAAGAGAAGCCTCCTAATCTATATTTTTTGTTTCTCTAACAATTTTTTAGAGTATAAAGTTTTATCAAGTCCAAAACACAACACTAGTCTCCTGATTCTACTTGTTCTCCCTAACATAATCATATGAACCAAACTACTTGGATATTATCTTTCTACCATTACTTAAACATTAGGTACTTTTACATCTATGGATCATAAATCTAGTGCTCCCACTCATGGTTAAAATTCACTTGAACCCTCTGGTCTTTCCAATGGTCTTAGTACTAGATTTATGGTTCCTTCAACAGAAACATCTGATTCCTCTAGTTTTCTATGCTTCATGTACCCTGATCAAGCGTGAATTAAATAGTTGACTTTCTTAAAAATTTCATCTCAACCAAGATCCAATATTTTTATAGAATTTTATCATTAAAGGAAAAATACCCACTTCTGACAACCTATTTCCTATCACTATCCTACATGCTATATAAAAAAATTTTATTTCCATTGAAAAGGGAAAAAATATTTTGGATTTATTTTTATGCTTATCATTTCTATTATAATTTACATGTAAAATTTATAAACTATAAAAAATGATTATATAAGGATCTTCTTGTCATACTCTATACTATATATATTTTAGAAGTTCCTGGATAACTACTAAGGTTGGGATTCTTTTGAGGAGATATGTATTTATGTTGATTATCTCTACCCAAATTTCCGTAACAATTCATAAGGGAATAATCATACTTATATATCCCTATGAAAAACATTGATTCATCCTTTTAGTTATTCCATTGGGTTGTAGAATTCTGGGCACTATCTCCAAATGCCTTATACCATTCTCTTATTGTAGAAATTTTGAAATTTATATGCATTTTAAGAACCACCATTGTCTATTCAGATGCACTTTACCTTCAAGGAACATTCCCTTGATGCCAACAATTCCCATTGAGTAAACATATAAAACACATAAATATTGTGTTTTCAGAAGTAAATATCTAATTTCATAGTATCTTTTTTAATTAAGGTTATAAATTAGAGACAAACGCCAGAAGAATGAACATGTGATGTGTCAAAAACCAAATCTTGTCACCATCAAAACCGACACCTGACATGGTCCACAAAAAGGACCAAATGGAATTCCCGATCTTCATGCGCTGGAACATGTTCATGGGTATCATAAAATGAAATTTGGGAATGATTTACCCAACATTTAAACATAAAACAACAAACAAATCCAACAAAAAAATCATCATTTTTCAAACAAAAACATATTTTACTAAATTTCAGAATTCAATTACACAATTTAAAACAACGTTTAAATATTATAGGAATGAAAAAAATAAAAAATGACAGCCCAAGAACCTCCTCATGGCAGGAGTAACCACCCTAAAGTCATTTCTACAACACTTCATCACAAATGACCTCTAAAAAAACCGAACCATTGGCACAAAAAGCCGTACCCAAACCTGTAAAAAAACCAAGTATACTTAAACTGAAAGTTTAAATAGAATGTGAGACAAATAATAGTAGGATGTAACCACTAAATTATTACTTGTGATAAACATTCAAAGATGAAATGCTTTCAATTTTTCAAAAACATGAAACACTAATAAGGATTTTAAAGAGTTGTAACAATAAATAAAAACTGTTCTCATGTGGGCTACATTGAAGATTAAAAAATTTTAAATAGAATTAAAAAGATACTAAATTTTTGAGAAAAACATACTGTATGATGATTGTAATCATAATGTATCCAATGAGCACAAGAAATGGGAAATAACCCCTAGGAACTATCTCACAGTGGGTCCTAGGTACCTCGTATCTCAGTGAAAGTAAACATACAAATATCTGTTCTCGTGCACCCAAGCCACTAGTAGGGATCATACCCATAAACAAGTGTCTCCCCAACAACAAACAACAACAAAATCATCATAGTTTAGTTAGTGTTGTCATTGTCAAACTTTCTAATGAAACTAGGGCCAAACCCCACGGGATCACTAGCATATTAGTACACGTCCACCCACCTAGATACCCGGGTTTTCCCTCATGTGCTCAAACAAGTTTCAGAAGCCAAGAAATATAATTTTCACACTAAAATAACACTTAAAAGTCAAACTCAAAACAAAAATTCCAAATTTATATCACATAAGCCACATAATCACCTTTTTCATTGAAATTCAGTTTGAAATCATGATCACACCAAAATAGCCCACAAAACTTTTTTCATAGCTTTCAAACTTCAAAAAATACATTAAAATTTTTATAAAACCATTCTCAGATAGAGAAAATTACATAAAACACCACAGACATGTCACATAATACTCCAAAAAAAATCCATTTTTCATCATACTCACACCTAACAGCCCACAAACGTGTTTCACACCATTCTTGTAATTAAATAAAACATTTTAGAAATTTGTAAAACATTCTAAAAATGTTTTACATCTTAAATCACCACTTTACATTTCAAAATACCATATTTAGTGAACACACTCACAAAAATAGTACATATACATCTTTTAACCACTTTGTTTAACTCAATAAATCATTTACAATTTTCATAAATCAATCCTAATGGGTATAAGCATGTTTGCACATAAAACTCATTTCAAAACCCACATTCAAGGACAAAATCACATCAAACAATTAACAAACCAGAATTTGAAGCCCATTTCAACAACTAATAAATCACTTCCATATTTTCAAAAAATCGATTAAAAGATATCTCATGAGTAACATTTGAAAAACAATCAACTTCAAAAAAAAAATACATATTTTATGCATAAAATAGTTTTTAATCTTACCTATTGTCTATAAAACACATATAAAGAATGAAATACAAAAAACTGTCTTAGACCAATATAAATTTATTGATAGATAATATATCTATTGGTAAAAAGAATCAATTCCAATAGATATTAGGTTTTCTTGATATTAATTTTTACTACCAACACTTATTTTTTACAACAGATATATCTATTGATATTGGTCATTCAATACCAACATATTAATTACCAAAAGTTGAATATATTTCTTTATCATACAAATACCAATAGTTTTTTACTATAACATGAATTTATTATTAATAACTTTGTTACAATAGATATTTTTTTGTCAATAAAAACTGTTATAATAGACCATTTAATAAAAAAATGATTTTATCAATAACCAATTAAGAGAAAAATAGTTTGTATATAATTATATATATATATATATATTATTTTTCTGACCAAATTAATTATTTATTTCCTGGGTTCGGCCGCACCTCCTGCCTCCCCGCGGCTTATACCACCACCTCACTTATCATCCCACCATTACCGGATTTGGCCCCACCACCCATCTCCCCAATGCACATCTCATTTCTTGTATCTCACCTTCCATCCCATTAACTCCTTGGTAATCTATTCGCTTGTTTTCAGTGGCATGTTCTTCTCCTTGTGGTGCAGGGTTGGGCTCGTATAGGGATTTTAGTGATGTTTAGGTTCCTCTTGGAGTTTCTTCATTAGGATTTCTTCCCCATCCTTTTGGATCAACGCTAAACCGGATTTGATATTACATTTCTCTATTTGGATTTAGTGTATTTCGATTTATTCTTCAACTGGTTATGATTTCCCGATTTTGTATCCTATTTCAGAAACAAGATCTCAAAGAATGCGGTTATAAAAGGTGGATTTAGTTGTAATCTCTGGTGGACCTTCTTGGACTTCAAGGTGATAATTCTTGAAAGAGTTTCATTTTTATATCTACATTTATACAACAGTTTCCAAAAAAATTCATTCTCATGATCCCTTCTAGTGAAGGGTAGTCACGTAATTTTCACTTTCTATTCGTCTCATTCTGGCATTGCACTTTGTGGGTTGTTGTAATTGAGCTGTTGTTTGATCGAGGATCTGTTTTTTTGTCTATAATGGATATTGAGGGAGCTAATTCGAATACACTGTATGATGAGGTACTTGTTCAATATTTTGTAGGTTTATTCCAATCTATGTTGAATTACATGGTGTTTAGATGTTATTTTGGTATGAATACTTGATGTTTTATGGTTAGTCTTTGATGGTACTTTATTCACAAGGTTTTGACTCAAAGAATACACTAGAAAATGAGGATGGAAGTGATTATGGGCTGGATTTGTCTTCTTTGGTGGCATCAGTTGATATCATCACTGACTAAGGGAGTTATATTTTCAGTCAATTCTCAGTATTGATCTGGTATGTAATCGGTTAGATGTTTTTTTGGATATTGTTTATTATAATTATGTTCTTCACGAAAAAAATTGTTTCTTAGGATGCATACATTGAGAATAACTATGAAACACAATTAAAGGTTGGAGTTTCTTTATGAAATGTATTAAAATATTTGTTTCTAATGGGAATGCAAGTTGTTGTTTGTGTTATATATGGTGTTCACTAGAATGTTGGAATCTTTTAATCATTCATTTTTAGTAATATAATTTGTTTTTAAAGTCCATGAATTTTTTTCACAACTAAGTCTTTTCTTCAAAATAAGATGATGGGAATAGATTTTGAACATGATCATATGATAGAACTTGAATGCTATTTTACATCAGGATCGGGTAACTGCTTCAAGAATACTATCATCAATGCAGTGAAACTAATGTCCCCCATGTCACATCCATTGAATTCTCAATATGAGGTAGGATTTTGTTTGTGGGATATTAGAATGGTGAATGTTATGTGTGGGTTGTTTTACTCACAACGATGGTTTTGAACTTGGGATATCTCCATGACTAACAATAGAACCACATAATTTGTTTATGGTTTTCTGTTGATGTGAATGCCTTATGTACAGGAATTTGGGAAACAAATTTAAAGGTTTTGTAATTTAGAGGACACAAAAGGGAATATAATCCTTGAAGAATAATGGAATATTTCTTATTTCCTTGCTTCTCAAGTCCTTCTTATGATATATAGGGCATCCCACTTCATTCCTTGCATGGGTCTCTTCTCTGCCTTCATCAGGATCACTATAGATGGAAAAAGCTATATATAATTTTAAATGGATGGATCCATTGAAGATGAAAATTTTCAGTTCTTCATCGCAACTTCTTTTTTCCAGATTCAGTGCATAACCCCACTAGTTTAGTGATTTCCCATGTTTTTGCAGTGATTTTTTTTGTTGTTATATTAAGTGTGTTATTCATGGAATTTTTTGTTTTGGTTTGGGCTCTACCCGATAATGTAAATTGAAAAACCTTTGGAGGGATGAGGGTTATCATATGTTGTATTAAATTGCTAACCATCTCTTTTATTCATTATATATCATGAGTATTGAGGAATTTTTTGACATCAAATTATTCATATTCATATCTCTATTGTATCCTTATATTAAAACATTTTTTCTTTACTATATTCAAAATATAAAATTATATATTTATTGTATAGAAATTATTTACGAGTCTTTAATGAAACCTTTCTAGAAAATGAATCTATGGAAATAGATCTCACATATAGAACCCTAGGATGTAAAGGAAATATAAATCAACATGGTATATAATGCAACATGACTAAAACGAAGATAAAAAAGGCTGAAAAAATTTATTCCAAAATTAAAATTTCATTATAATATTCTGTATCCACTAGATTTTAAAAATAGTTTTAGTTAGGTAACTGAAAAAATTCTATAATGTTTTTATGCTTATTATATCATTCAAGTTCACTTCATATATTCAAATTTTCTTTTATTTATATATTGGTTTCTCATTGGTAATAGAGGTAACTTGATTTTTTGAGATTTCAAAAGATATTATTAATGAAAAATTCCCATTCTATATAGATCAATTTTTTTATTTTCATTTATTTTCATTTTGGTTTGAATTCACCTAGATATTTTGAAATGATTTGTGGGTGTGTTCTTTGTTTGTATGTGGTTTTGTTCATGAAGCTGAATTGTGTTACATGATATATATTTAAAGTTCCTCATTGGTACTGGAGGTGACTTGATTTATTGAGATGTAAATAGGGATGATGAATGAAAAAAAGCACTTCTATGTAGAACATTTTTTTGTACTTTTTTTTTCAATTCATGTAGATATTTTTCATTGATTCGTGGATACGTTCCATGGTTTTGTGTGGTGTAGATCTTGGATCTCAAGTGTGTGGAATAACATCTAATTGAGTTTCCTCACTGAGTTCACTTTTTTTTGTTTCTTCAAATGGCTTAATTGGGGGGTGATGAAAGATCTTTGATGGAATAACTATTCTTCTTCCACGATGGTTGCTGGAGGATTGCTGTCAAAAGACGACATGCTATTTTTTCAATTGAGGGGGGGGGGGGGGTGCATCATCGATAGCTGCATATATGGATCCTGGGATTTTGTTTTTATGGTCTTATTACGTTCCAATCAACTTAATCTATGTATTCAATTATGCATTGATTCATTTGTATCAAATTTAATTATTTATATAATTAAAAATTTTGTATATTTGAACATGTTTTAAAATTTCCATCAGTTTTATAATTAAAATAGGTGTATTATATATGATAAATTAATAAATATAATATGAAAGTTTAATATTAATAAAAAATAATAATTTTCAGTTAAATTTTATCTATAAACATATACTATATGCTGAAAATATTATTATCAACATATATATTTGTCATATAAATCTTTTTCTACACACTTTGACCAAAATATATATTATCTTTTGGAATTATTATAATTATAACAGAACTATTTTATCTATCGCAAAAACATTTAGAGATAGAGATTTTACCAATAGTTTAGTTACAAGACAGTTTTTGTTGGTAAAACGTTTTACCAACAGAAAATGAAATTTTAACAACAAATATACCAATGATGGAAGAAGCTAAATATTTTGTAATGAAGTTAAATAGTTGATAGAATATAATATATATATTTAATTAAAATAATTCATCAAAATTGGTATGTTTAATTTATTGACATGAAACATGTTTGTGCATATAAAAAAGGAATTTTTGAAAATGAATTTATTCATTTTCAAATTGTTTTTAATTTAAATTATAATTAATTGGTTACAAAAGAATTAATTTTCAAAAAATAAATAAACCATATTTTTATAATTTATTTAATTACTTTTCATACACACCATTACAATAAATAGGTTATAACAATACTATTATTTTAATAAAATGTCATGTTTTTTTAAACTGATAGTTGTGGTTAAAGAAAGCTAAGCACACTAGTGCGAGTAATGAAATATAAACATGGTATTGCATTTAACACAATATAAAATTAGTATTACATGTTACGAAATTTATTCTTATCATTTAATGTATTGAAATCATAAATTGGTGTTTTGTATAAAGCAATATTAACTTAGTGTTGCATGTAATTCAAGCTATCATTTAATTTAAAATTATTTAGAAAAAAATAATTTATAAAAATAGATATGTTACATTATACCCAAATTAAAATGGGTTTCACCCCTAAATTTAATCTAGTTCATAAATATTTATTTATTTAATGTTATATTCTTATGAAACCACATCATAAAAATAAATAAAAAAACATCCATTAAAAAGGGAATATTGGAAACAGAACGGTTACCCAAAGTAACTCATGACTAGGTTTCCACATATGAGAAAATAGGTTGAAAGTGAATATGTGGACTTGGAAGAAAAACATACATAATTATAGAGAGTGATAGATATCACTGGTCATAAAAAAGTTGGTGATCCATAGATAGTTAACGATCACAAAACAATGAAGTTGTGATGATTTGAGGGGCCATTTGATTCATAAAAAATGAATGTACTAGGATAATTTGTTTTTTCAAGCTCCATTTCATAAATTTGAAGAATTTTCACAAATAGATATAATTACTTTAATTCATTACTTTCCATATCCAAAATCTCACCCTTTAGTTATTTCTTAATTATGTTCCACTTCATCTCTAGCTCTATGAAATGAATGTTAAATATTTATCCCTAAAGCACAAATGAATCATATGATCCAAAGATATGATGATATGTTATTCTCTCTAGAATTAGTTTTCATAAAAAAAAATTGTTTATAATAGGTTCTCCAATATTTATAAATATTTACATGGGTAAATAAAAACATTCATCTCTAAAACCTCATTCAAAGTTTAACATATTTCATAAATGGTTAACCATTTGACCCTTATGAAAAGTAAAAATCCCAAAATTTAGAAATAAGGTCACTAAATTTATCAAAATTATATTAACATTGATCCACCATAAATCATAAAGTATCTGTTGATTTTTAAACATCAAACATGTTAATAGCATCACCATGAATTCTGTTGAAACATTATAATTACCATAATTACCATAAAACCATATTGAAAACATGCATGCATCTTTATCCATTATATATGATCATATCATATATAAAAATATTTTTATTTTAAGCTTGGATTTATCCCTGTACCGATAGAATATATGATTTCATTATTCTAGAATCCAAGTAGACAATCAAATGAAATTTCACTAAAGGATGAAAAATAATATTTTAGTAGGGATCATTCATAAAAATAAAATATGAAATTTCCAAACAAGGTGGGGAGGATATGTGTTCTCAAATTATCATGATTAACTTCATACATTGTGATTTCCAAACATTTCCCATTTTTCCAATGTCATTATAGGTTGTTTTGGCTTGTTGTTCAAATTAGTCCTTGGGTTGGGGAATTTATTTTCATAATGCCCAAACTTCTTACCATTGAAACACTTGATTGTGGGTAGTTCATTAGTTAGCTTCATCTTATCCTCTATTATATTGACTATACCATTAATCATATTATAAAATTCATAGACATTATGAGATATCTTTTTAAATTAAAATCACATACAAGTTCCTTTCAAGAAAATCCATTGATGTTTCTTTCCACATTTTTAGCATAAATAAGCCTAAAATTTCATTCCACTGCCTGAGTTTTCATGACACTAAATTTTCCATTTCATATCCAAACTAGAAGAATCATGGGAATATTTAATCACATTTTCTATGTTCAGTGCACATCAAATGGATTATTTATAGTTATTAGAGTCTATTATAGCCAACTCATTTCAAATACTTGGTTTTAGGCCAACAAAGAATCAATCAACTTTTAATTCATGGATGATGATTAAAATAGAAGTGTACCTTTATCGTATTGTAAAATTATCATCAGAGATACCAATAGATTCATTATATTTTTGATTTAAGAGCATGGAATTAATTCCCCATCATTGCACTTAGAATAAGATGTAATTACTTACTTAAAATTATCCCTTTAAACACTCCCATTCCATTGATTATATTTCATCATATTCCATCATATTCTTAATAAGAGTCCACCATAGGTCTGCTTCACCTTCCAAATGATAAACAACCAAAATTTATTTTTCATCCTCTAAACACTGAAGAATTGGAAAATATTTTTTTGTTGTACTGACTCTTTTTTAATGAACTAGTGGACCATTGGAAGAAATAAGGTGGTCATTTCCACATAAAGGACATAAAACAACATTGTTTCCTCCTTTTCTCATTTATAAGTTCAACATAGTTCATAGCTTAAGAAAGTTATTTTAGCATATCATCATGATTTTTCCTTATAGCTCCCATATTTTTTTGGATGCTCAGGATGAAGTTCATTTCATCTTCCATTGGATTTAACATTAACATAGTTCCTCCTGGTTACATCCATTGAATAAAACTAGAAATTAGAGTATCATAAATACTAATATTGGTGGAAAACCACATAATCATGAAAAATTAATATAGGATGTCTAAATCATGGATCCTTCATTTCAATATATGAAAACCTAGTATTATCCTCAGTCATTCATACTAATCATATATTAAATCCTTTGTGATGGTTTCAAATTAGTTTGTTAATTTCCAAAACATATCCCCTGAGAGTGTGAATCTAGGTGTATATCTTAGCCAATTTTCATGCACCAGTTCCCAATTGAGTCAAGCTTAATATAGTATTTTCAGAGTTGTTACCCTTTTTAACATTTGTTCCAAAGTCAAATCCACTTATAGTATCTATAAAGGGATTTTTTTATAGGAAACCAATTTCTATATCCTTTACCAAATTTACAGAAATGTTTTTCAAATTTTGACTCAGGATTATAGTTATTCTTAGATAAATACCTAGAAATATATTTAGAAATATTCCAAGGGGTTTCACTATAGTTTTCTTTACCTATATTCCAATGATTGAATAAACATTTCCTTTTATAACAACTATAGAAAGACATACTTAACATTCATGGATATTAAATATTTTTAGATGAATATTCAATACATTACACAAACACATGTGTGAGTACTATAATCATTTTGTGCATTTAGATACATGGAAACATAATATTTAAACACGGTGAAAAATCTTCAACATATTACATAAAGATCATCCAATTTAGTACTCTTCACAATAATACCCTACTTAAATCCTTTCTTCATAACCTAGGGAAATGAAACATAAGAAAGGGTGATCTTAAATTCTCAATAAGGTTAAATAAGGAAGATACATAAGCATGTAATAAGCATAAGTTTATAAGAATAACATTGGACAACCATAACCTTCATATGAAATATCATAAACATGAATCATGGAATAAATATTGAAATTTTACAAGACATGAATCATAAGGGAATAAAATACAACATGAGCCATGACAGAATAACATGGGCATAATACATAGACTTTCGGCATACAGAACAACATATAACATTGTGAACATGTATAAATATTAACATTTTCACCCATTAATTTACGAAAATAAAATAATTCCATCACATAAACTTATATACATGAATCCAGGTCCCCAAATATCATTTTGAACATGTAATCAATTTCACACATAAGCAGCTACACCTCTTTTGTGGGACACACCACCATCCCCAGTGGTATTCATGTTTTACTTTATCGGGTTTTCTCCCGATTCCTAAAATTTCTATCTCATGAGATTTATATAAATATTTACACAATGAATTGGAGTGCTATCTGCGTGTACCCATAATATAAACTATAAAGAGATCACATAAAACTATTTGCAACACCCCACCATTGAATCTATAGTGGGTTTACCAGATTCTATATTAGCCACCCCATCATACAACCTATTAGGATCTTACCTAAAGCTATTAGGATTACCCCATCAAGTAATCTATGACGGGCTTTCCTGACGCTATTTGGGATTCCCCATCGTATAAGAAATAGTGGGCTTACCCGATGCTATATGGGTATTACCATCATATAGGATATAATGGGATTACCCGATTCTATTTAGGAAACCCCGTCGTATAAGCTATTTCTGTGAACCACAAATGATTAAAGTACAAATATCTTTCATATAATCATAAAGAATCATTATAACCTCTATAATTTGATGAACCTATGGAAAAGAAATGGGTTTCATGTAAATCTATTTTGAACATGATTGAACCATAGAATTAAAATGGGTTTTATAACAGTCTACTTAAAACATAATTAATGCTTGAAAAAGAAATGAGTTTCATAATAATCTCTTTGGATCACGATTAACCCATGGAAAATAACAGGGTTCCAAAAAAACATATCCTCATAAAAATAAACTATTCCGAGAAAGAAAAAGAATGGTATCCATTGATCATAACCACAGTAAGTCATATCTAATGTTAATGTATGAAATATTTGATGGAGAATTATTCTAAAGACCACTTAAAATATATAATTTAGGAAAATATCCTTTTTACTTTTAAGAACATTATTTAAAATATAAATAATTTTTAAAACATTACATTGGAAAAAACCATGAAAGCATATAAGGGAAGATTTGAAAAATATTTTAATCAATATTTAAATCATAAAACATTGTAAAAATAGTTTTATTTGAAAAAAATCTTAAAATAAAATTTAAAAACATTTTTAAAATATTTTTAGAAAACATTTTTTTGAAAGACCATAGATATCTCACCGAAGAGAGAAATAATTTCAGATTCCATTAAAAATATTTTCTATAGTATATTAAGTACCAATGTTTAGGAAAATGGTACCATTAATTGAATATATCATTAATAAATATATAATAAGTAAATTAATGAGAATTATTGGGAGATATTCCATTGTATTTAAATTTTATAATCACAATCATATGCAGTCCCAATAAATGATTAGATTGTATTATAAAACCATTAAAAATTTTATAACCTGGAATCATATTCCCTGTAAAGGAATAAAATAAAATAAAACTAAAAATATAATGAGGATAGATTAATTCATGATATTAATTTTCATAGTGGTTATATATACACCTCATGAAAGAATATAGATGCATATCATAACCTATATCTCAAAGAAGGAAAATTGAGACAAAAAATCTTTACCGATTTTGAAACAAATTTAACATAAACCCCTTGAAAGATGGATTAAAAATGTGTATGAAAATTACAATAATTGTAATTATAATAATAATAATACAATAAAATCATTGGTATTTTATACACCACATAAAATATATAGGTGGTGGATGTGACATCTGTCTCACGGAAGTGAAAAGTGAGACTAAAATCCCAAAACTAAATTCTTGAATTCCATCATATTAATCTAAACCTACTTTATATTAAACAAATGTTTATTATATATGTAACTCCAAACCATATTAATATATATCATAAATTATATTATTATATTATGAATTTATATTTCACATTTATTAACAATTCCGTGTAAAAGTTAAGTTTCGGGTAATAACCACTTTTTTTCAAATATATTTTGACTTTTAATTTTTGGTCCCATTATATTGATCATGATTTCCACATTTCTAAAATGTAAAAAATTATATAAATATAACATATATTCAGTATATTTTTATTTAAAATTATCTAAAAAATACAAATTGGAAATGAAATACACCATTCATGGAGACAGTAGGCCATACATACGCATGAATGAAGTTTTTATTTTCTTATCAAATTGAATAAATATAGGTAAATGATATGTATAATAATTACAATATAATTATTATATATATATATATATATTATTTATTACCCCCATGATTAATATATTCCCCGGGAATTTGTAATAAATCGCATGGCTTCATGGGGCAGTAGTTTAACATACACAGAAACGACATTATTATATTCTCACAAAATGGAATGCATGAAGATATATATTATATAATAATTATAAAATCATAAATACATCATAAATATCATATATTTAATATATAAATATCACTTACATCATTATACCTAACTTTTAGAGGTGGTAATGGTAAAATGAATGACATCGGTTCACAAGGAGGATGCTCGCCATACACAAAAATGATGATTTTATAGCCCATTTGATGGATGGGAGTGTGATTTAATGATATAAACAAAACATAAAAATATATTAATATATTTAATAAATGGTGGTTATTATATAATCATGATATAAATATAATTTAATGTGTTTTACGAAGAAATAAAACAAAAACATTCATTGATGAACGTCAACTCTTCTTCAGGTATCTCCTTTTGGTTTACAACAATGGACATCCTTGGTTAGATTTATGCCCAAAGTTGGGTGTATAGTATGAGAGGATGGATGTATAGAACTAATTATTATAGTTATTATTATATAAAAAGTTCATGACATGTGTGAATAGAGGAGGATATGGGGTGTCCTTTTATAAGTTACGGAGAGAACACACTTGGTATTTTGAAAAGAATGTCAGGTGTACCCATGTTTTTACCTAAAAAGGTCATAAATAATGGACATAAGTTCTATAAATTAAGATTTATGGTCTAAATATAACCATCAAATTGGTATTTAATAATTATCTAGTTAAAGTTTCAACCTAATTTTAATGTTTAATCTCTGGTTAAACATCTTTTTCCCTTAATCACCGTGATTAATTTCAACTATTTTCACTAATAATTTGGGCTAAAAATTAAATTGGAATTATTATAAATTATAAATTATTTTTATCCAAAAATATAATAAATTTTTTCCAATCAAATTCACATACGTGGAGGAAATTAATTTAAAATTAATCTCACATATGTGATGAGAAAGCTAGTTTTTAAAGAGAAAAGGTCAAATGTTTGATATGTGTTTATATCCAATTTAAATGTGAAATTGATTAGAATTAAATTTATTGGATTTATTAATATATTATTATTTTAATTATTCTTTAAATCCAATTGAAAATATTATTTATTTTTATAAATAAATTATTTGAAAAGGCAATTTCCAATTAAAATTAAATATATTTTAATATTTATAAAAAATGAATATTTTCAGAAAAATCAAAAAAATCACCCTAAGATAATTTTGATGTCCCAATTTAAAAATTAATTTCATATTATCAAATTTAATTTACATATGTGTAAATAATTACTTTTAATACATGTGCATCATTAAAAGCTGGTAAAACTTCCTATTGAAAAAAATACATCTTTTCATGCTTAAAATTCGATTTATAGTTATCTCTTATTTATAAAAGCAAAAGTTGAATGTTAAATATTTTATTGAATAATATATATATATATAATTAAAATAATTAATCATAATTTGTTTTTTAATTTATTTAGACAATACCTGTTTTGGTATAGAAAAATAATTTTTTTCGAAAAGGAATTTCTTTATTTTTAAATAGTTATTAGATTAATTAAAAAAAAATTGGATTCCAAAGAATTAATATTCTAAAAATTCAAAAACCATATTAATGTAATTTATTTAATAATTTTCATACCCTCCATTTTAATGGATAAGTGATCATTGTACTACTATTTTAATAATATGTCATGTTTCATTTAAACTAAGTGTTGTGTGAAATGAATGATAAGGTTACTAGTGCATGTAACATGAAATAAACATGGTACTGTGTGTAATACAAGAAAAAATAATTATTAAATTTACTAAAAGATAAACCTAGTGTTGTGTGTACTGAATGTTTAACAAGATGTTTTAAATAAATCAATCTTAATATAGTGTACCGTGCATTGAAATCCATCCAAGAATTTTATTTTATCCAAAAATAAAATAATTCATAAAAATATGGGTGTTACAAAGTGAATCACATTGGGGTGGAAGAACTCTTCTTAAGAATTAATATGGATCACTGAAACGTGGAAATGATTAGTGAGAACTTACCAAGATTACTATAAAAACAAGTATCCACTACCCCGTATCGATGACTTGTTTGATCAACATTATAGATCTCAATACTTTTCCAATATTGATCCTCATTATAGATATAATCATTTGATGGTCCAACATAATGTTATACAAAATATATCATTCCATACAAGGTTTTGAAACTATGAATTTATAGTGATTCCATTTGGTTATACTAATTCCCCTACTACGTTCATGGATTAATGAAAAGAGTCTTTAGAGATCACCTTGATTAGATTATAGCAGTTTTTATAGATGATATTCTTATTTATTCCAAGAGAATGGAAGATAATTAAGATCATTTGAGAACTATGATGAATACCCAGAGGAAAGATAAACATAATGGAAATTTTACCAGGTTTGAATTTTTGCGTTATAAAGTTTCATTTTTGGGCCATATAATTTTAACTGAAGGTATATCAGTAGGCCCATAAATGATAAAATTTATTGATCATTTTCTTAAATAAAATACTGTTTTTGAGATTAATTGTTTTCTTGGTTTGGATGGATATTATTAGTTCTTTGTGGATAATATTTTAGGGCTATCAAATCCAATGACCATGTTAAATCAGAAAGGATCCAAGTTACTTTGGACTGATGAATGTGGGGAATGTTTTATGGAATTAAAGAGAAGGCCTATAAGAGAACCAATTATTACACAACAATACTATAGTGGACGGATTTTAATCTACAGTGATGAATCAAAGAAGGGACTAGGATTCATCCTCTTAAAAAAAAATATGTTTATAGTTTATGAATCATTAAAATTACAGATCCATCAGAAAAAATACACAACTCATGATTTGGAGTTAGCTTTGATAATTTTTACATTAAATATATGAAGGAATTATCTATATGGAGAAAGGTATGATATATATACCGATAAAAAATATTAAAGTATATTTCCACTCAAAGAAAAGATAGACAGGATCTAGAGAATATTATTGGAGTTTATTAAAGATTATCACTTGTCAATACATTAACATATAGGGAATTTATAAAAGGTGGCATATTCTCTGACTGGAAATGATGATGCCTTCTTATCTATGACGAGGATCACAAAATCTCAATTATTTATGAATTTTTAAAGGATGGATATTGAAATATTATAAGAAGGGGAGAAATATTATCTTTCTAAAATTATTGATAAACTATCTATCTATGTGATGATTAAATAGGCACAAAAGGAAGAAATAGAGATAAAAATGAATGTGAGAAATGTTCACAAGTTTAACCTTAATTGAACTATAATAATAAGGTTATAGAACCTTTTATGTGTTATTTAAGTACAAGATTTTAAGAAGGAGATGTTGTATGATGCTCATAGTTCATAATTCTCTATTCATATTGGAAGTATGAAGATGTATATATATATATATATATATATTATAGAGTATTTTTGGTGTGACAAAATAAACAGAGATATTGCAGATTATGTTTCTCAGTGCTTGGTCTATAAAAAAGTTAAAGTTGATAAAAAAATTTCTAAGGGGATGCTTCAACCATTAATCATATTAGAATAGAAGTGGGAGAACTTCATAAGTATCTTTTTTATCGAACTCCCCAAAACATCTAATGGGTATAATGTTACATTGGTTATAGTTTATCACCTCATAAAGTCAACCCAATTTATTACCATTAGATAATATTTCTCTATTGATCCACTTACTATCAATTCAATCTGACCAATATCCATGGATTACATTAATGTTTTTTGGAAGTATTTTGTTCAATGTGAATATATAGTTCTGTTTTATCATTTCTTATCAACCTCATAAATATGGTCAGTATGAAATGATAATTTAAACTCTAGAAGTTATGTTGATATCTTTATTTCTTGATTTCTATAGTGGTTCAGATAAAAACATTCATTTCTTTGGGATTTTCTGACAAATATAGCTTTAACTCCATTATTCAGTTGACTCCTTATGGAGGCTTCGATGGAAAAAAGTGAAGAAATACAATTTTTTAAATGAAGTTATAGAAATTAGGTGACATGGACCTATTCTGGATGTGGAAATGAAATATAAGTTTAAGACCATTTTGACAACAAATATCATATCTCAGTGTCGAAAAAACATTTATGTTGATTTTTTATAAAGATCGAGTGTATTAAGTTAGTGATAATTTATCCCATGAATATATCCATAGATGAAAGTGATGATATTTTTAAATAAGGTAAAGATGAACCCTAGGTATATCGTTCCTTTTGAAATTATTGATCACATCAGGATGATAGCTTATAAATTTGATCTTCCACTAAATCTCTCTCAGGCTCACGATTGTGTTTCACATATCTCTCTTGAGTACGGACATACCTGATCCTTCAGATGTAATGAACATAGAGGTTTCACCATAGAAGAAATATATTTATTTGGAAATAAATGGATAAATATTTTGGATCATAGAGATAGATTATTATGAAACAAGACCACTCACCTGATCAATGTTTTGTAGTAAAACCACTAATTTAAGGAAGCTGTATGGGAACCTGAGGATGTGATGTGGTAGAAGTAACCTCATTTCTTTTTATTAGAGTGATGAATTTGGAGAGATAAATTTATTTTAAGGGGGTATAACGTAACACCCCAAGAATTTTATGAAATATTTCCCTTAAAATAATTTAATTTCGTCGATAGCTTGTGTTATATACAACATTAATTTTAAGAAAACTGCAATATATTGTTAAAATATTATTCACCTAGTAATTGGATTGAAATTTATGAAGAGAAATAAATAAATTATAAAAGGTTTTTTTTACACTTGTATAAAATTAATTCATTAGTAATCAATTATTTATATTTGAAAATTAAAATCATTTGAATGTAAATGAGATATTTTTATGAACAATTGTTTTTATATGTATAATGTATTTTTTTCTTAATAAATTAAAATTGTCACTATTTTTGAATGAATTTACTGAAATTTATATATTATATCATCATTAAAATTTTTCATTCTTTATCTAAATTTTTTATTATGCATATGATAACAATAAATTCAGATTAATGCTTAAAATGTGTTTTTTTTTTCTAAAAAGGTTTTTTTGGCACATTTTGTGAAATTACATTAATTTTTTTTCTTATTTATATGTATTTAATTATAAAAAATAATTTAAATATTTATAGTTAGTTTCACTAAATTTGATAAATAAGAACTATTATTTTTTGTCAAAATGAATAGTAATCATGGTAAATGTTGTCACATAGGTAAAGGTTAAATTGGGCTAATCTGTTTAACAAATAAGCTATAAGGACATAATTATTCATCAAAATTATTTTACAATTAAATAAATTCTACCCTTATCACATTAGTCCCAAAATTTATTAGTTTAATGGACATTATTCCAACATAATGAATTGTATAATATTTAAAATAATGAATTTTACAAAATACCACTCTCTTTGTTTTTAATATCTCTTATGTGTCCACATAGGGACATAAAAAAGTTATGAACAAATATAAGTGTCTATTTTAAGATGAATAACATTATTTTCCTGATTTAATTTTTTTTTATAATTTTTAGTAATTATATAATGGACATAATTTCTTATGAAACAATAATAGAGTATTTCTCTATTTACTAAAAAGGAATAAAAAATGAATTTATAAATATTTAATTAAATATAATTTTAGTGATTTAATTTTTTCCATGAATTTTATAGATAAATATAGTTTATTATTTTTGTTTTATCAGATTATTTTAAAATTTTATATTTTATATTATGTATTTTAACTCATATTAAATGAAATGTGTAAAAATTAACAATAATAATATTTCATTAAATTATTTAAAAATCATAAAAATCATAAAATAATAAAATATGAATATGATATGGTTTAAAATTTCATAAATATTCCAATTATTGGCCAATTTCCACCTTACAAGTTAAAATTACAAACCTTAAATTTGAAATAGTTGTTATAGAAGTTAAAATAAATATCTGATAACTAAGAGTCAACAAAAATGATAAGGTTTAAAATGATAAAAAAATTATCTAAATTATATTGTTTTCTTTTATAACAAAACTATCAAAACTTATCATAAAATACCTCTCAATTTTTTAGTAATTTGGTTGGATATGTTTTTTATTATAATTTTACCTTATGAGTAATTCCAAAAAGTGCCCGTCACCACAATTATAAAAGGGAACCCACTACCTCACCTATTCACACCACATTGAGAATTTTATCCCAACTAATATATGAAATTATAAATTATAAACTATTCTATACACATTCAATATGTTCTGGTATTCCAGAAATACTAACCCTAGGGCCCTTTAAAGGAGATCTAAAAGATTCGTTTCAAAGAAGACGTAATTTACTTAACCTATCACTTTATTTTATATTATTCTTTACGAACTATAAATCTATGGGATTTATTATAACGGAATATAAAAATTATCATAAATATGATGAAATTTTAATATGATTATGAAAAAACTATTATACACCCTCATTCCCATCAAACAAGAAATGAAGGTATCGCTCATGTGTACTTACGACTCACTATCACTACATAGTGATTCAAATTATTTTTCATAACCATATATTATGGATGAGTATTATGGTTGTTATAATGTTTATATATTTTTTTTATGACATAATTATAATTATTTAATTATAATATCATATGTACTTACTTATCATACAATCCTTTGGGAAATGATAACGTCGTTCATCCGGACATGTGGACTACAAAATACATGAAGTAATGTGATTTATTTTTCATTTATATTTTAAATTGATGGTAATGAATTATAATTTTATGAATATATATGATAAACACTATATAATAATTATCCTATAAAGGTGAATTATTATCTACCTTTCTTTCATTCCATCCGTCAAAAATGAATGTAATGTCCATGTGTACGTATGACCAGCCGTCCCCATGAATGGTGTAATTAATTTTATATATCTAAATATTATGGATGACTCTAAATAATGAATATATATGATATTAATATCATAATTAATATTTAGGATACTATGGAACCAAGATAAATATACAATTATTGAAACTAGTAAACTGAAACAATCATGATAAATTAAATAATTAACACCAAGAAATGATGATTTTAATAAAGAATTATTGGTGGGGGTTTGAAATTTTATAAAGGAAACATATATGGAATTATAAGTATTAAAATCACTATGTTATATATTTATGAAAAATTAAAATTTATTATACATGTTTTTATTGTTATTTCTAATCAAGGTGAACACAAGGTAAAGGGATTCATTATTACAATCTCATCGTTTATCAGGGTTGTTAATAATTTACTATAAAATGATAAATTATTATCTTTAACCTCAAAAGAAACTAATGAATATTCTTATCCTATGGTTATTTCTTGAAATTAAATGTTTTAATTTTATTTTCCTCTCTATATATACTCAAGAGACTGAAAATATTTTTTAAGAAAAAACGGGATTCATTTCATTATTTAATCAAAAAAACTTTTCTTCTATATCCGTGTCTTCTAAAAGTGTTTTAATGATGGTTTCTAATATTATCCTATTATTTTTTTGATTTATTTTTACCCATTTTTTAATTAATAAAAAATTATGTTAAATGAATATTGTTTTTTTGTTTTAAAAACTATGCACTTTATGACTTTTTCATAAAAATTATGGATGAAATGTTTTTTAACTTATACGGCATGAATTTTTGTTTCCATTTCCAAGATTCCTAAATTATTTAATGATTTGTTTTAATGTTTATAAGTTTATTTTTAATGAAATTTACTTCTTTAATATGGGGAGGTTTTAAAATTTTTCAAATTTATTTTTCAATGTTGAAAGGATATTTTCCTCAAGAATGTTTCAATGATATATTGATTCATCATCAACAACAACCTTTAATGTTTATTAGGCTTAGTGGGAATATAATTCAAAGATATCATTATTATTCTTTATCTAGATTTTTCATGATTATGATTGAATTATTTTTATGAAACCCATTTATTTTCCACGGGTTATTCTATGATGAAATGATTATGAAACCCAATTCATCTCATGGGTTCTGATATGAAGAATGGTTTATGATCTTGTGTAACACATATCTATAATTTTCATTATGTGATGGATAAAAGGTATATCTCCTTCCCATTAATTTGTTAATTATTTATATCTCATGAGATAAACAATACTAGAATGAGGAATGAGCCTAGTTCAGTAAGGTAATATATCCACTTTGAAAATATTGGGAGTGAACCTCAAATACTACGATGGTTTGGAGGGTGAACCCATTACACTATAATAACCATGTAAATGAGACTTGACTACTAAGGAAATTATTCACAATACAATAAAAATTCCAATAATCAATGTATTGTACCTATGTTAATTATTCAATGTTTACGTTCATTGATTCTCTTATAATTAATGTCTTATGAATGACCCATATTTATACTGTGACATAAGATTATGATATTTGATAGGCAGGGTACGGTTTTAAAAGCTTAAGAACATTTTAATATACCCTTATGTTCAAGTTATCAGTATGTGATCATTAATATCTCCCATGTTTACCATTAATGATCATCTGAGCTTACCCTTTTATTATTTTTTCTTTCCTCAAGTTATGAAGAAAGGTATTACATGTGGTATGTTTAAGAAGAGTGAAAGTTATAAAGTAATAAGTGAGAAATGTTGATATTTTATGAACAAGTTGTTTATTCTCAAAGTTTAAAAATATAGTATACCTAAATTATTTCAGCATGGAATGTTAGGTTTTTTAAATAATATTTATCCATTTAGATGTAATATCTATATATGAAAGGTATGGGTCATTATACCGTATGTATCCAGGGTATCTTTACATATCACTATATTGTGAAATTTATATATCTGAGGAATTTACTCTTATATATTATATTATAATCATAATTAATTATAAATATTCTAGGGCTAGACTAATATATAACATGGAAAACCCTATTAAAGGTTCTTCTGTTTAATAATAAATTGTTTAAAAGGTTAGATTTGAGAAATATGACCTTCACACATACCCTCTTCTTCTGGTTGTCCTTACTAAAGTTGATTTACTTCTAACAGATCTACTAATATTAGATATTATTATAGTAGATCATCATCTAAGAGGTTCACATTTGGTATATCTACTTCTAGATATTGAATGCGGTGCTCCACCATAATGATCCATAATAAAAAACCGGGCTTCTAAATTCACTCCCATTGATATTTCCCTCACTTAGCCAAAATATTTTTCACCTCACTGGTCACATTAGAATTTATAGCTTATATACTACATAAAATATACCCTTATGCAAGAATCATAATCATGATAAAATTACACTTCACATGTGAGGTTTTAGTTATCTCTAAATCATCTACAACTCCCACTCTAATCATAGACTATGATATTTTCTAGTCATTCCCTACAACTAAAACACCAAATTTTCTTGAATTTACAAAACTCATTCCAACTTCTCTAAATGACTTCAAACATCATATTAATAATAAGGAACTCTAAAATACATATTAAATATGTTCTAATTCATAAAATTATGATATAAGACTAGGTTATCACAATATCCCCTACCATGGGACCAAAAATTAAAATTTCAAATAATTTTCACCAAACCATAATGATATGGGTCATTAAAGACTTCCCACTATAATTCTTATTATCCCTGGGAATCTGTGACAATCCATCAACCTCATATCCCATCCCACCTAAATAATTAGTTCAATACTAATTCATCATCTGCTACCTTTGAACAAAAACATAGTTTTGTTGTGAAACTCAAACTAGAAATATTTATTATTCATTAAGGGCCCTACTACCAAATCATGATAACCTCTTTTGATCAAACTAATGTATGTGAATTACATCCACACTATAAAATTTTATGAAAGGTTCTAGTTCTTCAACATATTTATGAAACCCATCCCCATAGTCTCCATGATACTTATTTACTAGGGAGATGATGGTTTCAACTTCTATATATATGGGTTATACATAAAACTCATTTTTATTTTCTCATGGTGGTAAAATTCATGTTTTTTTCAATTAAATTTTTTATCAATAAATTATCTGAAGGTGTTTTCTATTTTTATGTGGTATCCAATAATTTTTTTATATTTAAAAAGACTTTATATAAAAAATATTTCCCATTATAATGTTTAACATGTTAACATTTTATTTTATAATTCTCAACATTTGATTCAAATATAACAAATTCTCCACCTTAAACATAAAAGGGGTGGTTTCACATGAACTACACTATTCATCACAATTGGTACTTGGGAATCCTTACCTTAATAAACACACTAAAGGATTTGTTTAGTTTGATTTAAAAATAACTATAGTTAAATTTTTAAATAAAATTATTGATTATTTGCAGAATTAAAGTTCACTTGAAATTGGATATACTCAAGATTCCCAACCATGGAAACATTCAACTCTATTCCCTTTACTCTAAATGATATATTCCATGATTTCTTTCTCTTTTAAAATTTATTTTCCATGAATGTTTTTATTCAATGTTACAACAAGTACACAATAAGCTAGTACATTCCAAATAATACTATATTTGATTAACTAGAGTTATGATACTAGTTAACGATGATTTTTATATATTAGTTTTATATCCCATAATACTAGTTATTTTTTTAAAATAGACCAAATTTATTGGATAAAAATTAAATGAATTATATATCAATTTCTTATAATATTGATACATGTATAAATTAAAAAACAATTGTTTTTGTTGTTATTTTTGATAAAAAATTAAGAGATAATTTAGTGGACATTGAAATAGGTGAATATGGAGTTATATAAATTAGTATATTTATTTTAAATGAAACTATGAACATTATGATCATTTGAGTTTGAATGTGTAAAAAAACTATTTTTTATAAAATTTAGAAACCTTAATCCAGGGATTACCACAACATTAAAAGATATTATTGTGTAAAAAAATATATAAGTGATTATATATAATGTAAGAAAGGGTTTTCATGGGGATTATTATTTGATAAATTATTAGCCCAACTAAGTTGGTTAGAGTATAATGATTATATAAAATAGATTAAATGATAAAATATTATAATGGTAGGTAATGAAACTGTGAGTGCACTATACTGTATAAATAATTGTATAGGTGATTTTTTATTACATTATAACATTTAGGGTGAATTTATAAAGATACTATGAAACTTGGAAGAATCTCATAATAATATTTATGGAGACAAACTCAACTTCAAGATTCAATATAAATGAAAATTTAAGGGGTTTGGATAGATTTATAAACCATATACATAAGTTTACATGGTCCCAATATTTACACAAAATCATTGTGACAAGGAATGACATAAAAAAAAATTCACATTGGGTGGAGTTACACCCCTATACTTGTGAAAATGTTATCATAATACTCACATCAGATTAGCAAAAAACCGTGTTCAGTTGTTATGAAAACCCTTATGAATCACATTCATAGTGCCATAAACATGGGGTTTCTGCCTCATAATCAAAGTATTTTAAATTTAAGGATTTTGATGGAAACAAAAAGTCACAACGTCTAGTTTGAATTCATTCACAGAAGTCATAATTAATACTTTTCTAATATATTTGAACATCATAAATATATTTTTCAATATTCCATTTAGAAAAATATTAGTTTCCTTAAATTATATTCAAATACACATAAATTTTCATATCAATAATGATATTATTTCTCAAATTAATATCAATTATAATCATAATATTATATTTATATATAATATATTCTAATCACCCCCCCAAATAATATCACAATAAAAAATTATAAAAATATAATATTTTTTCATGACATATATGAATTAAAATATCATTTTAATTACCAAGATTCAAATTCAATTAACTATAATCATTATAAAAAACATTAATAACTACCCTTTATATTGTCATATATTCATATTATCACTTAAAAAAATTATAATATCTAAGAAAAGTGAATATAATTAGCCATAAATTTAATAACTAAATTATTAATTCATTCATGTACTATATTTGTTGAAACTGTGTTTTTATGAATTGGAATGGTGTATAATTTTAAAATGAATGGCGAATAGTGGAGATCAACTATATTTACTGGTAAATGTCTTATGAGTGGGATAAATGGGATCTATTTGAGGAATTATAGTGTAAATATGTTATTTTCAATGTTTTTTTGACTTTAGGAATTTTGAGGATGTTTTAGTTTGAGTAAGAAAACGTCATGATCAAATATAGATGATCATAGACTGAATAAAGATGCATAAGATTAAATTTAACAGATAATAATCAATTATAATTACAATAAAATGTTTTCACTATAATAGGTGAAGCTTCACCATGATGATGATCTTATGAAAACATCATACAATTTTAGTTAACCATAGTTGGATTGTTCACTGCACAATAGTATTCATCACGCTACAATACTTTTTAATTATTAATACAAAATTTATAATGTAAGGATTATGGGAATGTTCCACATCACAATATCAGGTATTGAGAATTCGGTACAACTTCGGATGAACATGGTATAATTGATTACAATATAATGTAAAGATGCACATATTACTAATAATTTTAATGATTTTTTAAATCACAGTAGGTTTCGAAAGAGTTTAAATTGAAATTTTATCCAATTTTTTAGGTTCATTTTTTTTAAATTAAATTCATTTGAAACCCAAAATTCCAATCGATAATAAAGTTTATTTAGGAAAATTTCAATTCGAATTTATGGTGGTCACACCATGATTAAATTTAATATCAATATTTAATAATATTTAAATATTATTCTAATTGAGAGAGATAATATTTTAATATGGTGGATTTAACTAGATGATTATGAATTGTTTTGAGGCCCATCCATCTAGTGAAAATTTTAAAATTTGAATGGATAGATTTAGAATAATTAATTGATGATATGAGAATTTTTTAGTAGAGACAATACACAAAACATTTGGAATATTATTTACATATATTGAATTATGGAATATAATAAGTTATATAGAGAGGAAATTAATTTAAGATCCTAATTTTGCAGAGGATAATGAAGTATAATGAAAATACCCTTAACCATTTAAGTGTTTAACCATATTTGGGATTATTAAATATAAGAGAACTTTTAGGTCTTAATATTATATTCATTATATCTAATAATTGGTTGTAAATACAAGTATAAGAAGTTTCCTTATGATTCAATGTGATCCATTCCTAAACATAATAATAAAAAATAATAGATATTGTTTTTTTACATAGAGACATAATCAATATATTCTCATTGGTTGTATCCATTTAGGGTGAGTCAAATAAAATCTTTTCTAGTATTATTTTTAAATTCATTAATTAGATTTTATGGTTGGGTTCTTAATATAGAAAGGTTTAATTTTTATTTCCTACATGAGAACATGATCCATCAAATTTACATGAAAAATATTTAACACCCTAATTGACCCCATCATTGTGTTTTTTACGACATCGTGGTTAAAATAATTTATCTCTGATCAGTAAGAGAAAAAATAATTATTTAATATATGAAATATTATTTACATGTAGAATTAATAGAATAAAAATGGGGATCCATTGTTTGATTGATGAGATTTCAAAATTTGGATGAACTAAATGAGTTCATAAATTTGATGACATTGACATGAAGTTTTCTCTAAAAATAATCAAAAAATAAATGTGAATTATTATATGGAACTATCTATGAATTAAGTGAAATAAAAACATATCAATACCATATAAATGGAATAAAAAATGTTATCAATTTCTTTTTCAAAATCATATTTTTATGAAGGATATCAGTATTATATACGAAAATGAAAAATGTGATAAATTAAGAAAGATATATGAAGGTAACAACCAAGTGAAGAAAGAAATATTATAGGTTATAGATAATATTATGTAGGATTTAAGGATGACTTCCAATGAAAATATTGATATTGTCGTAAACTGACTCATTGACATTTTTGGATCTAGTCGAGGTCTTTGTGATGTAATGAAACATATAAACATTTTTTTGATAAAATCATATGATGATTTCATCCATTGTATAATATAAAGTTATCAACATATAGGGATAACAATTGATTATTTTTATATTAAGTTGGTGGATTAAGAAATGAGTGTAACTCTAGATGTAACATCAAGCTACTCAAAAATGGACAAGGAATTAAAATCTATGGAGAAGCATGATATTCATGAAGCTGAAGAATAATAAGAGTCTTTAGGTGAATAATTTCAATCAATTGATGTGATAAATTCATGTGTGGTAAAAGAATGTTCAATGAAAAGCTATAAATAACATTTTTCAATAGTGGAAAATAATGGAATATTTCAATGTGATCTTTTAGAAAGGTTAATGGAAAATTTTAATGTGAATTCCACAAAAAATGAAAATTTGGATTCCATAAAAATAAAAAAAAAGAGAACATGTACCATGATGGGGGAAAATGAGAACATGAAATGGAATCAAAGGTTTATTTATATAGATTACAAAAATAGAGATATTTATTAATGTTGGAGGTTGTAGTAGATATTTAAAATTTATATCATGATTATGAGAGAATTTTGGGGATTAAACTTGAGTAAAGATTTTGAAAAATCCATATTGAAAAAATAATATCAGTGAATAAAATATATTGGTCCTAATTGATTCAGATGTTTATATATTAATGAAAAACAAAAGAAAAATATGTGAAAGATACATTATGTTTTTCATTGATGATAATATTAGTATGAGATACATCATATTTACTCAATACAAAAATGATATGATGGAATGCATCAATCATTTTTGATGTTGAGTTGAATAATAAATCCAAAAAATGTTCCAAATTAAGAACATAGGAAATTGAAAAATTTTACCTCAATCAAGGTGAAAAAATGTATATGGGACAATGGAATCAATAATGAAGATTCATGGATAAGAATGCCATAAAAATCATTTTGTGGAAATAAGGGCCCAGATGGTAAAAAATATAGACAATATGTTACTATTGAATGTGGAATCTCAATGATTTATTTGATGGAATCAGTACATGTGTGAAACACCCCTAATAGGATAACTTGAATGTCACCTGAGCAAGGGTCATCCCATGACCTCATACATGAATCCATATATTTATGATGCTATCAAAAAATATAGAGGCTCAAAAACAACCATAGGTATAATATTCCATGAAATGTAATTCCCAAAGGTCATGTTCGAGTCTACTAAAAATCTAATAAAACTCATCCATGTTGTGGAAACACAAAAAAAATATTTACCAAAATTGAGATCCAAGATGGACCCCATAGTCCAAAATATAATTTCATAAAATGTATATATGGTTTATAATAACAAATAGGAGAAATAGTACAAGGTACACATTAATAACAAGCATCATTATAAAAATATACATGTAGTAACATTAGCCAGTGTGGATGTAGAACAATAATTGAAAAGTAAAATAAACTGGACTCTGACCCAACTTATATAATGAACATAACAAATCCTCACCTCCACAACCATCTAAACTAGAACCATGTGTGTATCTCCATGAAAAACATGTTCCTGACTGAAAAAATATAGGTATACCCATGTACAAGGAAACCCATTATATATACCTGGGTATGGAGTAAGTCCAATGAACCAATAAGAATTACCATGTCCACAAGATAATTAATGCATATGCTATAAAATGGATATGCATTCAATAGGTGAATGTTGTTCTCAAATAAAACACCCACCCAAAAAATCAAAAAATTTAAATACAACAAAATGCATCAAGTCATCATGTTAAAATATATACACCATGAAATTTGACCCACCTACATTAACCAATATTAGTAATATTTTTTTTCATAGAAACATCACAAGGAATCCCATCAGGGGAAAGTAATCAAAATAGCTACTCCTGAGTATATAAGAAACACATAACATATAACAAGAAACTCGAGGGAGATTATCTATACATAACCATTCACATTGTTTGAACCATCAACTTTGGGAAAATTCTTATGGACATGTTCCATGTCAACATTGAGAATAATAAAAAGTAGTCTATGTAGAAATATAAAGAGCTATCCTCCAAAAAAATATTGACCATTCCATCATGATTTTGGTCCCATGCCTGATCATATATCTTGAGCATTACATGAGGGATCTAAGATAGGTACCACAATATACAACCACTCATGAAAGAAAAAACATCTCCTTTGAGTTAGGTCTTATAATATAAGAAAATATTCACCATCTCTAAGTGAGTCTTGTGGTTGATCACATATACATTACATGAAAAAATATTTGAGGATGGAATGTCAATTTCTAACCTCTCTCACAAGATTAACCACACATACATGTGGTAGGTACCCTAAAAAATCACATATTTATCAAATAAAAAAGATATTTCATGAGGTAATACAAATATCTAACCTCTTAGACAAGCTAAGAAATACCAACATGAGGTAGTTCAGAAATCATGTCTCATATTTTTCATGTATAACACCAATATGTGGTGGAATTATCAATAGACAAACTCTTTAACAAACCATGTTTCACTAATAATAGGTTAGTCCCATGGATAATCATATATATATCATGTAAAAAATGATATTTATAGAGGGGGTATCAATATTCAAGCTCTCACATGAGAGGACCACACCAACCTGAGGTAGGTCCCATCACTTATTGAATATCCATTACATACACCTAGTGATATGAAGATGGAATATCAATATCCAAAATCTCTCACAAGACAAACCACCCCATCACTACGTTTTCGGTATGTATAATCACATCTATCAACATATCAAGTAGTAAGAAAAATGAAATTTTTTTATGAAATATAAACAAACTAACATAATGTGTACAAATAAACCCAAACATAATGTATCACAAGGATAGAAATCAGCTTCCCCCATGTTGACCACTCAAGTTTATTCACATTAATCATATTCATGCACTCAAAACCATTGAACAACGAAGTAATAACTACCCAAAAACATATACAAAGACATTATTCCACCCATTCCCTAATCCTTCCTAAATAGAACCACATTACCCAATAGGATAGCTCCACCTCACATCTAGGAACCATGAGTGGTTTCATAAAACTCAAAAAAAATACTCATATCTACCATCCATGGTGATAACTACATTAATATGGTCCCACCTATCCACTTTGAAACCAAAATTTGGACATTTTTGAGACAACCAATGATCCTGTTTACATGAAAACCCATAAAACCATATATAACACCAAATAAGTGGTATGTTCTTTCTATATAATTATGTATCATCATGAAACAAGAACAACATACTGAGAATTCATAATCAAGAATAACGTACAAATAAAACAAGATTTGGAACACTATATGTGTAATACCAAAACCTTCACATTACCCTTTATTTTATTTATTTATTTATGATTATGATTTTCCATGAGTTTGGTGTCAAAATTCCTTAGAAATATAAATGTTTTTTGTTTCAAAGCTGGTATATTGTTAGCATAAAATTAGTATAAGATGAATGAATGATTGTAAAAATTCCTATAATATTTAGAAGAGTTTTTTTACATGGTTGATGTATTGTTTCCCAAATTGTGTTTCCTAACCATGTTACTCTCTAGGCATACTTAGTGAAGGGACAACTATTTGGAACACCAATGGTCCAGACCGCACGGTCTACCCATAATTTTAAATAATGTTAAATATATATCCTAACATACTAATTTTATGTATCCATTAACATATTATACTCCCCACTCATTTTTTTAACACCAGATGATCCCTTGGAGACCACCCAATTACCTCCTGCTTGGATTTATTCCCCTTTCACTTCGATTCATTGCGAGTTATCAAGGTTTTCCCATCATTCCTCTATTCATTACTCTTTATTTTTTTTGTTTTTATCTTCCTCTCTTATATTGGTTTAGTACTGGATGATCCCTAGGTGAGTGGTGGATCTAAAATGATCTTTTTTAAATTCATAGTGTGATCATACTATGTTTACCTTACTCTCTCTGTTCTGGAAGGATTCACATTTCCTGCAATTGACCTAGGTAGGTTTTACATTCCTTTTTCTTTTTATATACGTTCCATGTGATGGTTTTATTTTCTATAACATTTATTGTTGAGAATATATATTTTATGTATATTATTAACTTCCCAAGATCAGTTCAAAAATAGTCGTAGGTATCTAAAATGTTTTTTACAATTCTAATAGGATACTTTTGGTTCAACAACGAGTTTTGGTTTTATAATTTATTTTTAAAGAACTTATTTGTGGGTTTTGAATTGTTAATATACTATATATCCATTGAATGTATTTATGGTGATTTTATTATTATTGAATGAATTTTTCATGGTTCCCATAATCTTGATTGGTTTAAAAGAGGGGGTTCATCATTTGATTCAAATTTTTTTCCAAACATCACATGGTTTTTCAAATTTTATTTTTCGAATATGTATTTATTAAATATTCTTATATATGTATACTCATGAAAATAAATATATATGAACATATATATTTGTTTATATATCTAATTAGATACCTATTTATATCTATATAACTATTTATTGGAAACATATGTCCCATTTAACTCTTGAAAAAGTGTATTTAAAATATGATATTAGTTTGAAAATATATTTTCAAAGATGATTTCTAAATTATATTATTAGTTTCAAAATTCAAAGCCTAATTCGATCATTATGATAACATCTTGTTCCAAGATGAAATACACTCTACAAATGAAATGACAATGTTTTATAATGATATGAATTTGATTATTATATGTGGTAATAGATGTTATTTATTAGAGTTAGAATATGCTATTTAGAGAGATTAATGTGTTAGTGTGGGTTGAGGCAGGTCATTAGAATGGGTTTCCTGGTATTCTATTACTAGACTATATTAGATAAGACATAGATCCTTTATCACCCACTATCACTTACATAATTGGGATCCTATACATCTTAGTTAAATATTGAGAGATGTTTAGTATCAAATATTTATGCGATGGACTAGATCCCCTCTGGCATCAAAGGCTATAGAGGAGTGGAATCAATGTGGATAGTTGGGTGATGTAGGTCGGTTATAGACCAGGGATTCATCGATAATAAGACAAATTATTCTACTGGAGTACTTGTAGGGCCATCCCAATAGATATTTAGGAGTTTCATATGATTTATATATCTTAAATTTTCTGTTATTACTATTCTTGGTGACTGGTTGGTTTTGATTTATGTAGTTTATTATTTCAATATTATGGTACCTATTTTTTTCATGATAATTCACTTTGATATAATTATTATTTTCATTCCATTTTGAAAAAATTTACTAAGTGGTTTTTTGAATGTTTGTTATATAGTGGATCTAATATGAAAGTATTTTAAATTGAAATTCCAGAAAAATATGTGTTTCTAAAACGAAATTAAAAGGGATCTTAGAAGGGAATTCTCAGGACCTGATTTTTAATGTGATTGAATAGATATTTTTAAATTATTTTATTTCTAAAATATTGTCTCTGCGATGTTTTTGAAGTGGAAAGAATCCACTCTATTGTGATTACCTATTAATCTATTTATAGTCACACCCTACTTTCTCAAATCGATTTTTGTAGACCGAGGGGCTCTCTTACAAGTTCATGTTATGGTTTTGATCACTTAATGAGTGTTCACATTATTGTAGAGTGTGGATGAAGACTTGGAGTCATATAGAGACCTGATCAGGTATTTTTTTAATTTTTCTTCACGTCATCATTATATTAGCCAATGTGACTTTTCATTGTCACATTAGATCTAGATATAATACTATTAATTCTGGGATGCATTTTGTTTATATTAATTATTTATTTGGTTTGTTCTAATTTAATATATATTTATTTTTTCACATATTTCCATCACCTGGATGAACCATGTTGGGTTTTTGTAGAAATATATTGCTTTAGTTATATTACATATTAGGAAAAATAATTCAAAATAAGTTCTATCTAACGCCTAGGAACTAGTTTCCATCTCAGGGTGATTAGGTATGTGTCTTTGGTCATGTCACATGCCGATACCAGTGCCCGATTGTTTGGTGGTCCGAAGATACATAATGATAAAATGGCATTAGAAACCTATTTCTTGGAAGGACCTAGTTTCTTAAGAAACCATTGGTCATGGGAATTCTAGTATATGATAGATAAGATCAACATATCCTAGTATGTGTGATATTTGTGGGTTCTTGATCAAAACTACTTATGACAAAACTTGAGTTACCATAGTATGATGAGATTTTAGTTTTGTATCCATGAATTATTTTGAATTATTTATAATGATTTTTTGGTGTTAATTAAGGATGTTTGAATCCTTTTAAGTGTTTATGCTACACCCCACGATTCTTCACATAAATTTAATATTGAATACATGAAGCACTAAGTCTCTAAAAAACACCTCTTTGTTATAATCTAGCAAGTAAACAAAATTTTACAACCTCTATGATTTGAATTTTGAGAAACTGACATACATTGTTGCGTTCGGTAGGATATTTTGAGTTTGATAAGACAAACGTAATTTTTGATGAATAGTAACATACCCTTATGAATAATAACATAACCTTATGAATAGTAATTTACCTCTTATGAATATTAAATAATTGTAAATTGGGAAAAAAATAAACTTCGCCCATGAATGTATAAATACAATTAAGACATCTCATAAGTGAAAAACAACAATCATAGTATAAGTATTGGTATTTTTGTATGTCATAAATATTTTAATTAATATTTTATGAATAATTTAATAATTTAAAATGGGAAATTATTTTCCTAAAATTTAATCATAAATCTTTATTTAATTGTCTTGTGGTTATAATATAATTTTATGGGACCTTGATTTATTTCCCAAGTTTTTATAAAATGAGTCATAGTTTTAAAGTTGTTTTTTGGAATAAATTATGATTTTATTTACAAAATAATTTAAAAATATTTATTAAAATATTTTAAAAAAATTATTTCATTTTTTAATTCTACACATAAAAACAATTTTGGGGTTATGTTTTGGGAGTTTTCTAAAATAATTGAATTTTTAGTGAATAGTAAAAATATAGTTTTGAGTTTTCGGTATGTTTAATGACATAATAATGATGAAATAATTAATATAAAATTATGGTAGATTGGTTTATATTAAAATAAGATATGAGGTGTCCCAAGTGGATAATACCATGGGAAAATACAATGGTCAAGCCCTTGGTTTTTCAAAAAACACTATTGAGGCGTCCAGTGAAATTATTAAAAAAACTCCCTCTCATTTAATATAAATACCCACTCATTCATTCATATTAATTCATTCCAAACTCATATTCCTAAAATATATGGTATTTCCACCTCCATATGAGTCATCCAAATCTATCCTCAATCCAACAAGGTCCCAACTATCATGTTTTTGGAGTTACTCTATAGGGTAAGGGAATCTACCACCCTTCTCTTTTCCAAGATTTCATTTTATGTTATTATTGTTTTTCAATTTTATTGTTTGGGGATATGAAATTACATATTGAAATTATTGTCCATATTATGTAAGAATTATGAGAGACCCCTTTTTCTCTAATCAAAATATTTTATGAGATTTTAAGCAACATCATTAGGCTATCGAATTTTCATAAGGTATCTCTCAACTTTACATTTATTTTCATGTTTCTTTATTTTACTTTCTTTCCTCACCTAAATTCATCCAAATTTTGAGATGAATATAATACCATAAATATACTATAAAGATTTTATGATGATGTAATAATTCTTTATCATCTCTCCTTTCCACTTCTTTTATTTTGGAAATGAAATCACCATTCGAGATGTGTTAATTAATCACATTCAAGGATAACGGGTTTTAAATTTCAAATATCATCTTCAATTATCGTCATTAAACCATTTTGATGGTTGAAAAAAATATAATATTTGCATTGTAACTTATTTAAGGTTCTAGACACTTTTTTTACAAATGATATTATTTATAAATTAAAATGAGGTCATTGTGATAAAAAACATCCAATTAACCCAAACAATTGTCATTAATGTTTTATATAATAATTCATCTTAACTCAGAATAACCAAATGAATTTTATAACCATTTAATCTTATGGTTTTTCAGAAAAAAACACACATCTTCTATTCTGGAGAAACATTCTCATTCTACATGTTTATCCGTACAAGAATATAAGTAATTTGATCATGAAAACCAAGAATGAAAACACTCTCAAATAATGAAATTGAATCTCTTAACCCATCAAAAGTCCATGAATACACCTAATAATGTTTTAATAAATTAATAAAATTTAGTTTATGTTATTAAATCATTAATTTATGAACCAAAATTTTATTATTCAGGCCATTAATTATTAGGACCCAACCTTATTACATACATAATCATGAATTTAGTCAAGAAAACACTTCCTTTTACAATGAGGATCTTTTCAAGTTTAGAGAATTAGTGAATTTTTCCATTAAATTCATAACATTACACATTGTTATATAGTTGATACAATAAAAACAGTTTCCATTTTTTTCCAAAATATAAAATATTAAAACATAAACAAGACTCCATGAAAATTCTTCAACATTTAACATGGATTCCTTCTTTGTATTAATCATCAATTAACATGTGAAAATAATTTAAAAACTTTGGATGAGTAGAAAATCTCAGTAAGGTATGAAGAAGAAGGAAAGAACACATTAGTCCATGAAAACTTGTAATGTAAGAAATCATTTTCAAAAGACTTACTTATCACACATATATATATATATATACTAAACTTGTGAAAAAAATGATATTTCCACAAATACATAAGAACATAGGTATAACAATAAAGGTATCTTGGGGAATTACTTACATAATCTTGTTACTATCACAGCTACCTTATAATTTGTAACCCTCATGGTAACCTTATATTTTTATGTAACCATTGCAGTTACACTTGGAGTAACCATACGGCCGACCTCCAACATACTCATACCCAATGCATTGGAGGAAAATATAGGTCCCAAATTCATCATAATCAATTACCAAAAACCAAAACATAATCATACAACATAAATAATATCATAAAAACATTGCTTTTGAAATCATATAAAATAGTATTTTAAAAGAGGATGTTAGAAGAAAAGTCCCTTATAAACATCTTATACTTGAAGTGATACTTAATAGAGTGGATGGAATATGTATATACTATGTAAATACACATTATTAAAAATATTATAATCATAAGTCATCACACAAACAATTTAAATACCACATAAAATAACGAAGTAGAAAGTTAACCCAAAGAATGGAAATCGAGTTAAGAATTCCATTACCTTAGGCTTGTCTTACTTCAAACAAGTTAAACCTCTTGTATAAAGGTTAAAAGAGTGTTATTAGTATTTTAAAGAAAACTTTTCATGTTTATAACATTTTATATTTTCATTTTATTACATAATTTCACCCATTGATTGTTAGTATTTTGTTCCTTACACCGCTTTTGGGTGAGTTCTTCACATGATTTATATGATTGGTTCATGGTGGATGTTCTTGTTGATTGGAAGTAAAACTCCAGAATTGGGATGGAGTATTATTTTCATATAACTAGTATAATAAATTATTCTATTTATCATTTTGAATTTTACATGAGGATGATTCATAATTTAGAACATTATGATGTTCATTTATATCCCTTTAGTGGTACTTTGATAACAACATCCTTGTTTTGTCTTATAAATTAGAACCATGAGTAAAAAAACAATTAAAAACCATGGGTGAGTCATAAAACATATATTATAACTTATTTCAACCATATAAATGGTTTAATTTCCATATTTGAAAGAATTAATGGAATTTGAAATAACATCATCCACGATGTTGATAATTCGACACAAACGAACAATGTTTATTTTATTATTTATATAAGTGGTAGTGGGGAAGAATACTGATGAGTAATTTTTAATAAAAATGAAAAAATAAAGAGTATAAATGATTTCTGGATATTTTATTCCTCTTGGGTAAGGAGATATGGAGAAATAATAAGGAAGGAACTCAAAATAAAAGAAAAAGTGAGAAATCTCTTACAAACAATTCGGCAGCCTAACGACTATACAACATTGTTTTAGAAAATAATAAAAAGATAGGGGAAAAGGGTCACCCATACATAAATAAATTATAATATATAAATTTTCAATAATAAGAAAGAAATAATAACATGGTATGGACACTTGAAAATTATACCACATAAAAGAGAATTTAAAAGGAAAAAGAAAGAAATTGGGAATTTTATTACCTTGTAGAGTAACCCATAGAACTTAATGGTTTTGACCTTGGGGGCTTGAGGAAACATTGGGAGGGATAATATGAAGGTAAGAAGACCAGATATTCTTTGAGGGAGAATTGGGAATGAATTAAATTAAGGTAATAGTAGGTATTTATAGGAAAATTGTTGGATTATTTTAATAATTTTCAAGGGACACCTCATGGGTGGTATTTGCAAAACCATGGGCTTTCCCATGGTATATTACCATGGTATAAGCCACTTGGGAGACCTAAAATCTTATTTAACTATAAATAAGTCTACCATATTTATGAAATCAGTATTATATAATTAATTATGTTATTAAGACACTAAAACTAAAAACTGTATTTCTTACTATTCACCAAAAAATCACCTGCTTCAGAAAAATTCCCAAAATTCACCCTAAACATTAATATATTTGTAGATTTAAAAAATGAAGTCCATTTTTTGAAAATAATTTTCTAAATATTATTAATTTAATTTTTAAATAAAAGCATTCTTAATTAAAAAATTTACAGTTCTAATTCAAGAACTACTTTTTTATCACAATGAAAAATTAACCAAGATGTTATTATCTTCTAGCCTTAAGAAAATAAAATAATAATAAAATTTACTATTAATTAGGTTAATATTTCTATTCATAAGGGTATGTTACTATTCTCAAAGAAAAACAATTTTGTTTCATCAGACTCTAAATAACATACTGAACACAATTGTAGATGACAATTTCTTGGAATTCAAAACATAGAAGAAATAAAATTATTTTTAAAGGATACTTATAAATATCTACCTTAAACAAAATTTCAAGAATTTCAATTTATTTTTAGAAAACCATGGGGTGTTAAATTATCCCCACCTTCTAGAAATTTCGTCCTCGCAATTTTATGTGCTTATTAAAAAAGTGAGGGTACCTTTCCCTCATAGCATTTTCAGACTCCCATGTTGCTTCTTCAACCATGTGGTTTCTCCAAAAAACCATTACCTGGTGGATTACCTTAATCTGCAATACCTGTTCCCTTCGATCGATAATATGAACTGGTTTCTCTTCATACGAAAGTTTCTCTTCCAACTGAACTGCTTCTGGGATCAAGACATGTGATTAATCTGAAACATAATTTCTCAACATAGAAACATGAAAAATATTGTATACCTGAAACCAACTCAGAGGAAAAGCTACTCGGTATGCAACTATTCCAACTTTATCCAAGATTTCAAAAGGACCGATGAACCGGGGACTTATCTTCCCTTTCTTACCAAAAATCATCACACTTTTCCAAGGAGAGATTTTAAGGAAAACATGGTCACCTACTGCGAAAGAGAAGTCTTTCCTTCTGTTATCTGCATAACTTTTCTGCCTACTCTGAGCTATCCTCCTGTGCTGCTGGATCATCCTCACTTTCTCAGCCACTTATTCTACTAATTATGGCAGCATCATCTTTCTTTCATCAACTTCCTCCCAAAATTCTGGAGTCTGACACCGCCTACCATATAAGGTCTCAAAAGGTGCCATCTGAATACTATAATGAAAACTGTTATTATAAGAAAACTCAACTAAAGAAAGATGATGATCCAAACATCCCTGGTAGTCCATTGAACGAGCTCAAAGAATATCCTCCAATGTCTGAATCGTTCGTTCTGACTACCCATCTTATTGACGATGAAAATATGTACTAAAATTTTACTATTTGCACAATGAATTCTGAAGTCCCTTCCAAAAGTTAGAAGTGAACCTGTGATCTCGGTCAGACACAATGGAAAGAGGAACTCAATGTAACATGACAATCTCGTTGAGGTACAATCGAGAAAGCTGATCCAAATACATTGTATCTCGAATAGAACGAAAATGTGCAGAATTTGTTAGGTGATCAACAATAACCCAAATTGCATGATTACCACAACAAGTCTTTGGTAGTCCCACCACAAAGTCCATGGATACATCCTCCCACTTCACTCTATAACTGGAAAAGGCTGAAGCATCCCCTTCGGTAACTGCCGCTCTTCTTTAAACTACTGACATGTCAAACATTTAATGGTAAAATTAGAAATATCTCTTTTCATTCCATCCCACCAATAATACTCATGAAGGTCTCTGTACATCCTAGTAATGACAAGATAATCCGAAAATGGAGAACTATGGGCTTCACACAATAATTCTTTCTTAAACTGGGAATCAAAATCCATGCACAACCTTTTACCAAATCATAAAACACAATCTTTATCAAGGTTAAAGTCTAGAAACTTAACCAATTTAACCAATTCTACCTTTTTCTGTAGCTCACTGTCTGCCTTTTGTGATTTCTTAATTCTTCCTGACAATGAAGACTGCACTAAAACCTAAAACCAAACAGATTTATTCCCTACAACAACAACTTCTAATCCAAAATTAATCAAATCATTAATAAATGGATCATGTTCCAAACGTAACATTGTTAATGATGCATGATGTTTTCAACTTAAGGGATCTTCCAATTTGTTTTCTTTTATGGGATGGTAATTCATCATGCAGTCATAATCCTTTATCAATTCAATGCATCTTCCCTGCCTCATGTTTAATTCATTCTTAGTGAATATATACTTTAGACTTTTATGGTTAGTATATATTTGGAATTTGGTTCCATATAGATGATGCCTCCATATTTTCAATGAAAAAACTATAGCTTCCAATTCCAAATCATGTGTGGGATAATTCAGCTCATGAGGTTTAAGTTGTCTCAAAGCGTAGCCAATTACATGATCATTCTGTATCAAAAAACAACAAAGTCCCTTCAAAGAAGCATCACTTTTGATTACAAACTCACCATTCTGGGAAGGTAAGGCCAAAACTGAAGCATTCACCAATCTCTTCTTCAGTTCCTAAAAACAAACATCACATTCCACTATCCAAAAAAATTTAACCCCTTACTGTGTTAACTTAGTTATTGGGATAGATAATCGTGAAAAATTATTAACAAACCATCGGTAATAACTTGCTAAGCCAAGAAAACTACGGATCTCTATAAAATTTTTGGGTCTTAGCCATTCATCAACTACTTTGGTTTTGGAAGGATCAACAGTTATTCCATCCTTATTTACAATGTGCCCAAGAAAAGAAATCTGTTGCAACCAAAAATAACACCTGCTGAATTTTCCATATAGTTTCTTTTATTTTAATGTTTGTAAAAGAACCCTTAGATGTTTTCCATGATCCTCTTTATTCTCAGAAAAATCTAGAATGTCATCAATAAATACAACCACAAACTTATCCAAGAACTCATGAAATACTCTATCAATATGATTCATGTATACATCATGTGCATTAGTTAATCCAAACGGCATAAAAAAAATTCATAATGCCCATATCTAGTACGAAAGGCTGTTTTTGGGATGTCATCCTCCTTTACCTTCAACTGATGGTGTCCAGATCTCGGGTCAATCTTGGAAAAGTACTGAGCTCCTTGGAGCTGATCAAACAAGTCATTGATTTGAGGCAAATGATACTTGTTTTTAATAGTGATGCTATTCAAAGCTCTATAATCAATGAAAAGTCTCATGGAACCATATTTCTTTTCAACAAACAATATAGGGTCTCCCCATGGTGAAGTGCTATGACGAATGATGCCTTTGTCAGGAAAATACTGCAATTGATTTTACAATTCAAGAAGTTCTATTGGAGCCATACGATATGGGGGTTTTGAAATTGGCTTAGCATCAAGAACTAAGTCAATTGTGAATTAAACTTCTCAATCAGGTATGGCACTGGGTAACTCATCAGGAAAAACATCAAGGTATTCATTTACCACTGGCACATAATTAATTTGAATAGTTCCATTGTTTTCAATAATATGAGCAAGATCACTTTCATTTCCATATTTCAACAGTTTCTCAGCTTCCTGATATGTTATCAATTTTATGTGTTTATTCATGTATACAAACTGAAACTCTTTATGAAAAACAACTTATTTAGCTCTACAAATAATCTTATCATGATAATAAGAAAGGAAATCCATCCCCAAAATAACATCAAACTCGACTGAGGGTAAAAAAACAAGGTTTTAGGAAAAGTCATTCCACAGACCATAATAGAAATATTCTTATAATTCATCTTTTCTATAACATTTCGCCCTGGTGTTTTAACAACAAGTTTGGGTCTCATTTTTTGAGGTGACATTTCCAATTTACTATAAAATTTCTCAGAGATGAAGGAATGTGTAGACCCCGTATCAAACAAAACATTAGCAAAATCTGAGTGAACAAAAACAGTGTATGATACAACTTCATTAGATGTCCTGACATCTGCTAATGTAGTCACAAAGGATCTCACTACACCTTTCTGCTTGTAGTCTGGCTTCTTTGCATCATTCAGATCTTTCTTTGGGAGGAAATTTGCATAATGACCCATTTCACCACATTAAAAACACTTTACATTCTGATTTTTCAGGATTAATATTAGGATCATTTTCATTTCAATCTCAGGCCATATATCCAAACATAACACATTTAAAACACTTCCCAATTTTGATAATACATTTCCCAGGGTGTTTCGTTCCACACTTTTCATAAACTGAAAATTAGATTTTCTTACCATCAGTTTTCTTTGGTGTATTCATCCCCATTGCTTGCCAACTGGGCCTCTTCCTCTCTTTGTTTCCAAAATTCACATTATCATCAGAAAACTCCATCTATATCCTCTCAAAACATCAGACAACTCTCTCATAACTTTTTAATTCAAAGGAGGCCAATTCCCTTCAATACCTTGGCTTCAGTCCTGAGTGAAAACGGTTGATTTTGATATCAAGATCCAGAATAAGGTTTGGTGCATACCTCGCCAGTCATGTGAATTTTGCTTCATACACTACCACTGAATCTTCCTCCTTCTATTTCAATTCATGGAATTTCTTCTCCATTCTATGTCGCACCACCTTTGGAAAATATTTTTCAAGGAAAAGTCTTTTAAATTCATCATACTCTAAGGCATAAAAATCTTCTCTACCCCTGATATTCCTTACCATTGAACACCCCTGATCAGCTTCCCCTTCAAAATGATAAATGAAAAGACTTACCTTTTGATTGTCTAAACATCCCATAACGTCGAATATCTTTTCATGGGATTTGAACCATCCTTCAACTGCCACTAGGTCAGAAGATCCATTGAATGCAGGAGGATGTTGTCTCATAAAATGTTCCACTACTATCATTTTCCGTTGTGGCACCTCTATTGGCTCTCTTTCATGGATGACACCACCATTTATTGCTTGTGTTAGCTGATCAATTATTGTCACAAACTGCTTGGTTCCAATCCAAACCATTCCGGGCTGTAGTTCTGGAAGGACGTCATTCTGTCGATGCCTCTCTTCTTCAGCATCCCGGTTCCTTCTGCGTACAACCATTCTGAACAAACATATCTTTGATGAAGAGACATGGTAATATTTAAATACTATAAAAAATTAAACATATAGTGGAAATCATTTATGGTATTCAATTAACATCACCCTAACCCCTAAAGTTATCTTAACCATCCTCTGATACCAACTATAAGGACCCACCCTTATTACATACATAATCTTGAATATAGTTAAGAAAACACTTCCTTTTACATTGAGGATATTTTCAAATTTATAGCTTTAGGTAATTAGGATAATAAATTCATAACATTGCATATTGTTACATATTTGATACCATAAAAACAGTCCCCATTTTTTTCCAAAATAAAAAATATTAAAACATAAATAAGACTCCTTGACAATTCTTCAAAATTTAACATATTTCTTCCTTATTTGTCATAATCATCCATTAACCTATGAAAATCATTTAAAAACATTTGATGAGCACAAAATCTCAGTAAGGTATGAAAAATAAAGAAAGAACACATTAGTCTATGAAAACTTGTAACATACGAAATCATTTTCAAAAGAATTACTTATCACCTATATATATATATAAATACTTACCATGTGAAACATGGTATTTCCACAAATAAATAAGGACATAAGTAGAACAATAAAGGTATCATGGGGAATTAATTACATAATATTTTAACCATCACAACTACCTTATAATTTGTAACCATCACGGCTACCTTATATTTTGTGTAACCAACATAGTTACACTTGGAGTAACCATACGGACGACCTACAACTTACTCATACCCAATGAATTTTAGGGAAATATAGGTCCCACCCTTCATCATAAACAATGAACAATAACAAAAACATAATCATACAACATAAATAATAGCATAAAAACATTGCTTTTGAAATCTTGTAAAACAGTATTTTAAAAGAGGATTTTAGAAGAAAAGTCCCTTATAAACATCGTATACTTGAAGTGAGACTTAATAGAGTGGATGTAATATGTATATACTATGTAAATAAACATTATTAAACATATTATAATAATAATTAATAACACAATCAATTTAAAATCCCCATAAAATAACGAAGTAGAAAGTTAACCCAAAGAATGGAAATCAGGTTAACAATTCCCTTACCTTAGGCTTGTCTTACTTAAAACATGTTTAAAACTCCTGTATAAAGGTTAAAATAGTGTTATTAGTATTTTAAATAAACAAGTTCCTGTTTATAACTTATTATATGGTCATTTTATTACATAATTTCACCCATTAATTGTTAGTATTTTGTTCCTTCCACCGCTTTTGGGTGAGTTCTTCACATGATTTCTATGATTGGTTCATGGTGGAAATTCTTGTCGATTTGAAGTGAAACAACAGAATTGAGATGGAGTAATATTTTCATATAAAAAGTAACATAAATTATTCCATTTATCATTTTGAATTCTTTCATGAGGATGATTCATAAGTCAGAACATTATGATGTTCGTTTAGATCCTTTTATGGTTACTTTGATAACAACATCCTCGTTTTGTCTTACAAATTAGAACCATGAGTAAAAATAGAATTCAAGAACAATGGGTGAGTCATTAAACATATTATATAACCTGGTTCAACCATATAAATTTTTTCATTACCATATTTGAAATAATTAATGGAAGTTGAAATCACATCCTCCACGATGTCGATAATTTGACACAAATGAACAATGTTTTTTTATTCAATAAATAAGTGGGAGAGGAGAAGAATAATGATGAATAATTTTTCATAAACATGATAAAATGAAGAGTATACATGATTTTTGTTGATTTTATGCCTCTCAGGTAAGGAGATATGAAGAAATAATAAGGAAGGAACTCAAAACAAAATAAAAAGTGAGAAATCTCTAACAAATAATTCGGCAGCCTAACGGCTATACAACATTGTTTTAGAAAATAATAAAAAGAGAGGGGAAAAGATTCACCCATACATAAATGAATCATAATATATAGAAGATAAAAAATAATAATGAAATAAGAACATGTTATGGACACTTGAAAATTATACCACATAAAAGATAATTTAAAAGTAAAAAGAAAGAAATTGAGAATTTTCTTACCTTGTAGAGTAATTCTTAGAACATAATGGTTGGGACATTGGGGGATTGAAGAAACTTTGGGAGGGATACTATGAAGGTATGAAGACCAAAGATTATTTGAGGGAGAATTGTGAATCAATTAAATGAAGGGAAGAGTTGGTTTTTATAGGAAAAGTGATGGATTATTTTAATAATTTTCAAGGGACACCTCAGGGGTGGAATTTGAAAAACCATGGGCCTGCCCCTGGTATTTTCCCATGGTATAAGCCACATGGGACACCTCAATTATTATTTAACTATACTAAAGTTGAATATATTTATGACATCATTATTATATAATTAATGATGTCATCAATACACCGAAATTAAAAACTGTATTTTTAACTCTTCACCGAAAAATCAACTGTTTCAGAAAAATTCCCAAAATTCACCCTAACCATTTATCGACGTGTAGATTTAAAAAATGAATTCCATTTTTGAAAATAATTTTCTAAATATTAATATTTTAATTTTTAAATAAAATCATACTTAATTAAAAAATTAACAGTTCTAATTCAACAACTACTTCTTTATCGCAATGAAAAATTAACCAAGATGTTATTATCTTCTATCCTTAAGAGAATAAAATAGTAAAAATATTTACTATTCATTAGAGTCATATTACAATTCATATTACTATTCATTAGTTTATTTTACTATTCAAAAAAAAACAAGTTTGTTTCATCAGACTCTTAATAACATACTGAATACAATTGTAGATGACAGTTTCTTAAAATTCAAAACATAAAAGAAATAAAATTATTTGTAAAGGATACTTATAAATATCTACCTTAAACAAAAATTCAAGCATTTTAATTTATTTTCAGAAAACCATGAGGTGTTACATTATCCCCACCTTCTGTAAATTGTGTCCTAGCAATTTTATTTACTTATTAAACAAGTGAGGGTACCTTTCCCTTATAGAATTTTCAGACTCCCATGTTGCTTCTTCAACCATGTGGTTTATCCACAAAACCTTTACCTAGTGGATTACTTTATTCTGCAATAACTGTTCCCTTCGATCAAGAATGTGAAATGGTTTCTCTTCATAAGAAAGGTTCTCTTCCAGCTGAACTGCTTCGGGGCTCAAGACATGTGATGAATCTGGCACATACTTTCACAACATAGAATCATGAAAAACATTGTGTACCTGAAACAAACTCGGGGGAAAATCTACATAGTATGCAACTATTCCAACTTTCTCCAAGATTTCAAAAGAACTGATGAACCATGGACTTAACTTACCTTTCTTAACAAAAAGCATCACACATTTACAATGAGATATTTTAAGGAGAACATGGTCACCTACCTCGAAAGAGAATTCTTTCCTTCTGTTATCTGCATAACTTTTCTGCCTGCTCTGAGCTGTTCTCAATTGTGGCTGGATTATCCTCACTCTCTCAGCCACTTCTTCAACTAATTCTGGCCCCATCATCTTTCTTTTACAGACTTCCTCTCAAAAAGCTAGAGTCCGACACCACCTCCCATATAAGGCCTCAAAAGGTTCCATCTGAATACTAGAATGAAAACTACTATTATAAGAAAACTCCACTAAAGAAAGATGCTAATACCAACTTCCCTGGTAGTCTATTTAACAAGCTCGAAGCATATCCTCCAAAGTCTGAGTTGTTCGTTCTGACTACCCATCTTGTTGAGGATGAAAATCTATACTGAAATTTAACTCTTTGCACAATGACTTCTGAAGTCCCTTCCAAAAGTTAGAAGTGAACCTGGGATCTAGGTCAGACACAATGGAAAGAGGAACTCCATGTAACCTGACAATATCCTTGAGGAACAATCGGGAAAGCTGATCCAAACACATTGTATCTCGAATAGAATGAAAATGTGAAAACTTTGTTTGCCGATCAACTATAACCATAATCACATTATTACCTCGAGAAATATTTGGTAGTCCCACCAAAAAGTCCATGGATAAATTCTCCCATTTCCACTCTAGAACTGGAAAAGGCTGAGGCATCCCCTTTGGTAACTACCGCTCTTCTTTAACATGCGTACATGTCAAACATTTCATGGTAAAATCATAAATATATCTTTTCATTCCATCCCACCAATAATACTCCCAAAGGTCTCTGTACATTTTAGTACATCCAGGACGAACCGAAAATGGAGAACTATGGGATTCTCATAACAATTCTTTCTTCAAATGAGAATCACAAGGCACACACAACCTTTTACCAAATCTTAAAACACAATCATTATCATGGTTAAATTCTAGAAAATTACCCACTTTAACCAATTCTACCTTTTTCTATAGCTCACGGTCTTCCTTTTGTGCTCACTTAATTCTATCTGACAACAAAGACAGCACTGAAACCTGAAACCAAATAGATGTATTCCCTGTACCAAAAACTTCTAAGGCAAAATTCATCAAATCATTAATCAAGGGATCATGTTCCAAATGTAACATTGTTAATGATGTGAGATGTTTTTGACTTAATGCATCCTCCACTTTGTTTACTTTTCCGGGATGGTAATTGATCGTGTAGTCATAATCCTTTATCAATTCAATCCATCTTATCTGCATCATGTTCAATTACTTCTGAGTGAATTTATACTTTATACTTTTATGGTCAGTATATATTTGGAATTTGGTTCCGTACAGATGATGCCTCCATATTTTCAATGCAAAAACCACAACTGCCAATTCCAAATCATTAGTGGGTTAATTCAGCTCATGAAGTTTAAGTTGTCTCAAAGCATAGGCAATTACCTGATCATTCTACATCAAAACACAACCAAATACCTTTAAATAAGCATCACTTTAGATAAAAAAACTCACCATTCCTGGAAGGTATGGCCAAAACTGAAGCAATCACCAATATCTTCTTCATTTCCTGAAAAAAAACATCACATTCCTCTGTCCAAACAAATTTAACCCCTTTTTGTGTTAACTTAGTTATTGGGCTCGATAATCATGCAATGTTCTTAAAAAACCGTCAGTAATAACTTTCTATGCCAAGAAAACTACGAATCTTGGTAACATTTTTGGGTCTTGGGAATTCATCAACTACTTTGGTTTTGGGAATATCAACTTTTATTCCATCCTTATTTACAAAGTGCCCAAGAAAAAAATCTGTTGCAACCAAAAATCACACATGCCGCATTTTCCATATAGTTTCTTTTCTTTTAATGTTTTAAAACCACACTTAGATGTTTTTCATGCTCCTCTTAATTCTTAGACAAAACCAGAATGTCATCAATAAATACAGCCACAAAATTATCCACGAAATCTTGAAATACTCTATTATTAAGTTTCATGAATACAGTAGGTGCATTAGTTAATCCAAATGGCATAACAACGAATTCATAATGCCCGTATCTAGTACGAAAGGTTGTTTTTGGGATACCATCCTCATTCACCTTCAGCTAATGGTATCAAGATCTCAAGTCAATCTTCAAAAAGTACTGAGCTCCTTGGAGCTGATCAAACAAGTCCTCGATGTGAGGAAAATGATACTTATTTTTAATAGTGATGCTATTAAAATCTCTATAATCAATGCAATGTCTCATGGATCCATAATTATTTTTTAACAAACAAAGCAAGGGCTCCCCATGTTGAATTGCTAGGATGAATGAAGCCTTTTTCAAGCAAATACTGCAAATGATTTTTCAATTCAAGAAGTTCTATTGGATCCATACGATATGGGTGGTTTGAAATTGGCTTAGAATGAATAACTAAGTAAATTGTGAATTCAACTTCTCGATCAGGTATGACACCTGGTAACTCATTAGTAAAAACATCAAGGTATTCATTTACCACTGGCACATCATTAATTTGAATATTTCCCTTGTTTTCAACAATATGAGCAATATAACTTTCATTTCAATCTTTCAGTAGATTCTCAGCTTCATGGTATGTTATCAATTGTATGGGTTCATTCTTTTATAAAAACTGAAACTCTTTCTGAAAAACAACATCGTTACCTCTACAGTCAATCTTAGCATGAAAATAAGAAAGACAGTCCATCCCCAGAATAACATCAAACTCAACTAAGGGTAAAACTACAAGGTTTGCAGTTAAAGTATTTCCACAGACCATAATAGAAATATTATTATAATTCATCTTTTCTATAACTTTTTCCCCTGGAGTTTTAACAAGAAGTTAGGGACTCATTTGTTGAGGTGATATTTCCAATTTACTAGAAAATTTCTCAGAGATGAAGGAATTTGTAGACCCTGTATAAAAAAAACATTAGAAAAATCTGAGTGAACAAATAAAGTACCTGATACAACATTATTGGAGGTCCTGACATCTGTTGATGTAGTCGCAAAGGATCTCACTTCACCTTTCTTCTTGTAGTCTGGCTTCTTTGCATCATTCGGATCTCTCTTTGCGCAAACATTTTCATAATGATCCATTTCACTACATTTAATACACTAAATATTGTTTTTATCAGGATTAGTCTTAGGAACATTTTCATTGCAATCTCAGGCCATATGTCCAAACATAAAACATTTAAAACACTTCCCAGTTTTGATAATACATTTCCCAGGGTGTTTCTTTCCACACTTTTCACAAACTAGAAATTGGATTTTCTTACCATCAATTTTATTTTGTTGATTCTTACCCATTGCTTGCCAACTGGACCTCTTCTTCTCTTTGTTTCCAAAATGAAAATGATCATCCAAAAACTCCATCTATATCCTCTCAACACATCAGAGAAGTTTCTCATAATTTTTGAATTCACAGGAGGCCAATGCCCTTCGATACCTTGGCATTAGTCCAAAGTAAAAGTGGTTGATTTTTCTATCAAGATCTGGAATAAGGTTTGGTACATACCTCTCCAGTTGGGTGAATTTATCTTCAAACACGTCCACTGAATATTCCACCTTCTATTTCAATTCAAGTAATTGCTTCTCCATTATATGTCGCACCACCTTAGGAAAATATTTTTCAAGGAAAAGTATTTTAAATTCATCCCACTCTAATGCATCAAAATCCTCTATACCCCTAATATTCCTTACCATTGATGACACCTGATCATCTTCCCCTTTAAAATGATAAATTTAAATACTTTCCTTTTGATTTCCTGAACATCCCATAACATCGAATATCTTTTCAAGGGCTTTGATCCATCCTTCAACTGCCACTCGGTCAGAAGATCCATTGAATGTAGGAGGATGTTTTCTCATAAAATGTTCTACTACTGTCATGTTCCATTGTGGTACCTCCATCATATCTCTTGCATGGATGCCACTATCATTTATTTCTTGCAATAGCGGATCCATTACTGTCACAAACTGCTTGGTTCCTATCTCTACCATTCTGGGGTGTAGTTCTGGACGGATGTCATTCTGTCGGTGCCTCTCTTCTTCAGCATCCCTGTTACTTCTATGTACAACCATTCTAAAAAAACATATCTTAGATGAAGTGACATGGTAATATTTATATACTATAACAAATTAAATATAGAGTGAAAATCATTTTTGGTGTTTTATTAAAATCACCATAACCCCTAATGTTATCTAACCCATCTTTGATTCCAACTACAAGGACCCGACCTTATTACATACATAATAATGAATTTAGTCAAGAAAACACTTCCATTTACATTGAGTTTATTTTCATGTTTGGAGCATTATAGAATTAGGAAAATACATTCATAACATTACACATTATTACATAGTTGATACCATAAAAATTGTTTCTATTTTTTTCCAAAATATAAAATATTAAAACTTCAACAAGACTCCTTGAAAATTCTTCAAAATTTAACATGGATTTGTTATTTGTATTAATCATCCATTAACCTGTGAAAATCACTTAAAAACATGGGATGAGCACAAAAGCTCAGTAAGGTATGAAAAATAAGGAAAGAACACATTAGTCCATGAAAACATGTAATGTACGAAATTATTTTCAAAAGACTTACTTATCACCTGTATATATATATAAATATATAAATACTTACCTTGTGAAACATGAGATTTCAAAAAATAAATAAGTACATAAGTAGAACAATAAAAGGTATCTTGGGGCATTACTTACATAATCTTGTAACCATCACAACTACCTTTTAATATTTCACCCTCACGAATACCTTATATTTTGTGTAACCATCGCAGTTACACTTGGAGTAACCATACGGCCGACCTCCAAAATACTCATACCCAATGCATTGGAGGAAAATATTGGTCACACCCTTCATCATAAACAATTCGCAATAACCAAAACATAATCATACAACATAAATAATAGCATAAAAATATTGCTTTTGCAATCTTGTAAAACAGTATTTTAAAAGAGGATTTTAGAAGAAAAGTCCCTTATAAACATCATATACTTAAAGTGAGACTTAATAGAGTGGATTTAATATGTATATACTCTATAAATTCAAATTGTTAAACATATTATAATCATAATTCATCACAAAAAGAATTTAAATACCAAATAAAATAACGAAGTAGAAAGTTAACCCAAAGAATGGAAATCGGGTTAAGAATTCCCTTACCTTAGGCTTGTCTTACTTAAAACTTGTTTAAAACTCCTTTATAAAGGTTAAAAGAGTGTTATTATTATTTTTAAGAAACATGTTCATGTTTATAAAATTATATATGGTAATTTTATTACATCATTTCACCCATTAATTAATAGTATTTTGTTCCTTGCACCTTTTTTGGGTGAGTTCTTCACATGATTTCTATGATTGGTTCATGGTGGACATTCTTGTCGATTGGAAGTGAAACACAAGAATTTTTATGGAGTATTATTTTCATATAACAAATAACATAAATTATTCGATTTATCCTTTTGAATTATTACATGGGGATGATTCATAAGTTAGAACATTATGATGTTCATTTAGATCCTTTTAGTGGTACTTTGATAACAACATCCTCGTTTTGTCTTATAAATTATAACCATGAGTAAAAAAAGAATTCCAGAACCATGGGTGAGTCATAAAACATATATTATAACCTGTTTTAACCATATAAATGGTTTCATTACCATATTTTAAATAATTAATGGAAGTTTAAATCACATCGTCCACAATGTCAATAATTCGACACAAATGAACAATGTTTTTTAATTCTTTAAATAACTGGGAGAGGAGAAGAATAATGATGAGTAATTTTTCATAAACATGATAAAATACAGAGTATACATGATTTATGGAGATTTCATACCTCTTTTATGAGGATATATGAAGAAGGAATAATGAAGGAACTCAAAACAAAATAAAAAGTGAGAAATCTCTTACAAAAAATTCGGCAGCCTAACGACTATACAACATTGTTTTAGAAAATAATAAAAAGAGAGAGGACAAGGGTCACCCATACAGAATTGAATCATAAAATATATAATATAAATAATAAGAAAGAAATAATAACATGGTATGGAGACATTAAAATTATACCACATAAAAGAGAATTTGAAAGGAAAAAGAAAGAAATAGAGAATTTTCTTACCTTGTAGAGTAACCCTTAGAACATGATGGTTGGGACCTTGGGGGCTTGAGGAATCTTTTGGAGGGATAATATGAAGGTAAGGAGACAAAATCTGCGTTGACAGAGAATTGGTAATGAATTAAATTAAGGTAGGAATTGGTATTTATAGGAATAGTGATTGATTATTTTAATAATTTTCAAGGGACACCTCATGGTTGGTATTTGCAAAGCCATGGGCTTGCCCATGGTATTTTCCCATGGTATAATCCAATTGGTAAACCTAACATATTATTTAACTATACAAAAGTCGACCATATTTATGACATAATTTTTATATAATTAATGATGTCATTAATACACCGAAATAAAATACTTTATTTTTTACTATTCACCGAAAAATCAATTGTTTCAGAAAAATTCCCAAAATTCACTTTAACCATTTATCGACGTGTAGATTTAAAAAATGAAGTAAATTTTTTGAAAACAATTTTCTAAATATTGTTAATTTAATTTCTAAATAAAATCATACTTAATTAAAAAATTAACAGTTCTAATTCTACAACTTCTTCTTCATAACAATGAAAAATTAACAAAGATTTTATTATCTTATATCCTTAAGAAAATAAAATAATAATAAAATTTACTATTCGTTATGGTCATATTACTATTCTTATTACTATTCATTAGTGTATGTTACTATTCACAAAAACAAAATTTGGTTTCCTCAGACTCTAAATAACATACTGAACACAATTGTCGATAACAGTTTCTTGAAATTCAAAACATAGATGAAATGAAATTATGTTTAAAGGATACTTATAAATATCTACCTTAAACAAAATTTCAAGAATTTGAATTTATTTTTAGAAAACTATGGGGTGTTACATTAAGATCAAGTGAGGAACACCTTGAGACTTAAGGTAAGGGTTTTCCACCCGAACCTCTATTTTCATTTGGGTTACTTTTATTGTCAGCTTACCTCAACTAATTTTTTTTATTTAATCATTATAAATTATATTTGAGTGTTCTATATATGTTTAACAACTATAATCGTTCTTTATTTTATGGGGAGTTACACATTATAAAAGGAACTTCCAAAACTCTTTCCAAAATACAAGCCCGATTCGGGGGAATTTCTCAAATTCTTACCTATTTTAAAGTGAAATATATAATATTTTTTTAGAAAAAATCATCTTTATAAAATAAATAATTTTTTAATTAAAATACTATATTACCTCAATTTTGGTTTTTTACAAATACTTTTCCAAAATAACTCTTCTTTTCAATGTAAAAGTGTGTTTATATCAAGAATTACACAATGATTTTATAAGAGTGTCTTTATCTATCTCAAAAGTCTTGTTGATTCTTATGTATTATTAGGATTAATATTTTATGATATAATCTAACATATTTAATTTAATGTTTTATGATTACATTTACTTTTAATGTGCTATCTTAAAACCATTCACCAATTTACTCTGAATGGTTAGTGTTTATGATTAATGTTTGGGGAATGTTTATTTACATTTCATATGTTAGTTTCAATATGAAGGTATATGCTGTTTAGGTTTATCAATTTTCATACGAGGAATGAATTAGAAATATTATGTTATAATCGGGTCCCTCTATATCCCCTCAATGCATCAATTGGTCTCTTGAGACAAATATATATGGACTAGGTAGAGGCCTTGCCCATTTTTAGATATTGTTTTGGTCGAGGCCTTAAGCATTTTTAGACGTCTTGGTCAGGGCCTTGACAGTATGTTTCAGAATGACTTGCATATGAATTTCCCTCATTATGAAGCTATAAATTAAACTTTCATGAGTTTATTCATCTATTATAATACCCGTGATTATGTTTTATTATGGAAATAATTACTCAGATCATATTCCAACCATACTATGTTCACATTTATTTTAAAAGGAATGTGTTTTCAATTATTCACCTTGCCTGATGTTTATGTTATCCTCTGCATTAATGTTTACCATTTCTAGGTATCTCATCTCAACCATTATTATGTTTCATTTTTTCTTAGGATATGATGACCTCTATTATGAATTAATTCTAGTGATAATCTTAGAGTTAAGGATGTTCCCAATAGAACTTATTTACTGTATTTCATTTCAAGTTGTAATGTTGAACTTATGTATGTATCTTGTTTCCAATATACAAAACTACTTAGTTATTTTGAGATGGATATTCCCTGTTTAAATTCAATTTTTAGAAAATAAGGCACCATCTTTGGGCAACTGGTGTTGGGTCCTTACAGTTGGTATCAAAAAAAACTAGTAGAAAACCTTGAAACTTGTTTTAGAGGACATAGATTTGGGAAGAAAACCCTAAGATAGTCTTTGTGGGTAAAACATACAATAATGACCTAGATTTTTTTAAGGAATTAATTATGGGGATATTTCTAGAAAATATATTCATGTCTAGATACTACAAGTGGATGTGGTTCTGGAAGAAATTTACTTAGGAGTAACAACTCTGACAAGGAGTTTTGGGTTTGAATCAGGGTATCCTGGTACACGAAAATGGGCCCTACTTCACACATAGTTTGACACTCATGAGGATATTCATAGGATAATTGGTATTTTTTTTACAAGCCATTATAAAGTATTTAAATGTAAATTTTTCCCCAAAGAAACCATCTTTATGATGTTGAGATTAGACATGAAAATAATTTTTAATATTGAGATTATATATTGTGATTCATAACATAACCTAGAGTATTATGTTATTTAGAAATGGTACCTTGTGGGAGGAATGAAAACCGCATGAACGTGTGTGTTCCATGTAGTGATTTTCCTCTGATGCAAGATAATGATGTTGGATCTGGTGCTGCAACAGGTGATGAGTAACATATAACTATATTGGGATAGGTGACTCATGTTATTAACAATAATCTTACCTGTATAGAGCACTCAGATCCACAACATGGAGGAGCTATACTAGAGCACTTTATGTGACAACAACCTCTATTATTTAATTGGACTACAAATCCATTTGTATCAGAGAAGTGGATAAGTTCATTAGAGAAGAAATTTCTCACATTGGGATGTAATGAAAGAGAGAAGGTTATCCTGGTGGTTTATCATCTACCAGAAGATGTAGATCAGAGGTGGTATTTAATTCAAAACACAAAGTAGGAGGAATTAATAGAATAAATGGAATATTAATGTTTTAAATAAATCTTCTAATAAAAATACTTCATTCGTGAACAACAAGCGTATATGGAAAGGCAGTTTATGAAATCGAGGAAAAAAGAGTATGAGAATGTTGCAAAGTATAAAGCTAACTTCGCATGTTTTTCAAGACATGATGTAGACTACATATGTAATCCATGGAGCAAGATTTATCTATTCTTTGATGGTCTAAAAACATTCTTCTGAAGGGACCTAGTCTCTGAAATTTTCTTATTATATGAATATATAGTCACAAGTGCTTTCAAGATAGAAAAGTAATTCTCTATGTCTTATTATTTTAAGGGAAAGCAAGAGAAGAAGAGGGCTGCTGAAAACTCTGGAAAAGGAAGTAACAAAATGGGGAATAAGGTAATTAATAGCATTTCCCCATGTGATAATTATGGAAGGATACACCCTAGTTCCTGTTTAAAAGGAAAGGGGATGTGCTATAAGTGTTGAAAGAAAGGACCTAAAGCTAGTGATTTCAAGGGGAATAACAAATCTATTAATGTTTAATGTCATAATTGAAGAAAAATGGGACACTATTCTAATAATTTTCCAAAGCATCAATTAAACGTGCCTAAAAAAAGAACAAGGGAGTAGGGATAAGCTTATGAGATCACGACTACTGATATTGAAGTTTCTAATGATGTGGTGGAAGATACATTAATCATTTCCTCAAACTTATCCAATGCTTTATTTTATTCTATATCATCACATTCTTTCATATCATCCCAGTTTTCTAAGAAAATTAGATATTTCTAATTTTATTTAATAAAGGAATTGTTTGTAAAAAATCCTAAGGGAAGTATCATTGCAACAAATTTGTGTCAAGTAGTCCCCATTATGGAATATAACCACGCTTTATCTTCTAATTTTATTATCACACCCATGATTGAATCTGATACAATGTTAGGTTTGTATTGGATTTTGAACTGTGAAGCGAAAATTTATTCCAAGAAGAAAGAGGTTTCATGTTTTTATTGTCATATGGAATACCATATCATTAGAGAAGAAACATCACCATCTGATTATCATCTAGATCCCCCCTGTTGCTCTACTGAATTCAATTATAGGGGAGGAATGTAATGCAATAACTATGGGTGAAGAAATGAATGTTTCGATAGATGACATACAAATTGTGAATGAATATTTTGATGTGTTTTTAGAGGATTTACCTAGACATCCTCTAGAGCAGGAAATTGAGTTTTCCATTGAATAAGTTCCTTATTCAAGGTCCATATCAAAGACCTATAATAGAATGAAGATTGTGGAATTAGTGGAACTGAAGAAAAAACTAGGTGAATTGAGTAATAAATGATTTATTATCCCTAGTGTTTCTCCATGGGTAGCCCCTATTCATTTCATTTTAAGAAAGATGGATCTACGAGGTTGGGAATTGACTACAATGAGATCAATGCTATAACAATAAATAACAAGTGTCCCCTACCTGGCATTGATGATTTATTTTATCATCTTCATAGAGCCTAATATTTTTTGAATATTGATCTTCAATATGGATATCACCAGTTGTGTGTGAGGAAGTAAGATATTCCAATGACAAAATTTCAGACAAGGTATAGGCATTTTGAGTTTATAGTATTGCCTTTTGGACTGACTAATTCACCATATGTTTTCATGGATCTAATGAGTTGAGTTTTCAAGGAATGTCTCAATTACTTTGTCGTGGTATTTATTGATGATATCTTAGTATACTCAAAAATCTATAATGATCATGAAAATCACTTGCGTACTATTCCGAAGACTCTTAAGAGAAATGAATTATATGGGAATTTTAGCATGTGTGAATTTTGGATTCAATCAATTTCCCTTATTGGCAACCTTGTCTCTAAGGATGGAATATATGTTGATCCTGTAAAGATAAAGGCAATGCCAGAATAGCCCACTCCACTGAACATAAATGAGGTACGTTGTTTATTTAGTTTAGTAGGTTATTATTAGCATTTTGTTCATAACTTCTCCTAGTTGGCCAACCCAATGACCAAGCTTATATTCAATGGGTTTAAGATTGTATGAAGAAAATAATTTAAGGATTGTTTTGAAGAACTAATGAAAAGATTAGTAAATTCTCCAATCATGACTCTACCATTGGGGAATGATGGATTTTTGAACTATAATAATGCATTAAAGAAATGACTTGGTTTTTTACTTATATAAAATAATTGATTTATTGCCTATGCATCAAGGTAGTTAAAAATTCATGAAAAAAAATATCCTACTCTCAATCTTGAGTTATCATTTGTGATATTTTCTCTAAAAACATAGAATAAGAATTTATATAGTGAAAGATGTGAGATATATATAGATCATAACAGTATAATGTATATCTTCTCACAGAATGAAATCAACATGATGCAAAGTCGAGATTATTTTTAATTATACTGTTGTGCAAGTGTTGTTTTATATTGGTGCATCACATTCCATCATTGATTCTCATGATGTTGACTTGCTATGTTTAAAACTATAAATGATGCCTTCTGTTTTGAATCTACAAACCCCTCTCGGTGAAAGATAATGTCAAGCCTTTATGTGTAGATCATATTCTATAACTATTGATGAAACTGAGTTAAAATGGGACTTCTAGATGTTGGATATGGATTTATATGATGTAATCCTTGGTATGGATTGGCTAACAATGTTCAAGGATCAAATCGACTGTTATAGGAGAACAGTTAGTTTCATAACTATGGACGGCATCAAGCATATCTTTAGAGGAGTGAGGACTCTAAAGAAGGGTGAAAAGAGCCTGTTGTAACCAATGGTGGGATCGATCTCTTTCCAATTGGTAGGTTTGACTTTGGCATCAATGGTAGAGATCGAGGAAAATACTTTTCCAGCTGTTGTGGACCAGTTTCCATATGTTTTTCCCATTAACTTCTTAGGGTTACCACCTCTAAGGGAAGTGTAGTTTACGATTGATCTCTTTACGAGGACCAGTCCTATTTCCCTTCCATCTTATATGATGGAACCAATAGAGTTACAGGAATTAAAAGTGCAGTTAGATGAGTTATAAATCAAGGGTTTCATTCAACCAAGTACGTCTGCATGGGCAGCACTAGTTTTGTTTATTAAAAAGGAAGACGAAACTTTTCGATTGTGTGTTGATTATCATAAGATTAACCAAGCTACAATAAAGAATGGATATCTACTTCCATGCATTGATGATCTGTTCAAACAATTAAGGGGAGCTCAGTGGTTCTCCAAGATTTACTTGCGATTAGGAAATCACCAATTGAGAGTGCAGGAAGAGGATATTCCAAAGACAACATTAAGAAGTAGATATGACCACTATGAGTATGTATTCATGCCTTTAGTTCAAAAAAATTCACCAACAGTCTTCATGGAATTGATGAATTGGGTATTTCAAAATTATCTGGATTCTTTTGTTGTGTTGTTTCTGGACGACATTTTGGTCTATTCAAATACAAGGGATGATCATGAGGTGCACCTAGAAACAATGTTATAAATCTTGTTTGATCATTGTTTGTATGTCAAATTAGAAAAGTGTGATTATTATATATAGAAAGTACGTTTTCTTGTCCATGTAATTTTTGAGAAAGGTGTATATGTTTATCCTGAAAAGATATAAGCTGTTATCTATTGGGAACAACTGATGAATGTATTAGAGATATGATATTCTCTTGGTCTAGATGGTCACTACCGATGATTTGTGTATGATTTCTCATGACTAGATTCACGAATGATAGCTCTGAAAAAGATGAATGCTTCATTCAAATGGAAAGGGGAATGTTAGAAGTCTTTCTAAGAACTTAATGTTCACTTTACATCGGTACCTATCTTGATCTTGCCAAAATTAGGACAAGGGGTATGTGGTATGTTGTTATGCTTTGAGATCTGGGTTGGGATGTGTTCCCATGCCAAGAGATCATGTGGTTTCTTATGGTTCAAGGATGTTTATGCAGAATGGGAAGAATTACAAAACACATGATTGGGAGTTAGCCGCAGCCGTCCATGCTTTGAAAACATGGAGACATTATCTCTTTGGTGAGATATTTACTGTGTTTACGGATCACAAAAGCTTGAAACACTTTTTCTCATAGTGAGATTTGAATATGAGGAAAAGGATATGGATGGAGTATCTCTAAATGATTGACTTTGACTTAATGTACACACTAGGGAATGTAAATTAGGTGGCAGATGCATTGATTAGAAATTTGTATGCTTAGTTGGTGAAAGAAGCTTCATATGAATGGCAGTTGATATCAGTCTTAGCCAACATGCATGTGGAATGTGAAGACTGATGTGATGTTGAAATTTTATTTTCATCTATATTTGTTCTTGATTTAGTAAAAATGTTCAAAAAAGAAAACACATTTGATGTAGAATCTCTGGTTGTAAGTTCAAAACTCAATGGTGGGGAGACCATTGGGGGCTAGAAACTTGATGGGGGCCCAGTTTTGTGTTTCAGAGATCGGATGGTTGTACCTATGAGTTTTCACAAACAACTCCTTCATGCTTACCACCATTTGAGATGGGTTTTACATCCATGTACATAAGAAATTTATACGGTGTTGAAGGCATAGTTTTGGTGGAGTGACATGAAAAGAACGGTGTCCGAGTTTGTCCCATGGTGCTTAGCTTATCAGTAAGCTTAAGTAGAGAATCAGAGACCAGATGGTATGTTACAATATTTTCCCATACCATTGTGTAAATGGGATATGATATCAATGGATTTTGTTACATGTCTTCCTAGAACAGTCCAAAAACATAATTCCATTTGGGTGATAGTGGATCGTCTAACCAAGTCAGCCCATTTCATCCCTATTCTTGAAAGTCATACGGTAGAGGATCTTTCACAAATTTATATCTAGAAAGTGGTAAAGAGGCATGGTGTACCAGTGTTAATAGTCTTAGATAGAGATCCATGGTTCACATCTCGTTTCTGGAAATCCTTACAGCAAGCACATAGGACTCAGTTGACTATGAGCATGACGTATCATCCTCAGATAGATGGACAATCCGAGCGGATGATACATACGTTGGAAGACATGTTGCAGTCTTGTGTAATGGATTTTGGAGGCTCATGGGAGAATAATATAACCCTAGTGGAGTTCTCATACAATATAAACTATCAAGACTCGATACACATGGATCCGTTTGAAGCATTGTATGGGCGTCCTTGTCTTCCTCCACTATGCTGGGTCGAAATGGTCGAAACATCACTAGTCGGGCCATGCCTTGTCCCAGAAACAACAGAGAAGATCCAGTTGATTTGAAAGAGGATGGAGACGACTCATAGTCATAAGAAATATTTTGCAGATCACCGTCAAAGACCGTTGTCGTTCATTGTAGGTGATCATGTATTCTTGAGGATCACTCCAAGGCTTGAACATCATCTCTTCGGGAAGCAATTAAAGTTATATCCTAGATACATTGGCACTTCTGAGATTCAAGAATTGGTTGGAGATGTGGCATATCTATTGGCATTACCACTATGGTTTATTTCAGTTCATAATGTGTACCATGCATCCCAGTTGAAAAAGTATCACCCTGATCCTGACCATATGATCAGATGGGACTATGTTGACCTAGAACCATATGCATCATTGGTACATATACCAGTGAAGATCATGGAAAGACAACATAGAGTATTGCATGGGAAAAGCATCAGCCTAGTGTGGGTTTTATGGAAACATGGTCATATTTAGGAAGAGACTTGGGAACGTGAGATGGAAATGAAAGAGTAGTGGCCAAAACTCTTTTGGGATATCGAGGGTTTTATACTTTCTGAGGATGTAAAGACCAATGGTGGGGAGAATGTAGTACCCCCAGTTTCGGGTACATAACCCCTTTCCTCATGTTTTTTAAATGGTGTGTCATTTATTGGGTTACCGTAAAATAGAGAGTTTCCATAAAATATAGAGTTTCCATAAAATAGAGAGTTCCATAATATAGAGAGTTTCCATAAAGTAGTGTGTTTCCATAATGTCGTTTGTTTCCATAAATTTGATTGTTTCTATAATGTGGGGTGTTTCTATAAAGTGGGTTGTTTCCATAAAGTGGAGTGTTTCCATAAAGTGGGATTTTTCCATAAAAAATGTGTTTCCCTAAAAAGGGTAAATGTGAAGAAATGGATATTTTTTGGGTTTTATAAGGTGTGTTGGAACCAAAAGGAAGGTTTCATGATCTATACAGAATTGGCCCAAACCTTGTGATAAAACCTTGCGCATAGGTAAAATCTAGTTCCTATTTTCATGGAGCTTAATATTTTTTTCTCTATATATTTATTTCTTGATTAAAACGCCCCTATTTCTAGATTCCTCTCACTAGAAGGCTGGAGAACCCTCCCCACACATGTTGGACCTGACCTAGAGCCTTCCCTTGGTGATTTCAAGCCCAATTCTTGCTGTAAGTGCCGATCTTCTTGGTTCTTTTCCATTTTCTGCAAACTCCTCAATCTATCCTTCTCATTTTCCTAGATCTAAACCTCTTTTGTGTGGATATATGTTTGTTACCTTCATGTAAGACTATATATGGTGTTTTTCATGACAGAGGAAGTGATATATGATGCTTTCTTGGAATCAGAATCTGATTCTTGAGGTATGTCACCATTCTTTCTTGATTTGTCATTTTCTCTTATATCCGCATAGATATACTTCTTTAATATCCATTATTTCACATATATGAACCTATAGTGGGTATATCTACGTTTTTGGATGCCAAATAATTCAATGTTCAATCGTGATCTTTCTAGGATAAGAGAACTAAGGTCGTTCTTGGAGAATTGACCTGCCCTCTTGTGTGTTCTTCTTCTGTTGTCGAGTTTCATCAAAACCTTTGAGGTAGGAGGATTCTCTCTCGACAACTATTTCTAGAATTGATTGTAATAGATTCAAATTGGTTTATTTAAAATAAAATTATTGTGAAAATCATGGGAAAATCTTCTTTAGTGATGGTTTATGGTTGTGTGAAATTACGTGATCTTGGTGAATAGTTGTGCGAAGGGGGTTTAGTTTCATGAATTTAAAGTGTTGATTTTAAATTATGGATTTTCTAGAATTTATAAATGGTTGATGAAAAGGGGGTTTTCAATAGAAATGGTTTTCAATAAAATTGGAGTTTTATTGAAGTTTTTTGGAATTGAAATGGTTTAGCATTGAAATGGTTTTGACAGAAATGGTTTTCAATAAAAATAATTTTTATTTAAATTTATGTTTTGGGATGATAATTGGGAATATGTGGTGTGAGTTCATGTTTCATATATGGGGCATGGTTGAAATATGACCTTTTTCTCGGTTCCAAAGGGTTAATGGCACATGTGAATTGCATATACGGGGCTTGGTTGAAATATGACCTTATGCTCAGTGCCAAAGGGTTAATGGCACATGGGAAACAATTACCTTGCGATGAATTGGTAAATCAATGAGAAACCGCTCATGATCATGGACATTTCATAACATAGCATGAATGGTTGGTTTTATGGGTTGTGTAATGTTTGGGTATGCCATGAAAGGTATATTGTGAAATAATTTTAATGCTTGATTAGTTATTTATCTGGAAAAATATATTGTTGGGAAAATTGGTCTCAATTTCACTTGTATTCTTTTGGTAATGAATAGTTTTAGAAACTTGTTTATATTTAGTTATAAATTATGTTTGAGAAATTGTTTTATATAAACTGTTTTATAGAATTTTTTCTAACTCTTATATCTGTAGGACCGAATTAATGAATGATACTAATTGTAGTATCTAATGATGTAGATGATCAATATGCAAGAGGGGGGATTGTATAATTTAAAAAATTCCTTTAGAACTTTTAAAGATGGTAATGTTTAATAAAGTTAAACAGGGATAATTCACAAGACCAATTAGTTCTAAATTTTTTCTTGATTTTTGAAAAGTGGTTTCGGAAACTGAGGTTCCGGAAATGAAACTTAACGAAAGATTTAAAAGATAAATATTCTACTATAAATAGTATAGAATATTACTAATCAGAGTACAAGTAAAAGAAAGTATAAGATAGTTATACTTTCCTCAAAAATAAAAAATGCAGAAGAAAACTTAAAACAATTCAAGTAATAAGTAGTAAATCATTTATCCCAAAGAGAAGGGTATCCAACAACCATGGATACAGGTCTCTTGATTTATACTTTCAAGAAAGTCTGTCATACCCACACTAGGGTTAGCCCTCGATATGAAGATCATAGTCTATCTTGCTATCCCTACAAGCCCTCAACATCAAGAAGTCGGCACCTCTGTCTTCCTTATCATGTAAGGCCTCAAACTTTAAGGTAGTTGGCTCCTTTATCTTCCAATCCCCGGAATCCCTCAAATGCACTCAGCAACATTCAGAGTCGCACGAAGCAATTCTGAACCAGACGTTTAGTACGCACTAAGCATGAAAGTATCTCTCTAGAAATCACATTAGCAGCATGTAATATCTAGAGTCATAGAACAATCAGTTAGTTATTGTGAACATGTACAAATGAGCTCCTATTTATAGGAACATCTTCAACGGTCAGCTCCGTCCTCCAATGGTCGTATTTTTCCTTCAATTTCGGAGGGACCTGTACACATTTCACTCATACAACTATTAGTTAGTAACTGAAATCAGGACATTGCTTTATAACTATATGAAGTGTAAGAAAATAAATGATGCTTAACCAAATTCATTTTTTGGATTCTAAGAAAAAAGGAACATTTAGAGTCTAACAAAAAACTATTATGAGTCTATAATGCATGTAGATTTAGATTCTATTTATCAAGGAATTCAGATTTAGAATTCTACAAATGCCAGAGTCTGAATTCATAGGAATTTGGAGTTCGAGTCAATAAGAATTTGGTGTCTTAATTCTGAGAACTTGGAGTCGGAACTAAGAAGAGTTTGGAGTCTGAGTTCAGAGAACTCGGAGTCAGAACACAGAAGAGTTCGGAGTCTGAATTCAGTGAACTCCAATTCAGAACTCATAAGAGTTCAGAGTCTGAATTCAGAGAACTCAGAGTCAGAAATCATAAGAGTTCAGAGTCTAAATTCAGAGAACTCAGAGTCATAACTCATAAGAGTTTAGAGTCTGAATTTAGAGAACTCGGCGTCAGAACTCATAAGAGTTCAGAGTCTGAATTTAGGGAACTCAGAGTCAGAACTCAGAAGAGTTTGGAGTCTGAATTCATAGAGATATGAACCTGAATTCAGATCCTGAAAACATTATGCTTTATATCTAAGTATATATATGATTCTGAGGTTTTGGATATGAAATTGAATTATATATATAAAATAAGAACAATGAAAACATGGTAAGGATAAATTTCCTTCGGGAATAAAAAATTCCCTTATGAAGATAAAACACAGTGGAAAAGAAATTTTCCTTAAGGAAGAGTGTTTGTTATTTTCAAAACATGAAGGAATGGAAAAGTCATAAGGAAACCTTATTGACTCAACAATACCCCGTTTTTGGAATTCACAATCATCCTTATGAAAAAAATATAAGGACATAGAAATTAATTTTTTAGACTTTGAAAATAAAACATATCTCCCATAACACATGTGCATAGATGAATATGACTAACTACCCCATAGGCTTTGGAAACACTAAGGAATGTATTCTATATTTCAAGAATGAGACTTATCATTTTATTGCATACAGAAATCTTCTGGGATGTGAATGCCCCCTTAGATAAACTCCCCCTTACTTAGGGAAATTTCTTCATTACTTAGTATTCTTTTGTCCTCCCCCCCCCCCATTAAGATTTTGAAAAATAATTAGAGGGAATGGAAAAGATATTATGGTACCTAAAAAATTATTAATAAACATCCAAAAGACAAGAAACCGAAAAATTAATTACGAATAAAAAGAATTTGTACAACAAGGAAAATACAAAAAAAATATCTGATTTGAACAAGGTTATCCTTTATTTTCCTTGGGCATCAACTTCTTCACTATTGTCTTCATCTTTTTGAGATTCTTTTGATCTTCCTTTACTAGCTTAAGATGCTGATCCTGATCCCCTAATTTCTTATCTAAGGCCTTGATTTCATCTTCCTAAGCCTTGGGAGATTAGGCCTGACTCTTTATAGCTTCTTATTTCTTGGAAAGCTTCTCTTCTATCTCAATCATGAGATCTATATCTCTCCTCCAACTCTTGGAAACTGAATTATCTTTCCATTCAGATCTTTCACTTCTTGAATCCAAGAATTCTGTTCCAGAGTTATCTTTTTCTAAAAAATATTTGTGAGATCCTTGATCTTACTATATTCAGCGTCAATAGAATCCTTGACAATTTCTTTGAATTCATCAAGAATATTCATCTCTTCTATGGTTTTCCTTGTCCAGCTGGTCATTTTCTTTCAAAATATTTTGTGGGATTCGTAGTTTATGTAGAAGGTTTTGATATCATCCTCATGATTGACACACTTATCCATCACCATGGATACTGAATATGACATCTGATTCAGGGTATGTTGAAGCATCTGTTATCTCAAATCAATGCTTGGTTATATTGGAATTGGCCCAACAAGCATCTTTAAAGACTGAACTATGAAATCATGTCCAATAGATGATTATTTCAAATCAAAAACATTACTTGGTGAGGGTTATTTATCTAACTCAAAAAGTTTCCTCTTTAAAGAACAACCAACATCTTTCTTCTTTATCAAATACTTCGTAGGTGTATCGACTACAACATTTTTTCCCTTATCAGTTTTCAGAATGGATTCTTCATCCAAAGATTCATGTTCACTATCAAACAATTGAATATTTTTATCTTCATCTATATCTTCTTTTTTAGCTCCAACATCAGCATCCTCTGGGTGTATGAAATAATGATTATAACTTTCTTCTTCAGAAAACATAATCACTTATTCTTCAACATTGTCATCTTCACCTTTCTCATCTTTCCCAAGGGTAGCAAGTTTTGAAGACTCAGCATCATAAGTTCATATTGAAAGCTTCTCAGATGGACTTTCCTTCTCATAAAAAACTTCTACTTTCTTAATGAGATCTTTGGTATCACCACTGCCTTCTTCTTCCTATCCTTCTTCCTCCATTAATTTTTCTTGTACTTTTTCTAGAGTCACATATTTATTTCTCGGGGTCTCTGGTAATGGTTATACCAGGAAGGATTCTGGTACTAGAATATTCTCAGAAGCTCTCTCAGCATCCTTCAGAAGTGATTGAACTATTTCATCTTTGTAAATCCTCTACTTCTATTTATTTTCTTTTTCTTTCTTTTTACGCTCATCAACAGTCTTCTCTATTAAACAGTTTTCTTCAGCAGGAGCCAAACCAAAGCTAGGCTCCCCTGGTTTCCTATTCTTCTTGTATTCCCTCCATTTTTCTACTACCTCATCTAGATATGCTTTTTTTCTTCTTAGGCTTTGGTGGTGAGGATTGGGTTTCCATATCCTTTGGAGATTTTTCTTTCTCTTCTACTTCCTTCAACTTTCTATACCTTCCACCCTTTTTAGAGGTTTCAACCACCCCATGTTTCTTCGATATGGATTCAAGCTCTTCTTTAGGCATGTTAAAGAGCTTTCTGGATTCATTATAAAATCCTACTTTCATCCTCTTCAATGTATCATCACTTACCAGCATAACTTTTCAATATCTTGGCATAGAGATACAATATATTTTGAAAGACCCTAAAAAACAAACAATTAGCTTTGAGAGAATGGCCAGATTAATGATAATATGAGCCTTTAAATTTCCATTCTTTATATTATCAATTGTAATCAAAATATGCTTAACCAGGTTGATCTTAGATAGATTTACAATGAAATCCAGGATATACATGTCACTCTTCTTCAAAGTTTCCTTGTACCCTTTTCTCATAATAATGAAACCTCGAACCCATAATTCAAGAATCCGATAATTTATAGAGAGTTGAACAATCATCAAAGAAATTACATTAGATAGTCTGAGGAAATCCATAGCCTTCTACTTATCAGAACATCCATTGACTTTAGGAAACTTATGTGAGAAAAACTCTGCCTCACCCTCATAAGGAACTCCAATTAAACTAGTTTCCTTGGTGTAAGAAAGATCATAAGTCTTCCCATAGACCTTGAAAGAGAATTTTTATTTTCCTTATTCCTTAAAAAATCATGCTGACTCATAGAACTCCACCAATAAGTCTGGATACACCAGATCATGGGCTCCTAGTTTTGATACAAAAACACTCTCCCACCCATTCATCTTGATGTACTTCAAGATTATAGAATCATACTTATCAAGGAAATTTGGATATAACAACCTTTCCCTATATATCTACCATTCAGAAATCGGCTTGAAAGTTGACATGTCTTTTTGAGAAGATAATTCGGCATAAATTCAGAATTGAGAAAACCAAGAAAATATCGAATGAGCTTATATAGGAGGGAATAGGTTTAGCACACATGATATTTAGTTTCGATGTGGGACAACCATCAGGGGTCCTTTATATAGGTGTTAGAAGTGATGGTTCAGCTTCCATACTCAATCCAATGGCTAAAAAGATTTCTGATCAGATATGATGGTTGAAATGATAGTCACAAGGAAATCATGGATCCGATCTTTTGAGGGTTTTTAAAGAAAAACATTCAGAATTAAGAAAAAAAGAATACGAAAAATTTAAAAATGAATAAAAATTAAAAAAAAAGTAAATGATGATTATGAAAATTCAAGAATGAATCATACATTTGGGATGTCTAGGAATATTATTCGTAGTGAAGATAAAATTCTTCTTAAAGAATTATAGAATCTGAAAATTAGATTATGAATTTTTTTGAAAAACTGACTACGATTTTTTTTAGAAAATCTTCATTACAAATTTTTTATTTGAAAAACCTTCATTACAAGTGAATTTTTTTAAAAAAACTTCATTATGAAAATTTTGAAAAGACTTCATTAAAAAATTAGAAAATATTCATTACGAAAATTTAGAAAATCTTCATTATGAAAATTTAGATAATCTTCATTACCAAAATTTAGAAAATCTTCATTACAAAAATTTTGAAAAAAATTCATTACAAAATTTTTGAAAATAATCATTACAAAAATTTTGAAAATCTTCATTAAGAAAATTTAGAAAATATTCCTTACAAATTTTTTAAAAATCTTCATTATGAAAATTTAGAAAATATTCATTACAAATTTTTTGAAAAGACACAAATTTTAGAATTTTAAAAACAAATGTATTCCCCCTATGAAGAGGAGTTTATTACTGTAAAGAGATTGATTTCAACAGGAAGTTATGAAGGAAGATTACCTTATGGTTATCATTCCTAACTTTTGTTTAATTTATTCAAATCTAAAGGAGGGTAATGATTTAGTGAAAATATCAGCAAGTTGATCTTGTGTTCTAATAAATTGTACAATGATATCTCCTTTTTGTGTGTGATCCCTATGAAAGTGATTCCTAATATCTTTGTGTTTTTCACGAGATTGTTGTGAAAGGTTTTTACTTAGGGCAGTGGAACTGGTATTATTATCCAAAATTTTTGTTTTGGTAAAACTAATACCATAGTCTGTGAGTGTGAGTTGTATCCACAAAACATGAGCAGGACATCTTCCTGCTGATACATATTCAGCTTCAGTAGTGGAAAGTGCTAATAAGTGTTGTTTTTTGCATGACCAATAAACTAATGAATCTTTTATGAAATAACAAGTTCCAGATGCACTTTTCTTATCCATTCTACATCCACCAAAGTCAGCTTCTAAAAAACTTTTGAAAAAAAATCCTTTCCAGAAGTATAAAAGAGTCCAAGATCCATAATTCTCTTTATGTAAGGAAAAATTATTTTCACTTATTTAAATGAGATTTCTTATGATTGGATTGATATCTTGAAAAAAAGAATACTTAAAATATTAAGTTTGGATGACTATTTGTCATGTAAAGTAGACTTCCTATCATACCTCTAAAAGATGTTAGACCTACTGGTTTCCCATCTTCATCTAGATCAAGTGAATTTGAGGTATCAATGAGAGTACTTATACTCTTACTGTTGTCATATCCATACTATTTAAGAATATATTTAATATACATATGTTGGGATATATTGATTCCTTCTGGTTTTTGAGAAATTTGAAAACCTAGGAAAAATGTTAACTCACCCATTATACTCATTTCAAACTCAGATTTCATTAGATCCATAAAAGAATTAGTTAATCATTGCTGAGTTGAACCAAATATAATGCCATCAACATAAATTTGAACAATCAAAACATTTTTCTTATCTCTCTTTATAAAAAGGGTTTGACCATAATTTCCCTTAACATAGTTATTTTGAAGAAAAAATCATGTAAGTCTATCATACCGAGCTCGAGGGGCTTGATTAAGTCCATATAATGCTTTGGTAAGTTTGAAAACATGTTCAGAATGTTTTGTATCTTCAAATCCAGGAGGTTGTTCAACAAAAACATCCTCTTGAACATAACCATTAAGTAAATCACATTTAACATCCATTTGAAAAAGTTTGAAATTGAATAATGCTGCAAAGGCAAGTAAAATATGAATAGAATCAAGTCTAGCTAGTGGAGCAAAGGTATCTTCATAGTCTATTCCTTTTTTTTGATTATAGAATTTAGTAATCAATATAGCTTTAGTTATTACAATGATTACATTTTCATCACACTTATTTATAAAAACCCATTTTACTCGAATAAAAGAAGTTTCCTTAGGTCTTTCAGTCAAGGTGTAGACTTTATTCCTTTCGAATTCATTTAGTTCATATTGCATTCATTTTATCCAATCATCACCACCAAATGCTTTATCAGTGATTTTTGGTTCTAATTGAAAAAGGAATAATATATGTTCAACTTTATTTCTTGATGAACTTCTATTCCTTACAGGTTGATTCACATCACCAATGATACTATCACTGGGATGGTTCTTAAGAAAAAACAGATTTGGGTTTTGTAAAACATGTTCATCAACATAGGGTAGGAAATATTCTGGGGTAAATGTTTTAGAAATATATTCTTGGAAGTTTTCATTATCATAAGGATATTTTAAGAAAGGTTGATAATCAATTTTTGAAAACACATCCGAATATGTAGGTAGAGGTTGTTTAAAAACAAAAGGATAAGTTTCATCAAATTTGACATGTACTGTTTCATCAATAGTAGAAGTGTTTTTATTGAAAAATCTATAAGACATAGAAGTTGTGGAGTAGCCTAAGAAAATCCCTTCATCAGATTTTGGTGTGAATTTGTGCAGATTATCATTAGTATTTAGAATGAATACCTTGAAACCAAAAACCATGAAGTTGGAAAGTATTGGATTTCTACCATTCCAAAACACCTAAGGAGTTTCATTAAGAAAATGTCTAATCAAAACTCACTTTATAGTATAACAAGTAGTACTTATAGATTCACCCTAAAAATGTTTGGCTATAGAATATTAAATCAACATGGTTCTTGTTATATATTGAATAATTCTTCTTCTTCATTCAAAAACACCATTCTGTTGAGGTGTTCTAGGTGCTGAGAAGTTATGAGTAACGCCTTTTCTACTACAAAAAGTTTCAAAAACAGAATTTTGAAATTTTCCTCCAAGATCACTATGAATAGTTATAAAAGGAATGTTTTTCTCATTTTTAACTTCGGATCTGAATCTTTTGAAATAAGAAAAAACTTCATATATTTTTGCTTGAAAATATACCCACGTAAATCTAGTGTAATCATAAACTAATACAAATACAAAATATTTTCCTCCAATGCTTCCAGTTTCTGTTGGACCAAAAAGATCCATATTCACTAACTATAATTCATTAGTGGTTGTGACTTTACCAACTGATTTAAAAGAAGATTTATGTCTCTTTCTATATTGACAAGTATCACAAACTTTTGAAGAATCAAATCTATGCTCTGGTAAATCCTCAACTACTTTTTTTATAGAGTTTGCATAGGTTCCAAAGGTTACAATGTCATATCCTTCTATACCACAACCAAGAATGATCTTCAATTTCAATAAGGAAAGTTAAGTCTTGGATTCTATGGTTTTATATGTATAGTGTGTATACATTCTATTTCCTCAACGCAGAAATAATAAACTCTTCCTTGGAATTGTGTACTAAGCACTATTCATTCCTAAAATTCACAAGGTAACCTTCATCACATAATTTACTTATTCTGATGAGGTTTTTCTTAAGACCCTTATCAAATAAAACATTTTAAATCAATGTTTTTCCAAGAAGAACAATGTTACCTATTCCAACAATTTCTCCCTGAGCATTATCTCTAGAAGTTACATTTCCTCCTTTCATCTTGATAATATTTTCAAAGATGTTTTTGATACTAGTCATATGACAGAAACATCCATTATCCATGTACCATTTATTGCTTTTGGTACCTTCTCTATTTTCCTAAAAATAAAATTGTTATACTTTCATAATCCAAACATTCTTGGATCCAGAAATTTTAGATAGAAAAATCATTGAAATCCAAATCTTCTTTGAAAAATATGCTTTATGAAATACTAAAGACGGAGTTTTTTTAATAAACAACATTTTTCCCAATGCCCACCACACTGACACTTAGTACAGAAAGGAGCACTTTGAGGTAAAAAATAATTGTTACTAAAAATCAGTTTTGAACTTGTATAACCAAAACCAGAATTATTCCTAAGAGGTCGGAATTGAGAATACATCTTATCAAAGTTTTCATTACCTAAGGTAGAGTTTAACACACACTTCCTCAAGGAAAATATTTCTGAATTTTTTCTAATAACAAAGTTCTTGTCTTCCAAAAAATTATTTTTAGAACTAGGGTAAGGCTCGAAAACATTTTTCATAGAAATTATGTTTTCTAGGTCCTTAGAAAGCTTATCCTTCACAGAATTTAATTCCTCAATATTTTTTGAAATACTTTAAAAATAATTTTTTTCATCAAGATCATTATAAAGATATGAAATTTCCTTAGTAATAATAGTATTCCTAGAATTTTCAATATCATGATTTTTCTTGAGTTTTGAATTCTCATTCTCAAGGAGTTTAGGAAACCTAGAAACTTCATCATAGGTAGGTAAAGTATTATTTTCATCAGAATAAGATTCTTTATCCGAAGATTCATAATATTTACTATAACTATAATTAGTATTTATGGATACATTGTTCATAGATTCAGCATTGTGTACCTTATCCATTAAGAAATGATTTTCAATATGTAGTCTGGCTATTAAACCAAGATTCTTCTGTCCCAAAGATTTGTAATCTGATGATTCATCTGAAGAGTCTCCACCGCTGGAACTCCAGGTGTCATTAGATTTAAATACATTCTTAACATTATCTTTGTATTAGTTCTTTATATTTCTCTCATAATGTTTTTTCATTATTTCTTTTCTCTTTATCATAGGACAATCTGGCCTTATATGTCCAGCTTTCATTCATTCATAACAAGTGACTTCTAAATCTTTCTTATCTTTCTGTTCCTTCTTCTTGTATCTAAATTGAATGTTCTTCTGTCTAACAATATGGTTCATCCTTTGAGAAATATTGGCTAACTCATTTTCTGAAGATTCACTTCCACTATATTTGGAATGAATAACAACCTTCTTATATTTAGATCTTGAACATTCTCAGGAGTCTTGGATTTCATATAATTTGCAGTTGTTGTAAAAGTAACACTTCCATTCCCATTCTTCTTCTTAATATTGTTAGCTTCTCTCTTCATTCTTGTTTAATGTTGAAGAAGAGTTCCAAAAATTTCCTGGAGAGAAATCTATGTAACTTTTCTATTCTCATCTATAGCTGTCCTCTTAGATTCCTTCTCATTGGGCATGATGTCCATGATTTTGTCCACAAGAGTTTCATCATCTAATCCCTTATCACCCATAGATTGTAAACTATTAACAATAGTCATGAATCTCTATTTCACATTACATATTAGTTCTCTATAAAAAATGTAGAAACCAGGATATTCAGCTCTGAGCAAGGTTCTTCTAGTTTCAATAACATTGGAAGTTCCAATGTGTGTAACTTCAAGATTCTTCCAAAAACAAGTTGCTGCTTCACATGATGAAATTTGGCTATATATATTTATATTAATTGAATAAAGAAATGAATTGCATACCTTATAATTTAGTTGATATTCATGCTTTTCATGGTTGGTGAAAGTACTAACTTCCTTGTCAGGGATTTTATATCCTCTAGTAAGCATTACAAAATTATTTACTCTAGTATTGATAAAAAATGTCTTCATGAGATCTCTCCAATATTAGTAATCATTCCCATCAAATATAGGTTGTATAGTAGGATTTAGTTTGTCTATAGAACTAACATTCATTCCTTCCTTCATAAAGAAAATATCTCCACACAAACATGTCAGTAATAGAAGGTTGTAAATAAGGAAACTATTCCTAAGAAAGGAAAATATAGAACAATGAAAACATTGTGAAAGGAAAACTTATATGTGAATATAAGTATTTTAGAGACCTGCTCTGATTCCAATTATTGTATTTAAATAATGTATGATACTGATTATAGTATCTAATGATGAAGATGCTCAATGTACAATAGGAGGGGTGAATTGTATACTTCAAAAATTCATTTGGAAATTTTAAAGATTGTAATGTTTAAAAAAGATAAACTGAGTGAATTCACAAGACCTCTAAGTTCTATAATTTTTCTTGATTATGAAAAAGTGGTTCCAGAAATTCAGGTTCCAGAATTATTGTTCCGGAAATGAATCATAACAAAAGTTTACAAAGATAAAGAATCTACCTTAAATCCAATAGAATCTTACTAATCAGAGTACAAGTAAAAGAAATTTCAAGATAGTTATACATTCCTGAAAAATCAAAATGCATTGGAAAACATGAAACAATAAGAGTAAAAAGTAGAAAATATTTTAACCCAAGGAGAAGGGTATCCAAACACCTTGGATAAAGGTCTCTTTATTTATACATTCAAGAAAGTTTGTCTTACCCACACCAGTGTAAGACCTCGGTACAAAGATCAGAGTCTATCCTGCTACCCTCGCAAGCCCTAAACATCAAGGTAGTCAGCAGCTATGTCTTCCTCAGTAAGGAAGCCCTCGATCTTTAAGGTAGTTGACACCTATGTCGTCCTATCCCTGGAAGCCCTCGAATATATTCAGAAACATTCAGAGTTTCATGATGAAATTATGAACAAGATGTTCAGTACGCACTAAGAATGAAAGTCTCTCTCTAGATATCACTTCTGCAGCATCTAATCTCTTTAGTCACATAACAGTCAGTTAGTAATCGTGATCTCATTCAAATGAGCTTCTATTTATAGGAACATCTTCAACGGTCGGGTCCCTCCTCCAACTGTCATATTTTTCCTTGAATTTTATAGGGACATGTACATGTGTCACTCAAACAATGGTTAGTTAGTAAATGAAAGAAGAAAACTGTTTTATAACTATAGCGAGTGTAAGGAAAAAGGTATGCTTAACCAAATTCCTTTTTTTGAGTCTAAGATAAAATCAAAGTTCAGAGTCTAACCAAAAACTATTCTGAGTATATAATGCATGGATATTTGGATTCTGTTTATCAAGGAATTCAGAGTTAGAATTTTATAAACATCAGAGTTTGAATTCATAAGAATTCGGAGTCTGAGTGTATAGGAATTCAGAGTCTGAATTCTGTGAACTCGGAGTCAGAACTCAGAAGAGTTCAGAGTCTAAATTTAGAGAACTCGGAGTTAGAACTCAGAGGAGTTCAGAGTCTGAATTCAGAGAACTCGAAGTTATAAATCATAATAGTTCGGAGTCTGAATTAATAGAACTCAGAGCGATAACACATAAGAGTTCAGAGTCTGAATTCAGAGAACTCAGAGTCAGAACTCCTAAGAGTTCTGAGTGTGAATTCAGAAAACTCAGAGTCAGAACTCATAAGTGTTCGGAGTCTGATTTCAGAGAACTCAGTGTCAGAACTCAGTAGTGTTCAGAGTCTAAATTCAGAGAGTTCAGAACCTAAATTCGGATCACGAAACCAGAATGCTTTATATCTAAGTATATATATGATTCCGAGTTTTTGGATATGAAACTGAATTTTATACATAGAATAAGAAAAATGAAAATAAGGTAAGCATAAATATCTTTGGGGAAGGAAAATTTTCCTTATGAAGAAAAAACATATGGGAAAATAAATTTTCCTTAAGGAAGTGTGTTTGTGATTTTCAAAACACGAAGGAATCGAATTGTCATAAGGAAACCTTATGGACTCAACACTATCCCTTGTGGTGTGAGTAGGTAAGTCATTGGGGAAAACCTACTGAGTTTTATAGTCACCCCTGCTTTGGTACTTTGGTGATTTTGGAGATGCTATCTTCGAAAAAAAGGGAAAAGGAAATGTTTCAGACATGTTTATCACTACCTCATGATGTTCATTATGTTCAGAGATTGTAGATATTGGAGCTTCTGGAGTATGGATTCTTGAGTTGTTTTGAGTGTCTTGTGTAGTTTATCCGATGTGTACTTTTATTCATGGTTATTCTTTCATTGTTTCTTACTTTGATGTGGTTTTGAGATACATGAAGTTGTTCAGTTGCCTTTCATTCATTCATGCATCATATAGTTATTGTTTGGTTATGGTTTTTTGATTTATTGGTCTATTTATTAAAGTGTAAATCCTCCCCCACTCGTATTTGAAACACTTCGGCATTTATTTCCAGCCTTTGGCATCTTGGAAATACCTCTTAAGGCCTAAGAATGACTCATTGTACTCTCAAGCTAATGATAATTGGCAGGTCATTACATATCACCCCTGTTACCCTTATATATAACTAGACCCCAAAAAAATTACTCTTTATTTAATAAGAGTAAAATTACATATCCATGGTTCCATTACAAATAACCATAAGGTGACCTTTACATATTGGTGTAATTTTCTACAAAATATTTCATTTTCTACCAATTTAATATTATACATTTGAGGGTCACTATTACAAATTACATGGTAACCATTATGCATACACATAATATATTTTTCAAAATGTAAGAATATAGATATTAGACCTTCATGAAATCTATATGATTTCAATGGAATATCCTCCAATGGATCAAATTTTTGAAGATATGATTTTGAGAGATATATTTCAATTAGATTTATATCTAGACCATGGATGTGTCACTCCACCATAAATATCTAGACTAAGAAATAAAAATTAAAAATTCTATCCTTTTAGTATGGATCACTAATTTGGATGGTTAGTTTAGAATTCATAACTTATAGACTACTTAAAATATACATAGAATTACCATTGGGAATTAGATCTTTACCCCTACATATGGGAGTTGGTTAATTGTACAGAAATATCATGCAACACCCAAATCAATCATAGAACATGAAATGTAGTGGTCATACCTTATGACTAAAAAACCACATTTTATTTAATTTCTAGAACATATTCCCATATTTTCTAAATGAATCTAAAATTTCCTTAAAAATAATAAATTCCAAAACACATACAAAAAATATTCAAAATCCCAAAATTCTAATTCAATACCCAATTCTCCAAACATCCACTACCTTGGGATCAAAAAATAATTATTTCATATCTTTTAAAAATCCCATAATAACATAGGTCGTTAAAAACTCCCCAATATAATTTTTCTCATCCACAAAAATTTATCATGGGAAGTAAACCTAAAATCATTCCCCACCTCAATCATCAATTCACTACTAAATCACTACATTATACTTCTTAATTCTAAAGGATTTTCAGTTATGGAACTCAAATCACTAAGATATACTATTCACTAAGGGGATCACTAACAAAAGTGGAGGAAGAAATTTGATCCATCCATTAATTTTTTCATCTAACTAGAAAAGAATTTCCTCAATCTAACCATAAATTATCATAGACCCCAAAACTAATATTTTAAAAAACCTACTCATCAGCATCCCAAAAACACTACGACAATGTTCAATTACACCTATAGACTCCAAGAAACTAAATTTCCAAAATCCAATTTATATCTATGTTAATGGATCTACCCAATATAAGAAATCACTAACAATGAATGATTCTGAATAATAGTGATCCCTACCCTAAGAATTACATACTAAATACCAAATCTACCTTTGCAAACCACAACACCATTAAAAATCGCATCCAAATACTCAAGATCTATATGAAATATCCATTAAATGAGATTAAATTACACTAATATTTCAAAATGAACCATTTTTATACCAATCAATTACTTAATTCAAACACTAGGGTGTATCCTAATGGATCTATAAAAGTTAAAAAAACATAGACTACACAAGAACTAGTTTAATTTTACTCACATTATAAAAACTGAAACAAACAAGGAAACACCATTTGGATCCTTTTCCAAACATCATGTCACACTAACCGATCACAAAATCCTGACATTTGTGTCACTCATAGAAAATATGAAATTCAAGTTGCCCAATTTAAATAGGTACTAGTTTTTTATTAATCACATATCCAAACATTTAACAAACACTAAATATTACCCTTACTTTTAAATAATCCATTGTAATCAAAGGAGCTTTTATTAAAACAAAAAACATGAAATTATTTGACATCCTAACTTTATTTCTTTGGAACAAACTTTGTTTTCAAATTCCTCTCTAAAATCCAATTTGAAAAAATGTTTTCCACATATTTTCTAAAAACATTTAAATATCACACTATTTCATGTAAAGGGATGTTGTAAAACCATGTAAACACACCTCATTACACCACATGATTTTCCTTCATAAAAATCACTTTTTCTCTAAACTAAACTATACCAAAAATAATTTCTCTATGACAGTTAAGAAATCACATTCCGAAATCAATCAAAAAAAACCTGACCTGTATTAATCCAATCACCTGTTATAATGTATTAATCAAAAAATAATATATTATATAATTTTAATTAATTAATAATAAATTTTGAAGTGGAAAATAGTCAAGATACACCACCCATAAAAACAATTATCAAATCCTATCCATGTCATTATTATAAGGTGTGGACATTGTTTCTTTATCCATGATGACCCCTTCCTCTCATCATGAGTCTCATCTATCGTACAATGAGATTATTTTACCAAAAAACAAAAAAATACTAGAATTTGTTATTATCACACTAGAAATCCAATATAAACTTCTGTTTTAATTGGAATCGTGTGATCCAGACATGTGTCCAGCCTACTTCTCAAGTCTTAAAAACCTACCTCCACATCTAACTAACACTCTAATAATAAAGCAAAAACTATAATACCATTTTGAAAATCCGCATATTAGATAACATAAACCACATCCATGTGGAGGTCATCAAATCACATTAAGAATTCCTCCACATATAATAGAGGATTATGAATAACATTATAGTCCATAAAAATTATTTGCGAAAATATTCATTTAAATATAATTCCCAAGGGATATGCCTAATCTATTGGTAATTTGGCTGGACATATTCATGTGGTAGAGAAACCAAACACTTTTAGATATAAAAAAAGAGTCAAGAGGCTACCCATAGTCTTGAATATAATGTATAATATAGTCTATATTAATCATGACAACATAATATAGAACAATTTTAGATTCAAATATATAACAAGAATCATTATAAAAATAAGCACGTGCCATGTACCATAGTATAGATTTTAAATAATAACTAAAAATTAAACTACACTCGGCTTGAACCCAACTGATACAATCATCAAATCAAACCTTTTACCTCCATAAACTAATATATTTATAATGCATGTGAAACCCCAATAAAAAAATATTCATGAAATAAAACACAGAGGTATACCCACAGACATCAAAATATATTCCATGTTTGTGATTAAGGGGTGAGTCCAGTCACCTAGTAGTGATCCCAATAAACTCAATATAATGAATGTTACTATTATAAAATGAATTTTTTATTTAATAATTAAAAGGGTTAATGTTGTGGTAGTCCAACACAACCATTAAAAAACATTACAAAAAATTCACATACATGAAGACATGTGTAATCATTATGTGTAAACGAGGACACCATGACAACTCACCCCAATTGATTAATCCAAATACATTAATTTTTATTTCGTAGTCACATCACAAGAAATCTAATCTAGTAAATCTCAACCCAATATCTAGTCCCGTGTTTAGAATAAACTCTTCGTAAATGATAATATATCCGAGTGGTATATTCAATATCTAGCCTTTCATAGAGGTTGAACTATCCACATTGAGAATGTCCTGATGGAAAAATTTCATATTCATATTTAGAATCATTTGAAATGGTTTATGGAGGAATCATAATAGATAAAAACATACAAAAGATGAACCAAATCATCAGGAGTTGAGCCCCATGGGTTATCATGTATCTCAAGGATTAAAATTGTGTTATATGAAGGGTATATCAATAGGCATCCTCTCTCAGAATACAAATCGACCCCCTAAAGGATAGTCATATAACACGATTCAAACCACAAAATCATTAGGTGGGTCCATTGATTTATCACATATCCAACATATATATCAAGCAATCCAATGATGGAATCATGATAACCAACCTCTCATACAAGATGAACCACACTAACATGAGGTAGGTTCCCTGGTGAATCACATCTCTATTAGGTATAATAAGCGATTTGAGGAGGTAATATCATAATAAAACAATTCATATGAGAAAAACAATAATAAAATTAGTTAGATCACATGGATTGTGTCATATCCTTCATATAATACAAGCGATCTGAGGAGATAATCTTAATAGCCAACCTATCACAAAATAAGAACCACAAAAACCCAAGATGGGTTCCATGGATTGTATCATATTTATCATGTAAAAGAATCTATAAAAGAATGTAATATCAAAATAAAACCTCTATCCTGAGAGGAATCACAGAAACATGAGGTATGACCCATGCATAGTCACATTTCCATTACATGCATCCAATAATCTATAGAGGGAATCTTAATACCTAAACTCTTATACAAGATGAATGACATATTAACTACATGGGACCCAAAACTAAGTACATCATTCAATATATAATGTATTAAGTCAAAATAAAAATTACTAAGCACTGTAAACATAGAAACATTAACCCACCAAATCATCCCAGACACAATGGATCATAAGGATCAGCCACGAATTCTCACTTTCCAAACTCTCAAGGTAACTTGAATTAATAACATTCATGCTCCTAAAAACATTTAGAATTATGGATTCACCACCCAAAAACATATACCAATACACTATATGACCAATTCCCTAATTATGAATGAATATCTCACTCTAGTAAAAATTTATTAAAGGGGAATACCCCTTCATTCTTCATGGAACCAAGAGTGGTTCCACTTAAATTAATAAAGTTTACCTTTGATGATCCAACAAGGGGTTAATTAAAATATATAAGGACCTGGTGACTTTGATTACAAATTCAAAACATTATCTGGCTAACTCATGCACACAAAAACATGATAACCAATTAAATAATACATAACACAAAAGAAATAGTAATGTATTTTTTCACAATAATTGATGGTCATTGTAAAATAAAAACATAATTTGAAATCAAAATCATAAAGAATTTCCAAGCAAACCAAGCATTCGAATATATGTAATTTCCCACAAGAGGTCATATAGGCCAAAAAATATATCAAAAAATCCTTTAAAAACATGTAAAAAAATGATCTTAGACAACCCTTTTGAAGAGACATCAGATACCATCTTTACTCTTAGTAGGCCTTTATCCAAAAATCATAATGAAATATTATTTAGGAATCCAAACATTTTTTTGAAACACCATTTCAAAACCATAACGTGAAATAACACTTTTCAATTTCAATAAAATATTAAAAAATTAACATTTGATTTTTTTCAAAAAAATACACCTTTTTAGGTCATCATTTTAAAAGTAAAACACATTTATCCTAGGAAACCAACTCAAACCACCGAAAAATAAAAAATGAGTGCAACCCACACTCATTAAAATAGGGAACCACCCAAAAACTATTGATAAAGTCATGCGATTCTTGTTGACTGTTATTCCAATGTGAGGACATCCCAAATTAAGGGTAGATATCACCCTAATCATGTAATTTGATAGAAATAATCACTATGACAACACATGAACATAGGATAAACAATGACCAAGAGAATCAGTGATATAAATGAGTCATAACTCATTCTTAGTAAATATTGTGTAATATCCATGAAATCTTTTTATGATCTATATGTGATTGAATGAAATATGTTTATCTTGAAAAAACCAATGATATATGGATAAACTAATAGAAAAAATTAAAATTGTGAGTGAAATCATAAAATAATTCTCTATGGTATCTAGCCTTACTAATAACTACTACATATAATAGATGACAAGAAATTATGGAAGAAATATATGAGTATCTCCTATGGGGTCGGAGGATGTGAGATGGGAGGATATCTAGGCGTGTTTACTATATTATGGGTGAAAATGTAAACATTACCCGTTAAAATTTCCTTCAATACATTTATTATTATATTAATTTTTTTAAAACTCTAAAACATGATTTTTTGAAAACCTTGGGACACTTACATATTGACCCTTAAATATTGGTGACCCATGAATATCACCCCACAAGACCCTTATCTATCACTATATATTTCACATCATCCATCATAATTCATAATGCATAGTGTTATTTTATATCTTTCCAAATTCTACTTCCAAAAATACAACCAATCTAAAACTATATTTCCTTCTAGATATCACCTTCGAAAATATATTATAATTCCTTAAATTTATAAATAATCTTCCAGAACTAATATACTCATCATTTAGAACTCATTATTTTTATGTTCAATAAAATACCATATAGCCTTTATGTATCATAATGTTACACTAACATATCTATGGGAACAACCTGGTTCATTTTAAAATATTACTTCAATATTGTATCTTATGTATCATCAATGTTAACTTATATATCATAGGGCCTCCAATGTTTTAGAATATGATAAGCATTACATATCTAGGGAACCTTTACAAATCAAAGAAGGGTTCATTTTTAATATAAATGGATTTTACACTTACTTATTTCATTTTTCATACACATTCCCTTATCTATTCTCAGGATACTCTTACTTATCAATGGTAAACCTTTATGCATGAGACTACCATTACATAATATATTTTATAAAATTTATATTTCAAGACATAGGACCTTCACCCATGTCCTATTCCACAAATAGATCTACCTTCAGTGGATCTACTTATAGTAAATCATCTTCTAGAACAACTACATGAAGTAAATATCCTTCTAATATATTAAAATTTAGTAGACATTATTTTAGACATTGATTGTGTGTTTATACCTTCGTTATATATAATTGGAAGTCAAATATCATAATTCTATCCTCTTAGTAGTTCTCACTCTTATTTTTGTAAATTTAGAATTTTTAATATCAAGAGAACATAAAATATACAATTACACATGTCACTTATAGATGATAAATTTAGCCTAATGAAAAAGAGTTTTATTATTCGATAGATACTTGTTGTAACTCCCAAATAAGTCATAACACATGATATACAGAATTCAACCCTATTTTGAAAACAAAAATATTCTAATATTTTTAGAATGCATTCCAAAAAATTTTAGATTCATAAGAAGATATAATATATAGAAATACACACCTAAGAACCTCATGTAAATTTTCAAAAACTATGACATCAAATATGAGACCCATTTATCAAAATTTCCACTACTCGAGGACTAAAAGTTCAAATTTCCCTAAATTTTTTAAAAAATAAAATGGTATAGGTCTATATAACATTATGTTTACACAAAACCACAGCTCTACTCTATCATGGATTAGATAATCATAATAAATATGGATTGGAAGGAATTCAATGATGGAACAATTTAATTTGTTTGGAAGTAATTTTTACTTAGGGAGTAAAAAATAAAATGAGGGAAGTAAAAATTTGTGGACGATAAATTATTATTGGGCTACTGTACAAATAATAAAATCTATAAATTCTATAAAATTTGACTAAATAAAAACTTTGAGATAAAATATTTCAAGAATACTGAATAAAATTCTAGAAGTAAATATGAAAATACATATTTGAGTTATTTATATAATTAAGTGGAAGATATTAAATTAAATTCTTTATGTCTGCAAATTCCAACACATGTTGAGGATTATAATGATGAGATAAAATAGAAAAATTATACTGAACCGATTCAAAAACATATTAAAAAAATTTCTTGATCTATTATTCAAACATTACTGAAGATAGGAATAATCCTTTTAAAACTCTATGGAAGAGACAAATAGAAAAAAATTATTATTACCTGAAGTAGAGAAATCATAAAGTAAGGGAGAAGAAAAATATATTTCATAAGTTGAGGATATTAAAGAAGAGTTATACCAAATTGAAAAAAATAGAAATTAAAGCTTGTGAGATGGATGAATTATCATAAAGTCATCTTAAAAAATTAGTGATTAAGAAAAAAATTTATGGTTATGGAATTGTGATAAAAAATCATGCTAGGCTATTATAAGAATTTTATAGAAAAACCAAAACTATTAATGTTAAAGAAACATTCAAACTGGTTGAGAGACTTGATTTAATGATTATTATCTTGGATATTGAAATTTAGAGTGGCTTTAATGATTATCCACAAGATATAATGACAAAATTGTTTCGCGGAGTGCTCGTGGAGGAAGTGTATATTAAACAAGTGGTGGGTTTCAAAACTGGAGATGTTGAAAAAATGGTGTACCAATTGAAGAATGAGTTTTATTGATAAAAATAAGAACCTTGGACATGGAATGATAGATTATATACTTACATGAAATAATGGAATTTATATGAGGTCTTTTTTATAAAATATTCTATCTAAAAACACTTTTGGAGTAATAGTTCATGATATAATTCTATGTAAATTATATCATATTTGGTAGAATAAATATGAGATCTGGGGAAAATTTTGAAATTTTGAGGATTATTTAATAATATATTTCAATGATATGGTATGTTACGTATTTTATCAATCTACAAGTAAATCAAAATCAGAAAAATCCATTTATTTATTAGATTATATATAAAAAAGAAGTTTCTAGAGATGTTTGAGATGTACAATTGTAAAATTTGATTTAAACATCAATTGTGGTTGGAACAAAATATATAAGTCACAAAGAAGAGAGAATAGTTGACCCTATAATTTATTGAAGTAAATTTGAGAATATTTTATAATTGAAAAATACAAGTATGTGAATTTTCCTTACTACATGTTTTTTAGATTAATTTTGAAGTAATAAAAATTTAGAACATTTCATAACTATAAAAAGAATTAAAATGTTCTTACTCTCAACTATGATTTGTTTTCTATATAGGGGAACACAATGGTTTTATTTAATATTCATATTTGTTTTGAATCATGTGCATTGTCTATTTAATTAATAATGAGAGAAAATATATTATTATGACTAAAACAGAATATATTTAAACTATAAAACCATGTACTTAGCTAGTTTAGATGAAGGAACTAATGTAGGATATTGGTAATAAGTTGATGGATCCTATAATGAATTATTGTGACAATAATAGTGATATTTAATTAATTAAGAATCCAATATAATGATATTTTATAAATAATATTGAAATTATATATCATTTCATTAAGGAAAATATGGAAAAATTAGTTTTCAAGATAAGGCGGGTTGGAATGAATCAACATGTTGTGACAATCATACAAAACCCTAACCACACTAAAATTTCAGAATCCTTAGTTTAACCTTAGAATTTAACCACCTACCTCATCCCGATGATGTTCTTAAGATTCATCCATATCCTTGTATATTTAATTTATAACATTGATGCTCATATTTGATAGGTAATTCTGATCTAGGATTATTTTCAAAGGGGGAAAATGAAATGATTTGATCAAATTGGAATTTCAAAAAGTGTATATTTTGATCTTTTTTAGGGGAGGATAACTAGAAGATCTATGAACAAAAAAAGTACAGTTAGTAAAAAATTATTACCTCATGGGGGAGACTATAATAAGAATGGAGATTATATTATATGAATTGTAGGGGGCCATGTAGTATTTGGAGATGAGCTACTTGATGCCATTATATTTATTAATCTAGGAAGAGTTTGATAGAAACAAAAATATTATCCAATAGTTGTTTCATTGAAATGAAATTTATGAATTGAGCATAAAATTATATCATGTTCAAATGTTTTTACATTTAATAAATGATCCCATTTTCTTAGAGTGATGGGATAGATATTATTCTATATTGTGTTTGATTATAGATATTTTAGCTTAAATTTCAATTGATATTATTTGGTTTTCAAACTAACCCAAAGGGGGAGAATATTGAAACCAAGGTAATTTGAATTAGAAAGGGGGATAATGTGAGAATCAATGAATAATGATGTATTTCAAGACTATATTATAGTATAAGTTTTGTGTTGATTGTAAATATAATTTGTTGGATTTATTATGGTGTTGATTCTTCATTTACAATGTTTTTTGGTGACTCAAGGATTTTTGGAGAAGTTTTTTAGTAAGGAAACATCATGATATAATGTGGATTATCACACCATAAAGAAGACTATGAATAAAATTATCTGAATATATGGAAGTCAATTGATTCAAAAAAAGGAATTTTCTACATAATAAAATAAGTTTAATTATTTTTTATAACCTTTTAAAATATTGTGCTACATTGGTTAACTATGGTTAGAGGAAACACACTAATAAATGATTCATCACACCAATATACTTTTGTGTTCAAGAATTTTTTTTTGATTTCTGGATTATGTGAAGGTGGCATGTCATAATGTGAGTTAATGAGAACTTTACTCAAATCTGGTTATAACTAGAATTGATTATCATACTAAAATGGTGGGGAAAAACCCCCAACATGTTTGAGTGAATATTTAGAAGACGTCACTATGATTTTGATTTTTTTAAATGAGATTTTATATTCATTTTTTATATATGTTTTACCTAAAATCAAGCGAAAATTCAAGGTTCCATGTTGCAATCAAGTTTAAGTGGAAATATGTTGTCCCATAATTAGGGTGGTACTTCCATTATAGGTTAGATTAATGTTTTTATATAGAATATGAATATTATTCAGATTGGGATAGATTCATTTTGACTATTGTGGTTTTAATCAGATGAATAAAGATAACTATGAGGCCCAATCATCCAGTGACATATGAAATTTTATAAATTTCTAATTTATCATATCTAATTAAAATTATGAGATTTTTTAGGGAGAAGGGAATTCCCAACACTAATGAAGGATTGTTAATCTATATGGAATTTTAGAAGTGAATAAATTTAGGAAAGAAATTGAATTGATGATCTAAATCTGACTTTATCTATTGATGTAAATAAACAACACCCATGTAATTTTGCAGTTTGATAATATTTTTTATTATTAATATTAATTGTTTTTATTTCTATCTTGATATCATTATTTAAAATATATTTGTTATATAGATATGTATAAGAAGTTTTCCTTGTAATGAAATTTATTCCTTCCTAATATTTTTAATATCAAACAGTTGATACTATTTTTGGTACATTGAAACACAATAAATGTTTGCACGTTGGTTGTATACCTTAGTGGGAAACCAAGTAAAATACGCATTTCACTATACTTACATTATTCATTTAGATTTTATTTTTATGTTATTGAGATAAAATGTTCTAGAGTGTTCATTCCATCATGATAATAAGATCCATTAAAATTAAAAGAAAATATTTTACACACAAATTCACCCCCTCTTAGAATTTTTTCAGGATATTGTTGTTGTATCAATATTCATGAATCCTATATTTTTCCATGACTTATATATCAACATAAAATATAAATATTATGGTTTAACAAACAATAATATAATGATTATGTTATATTTTCAATTATAAAAATGTCATTAATGAAGTATCATCCTTCTCTTGTTTTTCTTCATTGAACACTCTCCCATTATTCATAACCATGCCTAAGAACTTAAGAAAATGAAAAAAGGAGCATGTGATTTTTTTTCATATTAATAGAAATTAATACTAATACCCTTTAGTTATATGTGTATAAATTTAATTACATCATCAAATTCCTTGTGTAACCACACTTTCAAAATAAGAAACTATATATTTAACTTACCCTTTTAGATCACAAACATTATCTAAAGAAATTTTTCTCCCTCATATCCACCAATTTAAATTTCCAACCAAAAATCACTTATAATAATAATAGTACTAATGATAATAATAATATCTATAAAATTATATATACAAAAAACAAGAATAATAACAATTAATTATTAATTCCAACAATACCCAAATATCCAATTATCATGGGTTCTTAGTAAAATCATACGATAATAATAACCCCCTTTTATATGACCAATGTTTTATATACAGTGTTATTCTTAAGAAACCTAAATTATTATTTTACAGTATAGAAAAAAAAACAAAATACTAATTAAAATTTCATAATCTCTGAGATATGAATTTTCAGATACATACAATAAATAATTTTTTATGACTTTACACAATTGAAAAGCATAATTATATCACTCCCAATATAAAAGATTATTACAAAAAACCGAAAAATAAGTTATTTTTCATAACCTCATCATCCATCATTTTAAAATTTAATTAATAATAAGTAATAAAATTTGAAATAACTTTTAGTGTAGTCATTCCATCAGGGATTATCATTTAGAAATTATCTTATTCAAAAAAAATATCTAAAACGCTAAAAAATGGTATCAGTTATCTATAAATGTAGTTCTATTAGTAGTCCCAAATTTAGATAAGAAATTAAATAAATATAACATACTTATTGAAATCAGGTTTTACCTAATCAATTATACATGAATCATGATGGATGTACTTACAAAGCTATGATTAAAAGAAAACATAATATACTCCCTCAAACTATGGAGAAACAATTAATTAATAATTAACTTCAACAACTAAATAAAATAAATCAAAATCTTAAATAAGTATTTTTTAAAATTTATATCAGATACCTAATCCCTAATGTACTCATCATTTTAAAACATGCAAGAACATGTGATCAACTAGAAATAACTCTAAATATATTTGTTTCGAATCCCAAAAATTCTTATACATTCCCTATATATTAATCATACTGTCTTAAATAATTATCATATGATTTTTAATATTTTTATAATATGTATGACAATAATAGATAAGTGTCCAATATCTATCCAATACATCATTGAATATAGAATCTGACTATACAACACCTCACATGTTTTAATCCAAACATTTGAATAGTAACATTTATTATTAAAAACCCTACCAGAAGTAATTTTTTTACAATAATCCCCCAAATAACAGTATAGAAACTCTAAAATTATCCTCAAATATTTGAATTAGTATCTCATCATGATAATAAATGAATAAATAAAATACTATAATATGAAGCAATTGAATTCCCAAATCACATTGTAATCCTTTACACAAATAAGAAGTAAAATATGAATCTTGATTAGTTACAATTATCCAAGAGACTCCTTATAACCTCCCCATTTAAACCACATTAATTCATCCTAAAATTTTAATGAAGTTATATTACTTGAACAATAATAAATGTATTGATTTTTTATCAATCCAAAAATTACAGAAATAACATCATATCAACTTGAATCTCGGGGAAATCCTATCACACTATTTATGAAAATTTACATGCATACCATGATGGACTAGTCAATTATTGCGATAAAATAGCTAAAACATTATATAAATTCTTCACCTATTGGTTGGTATGACATATAAATATAAATTTAAATACCATTTGTATATATTTATACCAAAATTTAATTCTAAAATAATAATTAATTACATGGATTCATGCCTAAAAATAATTTATGAATCCCTCATAAAAATTCCCCACATATACACTAAGGAATATATAAATATCTATGAAAAAATATATGATGATCCTCACTTATTATAAAATCTTTTGGGGTATGGACACCAATGATATGTCCCCTTTATACCTCAAAAATCTTATAATACTTATAAGAAAATAATACAAAATGTATCCCATAGTGATATATTTGGATAGATAAGATATATATATGTACCAAATCATCAATCTTAATTATAAAATCAAAATGTTATAAAGGTGAAATAAAATAGGTTTCTATATTAATATGAGAGAGAATAATTATATTTCAAACACAATCTTTCACCAAAATGGAGACTTAATATTATCCTTTGAAAAAACACCAATATAGACCCATTCCACTCAGGGAAGATCCTCTATCTCACAATAAATGAATAAAAAATTCAATAATCACCTATTGGAATGTTATTCTCAGTGGTTCAATATGTCATAGACCATATTTCACATCCTTCTCACAAATAAATACAACATGATCACAGTCTTTATTCAAGATTGTTTTTCATTTATAATGATAAATATAATATTGAAATTATATATAACCAATTCATGACAAAAAATTACATCATATAGTTTCATTTAAAGTAGGATCAAATTCTATGAAAAATGTTTTGACCAAAAAATTCTGTGATATTAGGATGCACATCTACTAACCTTGACCAATCTCTAACTAAAGAAGATATTTCTAGTGGTAAAAAATGTATTTATACTAGATGTTGGAACCCTTTAGGCAAGGAAAGTGTAATAAAATATATTAATAACCAATACTAGTCAATATAAAATCATGAGTGTAAGAGACACATGTAATTCATTGAACTAAACTTTCTCTAATTAATTTCCCACCATGCATTTCCCAATAAATTTATGTTTAGTACCAACTCTATAACATCACCACTATCGACCTCAATATCAACTATGGTATGTTTATTATCCCTAATGGTGGGGATAATTCACTGGCTATCCTATTTCAGCACCACCCAATATTTGTGGTCCCAGTGGTTTTCTATCTTTCTTTAGTGTTTAATGAGTTAAGATTCATTATAGTGTCACATAAAAACTATTAATAAGTACCACTAAAAATGATTCTCTATTTACGAATCCTTTAGAAACTCTTAAAATAAGGGTATGTTAATTGATAATTTCCCACAATTCCACATATAAAATTTAATCTCCATTCATTATATTATAAATCGATGAACTAACATCTCTTGAGAAACATGAAGATGTAAAAAAATTACATACGTGAGATTATTTAATCCTCAATAACATAATATAATGAAAAATATTTCCACTATATTCCTTCCAAATATGATATTGTTGGGTCACCAACTGAAAGAAGCTTGTTCAAGATTTGTTTCCATAAACTCATCTAACATATTCATTTAATCAGATGAATTTAAATAGAAAAATATTAATTTAAATCTAAATTAATAGATATAAATATCCCATAAAATATTGATCTTGCAACTCATCACCAAATATGAAATCAAGTGAATACCAAAATATATCAATGAATCTTATTTTAATTTTATGAATATAAGAACTCCCTACTAAATGGTTAATTTTATTTTTCACCTAATAATTTGTGGTTTTTTATAATAACACCTTAAAAAATATTTTTTAAATTTGACTCCATTAAAGTGTTGATGTTCCACGATTTATATTGAAAATAACCAATTGTTATCGATGTATTCCTTGTATAAATATACAAAAAAAAAGAAAATAGAGTACTCAAATTTTCAATATAAAAACCATAATTTATCTCTGAAAATTATATGAAATGCATAGTTTTGTTAGATAGATAAACCATTCATTTTAATGTCATAATATAGAATCTTACACAATTTCTGTATTCATATATCTGTTTTTATTAGGCCATTCCTCTACCCAAATACCACATGTTATTGTCACATATCATATAATTAATCTCTATGATGAAATCATTCTAATTATTTAACTACACACACTAATAAATAAAAAATATTTCCAACCACAATGAGGATATTTAAAAACACTACTACGTAGTTCACCCCATATGTACTGTTAGCCTATTCGTAATAAAAAAATAACCATGATATAAAAACTATAAGATTTATGAATAAATACATGCTAAAATACTCATAAAATTATGTCCTTCAGTATTGAAGATATAAATATATAACTATATTTATAGAATTGGATCATATGGTCTATCATTCATCCATAGACGGTTTCTCTTATGTTTATCACATACTCTACTTAATAGATTTCATGTAACTACTAAATTAATAAAATCATACCCAATATCTAATATAAACTGTATTTAAACAATTGGATCTCGTTCAATTTTATCACAAATCAACCCATCTAGTTTACTCCTAGTATGGTGAAGATACTAAGAGTAACACACCATGTTCAATTTCAATAGGTTGGGTCTGCATTAAATGAAAAGGGAATAATTAATTAAGTTAAAGATATCACCATTTTATATTAAAAAAATAGTCCCCAAGATTATATATATAATCTAAGATGAACGAAGTTAGAGTTCCATCCAACCCAACACCCATCCTCGCCCATGGCATGGCCCAAAGGGACTTCCCAATCCCCACAGACATGAAACTAGCATATGGGTATCAACATAATGCTTTGGGAACGATTTCACCAATGCGTATAAGCATAAAAAACAAACAAAAAATAAACATCACAACAACAAATAAAAAACCCAAGCAAGGCACCACTATCCTCATATTCAAAGATAATAACATTATAATATGATCAAAAAATGTGACATTGAAAAGGGGAAAAAAACTATCCAAAAAAACTACATGTAATGAGATCAGTATCATCCTAAAGCCAAAACCACCAACACCTTCAAGCGAAGACCACTAGAAACCTAAATCACCATAAAGATGCATCTTGACTTTTACTGAGTCAATCATAACCATGTATATATACAACCAAAGCTGTATGTTGGTTGTGAGACAATATACGGTAGGATTCCACAAACAAAAGATATTCCATCCCAAAAAACTATGCAATAAATCAACATGAATGTTTCATAAAATGGATAGAAACAATTTTATGGAAAAAATTTGAAGGGAAAACATGCATTTATTTTGAACAACCAAGTGCACCATATTCTAATGGTATGTATGATATCAAAAAAGAGAAACAATTAATGGTAAATACTGATAGTCACTAGAAAATATAGGACACAAGGTACATAGTATCTCAGTGAAACGTGGAATAAGAACCACACCAATCATCGTCCTCATACACGAGCCACCAGAGAAGAATCTATACATAGTTATATTGGTTCCCAATCATCATTAGTTTAGTTAGCATTGTAACAACAATAATTATAGGAAGAATCATTCCTCAGCCATGTCGATCCAACTAGAATTGTAGTCCTAGTCCACCCACCTAGTCCCCAATGATTTTATTTCTATGCTCAATTAACATTCCCCACATCACTTAAAAAATCACTTTCACACATGAATAATCCAATCAATACAACACACATGAAAAATTACTATTTCTATAATAAAGAAAACTTTTAAATCCAAATGAACACCAAAACCATTTCAAAATATGTTTCACACAACTTAAACATTTTATCAAAAACCTTTAATGATAGAAACAAGCAAGAACACATATAAAACACATGAATTGAAATCCATTCCCTTTGAAAACCCAATTTTTAACAGAAAGAAAACAAGGATAATTTTTAAAACACATTTATCACCTCATACAAAATTTAAAAAAATAACCAATTAGAAAATAAACAACATAAAAGTCACCAAATAACGTTCAAGCATTGAACCTCCTACCTCAATTGTTGACATATCTGCAATCCAGTGGAAAACCACTACTACACCTCAAGAGAACCCTATAGAGAAAATATGAAATCATAAAAATCAATATTAAACCCTCAAGAACATGATCCAACCCTAAATAGGTCACCCAACCAGTTGTAGATATGAAACCCTAATAAATAATAAGAGAATACCTATAAGAGAATAGAAACCAAGGGAGAATAGAACATAATGAAATAATCTTTTAAACACCACCAAAAATACACCACAAAAATGGAGGTCCAAGTGGGAAATAGGTATGGTGGGAGGTGAATATGGATAATAATAATGAATTGGAAATAAAATGGTGGATTTGGGGTTAACTCCTAAGAGGAAAAACTGTCAAATTAAAATTATTAATGACCTGGACACGAGACATAATTTTCCCGCATGGTTTTCCAATACATGCAGGAAATATGATCCCCTCACAATACAAGAGGAACACACTATATGGTTATCCCACAAGATTTATAAAATTTCTTGTAACTATGTGTCAGCAACTATTCAAAAATAGATCATGACCACATATTATCCTGGGCAAGGGCACACAATTTGACAAACCATACGCCAACCGTGAGCGAGCCACTATTAACAAAAAATTACCATTTTTATATAAAAACAAAAAGGGAAGAAATAAAAAAGTCTATACCAAAGATAAATATAAAAATCTATCAAAATTAAAACATTGATGTGACAATTATCCCCACCATGAAAGCTTTTAGTCCTTGAAAATTCATCCTGGATCGTGATTAGAAAGAAAATAGATATTCTACATCAACCCATGACTTCTGCTACCAAGTCTCATGCACATCATTTCCATGTTTCCAAAGAATATGGATAAACATAATAGACATAACTCCAAGATATTTATCCGGAGAATATATAATATTTAATGGAAACTCAAATATAGATAAATGTAGTTCCAATATCGACTCATCCCAATTCAATACATGGTATAGATCTCGGTTGAACTTTTTCAGCTGAGAGATGTAGAACACATTGTGAATCAATGTAAACTGAGAGGTAAATTCTAAAATGTATGCTACCTTACTGATTATATCAACAATCTCAAAAGTTTTGATATACCTCGATGTTAGCTTCCCCTGCTTACCCAAATAATGATGACTAAAGTGTTGTTCCACTTCCATGAATGCTCAATCACCAATGAAAAAAATCAAAATATATGCACCTCAAATTTGTATAATATTTATAACAAATTTGAGATATCATCATCAGTTTCCTAATCAATTTAAATTTATTAGAATTATCCTTCAGATGTATTGGTCCCAACAATGAGGTCTCACCCACCTCATCCCAATATAATGGCGACTGACATGACCAACCTTAAAGCACCACAAAAGGATCCATTCGAATTGAGGATTGGTAACAATTGTTATATAAAAATTCAAACAATCCCAAATTTATGTCCCATGAACCACCGAAGCATAGAACACATTCTTGGAGAATGTCATCCAGAATCTGATTTTCCACCTCTTTCTGACCATCTGTCTGAGGATGATATTCCATTCTTAGTTTGACCTGTGAACCCATTGGCTTTTGATGGCCTTCCGAAAACCAATAATTAAAATGAGGGTCTCTATTAGAAAAATAGATGATGACACACAATAAAGCCTCACAACCACTTGAACATAAAACTGACCCAACTTATCCACCTAGGTTGTATCCTTGATGGGAATGAAATGGGATAATTTGGTTAGATGATCAATCACTACCCAAATGGAATTCCACCCTCCAGGTGTAATAGGTAAGAGAAAGATAAAATCCATGGTGATATTGTTCCATTTACTAGTAGGAATTGGTAATGGTTGAAGAAAATTAGAGGGCATTTGGTTCTCTCCTTTAACCTGCTAACATGTATAACACCACAACACAAAGACAACTGCATCTTTCCTCGTACCTCAACACCAGAACTATTGATTCGGGTCATAGTACATCTTGGTAGCACTAGGATGAGCAGACCATTGATACTAATAGTTATCCTACATCACCACCTTCCTCATTGATAAAATCACTACAAAGATACCCTTGAAGCACATAATTCAATAGGGAGACAACGAACAATCATAAGGTGTCACATAACCACTAAGAAGGTGTATAGATTACTCGAACAACTAATCACTAGGATTCTCGTACTAAATCAATTTCATAAGCGAAGGATTCAGTGGAAAACTGGTCAATAATGCACCTATACTATGATCCTTGGTCTCCAAGTGCATCTGAGTAAAGAGACCCATCAAATTCCACTCATCACTAGACTTCGTCATCTCTTTCACTAAAACCTTTATGCTGTAGGAATCTTCCACCAGATTACCTTTTCTAGGGGTATAAAATATATCAAAGTCAATACCCAACAAGTACACAAATCAGAAAGAGTACCTTGGATTCAGATATTTCTGGGAGAAAATGTATGCTAATCTCTTATGATCTGAATAATCTTCAAACTTCTCCCCAAATGGATAATGACACCACATACTTAAGGTTTTCTTCACTATTTATAACTACAAGTAATCTATTAGATATTACTTCTAATGTTTTCGGAGTTTATAAGATCCATATTCCACCACATGATCATCATACATCAATAAACATCCAAGACCCATACACAAGGCATCACATTATACCACATATCCCTTTCCATATTTCGATAGAATAAAAATAGGAGAGGAATTGAACCACCACATAAGATCCTCAATGGATTCTTGATACTCATAAATCAATTTTATCTTTACCCGTTTATGGGTATGTTTTGTCCTAGATGAAGTTAGTAGAGAGAAATCCTAAACAAACTGCTTGTAATAATGTTACAGGCCTAAAAATACCATGATCTAAAAAACATTCTTTAGCTTCTCCCATGAAATCACTACACTGATTTTATCAGGATCCATTGGAACCACTTGTTACAAGATAATATGGCCCATAAACTTTACATCCTTAATAGAGAAGTTTCACTGAGAAAAAATTTCGTAAACACGATGATCCATAAGAGTGCCCAATGAAATCCGCAAATACCACTCATGCTCCTCCTTAGTTCCAAAATATACCAGAATTTCATCCATAAACACTAAAACAATTGAATCCATGTACTAGTATAATTCCCTATTAATGAGTGGCATGGGGACTATTGGATCATTCTTTAACCCAAATGGAATTACCAAATACTCGAAATGTCCATACCTACTTCAGAAGGTTTATTTCAGGACATCCACCCCTCTAACTATGACTTGGTGGTAACAAGAACACACATCAATATAAAAAAACCACATTTCCCATTAATATAATAAAAAAGGTCATCATTTTTTTTGGAAAAGGGTACTCATTATTAATGGTTTCCTTATTCATCATTTTATAATTAATGCAAAATCCGAGAGATCCATCAGCCTTTTTTTTAAATAGAACTGGGGTGGCCCATGATGAGATGCTCAGGTGAATGAATCCTTTGGATTCCAAATCATCCAGTAGTACCATTAATTCCATAAAATCGGTGGGGGCCATATGGTATGATGGAAGAGATATTAGCTATGTTCCTAACACCAAGTCTATAGAGAACTCCACATCCCACTACGGAAGTAGGCCAGAAAAGTCATCTAGAAATACCTCTATGAACTCATCCACCACAAGAGGCAATCCAAAATGAAGGCCCCTAATATCTTCCTACAATATGAGTGATTATAACTCATACACAATCTTTCCCAACTCCATATGCGGTGGTCTAACACATCCAGATCGAGGATCCCATTTGACATGTAAAATCTCGGTACTACCATCAGGTGGCAAAAAACTCACTCACCACATATAAAACTCAATATGTGCCTAAATGTGAATCATACAATACATACCAATTATTACATCAAAGAGTCCCATATCTAAAATAATAAAATTACATTCCTACTCGACCCCTAACATGCTGAGTGCACAATATGGATACCTGAAGCCCTCATAATGTTTCTTTCTAAGAGGATTCACTAAATCCATCATATAAGGCATAAGCTGAGTTGTTAACTTTAAGACATGAATAAAAAAGGTAAAAGAGAAATAGAATCATCAGTACCAAAAAACAACAACAACTAATGATGATTCATTAAGAATGGTACCTCGAACTATCACATTCCATACATCTGATTCCATTAGTGCTTGATCCATTGGTTGAATTTTCAACATCTCATTTTGAGCTTGAGAATGACCACTACCCTACAGATGTACCCTGAAATGACTCTACCTTGAAGAAGATCCAACCATACTTCCATTATCTCCAAACAAAGAACCCACTATCCTAGACAGCTCTGACTAGGCTGACATACAGTTGGAAGCTACAAATCTTGCAATACCATGATAATAACGTGTATCCCTAAAAACTGTTACAAGTGCCCCATATTTCTACAAAAATGAAAAAATATAGGTGGTTCTAGACATGTCGACTTTACATGCTATAACATCCCACACTGATGGCACAAAATTTACCCAACATCTGAAACAGTTAGGTAGGATGGTTAGAGTTACCACCTCCCCTCCATTCTTCTTCATCCTGCTTTTTCTTCTACTCAAATGATCCACCACTTCCCACTAAAAACACTACTCTAGGGAATCCATGCTTTAATTTTTGATCAATATCCACTATAAAATCATGATCATCCACCTCAAAAAATTCGTTTAGATTAAACATAAATACTTTAGAATACATCTCTAGATGCAACCCCTTATAGAACCATTGACCCTTCATCTGGTCATTAGAAATGATCTCAGGTGTGTATCATACTAGTTATGTGAAGCGATTGGCATACTCCATCACTGTACAGTCTCCCTGGGCAAGGTTTATGAGATCTTAGGACCTGGTGTAGGCCAATACATTAGAAAAATAATGATCATTTAAAATTACCTCAATGTATATAGAAACCATCTTCTCATGCTTCCCAAAATTAACCACTAAGTCCCATCACTTGTGATTGGGTCTATCAAACATGAACAAATCACATTTCACTATAAGAGCCTCAAGAGTATCGAAAAAAATCCAACATCCTATCTATGTTCTCAATCTATTCCTATACATCATATGGTTCCCCATATCCCCGGAAATAAGGAGGATTGTTCTTGAGAAACTCCATAGCTTTGTTCTTTATGGGATCAAGTTCGACTTCTCTAACATGATCTAGACCAGTGCCTACTCCTTGTACCAATGCATGGATAACTCAAACCACTGATTAGAATAATCACTAATTAATTAGTGAGGGGGGAAATTCTACATCCACTTCCCATGGATGAAAATGAACTCTCGGATGGGGTAGTTTACAACAAAAGAGGAAATCGTAAGGAAAACCATCAATATAACCATTTGGAATATTTTCAGCAATAACCCCAAATCTCAAACATTTCCATAAATAATAGATTGAAAAATTCCAAAAAAACAAAAGACAAAAAAAACCACTCCACCACACCTAGTGTCCAAATATAGAATTTATCATGTATGTCGCACGTATACGAGAAGTAAAATCAAATACCAACATCCCACGATGACTTGAGTCCTATTGTGAGTTATGATGGCTAGGAACTCTACATGAAACTGGAACATAAATCCCTTATAATCCAAGATCCAATCCATCTAGACTGATCCCAAATAACATGACCTAAAGGAGCATAAGGAGCTCTAAAACCATATTTTCATGAACCAAGATAGAGTTCCATCCAACCTAACACCCAACCTGGCCCGTGGCATGGCCCGAAGGTAATTACCGATCAACAAAAGCTATCAACTATTGTCTGGGTATCAACATTATTATTTGAGAAATATTTCAACCTTGTATATAACTATAACCAACCAATATAAATAAAAATCACATCATCAAATAACCAAATCTAAAAAAGGCACTACAATCCTCAAATTAAATGTTTATAACTTTAGACAATGAACCAAAAATGTTACAACAAAAAGTGAACAATAAATATCCCAAAATAAAAATCCATGAATTTAGAGGAGCGTCATCCTCAAGCCCACACCACAAACACCTAGAAGGGAAGACCACTAGAAACTTGAACCACCTTCATGATACATATTTCCATTACCTGATTCAATCATAACCAAGTCTACATACATCCACATATGTATGTAGGGTGTGATACAAAGCCAAGTTGGATTCCACCCAACAAACTACATTCCATACCAAAAAATTATAAGAAAAAACAATTTTAATGTTATATAAAAAGACTAGAAATATCTTAATGGGAAAAAATTAAAGGGAAAATATTTTTTTCTTTTGAAGTATCTAACTAAGAGCACTATATGCTGATGGTAAGTAATATATCACAAAATAGAACTATGTTATGAGAAGTTCCTATAGGCTCTATCATTTATAGGACACTAGGTACATCGTATCTCGGTGTAACGTGGTATAACAACAACACCGATCATCATCATTGTTCATGGGGCACTAGAGAGGAATATATCCAAAGGTAAAATGGTTCCCAATAATCATTTGTTTAGTTATAATTGTGACATCAATTATTCTAGGAAGAACTCAACCTTGACCCCACCTATCCAATTAGCATTATAGTCACATTCCTCCCACCTATTCACATAGGATTTCATTTTTGTGCTTAATTTTCATTCTACGCACCACATGAAACATCAATTTCACACATGTATAATCCAATCAATACATCACACCTGATAAATAACCATTTCCATCATCAATACCCCTTTCAAATCAAAGAACACAACAAAACAATTTCAAAATATGTTTCACTCCACAAATAAATTTTATCCAACACATTTAAGGAGAAAAACAAGTAAGAACACAAGATTCATAATACATTTCCTTTGAAGAACCACTTTTTAACACAACCACACCGTGAATAATTTTTAAAAAGAATATATCTCTTTATAAAAAATTCATAGAACATAACCAAGAAGAAAATAAAGAACATAAAATACATTAAATAATGTTTAGTCATGGAACCACATACCTCAAGTGTAGAAATTTCCAAAATTATGTGGAAAAGCACAACTGCAAGTCAAGAAAACTATATAAAGGAAAGATCAAACCATAAACCTTAATATTGAACCCTAAATAACAAATATAACCATAAATTGTTCATCCAACCCACTGGATATATGAAGCACTGTAAAAAAGAATAGATACCCTAGAAAAGAGGAGAAATCAAGGGAAAAGGGAACTTAATTTAAGATTCATGGAAAAATCACACAAAAACCACCACAAAAATGGAGGTCTAAGAGGGAATGAGTGTCGGGGGAGGCTCTTATGGCTGATAATCCTTCATGGTAATGAAAATTGGGGATTTGGGGTTAAATACCGATAGAAAAAGACACCATTTTAAAATTCTTAATGAACTGTACATGGCGTATTGATTTCTTGCATGGTTTTCCAAATCATGTATTAACCATGTGACCATTACTGTCTAAGAGAGAAATTCCATATGTTTATCTGACATAGTTTAGAAACCATGTGCTAAAAATGCATTAAGAATTGTCCAAAGTATATAACTTGACCACATGGTTTTCTGGGAAAAGAGGAATGGTTTGAAAAACTGTGTGCCACCTTCTGTTAACCAAAAAACCTCCATTTTCTTCAAAAAAAAGTAAACCCAAAGAGGAAATTCTAGACCAATAATAAATAGAAAAATACCTCAAAATGAAAACATATATATTACAAAAACCAATAATAAAAATCCTCATAATTGTTTAAAAATTTTCATGAATGTATTATAAATTTTTTTTGAAATATGAGTAGAGGTAAATTATCACAAATGATAATATAAACTATACCTTAAAATAAAAGTGAAATAAAATAAGACCCCAACTCTAGATATTGTACTATGTGTATGTCGAGTTCACTAGATGAATCATCCTATCAAACTATATAGATCTATAAAAATATAATGTTAGTGTGCATATAAACATTACCATTAATTTTCTTCCATAAAAGTTTCAACGTGGGTGGAAAATAAAAATGAATTATTGTGAATTAAATAAAACATGATAACCAAAACCCTAATGTATATCCCAAACACTCTATCAACTTTATATATCATTCCAATAACACTACTAAAAAACATAATTAATACCAATATATAAAATTACATCCTTTATAACAACACATTATTATATCTAATATTTATCCAACCACAAAAATAATTTGGTCACTTCATACATGATGCAATTCCTACAATAATAACCACATATTGATATGGCTACAAAAATAATAACAAAATTTAAAAAACTATCCCACTATAAATATAATTTTTAATGATGATATGAATAGAGTTAAAATAATAATATTTCTACAATACCATATATTTTAATCATTGACATTGACATCATCATATATAAAATCATCTTCATCATTATCTTCATGTTTCTGATGTTCAAAATGATCTTGTTGTTCCTTAAATAATATTATATCTCATGAACATAAATAATAAGCATCACCCAGTTTCTCGAGCATATAACATTTCAATATCTAATCTCTTCTCCCTTGATTATAATTAGAACTCATAGCTTACCCTCCATGGTGTAACTTTTGTAGTGACAAATTATGAGTTCCATATTTGTGTTTTTTTCTATCAAGTTAACCACTGTGGTCTAGAATCATCTAGTTATTATCCATCACTATATTGTAATGCTAAACATGTTCTTCCTCTAATTTTTCCTCCAACTTTACTGATCTAGTTTTTGTATTATTCTCGCCTATTTTTCAATAAACATACATTTTTACCTTCTATTATATAAAAATTAAATCACTATTGATGATATGATTATTGGTATCAGGTTCCATAAAACAGTCCCCTTTACAAAAATTTTTATCCTAGGAAGATACATTTTATAGATCATAGATACATACTTGATCATTAATAATTATTAAACAATGAATAAATAGAGTTTCTAAATGCTTGTTTTTTAGGATAGTTAGTGCATTTACCAAATCAAATATTTATTGCTGTTTTCATAACAAGAATAATTAAAGGAGACTGATTAATCACATGAAATGTTGTCTTTACCACTTATTCTATTATTTTCTAGGAAAATATAATTATGTTTAACATCACCCATGTTTATTTCAATAAGGATTAACTCGTCCACTCTATTATTTAACATGTATATAGAGTATTCACCACCATAAACCAACTCATAGGGTGTTATTATTGATAATTTGAACCAAAATCCTCAGTCATATATTCTATACCATTGTCAAAAGTAAACTAGTTGATCTTATTTCCATATTCAAGTTCATTATAAATTTAGAATGATTGAAATAATTCAAACACACCCAGCATTATCTTTATTATGTAAACATAATAACTATTATAATATTAATCAATGAATTAAATAATATATTATTTTCCTTCTAGAGATATAACTGATACTTTAAAAAAAAATTAGAATAGATCATGTATAATATCTCTTTAGTCCATTCTATTGAAGTTTGGAACTTCAATATATATTTATTTCACAAAACACAATGACCACAAAAATTTTATGGAAACTATTTTAAGCCCAGGTAGTAATATTTGATTACCAGTAATATTCCTGACTTATTCATGGATATGGACATGTTTTGAATTCCAAAGTATCACCAATTGTTTTGTCAATGTATTATTATGAAAACTATATCATCCACCTCCTACACTATAAATAGAATAAAACATGGTTCCATTGATTTATTATACATCTCTATCACTACAAGAACAACAGTTATAATATTCAAGATTTTTTTTCAGTTTGAGTAATGAACCAAATATCATAAAATTATAAAAATTAAAATAGATTCATATTCTGGTTCTTTAAAAGGAGTACTCCTTATATGGATCAAATAATACCATTTTGTGTAATCAATTTGATAGTAACGACACCAAATAAATTCATGGATTTATCATTATACATATATAAACGTTCTTCTCTAATAGGTTTATATTAATAATACCATTCCCTTCATGAATTTATGTATCATGTTTCTCTACATTAGATTATCCATGTGTCATTGAGTTATTATCAATCTCTATAAATTGTTATCACTTTTTAAGATACTACATCTCTATTGTTATAAGAACAATAATTATTCCCTATATAGTTCATTCCACCACTCTTGTTGTTCCAAAAAACTTTATTTATGTTCTTTTTATTCATAAAATTAAACTCACTAACAAAATTATATTTTTCTTATATTTATTCCTACCATTATTCTAGATCAAATTACAGAAACAATCAAACTACCTTCCTCTCTCCATTGATCAAGACTCAATTTAGAGAGAGGTTATTGGTCTTTAATCCTTATACCTGTGTCATATTACTTATTCAAGAATCAAAACTAAAAATATTCAATAACATATTCATATATATTAGAGTTTTATTACAATGATTTTTTATTATATTTTCACATGAATATGATAAAATGTTTTGTTGAAAATTCACGTGATCATTTCCATATTTTTTAGGCCAATACTATGAGATGATGGAATCATGTATTCATAGTTTTAATGTTTTTTTTCACCAATGAAATATATAATATTAGAATAATGTTTAATTTAAAATTCTTGAAATTATTGCTGTGTAATGAGTTGATATAAAACAATTTCAATACAGCACAACAAATTTCACTAATTGTGCTTTTTTCTGCAATTCATGGTCGGAATTCACCTTCCAAATCTACATGAATATAGAAAAAATTCACATCAATGTCAATCAATTATATATCCATAATAGTTTTATTTTTTCCCCAATTACTATTAGAAAATTATCCTTCCAGATAACTAGTTGAATCATTTTCTCCCATAAAAAAAGTTTTATATTCATATATTTTAATCTCAAATTTTATGACCAATTAAATACATTATCATTCTTAAAGAACTATTATTTCAAATGAAAAAATTATTGTTATAAATAATTCTATTTGATGAGGAATATCATTAGGATATTTAGTCATATTTTACACTAAAAGTCTAGTAGAATTATCAATAACCAAAAAAATTGAACAAAACATATAGTGTCCTTAGTTTTTATTTATTGATACTTAGCTCACTTTTTAGTTTCAAATTATATAGTCCTCATTAAGGTTAAAATAGTAAATTTACCTTATAAAAAGGACTTATTATTTTTTTAATGGTTTTTTGATCTGGTGGTATGATGTTTACCCCTGAGCCAATACTTGTTGAATTTCCATTGGTGATGAATTTTAATTGAACTATAAATATTTATTTATTAAATATTAATTTATACCATGAGAAAAATGGAAGATATATTTTATGATAGTTCATATTTAAATTAAAAATCTGAAAAACTGTCTGGATTAAAGGGTTTATCCTTGGGGTGATGTGACATTCACTCATATCTTAGGTCCTCCAGATGACTCGCCAAAGGTACAACATTTAATAAAATTATCTAATATCAAATTAATTATTTAATTTATGAGAAAACCGTAGAATATATATATATATATATATATTATGATTCCACCAATGGGTTATTGAAACAATACCTAGAGAGAGATATGGGAAATATGAATAATCATAAAGAAATTGAGGATGGATCGAATGAAGAGGGATACATCCATGAAGAAATTGATAATTGGTTCACCTAGTGATGACAGAAGTAACCATGGAATCAACCACAAATTAAATCGATGGGAACTATGACATGATGTAAGGCTTCTTTCGTCAAAGTCATGCCTCATTTTTAATGCAATTAATTTTATGGAAAAACTATATTACTGAATATTTTTTCGATTTTAATTATTTAGTATTTTATAATTCCTGACCACATTGTTGTGACGTCTCAGAACTTTGATGTAATTTTTATATTTATATAGAATTATTTTGATACCATGAAATTCTATAGTATGTAATTTTGAGGTCTGGAGAACACGAAATGGAATTTTTAACATTTTTTTAAGGTATATTCAGTAAACATGTGAGCAGGATTTTATTTCTTTGGAATCGTCGCTCAGATCAAAAATCATAGGGAACCATTTAATTTAGAATGCCAGGATTCACCTAGAAATGAATTAACATTTGACGGAAAGGGCTGAGCGAAAAAGTTATTTTTTTGGAAATTTCGAGAAAAATAATAAAATAATTTAAATGAATTATTTTTTTCCATCTCACATTGGAGTGGAAGATGGAGATGCTAAGGGGAAGTGACAGGGCAGTGAAGATGCACATCAATGAGGCTCATTAATGGCTCGTTAAACTCACAGTGTAACGATACATTAATGACGCATAATAATGACACTATTTCACAAATAAAACAACATAACAATGAAACATCACATCATAATGGGAACAATAAAACATGATCCTATTTATAATTCAAAATGATGGGAAAATATAGATTAATGAAATTGGAGGGTTCTAACGAGAGGGTTACTTTTCATTGGGGGTGATTATTCAGGATGAATCCTTGAAATGAATGATTGATCTCAGACCTCACTAAGACTCCCCTTGTTAAAACCTCTAACATGGAGGGCCCGCGCAAACACAATCAAGGCCCGAGCACCTCCGTTCATATGTTCTTGGTGGCCATATTCTCAAAGCAATGATAAGGCCAATATGAAGGCTTCATGGTAAAGATATACTCTCCTAGAGACCGTTGGCACAAGAATCATAAGGAATAGACCATAAGATTGCATATGGTGGCCCGCTGAAGATTCGGCCAGCTCACCGGCACCAATAATAGTAGTGGCGACCGACATCACCGACTGGGTGGATGCAGCGGCCCGTAAAGGCGTGCAGAGTTGACACGGAGGCCGAAACTTGTCATCCATGGCAATGTGCAGGAGGACGCAGCTCCAGGTGGGTGTCAGGTAGAGGGGTGGCCCGTGTCTAGGCCACCCAGTAGGTCGGAGGCACCGCGTCCCATCGACTACGACATGGGTCAGACGGGATGCTAGGAGGGCGCCACACAGAAGGTATGATAGGCACTTGCAGGCTGCATTCGTACTGGAGGAAACATGGCTACATTTTGTGTCATAGGGGCTCACACTAGATGCCCGGCATGACCGGTCACCTTGCGGGTGAGCTGACCCTCCAGCGGGCTGGGATGGTCCCGCTTACTTACGGGCCGAACATGAGATGGCGGTCCAGACCCACGCTGGCAGGCCAGACACGCGTCCTGTCGGGCCAGGTTGGACTAGACCGGGTCACCAGGAGACATGGTGTGTTGGACCCTCTACCAACCAGGATTGGTCTAGCGAGGCCTATTGGGTGTGGCCCAGTAGTAAGTCCAAACTAGACCGACCCCGACCCACACGAGGTCATGTCGGATCCGTCAGAATGAACAAGGGTATGTGGAACCCCCAAGCCGGGTTGGTCGGTTCGGTCCGACCGGGTCGGACTGGGCCCCATCCCAACCAGCCCCCCCTAGATACTAAAATCCCGTATATTGAAAAATGTGTGTTCGATTGATGGGCCGTTAGTGGGGTCGGGACCCTCTCAAGAAGGAGGATCTTTCAACATGCCTTTTAATGACTTTTTAGGATACCGAGAAGTGAAGAATGGATTTAGGATCAGTTATCCCAAGCGCACTATGTACTGAACTTTGCAGTTGGCTGAGACCTAAGGACTACTCTACGATGGCCTTGTGGGAAGCGGTTTTATGTGACTCCAAGAACTATAGTGCTGAGAATATATGTTTTTTCTGGCATACCCATGATACTCGACAAGAGGAGTACCTCAGTTCAACCAAGGTGGGAAGTGTCTCTATGTGACCCAGCAGGCCCACCATGGGGAGTGTCATTGTGTGACCCAACATACCTGTGGTACCAATCACTGATGAGTACCACATTAGTTAAAGTTCAGATTAAAATAGGATTTTTGTGACCTAGAAGGCCCACCGTACTCGATAGAGGAGGATTTCTCCAACGGACGAGTATTTCGACGTTTGTAACTAACAATGCTACTATTACTACCCTAGAATATACCTGGTGCGATTTTCCTTGTGTTTCATGATTTACATTGAGGAATTGTTGTGTGTTCTTTATTTTTGTTTTTAGGTCCCTATTGAGTACTGTTTTACTCAACCCGGCACGGGCTCTACCCGCACGTGTTGTGTCTAGGGTAGACGACTGACATTCTGATAGGGGTGCTCAGGGATACGGGACGGATGAACTCTACAACGGTGGACTTGGTGGCCTAGGACCAGGAGGGGCCCTATAGGATCAGGAGGACATGACATAATAATTTAGCTTCCAATAGCATTACTAATCTCACAATCAGGTGAGGTTTGTTACAGATGAGAATCAGAGCACTTATCGTACTTTATAGTTTTCAGTACTTTTTCTTGTGTATTTATTCTGGCCGACATTCATTCAGCTGTAATTGCACTTAGTTTACTTAGTGGTATGTTGTTTCACATTTTTGAGCTGGGACTTGGTTGTTTGCGTGCATGCATATAGGAATCCAGGCTAATGACTCCCTCTTGCAAGTTGATGCCTTTGGTGCTAGTTACCATCCCCTAGCCGTTGGGAGGTAGGATTGGGGTAGTCAAGGCACAAGACCTAGGGGATGGGTCATGAAAAATAGGTATCAGAGTGCAGTTGGTTCCCCCTCAAAGAATGAGAGTATGATTTTTTGTTTTGAGGGAACATTTTTTAGTGTTGTGAGTTCAAATTTCAGATTCGAGGAGTCAGGTGTTGGTGTGGTGGCTAACGTATCCATACACCAAGACCATGAATTCTGTTTTCAGCTCAACACATTAAAATACTAGATGCATAACTGTCTCCTAATTTTTTTAAATAAGAGTCATCTCACCAAGTATAACCTTCTAAAATTGGTACATCTTCATCTATCTCAGGTTTCCTCCATGTTGAATACTGGCCAGGATCCTGATATAAGTTCATGAGGATTTCCTTCCTAGAGATGAGGCATCCGTTCAAGGACCAGTTGTAGTGGTGGCCCCACCGGGTGGTGCACCAGGGGTACCACCACCCTATGGTCAGAATCTACTGCCAGAAGTTATGGAAGATAATGATTGTTTTATTAGTGACCTACATGAGTTTCAGAGATAGAGACCTCCCAGGTTAAGGGGGGAGACAGATCCTCAGGCCACTAAAGACTCGCCAGAGACAATGACGCGGGTCTTCCTCTTACTGAGGAAACCACCTGACTAGAGTGTGATCTTAGAAGGGAGCCTTCTTTAGTGCACGGCATGGGGATAGTGGAGCTTGACCATCCAGTCTCACGATGATGTGACCCTCACTTGTGTTGACTTCAAGGGGATTTTCTGAGATGTGTTTTCCCTATAAACATGCGCTATATGTGCATCCAAGAGATGTTTCAGCTACAATAGGATAACATAATGATGCCCAAGTACACAGAGAGGTTCACAAAGATTTACCTCTACTATAAAAGTCATGACCTGTCCTCGGGGCCCGTGCCATGACTATCCCAAGCCCTCCTTCCATAGGCTAGTGGCTGGCGACTAGCACCAAAGGTGAATCCCTGATAAAAAGGGAAGGCATTTCCTTTTAACATGAAACACACACACACACACACAGTCCGAACACAATAAGTATAGGCAACAAGTACAAAAATAGAAAAGTAAGGTGTGCTGAATGTAAATGGGCCAATATACAAACCCAACTGAACATCAAGTATAAGTATAAGTAAAAAAGGAAAACAGCTCCTGGACCATCGATCGGGGAATCCAACCTGAAGGGTAGGTACCGTACTCGAACAACTCTTCCATACTGTATGTCCCATATAGTCTATCTCTGAGAAATCTCCCTTCTATCAACCTCATCCTTGATCATTGCTATCCTCCATCTGCACAGAACACAACAATGTGCGGGCGAAGCCAGTGCAAGGGTTGGTATAACAATACTCAGTAGGGGACCCCAAGACCCCCTAATGTCTCCCAGAATCCACAAAGGATAAAACACAAAAGTAAGATACAATCACAATGTATCAACCAACCGTACATAGTTATATGCCCATACATATACCTAAGTTGTCAATCACAGTCCGGTCCAACTCTCGATCCCAAGTACAACCCAGTTCACACAGGATGTAAAGTCAAACACCCCGATAATAATGGTTGAAAGACATGACTCGACTCACACAAGTATGTAACAATAGTAGAGAAATATAGATGATCATATGCTACCACTGGATCATCTAAGCTGTCGGATCCACATAAGTTACATGGCCAGCTAAGTTGCCGGACCCACATAGGATACATGCCATCTATCTCGTCTAAGTTGTTGGACCCACACAGGATACAAGCCAGCTATTCTATAGTAATAGAGATGATCATATGTAGTCATTGGTTCATCTAACCTATCAGACCCACATAGGATACAAGACCAGCTACTCTGTCAGAACTGTCGAACCCACATAGGATTCTGAACAGTTTTCATTGCTATGAAATCCACACAGGATTCCGGTATAGAAGTCATCGCAGTCGCATCCAGCTCTAGGGTTCTCGTACACAACATGCCCAATTCTGGGAGGGTCCACTCCTAGAGAAAATGGGTTCGATACATCAACTATCATGAAGTCTAGATTTGATGTATCCTGAAGTTTCTTCTCATCAAAAGGAACCCAATGTGACAGATTGTGCGTCAATCGGATGCCCAGTCTATGAGTTATTCTCCTTTTTGTTCAGGGGTTCAGTTGGATTTGTGGTCACTCGGACATCTGGTGCCAAATTTATGGAGGTTTGTGTAGGGGTGAACGGTTTATGCATGGTCTAAACAAACCGTGCGGCCAGGCCGTGCGAAGTCTCTAGGTGAGACAGTCGCTGCCGCAGGGTTGGCGCACGGTTTGAAAAATGGTGTGGCCAAACCGTGCGAAGTCCCTAGGTGGGACAATGGCTACTGTACGGTTGGCGCATGGTTTTCCAAACCGTGTGGCCATGCCATGCGGCCACATAAAATTAGTGTTTTAAGCCACAGGCCACTCGGGATTGCCCATATTTTACCCGTTCTTTCTCCCACTCATGCCTTATCTGGGTTTTTTAGTTTTCAGAGGTAGGGGAGCTCCTTAGCTAGTTTTGGAGGCACATCGAAGAGGTTTCTTAGTGGATCTAAGGGGGTTCCCCATTCTTCACCCCAACGCAAAGCCGCCACCTTCCATCTTTATGAACACACCATTCAGGAAGAACAATGGTGGGGTTTTGCCATGTTAGTTGGGGTCGCACCCTCCACATTAGAGAGGTAACAAGTAGGTCAACAAGAACTTAAAGGAAGATCATCAAACCCTAACCTTCCGCAAATATTATTCCCAATCCGCAAAAGAAAACATCAGTGTTCTTTTTCTCCGTCCACCTTTGTTTTCAATGAACATGAAAAACCAAAGGGGGAGGGTCAGACAGTGTTCAAGCTATCCAAACCCTCCTTGTCAAGGTGATAGAATTCGACATAAACATTACAAGGTTTTAATGATGAAGAACAAGTATAAAAATTCCAATCAAACCACTATGTCAATTCGAAGTACGTTGTCGAAGTCACGAAAGAGGGCAGACGTCAATTTCTTTGACGTCGGGAAACATCTGAGGATGAAGCGTCGTCGACGTTCCTCACGGGTGGCTCCTTCTCTTGTGTCTTGGATGAAGATCGAAGACGGTATCACCGTTCTTTAGAGATGAGGAGCATTCTTTGTCTAGAGGATTATGTTCTTCCAACCAAACTATCCAACGATTATGCCAACCCAAAATAAAATAAGATTATCCCTTATTTTAATGGTTGGAAAGAGATAAAAATAATTAAAATTAATTAAGTTGGTTCACATAATTAAATGAATGGAGTTGGAAAGAATTTCAAGGGACTCAATTAATTAATTAAAAGGGAGTGTTGGAACATTAATGGGAAGTCCAAGAGTTAAATGGGGTTCAAGGGGAGTTGAGGAGTTTGATGCTCGTGTGGTCCCCACCATATAATATCCTCCCATGGGTGGTTATGTGGGGGTGGGCCCTACCTCTAACTTCCCCTTGTAGGATTAAACAACCACTTAAGTAAAATTATGCCACACATAATTTTTATTTAATTTATTAGGTATCCCAAAACATAACATCCATCCTCGATAAAATGCAACTGCGGTAAATGTCCCCTTAAATGAATACCAGCGTTTTGAGTTCAATGGTGTCCTCAGATTTTAATTCTGATCACCAGTTCAAAATATATAAAATCCTGCACATACGTTTACTGAACATACCCAAAAAAAATTCATAAATTGATTCCGGGTACACCGGGCCTCGGAATCAGGTGTCGTCACTTTTAGAAGACTCGTAAGATTCCAAAGTATTTAAGGAAAAAAATACACCAAAATTATGGGTCTTTACATTCTACCCACCTTAGGGTTTCATGTCCCCATAAGATATTATGCACACTAGGGGAACAAATGGGAGTACAAAGCACACATTTGAGCCTCCCGTTCCCATGGGCTCTCCTGGATGTTTCCGTGCTGCCAGCGAATGCGCACTAGAGGAATCGACTGTCCACGCAGGAGCTGCTCCTATCGATCCTCATTCTCCACTGGAACCTCCATGGATTTCGCCCTATCATCGATGTCATGCTCCCCGTGGTCAATAATGTGGGATGGGTCGTGCACGTATCTTCTCAGCTGAGATACATGGAAGACATTGTGCACCCAGTGCAACAGATGTGGAAGGGCCAGGTGGTAAGCCACCTCACCTACTCTGCTGAGGACTTGGAATGGTCCAATGAATCATAGAGATAACTTGTTGCATCAGCCAAATCTCTGCAGAACTCATCGAGGTGAGACCCGTAGGAAGAAGTGGTCGCCATCATCGAACTATAGTTCTCTCCGTCTCCTCTCAGCATAGGACTTCTGTCTACTCTATGTAGTATTTTTCCACTCTTGGATGATATGCACCTTCTCTATCATAGCATGCACCATCTTTGGTCCTACAAGTGCTAACTCCCTTGGGTCAGTTCAACACAGATGTGATCTGCAAGGTCGGTCGTACAATGCCTTTTAAGGTGTCATCCCGAAGGTAGAGTGGTATCTGTTGTTATACAAAAACTCTACCAAGGGAAAGAGATCCTCCCAACTACGACCAAAGTCGAGGACGCATGCATGAAGAATGGCCTCAAGAGTCTGAATGGTCCTCTCAGTCTGACCATCGATATGAGGATGGAAGGCGATGCTCAAGCAAAGCTGCATCCCGAAAGCCTCCTGCAACCCCTTCCTATGTCAGGAAGTGAAACAAGCATCCCGATCGAATATGATCATCAATGGAAAACCATGAAGCCATACAATCTCCTACACATAGATGTGTCCCATGCTCTCTACTGAGCCCTAATCTATGATCGGTTGGAAGGGGGCTGACTTGGTGATTCGGTCGACGATCACCCAAATAGAGTCGTGACCTCTAGACGTACGTGGAAGCCCTTTCACAAAATCCAAGGATATCCCATCCCACATACACTCTGGTACCTTTAATGGATGAATCAAGCCTACTGGTACCTGGTACTCTGCCTTCACTTTCTTACAAGTGAGGCATCGAGAAATGAACTCTGCTATAGCCTTCTTCATACCTAGCCACCAGTGATGTCGTCAAAGGTCTTGGTACATCTTCGCCACTCCTATATATACCGTAAGAGGGGAAGTGTGGAACTCCCTCAACACTTCCTCCTGATGTGAAACCGGTACTATGGTGCGTCGTATATAGAGAATAATGTGCTCCCCACCTTTAGAGAATCCTTCAGGTGCCATCCGTGAGGATATCTGAGCACATCAAGTCTCACATTCAGCATCCCCATGTTCTGCCTCTCTGACTCGCTGAAGAAGAGGGGGAGGGACTGTGAGAGATTGTAGAAAGGCTGCTCTATCTCTATCCACAAAGGTTATCTGCAAAGCGGATAGCTGCTCCGCTGCCTCTCCTAGCAGCTGAATGCCTGATCTCTTGCTGAGAGCATCAGCTACAATATTCCCCTTCCGAATAGTATAGACTATCGTGAAGTTATAGTCCTAGAGAAACTCGAGCCATCACCACTGTCTTAGGTTCAGGTTCTTCTAGGAGAATATGCACCTAAGACTCTGGCGGTCAGATTAGACTGTAAAGCACTCGCCCATAAGATAGTGCATCCACATCTTCAAGGTGAAGACCACTTCTGCTAACTCTAGGTCATGGGTAGCATATTTCTTCTTGTGTTGTCTCAGCTGATGAGAACCACAACTATAACTACTTTCTCCTACATCATGACACACCCAAATCTGGTCCCTGATGCATCACAGTAAACTATGTACCCAACGCCTTCCTCTGGAAGCCTCATAATGGGGGCAATGGTCATCCTCTACCTCTGCTCTTGAAAGCACTGCTGGAATCTCTCCGACCACCCAAAGGATCACCAATTCTTCATCAAAGATGGAAGTGGTTCTGCAACTCTGGAGAAGTCTGGAACAAATCTCTGATAGTACCCAGCTAGACCCAGGAAACTATATACCTCCATCACACTCCTAGCTGGCTCCCAAGAAAGTACTGCCTCGATCTTTGCTAGATCCACTGCAACTCCAGCCGCTGAGATGATGTGTCCTAATAAGTGAACCTCTCGAATCCAGAACTGGATCTTCGAGTGCTTAGCATAAATCTGGTGCTCTCGGAGTGTGTCTAGTACTACTTGCAAATGGTAGGCATTCTCCTCCTTAGTAGTTGAGTAAATCAGTATGTCTTCGATGAAGACTAAGAAAAAATGATCATGGAAAGGCTGTAGGATCCTATTCATGAGACTCATGAACACTGCTGGTGCATTGGTCATGCCGAAGGGAATAACCAAGAACTCATAGTGGCCATACCGACACCTGAAGGCCATCTTCTGCACATCCTTGTCTCAAACTCTAAGCTGGTGATAGCCTGACCTGATGTCTTTCTTCGAGAACCATCGTTCTCCCTTGAGCTAATCAAAGAGGTCGTCAATCCTCAAGAGTGGGTACTTGTTCTTCACGGTCACCTGGTTCATGCTCTGATATTCGACACACAGTCGCAAGCTCCCATATGCCTTCTTAGCAAACAAAATTAGAGAAGCCCAGGGTGGAACACTGGGTCAAATAAATCCCTTCCCCTGTAAGTCCTCCAGCTGTACCCGCATCTCACAAAGCTCGGCGGGAGACATCTGACATGATGGAGTAGATATCGGTGTTGTCCCGGGGTATAGTTCAATGTATAAGTATACCTCTCTACGAGGAGGTAGTCCTGGAACGTCATCAGGGAAAACATATGCGTACTGATTCACCACAACAGGTAAACTCGGACTCCGCACATCAACCACTCCAAGGATGAGACTAGACAACTAATGTGTGATTGGCTGCCCCCTCATCTGTGTATGTCCATCCTATGCTACAAAGGCTCCCTTCTCGACGGTGAAGGTGAACCTGGTCCCATCTGTGTGGATACACCGCAAATTGTTCCTAATACAGTCAATATGAGCACGAATTTCGGACAACTAGTCTATACCCAAGACGACATCATAAGGCCTCAATGCCACTACAAGAAGATAACAGCCAAAGGTCTTTCATCATAGAGTAAGCTCGCAATATCGGAACCAGTACACAATCATCGTGTCTGCTCCCGTAGGAGTCTCTAGTCATAAGGATCAAGACAACAGTTCTATCGGAATCTCCGAGCTCCGAACAAGGGTAGCAGCAAGAAAATAATGACTCTCACCTATGTCTATAATTACAACAGAAAGGGTGGAGTAGACACAAATAGTACCTCGAATCATCACATTTGTGCCGTGGTCGTAGGACTCAACTTCCTAGAGTTGATCCCTCCCCTTCCTTCCAGCTCAATGTTGTCGGGGAGGAACTCCTAGTGGTGGTGGTGGTATGGACTCAAATTGTCACCCACCACCTGCTGCTCGGCCAGCTCCTCTTCCACATTCACTTTCTCCCTGGGGACCACCACGGTCGATCCTCTGCCTCTTCCTGAGAGGTCCCTCTACTGTCTGCTGCTCGTCTTCATGGCAGGTCGGGCAGTCACGAGCCATGTGGCCCTGCCCGCCGCATGCAAAGCACCACCAGATCCTTGTATAACTGGATCTATCTCGTGTGCCCTGCACAACCGAACCAGTATCCTAGGCTTGTCCACCAGATGGCCTAGTCCGCTTGGACCACTACGACATCTATCTACTACTGGATATAGAAGACTCATCTACGTGTCACCCTGTGGTGGGTCTTGTAGCTGGTGTCGACTCAGTAAGAAATCTCTCCACAAGAAGGGCTCGGTCCCGCACCCCCGCCTGCGTCAGGATTCTATGGGAGATCATCGAAGCCCGGATCTCAGGCGTGAGTCCTAGATCAAAGGTCCGGGAACGGAAAAATGGGTAACGTACCATATCTGTGAAGTACCATGAGAGGTCAGTGAACCTCACTGAGTACTAAGCTACTATCATGTTGTCCTGCTGTAGAAGAAGTAACTCCTAAATATGCACTCCACGAAGGGTGGCTGGAAAAAACTCTGAGTGGAAGAGAATCTTGATGTCCACCCAGAGTAATGAGGCCTCGTCATGCACCTGGATCATCAGGCTCCACCATATGCCTACTGCTGCATGTAGGAGACTCGTGGGAAGGATAACCATGAGGTTGGATGGTGTCCCTACCAATCTTAAAACTCTCACGATAGCCTCCAAACAATCCTTAGCTGCGTGTGGGTCTATATCTCCTCGGAACCTAAGCAACATCTGGCGCATGAACTCGTGCAACACACTCAGGATGCATGCGCTCTCTTTTGCTGGAACTGGTGGTATTGGTGGCCTAGCGGGTAGTGGTACCGCTGGTACCTCTGGTGTGATGGGGCCCTGTACTGATGCCTCATCGCTCGGTGGGCTACCATCTCGTATAAAAATGTGAACCCTAACTAGATTCCTTCGTGGGGCCATCTTGAAAAGAAACAGGTGTGCCATGGTCAAAACAGTATACCTGGTGAGATGACACAAAGTAATCATGAAGAAAACTTTTCAATGGAAACACACACACAATCAGTGTTTTAGGGCACTAAGTTGGAAATAAGATGTCAGAGTCCTAGTGTATGGATACGTCGGCTGCCACACCAACACCAGTTTCCCTAAAATAATAACCACACCCAAAAAATTTAAAACTATTTCTATTAAAAGAATCAGAGTCCATGTTCTGCGGTAGAACTGACTCCTCTGATACCAATTTGTCATGACCCGTCCTCGGGGCCTGTGCCGTGACTACCCCAAGCCCGCCGTCAATAGGACAAGGGCTGGCGACTAGCACCAAAGGATAGTACCTGATAAAAAAGGAAGGCATTGCCTTTTAACCTGTTACACACACACAGTCCGAACACAACCTGTAGAGGCAATAAGTACTAAAGTAGAAAAGTAAGGTGTGCTGAAAGTAAATGGGATAGTATACAAACCCAACTGAACATCAAGTAAAAGTACAAGTAAAAAGGGAAAATAGCTCCTGGATCGTCCACTGGAGAATCCTACCTGGAGGGTAGGTACAGTACTCGAACAACTCGTCCATGTGGTACGTCCCGTCTAGTCCAGCTCCGAGAAATATCACATCCGACACCCTTAGCCTCGATCACATCTGTCCTCCATTTTCCCAGAACACAAAAAGATGCGGGCGAAGCCCATGCTGGGATGAGTATAAAAATACTTAGAAGGGTACCCCATGACCCCCGAAGCTCTCCCATAATCTACAAAGGATAAACCACAGAAGTATGATACAATCACAAATTATCAACCAACCCTTCTTAGGTATATTCCCAAAAAAATAACTAAGTTGTCAATCACAGTCTGGCTCCAACTCTCAAGCCCAAGCACAACCTAGTCCACATAGGAGGCAAATTCAAACACCATGATAATAATGGTTGAAAGACATGACTCATCTCACACAAGTATGCCACAATAATATAGAGATATAGATGATCAGATGTAGCAGCTGGATCATATAATCTGTCAGACCCACAAATCATACAAGGCCAGCTAAGCTGTCGGACCAACACAAGATACATGCCAACTTTGTCGTCCAAGCTGTCGGACTATCACATGATACATGCCATCTATTCTAGAGTAATAAAGATGATCAGATGTAGTCACTAATTCATCTATGTTGTCAGACCCACACAGGATACAAGACCAGCTACTCTTTCATAACTATCGAACCCACAGAGGATTCCGGTATAGTTGTCATCACTGTGGAACCCACACAGGATTCCCGTACAGAAGTCATCGCAATCGCATCCAGCTCTAGGGTTCCCGCACACAGCACACTTGATTCTAGGAGGGTCCCCTCCTCGATCAAAGGGGGTTGGTACATCAACTATCATGAATTCTATATTTGATTTATCCTAATTTTCTATCTCAGCAAAAGGAACCCAATGTGATAGACAACGCGTCAATCGGACGCCCGGTCTGTGAGTTATTCGCCTTTTTTGTTTCGAGGTTCTATTATATTTGTGATCAATACAACATGGCCATACTCCATATCAACCCAAATCTCTAGTGGGGTATACTCAAGGAACCGTCTCTCTCCAAGGATTCGAGCGCCGCTAACGGTTCCTCAAACGGACGCCCGGTGCCAAAGTTATGGAGGTTTGTGCAGGGGCGCACGGTATGTGCATGGTCTAAACAAACCGTGCAGCCAGGCCGTGTGAAGTCTCTGGGTGAGACAATAGATACCACACAGTTGGCGCACGGTTTGAAAAACTGTGCGGCAAAACCGAGCGAAGTCCCCAGGTGGGACAGTGGCTACCGCACGGTTGGCGCATGGTTTGCCAAACTGTGAGTCCAAGCCGTGCAGCCTCATAAAATTTTGGTTTTAAGCCCTAGTCCACCCAGGATTTCCCATATTTTCCCCGTTCTTTCTCCCACTCATGCCTTATGTAGGATTTCCGGTTTTCAGAGGTTGGGGGAGCTCCTTAGCTCGTTTTGGAGGCACATCGAAGTGGTTTCTTGGTGGATCTAAGGGGGTTCTCCATTCGTCACCCCAATGCAAAGCCGACACCTTCCATCGCAATTAACACACCATTCAAGAAGAACAGAGGAGGGGTTGGGCCATGTTAGTTTGGGCCACACCCTCCGAATTAGAGCAGTAACAGGTGTCTCAACAAGAACTTAAAGGAATATCATCATACCCTATCCTTCCGCAAATATTATTCCCAATCTGTAAAAGAAAGATTTCACGTACTTTTTCACGGTCTGCCTTCGTCATCAACGAACAAGAACATCCAAAGGGGGTGGGTCGGACTGTGTTCATGGAGTATAAACCCTCCTCTTCAAGGCAATAGAATTCATCATAAACAATATGATTTTTGAACGATGAAGAACAAGAATAAGAATTCCACTCAAACCCCTACCTCAATTCGAAGTACATTGTCGAGGTCGCGGAAGAGGGAAGACATCAATTTCGTTGACGTCGAGAAACATCCAAGGATGAAGCGCCGTCGACGTTCCTTGAGGGAGGATCCTTATCTTGTGGCATGGATGAAGATCGAAGATGGTATCGTCATTCTTCGGAGATGAGGAGTGTTCGTCGTCTAGAGGATGATGTTCTTCCAACCAAACTCTCCGACGATTATGCCATCCCAAAAAAAAAATAATATTATCCCTTATTTGAATGGTTGGAAAGAGTTCAAAATAATTCAAATTAATTAAGATGGTTGACATAATTAAATGAATGGAGTTGTCAAGAATTTCAAGGGACTCAATTAATTAATTACAAGGGAGTTTTGGCACATTAATGGGAAGTCCAAGAGTTAAAGGGTGTTCAAGGGGAGTTGAGGAGTTTAATGCTCGTGTGGGCCCCACCACATAATATCCTCCCCTGGGTGGTTATGTGGGGGTGGGTCCCACCTCCATCTTCCCCATGGAGGATTAAACCACCACTTAAGTATAATTATGTCACACATCATTTTTATTTAATTTATTAAAAATCCCCAAAAATGAACTTCCATCCTCGATAAAACGCAACTACATTAAAGGTATCCTTAAGTTAATACCGACATTGCGAGTTCAACTGTGTCCTTACATTTAAATTTCACGCAATGGTTCAAAAGATATAAAATACCGCACGTACATTTACTGAACATACCCGAAAAAAACATCAGAAATTGATTTCGGGCACACCAGGTCTCGGAATCAGGTGCCGTCAGTTTTCACAGACTCGTAAAATTACAATGTTTATAAGGGAAAAAAATTTTCCACTGAAATTCTGGGTCTTTAAACTACATTTATGGTGTGAGATCCTTTCTTCAGGGATCAAGCCATTGAGCAGGGACTCAGGAAGGAGCTTAAAGCTTCAGTGGTGTCTCTCAGCATCCCTACCCTGGATGGGGTGCTGAAGCGAGCCATTACGATGGAAAGTTTTGTGGCGGAGTAGGAACCCATAATTAGAGCAACTAGTAGACCCCCGGTGGCGAAGCCTTCAATAGCTAGCAGACAACAGACACGTGGGCCCAGGTGGGCCAGTTTTTCCAGAGGATGACTCCAGGACTCAAGGTCGGTGGTGCGGGGCTCCCAATCCGGAGGGAGTCGGTAGGGGGCCAGGTAGTGCTTTTCATTCAATGGGAAAGGAAACATGGAATGTGACTACCTGACCCCCCAAATAGATGACCGATAGATGGTTGAGGAGCCATTGAGGCAGAAAAAGTGGTTCAAGCGAAGAGGTATGCTGGGAAAAATATGTGGTTGGGGAGATGGCAGAGTGGTAGGCAGTGGGAGACAGTTTGAGATGTTACCGCCTCCACCCCTAGGTGGTCCAACCCAACCTCAGGGAGTAGGAGGATAATGGCCAGCTCAGCTCTAGGAAGTAGAGTCTTATGACCACAATGCTCTAGAGATGATACGAGGTACGATCTATGTCTTCTTCAACCCATCTATAATACTTATAGACATAGGTTCTAGTCACTACATCCTTTCCATGGATCTCGTTCAGATCTCAGAGATTCCAGTGGAGCCTTTGGCATGGTCCTTATGGCTAGAGACTTCTACAGGAGGAGATTTGACAATTACACATTGGTTCTGACTGTGTGAGCTTACTCGAAGATGCGAGAGCATTAGCTGAGATCTTATAGTAGAAGGGTTGAGTCTTTACGATGTCATCTAGGGTATGGACTTGTTACCCATAGTCAATGATCAGATCAACTATTTTAGGATTATAGTATAGTGTGTCCATGGGGATGGGACCAGGGTTTCCTTCATTGGTGAAAAGGAAACCCTAGTAGCACAGGATGGACTCTCTCAAAGGAGGGTTCATATGATCACTCACTAGTTGGATATCCTCACCCTCAGTGCAGTGTAGGACATGAGTTCAAGATTTCATGTAGAGGTGGATGAGTATGATGAATTTTTTCTTGATGAGCTTCCATGGATACCTCCTCATAGTGAGGTAGACTTCTATGTTGACCTATACCCTTGGATGACACTGATATCCACATCGGCATATCGAATGGCTCTTGTAGAGCTTTGTATGTTAAGGGTGAAAGTGGAGGACTTCTAAGAGTAGGGGTTTGTAAGGCCCATCATTTCACCATGGACAACCCCGATTATTTTTTCCATGAAGGAAGAGTGATTTTGAGGTTGTGTGTGGACTTCTGGTGCCTGAACTAGGCAGCTGTGCAGAACAAGTACCCACTGCTGAGAATTGATGATCTTATCGACCAGCTGCAGGGAGCGAAGTGGTTCTCAAATATAGACCTCAGATCAGGCTATCACCAACTTCGGGTATGGGATGCGGATGTACCGAAGGCAGCCTTTAGGTTTTAGTATGGCCACTATGAGTTTTTGGTGATTCATATCAGTGTGACCAACACCCCAACAATGTTCATTGGCATCATGAACAAGATATTCCATCCCTACTTCGACAGGTTCATCGTGGTCTTCACCGGTGACATCTTAGTGTATTTTGCGTCAGAGGAGTAGCATGCAACACATCTGTAGATAGTCCTGGATACACTCAGAGTGCACCATCTTTATAATAATATCACTATGTTTCAATTTTTTATATGTGAGTTCCCCATTATGGGACAAATCATTTCAGAGGCTGGAGTTGCAGTATATCTGGTGAAGATAGAGGTTGTGCTTTCATGGGAGTCATGTTGGAGCGTGAATGAAGTGCGGAGATTCATGGGGATGGTTTGTTACTATCAAAGGTTGGTACCTGACTTTTATATAGTAGAATCACCCTTGTCAGATTTGACATGGAAGGGGAAAACATTCATGTGGATGGAGAAATTCCAGTAGGGTTTCCAGGAGCTGAGGTAGAGACGGACTAGTGCCCCTATAATGAGAATACCTGAGAAGGTCTTGGGGTTTGTAGTTTACTGCGATGCATTAGAGATCAGACTGAGTTGTTTCTTGATTTAGGAGCAAGCAGTGATTTCCTACAGATCAAAATATTTGAGACATCATGATAAGAACTATGCGACCCATGACTTGGAGCTGGCAGCAGCAGTATTTTCATTGAAGATGTGGTGGAACTACTTGATGGGTGAGTAGTTTACAGTTTACTCATACCACAAGAGTCTCAGGTATATCTTATCCCAAAATTATGGGAACCTGAGACAACGGTGATGGCTATAGTTCCTCCAGGACTATGATTTTGAGAAAGTATATACTTCTGGAAAGGCGAATGTGGTGGCAGACGTGCTCAGTTGGAGTACTGGGTTTCAGCTACTCAGTGAGGGTATAGAGCAGTTATCCTCAATGAAGCTCTCCCTCATGGATGGTGGTGAAGATTTTTTACCTCTATTTGATGGATATTACTCCACCACTCGTAAAACAAGATAGGGAGGCACGTCTACGTGTTGTTGACTATGAGGCCCGACATTCTCAAAAACCCTCAGGACGAGATCATGATGGACTTTTGATAGGTGTGGAGCATGCCATCCTTTTCAGAAGTTTCACCTTAGTACCTATAGAGTTCTGGGTGGAAGTTTTGAGGGAGTTCCATACTTCTCCTATTGCAGTAAAACCTGTAGTAGAAAGGAAGTACTTGGACCTCTAATGTCAGTACTAGTGTCTAGGGATGAAGAAAGCAGTGGCTAATTTTGTTTCATGATGCCTCACATGTCAACAAGTTAAGGCCAAGCACCAGGTTCCGGTAGGCTTCACTCATCCAGTCAAGGTACCAGAGTGTAAATGGGATGGTATCTCGATGGACTTTGTTAAAGGGTTACCACGTACTTCTAGAGGTCATGACTCTATTTGGGTTATCGTTTACCAACTCACCACATCGGCTCACTTACTACCCATCTGGGAGTAGGGAATGGTATAGGGATTGGGATGCATCTACGTCCAAGAGATAGTGCAGCTCCATGGGGTGCCTTCGACGATCATCTCGAATTACGGCACCCACTTTACTTCCTGATTGTGGAATGGATTATAAGAGGCATTTGGGTTGAAGCTACGCTTGAGCACATATTTTCATCCCAGATGGATAGTCAGACGGAGTGGACCATATAGACCTTGGGGGGAATGTTTCATGCTTTCATCCTTGACTTTGGTTGTAGGTGGGAGGACCACACACCACTGGTAGAGTTTGCATACAACATCAAATATCACACCACCATTGGCATGACACTGTTTGAGGCCTTGTACGAGTGGCCTTGCAGATCACCCATATACCGGACATACCTAGGGGAGTCGACACTCATGGGTCCAAAGTTGGTACAGGATACCATCGAGAAGGTGTAGATCATACAGGAGTGGATGAGGACTATACAGAGCAATAAAAAGTCTTTTACTAGTAGGAGACAAAGACCCTTGGAGTCTGAGGATGGAGATCATGTGTTCATTCAGGTCTCACCCCGATGAGGATTGCGGAGATTTGGTCGGGGTGGTATGCTATCTCTGAGGTTAATCGGTCCTTTTCAGATCCTCAGTAGAGATGGAGAGGTGGAATACCACCTATATCATCCCCCACAGATACACATGGTGCATGATGGTTTCCATGTGTCACAGCTGGGGAGGTACGTGCATGATCCATCACATGTCATCGACTACAGCGAGCTGGACATTGATGATGGGTGACGTTTGTGCAGTTCCTAGTGGAGATAGAGGATCAATATGAGTAGGTCCTACATAGGTTGTTTATTCCTTTAGTGCGTGTCCAATGACAACATGGGAATACCCGGGAGAGCACATGGGAGTAGGAGGCTCAGATTCATGCTCAGTATCCCCATATTTTTGTTTAGTTGTAGTTTTGGATTTTGGGGACGTAAATCACTATGATGGGGAGAATGTAACATCTATGAATTTCCGTGTAATTTTTTTTATTTATATGGAATTTTTTCAAGACTATGAAATTTGACGGCATGTAATTCTGAGGTCTGGAGAGCCCAGAACGGAATTTTTAACGTCTTTAAGGAACATTAACTAAATGTGTGAGTGAGATTTTATATCTTTTTTACCGTCATTCAGATAAAAAAATCTGAGGGCACTGTTGAATTCAGAACACCAGGATTAGCCTAGAAATGACTTAACTTCAGCTAGTAAGGTCCCAGCAGAAAAGTTATTTTCCCAACATTTTGAGAAAAATAATAAAATAATTTAAATGAATTATTTTTTTCCTTAACACTTTGGAGTGGTGGACGACAACGTTGCGGGGCAGTGACATGGAAGTGACAATACACATCAATGAGGATCATTAACTACTCAATAAACTCGTAGAATAACGACGCTTTAATGATGCGTAATAGGGAAACTGTTTCATAAAAAAACTGCATAACGATGCGACGCTGCATCATAATGGGAACGCTGCAACATGCTCCTATTTATAATTAGACGCACTGGGAAAATATGTATTAAGGAAAATGGAGGATTACTTGGAGAAACTCTTACAGACAACCACCCTAGAAAAGAATGAAGAACACTGGAAGAAGTTTTTCTTCTTCGACACCTTTCGAATATTGTAGCTGCAAAGAGACATCGATGTATTAAACCCCTCGAGGATGAACATGTGGAATCAAACATGAAAGAGGTAGGGGTTTTTAAATTTTAAATGTTCTAACCTATTCATTTTTTTAACAAACAACAAATGTGTATTAAGCCATAAACATGTTGATCTAGGTATAGTGTGTTCTAATGGGAGGGTGAATTTCTTTTGGGGTGTTTATTCGGGATTAAACCTTGGAATGAATGATTGAATGAAAAACTCCATGATCCCGCTGTAAAAACCTCTAACACGGAGGGCCCGAGCCGACATCAATAATACCCAAGAAATACATCTTTTGTGTTCTTTGTGGACGCATTATCAAAGTGACGACAAGTCTAGTTTGAAGGATTCACAGAAAATACATCATTTCTCAGAGACCATTAGCGTAAGAGACGTAACAGACCACCAGAGCACGTTCAATGTCCTGCTGAAGATTCTATTGATGCACCAGAAACATCTGAAATAGCAGAAACCGACCTCACTATATGTGTAGAGGTAGGGGCTCACACCGGTGGGCCATGTTGACCTGGAGACTGCAGATCATTAGTCGTGATGACATGTGGGAAGATGCGGCGCCAGGTGGGCACAACATGGAGGGGTGGCCTGCCTCCGGGCCACCTGGAAGGCTGGAGGCGCCGCAGCCCATCGTTAGTGGAAGGAGTTAGACGTGGCTCTAGGAGGGCATATCATAGGAGGTGAGGCCCTCCCTTGTGGTCGGTGTTTGAATCGGAGGGGACTCGGCTGGCTTCCGCGTCCTAGGGGCTCACACCAGCTGCACCTTGTGGCCGGACCGTTTTTTGCGGGCGGAGCCTCTAGCAAGCCGGACTGTTCCCGCTGCTCATCTATCTAGACCCCACACTGGTGGGCCATACCAATTCCGGTGGGTGTAACCCACATCGGTAGGCCGGTGCCCCTTCGAGCTGGGCCGGATTAGATCGGGTTTCCAGGAAAATTGATTTGATGGACCCTCTACCAATTGGGCCGGATACGGTGAGGCATATTTGTCCTGGATCACTAACCAGGATGGACCAGACCAACCCCAAACCACACCAGGTCAATTATGGTCTATTAGTATAAACTAGGGTATGTGGAACCCTCGATCCAGGTTGGTCGGGTCGGTCCGACTGGGTCGGACTAGGCCCTATCGCTACTGGACCCCTTGTTACTAAAACACCCGTATCTTGCAAACTGTGCGTCCGATTGAAGAGCCGTTTCTGGAGTTTGGACCCAATTGATGAGGCTTATCTTTTTCCATTACTTGTGGTGACTTTCATGGATGCTGAGAAGCAATGAATATCTTTAGGATAAGTTCTCCCAAGTGTGCTACATACGAAACCCTGCTGTTGCTTGAGACATGAAGATTGCTCGATGATGGCCTAGTGGGAAGTGGCTCTATTTGACCTATCCAGACCATAGTGGTGAATGAATCTGTGTGACCCAGAAAACCCAAGATATTCGACAGGAGGAGTACCTCAGTTCATCCAAGGTGGGAAGCGGATCTATGTGAACCGGTAGGACCAAAGTGGGGAGTGGCTCTGTATGACCCAACATATCCACGGTACTAATCAGGGATGAGTTCCAAAATAGTTCTAGGTTATTGGGAAGAAGGTTTGTGTTACACGGTAGGCCCACAATACTCAATAGAGGAGGAGTTCTTTAGCGGCCAAGGAGTTCGACATTTGTGACTGACGATGCTACTGTTACTACCCTAGAATATACCTAATTTGAGTAGCCTTCTGTTTCATGATTTACATTAAGGAATTGATGTGTGTTATTTCTATTCAATTTGAGGTACCTACTAAGTACTCTATTACTCACCCTTTCATGGGATCCACCTTTATGTGTTGTGTCTGGTACAGAAGACTGGAATTTCGACAGAGGTTCTTAGGAAGATGAGACATATGTATGCTACGATGGTGGACTTAGTGGCCTAGGACTAGGCGGGGCCCTTTAGGACCAAGTGGACATTCCATAATACTTCAGATACTAGTAGCTTCACTACTCTCATGACCAGGTGGGGTTTACTTTAGATTGCCATCAGAGCACTTTGTGTACTTTACATTTTTTAGTAATATTTCTTGGGTTTGTATTCTGGCCCAGTTTATTTCAGCTGGATTTGACACTATTGGAAACATAGGTTTTCCCAACAGATATATACCAATGGTTTGAGAAAATAATTGGTAATCTATTATAAAAAGGCAACATTTTCTAGTGGTTTGTTCAAACTGTTGGCAATGTGTTAATATAGTTAATATTTCCCAATGGTTCGACCAAACCATTGGGAAATATTTAATTCCTATATCATATACCAACGGTTTTATATAAAGCATTGGTAAAGAGAGGCATTCCCAATGGTTTTTAAAAACCATTGGGAAAGTTTCCCTCCAAATACACAATACCACATCCCCCAATTCACCAGATTGAAGACCCTAATCCATAGTTCAACCCGATGTTTTCTCGGACGAAAAACTCCTTCCAACCATAGATCCATCTTCAATCAATCCATTTATTTTATTTTTACACTTCAAATTAGTAAGTGTTACCTAGTTTTAATTTTATCCCTCTATTTTTTTCTGTTTTCTATTTTGATTTTGGCTAAATTATAGTTCATGTGGTCTGTGTCATACCAAACACTTTGATTTGTTTTCTATTTTTTTGTACACTTCAAACATGGTAATGGGTTTGTTTAGTGAAGTGATATTGTAGTTTCTATGGACATTATTTTAGTTGAAAATTGGATTTAGATTTTGTATTTATATTTTTTTTCAAGGAATAATGGGAAGGGTATTGATATTGAGGATGAATTCATTGTTGGTTGGGTGATGGATTGGAATTAGGTTGTTGGTTGGACTAGGTATAGGTAATTTTAAAGGTATTATATGGGTATTTCCACCCCAAAACACACCCACCCCATCCCCTTGGACACCCCCAACCATTGGACTGGCCCCTCCCCCCACCACCTAGGCACCCTCACCCCCTGAACACCCCCACCCCACACTCCCTAGACACCCCTCACTGCCACAGACATCCCCCCCTAGACACCCTCACACCCCCTTGGACACCCCCCCTTTGGGAATCCCCCTCCCCCACCCCTGGACATCCCCACCCCCTTGACACCCCCACCCCTACCCTCCCTGGACTCCATCACCCCCCATGGACAACCCCCCAACCCTAGGACACCCCCACCTAGGCTACATAATTGGATGAGGAATTTCGATACATGACTTGAAAAACCATACACATAGTAATGCCCCATGTATTATTGATTTAGGGTTAGGAAATATTTTTTTTATAACTATGTTCCCCTCTATAGAACTTCAATATTAGGCAAATGGTTTCCTATGTTGATCTATCTAGTTTTATTCAGCCATGTTCCAACTACGCATATGACCAAAAAAACTCCAAAATTTTCCCAATGTAACACAAAATGACCTAATATAAGACCTGAACAATTGATATTATAAATAAAGGGATGTACGTATCTAAAATTGGTTGTCAGGATGTTATAACTCTCCCCACATTAAATTATCAATTGCCACCAAAATCCTATCAGGAATACTCTTTAACAAATAGTTTGGGTCACTACTCTCTTATTAATGATTAATTCTCTCTAGTATTTAGAGTGTCAAAACCATGATTCCATAAAAACCACACCAATGGGGGGGGGGTCTGTCCAGGTGTGGGGGGGGGGGTGAGGGGTGTGCTGTCCAGGTGGGCGGGGGGGGGGGGGATGTCTAGGTGTGGGGGTGGGGGGGTGGTCTATCCAGGTGGGGGTGGGTGTAGGATTTCCAGGTGGGGGATGGGGGCTATCCAGGTTGTGGGGGGGGGGGGGGTATCCAGGGGTAAGGGGCTGCAGGGGAGGGGGGATGTGGGCTATTTGGGGGGTATCCAGGTGGGGGGAGGGGGGGAACGGGCAGTCCCAGGGGTGTGGGCTATCCAGGTGGGGGAGGGGGTGTGGGCTATACAGGTGGGGGAGGGTGGGGGTAGTCTAGGGGGTGGGTTGTCCAAGTGGGGTGGTGTGTGGGTTGTCCAGGTTGGGGAGGGGGTGTGGGTTGTCTAGGGAGGAGGGGAGTGGGATGTTCAGGTGTGGTGGTGGTGGGGTGTCCATGTGGTGGGGGGGGGGGCTATCGAGGTGGGGGGGGGGGGGGGATGAAGGGGGGTAGGGGGCTTCAGGGGTGTGTGTCTATGGGTGGGGCTATCCAGGAAGGGGGGGCTATCTAGGTGGGGGAGGGGGGTATGGGCTATCCAATGAGGGGGTGTCTAGTGGGGGGGCAGTCCAGGTGGGGGTGGGTGTCCAGGGGGCGGTAGGGGGGGGGGGTTGGGGGATGGAGGGGAGGGGGTGTGGGCTGTCTAGGTGGGGTAGGGTGTGTCGGTTGTCACGGGGGGGGGGGGGGGGGGGGGGCTGTCCATGGGGGGTCATGTGGGGGTGGGGTGTGGGTTGTCCAGGGAGGAGGAAGGTGGTCTATCCATGTGTGGTGGGGGGGGTCTTGTCTAGGTGGGGTGGGGGCTATAGGGGGGCAGGGGCTGCAGGGTGTAGGGGGTTGTAGGGGTGTGGGTGGGGGGATGTCCTGGGAGGGGGGATGGGTTTTCCACTCCAATAATCTACAATAAAAATAGGAATCACATATAACCAATGTATAATGTCTTTCACACATTAAGAATTTTCTAGAAGTTCCATACCAACACTCACTCTTACCCTTCCAAGAAGAATTGATCTCTATAATGAAATGTCACTCATTTTCTTATCCACTATCCATATTGATATCATACAAATTTAACATTCATACAACTCCTTATCACCTAATGATATAACAAGGCTCATACTCCCATGAGTAGTGTCCCATCGAAACATGGATCATAAAATCCGATCCACGAATGATATTTGGTGGTGTGTTTACAACTAGGTGTGTTGTGATTTATATGTATGATATTTATGGTTTACATCAATAGTCTTCTCAATAATCTATAATAGGATTGAAATCATGATAAAAATAGGTAGAAATTTGATTTTATGACCCTAGTTTGGGGGTGGACACCCCCACCCACTTGGAAAACCCACCCCCTAGACACCCCACCCCCTGGAAAGCCTCACAACCCCCATGGACAACCCTCCCTCCCCCATTGACAACCTGTCCACCCCCTGGACACCCCGTAACCCTAGGACAGCCCCACCACCCACGTGGATATCCCACCCACCCCCCTCATTCCCCCCTGGACAACCTTGCCACCCCCTGGATAGCCCACCCACCCCCTGGACAACTCATACCCCCTGGAAAGCCCCCACCCATGGAAATCCCCCCCACCAACCCCCTGGACACCCCTGACCCCACCTAGATAGCCCCTCCACCCTCATAGAAAGATCTCCCACCCCCCTTGTACACCCCGTACCCCCTGGATAGCCCCCCACCCCACCCCCATGGACAACCCGCCCACCCCTAGAAACCCTCCCACCACACCCCAGACACCCCCACCCCTAAACAGCCCCCACCCCTAGACACCCCGACCCCATGGACAGCCTTGCCACCCCCCCTTGGATAGCCCACCCATCCCTGATCGACATCTTGCCCACCCCCTGGACACCCGTACTCCCTGGATAGCCCCACCAACCCCTCTGGACACCCCGCCCACCCCTAGACACCTCATACCCTGGGACATCCCCTCACCACATAGAAAGACCCCCAACCCCTGGACACCCCCAACCTCCCTGGATAGCCCGCCACCCCCGTGGACAGCCCCTCCACCCCTGTGGGTAGTCCGCCCACACCCTATACACCCCATACCCCTGGACAGCCCCCACCCCATGGACAACCCACCCCCTAGACACCCCGACCCCCTGGACAACACCCCAACCCCCTAGACACCCCGCCCCCTAGAAGGCCCCTCCACACACTGGACAACACATACCCCTGGAAACCCCCACCCCTTGGACAGTGTATGTGATCACTCAAAAAAAACTATTAAAATATAAAATTTTATCGATCTAAAATATACTCAAATCCCGAATAATTCTCCTCCACAAGTACACATGATCTTTTACACACATTTATAGTTCTTCAATGATATTTTGTTATAAATATAGTATTTTGTTTTCTTTTATATTATGAATCACATATAGAGTAGTGTGTCATTTATGGTTTCATATAAAGTGAACAATTATTGTTTAATTAAATATATTTTCGATGAAACATCAATCTTATTTAATTTATTTTTACAAAATGACTTATAATTTTGGTTCACGCCCAAATTTACCCAAGAAAAGAAGCGTAGATCGGTCCTTGTAGTATAGCTTGGGATGTCGATTCCACGGAGACCTAAGAAGATACCTAAGATACCCAACCTAAGGGATGAATTTTTGGATATGAAGTGGCCAACTTGGATTGCTTTTTGGATGGGTTCTAAATATATCTAATAGATTTAATTGGATTCAATTTAAAATATTGAGTTGATCCTAGGTTATCGCTCGGGGTGGATTGGACGTATTTTCTTTTTAATGATTTCAATTTCTTAAATTTGAGATGGGTTCATTTAAGGAGATAAAACAACATCATCACCTGCTGGTTTAATGCCTAAACCCTCTAATACTAATCACCTATACACTTGAAGGATCAATGTTTGGAGTACTTCAAGGTAAAGGATCGTATTAGTACTTGATGTGTGTGGCCTTAAATTCAACAAGGACGATGGAGTTTAAAAATCATCAAATAAAAATCCCAATTAAAGAAGTGATTATACATTAATTAGGTGATAAATAACATCCAATCCAGCCCCCTGCTACTCCCTTGGATCAACCCATAAGTGGGTTAGCCCTCCATTGATCACATGGTTTCAATGGAAGCGGAAAGTAGACTCATGAGGGAGGAAATGGAGAAGTAAAGAAAACAACAAAAATAAAATGATCACTCCACCGTTGTGTGAATAATTTCACAAGGGTTGGTGTGAATAAATTCACACCTTGATCCAACGGTATCAAATTGATATTAAGAACAACAGAATAAGAGTATAAGAGGAACTTTTATTAAGAAACTAAAGTGAATTGAACAAATTACATGTGAAAGACAAAATTGAGGCAACAAAAATGCAGCATAAAATTACAATTGAACAAAGCATCCATGATCCTCAACTCCTTCACCACCGCTGCCTTAAATAGGCATTTTGGGAGCCTTGGGTCAAGCTTAAAACAGTACAAAGTATCTAAATTAATTTGGGTAGGCCATAGGTGGTGGAAAGCTTGTGGAATTTGATCTTTTCCACATTTGACCCGAGGTGGCAGCCAGCTTTCCTTCACCGAACAGAAGCATCTGGAAGACATTCAATACGGCCGAATCAGGGTGGGCCATAGAAGAAGAAAATTGAGCTCCGGATGTCTTCTAACTTCCTTTAATATTTGGGCCCATTTGGAGTTACGGATTCTGAGATATGATAACATTAGTGAACTGTTTTGCTGGGCCACAGAATCTGGCCCAGAATTGTATCTCTAACTTGGGACGCTTTAATGACCACCATAGAGGCCGATTTATCATTGGCTCATGAAGCGTTATTTGTTCCTATGAATGTCCCCTATCACTCCAAAAAATTTGGGATTCATGGGACCTGTATGTTGGGCCCCACAGTCTCATCAGTGGGCTAGTGTCCAATATGACTTCTCTAGAATTGCTTCCTTTCATCACAAAATATCCCCATCTTCTTTCATGAATTCTCCATTGATACCTGAATGAAAAATGTTCAAATTTAAGTGTAGATAATGTTCCCAAAATATAAAATTAAAAAAATTGATAATTACATTCCTTAGGATCAGAGGAATCATTGGGCCTAAATTGGTGTATATTAGGCATGAAGTGCACAAATGATGAGAATGGATGTTCATAATGAAAATGCACTAACTCAGGCCCATAAGATCAAAAATGAACATTTAATACCATTAAAATGTAATTAAAATATATGTTTTTATTGGATAATCACACCCCCCACCTTGAGATTTACTAGTCCCGAGCAAATAATTCAATGATTTTATTTGAATTCCTTTCTTCAAACACATTATAACAAACAGTGCTCACAATGTAAACTGCACACAAATATATTTTTATAACCTATCAAGATAATTTAAAACAAGATGAATTTAAAAGAATATCCCAATCCCAAGAACATTCCTTTGATCAAATCCATCATCATACTTCATCCAACTCAATTAGGTGTAATGATGTGTTTTGTATCACAATAGATATGGGGGTTCATTTTCATTCAAGGGGGAAATCATGGAAGCGCTAGGTGGAATCACATTTAATCCTAATATGAGTATTCTTCATTATTTTTTTTTGATTTTTTTTTGCAATATTTCCATAGTAATTGAGATTGCAGTTAATCAAATTAACCCATGTACCAAGACTTTGCCAATGACTCCCAGTCTCAAAGGCCTTAGGGCACCAAGTGAAGCCCACATACTCGGGCATCGTCTCGAGTTAACTTAATCAAAAACAAAGTCATATTACCATAAATAGAGATATATTGAAAAACTTAGGGCTAGAAAACTCTGGAGTCACGATCCCCAAGTGTCGAAAGCCTCGCATTTTATCAATCCAGTTCTCTACACGCAAATTTTTTTTTTTACAATTTTTTTAGTTTTTTTTAATACTCTTATTATTCATAAAAATAAAACTAGCCTATGCTATTTATTATGGGACCCCAAAAATTCAAATTAGTACCCCACAGTCTAGAGGACGTGCATTGTTGCATTTTTTTTTATTTTGATGAAAATATAAACGATGAAATATCACATTGGACAGCCACACTTTCCAAAATCTATGCTTTTAAACTTAATCATGAATTAAATTAAGAGTCAAGGAAATAATAATTTTTTGATATGTAGTTTTTATGTGAGAAAAGATGTTATTATATGAATGATAATGAAATTTTACTTCTTTTTGTTATCATTGTTTTTTTTAAACAAACATTTTGTTTCCACACCCCCCAACTTAGAATGAAACTGTCCCTAGTTTCATAAAAACAAAATTTAGAATTGGGTAGAGGAATAAAAAGGGGAGTTCAATAAGGAAATTGAAATATGAGGATCATGGAATGAATTCACCTGGTGGTTGAGGTTTGAAGTTCTTTCCACTCGAATTTATTACTTTGATATCCATGTCGCTTGCAAAGTTCCCTAGTGGAAAAAGGAAAAAAAAACAAAATATATATATATATATATATATTTATATAATAAAGGAAGTAAAATATAAGAATATATATAAAAATTATAGAATAAGAAAGCACAAGAAGCCACAGGTCAGTGGTAAGCGCGCGCCCCTGTCTCCCTTCGGACCCGGGTTCGAGTCCCCGCGGCTTCGCCAGTTGTGACGAGGTTTTCCCCACGGTCTATAGCGTGGACTTTTGTTTTATTATTATATTATTTTTATTTTTATCTTAACCTATAAAATAATAAAAATAAAACAAAATAAACTGATGATACATTGTCTTCTTTTTTAAATTTCTGGGTAAGGTATTACTCAAGGATCACACCATGTGACATGGATTAATATGGTGCTCCCCTTTCGTACCCATCCATACTCATTATAGAACAACAAGTCAACAATTTTTTTTTTCAAAATATCAAAATGTCTCATTAACCCTATTTAAAATATAATGTTGATTAAAAGAACGAAATTATAGGAAACTTGAAAACCATGGGTTGCCTCCCATTCAGCACTTTGTTTAACGTCGTTAGCCCGACATGGACCCTAAATCTATTAATTTGTTCCTTGTTCATAGGTTGGCTCAGTTAACTCATCCTCTATTTCCTGTTTATTGAATGATTCAATGAATGGTTTTAACCTTTGACCATTGACCTTGAAAATGTAACCACTTGTGGGATCTTGAATCTCTACTGCACCATGGGGGAATACATGATGCACTATGAAAGGTCTTGACCATCTAGACCTTAACTTTCCCGGATGTAAATGAAGTTTTGAACTATACAAGAGCACATGTTTTCCTGGTTCAAAATGTTTGACCTTGATATTCCTAGATTGGTAGGCTTGAACTCTATCTTTATTGATCCATAAATTTTCATAAGCCTCCATCCTTAGTTCCTCTAGTTCATTGAGATATAATTTCCTTTTTGTTCCGGCCAATGAGAGATCATAATCCATTTTCTTTATTGCCCAAAAGGCCTTATGTTCAATCTCCACTGGAAAATGGCATGCTTTACCATAAACCAACCTATATGGGGACATTCCTAAAATGGTTTTATATGCGGTTCTATAGGCCCAAAGATAATCTAAGAGTTTCTCAGACCAATCTTTCCTAGAGGGGTTGACAGTTTTTTCAAGAATTTGCTTAATTTCACGATTGGCTAACTCAGCTTGACCATTGGTCTGTGGGTGGTAAGCAGTGGACACTTTTTGAGAAATTCCATATTTTTCCATGAGTGATGAGAATGGACGATTGCAAAAATGAGTTCCTCGATCACTTATGATAGCCCTAGGAATTCCAAATCTAGAGAATATGTTTTCTTTTAGGAATCTAATCATAGGTTGATGATCATTGGATTTTGTGGGAATGTCCTCAACCAATTTTGAGACATAATCAACAGTTAAGAGTATGTAGAGGTATCCCCGAGAGTTTGGGAAGGGACCCATGAAATCAATTCCCCAACAGTCAAAGATTTCAACCACTAAGATGGGAGTGAGTGGCATTTGATTCCTTTTTGTGATGGACCCTACTTGTTGACACCTAGGACGGCTTTGAAAAATTGTGTAGGAGTCCCTTGAGAGGGTGGGCCAGAAAAGACCACATTGAAGAATCTTAGCAGATGTTTTCTTAGAGGAAAAGTGACCTCCACATGCCTCACTATAACAGAATTTAAGGATGAACTCTTGTTCAGATTCTGGAACACACCTCCTAATGACTTGGTCAGGGCAGAACTTATAGAGGTATGGATCATCAAACACATAGTGTCTAACATTATAAAGGAATTTCCTTCGAGCTTGAGTCCCTAAGAATTTTGGAATGACTCCTGTCACTAAGAAATTTGCTATGTCAGTATACCAAGGGCAGTCACTCACAGAGTATAAGTGTTCATCAGGAAACGAATCAGACACAGAAAGGTGATTTGAGTTGCCTTTGAATTCCATCCTAGAGAGGTGATCAGCTACAACATTTTCAACTCCCTTTTTATCCTTTATTGTGAGGGCAAATTCCTGTAAGAGAAGGACCCACCTAATCAGTCTAGCCTTAGCATCTTGTTTTTTGAATAGGTATTTTAGTGTAGAATGGTCAGTGAACACAGTGATGGGTGATCCTAAGAGGTAGGACCTAAAATTCTCTATGGAAAACACAATAGAAAGTAACTCCTTTTCAGTGGTGGTGTAGTTGAGTTGGGCATCATTTAAGGATTTTCTTGCATAAGAAATGACATAAGGAGTTTTATCACAACATTGTCCTAACACAGCTCCAACACCAATGTCACTGGCATCACACATATGTTCGAAAGGAAGGTTCCAATTTTGAGATTTCATAATGGGAGGAGAGGTGAGAGAGGATTTTAGGGTTGAGAATGAATCCTCACAGCTTTCTGTCCAAAAAAATGGAGCATCCTTTACTAAGAGAGCACAAAGGGGACATGATATTGAACTAAAGTCCTTGATGAATCTTCTATAGAAACCAGCATGTACTAATAAAGACCTCACTTCCTTGAAAGTTTTGGGTGATGGAAGGTGACGAATGATGTCAACCTTTGCTTTATCAACTTCAATCCCCCTACTCGAGACCAGATGGCCTAAAACAAGTCCCTCTTTAACCATGAAATGGCATTTTTCCCAGTTTAGGACCAGATTTTTTTCTTCACATCTTGACAAGACTCTCTCCACATTCTGCAGACATCCCTCAAAAGTATCCCCAAACACAGAGAAGACGTCCATGAAGACCTCAAGAAAATCCCCTACCATGTCTGAGAAGATTCCCATCATGCACCGCTGGAAGGTTCGAGGGGCATTGCATAACCCGAAAGGCATGCGTTTGAAGGCAAAGGTACCGAAAGGACATGTGAATGTAGTCTTCCCATGATCCTCTAGGGAGACCTCAATTTGATTGTACCCTGAGTACCAATCTAAGAAATAGTAGAAGGCATGACCTGCCACTCTCTCAAGGACTTGGTCAATGAATGTTAAGGGGAAATGTTCCTTCTTGGTGAATGAGTTTAGTTTCCTATAGTCAATGCAGACCCTCCATCCACTACTCACCCTTGTTGGAAAAATCTCTCCATCCTCATTGGTTATCACTGTGATTCCAGCCTTTCTTGGAACTACTTGGATTGGGCTCACCCATTCACTCTCAGCTATGGGATATATGATACCAGCTTTCAACAATTTTAGAAGTTCCTTCCTTACTACCTCCATGAGATTAGGATTGAGTCACCGTTGAGGTTGATGACATGGCTTTGAATCAGATTCCAGAACAATCCTATGAGTCCCGATAAGTGGGCTAATCCTAGGAATATCAAAAAGGGTCCAACCAATGGATTTCTTATGCTTCCTAAGGACATCTAGAATCATCCTCTCATGATTGGATTCAAGAGAAGAAGAAATGACAATAGGATGCATTTGATTTTCCCCTAGGAAGGCATACTTTAGTGCAGCAGGAAGTTCCTTCAATTCAAGATCAGGTTGGTTCATAATTTCAGCAGAAGATTGGGACATTGGATCAAGATCAATTTCTTCTTTTAGAGGTTCAGATTGGATTGATTCCTCACATGTAGAATTTTTAGCTACTAGATTGGCTTGATCAAATTTAGGGAAGGAATTTAGAGGGTTCTCTATGAAATTGGTTTCATGAAAGGTTTCACTGATTGTTGGACCTAAGACTTCATCATAAGAGGAATTTGAAAATGATTCAAGCCAAATATATAAACATCCTTCATATGAACAAAGTAAATCAATATCATTCTAACTTAAACATTCATCAAATATTCCTTGATGTTCCATGGATTCATTATCAATGCTTCCTATCATGTTTACTTCATGAATATCCTCGTCATCCCCTATTTTTGAGCTTTCATTATATATGTTCAAGTCTAGAATCATGTTCCCAAAGGTGATGGTCATGTTCCCATTTCGGACTCGGATAACAGAGTTGATTGTTACAAGGAAAGGACGACCAAGGATGATTGTGGTTTGTTCCTTATTTCCTAAATTTGGATGGTTGTCAAGGACAATGAAATCAGCAGGGTAGATGAAGTTTTCAACCTTTACCAGAACGTCCTTTAAAATCCCCTTTGGACCCCTAATGCTATGATCAGCAAGCTGAAGTGTGACAGATGTGGTTTGGAGCTCTTCTAGGCCTAACTGGAAGTACACAGCATATTGGATGAGATTGACACTAGCACCTAGGTCACACAAGGCCTTGACAACTTTGCTTTCTCATAGTTCAACATTAATGTAAGGGAAACCTGGGTCTTTCAACTTAGGAGGAATGGTCCCTTGAATGGTGGTACTCACATTAGCAGCCAAAAGGACTTGGTTTTTATGTGAAAATTTTATTTTAAAAGTGCACAAGTCCTTAAGTTACTTTGAGTAGGCAGGTATAGTTTGGATGGCATTGAGAAGGGGTATGTTCAACTTGACTTGTGAAAATATTTCCCTCAACGTTTCACTCAGTCCAGGCTTGGATTTCCCCCTCATGTGTTGGGGAAATGGTGCAGGTTGTGGGGTTGTTTGTTGAAGAGTTGTTTCTTTCACATTGTTATTAGTTTCCTCAGTTTGATCATTTGGTTCATTTGAATTTTCATCCAAGTTTGAATCTTCAGGTGGGTTCTGAATTAGTTGTTCAGGTTTCTCAATTGATTTCCCACTTCTTAAAACAGTCACAGCCTTTAGTTGTTCATGAGTTGTTTGAGAACAACTTGACTCTCCCCTTGAAGTTGAGGATGGCACCGCCTGAGTAGGCATGGGCGCCTTTCCTATTTTTATGGTTTGGAGTTCTTGTTTTAGGGAAGAGACTCCTGAGTTCATCCTCTCCATTTTTTTGCATAGTTGTTCTAGTAGGCTTTGTGGAACAGTTTGGGTTGGTGCTTGAGTAGGTTGGTTTATCCCAGGGTGATGTTTTGGAGGTGGGATGGTTTGTTGAAAATGGACCGGTGGCTGTTGGTATTGGATAGGTTGGGTTTGGAACTGGTTATGGGTTTGGTAGCTCTGTTGAGTGTAAGGATTTTTCCCTTGTGGTTGTCTATGTTGTTGGTTATCCTTCCATCGAAAGCCTGGGTGGTCATTGTACCTTGGATTGAAGGTGTTTTGGTATTGAGGCTTTTGAAAGATTAGGGCATTGACTTCCGCTGGAGGTCCTCCAAGAAGAACATCCTTGATGGATGGAATGGTTGGGCACTTGTCTGTTTTATGGTCATGTTTGTCACAAATTGTGCAAACAAGGTCTACATTTTGGATTTCATGGACTTTCCTAAGGTCTATCTCTTCAACCTTCCCAGAGAGTTCTACGAGTTTAGCCCTAAGGATTTCCTCTTCTCTAAGTGTATGAATTCTAGTGGTTCTTTGTGGCTTTTCAGAATTAGGTGAAGTTCCCCAAGTTTGGTTTTGTTCAGCCAGACATTACAGATACTCGTAAGCATCATTTGGGGCCTTGTTTTTAAAAGTTCCATTACACATCATGTCAATGAATTGTTTTTTACCCGGACCCAACCCTTTATAGAAAATTCTCACTTGTTCAGGTATGGAAAACCCATGGTGTGGAACCATGTTTAGGGTGTCTTTGAACCTCTCCCATGTTTCATAAAATGACTCTCCCTCTTTTTCAAAAAAGTTTTGGATGCTCTTTTTAAGTGCAATTGTTTTGTGATGAGGGAAGTATTTTTTGTATAATTCTCTTTGAAGTTGGTCCCAAGATTGTATTGATGCAGGTATGAAGTTTTTTAGCCAATTTTTAGCTCGATCCTTTAATGAAAAAGGAAATAGCCTCATCATAGCGGATTCTAGTTGATGTGGGGGACACATGGTTTCAACAATGTCGTTGAACTCTTTGACATGAAGGTATGGCATTTCTGACTCCATCCCCTGAAAGGTTGGAAGGTGGTTTAGTACATGGGGTTTGAATATGTATTTGGTGCCTCCTATGGAATTGTGTCTAATGCATGAGGGGGCATTGGTCCAAGATGGAGTGAGGTAGTCATTCATGGTTTGATCATCTACATTCCCTAAGTTTGGAGCTTCTTGGTTTTGGTTTCCCATTTGATTCCCCCCAGGGTTTACAATTTGATTTTGTGGATGACCCTCCATTGGACTTGTTTCAAGTTCTGACTTTGGGGTTTCAAGAATATTTGAATCTGATTTAAACAATCCCTTATCTGCAATTGACTCCCCTATCCTAGGACTTTCCACCCTAACTAGTCTGTTTGAGAAATCGCGGGTGTAGGAGGACATGCGCCAAAAAAAAGTGAGAAAGGGACAAGATAAGAGATCTTGGGAGAGAGTAGAAGAATGGAGGAGGGAAAGAAGGTTTTTTTGGATCTAAGGTACTTACTTGGTCCCCGGAAACGGAGCCAAAATTTGGTTCACACCCAAATTTACCCAAGAAAAGAAGGGTAGAACAGTCCTTGTAGTGTAGCTTGGGTTGTCGATTCCACGGAGACCTAAGAAGATACCTAAGATACACAACCTAAGGGATGAATTTTTGGCTATGAAGTGGCCAAATTGGATTGATTTTGGATTGGTTTTAAAGATATCTAATAGATTTAAGTGGATTCAATTTAAAATAATGAGTTGATCCTAGGTTATCGCTCGGGGTGGATTGGACGTATTTTCTTTTTAATGATTTCAATTTTTTAAATTTGAGATCGGTTCATTTAAGGAGATAAAACAACATCATCACTTTCTGGTTTAATTCCTACACCCTCTAATACTAATCACCTATACACTTGAAGGATAAAAGTTTTGAGCACTTCAAGGTAAAGGATCGTATTAGTACTTGATGTGTGTGGCCTTAAATTCAACAAGGACGATGGAGTTTAAAAATCATCAAATAAAAATCCCAATTAAAGAAGTGATTATACATTAATTAGGTGATAAATAACATCCAATACAGCCAATTGCTACTCCCTTGGTTCAACCCATAAGTGGGTTAGCCCTGCATTTATCCCATGGTTTCAATGGAAGAGGAAAGTAGACTAATGAGGGAGGAAATGGAGAAGTAAAGAAAACAACAAAAATAAAATGATCACTCCACCGTTGTGTGAATAATTTCACAAGGGTTGGTGTGAATAAATTCACACATTGATCCAAAAGTATCAAAGTGATATTAATAACAACATAATAAGAGTAGAAGAAGAACTTTTATTAAGAAACTAAAGTGAATTGAACAACTTACATGTGAAAGACAAAATTGAGGCAACAAAAATGCAGCATAACATTACAATTGAACAAAGCATCCAATATCCTCAACTCCTTCAACACAGCTGCCTTAAATAGGAATTTTTGGAGCCTTGGGTCGATCCTCAAACAGTACAAATCATCTCAATTAATATGGGTAGGCCATAGGTGGTGGAAATCTTGTGGAATTTGAACTTTTCCACATTTGACCCGAGGTGGCACCCAGCTTTCCTTCACCACACAGAAGTGTATGGAAGACATTTTATACGGCAGAATCAGAGTGGGCCATAGAAGAAGAAAATGGAGATCCGGATGTCTTCTAATCGCCTGTAAAATTTGGTCCCATATCTAGGTACTGATTCCGTGATATGATAACATTAGTGGACTGTTTTTCTGGGCCGCAGAATCTGGCCCAGAATTGTATCTCTAAATTGGGACGCTTTAATGACCACCATAGAGGGCGAATTAGCATTGGCTCATGAAGAGTTATTTGTTCCTCTGAATGTATTATAGAACTCCACAAATGTTGGGATTCATTGGGCCTGTATGTTGGGCCCCACAGTCTCATCAGTGGGATAGTGTCCAATCTGCCTTCTCTAGAATTGCTTCCTTTCATCACAAAATATCTCCATCTTATTCCATGAATTTTCCATTGATCCCTGAATGAAAAATGTTCACATTTAAGTGTAGATAATGTTACCAAAATATCAAATTAATAAAAATTGATAATTACATTCCTTAGAATCAGATTACTCATTGGGCCTAAATTGGTGTATATTAGGTATGAAGTGCACAAATGATGAGAATGGATGTTCATAATGAAAATGCACTAACTCAGGCCCATAAGATCAAAAATTAAAATTTAATACCATTAAAATGTAATTAAAATATTTTTTTTTATTGGATAATCAATTTTTATACAGAATATATAGAAGTTCTACGTATGAAACTGATCGGATTTCAAGTGATTTTCCAAACAATTTTGAGAGATTTTTGGATTTTTCATTTCACAAGGCTTCAGATAGTTGTCACATACACTTCTCCTATTAAAATTGTGTTGGTAGATCTTTTTTGAGCCATGAAGAAGTCATCAAACACATAACCAAATTTGTTTTTCAAGAAAACTACTCTGTGTGGTATCACAATGGGGAGAAAATGAAATCTCAAATTACTGATGATCCAAATGAGAGGATTGGATTGTTGATTTTTTTATATGACTGGTTTTTGTTTATTTATCATCACGAATCTAAAAGTATTTTGACCTAAGAATATTTCTATATAATCACTCATGATACGTCTAATGAAAATGATGATGTTTTCAGGGTGAAAAAATAGAATGATGCTGTCACGACTCTAGTATATCGACAATGCGGTAAAATGAAAAATCTTGATTTTTTAATCGGATTGTTTCATGGGAAAACTATGTGTGAGATTTCTAATACTGCCATCGATTATATTATTACCTTCTTGATGTAATTACTTCCAGATGATGATGATATTCCCTCAAAACACTATATGGATTGGAATTTAGTTGAGGAACCTGTATTTTCAATAAACAAAATTCATGCTTTCCTGAAATATTGTAGTTTATTCTGGGAGGAAACTGTTGAACTAAATGATTGTATAAAATGTGGTACATCCGGCTGGAACCCAAAATCTGATGGAACACCACCCTGTGTGCCACTAAATGTATTGTGTAACTTTTCATTGATCCTCAGACTCCATAATCTTTTTATGTCTGATGAAATATCAATAAAAATGTGATGGATTGATTCTGAGAGAAAAAAGACTAATGATGAGTTGGTTAACCATGTAGATGGATTTTCATGGTAGATATTTGATGCATGATATCCTAATTTTGCAGATGATAAGCATAATGTGAGGTTTGGTCTTTAATGTGATGGTTTTAATCAGTTTGGGAAGACTCTTATGTTTCACAACACATGGACGGGTTTTATACACATTTATAATCTTCCCCCATGGTTGTGTATGAAAAACCTTTCAATTTAATGGGTATACTAATATCTAGCCCTTATAATCCCCACAATGATATTGAAATATACATGAAACCTTTAATAAAAGTGTTGAAACTTATTTGGGATGTGGGTGTGCGCACATATGGTACATGTTCAAAAGACATATTTTAGATGCGTGTAGCGCTTATGTGGACGATAAATGATTTTTTTCTTATACAATGATGTTTGGATGGATCATAAAGGGAAAACTATCATGTACTATTTTTATGAATAATACATGATTCATAATAACGAAACATTGTTGTAGTTTCAGTTTTATGGAACTTCAAAGATTCTTTCCCATGAACCATCCAAATAGAAATAATTTTCAAAGATTTGAAAACACCATGGAGACCGATGATCTAGCTCAGCGTATATCTAGAAATGACGTTGTTAGTGAATTGGAAGATTTCCATTTTTCATTTGGTAAGGGTCAAATTAAATATAAAAAGAGATAGAATGTTTCCACAGAAACATGTTATAATTGGAAGAAGAGAAGTATTTTTTTTGATTTTCCTTATTGGTCAACCAATTTTTCACATCATTGCTTAGACGTAATGCAAATTGAAAAAAATATATAAGAATGGTTGCTTTCGATTCATCTAAATTTTAAGGGAATGAAAAAAGATTATTTATGGTCTCATCATGACTTGGTGGATTGGGGCATCAGAACAAAATTTCATCCTGTGCGTATCAGTGAAAATAAATGGAATGTTTCATGTGCTTCTTATGTGATGACACCTACAAAAAAAAGAATCTTCTAGATGTACTGGATACTATTAATGTTCTTGATGGCTATTCAAGAAACATATCAAAATGGGTCAATAGGAGATATGAAGCTAAAATATTTGAAAAATCATGATTATCACATTCTTCTGCATGAGTTGATTCCAATTGAAATTCGTCAACTTTTGTCTAATAATGTAAGGGTGGATATTATTTTGTTTTTCTATTTGTTTAGTGATCATTTTTCTAACGCGTTTTCCATGTATTTCATTCAATAAATGTTGGCAGATACCCCATTAATTTTGTGTGAGTTAGATAAAATATTTCCTCCATCATTTTTAACATGCATGTTGCAAAGTTTTTCAAGAATGTATGGATTTCTTCTCTATGTATTTTCCAGATCTTACTATAAGAATGAACAGACCAATGAGAAATGAAGAAGAACAGTATGAGAAAATAGAACCCATTTTTCCATCAATTCCTCAAATATATGGAATTTCTGGATCATATACATTGACGACATTAGGCCTCGAAGAGCGGGAGATGGCACATCGCACAGTTATATTTAACTATGATTTTTTTGAGGACTACATCTTATATGTAAATTGAATATGTATATATTGTATATATATATATATATTAAAATATTCCTATTTTTCACTATAGATAATATAAAGCGATGTTAAATAAAAAGCGTCATTCTTTATCTTTGAGAAGGAGGGAGAATTTTTCTAGAAAAGAGTTTTCCGCTTGGTTAAAATTGAAGGTAATAATATTAATGTTTAAAATAATTAAAAAATATTTAATTAAGTTTAATTTTCATTTATATTTTAGGTATTGAGTTTTCCTTCTGAATCTATCTCTGAGGAAATAAGAGCTTTGGATTTTGGTTCTAATAACATGGTTCGTGACTGTAAATCAATTGTTATCAATAGGTACAGATTTATTTTCACTGAACGAGAAAAGAACATGAGAACACAACATGATGGTGTTATGGTTACTTCCACAACAGACTATTATGCTAGTGCATTAGATAGTAGACCGCATTTTCAAAATATAGGTTATTATGGAGTTGTTGAAAAAATAATAATATTGGATTATTATTCTCTTGGACGAGTCATGATGATGAAATGTCAGTGGTTTGACTTGATGAAGAGGCATGGAACATTTATTGATGATTGTAAATTTTTAGTAATTGACATGACTCACACTCTTGATGCCGATGAACCATATATATTGACATCAATAGAGAAACCAATTGAATAGAGGTGACAAAAATAGATTATAGAGAAAACTGATCGCATGACTGAGCTGGGAATTCCACCTCTAGTGTGTGTAGTGAGTATTTTATTTAAAATATATATATTTAAATAATATATAATCTCTAGTGATTAATTTTTTTAAACATTTTTGGTGGATCCATCTGTTAAGCGATAGTTATTTTATGAGCATCCTACTTGTAGTCCCAATACTCATGGTGTTCGTACGAGGGGGGGGGGTGGTATGAGAGATTGACGATCTCGTCGTCGTACCTGATTAGACCACGCCCATCCAACTGACGCAACATCAATCCCAAATTCTGATCCCAATGTGTCATTAGGCACACACAATATATTTAGGCCTCCCATTTTTTCACCACCCTTTACACTTGAGGCTCCTCACCCATCTGTACCATATTCGATGATGATTCCCACTACCCATCCAGCATTCAACCCGCCATCCATGTCATCTTCTTTTTCTTCTTCTTCCTTCTCTCCAGGATTTTATATCCCTTCTTCTTCAACTCCTTATCTACCAGAGTCTGTCCCTACAGAGCATAGAATAGAACCCAATCCACTTGTACATGGTGTTCCTTTAGTTTCTGTGGATCCAGCGGTTCCCATTGATCATACTACCGTATCTATACTTATATAACCATAAAAAATTTTAATACTATTATTTATTTTCATTATAACATGTGTTGAAAAAATATATTTTTTCTTTCATAACAGATATATATACTGATAGGTGTTAGGGGTGGGGGAGTTCATGCATGTGTGCAGTGTGGAACCTCCACACGCAGTTGATGGTGGACTATAATGAAGATAGTCAAACGATTGAAAAGTTAGGGTAGTAATGTCAGAGTTTTTTGGAGACACTTTCCAAATACTCAAACAAGATTCATGTCAGCCCGCTCTCATGGAGACAGTTGAAAAATGAAGTCAAGGATAAATCTTGGGAATATATATTAGTAAAAAAAATCTGTTTTATTAATTGCAATATATTATTTTTTGTAAATATATGAATTAATATTTTGTTGTCAACTTCGGTTTAATTTCCACGATGGTGAGGGTGCATGACCAGAACGTATAAAGGATTTATGTGATATTTTGAGAGATTATAAGTATGATTTGTATATTGGATGGCGTGCTAGAGTTGAAACAGAGTTAGAGGCGGTCCCTATCATGGATGATTGTCCCTTAGAACAATATCGATAGATGATTACTCATTGGACGACTAGTCAGTTTAAAGTTTTTATTACATTAGAGGTATTTAAATGAAAATTTTCGTGTTTTCGTTAATACTAATTATTGAATTTTATTTAGGAATCATCCAAATGAAATAAAAAAACATTGATGATAAAAAATACCTCCACACATTGGGACGTACTACAATTCCAGATCGTGAGTGGAAGTGGGTATGACAGTTTATAATCTTTCTTTTCGAATTTCACTTTCAATTGCTTCCTCTCTAATTAATTTGATTTCTAAGGTTGTCATATAATTTATGTTATGAACTTAATTATTGGTATCCTATTTTTAATTATGTATTCCTACATTCAATGTCATTGTAGAGGCTTAAATTGAATATAGAAGGACGTGTACCTCGACCAAAAATGTTTTTCTCGAGTAGAAGAAAGAAAGATGGAAGTGTGGTTAATGAATCGACTCAACTGTAGATTGTAAGTGTTACTTTGTAGATTTAAAATTTTAATCTCTATTTTGTATCTTAAAAATCAATTTATATTTGTAATAAGATGATTTAGAGTCCCATGATGCCCAAGAACCATAAAATTTTAGGCCAAAAGATAACCTACATCAGGTGTTGGGAGATGAGCACACCGATAGAGTATGCTTCCTACCTGGGAAGAGTATACTTACGATGAGGCATGGACCCTCCTCAGGTATGAGTTGTAGTTCCATAAAGATGTATCAAGTTTAGGCATAGGTAGAAAAGTCAGAAAAAAGGGCCACATAGATGGCAGAATCGTCTGCTTGGGAAAGCACTGCATTTATGAAACTAATAGAAGTTTTATGTCTAACACTTTCACCAGAGACTAACACTGCTTGTGATGAATATACACCATCGATGAGTTCTATATATGGTGCACCGGGTGGTAGTTCTATTGGTGGTCGATATGATGGTGAAGAGGAGGCTGAGGCTGAGGAGGAGGAGGGCTAAAAGGAGGCTGTGGTAGAGGAGGAAGGTGAGGAGGTGGCAGAGGAGGAGGAGGAGGGAGATGAAGAGGCCGAAGCTGAGTACGAGGGCAAGGAGAAGGGAATTGAGGAGGGCGTGGATGATGATGGGGATAACGATGAGGACAAGGGTGAGGGTGATTATGATGGTGATGATCGTGATGATAGTGATGGTGATGAGGGAAAAATTGATCTGTTACATTTTGGAATGATATTACAGACCTTTTATGTTTATTTAATTATTGTTCTTGGATATATGTGTTATTAGATATGTCAAATTATATTTTTTTATCTATAAGTAATAAAACATGGCTTGATGATTTGTTGTGACTGATTCACCCCTCCCTTGGACACCCCCACCACCCCCGTGAACAGCTCGCCCACCCCCTAGAGACCCCATACCACATGGATATTCCATCCACCCCCATGGATAGCCATCCCCCCTGGAAAGAACCTCCTCCCGTGGACAGCCCCCAACCCCGTGGACAGCCCAACCACCCCCCGAACACCCCTACACCTGTGGAGAACCCCCCACCCCCGTGGACAACCTGCCCACCCCCTAGACACATTTGATCCACCAAGATAGCCCTTCCACCCCCCATGGACACCCCTCCCACCCCATTGGACACCTCATACCCCCCCTGGACAGCCCCCAACCCTGGAAAGCCCCCCACCCCTAGACGTCCCTGGACCCCTTGGACATCCCTACCACCCCCGAGGATAGCCACCCAACCCCTAGACCCCCTGTACCCCCTGGACAGCCCCACACACCCCTGGGACACCCTCCCACCCTCCTAGACACCTCGTACCCCCTGGATAACCCAAAACCTTGGAAAGCCCCCCACCCCTAGAAATCTCCGACCCCCTGGAAAGCCCTGCCACCGACGTGGACAGCCCGCCCACCCCCTTAGACAACCCCTCTCCCAGTGGATTGCCCCCCACCCCCGTGGAGATCCCACCCACCCCCGTGGAGAGTCCCTAACCCTGGGGATAATCCCCCACCGCTTGGATAGCCCCACTACCCCATGAACATCCCGTCAACCCCATGGATAGTCCCTCCCCCTGTGGACAACCCCCCACCCCTGTGGAGAGCCTGCCCACCCCTTGGACACCCCTACCCCCCTAGACAGCCCCTCCACCCTTGTGGACAGCTCACCCACCCCCTGGGACACCCCGTACCACCAGGACTGTGACACCCACCCCCCTGAAAACACTGTACTCCTAGACATCCCCCCACCCACATGGATATCCCACCCACCCGTGTGGACAACCCCCACCACCTTGGACACCTCGTACCCCCTGGACAGCCCCGACACCCTTGTGGACAGCCTACCCACCCCCTGGACACCTCATACCCCCTAGAAAGCACCCAACCCCCTGGACATGTCTCCCATCATTGTGGATAGCCCACCCACCCCCTCGAAACCCCCTACCCGCCTCGATAGCCCCGCTAACCCCGTCGATAGCCCTCCCACAGCCTTGGACACCCCACCCCCTGTGGATAGTCCCCCACCCCTTTGGGGAGACCACTCACCCCCACTGGACACCTACTACCCCCATGGAAAGCCCCTCCACCCCCACAGACAACCCACCCACCGCCTAGACCCCCCGTACCCCCTGGACAGCCCCACCCACCACCCTGGCCACCCCGTACCTCCCTGGGCATCCTCAACCCACGTGGACAACCCACCCACCCATGTGGATATCCCTCCCACCCCCGTGGATAGGCCGCCCACCCCCTTGGACACCCCGTAGCCCCTGGACAACTCTTCCACCCTCGTGGACAACCCACCCATCCCCCTGGACACCCCATACCCCCTGGATAACCCCTACCCCCGGGAACAGCCCACCCAACCCCGTGGAAAGCCCGCCCATACCCTGGACACACCCTACCCCCCTCGATAGCCCCTACCACCCCTGTGGACAACCCCTACCCCCTGGACAACCCCTCCCCCCGTGGACATCCACACACCCCCGTTTAGAGCCCTCTAACCCCCTGGACACCCCTACCCCCTTGACAGCCCTTCCACCCCTATGGATAGCCCTCCCACTACACTGGACACCCTATACCCCTCAGACAGCCCCACCCACCCACCAGGACACCTCGTACCCCCTAGACATCCCCCACCCACGTGGATAGCCCGCCCACCCCCGTGGACAGCCCTCTGACCCCCATGGACACCACTTACCCTCTAGACAGCCCCATCATCTATCTGGATAGCCCACCCACCCCTTTGTACACTCTGACCCCCTAGACAACCCCCACCCCTGTGGATAGTCCGCCCACCCCCAGGACACCCCTTACCCCCATCGATATCCCCGCCACCCCCATGGACAGCCCACCCACCCCTAGACACCCCCTCCCACAATGGATATCCCCCACCCCTATGGACAATCCTCCCCCCCTGGAACACCCCATACCCCCTACACAACCCCTCCACCCCCGTGGATAGCCCGCCCACCCACTAGACACCATGTACCCCTGGAAAGCCCCATCTACCCCCTACACACCCCGTACCCCCTGGATAGCCCGCACCCCTATGGATAGTCCCTCTTGCTCCATTAGACAGGCCCTACCCCCTAGAAAACCCCGCCACCTCGGTGGAAAACCCACCAACCCTTGGAAAACCCCCACCCCCATGGATTATAATGTTTCTAACAACTCAAAGATCCCATTAATCCTAACTACCCACATTATTGGCTCCTGGGATCCTTGATCACCAATAAAAAATAGTGGATGCTATTTTAGAATCTTTCATGCATGATCATTGATCCGAGAAGAACATGGATATTCCACTTACACAAGAGTTTGTGTAGAGACCAAGACTAGGAAGACAATAGCTGGATCATAAGAATGACTACATGAGATATCCCCTTATTGAATTTTTTATTCCTTTATAGTGGTTATATTCTAATGAATTATCAAAAACAAAACCTTTCATAATATAATCTGATGTTCTAATACAAGGGACACAAAATCACAAATCCCATAAAGACGCATCATAAATAATTATTCATAAAACCATTTCAAAATCACATAATAGAGGCTTATTTCTATTTAAAACTCCTCAATGGTTTATAAAAATCCATTTTAAGGATCAATTTCAAAAATCATATAATATTTTTGTCCCATATTTAAAATGTAATCCCTTTCCTTATAACCAAATCCCCCTTTCAACCATACACACCAAAAACATTCATTTTTCCTATAGAAACACATACTGTCAAAATAAACACTATTCCAAAAACCGTTTTTAAAATAAAAATGATTTTAAAATCCATGATATTCAATCCATTAAATCCATTATAGCCCCCACCTACTGGACACCCCTACCCCCGTGGACAGCCCCCACCCCCTGGACACCCCAACCCATCAGACCACCCTGGACACCCCCTACCCCCTTGGACAAACCCCAACCCCCTAGATAGCCCCCACCCTTAGACACCCCTACCCCCATGGAAAACCCCTAACCACTGGACATCCCCACCCACTGGACACCCCCTCCCCCTATATACCCCCAACCCCTTGGACATTCCCCACACCCCTGGACACCACCCCACCCCAATGGACACCCCTACCCCCTAGACATCCCCCACCATTGGAAAACCCCTCTGGAAAACCCAAAAGGAGTGCCCCCGGACAACCCACACCCCCTCTCTAATAGAATATTACTGTCATATAAACCAAATAATTCATAATGTTGTTATTTTTTGATTTTATATAATGAATTATTTCATTCATGTTCATTTTCATCTATTGGAAGCACATTTGGAAAAAATGAGGTGACCAAATTGGAACAAGGGGTGGATTAGAGTGATGGATGTAGTGCCTAGACTACCCAGTATCAAATTTTGATTCACGTTACTTGTATCAATTGTAATATATAACTTCCATAAATTGATATTCTCCACAAGAGCCCAAAATGTGGTATAAAATAATGGTTATAGTTTTTTGGCTGACCAATTTACCAAGACCCAAAATGTGAGATTGGTTGGAAGAAAAATGAGAAAACATTCAGTTATTACCCAGCTTTAGTATTTAGAAATTTTAAAGGAAAGGTTTTGAAATGTAACTACTAATACTAGGAGGACTATTCTAAAAGGTTTATCTTCTGGTGAATATGGAATGTAATTTTCACAATTTATGCAATGTTGGAGTCTGGTGTATGAAATATTAGAATCTGTGTGTTGGTGTATTGGATTCTGTCTACATGTGTATTTAATTTTTTTTATGTGTATTGGAGTTTGGTGTATGAAATATTGGAGGCTTATGCATATTGGATTTGGTGTGTAGGTGATATTGGATTCTGTGTGGTGTATTGGCCTAGGTGCATTGGATTTTGTGTGTAGGTCATATTGATTCTGGGTGCTCGGTTCGGTATGCTGCTATGAAATCTGGGTGTAGGATATACCAATGGTTTATAACCGCTGGTATACTGCTGAATGAAATTTTAATACTATACCAATGGTTATAATACGTTGTTATAGGGATGAAAGAAATGTGAAATGTATACCAACAGTTAAAAACCATTGGCATATCAAAGGAATTATCCATTTTACCAATGGTTACTTGAAACCTTTGGGAAAAACTATAAAAATAGTTTTTAAACTGTTGTTAATACACTGAATTCTTTATAAACCAACAGTTTTAAACTATTTGAATAGATTTTTTTCCAACGGTTCTAGGTAACCGTTGAGAAGCTGTGATTTTTTAGAGCATATACCAACGATTATTTAGAAATCATTGGTATATATCTATACCTATGCCTAAAATACCAACAATTTGGTAAGACGCTGGTATATTGTACACCAATGGTTTTCCCTTCAATACCAATGATTTTTAACCATTGGTATAGTTCAACATTCCAGTAGTGCGATCTTAGTTTATTTAGTGTTATGATATTTCCCATTTATGAGTAGGGACTTGGTTGGGAGTGTGTGTGTGTATACATGTATCTAGGATAATTCCTCCCTCTTAGAGGTTAATTCCTTTAGCACGAGTTGGTACCCCCAAGCCTTTGGGAGGTGGGATTTGGGTAGTCACGACATGGGCCCCGGGGGACGAGTCATGACAATTGTGATCATTCTTCATAAATGTTATTATAAATTTTTTGTCTCTTTAGTGTGATGATGCTACATGAGATTGTTATTAAATTTCATCACATTCCCATATATGAAACTTCGCATCTCCTAGTGTTCCTTATATGGTACATTACTGATGGATATTTAGGTATATAGTATTCAAAAATTTACCACCCCATGATTTTATTATATGATTACTATTATATATGTTAATGTGTTTGATAGCTTTCTCTAACAGCAACACTTAACATAAATAAAACAGTGATATATTTCACCAAGATATAAATATTAAGTATGATTGTTAAAAACAATCTGTTGAATTATCATGAATGAGTTAGAGAAACTTATTAATGAAATATGTATAGAAATAAATAACTTCTACTTTAAATATAAATGAAATTAAACTATTATAGAAAAACAACTATGAAAATCATTTTATTCTTAAATATATATTTTTGTATAAAATTGTTGTTTTATTTAAATAAACTATGTATATTATGATTATATAATAATAAAAAAATTGATAATTTGAATAAAATATTATAAATAAAATAATTAGTAATTGATAGGTAATAATATAAATTAATTGATAATAATTTAAAAAGCTATTTTATAATAAGATAAATTTTCAACTATATTTTGTGATTTTATTTAAATTTTAAATTATCAAATTTTAGAAATTTAATTTTAAAAAATTAAAATATTTTTAATAATAATAATAATAATAATATAAAATTATGTTTAATTTTTTGTATTTTTCAAAAAAGAATTATTTTTTGGAAAATAATGAAAAATGTCATTTTAAAAGATAACATGATTTTATGAAATTTTTAGTATATAAGTTAGAATGGGAAATTAATTTATCTTTTGTTTAAAATATCTGTATTCTATAATTTAATTTATAATTTTAAAAAGAGTTTATTAATTTTCAAGCCCATATTTGATATTTTAGAACAAAAGTAATATTTTATCAAAAATTATTTATTATATATTATTCCATTTTATTTAAAAATTAATTTATATTAATTTTATATATATAATAAAATAAAATGGGATTAAAATATATAATAAACGAGCCTGAATTATCTTATAAGTACCACTTTATTTGTGGAATAATTATTAAGTAACCATAGTTAAAAACTACTAACCAAGGTAAAATCTAAAAGGGTAAAATTGATAATTTATGGGGTAAAGGGATTGAAACAAGATAAAATCATCTATAGAATTTAGTTTACGAGGTGAATGTTTACCTTATACCTTCCCCACTAAATTATCTCTCATTTTCTACTACATGACATGTTTAAAATGTGCTCCATTTAATTAAGAGAAAATATTATAAAAAATTCCATTCTCACCACTTATAAAATGGGTCACTCACCACCCCTTGAATTCACTCCTAAAAATTATATTTAATTCTAAAAATATAACAATAATACATAACCTCGAATACTAATTTAATTTATTGTGATTTTGGTCACAAAATTGTATTATATTCCATCTATTTAAATGTGAACATCTATGGAAATATCAAAGTTCTAACGCGAGTAATAATTTTTTACTTGACTTTTTTTCATATAAAAATAAATTTTTTCAAATAAAAATTTAATGAAATAAGTATAGATCATATAATAAATTTAATTATTCTGTGTAAATAATCAATAAAATCCTTTTTTTCCTTTTAAATTAGGAAAAAAAACCACAATTTGTGCGTTGTGAATATGGCTGCCTCTATGATACCATATGTTTTGTTTTGCTTCACCACCTTACATGGATAGTCTAAAAAAGAAAATATATTAATTAATTATAATATTTATATCATTTTTCTTATTATAAAATAATAATAAATATTAATCCTTCCTCATATTAAAGGTAAAATGATACCATCGACCATGCGTACGTGTGGACTACCACCTCTGTAGAACGATTGATTTTCATTATTATTTTCATCACTTCCATGCATGGATAGTAAATATAATGGTTTCTAAGGATAAATATTATTATTTTTTATATCATTAATGTTTTGTTAAAACAAATTAGGAAACCTATAAATGATATGATAAATAAATGATTAACGTTAATTAAATCTTTAACATGAGTGAACTAAGAGGAAAATGATCCATTATTTATAAGTAATGACTTTATATAAATTATATTATTTTTATAATTATTTAAAATTTTCATATATTACACTAATAATCTCCAAATAAGATCATTATGTATCTGGTATAACGATATTACAAATTCCAAACCACATAATCACATATTAATCATGGTAGGTTTATGTTTGGGTCAATTTAACCTCCTACATAATTAATACTACGGATTTATATAATTGATGAATATGAAAAATTATTTACTAATATGATATATATAATAAAATTATGCATTGTTTTTTAGTAATTCCATATGAATATTTAACTGATTAATTATGAAATCACCCTTCATACTTTTAGAAACACAGAGACATGCTCGTCACTAATTTCAGAATGATAGATCATAACCAAACTACCATGAAATTAAATTAAATATTTTAAAAATAACATGGAAAATATGTTCTAGTAAATTTAATTATTTTGGTATGGTGAATTTTTTTACAAGAATCAATACCTATTCTATTTTTCTAAAACTGTTTTAAAGTGATAAAGATTACTTACACTAGGTATTGAAAATAAGTAAAAAATTACTAATATATATGTATAAAATTATTTTAAATACGAAGTATAATTAGTTATAATTAGGAATATTTTTATTTGGTTTTTATTTAATTATCTATATTTAATCATTCATGATGTTTGGTGAATGTGAAGAGTGAATTAGGATCTATGTAAGGGTTTTCATCTTAAATTTTTTTCATTGAAACATGTTTTATATTATGAACATAATTTAATTTATTTGGTGTATATACTACCAATATGATATATCATACATTGAATTATCTTTTAATAATGGTATTTAATTTTAAATTACAATCCCTCTATTTCAAGTGGGTTTATTAAAATTTTAATTATTCCATAAGGTTTTTCTTGATCTGAATTTTGACTCTTGGTGACGTGTTAAATTTTATGATCGCTGGTTTAATTGTACGGTTTTTTATTTATTTACTATAAAATGAATCATATATACATTAATTACTTATAATTCATGTGATAAAATAATCCAACTCACATTATTTTCATTAAATGTCTTGAATGAAGTGATACCCACATAGTACGAGGTTTTTATAACTCAATTTTCATTTATTTAGTTTGTTAATAAATTTTGGTTATATTATACCCTTTGGTTGTATTATATAAAATTACATCATTATTTAAATTTAAACCACTTAAAACCCTTTTTATATTAATTATGATTCATAGAGTATCATTCCTATAAGGAATATTGATAACTCAAATGTCCTTTATTTGAGTTATAAAGATAAATCATGAATTTTTCTTCTCCATTCTCAGGTTATACCATCTTAATATTTTATTATATGGTATTTTATAATCTTATTTGATAAAATTATGTTCTAATGAAATGTAATGTTTTGTTTCAATTCTTAAAAATTTTATTTCTAAACAATTTTTTTAATATAATAAAAGAGTTTTTTCATTTAATTTCATGCGTTTTGTCACTATATATTAATTTCTACATGCTAAACATTATATATTTTAAGGATCCATTATATCATATTATTATTAAAAATAAATACTTTCAATACCTTTAATGTCGCCTTTTAAACATCTAACATTAAAAGAGACATGAAAATGTGTATTTAATGTCAATGTTAAATATGTTTTCTAAAATCAATTTTAGGTCTCCACTTATATTTACATTAAAATTTTAAAAATTATTTACCCTAATGGGTGTTAGGTTTCTTTTTATACATGTTTGTGATATGGGGGATTCAACTCATGGTTTGTAACACCACGATTTTTTATGAAATAATTTTTTTAGAATAAGTTAAATTTCATTAATTTATTGTGTTATATAAAACACAAATTCAATATTGTGTTACTGGAAACCCAAGGTTATCTTTCATAACATGCAACACTCAGTTAGCCTGTGTAACATTTGACATTAATTTTTAACAAAACCACGATATATTATTAATATTTTTCAAACATGACCACTATATCCTAGCCATTAGACTTAAACAATGAATAGAAATAACCAATATTAAAATATTAATTATAATAAATTCACACAACGAAACATATTGATAATAAAATATAATTTTTTTGGTGAAGTCTTTATATGTTGGAAAATACTATTTTCTAAAAGAAATGAAATTTAGTTATTTTTTAAAAAATAATAGAATTAAATATTTACACCGTTATAAAATTAATTCAATAAAATAATCATTAATATTTAATTCATAATATAAAAAATATGTTAGTGTGAATTTACCATATTTTTCTGAAAAGTTTCATTTTTAATGACTAGTAAAAAATACTATGTTAGATAATGAAATGGATTTATATTTTATATAACTATAATGTGAAAATCTTATTTTTAAATTTTAATTTTTTAAATTATACATATAGTAATCCAGTTTAGCTTACATTAATAAATTTTTGAATAAAATTAATTATAAAAACATTGTAAAATTTTGATCATTTTGGCATAAAAAACATGCCTTCTCGCCATGTCTGTGGGATTATTTTTAAATTAATTTTTTCAAATTAATTGAATTTAATTTATAAAAATGGATTAATGATTTGGAATAATAATAATTTAAAATTACTAATAAGGCAAACTTAATATTTGACCAAACTTGAATAGTGAATATAGTAAAAAATTATTACCATGGTTAAGGTAAAAATGGGTTTAACAGGGGTTAATCTTAAAATATAAGTGTAAAATTTACCTATAAACTTGTATAAAGATCATTTTAATGAAATATTTTAACTTTTAAACATAGTAGGTTCTATAATAGTCAACTTTGGCCCCTTGTGACGTTTGAAAAAAGTGGAAAAAATTATTTCTTTCAAAAATTTACAAGCTTTCCATTGACCTCACTTATAAAAGGCCAACCACTCTCCTTTATTCATCACACCTTCAATCCTCATTGGATAAGAAAATACCAACCTAAATCACTCCCCAAATTCCCTCTTTTCATCATAGAAGTCTTATTTTGGATATAAAGCTGACCAAGGATGTCTTCTAGTGCAAACATAAAAAGGATACTCGAATAAGAGGTAACATTCATCAATGAGTGTTTTTTATTTATGACTAAAACCCTTTAAATTATTATTATATAATTATTATATAATAAAATAATTATATTACTTATATTGAGATATTTTTATTCAAATTTTATGACCTAAAACCACACATAATCCCTTCTAATGTGTTAAAAATTCATAGTTTGTGTGTACGGTGGACTGCCGCCTTGCAAACCAATGTCATTCGGTTTTTCCATTAACACCGCTAAATATTGAGAAATAATGATGTAAATACTATTTATATATTATATTTATTACATTAATGATATTATTTTTCTTCTTTAATTTAAATATAACATATACCTTCATGCTTTCCATTTTGTGGGAATATAATAACAACGTTCGTGTGTACAACGGACTATCGCCTCATGAAGCGATGTGATTCATTCACAATTTACCTGGAATTTATTAAGGATGGGTTTAATTATAATTTGTTATATATATGAAATAAAAATAATTCTTTAATTGTAAAATATCAATAAATTTAAATTCATTGAAACTAACAAGAAAATGAAAAACAATGCTCATGCGAACATATGACCCACAATCTCCATGAAAGGTGTATTTCATTTTATATCATTAAATTTTATTGATTAATATAAATACATATATAATGAATATATATCATATTTATATCATGTTTTACATTCTTGAGATGATAAAATCAGGATCGAATAAGGAATACCATGAATTAAAAGTCAAAACATATAAAACAATCCAAAGCTGTTAGTAGCTGAAACATAACTTTAAAATTGAATTATTAATAAATAAGTAATATAATGTAATAATAATATCATATATGATATGATATATATGAAATTTTTTCTTTTATATATGTAAAATAAAAATATACTTATCATACAATAATTTTGAATGAGTATGAAGGAATTCAAGATTTTAGGTAAGGGGATTTTAATTATCACATTTATTTCTAAGATACCTATTCCATATTCAGCACCGGTTTATTTTGATTGGTGTATATAATTCCCTATGAAGTTATATAACATTAATCTACCTCATTTCATGATAATTAATTTTTAAATATATTTTATTCATTCATGAGGATTATGATTCAATTTTTACTCAAGCATTAATGGTTTTTGTCTCAATTTCTTTTCTTTGAGATATGCATTTTATTATGCACCTATTTTATTTCATGAGGTGTTTTATACAACCCCATTTAACTTTAATGTCATGAATTTATTCCTCCTCATGATATATTAGGTTTTATTTTATGTTTGTCCTTCATTGGGATTATGATTCAAAGTTACCAAAGTTTTAATGATTTTATATTACAATCTCATCGTTTATCGGGATTTCTTATGATCATATCACCAATGAGGAATTATAATGATCTATATCTAAATAATTCTCATGATTTTTATTCTATTATTGTTATTAATTATTTCATCAAGTTTTGGTTCCATTTCTCAACTCTTTATTACTCAAAATTATATTAATTTTTTTTAAGATGGTCTAAATTAATTTCTCTATATGGTCTAAAATCAACATCATTTCAGAAAAATATTTTTTAAAAATAGTATATAAAATATTTTACTAATCTGTTATGATTTTTAAAATTAAATTTTACCCATGTTTTAATTTTTTATTTTTATGAAATTAATCTTTATTTCATTTTCTAGAATAATGCTTTTTCGGATTTTAAAAAAAAATGTTAAAGGAATATTTATATTAACATGTAAGGAATAGACATAATTTTATGACCTCCTGGATAATCATTATATTGTAAATTAATTTAAATTTTTTCAATGCTATCTTTAGTGAGAAATTTTTTAAAAAGGTTTTATTTCTCAAAAAAGTGTTTTTCAAAGTGGAAACGATATTTTCCTCAAGAAACGATTTATATGATCTTTCAAAATTAATTTCCATCTGAGATGACATCTGATGGTGTTACCTGTACCTTACTGGGGATATGATCCAAGGATACCATTCATTTTCTTCTTATGATTTGTTTATGTTTTGATTACAAGATGTTTATTAAACCAATTTCTCTTTCATTGGTTATACCATGAGAAAATTCTTATTACAACCACTTCTTTTCGCAAGAAATTATGTGATGAAATTATTATGAAACCCATATTTTTTCTATATGATATTATATGATTGAATTTTTATCATACCCATTTCATTTCATTGGTTACTATATGATAAATATTTATGATATTTTCAAACACATAAATATAGTTTTCATTATGAGATGGGTGGGACCAATATCTCTGTCAAATACATTGGGTAATGATTTATATCTCATGAGATAGAAATGGTTAAAATGTGGAGGGAAATCAGTATAGTATGATAGGTATTGAGTAGGGGTTAAACCCAGTTTAATGAGATAGGGATGGAGTGAAGAGTGAACATGGTATAGTAAAATAATTTTTCTGCTGTAATTCCAATAATATTGAGCATTGAAAAATATGGAAATAATTTTCTATGATTATGTGTATTCCAAAAATCCTTGTATTATGCCAATGTTATGCTCTCATGGCTCATGTTATTTGATTCTGTGATGACTCATGTATTATGATATACCAATATTTATTCCACGAATTTTGATTATTATCATTGATATGAAGTGTATGGTTTTAAAATGTGATTATCATGTTCTTAAACTCTTACATTCATGTTATACATTTATATCTCCATTGTATCCCATTAATGAGCTTCTGATATCACCCTTCCTTATGTTTCCTTTATACATGTTGTGAATATAGGTATTACGTTCAATATCTCTAAAAATGGTTCTAGTTATGAATATCTTAGTGGGATATTATTTAGTATACATATGGACCTATTTTTACCTTCCCATGTTTCTAAATGAAATAAACTATTATGATACTTAGGAATGTGTCTGTGTAATGTAATAAATATTCATCAAAATGATGTAATATATAAGTATGATAATCCACGTTCACTATAGTTTGTTTCAAATGATATTTTTAGATAATCTTTATAAAATAAAATGATAAAACCTTAGTTATATACCTAAGGACATTTCATAGGATAATCCATTGGAGGAGTCAAATTTTAGGAAAATGTTATAGAATTTTGGTAATGGATAGAGAAATTGGTTTCCTATAAACACAACCATTCCCTGATGCTAAAAGTAGATATATCTATGGAACATATGTATCTAGGGGTGACAACCCCAAAAACATTTTATTTAGATATAATTTATTGGGAATTGGTGCTTGATATCGATCCTTGATGCACACCTAGTTTGAAACTATCGGGGAATATTCTTTTGAAATCCCCAAACTCTTCACGAACAATCATGAATGAGTGAATTCTAAATGTTTGGGAAGAAGCATGGAGAAAAGTTTAATAATGTTACTAAAATATTTTAAGTGTGGAAGAGATGGTCATCAAGCAACCAATTACCAAAGTGATGGGAAGAGGTTAGATAATAATGTGTATAGAGTCAAAGATGTACAAAATTCACTCCATGTACTTCAGTGCTTCAGGTGTAAGGATAATGGGAATTATACTAACTAGAAACCAAACCCAATGGATAATTATGGTGATCAAAACCATCAATCTCATATGCCAAGTGATAGGGGAAAACTCATTCTGTCGTTATATCTAACAAGGTGCACGATAAAGACATGATGAAAGGTACACTTACAATCAAATCTGAAGCTACTAATTCTTTGTTTAACTCCGTATCTAGCCATTATTTCATATCTAAATAATTTTCTAATGGTATCAAGATTCGACCCATAGTATTAGATGTAGAATTATCAGTGAAACCCCTATTTTTATGATGTTAATATCCTAAGTCAGTGATTCCTCTCTATTTGATGATAGTGGGAATGGTGTTCCTGCAAATATTTTCATTCCTCCTTTGTTTGAATAAGATGTAATTTTATGCATGGAATTTCATTATATACATAATTTCAACATCAATGTTTGTGGAAGGAAATTCATGATTGATATTCCAAAAAAATTATAATAATATATCAATGTGACGATTATTACGAGATTATGATGGATATACCACTAATTGTATGGGTCTTAATTCCCATGTATAAGCGGTGTTTATCTCATTTGGTTATGGAAAACCCTGAAATCGATAATATGCCTATTCTATAAGAATTTTTTGATATATGTCTGGAATAATTTTCAAGTCTTACAAGAAAATGTGAAATTGAGTATTCAATAGTAATAATACTCGGTTCCACACCAATTTCAAATACTCCCTATAGAATGGCCTCAATTTAGTAGTAAGAAATAAAGAATAAAATTTTGGAAAAACATGAAAGTTGATTCATTTAGCCAAGTGTGTCACCTTAGTGTGAACCTATTCTCTTTGATAAAATGAATTATGTATCAATGTCACTCTATGTTGATTATTGAGAGTTGAACAAAACCACACTCAAGAAAAAGTATCCTCTTCCCCATTTTGATGAATTTTTGATAAGTTATATAGAGATAAATACATTTCCACAAATGAACTACATTATGGATATCATAAATTATTTTTCAAGAATGAGGATATACCTAAAATGAAATTTTTCACAATTTATAGACACTGTGAATATATAGTGGAACCTTCCGGTTTTTCTAATGACCCTGTTATCATCATAGATTTAATGAATAGAGTTTATAGATTTTACCTTGATCTGTTTGTGGTAGTATTTGTAGATGATATTATTATCTATTCAAAAATATTTGAAGAGAATGAAGACCACATGATAATTTTAATAAAGACCTTATGGTAGGAGAAACAATATGAAAAATTTATGTAGTGTTGATTTTTGCTACAAAGGGTTTCACTTTTGTGTCATATAATCTCAAGAGAGGGTACATCAGTAGTTCTAGTAATGGAGTCCATGGGATGTTGGCCTAGACTAGCTACGATGACATATATTTGTAATGTTCTTGTTTAGAGGAAAATTATCAATGATTTTATGTATAATTTCTCATTACTATCTTATCCTCTACCATGTTAAATCGAAAGGAATCCATGTTAATATATATAGATTAAAGTGAGGAAATTTTCAAGGTACTAATAAGTAGATTATTTAGTACACTAGTACTTACATGACCCTATAGTGGAGAAGGGTCTGTAATCTATATTGATGCGTCCATGAAGGGATTGAGTTTTCTTCTTATGTGTAATGATATAGTTATAACTTATGTTTCATGACGATTGGGGATTCCTGATAAAAATTACCCAACAAATGATTTAGAGTTAGATGTGGTAATTTTGACAATAAATATATAGAGGAATTATATTTGTAGAGAAAACTGTGATATATATAATGATCATTGAAATATTAAGTATATATCAACACAAGATATAAATATGAACTAAATAATATAGTTATAGATGAATTTGTATTTTGACTTATCAACACATTGGCACAATGGGAAAGAGATTATGGTGGATGATGCTTTAGTTGAAAGGATCACCATAGATTAAAATGATGAGGATAAAAAATGATCCAACATTTCTAGATTTGGAATATATTGATCTTGAAATATAGAAAGAATGTCAAAATTTTTTTCTTTCACAATTTAATATTCAACCATCTATCCAGGAGTTTATTAAAGAGGATCATAAGGAATATGTATAGTGGAAAATGATTGTTATAAATGTTCATGTGTTTAACCTTGATCATAATGGAATGATGATTTAAAAAAACATGTTTGTGTTCGATACATACTATATTTGAAGAGAGAGTTATTATAAAAAGATCATAAGTCTTGAATATATATTAATCTAGGAAGTATAATGACGTATAGATATTGGAATGAATACTTATGGTGGTATATAATGAATAAAAATTTCAAAGAGTTTATATCTCATTTCTTGGTATTCTAGAAAGTTGGGGATGAAAGATAAATGTCTAAGGGGATGTTGCATCCATTATCCACTCTAGAATGAAAATGGGAAAACATCGCCATATATTTTTCCATTGGAATCCCCAAAACCTCTAAAGGGAATAATTTTATTTGGGTTGTAGTTGATCAACTTACTAAGTCAGAACACTTCATTACCATGTGAGAATACATATCTATGGAACATCATTCTAGGACATACATTAAGGAAGTGTTAAGGTTCCATGGAGTAAAACATTACATTGTATCTGTTTGGGATATGACCTTCATATTAAAGTTATAAGGAAGTATTTAGAAAAATATTGATATAGACTTGATTTTTAGCACTACATATAATCCCCATACATATGATTAGTCTGAAGGAACAATATAAAACCTGGAGGATATGTTGAGATATTATTCATTTGATTTTAAATGAGGTTTGGAAAAACACATTTTTATAGTTATGTTTTCTTAAAATAATATATTTCACTCAATAATTTAGATGTCTCTTTATGAATCCCTCTATAAAAATAAATTAACATATACCATGCGCTAAAATGAATTTTGAAAATAAATCTATTGGGACATGAGACAGCTGAAGAAATGGTAGATAATTTTAGGGATCTTCAGTAGCACATCAAGAAAGATGAGATTCAAAAGAAAAGTTATGCTGATTATTACTAAAATGATATAGAAATCAAAATTTAGGACAAGATGTTTTTGAGAAATATCAATGGAATAAGGTTATGGGAGTTTGGAATAAAGGGAAACTAATCCGTAGGTATATTGGTCCCTTTGAAATTATTGATCATATCAGTATGGTATCGTATAAATGGGAACACCCATCAAACCTCTCTCAAGTCCATGATATTTTCCATGTATCTGTCCTGAGGATGTAAATACCTGAACCTTATCATGTACAGAACACGAAGTTCATACCTCTAGAGAAATATCATTATTATTAGTGACAACCAGTGGAGATTCTGGATCATATAGTGAAATTTCTAAGATATAATACTACTCACATGGTCAAATAATTTTGGAGAAATCATAATTTTAGGAAGCTACATTGGATCTTAAGGATATGATAAATCATAAGCATCCTCAATTTTTAGTATTAGAATGATGAATTTTGATGGCGAAATTCATTTTAAGTGGGTAAAATACAACACCCCATGTTTTTATTAATTAAATTTTATTGATAATAAATTAAATTTATTTGATGGATTGTGTTAAATGAAACACCAAGTCAATATTACGTTACCCAGACCCCTAGGTTATATTTCACTACATGCAATACTCTATTATCTTGCATGACATAGGACACTGAGTTTTATCCAAACCACAAAATATTATTAATATTATTAAAACATGACCATTATAACCTAGCCTATATAATTATAAATATTAATAGTAATATCTAATGTTTATAAATTAATTATAATGGTTTTACATCAAGGAATAATATTTATAATAAAATACATATTTTTTGGTAATGTGTTTATATGTTTAAAAATACCATTTTTTCAAAGAAATGATTTTTACTTCCTTTGTGAAAAATAATAAAATATAATCTTGAAACCTTTTTAAATTGAATTTTATTAAATAAAAATAATTTTTTAATTCATAATTTCAAAAATATTGTAGGGTTAACTTTTAGGTTTCTTTTTTGAAATATTTCATTTTTAATGAATATCCAAAATACCAATTTTTAATTGAAAACTACCCTTTTGATTAATTTATTTATATTGTAAAATTACATTTTAATTTAGTTTTAAATTTTAATTAGTTCAAATATAAAGATATTAATATAATTTATTTCATTAGAATAAATTTCAAATTGAATCTGTATATAAAAACATTGTAAACCTTTTATCATTTTTTCTTTAAAAACTCACTTTCTCTCCACCTATGCTAGATTAATTTTAAATTATTGTTTCCACTTATGTGAATAAAATTTGAATAGTTGGATTCCATATTATTATTCATCATAATTTATTATGTCTAATAAGGCCAACATAAATTTTGACCCAAATTAACAATGAATGTAGAAAAGTTTTTACCACGATTAAGGTAAAAGCAAGTGTACTGTGGGGTTAAACTAAAATGATACGGTTAAAAGTAAACTATAAAATTTAGAAAAAATATTTGATGGACATATTTCGACCATTAAAAATATTAGTTTCTATAATTTTCAATTTTGGACCCTTGTGATATATGAAAACATGGGTAAAATTTTCCCTTTTAAAAATTTTCTTGTTTTCGAATCATCTCACTTATAAATGGACATCAACATTCATATATTACTCACACCTTAAAAACAATTTATTTCAGCCAAAACATTCCCAAATAATATCCCAAAATACCTCCACATAACAAATAAGCCTTATTTTAGTTATAAATCATACTAAGGATGGATTTTGGTGTAAACCTAAGTAGGATAATCGAAGAAGAGGTAACGTTCATCAATGAACATTTTAGTTTTATTTATCACTCAAACCCCATTAAATTATTTTTATATCATTATTATATAATAACCTAAAAATAATACATATATTGATATGTTTTTTTGTTAAGGGTATGACCTACAAAAAAACACACCTCCATCAAATGGGTTATTAAATCATCGTTCATGTGTATGGAAGACTACTGCCTCGCAAACCGATGTCGTTTGTTTTTCCATTACCACATATCATAGATGTAAATAATTAACAAAATAATATTTATATATTATATATATTATATTTATGATATTATTATTCTTTTAGGATTTTTATATCACAGATAACTCTATTTATTCTAAACTGTGGGAATAATATACCATCGTTCGTGGGTAGGATAGACGACCACCTCGCGAAGCGATTTGATTCGTTCATGCATTACATGGAATTTACTAAGGATGATTTATATAAAAAATGTGATATATATGAATAAAACAAATATTATGTAATTATAATATATCATTAATTTCATTTATTTCAATCCTACATGAAAATTAAAAACATCATTCATGTGTATGTATGACCAATCATCTCCATGAACGGTGCACTTCATTTCATATCTCAAAATTTTATTGATTAATAAAAATAAATATATACTAAACATATATGATACATATATCATGGTTTAGATTTTGGTATTGTTAAAATAATTATATAAGTATAAGGACCATGAATAACAAGTCAAAACATATACAAAAAACAATATAGTTATTTCTCAAAACCTAACATTAACATTGAATTGTTAATAAATAGGAAATATATATTCATAAGAAAATAACTAATAATATTATATATATTAATATTGTTCTATGATATATTTATTATAATCATATATTTATTATAAATAATGTTTTAATGAGTATAAATAAAGTCAAGACTTATGGTAATGGGGTTTCAAGTCTCACATTTATTTATGAGAGACTTATTCCATATTCACTAGTCATTTATTTTGTGTGATTTATATATTATCATATAAAATGATATATAATTAATATAAATCATTCCATGATAATTAATGTCTCTATTTCTGTTATTCATTGATGGGGATTGTGGTTAAATTTTAATCAAGTAGTAAGTGAATTTTTTATCTCTATTTTCCTTCTTTGAGATGTATGTTATGTTATGAACCTATATTCATTTTGAAGGTGTATATATAGACTCATTGAAATGGAATATTATCAATTTATTCCTCCTCGTGATATTTTATATTTCATTTTATATTCCCCATTTATGGGGTTTTTGATTCAAGGTTACAAATCTTATAAAGATTTTATATTATAAACTCATGGTTTTTTGGGGTTATTTATAACCTAGTATCCAATGTTGAAATATCATGATCTACCAATAAATAATTCTCATTAATTTTCTTTTCCTATGGTTATTCATTATATCTCCATGTAGTAGAACCATTTTCCACTATTTCTTACAAAACATTACTAAGAAATTGATTGTATAATAATATGACATTATTTATATCTTCGGGATAAAATTGGTTTCTTTCAAAACAACATTTTATAATAATTTTTAAATTTTTTTATTACTCACTTATGATTTTTAAATGAAAATTTTAGTCATGTTTTAATTTTTTAAATTTTTTTTGAATGAAATCTTCATGTCATATTTGAAAATATTACCAGTATAAATTTTACTGAAAATGTAAAAAGAATACTCATTTCAAAATATACAACATAGAAAATAGGTTCTATTTTCATTATAATTAATTTATTAAAAACATAATTTATAATTTTTAAAATTTATTTTTAATGAAAAATGTTATCAAAATGATTTTTTTTAATTTTTTTCTCAAATTAGAAATGATATTTCCTCAATAAATGTTTCAAATGATATTTCAAAATTATTTTCCATATAATATAAAATTTGTTGCTATTTATAATGAATTAATGGGGATATTATCCAAGGATACCAATAATATTATTTCATTGAATTGTTTATGTTTACATCGCATGACTTTTATGAAACATGTTTCTCTTCCCCAAAGTTATACCATGCCAAAATTCTTATGAAACCGGATTCTTTTCATGGGATATTCTAGGATGGAATGATTATGAAACATATCTCTTTTCCAAAGGTTATTAAATGATGAAATGTTTACGATACCTATTTTATTTCATTATTAATGATATTATTAATTTTTATGATCTTTTGGAACACATAACTATGGATTCAATTATGAGATGGGTGGGACCTATATCTCCTTCCAATGCATTGGGTAATGATTCATATCTCTTGAGATAAGCGTGGATGGAACGTGGAGTGAATTTTCTAAATTAAGAAATAACCATAGTTGGTATTGAACCTCGTTAAGTAAGATAGGTATGAAATGTGGAGTGAAGCCGATATAGTAATGGACTTTGGCTGCGATGATGGCCTTCACAACCAGAGTTAACCAATATGTAAATGATTTTATATTTTTATTTGTATGATAAGAAACCATGTATTATACCTATTTTATTCTATCATAGCGCGTTTTCTTTAATTACATGATTATTCAAGTATTATGATCTGCCAATATTTATTCCATGACTCAGGATTATGATCTCTTATATGCAGGGTATCGTTTTCAAATGTTATAATCATATTCCTATACCTTTATGTTCCTGTTCTTCTTGCATATCTCCATTATTTAACATTACCATGAAAATAACCTCACTCATTCTTATATTACCTTTCAATAGGTTATGAATATAAGTATTCCATATTAAATTTCAATGAAGGGTTTCAGTTAAGAAGATATGAGTGGGAGATGATGTAGCTTACTGATGGACTAGTTATTATGTATCCATGTTTTGAAAGGCAGTAAAATGTTATGGTCATTAGGCATGTCTTTTTTTATTATAATAATTTTTTATAAAAATGATGTAATATCTGTGTATGATAAGTTGGGGTTTCTATATTGTATCAAATAATTTGATTATTGATCCTGTATTTTGTGATAGAATTCAATGCATTCTTTTTGCCAGGTTTTTTTCATTTATGTCAACACCCTTCTTTATTTTCATTAATTCATTGATGATATGTTATTTTTCTACACTCCACATTATTTTTATAGATGGGATATGATCATGTTATTCTATCATTGAATTAATTATTGACTTTTTATCCTATATTATGTGAACATGCTATTATAATAATTCAGATTTGTGGATGTTCACCTAGAAATAATTTTAATTTCTTGATATATGGGAAATATTACAGTTCCTTATATTTCTATTCTATAACATAGGATTGTTATAAAAGTGACTATATATTTATTGAACATCATCCTTTTATCATTGGTTTATGATAATGATATCATTTTTATTGAAATTGGGAAAATTATTTATATTATTGATTATTATTTACTGCTAATGTATAAGATATTTATGTATTAACATTTTGTATCACTCATTATATGTATAACCATGTTTTTATTCAATATGTTATTCCCTATTGAATTGTATGAAATGTATTATTGACCCTTATGGTGACTTAACTTCACATAATTAGGAGATTGGTGGGCCCTAAAATTAAATAGCACATCGATGCATCAACATGTCTCATGAGAGAAAATATGATGAGTTTTGGTGTATGCCTCTTCCCATAACATGATAGTGTCTTGTAAAAGGAATTAAAAACTAGGTTTTATGTATGAAATTATGAATTCCATAAGTATTAAATCCATTTTATTTATATCCATGTTTTTAATTATTTTATGGATATAACATGCTCTCAGTTTCAAGTTGAATATGGATTCTTATTATTTACTTATTCATTCCCTAATATTTATGTCTTTTTATTTCATGATTTCTTTATATATATGTTTTCAATTTCTTAGAATTTTATATCACCCTTATTATATTTCAATTTAGATAGGTTATAAAGAAGAGTATTACACATGACCTGTTTATAAGGAAATCATGTGTGGAAGAATTTGTGGGATATGTTTAATATAATTTTAGATTATATAGATTCTTATATATCAAAAAATATCCTCTGGATAAATATAACATGGGATTTATTAGTTTATTATTTTTTCAAATTTTCTAAATCTCCATAACTTATGAATATCCTTCAGATGTTATTGAATCAATATTTTTTTGTTTAACTTTTAAATAATAATGGTTATAACAAGGATTTTATAATTCGTGTCAAAGAAATTATATAATGTAAGTGATTATGGAATTGGATATAGGAGCATGGGACTAGGGAATAACAATAAATATGAAAGTAAAGGATTATATAACTTAATATATTGTTATTTTTTTTGAGGATAATTTAGGGTTTGATAATTTATGACTGATCATAATTTCAAGGGTAAAGAAAACCCTTTATGTTAGTTAAAGTAATATTGAATATTTTGAGGATTCAGATAGTAGAAAGTAATTACAAATCCTATGAATATGTATAAGAATAAAACATTGTCCTAATGATTTGGTAATGTCCGGAGTAATTGTTTTCCTAAAAATTACATCCATTTCTATATAGTACATGGGAATGCGGATTTGGAAAATATGTACCTCAGTGTAATAACCCTGAAAAGTAGGTATCAGATATTAAATCAAGCATCACCTGGTGAATGAAAAATACACCTAACATCACACCAAGTTTGGCACTACAAGATGATATATTTTGGTTCCTCACAATCTCCATTTAAATTATTATGAAGGATTTGTTTCACAATTAATATAAGGGGTTATATTAAGAAGTACACGATAATCAATCTAAAAGAAAATTAGATTTAAGTAGAAGTATATAATGATGGAATGATGTTTTCAATAGAGAATAAATATTATGATTGAGTTTTCATATTCATATTATAATTTACAATTATTTATTAAATAACCATTTCTGGTTTTAGTTTTTGGTTGAAACATGATCATAAAAATGAATTTGAGAAATATATGTTTCAGAATACCACTATGTCTTATCACTATATGAGGGAACATACATAAATGGTTGAGAACCATATTATTTTACTATTATAATAGAAAATTTGAGTTTCTTGGTCTTACATAAGGTAGTGTGGTTGATATCTAAATTGAATTATAAATGTTCATACATATCACTATTTTCATTTTTGATTGATATTTATTAATTATATTCTAGTATATTCTAAAATAAATGACTATTATGTGAGACATATAAGGATTATCATTATATAGTTAATCCTTTATGGTTTGGAAAAATATTTTAAAGAGTATTAATGAACATTAAAATTGATGTTATGATAATTTTATTTGTTTGGGGATAACTATTGTAGAACCCATGATTGAGGAAAGAAAAACTCTTAGGTTTAACAGATGATTTATGTTTAGCTAATAAAGGGTTGATTGAATTTGATAAAACTGAGATATAAGTTGTAGATAGCAGTGTAATTTATTATTAATTTTAAAAAATTAATCAAGGATATTCATTGTGATATTATTATAATATTTAGTATTATGACATATATATATAAGCGTGGGAAATTATGAACTAGTTATTGATGATAAGAGTAAATTTTTGAGGAATGTATGATATTGTTGTGGAATAATGTATTTGACATTCAAAGGGGTTGGGAAAGATATGAAATTGAGAATATTGGATTAGGTTATATACATACCCTAATTTATGATTGTATGAATGATTATTGTTTGAATAAAGATGAGTAACTTGATATAACCTTAGACACTAAGGTATATTCCATATTAGTGGCCACATCCTAAATGATGAATATGTAAAGAATAACCTCAACAACATTCATCATTGAGAAATAATTAAAATTTCTAATACACAATTTATTTAATGGGTGTATGTAACACCCCATGATTTTAATATTTTCTTACTTCCTAATATCTTAATGGGTTTCATAGCATGCTCTACACACAACAATGAACTTCAACAAAACCAAGATATATTAAGATAAAATATAAATATTAAGAATTACCATTAAAACCTTGACATTGAATTAGTGTGAATGAATAGAAGTATGCTATTTATAAAATACATATATAAATAAAATAATGTTTACTTTTAATATGAAGCATATTCATTTTATGTAGCTAAAAATTATACTAAATTAATTTTATGATTAAAAATATATTTTCATAAAAATGGTGTTCTGTTTTAAGAGACTAAGTATATTATGATTTTATAATAATAAGATATATTTATATTTTGAATAACATATTACCAATAAATTAATTATAAATTTATTGGAAATAAAAACAATGAAATATCAACAACTTTAAAATATATGATTTTATTTAAATATTAAATTAGCAAATTTTATAAATATAATTTATGAAAATGAAAATTTTTATTTTTATCAATCATAATAAAATAAAATTATGGTGAATTATTTTTGGATTTCTAAAAATAATTAATTTTAGGTGAACAGTGAAATATATCATTTTAAAAAATAAAATTATTTTGGGACACTATGAGTATATACGTAAGAATTGGATATTAATTAAAAATTTTAAAGAAAAAAAAATATTTTACATGTTTCTTTATAATTTTCAAAATGTTTTCTTGATTTAAAAACCAATATATGATGTTTCTGAACATAATTAATATTTTCTAAACTATTGTGTTTAATACAATATACATTTTTATTTTTAAAGTAATATTTATTACATATATAAATTGAATCAAAATAAATTTATTTAAAATTTAGATTTTCTTGGTCAATAGTATATAATAAGGACCAATTTATTTTATGTATAAATATTATTTTACCTTAGGTAAAATGTAGTCAACATAGTGAATGAAAAAATAGAAAAAGAAATAATTCTTGTGGTAAAGGTCTTTAACCATTATACAAATATGTCACGAATTGAGTGTATGAGCCATTTCATTCCATTATCTCTTCCCCAGTGAATTATTTATCGGTTTTGGAGAAACCATGTGAAATTCTAGTACCAAATTACTCATGAGTAAACTTATTGGTGGCCATAAGGTCTCAGACACAAATCCCTTCATGCCATAGGCTATTTACTATCAGTGAGGGTGTATTGGTGATATGGTGGGGAGACTATACCATCTTGATCAGTAATAAAAACAACATAAGTATACGTGAACCAAAAAAAAGTTGAAGATATAAAAAAATGACAACCTGATAAAATCCAATAAACTAACCATGAAATAATAAAGCTGATATATACACTCAAGGTACTAAAGTATAAAAATCGTAATACATTCATCATGGATTCATGAAATAAAATAATAATTAAAAGGCTAAACTCTAGTGGAAGCCTGAGTATGTTCTTGGCCCAAATCTCCCATTCTAGGTCCAAGAATCAATTAAGAAATTGTATACATAAATCAAATAAGAACCTAACCCACATCTACGTGTTTTTTCAGGTACCAAACAGAATCCCAAATATGGTATGAGTAAAAATAAGTAAGCCACATCAGATATTATCAAATAAAATTTCAGTCTGTGAATATAATGTGTAAGATATTGTTGGTGTAATCAATGTAAAGTGTAAATATAAACATAATATCTATCAAAATTGGGATTCTTATATGGTTTTTGGATGACCATCCATGCTTTGTATTAATCCAAATTATTGAAACATATATAATAATGGTCTCATATTTTATAATAAGGTGAGTCATTCCAAGCATCCAAACTAGGGATATAGAGTGGAATGTATAAAAACATCAGTCAGCTATGTGGAGATCCATGTCTAACATCATAAAATATGGGTGCTTTGATCATCATGTCTAACAACTTACCAATAAACTATGAGGAGCACCATGTATGATATCCTAAACCAAAGGGGTATGTAGTTTCATGTTCATTGATTTCAAATAAAATATGAGAAGCACCGTGTCCAACATCACAAAACAATTTCAGAAGCACCAATATCCATTGTCCAGTAATAATAAACAAGCCAATCATTTAATATTTTATCATAATCCAAGAGAAAAATACATCTATATTTATGGTTAAACCGTTCCTTTAATCATTTCATTCTAACAAAATATCAGAGTATAATTTAATATCTACTCAAGGGGGCCAAGTGTAATTTTCATACCATTAAAATTTCATTTAATTCACCTATCCATTATAATTAAGCGACATGATAACCCTTCTCAAGAGGTTTTTAATTTCGTAGTCAAGATATTGGGTTGTGGGCATTTAAGAAGCACACCATAAGGTGTGTTTTAATACCAAGGAAAGAATGACAATTATTATAATTTAATTAAACCGACCTTAAGCGGTATTTTAGGTGGTGGTAGTCAACCTCTAGCTATATTAATGTTTATAAATAATATGAAGGTTTTGGTTTAAGTATTTAATTTATGGTATTTATCATTTTAGGTGAAATGCATGGAATGTTTGGCATGTGGGAAAATGATAAGAATTTATAATTTTGTTTCTATTTTAGGGAAAATAAATAGATCACCTACCATAGCATGATAGTAGACTCATCATCTCATATCAGCCACTCATTTGGGATATAATCAGAAATATCAGAGAAACTAGAAAAACATCATGAAAATAGGGATAATGAGAACCCATTGAAATAACATCCAATATGGTGATTAAAATAGAGAAAATAAGGTAGAGAAGTCGTTGAATTACCAATAGGGATCCAAAATGACTTACAATTATTGAATCTGAGATCAAAAGGAGGAGAATAATCAAGGCCTAATAGTGGTAAAGATAAGATCTCTCATATGGGGGAGTTTCTGTGAGTTTGAGGGAGGGGAAAAGGTATCTTTAAGTTTAAATAAAACATTAGAAAAATCGTAAACCCACCGTTTTTATAACCACACAATTTAGTCAAACTATTTTCAAAAACAATGGCCAACCATACATGAAACCCTTCCTATAAAAAATACCCTCACATGTCCTATGCACATGGTCAGAAAAAAAAGTGTGCACACAATGCACTTGGCACCATCCCAAGCTCCACACCCCACATGGTTTGTCACACTATTAGAACTAACTATGTTCAAACCACTCATGGTAAACCTGTAAAAAAATAAAAGTTTTTCATTGATATGTAGAAATCCTTTCATAGTTTTACTTCATGGTTAATGGTCATAATAATCATTATCCTTGGGCTAACCATATACCATATATATTTTAGAAAAATTGGGCCTCTGATCCCTGAACTGAGACTGAATGTACCTAAACCCCAATGATTTCATTAAGAACATAAATTTAAATAAAATTAATGTTTTAGACTAAAAATTAAAGGATACATACCTAAAAGAAAAATATAGGATCTTAGAATGTACCCATTATAATAATTCTCATCCAGGATCAAAATAAACTACATATCCTACCTGGATATGGAATTTTTACACAAACATCAGCATTGAAATTTCAAATACCCTACACACCTTCAAGGAACACATTAAATATATACCACATAAACTAATAATTCTTGATCAGACACTAATTATGAAAGCTAAAACATATAGAAAGTACTTGAGTTTTTTCTAATCTAAACTATGATAACATTGTCATTTTAATTCAACAACCGACCTATAGTGTTCTTTTCCACATGTTCTAGATTTTAATGGATAATTACAATCCATGATAACTCCAAAATAACACTTTAATATATAAGCACACTCATGTAATTATAACAACTCTCAAGGAATGATTCTCAATTTTCTTAACATGATCACACATGAGGACATTGCTTTCGGTACATTATTTTTCCTAAATGGTCAAATTTCAATCCACCTAGACTAGCCTAGATGTGCTAGATTTTCATTGAAAATCCCCAAATGAAAAATTAATTGCACAAATATTAGCAAAAAATAATGCAATATTTGGTCACACATAGACCATATATAATTTGTGAGATAACTCAAGTCGAACCACCTCCGACTGCCTATTCTTGAAAATGCTCAGCATCTACAACCAACACATCACCATAATCATATTCTGAAACCATTATTCCAATGAATACTGAAATTTATTTATGCATAATCAAAAAACCATGCAACCATCTTTTGGTGACATATACTAGACGAAACATCTCCTATTCATTTCAATTATCATGCCATAACATGAGCATCTGTGAGTTACGTATATAACATCTTTGGACCATCATAAGCTACTCCGACTATAATTCCTGAACTTGGACTCCACCTCATTTTGTTGTTGAAACATGTACCTGAAATATACCTATAAATCCATCCATACATGGTTCCAATTTTCCAATTGAATAAAATAGTGAATCATGAATCCAACAGTCATCCCAACCAAGAGAAATACCCCTCTCACATGATGGTGATCCTTAGACAACCTATGGTCATATCCACACCTTATGTATTTCCTCACTCCCCCTCAATCGCAACTCCAGAGGATTCCCTTAATAAAACATGAAGGAAATTTAATTATCCAAACCTATAGAAGATAATTTCTTAGAATACTTTGGATTATTTCATGATTTTAGGCACGATCAAATTTGGACTAGTTATGCACAAAGATGTTTTCAAGGATTACAAACACAACCAATCAATTACTGATGTAACCAATCACCCATTCTCAACTTATGGAAATTAAAACCATGAAATTCATTGGATATTCTATTTATAGGGGGTTATATCTCAACTAAATACATGCTTACTTATATAAATCTATACTTCCTTTAAACCAACCCATGACATCATATCTCATCATAAAGAGTGTCAAGGTCCATCCACATTTTAACCACATTATGAGACCCAATTCAATTTTAAAAATGTATATTTTCTATACATGACATGATAATGTCAAAAGTCCCTCAAAATGAACTCTAATAGAGCCTATGATACCACCATTATATCCCAACCAAATCTCCCAACATTCTTTTTCCAACCATCCTCATCGAACTTCTCACACACATGAAGATCGAACCACATGTGTCTAATTATTTTTGAAAACTCATGTCTACATCAGCTGAAATGTGATCACTTATAGATACAAAAATTCCTTACCATCCAAGGAATTTTGTTACCATTCCAGCATGATTTATTAAGTTCATACCCCAAAAACATATTTTTAAGGCCCCTCCCTAAAAATACTCTTCTCATTCTCAACATGATGCACATAGGGAAACTTCAACACAATATAAACATTTTTAAACTAGAATTCCAATAAATATACAATAGGTTGACCTATTCGTAGGATTTATTTATAAATATATTTTGCATTAATTTATTTCTTGATAACCATACTTTATATCCTAGAGGTATTCAGGATCATTATAGTCTAACCCCTTCAGTCCAACCCAACCCTCGATGTTCATTAATGTTTATAAACTCAACCATCCATTTCACCATCATGATACCTTAAAATAATAGACACAAAACCTCCATATTATAATACCGGATATATTACTAAAATTGGGACTAAATATAACATCCAGAACCAAACATAGCTCATACTTATGTGAAAAACTCAATACCGCCTTCGAAACTAGAAGTATCAAACATACTGGTTCACCGACTTCGAAAATCTATCCCAACCTTTCCCAATGGTCCTCTAATTTCACGTTCTAGATAGATTGAATGAAAGGATACCCATTAAATATAGGAAACTCTCCATCATATGAGTTTTCTAATCAGCACATTACTATGAATGAGAACTCAACCTATGGAACATGCTCCATCCATGTAATACTACAAAAATCAAATGTAGAAACATAGTATTTGAGAGGGTGTATGGAACATGACACCAAATTAATAAGGAAATATAAAATACCAAGAATTTATAATATATTGGCGATATTATACAAATTTAATTTAATTTATATCTTTCAATTTACCTAATACAGATTTGTCGTGCAACATACACAACAACGAGTTTTTTCAACAGCTTGTGCTACACGCAAAACCATGTTTTACAGAATAATAATATATTATCAAAAAATTAATATTTAATAATATATAAACTATTTATAATGAATAGAATTAATCCAATTATGAAAATATATGGTTTACACAACTAATTCATTGGTTTGATATTAATTATAAATTAATATAAGAACAAATTGAATATTAAAAGAATATTTTTAGGATCAAATAGTTGTTTTACTTGAATAAATTAAATTAATTATAATTAGTGAGTGATATTAATGAAATATATATATATTATTATTAAAAATAATATTTTTTATATTCATCCAATATATTTTTCAAGAAAAATATAAGAATAAACCCAATATTTCGCATAAAACCCTATATTTTTCATTAAGTCAATTTTACCACCTTTTAATAGAGAACCAATTTTAAATATCATTTTAAACCTTTTATAAATTTAATATGTCAAAATAAACTTATTAATTTTAAATAATACACAAAAAAGGTTAGGGTGAATTTTCTGTATTTTTCTGTAAAGTTACATTTAAAAAAAAAATAAAAAAATACTGAATTTTAATTCAAAACATCCTTTTAATCTAATTTATTTATAAGGTTAAATGATATTTTAAATTGTTTTTTAAAAAAATTAGATAATATTTTTATTAATTAATCCAATGTAAGTTATTGGAATCAATTTCACTTTGAAATTGACTTCCAATACATAGAAATCTTTCGATCCTTTTTACTTTAAAACACTACATTGTCTTCCCGTCTACAAGATTAAATTTAAATTAATTTATACCACTCCTATTATTGGAATTTGGTAAAATGGATTCCATATTTGGGATTAACATAATTTATAATTTCTGATATGTTCATCTTATTTGTGAACAAAAAAATTATTGACTGTAATTAAAAATATTTATAATGATTTAGGTAAAAATAAGCTTAATAAGGGACTAAACCATAATCTTAAGGGCCCAAAAATCTATAAACTTGTACAAGTGAAATTTTATTGACATATATCTACCCTATCATAACATAATTATAATTGTGTTAATTATTTTATCCAAATTCAATGTGAAATAATGCATTGAATTGCTTTGTCAAAATATTACAAGAGTGCCACTCCTCCACTATAAAAAGGACTCCTCTCCACCAACTTCCTCATGCCTCTCATGAATCTTTGGCTCGACCAATATATTCCCAAATATATCCCCAATATCCCTAGCCTCATACTATAATCCTCCCCTTGTTCAAAATTCAATCCAAGGCAGCCTTTGTTTCAAATGAAAAGGATTCACCCAATTAAAAGATAACATCTTCTATTAAGCTTTGAGTTTTATTTCAATTATCCACTCTCGAAACTATCATTATTAAATATTTATATAACAAAAATAGCATCCTAAATAAACAATGATTTTTTACACTAAAGATTTGACATTACCTTACACACATATCCATCTAATGGTAGAAAACATTCTGTTTCTTTGTACATTGAACTATCGCCTCAAGAAACAATTATTATTCATTTTTACATTACCAACATTCATGGTAGGAAATTTTGAAGAAAAATATATTTATATATGTTATATATGATACTTATTATTTTTTTATGCTTATTTAATTATTTTGAAACTCATATATTTTTTATTTCCATTTTGTGTAAAAATGATAACATCGTTTCGGGAAGTGTGGACTACCTCCCACTCAAAGCGATGCGACTCATTCACATGATACTTGAATTGTATAAAGAATGATTTTAATTAAAAATATGTGAAATATTAAAAATATATATGATATTATTGAAATAATTATCTTTATATAAATATAATATATATAATTTTCTTTATTACCCCTTCACACACTTTAAAACAGTTAACATCATTCGTGGATGTGTGGTCTACCGTATCCCCGACATCATATGATTCTTTTTTTACATCGCATAAATTACATATATAAGTACATATTAATAAATAATATGGTATTGATGATATTATTATCTTTCTGAATTTATATAATTCTACTTACCTTCTTTCTATTTTTATTATTGAAAAATGAGAACGTTACTCATGCACATGTACGACCTAGTGTTTACATGATTATAACATTTGTCCATTTTTCATAACCATATTTAATAATTGGTTTTAAAATTGAAATTCATGAATAAATATTATAATTATGTCATTGTTATTATTTTTGAGATGTTATATAATGGACCCTTTGACTATAGTTGACATACCAATGTTGTTTTTGACACAAAAACCAAATTTAGTAAAAACACCTGATGTAAATTTAATTATTTCAGTAGTTGAATAAAACATAATAATAATTGAAATAATAGTTATGATAAACATTAAATAGTTTATAAATCAAGTATATAATTTACATAATTTTATTATATAGTATTTAAATGTACCGTCACCCAAAAGGAAATGCATGGTAATGGATTTTTTATCTCATATTGTTTACATCGGGGAGATAATTGTCATGTTCACAACTTAATTATTTTGTGTGGTGTATCTACTAAATTGTTTTATGAATTATAATTTATTACAATTTTTTAATGGTATTTAAAAATTTAATTTAATATTATTACTTCATGACGATTGTGATTTAAAATTCTTCAACGTGGTATGGGACACTTTGGAATGTTTAAAGATTATTTTCCTCTATAATATCTTTAATATTATTTCAATGGTATTTTTATTTGAGTATATTATATTACATTTTTTCAATAAAACCTTTAAATTTATATAGTATAGTTATTCATTACTATTTTCAATTATTGGTACCATTTTACCACACTTTGGTACTCAAAATGATTTAGAAAATGTTTTTTCTGTAAACCTGGCTTAATTTCTTTCATTAGTCGAAGAATCTATTTTCTTCTAAAAATAGTGTTTTATTAAAATGTTTTCAAATATATTTTGAAAATTATTTTCTAAAGAAATTTTTTCAATTTTGGAATTTTACCAGTGTTTTCCAGGGAATTTTCTTGTCTTTTTCAGAATAAGGCATTTTTCAAACCATTAATCGTGCAAAAGGAATGTCAGTTTTACCTTGTATGAATTTTAGGGATTTACCCACCATCAATTCATTAAAGTTTCATTTTCATTTTTAAAATGTCAAATTTTAATGAAAATATTTGAAAATTTTATTTTCAATGAATTTTTTTTAAAATATTTTTCAAAACAAAAGTTTTTTTAATATTTATTTTAAAGGGTATTTTTATTGCTATTCATTAAAGACCACAACCTTTTATTTTAATTCACTTTGGATTTTTATAATATCAACATTATTCTTATTATGCATAGTTTTGTAATTTTTTACAAGGATATTATTCATATTTACTTCCTTGATTTATTTGTTAGTCCCCTTGAAATATTCAATCTCATATGATCATTAAACATTGAATTTGACCAAAATTACCCATTTCATTTATCATGGATATTATTATTGCCTAAACTATATACCATTTTACATATGTTTTCTACTTTGAAGGTTTTTTGATTATTTGGGTAAATATTGATAATTATGTATTCATTATTCCATATAGATACTTGATAAGGAATATAATTTTTTTTGGTTATTTGATATGAGGAATTCATTGGACTGGTAATGACAGGTGGAGCTTGAAATTTTTATATCTCCTCGATGTATAGATAGGTTCCCATGAGACAGACTAGTTGCTCACATAAAATGAGTTTATATCCATTTTTAACCGTATTATCAAAGGTCATAACTGTATTGGTTTTCATGTGCCTCATATATGATGTATATCAAGATAGAATTTCCCTTATATAGTTCCAATTTTTATTCATCAATGATATTTTGGGTCGACATATCTATGGATACATTTCATTTTCATCTATATTGATTCCATGTGTTTCAGTTTCTTACCTTTCCATATTTATTTTCCCTTATATATTTATTTTAATGGAATATGTTTCCAGTTATTTACCTTTCCATATTGACAATTCTCATTAAATCATTATTTATTCCACTATACATTATCCTTACTGAGAATTTAAGCTCACCCATATTATTTTTCCTTTCCCTAGGAATATAAAAAGGTTAATATGATGGATATTTAGGGTTTTACTAGATGGAATGAGGTTATCCTATATGTTATTTAGTTATTCTGAAAAAATATGTTTTAATTAGTGTATTAATTTTTAATAAAAAACTCATATATGTATATGATTTACCAAGACTAATAATCTCTCGGTCCTTCACGATTTGATTACATGTAATCATGCCAATGTAATTGATAGCAAACACTATCTTCAAGGCTATATGTGGTCAGGTGACTATGTTTGGTATCAAATGACGTTTATTAGCAACATTAGAAAGTTGATTTAGGAAAACATAGATCAGATTACATTGCCCTATGGTATAATTTGGGGATAAATATACAATAACATAATATAATTTTGGTTAGAGAGAGATTATGTATGTTACACCCAAGAATTTTATGAGAAATATATTGTTTCTATAAATCATCAAAGGAATATTTCACTACACACAACACTAGCTTGGCTTTCTTTACATGCAATTACGACCTTCATCGATAGCTTGCGTCGTATACAATACCGAGTTTCACTAAACAATGATAAGCTATTAAAATATTATTCAAACTAGCCATTATGAATAGTAATAAAAACTTTTTGAAATTTTGTAAATTTTATTTTTCAAAATGGACTTCATTTTTGGATTCGGAATATAGAAATTAGCCTAGGGTAAAATTTTGGTATATTTCTAAAAACATTCAATTTCTGATGAATAGTGGAAACACTGGGTTACTATTTAAAAACCGACTTTTTATTTAAATAATTATTTATTTTATTTAAATTTATTTTAGGTCAAAATTTTTATATAAGACCTATATAATTTCAATGCAATTCATTGGAGTCATTTTATAATAATTTGAGATATATAAAAATTTTATTGAACTTTTCACCGTCTTTTACCCACCTCCTAGGAGAATTTGAAAATTTATATAAAACATAATTTTACCGCTTCTGTGAGTGGAATTTCGAAAATCCAAGAGACAAGGTTAATATCAAGGAACAAAATTGTGGTTCAATGAGATGAAAATAATTTTTGGTGAATAGTAACTTTTTACTTTTTTACCACGGTTAAAAGTAAATAGGGTAACTAAGGGTAAAAAAGATATTATTGTAACCCTAACAAATGTCCTAATTCTATTGGATAAGTATAATTCGACCAAAAACAAACTTAGGAATAATATATGACCATTTAGGCCCACATGGATTAGATTAGGACATTTATTATTAATTTATTTAAAGAAATGTTTAATAAGTAAAGCATTTTTAATATAGGGATAAACATAAGATAAATTCAACTATAAATATTCTTTATAAAGATAAAAATATTTCCTACATAATGGTATTTTTTTTGTAATTTTTATACTTTAAATAATTTAATTTATTTATGACCGAATGATGATGCAATAATTATCTTATTAATGAAATATTGACATAATTGATGTTATAAATACCAAAATAAATGTAATTTGGGACTTTTTATGAATTAAAATACTTTTATATGTTAATATGACATGTTATTATTGATTTAATTAACCTTTTTCGAACTAATCATTCTTTTATGATTTTCAAAAAAATTAATTACCAAATAGTGTCAAAATTGACATAAAATAGTTTCTAAAACAAATATTATATTATTAATTGTTATTTTATTTTTAAAAATCTACTGTTTGGAAAAATGACATAGATAAGGTTATATATATTAATAATAAACAACTTGGGGTTCGTTTGGCTTGTTATAGTATGTTTATTAACCTTATAGTGTAAGAAAAGAAGAAGACACAGTAAAAGTTAAATTATCTAACATAAAGTTAAATCTAAATGATAAGGATAAAATAGATACCTAAACATGTATAAATTCTATTGGATGAGATTATTTCGACCCATCCCCACATTATCTCAGAAATAAATCAATTTGGAGCTATTAAAAACTGAATATGACTTTATAATAAAATAATATTTTTAGTTTTTCATAAGGTGCCCCTCTCCTCCCTTATAAAAGGGAACCTCCTCCCTCTCTTCCTCACACCACATTGAGCCTTCAAGCTCGTCCAAACCCTGAAAATTTATCTTCTCCACTTCCCTAGAAAGATCCTAGAGGTCCTGGTATTCTTCAAAGACCAATTTTAGTGCCCTAAGAGGAGGTCTCAAAGAGGCGCTTCAAAGAAGAGGTAATGTCCGTTACCGATTCTTTCAACTTTATTTCTTCTTTCACATATTCTTATTTAGTTGTTTCATTATGAAGTAATAAAATCAGTATCACTAATATACTGTAATGTTATTATAATTATGAAACAACCCTATTTCACCATCTATCCATCCTACGGAAAATGAAATCATCGCGTGGGCGTACGTGCAGAATACCGTCTCCACGGCGTGGTGTAATCTATTTTCCACCACCACCTTAATTGGATGCGTATAATGGTGTAAATAATAGATATATATGATTATTTTAAAGTGATATTGATTATGAAATAGTATACATACACTCCAATACAATTCCATGATCATGGGAACGATATCAGCGCTCGTGCATACGTACGGAATATCGTCTCCACGATGTGATGTGACTCATTCTACATGATTTTCATTGCATAATGATTACATAAATGAATTTAGTGAATAAATTTGATATTTATTGCACTAATAAAATTCTGTAAATGAGGTATCTATAACCTAAAAAGAATAATAAGAATTTATTCGACAAAACACGCATAAGAACAAAAACTAATAAACACCCGAATAACAAGTAGCAATAAAATATTACTAATAAGAAGCTAAGAATATGACCATATATGATATCATAACAATGAGTATGATTCTTAAATAAGTCAATGAAATTACTTAAATCACTATACAGGAGGTTCAGACACTTATGAAGCAAATCGGACCTAAGGTAAGGGAAAATCTCACAATCTCATTTTTATCCAAGATTGTTTATACTTCAGAATTTACAGGGGAATATTTATCATACAAATCCATGTTTCCTCAATATGTAATATTTATATCATTCTACAATTTCTTAAATCCAATTTTACCCTTCGGTGAGTTTTTAGTAAATGATATGAAAGGAATCTTTTGTCGTTTCTCATACGAGGTAATTTTTTACTTTTCTGACAAAAGTATGAAAATAATGTTTTTTTTACTTATATGGCATGAATGGATTTTGAGAAAATTATTTCCAAGAATATTCCTTTACCAGTTTTCACGTTTATTATTATTCAAGTTCTTTTAGTTTAAAATTGTATGACATTTTTTGAATGGAAAAATGTTTTTGAAGTAGAAAGGATATTTTCCTAAACAATAGAGTTCAAGTGTTTTATCAAAATTAATTTCCATCTAAGAGTATATAGGGTTCTGTTTCTATCCCTATTATTACATTGATTTGATTATGTTCAAGAGGAATTATTTTTATGAATTCCTTTGTCTTATATGAATTGTTTTGTGATGTCATGATCCAATTTTTATTACATGGGTTATGATATGATGTATTGTTTATGATTTTGTAGAACACATAAGAATGGTATCATTATGAGATGGGTGGGACCTATATCTCCCTCCAATGCATTGGTTAATGATTTACATCTCATGAGATAGACATGGATGGAACTAGAGGATAAACCGGTTCAGTGAAACAAGACTGAAATGAGGAGTGAACTCGGTTTAGAAATGGACTTTGTCCGCTAAGATAGTCTTGGATATGAGTATTGAATACTATGAAATGATTCTATATGATTATGTGTGTATGCCACAAAGTTTCATGTTTTAAGTTATGATTATTGGGATTGCATTTCACTGCTTTGATTTAACCCATGTTAAAAAATTATGATCTCTTTTACAGGTTACGATTTCCAAAATGTTATTTTCTTATGAATATGATGTCACTGATATCTATTTGGTTTAACCATTCTGAGCATTTTAGCTCACCCTTTTGTATGTTTTCTTTCCCCAGGTCAAGAAAAAGGTTATTATGTAGGATATACCAAAAGGGAATATAGATGTGATGAAATAAATGGGAGACAATGTAGATGCTTTATGAACCAGTTGTTTATGTTCCCCAGTTCTAAAGACACTACACAAATACTGTCCTTTCCTAGTGTTGCTATATGTTTTAATAAGTGTGTTTCAATTTCGAAGTATTAACAATGTATGTAAAGTATGGGTCGTTATAGTTGGTATCAGAGTAAAGGTATAGACAACCTTTGGAAACTAGGATGTGAACGCCTTAGTATGAACCCTAAAGATAAGTCTAAGCATAGAACACAATCTTAGTGTTTTAGAAATGGCCATGAACAACCTATGATAAGACCTTAAGTGTAATTTTTTTCTTGATTATGTGTTTTTCCTATTATAATTAGTGTTTCTCACACTATTATTCTTGGTTTTAGTCAATGGATGGAACCCGAAGGAACCGTGTTAATGGGGAATGTGACGGGCAATGCAATGATTGTCCCCCTGAGCAACCAAACATTATTGGAGCTGGAATGAAAAATCTTATAGCCATGCTCACACAACTTTCTCAAGCTATGAACCATGCATGACTTCCAAACGAGAAAAGGAAGGAGCAACATTCTGTTGAATCCTTTATGAGGCAGCGTCTACCTTCATTCAGCGGGTCTTATGATCCATTAGTGGCTGAATAATGGATCAGTACCACTGAAAAGATATTTTCAGTTCTTCAATGTTCTAAACATGATAACGTCATCTTATCAGTTTATCGTTTGGAAGGTGATGCTCTCAATGGTGGAATCTTATTAAGAATACGAGGCAAAGGGATAAAATTGAGTCCATGGAATGGGATGAGTTCAAGAACTTATTTTTCAATAAGTACTTCCCTCTTATTCTCCGAAAAAAGATGGAGAAAGAGTTTCTTGAACTAAAGCAAAAGGATGATGAATCTGTTGGTACCTATGAAGAAAATTTTACAAGACTTTCAAGGTATGCTTCTATAATTATTATCCAACCTGAGAGTAAGATCTATCGATTCTTTAGTGTCTTAAAACCAAGTCTTTGAAGGGTGTTAGCCATAAGGGACTTAAATAGCTATGAGGAAATTGTTCGATGTGCTCTCAAGGTTGAGCTGGAGATTGGTGTAACCCATCAGTCAAATGGGTTTGATAAGAAGAGGAAAATGGAATTCAAAGGAAAATCTAAAGAGCACACTTAAAAGAAGATGAGTTTTCCCTTATTCTCAAAGTGTGGAAAGAAACATGGAGGAAATTTTCTTAAGGGGACAATAAAATGTTATAAGTTCGGAAAAAAAGTTCATCGGGGAATTGAATGTCGAAATAATCGGAAGAATATGTCTAATGATGCAATCAAAAGAAGGGATACACAGAATAAACCTACTACCCTTCAATGTTTCAAGTACAAGGATATGGGGCATTATTCCAATCAATTCCCAAATCCAAGGGTTGATGATGATGATCGACGTCAACAATCTCTTAAGACCAAAGACAAATAAAAGTCACATGCAATTTCTATCATCAATGTGGAGTACGATAACTAAGTGGTGAAAGGTACACTTATCATCCACTCTAAGGTAGAAAATGTTTTATTTGATTCTGGATCCACCCACTCTTTTATTTCTAAAGAATTTTCTAAGGGTATCACCGTATTACCACAACAGTTAGATGTTGAGTTATCTGCGACAACCCCTAATAGCACAACAGTCTCATCAAAAGTTTACAATTCCTCTCTGATTGAAGTTTGTGGGAATATGCTTCCTGCAAATCTTGAAATCCTTCCTATAGTGGAATTTGATATGATTCTTGGCATGGATTGGATTTCTTTATATGGAGCTCATATCAATTGCCAAGGAAGGGAAGTCGCATTTCATATTCCAGATCAAACTATGATCGTCAATCGATGCAAGGATGAACATTACCTTCCAGTGGAAATTTCATCCAACTTATGGGTTTTGATTCCACTAAATGAAGGTTATTTATCTCAAATGGTTGGTTAGAAACTCACGATTAAGAATATGCCCATTGTACGAGAGTTTGATGATGTCTTTCTGGAGGAATTTTTGGGTCTTCCACCAAATCGTGAAGTTGAGTTTTCAATAGAACTCATACCGGGTGATTTGCCTATTTCAAAGACACCTTATAGAATGGCCCGAATTGAGTTGCAGGAATTGAAGAAGCAACTCCAAGAGAATCTTGATAAGGGATTCGTATGCCCTAGTTCGTCACTTTGGGGAGCACCTGTTCTGTTTGTTAAGAAGAAAGATGGATCAATGAGACTCTACATTGATTATCGAGAACTTAACAAGATCACTATCAAGAACAAATATCCTCTCCCGCGCATTGATGACTTATTTGACCAACTATGCAGAGCTCAATAACTTTCCAAGATTGATCTTCATTCAGGGTATCATCAATTAAGGGTCAAAAGGGAGGATATATCGAAGACGGATTTCCGTACAAGGTATAGACACTATGAATTTATAATGATTCCATTCGGTCTGACTAATTCCCCTGCTAACTTCATGGATCTGACGAATAGAGTCTTTAGAGACTATCTTGATCAGTTTGTGGTAGTCTTTATAGACGATATTCTTGTCTATTCAAAGAGAAAGGAATAACATGAAGATCATTTGAGAATTATGTTGAAGACCCTGAGAAAGGATAAGATTTATGCCAAATTTACCAAGTGTAAATTTTGGCTTACAAAAGTTTCATTTTTGGGTCACATAATCTCAAAAGAGGGGATCTTTGTGGATAAAGAAAAAACAGAGGTTATTGAAAGATTTTCGAGACCAACAACATTAACTGAGATCTGAAGTTTTCTTGGCTTGGATGGATATTACCGAAGTTTTGTGAATGATTTTCATGATTATCTAATCCACTCACTAGGATGACTCGAAAAGGAGTTAAGTTCATGTGGATGGAGGAATGTGAAGAGAATTTCATGGAGTTGAAAAGAAGGTAATCCAGTGCACCTATACTCACACTTCCTTGTAGTGGAGAATATTTTGTGATCTATAGTGATGCATCAAAGAAGGGGTTTGGGTGTGTTCTTATGAAAAATGATATGGTGATAGATTATGCCTCATAACATTTGAAAATCCATGAGCAAAATTACCCAACTAATGATGAGTTAGATGCGGTAATCTTTGCATTAATGATTTGGAGGCATTATCTTTATAGAGAAAGGTGTGATATTTATACTGATCATAAAAGTTTAAAGTATATTTTCACACCAAAGGAGATGAATATGCGCCAAAGAAGATGGTTGGAGCTGATTAAGGATTACGACTACTCAATTCATTACCACCTTGGGAAAGAAAACAAGGTGGTAGATGCATTAAGTCAACAGGACCATGCTAGCTTATGAATGATGAGGATCACAAAAGATCCAATATTTATGGATTTACAAAGGATGGATCTTGGAATTATAATGGAAGGGGAAAAATCATATCTTTCTCAAATGAATATTCAAACTTCTATACATGTGAAGATTAAAGAGGCACAGAAAGAAGATGTAAAGATACAAAAGAATGTGAGAAATATTCCTGAATTCAACCTTGATTGTGATGGGATAATAATGTTCAGGAATCGGGTTTGTGTTCCTCCCATCCCAGAATTAAAGAAGGAGCTGCTGGATGAGGCTCATAGTTCTTCATTCTCTATTCATCCTGGAAGCACAAAGATGTATAGGGACCTAAAACAGTACTTCTGGTGGGATGGTTTGAAAAGAGATGTTGTTGAATTTGTCTCTCGATGCTTGGTTTGTCAGCAAGTTAAAGCTAAGAAACAAAAGTCTAAGTGGATTTTACAACCATTACCCATACCCGAATGGAAATGGGAAAAAATCACTATGGACTTTGTCACCGGACTTCCTAAAACATCCACATGCAATAATTCTATCTGGGACATAGTTGATCGTCTTACAATCTCTGCACACTTCATTGCTATTAGAGAATATTTCTCTTTGGATCAGATTTACAGGATATATGTAAAGGAAGTGGTAAGATTTCATGGAGTACCACATTCTATTATATCTGATCGGGATCCGAGGTTTACCATGATGTGTTGGCGAAGTCTTCAGTATACTTTGGATACAGAGTTGAGTTTCAGCACTGCTTATCATCCTCAGACAGACGGTTAGTTTGAGAGACCAATTCAAACTCTAGAAGATATGTTAAGAGCTTGCTCTATGGATTTCAAAGGTGGTTGGGATCAACACCTACCTTTGGTGGAATTTTATTATAATAATACCTTTCACCCCAATATTTATATGGCTCCTTATGAATCTCTCTATGGAAATAAATGCAGGACTCCAACTTGCTGGGATGAAGTTGGGGAAAGAAAGCTATTAGGACCTGATCTTGTTGATGAGATGGCAAAAAAAAGGTCAGATCTATTCAACAACACATAAGATCAGCTCAGAGTCGACAAAAAAGTTATGTCGACAACCGAAGATAAGACCAAGAGTATGAAGTGGGTAATAAAGTGTTCTTACGAATATATCCCTGGAAGAGGGTTACGATATTTGGAAAGAAGGGAAAGTTGAGCCCTAGATATATCGGCCCTTTTGAAATTCTGGATCGTGTTGGGAAGGTAGCTTACCGAATGGTGCTTCCACCAAATCTCTCCCAAGTTCATGATGTGTTCCATGTATCTCTCTGGAGAAAGAACATACCGGATCCTTCACATGTACTCAGCCCAGAAGTTGTAACACTGGAGCAAGATCTTTCATATGAAGAACAGCGGATAGAGATTCTTGATCATAGCGAAAAAGTCATATGGAATAGGAACACTCTCTTGGTGAATGTTTTATAGAGGAACCACCAATTAGAAGAAGCTACATGGGTGCTTGAGGATATGATGAGGGAGAGGTATCCTCATCTGTTTGTTACAAAGTGACAAATTTTGAGGGCAAAATTCATTTTAATGGGGGTAGAATGTAACACCTGAGACTTTTATGAGAAATATATTGTTTTTATAAATCATAAAATGAATCTTTCCCTACACACAACACTATATTGGATTTCTTTACACGCAATCATGACCTTCCTCGATAGCTTGCGTCGGACGCAATACCGAGTTTCACTAAACAACAATATGCTATTAAAATATTATTAAAACTAGCTATTATTAATAGTAACAACCACTTCTTGAAATTTTATAAATTTTATTTTTCAAAATGTACTTCATTTTTCGATTTGGAATATCAAAATTAGCCTAGGATGAAATTTTGGTATTTTTCTGAAAAATTTCAATTTTTGATGAATAGTGAAAACACTGGGTTAATATTTAAAAACCGACGTTTTATTTAAATAATTATTAATTTTATTTATATTTATTTTAGGTCAAAATTGATACATAATACATATATAAGTTCAATGCAATTCATTGGAGTCATTTTATAATAATTTTATATATATAAAAATATTATTGAACTTTTCACCGTCTTTTACCCACCTCCAAGGAAATTTGCAAATTTACATAAAACATAATTTTACCGCATTTTTGAGTGGAATTTGAAAAATCTGAGAGACACGGTTAATATGAAGGACCAAAATGTGGTTCAATGAGATGAAAATAATTTTTTGTGAATGGTAACTTTTTACTTTTTTGTACCACGGTTAAAAGTAAATAGGGTAACTAAGGGTAAAAATGATATTATTATTACCCTAACACATGTCCTAATTCTATTGAATAAGTATAATTCGACCAAAACAGCCTTAGGAATAATATATGACCATTTAGGCCCACATGGATTAGATTAGGACATTTATTATTAATTTATATAAAAAAAGTTTAATAAGTAAATAATTTTTAATATATGGTTATACATAAGATAAATTCGACTATAAATATTCATTAGAAAGAAAAAAATATTTCCTACATAATGTTAATTTTTTTTAATATTTAGAATTTATATAATTTAATTTATTTATGACACAATGATGATGCATTAATTATCTTATTAATGAAATATTGACATAATTGATGTTATAAATACCAAAATAAATGTAATTTGAGACTTTTTATGAATTCCAATAATTTTATATGTTAATATGACATGTCATTATTTATTTAATTAACTTTTTTCGAAATAATAATTATGTAATAATTTTCACAAAAATGAATTTCCAATTATTGTCAAAATTAACATAAAATAGTTTTTTTAAAAAATATTATACTATTAATTGTTATTTTATTCCTAAAAATATATGGTTCGGCCAAATGACTTAGATAAGGTTATATATATTAATAATAAACAACTTCGTGTTGTTTTGGCTTGTTATAGTAAGTTTCTTAACCTAATAGTGTAAGAAAACAAGAAGACACGGTAAAAGTTAAATTATCTAACTTAATGTTAAATCTAAATGATAAAGTTAAAATAGATACCTAAACTTGTCTAAATTATATTGGATGAGAGGCTTTCGACCCATCCCCACCTTATCTCTGAAATAAATCAATTTAGAACTATTAAAAACCGAACATGACTTTATAATAAAATAATATATTTAGTTTTTCCTAATGTGCCTCTCTCCTTCCTTATGAAAGGGAACCTCCTCCCTCTCTTCCTCACACCACTTTTCACCTTCAAGCTCCGCCAAAACCTGCCAATTTATCTTCTAAACTTCCCTAGAAACATCCTATAGGTCCTGTTCTTCTTGAAAGACCAATTTTAGTTCCCTAAGTGGAGGTCTCAAGGAGGCGCTTCAAAGAAGGGGTAATGTCCGTTACCGATTCTTTCAACTTTATTTCTTCTTACACTTCATCTTATTTAGTTGTTTCATTATGAAGTAATTTCATAAGAATCACTCATATAATGGTATGTTATTATAAGTATGAAACAACCCTATTTCAACATGTATCCATCCTATAGAAAATGAAATCACCGCACGTGCATACGTACGGAATACCGTCTCCACGCCGTGGTGTAATCTATCTTCCACCACCACCTTACTTGGATGGGTATAATGGTGTAAATAATATCTAAATATGATTATTGTAAAGTGAAATTTATTATGAAATATTATACATACACTCCAATACAATTCCAAGATCATGGGAATGATATCATTGCTCGTGCGTACGTACGGAATACTGTCTCCACGATATGATGCGACTCATTCTACAAGATTTTCATTGCATAATGATTCCATAAATTAATTGAGTGAATAAATATGATATGTATTAAACTAATAAAATTCTGTAAATGAGGTATCTATAACCTAAAAAATAATAATAAGAATTTATTCCACAAAACACACATAAGAACAAAAAGTAATAAACACCCGAATAACAAGTAGCAATGAAATATTACTAATAAGAAGCTAAGAATATAACCATATATGATATCATAGCAATGAGTATGATATTGGAATAAGTAAATGACATTATTTAAATCATTATACAGGAGGTTCAGACCCTTATGAAGAAAATCGTACCTAAGGTAAGGGAAAATCTCGCAATCTCATTTTTATTCGAGAATGTTTGTACTTCAGAATTTACTAGGGAATATTTATCATCCACATCCATGTTTCCTCAATATGTGATATTTATATCTTTCAACAATTTTTTAAATCCAATTTTACCCTTTGGTGAGTTTTTAGGAAAATATATGAAAGGAATCTTTTGTGGTTTTTCGTACGAGGTACTTTTTGACTTTTCCAACAAAAGTACGAGAAGAATGTTTTTTTAACTTATACGACATGAATGGGTTTTGAGAAAATTATTTCCAAGAAACATCCTTTACAAGTTTTCAAGTTTATTTTTAATCAACTTCTTTTAGTTTAAAATTTTATGACATTTTAAGAAAGGAAAAATGTTTTTGATATAGAAAGGATGTTTTCCTCAAGAATGGAGTTCAAGTGTTTTATCAAAATTCTTTTCCATATAAGATAATATAGGGTTCTGTTTCTATCCCTATTATTAAATTAATTTGATTATGTTGAGATAGAATTATTTTTATGAATTCCTTTATCTTATATGAATTGTTTTATGATTTCACGGTCCCATTTTTATTACATGGGTTATGCTATGATGTATAGTTTATGATTTTGTGGCACACATACGAATGGTATCATTATGAGATGGGTGGGACCTATATCTCCCCCCAATGCATTGGGTAAATATTTATATCGCATGAGATAGACATGGCTGGAATGGTAGGTTAAACCGGTTCAGTGAAACGGGACTGAAATGAGGAGTGAACTCGGTTCAGAAATGGACTTTGTCCGCTAAGATAGTCTTGGCTATGAGTCTTCACTACTAAGAGATGATTATCTATGATTATGTTTTTATGACACAAAGTTTCATGTTTTATGTTATGATTAATGGGATTAAATTTGACTACTATGATTTATCCCATGTTATGAAATTATGATCTCTTTTGTAGGTTAAGATTTCCAAAATGTTATGTTCTTATGAATATGATGTGATTGATATTTTTTTTACCCTTACTGAGCATTTGATCTCACCCTTTTGTATGTATTTATTCCCCCAGTCAGGATGAATGTTATTTAGTAGGATATTCCAAAAGGAACTGTAGATATGATGAAATAAATGGGAGAAAATGTAGATTCTTTATGAACTAGCTATTTATGTCTCCCAGTTTCTAAAGACACTATACAAATACGGTCCTTTACTGGTTTTGTTATATGTTGTAATAAGTGTTCTTCAATTTTGAAGTATTAAAAATTTATGTAAAGTATGGGTCATTATACAGTAGTTTTCCTAGTAATAAATCCATGTCTGATTACAGCTAGTGGATGTGGCTCTGTGTCATATGTTTATAAGTGTAAGAAATCTGACAAGGTGTCCCAGGATTGGCTTGGGGTAACATGGTACACAAGAATATGCCTTACTACACACTTTGTTTGAAACTCCTGGGGGATAAAATTAGGATAATTCTCATTTACATTACTTACCATTATGAAGGATTTAAATAGATAATGATAATAAATAACCCATGTAAATCCTAAGGTGTTTCAGATTGAAGATAAGGTTTTGTGATTTATTAATCCTATAAATGATATTATAGATAAACTTTAGAAAAATAAATGGATGAAGTATTTATGTATTGGGGTTTTATTAAATACCCTAGGTAAAATTATATATATTTATTAACCATATTTCAAGGATTCCCATCATATTTATTTATGAAATTATATTAATGTGGTTTTAGAAAAAGGAAAACATGTATGTCCGGTGACAACCAATCATGTCCGGTAAGGCCATGTGACATAAAACCCTGACCGAAGGACAATAAGAGTTTCATGCCAACCACCAATCTAGGCAGTGACCAAGTTACTATGTCATTGTTTTTAGTTAAATAATTGGATTAATATATACTAATTATATTCCAATACTATTAGTTTTTTTATTTAGAGATTAATATCTTTACCATATTAGTTATGGAGTATAGTTAGAGACAATTAATTTGACTTTTTACTCATTTATAATCCTTAAGATTCTTTAGAAATGTATTTTAGTGATTTAGGAATAAAAATTATTTTTTTAATGAATTGGAAAATTGGTAGAAGAACAACCATATATTTAAAATCTATTTATATAAATACATCAAGTATGTATACATAGATAGTAAAATAATCCCTTAACATTAGGATTTTTATGTTTAAAAAACATTTGGTCCTAATAACTTAAATTCTATTAAACCAATAGTGTTCTAAATCATCCCAGATATATGGAATTGAGGCCTTCAATATTCTATTGATCATTCACTTATTTGTGATTTATTACTTCAATCACTACCTATATATATTTATTTTATTTCTCAATATAAATATCTTATACTTGCCACTGATTTTCTCTTACATAGAGACAAAATTACACGTTAGTCCATGTGACCTTTTAAATTATCATTATCTATTTTATAGAGGATGTTTTAAAAAAACTTCTAACAATGTGGGATTTAAATAATAGGAAATATAAAAAAATATATTACCACAATTGAGTTTAATTTATGGGGACACATTTTAGTTAATGTGGGGAGAATGTAATGCCTCAAAAATCTAAAGTAGGAACATTGGATTCGATAGCGTGTGTGGCACAAATCACAAACATGTGAGGTTATATAATATCACATAAAATTTAAATATATTTAATATTTTAAATAAATTCAACATAATATTTAGCTTTTAATTAACACAATATCAAGTTTGTGTGGAATATACATAACAACGGGTTTCTTCATTGGCTTGCACCACATGCAAGACCATGTTTTACAGAAGACCAATATATTGTCAAGATATTATTATTTAATAAGATATAAACTATATATAATTATTATTATTAACCAAATTATGAAATCAAATGGTTTAAATTACCAATTCATTGGTTAAAAATTTATTATTATTGAATATAAGAACTAGTTGAATATGAAAAGAAAATTTTTATGGAAAACTATTTTTATGATCACAAAGCTGTTTGACCAATATAAATTAAATTATTTATAATTATAGAGATATATTAATGTTTTAAATATATAATATATTCAATATAATATTTTTTATATTCATCAAATGTATTTTTTAACAAATAATTTGATCAAACCCAAAATTTCATGTTAAAACCAATATTTTTAATAAGTCACTTTTACTACCTTTTAATGGAGAATGGATTTTAAATCCTATTTTGAGCCAGTTATAAATTAAATATTTCAAAATAATATTCATATTTGAATTAGAAACACAAAAAATTATGTTACAGTAATTTTTTTCTGTTTTTATTTAAATATTCCTTTTTAATGAATACAGAAAAATAATGAATTTCAATTCAAAACTATATTTTTATATAATTTTATTATGGTTAAATAATATATGAAATTTGTTTTAAAGAATAATTAGTTAATATTTTCATTAATTATTCCAATTTGGGTAACTAGAATCAATTCACTTTGAAATTTACGACAAAATCATTGATAACATTCCGACATTTTACATTAAAAACACACATTTTCGTCTCATCTTCATGATTATATTTAAATTATTTTTTACACATATGTGATTGTAATTTGGAAAAATAGATTTCATATTTTTAATCATAATCATTTATAATGTCTAATCAATTCAATTATATTTTTACCGAAAAATATTAGTGAAAGTACTTAGAATTAATTACAATGCTTAATGTACAATTAAGCTTAACAAGGGACTAAACTAAATCGTAATGTCCCAAAAGACATTAAAAATTCTCTAAAATAAATTTTATATCCATATATATGCCCTAAAATATATTTTATATAATTTTTTTCATTATTTTATCCACTTTCAATCTGAAAAATGAGCATGTAATTCCTTTGTCAAAATATTTCAAGAGTGCCACTCTACCTCCACTATAAAAGGCCTCTTATCCTCTCACTTACTCACACCATTCATGCCACACTGGAAAGATATAGATCGTCCCTAATATATACTAAAACTCCCTCCCCTAATCTTATACTCCTCCCTTGTGATGAAATCAATCCAAGAAGCCTTTGGTTCAAATGGAAAGGAGTTACCCAATTTAGAGGTAACATCTTTCCTCAGGTTTTTATTTTTATTTCCATTCTACAATCACTGGACTCCTTTTATTCCATAAATACATAAAACAATTATCCTTGATATACTATAATTTTGTATGATAAGTCTTATACCTATACTTACACACATATCCATTTAATGGGTAAGAAACACACTATTTCTGTGTAATGAGAACAATCGCCTCACCAAATGTTGATTGTTTGTTTTTTTACTTTACAAAATTTAATGGCTGGAAATTATGCTGTAAAATAAGTTTATATATGTTATATATGATATTTATTATGTCTTTATTCTTCTTTAATTATTTTATAACACATATATTTGTACTTTCAATTTTTCGTAACAACGATAACATCATTTGTGGAAGTGTAGACTATGACCCCCTCAATGAGATGTGATTTGTTCACATGATACACTAAATGTATAAAGAATGGTTTGATTTAAAAATGTGTGACATATAAAAATTCCAAATTATTTTAATGAAATAATTACCTTTCTATAAATATAATATATATCATTTTCTTAATTTTAATTTCACACACTTTCAAAGTGATAACGTAACTCGTGGACGTGTAAACAACTTCCTCCTTGACATGATGTGAATCTTTTTTTTAATCTAGAAAAATATATATAAATATATTTAATTATATAATATGGTATTTATGATATAATTACCATTCTAAAAATATATTATTATACTTAAAATTTTTCTCTAATGATAATTGAAAAATGAAAATGTTACTCATGCGTACGTATGACCTACTTCCTCCATTATTGCAACATTGGTCCATTTTTAATAACCATATTTAATGATTTCTTTTAAAAGTATAATTGATGTAGAAATATGATAGTTATTACATGATTATTATTCTGTAGATTTCATATAATGACCATGTTGGTTATTTTTTACCTACCAAAGTTGTTTTTGACACGTAATCTAAATTTGGAAACAACACCCTCTGTGAACTTAACTGTTTAAGTAGTGGCATAAAACATTATAATAATAGAAATAAAGGTTATTAAAAACCAGAATTTTTTTCATGAAATTATATATTTATCATCAGTTTATTATATAGTAATATTAAGTATGTTCATCGAAAAGGAAACCCAAGTGAACAAAATTCTCATTTCACTTTTTACAAGTGTGGGATAAATTTCATGTTCACCACTTACTTATTTTGTGTGGTGTATCTACTGACCATTTTTATATATTATATTATGACATTATTTATTATAATGTTATTTAAAACATTCATTTAAAATTATTCCATTATGAGGTATATGATTTAAAATGTTTCAAAGTAGTATGGGATACTTTGGAATGATGATAGATTATTTTCCTCAACAATAAATTTAATGATCTTTAAATGGTATTTCAAATCGATAAAATTATATGAAAATTGTTCAATAAAAATTTCATTTTTTTCCTTTTGTTATTCATGGCCATTTTCACGTATTAATACCATTTTCCACTATTTAGAACTCAAAATTTTTTAGAAAATGTTTTTCATAAAACCCAACAATATCTCTCTCTTTAGTATGATAACATATTATATTATAAAAACCATGTTTTATTAAAATGTTATCAAAATTATTTGTTAAATAAATTTTTACCCTTTTTTCTTTTTACAATGTTTTCAAAGGAATCATCTTTTCACTTTCTGATTAAGGCATTTTCTAACCTTTAACTATTCAAATGGAATGTTCATTTTACCTCATATGTATTGTATGTATTTACCTGCCATAATTTAATTAAAGTTTAATTTCCACGTTTTAAAGGTTAATTTTTAATGAAAATGTTTTCAAAAGGTATTTTCATGAAATGGGTTTTCAAAAGGTTTTAAAAAAAATGTAATTTTCCTTAATAATGTTTTGAAAATATTTTTTCCATTATTATTCATCAATGAAAAAACCATTTATTTTTCTCTACATGGGATATATGTTATTTATAGAATCATTATTCTACATCTAGTTGGTTTATGATTGATTTTCCCTGGATAGTATTCCTATTAAATTCCTTGATTTATTTTTTATCCCCATTTAAAATATTTAATCTTTTATGATCATTGAACATTGAATTTCTCTTAAATTTAACATTTCATTTATTATGGATATCATTTTTTTAATAAACCGTATACCATTTTACATACAATGACTTCTTTGAAAACAATTTAATTATTTGGGGAAATAATGATAATTATTTTTTCTTTATTCAATATAGATATTTGATAAGGAATATTATTTATTTTTATTATTCGATATAAGGAATTATTTTCACTGGTAATGAAGTGTGGATCCTGGACATTATACAGATCCTCCATGCATTAATAGGTTTTAATGAGAGAAACTAGTTTTGAAAATTAAATAGGGTTTTTTCTATTGCTTTAACCATCTTGTGATCAGTATTAACGATATAGTTTTGTAGGTTCCTCTAACATGACATCCATTAAGAAACAATTTCACTCATTTATTTTCACTTATTATTCCTCCTATATATTTTTTATTGAAATATTTATGGATACATATAATTTTTATTTATTTAAATGGAATGTGTTTCTATATCTTACATTTCCATATTTATTTTTCCATAACTAGTAATTGTAATGGTATGTGTTTCCAATTATTTAACATTCCATATTGACTATTATCATTGATTCATTATTTCTTCCGCTAAACTTTAACCTTATTAAGTATTTGAGATCACCCTTTTTATGTTTCATTTCCCTAGTAATTCAATAAGTGTTTTATGAAAGATATGAAGGGTTATACTAGATAGAATGAATATATCCTCAAAGTAATTTATTTATTTATAAAAAAAATGATGTTGTAATTAGTGTATTAATTTTTAATACAAGACTCATGTGTGTATCTAGCTTACCAAGACATTTAAACTCTTAGTACTTTGGGATTTTATTCCATGTAATTATGTTGATGTAATTGATAAGAAACACTGGCTTCAGGCTATATAGGGTTCAGAACCTACAATACACCCCCAAACACATTTATGGGCATGTCCCAAATGATTATACCAAGTGACAACACAAAATCCGATAAAAATAGATTTTTTACAAGTTCACTTGAACATGTCCACTCATAAATGAATATGTAAAAATCTATAAATCCTAGTTCATGCACTTCATCAGTGTCATGCACTAAGACAAAACCAAAAGGAATAGTTGGGGTTATAGAACTCGATCAATTTTACAATGTTAATATAGACACTGATATATCCTAGCCATATATTAATATATGAAGGATGTGATACTCATAATATCTCTTAGTGATTGTGTCACTACCCTCTAGATATAACACATTCATGTATCCTTCGCGAACCTCCATGAAATCATGTACCAACCATCTCAAGTAGTTAATGTTATCACATTTCTCAAACTATCTTTAGGATTGAAGAACTATATCAAAACCATTCGTGGATTGTTTAAATGATTTATAACTCGGAGTTATTACATAAACATAACAATCATATCATTTTAATTTAATTAACTAGCCCAACATAAGTACACATTAAAAAATGAAACAATTAATTAAAAGATCAATGATGTGTCTAGTTATCCCACATAAATATTAACCTGGTCATTAGATCATCTAGTCGCACACCACTCAAAAGTATTTGTCACCTGATAAACAAAGAGATCGACCATGCACTAGGCATGAAAAAACATAAAAATAAATAATCTATGATGTCCATGTCCATATAAAATATCATATGTTGAAATGATCATCCATCTACCTAGGGATGTGATTTTATCTTTAATAATCCTATATGATCCAAAATGGAATAAAAACTCACCACTCATTCATGGAAACTCCTAAAAAATAATTTACTAATGTTTTTACCTCATAGGTGATACCACATATGGATAGAACATTACTAAACACAAGGCAGAAATTAAAAAAACAAGGATCACATATAAAAATTTAACGATAGTCACCTGCCTATCCTCTAGTCCCCATGTAACATAAAAACACATAGATACCCATGAGAAATTTCCATGGTACAGTTTATGGAATCATTCAAGTAACCCCCCAAATAACCATCAAACGTGGTTCATTTCTACAAAAACATTACAAAAGGTTTTACATTGGTCACAAAATTAATTCTCTATTTAAAAAATATTTAAAACCTCTCAGTTGAATTGAATATTCAGCAATAGTTATGTTGGAAACATTTTCAGATTGTACTAGGACTATTATCTCTCTAACGACACAAAGCACTTTTGGAAGATTATCTCATACTTTACTTTTTCACCATTATTTTTCCATATATTCTTATAAATGGGATTAGCTAAATAAAATTCTAATCACAAGCTCTGGATAAAAACAATTTTTAAGTTGTAACTATAATTTTAATTAACCTATTCCTTATATCAACAAGTTACAAAAACACAGAAAATGACTATTATCAAATTAGGGGATCGATTAAGTAATATGAAACTATACATTTATATGTAACACAATATTAGTCTCTACTAGCGCATTAAATAAATATCCCTATTTCATAGAAACATACCCTAAGGGGTTATGTACGAAAGAATATAATATAGATGTGACCTATACGGGCCACATCATGCCAATCTGGGTTTAGTTATTCGGGCATATATTCCCAAATTATTGAGAAAACTCTATATAAATTACAATTTAAATCCCATTTATAGGGAACCCATAGTAGTTAAATTATTAATATTTTAAAACACCCTTATTGGGTTCATTTTATATGCATAAAATACCGTGACTAACCTATAATAGATGAGTCACACAATTAAGGATTTAGCTATACATGCCATCATTACCAAGTTATGAAGGTACATAATTTTTTTGGATTCAATTGGAAAATCATTAAGCTGATATCAATCATTGAACATTTAATGCTTCTATTCAAGTGAATTCATTGTCTACTTAAAAATCATGTCATTTATTTAGTTCATTTCAGGATGGTTAAATAGAATTCCACCATTTATCTATTTGGTAAAACAAAATTTTTATTAATACAGACACATCATTCAACCAAAAAAATACCATAACCATAAAAATATTAATCTGTCACATCAACAAAGAAAATAAGTAAACATGAAAATAATCAAAAAATACTTTTTTATAGGTAACCAAGCTAATGAAATATGAATCCTATATCACTTAAATGATGTAATAACACACATCTTATCTTGAAATATTGGGCCAAGAGATAAATATCATAAATTAGTAAATAGAAGAAATTATAATATTTACTTAATGTGGAATAGTTATCAATTGAAAAAAATTAACTACACGAACAAAATGACCAATCCCTATCCACATAATCTTCCACCATGTGTGGGTTGGCCTCTCCTAGACAAGAGATATTTACTAAGTGCCAACACATTCCTAGTTTTATGTCTACCAATTCTATGAAATAGTAAGTAAAAAATAGAAAAAAGAATCCTTTGACACCACATTGTGATTTCACATGCCTAATACACTCATGGGTGACCTTACCTGATGGGAAAATATCTAAAAGAGAACCCCCTTTATGCTAGATGCTACCGACTAGCACTGAGGATATAATGGTTGTATGACTGGGAGACTATACCCTCTAGATCAACACCAAATATAGTGGAAGAATAAGTGAAACAAAATAATAGTTGAATACAGTAATAAAATGAAAAATAAAAAATAACCAGTAAAACAAAAAAATCATGGTTAAATATGATACATATACTTATAGAATCATGAACAAAAGAGTTAATACATACAACAAGTATGGAAAGAATAAAATAACAAAAAAAGGCCCAAATATAGAAACATACTGAGTATGAGATCCGTCCAAATATCCCATGTCATGTCCAATCCTAAAATAATAAATAGTAATGATGAAACAAAAATGAACATATCATTCATCTAAAAGTTCTATTATGGTACCAAACAACATCCCAAATATGGTGTTAGTGAAACTTAGTAGGCTACCACCAATGATATCAAATACAATTTCATTATTCTATTATAAAACATTTCAATGTGAAGTTATAATAAAGGTAAATAAGAAAAATAAACATAATACATACCAATATCAGGATCCTCATAGGGTCACTGGCCAACAATACCTACTTAGAACTAAGATATATGTCTGAACCATATAACTTAATTGTCACATATTTTGAAATAAGTAGAATAAATAAAAAAATCTACACCAGGGATATCAAATTGAATTTTCTATAATCCCAGTCAATGGTGTGGTGAACCATGTCCATCATCCTAAAACATGATGGCATGAATTATCATGTTCAATAATTTCCCATTAAATTATGAGAAGAATCGTTTCCAACATCCTTAACCAACGGGTGTGTGGAGTATCTTTTCCAAAAAATGGGGAATAAACCATGGGGAGTGCCATGCCCAACATCACATAACTATTTAACAACCACCAATATACAAGGTCCAATAATAATAAAAAATAATTTAATTTTATATTTTATCATAATCCATGTGTAAAATCCATCTCACTTTATGATGAAACCATTCTCTTAATCATTTCACTCCAACAAGATATCACAACATAATTTAATACGTAGTCAAGTGGGCTATGTTAAACGATCTTAACATTAAATTTTATTTAATAAAATAATTTATTTTAATTAAGAGTCATGAAACCCACCTCACGAGGTGTTCAATTTCATAGTCAAGGTTTAGGGGTTAGGAGAGAATAAGAAGTACACCCAACGGGCATGGATTGTCATATGGAAAGAACTATAATTATTAGTATTTAATCAAACCGACCTTATTGGGTGAAGTTGGTTAAGTTATTAAACCTATAACCATGATAAAGGGTATAAATAACATACTGGTTATGGTTAAATCATTTAATTTAATGTGTTTCAAAATTTAAGGGTAATGCTAAAAAATTTGAGGGTAACACAATGGAAGAACTTAAAAAATATGAAATAATTTTACATAAAAGAAATAAAACTAAAAAAATATCATGTTAGTATACTCCAAAAATTTTATCAGCCACTATTTTGGGATATAATGATTGAAATAGGTGAAACTAGAAAAACAACTTAAAATAGTGTATATGATCTCACATGGAAATAACATCCAATACAATAAATAAAACAAAGAAAAGTAGGTTGTAGAGTCCTAGACTTATTTAGAGGTGTCTAACATGATGAAATGTTTTCGAATATGAGCTCAGATAAAGAAAAATAATAAAATTCCTAGATAGATAATGAGGAGAGATCTCTCATGGGGGAGTCTATACACATTTGTGGGTGGGGTAAGGGTGTCATTCGAGTCAATGAATATAGGGTAAAATAATAAATTAAATATTTATGAAGGGAAAACATTTTTCCAAACCATGAACAACCATGTGTGACACAAATAACTAGGAATAAGATCCAAACATGCTCTAAAAAATATTTAGATAATCAATTTAGACACCAAGCACTTTCCACTATTCTAATCCCTACACATCACATGGCTATACACATAGTTTGACTTGATTGTGCTCAAACCATGTGCAGTGAACCCATAATTAATTTTTTTTTCAAAATAAAAATAATCAATCATTGAATGGTTAAAAAACCAATTAGATAACCCATATGACTTCGATGATATAGGTGTACAATTTCCACTGACTATACAAAAAGCATGCACAACATCTATTTCTCCAAAAATCTGGACTCCGAATGAAGAGAAAATGCTCCTAAACCCTCTATAAATTCTTGTGGAACTTACATTTAGAAACAAAAATGTGTTATATTAAAAATTATAGGATATATAACTATAAAACGTATCTTACACATCTAACATGTTTAACATATTCTCCCTTTATATTAAGTTGAGATATTTAAAAAATGTCATTCTCACCACTTATAAATGGAATATATCACCACCCATTCTAGGAACTCCTAAATTTTTTGATTTATTCCTGAAACCATAACATTTTTCTCTTACTCTATAATACTCTTTATTTCTCTTAAGCTTCGTATGACAAGAGATTAACCTATTTCATCCATTTCCAAGTGATCTTCTAAAGAAATTACTAAGTGTTAATATGTGTAATCATTTTTAATTAAGTTATTTATTTAGTAATTTTATGTTTAATTTTTTTAAAAAAATAATAATAATGTAATGAAATCATTATTTTTTATTTAAGGAATTTAATTATTTTATGGAATTAATCTTTGGTCACCTTTTCCCATTTAAATTAAGAAAATTGAAACTGTAATAGATGCATTGTGAAAACCATTTTTCCCATTATGCAACCTATATCATCATACTTTACCACCTTAAAATCAAGGTATAAATGATAAATTGAATAAATAATTATGATATTTATATAATTTTTATTATTATACTAAAAAAATCATATTACTCATTCCACCCATTCTATGGAAAATAAAACCATCAACCATGCATACTCGTAGACTACCACCTCCATGAAATAACTGATTTTCATTATTCATTTCATCAAAAACTTATATGGATAGTCATGAGGGTGGAATTAAAGGATAATTATTATGTTTATTATATCATAATGGTCTTGTTATGAAAAATTTAAGAACATATTAATGATATAATCAATAAATTATTGATGTTAATTCAGTAATTTAAAATGAGAATACTAAGAGAAAAATGGAATCTTCTTTCTAAATAACGATATATATAAATTATATTATCTTTGTAATTATTTTCAATTATGAAATATCACACTAATAATCATAGAATAAGTAAATTATTCTTCTTTTATAATGGTATTATAACTAAACCACCTCATAATCACCCTTAATAAAGGTAGGTTCATGTTTGGGGAAACTTAAGAAAATACTTGATTAATACTATGAATTTATATCATGGATGACAGTGAGAGAATATTTACTAGTATAGTTTGATATAAGTGAGTAAATATATATATTTTTGGTATGAATATATTAATATTCAACTCAATAATTAAGAAATCTTCCATAATTCATTAAGAAAAACAAAAACATACTCATCATTAATTTAAACATCATGGATTTCAAGAAAAAATACCATGAAATGAAATTTGAGATTTTAAAAATATCATGGAAGATATATTATTGTACCTATAATTCTCTTTTAATGATTAAATTTGTAACTATAATAGATAAGAACACAATTTTTATGAAACAAGTTCAAATTGATAAAGATTACTTATTCACGATGTTGGAATAACTAAAAAGAAACTAATATACATATATATATATATAATGATTATAAATTTGGATTATAAAGGGTTAGAGTAATGAATAATTTTCTTCAATATTTAATTAAGGAAATTAGTTTAACCATTCAAGACATATTGTGCATATTTATAATGAATCAAAATTGAGATAAGGGTTTTTATCTCAAATTCCTCCGTTTGAGACATGTTTTTTATTTCCCTCATAATATAATTTATGTGATATATATAATACCTATATAAGATAAAATATTTTGACTTATATTTTTTTATCACGGTACTTAATTTATCAATTATATCCTATAGTATCATAAAACATGTCATCTATTGAGATTAAATTCATTACCCAATTAAATATGGAACTAGAATGGTTCATTCTTAATATTTCATAATTTCATGTGATACACATATATTATTATAAATAATTTCTTAAAAAACCCATGGATATTAAAAACTAGGTTTCTCATCAAAATCTTGCGACACAAAAGAGCTTAAAACCATGATCATTACATCATTTTTAATGAAGGAAAGGAATTTTGAGTTTATTATATGTAATTAAACAAATGAAAATATAATTTTTAAATCTATTTATATATCCATTTAAAATAAATGTGCTTTGGGTAGTAAAATAAAAATGAAAATACAATTTCTTATATAAAAGAGAGAAAATTGAGAATTAAATTCGGGAACATGATGGGTGCAAAAATTTATTTCAGAAAATTGTAAAATGAGATGGTAAAAGGGAATCACATTTTAAAAAATAATCTTATTATAGTAATGGGATAAAATAAGGTGGAATAAATAACTTATTTTTAGAATTGGAATATATTCCATATAAAAATTGAATATGAATGGAAAGAGAAGTGATGATTTCCCTTACCTTGGAGAGTTGCTTTTAAAACCTGTGAATGAAACCATAGAGGATTAAGGAAACCTTGGGAGGAAAAAATCACCATAAATTCGTGGATGATGGATTGGTAGTGAATGTAAATGGATAAATGGTTTGGAATTTATAGAAAAATTAGAGGAATTGGTTAATAATTTCCAAATATAAGCCTTGGAAAACTAGGTTGTGGAAAATGAAAAACCTTTTTCTTACCCATGTATTTTAGCATGGTATTTTACATTTGGGACCAATTTTAAGTTATTTTAATCCCCTATAATCGAACATCATTTTTTGTTACTTATTTTGGTAAGGAAAAGTTACGATTTTACAAAGTAATGCTATTTTTTTTCTTTTTAGACATTGGAAATTAAATTATAGTTTAAAAAATAAATTAAATATATTAAAATATTTAATATTTTTAAAATAACATATTTTGGGTTGTGTATTGGGTTTAATTAAATAATTAATACTAATTACATAAATATGATTTCATATAGTATACCCTAACCCTAAAACAATTTTTTTTACCATTCATGAAAAAATGAAGAATTTAAAAAAAATCACAAACATACCCTAACATTATTTTGATGTTCTGATTCCAAAAATGATGTTTCTTTATTTGAAAAATTATATAAATATGATAATTTTAACATCTATTTATATATATATCTCCTTTTTTATTTGAAAATAATAGTTTTAAGACAAAGTCAGAATTATTTCAATTAAAAAAATATTCTAAGGCCTTTCTAAAATTATTTTATAATTAATTATTTAAATAAAAGTATTTTAATAGAATATTTAATTAGTAAAATACTATTTATAATACCTTAGTTATATATAAAAAATTTATTTATTTTCTAGAAAAAGATAATTACATTTTATTTTCATCCAAAAATAAAATTATCCTATTCATCTCAATTAAACATGTATTTTATTAAGAATAATTATTCTTAAGAGAAAATTTAAGGAAAAAAAATTTATTTATAAAATTTATTTTTCACATTTAGTGTTTATGGTATAGACACATTACACCTTATTACACCCACATACGTAATGAGGGTAAGGCATGTGATATTTGATGTTTCATGGGGTGTTTTGGCTAACATCGAATGAGTGATAATTTACACTAACATGAAATTATCTCATAGTATATTTAATTCTAGATTCACTTATTTACGCATCGATTGTGATTTTTCAAGGGATAACCCCAGTGATCATACCTCCAACCAAAGTTCTAACAAATGGACATCAAACAACACAACTATACTAGTTGAGGACATCAATTATTTTTTCTCTATCAATTATCCTACATCATTACTACACATAAAAAATAATTATAATGGTAAAATTAACAAGAAATAGTATAGTTTCCAATAGTCATATTGATCAATGGTCATATAATGGTCTAATCTAAATGAATAAATTTCCCACTATACCCTGTAAATAATAGCACATTATTAAATATATTCTGTTTTTTTGTATTATGAAATTTAAAAAAAATTAAGAAACAAATATCATTTAAATAGCCTGGGTCATTACATTGTTCCCCGTTTATGAAATTACATCCCTTAAATTACAACTCATCATCTCAGTTGAGAAAAAAATGAGGGAACTTCTGTATCATTGTCTCCTTCGGTTCCCAAATCGCTTATTCATATTTTTTTGTTCCTCTATAACACATTGATGAGGTGGGTAGCCTTGTTACATTGAACCTTGTATATACGATCCAAGATATCTATTGGATTTTTTCATAAGAGAGGTCATATTGTGGTTGTAAAAACTCTGGATTTAGATCATGTTACGGATTAGGTATTTACTTTCTCAAGAGAGATACATGGAATACATCCAAAAGTTGAGAATGATTTGTTGTAATTTCTAGCCGATATGCCAAAGATCCTTTGCGATAAATGATTTGATAAGGGACAATGTACATATGGGTATGTTTCCATTTCATTCCAAATCGTTTGATTCTCTTCTAGGGTGATATCCACATGAATTTTTTTTCCATAACACCAAACTCCAACTCCTATCGATTATTTTTATCATATCACTTCTGCTGACTATGTGAAAGATTTTTTTTTGTTTTTGGATGGCATGAACCTTTTCTATCATCACCTTAATAGGAGAAGGCCTATAAAATTTCCTCTCAACCAAATCATCTAGAAATATAGAATTTATACATCACTTTCCAAATATATCTTTATATAGTTCCATTTTAAAACATTAGTGGAAGTTGTTGTAGTATTATAACTCAAATAATGGGTGGTGTTGATACCATCGACCATTAAGTTCCATTAAATATGTTCTCAGAAAGTCATTGAGAGTATGAACAGTTATTTAAGATTGACCATCCGTTCGAGGGTGATTGGTCATATTGAAATTAATTTTAGTATTTATAGCATGTTGGTGACTTCTACAAAATTAAATGTGAACCTTTGATCAAAATCATAAATGATAAAAATTGGCACCCTGTAAAACCTCCTCACGTTCTTTGCATATATCATGGAATGATTTCCATGTGATAAATCTTCTAAAATAGAAATAAAATAGGATTTCATGCTGAGATGATCAACTATAACTCATATCGCATTATTTCCTTGGGAAAAATCATGGGAGACCATCGATGAAATCTATAGTGATATTGTACCACTTCCATGTTTGTATGGGTAGTGGTTACAATACCCGTTTAGGATGTTGTTTCTATGCCTTCAATTTTTAACATACCAAGAACCTTTTAGGGTAGTCAAAAATATCTGTTTTCATATTATCCCACAAATAATGATCATGAACGTACCTATACATTTTATTGCTTCTAGGATGTATTAAGAATGTGGAGATATGAGCTTCATCCATCAAATCCTTCTTTTTCTCATAGATATACAAGAAAAATATCCTTATAATAAATTTTAGTACACCTTCTTGATCAATACTGCAACTCATGAAAATTCCCATTCTTCACAACCTCTATCTTTCATTGTAACAAAGGATATTATAATTGAGATTTCTTGATATTCTCTAGTACTGATGGTTGTGAAATCATTTGGGATCGATTTTATGATTTACCTTACCATAAGACTCCCACATATAGTTTTAATAGGTCCTTGATCAAAGGATATTTGTGAATCCTAATATTTTCTATAATTACATGGTCTTTCATACTCAATGCATCATCAAATTTTTTTCTCTTCTAGGGTTATATTGAGTTAAAAAAAAGTATTTAAGAAGTTAAAACCATCTCCTTTGTCTCAATTTCAATTCTTTTTTAATGAAAATATATATCAAATTTTTTGTGTTCTGTGTATATATCTCATTTCTTCCTATAAAGTCAATGCCACAAAATTTTCAGAGAAAAAATAACCATAGCTAGATCCATGCCATGCATAAGATAATTATACTAATGAGGCTTTAACTATCAAGATGCATAAGTAAAAACCTTTTCATTTTCCATGAGGTAGCACCCAATTAATTAAAGAGATGAATCTCAATAAATAACAAATCATTCTCCGATAGAGGGTAGATTTAACATAATAAAAATAAAAAATATCTTCTTTAGTTTATGGAAATTATTTTCACAGTCTGTTGTCTAGATGAACATATCCCATTTTTGAGTTAACTTGGTTAGTGGATTAGAAATTCATGAAAAGTTCTTCAGAGTCCTCCTATAATATCATGCTAATCCAAGGAAACTAAAAATCTCAATCACTATCATATGATTACGCCACTCTTCTATAGATACATTTTTGTATTTTCAACTGATATTCCTTCATTAGTTACAATATTCCCAAAGAATGAAATTTATTTTAACCAAAATTCACATTTTCCAAATTTTCCAAAAAACATCTCCTTCCTCAGAGTTCCCAGGATAACCCATAGACAATCCATATGTTCCTTATGACATTTGATGAATATCAAATTATAATTAATAAAAACTACTAAAAATTTATCAAGATAGTCTTTGAAGACTTTATTCATCAAATCCAAAAATATAACATGTACATTAGTCAAGATGAAGGGCATAAAAAATCATATTTCCCAAATAATCATAATAAGGATGTGTTTGAAATATATTCTTTCACCACCCACAATTGATGATAAATATATCACAGATCAATCTTGGAGAATAATTGAGCCCTATAACGTTGGTCAAAAAAAATTATCAATCCTTGGTAGTGGGTACTGTTCCTCACAATGATCCTATTAATTTATCTGTTATCAATGCATAAACACATTGATCCATCCTTCTTCTTCATAAATAGAACAGGTGCTTCCCAAGGAGAAACACTTGGTTGGATAATTTCCTTCTCTAGAAGATCTTAAATTTGATTATCTAATTACTCAAACTCTTTATTTACATTTAATATGGGGACTATGATATCGACCTGGATCTATGTACGAGTTCAATGGAGAACTCTACCTCTCTTTCTAGGGGAGGTCTAGGTAACACTTCTAGAAATAAGTCAATGTATTCATGAAAAACAATGAGATTATATATATTTAAATAGTCATTTCAATCTCCCTATTCACTAAGAATCTCCATAAATAAGTCTATGGGATGTGGTTCTAGATAAATCTCAATCTGAGAAATCTATAATTTTAAAATCACTATAGGTTGTATATTTAGACTATATAAATTTCCATGATTTAGCAGTCGATCTTAGAATTATACTTTGAGGGCCAATATATCCATAGTATAGTGTCATGTTATTCTATGGGAATGACTACTATATTTTTGATGTGATTTTACTCACCGAAGTTAATATTATAGTTTTTATACACTATTGATGCTTGGATAATTCATATAGGTGTCTTGACTAATAAATCTATTTCATACAGTTCAGGGATTGATTCTATATTCTTTGAAAAGATGGATAAAATAATGAAATTCATAAAACTAGATTCAAATAAATTACATCCTACCTTCGAGATCAAAACAAATGTACCATCCACTACATCCTTTGGAGAATCCACTTCAGCCATTATGATAGAATATTCATGAACTTATTCCCCTTTCTTAATATGAGGTTGATGTTGGTTCCCCTTTAATTTATTCTGATTTTTACATTTATTAGAAAGGTTTCCAAGATATACACACATGATGTATTGAACATCCAGCTGGGCCAACACTATCTTACCATTTTTTGTTATTTTTGAGAAGTGGAGGCTTCATCTCACCACAATAGTTCTGAGCTATATGGCCATCCCTTACACACATGTATAACTTTCCACTCACAAATAATTAGTTTCCAAAATGATTTATCCCACATTTTTTTATGTGGGAAGTAGAAATTTATTTCCTCCACTTCCATGATATATGTTCCTCCTGGAGTCTATTTCCATTGATATCGTATTTTCATTCAATCTATCTGACCACTAAATATCTCTATATTAAAGTTTAACCTTCATAATACTCAGTGATATCTCCTTATAGTATTGATTATCACAATTTTCTTGATTTATCTACAGATGGGGTATCTATCGACCAATAAATCAATCAACCATTCCCTTATGATCTGTAAAGAATGTATTTGTGTATCTAGAAATTTTTTAATGGTCATCTCATAAAATCTCACTGATTCATTTTCCATCTACTTCAGTTCTAATAATTCCTTCTCCATTTTACTTCACATCGATCAAGGGAAACACATTTAAAAAAATATTACTTTGAAGTCTTACGAATCCATAGAATCGATCTCCCTGCTTGGTTTCATGTTTTTATTAAAAACACCCCACTAATCACCTTCTACTTCTAAGTGGTACATTGTTGGGATTAATTTTCCATGATCTATAAAATTCAGTACATAAATGATTTTTTTCAAATATTCTTATCCATTTTTCAGAAATCTATGAGTCAATAGATCCATATAAAGAAGGTGGGAATTGAAGCATAATTGACCCAACAGAATGTTGTTCCCTTCTAGGTGAATCCAATATCTCAACTTGACTCAAGTTATTAGTCATAACATGAGTTAATTGATTCATAATCCTCATAATGTGTTCCATTCCAACTTCTATCATAACGCCATCGGTGCATCATACATTGCAATAATTATTTAATCGGTTTCACATAGTTACTATCATTTTTTCTAAAAGAATATAACCATAATGGGAAACATGTTAGTTTTATGAAACTTATAATTCTAAATGGATTTAATTAAATGAAACATAAATCTTAAAATTTTTATTAACCTCCTCTAATAACAATATCATCTTCTAAATATCCACTATAATGGTTCACAAAAATCTTGTGATTAATTTATCATATCCCCATGGAGTGTAAAACTGGGAGTGCAACAAGGCCCATTGTCATGCAATAGTTCTCACTCGATTCAAGCTCAATACATTGTTTTCATGTGTTATCCTTAGATGTATCTATTCTAGAGGCACATCCACATGTCAGTATCTAAACATGGCTGCATTTTTTTAGAACCCACAAACTTAATACTTCAACAAAATAGTCGAATATTATTCTATATTTAGACTTTTCCCTTGGGTTTATACTAAAGTTTTTAGGTTTTAATTTCCATAAATAATCAAACCAAGAATTGAATCCAACTATGGAATCACAATTTTTATTTCTTAATTTTTCATTACATGGTACAAAATAAGGGATTGTTTCAATTTTAGTTTCTTGGATAAAAGGTAAATTATCTATTAAAACATAAATTTTTTTATAAAAATCCATGATATACATGTTCATGGGTTCACTCTAGGTTATATTTACTGGATCTCATATCCCAAGGATAGACATGAATGGAATGGGGTGAACGTGAATCCGAGTAAGATAATAAGAAAGTGAGACATATAACTTGTGATTTTGAGGCACATCAAAAAGAACACGAGGGATAACGATAATGGATGAAAAAGAGACATAACATAATAATATGAACATTAATCATAACATGGAAATGTGGCTAAAAAATAATTTATAAAATCAATATCATTTCACAAAAGATAATCACCAAGGAATCTTAAATGAAAATTACTAAGGTTATTCACCAAGGTATCGTTAAACATGTCACCTCAAGAGATTAAATTATTTACTCAATGAATTTGAGAACAATCAAGCCACAAACATGGTATTCTTTAATTTTATGTGTACCATAGGGATCATAATAAATCATTTCATAAATAAGTCATAGGGAATAAATAATGGGTTTCTTATCAAAATATTGACATACAAAAGATCTTAAATACATGATCACTACATCATTATTATCCCACAAAAGAAAATATGCGTTTATTATTTGTAAATACAAGAATAAAAAAGTCATTTTTAATCCAGTTGAATACCAATTGAAAATAAAACCGGTTTAGGTATTCAAATAAAAAGGAAAAGAGAATTTATCACGTTAAATATGAAAATTTGAGAAGTAAATTCGACAGAATGATGAGTATAAGATATGGTTTTTTAAAATTGTTAAATGATAGGGGAAGGGGACCACATTAAGAAAATTATATTCTTACAGTAAGGGGATAAAATAAATTAGATAGAATAAATTTTAATGAAAATTTGAATACATAGCACATAAGAAGTGAACTTGAATGGAATGAAAGTGAATATTTCCCTTACCTTGAAGAGTTGTTGCTAAAACATTAGGATGAAACATTGGGGTGTCATTAACCAAACCAGCGTCCCATCTAACCCCACACCTAGCCTAGTCTATGGCATGGCCCGAAGGGTGTTCCTGATACCCAAGAGATGGTAACTAGTTCATGGAATCATTAACAAACTTTGGGAATGATTTTACCCAATTACATAAACAAAACCAACCAAAAAATAGAAATTTCAATAATGAATAAAAAAAACCAAACGAGACATAATGAATTTCTACATTATTATTTTACATCCTTAAACCAAAAACCAAAAGTACTGTAAGAAAAGTAAAACAAAAAACATCCCCAACACCTCCGTGAAACATGTGGGAAATCTCCCTCAAGCCACCACCACCAAAACCCGCAATAAGGATCACTAGAAACCTGATCCACTATCATCATCACAACATAACTTTCCTTTACATGCGTTATACAAATAATAGTATACATACACAAAATGGTGTATGAATGGTGTGATCCAAATCCTAGTAGAATGACACCCAATGAAAAAGATTCCATGCTACCACATTAAAAGATAATTTAACATGCTCATTTATGTAAATCCATGAGAAACCTTTATAGGAAATTTTTGTAAATGAAAACAAATTTTAGAACAACAATTTTAAAGATAACATTTTGAAAGAGAACTTTTAAAGAGACATACTTATAGTAATATGAAATACACACGAGGTCCATCGTATGTCGAGGGACGAGACCACATCACATGAGTATCATGTCACAAGAGAGAACCCTGGGTAAATTCCTAAGGGTAATCTAGAAAGAGTGAGACATTAGAACCTCATACCTTGGATAATAGTCATATAATAACTATAACTGTTAGCATCCTCATGCATGATCCACTAGAGAGGAGAAACATCTGAAATTCTAGTAGTGGTCAGTCATCATCATAGTTTAGTTGGTTTTATAATAGTCAGTCTAGATAAGTGAAACCAGGACCTTCCACTTCAAAATAACTGGTGTACTAGATCTAGTCATCCCTCCTAGAAACCCTAGATTCCTGTTGTGATGAATACAATTTCACATATTACACAAATCACCACATTCAAAAATTATATCCAAATACCCATGGGAAACACTGGTTTCACAAATCATGACATGAAAATAACCATTTTTTATAAGAAAATAACCTTCCATTTTACACACACTACGACCATTTATTAATACATTTTTACTTCTTTCACAATCCTAGAAACCCAATTGAAAATATCTCAAGAATAACACACAAGAAACCCAACCATTGGAATGACCCATTCCCCTTTTTAAATCAACACATAAATATATTTCATTTTACAACATGTTACATATAATTTATATAATTCAAAAATCACATTTATAGGTTTATAAACAAACCAACCTGTCATGTAATCCATTTTATACTAAAGACCCACTTGAAATAAACAAGAACATCATGTTTTTTTGAAACAAAATTTCACACCTTTCACATAATCATAATAACACTACCAAGAGTCTCTAGAATGGATCCCATACACAAATTAACCATTTTCTCATAAAAATAACATTTTCATCATATATATATGTCAATATCATTCCAAAATATATTTCTCACAAAATAAGAAAATCATAGAACAAATTTAAATATCCAAACAAGCATATAAAAATAATATAAAAATATTAGATCCGGGAACCATTTCCCTTTCACTTGAAAGCTTCTGAAAATTGGTGTGAAACCAAAACAACACCACCAAAAGACCCTAACAAGGAATGATTTGGAAAAGAAATCATGATCATACTCAGAAACAGAATATTAAACCATATCTAAGTTATATACATGGATAGAAATTCATAACTAAATAAGGGAAGAAAATAATCCCTAAAAATAAAGAGAAATAAATAGGATAGGGGCTTACTTGTTGTATCGTTGATGAATCAAGGTCAACAACACATGAATAATGATTCCCAAGAGGCCTTGGGAATCTTGGGGAAGGCTCACATTTATGAAAATCACTAATGGGGTAGATAGAGGTGGAGATAGGGTTAAATACCGAGGGGACACAAATGTAATTTTTTTATTTTTAATGACATAGACAAGGCACATGGTTTACCTACATGGTTTTCCAAATCAAGCTGAAACTGTGTTCCTATCTCTATCCATAAAGAGAAATTAAAATTTTTATCTACATGGTTTGAAAAACCTTATGGTAACCATAGGGTTTACCACTGAAAAAAATTTCCATTGGCTACACAGTTTCTGGGAGAAGGGAACACATTTTGACAAACATTACACTGACCGTGTGACTCAGGCTTCCAACCCCAAAAACATACAGTTTATTCAAATGTACGAGAAAAAACTAATGAATATACTAAATAAAAACACAAAAAAAATTACATCAAATAATACAAAACTATCACACTCAGAAATCAAGGAAAAATTCAGATATATGTTTTAACCAGAACAAAGGACAAAAACAAAAACACAAGTCTGAGAATTATCCCAACTATGAAAAATTCCACCCCAAGAACACAATTCCACGGTTTTATATGAACACAAAAAATGATACTCCTCCAAAAACTAGTGGTATTCCCAATAAACATCAATGTAAGAAAAAGAAAGAGCACCTCAAATTAGAATAGAGATTAACATGATTTAACACGAGAGGTATGAATGAAATCCCAACCATATAACTTCTACCCCAGAAATCTATAATACCTCTAGTTGATTTATCAAAAGAAAATAATTATTCAAAACTATATAACCCCCACCTCAAAATACATGAATCACATAGAAATTACTAAATGAAACTCATACCACTTACCAAAAATAAACAAAAAAATTCTAAACCACTTAACAATGAACGTCAAGAAACTTGATCTAATACTTTTACAATTATTTTTTCAAACAAGATGATTGAGTGCAATCTAAAAAACCCCACATTTACTCATTATGAAAACCCAGAGATAAAATCTCTAAATTATACTTTTCAATATCAAAGCTACGCCAGATACTTAACTGAATTATCAAACTGGGTGGCCTAAATGGACTCCCCACTATTAAAATGGACTTACTGATAACTGAACAAAGAACATCCACACCAACCCAAGTAGTCCCTCCACTATGGGAAGGGAGGGGGGACCTGATGAAAGGAACACCAAAAATGATTCACAAGGGTCACAAATTCAAGGAAAACGAATTAGAAACATGAACCATAAAAGGCTTGACCATCCTAGTTACCAAAATAAAAAACCATTAACCATTTTTTATCAAGAACGGACATACAAAATGGGGAAAACCCACAATAAGATTCCTTAATCTGTTCACACCCATACAGAAGGGACCAGAGCTGCATCAAACTTCCTCACACCCTTAATGATTTCTTGACTATGTGAAAGGACTCACTCCATGACTTACGTCAAGAGACATAATACCATGAAGAATATCCTACTCTATAGTTACATGTTGATAATTTTCTGATCAGAGATCCCAATTTTGGTTTTATGAGCAACCACACATCACTCTAAGTAGAACCAAAAGAGAAGAACACACCAATTCTACAAACGGATGTAGTAAATTATTATGACCAGAATTTCCACACTAATTTCACATCTTGATCCCTTTATTAAAGGAATATGAAGAAATATCTAAGGGACTATTAACACCACAGCTAACACCAATAGTATCAAGACACTTTCCACTCTCTCTATGTAATTCCCTTCATCGATTCATAATAGGAATTTCAAAACATGGGGGGTGAAAATATTCACCCTAAAAAATTTAGAAAACTCAAGGCAACTAAAGTTTGATTAAACATTCCACATATACTATTTCACTTTTATAGGATTCACATGATTATAAAAGATATGACGATTCAACTCCTGAAACTCAAGAAGAAATTATATGGTTTGATCAACTAGTGGGGCTGCCGACGGCGAACCACCCTTGGAAACATTTCAAGTATCCATTAAGGATTTTTCGGGGTGTGCACAATGAAACAAGAAGATGAAGAACCCAATCAAACTGATCCATCATAAAAAAAGGTATCAACATGAAATAATCCAAAAATACTTCTCAAAATAACCCACTAACCATTATTTAAAAACCAACACATCAACAAGAAGTCAATCTTGAAATAAAATAAAAAAGTGTTCTCAAACTCAAAAAAACCCAAAAGAAACATTCTCATATCACAAGGATGCATACATCACACAACAACCAGTTATCAAAACATCACATATTTTCTTAAAAGAACTTTTGAAAATAAAACAATCTTGGTGGATTGCACACTCACCCGTGGTCTTCCATAGAGTTTCACACATTCATATTTTCATGAAAAATTATGAACCCATCATCTCAGTCAATGAGGGAACTCATCCACATGTTTCATTAATGATACATATTCCCATATGTATCCATGAATGTGGTCACTCATAGAATCCAAAACATTCTTATACAAAAATTTCCACTTTTCTAGAAAACAATTTCAACATACATTTTCAACATCTTAATTCATATCCCAATTTAAAACTCATAAAAAATTTTCAAAATCTCAATGACTAGAGATTAAAAAATAATTTTCAAAATCCATGATTTAAACAACATAATTATTTTTCAAAATAAAATTCCATAAATTCTTTCCAAAAATCTAATAAATCCCTTGCCAAAATATTTTTAGCGACACAAAAAACTCATTTCACTGAATTCCATTTTACTATAACTCATTTATCCTTACTTAAAAAAACTTTAAAAAACTTTTTTCCAAAATAATATTCTGTTTCTCAATCAAACCATTTCAATAGCCTCTAAATATTAATCATAGATATCCAATTTCATTAAAATAATTCTCGTTCACCAAAATACAATTTCATAAAATCCAATTTTATAAAACTATCATCACAATGATAATGAAACTATGTTTTACAGCTTCCTAAAATAAAACCATTAGATATTTAAAATCCATTTTTCACACTTCTAAAATAAGGATTTTTAAAACACTATCCAAAACACAATATGATTAAATAAATCACAATAGGCGAAACTAGTGCCTATGGGTGACATAGACATATTTTTGGTGTCTATACGCCAATTGAACCACCATAATTGGGAGTATTCTAGTACCCTTTATCTGGATCCACATGGATTTCCAGGCCCTATGAGCTCACTAAGACCATCGGTCCAAATCCCATTTAATTTTTAAAACAGAAAAAAACCACATGAACTAAAGAGACCAAAAGAAACTTGAATTCCCATGGAAAATCAAGTCCTATCACAAGGTGGGCTAGCTAACAACCCTACTCGTATCTAGAACATAAATTCCCAATAATCTTAGCTCCGGTCTTCAGAAACGCTTCACCAAAAAAGGTGACCAAAAAAGAGCATGACGAGCTCTCATATCATTTTTTCATGACCCAAACCAGGGTGTAATCAAACACAACACATGAACCGGTTTGTGGCATGGCCCGAAGGGCATATTCGACCCCCACGGTCTGGAAACTAGTGCATGTGTATCATTAACAAATTATGGGAATGATTTTACCAAAGTAAATAAACACAATCAACCAAAAAATAGATATTTCATCCATGAATAAACAAAATAAAACGAGGCCATACACCCATTTGTGTTGGTAGGATGTGAGACAAATTTTAGTAGGATGCCACCCAAAAGAAAATATTCCATCCTACAACATTATAAGTCAATTTTAACTGATTATTTATGTAAAATCCTTCGAAAAATTTCCTAGAAAACATTTTAAAGGATAACTATTTCAACACAACACTTTTAAAGGTAAAATTTAAAAATGGAACTTTTTCTAAGATAAATATGCATTAAAATTAAATAAAAAAAAATTCCACCATATCAAATGTATGGAACCACATCACATGAGTCACATGGAACAAAAGAGAACCATGGGTAAATCATTAATGAAATCTAGATAGAGTGAGACACTAGAACCTCATACATTAGTTAAAGGTGTTATATTAACCACAAATGATAGCATCCTCATACACAAGACACTAGAGATAAGCATCCAAAATTATAGTGGTGATAAATAATCATCATTTTTTAGTTAGTGTTTTAATCATCAATCAAGCTAAGTGAAACAGAGAATTTCCTCTTCAAAATCACTAGAATACTAGATCTAGCCATCCCACCTAGATACCCCAGATTCCCATTATTCTGAAGACCATATAATACATTACAAAAATCATCACATTAACAAATCATTTACAAGGACACATGGGAAACACCACTCTAACAAATCATTACATGAAAACCACAAATTTTCATAATCAAAAACACCATCCATTTTGCACAAACCAAAACCATTTAAAAATAAATTTTGAACACATACAAAATTCATGAAACCCACTTCAAAATATCATGAATAACACTCAAGTAATCCAACCATTTCAATAGATCAGGTTCCTTTTTAAATCCACACATAATCTGATTTCATTTTGCAATGTACTACACATCATTTACATAATTCAAAAATATAATTTATAGGAGTTGATAGATATAATATTTTCAACAATTTTTATATTAATATAAATTATTTAAAACCTCCCAATTTATAAAATTTTAGTTTATTTACCACAATTTTGGATTTATAGTGTGATTTCAGATAAAATGTGAAAATTTCTCAATTCAGGAATCTTAATAGAGTTTATACACAATTGTATTTTATGAATAAATTTTTAAATATGATTCAAATTTGTGTGACTGATTTTTAGGATTCCATGATTTAGTTTATTTAACTATTTCTTATATAGAAAGAGATTAATCAACAATCATGAGGCCCAAAAAAATTTGTGAAGTTGGCGAAGTGTTCAAGCATACAATTTTGGCACCACCTTCATAACAGAAGCATAAATTGGGACAAACACCTCGAATTGAGGTGATAACACTAGGAATTGAAAAAGGATGCATAGTTATGTTTCGAAAATTAATTTGATGGATTTTTTTACTCATTAAGGGTTATAATTAACATTATACATTTATAGAATAATTGTGGAATTATCGGATAGAAAAATCCCATATAATTATATATTCCATAACTCCTTAGTCTGGAGGAAAATTTGACAATCATTTAAAGGATGAACACATAAGATATTTATGAACAAAATTTATTGAGGATTTAATGGAAGAATATACCATTAATTGGGCCAGAAAACAAGGGAACTCCTAGAGGATAAATTATTCCAAAAAAGGAGTCGAGATCTTCCCTCTCAAATCATCTCATTCCTTCCCATTCTTTTTAGGGCACCCAATAGAAGAACATTGTTTTTAGATTTCTCGATGTTATTTTTATTTTTAAATATTTTTAATGTCTTATTCTTCCACATTAATCTCATTTACCCCTATCATAGTGGTGTAATTATTTTTAGTCATCGAGGAAGGGAGAGATTCCCTTTTTCAATTTCATAGTCTTGTTCATTAATTTTAAATCACCTTTTTCTACTGAATGATATTTGTTTTCAGTGGTGCCCAATTCTATTAATGTGATTGTATTTTGTGTTTTTATTTCATTCATTATTTATAGATTGGGTGTAAGAGAATTAAAATCTATCCACCTAGTGAAATTGATTTCGATTGAGAAAATCATGTTAGGTGGTGAGCGAAACGTGATTGTTGGATTGTGTGTGAAATATGTTAATTGTTTCTATATTTATAAGGATAAGAAATTCCATATTGGGTCTTTATTAATTGGTTTTTAATGTTTTATGAACATTAATGCACATAGGAATGATTTTAATTGCTTTTTTCAACCAAGGGTGATTGATAAATTGACAGAGGAGTCATTCATTTATCGTTCAATACGAATATAGAAGAAATTATTTTTATGGACATGATGAAATTGATAGATTTGTTCCTACTATAAAAACATCAATTTCCCCAGCACTTTTTTTAAAAATGTATTATAAATTTACATATTCATTTAAAATATCAAAAAAGTTCAAAAACATCCTAAAATTATTTATCAAATAAAATTGAAAAACTATTTTTTGTTAACTTATTATCGAGAGAATACCTAGGTTATTTATTATACTATACTTAGGTAATGTTTAATGTTGTATTTCACACCCCATTATAGGTGTGTGTAAAATTTAATTCAATTTCTAGGGAGGCAGTGATACCTATCAAAAAAATATTTGTCCAAACTAAATGACATGTAGTTCAACTGAACATTTGAAACTATTTGATCTAGAAATTGATAGATCACTAACCAAACTAAGAAAATAAGTTTTCAAGCCGATTATAGGGTAACAAAGCCCTCTGATTCAAGTAAAACTCTAAGTGTTCACTCTGAACCAGAAATAATGGGTGGAAACCCCAACCAAACCTTATGCAATCTATGTGCACATCATTTCTCTATTAAAAATTACCATATCATTGAACCTACTACACCAAATGATTCTAAATTTAATGTAAATATGATTATCGAGGATATAATGTTTTATGGTTTTGTATGGGAAGACCCAAATCGGCACATGTAGGAATTTAGCTTCACATGGTCAAGATTTAAGCCAAGAGGAGCACCTGAATACCAATTTCAATGGAGGGAATTTTCCTTCTAATTTAAAGGGGAAACTAAAAAATGGTTGTATAATCTGAAACTAGGGGTGCTCAGTGACTAGGAGGATTTAAAAATATTCTTCATATAGATATAATTTCTTGCATCTAGGAGAACGGAAATCAAAAATGAGATTTATTTCATACAACAGTCAACTGGAGAGACCCTCTATGAATACTAAGAGCATTTCAAAAAGATTTGGGCCACATGTTCACATAAATTAATGGAGGAACACAAATTCCTTGTGTTTATCTAACAAATACTTCCTTAAAATGATCGAAATATACTAGACACCTCATCAAGAAGATTTATGATCGACAAGTCACCTACTGATGTTCAAGGACTGATTGAGAAGATGGTGAAAAACTCACGAAAATTTGGAATAAGAGGTATAATAACCAAGGGGGTACATGAGATGAAAACATATGATTCATCTAAATTAATCAAAAAATGTTTATGACCTTGCATGGTTAGTTAATAAAATAGCTATTAATCAGGAAAATGGATAACAAGATTCAACTAAGGTATGTGGTTTATGTAATTCTTCCACTCATTATACTGACCATTTTCCTAAGATATAGGGGATCAAATAATTTGCACTGGACTTTCAAATAATAAAATTCCAAAATAATCAACCACATCAACCCAATTCCCAGTAAGGATATGGAAACCAACAAAACTAGATGAGATTAGTCAATCCTAACCAATACCCCAGTCAACCTACTTACTAGAAATAGTAATACTAAAACCCCCTCCATTTTGACAATCCTATAAACAGCCCTTCCAAAAACAACAATCCTTTTATCCACCAATATTTCAACAAAATTCATACGATAACCATTCCATCATAAGACAACCTTTAATTGAATAGCTACAATAAAAGTATTAGGGATTTTCAGTTAAGGTTGATAAGATGGAAAACACTGTGGGAAGTCTTGTTGAAATCATATCAAAAAACCCAAGAAAAATTCCTTCCTAAACAATCAGAAACCCAAAAGAAAATTTCATCATTATAACAACAATAAGTGGAAGATAAATCTCACCACCAACATCCCATGAACCTAAAACAAGACCACCTGACCAAAGGGATAATTTATTTTCAAATTATAGAAAATTTCAGAAAGTCCACTAAGAAGAATAAATGAAAGAGGAGGAGGAGAAGGATTGGTAAAGGAAACCCCAATGAGAAATGAAAAAAGGTATATGAATTACATCCCCCCAAAATTTGTATCAATTATGACTCAATCAATGCAATTATAGGAATAAACACCTCAAGATGAACTTTTGGGCACCTTTTAGAAAGTGGAAATCAATACCCTCAACTTGATGTAGCCACAAAAATTATAAGGTTTGAAATTTTTTTGAATGATCCATTCACCAAAAAGAGAAGTCTTAATGGGAATTAGAGGGTCATATTTTGGAGAAGTGTCTCAACCATAATCACACCAAAGTTTCCATCCAAATTTCAAGATCACGGGAAAATTTCTATTCCATGCACCATTAGATCTTAAAATTTCTCTAATTACTTATATGATTTTAGTGATTCAATTAATGTATTTCCTCATTAAGTATAAACATATTTGTAGATGAGATACTTAAATACCACAAGAGTGGTGGTCCAAATTTCAAAAATATCCCTAGTTTTCCCATTAGGAGTTCTGGAGGATGTCCTTTTGAAATTCAGAGAACACTTATTCCAAGCATACTTTTATGTGTAGAATATGGAAAAATATAGGAGCGTATAATAGACACCCTTAATTTTTTGGGAGGCCTTCCATTAAGAGATCCAAAAACCACCATCAATGTACATGAATGTACACTCACCATAGAATTTGGAGATATCACTATCCACTTCAACATTTTTTAATTCATGAGGCACCCATCAGATGATAACTCCCTATATTCACTCTCCCATGATGTTGGAACTGAACCCATTGAATAATAAGGTATGTTCCATTAATTATTAGACATATAGGAAAATATTTCAATTAATTTGAATGCCCAAAACATTGGAGGTTCTAATTTATTATGGGAAGAAGAGGTATAATATGATTTTATTGATGATTTTTTATGTGATGAAAAAGATGATACAGTTTACTTCATATAGGAGGTCCAACCATTCAGAGTGGGGAATGTCAGTTTAATTTCGTCCCATGATCATCCCCCTGAAATATATCTAAAAGAATTCCCCAATGATTTGAAATATGTGTAGCTTAGGGAGGGAGAGAAATTACTAGTGAAAAATTATAATAATATGTCTAAAAACAATTAAAATATTTTATTGAGATTTTGAGAGAGAATTTCCATGAAATAGGATGTATCTTAGGTTATATCCTTTGAATAAACCCAACGGTATTCTCACAAATAATTTTTCTTGATCAAGATTCCAAACCTAGTAGACAGCCCCAAAGGAGGATAAATCCCACCTTGATGGAGGTTTTAAATAAGAAGATTGAGAACCTATTAGACGTTCGGATCATCTATCCCATTTCAAATTCACAGTGGGATAACCCCTTCATGTACATCCTAAAAAAACTGTCCTGAACATTGTGTGGAATGAAAATAATGAGTTAATCCCTATGATAATTCAAAATAGTAGGAGAGTGTGCATTGATTTTAGAATATTGAAACATGTCACAAAGAAATATAATTTCCACATACCCTTAATTTACTAGACTTTGGAGATATTTTTAGTGGGATTTCATTATTTCTTTTTGGATTGATTTTTAGGTAATTTACAGGTACCCATTTCTCCTGAGGATCAAGAGAAGACCACATTTACATGCCCCTTTGGTAAATTTTCAAATAAAAGGTATCCATTTGGATTATCTAATTCCCTAGGTACATTATATATATGTATAGTACATATTTTTTATGATCATATTGAATACATTATAGCGGTTTTGTTTGATGAATTCATAGTTTTTGGAGATTCTATTAATAATTGTTTGAAAATTCAGAAGTTTTTTTGAAAACCTATTTTAAACAAATCTTGTTTTAAATTTCGAAAACATCTATTTCATGGTTGAGAGAGGAATTTTAATTGGGAATGTAATTTCAAAAAAAAATTAATTGAAATGGATAAATAAAAAATTTCATTTATTAATTCATTGTCTTATCCTTATTGTGTGAAACATGTAAGATCATTTCTAGGAAATGCAGGATTCTATTGGAGTTTTATCAAACATTTTAGAAATATTTCTCTCCATCTCTCTAGATTACTCTTAAAATATGATGATTTTAATTTAAATGGTGCATTAGGGTAATCCTTATATTATTTTAAGATGATATTGATTTCACCACCCTTGATACATCCAACAAATTTGGACGAATAAATTTGATCGACATTATGATGCTTACAAAAAAACAGTTGGTGAATACCTTTCTTAGCGAATTGTCGGAAGACCAAAAGTCATTTTAAATCTATAAAAAAACTTATATGTGGCCCAATTCAATTAAAAAACCAAAAAAAGAGTTTATAGTAGTTTTTTTTCATTATAAGTATTTAGTTCATATCTTCTTGAAACTAAAATCACCGTGTTTTCTGATCATACAACTCTTAGTTACTTGATGAAGAAATCTGATGCTAAACTGAGGCTAGAGATATTGATGATACAAAATCTTGAGTTAAATATAGAAATGAAAGACATGAATGGATCCAAAAAATAAGTGTTTGATCACATAAGTAGATTCAAAAACACTACTGAAAAAGAAATTCCAGAAAAAGACCCACTGGATGATCAAATTCTAGGATACTAGTTGTACTTGATTTAAGGAGATGTGCCTTTGTATGGTAACATGGTCATTTATTTGGTAACATCTCTGGTCCCATCCAATTTTTATTCTCACTAAATTTAAAAAATGAAATTCGAATCCAGATATTACATTTGTGATTATCCATTTCTTTTGAAGATTTGTAATTACCATGTGAATAGAAGAGGTTCTCGCAATAGTGAAATTGGTTCTCTCATTGATTTTGGTCACACATTAGCTGGTGGAGGCCATTTTGGACCAAAAAATAAATCATGGAAGTTTTTAAAGTCTGAAATTTATTGGACTACCCTTTTTATAGATGGAGAAGAGTTTTTAAAAAGCTATGAAAATGTTAGTTTTTTGGAAATATTTCAAAGAGACATAAAACGCCCCAATAAAAACATAATATCTGTGGGATTTTTGATGTTTGAGGGATATATTTTATGGGAACATTCTTTATGACATTGATAAACTATTATATCTTGCTTGTAATTGATTATGTTTTTAAATGGGTGGATGAAAAAGCCAGCAGGACTAAAGATTCTAAGGTTGTTTGTGATTTTGTACGGGCTAACAAAGTTTGTAGGTTTGGAGTGCCTAGATCCATTATCAGTGATTATGGGACTATCTTTTTTAATTGAATAATATGGTATTTATTGAAAATTTATGGGGTGCATCATAAAAATCAACACCCTATAATTCACATATGAATGAGCAAGATGAAGTGTCCAATAGGAAAATAAATATAATTTTGGAAAATATTGTTAATAAAAATAGAAAGGATTGTATCCAAATGATGGAAGATACATTATAGGATTATAAGAAAACCTACAAAAATCCAATTTGAATGAGTCCATATAGGCTTATTTATGGGAAAAGATGGCACTTACCTGTGGAATTGGAGCATAAGGCTTATTAGGATGCGAGGAATATAAATTTGGATCATGAAAGTACCAGGAAAGAAAGAATATTTATGTTTTAGGATATGGAAGAAATTACAAGGGGAGAATTTAAAAATTCCAAGATTTACGATGAAATATCAAGAGGGTACCATGATAATATGATCGAACCAAAAGACTTTTATCCTGTAGAAAAAGTGTTTTTATTCAACTCAAGACTCAAGATGATGTCAGGTAAACTTTTTTTTTTCAGATGAGAAGTACCATTTATAGTTACTCATATATATCCTTTTGTTTCTATTTATATTATGAATGATGGATATTAGGATCCATTCATTATTAATAGTTATAGTTTGAAGAAATTACTTCGGACCCTTCCATCAGATCCAGTGGTTGAGATCACGCTCCTATGATTTATTTATCAATAAAACACATAAGGTTATACATATCCTTTACACTTTCTTGCATACTATGATTCAAATTCAAAAATTGGTACATGATAAATTTATTCTAATTCATTGGGAAAAATGAATCATTTATGTGTGGGGGAGGGAAACTTTGTAGTTTTGAATTTTCATCTATTGTTTATTTCATCTCTTTTTTTAAAAAAAATGTTATTTGATTTTCATATTTTAGTCTGTTTCTTTTTAAAACATATTTTTTTCAAAAAATTTGGGAATAACTGATTATCATTTCCATTTTTGAAACCCATTTCAATGTGTGAACCAATCTATTCCATGAAACTAATCTTAAATGATTGCGGAAAATGACTTTATTTCATGATTAAATCATTTGTAACTTCATGGAAAGTACTCTGATTTTTGAATCACATGCCACATATCACTATATTTATTTTCTAAAATTCATTCATCTGAGGATTATAAACCATTATTTTCATATTCTTTACATTATCCACATTTATTTAGGGAATAATACCAATATTTCATTGACCAAAATTTGATTTATTCCTATTAAAACTTGGGGGATTATGGTTCTTGTGTTTTAAATGATTATGGAAATTATTTGGTTTTAAAACCCCCTTTTCAAAATAATACATTTAATTATGGAATTACTTGTAATATTAATACATGTATCCCTTAGAATACATGAACAACCAATTAGGCTAGCCACATTACAAGCCAAATTTCTCTATCTAACCTACTCTTGAAGTGAAATTTTATGATCCAGTTGAACTTAAGTGTGGGGGAAGCTGTATAATATTGTGAAACCTAATTTTCTTATACTTTGGGTGGAAATAGAAGTTTAAGATACTATTTTTATATTGTATTTTTCATTTTGTTAAAGGTTGTGACTTTCTAGGGGCATTCATGATAAAAGAAGTTGTGCCATTCGGTAGACTCCAAGGGAGAATGAAAACTGTTCTTCTATAGAACTTTCAAGAAAAACTATATTTGAGATAATTGAAATTTTCGGTGTTGAAATAATAAATGGAGTGAACATCCTTGAGTTTTCATGGCTATGATGCTAATTTTATACTAATAAGAGTGAGTTTGATACCATAGATGAGTAAATATTTGAATCATGCAATGATGGTTCTAAAAGAGCCAAGTTATCCTCAATCAGTATTAGAATTTTAAACATATAAATCCTACCAACAGAAATCCATAGAACATCCCTAAAAATTCCTCATGAGAAAAAATGTTCCTTGACTCACATCAGGTGGATATCTATAAATTTATCAATCCTACAATGACTCTTTCATGGGTTTGGATGAGAAAAGTGTTGATGCAAATTGACATTCTCCAGATGAGAGAAAATTAATGTGTGGTTGGTGTCTTATGTCCCTGGGATGATAAATTAAGTGGAAATATAATAAATTATCTAAATATAGAACTTGAAATAATAGTTTTTGAGGAGTCATGATATTTTTTTTCATGGTGTGTATTTTTGAGATCTTCTGGGTATGTGTTTTAAATTTTCATTGATTTGATTTTAATCATTAATTGTCTAGGAGTACAAGTGATAAGTGTGGGGGAATTGATATAGATAATATTTTCAACATTTTTATATGAATTTAAATTATTTAAAACTTCCCAATTTTTAAATTTGATCTTACATAAAACAATTGTTTATTTATAGTATTTTATGTGAAAAATGTGAAAATTTCTCAATTGTAGAATTTTGACATATTTTATACACAATGGTATTTTGGGCATAAACTTTAAAATATTATTCCAATTTTAGTGATTCTTTTTTAATTATTCCTTTATTTATTTTTTTGAAATTTTTATATTTTATAGTGATATTATCCCACCATCTTGATGCCTGAAAAATCCGGGAATTTGAAGAAGTGTTTCAGTAGACATCACAGACCCTACCTCTATAATGGAGACATAATTCGATCCAAACACCCCAAATTCAGACTATTCCACATGGAATTGAACCAGGACACATATTATATATTCTAAAATTAATTTTATGGAGTTTTTCACTCATTAATGGGGTAATTGGAAATTATTTAGTTAGAGAATAATTCTGGAATTATCTTCCAGAAATATCCAATTTAATTATAAATTCTATAACACTTCATTTAGGTGGCCAATTTAGCTAAAACCTTTAGGTTAAATGAAATAAATATTGATGTAAAACATTTATTAAGTATTAATGGTGTGAACCATCCATTTATTGGTCCAAAAAACATGAAAATATTTGTTGGAAATATTTTACCTTTAAAAGGAGGGGAGCTCCACCCTCTCAAAGAATCTCATTTCTTCTCATTCCTTATAGGAAACCTAGGAAAAGATCTTTTTTTATATTTATATATTTTATTTTATTCGACAAAGATTTTTATTGACTTTTTCTTCCCCATTATGATTTATTACCCTTCTGATGGAGGGTTAATGATTTTTAGTGACCAGGGAAGGGAGAGTTTCCCTTTTATAATGTTAGAGTATTGTTCATTAATTAAAAATCTAATTTTCTATTGAATGATATATATTTTAAGTGGTTTAAAATTTTTTTAATAGGATTTTATTTTAGGTTTTTATTTCAACAATTTTTTATAGCTTTTGTGGAAGAATATTAAAATCCCTCTGCCATGTGAAAATTGTCTCAATCGAGATATTTGTGTTATGCGGAGAGTGTCTTGCGAATAGTTGGAACAAATGTGAAATAGATGAATTGTTTATAGATTTATAAGGATAAAAAATTCATGATAGGGAATTTAATTAATTTTATGTGAATGATATAGGAAATTTTATGAACAAAGGAATGATTTTAATTACTTCCTTCAACCAAGGGTGATTGATAGCTCGATAGAGGAGTAATTAATTTATCATTGTTTAGGAAGAGGGAAAAAATTATTTTTACAACCATGACGACATTAAAAAATGAGATTTAACCCCAAAACCATCACTCCCTCTACCACTTGTACTCAACCTATATTTTAAATTTCTTTATTCTTTTTAAAACTCAAAGAAATTTCAAAAACATCCTATAATTATTTATCAAATAAAAATGAAAAACTATTTTATGTGCCCTCTTCTTCATGTGACTACCTAGGTTATACACAAGACTATAATTAGGTAATATAAAATATTATTTTTCCACACCCCACGATAGGAATTAATTAGGAATACAAAGAAAACCAACATTTCATATAATCTATTTTCACATAAAAATCCACTTTCGATACACATGCTCCTCAAGTTCGTTTGAAAACATTTTTGTACCTTTCATGTAATCATAAAAACACTACCATGAGTCACCATAATGAATAAAATGCACAAAATAACCATTTTGTCTTCAAAATAGTTTTTTCATCACATATTCATGACAATCTCTTATATAAAATATATTTCTGACCACATAATAAAATCATATAACATATTTAAAGATCCAAACTAGCATATCAAATGAATCTAAAACTTTTACAGCATGGAACCACATACCATTCAGTTTAGTGATTCCAAAAATTGGTGTGAAACATCAAATGCACCACCAGAAGACCCTCACAAGGAAAAATTTATCAAATAAACATCAATATTATTCTCAACAACACAAGATTAGACCCTCCCTAAGTCATGTACCCTACTGCAAATTTAGAATTCAAGAAGGGAGGAAGAGAAACATTAAAAAGAGGGAGAAATCAAGAAAAGAGGGGATTAGTTGATGTTTCATAGATGAATCGGGGTAAAAAACCCAAATATGAATGCCTAAGAGGTTTAAGGAAGCTTGAGTAAGTCTCCCACGACATAAAATCCCAAATGTGGCTGATGGAGGAGGAGAGATGGTTAAATACCAGTAGGGCACAAAAGTCATTTTCATATTTTTAATGAATTGGACCAGGCGTATAGTTTTCCCAACAATGCAGAAAATGTGCACCAATATTTGTCCAAGATGGGAATTTATTATGGTTACCTACATAGTTTTTCAAAAGGTGTGGTTTCCCATAACAAAAAATGGCCATAGGCCACTCGTTTTCCTGGAGAAGGGCACATTGATTGAAAAAACATGTTCCAATCATGTGCCTCAAACTACGAACCCCCAAAAAATAAAATTTACTAAAATCTATGAGGGATAAATAATGAATATCATTGAAAAAAAATAAAAACTAATGGACATCCAAAATTTCAAACCCGTCAAAATCAGAACATGAAGGAAAACAGAGATCCAAATTTGAATAGGAACAAAGGACGAAAAAAACTCAACTGTGATATGGGGGATTAAGGACACCTTGAAGGGAATAACTTAAGGTAAATTAATAGAAAATCGAAGAGGATGGATTATTAGTGAAATTAAATGGTGAAATGGGTGGGTATATATAACCAAATTGGGGGATATATTTAATAATTTTATAATAAAGGCCTTGGAAAACCAGGTCTTGGAAAATAAAAAACCATAGGCTTACCAATGGGTGTTCCTATTTTTTGGAAACATATGACCCATTTTATTATATTTTAATCAATAATAACTGGAAAAACATTCTTTATTACTTATTTTGGTAAGGAAAATAAAGATTCTATAAATTATTATTTTAAAAAATCATGTATTCCTTTTTTGAATTTGGAAGGTAAATTATAGATTTTAAAATATAATAAAATCTATTAAAATACATAATAACCATAAAATAAAATAATTTGGTTCTTGTATTGTTTTTAGTTAATTATTACATCATTATGAAATAAATATGATGTTATAATATATATAGAAATCCAAAAACTATATTTTTTTACTATTCATGAAAAAATAAACTATTTTAGAGAATTATCATAAATTTACCCTAACCAAATTTAGACATGGTGATTTCAAAAATGACAGTGATTTTATGAGAAAAATACTATCAATGTGAAAATTTTATCTTTTAAATATAAAAATAAATATTAATTTAAAAATAAAAGTTTTTAAGTCACAGTCAAATTTATAACACCTATAAAAATATTCCTAGTCCTTTATAATTTTATTTTATCATTAATTATTTATATATCGTTGTTTTAAAAGACTAATTCATTAAAAAATTACTATTCATAGTTCCTTGATTATTTATAAAAAAATTATATATTTTCTAGAAAAATACAATTACATTTTATTTATATCTGAAAATAAAATTATCAAATTAAAATCAATTAAAAATATATTTTACTAAGAAAAACTATTATTAAGGGGAATTTATGTTATAAATATTTTATTTATAAAAATACATTTAAACTTTTTGTAACTATAGTCTAGACATGTAACCCCTCATTACACCTGTATAAGCCCCGAGGGTAGGGTGTGCGATGGTGGCTATTTTGTGGGGTGCATTTAATGACATATACTAAGTCATAATTTCAAAAAATATGAACTTCTCCCGTTGGTATATTATTTCAATCTTCAATTGTTGATGCTCAGCTTGTTCTTGGTCATGGGAGAACCCTAATGAAGATACCTCCCTTCCATGTTCTGAAAAAATGGGATTCAATTGGCATAACTCTAATGGTTGAAGACATCAGTCCTTATTTCTGTATCAATTATTCTATGTCATTACTATGCATACGAAATAATTATAATTGTAAAATTATCAAGCAAAGGGATAGTTTCCAATAGTCATATTGACCAACATTCATGTAATAGTTGAATATCAAGAGTTATATTCTGATTTATAAAATATAAATACTAATTGTTTATTAAAAAGATGTGTTTTGTTGTGAAATATGAAATAACACACATTTTTAGGAAACAAATATCATTTAAAAATATGGGTTGTTACAACAATTCCTATATTTCAATGGTTATGATTAAAATGTTACTAAATCTACAAAGGGTTTATTAGTCTTATTTATGACTTTTTCAAACATGTTAAATGTCATGCCCCAAGATTCCATTGTATAGTTTTCTATTGATTTACTATCCCATGAATGATATATACTTTATTACCATGTAATTAATGGGATAAAGTGAGATAAATCATACTCACTTCTTAAAATATCTTTCGACTCCAGTTCTACATCAGTCGTAAGTTTTTTTGTAACTCATATTTATTCATTAAGGTATTTAAAATAATTTGGGTATGTTCTACGCTATAATTTTATTATGTGGTATTATCTCATTTTTTTTAATTTTTACTACACAATCCCCATTTTAAATGGTTCATTATTTATGTATTATGTTACCCATATGGAACATTGATAATTAATTATTTTTTCCTTGATTTATATTATTTCATCTTGAACTGTGCTCCTCCATGATTGGGTTCTCCAATCCTAATATTTTATAATGTGATATTATACAATCTTCTATGGAAATATCATGTTTTAATACAAATAAATGTTTTTTTACTCTTATTACATTATGTGTTTTAGAAAAAAGTTATTTTGAATGTAATAAAAGGGGTTTTCCATTGACTTTTATTTTTCTCTTACCAGCCTCATTTATCCATGATAAAATTTATTCGTTTTAATGGATCCATTATATGATATTAATTTTGAAATTAACATTTTTAGAAATCTATTATGAAACCTTTTCAAAAGTTACATTTGAAAGAGACATATAAATTTCTTTTTAATGTCATTATTACAAATGTTTTCTAAAATATATTTTATGTTTTTAGTTCCATTTTATTTTTCATTTTATAAATAATTTATCCTAATGGTCTTTATTATTCATGGTATATGTATTTATAATTTTGGGTATTACATTCATGGTATCAAATAATTCAATTCTGGATTCATTCTTTTGTGATAATATTTGAAACATTATTTTTATGAGGGTTTTTTTCATTTATATCAATACCCCCTTATGTTTCCATTGTTTCACTAGGGATATGTTCTTTTGACAAAATCAAATTTCTTTTTCCAGTTGGTTTTTGTTAATGTTATCCCAAAATTGACTTAACCATACACTCATTACCCAATACAGTGTATGCATATCATTTTAAAAATATATATTAGAGGATGGTCACCTAGAAATAATGTCTATTTATTGACATGGTGAAAAATATTGAGGTTTTAAATATTGTTAATACAATATAATTGATTATTGGAAAGTTTACATTGTATTTTTTGGCTATACACCTTCTTTATCTATATTGGTATTGATCATGTTATTTGTTCTGTTGACATGGAAAGATTATTGATATTATTGATGATTACTAACTGATAATGTAGGTTGTTTATGAATTTACATTCTGGATCATTCATTATGTTGATCGCCATGTTTTTATATAGTATGTGGTTCCATAAGGAATGGTATGAAAATTCTTGAATATTTTTATAATGAATGCATTAGACAAAATTAAGTGATTGATTGGCCGCATAATTATGTATCCCCTCAATGCATTGACAACGTCATGAGACAAAAAATACTCAGTTTTAGTGTATATATCATCCAATAACAAGATAATGTCTTGAAAAAAGGTCAAGATTATAGTTTTTTATGAATTCAATTATACATTCCATCAGAATGAGACCAATATTTTTTTAATCCATGATTTAATTTATTTTTATAGATATATAATTATATCATCTTAAAGTATACTATGGATTCATGTTCTTTACCTAATCCATCCATGCTATTAATGTTATGTTTTTTCCATGATGGATTTAGTTGTATGTTTTCGATTACATTGAATTTGATCTCTCCATTATTTATGTTTATATTACCACTTATTATGAATAAATATTGTAACAATGAAATTTTTAGTTTGATAGAACATGTGGACGGATTTTTCAAAGATGTTGGATACTTATTATGGATTATGTAGTTATATTATACAATGGTAGAAATATCTTCTTCATATAAAGAACAAGGTATTTATTAGATTATGATGTTTCCTAATTGCCTAAATCAGTAAATTTGAAATTATCCATTTTATTTAAGAAAATCAATAATTTTTATTTATTTTTTAATTATGGACAGTTATTTCTAGGATTTTATAAATCTTGTAAAATCAAGTAGGCAATGAAATTTCTTATGGAACCAAATCATGGAGAATATTTCAAATGTATCAAAACATTGGTGACGGTTCTCCCTATCCATTATTACCTATGTTCCCTCATTATGGTCTGTAGTTTTACCTTTTCTATGTCCATTAGATTAAACTACATGTGTCAATTATGAATGATCGATGGAAGATAATGGGGATATCAGAAATGTGAGGGGATGGTTAATACGCACAAGGAGATTGTTTTCTGGATATATAGAACATTTATAAATAGGGTATAATGGATATTAAATGTGGAATGATCACAGATTTGTGGGAGTCATACGGAAGGAAACCTGGTGGTCTTGGATAGAAATGTTTGGTGGGGAGACCCTACTAGAGTTAAGATTGATAAATAAAGATGTTACAACCAGAATACTCTAAATTTATTGGCAAGGCATGTAGTTTTTATGAAATCTTACACTGCACATTCTTTTCTATAAATATAGGGTTCTATATGGTTAAAAATAGCACATGAAATGTTTTATGGATTCACATGCCCTGTAGTGATAATATTGTCCATCCGAGTACACATTGGGACACATGCACTATAGTTTGAGTAAACAAAATGTGTGTCCTAGAAAATATGATATGGGTTGTAGTGCAAACAAAAGTGTCATTCTTGGAATACAAACTAAGCATATCAACCCATACTTTTCATACATAGATATTTCATTTTATTATATGAATATCTATTACATAACATAATTATCCACTCTATAATCATATAGGTCTAGTTAATTTAGAAACATGGATACATAAACACCTTTTTAATATGAGATCTGCATCACCTCCCAAAAAATTATTCACATGATTCACCCCTTTTATAAATATCAGACTTAAAATAATCCTTCTTATACTAGGGAAGGGAAAATTAAAATGGGTGAGATCATATTATCATTTAGGGAAAAAATGTGAGATGTTAATGATCACATGATCATAACATGAGATGAATATTTGAAAAAAATACCCAAGATATCATAGATTCTAATATTGAAAGACTTCATAAATCATGGAATATAATTAGACATTAATTGTAAAATAATCAAAGAACATGAGTCATGATATCATAATATAGTTATAAGGCATAAATATTTTGTATACACGTAACCATAGAAAATCATATTTTTGTACTCAAGGACCATTTCAAATACTATAATAGTGGAATGGGTTCACTCCATATTCAATCATATTAGTCAAGGTTCACTATGAAGTGTATGATAGTTGATAGAGTCCCTTACTCAACTAGGTTCACTCCCCATTCCAGACCTCTCTATCTAATGAGATATCTATATTTCACTCTAAAGTGTATCATATATTTGTTTTGTATTTTAAAATAAAATTAGAACCGAACTTATACTTTTTATCATTATAATTTAAATTGAGAGTTAATAAAGTCAAGGGAGATTCGTTTTGCATTTATCCTTTTCATAAAAAGAATATGATGGTCATAATGAAATAAAAGTGACACAAAGTGAAAATATATTCAATTAATGGATGGAAAATTAGAAATACACCATCCTAATAGGATAATGGTAATTATTAGGTTTATTTAAAGATTATATCTCTTCATTCGAACCTGATTTTAACAATTCTACCATTAATAAGGTGATATATTTACCACAGATACAATTGATAATAAATAGAAATAAATGTGAATTATTTAATTTTTTTTTAAAATTATAATTCAAAATGATTTTATCAATTTTACATTATTCAATATATAAAAGTGGTAGAAACTAATTTAAGATAAAAAAAGAATTCCATGAAAATCGGGTTTTCAGATAAATAAAGTTTAATGTATAAATATATTTTGTATATCAAATTAAAATTGAAAATTTGTTCCAATAAACTTAATTGGATTCTATAATAAATAATAGAAAATAATTATACATTGAATCAATTTTAAAATAAAATATAACCATGTTAATTATTGAAATAAACATTCAGATTTTAATAGAAATCAATATTTTTCACTATTCAATGGGAAATATATCTTTTAAAAAATATCCCAAGAATTCACCCTAATCAAATTTAGATAAGATAGTTTTTAAAAATTAATTTAATTTTATCAAATAAATATTAATAAAATTGATAAAATAATAACATATATTCATAAAGAAATCAATGAATATAGGAAATGTAGTTTTTTTTATAATATAAATTTACTTGAAACTAAATTCTTTTTTATTAATAATTAATCAATAAATTTTTATTGAGTATAGATTTTTTATATAGATTTAATTATTTTTCTGTTACAATTTATACCATCCAATTAAACGACATAGTTATAATGGTCATGTTTAAATAATAATATTTCAGGGTTTGTATAAGCTTAATGTTGCATGACCTGTAAACAATTATATGTAATGTTTTTATTCTAAAATATAAGTGTGTCACATTCTCTCCATTTTATAAATTGATTCCTCACAATTTAAAATTGGGATAGCTAATTAAGGGTTTCATATTGGAAGATTCCATTTATAAAAAAAACATATCATAAAAAGGGATAATAAAAATTCCATTTGAAAAGAGGGAAATGGAAATAAAAAGGACATACATAATAACACATAACTAGGATTCCGAATTGGAGAACATTAGTGGGAAGTGAAAATATAGACATTAATGGATAATTATTTTCCAAATAATTATGGAGGGAGATAATGAACATTGATAATACGAAAGGGAATTATCATGATAATTTTGACATCCAAAAAATTATAATTATGTAATGTGTGAAAAATATCATGGATTCATCATAATGAATGTAATATGAAAAGGCTTTTGTTTCAAGATCCAATTCCTAGATTTTTCAAAATTCATTTTTCATTTTCACAAAAATAATATTGATATATACTTACATAACAATTATAATATATTACATTAATCATTTTTCACCACAAACTAATATTTTTATCCAAATAAAGAGTATTTAAGATGAATTTTTCATGTATGAAGCATGAAAAAAAATTAATAATCTAAAAAAGGGTATTAAACTATCCCACGTATCATTTAATATTAATCAAAACTAAGTGGTTAACACATAGAAATACAATATTCATAGTGCATAAACCTTTCTATTTAACTCCCATATTTACAAAATAACAATGATGTTTTTTCTTATATCATATAAAATATTACAAAAAATCTCTAATATCATCAATAACATCAACATTCATGAATGTTTTAACATCATAGGTGATTTATACCTTTCAAATAACATAAAAAAAACAATTTCATTCTTCCCAAATAATCTTTCATATTAAATCACATGTTAAAATTATGGTTTACATATATTGAAACCCAATGAAAAATCTCGAAAAATAAAATTAATCTTAATTATAAATCTTATAATGTGGAAAACTACACAAAAATATCATAAATAAATTGTAGATACTAACCCTAAAGGAAATCCTTATCCTGACAGTAAATAATTTTGAAAATATTTCCTTTTCATTGAGTAAATATGCCTCTATTAAGATTTTTTATACCCTAGTATCGAATAGACCGTAATTTTCGTATCACCAAATCATATGCTAACCTAATAAGTTATTTAAAACTCAAAAGTATATTCTTCCAATAACCCATTAAATGTTTTTAATCATGTCAAAATCACATCACTGAAAATTTTAAAGTAATATATATTCTCATAAACCTATGATCAAACATAAACTTATAAACCAATGATGGTATCCATAACTAATAAGTTATTTTCACATAGAGACATATATTATTTCAAAAATTAACTCAATTACTATTCCTCAATTAAAATTTCAGAGTATTGAATATATTCCATAAATCCTAAAATATTATAATCTCCTTTAATGATAATATAAAATGATTTATCATGAAATAATTAATTAGTTTCAAGGTAACACACAATATCCCATTAACCTCATCAATTTAAATCATCTATTTATCCCAACTAAACATTATCACTTAACCACAAAACCAATTTTATTAATTATCAGCACAATTAAACATATTTTTTCAAATCCAAAAATAAAATAAAATGTAGAATAATATCTAGTAGTATCATGACTTTTATACCCATAATATCATTAATATAACACTTAAAAAACATATTTATCAAATCATGATATAAAAACACTTCAACCTTAATCTTTATCAATTGGCATATCAAAAGTCACTCCTTGGTCTAGGAGTAAACCATTTTATTTGTGAATTGGATTGAATAAATATTGTATTATCCAAAAATATATATTGAACTATACATGATACCTTATGATTAACTTCATTTCCATCCATCAAACATATTATTTTACATCAATAATTACTTTCTTTATTACCTTAATTTCTACATAGAAAACATCATCCCATTCACTTCAGATATCCCCATGAGTGCTTATTACTAAATTCTTGACATTTTGAAAACTAAAAATTATTTCATCTATTATCATCATGAATTTATGTTCTATATCTTATTAGTTTTGTTAATAATTTCACCCATTTTTGGATTTTTAATCATAGAATGATATTACTAATTAGGCATAATCATATGGTTTTACCTTCCTACACCCATTTCGGTTTTTTTCATATAAGGAAACTCATTCCATTATCTATATTAGTATTTTATAAAATTAACCCTCATGGTTCCAAATAGGAACTAAAACTAAAAATTATATTGTGAATAATTATATCAAGAAACCACATAATCCGAAAAATCATTTATGGGTTGTCGAAATCAAGACGCATTATTTTCAATCTATGAAACCTTAGGTTCATCCTAGGTTATTCCTGATAATCCTAAATTAAAATCTATTATAATACTTAAAAATGTTAATTAACCCAATAATAACCCTTGAGAGTGTAAAAAATGGGCCATAGTAAGGGCAGAGTGACCATGCACCAAAATGATGGATAAAATATAATTTAACAACTCTTTTTTGGGTAATTTTCTCTAGTTGAATCTATTCCAAAACCATGTAAATTTGTATTATCTATACATCAATTCATTTTTAGGAAAATCACGTAATCTATACATCACAATTAATTAAGGATGTCATCCTATACTTAGACGTATGACTAGGGTTCTCACCTATTTTTTTCATTATATCTTACAATTATTTACTAAAATCTACTTTAATACCAACTATAACAACCATTAGTTTTCATACATAGATATTACATATTATTGGATGAATATTAATTACATAACATTACTATACATTCCAAAAAAAATTAGGTATAATTAATTAAGAAACATTTGATATATAAACAACTTATTCATATTAGTTATACATCATTGCCAAAATAATTCTCCACATCATGCACTCGTTTTATAAATATCATAAATTAATTAATCCATCATTTCTAAGGGATGGGATACATAAGAAATGGTGAGATGGAATGATTAGTAAGGCGAATCGAGGAAGATATTAGTGATCAAATAAGAATACCATGAGTATAACGGTAAGGCAACATGAGCATAAATTTGGAAAACTATACACAATCTATCATAGATCATAATTTTGACCCATAGAGTAGATCATAGAAGTTCATAAGATATAATCATAAAGTAATCAAATAAAATGATCCATGAGAGTATAATATTGGAATAATACATATGTTTGCGGAATACACATAAGCATAGAAAATCATTCACTTAGTAGTCAATGACCCCTGCTAAATCTATCATAGTGGATTTGAATCGGACCCCATTATATTTTATGTGTCTAGGATTACTAACAAGGATACCATAATGTTTATAGTCCCTTAGTAATATAGGTTAACTCCCCATTCAAGTCTTATTTATCTCCTGAGATACACATATTTATGTAATGCATTGGAGGTCTATATAATAATAGTTCTACACATCACATAATGAAAAACATATATATGTGTTCCATACTATTATAAAACATTCATCATATAATAAGCAAAGAAAAAGAAAATGTTTCATAAAATTTTTATTATACTAAAACCCATGGAAAAGAAATGGGTTTCAGAAACATTTCATCAATTCATCATACCATAAGATAAAGAAAAATAATGAGTTTTATAAACATATTATAATCATAAAAATAAACCATACATACAAATAACATGGTTGGTATAATTTTATCACATCCCCATTAAATCTTAAGTAATGTCAAGTGATTTCATCTTAGATGAAAACTTTTTTATAAGATGAAATGGAACATTTCTTGAAGAAATTACTCTTTTCACTTTGAAATCACTTATTTAATAAAAAATATATATCAAATAATATTGAAAAAATTTTATTTGAATATAATAATGGAAAATTATAATGTCCTCCTAAAATAATTGAGTGGTAATGATGGTGGGAAATTTTATTCATTCAATATAAGTTAAAAGAAAACATTCCATTCACACTTTTGTATAAAAAGTAAATAGTATCTCATTCAGAAAACAATAAGAAGATTAATTTTAAATAATTTTGTAAAAAGTAAATCTTGGATAAAAGTGAAATTAAACCATCATATTAAAATATTTAAAACATTATAGGATACAATATTATAAAACATTAATATTGAAGATAAATTATTTTTGACTGAAGAGAGAAATAATTATTTTTATAAAACAATTATTTTTGAATCATTTATTCATAAATAGAGGAAAATAAAATAAAAACATTCAATATATAGGATTAAAATTAGGATAATAAAATTTATTTGTCTGTTTGATTAACAGTTCTTAATATTTCACCACTAGAAACATAATCATTATTAATCTTAATAAACAGATATATTATAAATTTTAACAACTACCACTTTAGTAACTTTGGAATCATAATCCACATGAAAAAATAAAATCACATAAAACATTAAGTGACATGATAATAAGTATATTCATAATATTACTTTATAAATTGTATGTATAAACACCTCATAAATTATGATGGATCTATAACAGAACATATATCTCAAAGTTGACAATATGAGACCATAATCCATTAACTTAAGTTTTCATTAATTTGACTGAACTCAAACCACCTATATAATAAATTCAAATTTATTATAATTCTATAAAATAATAATTTAATAACATATATTATCATATATGTTCCACCTATAAAATATTAACACCCATTTAATAATAATTCCTTATTAAAATCATCGTTATCAGGTGTTAATAGTTTAATTTTTCCAAGTGAATTTTAGTTTGGATGTTCTTGTCATTGTACATCGATCATTGATCCAACATCTCCAAATTTTTAATCATGATATAAATATAATATATATAATTTATATATATATTTAGATTCATCCATAAATGATAGAGATAGAAAAGTGTATTACACTGTTCATGGAGACTGTAGGTCATACTTACACATAAACATTGATTTCACTTTTTAACAGATTAAAAAAATGAAAGTTAAATAATAATTCACATTACTACAGTTATTATTATATATATTCATTAAATATAAACTTATCAGTATCCATATAAAGTGAAAATGAAAGCAAAATCTCATCCCTTCGTAGAGGTGATAGTCCACAGGTATGCATGAATAACATTATTATTTTCCAAAGGATTGGAAGGTTAGAAATTTATGTGATATTGGAATTATAAAAGAATAATTGTGTAATAATTATTTTTATATACATTTTTACTATCATAATAATCATCCCTGAAAGGTGTTGATGAAAAATTAATTGTATCACTACATTGAGGTGGTAGTACACATGTACACATAAGTGATACATTCACTTCTTATTTGAAAAAAAATAGAGGGTGGATAATGCTACTACCATAATAATTATAAAATTTCAGTATATTTACTGAATTTATGTTTTTATATTATAATAAATACCCAATAATAATAGGAGGTAGAAGAATAAATTATTTTGAAATAGGTGGGGTACGATGATTGTCGATTCTTTAGTAGGCCTCCTTTAGATCACATCTAAATGAATTTTTGAATGGAATTTTAAGAAGAAAAGAACCTCTACATGGTATATATGGAATTTTAAAATACAAAATAGTTAGTATTAGTTGATTTATATTGCATAGGAAGGTTTAATGAAAATAGATAATGAGTTCCCTTTTATAATTGACGGGAATAAACTCTTGTAATTTCGTAAAAGATTAAAATATAAAAAATTAATTATAAAGAAAAATGATTACACATAGCAAAAAATTTGAATAAAATGGGATTTGTTAATAATATCATCACGCTGTAAAACCTAGACAGGCATTGGTATTATTTTAAACCTTTCCGTTTGGTTTAACCCCTTATTTAACCAATTTTAACCGTAACCACGATAAACAACTTTTCAATATTTAAGGGTTATAATATTACACATAATGTGAAAATTGGGACACAAAAGGCCTAGGGATGATATATTATACCATATATTATCCACCTTATCTTTTCACAACATTTTTTTAAATAATTTATTAAAATATGATTTTTATAAAATATAATCAATTCCATTTTGGAACTATACATTTAATTAGACACCAAACACACCTAGAAAAAAAATTATTTTTATTTTAATCCTTTAAAATATACATAATATATCATATTTATCATAAAAATATGTGGTAAAAAATATTTCATGAAAATTGTATTACATTTATCATTTCTAAAATCATATATTTTATTTTTCTATTAATTTAATAAATAATATGTAGGGTTGCGTTATAATTTAAGGTAAATATTCGATCAATAAAAGGTAAAAATAAATTAAAATGATAAAATAATAATTCATCTATAATAGAAACATATAGAACTGAACATATCCTCTTTTATTATTATAACAAAAATATAGACTTATTGAAGTCAAGAGAGAAACATTTTGTATTTATCATTTTCAAAAAATAATATAAAGTTCGTAATCAAAGAAGAACCAAGTTGACTTGTATTTGATAAATGAATGTAAATTTCTTATACAAACCAATAATATAGGATAAAGTAAATTTTTTGTTGATTTGGACACCATATCTGATGAGTTTAACCCTATTTTCCATATTTTACCCATACATAGTTGACAAATTTCTACTGATGTTCCTATTCATAATGAAAAAAAATTAAATCAAAATATTTACCGGATTTAAAAATATTAATTCAAAATATGAAATCAATTTGTCATCAATAAATTTCTATTATTAGTCGAAATTAATTAAAGATAAAAACACAAAACATAAGGAAAAAATGATTTTCATAAAAATGACTTATATATATAACTTTTGAATATAAAATTATACCATAAAATTGATTGTAATGAAAATAATCATATAATTCATAATAACATGTGAACAAATTTTATTATTAAAACTTCTTAAAATAAAATTTATCACTTTTCATTCTTGAAACAATAATATAGTATTTAATAAAAATATTTATTTTTCCCTATTCAATGGAATGTAAATCCTTTCAGAAAAATAAAAAAAGTTTACCGAAACATAATTCAAATATGATGATTTTTATTATGAAGATCATTTTATGAAATTAATTAATGAAAAGAAGAAAAATGAACTATAATATCTTTTCAAAAAAATAAACAAAAATCATTTTTGAAGGATATGTAATTTTTTAGAATAATATAACTTTAATACATATTAAATTACTATTAACTATGAATTAAAAATACATTTTTATTGGGTATGATCAATATATATATATATTATAATGTTTTTTAATATTCATACCGGCCCATCCAATGATTAGGTTATAATGGTAATATTTAAATTATAATATTTTATAAATCATTTAAGTTCAATGTTGTGTACTATAAATTATAACATATATAATGTTTCTATTCGAAATTTTTTGGGTTCTAAACCATGTTTTTGTGAAGGAAATCATGTTGTGAGGAACTAGGTGACCCAAGGGACTAGAGGTAAATAGTATATTCTCACATGGGTATCACACTCCGTGTACCACCTTAGACACAGTATATACCCCAATGTGACTTTGAGATGTGTACTGGGGATATATACCAAACAATCTATTGGTATTAAACACCACTTACATTATAGAACAGATCATGTATGTTTGCATTGTATTCCATGTGATTATAAGTACATGACGATGAAACCTTCGACAGACTATACACAATCTATCCCCATAGTACATATTGAGTACTTTCATAGCCTTAGGGGTATTTCATATCTATTTTCTTATAAATAATAGTTGAGTACATTTGTAGTCTATTCAGATTATTTTTCAACATAGGAAATAATTGAATAAATCTCATTGAAATAAAATAATAGAAATAGGGTTGTACAAGGAACCATGCCTCTTTAGCTCCATAAGGATGAAAATGGTGATCATACATAGATATTAGAGAATTTATGAGTCCAAAAACTCTCTTATATTGTGTTCAATATAGTGAGTCATATTTTCCACATATTATTGAATAATTATAGATCACCCACATCTTATATGTTCTACTCAATGTGGGACTCCTCTATCTATGTGGTCAAGACCTCCTTTATAAATTTTGTTCTACTCGGAGTGTGATTCCTATATATATGGAGGTATATCCTCCCTCATATATTATATGATACTTGATGAGGGCCAAGTCCTATTTTTCAGATTCTATGAGGTGAATGGGTTTCCATGAAAAGGTAACTATTATTACGGGGATTATTTTTACCTTGATCAATACATGTTATTGGAAAATGCATTAGTATCCCTCTAGGATTCGAGAATGGTGGCATAATAAATGGTATAAGAAATACTGTAGTACTCCCTATACTAACATGTTTACATTATTATGTATTAGAAATACCTTTTATACATTTTATAGGTTCTGTGGAATAAAGGTTGAGAAAATAATGAATTTTTGGACTTGTGATTCCTTAAGTTCCCCTTTATGGCCTTCAAGAAGTGACACAGAACTGGGATATAAAAATAAAATTTATGGCCTTTTTAGTACTTTGATAATAACTATTTACTCAAGAGATGTGAAATTTTCAGGTTGAGGATAAGATGATTGGGACTTATATTCTTCCCTATGACTTCTCGTGGTTGAGAAAATCTACACCCTTCCTTGTATTTCACCTAGTTACTTTCATATATCATAATTCAAGATTACTTTTTTCTTCTCATTCCTTTATAGTTTTAATGAATCATCGTAAGTATTTTTAAACTTATTATTGCATACTATTTCTGAAAACTTGTATTGTGTCTATTAAATTGATTCATAGTCTAGATATCATCCTTGTGAAGATGGTTTTTGTGTTGATTTTTCAGAGTATAACCCATTTGAAGATTAGTGATGCATGGTGTTTTGTGTTGGTGGTGGTTATTATTAAATATGGATATGGATATTGGAGTATATAAAGTATATAGAAGTCTTCAAGTGTCATATGCAATTTGATGTAAAGGCTTATTAGATACACAGTTTCGTGGGTATTTTTCCATATACAATTATTCTTCTAGTTTATGTATCATTCATTCATTATATATAATTTAATTAATTATATTTATACTTATTGCTTTTATATTTATTTATGCACGAGAGATATGTGCATATTATAGTTTTATGTAGGATATATCATCTTGTATTTTATAATATTCTTACTTGGTTCATGTTACCTTTTCCATTCCTATTGGATTTATGATTTGTGTGGAATGCTAAATTTATCACTAGTTTGGAGATGCCCCAGTGAATAAGGTCCTGTAAAAGTTGTATAAAATTGGTTAAGTACTAGAGATAGAGTTTGGAATTATATATTATGTGAGTATTGATTTAATAATTTAGGTTAATTGTGTCTGGGGGTTATGAGTTCGATTATCAGACTATGGAGACTATTATTGGTGTGACAGCTGATGTATCCATTCTCTAGGAACCTGATAACCTATTAGTCAAACCAGATGATAAAACTCAAAATTTCACATATATTTTTATGGATTTAATGTTTTAATCAAAAAATTCATATTTTAAGGATAAATATTACAATATTAGATTTTATTAATAATTTCATTTAAATTGGGAAAATGGCCAAATTATGGAATTTACATGATTTTATATAAATATGGTGTTTTAAAATAAATATTTCTAAACTATAAAAATAATAAAAATAATTTTATATATGATAAAATATATGATGGGATTCATTTCATTCAACTGGTCCTAATGCCCAATCTAACATTTTGAGGCATAAAACTAGATCAAAATCCAGGTCTTGAAATCCAAGTCCAGATCTAATGAATTTTAAAGATTGCCCCATAACTCACATATGGGAATCCCTAATGTAAACACACATGTAATAATTGAATAAATAAAGTTTTTTTTATTAAAAATTATTAATAATATAGTTAAATACATTTTAAAAATACCTAATGATTTTTAATTAAAAAGGAATATACATTAGGTAGTGTATGTAAAACGCAACACTGAGCTTAAACAACCCCTAAAATATATTAATATTATAAACTAGCCATTATATTTTAATATATGAATAGTATTAAAAAAATAATGATGTATATATAAATTTCCAACACAGTAAAAATGTATTGAAAAATTATTATTAAATAATCACTCAATTTTTAGAAACGTCATTTTATGCTTCAAAATTTCAGTTCTTAATAAATTAATTTTTTCATTTCGTGAGAAAATATAATAATTAATTTATATAAATTTTATAAAATTTATTTGATAAAATTGAATTCATTTTTTAAATTATCATATAAAAATTATCTTAGGGTGAAATGTTTTGTTTTTTTGAAAAATATTGTTTTTTAGTGAATTGTGAAAAATAATGATTTGTTTTGTAAAAATGGTATTTCATTTTAATAAATAAATTAATTTAAATGTCCCATAATTATTATTATTTTATTTAAAGAAAAATATTTATTCCTTAGTTATATTTATCCAACTTAATTAAAATTTAATTGATTTTTATTGGTATTTAGAACATGATTATTTTTGGGTAGAAAAATTTAATATTTATGAAACAAATTTTGAAGTGCATAATGTTTCTCCATTTTAATTAAATAAATAATAACTAATTAATATTTTTTAAAATTAAATATATATATTATATATCATTAAATATAATTTTATATTCGTACAATGTTATTATTAGTCATAGAGTTAATCTAAAAGCACATTTTTCTTGAAAAATACACATATTGAAAACATGATTTTTCATCCCTTATGTGGGTATTGTTTTAAATATAATTTTCTCCTAAAATGAGTTTAATTTGGTAAAATATATTAAATATATAATAATATTTTATATTCTATAATAGGATAAACTAATTTTTTCACCATATTTAATAGTGAATATAGTACAAATTATTTACTACAATTGAGGAAAACCTGGATTTACCGGCTATTAAAAAAAATTAATCATTAAAAATGATCCCAAAGCAGTTATAATACTATTGGATAGGTTTAATTATGTATTATAATTTCCAAGGTATAATATATGTCCATTTTGAATCTTTTTCTTGGGAATGACCTTTTCATATTGGAGTATTTTTAGACATTTCATAGTAGATTCCAAGTGGACTCTTTTCCCCACTAATAAAAGGACCTCCACTATCCTCCATTATCCACACATTATATTACCTATATTTCAGAAAATACATTACTAAACATATTCGTTAATTCCATACACACCACCTAGTTCCCTTATTTTGTTCATAAATCCATCCTATGAAGCCTTTAGGTGTAAACATAAATAAGCTCTTCGTTGAAGAGGTAACATTTTTCAGGGAGCCTTTTTATTTAATTTAATCCTCTAGATCCTTAAATTATTTTTAAAAAATAATAATATAAATAATAATTATATTTAATATATCGAGATGTTTTTATTATAACTTCATGAGCTATAACTATATCCTCTCATCTGAAATGGGAAATGATAATATCACTCATGTGTACGAAAAACAATCACCTCAAGAACCAATGTGACATATTTTTCAATTAAAAGCACTAATGTTTATGTATGATGAAGAATATAAATTATATTTATAATTTATATAATATAATTGTAAATATTTATTATTTATATAATATATATGTTTTTAATTTCCATTCTGTATGGGATACAAAAATGTTGATAGTGTGTATAGTGGACTACATCCCTAAGAAGCGATGTGATTCATTTTTCACTAACGCTTAACATGGAAGGTAATAAGAGTAATTTTAATGAATATTTTTGACATATATAAAATAATTATTATAATAATTATATTTATATTATTCAAAAAATTTAATATATTATTTTTTCCTACCTTTTCACTCACTAAAAATGAAAACAACGTTCATGTTACATATGGAATGTTGCCTTCACGATGTGATATGACCCTCTTTCCATCCTCACACCACATATATGATATATATTAATATGTTCAAAGAAAAAATATTTAGTTTTATATATAATTAACATTATATAATGATATGATAGTACTTACCTTCTTTCCATAATGATCATCGAAAAATGGAAATGTCAGTTATGCGTACGTAAGACCTACAACTTCCATGATTATAACATAGTTCATTATTCATGAACATATTTGATGATTAGTTTTAAAATTATAATTTAAGAATTAAATTGATAATTATTTCATGAAAATTATTCTGTATTTTTTTAAATATTGACCTTTTTACCACATTTGACCCACCAATGCCATGTTTGACATATAAGATGAATATGGTCGAAACTTCTTACATAAACCTAATTGATTATCTAATGATGTACAGCATCGTAATAAGTGAAATGAAAGAAATAATATAAATGAAAAATTTTATTAATAAATTATATAATTAATATATGCTCATTATTTAGGATCATAGATAACATACGTGATGAGTTAGACTGAAGGTAAGGGACTTAATTACAATCTTCTTTCATTGAGTCATATTTTGCTGATATAAACCAATCATCATTCATGAGGTGTATATACAGACTCTTTGACATGTTATATCATGAATTTATCTATACTAATGATAATTTAGATTTTTATGATATTATTTCATTTATATTATGAATAAAATGTTTCCAAGTGGTAAGGTTATTTTCTTCAAAAAAATAATCTACTAATTTTTTCTTTATAACTCTCTTTTTCTTACATGTTAATGTTTTTTAAAAAAATTTATTATTAACATGAGAGTTCTATAAAATAAATTTTCATCTTATTTTCATTTTTTAAAAAAATATAAACATTATATAGAATGTTTTACATTCTTTACAAATGACAAATAAAATGTTCTATTTTATCCTATACAGTGAAAATGACTTTACCTCCACCATAATCATTATTTTATGTTTGTATTATATTATAAGATATCATGTATTATTCAAAAGAATACCTTTTTACCCTTTTGGGTATTTTGAAATTGAAAATTTTGTGGTTAAAATGGACTCATATTTTAATATCTAAAAATGTTTTCTTATGGGTAATGTTAATATTTTATGAGTGTGATGTTGTTAATTGAATTATTTTATGTGCTTTTATTATGTTATGGTTATTAAAAAATATTTATATTTATGGGTGGTTATGTTATAAACCGAGGATGGGTATTTATGTTAAAAAAGGGATGATTGGTTACATTATATACCCAGGATGAGTGGGTTTGTTATAAAATAAGGATGGGTGTGTTAGTTGTAGACCTCCATTGAATTAATTATAGAAGTTGACCATATAGTTTTTTATTTATAAAACTGATATGCATAATTATATACTAGGATACCTATATGGTATAAATATTCTTATTATTGGATTTAATGATTTTCTTTGATAAAAAAGTGTGTCTATTTTCTATGTGAACATGATTTATTTATTTCTATCAAAGAAATTTATATAAAGTTAAAAATATCATGGTATTTCATGGTTTAATTTTACTATATGATTTATTTCTTTTTTTATCCCTTATTGATCATTTTTTTCTCATCCCAAAATTTTGAAATGTTTTTATAGGGTTTATGTATGGATAATGGAAATAAAAATTTATAGTTGAATGTTATGAAGATTTTTCCTGAAATAAAATCATGTTTTATCTTAAAAGATTCATTTTATTTGAAAAAAATAGACATTTTTAAATAGTTTACACTTTGTATAATATGGTTATGTTATGTATGAGTAATGAACTGATTCTCTAAAACTATAAACCTGAAATAATCCGCAAATGTAATATATTATTTCCTAAAAATAATCAATATTATGTAAAATTTAAGGCTAGCTCCTAAGAGTTTGTATCATAGGTCGGTTTAGATAAATTTTAAGAATAAAATATTGGTAATATTATACAATTTAGAGTTAGTACATTATGATTATATGATATATCATTTTAACATTATAATGTTTCTTCATATGATCTATACCTTTTCATAATGTGTTTCTATAAAATAAATAAAGAAGCTATAGTATGACGACAACCTAAGGATGATATCCTTCCAAATTAGAAACCTTGGATGATTCGAAAAGGAATAAAATAGTTTTTCATGGTGATAGATCAATTGAAATAATATATTAATGGTGTTGGAATCCATACATCATAGAAACTTGATCTACCAAAATAAAATATGTCAATAGTAGATCATTTTATGAGAAAGCATATCCCACAATTTAGTGGATCCTTTGACCATGTGATAGTTAGAGGATGAATTTTAGAATATTTTACTTGAGAAATATTTTCTTAAGGTTTTTCAACTTTAGATAGAAAAAAACCATGTAATTGAGGGAAAATAATGAAGATTCGGTGGTTGTATATGAAAAAAACTTCACCATATTGGAAAGGTACATCTCAAATTTTATCTGGGTTCCTAAAATTAAGATTAATCAATTTTATTCAAGATTGAATCCAAGATAATGAAAGGAATTGGCCTCTAATTAATTCCAAATATATAAGAAATTTGATTGATGAGATGAGAAGTTAGAAATGGTTTTTTTCCAATGACAACATATTCCTAAAAAATAAGTAAAAGAAGAGGTCCAGTTGATAATAAATGGGAAGGTATATATTAATTAGATCTATAGGATAGAAACAAAATCTCCCATAATACAAAATTTGTGGTAAAAATCACCCTAAAATGCCTTACAATGTATAGTATGTTTTTCTAATGTCGTATTTTTTGGTCGTATGGCTCATTATTATAATAAACATAACTGGACAATTAATGAAATTCTAATGGTATATTTTTTTAAAAGAAAATAATTGGGTCATTATGATAATGTGTTTCCAAATTTCGTTACTAAGGGGGAAAATTTTAATATAGAAAGAAAAAGAGTGTGTAATATTATTTTTCTACTACTAGAATTGTTGTTGGGAAATTAAATTAAGTAGTTAAATTTATGTTATTGGTTTATTCGAATTCTGGAAATACCCTATTTTACTATGGATCATCGCATTCTTATATTTTTTAAAAATTTTATAGTAAAATGGAAATATCATATAATAAAAGGAGGATATAAATTTTGGTTAAAGATATAGGAGGAAATCTTAGAGAAAGATAGAACACTTTGGACCTCTATATTTTATTATTGGGATATTCTTTCCTATGAATAAAGATAAACTAGTCATAATAGATTTTAATGTTATTCTCATTATGGATTTTTGTTATTTATGATTGTAATATAGATTACGAATCTAATAATGTTTATTCTATGATTTCATCAAATTTATTAACAACCAATAAGATGAAAAATTAATTAGAGATGGAAGTGAATGTTACTTATCTCATGGTATTGAAAATAATGAAAAGTTTGAGAATATCGATGTCCAAGTTGTTAATAAATATGTAGATGTTATTCCTGATTATTTTTCCTAGATTTATTCTTGTTCATGAAGTTGATTTTACTATTGAATTAGTGCTTAGTGATAATCAAATTTCTAAACATCCTTATTTGATGTCTCATGTAAAAAATATTGAATTGAAAAAAGATTTTCAAGAATTTATTGATAATAGTTTCATTTAACCTTTCACTTCACCAAGGTGTGATCCTATTTTATTTTTTAAAAAGAAATATTATTCAATTAAGAATTTCATTGATTATAGGTACTTGAATAACATTACTGTTAATAAAAATTATTTATTTCATCATATCAATTCATTTTTTGATCAGAAATATGGAGCTTAGTATTTTTTTGAGGTTGACCTATGGTTTGGGGACTATTATCTTATGGTGAAGGAGGATTATTACACCATGAATTTTTATGTATTATTGTTTTAAAATAAATTAAATGTCATAGATATCTTTAGTTTCATGAAAAAATTAGTTTATTATATATCTTTCATTACACACAATACCATGCTTATCATGTGTTACACGCAACACTGAGTTTATGTTGTGTTATATTCGACAATGAGTTTTAACATACTATGATATATTATTAATATTATTCTTAGTCCATTATAAACAAGCTTTTAAACATTGTGTTATGAATTTTTATATAAACATTTTAAATATTAATCATAATGGTTCTATATAATGACAATATTTTGATAAAAAAGGACTTAATGTTCGGTAATGTCTTTATATACATTGAAAATATTATTTTGATAAAAAAATTAATGGTGATTATTATTTTTAACTATTATAAACTTAAATTTTAACACATTTAGAAAATTAATTTGGGGAAATTAGCTACATTTTAAATATTATAATGTCAATATTATCTTTGAGTGAATTTTTGGGATATTCCTGAAAGGTTTCATTTTTTGATGAATAGTGAAATGCCTATTTTTTAATAAAAACCGTCTCTTATTTTAAATAATTTTAAATCAACGTTTTATTTAAATATGGATTCAAAAATAATATTATTTCAATTATATATCTATTAATAAAATTTATATAATAGAAATCTATTTAATATTGAATTTTGATATAAAAACTTTTTAATATTTTGAACGTTTTCTCTTTGGAAAACCATTTTTTGATACATATACAGATTTTTTTTAAAAAATAGAAATTTCTATTTATTTGAATAGAATTTTGAAAATTTGATTCGATATTTTTAATAAAAACAATTTATACCATCTCATAAGTTCAACACCATTTTTACAATAATTAATAGTAAAAATATTAAAAAAATAAATACCATTATTGATGTAAAAATGCATTTACAAGGGGGTTAATCTAAAAAGATAAGGGTTAAAATGGAACAATAATTTTCAACAAAATTTTTATGGAATTATTTAGATATAATATCATATATGATTTAAAATGGTTCATTTTGGATCTTTTTTCAAGTAATAAATGTGGGTACACCTTCTTCTTTAGAAAAATTACATGTGTGACTCTCACCTCCCTTATAAAAGTCCACACCTATCCTCTCATATCGACACTTCCAAAAGATATGGATCAGTCAATACTAACCAAAATAATCTCTTTAAATCCATTCTATCATCCTATAAGACTTATTTTGGACATAAATCAATCTTATGAATAATTTTAGTGCAATCCAAAAGAATTTTCCGAAGATGAGTTAACGTCCCAATCTAACAATTATATTTTACTTATTCATATAACGCCATAAAATCTTAATAAAACATAATAATATAATAAAATAAGTTTATTAAATATAATAATATTTTATTTATGTTATGGTAATTTACTACAATCATCCACACTACCATCAAATGGGATTTGAAATCATTATTCAAGTGTATGGTGGACAACGACCTCATGAGTGGATATTTTTTTATTTAAATCAACACATCTCATGGATATATATAATTATGGATTAAATATTTTTATTATATATATATATATATGTTATTATTATAATTATTGAATTATTATATCACTTATACATATTTATATTCCATTCTTAGTGAAAGAAACTACGTCGCTCATGGGTACGACAGACAAATGTCTTGCGTAGTGATGTATTTCATTCTCAATTTACCTGGCTGTTAATAAGAATGAGTTTTCTAAAAATATGTTTTATAGATTACATATAAATTATTATACAATGTTAATATATTATTTTTCTTTATTTCTTTAATCAATTAAGAAAATGGAAACAACGTTCATGTTAATATATGGCCTACCATCCCCATAATCTGTTTATTTTACTTTCATCTCTATATTTCAAGGATTAATCTAAATAAATATATAATAAATATATATTATATTTATATAATGGTTAAAATTACTTATATTATGGAACCATGATCAAGTTAATAGAACTGGAAATAAAAAATAAAAACATACATTAATAGAAAAGCACTTATTTCGTAAAACATGAATTTAACATGGAATTGTAATTAAATGGGTTATAAAACGTAGGGATTAAATAATATATGGTATGATATATATTAAATTATTTTTATGAAATTTTTTTAAAATAAACTTATATTTATTATAACTTAGTTTTGAATGTGTTTGAAGAAAATCAAGACTTAATGTAACAGATTTTAATCTTTCTTTTTTACATCCGTAAGGTGCATGACATATTCACCACCTATTTATATTATGTGGTGTATATAATTCCCATGAATTTATTTTATTATTATTATCATGAAAATTATAATTAATTACATATCCAATTTAGGATCTATATTTTATGTGGTTTATAGTTCAAATGTCACCAAAGAGGGAAGAGAGTTTGGTCTCAAAATGTCATCTTTGGGAAATAAGTTATGTTATTTACCTATCTTATTATATGATGTATATATAAATCCCTGTATATTTTTTATATCATGAATATATATATTTTCATGATATTAAAATAATAATTTGATTTATTTCTTTAATGGGTCCTATGATTCAAAATATACAAATGTTTTAAAGGATTGATGTTACAATCTCATTATTTACATGGATTGTTTGTGAATATGATTTCAGTGATATATTATTATAATATATGTCTAAAAAAATATCTAATTTTATTCTCATATTTTTATTTAATGATAATACTTGTTTTCTCTTCATTTTCCTCTTATTATGTACTCAATTGTTCAAAATAATGTTTTAAAAAAATGTCTTTAAATATTTTTTTCGCTCGAAAACTTTTTTTATTATAATATTTTAAAAACTATTTTTGAGATTGAATTAAAATTCTAAAAAATATTTATTACGTAAATTTTTACCCATCAATTACTTTTTTACAAAATTACGTGCAAGGAATCTGTATATAATTTTCCAAACATGTAATGTTTGATTTTTTCCGAAAATGGGAAAGGAATTTTTGTTTTAACGTGTCTGCAATGAAAATAATTAAATATCTTTAGGACTATTGATTTATTTTTTTATTTCATAATGTATTTTCAATGTATTTTTTCATTGAAAAGGATTTTAAAAACATTTTATGTTTTAAAAAATGTTTTCTAATGTGTAAATGAAATTTTCATCATGAAACGTTCCAATTGATTTTTATTTTAAAATAATTATACATATAAGATGAAAATCCTGGTACATCTTATTTAATATCTAATAATAGTATTATTTAACATTTTTGAAATTAGTATGAGAGATCGTTAGTGATAACCCATAGTACAATCTTAAGTATAGTAGAATATCAAAAGTTATTGTAATAAAAGGTGTGTGTTTTTCTTAGAAATGAATACCCATTTGGATACTACTTATGCATGAGGTTCTATAATAGAGGTACATAGAAGTAATTACTTTGAAAAATAACACATCGGTATTGACTAGATAATTACCTAGTACATGATAATGAGCTTTACTTCACACCTAGTCTGAAACTACTGGGGAATTTTCTTTGGTAAATCACATTTTATTTTTCAACTATCATGAAGTATTTTAATATATGATTATCAGGGATAACTTAGGATAATCCCAATGTTTCATAGATTTAAATGAAATTGTTTTTATTTATATATCCTAAACTATTTTCATGACAATTTGATTTTGAATTATGAATAGTGTTTATCACTCTGTGATTTTTGGTTTTAGTCAATGGATAGAATCTAGAGGAATCATGTTAACACTGAATTTGATGTGAAATTTAGTGATTATGAGAAACCAAATTGGATTATGAACGAAGATAATGATATTTTGATTATATTTAATCAACCATTGTGAAATATGATTAACAACGTGAACTTCAGTAATATTTATGACACACCAAATAAGAAGAAGATGGAATTTTATGAAAGTTCATGTGGTAATAATAATTGAGTAAATAAGATTCATATTCTTATATATAATGAATTTGGGAGTAATAAACTAAAATAATGTCCTAAATGGATGGGAATAGGTTTTGTGTGTGGAGAATAATTTCATAGAGTGATGAATTGTCGAGGAGTTTAATGTATTATTTTTTTGGAATATTGGAATTATCCAATTCAATACCCTATTATAGAAGTTAAATTCTAGGCCAAAGAATGGAATATTAAATTTATGTCATTTATGTGGATTTATTGAAGTATTTATGTAATGGGTTTTAGGAATTATGTTGTAATAGTATTTCTAACAATGGTATGTTGCTTATAAATATCACAAAACTCCGAAGGATTATATTAACTTGAGATTCATATATGTCTCCATTTAGTATTAACATAAGATATATGGATACAATCATGGTTTTATATGTTGAATTATTATTATAATATCAATTTCCTGGAATGTCCTTTTGAGGTTTTATGTGATGGGAGTTTATCAGGATTAAGGATATTTTGGAAAAAATTTATAAAAATACAACCCTTCTGTTGTGTATTTTTTTTAGTGAAAATTTATTTAAGGAGGCTATGCACAAGAAAATATTCCAAACTAGGTATGAACACAATGAGTATATATTTATTCTATTTGCTTTTACTAATGCGTCCAATATATTCATGGATTTAATGAATGGAGAATTTGGATATTATGTTGATTAGTTTGTGGTTGTCTTTATATAAAATATTCTCATATATTCAAAGAGAAAGGAAGAGAGTGAATATCACATGAGTAATTTATTGAAGACCCTAAGAAATGATAATTCATATGAAATGTTAACAAAGTGCAACTTTTCAATGGAAAAAATTTCATTTGTGGGTCATATAATCTCAGGAGATAGCATATATGTGGGTCCATTAAAGTTGGAGTCCATTGAACTTTGGACCAGAAAAACAATAGTGAATGAGATTTGATGCTTTCATATTTTGGATGGATATTATTGATGGATTATTTAGAAAATTTATTCGGACTATATAATTCACTCACTAAGTTAACATAAAAGGGAGACAAGTAGCTATGGATAGATTAATGGGGGGAAAATTTAAATGAACTAAAGAGAATATTAGTCATTGAACATATTCTCACCTTACCATATAGTAGATAAAAAGCTTGTAATCTATAATGATGCATAAAATAAGGGATTGAGATGTGTTATTATGTAGAATGACTTGGTTATAACATGTGACACATGAAAAATGAAGGTTCATGGGGAAAATTACCCAACTCATGATTTAGAGTTTTATACTTTAATTTTTACACTAAAAATATAAAGGCATTAAATTTATGGAAAAATTGTGATATATATACTGATCACAAAATTTTAAAGTATATATTCACATATAAGTAGTTTAATATGTTCTAGAGAATATGGTTAGAGATTATTAAACATTTCAACTACTCAATACATTACAACATTTGGAATGTGTACAAGGTGGATGATGCTTTGAGTGTAAAGGATCATACTATCTTATCTTTTATGAGGGTCACAAAAGTTCCAATATTTATTTATTTTCAAATGATATATCTTGAAATCTTAATATAAGAGGAGAAATATTATCTTTATCAAATAATTTGCAAACCATCTATCCATGTGACGATAAAATATGTACATAAGGACGATAATAAGCCGAAAAAAGAAGTGATAAATGATCCTAATTTTAACCTTGATCACGATGGAATGATAAGTCATGTAAACCATGTATGTGCTCCATCCAAACCTGATTTGAAGGAGTTGTTATAAATTTCTCATTGCTCACTATTCTATGTTCATCGTAGAAGTATGAAGATGTGTAGGTATTTTAAAGAGTATTTTTAGTGGGATGGAATAAAGAGATACATTTCTATGTTTTTATCTTATTTCATGATATTTCAACAAGTTATGAATAATAGGAAAAAATATAATGGGATTCTATATCCATTACCCATGCTAGAATGAAAATGGGAAAAAATCACCATGAATCGTTTCATCAAACCCCTCAAAATGTATAACTGTAATAATGGTATATGGGTTGTAGTCGATCTCCTTAAAAATTCAGAACACATAATCTTGATAAGAGAAAATATATCTATGGATCATATTTCTAGGATAATCCTTAAAGAAGTTGCAAGGTCTCTTAGAATACGACATTCAATTTTATATAATTAGGATTTGAGGTTTACCTCAAAGCTATGGGGAAGTCTTCAGAAAGATCTTATTATGTAGTTGAGTATCAAAATTGTGTATCATTTTCAAATAGATGGTCAGTCTAAGATAATAATTCATACCCAATAGTATATGTTGAGATCTTGTTTTGTGGATTTATAAGGTTTTTGGAATCAACACATTCTTCTAGTCGAATGTTCATACAAAAATAGCTTTCACTTGAGCATTTAGGTGGATCCTTATGAAAACTACTATGGAATTAAGTTTATAGCTACAATTTACTAGGATAATGTTGATGAATGAAAACTATTGTGAAATGAGGTAGCTAAATAAATGGAAAATTAGGTTGGATCCATTTGGCAACACATCAAGTCATCTTAGAGCATAATGAAAAATTATACTGAAAAATCACCGGTGTGATATAGAATTTGATGTTGGTGGAAAGGAGTTTATAAGAATTAATCAATATAAAATTTATATGAGATTTGCAACAAATGGAAATCTAATCCCTAGGTATATTAGTCCCTTTTAAATTTTTGATCGTATTATGATGGTAGACTATCAGTTGGTTCTTTCTCCAAGCATATCTCAATTTTAGGAGGTATTCCAGGTATCTATCCCGAGGAAGTATATTCCAGGTATTTCAAATATACATAACTCATAGGTCATAAAACTAGAGTATGATATTTATTATGGTGAACAATTGGTGGAAATCTTGGATCATAGAGAGAATGTGATGCGAAACAAGATGACCCACCTAGTCAATGTTTTTTTGGTTAATCCACCAATTTAAAGAGGCTATGTGGGATCATGAGGATGTGATGAGGTGTAATTATGATAAATTATCGATATTATAGTGATGAATTTGGAAGGGGAAATAAATTTTATGTGGGATAGAATATAACACCCCATGTTATTGTAAATTATTTTTTCTGAAAAATGAAAATTTCATAGATAAATTATATTACATTAAATAAGGAGTTTCATAAAGAATAACAATTTAATGAAACACAGAGTATTAATTTTCTACATGAAACACCTATTTTAGCATGAGTTACACACAATACTATATTTATCATTCATTAATGTTGACACTGAATTTTAACAAACCATGATATATTACTAATATTATTATAAGTGAATTATATCATATCCATTAAATATAACAACATTACTAGTAAAAAACTAATTTATAAATATTAATCATAATGGTTTTATATAAAAAAATATTTAAATAATAATAATTAATATTTGGTAATCTTTATATATGTCTCAAAAATAGTATTTTCTCAAAAAGTGTTTTTTTTTTTTTAATAATTAAAAAATTAATTTTTGACACTTTATAAAATTAATTTTAAAAAATAATTTTTTTTTGAAATCAGCCTGTAAAAATTATCATTGGGTGAATTTTTGGGACTTTTCTAAAAATAATCATCATTCAATGAATGGTGAAAAGTACTATTTTGTTAAATTGGCATTTAATTTAAATAATTTACAACACCCATTGTAATTTATTTTGGTTTAAAAATTAATAATAGTTCAATTATATATATATATATTAATGAAAATTTTGTCATTTTAATAAATCTAATATTAAATTATTACATACAAACGTTTTATCTTTTGAACATTTACTCTTTATAAATCCGTTTTCTCGACACAGTTGCAAGTATCACTTGAAATGAAATTTGGAAAAATATATTCCATATTTTTAATCATAATAATTTACTAAATCTAATAAGTTCAACCATGTTATTGACCTTAATTAATAATAAAAATAGTAAAAATTAATTATCATGATAAAGTTAAAAATGGGTTTACCACAGGATTAAACTGATAAGATAATAGGTAAAAATGAACAAAAACATTTCCAAAACACAATAAATGGACCTATTTCCACCTCATTTATTTTAGGATATACAATTTCCCATTTTTTATGCCTTTTTCAAGTGAAAAAAGTGGGTACACATTTTTCTTTTAAAAAATTACATGTGCGCCACTCACCTCACTCAGAAAAGGCCACCTCCTCTCCTATCCTTTTTTCACTTCCAAAATGATTTGGTTCAGCCCATCATAGAAAAATGTACTTATTTGATTTTCACCTCACATCATAGAGGACTCATTTTTTTTATAAATCCTTTCTATGAATTCTTTGTCTGAAAACCAAAATAATTTGTCAGAAGATGTTATGACATCCCTAACTGAGAATTTTATTTTATTTATTAGTCCACCTCCTTAAAATATCATTCAACAAGGATGATATAATAAACATAGTATATTAAATGTACTGATATGTTTTTTTATTATTGTAATGACTTATAACCATCTCCACTTCAATCAAATGAGATATAGAATCATCATTTGTGTGTACAGTGGACTATCGCCTCGTGAACCGATTTTGTTCATTTTCCATAACCAATTCCCATAGATGGATATATTGTAGGATTAATTTTTTATATATAATTTATATGATATTATTAAACTTTTTATAATATTGTGTCATATATACCATCTTACATTCCATTCTGAGGGAATACAATAACGTCACTCATGTTTACGACAGACTACCACCTCATGTAGCGATGTGATTCATTCATGCTTTAAATGGAAGGTAATAAGAATGGGTTTAATGAAAATATGTAATATATATGAAATAAAAATTATTCTATTATGATAATATATTATTTAACTTTCTTTCGATGAATACATTGAAAAAATGGAAACATCGTTCATGCGTATGTATTACCCACCATCTCTATGAATGGTGTATTTCATTTTAATATATAAATTTAATGGATTTATATTAGAACATATATGTTTAATATATAGGATATTTAAATCATTTTAAAAATTATTTATATTGTTAAACCATGATCTTGTTGATAGAATAAAAAATAAATAGTCAAACACACTTGAAAAGAAAATAAGTTGTCACCAGAAACATGAATTTAACATGAAATTGTTAATAAATAGGCAATAAAATATCATAAGTAAATCATATATGGTATTATATACAATTATTTTTTTAATAGATTTATAATAAAATTATATTTATTATATATGAGGTTTTAAAATGTACAATGGAATTTAATGCTTATGTTAAGGGATTTCAGTCTCACTTTTTTACTTCTGTGAGCCACATCCCACATTTACAACCTATTTTATATATGTTGGGTATATATTGTACATGAATTAATTTATTGTAACTAATCCAAAAAATAATTTTGATTTTGAAATTCATTTTAGGATCTCTCTTTCCTGAATTTTGTGGTTCAAATGTTACCAAAGTTATAAAAGGTTTTATCACAACTTTCCTTTTTTGGGACATGAGTTATGTTATAAACCTATCTTATTAAATGAGGTGAATATATTTTCCATTTTACATGTTATATCATGAATGTACTTATTTTAATTATATTTAATGTTTCATTTTCTGGTTTTCTTTAATTTATCCAATCATAAAAAAGATACCAATGCGGTAAAAGTTTTATGTTACACTCTCATTGTTTATAGAAATTATTAAGGATTGTGATTTTAAATAATTAAATGTTATGATCCATATCTCAAGAAAATATTTAATTTTATTCTCATATGGTTATATAATTATAATAAAATTTTCCCTTCATTTTGCTCTCTTTATTTTTTCTATATTTTAAAAAATATTTTTAACAAAAATCAACTTTATTTCTCTCTTCTATCGAAAACTGTTTTTGTCCCAAAATAATGTTTTCAAAAAAAATTCAAAATTGATTTAACATTTTACAACGGATTTATTAAATAAATTTTAGCAATGTTTGAAAATTTTACAAAATTATTTTAGAAGAATATTTATTTCATTTCCCTAGAAAGGCTTTTTTTCTTTTACTAAAATTGATAATGAAGTCATTATTTTATATTTAATTTTTGAAAGGACTTAAAAAAATTGGTCACTGAATTAAATTTAATTAAATATTTTTTTCCTTAATATGATGGAAAATCATAATGAAAATTTCATACCTTGGAAGATATAATTCATTAATATTTAGTGGATTACCATGTATTTTGGGACAAAAAAATTTCTTTGGTTGCCTTTTATTTTTAAAAAATTTTCTATTATAATATACTGATGGAACAATTTAAGGAATTATATGTAATGAGTTGTTTAACTACCAATTTTTGGGATGAATTTTGAGAAAGGATGTTGGTGAGACTATATTTGGTATTAGAAATTTTTTGAGAAGGTGTGATTGGTTGAACAGTTAATGAGGATTTCTCAGATCAGGTAGAAAATTTATGTAGATAACTAGAGAAAAGATATTTCGTTGAAGATTGGAGATCATGTCTTTAACAATTTTAATCCATGTTAATGTTCTATGCATTTTTCTAAGAAGGGGATGTTATGTCCATGGTTTATTTGGCCAAATAAGATCCCATTAAAAGTTGTACCAGTTGACTATAGATTGTTTATACTTCCTAGTTTATCTTGGGTAAAAAATGTATTTCATGTTTCAATGTTAAGGAAAATATTTTCTGGATTTATCTAATGTTTTGGGCCATGAAGTATTTTAGTTGGAAGATAACATTTCTTATAAGGAACAACCAATTCAGATTCCTAAAAATAGAGATAATGTGTTTTAGAATAACATAATTCATCAATTTATGCTTCTATGGAAAACCATATGGTTGAAGTGGAAACGTGGGAATCTAAAATTGTTATGAGGGATAGATGTCCCAACTTGTTTAATAAGTGAATAAAACTGCAAGGAAACAATTTCAAAAGGGGGGATGAGTGTAACAACCCATATAATGATAGAATAAATCATTTTCATGTTTATTAATTATTTTACATTAGAAATTTATATTAATCATAGAAATATTTAGTAATTTTTTATTAAAAATGATGTTATGTTCAACAGTATAAGCCGCATACAACCCTTAGCTTATATGACACGTGAAATATATGCCCATTATAACCTATCCTTTATATTAGTGGGTATGAATAATATTAAATAATTTATGAAATATTTATATAGATTTTAGGCTCAATATTTTTTTAACTAATGATTCTTAAATAAGCACTCAATTCTTAGTAAAGTCATTTTATGCTACAAAAATTATTTTCATCAAAAATAAATTTTATTTTTTTGTGAGAAAATATTATAAATAAATTATTTAAATTTTAGAAAATTTATTTTACTATATTATCTTAATTATTTAAATCTATTTATAATAATTAACTTAGCTTTAAATTTTTGGATATTTTAGAAAATATATTTTTTTCAGTGAATAGGAAAAAATACCACTTTTTGTTTAAATGTTATTTCTTTTTAATAAATTAAATAATTTTAAATTTAAAATATGATTTAAATTTTATTCAAATATTATAATTAATATTTATTTATATTTATCCCGCCTAATTACTTTTTTTCCAAATTTAAATTGTATTTTAGTATAAGCTTATTTTTGGGTTTAAAAATATGATTTTTCTTAAAACTCGTTTGAAAGGCATAATGTTTCTCAATTTAAATTAAATAAATTAATCACTAACTGGGAATGTTTTAAATTAAAATTAGCGATTTTTTTAAAAAATATTAAATTATATTTTTAAAATTATTATTCTTATTCATAGTGTTAATATAAAATCATCTTTTGGTTGAAGAATACTTTTCTTGAAAGCCTTCCTTTTCATCACGTCTGTGGGTTTAGTTTTAAAATTAATTTTTCCACTTATGTGAGTTGAATTTGAAAAAAATGGATTAAATTTTTTTGATGATCATTATTGTCATTATTTAATAGGTTCAACGTAATTTATGACCATAATGATTTCTGAAAACTCTGAAAATTAATTACCATGGTTAATGAAAAATTGGTTTACGGAGAGTTAAACTAATAAGAAAAGAATTAAAAATGACCCAAAACATGACTAAATAATATTGGTGGATATATTTAATTATTATACTTCCCACTTTCAAATCTATATAAATTGGGAAGAATTTTTTAATTGAATAACTTATTATTTGGTAGATTTTTTGAAAATTTCTAGTAGTTTTCATGTGTGTTCCTTTCCCCACTTATAAAAGGACCCAGTCTCTCAACCCCTATTAACTAATTAAAATAAATTTGTATCATACATTCCTTAAAAAAATATTTTATACTTATATTACCTATACCTATATCCCTTATATTGTTCATAGATCTATCATAATAATCTTTTGGGTGCAAACCTAAAGAGGTTACTCGAAGCAGAGGTAATGTTCTTCGATGAGCATTTTTATTTCATTTTTTCTTACAAATACTTAAATTGTAATTAAAAAAATATAATACAATAACCTCTGTATATTACATATAATTTCTTTTTATTATGATTATATTACCTATATCAATATTATATTCCCTTAAATAAGAAATTAAAATACCGCTTATCTGTACGACGGACTACCACCTTGGGTATCGATGCGACACATTTTCCATCATCACATCTCACAGTTTGGTATGATGATTTACATAAAATATATATATGATATTTATAACATAATTACACTACTTTTATTATTTTATCATATATATCTTTTTAATTTCTATTCCACATGGGATACGATAATGTCGATCATGTGTATAGAAGATTACCACCTCACGAAATGATGTGACACTTATTTCATTAATGCTTTATAATAAATGTAATAAGAACTATATTAATTAATATATATGAAATATAAGAAATAATTTTGATATTAATGACATATTTATCATTATTAAAATATAATATATCATTTTATTTATTACATTTTCAATCACTGAAAAATGATAATGTCATTCACACAATGTCTAGACTACCATCTTCACATAGTGGTGTGAATCCCATTTAATCACCACATCACAAGGATTATATATATAAATAGGTTTATTAATATATGGTATTTATGATATAATAAACATTATGGAGTGATATGATAATAATTAACCTTCTTTCTATAATGATCATCTAAAAAATGGAAATATTACTCATGTGTACGCATGACCTACCGTCTCAATGATTATAATGTAGTTATTTTTCATTATTTTTAATAGTATTATTTATGAATAAATGTGATATTTATATCATTATTATCATTCTATATTGTTTTAAATAATAAAATCTGTTACCATAGTCTACTTTTCAATGTATTTTCTGGCACATATGTTGAATATGATCAAAATATCCCAAGTAAACCTAATTGATTAAGTTATAATATATAACATTATAATAATTGAAAGAAATGAAATAATAAAATTGAAAATATTATTAAAAAATTAATTAATTAAAATATGTTTATTATTTAGAACGATAAATAATGTATGTGACATATATGACTTAAGGTAAGGGACTTCATATTAGTCTCTTTTCATTGGGTCATATTTTGATGATATGGAGCTGTATTATTTTATGACATATATATATATATATACATTTGCATGTTATACTACTAACTTCTCTATTCCCATAATATTTCATGTTTTTAATGATATTCCTTCACGAGACTTATGATTCAAAAGTTTCTATGTTGTTAGGGGATGTTATTTATAAAAATCACCTCATAATATTTTCCTTCAAGATTTAGTTTTCTTCAACGTTCATGTTTTTAAAATTATTTTAATATAGAAATGATATATTTATAGAGGAATTTTTTTTCTTACATTAAATTTTGTTGAAAAACTGAAAGTTTTTATGAAATATTTTACTTTCTTTACAAATGATAAAATGAATGTTCCATTTTAATGTATAGATCGAAAAATATTTTTCCATCAACATAATAATTATTTGATGTTCTAATTCATTTACAATAATTCATTCTTTTATTCAAATAAAATTCTTCTTTCACTTATTTTGGGTATTTTGGAATTAAAAATGGTGGTTTAAAAGTTTGATTATTTTAATATCCGAAAACGGATTCTTATGGTTGAAGAGAATATTTTTAAAGTGTGATTATAAAAATTAAAAGATTTTATGTGTTATGATATATTACAGTTCGTGGTTATTATTTATGTTAATGTGTGGATATGTTATAGACCATGGATGGGTGGTTAGGTTATAAAACAAGGATTGGTGGCCACATTATGAACCAAGGAGGAGTTGTCACATTATAATCCAATGATATGTTTTACCATGATATCCCTGCAATGCATTTTGTATGGAATTTGACCATATGGTTATTCTATTTTCAAGAGTAATATATAAAATTATGTTCTAAGATACCTTTATGTTTTTTATATTGTTTTTATGATATTTATTTATTTTTATTGTGAAAAAATTGAATTTTTTATGTGAAAATGAGTTATTTATTTCACTCAAAGATATTGATATAAAGGTAAACATTTCATGGGATTTCATGTATTCATTGGTCTAATGGATTTCTTTTCAATATATGTAACACCCTAAGCTTCCACAGTACATTTCCCTTTGAATAATGCAATGGCGTGCATTGTACGCAACTTTGAGATTCTAACACACCCCAACCAATCAAACTAGCCGTTATGAAGAGTAATACATACTTTTTGAAAATTTATAAATTTTATGATTCGAAATGGACTTCATTTTTGGATTTGTAATATCAAATATAGCTTAGGCCTAATTTTTTGTCTTTTTCTGGAAAATTTCATTTTTTGATGAATAGTGAAACCACTAAGTGGTAGTTAAAAAACAGAACTTTTCATAAAACTTAATTTTACCGCTTCTGTGAGTGGAATTTCAAAAATACGAGAGACACTGTTAATATGAAGAAGTAAAATGTGGTTCAATGAGATGAAAATAATTTTTGGTGAATAGTAACTTTTTACTTTTATTTACCACAGTTAAAAGTAAATAGGGTAATTAAGGGTAAAAATGATTTTAATATTACCCTGATACATGTCCTAATTATATTGGACAAGTGTATCTCGACAAAAAACAACCTTAGGAGTAAAATATTATCAGTTAGGTCCACTTGTATTAGATTAGGACATTTTTTTTATTTAATTCAAAGAAGAGTTAAAAGATTTAAAATCAATGTTTATTTCCTAAACCATTTTTAATATAGGGTTATACGTAAGATAAATTCGATTGTAAATATTAATCAGAAATATAAAAATATTTCCTACATAATGGTATTTTATTTATAATTTTTAGACATTATATAATTTAATTTATTTATAACACAATGGTGATGCAGTAATTTCCTAATTAATGAAATATTAAAATAATTGATATTATGAATATCAAAATAAATGTAATTTGAGACTTTTTATTAATTAAACTATTTTTTAGGTTAATATGACATATTAGGATTGATTATTTAAATTGTGTTCAAATTAATAATGCTGTTATGAATTTATCAAAAACAAAATACCCAATAGTGTCAAAATTGACATAAATGAGTTTTTAAAACAAATATTTTATTATTAATTTATATTCAATTCCTAAAAATCTAAGGTTCAGACAAACAACTTAAATAATGATAGGTGTATCATTAATTGACAACTTGGGTGTCGCGTGGACGTATATAGAATGTTTATTAACCATATTATATAAAAATACAAAGAGCATTGTAAAAGTGAAACTAATTAACTAAGAGTTAATACTTAAATATAAGGTTAATATAATGACCCAAACCTGTCTAAATTATATTGGTTGAGTGGTTTTATACCCATACCCACCTTAAACTTTTAATAATTTACTTTTGTGCCATTAGAAACGGAATATGAATTTATTATAAAATAATATTTTTAGGTTTTCCAAAGGTGCCCCTCAGCCCTCTTATAAAAGGGCACTCCCCCTTCTCACTAATTCACACATTCAAATCCTTTTCGCTCGGACAAACCCTACCGAAATACTCTCTCAACTTCCCTCACTACAACCTATAGTCCTTAGTTTTATCACAATGCCAACCTAAGGAGCCCTTTTGATCAAATCAAAAGGAAGAACCCGAAGAAGAGGTAATGTTTTCACCACCCTCTTTCAAGTTCATTTCTTCTTCAAATTCTTCTTTGTTTGTTATTTCTATTCTAAAATAATAACTCTAGTATCTTATATACACTATGATGTTATTATAAATATGGTACAACCATATTCCGTATTCTATCCATCTTTTGAATAACATGTCACCATACGTGCATACGTACGGCTTACCGTCTCCACGTCGTGGTGTAATTGTTATTCAATAAATTATTATTTGGATGTGTATCATAATTATGTGTAATTCATAAAAATTATAAATATAACATGATAATTATTCTTTATATATGATATACCATCCAATTATATATTAATTTAATATCAAAAGAATGATATTGTCGCTCATGCGTACGTACGGACTACCGTCTCCACGAACGCGATGAGATTCATTATCCATCGTATCCATTCAATTGTAATTCTCATTTGATGATTAAAAATAATTTTTAAGGACTTGATATAATTCTGGATATTAAGAAGATATAACCTATCCAAAACAAACACGGCTTACGTAACAAACAATATAAAGGAAAATGAGTAAGTTAACACCCGAAATGACGATAATACTAAGATATTATTAACATATCAATGTTAAAAGATCATATATGATATCATATTAATGTAAATTATTTTTGTATAATTCAGTAACAATTATTTCACAATTATTTAGTTGGATAACCTACCATTGACCAAGGAAAAATTACAAAGTAAGGGGTTTCTTATCTCACTCTTAATTTCATGAGAATTCCATTGTTCACCACTTATTTATTGCATGTGGTGTATGTGTATTGCCCATGATTGTATTAATTGTGTAATATACTTTAATTTATGGGTATTTATATCATAATTTAATGATCCTTCTTTCATGGTTGTATGTTTCTTAAGTTACCTAATCGATAAGGGAATTTGAAATTTCAATTTCCACTCATTCGGCTTTACACATACTTCATTAATTATTTTACTCCATGATTACGTGTAGAATCTCTATTAATTTTAGTATGTCATAATTTCCAGTCCCCTTTATGTGGATATAATTTTTATACACATGATCACTCCATTGATAAATTCTAAAGTCATTGTTATGAACTTGATAAGAGTAATTTTAACTCAATCTCCATTTGTTGAGTTAAATATCAAATTCATTGGTGTTGTTTTTAAAAGAATATGTGTTAATGTCATCTGATTTATTTACACTAAATATCCAATCATATTGAGTGTATATATATTTGTCACACATAATTATGTCGTTGATTTATCCTTAACCTAAGGATATGGTCTTTATAAGAGAATTCATCTCAATTTACATTCCATTGAAAATTCTTTGTTTTTATACACCAAATCACTTTTATATGGTGTATATAATTTACTTTGACATAGTATATCATGGATAACATTATTCTCATGATATTATAAAGTTTTGTCTTCCTCAATTATTTGTATTCAAGTGTCTCTCTTTTGCATAGAAACTCTAACTAAAATACATTTTTAAGTGTTTTAATGATTTATTCTTCTAAATATTTCTCATTAATGTACATGTTTTAAAAATGGTTTTAAGAATTTATTTACATGGACATTAACGTTTTAAAATTAAAATTACTTTTAAAAGTTTCAATGTGGTATGGGACACTTTGATTCAAAAATCTATTTTTAAATGGCTTCTTGTCAAATAGTGAGACTTTTAAATGATTTCAAGAAAAAGGGGGATATTTCTCTCTAATAGTTTTGACGATTATTCTCATCTAGGTCAATATCCGTCATTATTCTTGATTGATATTAATCTGATACAATACAATATTCCATATTGTATCGAATGAGTTATGTTTGACTGTGGATATGCTATTTTTATACCAGTCATGGTTTGTCTATTAAGTATTGACATTTCGTATGCTAGTTTAATACGAATATTTATGTCTTATTTCAAACATTTAATATGAGGAATGAATTGGACTTAGTAAGTGACGGGTGGAGCCTGCTACATCTCCTCGATGCATTGGTAGGTCTCATGAGACAAACTAGTGTCTTGGAATGAGGCTTTTACAAAATATTATTTTTAGTCTTGGCATGAGGCCTTGGCTACATTGTTATGATAGTCTGGCATTATGCATTCCGTCATTATGAAAGTGGTTATTAATATTTTCATGTGATTATTCGACTAGTATAATATCCATGTGAATAAGTAAATGTAATTATTTAATTTTATCCTTTCCATATTATACTGAAGTTCATGTTTAAAAAGGATTTTTTTACTTATACATTGCCTTAAATTTTTATGTTTATTTATGAAAGTTTCCACTATATTGTTATTCTTACTGAGCATCTGAGCTCACCCCTTTCAATGTTTTATTTTCCCCGGATGTGAGAAGTATTTTATGAATGACCTGCAGGGATAGTATGAGGGGATATGAAGACAATATGTTGTTGTAGTTTTTCACTTATTGATGTAATGCAATGTTTATGAATATATATAGTGTTTCTAAGGCTACTAAACTAATCAGTATTTTGAGACTTGATCTTTCTTGTGACCATACCAATGTTATGTAATAATGCACCGACTCTGGGTATCTAGGGTTGGGGTGTTACATTTGGTATCAGAGGAAGTTTAGTACAAACCTTGGAAGCTAGATTTAGATAAACTCTGATTAGAGCTCGTAGACCTAAGATGAACTTTGAGGATTAGTATAGAAGAACTTCCTATAATTTTGGTATTGTAAATATTTTGTGAGTTTTCTGAGAAATACATCCTTTTATGGATACGAGAAGGTAGAGGCAGCTCTGGAACAGATGTACCTAGGGGTAAATCAGAAAACACTGCTTTCAGCTAGACTCGAATGGGAACTGGTGCACGACAACGGGCCTTGCTGCACTCTTGGTTACGACACTCCCGGGGGACATGCTTAGGATAATTTAAATTTTCATCACAAACCGATTTGAAGTATTATATATATAAGATGAGAGAAAATGACCTTGGTTAGTCCTAATGTGTTTCAAATATAGAATATGGTGACATGACATTCTCTAAATGATTTTATGACTACTGTTACTCACACAATGCTTTCTGGTTTTAATCAATGGCTGGATTCCAAGGAAGTCATAGTGACTTTGAGAATGATGTAAAAGGTGGGAATGGTGGTGTAAATGAGCAACAAAATTGAATGTTTATTGGCATAAAAGATATCTTCTTCATGCCAAATCAATTTTCCAAAAATATGATCAACAATATATATATTAACCAATTCCCGGACTCAACAAAGAAGAGAAATGTGATGAATGATAAGAGCTCCAGCAGTGGAGACCATGGCGAAAGGAATCCTCATTTTCCATCATGTAGGAAATGTGGAAGGAGACACCCAGGAAAGTGTCTCAATGGGACAAAGAAATGCTTTACGTGCGGGAAGGAAGGACATAAAGTGAATAATTGGCGAAGAAAAATGAAGACTAATATGGAAGAAGATATAAATGGTCCCAAGAATCCATTTATAGTCATTTTCCGTAAATGTAGGGGACCTGGCCCTTACCCGAGTGAATTACCTATTCTATATGATATTTTCTTGGTCAAAGAAGAATATATGTAGAAATAAATGGTTGGAGAAATGTTTAAAAAGTATTAGTGCTCCTTGTTGATGGGTTTACTTTAGAATAATTATCTCTTTTATTTTTAACCCTACAGTTTTCCATGTGAGAATGATATTTGAGGAATAATTATCTTTTATCTTGTGGATACAGTTATATATAACCATTTGGTTTTATATGATCATTGGGTTTGAGGAAATTATAAGTTATTATAATTTGGGATGAAAATGAAAGGTATGAGATATGATTTGTTGTTAAATTATGTTATGGTTATTTTGAGTAATTTATCTCATTTTAGTAATGTTATAAAATATTGTTTTTTTTAAAAATGTCAACATGTAAACCGTTTGACAACCCGTCACGTCTGTCAAAGCTGTGGAAATCGAACCCACAACCATAGTTCGATTGGGATTTATCGCCTACCACTGGACTACGTGAAGTACCAGGTTTGTGTTACTATTATTTTTAGTTAAATGATTTTATTGATCAATAATAATTTGATTTGGGATCTTATGTCTTATCAAATGAATACCCTTAGTATAGGAAAATGATTTGGTGATTATGTGATAAATGTTATTCTGGAAGTATTTCACGTTTTTATGAACACTATATTCCTAAGGAAAATATAATAGTATGGGATTTAATTTGAGGAGTAATGGTGGATTTTTATCTATTTTTTTATTGTGGATTTATAGTGAATTGGGTTATTTATGGAAATTATTGGGTTAATTACTCTTAAGTAAGTGACTTTAAGATTAATTGATGTCATTTGGAGATACAATTTAACGTGGAAGACTACATTCTTATAAGTGTTGGGTTTCAATGTTAGTTTGGATTATATTGAATGATTTTAAGTAAAATTGATTATTGAATGGTACTTATTTAACTTTGGGGTATTATTGGTATAATTTTAGAAATTAAGATTAATGTTTTTTTCTCTCTAATGGAATATCCATTTGGGGGATCATCAGATATTATACTAACCATTTTGGTTTTGATTAATCTATAATGACAAGGTAAATATATCGTTTATCCTATGTGGATCATGTATTTCTATAAAAGTTTATTCTAGCTCATCCATTGTAACCAAGTCTTATTGAATACTCATTGTTAAAAAAATGAGTTAGTGGTAAAAATTTATAAAATAATGAAACTCTACTTAAAAAGTAAGTATATCTATTTATGTTCTTATTCAATATCATAAATGATTTCCTCATCCTTATGTAATGTAACTTTATACAAAAATGTTTTCCATTTACTTTTCCTACTGGGAGACTAATGACCGTTTGTACCAACAAAAGTTTGTGATTTTCTTATTGTTAACTTTCTCCTGATCATGTTTTCTATCCCTCTTCATCATAACTTAACACTTAGTTAATCGTCTATATCGATGTTTTCCTATATGGAATCCTAGTATGGGTTATCTTAGGTGACCTTTATACCTCTCTTCATTTCTTTTAAAGTGATAGTTTTATTGACTCTTTTTCCGATGTGGGACATTCCATTATATTCTCAAGCCCAATTTTACAAAAATTGTGAGGATGCAATTTATTTATGGAGGAGAGAATGTAACACCCCAAGCTTCCACCGTACGTTTCCCTTTGAATAATGCAATGGCGTGCATTGTACGCAACTTCGAGATTCTAACACACCACAACCAATCAAACTAGCCGTTATGAATAGCAATGCATACTTTTTAAAATTTTATAAATTTTATCTTTCAAAATGGACTTCATTTTTTGATTCGTAATATCAAATATATCATAGGCCTAATTTTTTGTCTTTTTCTGGAAACTTTCATTTTTTGATGAATAGTGAAACCACTAAGTGGTAGTTAAAAAACTGGATTTTTCATAAAACATAATTTTACCGCTTATGTGAGTGGAATTTCAAAAATCCAAGAGACACGTTAAATATCAAGGAGTAAAATTTCGTTCAATGAGATGAGAATATTTTTTGGTGAATAGTAACTTTTTACTTTTATTTACCACGGTTAAAAGTAAATAGTGTAATTAAGGGTAAAAAATTATTTTAATATTACCCTAACACATGTTCTAATTCTATTGTACAAGTGTGTGTCGACCGAAATCAACCTTAGGAGTAAAATATTATCAGTTAGGTCCACTTGTATTAGATTAGGACATTTTTTATTATTTAATTCAAAAAAGAGTTAAAAGAGTTAAAATCAAAGTTTATTTTCTAAAACATTTTTAATATGGGGTAATGCATAAGATAAATTCGATTTTAAATATTTATTAAAAATATAAAAATATTTCCTACATAATGGTATTTTATTTTTAATTTTTAGACATTAAATATTTTAAATTATTTATGACACAATGGTGATGCAGTAATTACCTAATTAATGAAATATTAAAATAATTGATATTATAAATATCAAAATAAATGTAATTTGAGACTTTTTATGAATTCCACTAATTTTATAGGTTAATATGACATATTAGGATTGATTATATAAATTGTGTTCTAAGTAATAATGATGTTATGAATTTATCAAAAACAAAATACCCAATAGTGTCAAAATTGACATAAAAGAGTTTTTAAAACAAATATTATATTATTAATTTAAATAAAATTCCTAAAAATCTAAGGTTAGGCCAAGAGACTTATATCAAGATAGGTGTATCATTAATGGACCACTAGGGGGTCTCTTTGATGTATATAGTAAGTTTAATAACCATATAATACAAAATTACAAAGAGACATTGTAAAAGTGAAACTAATTAACTAAGAGTTAATACTTAATGATAAGGTTAATATAATGACCCAAACCTGTCTAAATTCTATTGGTTGAGTGGTTTTTGACCCATACCCACCTTAAAATTCAAATAATACACTTTGGAGCCATTATAAACCGAATATGAATTTATTATGAAATAATATTTTTAGCTTTTCCAAAGGTGCCCCTCACCCCTCTTATAAAAGGGAACTCCCCCTTCTCACTAATTCACATATTGAAATCCTTTTGGCTCGGAAAAACCCTGCCCAAATACTCTCTCAACTTCCCTAACTACAACCTAGAGGTATTAGTTTGATCATAAAGCTAACCCATGGAGTCCTTTTGATCAAATCAAAAGGAAGAACCCGAAGAAGAGGTAATGTTTTCACCACCCTCTTTCAAGTTCCTTTCTTCTTCAACTTCTTCTTTCTTTGTTATTTATATTTTAAAATAATAACTCCAGTATATTCTATATACAGTGATGTTATTATAAATATGGTACAACCATATTCAGTATTATATCCATCTTTTGAATAACATGTCACCATACGTGCGTACGTACGGCTTATCATCTCCACGTAGTGGTGTAATTGTTATTCAATAAATTATTATTTGGATGTGTATAATAATGATGTGTAATTCATAAAAATTATAAATATTACATGATAATTATTCTTTATATATGATATTCCATCCAATTATATATTATTTTAATATCAAAAGAATGATATTGTCGCTCGTGTGTACGTATGGACTACCGTCTCCACGAACGCGATGAGATTAATTCTCCATCATATCCATTCAAGTATAATTGTCATTTGATGATTGAAAATAATTTTTAAGGACTTGATATAGTTCTGTATATGAAAAAGATACAACCTATCCATTACAATCATGGCTTACGTAACAATGAATATAAAGGAAAACGAGTAAGTTAACACCCGAAATGATGATAATACAAAGATATTATTAACAAATAAATGTTAAATGATCATATATGATATCATATTAATGTAAATTATTATTGTAAAAATATATAACAATTATTTTACAATTATACAGGAGGATAACCAACCTTCAACCAAGGAAAAAAGTACAAAGTAAGGGGTTTCTTATCTCACTCTTAATTTCGTGAGAATTCCATTGTTCACCACTTATTTGTTACATGTGGTGTATGTGTATTTCCCATGATTATATTCATTGTGTAATATACATTAATTTATGGGTATTGACATCATCATTTTATGATCCTTCTTTCATGGTTGTATGTTTTTTAATTTACCTACTCGATAAGGGAATTTTAAATTTCAATTTCCACTCATTCGGCTTTACGCATACTTCATTGATTATTTTACTCCAAGATTATGTGTAGAATCTCTATTCATTTGATTATGTCATAATTTCAACTCCCCTTTATGTGGATATAATTTTTATACACATAATAACTCCATTGATAAATTCTGAAGTCATCGGTATGAACTTGATTAGAGTAATTTTATCTCAATCTCCATTTGTTGAGTTAAATATCCAAATCATTGGTGTTGTTTCTAAAAGAATATGTGTGAATTTCATCTGATTGATTTACACTAAATATCCAATCATATTGAGTGTATATATATTTTTCACACATAATTATGTTGTTGATTTATCCTTAACCTAATGATATGGTCTTTATAAGAGAATTCATCTCAATTTACATTCCATTTGAGACTTTTTTGTTGTTCTACACCAAATAACTTTTATATGGTCTATATAATGTACTTTGACATAGTATATCATGAATCCCTTTATTCTCATGATATTATAAAGTTTTGATTAATTAAATTATTTGTATTCAACTGTCTCTCTTTTGGTTAGAGACTCTAACTAAAATACATTTTAAGTGTTTTAAAGATTTATTCTTCTAAATATTTCTCATTAATGTCCATGTTTTAAAAATGGTTTTAAGAATTTATTTATATGGACATTAACGTTTTAAAATTAAAATTAATTTTAACAGATTCAAAGTGGTATGGGACCGTTTGATTCAAAAATCAATTTTTAAATGGCTTCTTGACAAATAGTGTGACTTTTAAATGATTTCAAGAAAAAGGGGGATATTTCTCTCTAATAGTTTTGACAATTATTTTCATCTATGTCAATATCCTTCATTATTCTTGATTGAGATTAATCTGATACAATACAATATTCCATATTGTATCGAATGTGTTATGTTTGACTATGGATGTGCTATTTTTATACCATTCATGGTTTGTGGATTAAGTATTGACATTTCGTATGCTAGTTTAATATGAATATTTATGTCATATTTCAAACTTTTCATATGAGGAATGAATTGGGCTTAGTAAGTAACGGGTGGATCCCGATAGCTCCTCGATGAATCGGTAGGTCTCATGAGACAAACTAGTGTCTTGGAACGAGGCATTGAAAAAAATCTTATTTGTAGTCTTGGAACGAGGCCTTGGATACGTGGTTATGATAGTCTGTCACTATGCATTCCTTCATTATGAAAGTGGTTATTAATATTTTCATGTGATTATTCGACTAGTAGAATATCCTTGTGAATAAGTAAATGGAATTATTTCATTTTATCCTTTCCATATTATGCTGAAGTTCACGTTTAAAAGGCTTTTGTTTTAGTTATACATTTATTTATTGTTATCCTTACTTAGCATCTGAGATCACCCCTTTCAAAGTTTTATTTTTCCCAGGATGTGAAGAATTATTTTATGAATGACCAGCAGGGATAGTATTAGGGGATATGAAGACAATATGTTTTTGTAGTTTTTCACTTATTGATGTAATGTAATGTTTATGAATATATCTAGTGTTTCCAAGGCTACTTAACTAATCGGTCTTTCGAGACTTGATCTTTCTTGTGATCATGACAATGTTATGTAATAATGTAACGAATCTAGGTATCTAAGGTTGGGGAATTACAATATAACCCTTATTGTGATTTTTGTTCTCATCCATCATTTTGAAAATGTTTTTCACATGGTTTAATGATGGTATATAGAAATTATTCTGTCATGTAGAATGTCTTGATGATTCTTCAATAAATGAAATCATGTTTATCTTAAATGATTCAATTTGTGTAAAAAATGGATAATGATCAAAAGTGTCCAATTTGAATTTTATGGTTATGTTATGTATGAGTTAGGTCTTAATTATCTAAAACTATAAACATGAAAAGATCATTAAATGTAAAATAATTAATTATTGAATCAAAACTCAATATTATGTAATGTTTATGTCCATATCCATACACCAAATGAGTTAAAAATTAACATGGAAATATAAAATTTTGTGAAGAACACTTCTTATCACTAAGTCAACACAATATTCAGCCTCTTTCAATCCCATGAATTCATTAGAATTTGACATAATGAAATATAAATAGTATCTTGGCCGAAATATATTTTTTGAGTAAACCTATCATTACTCAGAATAAATGTGGACGATATACATAAAATTTCATCAATGAATCATGGAGAGATTGAGTAAAATCAATAATTATGACCAAATTTCCATATAAAGAAATTTATGGGTACACAAAATGTAAATTTATGAGGAAATGTTTTTGGATGAAAAATATCATCATTATATCTGTAAATATGTTCCTATAAATCCATGTTAAAGAGTTTTACATTTCATGGAAAATTGTATATTTTTTTACCTTTAATTTCCATTTAGATGATTAATAAATATTATATAGGATTTATTCCTCTATTAACATTCTCTTTTCATTTTATATTTTGTTTTCCACCACCATGATCATTTTAATATCCATTAAAGTGGATAACAAACCCCCATTTTTGTTAAAGTGGGGGGGGGGTTACAATTATTGTTTTTTTGTGAATAAATAATATTTCAATATTTTATAATTAGAATTTAAGTAGAGGATAAACTCGTTTTATTGAAGGGTTCACCCAAATTTATCAACTATTATTTTTTTTCTTCCCATTCACATTTATTACTCTTCTTCATTATTGTAATTTTTCATGTAAATGGTCAATGTAAAATTGTGGTGAAAATGTGGGGGTTATTATCCAGAATATATATGTTCAGTGTGAGATAATAAAAATTAAATGGGAGGTTTTTTAGTGATAATTTTGATTTCAACCGTGATATAATATTTAGAATTAATATTTTAAAAAATAATGATAACATCGCGACAATCTCGGAAGAACAAAAAATTTTCTTCTAAAACATCTTTGTGTCTACTCTTTTTATGTTTTTTTCTATTTCATTTGTATATTTTATATAATATAAATTTATAAACCTCCCAAAATATTTTACTATCATTCATAATTATATCATTCAGTTTTAAATAGTGAAAATATAAAATCATCTTGTGTAAAGAATAATCCCTGAGTGATCGACCCTACTGTATGCACTATGTTTAATTCTTATTAATAAAGAATTTTTTGTGAGCAATAAATTATAAATCCCTATAATTAATTTAGATTCATTCATGGGGTGGCCAAGTGATTTCAGACATTCTTGTTTTTACAAAAAAAAGAAAAAATAAATCCTAAATTAAACAATTTAGAAAAATGGGATTCATTGAGGATATTAAATCCAGTTCATTGAGATAAATAGTTGGTGTTTTAGTATGAAATTTCTGTGCTATTTTTTATTAATAGAGCGGTTTTTAATGAGATCATGGAGGACCTAAATTTTGTTATTGAGAAACCAATTTTAAAATCCTTTTCTAAGGATATCAATGAATTATCACAATACTTTATCGAGTCCCATCATGGGGTGTCTGAGGTTGAAAAAGATATATTCTCTCCAACTTTTGAAGAATCTATCCAGATGGTGGAAATTTTAAAAAATAACACCTATTTACTATAAAAATATAAAATCATCATAGAGTATATATAATAAGTTTTAACACTTGAAGATGATTAGTTGAAGGGTCTAGAATTAAAACTAGATTATATTAATTTTTTATAGTATTATTGAATCCAATTAACTTCCCTCAGATTTCTTTTATAGTATCATCTCCAATGACTTTTGATTATAGTGATGAAAAAGTGGTCACTACTGAGGAGAAGATGGTGCTAGTATTTTTTGATTATGAAAAATAAAAATTTAAGGGAATGTGGGGAGGTGACTACCTTATTGGCCTAAAATTTCATAACACATGTAAGATGAAATCATGATAGTTAACATAGATAACCATATCATTCGTTCACCTCTCATTCTATACATTAAACTGTATTATTATCATCTTTTTGGGATTGGGACATTTTTTAATTTCTATGGGGGTTACCACTTTGGAAATGTCACACCCCGACTTCACACATCAGTAATGATTATATTTTTTACCTTTATCTGATAATTTTATTAGATTTAATTGTTTTTTTGAGGTGCATACCGGTCACGATGAGAGTATTTGTGTTTTTTTGATAAATGAACATTTGGCTTAGCAGTAGTTGACACACAAGCATGGTTCAGTCGAAGCCGTGTCACTTCACTAAAGCGATTTGTGCCACGACTATGCTTTATTTTATTTTAATTATTTTGGGTCTTAATTTTGAGTTTTAGTATGAACCATTAGTATTTTGAAAGAAATTGGGATCTTATACGGGTGCGTGACCATACGCATGACCGCGTACACGACCGTGCCCGGTGTCTAACCTCAATTAATAATGATATTTTCATTTTTTTGGATATATTATTTTAGTTTTATCATTAGTATTATTAATATTTATGTTAATATTCCAATTAGGGTATTAATAATGAATTGTGGTAGGAAATATAAAATAATATTTTCTTTGCATTTTTTTAATAATAATAATATTATTATTAATATTAAAATTAAAATTATTATTTTTGTAAATTCCTTACATAGGCTTTTAATATTAAACTTTTTGTTAAAATTATAATGTTATTAACTTACTAATTTGATTACATTTATTTTTATGATTAGGCTAACATAGATTATTTTTTATGTTTCATTTCAATTTTTTATTATTTATTTATTTATTTATTGTTCATTTCTTTTTAACTTTTTTTATTATCCCTTTTTCCTCCTCCCTCTCTCTTACACTCCCCTCTCTCTCGCACAGACTCCTTCCCCTACCTTCTGTTTTTCACAGCGGACCTCCCTCTCCCCTCATAACCCTATCTGTGCCGCACACCCCCTTCCATTTCTCTCCTTCTCCGGTGAGCCAGCCAGAGCCTGTTAGCCTGCTCCTGCCCAACGCCACCTTCTAGCCCCTCACTCTAGTGCCCCCCCCCTCATGCTGCCCTCGCCAGCTGCGATTCCACACTTTGCGAACCCAAGACATGCTGCACCGATCCCTTTCCAAACCACCCTCACATATAGCCTCTGGTTGAACCTTCCGGTATACCCCACACCCCCTTCTCTCCTCCTCCTCGTTGGACTGGATACCTGAGCCACATCCCTCCTTCCACTCTCCGGCGAACCAGAACTGCTTCCTCCTTACCAGAAACCCCCAACGCACCTCCCCCCTTTGGTTGTTCCCCCTTCTAGAAAGCCTCAAACCTGCATGGCGCACCTCTGGAACTACCCCATCTTACTCGGCCAGCCTTTCACACCCTCTTAGATTGTGCATTTCTCTTCAGTTGGCCTCCCGCAAGCCTTTTTGTATGTGTGTTTTGCATCGGATGGTCATTTCATCCTTTTGGTAGAATTCCAGGTAAGTTTTTCAAGTTATTTAAGGTCCATTTGTAATGATTTGGTTCAATTTTGGTGTAATTGGAGTAATGTTTTGATGATAAAGGTTATTTGAGTTGATTTCGGTGAACTTGGTGCGTGATTGGATCTTTGATTTGTTATTTGGGGTCTTCCTACACCAACGTAGGTGGTTCCATGTATGATTATTAATTAATAAATTCATTCATTTAGGTAATTAACTTATTATGTTTATTAATTATTTATTTTGGTGCGAATTTTATTTTACATTATGTTTAGTGTGTTTTTATGTGTTTATTAGTGTGTTTCATAATATGAGTATGTTGTTGTGAAACCAATGTTGAACTGATTATTAGTTTTTTTTAAATAATGTAGTTAATTTGCTAAGGCATGAAAAGGGTGAAATTGTTGTTTTAGTGTTGAGCTTGTTTGCATTTAGTCAGAAATGAAATATGAAAGATTTTGTGGCGTTTAGTTTCGTGCGGCATATCAAAAAAAATTTTGGGTTAAAATGAGTAAATGTTTTTGGTGAGTAAAGTCATTCGACATGTGTGAAAATTGTCTAATAAATTATTTTAATGGTGTGTTTGATGTTGAAAGTGGTTTCTTTGACTATGAAGTTTTTTTAATTGGTTGTATAACTGATTCAGATTAAGTTTTGAGATATTTTTAGTGTGCACCTTATTCCAAAATGGTGTTTACATGTGTAAGTGGTGGTTTGTTTAGTGGTGATTTTCATTTAATTTTTTCAGATGATTTAGTTGATTATGTAACCTATGTAGGTTATATTTTGAAAATATTTTGGTGTGTGTATGGTTTTAAAAGCGGGATTGGGTGTGAAAATTTTCATTTTTGTGTGCATAAATACCCTATTTGGATTTTATGCACTAGTGTGACATGTGACATGAACTTGAAACTTGTTTGAGAAAAAACCGGGAAGCCCAGTTACCTAGGAGGGTGGACTAGGCTAGTGGGCTAGTTTTCCGGAGGTGACTCAACCAGGTTTCATTAGTGGGACTATCCATTGCAACACTAACTAAACATATGCTTTTCTAAATGTCGTATCCTTATAAGCCACATTTTTTAAGGGTTTTGGCCTTCTAAGACACATTTCATGAGGGTCATAGCCTTCTAAGCTACGTTTTCTTAGGTTCGTTTCCTTCTAAGCCACGTTTCACCAAGACACAAAGATCTAGGGGCCCATGATAGCTAAAACCTATGAGGCCTCTCCCATATTAGTGCTCATTGGTTACTTTACGCTCATCAGTGTGACACATGGGTTATTTTAAAAAGTAGGTGTGTGTGTTTTAATTTAAGTTGTTCATTTTGAAAACTATTTTCTTCAAAAAAAAAATTCTATAAAGATTTTCAAGATTTTAGTTCTTTTATTTAATTAAAATTTCAAAGGTATTTGAAATTTAATAATTGTTCATGGAACCTTTTCTCGGTGGCATCCTACTGGGCTTTAAGCTCACACCGAACATACATCTTTGGGTGTATGTTGATTCTTTTTTTTATTTCATGTTGAGGCATCAAACATAACATTGGTGGTTTGGGTTGTCTGTGGAATCCTCATGTTGGTTTTGTGGTGGTGGCATGGGGATGGGACTCCACATGTCGCATAGAGGGTTGTGATGGAGTTTTGGTTTTCCCTTGATGTAGTCTCTTTTGGGATTTTAGTTCAAGTTGTTAAATTTAAATGTGAACTTGGTGTAAGGGTCTATTTGTTTGTCTGATTTTAGTTTTAATTACATCATATTTTAGTTTGTTTTATATCTATCTATTCAGGTAAACTATTCCCATGTTTTATTATTGATACCCGGGCACTTGTGCCAACCCATGGGGACCAGGAACACCCTTCGGGCTTTGTCACATACCAGGTCGGGAACAGGGTCAGATGGTGACCCAGCTTTGTTTGTGACAGGAAATTCTATTATAGTTGTTGGGATAAATATCATTTGGTAGTTTCTAAATAAGTAAACCATCCACTTTTGGATTTGGGATAAACAAACTCAACTACCTAACTTGGGCTAGTAAAAACATAGCACCAACTTCGGGGGGGGGGGGGTCTAACCATGTTTTATCTCTTTTCTTTTCCCTTTCAATTTATTTTTCAATATTATTCTTATGTTTTGTTTTATTATTGATTTAAAATTAAATGTTGTATATGTTAGGATATTAACTCAATACCTCAATTCAAATATATATTCAGGTTGTATATTTCATTCTCCCAATTTTCTACCCTTGTTTTTTTGGTCATAAATAGAGTGTAGCTAAATTTTATGTGTGAGAGAGTGAAAAACTATTTTGGAGTTTGTTATTTTATTTTTATTTTTTTAAAGAATATTTATTAGTGATGAATATATATTTTTCTCCATTTAATTGGTTGTGAGAGATTTTTCTTGATATATGTAAAAATATTTTAATTGGTCGGTGACATAGAATTTTTTCCAAGGATTTTAATTTTCATGCATTTTTTTATCTTAAAAATATTTGAAATAATCTTCCATGAAATAATGAATCATATTATTTTTTCCCTAATTTTATTAATTATTAATCCTTCTAAAAAATTATTTAAAATACCCATACTTTATTTGGAGAAACATAGATTTTTTGTGAAAACCAAAACATGTGATTAATCTCTTTCAAATTATCATTGTTCATAAAATTTTTTTGATGTGATTATGAGATTTATTTGGAAATACATATTTTATCTTAATACCAAACATCACATTTACCTTTTTTTATCACTTTAAACACAAAAATTTATGTATTGGTTTAAGCCACATTATAAAATGATTTTCCATAACAATCTTCATGATTAATATGTTTGAATGATTTTTTCAGGATTCAGTATTGATGAAGGAAGTTTAATGTTTTTTATTTAGGATACAGAAGTTGTTTTGATGTGTGAGGTGTGTGTCATTAAATTTACAAATCAATTCCATCTCAAAAATTTAGTGAATGATTATCTTTAATTAATTTTATATGATTATCATATCATTCTCCATGAAAACAATTAAAAAATTAAAAAAATATAATCATGAGAAAAAGGGATAATTAATATAAAATCATCCATTGTAATCAAATTTTGTCTCATATCCAATGGTAAAAAATGTGTTGTTGTGTTTCATTATTATATAAATTTAGTGAGTCATATTTCACATGGTTCATAGGAATATTAATTCATAGTATTTAAGAGTTCAGCCACTTTTTTCCAGCCTTATATTATGTACATATTTTACTTACCAACCCCCATCCATATAAATCATCATGGAATATCATTCAAGATTGATAATAATTTATTATGTATCATAGTGTAGTGAGATGAGAATTTTTACATGTTATAGTGACACATAAACATTCCATGTATGAAAATATCTCCAAGTTTCATTTCTCTTATGTGAAGAGTGACCTGAAATTAAATGTGAGGTTAGTGTGATTTGGCCAGGGATGGATTTATGAGGATGAGTGAATTTAATATCATAGATTAAAATGAATGGGAATTGTTTTTTATTGATGAGACATGATGAAATTACATTTTTGAAATTTTTGGTAGAATTTTTTTATTCTTAATTCTTGTCCGTATTTTTTATTCAGATATTTGATGATTTCACATGAGTGTAATTTTTATGTTTATGGGAGTTATTAAACTCTTAATTTCACATATAATATTATATAATTCAATTTTTTAATAAAAAAAATCTTATTTTAGGGGAAATTGTCACAATATTGTGTTTTATTAACAATTTTATCTTAATTTTGAAAATAGCCTAATGTTTGAATTTGAATATTTTTATATCTTATTGGTCTTGTGGCCATAATTGTTTCTAAAAAATTCACTTTATAAAATTACTCTTTCTTTAGATCAAATTAATGATGGTATACATTTCATTAAATTACCACAAAGATCAATCCAATATTTTTAGGCAAAAAATAGAATATAATCTAGGACTTGAAATCTACATCAAGATCTATATAATTTTAAATATGTTCTCATATTTCACATATGGTAATTCAAAAAGGGTTTAATATTCACATGAAATAAAAAATATCCATAACAATATTTTTACTAACCAAATTCAACATGATATTTTAAATGCTTAAATTCCCTGTTGCAGGTGAAATAAACAGAGTAGAAAATGAATAGTATATAGGAAGAAAATATTTTTGAAGTTAAACATTCATAACATCAGATAATCATAGAAAATGGAGCTAATGTTTTATGGGTGGAGTGAGGATACACTATAGGAAATAAATAATTAATATCTTTTTACTAGATTCAACTACATAGTGGGATAAATATTTTGTTACATTAATAGGATAGATTTTGGATAAAAATAACCACCCCTGTTCCCTTAAATATGTTCATCCAATTCTATATTATATACTTGGCCATTTTGGGGGAAATTTGAGTAGGTTTTGTACTGAATTTTTTCTTTATATGTTTAATATATATTATCTAGTTTTTATTCCTCTTTTCCCCTTAAAATCATATTTCATATTTATTTTTCCTCTATTGTCCTCCTTTTAGACTCCATGAAAATGGAGAATTAACATGTGATTCTATTTAGGGGGTGTGGTGGTATATGATTTTTTTGATTAAATGATATTTATTTATTCTATTTTGAGTATTTTAGTAATATATTATCTAATATTAGGGAAGGTGTCAACTTTCTATAAATTCTATTGTGTTCTCTTTACTGTTCCAATTTTTCTCTCTATGTTATATAAATGTTTCATGTAGAGGGATAATTTATCATTATAGTTATGATGTGATTGATATTAGCCCTCATGTGCAGGATCAGTGTGAGATAAAAAAAATTAAAATTAATGGTTTTCTATGTAACGGTTTATCTAAACATTTAGTATAATTATAATAATTAATATTTTAAAGAACAATGATTGCATCACCCTAATATCCTAAGAAAAACAATTCTTATCCATAAAAATCGTTTAGTCTTCAATTATTTTTATTTATAATTTTTGTTTTCAATTTAATTTATATGTTTATATTTTAAATGAATTTATAATCCATGTAATATATTATTATATTATTAAAATTCTATAAGGTATTTTTTAAATAGGGATAATAGAAAATCAGTGGGTGTGAATCAGCCTCCTCGAGAGATAGGCCCTAGCGTACTCACTATGCATCATTATTTTGATAATAAGAATTTATTGATAAGGTATTCATTAAATATCCTTCTCATTACCTTATCTATAATAAATTATTTAAGGGAAAAATAAATTTATAATATGTGACATATAAGTGTTAGTTATGATATTTCATTTCATTCCAATTTCAACTCATCTAGATATTCATTAATCTTTATGGGTTCATCTATTCAGATATTGGGCATTTTCTAGTAATAAATACCTTGTGGGTAGAGTCAAGGTCCTGATGATACCATACATATGATTAACCTCTTCCCACTAGTTATTAAAGGGAAAAAGATATTTTGTAGAGACTTGGTTTAGGAATAACATTTCTTAATGATTTATGTCTGTTTCTCCCCCCCTTAAGTCTATGTACAGATCATTCTTGTAAATAATATGGATGTTCCTACTGAGTTCGAAGAAACTACCAATTATATAGACATATTATGTTCATTCAGATGATATATTCCTCATTATATTATGATAAGAGACCCACCCTTAGGTGATAGGAATTTGTATATAGTTTGAGACTCTTGTTTCCATCAGGTTAAAACTCTCACTAACAAGATGATGATTTTTTCATTTAGTTCATTATACAATACTTTTAGTAGCAAGTGAATTTTTTTCTTATCAAACTCTTGATTGGATTACCCTACAATATTTATAGTTTGATATTTTTATGGATATTTTAATGATGATGTTGGTAACCCTATAAGGCTAACTTACCATGTTTGGGAATTCATCAAGGCCCACATAACCCATGTTGTATTCCTAGGATATGTTTCACAATGTAAATATTGGATCTCTATATTTAATTTGGTGACTGTAGAGGATGTGATATCAATCTATAGTTATGTTTTCAAAAAACACAACCAATTTCGAAGGCTACAGGTGAAAATTTTTAGATTGAGAATACTTAGTAGGGATGAAACCCTACTTTGTATATATGATTTTTTCACATAAATATAGAATATGTCATGTCAGGAATAGAACTCACACTGATAGTAGCCTCAGGATCATATATCTCTCTCTAATAATAACTTCTACCTATCATGGAGTTGTTCAGTTGAAATTCCATTTTTGTATGAGTAGATGGAGATTGGTGTTGATATAATCCTTTCTTGTCATCACTACACATGGTTAAATCCAATCTTAAAAGGGGTGTATAGAGTCAAATCTATAAGTTTATGTGAACAATAGATCATTATATAATGATTTCAATAGACAATGTTGGATTATGATTCATGTCTTCTCCTCATTAGATTTTTCACTGGATAATATAGGTATATGTTAATATTTCAACATTATATGTTTTGTAGCAAGATATTTTTATGGAATTTATAGCTATAACCTTATCATATATATATTTTATAGAGATGGATGACATTTTTAATACCCCTCATGTAAAAATAATTTGTCATTAGTTGATAATGATATATTTCAAAAAAATTCTTCATAGAAGGGATAAGATCTAGTGGTTCCTACCTCAAAATTTATTTAGTACTAGTGTTATTAAATTGTAGTGCTGCAATGTTTAGAAAATGAGGAATGATATAAAAAATAAATAGGATTCCCTCATGATAAATGGGCGGATGCAACCCAAAATATGTTGGGGTCATATGCCACGAAATTCGTCCATTGGTACCCATCCTAAGTTGGAAATGAAGGGAGGGAGTAACCCCCCCCCCCCGAATCCTTCTCCTAATAGTACATGGATTGGATACTAGAAACAAGGGTATAAAATACACAATGGGAGGAACTATACTGTATAAATAATTTAAGGGCATGAGGTAAAATAAGATCCACTAATCAACACAAAAGAATTTACAACCCTCTTATTAATTTCCCAAAACCTAAATGATACATATTTTCCCAATACATAACATTAAAAAGATATATACCATTGGAAATATAAACTCCAAGTCATATAAAAAATACTTCAATGATACCTAAACCACAACACCAAATTTCTAGGATATATCCTATAAACACATTGGAAACTATGGTGGGACGAACACATGAATGCAATTTGTAGGATCAACCTTCTAAAAAAACATATGTGTGTAATTAATGATAATTATTAAGATAGAGTGAAACAATCAAGAAAAACAATAAAGGTATAGAGAAAATAAGGCTTATAAATAAATAATATAAAACAAATAAATCACAAACCACATTCCACTTTATAAAATATGTTTACCAAGCCCTCTACATCATGGTAATCCAACCAATTATGTCATAAAAAAAATGAAAAAAATACAAAATTCCTTATCTATTACCAGAAAAATACCTTTCCATGGGCTTGACAAATTCCTCATCACACTTACCTATCGCTAGATCCAGGCTTCCACTAAATGATAACTAGCTGTTAGGATAACTAGTCACCAATTCTGATAGTATGTGACTATTGAAGATCAATAATTTTCAAAAAAATAATAATACACAAATCTAAAAACCAAAACATTATTTTCATAACCAAAATACACACACTATATACCAAACCATCAAGAATCACCAAAACCCACCATGCCATCATCACTATGAATCCCTAAAAACTATTCCATCATCAGTACATTGTAACAATAGTAGTAGTGTATCATGAAGTTTTAGAAAATGAACCTTGTTACCTCCCCCATACCATGAATGACCCTCACCATGCATCATCATCATTACAACACAACTAGTTCCGTAATTATAGGAACAACATAATAATAACCAATTGAAAAATACTTTTGGAAATAATGAATTAGCATTATAGGAACAACAAATGCATCAATATCAAAAAAATTTAAATATTAATATTAGTTATATCCCCATATCTTATCAATTCAGAACCCTACTAGATGTATTTTTCATTCATTCATGACAAACATATACAATAATCATGAACATATCATTGTTCATTTTAGTTCCAACCATCAAATATTTAAATTCAACCTATATACTAAACCTTTATGAAACCCATATATATATATATATATATGTATATTCATATATTAGAGAAAATAGAATTCCATCCATCCACCATTCTAATCCATTTATTTTTAATTGAAAAAATTATAACTACCGTGATCATTTTCCATGTAGGTTACTTCATCAACAACCTACTGCCCATTTACATTATTCATACATCCATCCATATTTCACCCATTCCACAACCAATAAAAATTGTATTTTCAAACCATTAACATTTTAGTTCCATCCATTATAAATTCAACACATACCCATCATTATGTTTACATCAATCACCAAATTAATTTATTTTATTTTTATTTACCAATTTTCATAATCCATTAAATATGTGTTTATTATTTTAAACTACTTATTTAATATATTTCTTACGTAATTAATCCCACCTATTCTTTCATTTATCATTATAAGTTTACATGAATAATGTTTTCAATAAAAGTATCTTGTTGTTAGTTTACACATTTCCCTAAAATTTTTACCCACTTACTCTTTCAGGTTATATTTTAATTAAGTATTTTTAATTGTTCAATTTTATATTTTATCTTACCATAATAATTCACCCATTTTCAAAATCATTTCATGACCCATCTTACCAATATTAAGCAAAGTCATGTTGATTAAAAAATAATGAACAACTACTTCTTATCCTTAACAATTAATCTTTAACAAGACACCCTAGATCGTTACATGTTCATGTATAATATTCAACAGTTTAAACAAAATTTCTTTCCTATATTTAATATTTTAGTGACCCCTTCCCATTATTTAAATTAAGTAAATAATGTCTACAAATTTCTCTCATAATTTAAAAAATAATAAATCACAACATATAATCCCAAACTGTAGGGATCAAACTATAAAAATAACAAGGAAAATATCCGATTTAATTACTACCTTAAGTGATTATCAAATTAGTAGGGTCTTTGTGTTCCTTGAAACAAAAAAAATTAGAACCAAAAAAATCTAATATAAATAAATGAGAATAAAAATAGAACAAGAAATATAGTGATCATAAATCACTTGTAACGTTCATTTTTTAAATCCCTTATTCCACCCAATGTGTTAACTATAATCATAAACGTTGAAATTTCATTAAAATTGAAATCCCAAAACAAGATAATTACCATGGGAAAGGACATAGTATACACATATATGAAGTTATAATGTAATAGAGACCATGTTGATCCCCCAAATAAGATTAACCCCCTCCATATTTTTTTGATGAGTGCGTGAGAAACATATGACCCTCGTACCATGATCAACCATCCCTATGAAAACAAGATGGTATTCTAATTTGTTTCCATTATACCATGTATGAACAACCAAGATGTTTATATTGATTATTCTAACTTTACACTTCTTAATAATATAGGCTATCGACCATGGCTATGGAATTTTACCATGCATGGAATCATGGGTAATCAAAGAATTAGTTTCAACCTGAGCAAGATACATATTCTTCTTGATGTACAAACTGATAGTTGTGTGCATAGCCTTGGACTATACATGGATATAACTCCCCCTTCCATAGAATCCAGTATTGGTGTGCATGGAACTCCCCCAAAAATCTCTTACCACCCCTCCACCTCGCATGATATCCAAAATTCCATAATAATAAAAAATAAGTTTTAAACCCATGGATGGAGGTAACTAGCGTTCATAGTTCCCTCTCATCACATTAATAAATGATTCATCATATAACCACACATATGTATGTTTCTAAAGTAGGGGGAGTCTTGACAGTTGCTAAAACCATTAACCAGATCAACCAGTAGGGATTTCCTCTTTGTGACAACAGACCTTTCTGTGGATAAAATACCTTCAAACCATACCTTATTTGTGGCCTTCTAGATACACCTACAACTTACATTTAAAATCACAGATTCGACAATTTTTTACGATCCCACACCATTCAAACCATGAAACCATATTTTCAAGAAATAAGTTCCAACAATATTTGAGGATGAGAGGCTAGTTAACTCTTCGAAGAACCATCAAACTACCATGGACCAATCACCCTCAAAGAAGAGGTGATTGGAGTCCTACTCATTGTACAACTTTAAATAGTGACATTTAGAAACTAGGATGATCCCAAAATTTGTAGAATTTTCATCTATGGTAACAACATAGTTTCTTATCCTCCATGAATGAAATTTGAACTTGGTAGGAACGATGATACACCATACCACAATATTCTATGTGTATTTTTTCCCTGAGAGATATAAATCATTCAAAAATATTTTGTAGAAAGATCCCCAGAACATGAAGCGGGGAACAGAAATTTTTTAGGTTTTGAATTTAAGACTTTAGTATCAAATACCTCCCATTATTCCCCATCTATCATGATGCTTATGAATCTAGGATACACACTAGCCTCCTAGAAATAATTCATAGGACCAAGTCACCCTAAAAATACAATGATCAAGCCTTCCTAGTTATGATACCAAAATTATATTCCCCTTTTCGTACAATCCATATTGAGTAATGTAGAATAGTTGGGATAATATATTGAATCAAGGACTAGAATAAACATTTTTTGGATCTAACATCATCCTCATAACCACCACCCTTATTTGAAATAATCATTCCCCCACCCAAGGAGTTTATCAATCCATTATGAATTATATTTTCCATTGATATATATTTGAAATATAATACACCCACATACCATAATCCAAGAACACCCATGAATAAACATCAATCGACATCAAATAATAAAATTATTTCTTTATTGGAAGGAATTAAAATATGTTTAATCAAGAATATTATTATATAGGATTAAAGATAAGTATATAAATCACTAATAAAATGATGAAAAGAAACTAATTAGGAATCGGAAAAAATAAATGAACCAATGTATCAAAAATAATCTTCTTTAATCCCATTAAATCACTTTTATCATAAATAAAACATTTTAAAAATTGAAAAATAATCCACAATCACTGATGCAACCAACTAGAGAGGTATCAAGAAAAACCAAAGGAAGGAATTTTGAATGATACCTAAAATAAAATATTGATTCAATAATCCTAAATAAAGAGTTTTAATATGTTTATAAGGATAAAAATGGTCCTATAAGGGACTAAAAAATAATACAAGAATTTGGATAATGATATGAAGTTGAACTGGAATAAATGGTCAAACATAAATTTATATGAAAACTAAAACAACCTACACTGTAGGATAGAGTCATCTACCATGAGCATGGTGGAATCAATAAAAAATATGTATGATATACTCAAATTTGAAATGGAAAACTCCCCTAATAAAATTATGACCATCGCACCCATTTAAATAGGCTTGACCCCCCATGGGATCCTCTACGACATGCTTTCCATTTTGGAACTCACCATTGTTTCTCCCCATTAGATAAAAAATACCATGAATTTAATCCTCAACATTTCATTATTACCATATCATATAGTTATAATAAAAAAACCCAAATCCCATAAAAACATCCACCACAATGTTTTGGTGACTACAATATGGATATATAAAAAAACCGTTGATTCCATGGTTAACACCATGAAAAAATGCACCCCACAGTTTTACACAGGGACAAACCTCAACACACCAAACTAAAAAAAATACATATACAATGTAGTGTAATACTATCTCACAAAACAAAAACACTCTATATATTTAAAACATAATTTCTTTATCTCTTTTTCACGTAATGAATAACCTCTACCAAAATTCCCTCTATCATGGTAATTTCAGATCCTACAGTGCAAGTTTTATTTTAGTAGATGTCTCTATCGATTACCCACAATGATTAAATGATTTAAATTTTTTATATCACTAAACCCATAATAATGGTTTCATTTCAACATTCCTTCCTCATACTATGGTAATCACTATGAAACAACCTTTTAAAACAGACCACCTGGTCATTTCTCTCCTGAGGGTACAACATGCCTAAAAAAATCACTAATATTTATACCAATATATTGTGGTGGAATATATAAAAGAAATAACCCATTATTGGCCCCAAAAAAATCTAAAAAATTCCCTCAAAGTCTCCATCACAAAAAACACACAATATAACAAGCTATTAAGGTTTGATCCATTTAATTAGTTTCCTATAATATGGTAACCATGGATTTTTATATTATTTTTATAGACTATAATTCACTTATTATAAATGTGTATGAATTAATTAATTATTATAAATGGTGAACCATGGGTTTTTTTATGGTAGTCTGACATATGAGTCTTCAATCATCCTGGGGGAGATATTCCTGTGTTTCTGAGTAGATGAATAAATACCCCAATGACATTTATGAGGAATGTGGCTCGAATCCTTCCTATTGTATTTTATAGGATAAATATTCATGGTATTAGGGAAAATTACTTGGTATAACCCTATGATAATAATGTATATAGTGACCTCTCATAACACGAGTTCTTGATTCATTGAGTTGTGGTTTGATTTCATGAGGCTGAAACCATGGTGAATGATGTAATCAGAGTGGCTCCAAATTATAATGTGGTTGATTTTATTAGTAGAATATTACATGTTTTGACAATAGAGAAGGTGTAAGGGATGAAATATCATTATTATTTAATTATTTTGTGTATATGGATATGTTTTATCACATCCATTCAATGGTGGTGGGCCTACAGTCTTATATTGTGTGAGAGAATACTATAGTGTCCATGATGACTTAGTAGTCCCACTTGACTGGATGATCTCATGTGATGGACTTGAAGGGTTTAATTGAAGGATGAGAGAATATTTTCCACTTCCACAAGTAGATATCAATTCCCCATTTTTGTTCATGATAAATATCATATAAGCATATTGAGTGGATATAAACCTAGTGGTGTTTGACACTCGATGTGGTATTCCAAGAAGATCATTGTGGGAATAACCATCATATAGAAACTCATTATACACATTAGAGGAAATGTTTTTATTGATATATTGTGTTTTTTATTTATAATGTATTTTTTATTTTGAGGTCTCAAGTCGTCCATTCTAGTACAACTAAACATCCAAGAATGACCATTTTTATCATGTTAGATCTGTCACCTAATAGGAAAAAGTGTTGTGTAATTTTTTTTGATGTAGTGGATATATTTACTAATGTTCATTTCAACAGATTTCATGAATGAGAAACCAAAAAAAACCACTCTATCTATTATGGAGGATGAAGACTTATTGGAGATCGAGATATAGGTGGATAATTTTACTGAGTGTTTATAATGAGGATGGGAATGAAGGACCGTCTCTCCTTTGTGTCATGATCTAGTGGCATTGGTTCCTATTGCAAGTAGGTAAAATACGATGGATGGAATGACATTATTCATAATGATAATAGTACCTTGAAACTCTTTGGGTGTAAATGTGAAATCATATGGAAGTTATCACTATTGGATTGCGAAATAGAAGGGTTTTTCACATATGAAATCCATCATGAAAACTATTTCAGATGGGGAGAGAATCACTAAGACCATAAGTAACCATGTCAATGAACTATTTCAAAATGTAAGACACTGGTTCATTGATTTTTTTCATCCCATGTGGAGGGAAAATCTTCAGATGGGGAATGGTTTTTTAGAATGGAGGCTTGGAAGAGTCATATTGAGAGAATCCCTATTTTTATAAGGTCTAACTTCAATATAATCTAGAGTTTATAACATTTATAATGACATATGTTGTTCCCTTCTTGGATATTTTTTTATTTATTACATTTAGAGAATATACATATGAAGATGCACCGATACTCTTCCATAGACATACTCTCCTGGAGACCCACCTGGGATATCACATCCCACCACCTCTTGATGGATTCTCGAAACATGGAGGTAGCTAGATTCACCCTCTTCTCTGGAGGTATCTCTAGATTCTCGAAAATTTTCAGTGTGGCTTCTATCCAGGACTCTGTAGCCTGAGGTCCTCCATCCAATGAGAATGAGGGAGGATATTGCTGCTGACGAACCCACGTCAATTCTTCCATTGACATGGAAGGAGACGATGCTCCCTGAAATGTCTGTATCATCCTCATAAATCCCAATCCGAAATGAGAATCATCTCATTTGTCAGTTATAACTACTAGTGCCAAGATTGGAATGACAGAATGATCTGCTGGAAGTCTCTGATCATCCATATCCAGCGTCTGATCACCGACCGAAAACTGGCGGAAAATTGGAGGACATCTTGGTGGCATGACTCTACACGGTCAAGCGCACACCTTTGATCAAGATTATTCAGGACTGAGAACTAGAATTGTGATAGTGGAAAAGGAGAAATAAATCATTCAATTTTAAGAAAACATAACTACATGGCATGTACAATTCCTACATGACATGTTCCCTTAATTCATTTATATGGGTGTGTAATCCTGCCTAAACGGGTCGTGTAACACCCCAAGAACACGACATGTAATCCTAACACACGACATGTACCTGAATCCTCTTTCCCTACATGAGTCCTTCTATATTGTTAAGCCACAAGACTCTACTAAGACAAAACTACACAGTGTGTTTAGAGTAGACACGACATGTACTCAACAAGCTTCGTCTGGCCTGTGTTGTTAGTGACACTGCCTATATACCCAGGTTACACTAAACGACGTGTTCCAGACGGACATGTCTTGTACTAAGATGTCCCAAACGGCCATGTGGTTAGTTACAAAACTGACTACCATTTAAATCATTTTTACATAGAAATTCTTACACTATGGATATGTCTGGTAGGGTTTACCCATGGCGTGATAGAACTATCACTAATATATCGATCCCCTAGGATGACCCTTTGTGGGTGCGTTCATGGATAAAATTAATTTATATCAAATACTATTTTTTATTTATGAGAAAACACTATAATAATAATAATATAAATTATTTCTCATGATAAAAGCCTATCATTATCCTATATTATGATAAAAAAATCCCCTAATTGAGAGTGTGTGGAGTGTCTTTTTATTATTCGAATTGATGATGAAATGATGAAAGAAGGAAACATCTATAGTGTAATTGATGATCATATCACACAATGATGATGAAACAATCCAAGTAATTGATGAAATATTTATGGGATAACTATTATTCTAATAAAATGGGATTCATTCCTTAGATTTATCCCTATTTCTTCATTCTATTAAATTTATGGGAAACCCATATTATAAATTTTTTATTCTAATTAATTATAAGGATTTTCTTATGACCCAACTATGTTGTGATTTTTATTCAGAAGTATTGTTCTATATTTTTTGTCTCTTTTGTGTGAATATCATTTATGATGTCATTCATTGATTTATACTAAATTAAACCTTAGGAAACTTCTAATTTCTCTACATTTCATATGGTTCATGTTTCATTTGGATATTCCATAGGCTAGTATTCACACTATCCATGATTCTCCCTCACACATACCCCTTTTTTCCTCCCTGTGATGGTGTATAGCTCTAGACTTTTTCATAAAAAATGGATCAATGTTTGGGTAAATATTATTAATCATTAACTAATAAATGGTGAGATAAAAAACGAGTGGGATGATTGTGATCAGGCATGGAGAGATTTTTTTGATAGCATCCTGTTGTGTTTACAGCCATGGGATGATTGATTGATGATGAATAAGGGTGAAAAAGAAAAATTGGGTCACCAAGAAGGAACCCCAGTGGTCCCGGATACTGATGGGTAGTAAGAAAACATTAATGGATACAAGATATGGTAATGATGGTATGAAAATTAGAACAATATCCAATCCTGAGTGAAGAATACGACAACACCATTGGTAATTTGGGTGAAAGCACTTCATATACCTCAACAGATTCATAACTAGGGTTCTATGAGGATATAAATATCCCATAGGGTATGTTGGGGATTCATTCAACACGTGTTGTTAATTTTACCATCCAAGTACACACAAACCATATGGAATGTAGTTTTACTAGATTCCACGTGTTTCTTACATGATATGACATAGGGAGTGGTTTATTACATTTAATTATGTAGATACCACACACCATGTGTCTAAAAAGTACTGTCATGTAGTCATATACTACAAAATTTGAGTAATTAGTGGTACAGAAGGAGTGATCACCTTGCCATCACATTCCATATACCAACTCAAATCCATTGTGTATGTAAAAATGAAAGGGATCCACATATTAAGGATACTCACCAAGAACCATGAAGGCATCGTAATAAGTTTACATAGTAGAATATGTTTTTAGGCTTACATTTCACACCATGTGAACATTAGTACTTGACGAGGATTACCTAGAGGGGATTCAAACCATGTAACCATATTATACTTGTCATGTACTTTTCCATCATTAGTGTTTCTTAACTTCCTTCTCGAGACTCGGACATGGTAAATGATTATTCAACCAAAATAATTTTATATGTTGGATATAATGGTATGTCTCTCATATATATTAGATTAGTGACATTATTCTATATGAGTAGAATAACCTCCTTTTCTCTTTAGGTACAATGATGGGGCTAGGGTGTTGTGATTAGATTGTTCATTGGGACATGACCCCTCTATTCTGTTGTGTTCTACCCAATGAGGTGTGAGTCATGTATATTACAGATAAACTTAAGAGCAACCTCTTATTCTATGTAATACCCATAGTGTGTATACTGTAACTATAAGGTCATAACCTCCTTTAATTGGTATGCTATACTTAGGGTGAGGTCCCCCTATATATGAATATAGGTTCTCCTCCGTCTGATGTGAACTATTTTATGTAGAGAGTTTCCACCATTTATTTTTTGGAGGCACAAAAGTTTCCATACTTGGGTGGCTGTAATGATGTAGGTTAATACTCTCTTGCGATGATCTTATTCTAAGAATAATGTTGTGATTCTCTATAATATTTGAAAAAAGTGAAAATTTAAATAGTGGATCATATGGTGTGGTACTCACTACATTGGTTCATTTATCATAGCGAGTTCTGGGTACCCCTTTATATATTCTAGATATAAAATATAATAAAATATAATAAGTTAAATATATTCAAGACGTTTTACTCATCATAAAACCCCTTGTATGCCTTTATGATGCATTATATAACTGGGTTATCAATTTCAGACTTTATAGGATTTTTCATACCCCCAGAATCATTTGTTTATTATGTGGTGTGACCTTTGAGGAATTTAGTTGAGATAAATATGACTTGTTTCCATCCCGATAAATTCTTGTGGTTGAAAATTTTATAATTACCCAATCATAACATAGATGGATAATATATTTATAAGGAATTTTCATTATACCTCTCTAATAAAGATGCCCAAAAATGATAAAGGTTTAGTGTAAATAGAGTCTAAATACATAAGAATATTATTTAAGTACAATTAAATCATATCAATAATGATTATATACATAATTTACCATTATATACACAACACACATTAAACAATCCATCAGAACTCGGTGAAGGAAAACATTATAATGGGTGAGATTTTATTCCCAGTAAGGGTAAACATGAGATATATCATTCATAAGAACTCATAAGATGATCATAAGGGAATGATTATATAATCAGGATCATTTTTTTAGAATAAAATATTTATACATGGAAAATATTAGACCATAAATTCAAAAATCATGTAATATATAGAGGCGTGATCAATAATGGTGTCAAAAAAGAATCATTATTTAAGAGTCATATCATAGTAATGTGGAATCATAAGCATAAGAAAAAATAATCTTATAAACATTTATTTTCACAATAATGTCTATGTATAATAGACTGGTTTTAGTTATAAGTAATCGTACATAGGAACTAACATTTGTATAAAGCAATTCACATTCATGTCCACACATAATATTTTGAGCATAAGTAGAATAATCCATACTCAAACATAAAAAATTGAAAAAATACATTCACATTCAGGTTTCTTATTATTATAATCATCCTTGAAGATATCAATATCACATTAACCAATGCATTGGAGGGTTATAATGCACCCAACCATCACATAATCTATAACGCTCTGACCCCAAAAGCCTGTAGTTGATGTGTTATGTTATTACATTGGCATAATTACATGGAATAAAATCATTTAGGTGTGATATGTTTAGCAATATTGGAAATCAATATTACATACATTTTACCCAAAATACATTGTGAAATATAAAATACTAACATGATACATAATAAAATGAAATAAACTACATCTTTGAAACTTATTCTAAGGATTCCTCATCATAACATGGGGAAAGGAAACATGATAAGGGTGTGATAAAATGAATAAAAAGGGAATTAAAGAAGAATAAACAATGAATAAATGTGATAAATCAACATGTAAAGGTAAATAAATGATAACATATTCTATTCAAATAACAAGATATGGAAAATTATATAGGGAAGGTATAAAACTGAAAAAATCCTTTTGATCAATGAACTGAAAATTTGATTTATAAATATATATGTTGATGTAAAATAACATGGATGAATAATAACTAAAAAAAATGTAAATGATTAATTATTTTATTCCATGTTTCCTCTGTACATGGAACCATTACTCTCAAGACCATTCACAAGACATTTTAGCTATTAGGTAAAACCCATCTATTTTATCAAACTATTTCATATCATGAGACTACTGAAGCGTCATGGGGATATCTATATCCGAGAACCACCGAATCATACATTTCCAATTCATTCCTCATATATAATAATAAATTTAAATAATAAAAAATATTCCTTAAAAAATATTTATACTGAATGATGGATACATATTTATCATCTATTACTAATTATTGAAATTACTATCAATGTAATCAAAATATGTAAAATGATGTATGGTTAAGGATATAAAAATATCCATAGAATTAATATAACTATATTCAATGAAATTTATAAGGATAAATGATTATGTTAAACTGATTGATTCTATAGAATGATACCTATCTTGAAAGGAATGGAGATTGCAAAGATAATCATTAAGAACACTCTGGAGGAAAATTACCATAAACATTCCAAAGTATCCCACACCACTTTGAAACATTTAAATAATAATCCCCTTGAAAAATAAAAATAAAACTTATAATATCATTAGATTAATGATATTAATTATATAACATGTGAAATAGTAGTTTAAAATCCATATAAAAGATAATTGGTTCATAAAAAAATAAATCTCAATGGGTAGTAAATTGAGACGAAATCCCTAACCATAACCATCCTTTTGTTTTGTGGAATTTATCATATTTTATAATGGTTTAAAATATGTTACTAACATATACCATAACCATAATAGTGTTTATAATATCATATTTAAATTCTTATAATATTTTATTACCCTTTGGCTAACACTCTTAAATTATTTTACCTATTTCATGTATCAATTACATAGTTTTCTCAACTATCTGTTGACATGTAATTTGTTGATCATATTAATTAGTCCATGATTTATTAATCTATATAATGTAATACATTACATAATTATCATATATATTCAGTACATATGTATTTATTATAATCCATAATATTGGGTGATAATAAATGAAGTGCACTGTTCATGGAGACGGTAGGCCATACGTACACGTGCACACTACTTCCATTTCTTTGTTATATAAAATATTAATATTAAATGATACATAGGTATATTTTAATTGAAATATCATATATATTTCATATATTTTATATAGTTTAATTAAAACCATCTGTTATACATTCCATTTATGGTATGAAGGAGTCACATTATTTAGAGGAGGTGGTAGTCCACCCATCCTCAAACGAAATTCTCATATTTACAATAGATGGAAATAATAAAGGAATATTTTAAATAAAAATTAAATGAGGATAAAGAAATTATAAATATCATAAATATCATATATAAATATAGGTCCCATCATAATATCCACTTTGAGAGGTGGTAAAGGGAAAATTAGCAATCATCGTTTTATGAGGCTGAAGTTTGACGTACGCAGAAACAATATGTTAATTAATAATTAGATGAAAGTGTGTTTAAGTGTAGGTGTAAAACATATTGTAACAAAATAATAGTATATTTAGGATACTAGTGTTGTTATTAAATCCACAAAAAAGATTATTTGAGGGATTAGAGAATGGAAATAAAACTAAATATCTTAAGTCAAGTTGTTACCCCTTAATAGGGTATATTCTTTTGGTTTGTACCAAAAGGCTACATTGAATTGATTTATGACCAAAGGGAGGCTTCCATTATTAGGGGACGTATTTTCACGAGACAATTGGGTAGATAATGGTCATGAAAAATTGTCTTTATATGTTTGAGTATTTGGGAGGAGAGGCGGCCCGTTTGTAGTGGATGAGGAGTGGCATTCTTATAATATTTTGACAAAGGAATTACATACACATTTTTCACATTAAATGTGGCTCCAATAATGAACCCAATAAAATAAAAGGGATTATAGGTCCTAAATAAGTCTATACAATAGATCTTGGAAATGTTTATTGTTCATTAGGGCCATTAATATTGAGGTTGAGTCTCTTATTAAGTTTAATTTTACCTTAATAATTGTAATTAATTTTAATTACTTTCACTAATATTTTTGGTCAAACAATAAGTTGAATTTTCTAAAAACTATATATAATTATCATTTAAAATATTTAATACAATTTTTCAATGTCCAATTAGTTAATTATTATAAATTAATTTAAATTGAATCATGTTGACTGGATGTCAATGCAGGTTTTAAAGGTAAATAATCCAATTTTGTTCTATGTTTTTATAGTCAATTTCATAGTAAAAATCATTAAAATGACCTAAATTTGATTATATAATAAAATTTTGATCTAATTAAACACAAAACAAAATCTAAAACATATTTTAACTATATAATCAATTTACATAAAAAAGGTGTTTTGAATTAAATTTTAGTATTTTTAAATATTAATTAAAAAGTGAAACTCTAGATAAAAATACCAAACATTCACTCATACAAAATTTTTACGTTTCTATTTCCAAGATTAAATTTATCTTTCTAAACATAATATTAATTATATGGTCAAAAATTATATTTAAAATGGGTTCTTCTATTAAAGGTGAAAAAACTACATTTGAGAAAATATAGTATTTTATGTGTAATATTAGAGTTGTTCTTATCATATAATTATCAAATATATTGGATTAATTTAAAAAAATTTATATTGATTATATTAAATTAATATAACCCAAAAATTGTAATTAATTTAATTTATTTGGGTAAACAACTATTGGATCATAAAAATAGTTTTCTATAAAAATATTCCCTTTATTTTCTATTGATTATTATACTCATTTATAGGTAATTTGTTACCAATAAATTCATTGTGTAAACTATATATTTTCATTAATTAGTTAATATTATTAATAAAATATTATTTATATCTTATTATATTAAATAATAATATTTTAATAATATATTAACATTTACTATATCTCATCTTGCGTGGAACACAAGTCATCGAAGAAGGATTCTCTTACATAAAATCCATGATAACTCAGTGTTGCATGAAATAAAATATATAGAATATATATAGTATATTTAAAATATTAAATATATTTTAAAATATTAGGGTATTATATTCCCTTACGTGCTTGGAGTCACGTTTCATTAACACTATAGAATATTATGTTCTTACTTTAGAATCTCGAGGCATTACATTCTTTCCTCCTTAAATATATTTCATCACCACAATGTAAACTCCAGCTCAGTAATAGAGGGACTGAAAATAAACTATTGATAAAAACCCCACATTGTAAATAGGTTTAATAACACTTATTATTAATTCAAGATAAAGAAATGTACAAGGATTATGTAACTAAGTTATCTAGTATGATAACATATGTGGTATATAGAAACCTGGATACTTAGGGACAATATAATAATCATGTTCTGATGGAGAGTGATAGAGAACATAGTTAAGAGAAAATTTTCAAAATAAAAATCTCTAAATATGTGAAGATCTAAGGTTCCATTTGATTCATCATAAATGAAGTTACAAGGATAATGTTTTTGGTTTTGAAATCATATTTCCAAGAGTTGATAAATTATTTCACTCTCTAATAATATAAGTAAACATACTACCTTGGTACATTTATATATGCACAATATTATCCATTGAAATTTCCTTAATCTATTCCAAATTCATCTTTTTGAATATGATTAATCACATAATGGTGTAATATATCAATCTCTAAATTTCAATCAAATGTTAAAATTAAGTCGTTTTATAAATGGTTAACTGTTGAAAAATATTTTGATCCATTACATTGAAAGAAATTTCATTGGACTTCCTAAATGAACTTGTCATTAGTCTTTAATCAATATGAAGCAGGTCTAAATATTCCCATTTTAAACACTTCAATATCTTGATCATTAATCCCCTTAAAATATTGTAATAACTCGACTCACCATAAAACTTATTTTCAATAATAATTATTCCTTATTCCTTTTGTAAGAAACATGTTATTTGATATATTACATAAATAAAAAAGTGTTGTAAACTCCATAAGTGAGAGTATAGACCAATTTTCAAAAAGTTATTAATTAGGTCTACCGTAGTAAGAACATATCCAAATCAATCTTTCGTTATCATTATCTCAACATCAAGAACATATTAAGGATTTATCTTCCCTCAATAATGTGTTCTCTAAAACGTTTAACTTTCTACTAAATTAATTTTAATGGTACTATTCAATATATAATTCTAAAATCCTCAATGAATAAGGTATTGTAGTAAGAAACATATATATTTCATAATTTATATGATGATGACATAATCAATGAAATAAATTTAAAACATATTTCTTAGAACCAAATATAGAAGTACAAAAATAATTACAAATTAGTTCTGTCTACAACATATGCTTAAACTTTATTACTTAGCTTATTCATAGGTGTATTCTCTTGATGTTTGTAGAATTCATTTTCATAGTGACCTATCTTCAGGAATTTTTTCAACTATAAAGTAGCCTTTATATTCTTCCCTTTTAATTATTTTTTCCAAGGACACTTTTCTTTTCATTTATAACAATACGCCATTCCTTTCATGAATTTACAAGGGTGATTATTTCAACATTTATCACAAGTGTAAAAATACTTCTTTTCCCTAATATTAGCAGACTCATTACCTTTTTCATGGTGTAAAGAGGACCTATTATTCTATTGGGTTCAATTAAATACATAGGATCTTGGTAATTCCTTCTTTTTATTGATGGAACACAAAAATATATCTTTATATGATGAGAAATTATGATAAACCAATGCCCTTTGAATATTTTTCTTATGACCTTCAACGATGGGATCAATATTGCACTTTATTCTTTGTATATAATCTGTTGCATACATAGATAACATTGTAAAGGCTGATTCATAATTTTCAACACTCTCTTATTTATTTTTTATTAATCTATGAAACATTCTCTTCATCTCAATTTACTGATCACAAGGGGTATTTTTTCCAAATAATATATCCTTAAATTATATCCATTATATGAGTTATATTTCATCCTACTCACAAATATTCTTGATCAAAGAACACCATTGATAAATATAAACTTATAAACAATAAACCCCAAATGCAACCTTTTCTTTTTGGCTGTATTTTAAGGAATTAAATATATTATCTACAGACAAAATCCATTTCACATCTACAATTGGAATAGTAATACTACTAAACGATGGGGGATTCTACCACATAAAGCAATCTAGCATAGGTGATTATCTATGTGGAATAGGTTTCTATATTTGAGAAATGTTATTTTTTATAACATGATAAATATTCCCTAATATATCTCTAACCTGATCAGTTCTAATAGCATATATATTGAATATCTTAGCAGAACAAACTCTACATTGACCATGAGTATTTGTATAATTCTTCATTATAGGTTTCATTTCTCATAAATGACATATAATATATTAGATCATAAAATTAAGAAATTTTTATAACTCTAAATATGTTATAATAGATAACATAAATTTATGCATCATAAATTCTAGAATCATAATCATTGGATACATTATGGAAATATTTATATTAAAATCCTTTATAATGGTGGGTAAAGAGAATGTGAATTATCCTAAGTCTATCCACCATGAGTTCCAAACCAAGTGCATTGTAAGGCCATTTTTCCTATACTAGGTTACCCTAAGTCAGGCCCGAAACACCTTTTCATAGTTTTTACCCCTAGGTTCATTGGTACCAAAACCACACCATGTTTTAGTATCCAGATAGGGATATATTTCTAAGAATTAATACTTAATATCTATCATACCAAAATTTTAGGATATTGTGGTATAATTATCCTAAATGTATATGTTAGGGGTTTTCTCCATAATCTATGTTTTATAAATCCATTTTACTAGGGTGATGATATACATTATTTGATACCCACTATGATTCCCCGACCCATGAAGCTAAGCTCCGGTGCATTATCTCATTACACTTCCATGATTACATGCAATGAAATCCTACAGGACTGATCAGTTTAGTAGTCTTGAAAATCCATATTATATACATTATTCCCACAATACATTGGAAAATTAAAAAACAAAAACATGATACATAATAAAATTAAATAAAATGCATCCTTGAAACTCATTCTATGCATTCCTCTTCATAACCTTTGGAAATGAAACATAATAAGGGTCAGATCAAATGCTCATTAAAGGCATGTAAAGTGGATGTAATAATTTTTCAATGGGAATAAATCCACAAGGAGTGGAAAATAACTAATAACACATTCCATTAAAATAACTAGATTCGGAAAATTCAATATGAAAATGATTTAAATAGAAACACAAGTGTCTTGATCGATGAAATCGAAATTAAATTTAACCATAGACATGTTGACGAAAAATATAATGGATGAATAATAAATAAAAATAAATAATGTAATTTATTAATTATTATGATCCATAAATCTTAGGTACATATAATTATTACTGTTAAGACCTTTCACAAGAATGTTTAGCTATCGGGAAAAAACCCATATATTATGGCCAATTATTTCATCTCATGAGACTATCGATGCATCCAAGGGATATCTATAACTATTCCCAACCCATGTCATAACTCTAAAAACAATTAATCATATCTAATAATAAATTTTAATTTCAAAAAATCTTACATATAAAATATATGTTTTGAATGAAGGATACATATTTATCAACTATTCCCCAGTTAATCAAATAACTGACAATAAAAATAAAATATGTAAAATGATATAAGGTTTAGGAAATAATAATATACATCGACAAAAAATATCATTAATTAAGAAAATTTATATGTACAAATTATGACCATAATGTGTTTTATTCTAGATATAGTTAAATTTCATAAAAGCAAGTGATATTTCAAATATAATCATTAAGAAAATTCTTGACGAAAATAATCATTAAAATTTCCAAAGTGTTTCATTCCAATTTGAAATTTTTTAATAATAACACTTATTAAGAAATAAAGTAAAACATGGAGTATAATTATATTTATGAAACTCATGATATACCATTTAAAATGTATATATAAACCCTATATAAAATATCATTGGTGTATAACAATAAATAAGTCTCTATGGAATGTAAATTGAGAAAAAATCTCTTACCATAAACATCGTTTTGGTGTGTTGTATTTTTCCTCATGTATAGTGGTGTAAAATATTTTAATAACATATATAAGAACCATAATCATGTTTATACTATGATTTATTAACATCTAACAATATTTTATTACCCATTTCCTTACACTGTTGCATTATTTTAACTATTTCGGATATTAATTTCCTAGTTTTCTCAAGTATGTTTTCACAAGTATTTTTTTCCTATAAATTAGATATTTATTTCATCATCTCCATAATTTAAATCATTAAATAATTTTCATTTTTTCTTGTGCATATGTATTTATAATAACACATAAAAGTTTTAGAAAACAAATTAAGTGTGTCGTTCATTGAGACTGTAGGTCGTACGTATGCATGAACACTAACTACATTTCTTTTTTATATTAAATGAATGAAAATTAAATGATACATATTTATATTATAATTAAATTTTCATATAAATTTCTTATATTATACCTTTTTTTATTAAAACCAACCTTTTTTCATTCCATGAATGGTATGAATGAGTCACATAATTTTGAGGGGGTAACTATCCACACTACCTCAAATAAAATTTTTATACATAAAAAGTATATAAATCATAAAATTATGTTCCAAATAAAAATTATAGGATCATAAATAAATTATTAATATCATATATAAAAATATTTTCTAAAATAATGGCCACTATGAGAGGTGGTAAAGGAAAAATGAATAGTCATCATTTTGTGAGGTAATAGTTCACCATACAAAAAAATAGTATGTTTGTTACCCATTAGAGGGAATTGTGTAAAACATCCAAGTATATTCGGGATACTAGTTTTTCTAAAAAACCATACTATAATAATATTTTAGGGGTTGGAGAATTGATATAAAACTACATAGCTTATGTAAAGTTATCACCACTTATTCATGTAACTTCTTTTTGATTTGTACCAAAAGGATTCCGTGAATTACATTATGACCAAGTTGAGGGTTATAATATGAGAAGAGGGATGTTTAAGAGATAATTGGTAAGATATTGGTCGATCTAAAGTGTCTTGAGAGGTGTGTGGAAGTGGGAGGAGAGGAGGCCCTTCTATATTGGAGGAGGAGTGGTACTCCTATAATATTTTGAAAAAGGAAATACATACACGTATTTAAAATTTATAGTGGATCAAATAATGAACCCAATTTGTTACGAGGTAGTATATGGTCGCAATATGTTCATTAAATGGATCTTGGAAAACTGTATAGCTTATTTGGTCCCTTAATATTGAGGTTTATTCCCTTAATAATCTTAATTTTACATTAACAATTGTAATTAATTTTAATTACTTTCACTAATATTATTGATCAAAAACTATCTTTGACTTATTATAAATTATATATAATTTTTTTCCAAATATGGAATCCATTTTTCCAAATTTAAAAAACATTATTGGAAGAAATTAATTTAAATTTAGCCCCATAGACATGAAAGCAATACAATGTTTTAAGGTGAAAACATCCCAAACATGACTATGTTTTTATAATCATTTTCAATGAAAATTTGATTCGAATTACCAAAATTGGATTAAGTAAAATATTATAAAATTAAACATTAAAAAATTTGAAACATATTTTATCCTTATAAATAAATTATAGAAAAAATAAATTTTAAATTAAATTTCAGTATTTTTCACTATTTATTAAAAATTAAACTCCATATAAAAATACCAAAATATCACAAAAAACTAATTTTTATGTTTAAATTTCAATAATTAAATATATTGTTTCATATGAGATTTATAAAAGGTGTTAAAATTATATTTAAAATCGTTTCTCCTTTAAAAGGTGGCCAAAGTACCTTTATAAAAATATAGTTTTTTATGTGTAATTGTGGGGTTGTTCTAATATTTTAATTATCAAATATATTATATTAATATAAAAAAATTATATTTAATATATTAGAGTAATATCACTAATTAATTGTAATTAATTTTATATATTAAGGTAAACCATGTTTTTTGATCATAAAAATAGTTTTTTATAAAAATATATCATTTATATTAGATAAATTATTTTAATCATTTATAACTAATTTGTTACTAATGAATTAGTTGTGTAAACATTATATTTTCATTAGATAGTTAATGATACTAATAAAATATATTTTATACCTTACAATATTAAATAATAATATTTTAATAATATATTATTTTTTCAGTAAAACTCTGTCTTGCGTGCAATACAAGTCATCGTAAAAGGTTTTTCTTGCATGTACAACATGCTAAATCGATGTTGCATGAATTAAAATATATAAAATATATAAAATATATTTAAAAAAGTTAATATATTTTAAAATATATAAGTATTATATTCCCTTATGTACTTGGTGTCACTTTTCATGTATGGCTTAAAATATTTGGTTCTTACATTAGAATTTAGGGGTGTTACATAATCATAATAATTTCATATGTGTGTATCAATATCATGAAAAACCTGTATCATTTCATCATATCTCAACCAATGAGAGTTTTCCCTAAAAACATCATCATTGTAATAAATAACCAACCAAATAAATAATAATTATGGTATCATTGGATCGTATCACAATTGAAACATATGTAACATAAATGGATGTTTCCATATATGGAGATACTTTTAAAAGATTACACGTTCATTTCTTGAGGAAAATAACATTCTTCCATTAAAAATATTAGTCAAAATCTCAGAATTTCTCAAATATTAGTAAATATTTTTTTATAAAAAAGTACCATTTATACATATAAAGGAAGAATCAAATCATTGAGAGGCCATGAGAGTAGAAAATTCCATTCAAGAAGTAATTGTTATAAAATATTTTGGCCACAATTATGGAAACAATTTCCTTGTTAACAAATTGTAAAAAGTTTTATTTGTAAAATTTTTTCTAAAAAGTACTAAAAGGTAAAAAATTACTTTAAAAAATAATATATGGATAGTGAAAAAAATTCTTATAAAACATTAAAAAACATTGATAAATAAGATATTGATTTCTTACCAAAAGTGGACTAATAATGTAGAATTTTAATAAATACTATTTCAGAAGTATATTGTGTTCCAATGAGAGGAAAATGATACTAAAAATTATGATTTCACTAATAAACCCAGGGAAAATAAAAAACAAAGGGTTTTATCTAATAAGAATAATATAATTTCCTCAATGAAAAATATAGCATAATAAATCTTCATTAAAATGGAATTGAAACAAAAATACCTTTAATAAAGTTTCAGATTTCATTTTACATTTTAAAAAATCTATATAATTCATATATATTTACTACACATCAACTAAAGAAACATACTCTTTCATAAATTTCAATGTAACATTATTTTATAATTTCTAATCATCCATTTAATAGTTTTTCTTCCGTAAAATGATCAATTAGGTTTCAACTGCAATGTTTTCCAGGCATGTTTCTATTCAATGGTTACGGTACTTAAACCTTGGTCATTGTTTTATTATCTACATGTTATTAATAGTGTCATAATTATCATATTTAATAATTATATGGTCTTTCATAACCATTCATATAAATTAATGATAAAAAATTAATTAAATCACCTCATAAAGATTATAATCCTTATATACACAAGAGTGATATTTACTCTTCTAGATGGTTTGAATGAAAGAATGGTTAACATAAATCATTTTTACATCATAATTATTATATCATAAATATAACACATATTCATTAAATATATGATTTTATCTATAATGTAAAAGAGAAATGGAAAACGAATCACATCTCTTCGTGAAGTTGGTAGTCCATGTGCATGCATGATTGAAGTTATCATTTCCAATGGGATGAAAGGTAAAGAGGTAGATAAGATATTATAATTATAGATTAATAATTATTTAATAATTCATATATTTGAATATTAAATATATCATAAAAACTAACCCCAGAAGATAGTGATTGAAAATCAACCATATTTCAACTCGGTGGTTGTAATCATCATATATGATTGAGTGATACTTATAATTTACCATTTGATAGAAATGAGATATAAAATGGTCAATATATAATAATAATAATAATTTAGTATATTTAGTAAAATGATTAGATTATTTTATAATATATACTATAGAGTTAGAGGAGGCATACAGAGAGATAAATACTATGAGGTTGTAAAATAAGATTACCACTCCTTCGTTGGTCCTCCTTTAGATAAATTTTAAGGACCCATGGAATGGTATTTTAAGAAGACAAGAACCATTAATTCGTGACTTGAGTTATTTAGAAGATAATTTTTTGGGATTTGGTCGAGTTAGGTGGCTCAATTCGGTGTAAAAAAGAGAGAGTAGTGGTGTAATTTTTTAAATGAGGGGAGGGACACACCAAGTTTTTTAAGGATTAAATTATTATTAAATCATATTAATATAAAAATATACTCAAAAAATTAAATTTAAAGCCTAAGTTTAAAAGGGTCAAAAAAAATTTAATCCAAAAAAATTATATGAAATATTGCGGCCTATCACTTATTTTAAGAAAAATTTATCAGTTATACCATTTTTACGGAGGTAGTAATATTTTTACTATAGTTACTATTAATAATGATTATAATTGAAATTGTTCTCGTTAATAAATTTGAAAATTATTATTCCAAATTTGAAATCCATTTTTCAAGGTTCAATCTTCTCAAATGGAAGAAATTAATTAAATATATAATTTTAAAATGCAATGAATTTTTTTTATTGAAAATTCTTTTTATGTCTAAAAGTATTTTTATAAAATGATCAAGTATAATGTTGATAAAAAAGGTATATATTGAATTTTGTAATAAAATAATATTAATTTGTTTAGACCAACACAACTCATAAGTAGATTTTTGAAAATACTATAAAAAAGTATAGGTTCATTTAAAATTCTAAATTTTGCATACTCACCCAAAAGTCAAAAAAAATTGAATGTTTTGTTACATTAATCCTAAGAAAAATTTTAAAATATGATTTCAAAAATGAATCACATTTTTTCAAATAAAATTTCTAAAAAATATATAAATAAATTATAAATTTTGTGCACAAAATTCAATAAAAAAAATTTTCCGAAGAAAACTTATTTCTGATGCATAGAAGTACTCTAATCAAAATTAAGTACTTATGAATCAATTAATTTGAAATATATATATAAATTATAAAAAAAATTTATAATAAGTTTATTATAATTCATACACTAGGGTTGGAATATTTTGTGGTTTCAGGTCCTTTAGGCCTTCTCCCTCATCTACTTGGGCCATGTGCTTATTAGGACCAAGGGTCATGTAAGGATCCCCCCTCAACACAATTAAAAAAGTGGATTATATAAAAAATTAAATTTTTAGGCCTTCGAGATTTTATGAAATTTAATAATGGTCCCAAAACATTTACTAGATGTATAGTATTATTTCAAAAAACATTCTCTCTATAATCTAATACCTCTACTGGTTGTTCCTCATTAAAGAGATCAAGATATAGGGGTCTAAACTTCAAGTTCATCACATCTAAAGGATCATGAATACAATTCCTCAAAAGAGATAGATATAAAATGTTCTGAAAAAAATTTAGATTCAGTGGAAGTTCCATTCGATATGAAACCATCCTAATATGATAAATAATTTCAAATACACAGATATATATAAGAATCAAATTTCCCTTATTTTGAAATATGGTAATCTTATTCCAATGAGATATTTATTGGAATTATTTTTCACCAATATTTAACTCTATATATAATCAATTATTATTAGTATAAATTTTCTATATACTCTAAGCTTCACATATGTGATGCTTAACATTTATAACCTTCAATTTCATTTACTCAATTTGAATACGTCCCTAAATAAATATTTTTCCAACTTTATTCCATCACGTTGTTGTTTAAAACATCCATTAATAGAGGAATTCATGAGGATCAATATTTATTCTTTACTGAAGGATATATTTTTAGGAAAATTCTACAGAATGATGGTTTTGATCCTAACAACATTTGAAATCAACAGAACATGCTTTCAATATATATTCTATAGTTTTAATAGTACTTTTAGACTCCAAATATGTATGAGGATGATATATTGTAATGAAACTCAACTTGGTATCCATATCCCACTAAAGAGTTCTCTAGAACATCTATGTAAACCTTGGACCCCTTTCAAATAAAATGGAATGTTGTACTCCATGGGACCTTGACACTTCTTTAGTATATATCCTTTAAATTAAATAAATTGAAAAATATTCTCCTATTTTAATAAAATGTTCAAAATTTGTAATGAGATCAATACCAACCAAATATACTTGAATAATTTATTTGTTTTGGATATTCTAATGATGAAATCCATGGCATTATTTTCCCATATTTTTTATTGAGTGGGTAACGGTTACAACATCCCCTTAGACATTACTATCATCCTTAACATACTATCATAACATGAAATAATATACATAGTCTTGAATCTCCCTTTTCATTTTATCCCACTAGAAATAACCATTCAAATCACTATACATCAATTTAATTATAGGATGAACAGATAATGATGAACTATTCTATTTATCAGACGTATCATTATTTAAATATAGTATTGATGTAACATATAGTTTGTTCCTATACCTTATATTTCCATAAAAATAATTATTAAACTTGGTAAAATTTATCACCTTCTTATATAGCTTCAATTCCCCCTTCGTGACACCCAATTTATGATATCCATAATAATGGTTAATCATGGAAAAGTACTGATCTCCAAATAGTTGATTAATCAAATCATCAATATTGGTTAGAGTATTGTTTTTCATGATAACATTATTAGTATTTTATCAAAAATTAATTAAAAATGCATTGACACATAATTTTTATATGAAAAATGATCATGTGAACCTAATTTTGATACACTTGGTTGAATAAATCATTTATTTAGAATCTATATATGTTTCTTTCGTTAATTCCTATAACATTGTTGAGTCATTCTATATGGTGTATTTAAAATAGGTGTAGGACGAGAAACAAGTTCTATTAAAAACAAAACATTTCAATTGAGGAGAATACTAGTAATGTATTCAAGAACTACATCAGCATATTCTTGAATAAGAATATAATTTTCAATTTTAATTTTCTCCACAACTTTTTGAGAAAAATATCCCTCATGAATAGGAATTAAGACCAGTATAATAGAATTTCTTCCATTATATTCTCATATTCATTATCAAAAAGGGTGATCATAAGTGGATTTACAATATCAAATGTGATATTATTATTCAAAAAAAATATATTGAATATTTTTAGACAGATCTGAGGGATTCTCAATATAATAAAAAATTAAACTAATGGATGAACAATAAGATTTTCATTAAGAAAATTCATAGAAACAACATCTTGAAATACCCAACTATATAGTGGAGGATAAGTTTGCCTTATAATGAACCCAAACTTATTGAAGTAAAATTCGTGTTGTAATTGTTGTAAATATATATTTTTTGATGAATATTCAATGTTACATTGATTGTAGTGTAGAGTTTCATTCATTAAATCAGATGGAAATTTTTTGTTGAATTGGTCTTGAGAATGTTTTATTTGGAAAGGTTATTTGGTTTAAATTAAATGGATTTTTTTCATTGAATAAGTCATGATAATTTTATTAGTTTTAATGATTATTTTGATTGGGAGTGTTTCTTAAGATTAAGAATCATATAAATGATATGATCATGTAACTGACCAGTAGTTCAGAAGATAGGTGTCTGAGGTTCTTTCACTAGAAAAATATTTATATGAGTTTAGTAAAATATGACATAATTATAAATAAAAGTATAATTATGGATTGTAATGTTTTCTTTGGAATATTTTAGGTGTTTATTTTAAGACCATTGATAAAAATTAGTTATTTTATAGAAAACTAGCAAAGGGATCTTTCTACCCCACTTATTAGGTGGGAACTACGATAAACCAATTCGTAGCTGGACAAAATCATGTCCAAGAGAATTGATGGAACACCTACAAATAGGTGAATAAGATGAGTAGTGGTGATATCCCATGTGGGGAATCATAGTGGTGGGTGAAAGCACCGACATGGGTAGGTGCTGGTAAGAAAGGGGAGCGGTGTGATAATGAATGTTGGCAAACAGTCTGCACACGTTGCTATCAAAAGAAGAATTTATTCAAATTAAATTTTGATAAGGGACTCTATTATTTAGTGTAATTTTTATCAATATTAAAAAAAAGAGGTTTCATGATCTTGTCAAGTTGAGCCATTCGATCAATCTTCTGTGTCGACATTGACCATGACATTGTCCAAGAGTATAGTGTCTCGAGTTACGCCATATAGTGTAATCCAATGAACATGCTAATGATTTTGAGCTCTATTTGAGTGTTTTGATGATTAAAATGTGATAAAAATCACATGCAACATAATTTTCATTTGTAAAAGAATATATAAGTATGGAAATGTAGAATGGATAAAATATTATTTTATAAAGATGGAGATTTCTTAAGGCTTTTCATTCCTAAAGAGAGGCGGTCCTAATGATCATAGTTGGTTTTGTTTATATCTATTACTTTATCTAAACTCTCTCATTTTTAGTATGATCTTAATGAGAATTTTTATAGTGAACCATGATCTTAACATAGTTTCATAAAAAAATTTATTTCTGAAAGAAGTTCCGTACAGTCTCTGCTTGCACAAAGAAGAAGGGAACCACATAAACCATTGACATGTTATTTTCACACTCAAAGTACATCGTGATGAAAATTATTTTCATGAAGCCTTTCAGGATAATACAATATGTGTCTCACTAGTTTTTATTATTTGAGATTACACTGACATAATGTCACCTATACTTCACCTTATTAAGAAGATGTAGAAGAACTATGATAGACATTTTTGTAAGAAAGGAAGTCTCTCATTTATTTGGGTTGCATGATTTTTTTGAATATGAGGAATATATTACATGGATAACGTGGTTTAGTTCATGAATTAAATGCATGAGTTTTTCACAATGTTTTTTCTAGATTTTAGTGTGTGCGTTCATTGAAAAATAATGAGGAGGGAATATTGAGGGCAATGATTCTCTCGTACTTTTGTTGCATGAAGGAAGATAATGTTTTGTTATGGATGAAATATGCATGAATAAATGATTTACATTGAAATCCTATATATATTTTTTGAAAGAATAAATAGTCGTTTAATCTCTATTACAATAGTATTTTTTATTATTTTGAAAAAACAATAATGCAATTGCAAAGTCCTGAAATGAAGAAGGAATTAAAATGAATTCTTGATAATTTCATGCATTAGAATTTAATTTTCACACAATATGAATATGGAACAATTTTGTTTTCATATATATATATATATTAATGAAAAATACTATAAGTTGTAATTTTCTGAGATGAAAAAATATAGATCCATAATGTGAGAAAGAATAAACCTTGAAATATATTTGGTAATATGTAGTTGTTCATTATGATATTGTAGTGTGCTAAATTAGTGGTGATATTTTTTAAAATTCAAAAGAGTATACTCAGACAACCTGAATACATTGTTTTTATTGCATTTAGTGGAATTTGACGTTTTTTAGTTGTAGTGAGAATGTGAAAGATGTGTTTATTTTAGTGGATAGAAGTGGATGACTTGTTTTTCATTAAAGTGGTATATTATTGTTCTTTTGATATTTATCATTGTGTTAAGTGTGGTTTTTGTGAAAAATTAGTGTGATGCAAGTATAAAAAACACAGGTGGGATTATATTACAAAGAAAATTGATGGGATTCAATTATATTTTTAGAAAAGGTTCATACCTACCCTCTATGGTTTTAGGATGATACCCGAATAACCCTTATGTAATTAGTGATTGAATTCCTGTGGGGAATCTATGTCATAGACTATACTCAATAAAAAATGGACATATTCACAGATATCAAGGGTGAACCATAAAAAAATATTTTGTTTTGTGGTTCATTTACATTCTTTCTTGCATATGGTATAATTATGATTGTAAATATGAAAGATCCATTCCCTATAACAAGTATAAAGGTTCTAATTAGAATAAGAGTAATAGCTAATAAAACAACATTGGTTAAACTTGGGTTTAATGATTCACCCCTCCCCCTCTAAATTAATTTTCATGATCCACTATAATCTTCAATTGGTATCATATAAAAGGGTTCACCTCTGATTAGATCCACCTTATTGTCCTAGTTGTTTCTATTAGACATATATAAAGTGAATATTTGATTTTATATAAGTAATAGAATTATTTCTTATGAAAAGATCAGTTCATATCTCTATCAGTTACAATAAGGAGGATTCAACAAAATCCTTGATGAATTGATAGAATAAAGAGGTCTGAATGTTGAAAATAAATTTAAAAAAGAAATAGGGTTCATCATTTAATTATTTTCATTAATCAAGGGACTATATGATGAAAATAAACATCTTAAAAAATAATATGGTGATTTAGAACAAGATTTATCAAAGAATATTCAATTTTGTAAACATCTCACAAAAATTAAGGAAGCTAAATAATAAACTCTATATCTTCACAATGAATATTTCACTAATGTAGATTAAGAATTTCAAAGAAATGTGTGTGAGAAAGAAGTAACAGATAATGTCATTACTGAGATGAATCCTACACTTGAAAAATATTATAAAGATAAACTGAATATTAATGACTCTCACTTGGAATTCAAAGACTTGGATGAGATCATTTTCTAAGATTAAAAATAAATATAACTATCTTTGTTACATTGAAAGGAAATATTTACTTTGATTGAAGTTGAATTTCAAATAAATTTCTGTGAGAAAGATGTGATTGAAAACGTTTATACTTGTTGTGATATTTTCAATGAAGAAACTAAAAAGCACCCATATGGATGTTAAGTATTCATAGAGAGAGGTTAATAAAAAGATAAATAAATAGATAATTAATTAGTTAATGGAGACAAATAAAATACATGATGATCAAGTTTAGAAAATGAAGAGTCAATGAGAAGGAAAACTTAAATATATTGAAACTGAGAAAAATTCCCTTAGCATGAACTATCTTGAATTGGAAGTCAATTTGAAAAAATTTAAATAAACACAATTAAAGACATCCCGGAATGAATGTGAAGATATGGTGAAATCACTTGAAGAATCAATGTGTAACAACCCTTACCCCAGTATCATAGAGTCGGTGGTTATTTTATTATAATGGAATAGATAGAAGAGATCAGATCACCAATGATCGATCTGTTTAGTAGTCCTGAAAAAAATATATACATTCATGTTTCCCTTATAAATTTTGAAATTAAACATAAAACATAGACAATGAAAATATTATACTACTTATCACTAATTAAATGATATCATCTTCACAGTATGAGTAAAAAAATAAAAGGGTGAGATCATACACTCAGTAAGGGTGGTATGAATAGATAATATTTGAATATATATAAATAAGGAATAATAATTATGGAATAGTGAATAAATGAAAAACTCTTGCCATCAATAAACTAGGAATGAAAATGCATACATAGATTTTTCATAGTGAATATATCATGGAATGTAGTAAATGAATATTGAATGAAGAAAATGCTTATTTACTATATGTCATGTATCTTAAACATGCACCATCATACCATGAATTCGAGTTAAGTATTTGGGTAGAAAACTATCTGATTCTACTTGGAAACAAACATGAAGCGTTTTTCCCTAAATGTGTGGTCTCATGGGAGCTATCGATGCATCGACATGATATCTGTAACTAGACCCCACACGTCACTACAAGTCCAAATAATTCATCACACATATATTTATTTGAATTAAAAAATTCAAAGAAAAAACTATATATATAAATTTTATATGTCTATGAAAATAATCATATCCATGATACAATAAATATGGATAATTAATAAAATAATTAATTAATGATAATAGAATGTACATACATATACACCACAGAAAAGGAATAAGTACTGAATAAGAATATCCAAACAAAATAACATAATGGTATCCCTGAATGACTAGATTAAAATCATACATTTTCATTAATAGGTAAAAAATAAACAAATAATGATAAATAATTTCCAACTTAAGTGAAAAAAATGTAAATAGTGTTTTTAAGAAACTTTAGAAGATAACATATTTAGTACGGTTTAATGGAAAATTTTATTGTGTATTTAAAAAAGAAAAAGGATTTATTTTGGAATAAAACTAGAAATTCATTAACATAGTTTTTCATGATAAAAATAGTTATTTTATAAAAATATTAGTGGATTGTAACAAATATGTAGTTTATTTGAATATGGTTATGAAAATCGGATGATCCCCTATATCGAGCTTGTTAATCATGAAGAATTGAAAAGAGACACTTATAAAACATGTATTCCCCATAAATGCATAAATAATTGAGCTAAGTACATATGTTTGGAACATAAAAAAAATTTATACGGAGTACTTATAAATAATTAATAATTTTATTGGGTTAAAGAGTGATAAAGAGTAACCGAAGGAAAAAATGGGTGTTTAGGGAGAATCCCTTAACATATGTCCAAAAGTGTTATGAACATTCACTTAATGTCCTGAAAAGAAAATTTGACTAATTAATAATTTAATTAAGAACTTATTAAACAAGTATTTTATTTATTAAAATTTTATTAATTTCATTTGTGGCCTTTTAATGGGTTATAAGATTAAATTTCATTATTCTAATGTTTTTTTCCCTAGTTTTCATGATTGGTTCACTTGTATACATGTATGAATGAGAAAGTAAAATGGGAATAGTTATCTAGAATTTAATTCTATGTTATTAATGAAAATCTTGAAAATTAAATGGTCTTATATATCATTTTCACAGACATGAGGTTGATTCATTAGATAAAATTTTATTAAAAACTGTTTAGATTATTTTTGTTTTTTTGATCATCACATATTAGTTTTGTTTTATTAATTAATATTATGTTTATATACTAGCTCCAGAATATAAAACAAGTACCAATAAATATATTATAATCTTTTTTATCAAAAAAATTATTTGATAAAAATCCTTGAAGGTGGTAATGGAAACTGAAAACTCGTCGTCCTTTAATGCGATAAATCAACACATCATGGATGATGCTTTCAGTTTCAGAAAAAATGGAGATGGAAAGAGAAATGTTGTGGGGTTGTTACATTAAAATATAATATTCTAGTATATAAAGGATCATTTAATTTAAATTTAAATTAGTTAATTAGAGTTGAGTAATGTAAATGAAAAGAAAATAAATTGCAAGGAAATCAAAAAAAATAAAGAATGTGGTTTTTACCTCCTGAATTCCAAATCCTTGAGAACCTCTATAAGAAAATTGAGTTTGGTATTTTATTGATAAAAAAGGATCCTCGACGTTGGTGAGAAACATGGGAAAATTATTGGGTATAATTTGGACAATCTTTAGGGATTTTGTGGTGTGAATTGAATAATTGGTTATGGGTGGTATTTAGAGTGGAGGAGTGGGGAGTTTTTTTATTTTACTCATTTTATTACTGTTTTGGATCAAGATAATGAATATTTTGAACCATATCACAAAAAATATTAAAATAATTTAAGGTAGTTTTATAATATTGGATTAAGTCATCCATACATCATCTATGACATGATAATTGTTTTATTTAGCTTATACTGTAAATTACAGTATTTCACTTTTCACCAAATATTCAACTATTTTAGAATAATCCAAAAAATTCAACCTAAATTTTTTTCAAAGTGTATTATTAAAAAATGAAATCCATTTCCTGAATATAATTTTCTAAATATGAGAATTTTATGTTTTAATTATATTACTTATTTACTTGAAAATTACCAGTATTAAAATGGTATCTGATTTTATAACAGTTTATAATAGTAATTAAGATCCCATAAAATTATCTTCTAGTTATAAGACAAAAAAAATATTAATTTATGAATATATTTTATGAAAATATTATTTTTAAATCATTATATTAGTTATAAAATTGTAATCAAATATTTATGATTTATAAAAATATCAAAAATTAATTTATAATTTTCAAAATATTTATTTAATTATTTTATGATATAATTATATCATATTTTTAATTATAAGATTTAAAAATTTTATTTATACAACCATAGGTGATGTTACTATTCTATTCGATGAATTAATATTCCTAAGGGTCCTAATACTATTCCAAAGATCAAGTAACTATTTCATCTGTATATGTTCTTTATTTTCTTGAAAAAGCTTCTTATTTCATTCATTAATTATTAATACAGATTTTTTCTCTATTTACTTTTATATGATTTTTACTATATCAAATAATTTTTTCTACACTATACACTATTGAATGAATTGAATTTATTTAAGAGGATACATACTAAAAAATATTGGGGTGTTATTTTCTTTCCTGCTTTTGAAATTTATTCCTAGAAATGTTTCACAAATATTTCCCTATAAATAAATGTGGGTGATTCTTCTTCATAACATCCTCAGATTCTGACATTGCTTCTTCAATTTTATGGTTTCTATAAATATCATTTACTAGTCGAGTACTCCAGGTTCTCAATACGTCATCTCTTGTGTCAATAATTTCAATAGGCTTTTCATCGTAAGACAAATCATGTACCATTTATATTTCTTCATAGGTGAATGCATGCGTTGGGCCTAGAATATACTTCCTTAACAATGATATGTAGATCACATCAATAACCATAGAGAGACTTAGAGTCATTACTAATGGGAAATCTAGAACTCAAATTATTTCCAAAATTTCAAATGGTCTAATGTACTTGGGGCTCAGTTTCCCTTTCTTACCAAACCTTAATACACCCTTCTATATGGATAATTTCATAAATACATGATATTCCAATTGAAACTCAAAACCCTTTCCTTGGTTTTCAATATAACTCTTGTTCCTACTTTGAGATTATTTAATTTGAGCCTGAATCGTTTTTAAATTTTTTGTTGTCTTGACAATAATTTCTAGGCCCATATGTTTCTTCTCCGAAACTCCATCCCAATAAGTTGGAGATTGATATCTCTTTCCATATAATACTTCTTAGGGAACCATTTGAATATTAGAATAGAAGCTTTTATAAAATAAAAATTCCCCTAAATGTAAATATTCATCCCACATACAATGAATGTCATGTGAGCATGATCTCAACATGATTTAAATTATTTGAATGGTCCTTTCAGACTATATATCGATTTCATGGTGATTAGAAACAGTCATCTAAACCTCAGTATCCAAAGACTTCTAAATAAACATCCAAAATATTGATGTGAGTCATGGATTTAGATCCGAAACAATCGATAGCGGTGCAACATGATTCCTTACAACATAATTAATATAATTTTTTGGTGGGAACTCTAGTGGAAAATCCCCCCTTATATCGAGGAAATGTGCAGATTTTGTAAGTCAATCATAAATTTTCCAAATTAAATCATTATTTATTAGAGTATGTGGTAATATAGTAATGAAGTCCATAGTAATGTCATCCCACATCAACATAATAATAACTAGAGGTTGTATGAATCCTCCATGATGTTTTCTCACATACTTCACTTGATGAATAACTAGGTATCTTGAAACATAGACAATAATTTCCCAATTCATATTATCTCAAAAAAAAATTTCCCTCGGATCTCTATATATTTTGGTATTACTAGGGTGTATAGAATCTTTTGAGCTCAGGGGATAATCTAATAGATCCCTTTTTTACCTTAGGTATTTATTTATCACATATCATCTTTCCAAATTTCTAAATTCCATCCTTATACCTGAAGTCTTACAATTTTCCATCCTCAATTAATTTATTTTTATTTTTAAAAATCTCTTCATTATGTTGAGAACTTTTTATATAATATAGAAATGATGATTTCGAAATCATTTAAAAAATGAGTTATGTTCCCACTTCCTTAAAAATTTGCATATCTATATTTACTAAATAAATTAACATATGATCACTCTCAATCGTTCTTTGGGTCATAATTCCATGATCTTTTTTAATACATATGCTATATTATTTACCTTCCCTGGGTGAAAATGTATTGATCAATCATAATCATCGAGTAAGCAGAGCCATAATCTTTTCCTCATGTTGATTTGTTTCAATTTAAAGATGTATTTTAAACTATTGGGATCCATATATATCTCACACCTATCACCATAGATATAGTGTCACCAAATAATTGGAGAAAATATTATGGCTGCTAACTCAAGATCCTAATTTGGATAATTATGATCATGAGTCTTCAACTACCTTTATGCATATGAAATAAATTTGTCATTTTGCATAAGTAAACAATCATGTCCTTTAATTGATGCATCACTATATATCACAAACCCATCATTTAATGATAGTAATTTAAAAATTGGATAATTGAATAACATTATTTTCAATTCATCAAAATATTCTACACAATCTTTTTTCCATATGATCTTAACACCTTTACGTGTGATCTTTTTTAAAGGGTTTTCCAATTTGAAAAAATCTGAATGAAATTCCCATTTTATCATGCTAAAATAATAAAACATCATACCTTAGTTATCTTCATTGGTGTATATAGTTATTGAATTTATATTTTCATCACGAGATCAATTGAGATTCAACCATTAGAGAGAATATGGAAAAGAAAATTAATTTCTTAATTCCAAAATTCAAACCTACTAAATTAAACATATAACTATTTTTTATAGGATTCTTAACAATAATTCCCAAGTGATTATCATGGTATTCATAACTTTTATAATTCACCAAAATATTATCACTGAATACTACAAAAAAATTCAAGATATTACATGAATACCTCATTAATTTGATCTATGAATTAAATGGTTTATCACCTAATCCAAATGGAATTACTACGAACTCATAATGTCCACACCTCGTCTAAAAATTTTTCATTGGAATTTATTCATTATTTACTCTCAATGTTTTATACATAGAATGATGTTCAATCTTCAAAAAATATTGACATCCATGAATTAGTTCAAATAAATCCTCAACTTGAGGTTGAAGATAATTATTCATTATTTTAATAACATTGACTTATCTATAGTCATTGCACATTTTCAATGATCAATCATTATTTTTATCAAAAAGAACATGATCCCCCAATGATGAAACACTAGGTTGAATACATCCCTCATTACTCAAACCCTCTATTTTTTTCTTCATCCCCACTAATTCTAGAGCATGCATTCCATATGTTTTTTTTTGATATTTTTCAGGAATCATGGATTAAATCAATGGTAAACTCAACATTATCATCTGAGGGTTGTCCATGTAATTCCTCAAAAAATAAAACAATTTATTCCAATAAAATCCATACATTATCAATGTTATGATGGATTTCTTTATCTCTAGATGTTTTTATCATTTCCTACTAAATAATTTCATTTATTATTTCTATTGAAGGTGGATCAAGATAAGAATCATATAATGACGTTTTCTCTATAAAGGTAATGGATTCTACATATTCCTCACTCAAATGGCCCAAAGGCCTTCATTTTTATTAATCTTTGATAACCCCCATGTCAAGGGATGAGGGAGAACCCTTACAAGGTCCATAGGCTCAGAGATTACATGGCCTATAAGATTAGGAGACTACATGACCCGAATGACTTATGAAATTCAACCAGACTATATATAATGAACTTCCCCTCCCTAGAATATTCATCGTTATAGTAGCTCTCCACCTTCTCTTGGTCGTCTGGCTAGGAATCCCATGAAAGCACATGCCGGTCCTGATGCATAGCCATACCCTCTCATTCTGAAAAATCCATTTGGCTTTGTTCTGGTGAGTGCACCTACAATGAATCCTCTTCTAGGGCTACTTCTTTTTTGTAGAGTCTCTATAGGACAAATTCAGGTGGCCAGAAGGCCTTGAGGTGGCTCGAAGGCCTTAAAGGTGGCCTGAAATCCATATTTTCATGAATGTCTAGGTCCCCAAAAGCCTTCAAGAAACCAAGACAAAACCAGTGGCCCAATGTGAATAGTTCCAGCTACCACAGTACTGAACAATACCATCTATAGTAACTACTACAATGCCTGATACAGTACCTCATAGTGTATAGTTCTGTTATAGTACCTACATAGTGTACAGGCTGCTATAGTAGCACATAATGTACAGTCTTCTACAATACCTGCACACTGTACATTCTGCTACAGTGCCTGCTAATGTACTGTTATAGTACCGGAAATGAGACTTCCCATAGTAGTGTTGACTGACAACCCACTTATTCAATTAAATGGGAAATATCTATATTCCTTGGAAAATAGTGTAGATATAAAATCATGAAATGATATGTAATCAAATAAAGCATTGGATAAGTTTTAATATAGGATTAATGCACCTACCACCACATCATTGGGTACTTCTACTTCAGTAGTGGTGATCACATAATCATGGCCATCTCCCATTGGAATCTTCTGTGGTAAATTCCATTGATGATTGGGACATTATTTGAATAGTGCCCAATTCATTAATGATGAATCATTGAACATAATTGATTTTTTCTTCCCCTTGAATTAATTTTCTCAATGACCATTTTATTCACTCATATAATAATCTTCCATGCCATTCATGTATTTCCCAAGATAATTCTTTAAAAATAATTTCATAATGGAAATTTATACATTTGCATCTTTTTTTTGACACATCACCCTTTCCATGGTTGTCATAGGACCTCAGCTTTTTATTTGCCTTGGAAATATAATATCAAGAAAATTACTTCTCCATTTTTATGGAAATTAATAATATTTCATCATATGATGAAATTTTTTGAGAATCCAGTGACCTTCAAAGAATTTATTGAAGAGATTAAAATAAATTATCAATATTTTATTCCGAATAACATATATAATCTATAGAATAACTATATAGTCTTGTGAATGTAGCCTCACACTCAAAACATTCTCTTATTCACCTTTTTGAAGCTTAGAAATATTCCCATCATTTCAGTTTTTTTCTCATAAGGGATGTATTTGTTGAAGATTTTTTTTAAAGTTATCTATTATGTGACTTTATTTTATCTTCATTCTTAGTATTTTGGATCAATGGACACTATTTAACAACATCTACCTTGAGAAAGTATAATTCCAGTAATTCCTTTTTATTTTCATTGAATCGCAATGCTAAGTATTTATTTTTATGGGACTTGATCCTTTGCTCAATTTCCACTGGATTATTTTTCACAATAAAATATGGAGGCTTTTTTTACATGAAATGATCCACTATAGTTTTAGTATTTTTATTCCCCTTAACCCGAGAATGATGTCATAATATGATTAGGATCTACTCATATCCAAAACTAACTGGGATGACTTTCTCAGTGGAGAAATCCTTATATTGACCAGAGGTATTGATTCCATTACTTCCATTAGGCACCATCATAGAATAATGGAATAGACTATGTTATCTCATTATCATCGTGAGTATTGGGAAAAAAATTACTATAAGGGACTATTATAATTCTCATGTTTACTTAAAATCTAGTCCCCATGGTTTCCACTAAACATTAATTGATACAAACTATAACAACCCCAACCCTAGTACCATTGTGTTAGTGGTTAGTTTATTACAATGCCATATATTCAAGATAAATCATCACCAATGAATTATAATTTTATTATTTTTTTATGAAACCGGACACACACATGGTTCCATAATTACATTGGTAATTAAACATAGAACATAACATAACAGAATAAAATTCCTTCTTTCCACTTATTAAAATATTTATTCTTCTCATCATTGGAAATGAAAACAAATAAATTGGTGATCTCAAAATATCAGTAAGTGTTTCATGAATCAATAATATTTAAAGAAACATAAATAATGTATAAGCATTATGGCAACGTGAATAAAATAAAACTCATACCATCAATAAAAAGAGAATTAAAATGCGTCCATATATATATTTTATAGTGAAAATATAATTGAAAGTAATAACTGAATACTGAATGATGAAAATTATTATTTCCATCTATCCAAAATAACATTTTATTCAACAAAAATGTGCAAGGCACCAAATGGCCCCCGTGCTTATGGAGGTCTGAAATTGTATAGGCCGCGGGCATCCCCTCTAATTAAATTTATAGACTCTGGTTTTAAGAAATTAGAAGAATAAAGGCTAATGTGGATGGATCCCTACTCAGATAAAAAATACATATAGTCTTCCACCTTATTTCCCTCACGCCATGTGTGGGACACTTGGATAGTATCCCTTATTAAGGATCTGCTGTTCTAGACATGGTAGGCAATGGACCATGGATTAACGCCTTTACTCATCAAAGAATCATGAAAAATTAAGGAATCTATCTCTACCTGAGTTAATGACACCTTTTCCTAAATGAAAATAGTGAGACCGGTGAAAATTTCATTGGCCTCATCCAAAAGGGGAGTTGACATTCCAAAGCACGATGTAAAAGATAAAAATGCTTATTTATAAGATGTCATGTATATAGAACATGAGAAATTGTTCCATCAAGATTTTTTAAGTATTCAAGAAAAAGACCGTATGATTCGTCTTGTAAGCAAACATTAAGGATTTGTTTCCAGCTATTTTTTCCCATGAGACCCGTTGATGCAATAATGGGCTATCTATAACTCGGCCTCATCCATCACTACAAGTCCAAATCATTCTCTGTATATAGATCTAATTCAATAAAAAAATTAAAATAAAACATCATATGTATAAGTGGAATATGGATGAAAAACATAACATATCCATGAAACAAAAAAATATGTATATTTAATGAAATACTCAACTAATGATGATAAAAGGGAAGTATACATACCCCACACACGAGAAATATGTTGTGAATAATCATAAATAAAGGGAATATCACAATGGTATCCAAGAAATAATGGATTAAAATCATACATGTAAATTAATAAGGGAAAAATGAATAAATCATGATAAAATATTTCCAACTTAATTGAAAACAGGTAAAAATTGTTTCTAAGAAATTTTAGAAAGGGCCTATTTAGTGTGGTTTAAGGGAAAATATAAAAGATTCATTAAAATGAATAAAGGAATATTGGATTTCATAAATCATAAAATAAATTAAGATAGTTTTTAATGATAAAAATAGTTATTTTAGAAAATATGTTTCTCTTAAAATATATTATGCAGTTTACTTGAAAATGGGTAAGAAAATGGGAATTTCCCTTAAATCGGGCTTTCATATCAAGAGGAATTGAAAAAATAACCTTATAAAACATGTATTTTCCTATAAATGAAGGAATAATTGATCTAGATACAAATTTATGGAGCATAAACACATTATCTAGGAGTACAAAAGAATAATTAATAATTACATTTCATTAAATAGAGAGAAAAAGAAACCCAAATAAAAAATGGACATTCTCTGAGAACCCCTTACCTTATGTACGAAAGTTTTTTTACTTATAATTAATCTACAATTAATGAAACTAAATTCATTATTTATTTAATTAAAAACCCATTAAACATGTATTTTATTAAATTTAATTTTACTAAGTTCATTTATGCAATTTTATATGATTTTTCGAAAAAATTGCATTGTTTAGGAGTGTTCATTTCCTTAGTTTTCATGATTTGTTCACCAGTACACATGTATGAAAGGGCATGTAAAATTGGAATAGTTTTCGAAAATTTAAATTATATGTTATTAATGAACATAAAAAATATTATTGATCTTATATAACATTTTTTTCAATTAAGATTATGATTTGTTAGATAAAATGTTAATGATAACCGTTTAGATTATTTTGTAATTTTTCGATCATCGCACAACAGTTTTGTTTTATTAATTAATATTCTGTATATATAGTGGTTACATAACATTACACAAGTTTTAATACATGTATTATAACCTATTTAACTATAACAATAGTTTTATTACTATCCTTGAAGGCGGTAATGGAAATTAGAAACTCGTCGTCCTTGAATACGATTAATCAACACATCATAGATGATGTTTTCATTTTTAGTACAAAATGAGGTGGGAAGTGAAATGATGATGGGTTTTTACATCAAATGAAACTATTCTGGTACATAGAATTTAATAGATTTATAATTTCACCTGGATAAGGGTGGGTGAGGATAGTAAATGAAAATAGACTATTAAATGAAAATTGAATGAAAAAGAAAGAGGTTTTTACCTCTTGAATTCCTTCTCATTTTGAACCTCATTAAGGAACATCGGTTTTGGATTTTATTCAGATAAATGGATCTTGGATGTACATGAGATAATTTTGAAGTCTATAGGGTGGAATTCAGACAATCTGCAAGGCTTTTGAGGTGTGAGGAGAAGAGGATGCGATGGGTGGTATTTATAGTGGAGGAGTAGGGTGTTTATTTCATATTTTATTCATTTGTTTGGATCAATACTATGAATAGTTTTATCATTATTAATAAATATATTAAAATATTGATTTATTACTTAATATTTTTCACTTATATCATCTATACAACATCCATGACTCAATAATTCATGTATTTAGCTTCTATTGTAAATTATTGTTTTTAATTATTCACATAAATTTAAACTATATTAGAAAAATCCCAGAAAACAACCCTCATAATTTTTTGATGTGTATAATTCAAAACTGAACTTCATTTAATGAAAATGATTTTTGAAATATGAGAAAGTAAATTTTTAATTACAATCATCATTTAATTGAAAAATACAAAATTTTAAATTATAACTTATTTTATAACACATTAAAAGATTAATTAAGGAATCATATAATTGTTTTATTATAGTACGATAGAAAAATATTAATTTATGTTTCCATTTTATGAAAATATTTTTTTTAAATCATTATATTAATTATAAAATTCTAAATAAATATTTATTTTTTATAAAAATAGATACACCTAATTTATCATTTTAAAAATAATTATTTCTTATAGTATGATATAATTATATCATATTTTATTTTATTAGATGCCTAAATATTATTTATAATTTTATAGGTTAGGTAACCATTATATTTGACCAATTACTATTCTTAAGGCTTAAATTACTATTCTAAAGGTAAAGTTACTATTACATTGGATATATTTATTAATTTATATAAAAAGCCTCTTATTTCATTAATTATTCATTTATAAAGTGTATTTTGTGTATTGTAAATAATATTATTTGGTATATACTGTATGAAATAATTTTTTGTAGAATTTATTCTATAAAATGAAATGACTTTTTTTAAAAGGCCACGTACTATAAAATATTGGTGTGTAAAAAGAAGTAATATATAAATATGAAATATCATGGTATGGAGGTCATGTTTAGAAATATTGAGAGCACCAAAGACGAATCTTCTGAAAATAATGAGATTATATATGATTCAAAGAGTAATTTTAAAAAGTGAATTACTTGTTACAAGACTCATTCAAGTGTCTATAAGAGACTGAGATTATGTAAAGATAAATCTACTTTAATATCATTGAATCATGAAACCCTTGTTGTAGAAGTTCTAGTTTGTACTAATATAATTTCATATACAAGTACAAATTCAGAAAAGATCTCTGGTCAAATATGGGTGATGAAGACATATACAAAATAAACTATATCATTAAATGTGGATATGAAGAAGAGCATGGATTCTTGTTCCCTAGAAAGATATTAGATGAAAAATAATATTATCCAAGACAAAAAGATGTAAAATGTTTCCATGTTGTAGCATAGAAGAAGAAATCATGATTTTTTAGCTATTGTAGGTAGTGTTTGATATCCGGGAATCAGTCCATTGACCATTGACATAAAATGGTTTTTCATGATAGTTGTAGAAGGCCAATATTAAAGGGAGCATATATATTTTTTATCGGAATCATATAGAGTTAAAGCATAATTCATAGATAATGGATCTGTCTAACAAGTATATATTTGTGTGTTTGAGGGCTTCTGTGATTATTTTAGTATAAGTGGTCATAGTTATAATAATTGATATTATGTACCAGTTAGGCAATATGCATATGAAGGTAGTAAAAAGACCAAAACAACTGGAAAGGAATGTAAAAAAGAGAAGAAATGTATTCCATGAGATATAAGAAGGAGAATAATGTTAATAAAATTTTGAAGAAAGATAAACCCAAGAAGAATGATGAAATGAATATCACAATAACAAAAATAAGTTTCTAATTTCTAATAAGAGACCATACAAAGGATATTTGAGAATAGTTCATAAACACCAATGATAGTGGATTAATTTTGAAGAAGAAAGACAAATAAAAATCCCAAATAAATAAAAGGATTGATTTTTTTCATGATAGTCAACATGTATAATTTTAATTTTATGAAAGGTTGTCTAAAAAGGATAACCCTATGATTTCTTGGGATTTGTGTGGAAGGTGAAAAATGTTTGGGAATACGATTGAAAAATTCATGACATGGTTATCTAAACAAATATAACTAGTGAATAAAATGGGAAAGTACAGGTGGATTTTATGATAAAAATGATAATGTGAAGAAGGATTCCAAAGACAAAAATAAGATCATTCATGTACCAAAATAATTCTTAGTTATATGGATAGAGTAGATAGAATTGCTGATAATTTTTGGGCAATAAAAATGGAATTAAAGATAACTACTTCCTAATGTGAAGAATCATATTTCATCTATGATGAAATATAATGAAATTAGGAAGCAAACGTTTACCTTAAATGATAAATTTTATAAATTCAAAAAGGGAGAAAACATGATATTTTTTTTAAATAAAGATAAGAATTGTCATGTGTTTCTAGGTTGAGAAATAAATCTACTCCATGATTCTATAATAGAAAAACATTTGAGAAACACCATATTCCCAAATTTTTTTTGTGTTTTTTTATTCTATGCAGAAAATTGAAGGTAAGGCATATATTTATGGGAGTCTCAATGATATGAGTCCTATGAAAATATTATACTGAATCCAAGAGGCTTTAAATTATATATTTCTTTATTTCTATTTCTTTTAAAATTGTTCTTCACGATAATTATTGAAGAAATCCAATAATGGAGAAGAAAATAAATGAAACAAATCCTTAAAAGGGGAAAAATATGAATAACTATTGATATAAATATCTTAAATTTTATAAAATGAATAATTGAAGTTCTAGTAAGGTATATATATGATTATATCAAATTATATAAATTGAGGTTATCTTTAAAAAGGTATGTTCTCTTATTTTTATATGAATGAAAATTCAAAATCAGAAGGGTAGAAACTTATAATTTAAAAAAAAAATTAAAATGGATTTATTAAGGGGAAGCACACTCTTTCATTTGAATTATTTTAATATATTTTTTAAGTTGAAGGAAGGATATTAGTTTAATATCTCTTGAAAAATCCTAGAAAAAAGGTTTTACTGTTTCCATCATATTTCAAAAAATGTATTGATATATTTTATGTCTAGATTGATCATTATTTTTTTCTACACCAGGTTTTCCTGCATAGTCTAGGAGGTGATTAATAGATGACTCATTACTTTAAGAAAGGTGATGCTGTCCTTCTCTCAATAATAATAATTTTAATTTCTCTTAAGTGGAATATCTTATGAAATAAGTATATTGAATAAGATAAGACTAAAATTTAGATGTTGAAAAATGAGATGATTTTAATAGTTTCACATAACTACACCTTTGGTTTTATTATCATTTAAGGGAGAGAAAAAAGAATTGAATTTGGAAATGAAATAGTTATTGAGAACAAATAAAATGGATGATATTGAAGAACCTAAATTGATTGAAGTAATATATTTTTTGTAATTGTTGCCAATGTATTTGTTCAAGGAAATGTAAATGTTATAGTGATTGAAGTATGGAGTTATTTTCATTGAATTAGATGGAATTTCTACCATTGAATTTGTATTTAGAAATTTTTAGATGGAAATGTTGTTTTGATATGAATTAGATGGAATTTTGGTCATTTAATCAAACTAGAGAATTTTTAAGTTGGAATGTTTTTTTGATTTGAAGAGTTTATTTAGATGAAGAAATATTTAAATGTGATAATTATAAAACAGATAAATAGTTCCAAATACACATGTCATCGGTTATTCGAATGGAAAAAATCATTACATGTGTTTTGGTAGTTATTATATAATTCAAAATAAAAGGATAATCATGGTTATAAATGATTTATTTTCCAATATTTTGATTGTTTAGTTTACGAACATTGATAAAAAATATTTCTATGAAAACCAACAAGCCAATGGATCCATCTGCACCATTACTTAGGTGGGAAACTTGATCAATGGAGACATAGGTGGACAATATAATTTTAAGTAGAATTCATGGTGTACCTACAAATATTCACATGGTAGGATCAATAGCGATCTACTGTGTAAGGAGGCACAGTGTCGAAAGAGTGTCATGGCACATGAAGGTTCCAGCATGTTAAGGGGTGTGGTGCAGTAACGAATTTTGGACAACCATCCACACCCTTTTATATAAAAAAATCATAGGTTTGAATTCCATTTCGATGTGGGGATAAATTTTTCATTTTACTGTAGCTCCACCTTTATAACATAGATGTTAGATAGGCCATCTGATCCAATTAATGTGATCCATTCGATAAATATTCAACATTTAAATCTACCTTTCATTCATCTGAGAGTATAGTGATTTGAGTTTCTCTTGGCAATATCATCTTAAGATAGAGCCATGGATTATGAGCACTAGTTGTGTTTTATGATAATTTTAATATGATTGAAATCATGAGGAACTTCATTTTCATTTGTAAAAAAATCAAATTAATGAAATTAATTATGGGAAAACTAATATTTTACAAAGATAGAGATTTCTTAAGGCTTTGTGCACTTAAAGAGAGGTAGTGCGCACAAAATTAGTCATTCTTCATTTTGTGTATTAATACCTCTAACATCTATCATTTTAAATATGAGGCTAACATGAATTTTTAGAGTGATCCGTGAGCTAAACTGAGTTTTAGAAAATTTATGGTTAAAAAAAAATTCCATAATGTCTCTGATAGTTCGAAGAAAAAGATAACACCACGAGACATCAACATGTGTCTTTCTCACTATATATTCTTAGAAATAAAACAATTTTTTGAAAATAAATTCATGTTAACACATTATTTTGTACCCTAGTTTTAATGACCTGATATTACTTTGATATAGTGTGACCAGCACTTTACCTCACAAAGAATATTATACAGTACTGTGATAGACAATATTGTGTGAAAAGAAATATCTCATTCATTTGGATTTCAGGATCTATGTGAGTAGGTAGAATAAATTATATAGATAAGGTTGTGTAGTGAATATAGTACATGCATGAGGTTTTTGTGAATGTTATGAACGTTTTTAGTATTTATATTGATCAAGAAATAGTAAAGAGTCGGTTTTGATGGTAGTGAGAATATCATACATATGTTGCATGAAGGAAGAAAATGTTTTGTAAAGCATAAAATAAGCATTCATGAATTATTTTAATTGAGATCCTCTATTTATTTTCTGAATGAATAAATTGATGTGTAATCCATATTACATGAAAATTTTTTATATTTAAAAATGAATAACATTTCACATGTAGTGGCATGAAAATAAGAAGGTAATATAATGAATTCATGAGATTACTATGCATGAAAATGTAACTATCACCCTACATGAAGGTGGAACACAAAATGTTCAAATGTGTAGTGTTAAAAAAATTACTATTATCAGTACATTTCTTAGACAAATAAGTATATTTTGTAAAGTTATAAAGAAGAGAACATGGATTGTATTGAGGAATAATCCTTTTTTCATTATGATATTTCTGTGAGCGGATGTATAAGTGATATTTTTTAAAATTTATAAGGGTATACCAATTAGACATTCATATGGTGTTGTTGATTACATTCAGTGGTAGTTTATGACATTTATTTGAAGTGTGAATGTGTATACTTAATTTATTCTAGTGGCTCAAAGTGGATGATCATTTTTGTGTTGTAGTGGTAGCTTAAAGTTTTTGTAATATTTTTCATTGTGTTAAGTATTGGACTTCTAAACCACTGGTGGTATGTCCATATAAATAACATTGGTGGGATTACAATATAAAAAACATTTTTGGGATTCCATTATAGTTTTTGAAAATGTTTATACCTACCCACCATGTTTTCAAGATGATGCCTAACTAACCCACTTGTATTTAATGATTGATTTCTTGTGGATAATCTATGTATCAGATCTTTCTGAACACAGAAGGGGTGTTTTCACCGACATTAGTAGTGAATTATGTAAAAATAATTTTAATATGATTTAGTTACTTTCAATATTGCAGGTGGTACAATTATTCCTATAAACAAGTACGTCTAATTAACTCGTACATGTGTAGAGGTTAAAATTAGAAAATGTGTAGAAGTGAATAAAAGAAAATGGGTAAAACTCCGGTACATTGATTCATCCCCCTCTCAATGTTACTATATGATGCACTAGTGATCTCACCTTAACCATAATGATCCACATTAGTAATTGTAAAATCATATTATCTTCTGTTTTTGAGGATTTGACACTTGTATTTGGGAATTTACTCAGTGAATTCCCGTATTCCCCACACAGAAGAAATTAAAATATAAATGGTGCACAAAAGGTACTTTATTTAAATACTTTAAACTATTCCTATTTATTCCTAATTACCAAAATTATGCCCTCATTTTCCATAAATAAAATATATTCCCATTCTATCAGGACATTCCCTTTGGTGCTTTATCCCACTTTCTCAATATGTAAGAATTTTATTCTTCTTTCTTTCAGTGTCATCATTAATTGAACTCCCATAAAACTCTATTTATCCCTTATTATGTGTGTTAAGAAACTAAACCAAGTTGAATTTGTTAATTATATAACAAGATAGATTATTAGTTTTAACCATATTATTTTTTATTCCATCCACATTTCATTTGAATTCTCAAGAGGAAAATCATTCTATTTCCCATTATATTCTATATTAACATGACTCCTCATGGTTCCAACAATTAAAGAAAACTAAATATTATATTGTTAAAAACAATAATCCTAGTTATTAATCATCTAATAATGAAAAATCACTCATATGATTCCTAAATCATAACACTTTATTTTCAATATATGACACAAAGGGTTTAGCCTAGTTCATCAATGGTCATCAATTATTCTAATTCTTCATAATGGTTTATAGTGAAAATGAGAACTAATGCAAGAATATCCCCTCGGATTGTCAAACAAGGTGATTAGTATGGGCCCATACACAATTCAACAAAATTATGGTTGGGATATACTCAAACCAATCTTTATGGGGTTATTACTACAATATGAATCTATTTCAAAACCATGTCCACTTGTAATATCTTGATAGTGATTTATTTCAAAGAAAACAATTGAATCGATACATTACCACAACATTGTGATCTTATTGTACATAAAGGATAATACCAAATGTTTTAACAAGTGTTATATAATTCTAATATCCAAAAAAAACTGAACCATTCTCTAATACAAACTATAAATACACAAACATATCATTCATAGATATTATAACTTTTTGATGAATATTCAATATTTCTAAAAAATATAAATTCCCAAGAATATAAAATGTTTAATGTGCATGGATACTATATACATAAACATATTATTTATGTATGATATTCATAATATCATAAATAATTCATCACATATGGTATACAACCAAACTCATAAAACATATAACCTTCCATCAAAATACAGGGATGGAATGAAAACGATAGGGTGATCACAGATGCTTGATAGTGGTAAATGAGAGAGATATCAATAATATGAGATAATAGAATAATCATTAGGGTCTTATAAATTAATAATGTCTATATTATCAACATAAATTTTCATACATAGAAAGTATTATATCATAAACCCCAAAATCAAGTGATATTCATAAGCATGATCAATAAGGGCCTGAAAATAGTTATCATCATTAATGATTCATATCATAGAAATGTGGAATAAAATGAATAGTAAATCATAATATTGTTAACAATGATATTATAAATCCTGAAAAAACATAATCTTGTGAGCATAGCTATACGAAATCATACTTATGTATCAAAATGTGAAAAAAAATCTATTCGTAATCATGTCCACAAATAATATTGCAAGCATTTATAGAAGAAATCATAATTACATTTAAAAATGTGAAAACCTTAATTTAAAATCATGTGAAAGCTTATTATAATAATATCATGTTAAATAAATATCACATTAACAATTTAATTAGTGGGCTAAAATAGACCCAACTATCAAATAATTATAGTCCATTCACATGTATCCCCCAAGATCCTGAAAAAATCAATCATTACTTTATAGCTCAACCCATGAGGAAAAATGCTTCAAAAAGATATCATAATCATAATCAATAAACCTAAATAGAAATAATAAGTATTGTATAATTGGATCATATACCCAATTAATCATACGATACATCACCCTTTGTTTTCATAAATGATTATAACTTTAATGGATCAATGGAACCTTTCTTAGAAAAAATAAACGTATCATTTTGAAATAACATATTTAAAATATAAAAATTTCCAGAATACATGGGAATATTTTTGAAAAAAACATTCAAAAGTTTAATGAAATATTTGAATAATTGAGTGGCCATGATTCTTAAAAATTCCATTTATGTCATAATTGATAAAATAAATATTCTTTTAATATCTTTGATAAAAAGTAACTTGTTCAAAAAATAGAAAGATTCATTTAAAACCAGTTTGTAATAAGTATAGAATGGGAAAAAATTAACATATAATAAATATTTTATAATAGAAAAAAACATTTTTGAAATCAAATTTGAAAACATATATATTTCTGAAAAATAATTTCCAACATAAAGAGGAGTAATAAGTTGACTTTCCATATAATCCTTTTCTCAACAATTCTTTTCACCGAAGAGAGAATTTTTTAATTAAAATAAAAACACCATATATTAGGATAGAAAAAAATTAATTAGTTTTATTATGTAAGGTTCAAATAATTTCCTCAAAATAAATTTTATCTTAATCAATTTTGGATAAAATGGGATTGGAATATAAATCCATTACCTCATGTTTCGTCTAGCATTACACACATCTACACATCCTTAATAATAAATATATATTTATTATAATTTTTTACGTAACAATTTTCCAATATAAACTATTTTATACCTTTCCTTTATAAATACCAATTATCTTTTTCATAATAATTCATCCTTGAAATAGACATTTGGGTGAAGACTGGTCTGTTTCCAATGAATGTTTCAGTTTTCTATTTTCGCTCCTTAATCCTTTTTCATAGTTTAATCCTATATCGAATGTTATTCATGTAATAATTATAATATTTAATCAGTTTATACACTTTTATGACTAATCATTTAAATTGGGGATGAAAAATTAATTATAATACTTCATGGAGACTATAATCCATACACACACACAAGTAATGTTTCCACTTCTCGATTATTAAAATGAAATAAAGTTAAATGATAATTAATTTTTTTAAAATAATTAAAATGACATAAATATAATATAAATTCATATAGTATATATTGATAACTATATATGAAAAATTGGAATAAAAAATGAATACCTTTATATCATGGAGGTGGTTTTCCACTTATACACATGAGCGATGTTATCATTTTCCAAAGTATTGAATGGAAAAAGGTATAAAAGATATTATTATTAAAGATGTATAAATATTTCATTAATATTATATAAAAATATTAAATCCAACATAATAACCGACCATTACTAATGGTGATGGAAAATGAGTCATATCGAAATGTGTATGTGGTAGTCCACTTATATCCACAAGCGATAATTTTCATTTGGAATTTTATGGAATGGTATTGGAAAATAGTGGATCCACCATAAAAATAAAAAAAAAATATTTAATATAATTATTTAATTATTTTTCAATGTATACCATAAATTTATAGGTGTTGTAAGAGTATATAAATTAATTGAGGGTGGGAAAGATGGTTACACTACTTCAACATACCTCTATTACATCTCTAAATAAGGACCATGAGAATGATATTTGATGAAGTACTACACCTCTAATTCATGGTTGGGGAATTTGATAATATTATTGGGACGATTATGGTAAATATAAGTGGCTCAACCTATAGTAATAAATGGAGAGGATGGAAGTTATTTATATGTTGGGGTAGGACACACCTTTCATTTTTTAATGGATTAAAAAGTTATCAACTAACAGTCATGGAAAAATGTTTGATAAAAAATTAATTTTTTTCTTCTAAAGTGATAAGTGTAGAAATACCTTTATCCAATAATAATTAAAATTAAAAATTATGACCTTATCACTTAGTTGAAAATTAATTTACCAATGTTACAATTTTTTCTGATGTTGTAATATTTTTACAATTGTTACAATTAATAATGACTAAAAATGAAATTGTAATCTTTAATAAATTTTTTCATGATGAATAAAAATATGGAACCCATTTTTTATGATTTTATATATTTGAATTGAAGGAATTAATTTTTTCTAATTATAAAAATAATAATGAAAAACATTTTTCTAAAAAAACCCATTTTTATTTCTAAAAGTATTTTTATATGAAGATTAAGTATAATTTTAATAAAAAAGGAATAAATTTAATTATTTTACAAAAATATATTAAATAAATTTTTAAACCAATCTAAATCATAATTTTCAAATTTTAAATACAAGAAATGAAAATACAATTATCATTAAAAATTGGGGTTTTCACTATTTACCAAAAAATCAACACATTTAGAAAATTACAAATAATTCACCATAGGGTAATTTTGAAATGATTATTTTAAAAATAATGTTACTTTTTTCAAATATATTTTAAAAAAATGTAGAGATCAATATTAATTTCTATGAACACAATGCAAGATACCAATTTTTGAGGAAAACAAATTATTGTAGAATATTATGACTCCACAGAAACATAAGAACATATGAATCAATAAAAGTAAATTATATGATAAATTTATAGATATTTTTCTCAATTTTTTTATTAATATAAATTATTATAATTTAACGGATATGTTATAATGATTAAAGATAAATAATGTATTTTTATAGTATATCGTAGCTCTCTTGAAGCTCGATGTTGCGTGTTAAGAAACATAATGAACACTTTAGAATTATTTATAGGGAAATATATCATCAAATTTCATTATGATACAATATATATATACTCCCTTCACTTCATCCCAATTAATTTACTATAATAGAGTTCAAACTTACTTGTTTTAGTTATTCTTTTTTTAGAGATTTTATATTGAGTTTGTTTATACTCACACCTCAAAGTGTTTTTTACCCATATTCATTGTGTCTATACGCATGATAAAAAATTGTGAGATGGTATTAGTGGAAATTGAGTTGGTTTTGATTTTTCAAAGTTTAAATATGGCAATTCTTAACGATTCTTAGTTGTTATTGTTGACTATTGTTGATTATTGTGACCAATATGGTTATAGATCAATCCAGGAATCCACGAAGTGAGGATAATATTTTATTTGTGTTGTTCCAGTATGATTCATAATATTATTCCATATACAATATTTTTTTCTCTTATTCTTGGTAGTTTTTATTTTATTTTATGTCTCATGCTATAATTTTATATAATTTAGTTCCTTATATATATATTTACTTCTGCTGTTGTAGGTTATTTTTTACATTGGAGATATGTGTTTTTCGTGGGTTAATATAGGTTATGGCCTCTCATATTTGGTATATTCCTACTTAGTTCTAGTAGCTTTTAGATGGTATATTAGAGGGTTTCTTTGGGTTGCAGACCCAACTATCCATAAACCATTGCGGTGTATAGATGTGTTGGATCTTGCAAAGAATATATATTGTTTTTATCTAAATGTTTTAGGTTTCTTTCTTCTTCCAAATACCTCAGACCATATTCAACCATGATAAAGTTATAGATATTTTTTTTTCTACATTATATTTTTATTATACTATGTTAGTGGTACAACCTATATAAATCTACTCTTTTATCAAATGGGAATAAAAATATATATTTGTGTGCATGGAAGACTACAGCCTCACGAACTGATTGAATTCATTTTCCATCACCATCTCTCATGATAGGATGAAATGATATAATTAATATTAATATATGACATTTATGAAATATTTATCATGATGAAAAGATAATATTTACCTTCTTAATTTTCTATGTACTAAAAATGATAACTTCATTCATGCATACATGTGGACTATAAACTCCACAAAGCGATGTGATTCTTTTTTCATCAGGACATCACACAAATAATATATAAGTATATTTAAAAAATTAATATGATATACATATATATGATATTATTATAATTATTTAAATATAAAATAATACATACCTTCTTTTCCATAATTATGACAGAAAAATATAAATGTTAATCATGTGTAAGTAAGGTAGGTCGTCTCCATGAATGGTGTAATTAATTTTATATCTCTATCATTATGAATGAAATTATATATATAATGAATAAATATGATATAATAATCATTTAAATAAATTTTTTATGTATTTATAGTAAATTTTAATTTATTATAATGGAGGTTAAATAACTTTCAATAGAAGTCAGACCTATGTTAAATGATTTTCATCGTACTTTTATTTCCCTGGTATAAATTCCTTATAAACTATATGTTTTGATCATAAGATTAATACACGAATAATGAATGAATTTTATAATTCTTATCATGAAATTTATGGGATATAAATATCCATCAAACTCATTTCTTTCATGGGGCTATTGATTCAGATGATAATAACCTGGAAATGGTTTATTTCTCAATCTCATCATTTTTATTGAATGTTTATGCCTCTGCTAGTAAATATTTTTCTTCAAGGGCCATTTTATCTAAATATAGTTTCAAAATTGTTTTTAATAAAGTCATATATTTATTAAAAATCATATTTACCCATGGTTTTTTTTAAATTTAACTGAACTACTTTTTTCTATTTTCTAAATGATGAATATTATGACTTTTTTGAAAAAAAATAGAAAACCAATGTTTTTTAACCAAAATAACATGAGGGTATTTTCCATACATCAAACAACCTCAATTATTTGAAGCATATTTTATAAATTTACATGTTTAAATTTGAAGATGTTTTTTCATTTATATGTGCATGTATTTTTACATGACAAGTGATTTTAAATGGAAAAAATTATTTACAAATTGAAATATTTCAAGTTACCCTACCATATAATTTATCCTTCTAAGGTGAAATCAACTAATGATATTCAATATTTACTAATGGTATGATCAAATTATACAATATATATTATTTTTTAGATGGTTTATATTTTTGATGAAAATATGTTGACCAAAACTGTTCCTTTTTCTATAATTAATACATTGTTGAAATGTTTTTGAAATTCGTATCATTTCAAGAGTTCTCAGATGATGATTGTTTTTTCAAATTATGGAAAAAATATTTATGATTTTATATAAGTATCAGGTGGGATCTATATCTCCCTCCAATTCATTCGGTAATGATTTATATTTTGTGAGATTTATAGGACTAGAATGGGGAGTGGACCCAGTTTAGTAAGGGACATTGCCCACTATGATAGTCTATGAATTGAACCTTGACTACCAAAATAGTTTGTGGAGTGAGCCCATTTCTCTATGATATTTTTTATCTATGATCCATGAGTAAAATGAAATGATTTCATTTACTTGTGTGTATTCTACAATTCCCTATCTTATGCTAATTCTATTCTCATATGGATCATATTTTTTTTATGATTCATGTATTAAAGACTACCAAGATTTATTTAAATACATAATATTATGATATTTGATATATAGCGCATAATTTTCAAATGTTACCTTTGTGTTTTTAATAATTTACTCTCATTTTATGCTTGTGAAATTATTTATATCTATACTATTTACCCTTACTAATATTTTGATCTCACCCTTTCTTCTGTTTTCTTTTCCCATCATATGAAAAATGAAGATAAATGATTTGTGTTTAAAAAGGATTCATATTTGAGAAATTTTATGGGATATTTTCAAGAATTAAAATTGAATATGAAAATATATGTATAATGGGAGATAATGATGATCTTTACGAAGCTGTTTTTCATAAACCAAAGTTATTACGAGTTTAACCTCATTCTCTAAGACTATGAACCTAAAAATTAATTTGGAATGTAATTGATCCAATATTTCTTTTTAAATTTGTATGGTTTGGATGAAAATCAATGGTAAAATTTAATTGTATCAAATCAGAAAAAATTAATTATTATGTTTTCAGAACAAGATCTGGGAGAGCGAGGTTCAAGCTGTTATAGTTGGTATCATAGGAAGTGTATTGTTATCCTCTGGATATTAGGGTCATAAATATTCATTGAAACCCCTAGGGACATTTTTAAGCATAAGAAAACATCCTAATATTATGTTAAGGAATATATTGTTTTATTTTAAATGAAATTACACCCTTTTTTGATACAATAAGTGGATGTGGATTGGGAATAGTTTTACCTATTAGTAATGATCCTGAAAAAGGATTATTGAGTTATAATCGATCGTCACATGGTATGTAAAAATGAGCCTTGATGACCACATGAGTTGAAACTCATAGGGGATATTATTTGGGTTAATCTATATTTTCTTTACAAACCATTTTGAGGTATTTGAATAGGTAATAATCATGGATGACTGAGGATAAATATAAAGTTTCATAATTTGAAAAGTATGTGTCATGATTCATATATCTTATAAATGATTGTAAAGTTTTATAGTATTATTATGGATTCTCAAAATATGATATTGGTTTTAGATAATGGTTAGCACATAGAAGAATCAGTTTAATGGTGAATATAATCAAAAATGGAATGATTTTTCCCTTGAGAAACCAAATTAAATGGGAGATGGAAGGAGAAAACTTATTATTATTCATAATCATCAATCTCATAATATAATCAAAAATCTCAACATAGGTGAGATTCTTGACTCAATTAACAAGAGGAAAAGGGAATTTAATTATTAATATAGAGGAATGAATTTTCAATTTTCATCTTTTCATGAATGTGGGAAGAATCATGGTGGATAAATCCTTAACGGAACATGAAGATATTTTGGTTCCAGAAAATAAATACATAGAGAATATAAATTCCGATAAATCTTTTATGTTTTAGTTAACTCAATAGATGGTAATAATGGTTCCAAAAAGGTATTATTGATAATATAATGATTTAAAGGTGTAAATTATGTCCATTATGTACATTGATATCCTAGGGGAAATATTGAGACAAGGATTTGAAAGGTTGTACAAGTAATGGTATTTCTAATGAAAATGAAGAGACTATGAATGAAATATGAAAGGAAAATAGAGTTAAGGAATATAATGATGAATCTTATTTAATGGATTAATAATGATGTGTAATTATTTAAATACATAGCTATTGGGATTTTAGAATTATGTTGTGAAACTATTTTATGAATAATATTATAGATTATAAGAATCATGAAACATATATGGATTATTACTAAATTATTTTTATTTAATAAATTGAAATTATATATTGAATTATACCAATAACAAGGAAAAGTTATTTATTAGAAAGATTATCATTTTAAAAAACAAAATATTAAAGGAAATACATCCCTTAATATGTGTCCAATTTTTAGATACGATTGTTTATTTGGGATAAAGAGATGATTGACACTAATGGTAGTGTATAGGTAACCTTGAACATGGTTAGTGATTTATTTCATCACTGATAATGTTTATAACATTTTAGATTTTACGAATATATTCAATAGTATGCTGTATTATTTTAGGAAAAGGGTAATTTTCTATTTAGGGAAGGATGCATGTTTTCATTAAGGTATTAAGTTATCTTAGGTTATTACCATATTTCTTGAAAATATATGTCTCATGTGTTCACATATTATGTATGCGACATTAAAAGATACTTTTTGGGATTAATGTAATGTTGACATTGGAATACGAGTTAATTTCATTATATATTTTTTTCTTGAATTTGGTCAAACAAATTTTGGATGGGTTTTATAATTAACCACATTTGGATCAGATTAAGCCAAACATTGAGGATTATTATTGATGTTTTAGAAATTTATTAATTTATATATATTGGATAAATTATGATAAAAATTTTGTTTTTAGGAAAATTTACAATTAAAGGAGGAAGCAGTTTGTTATCATTTTGAAGATTATGAGATCCTTTAGATGTTGATAATAGTTCTTGAGGCATGAAATATAGATCTTGAATTTTCATCATTTGGAGAATAAGATGATATTTTTTTTGAAATTGATTAAATTATAAAATTATAAATTTCATGTAAGAATATTTCCATATATTAATAATATATATGGTAATATAATGCCTCATGTATATCAAAATTATGTTAAGTATAAAATATTCTCCTATACCTTTCAATTCTGATGAATTCATTGTCTTTTCAACATATGTGGTTTATGGTTATTTGATCGTTAAATTTAAAAATATCATTCACTTTATTATCATCAATGATTATTTGACCTTAATATTCTTCCATGTAAATATATTCATTTTACACTCATGCTATCCTATTTGGAAACCTCTTATTTGTTATCCCCGATGACCTTCGAACATCCCTTACACTCCATCTTAAAGGAAATTTTATTAACCCTTTTTACAACGTGGGATACCAACAAATGTATTTTTAAAAGATAAAACCTTATTACTATGGAAAAGTTAAAATTGTGAGAAAAATATTTATTAATGGTGTCGGGATATAATGTAACATCTTTTGATTTTAAAAGGAAATACTGTTTTTGATAACAACACCAAGATTAAGAGAAAAATATAATATTATTATTTTATGTGGATATTATAACCTAGTTTTTAAATAGGTATTAATGAAAAATATTAATTTAATTATTAAATATATAATTTGAAGACTAATTTTTGATGTATAAATTTTTAAATTATAAATAAAAACTCAAATTTTTAGTAAAGTCATCATTTTCTTCAAAAACAAATTTTATTCAAAAATGGGTTTTATGTATTTTTTATGAGTGAATATTATAAATAATTTTTAAATGTCTTAGAAAATTTAATTGAAAAAATAAAATTAATTTTTTAATTCATCATTTAAAAATTATCTTAAGATGAAATTGTTAGACTTTTTTAAACAGAAAAATTTAGTAATGAATAGTAAAATACTGATTTCTATTTAAAAATATATATTTATTTTAATTTATTTATAATTAAAACATATGAATTGGATTGATTTTAATTTTTATTTATTTTATTTATTTAAAATAATCCAATTTTGATTTTTAAATTTATTTTATATTTGAATTTATTACAAAAACATTTTATATTTAAAAATGTTATTTTCACAAAAAAAAACTATTTTTATTTACATTTTGTCAATTGAATTAGAAATTAAATTATTAAACTTATATTATATTAACTTTTAAATATAGATTAACTATTTTAAATTTGTATGTTCAATTTTTTTAAATATATACCCTTTAATTTTGGACAATATGAATAGAAACATTAGTAATTTTTATTACTATTTTTAAGGGTAAATTAGGTATTTTTGGTTAAAAATAAAATTAAAATAACAATTAAATGACCCAAGACATAGTTTATTATTATTTTATGTGTATATTTAAACTTTAATCATCCAATGGTCTCATTGATGACCTTTTGGGGACACTTTTATGAGATTAAGACCCTTTTTAGTATTTTATTTAACAAAATGTCAAAATGTCACAATTGTTTTTAATAGGCTGAGTATTTTATATATTGTGTTATCTAGAATATATTTTAGACTATAAATAAAAACTTAAAATTTAAATTATTTATATTTTTCATGGTATTTTATTTTTTATTTTTAGTGAATAAAAAATTAAGTTAATTTCTTGCACAACACTAATGGAGTAATTTTTTAATTAACAGAAAAATAAAATAAATGCTATTAAAATATTTAAAACAAATATATTTTTATATAAATTGTTTTATAAGATAATTTAATAAATTAAAATGGAATTTTTGTGTAAAATAAAATATTACATTATAATTTTATATGTTTTAATGATATTATTAAAATCAAAATAGTGAATCGTTCTAAAAATTGACACTATCAATATGTTATAATAACATTTTATTAAAGGATATAAAATCACTAAAACTATTATATTGAACCAAATAACTTTGATAAGTCATAAAATATCAAACATGTTCCGTTTAGGTGTATTTATTCACATCATATTTACTATATTCACCCACAACGAGTAAAACTCCATGTGGTCACATATATATTTAAAGGGATTAAATAGGATTTAAACCCAAAAGATAAGGGTATAAAAATTATAAAAAGTTGTCTAATTTTTATTTTATTTTTTATATAGACCCAAACTCAAATTATATTAAAAAAACTCACTTTTAATCCATTTTAAATGAAAAATAATTTATATTAATTTATTATTTTGAGAAATTCGAAGAGTTTCCTCTACTCTCTTATAAAAGGAAACCTCCTATTCTTATTACAACACAAATGATACCCCATTTGGTTCTTATAGATCCTACCCCAAATACCTTACTATAATACCTCCTATAATTATAGTGCTATTTGTTTAGAAATAATACCAATCCTAAAGGTCTTAAGGTGTTGAGAAAATGAGGTTTTCAAAAGAAGAAGTATATTTTTGGTCAAAATGTTTTAGTATAGTTTCATCATCATATTGAAAAAAAATTATTAAACCCTGATAAAATAATAAATCCACTATATTTTTTTTATTAAAATTGTATTATGTTAGTTTCTAAACTAATATCTATATCCTCTTCCATCATATGGGAGACAAAATCATCATTCGTGTGAATGGTGGACAACCTATTTCCAAACCGATTTTATTCATTTTCCATTAAAACCTATCAAAAAGGGATAAATTTATAAAATATATATTTATATATGACATTAATAACATATTTATCATTATTAATAGATAATATTTACATTAAAACCATTATATTCACTTAAATATGATAATGTCTTTAATTTGTTCTTATGGACTATCACGTCCACGAAGTGATGTGGTTGTTTTTTTATAAAAACATTTAATGGATGATATATAAGTTTATTTAAAATAATAATATGGTATATATGATGTTATGATAAATTTTAATGATAAAATAATACTTAACTTCTTTCAATAATGATCCATGAAAATGGAAACTTTGCTCATGTGTATGTACAACCAACAGTCTCCTTGAATGGTGTAATTCATTTTCTATTTCAATCATTATGAATTTATATATATATATATATAATCAATATATATGTTATAATATTCCGGTACTTTTTTTTGTTATATATTTATATTAAATATAAATTTATTATATATGACTTTAAAGAACATTAAAAGTTTTTTAGACATATGGTAGGTGATTTTTCAGCTCACTTTTATTTCTATGGGACACATACCTTATAAAATAGATATTTATTTTCTGTGGTCTATATATTGATGATGAATGTATTTTATGATTCTTATAATTAGTATTAAGTGGTATAAATATTAATATATACATATTTATTTCATGGGGATTATTATTTAAATGATACCAATGCTTTAAGGGTTTATTTCAACATCTCATCATTATTATGGAATATTTACGTCTTAACTGAGGAATATTTCTCTTCCATTTAAATGATTTAAAAAAAATGATTTAATTTTTTTACTATTCTCCTATAGTTGTTTAAAATCATTTTGCTAATGTTTTATTTTATATAATATGATATGAAATGATTCCCTTTTCCTTTTCCAAACCTGTTTCTTGGCGACATTATTGAAAAAAACAGAAGTAATATATTTTTATGTAATATAGCATGAAATTATTTTCCCCACATTCATAAATTAATAATTATTTTAAGATTCTTTTATATGTTTACAATTTTATTTTCATGGAAAATTATTTCATTTATAAGTGGACAGGTTTTTAAAAGAGAAGTGATTATAAAATGAAAACATTATTTACCAAAATAATTATTTCATGTGATATTTAAAAATAATATTTCTATATAAGATGACATAATTTGATGATACTTAAGATTTACTAGGTTTATTATCCAAGGATACTGTACATATTGTTTTTCTAGTAGTTTATTTAATTGTTAAAGGATATTGATGAAAATCGTTCCATTTTCCATGGGTTATAATTTGATGAGATGTTTATGATTTTTTTTATTTTAATGAGTCATGATGTGATGATTAGTTTTTTATATTATGGAAAAAATACGTATTCATTTATTTGATTGTTCATTGGGACCAATATCTTCATCTACTACATTGGTTAAATATCAATATCTCATAAGATTAGCAAGACATGAATTGGTAGTAAACAAAATTTCATAAGGGAAATTGTCCAAACTGATAGTCTTGGGAGTGAGCCTTGACTACTATAATGGGTTGGGGAGTAAAACCATTCCACAAAGATAGTATTGTTTAGAAAATTTAATACTATATAAATTATTTTTGATTCTTTAGTGTGTTACACAATTCCATGTCATATTGTAATGATATTCATTGATGTTCATATTCCCTAATTATCCTTGTCTTAAGAACTACCACAATTTATTACCTACCTTTATATTATGATCTTTAAAATTAAGATTATAATTTGAAAATGTTATGTTAGTGTTATTATGCCAGTATGACCTTGTTATAATTAAGAAAACATTGATATATCCTTTGATTACCCTTATTGAGCTTCTATTCTCACACTTTATTTTGTTTTATTTTAACATGTTATGATGAATTATGTTAAACATTTTTTATATATAATTGTTTTTTATTTGAGTAATTTTATGGGATATGTTGAATACATAACATGGAATGTAAATTTCTCATAATATTAGGAGATTATATTGATAATTATGAACAAGTTGTCCATGAACCCATGTTGTTAAGAGTTTTTTGTAATTGTATAAAACTCTAATCCTATAAGGTTTTTAGGTATATAATTATCAAATATATATTTTTTATGTTGTAAGTTGGGATGAAAAATAGTAACATTTATTGGGATAAATGACATAATTGTAATTTTAATGTTTTTATCTCTGGATATGAGAATGTGGGTCTCAAAATTTTACAATTAGAGATGAAAACTGGAGATTTGGGCCAAGGGTATTATTATCTTTACATTAAAATTGTGTTGGATTATATATAATATGTTATTTTTTATTTAAATACATTTTTCATTTCAATAATTAATATTTATTATCATTAAATAATTTTAATATTATATGGAAATATATTTAATCTAATTATGGTATTTGAGGGAAAATATTACCCTACTATGTAATGACAACCCTCAACACTTATTGAGAAACTCTAGAGAACATGATGATCACACCTTAGGTTAGTAGAGATATATCTTGTGTTCAAGGTAAATATTGGGATGTTCATTAAAATTGATATTATGGAAGGTTTGTGTGGTTAAGCCTCTCTTAGGCATGGATATTAAAGCATCTGGACTCAATAGATCTATTACTAAATATGTTTAGACAATATCATTATTAATGAGCATTGTGTTAGGTTTGTATGTCTATATGAGAAGGATTTTGGGATTCTCTTTGATGGTCTGTCTTATGTAATTTTACTTATTATCCCATAATGTGGTGTCCATCAATTCTATAGATAATATGGAAACTTGAGGTCTCAGAAATCATATATTCAAATAAGAATCAATTTACATTCATACATATGATTATAATTTTTTTATAATGTCATTTATTCCTTGGGTTTTTTTGACTCATGTTTCTTTTGAATGTGATATTATTATTATGGTTATTATGGTTGTTTGTGATTTTCAATTGGATTATATAAAAATGTAAGGGTATCAATCCAATTTAATACTCAATAAATAACAAAATAATGTTGGATAAATTGTTTTCATAATGATATCCTAATGGACTAGGGTTTTCTGGTCTAATTTATTGTTAGTTTGATCATTATTATGTTTTTAACTTATAAAGAATTTTTATTTGGTTTTCAAATGTTATTTTCAAAATTATAAACACTTTTTTACTTTTATTCAATAAATGAAAAAAATATCATGTAAATGGATTTATTATTTAATTTTTTTATGTTGGTTTGATTATGCTTGATAATTTTTTTTTCATTTTAAATGATTACAGAATATTTAAATAAGTATATTCCTAATGTGTGTGTTAAAATGATTTAAAAATTGGGTTTTAATAGAAATATTTCATTATATACATGTGTTTCCTCATTTAAAATTTAGTTTTTTGATTATTTCTTTGTTATTTAAGAGATATAAAATTATCATAGTCAAAATATAAAAGAATGACCCATATTGTTTTCAAAAATTGTTATTAGTTAATTTAAAATGTATTATTTTCATGACTCTTATAATTTATTTTTTTAGAGACATTTTAGTTTATAATTATTGTATATGATGGTAAAGTTCTATGGTTTTATATGTATTTAGATATTGTAGTTCTTATATTTTTTCGAAATATTTTTTTATTTTACAAATAAATGTAAAAAAACATTTGTTTATTTGAATATTCAATATGAATGATTTCGATAGAGAGGTGTTTTGAAATTTTTTTAGTTATTTATCATAATATTTTTTATGTTGTGTAGGTAGGTTGTATTATTTAATAAATTTATTGGGAAGAAATATGAGATTAAATTTTCAATGAATGTGTCTAATATTTGGAAAAACATTTAATAAATACATAATGTTGTTTAAAATTGGAAATGATTTATTTATTTTAAAAAAAATGCATGTAATTTATTATTCGAATTTTCTATTACTATTTTTTGTTTATTTCTGTTTGGTAATGGGTGCTTTATTTTTTTATTTTAAGAATTTTCTACGATGTGATATATCAATGTTGCATTATTTTTATTTGAAATTAGTTTTTTTTAATGTTATGTTTTAATATGTGTCCTATTTAAATCCATGGTTAATTTTCTATCACCATGGGGTTTTATTAAATATTATTTATGATAATTAATTTGTAAATGTTTAAAAAAATAGATTTTAACTATTTTTTAGGTATATTGTATTTTAAATAAAAAGTGGTGTATTTAGTAAATTAATGTATTGAAAAATATTTTTTTATTTGAGAACTATTGTTCTGATCTAATAAAGCACTATATATATGATTTAAAAATTTGATACATGTTTTATTGTATGATTCGATGTTTATTTTTTTTAATGATGTATTGTTTGTATGTGACTTGTTTATTTAGACTAAGACACTCTTGGTTGGAATATTCATTAAATGGATTATATTATTTGGAATATGTTTTTTTGGAACCCCTGTTTATTTTTAATTATATTATTATCATTTTTAGGTTTATTGGTTATCTAAATTTTTATTTGGATGGGTTTCAAATATAAATGTTGTTTATGTTTGATTTGTGGGATTTATGGGCTTTTGGTTCTTTATTAAATTCTATAATTTGGATGAGTCCATTTTTTTGGATAGTTTTTATAGAATTATGTATATATAAACTCCATTTTATGGGATTCTTAAGAATGTGGTATATTTTTTTACATATTTTGGTAAAAGTTTATGAATATTCAAGATTCTATAATGAATGATTTGTTTGAATGTCATTTGGATTAAATCTTAGTAATTCACTATAGAACCGTTATTTGTTTAATTATTAATGGATTTTTAGAATTCAATTGAATGGATTTTGAGTGTGAATTATGAATGTTGATATATGTGTCTTTTGGATTTCTTAATATTTATTATAGAAAATTTTGGTATTAGAGGGATATATGTTTTAAATTAAATTAATTTTGTATTTAAATTAGTTAATATCATTTATTTTTATTATATATTTATGTTTGTTTTTCAAAATTCAATATTTTGGGTTATGATGTCAAAAATTTTCTGTAAGCTTAGTGATTACATAAAATTCATGATTTACTGGGAAAATTTCATGGTTTGTTCAGATAATTATTTTTGAAAACCATGAATCTTATTCTAGTGGGAAATTCATGATTTGTGAAAAATTTATCATACCATACACCAAAATCGTACATAACTGGGAGATTACCAAAACCACTTATATGGTGTTGCATGGTTTGGTAAAAAATGCATTTAAAGAAATTTTATAAATCCTATTTTATAGTTAGTTCACTATTAAGTGATTATGCAATATAATCCATCTTAATGAGAAATGAATAAAAAATTATTTATGACACTCAATTGACCTTAAAATATCATATAAGGATTAGTTATTGTGATAAACATGTTAAAAATATAAGAAGTTAGAAATATGATTTAAACACATACCATATTTTTTGTCCAAATGTCAACTCGGGATTTGTGAGCTATAAAATTGAATATCAGGATTGGACCTATGATTTTTATTATAGGGGCTACCATGAACCATTTATTTTCATTGTCAAAATGTTTCAATAATTCATCCAAAACATCCTTCAAGTTTATGTTAAACTAATTTATGAACATTTTATAATTTTGTAGTTAAATTGGCGATAGTTTTTTTAACTCTTTTATGATTATATTATTATGTATTTTATACCTATATTATTATAATGTTAAATTGTAATTATGGAATTTATCGTGAAGGGTGTAAGTTATTTATAGGATTATTCATGATAATAAAGGATGATAGATTTTTTTTTTATTTTTATATAAATGTTTTTTGAAGAAATAATCTTTCTATAATCTGTGAGGGAAGATTAAAAGGAAATTTTATTAGATAATATCATCCTTTTATCCTTATTTCTAATTTTAACAATGGGTCACTTTTTATTTTTATGTTTTATTATAATAAAATAACCATGAATGGTTTTCCATTTTTATATTATTTATGTGTCTCATATGAAGAGTCTTTCCCTTGATATTGTTTATTAGTATTGATGGATGAATTTTTTATTTTTTAGGAATTGAGATATTATTATATTATTTTTATCATTATTATTTTTTAGTGTAAAATATTTCGTCCATAGACTTAAAATTATATATTTATAATAAAATTAATAAATTATCCCTGAATAAAATTTCTTTAGAATGTCATGAGAACCTATTATAGAGGGGAGGTTGAGGTTTTTATTTTACATTTGTTAATTTTAATTTTATGTTTCATCAGATATTTGGCCTATGGAGATATATTTTATATCTATTAGTGTAATTGAATATTACTATGTAACACATTCATTATATCAAAGGGTTTTCAAAAGTGGATTTCAAAAATAAAATGGAGTCACATAATGATTAAAAATTTTCAATTTTTGAATTTCAATTATATTAAAATAATTGGTTTTTAAGTTAAATAATTAAAATAGAAAGAGTTCTACAAGGATTGAATAATTGATTTTATATATTTTCATATTATTTTGAGCAATTATTAAATTTTAAATAGCTTTATTCCAGATTTTTATTTAATTTTATACATGAGGAAAGATGTAATGGTATGTATATTTTCAGTACCCACATTTTAATAAAGATTAAAATAATTTTTTCATATTTTGAATAAAAATATGAGAAATTTAAATGTTTTAATTTTAATTTATGAACTCTTGAGTTTGTGATTTTTTTGACTGATTATTCCTTTAATAAGTGATTTAATATTTATCTTAATGATGGAAATTTATTATTACAAAAAACATAAAATCAATTTTATAATTTATTTAATTAAAAATAGGTTTTTAGTATATTTATTTTTTGTAAATAAATGGTTTTTGTCCACGGGTGTTCATTATTATTAGAAGAATGATATTTTGATAAAATGAGTATGATTTTTGGTTATAAATGTTATTTATTACTGTTTTTATCATCATCATCATCATCATCACCTTTATTGTTATTAAAATTTTTGTTATTTCTATCTGGTTAAGAAATATGTAATGAATCATTCCCTTTTCCCATTAGGAGACATGAATGAGTTGAATGGGGAGGGGGATCCTCTTAAAATGACCTAATCCATCTGTTCCCATCGTGGGATGGTAGTATAAAATGTGTGACACCAATACCACCTTCAATATTCTAGGGGATGAAGTCCAATGTTGAGTAGGTATGTCACTGATGTGGGAGGCCTTATCCTCACATACCTTTATATTCACATATAAAAAGATCTATGATGTAGTTCAAAGATATAATATAAATATAAAGATCTAGAGTGAAATAAATGCATGAAACATACTATTAGAAATGTATCAATTTTCATCGAGGTGAAATAACTTATATAATGGGAAAAATACATACCATACCAAAAATAAGGTCCCATCTAGATAGAAAATATATAAATGGAAACTAAAGAGTGTCTGACCGACAATCTCTGATGTTATATATCAGACATGGTAAAATCCACCATGTACCACTATTATCCTCTGATACAATGTCCACCAAATTCCCCTTCAATATTTTTGAAATCTACATAAGACATGAAATGTGAGGGAATATCCCATGTAGGGGTGATTATAAAAATACCCAGTAGGAAACCCCAAAATCCATGATAGAACAAATAAATTAAAATAGAAGTCAGCTTAACCCATAAATGTTGAAGGGCAAGAAACCGAAAAAATGATATTCTCATATTGAAAAACCCAATTGAAAAAGGAGAGAATTATCAATATCCGCAATAACCTAAGGACGATGATGAGTCTACATGAAACTGAAAAGGTCCTATATATTTTTTCATTTCTCTATGTTCAACCTCTCAAGAACCAGGATGGTGTCCCTGCTACTCTCTACTATGGTCCATAAAAAATGTAATTCAATCTTTAGGGGAGGACCCATACCCCACCAAAGCATGATTAAAAGGGAGTACTAATCTATAAATAGAGGATTCATGACTTCTATACAGTGGGGGTGATCCATATATATATCTTTATAGAGGTACGGGGGGACCCACACCCTGGTGTGCCTGGGGAGTACTAACCCCATCATCTAGATAATGGTAAAACACAATTAATGTTACCATAAAATCATTATAAGAATAAGCATCACTCATGAAACACCTCACTTCATAACTCTGAGGCCAAAAAAATTCTAACATATTCTATCATCTGGAAAATTAATCGGGATAAGATACTCAATGGCGCAATATAGAAGTCTAAAAGAAAGAGATAAACTTGTTATATGTTCATGGTAGAAGTATAATATTTTTACATAGGGTCAAAAAATATGTGACTTAGTATGATCCCCTAAGAAATTCCTCCCCAATAACTGGCACGGCCGTCCATACAGCTCTACACAATGTGTCCCTTTGGGGACATGACATGTAATTATGCCTAAGGTCTAGTGTGTGTGGCCTTGGAACATATCTTGGCTACAAAGATAGAGTAATAATATTTATCATCCTATCCACATGACATATTATCCTTAAATATGGATAAAACTGAATCCGCGATGAGGTCCCATGTTACAGATGTGTGTTTCTCCAGGATAAATGATGTGTATTCGATAATTCCATTGAATTTATATTTTTCATTAAAAACATATAATAGATCCACCATTTTCACCACCTCCATTATCATTTTTCCTGCTTTGGATGGATGAAATTGAAGATTTTCATATTCGATCATCATTTCCTAGCCTCAGGTGGCTGGAAAATAGAATTTTGATTACCTGTATAGAAACCATCTCACCTCACATCATCATTCAGGGGACCATTCTTGAAGCTCTTAGCTGAAACCTACAAATATATCAATCCATAAAAATAACACCAACCCCGATGTCATTTCTGTATCCATTATTAATATGGGTGTTTGATCATGATCAAATCAAGCCAGACAAAGTCATGTTTTGACCCCACAATATAATGATATAGAAAACAAATTCCAATAGAGGTAAAATCACAAAAACATATTGAAATAATTATTGGTTAATGAAATTGAGGCCAACCATTTCTTATTATTAAAAAATAGAGAATAAATGTTTATGAAGATAAATGGAATTATGTAAAAGATCACTAATTAATTTTAGGATCATGTGAATACTGAAAATCATATAAAAGTATGTTGATCTTACATTCATGCTTGAAAAATAAATTGGTTGGTGGAAATCCATAAAAGGATCCCCAATTCAAGAAAAATTGATCTGTAGTAAAGAATACATCAACAATGAATTATGATAAAGGTACCACTATGTTCATAAATTTTATAACAAATATCCTCGATCAATTCAAATCAATCCAAATTCACAATTCATCAACACCAATAGAACAGAACTACTCATATCAAATCTAGTAGTTTTGTGATGGAAACCCTATTCATTTTCAATAATGAGTTTTAAATAGAGGTGGGGATGGGGAGTCTAGGTCAAACAATTTATTAATTAAAATAAATTAATATTTAGTTCAATTATTATGACCGACAATGGCCACCATCTATAGGTTTTCCGACATTGAAGAACATTCTATCACAAATTAGGTAAACTCCACATTCCTGAAACAACTATAGTATGAGATTTTCCATATGAGGTCCTGTTCAACTGTAAAACCATTTATTCTGAACATTTATGTGTTTTTTTAATATATACTAATATTTTTGATATATTAATTTCAATATCTAGAAACAATTAAAACACATCCCCAATTATGAGGGAAAATATAGAGATATAAATTGAAATATTAAAATGATTAAACTCTCAATAAAAGATCCATATCATTATCCTATCATTCAAGGATTCTCACCTTCAAATTAACATGTTACCAAAATAGGTGTAAGTGTTGATCCCAATTATGAATATCATGTTCCCAGAAGCACTCTGGCATGTTCCCATACTACCAAAGAACACAAACTAGAAGAATGTATTGTCTATATAGGATATTGTCCTACTAGTCCTTGATCATGGAAAGGTACTTTGAGTAGGTGGACCAAACCTCAATGTCCATCTTCACCTAGTAAGTAATGTGAACTAGTTCATGCTCATTTCTTGAAATATGAAACACAGGAAAGACACTATACACCTTTTACAATATCAGGGGTTGTGAAAAGTGGTAATAAACCTCACCAACACTATATAAGATCTCTAATGAGCCAATGAACCTCAGAGAGATCATTCATTCCCATCCAAATCATAATAATCCTCATCATTGGAAGAATCTTAGGGAAGAATGTCCTCATTTATAAAACTACAAAGGAATATGATGTCAATGAACATTAGGTTTTGACTTAATCTGATCCACCCTCATATTTTCCCAAATTACTAGATCCTTCTCTAGAACTTCTTGTAACATCTTAATCCAAATAAGAGGCACATATCCAATCATGGTCCATTATAAGGGTGACCTTTATAGTCTTTGATAGAGAGTCTCAATAGGTGCCATGATGATAGTAGAGTGATAACATATATTATAAGAGAACTCCACCAGTGTATTTTATTCATCCCAGCCCTGGATAATGTCCAACACACTGAACCACAATATATACTCAAATTTAAATATTTTCCACCATTAATGTCCATCTATATATTGGTGAAATGATGTTCTCATCCATATCTTGGTCCTGAAAGCATTATGAAAGCCTACCCACACCCATTATGTTATATGAGAATCATATTTGGAGATGATATTTTTCATTACATCGTGATGAAAAACAATCTCATGTATATTCAACCGCAAAAATATTTCAACTGAATTCTACTCACAAAATCCAAGAAAGTGTGCTGACATTGTATGTTAGAAAATAATAACCCAAATAGAATAATTTAAAGTCATTTTCCATGGAATCCGCATAAAAAATCCATCAATATGACATAAATTTTCCATTCCAATATTTCATGATGTCTAGTTAATAATTCAAGAATCTGACATTCAACCTTTACCTGCAGACATGTTAGGTACCAATAAACAACCTCTACAATAATTAAACTCATTCCAGCCCACCAAAAGTACCACTAAAGGTATCTATACATCATTTACACATAAAAATATATATCCAATTCGAAGGTATGTAACTATGTCACCACCTCCCCACAAATTGTGATCGGAACTAGCATCCTTCCGTAGAAAAAATATGATGTCTCATCCCATTTAGAAAATACTTCTATCACACCTCTAGTGGTTATCTTTTCATGTAGAACCTCACAGTCAACATCACTCAACTAATCCTCTCCCTCATAATTATGAAGTGGTGGAGTTATAACCATCAAATATTGATAAGATTCATCCATCTCCTCCTCAAGGGATAGCTATAATGAATCCAACTGCAACGACACGTCCTCTACTAATCAATAATGTGATTTTATACTAACTTAATACTATACTAAATTTACCTTCCTAAGAGTGTATAATATTTAAAAGTCATATTACTATAGTAATTCAACATACAAACCTATATATCATGTTAATATCACTCTGGGTGAAGATATTCTTGAGCATCTGATGTTCTGAGTAAACAATAAAACACTCACTATGAAAGTAATGCCTCTACCATTTGATTTCATAGACTACCACTTATAACTAGAAGTCTTGGGTCTTATAATTATTTTAATGGGGTCTAAAATACATCATCCCTTATGTTATCGAGACCTTTATTTATATCAAAACATAGCCAAGTCCATCTATATAGGAATCAAAAATACACTAGAAACTCAATTTCCTCTTTTAGTAGTCTCAATAGAGGAATATTGGATAACCTATGCCTCAGATCCTCAATGGCCCCCTAAAACTACTCAGTCAATAAAAATAACTACCCTTTCCTCATTATCGAAGTAAAATAGTACAAAAGCCAAGAATTATTCACCAAAAACCTCTGATAGTTTCCAATGATAACTAGAAAACTCCACAATTCTGACACACTCTTTGGAGTTTCCCAAGGAAGCACGACATCATTCTTAAATAGATCAACAACTAATCTATGCTGATAAATTACATTCCATAGATTTTAAAACACCCATATAAATAACTAATCCACTTAGATCATACCATATAGTAGGTTATCCCATATTATGTTTAGGATAATCATCAATTGCTCTACATTATCCTTCTATGATGAAGAGTAACTAATAATATCATCAATAAAGAAAAATAATAATCAGAGTAGGTATAGATGGATAATCTGGTGAAAAAGAGGCCTGAGAAATGAGGGTACTAGCCAAACTAAGTAGAATAACTAGGCACTGATTGTTTTTTATAGACATTGTAAATGCATCTTCCAACTATCATCCTCGTGACCCATAAACTAATGGTATATGGACATGAGATCAATCATTGAAAACCAACTTTCATGCTTTAGCAGGTCAAAAAGGTCATCAATACATGGAAATAGGTACTTATTTTTTATCATCACCTGGTCCAAGTGATGGTAATAAATTAAAATACACAGTTAAACATCCGTATTTTTCACAAATTAACACTATATCTTCCAAATGATACAAAATGTGTTTTATAAAACCATTCTCTCCAAGTTCTTCTAATTACACTTTTTACTCTCATATCTCGATAGAGGTGATCCAATATACTACGGAAGATATAAGTGTGGTCCTAGGGTGAAGGTCAGTTTAGTATTTAATATCTTAACCATTAGGTAATCACTAAAATTTTATGGGAAAATAATCCATATAATACACAACTACTTGTAGAGGATAGATTCTAGAAGCTCCCAATGCACCAAGGGATAAACACACCAACTAATGGGTGATTGGTTGTATCTTCTTTTTCGTGATCACCATTCTCTTAGTCAAAATATCCTTCTCTTTAGAGAAGGAGAATATCATCACATATTTTCACTGGAATATAAATATATTATGATGAAAAGCTATCTGAGCTTATATCATGGAAAAATATTCCACACTAATAATTTAATCATAATGATTCATTACAATAACTAATAATTCGCACAAAAAATTATCCCCACTAAACAAAAACGCACAATTCTAAGAGATACATGATATAGGATAATCCACCCTATAGGTACTTATATCCACATATGAAGGAAAAAATAATCTACTAGAAGATCCATCAATTATAAAATGTATATGTAGATGAATGATTAATTAAATCATATGTATATAAGTAGTTGATGTAATGTTAACAATACATCAAATAATCTCATAATTAGTTTGAACATATCCTTCTATTTCACATTATTTTGTCCAACCTCATCTTCCATCATTCTGATATAGGCATAGGCCACATAGTGGTGGTGGTAGGATTAGGACTTCGAATTATCCTCCATATGAACTTCCTTACTCTAGATATCTAACTAATCCTCTATCAGCACCACCTTCTTAGTGTCCACCCAAACCACACATGGGAGATCCCTTCTGATGGAACTGCCTCTTACATGGAGTGACATCTACTGGATAACAAAAATCTAAAGTTTTTCAGGTAATATAATCACAAGCCATGTTTCCTCACCCATCATAAGCATAGAATTGTCCCTCTCCATATGGACTGAACCCTCTATGCAAGACCTATGTTGTAGGCCCATGTGTCTGAGTTTGGTAATTTGTATTCCTTCTACCCCAATAAAATGATGAATAACACCTACTATCTATCATAGATGACTAATCCCCGTGATTCCCACTACTTCATCCAGCCATCTGATATCACTCTGCTATAATTTTTTTTGTATCTAGTACCCTGTAATATAATATTGTAAATGAGGGAATTCTCAAGATGACCACACTACCTTACATGTCCTTGCGATGACCCTATACAAATTTCTTTTCTCATAAGTAACCACCCCACACAATATTGAGAGGGAAATTTGTACATTTTTTTAAACCATGATGCATACTGAACTACTCACATTTCACCCGATTAAATATCACGAATATCTTAATTAGACATGTTGTGCAAGCTATAAGGTTAATATTCATCATAGAACATCTATGGAAATTTTTCCAAGAGAGTTTATTTTCATCATTGTTATGAGTTATTAGACCACACCAGTGCATTGCTTCCCATGGGAGAAGGCTGGGTGCAAGGATAACCATCTGATCAGTTGGGGCTCGAACAAGCTAAAAAACATATACAACAGACTCGAGCCAAGCCCCAACTTCCTATGGCTCTGAAAACCACAATGAATAAGAGGTCTACAAAAACGTAAATGTCATAACATGTTAATCCATTACACTTCATCATCCAGACATTCCAGATCCATCATAATCAAAACATGTAGTTGATTATCCCCATGAACCATTAGAGGTGAATCTATAAACAATCCAATTGTTTGGATAACATCTATATATTTCTATGGGGGAATCACCTCATGAATATATCAGTAAATTGAGGACTCAATGGTCTACTAGTAGTAATCAGGTACCTTTATCAGTACCCTAACTCACTGCCATCGAGGAGGCATAATGAATGTTGAAAAGACATACGAGGGTTAAATGAGTATATATGGGGAGATGAGTCAATAAGGGAATCAAACATAAATGGAAAAAACTTCTCTGATACATAGTCTATTGTATTCTAAACAAATTATTCCTAGGAATTCCGAGTAAAAAAATGTATTCAATGTCATTTTGTATGAATATGTTAGCTGACACACAAGTAATATGATTCAAATCCTAAGAGTTGAACTTGAGACACTCCTAAACCATTCACCTAAGTACCCAAACCAAACCTCATGAGATTTCTAATTACCAAAATCCAACCTAAGAAAAAACCACCAATAATGAGATTCTAACACAACCCTACCCACCAGGACAGCACATGTGCTGGTAGTAAATAGAGAGAATCACCTCAATCCCTCTTCACATTGGGAGAGTATGGAGACAAGTATCAAGTAGGTGTATAACTAAAATGGGAGTCCTTATCCAAAAGTAAATGTATACACAAAAAAATATCCATTCAATAGTGTAGAGAAATAATAAAAATTTAAATATCTAGAGTGAAATAAATTCATGAATCAACTATTCTGAAATATATTACAGTACAACATAGTAATATAATAGATATTAATGGAAACAATATATAGCCAACCTGGAATGACCATAAAATAGTTGGAAAAGGTATAATAAAGAGATAGCATCCCACAATATCGAAGTCTAACCACTTAACATGGTTTTTGAATCCAAGTAACGCTATTCTTCTATGATACTAAGTCCACCAAAGCACTATCAATATGCTAGTCATCTTTATAAGTCATGACATCTGCAGACATAACCCATGTATTAGTGTGTATAAAGATAACCAATAATGAACCTTGAAATAAAATAGGGAATCAATATAATAAAATAGTAGTCATCCCAATCCATATATGTATATGGAGAAGAATCCCAAACAATAGAAATGGCCATATGAAAAACCACAGTAAAAAAAGTAGATAAGTGTTAATCTCCCCAACCAGCTATGGATGATGGAGGATCTAACTGAATCTCCAAAGGTCTTGTCTCTGATACCTACCACCACATGCAATCTCACAAGAATTTGGGTGTAGGGCCCACTATACACTACTGAGCTCCATAACCTAGGAAGAACTATATTCAGTGGAGGACCCACTCCATGATATATCTTGATGACATGGGAGTACTAGTCCATAGATAATGAAACTTCACCCTCTTTAGTATATGAGAGTACTGAATAAAAATGTATAAAGTTAGAGGGAACCCAAACATTGGTGTGATTAGGGATTACAAACCAAAACATGTCTTTGATGGTCAATCCCAATCATATCTATCACCCAATCATTTCTGGAAGAAGTGTCACACAAAAATCACCTCATGTCATTATAATTAAGAAAAAACAAGGGGTATCATCACAAATTTTGTTTAAAATCTATCAGAATTGGATAATTGTAGTCATAAATTCGTGTTTCAAATAAGGATATATGCAAGATAGAAGTTATTGGTAGATGTACACAATATATACCTAGGATCACATGATGTGTGACTCAATATGAGAACCTAGGCATGGCCTCCCTATACATGGATTGGATGGACATGTAGATCCACATGGCATGTACCTTTAGGGACATGACATGTATATATAACTGGGGTATTGGGGATGATTCTGTAGAACATTAGATAGAATCCATGATAGGGTAACATAATGTGTGGTACTGAAAACATTGTGTGACATATTTAACTCGAGCTAAAACCTTATCTGTTGGGGGACCCATGGTATGAGGCTTGTGTTCCACCAAGATAAAAAAGGTGTAGTTGGGATTTCCATAGAAGGTTTATCTAGTTTTGAAAAAGATTCTAGATCCTAAATTTTTACCCCCACAAACACCATTTAAATTTCCCGAAATGGAAATAAACAAGGGTTGTCACCATCAGTCATCATTTTATAGACTTTGATGGTCGGAATGTAGGATTCTAGTTACGCACGATGTAATTTTAATGCCTCCCTCTGATGTTTGGGGTCCCATTAATTGAATCATTCACTCAAAACCGAAAAAATAACTCACTCCATATAAAAAAACTAATCACTAATTCATTAGTTCATCCATCATGAATTTGATGGTTTGATCAAACTTGAATCCATCTAGAAAATTTCCAGTCAAGACCGAATGGGTGTATGATAAAATAATGAAAAGAACAGTGGTTGGAAAATAACATGAATGTAGTTTAATAAACAAAATACAATGTGATCCCAACTATAGATTTCATATTTTTGAAATAAAAGTTGAATGAAGGGTTTGGAATATAATAGAAATTAGTTTCAATAAGACTAATTAATTTAGGGATAATAAAAAATAAAAATAAAAAAATGTATGAATATATTAAATACATACTAAAAAAATAGTGTAAATATGAAAAAATAACAAGCACTACCTCAACAAAAGAATGATTGTTTGTAAATAACATATCTCCAAGAAATTATTCTTACAGTCTCACTTTATTTGTCATTTGAATTAAGAATCTCTTCGATCAATTGACATCGATCCAAATCCTCGAGTCTGAAACTCCAATAAATCACATAAAATACATTCTAATAACCTTGGTTTATATAGAAAATCTTTATTATTTACTAAAAAAGTTTTTAAATGGAGGTGTGTGTGTGGGGGGGATGATTAAATAATAATAAAAATAATAAAATTGACATTTAATTTATTTAGTGGTACTACCAATGATCGCCTTCCACTGATGGTTCATTATCAAACAACCTTATGTCGTCCCTAGGGTAGACCCCATGTTATAAAAAAACCTAGGTATTAGGTATTCAATACAAGGTCACATTCTATAAAAACAATTTATTCTAGAATGACGCAGATTTGGGCTATAATATATATTAATATTTTTAAAATATTAATTCAAGGGTCCCGAAGCACCATGAACACAATTAAAACTCCATGGAAAAATACATATATATAAATATATAGATATAATTAAAGGAAAAAAATTATTGAAACTAGATTCATTAAAAATACCCCTCGTTCTTCTATATTCTTATTGTCCTTCCATATTCATGATAAATAATACTCATAATATAGGATAGTTCCTTATATCTATCTCATTTTCTTCTTTCTCTCCTCTTCATTTTCCTCCCTATTTCCACAATTTTCTGGGTCTAGAGATTTTATGTTAGTGGTTTCCCAATGAGTTGAAACACCGAATTTTGATAGAACTTTCCATTCAGAAGGGTATATAAGGAACCATTAAAGAATTCAAACACCATTGTATTTTTTCCCAATATTATATCATCTATTGATGAGTTTTTCTCTACATTTATTTTATTTAGGAACTTTATGGGACATTTTTTCATGAATGTATTCACAAATTTAATTAAAAATTGTTTAAGGATGATCCCACATTTAATATTCACTTCTTATTGTTATTTTTCAGCATTTCCTAATAATCCGAAAAGTATTTCAATAATTAGTGATTTTCAAAATTGATCTATATATTTGAATAAATTAAAATATTAATTATTTATGAATTTTAGGTGTGAATGATATACATTACTCCATTGATTCCAACGATCCCATTTTTATATTGATGACAATAAGTAGGGGTTCATATACATATTTTATAAAATCACATGATCTTTTCTAATTTTAAATTGTGTTTTTAGTTGAATAATTTCTATGATTGAAGACTATGATGATATTATGAAAATTATATGAATTTTGGATTTCTCATCATTTGGTATAGTGAATATATTTCATAAAATGTAAAATTATAATTAATTAAAGTAAAATACATCAATTATTTTTCATAATTCTAATGATGAATTAAATTAAATTAAGTGGAATTTGATTCAATGAATAATAAATTATATTTTTGGATAGATTATTAAATCAATATTATAATATATTTTAGCAGATAATGAGGTGTTTGGATTATTCAAATTGGTCATTATATGGTTTACAGTCCTATTATATTATTACCCATTGATGTTGTTTCTCCATTTTATTACGAATGGAACACACATAGTTCTGATTAGTGAAAGTAGATAAAATTTAATAAAATAATGGGGTTATGTTAGATATTTGGAACTAATTGAACATATTTTTTGTGATAACATTTTATGTGAATAAAATGTGTAATTAAGTGATCTTCTATTAAATATTACATTCTAGATAAGTATTCCAATCTAAAAATAGTAATTCATCCAAGTCATGATACTACTCTAGGTAGGATGGACCAGTTATGATGCCAATCTAACATGTTCCATTACAGGAATACCACAATTTATGATTATTCTCTAGATATTGGATTTACCCACTATAAGCGGATAATACAATAACTTGTAACAATATGTAGTTGTTGTAGATATGCAAAAAATATGTATATGGGAATAAAAATTGGTATGGATTCATATTGGGTTTAGTGTGAGGATCATAGGTTTTATTCAAACTTGAGGTAGTCACCCATGATTCTATAACACTAATCTTATTATATTTTCTTTTCTCTTAAATTTTAATATATATAATTATATATGTTTGACTTAATTGTCTCTTTTTTAAAATAAATAAACTTTTTCTACTGAATAATAACATAAATGTATTATATACTAATTTTTCTAAATAAAAGTGGAATTGTTACTTTCATATATGTATTTTAAACTTACATGATTAGAATATATTTTTATAGAATTTACATAGTAAAATTCAAATAAATTCCAAAATGGCATGTTTATATATTAACCTCATTCAGATACATTATGGTTAATATGAATATATGTTTAATTTTATTTGATTCTAGTAAAAAAATGATTTTTTAAAGTGACTAATGTTTAGTATTGGATAATTTTATTTCCAGGGATTGTAAATTAGAATGAATATATATATATATATATATTAGAGTATTGAGTGAAAGAGGAAAAAACCAAACAGAATTAATATTGTTGATACATACCCCTCATTTATAGGTAATGAATAATTGTGTTTGATTCAAAGAATTATCATATATAATGATTCAATAAAATGCAATCTATATCTAATGATTAAATTTTTTTTATTTAAAGGACTAAAAGGAACATTCTACAATTGTTGAGATAACTCTAATATACATATATAGTGACTTGTTTTTCTTTGTTGATGGATTTAGTGAATATATTTGTTGATTTTTGAGCTAGGTTGTATGGTTTATTTACAAGTGTTAATTCTAAGGGGGATAACACTGCCTAAAAAAGTTGATCAATGGAGATGAATGGTAGTTTTTGAATTGGAAGGTGAAAATTTTGTATAAATGGGATTAAAAGAGTGACAAAATAATTTGATAATATTTAATAAGAACTATTATAATTATAGGGAAATCATACATGGATAATTATTCATAAAAACTACTAATTAGTAAAAATGTAAACGTGGATGATGTTTTGTAGAAACTTATCGTGACGATGAATTGTGTTGTAAATAAATATTTACTGAAATAATATAAATTGAGTTTTTGAATGATGTTGAATAATTTTGAAATAAACTAACACGATTTGGAATTATATAGATAAATAAAACATGTATTTAAATATACTTCGTAGTGATTTTATGAGATTAATAAAATCTCATTATTTAATATGAAAAAAAATCTGAAATGATGTGAAAAATATAGAAAAAATAAATTGAGAAAAAAATTTCTTATTTCCAAAAATGTTTATAAGGTAATTTTTTTTACTTCTTAAGGTTTAATTTAATCTCTAGAAGTTTCACCCATATAAAAAATGGAAATGAAAATAATTATATTTTTTGTTACTAATTATTCTCATTATAGTGCTAATAATGAATTTGGAAAATGGAAAATCTTTGAAAATCATAATTTTTTACAAGGAACATCATATAGTTGATATGATAAATTTTATGGTTCATGAGATGTTTTTATGGTTCAATACATCATAAGGTAGTCCCATATGTAGAAACTTTTAATGTATAAATGTCATAGGGTTCATTACTAGTCATCTTAGGAAGTACAATGATCTTTATAAGGTTTATTTTCAAGATTTTAAAATTCATTTCATAGGAAAATAGAATTTGAATGGTTTTATATAGTACATTTTATGGTTAGATGCAAAACCTCATATGGATCCTACCATTATGAAAAATTTAAAATAGAACTATATAAGGTTCATCATAATATAGTTAAATCTCATAAGTTTTACTATATGGGTAATCAAAAGGTTTATTCTATTATGAAAAATAAATGGAACATATCGATATGTTTGAGAAACATCTTAATGTTACTTAAATATTAATAATGATCCTTGGATATTTGTAAGATGAAGACAATTAGTGATTTTGAGTTTACTAGAAAAATAAAACACCGGGATATGTAGAATATTAAATTTTACAAAGATTTAAAATAATAGTGTATATTTTAACTGATCTTTCTTAATTGAAACATATCAAATGAATTGTGATTCATGTTATAAAAAAGAGCAAGATGATATTCAATATGAAAAATTTATTATTAAATATGAATAGTATTCGTAAAAAATATTTTTTCCAAAATGATGAAAATAATGAATATATTATTCTAGAATGTATATTTAATGATTCTTATACCATTTTAGTGATTTAAATATCAAAAAGTTTTTTATTATTCAAAATTATAATGAAAATATTGAGCTAAGATGAAATCTAAAAATTAAATATTGAAGGTAACACTAATACTATAATTTAAAAAGTACCAATTCCACAAAGAAATGAAATACACTCCAAATTTATATTTTTTATGAATTAGAATATGAATTTGAACATTTAGTTACTGTGGTTATTTTGGGAATTATTTGTGGAATGGAATCTCATTCATTTTTTTATAAATAAATGAATATTTATTTACGTAGAATTATAATGATAAAGAAGTGATAAAGTGTCTCAATATTACTGGAATAAAAAACATAGATTTATTTGGATAATACAAAAATAGAATTAATGAGAATGGGTACTTATGTAATTTGACATTATAAATATTCTTAAGAAAAAATAATATCACGTGATCATGGGAACATACCCACTTGAAGAAATTGAGAAAATAGATGGAGATCATTGGAGAAAACAATTGTTATTCCATTGGGCATAATGATAGGAGAATCATCATACTAATTTGATAAATATTTTATTTATCAAATAAACAAAAAATATATTATAATGACCTAGAATATAATATAGCAGAAATAAGAAAAATTTCGAGTGATCCTATATGCATCCTAAAGAAGCGAACCCAAGATTTCATAGAAAAAACTAGATACCAATCCAAATTGAATGAAGGACCATCTGGTTATCAAATAAGACTTATAATATGACCAATACCTTATGATTATATCCATTGAGATGTATGAAAATGATAAAAAAATAGGATAACCTTTAATACTCTTTATTATAGTTTACTATTATTGAATAAGTTAAGGATGATGATGATTTGAGAAGTTCAATGTGGGGGGAGTACTATTAAATACTTATCGAATGATGAATAACATAGTGTTTTCATTAAGATAATTCAGTGATAATATTTTGAGTATAATAAAATAAAATGTTTGTCTAGAGGAGACATTGTTTCATGGTATTATTCATGAATATCAAAAGACAGTTGAAGACTCTATATTGAGGATGAAGATATGATTGGTTAATGTAGTGAAACATTTAGTTTATTGAGTATATACTTGAAGAGGTTATAGGATGATGAAATAATATTGGTGGACACTATAATCCAAAAATATTGTATATAAGTGAAACATTCATTGTGAGATCCTGATGATCTATACTCATAGTACATGTAATCGATGATATTTTTTTTACAGAAATTAAATGAATCCTAGTAAAACTAATCACAAGAAGTATATTTGCAAAATATGAGCTGAAAATTATTTAATAACCATATTATATTATTTATATTATTTCATATATTTAATGTGTTGGTGTGGGATGGGTTAAGTAATAAAAGTAAATTCTGATTAACATCAAATAGAGGTTCAGTGGCCAAAAGGGGTAAAAATTTAATTGATCCTTTAGAATTTGGTAAAATATTATCTATACTGGATTCACCCCACAATCTATGGTATATGTTCATAGAAACATTAAAAAAAATATAGTATCCTAGAACATTTTTCTCTCTAATTGGGTCAGTTTTTTTCCAATGATTGTTTTTTAAATATTTTAAGTGACGATTTAGAGAAATTTAAAAATTTCCTTAGATGGAAAATTTATTTTCCATACATGTTAAAGAAGAAAGGATGTTTTAGCTATGTTATAGTAAAATATTTGAAAATAGTTGTGAAAAATCATTGAAAAATATAAAATAATAAAGAACATAAGCCACTAGATAAATGTATCTGAGTGGTAAGTGTCTTTCTAAATTTGATCAGGAATCTTTTAAGGAATCATGTATAATCTATAAAGACATTTAGAGTGTGATACTGATGAATCACTCAGTCATTTTCTTTATGAAAATAATTATCTCAAAATAGTTCACATTGATGGTTCCACATATATACATACACAAATAATTGGATAGGAAATCATATATGGAATTGGAAATTGATGCTATATAAGAATAATATTCAAAGAATCTACTGATGTGTATTAGTCTCACCAAACATATGAAATCCAATGATAAATATATATTAATTTTCAAAGAATTATCTTCACAAGTTTATAAATAATTTCATTAAACTATTTTTAAGAATATTTTTCATTGAATTTTTGATATTTAAGTGAGAATTGTATTGGAATAATTACTCATATTCTCTATAAATTTTATTAAATATTAGTTGGAAATTAAAATAGAGAAAATATAAGAGCCATTTAATTATCTACATGAGGAATGTTCTATGAATAATTATAAAATTAAGAAAGATAAAATATAATGTATAGAATATATGAAAAAACATTATGACTTATAGTATATTCATAATATGAAATATCACATGTTTTTGGGTGATGTTAAAAATTTATAGAAATTACACATATAGAATCATCCAAATATTTTGTTATGAGAAGTTCAATAACACAATTTTTTAGATAAAATTTACCCATATAGAACTATATATTATATGGTAATAAGTACTGGATATTGTCTAAATTTACATCCACCAAACGATCTTGGAATAAGGTTACTCATTTCCATGATAAATCTATTTGTAATATTTCAGTATGATATGATATTGTGGGACTAATGTGAAAATCTATATTAATATTGATGGAAAAATATTCTGATATATCAACCACCTCATCAATGGTGGACATAAAACTTTATATGGAGATAATATTCTAAATATTGAAAAAAAAAATATGTGAATCTGTTAAAAAATAGTAAGCTTAATGATTTATCTAGAGTAACATAAAATTCAGGTGATGGAGATTTGTTGGCTATTAACGGTGGCACTGGAGTTATAGACCCAAGGCTATATAATTTTGCTACAACAAGTAAAACCAGTAAGATCATAAAAAATACACAATAATTAGGAGAGTATATATTTAGATGTATTAAATCCCAGTGGACTTTATTATACTTCACAAAATAAATAGAATCAATAAACTAATAATAGATTCTGATCACATGATAACTTCTATAATTATTACAATAATAATTGTGAATGTTGTGATGAGTGGTAGCATGTACTTAAAATGAAAAACTCATTAATTTAGGAGAAATAAGATAATTATATAAATTTAAAATGGAAGACAATATATTGAGTCTTCCATGGGATTTAATAATATGATGGAATGTTATAAATGGAAAATAAAATCTAAGAAAACTAAATCTAAAATTTTATTGATGAATTCTGAAAAAAATTCATCCAATATAATGATATGATTCTATAATAGATGGAAATTACACATTATATACCATTATAAATTGGAACATTACATAAAAATTTATTGTAGAATAATTAATAATAAAAGGTAATCAATCCTGAAAAGAGATCACCTAACAGGTTTAGTGGTTAATACTATTGAGGAAGAATTATGATACTTCCCAAGAGAGGTTACCCAAAATAATTTTATGATCTATGTATAACGTTAACATAGTTTTGTAACATAATTATTAATATTATGATGTTTATTTCCTAAAAAAATAAATATTAATTAACAAATTGGATGACCTAGTGACTTCGCTCTACTAATTCAATATGCTTTCTTTATTACTCTTCCATTACACTATGTTTTGAAAATCACAAACACTCTATCTCAAGGAAAATTTCTTTTTCATTAATCTTTTTTTTAATAAGGAAATATTTCCTTCATCAAGAACATTCTCTAATTACCCATATTTTTTCATAATAAGGAAAATTTTCCTTCATCAAGGAAACTTTTCTCCATACCCAGTTTTTCTTTAATAGGGAAAATATTCCTTTCCCAAGGGAAATTTATCCTTACCTGTTTTTGATTCTTCATATTTCAATTTTTCTAAATCAAATTCATTTTATTTCTATGTATAAAATTTGGTTTCTTATCTAAAACCTTGGAATAATATAAATGATTAGATATAGAGTATTCTATTTTCTGGATCTGAATTTAGACTCCAAATTCAGACTCTGAATTCTCTAAAATCTAGACTCTGAATTCTTGGAAATTCAGACTCTGAATTCTATGAAATCCAGACTCTCAATTCCATAAAATTCAAACACCAAATTCATTGAAATTCAGATTCCGAATTCCGCTGAATTCAAAATCTGATTTCCTAAGAATTCGGACTCCAATTTCTTCAGAATTCAGACTCTGATTTCTTCATAATTCATACTCTGAATTCCTCATAATTTAGACTCCAAAATCTATAAAATTAAGGTTCTGACTTCTATGAAATAAAGAATTTTGATATTCATGTATTTTAGACAAAAATTTATTTTTGATTAGACTCTGAACTTTTATTTTTTCCTAGACTCCAAAAAAATAGATTGGGTTAAGCAACCATATTTTTATTATCTTGTTATGAAATAATGTCATACAATTTGTTTCTAACTAACCATTATTTCAGTGACACATGTACATGACCCTCAGATATTCAAGGAAAAATATAACCATTGGGGGAGGGAGCTGACCGTTGGAGATGTGCCTATAAATAAAAACTCATTTGACTAAGCTTAAAAACGATTGATGGAAGTTGACCACTCTAGAGATTGCATGCTATTGAATTGATTTCTAGAGAGAGATACTCTCTTTCATTGAGCATACGGAACAACTTGTTCAACTTGCTTCGTACAACATTGAATTTTACTGGGTACATTCTAGGGCTTCCGAGGATAGGAAGACAGAGGTGCTGACTACCTTAAAGATCAAGGACATCCTTGTTGAGGAAGACAGAGTTGCCGAATACCTTGAAGTTCGAGGGCTTGCAGGGATAGCAAGATAGATTCTGATATTCTTATTGAGGGATTACCCTGGATGGGTTAGACATACATTCTTGAATTTATAAATAAAGGTACCTTTATCCAAGGTTGTTGGATACCCTACTCTTTGGGTTAAATGATTTCATACTTGTTTCTTGTCCTTGTTTCAAGTCTATTTTTTCGTTTCATTTTCATTAATAAGAAAATTATAACTATCTTATACTTTCTTGTATTTTTGTACTCTGATTAGTAAGATTCTATATGATTTAACGTGGAATTGTTTCCTTTTAAACTTTTCTTAAGATTCATTTCCAGAACCATATTTCCAGAACCTAGTAAGATTTTAAAACTAAGAGGTCTTGTTAATTTACCTTGTTCAACATTGTTAAACATAGTTTTCCTTAAGGTTAAAAACTATTTTTTTATACCAACGTTAATGGTTCCTAAGGAATTTTTAATGTATACAATTTACCCCCCCCCCTCTTCTATATTGAGCATATACATCATATTTTGATCCTACAATTGGTATCAGAGGAGGTCTCTGAAACACTTATATTCGCATATAAGTTTTTCTAACTCATGTTTTAATTGTTCAAAATTTTTCATAGGAAATTTATTCCTTGTTAAACAGTATTTTTCTACTAACACTTTTTTGTTGAAAGATATTCTCTTTTAGATGGTAGGAATGAATGTTGGTTCTATTGAGAATCATAAACCTACTAGACCACCTATTTTTGAATGGATTTATTATGAATATTGGAGAGATCATATAAAGAATTTTGTTATTAATACTGTAGTGGATAACTTTGTTATGATTACTGGAGATTACAAGATTCCTGCTAAGGAAGTCAGAACTTTTACCAATCATGAAAAGTCATAATATCAACTAAACTATAAGGTACTCAATACTTTGTTGTGTTCAATGACTAGGAATATATATAGTCATATTTTTTCTTGTGAAGCTGCAAATTGTATTTGGAAGATATTGAAGGTTACTCCATTTGGTACATTTAATGTTATAGAAACTAGAAGAGATATTATTAGAGCCAAATATCATGGATTTCTATTTCCTTATAGGGAACCAGTGTGCAAGGTGCAACAAAGGTTTATGACTATCGTTAACAGTTTACAATCTATGGGTGAAAAAGGTCTTGATAATGTAGCTCTTGTGGAAAAGATTATTGATATCATGCCTAATGACTGTGAACCTATGATAACTACTATTGATGAGAATATTAAAGTATCTCAAATAACTCTTGATGAAATTTTTGGAACTCTTCTTCAACTTGAGACAAGAATAAAGAGAGATGCTGATATGATTGAGAAGAAAATATGGAAATGGAAGTGTATCTTTTACTACTACTAAATCAAAGACTCTAGAAAGGGTTATAAGATATAAGTCAAATAAAGTCATTGTTTTATCTGAATAAAGTGAAATTGAGAATTATGAGAATGAACTAGCTAATTTTTCTCAAAGGACGAACAAGATAGTGGGGTAGAATGATTTTTAGTATACAAATATGAAGAAAGAGAATAATGATAAGAAAGACTCATAAGTCACTTGTTATGAATGTAAAAGAGAAGATCATATTAGGTTTTATTGTCCTATTTATAAGAAAGATTATATAAAGGAAAAACATTCTGAGAGAAATATAAAGAAGTACTACAATGCTAATGCTAAGAATTTTTTGAAAGCTAATGACACCTGGAGTGTTAGTAGTGGAGACTCTTCTAATGAATCTTCAGTGCATTAATCTTCTGGTCACAAGAATCTAGGTTTAATTATAATGACCCATACTTTACATAAATGGTTATTACTTCATATTTGAAGCATATTTATTACAACATATAAAAAACCATGAAAGGACCGTATATGTATTGTGTCTTTAGAAACTGGGAAACATAAACAACTGGTTCATAAATCATCTACATTGTCTCCCATTTGTTTCATCATATCTAGAGTCTCTTTTGGAATATCCTACTTAATACCCTTCTTCCAGACCTGGGAAAAATAAAACATACAAAAGGGTGAGCTCAAATTCTCAGTAAGGGTAAACAAAAGAAATATCAATCATATCATATTCATAAGAACAAAACATTTTGTAAATCTTAACCTTCAAAAGAGATCATAATATCATAACATGGGATAAATCATAGTAGTGAAATATAATCCCAATAATCAGAACATAAAACATGAAAATTTTTGGTATACACACATAATCATATAAAATCATTTCATATTAGTGAAGACTCATTTCCAAGACTATCATAACGGACAAAGTCCATTACTGAACCGAGTTCACTCCTCGTTCCAGTCTTGTATCACTGAACTAGATTAACATTCCATTCCATCCATGTATATCTAATGAGATATAAATCTTTACCAAATTAATTGAAAGGGAGATATAGGTCCCACCCATCTCATAATAAAACCATTCTTATGTGTGTCACAAAATCATAAACCATACATCATAGCATAACCCATGTAATAAAAATGGGATTCATAAACATCTTGCTATCATAACATAATCCATAAAAGTAATTCATAAAAATAATTCCATCATAACATAATGGAATCAATGTAATAATAGGGATAGAAACAGAACCCTATATTACATTAGATGGAAAATACTTTTGATAAAACACTTGAACTCCATTCTTGGGTAAAATATCCTTTCTACTTCAAAAACATTTTTCCTTTCTTAACATGTCATAACATTTTAAACTAAAAGAAGTTAATTACAAAAAAACATGAAAACTTGTAAATAATGCTTCATGGAAATAATGTTCTATGGAATCATAAAAATCCATTTATTCCGTATAAGTTAAAAAAACATTCTTCCCGTACTATGGCCAGAAATGTCAAAAAGTATCTCGTATTGAAAACGACAAATGATTCCTTTCACATATTTTACTAAAATTTCACCAATAGGTAGAATTGGATTTAAAAAATAGTAAGAGGATAGAAATAATATTAAATATTGAGGAAACATGGATGTGGATGATAAATATTACCCAATAAATACCGAAGTATAAACAATCTCGGTTAAAAATTGAGATTGTGAGATTTTCCCTTACCTTCAGTCCGATATGCTTTGTACTTCTCCGAACCTTCTATATAAGGATTTAAATAATTTCATTGACTTATTACAGAATCATATTCATTGTTATTATATCATATATGGTCATATCATTATCTTCTTATTAGTATTTTTTCATTAATACTTATTATTTAGGTGGTCATTGCTTTACGTTCTTATGCATGTTTTGTCAGATAAATTCTTATTCCTTATTTAGGTTATAGATACCTCATTTAAATAATGTTATTTGTGTTATATATATCATATTTATTCATTCAATTCACTTTTATAATCATTATTCAATGAAGATCATGTAGAACGAGTCGCATCACATCGTAGAGATAGTAGGCCGTATGTACGCAGGATCGATGATATCATTCCCATGGTCATGGAAATGTATTGAAGTGTATGTCTAATATTTAAGAATAAAAATAAAATTACAATAATAATATATAGTTATTTATTTACACCAATATACCCATCCAAGTATGGTGGCGTTGGAAAACATATTACACCACGGCGTAGAGACGGTATTCCGTACGTACGCACGCGCGGTGATTTCGTTTACCGTAGGATGGATAGAAGGTGAAATTGTATTGTTTCATATTTATAATAACATATCAGTATATGAGGGATAGTGATTTTATTACATCATTACAAAAAAACTAAATAATAGGAAGTAGAATAAGAAAGAAACTTGAAGAAGTCAGTAGAAGGTATTACCTCTTTCTCGAAGTGCCTCCTTTAAACATACTCTTAGAGAACTAGAGTTGGTTTTTTGAGAAGTCCAGTACCTCTAGTAGGTTACTAGGGAAGTGGTGAAGTGAAATGGGCAGGGTTTGGCCGAGATTGAAGGCTCAAAATGGTGTGAAGAGGATAGGGAGGAGGTTCCCTTTTATATGGGAGGAGAGCGGAACCTTTGGAAACCTCAAAAATATTAATTTATAATAAATAAAACCCCACTTAAAAAACTCAAAAAGTGACTCATAACAGAGTATTAGATGATATAGGGCTGTAATCTCATCAACCAATACAATTTAGACATGTTGGGAAATTATTTTAAACATTGTCAACTTGATTTATCCTCATTTAATATATTTTATTTTATTTGCGGTAATAATATTCTAGATTTTTAATTGTTATAAATAACTATTTATATGTTGTGAATTGTACATAATTGTATACTCTATGACATTTTCGACCATAAAATTTTTAATTTATAATTTTTAAATATTTTTGTGATTTTTAAACAATTTTATAATATGTAATTTTTATAAAATAACAATAGTGTCAATTTCGACACTATTCATTTATTTGAATTTAAATAAAATATACACAGAATATATGTTCAAACTAAAAGATTTAATAGGTTGATAACATGTCATATTTATCTATAAAGTTATTTTAGAACTTTAAATAGTTCATATAATATTTATTTTAATGTTTTTAAAACCGTTTATTTGATATTTCAATCAATAAAATATTATCAAAATCATTATTGTGTCACATTTAATGATAATAATTTAATCCCTAAAAATTCTAAATAAATTCAAATGATGTAGATAATTCTAGTATATTTCTAGATAATATTCATGTCAGATGTTTCATGAAGTTTATCATTAAATTAGAATTACTATACTTATAAAATTTAAGAGAGTGACATGTTATCACTTTATTTTGTTTTAATAATAACTAAATTATTTTCAAGGAAAAAAGTCCATAAAATGAATCTAATCCATCCCTTAGGTGATATGGGTCGAGTTTTAGTCATCCCATAGATTTTTTGTAGGTGTTAGGGTAACTATATAATCTTATTTTTCCCTTAATTAACTGATTTACCATTAATTGAAGTAAATTAAAATTATCGTAGTTACAATTCATAGTGCCCAAAAATAAAAAGTAGCCTATTTACATAATTTGGACCTATGGATTCCGAAAAAGAATCCCTTTTTCCAAATTCAAATCACACAATTTTACGTAATTAATTTAAAATTAATCATGTTGTTAAGCAAACATGTTTTAAAAGTTAAAACATTGCAAAAGATTGAAATGTCTTTACTTATGAATTCAATGTAAAATTAATTATAATGAAATACATTATATTAAATGTTAAAAATATATTCTATTTATAATTTAAAACCATCCAATAATATATTTTAACCATATAAATTATTTTGATAAAAAAAGTTGTTTTTAATTAAAAATTACCGCATTTTTACTATTAATCAAAATATGAAAGTTACCAGAAAAGTATCAATAATTTATCCAATGTAAATTTTTATATCCTGATTTAAAGGAATAATTTCATTTTCTTAAAATTGAACTTATAAACCTGTCAAAACTATATTTAATCTGGGTGTTCCATCAAAAGGTGGCAAAACTGCATTTTTTATAAAATTAATTCTTTTATCCGAAAAATTGATTTTTTTCTCGTATCATATGTAAAATGAATTATAATGTTATAAAATTAAAAATCTAGTTAATAATGTTCATAATGGATATTTTATATAATATTTTAATAAAATATTGTTTTTCAGTGAAACTCGATATTGCGTACAAGAGACGCTATCGAGGAAGGTTTCTTTTTCTTATAACGAAAGCCAAGCTAGTGTTGTGTATAGTGAAAGATTCCTTTGATGTTGCATATAACATAATAAAAAAAATATTTAATTCACATAAAATATCAGGGTGTTACATTCTACCCCCCTTAAAATGAATTTCACCCTCGAAATTCATCACTTAGTAAAAAACAGATGGGGATACCTCTCCCTCGTCATATCCTCAAGCTCCCATGTAGATTCTTCTAATTGGTGGTTATTCCATAAAACATTCACCAAGAAAGTGGTCTTGTTTTGTAGAACTTTTTCACTATGATCCAGAATCTCTATCGATTGTTCCTCATAAGAATGATCTTTCTCCAACGGTACAACATCTGAGTTTAGTACATGTGAAGGATCAGGTATGTACTTTCTCCGGAGAGATCGAACACATCGTGAACTTGAGAGAGATTCGGTGGAAGTGCCAATCGGTAAGCTACCTTCCCAACACGATCCAGTATTTCGAAAGGACCAATATACCTAGGGCTCATCTATCCCTTCTTTCCAAATCTCATTACTCTCTTCCATGGAGATATTCGTAAGAACACTTTATCACCCACTTCAAACTCTAGGTCTTTTCTACGGTTGTCGGCATAACTTTTTTGTCGACTCGGAGTTGCTCTTATGTGTTGTTGAATAGATCTGACCTTTCCTGTCATCTCATCAACAAGATCTGGTCCTAATAGCTTTCTTTCCCCAATATCATCCCAGCAAGTTGGAGTTATACATTTTTTTTCCATAGAGAGATTAATTAGGAGCCACCTGAATACTGGAGTGAAAGCTATTATTATAAGAAAATTCCACCAAAGGTAGGTGTTGACCCCAAACACCTTTGAAATCCATAGACCAAGCTCTTAACATGTATTTTAGAGTTCAAATTTTTCTCTCAGATAGATCGTCTCTTTAAGGATGATAAGCAGTGCTGAAACACAACTCTGTATCTAGAGTATGCAGAAGACTTCTCCAGAACTACGAGGTAAACCTCAGATCCCAATCAGATATAATGGAAAGTGGTACTCCATGAAATCTTACCAATTCCTTTACATATATCATGGCAAGATGATCCATAGAGAAATATTCTCTAATAGCAATGAAGTGTGCCAACTTCATAAGACAATAAACTATGACCCAGATAGCAATATTGCCATTGGATGTTTTAGGAAGTCCGGTGACAAAGTCCATAGTGATGTTTTCCTATTTCCATTCATGTATGGGTAATATTTGTAACATCCCCTTAGACTTCTGTCTCTCAGCATTAACTTACTGACAAACCTAGCATCGAGAGACATATTCTGCAACATCTCTTTTCATGTTATTCCACCAGAAGTATTCTTTCAGGTCTTTATACATCTTCATGCTTCTAGGATGAATAGAAAATGAAGAACAATGAGCCTCATCCAGCAGCTCCTTCTATAATTCTGGTATGGGAGGAACCCAATCCTGATTCCTGAATATTATTATCCCATCACAATCAAGGTTGAATTCAGGAACATTTCTCACCTTCTTTTGTGACTCTACATCTTCTTTCTGTGGATCTTTAATCCTCACAAGAATATATGGTTAAACATTCATTTGAGAATGATACGATACCTCCCCTTTCATTTGAATTACAAGATCCATCCTTTGTAAATCAATAAATATTGGATCATTTGTGATTCTCATCATGGATAAGCTATCATGGTCTTGTCGACTTAATGCATCCACCACCTTTTTTGCCTTCCCAGGGTGATAATGAATTGAGCAGTCATAATCCTTAATAAAATCCAACCATAAACTTTAACGCATATTCAGCTCCTTTTGTGTGAAAATATACTTTAAAATTTTATGATCAGTATAAATATCACACATTTCATCATAAATATAATGCCTCCATATTTTTAATTCAATGATTACCTCAGCTAACTCCAAATCATGATTTGGGTAATTTTTCTCATGGATTTTCAAATATCGTGAGGCATAAGCTATCACCATATCATTTTTCATGAGAAGACACCCAAATCCCTTCATGGATGCATCACTGTAGATCACAAACATTTCTCCACTACAAGGTAATGTGGGAACAGGTGCACTGGATAACCTTCTTTTTAACTCCTTGAAATTCTCTTCACACTCCTTCGTCCAAACAAACATAACTCCTTTTCAAGTCAACCTGGTGAGTGGATTAGATAACCTTGATATTTTTTTTCACAAAATATCGATAATACCCAGCCAGACCAAGAAAAATTCAGATCTCAGTTACTTTTTTTGGTCATAACCTTCTTTCGATTACCTCTGTTTTTGCTGGATCTATATATATCCCCACTTTTGAGATTATGTGACCCAAAAATGAAACTTGTAACAGCCAAAATTCACACTTGGTAAATTTCGCAAAAATCTTCTCCTTTCTCAGGGTCTTCAATAAAATTCTCAAGTGATCATTATGTTCTTCATTGTTCTTTGAATAGACAAGAATATCGTCTATAAAGACTACCACAAACTAATCAAGATAGTATCTAAAGACTCTATTCATTAGATCCATGAAGATAGCAGGGGAATTAGTAAGACCAAATGGAATCACAATAAATTCATAGTGTACATACCTTGTATGGAAAGTCGTCTTTAGTATATCTTCCCTTTTGAACCTTAATTGATGATACCCTGAATGATGATAAATCTTGGAAAAGTATTGAGCTCCACATAGTTAGTCAAATAATCCATCAATGCGTGGGAGAGGATATTTTTTCTTGATAGTGATCTTGTTATGTTCTCGATAATCAATGAAAAGTCTCATTGATCCATATTTCTTCTTAACAAAGAGAGCAGGTGCTCCCCAAGGTGACGCACTAGGGAATATTAATCCATTATCAGGATTCTCTTAGAGTTTCATCTTCAATTTTTGCAGCTCAATTGGGGCCATTCTATATGGTGTCTTTGAAATAGGCATGACACCCGGTATGAGTTCTTTTGAAAACTCAACTTCACGATTTGGTGGAAGACCTGTAAATTCCTCCTGAAATACATCATCAAACTCCTATACAATGGGTGTATTCTTAATAGTGAGTTTATCCCCAACAATTTGAGATAAATAACCTTCATTTAGTTGACTCAATACCCATAAGATGGATGAAATTTCCATTAAAAGGTTATGTTCATCCATGCATCAATAGATGATCGTAGATTGATCGAGAATATTAAACGTTACTTCCCTTATTTGTAAATTGATATGATATCCGTATAAAGAAATCCAATCCATGCTAAGAATCACATAAAATTCCACTATAGGAAGGGTTACAAGATTTGCAGGAAGCACTTTCCCACAAACCTCAATCGAGGAAGAATTTTAAACTTTTGATGCGTTCTTTGTGCCATTAGGAGTTGTCAAAGCTAATTCAACATCTAATTGTTGATGTAATACGACAATACCATTAGAAAATTCATCAGAAATAAAACAGTGGGTGGATTCAGAATCAAATAAAACATTTTCTACTTTAGAGTGAATGGTATGTGTACCTTTCACAACTTCATTATCATACTCCACATCACCGACAGTAATTGCATGTGACTTTCCTTTTTCTTTGGACTTAAGAGTTTGTTGATGCCAATCATCATAAAAAACCCTTGGATTTGGGAAGTGATTGGCATAATGCCCCATCTCCTTGCACTTGAAACATTGAAGTGTTGGAGGTGCATTCTATGTATACCTTTCTTTGTTCGCATCATTGGACATCTTCTTCCCATTATTTCGATATTCAATTGCCCTATGACCTTCATTTCCACACTTAAAACATTTTCTAGTCCCTTTAAGACAATTACCTCCATGTTTCTTTCCACAGTTTGAGCATAAAAGAAAACTCATATTTTTTTCAGTGTGGTCTTTAGATTTTCCTTTGAATTCCATTTTCCTCTTCTTATCAAACCCATATGACTGATGGGTTACTCCAATCTCCATCTCAACCTTGAGAGAACAACGAAAATTTCGTTATAGCTATTGAAGTCCCTTATGGATAAAGCCCTTCAGAGACTGGGTTTTAAGCCACTAAAGAATTAATCAATTTTACTCTCAGGTTGGATAATAATTCCGAAAGCATACCTTGCAAGTATTGTAAAATTTGTTTCGTAGGTACCAATGGATTCATCCTTCTTTTTCATCAGTTCAAGAAACTCCTTCTCCATATTTGTTTGAAGAATACGATGGAAGTACTATTTTAAAAATAAGTTCTTGGACTCTTCCCATTCCATGGAAGCAATTTCATCCCTTTGCCTTGTATTCTTGATATGATTCCACCATTGATCAGCGTCACCATCCAAACGATATACTGCTAAGATGACTTTATCATGTTCAGAACATTGATGTACTAAAAATATCTTTATAGTGGTACTGATCCATTGTTCAACCACCAATGGATCAGAAGACCCGCCGAAGGATGGTGGATGCTGCCTCATGAAGGATTCAACAGAATGTTGCTCCTTCCTTTGCTCGTTTGGAAGTCTTGAATAATTCATATCTTGATAAAGTCGTGTGAGAATCGCTACAATATTTTTCATTCCAGCTCCCATAACGTTTGGTTGCTTAGGGGGACAATCATTGCATTTCCCATCACATTTAGCATTAACATGGTTCCTTCGGGTTCCAGCCATTCACTAAAACCAAGAAGCATAGTGTGAGAAAAAATAATTACAATAGGAAAAACACATAATCCATAATAAAATTTCACACTTTAGGCCTTATCATAGTTTATTCATGGACATTTCTAAAACACTTAGATTATGTTCTATGCATACACATATCCTTAGGGTTCCTACTAAGGTTTTCACATCATAGTTTCCAAAGGTTGACTATAACTTTTATCCGATACCAACTATAATGACCCATACTTTACATACATGGTTATTACTTCATATTTGAAGCATATTTATTAAAACATATAACCAAACCATGAATGGACCGTATAGGTATAGTGTCTTTAGAAACTGGAAAACATAAACAACTGGCTCATTAACCATCAACATTGTCTCCTGTTTATTTCGTCATATATAGAGTCCCTTTAGGAATATCCTACTTAATACCCTTCTTCCAGACCTTGGGAAAAGAAAAAATACAAAAGGGTGAGATCAAATTCTCAGTAAGGGTAAACAAAAGAAATATCAACCATATTATATTCATAAGAACATAAAATTTTCTAAATCCTAACATGCAAAAGAGATCATAATATCATAACATGGGATAAATCATAGTAGTGAAATGTAATCCCAATAATCATAAAATAAAACATGAAAATTTTTGGCATATACATATAATCATAGAAAATCATTTCAAATTAGTCAAGACTCATTTCCAAGACTATCATAGCGGAAAAAGTCCATTACTGAACCAAGTTCACTCCTCGTTCTAGTAATGCATCACTGAACCGGATTAAATTTCCATACCATACATGTCTATCTCATGATATATAAATCATTACCCAATGCATTGGAGGGAGATATAAGTCCCACCCATCTCATAATTTAACCATTCTTATGTGTACCACAAAATCATAAAACATACATCATAGCATAAACCATGTAATAAAAACGGGATTCATAAACATCATGCCATCATAACATAATCTATAAAAAGACTTCATAAAAATAATTCCATCATAACATAATGAAATCAATGTAATAATAGGGATTGAAATATAACCCTATATTATCTTCTAAGGAAAATAATTTTGATAAAATACTTGAACTCCATTCTTGAGGAAAATATCCTTTCTACTTCAAAAACATTTTTCCTTTATTAACATGTCATAAAATTTTAAAAGAAAACAAGTTAATTAAAAATAAACTTGAAATGTTTTAAATAACTCTTCATGGAAAAAATGTTCTATGGAATCATAAAAATCCATTCATGCCATATAAGTTAAAAAACATTCTTCTCATACTTTGGCCGGAAAAGTAAAAAGTGTCTCATACTGAAAACGACAAAAGATTCCTTTCACATATTTTACTAAAATTTCACCAATAGGTAAAATTGAATTTAAAAAATAGTAGGAGGATAGAAATAATATTACATATTTAGGAAACATGGATGTGGATGATAAACATTCCCCAGTAAATACCGAAGTGTAAACATTCTCGGATAAAAATTGAGATTGCGAGATTTTCCTTTACCTAAGGTCCGATACTCTTTGTACATATCTGAACCACATGTATAATGATTTAAATAATGTCATTGACTTATTACATAATCATATTCATTGTTATGATATCATATATGGTCATATCCTTATCTTCTTATTAATAATATTTCATTGCTACTTGTTATTTGGGTGTTCATTGCTTCACGTTCTTATGCATGTTTTGTCAGATAAATTCTTATTCCTCTTTTAGGTTATAGATACATCATTTAAATAATGGTATTTTTGTAATATATATCATATTTTTTAATTAAATTAACTTATATAATCATTATTCAATGAATATCATGTAGAACGAGTCGCATCACATCGTGGAGACGGTAGGTCGTACGTACACACAAGCGATGATATCATTCCCATGATCGTGGAAATGTATTGAAGTGTATGTATAATATTTAATAATCAAAATAACATTACAATAATAATATTTATTTATTTATTTAGACCATTATACCCATCCAAGTAAGGTGGTGTTGGAAAACAGTTTACACCACGGCGTGGAGACGGTATTCTGTACGTACGCACGCGCGGTGATTTAGTTTACTATAGGATGGATAGAAGGTAAAATAGGGTTGTTTAATATTTATAATAACATATCAGTATACTATGTATACTTATTTTATTACTTCATAATGAAACAACTAAATAATAGGATGTAGAAGAAGAAAGAAACTTGAAGAAATCGGTAGAGGGAATTTCCCCTTTCTCGAAGTGCCACCATTAAACTTCCTCTTACAGCACTAGATTATGTCTTTTGAGAAGACCAGTACATCTATTAGGCTTCTAGTGAAGTGGGAAAGTTAAATGGTCAGGGTTTTTCTGAGTTTTTAGGCTCAGAATGGTGTGAGGAGGAGAGGGAGGAGGTGCCCTTCTATAAGGGAGGAGAGGGTCCCCTTTAGAAACCTCAAAAATATTAATTTATATTAAATAAAGACCCACATAGAAACCTTAAAAAATGACTCATATCCTAATATTATATGGGATATGGTTTTAATATCATCATAAAATAAAATTTAGACATGTTGGGAAATTATTTTAAACATTATCAACTTGATTTATCCTTATTTAATCTATTTAATTTTATTTGTGGTAATAATATTCTAGATTTTAAATTGTTATAAATAATTACTTATATGTTGTGAATTGTCCATAATTTTATAATTTATGACATTCTCTACCATAAAAATTTTAATTTATAATTTTTAAATATTTTTGTGATTTTAAAACAATTTTATAATATGTAATTTTTATAAAATAATAATAGTGTCAATTTTGACACTATTCATTAATTTTAATTTAAATAAAATATAAACAGAATATATTTTCGAAATACAAGATTTAATAGATTCATAACATGTCATATTTATCTAGAAAATTAGTGTAGAACATTAAATAGTTCATATAGTATTTATTTTAATGTTTTTAAAACCATTTATTTGATTTTTCAATCAATAAAATAATTTCAAAATCAATATTCTATCACCTTTAATGATAATAATATAATCCCTAAATATTCTAAATAAATTCAAATGATGTAGATAATTTTATTATATTTATGGAGACTATTCATTTTTAAATTTTTAATGAAGTTTATCATTAAAGTAAAATTATTATACTTATAGGATTTAAGAAAGTGAAATGTTGTCACTTTCTTTGGTTTTAATAATAATTAAATAATTTTCATAGCAAAAAGTCCACAAAATGAATCTATTCCAACCCTTAGATGATATGGGTCGACTTTTAGTCAACCAATTAATTTTTGGCAGGTTTTAGGGTAATTTTACAATCTTATTTTAACCCTTAATTACCCAATTTACCTTTAACTGCAGTAAATAAAAATTAACGTAGTTGCTATTCATAGTGCCAAAAAATAAAAAGTAGTCTATTAACATAATTTGGACCTGATGATTAAAAATATGGAATCCATTTTTCCAAATTCAAATCACAGAATTTTCAGTAATTAATTTAAAATTAATCTCGTTGTTAAGCAAACCGGTTTTTAAAGTTAAAACATTGCAAAAGATTGAAATGTTTTTACCTATGAATTCAATGTAAAATTAATGCTAATGACATACATTATATTAAATGGTAAAAATATATTATATTTATACTTTAAAACAATTCAATATCACATTTTAACCATATAAATTATTTCGATGAAAAAAGTTGTTTTCAATTAAAAATTAGCGTATTTTTACTATTCATCATAATATGAAAGTTATCAGAAAAGTATCAAAAATTTATCCAATGTAAATTTTTATATCCTGATTAAAAGTACAAATTTTTTCTTTGTAAAAATGACTTTATAAACCTATAAAAAACTAAATTTAATGTGGGTGCGCCATCAAAAGGTGGAAAACATCATTTTTTTTAAAAATAATTCTTTTATCTGAAAAATTGATTTTTTTTCTCGTATCATATTTAAAATTAATTATAATGTTATAAAATTCAAAATATAGTTAATAAATTTCATAAAGGCTGGTTTATATAATATTTTAATAACATATTTTTGTTTGGTGAAACTCGATATTGCGTACAACACACGTTATCGAGGAAGGTTGCTTTTGCATATAACACAAGACAAGCTAGTGTTGTGTGTAGTGAAAGATTCCTTTTATGTTGCGTATAACAAAAGACAAAAAAAATATACTTCTCATAAAATATCAGGGTGTTACAGTACTAGCTAGATTACCTATTTAAAATCATTATCTAATGGCTAAGGTACACAATGTTGAATCTGTCACAAATGTTTCTTTGAATGCAAATTATAGTAATGATAAATACTATAAATCTTAGGATGAAGAATCTTCTTCTGATGATGATAATACATTGCCTAATTATGAAAAAATTTCTAGGTTTGCTAATCTTTTTGAAGAAGAAAATTCCAAAATAAAGAAAAATCTTGATAAGGAAAACTCATAGAATTTCTATTCTTACTAAATATATATCAGATATTTTGAAAGATATTGATATGAAAACATTAGATTTTGAAATTAGTTCCAAAAACTATAAGGAATTTAATTCAGAGAAGGATGAATTTTCTATTGTTCTTGAAAGCATAATTTTTAAGAAAAATATTTTAGAGACTATATCTAGTTATAAAACTAATATTTTTGAGTATAAAAACTTGGTTATTAAACTAAAGTTAAAAATATTTTCCTTGAGGATGTGTTTGTATAACATTACCTTAGGTATGGAAAACATTGATAAGATGTATTCTCAAATTAGAACACTATGGAATAGTTCTGGATTTGGTTATACCCATTCTACACCAGTTTTTAGTAATAAATATTTTATTCCTCTATGTTTTCCATTCTACACTAAATGTCAGTCTGGTGGACATTGGGTGAAAAATTGTTCATTAAACAAAACTCTGTCTTTAGGATTTCATAAAGCTTATTTTTCTATGAAAATGTGGGTACCTAATATTTTTCTTTATGAAATTACCAGATCCAAAATATTTTGGGCTCCAAAGGTCTAACACTCTTATTTTCAGAAAAATAAATATAGTACTTATAGAAATACATGGTACATGGATATAGGATGTTCCTGGCATATAATTGGTATCAAAAACATCTTTGAAAATATTATCAAGACAAATGGAGGAAAAGTATCTTTCGGAGATAATTCTCAGGGAGAAATTATTGGTATAGGTAACATTGTAATTCTTGAAAAAACATTTATTTCAAATGTTTTATTTGTTAAAGTTATTAAGCACAACCTCATCAACTTAAGTCAATTAATTGATGAAGGTTACCTTGTGAATTTTAGGATTGAAAAGTGATTAGTACACAATTCCAAAGAAGAGTTTATCCTTTCTTCTTGCAGGAAACCGAATGTATATACACTGAACATAGAAGATCTTAGGAGGAATGATATACCTTTCATTAGTGCAATGGATGATCAATCGTGGTAATGGAGTAGAAAACTAGGACACTGTAACGTTAGGAAACTATACAAACTCTCTACGAAATGAATTATTAAGGATCTACCGAAGCTTAGATTTGATTCTTCAAAAGTATATGATCCTTTTAAATATGGAAAGAAACATAAATCAAGTTTTAAAATAATTGGTGACGTCTCAACAACTGATGCATTATAGTTAGTGCTTATAGATCATTTTGGTCCAAAACAAACTGGAAGCATTTGTGGATAATATTTTTTATATTTTTAAGTTGATGATTACACTAGATTTAATTGGGTCTATTTTATATCAAAGAAATATTAAGATTTTTCTTTATTTAAAAAGTTTTATAGACCATGTTAAAAATGATAAAAATATTCCATTGGTAACTATCCATAGTGATCATGGAGGAGAATTTCAAAATTCAGATTTTGAAACTTTTTGTAGAAGAAAATGAATTTATCATAACTTCACAGCACCAAGAACCCTTCAATAGAATGGTGTTTTTGAAATAAAAAATTTAATTCATAAAGAGATAACTTGAATCATGTTGAGTGAATATTCTATAGATAATCACTTTTGGGCAGAAGCTATAAGAACTGCTTGTTACACTATAAATTGAGTTTTGATTAGAACTTTTCTTAATAAAACACCTTATGAGTTATGGAATGGTAGAAAACCAAGTCTTTCCTACTTCAAGGTATTTGGTTTCAAAGTACTTATTCTGAATACTAAATATAATTTATATAAATTTGCTCCAAAATCTGATGATGGAATTTTCTTAGGAAACTCCACAACTTCTAAGGACTATATGGGTTTTAATAAAAATAATTGTATTGTTGATGAAAAAATGCATGTTAAATTTGATGAAACTAATCCCTTTTGTTTAAACAACCTCAACCTACATACTCATATGTGTTTTCAAAAATTGATTTTCAACCCTTGATATAAGATCCTTCTGATATGTAAAATGATCAAGAAAATGTTTTTGAAACATTTAACCCAGAAGAATTTCTACCATATATTGATGGACATGTTTTACCAAATCCAAATAAGTTGTTTCTAACGAATCATCCTAGTGATAACATCATTGTTTATGTAAATAAACCTATAAGGACTAGAAGTTTCCTAAGAAATTAAGTAGAACATCTAGCAGTCCTTTCCCAATTAGAACAAAAAATCTTTGATGAAGCTTTAGGTGATGATGATTGGCTTAATGTAATGCCAGATGAGCTAAATGAATTAGAAAGGAATAATGTCTAGACCTTGGTTGAAATACCAAAGGAAAATTATATTATTGGAGAAAAATGGGTCTTCAGAAATAAATGTGATGAAAATGGAATCATTATTAGAAATAAATCTAGATAGGTTGCTAAATTATATTATCAAAAATAATGAATAAACTATGATGAGGCCTATGCTCGAGTAGCAAGAAGTGGATCTATTCATATTTTACTAGAATTTGCAGCATTCTATAATTTCAATCTTTTTCAAATGGATGTAAAATTTTCTTTTCTTAATGGTTATGATAAAGAGGAAGTTTTTGTTGAACAACTTCATAGTTTTGAAGATACAAAACATCCTGAACATGTTTTCAAACATACCAAAGCCTTTTATTGACTTAAACAAACCTCAAAATCCTAGTTCGATAGACTTACATGGTTTTTAATTCAAAAATATTACATTAAGGAAAATGTTGATCCAACCCTTTTTATAAAGAAAGATAAGAAAAAAATTTTGATTGCTCAAATTTATGTTGATGACATTAAATTTGGTTTAACTCATCAATATTTAACTAATTCTTTTGTTGATCTAATGAAATCTGAGTTTGAAATAAGTATAATTGGTGAGTTTACATTTTTCCTTCGTTTTCAAATTTCTCAAAAACCAGACGGGACTTATATATCTCAACATAAGTATATTAAGGATCTTTTTAAAAAATATGGATATGACACACTAAGAGTATAAGTACTCCCATTGGTACCTCAAATTCACATGATCTTCATGATGCTGGGAAACCAGTAGATCAAACATCTTTTAGATGTATGATAGTAAGTTTACATTACTTAATAGCTACTCATCTAGGAATAATGTTTTCAGTATGATTATGTGCCATATATCAATCCAATCATAAGGAATCTCATTTAAAGGCAGTGAAAATAATTTTTCACTACGTAAGGGAACCACCGATTTAATATTATACTATACTCCTAGAAATGATTTTTTTCAGATGCTGACTTTGGTAGGTATAAAATGGAGAGAAAAAGTACATACAGAACCTATCATTTCATAGAAGATTCATTAGTTTCTTGTTTATTCAAAAATCAACACTCAGTAGCACATTCCACTGCTGAGGCTGAATATGTAGCAGTTGGAAGTTGTTTTGCTTAAGTGTTGTGGATACAACACACACTCACAGACTATGGTATGAGTTTTCCCAAAACACAAATTTTTTGTGATAATAATAGTACCATATTAACTCCTTATTGAAACATATATCCTTATAGTAAGAAAATCCTTTTCATAGAGGGAGTACATTTACTTTTTAGATTCTATAATTTTTCAACCGTTGGATTAAGTTTGGAAGCTGAATTGTTACTTCAATTTCCTATATAAAGGCCCCCTGATGCTTGTCCCACATCGATCTCAATTCTCTTCTGTGCTGATAATCTGCCCTTCCTACATAAGCCAATTCTGAATTTCTCAGGTTTTCTTTACTTTCGAATGTCAACTAAAGCCTCTTCTCAGAAATAAATGTAAACTATTATGGAAATCTCCGAGTAGAAGATCTACCGACAGAGGTTAGTGGATATGATGTTTTTTGCTAAGTATGAATTTATCATTTTGAAGAACATCAAGATAAATGCATATGAGAGTGTGGCTATATCGAAACAATAGATCAGGATCTGGTGTATCGAGAATTGCAGATTGAATTTTATGAGACAATTAGTTTTTTCAATAAAGGAGGAAGAGATAAATATTCTTTCAAGATCTACAAGAAGACCTACTCTCTTTATTATAACATGACATAAAATATGATAGGAATTACTTATGAGGGAGAAGCAGAGTTTTTCTCACACAAGATACCAGATGTGATAGGATCTTGTTACAAGTATAAGCCTATCGATTGTCTTGGATTTAAAGAAGTGAAGGCTCCAAAATTTATTCATCTCTCTATAAATATTCGGATTCTTCAACTATGGGTTCAAGGTTTTGTCATTCCGAGGAAATGGGATAAGGATACCTTTAAAAAGAGTGATATATATATATTGTAATTCTTGGTCAACCACATAAATAAAAACTTGGTTAATTATATCTTGGTGACAATCCAGAATATCAAGAATGAAATTTTGACGTCTCAAATTATCATGTCTCCAACAACCATTTCAAAGATAATTGTTATTTTCCTTCACTCTTTCAAAATCCCATACAGTTCCAAGAAAATAAATTTCAAAGTGATGTTGTCGAGTGATGATACATTAATGGGAATAAAAATTGGCTTTAATAGTCAATCCAGAGTTTTCTATGATTTTTCAAAAGCTAATATACAATCTGTTTCAAAGAATCAGGAAGTAGCTGAGCCTTCAAAAAATGGTGGAAGGAAGAGGAAGGTGAAGAAACTATAATGAAAAGAAATGTCTCATAAGGATAAACACACTCAATATTCACCCCAAGAACCTAAGAAGAAAAAAATTTATACTGATGAAGTGGCTACTAAGTGTATATAGAATAAGATAAAAAAGAAAGCATGGGAGCCTAGTCTTGGTTTGGATCCTTCTGAGGAAAAATACTTGAAGGAAATGAATTCTGAGAATATTGACAAGCAATAGAAAGAGAAGAAGTAGAGGAAGAAGATGACTCCGGATGAAATTGTTCAATCTCTTCAGAAATCTGCTGAGAAACCCTCTGAGAAATATCATGTACGTGAATTGTTTTTGAAAGAATCTCTTCCAGATACTCTAGGAAAGAATTTGGTGTTTCTGGAATGAGATCAAGAAGAAGAAATAGTGCAAGAAGATGAAGTGGAAGAGGAAGAAGAAGAATAAGACATTGGTGATTCTGAGGACTTGATAATGCAAGTAGAGTATTTCCATGAGAAATAAAGCCCCTATGAAAAATTATCAATCCAAACATCAGAAGTCGAGTGTTCAAAACATGCTACCCTAGGAAAATATGAGAATATTGAAGAATAAATGAATAAATTGTATGAAGTAGAAAGTAGCAATAATGATTTCATACAGCCAGAGGGTTTTGTTGTAGTAGCTAAGAAGAGAAGTTAATGAGGATAAAATTGTTCAATTATCAGAGAGTGAACATGAATCACCCAACGAAGAAGAGATTGATTATAAATTTGATAAGGAAAATCATGTGTTGGTTGCTACACTAAAAAATCTATAGTTAAAAAGAAAGAAGTCGGTACTTAATCAAAGAGGAAGGCTACTGAGTTAGAAAAATAATCCTCACCAACCAAAATCTGGGATTTGGAATCATCCTCTCTTGGACATTATTTTGTGGTATAGTCGTTGAAAAGCTGGTTGGTACTATTACCTTTTTCCCAAGTATAGATTCAAGATGCCAGATGCTTCATCATAGGATTAATCAGAAATTAGATTCAGTTTCCATGGTGATGGATAAATGTGTCAGTCTCGAGGCAGATTTCAAAACCCTTTTCATTGGTTAGGAGGCTCATAAAATATCTTGTAAGAATATTACTAGTTGGTCAAGGAAAACTAATTCTGAAATGACAATTTTCGATGAGTTTTAAGATAATTTAAAGGATTCCTTTGAAACCGAAGATGGTATGTTCAATGATATCACCAAGTCTTTTGAAAAAAAGATATCTCTTGATGAAAATACTCAGAAAGAGGAGGTTAAGGATCTAAATGGAAATCGCAACTATGTGGATATGAATTGAAAAAGATAAAGGGACCTCAGAATTGAATTTGAAGAGAAGTTTGTTATGCAAGAAGAAGTGATGAAGGCTCAGGCAGATATTCTTAGGGCTCAAGAAGGAAAAATTCAAACCTTAGAGAAGAAAAGTCAAGATCAGGATGAGTTGCTTAAGAATACAGAAGAAGATCACAAGGAGCTTAAGAAGCTAAAAACCATTGTGAAGAAGCTGATTCTGAAGGAAAAAGAAGGATAACTTTCCCTAATTCCAATCATTTTTTGTATTTTTCCTTGTACAAAATATTTCAATCTTAATGAAATTTTTGTTGTTCATCATATTATTGGTTGTCTAGTACTAATATTTTAGGTACCATATTTTTTTTATTTTCCATTCCCTGTATTCTTTTTTAAAAATCACTAGGGGAAGTAATGATAAAAATAATACTAACTACGAAGAAATTACCCTAACTTAGGGGGAGTTCATCTAAGGGGGAGTTTTTATCATGAATATTTTCATATGCAAGAAAATAAAAAATCTTATTCAGGAAATCAATAATATGATCCTTAGTGTTTACAAAGTCTAAGGGGGAGTTAGTCATATTCACTATGATCCATAAGTAAAGGGAGATATGGTTTTATTTTCATGATCATAAAATTTCTAAGTCCTTATATTATTTTTCGTAAGGATGTTTGTGCTTTCAAAAAATGGGGAGATTATTGAGGCAATAAGGGTTCCTTATAACTTTTCAATTCCTCTATGTTTTGAAAATCACGAACACTCTATCTCAAAGAAAAATTTATTTTCCATTAATATTATTTTTAATAAGGAAAATTTTTCTTCCACATGGAAATTTTTCTCTTTACCCAGTTTTTCCTTAGTAAAGAAAATTTTCCATTCCCGAGGAAAATTTATTCTTACCTTTTTTCATTGTTCATATTTCATTTCATATAAATGTAAATAATTTTTTATATGTTTAAAATTTGTTTTCTTATATAAAACCTCATAATAATATAAATTATTGGATATAGTGTATTATATTTTCAGGATCTGAATGTAGACTCTGAATTCAGACATCGATTTCTATAAAATTCAGACTCTGAATTCTCTGAACTTCAGACTCCGAATTCTCTAAAATTTAGACTCTGAATTCTCTGAAATTTAGACTCCGAATTCTATGAAATTCAGACTCATAATTCAAAAAATTTCAGACTCCGAAATCTCTAAAATTAAGATTTAGAATTCTTTAGAATTCAGACTCTGATTTCCTTAGAATTCAGACTCCGATTACTACATAATTCAGACTCTGATTTCTTCAGAATTCAGACTCTGAGTACCTCAGAATTCAGACTCTAAATTCATTGGAATTCATACTCCAAAATCTATAAAATTTAAGTTCTGAATTGTATGGAAAAAAGAATCTCAATATTCATATATTTTAGACACTGAATGATTTTTTATTAGACTATGAACTTTTATTTTATCCCAGACACTGAAAAATAGATTTGGTTAAGAAACCAAAATTTTCTTACATTGTTTTGAAATGATGTCGTAAAATCTATTTCTAACTAACCATTGTTTTATTGACATGTGTACATGTCTCTATGATATTCAAGAAATGATATGACTGTTAGAGGAGGGAGCAGACCGTTGGAGATGTAACTAGAAATAAGAGCTCATTTGGATGAGCTTGAAAAATGATTGATGGATGTTGATCAATATAGAGATTTCATACTGTTGAATTGATTTCTTGAGAGAGAGATAATTTCTTGATTTTTTTATACTGAACATCTTGTTCAGCTGGCTTCATGTGACTTTGAATGTTGCTGGGTAAATTCCAAGGCTTACAGGGATAAGAAGATAGATGTGACGACTACCTTAAATATTGAGGACTCCCTTGTTGAGAAAGACATAGGTGCTGACTACCTTGATGTTCGAGGGCTTGTGGGGATAGTAATACAGATTCTGATATTCTTATCGAGGGCATACCCTGATCTGGGTAAGATAGACTTTCTTGAAAGTATAAGTCAAGGGACCTTTATCCAATGTTGTTGGATACCCTACTCGTTGGGTTAAAAGATTTCATACTTATTACTTGTCCTTGTTTCATGTTTATTTTATACAGCATTTTGATTAATAATGAAATTATAAAAAAATTATACTAACTTTTATTTGTATACTCTAATTAGTAAGATTCTATATGATTTAAGGGAGAATCTTTTCCTTTTAAACTTTTCTTAAGTTTCATTTCCAGAACCATATTTTCAGAACCTAGAAAGTTTTTAGAAGTAAGAGGTCTTGGGAATTTACATTGTTTAACATTGTTAAACATTGTTTTCTTTAAGGCTAAAAACAAAAGTTTTATACCAACATTAAAGGTTCCAAAATAATTTTAAAAGTATAAAATTCAAGCCCTTTTGTATATTGATCATCTAATTCATATTTTGATCCTACACTATCTCAAACATTGATAATATAAACATAGAGCCTACAAACAAGAAGAATGTTGAACATGTAAAAGGGTGTGTTTTAAAATTTATCCAGATAAATTGGAGTAATCCAATAATATCTATCAAGATGAAAATAAATAATATGCTCTTCTATCTAAAATAAATGTGGTTATTGTAACACCTGGAATTCTAAAGTTAGAACCTTGTATTTGATAGCCAATATGACATGCGACACCAAGAATTTAAGGGAATATAATAGACAGATTATTTATAACATATTTTCTAATAAAACTATATTATATATATTTCAATGCATGAAACATTGAATTATTTTGTGTTACATGCAATAGTGACATTCTTAAATGGAATGTGTTACACGTGAGATCGAGTTTTACCAAACAATAATATATTATTAAAATACTATTATTTAAAATAATATCATATTAAATATCTAATATGAATAGCAGTAACTGACATAAGAAATTTTATGGTTTATGTAAATATAAAATGAATTCATGGGTTACCAATTATTGATAAATTTAAATTAGAACAAATAGAAAAAATATTATTATTTTCCTGATTCCAAATGAGTTTTGTCTTTAAAAAATAATTATTTAATATTAGTTAATGATTTAATGAAATTTATATATATACACACTAAATATCCAATAATTTTTTAATATTCATCCAATTGATTTTCTAGGCTTATGAAAAGAACAAACCATGATTGACACACAAAATCGCATATTTTTGTTATGGAACTTGTCCCACATTTTAATGGTGAATCAATCTTAAATCAAATTTTTGAACATTTAAAAACAAATTGATCATTTTATAATTTTAATATACAAATATATACATTATATTTGAAATATAAACAGAAAAATTAAGTTATGATGAATTTTTTTTATTTTTCAATGTTGTTTCATTTTTTAATTGTGAAAGAATGCAGAATTTTAGGTCAAAACAACATTTTCATGTAATTCATTTATAATTTTAAATTATAATTTTAATTGATTTTAATGTTAATTTATGGGATGTTTTTATCAGTTAATATAATTTATTTCATTTTATTCAATTTCAATTATAAATTTTCTATAACAACATAGAAAATGTTCAAGCGTTTTACTTTAAAAAATCACATTATCATCCCACCTATAGGAGGAATTTAAAATTAATTTCTGGCAATTATATGATTGGAATTTAGAAAAATGGATTACATATTTGAAATCATACTAATTTATATTGTATAATAATATTATTTTTTATCTAAAAATATTAGATAATATGAATAAAATTAAATACAAGGATTAATTTTAAATTAAGTTTAATAAGGGTATAAATATTAAAAAGAAGGCCCAAAATGACATATACACTTATCCAAGACTATTGGATGGCATATATCAACCCTATAATCTCTTGTATCGAATTGGGTCCATTATTAGAGCCACTTTCAACATGGAAAACGTGGTAATAATTCCTTTTTCAAAATATTACAATAGTTCCACACCTCTTTCACCTTAAAAGACCCCCACTTATCTCCATTCCTCACTCCTATCAATCCACAAAGGATCAGCCAAGATCTACCCACATAGATTTCCAAATTCTCTCCCTTGGACCATGGAACCTAAATTTTTGAATAAATCCTTCCTCGAAACCCCTTTGGTATACACCAAAATGAGTTACACTATTTTATATGTAATGCTTTCCAATGATCACTTTTCTTTCATTTACATATCAACCACCTCAAATATTCTTCTATCATTCTAACATAATAGCACTGAAATACAAAAAATTCTGTTAGTTCTTTGAATTAAGGGTTCTACAAACACTAACATAAACTTTCATCTATTTGGTAACAAACATACTCATTCTGTGTATGATGCACTACATCCTCACAAAATGATTATTGTGCATTTTAAAAATATGGCCAATTATGGAAGACATTATGATGGAAAATATTTTTATAAATATGTTATATATGATATTTATTATAGCTTTAATCTTTTTTAATTATTATAAAAAATATATCTTTATACGTTCTATTTTTTTTTGTAAAAATGATAATATAGTTTGAGGAAGTGTGGACTATATCCCCCCCCCCAAAGTAATTTGATTTGATAAAATGATTCATGAATGTATGAAAACGGTTTTAATTAAAAACATGTGTCATAAAAAAATTATATGTTATTCATGACATAATTAAATTTTTGGAAATAATATATATATATTTATCATTTTCTTTATTACCCTTTCCCACACATAAAAAGTGATAAAATCATTCGTGGATATGTTGACGAGGGCCTCTTTGATACTATGTGATTAATTTTACATCAAAATAATTCTACATATAAATATATAGGAAAAAATAATATGAAATTTATTATATAATGATCATTCTAGAAATATTGAAGTTACATACCTTCATTCCACAATGATCATTGAAAAATTGGAATGTTACTCAGGCGTGTGTACGGCCTACCGACACAATAATTGTCATGTTTGTTCATGTTTCATAACCAGATTTAATGATTGATTTTAAGAGAATAATTGAGGTATAAATATGATAATAATTTAATAATTATCATCTTATATATATTATATAATTACCCATTTTCCCATAGATTACTTATCAAAGTTGTTTTTGAAACATAAACTAAATTTGGTCAAAACACCAGTTAAAAATGTAATTGATTAAGTAATTATATACAAAATCGTAATAAGTGAAACAAATTTAATGATAAACATGAAATTTTTTCTAAATAAGGTAGATAAATAACATAAGTTTTTTATACTTGATGTTAAAGGATGTTCAACTGAAAGGAAACTCAACGTATGAGAATACTTTATCACTTTTCTTTATATAAGCCATAATTTATTATTATGCACATAATTTCTTATATACGGTGTACATACGATCACATTGATATGTATAATCTTTAATTATATTATATTCTTTTTATTTTAATGTTTTATTTTATGGTTTTTATCTTTTGGGTTTCAAATTCATTTATTTCCACAAAGGTAAGAGTTCTCATCTCATCTTACATTCAATTGAGAGTTATTTGTTGTTATGAACCCAGATACATTTATATTGTGTATATAATTCCTTTTTAAATGATATATAATGAATATAATTACTCTAATGAGACTATAATTTTCATTTTATTCCATAATAATGTTTATGATTTAAAATTTTTTAACGTTTTATGAAACACTTTGGGATGTTTAAAGATTATTTTCCTCAATTGTAACCTTAATTATTGTTCAATGTTTTTTCCATTAGAGGAATTTATATGAAAATTGTTTAATAAAACATTTCATTTTCTCTCCTATGGTTATTTATGACCATTTTCATGTATTGCTAACATTTTAAACTTTTTGGTGATTTAAATGTTTTAGAATTTTTTTATGAAAACCTGAATTTATTTATCTCTTTAGCTGGACAACCTATTTTCTTTTAAAAACCATTTTTTATTAATATATTTTAAATAATAATTTCAAAATAATTTGGTAAATAAAATTTTACCCTTTTTTAACAATGTTTTCATAGCAATATAATGTTAAATTTCCCTACAAGGCATTTTTTAATCTTTTTTACTGTGAAGAAATAATTTTATTCTACCTCATATGACCAGTACATATTTACTCATCATAAATTTATTTATGTTTCCTACGCATGTATAAAAATTTTAATTTTTAAATAAAATGTTTCCAAAAGTGATTTCAAAATAAATTTATTTTTCAAAATTATTTAAAAAAAGTGTATTTTCCTCAATAATGCTTTAGAAATATATTTTTATACTATTTCCATTTCTCAACAACAAGAAACCTTTATTTATACTCCACATGGTACTTGTTGTATGGATAAAATCTTAATTATTGTTATAGACGATTTATTTCTGATTTGGAAAAGGATAGTATTCACAGTCAATTAGTAGAATCATTTGTTATTCCCCTTGAGACTTTCAATCTACTATGATCAGTGAACATTGAATTTCCCGTAATTATCCATTTAATTTTTTCATGGATATTACTTTTTCTTAAACTGTATACCATTTTACAAATTCTTTCTACTTTAACAATTATTTTATAATTTTCAGAAATAATGATAATTCTGTATTCTTTATTAAATATGGATATTTGATAAGGAATAATGTTTTTTAATTGAATCAATTTCTTGATATGAATATTTCTTTCCAAATTAAATGAGAGGTGGATCTTGTTATTTATATAGCTCTTTGATGCATCGATAGTTTTTCATGAAAAAAATATGTTTCAAAACATAAACGAGTTTCCATCCAACATTTTAAATTGTTCGGAAGATGGATCACATCATAAGTACTCACGTTCCTTAGACATGACGTACAATAATCAATAATTACCATTATAGACATTTTAGTTAACTTTTTTATTATCCATGAGGTTTTCATATGATAAATTGTATCGATAAATTTCACTCTCTTTTTATTCATTAAATGGCATGTGTTTTTGATTCATTACTTTACATATTTATTTTTCCTTATCTAGTTATTTGAATAGAATTTGTTTCAATTATCTACCATTCCATAAATTATATTCTCAATGATGAATTATTTCTTCCACTATACTTTAACCTTACTGGGCATTTGATCTCACCGATATTATTTTTCCTTTCCCAAGGAATCCACGAAGAGTAATGTGAATGATATGCGAGGATATTCTAGATGGAATAATATTCACCTCGAAGTTGTTTATTTTTAAAGAAGAAAAACATATTATTTAATTAGTGTATTAATTTGTAATACAAGACTAATTTATGTATTTGGTTTAACAAGAGTACTAAAATGATCGGTTCTTCGGGGATTGATTCCTTGTAATCATGCCAATATAATTAATAGAAAAAATTAGATCTACGCTTTTGGAGGTAGGGTTACTATAGTTGTTATCAATGGATGTTTAGTATAATATTTGGGAACCATATTTAAGAAAACATAAGTTAGAGAACATTACTATAAAGTATATTTTGAGGATAATTATAAAAGGACAACCTCCAATGCTGTCAAGGTAGTGATTATCTGGTATTTCCATGACATATGTCTCTTTCTAGATACAACAAGTGGATGTGGTTATGGAACATATGTATTTAGGATTAATATATCCAACATAGTGTTCTGATCCTGACTCGAGATAACCTGATACATGACAACATGCCTTACTTCTCACATGGTAAGAAAATCCTGAGAGATATTATTATGATAATTCATATTTTCATTACAAACCAATATAACATATTTTGACAATGAATAACCTAAGATAAACTGAAGGTTTTTAGATTAAAGATACAGTGTAATGATTTAGAAATCCTATAAATTTTATAATGGATAAATATAATAAAAAATAATGACCTATGTTGATAAAAACAAATGAGGTATTTATGTATTGGGGTTTTATTGAAAACATGTGTTAATATGATTTTTAGTGAATAGCCTATTTTCAAGGATGTAAATCCTATTTTTTTTTGAAATTATATTAACATGGATTTATTAAAGGAAAAACTATATGGAGGGTGACAACCCATCATGTCTGGAAAGGTCATGGGTCTTGTACCCACAAGAAAAGAACAATAAGGGTTTCAAAAAAACCACAAACCTACGTATTGTCCTAGTTAATTTTTTACTATTTTTAGATAATCAAATTTTTGAATAAATATTAATGATGAACCTATAGTGATTATTTTTATGTTTAGATATAAATATACTAACTATATTTACTTTAGAGAATATCTCGAGAAAAATATTTAGACTTGTTACTCATAAATGGTACTTATGACTCTATAAATGATTATATTAGTGCTTCAAGAATCAATGATAAATATTAGATATCTATTCTATAATGTAAGTGATGAATTTTAATTTGATCGAAGAACAAAAAAAAGTTGGAATTTTTTATATGAATTTAAAACATATATTGAGAATAAATTTCCTTATGTTCATAAGTGGTAAAATAATTACCCAACATTAGGAAAACGACTTAGAAATAAAATGATTCCCTAATACCATAATTTTTTTAACCGATGGTATTCTAAATCACCACATTTTTATAGATTTTACTCCCAAACATTTATATTGATAATTCACTTGATTTTTATTGATTACCTCACATACTCAATATAAATATTTACACTTTTCCTCAAATTACGTATCTATACTTTCCACTAGTATCCTCTTACATCGATATGTAGTTAAATAGTAGTCCATGTGACCTTTGTACTTCCAATTATATCTTTTCTAGAAGATGTTATATAAACCCTTATCATAGTGTGGTATTTTAACATATGAAATATCCAAAAATATATCCTTAATATCGAGAATAAATTTTAAGGACATAATTTAATTAATATGGGGAGAATATAACACCCAAGATTTCTAAATTATGAACCTTGAATTCGATAGCCTGTATGACACACGTCACCAAGCATGTAAGGGAATATAATATCCATATACTTTATAATAAATTTTCTATTTAAAATATATTCTATATATTTCAATTCATGAAACACTGAGTTAGCATGCATTTCTAGAAATCACGACCTTCTTCGATGGCTTGCATTACCTGGAAAAGCGAGTATTTACAAACAATATTATATTATTAAAATATTATTATTTAATATGATAAGATATAAACATGAATTTATTAATAAAATTAATTATCTTATAAAACGTTATGGTTTTTATAAATATAATATGATGTAATGGGTTACCAATTAAAGGGAAACGAAAATAAGAACCAATTGGATATAAATAGAAAAATTATTATCTTTATGATTCTAGAGGATTTTTGTTTTAATAAACATAATTACTTACAATTTGTTAATGATTTTAATGAAAAATATAAATTACATATCTAGTAAATTATTTTTTATATAAATCAAATATATTTTATAGGATTAATATAATAATAAACAAAATTTTTTCACAAAAACCAATATTTTAATTAATGCACTTTTATAGGATTTTAAGGGATAACAAATTTTAAATAAAAATTATACCATTTTATAAATTTAATAATTAAAATTAAACTTCATTTATTAAATAGAAACATGAGAAAAAGTTTATGGTGGATTTTATGAATTTTTCAATGATGTTTTATTTATTATTATTGAAAAATAAATTATTTTGATTTTAAAATGGTTTTATATCTAATTATTTATATGGTTTAGTTATTATTTTAATAATTTTGAATATAAAATAGATATTGTTTTGTCAATTAATATAATTTATTTCATTTTAATCAATTTCACTCTGAAATTGATTACCAAAACATAACAAGGATTTAGATGTTTTTAATTAAAAACCCCTTATTGTCATCCCACATATAGAATGAATGTAAAATTAATTTCTTCCACTTATGTGATTAGAAATTGAAAAAATGGATTCCATATTTTGAATAAAATTAATTTACAATTTCATGTATGGCTAATTTTTTTAAACAAAAATAATAATTTAAATTATTGAAATTGATTAAAATGAATAAGGTTATATTAAGATTAATAAGGGAATAAATCATTACCATAATGCCAAATAATATGTATAAACTTGTACAAGATCTGTTGTATGGCTATATATAGACCCTATACTATTTTGGATAGAAAAATATCCATTATTGAAGCCACATGAACCATGAAAATTGTGGGAAGAATTTGTTTGTTAAAATATTAGAAGAGTTCCACTCCTCCTACACTATAAAAGGCCCCCACTTCTCCACATTCGTCACCCCTCCCTAACCACTTATGTTCACCCGTTATATACCCATGTATCTTCCTAAAATACCCACCCTGGTCCATGAAGCCTCAATTTTGGTAGAAATATTTCCATAGAAGTCATTTGATATACACCAAAAGGAGTTACCATATTTTTATGGTAATGTTATCCAACGATCACTTTTCTATAATTTAATTATCCACCCCCTAAAATATTCTTTTTCAATTAAAATATAATAAAAACACTATCCAAAATATTATATGATGTTGTTTTATTAAGGTCATAACCTAAAATAACCAACTCTTCCCTGTAATGGGTAATTAAAATAATTTTTCTGTGTACGGTGAACTACTGCCACAAAAAACAATGATTGTTTATTTTTTCCCTTTACCAACTCTAATTATTTCCATGATAATAGAAATTATGTTTATATATGTTATATATTATATTTTTATCTATTTATTATTCTTTAATTATATTACAACACATATCATTATACTTTACATTTTTTAAAAAATGATAACATCATTTTTGGAAGTGTGGACGACCTCCCCCTCAAAGCAATGTGATTCGTTCACCTGATACATGTAATTTATAAAAGATAGTTTTAATTAAATACACATGACATAGATAAAATCTCTATGATATTAAATACATAATTAACCTCATCTAAAATTAACAGAAACACATAGACACATACACACAGACCAATATATATATATATATGTTTGTGTGTGTGTGTATCATATTCTTTATTACCCTTTCACACACTTAAAAATTGATAACGTCATTTGTGGATGTGTGGACTACCACCTCTTCAACATGATGTGATTAATTTTACATTAAAAGAATTATATATATAAGTATATATGACTAATTAATATATTATTTGTCACAGAATTACCATTCTATAAATATTTAAGCTATATACCTTCTTTCCACAACAATCATTGAAAAATGGGAACACTAATCATGTGTACATATGACCTACCATCTTTATGAATATATTATTGGTTCATTTTTCATAACCATATATAATGATTGGGTTTAAAATAATAATTTATATATAAATATAATAATTATATCTTGATTATTATCCTAGATATGTTATATAATGAACCATTTGGAAATAGTTGACCTACCAATTTTTTTACACATGGACCAAATTTGGTCAAAACACTCGACATAAACATAATTCATTATGTAGTTGTGTAAAACATGTTTATAAGTGAAATAGAAGTAATGATAAAAATAGAAAAGGTTATCAATAAATTTCATAATTAAAATAAGTATATTATACAGGATCATAAAGGATGTTCACCTAAAAGGAAACAAAAGGTAAGGGATTCTTATCTCAATTATCTTTTTGTGAGAAAAACCATATTGGTGTGCCCCTAATTTCTTATATATGGTATACATACTACCACATTGACAAATAATTTCATTAATTTTATTATCTTCATTCTATTTAAATGTGTTATTAAATGAATATTAACTTTGGGGTTTCTATTTCATTTGTTACCACATAGGTAAGGGTTTTCATCAAAATTTAAATTCCATTGATGCTTATTTGTTATTATGCACCCAGTTTATTTTATATGATGTATATAATACCCTTTTACATGATATATCTTGAATATCCTTAATCTAATGATATTATACCTTTTATTTTAATCTTCAATGAGGTTTATTATTTAAAAAGTTTCATAGTGGTATAGGACACATTAAGATGTTTAATTATTATTTTCCTCAACAGTAGCTTTAATGATCATTCAATGGTATTTATGTTCATAGAAATTCATTTTTCATTGTTACATATAACCTTTAATTTTTCTGTCTTCTAATTATTCATGACCATTTTCAAGTATTAGTACAATTTTTATACTCTTTGTAACTCAAAATGTGTTAGAATATGTTTATATGGAATTCTAAAATTATTTATTTCATTGGTAGGAGAAACTGTTTTCTTCTAAAAACCATGTTTTATTAAAATGTTTTCATAATTGTTATTAATATTATTTGGAAAATAAATTTTTACGCATTTTTTCTAAAACAATTTTTTCAATGGAATTATCTTGAGTCGTTTCCGAAAAAGAATTTTTTAAAGCATTTTACTATGAAAAAGGAATGTTCTTCTACATCATACCACATGTTCAGATTTACATACCGCAATTTCATTGAAGCTTACATTGCAAGTATAAAAAATTAATTTTAAAAGAAAATTTTTTCAAAAGTTATTTCTAAAGGAAATTGTTTTCAAAAGGTCATAAAGGTATTTTCCTTATGAATGAATTTAAAATATATTTCTACAATATTTCTATTCATAATCAATAAAAACCCTTTATTTTTTTCTCCAATTAGTATTTTTTTTTATACCATTATTATTATTCATTTTCATGGTTTATCATCAATTATTCTAAGGATAATATTGGCATTCTCTTCCTTGAATCATTTTTTATTCCCCTTGAAAAATTCAATCTATTATGATCATTGAACATTTAATTTCCCCTAATTACCCATTTCATTTTCAAGGATATTTCTATTTCCTAAACCATATAGGCTTTTACATATGATGTATACTTTGACATTTATTTGATTATTTGGGGAAATAATGTTAATTTTGTATTATTTATAAAATAAGAATATTTGGTAAGGCATATTTTTTGTTTACAAAATTTATTACTTGATATTTAGAATCCTTTGGCCATGAAATGATGGGTGGTGCCAAAAAATTATTTGACTCCATAATGCATTGATTGGTTATAATGAGACAAATAAGTTATGAAAATTAAACTAGTTCCTATCTATACTTTTAAATTGTCTAAAGAATGGATCTTGACAGTGTAGGTCCTCATTATCTATAGACATGATGTCTAGTAATTAAGCATTTCCTTCATAGAAATTTATGTTATCACTGCAATTATCCATGATGGATTTATATGATAAAATCGGTGGATGCATTTTATTTTCAGTTAATTAATTAAATGTAATTTGTTTCAGTGTTTTACCTTTCAATACATATTTTTTCTTCTTCTAGTTATTTTAATAGAATGTGTTTCAATTATTTACCATTCCATAATCATTATTCTTAATGATATATTATTTCTTCCGCTGTAATTTAACATTAATGAGAATTTCATCTCCCTTATTATGTTACCTTTCTACAATAATCCAAGAAGCATACTATGAATGATATGCCTGGATATACTAGATGGAATAAATTTATCCAATAAATTATTTATTTAGACAGAAAAATTTTTTTTTTGTAATTAGTGTATTCATTTTTAATACAATACCCATTTATGTATCTAGTTTACCATGAATACTAAATAGATCAGTCCATCAGTGCTTGATTCCTTGTAATCATTCAAATGTAATTTGAAGGAGTCACTAGCTCCATGAATACTAGGGTCTGTTTTTTATAGTTATTATAGCTATGAAAAATGATAAAATGGAAAGGAAAATTTTTCTTCCCAAAAAATATACATTTTTGAAAATAATTGGTTATAAAATGGTGGGGAGTTATCACAACTTTAGAACTAAAATGAAACGATTTTATCTACTAAAATATAAGTCACATGATATGTTTTCTTATTAAATGTATTGATACAGTCTCACTTTTTTTAATATATTCATTCTTTATAATTAAATTTTACGAATTAAATTTTTTATATCAAATTATAATTTATCAAATGTTTTGTTCTCTATATTTAATAGAAGAACAATCCATCATTGAAAGCCTTTACTAGTGTCAATTCAACTCCTTGGAAATAATTATTTGAAATATCTCATTTAGTATTAAAATTCAATTTGTATAAAATATTATTGGATCTTATTTCTAAAAAAATTATAATAATGAAGTCCAAGGAATAGATTCCCTTGGGGTGAAACATAGAAGATCATGCTGCCATAGTTTTTTATCATTTTGTTGATAATTATTGATTCTATAAATTCCTTACAAAAAATGAATGATGTGGTATTAAAATCACATTTCCCATCTTATTATGATTATTTATATTTTGATAATAATGGTGGATAAATTATTTTACAAAATTAGGGGAAAAATAAACATAAAATTGAATATTGTTGAAGTGTATATCGATATTGATTGCAAGTTCATCAAATTTTAGGGAAATATGATGTAAAAACCCTAAGAATTTGATGATATAGTTGGTATCACTTTGAGAAAATTAGATGAAATAATATTTTTTATAAATTGATAACTCATTTTTTTACACATTTTTATCCAACATATACATATTTTTGATTAGTTGATGGAACATTTGTAAGAAAAATGTTGTGTGATTCTTATATTTTTGAAATTTACTAATTCTATTAAAAATGGGGAGAACAACCCAATGAGAAAAAAATAGGGATATGAATATTTTTCAACTTTATTAGTTTAATGAGGTATGAATAAATTACCTTGATGTTATGATATCAATAAAGAAGATAATACATCTAACCTTTTAATTTAATGTCAAAAAATAGTGATGGAAAACTATTAAAATTTAATGAAATGATAACATATGTTTATAGAGAGAAATGAATTATATTAACAATTAACACAATGTGGGAGATTGAATTTTCCAAAGGTTTGAGTGGATTGTATTTTTTTGCCTAATTTTTAGTGATCATGTCAATATATATTTCATGGAGTTTTGGGTGATGGAGGAAGAAGCTCCCTGAAAAATGAAGTAAAAGAGGCTACCCATAAATTGATGGGTAATGAATAATTGAGGATGTCACATGGATTTTACCTTGAAATATATCAATACTGAAAACTTTATATCATATTATTGATTTTATGGATTTAAAATATTGAACATCTTGTTCTATGGTTGTTGATAAAGCTATATACTATAGGATTATGAAGTCTGGTTGTCTTTACACTATGTAAGAAGAAAATATATATTTTTATTAAATATATTTATTGTATGGTTTAATCATAAGTTATAATTTTATTTAGATATAACTATAAATAATATTTGATCAATGAAATTTAAAATTAGATGATGAACAATTTTTATAACCAATATAAAATGACAAATAAAATTACACTCAATTTTGCAAGATGAACTGAATAAATTATGGAGAAACCATCCATATATTTTTACCTAAAAACTATTGATTTGTGAGTAAGTAAAATCTGATAATGACATAAAGAGAGATAATATGAATCTAAAATGATAATATAGTAAATTGTTTGTGAAATAATCTGAATTTAGTATTTTAATACTGTTATATAATTTCAAAATAAGAAAATATATTTTAGAATTATTCTAAAAATTCCCAAAGTTATATCTATAATTATTAATTGTTACTTAAAGTGATAAATATGGACTTAAGTCGATTTAAATATGTTTTTAAATGATCTGTACAATTTTGGTAGTTTTATATTTAGAAAAAAATGGTGATGTCCTCAAATATTTAAAAGGTCTATTTTTATAATTCGCATGGTTTACCTTAATCTCTATAAGGTTTCCTTGGATATAATAAATAGAAATTTAAATCATCATAAGTTTCATTACATATAATCATAAATTAGATCGTGATAATTAAATTTAAAAATGGAAATGTTGTGGACATAATATGGGTGTTGAAGGAACATTATAAGGTTGATATGAAACATTGTACGGTTCATGCACATTCTTTATAAGGATCAATGCATTGAAATGTTGTCTTAGATATAGAGAAATGGTAATGTATGAAAATATTATAGTTTATTACTATACATCTTATGGTTTCCTAAAGATATTTATAAGGAAGACTTATAGCTCAATAAATCTTGTTTCATACAAAAGGGGACATCAAATGGTTTAAAATCCACAACAGGTTTGGTGCAGACACTTGGGGGGAATTAGGTGTTAACTCCATTTTAGAAAATTACATAATCTCATGAAACTTTTAACGCATTGGAATTTATTATTTTTTCCCTATTAGCGTACATATATATATTAGTTTAATTGATCCATCATCAACCCCATTCATTCATGTAAAATAGAGTCACAAAATATTTTTACATAGTTTGGTTCAAAGACACCCTCCATGCCATGATTGGTTATTATCCACAATCATATTTTATCTATAATACTAAATAATTGAAAACAATTATTGATGCTTCATAAATCATCACATAGTTAAACTATACATATAAGTTTCTATTTCACACATGGATTACCTCAACAACTTCTCAGTATAGTCCCATATTCTCACTATGATATCCCAACACAAACTCAATCATATAGTATCTATAGTTTCCAACGTTTTATATACATGTGTTTCTCTATGATTATTATTGAAATTCAGTCAATTGGACTATAATGTTTGTTTCGACACCAAAATTATATATCCCTTTCAATTTAGTAGTAGATTCATTGAATTTTATAGGTTCTTTATTAAAAATATATGAAACATTTTATCCACCTATAGCTCAACTTCATGGATCTTCATAACCATCACACATAGATTTCTCAATTGTAATCATGATATTATAATCATCACAATTAGGTAGTTTATCATATTCAAAAATGATCATCATCATGAATAAACTCTTATACTAAAATATGGTATTTCATGTTTTATTTTTCATCATCTTCTCAAAAAATAAAGTGACCTTGTATGATTATTGAATGATAGTAAAATACATCTTCTTCTTCTCCTTAAGATTAAATATCTTGATGATATTTAGCTTCAACACAGTATCATATCCTCTAGTTCTTGTTCATTATGATTTTATAAAAATAACCTCACATATCCAAGTCATCAATTTAACATGTTCAAACACCTATTTTATATCCTTCAAATTCTATTTATACTTTTTTCAATAAAATATTCTCTATATTAAGAATATGTAAAATCCATTCAAATCATTTAACATGACCCTCATTCACTTTTTATCTCACTTTTTTTGAACATGCGAGTGCTTCATGATCCCATTTTTTGTATGCCAACGACTTGTCCCCACTAAAATACATGGAATAAAATTTCATTTATTTCATTCAAATTTTAATCATTTGATCGATATCATCTATATTCTTCCACTAGAACTAAAATCATATTGTTATTATCATATACATTTCCACTAAAGAAACTCAATATCTCCTCATGTTAAAATTAATCAATTTAAATATAAAATTAATCATTCAAAACAGTTTTAGGAATATATCATAACAAAATATCCTTCATTTTAACTCATCATCATTTAGTTTTAGGATGAGAACATAATTAAATTGGGGGATTTAATAAAAGGATTAAAAACCCATAACTATGTCATTTTCATCTACATTATGGATCAAATAAAAAAATTCATTTTTATATTTAAATTACTTCTCTAATACTGGATCTTTATACTAAAATTTTTAAGATACATTATTCATGATGGAAAGACGCAAGAATCAACTTAAATCATTTTCCTCCGAATTTTCAAATATAAAAATTCAATTTTTAAAACATTGAAGTCTTTAAAAAGACATCTCCAAATTAATATTCTCTTCTCCAAATTCAATGAGCATTATATCAATGATTCATTCTTTTATTACATGTTTTTTGTGATGTTTCTTTCTATTAATAACTATTTAGTAATCATATATATATTTTTCAATACAAAAATATTATATTTGATAAACTCATTTTCATCCGGATCCACTCTAAAAACATCATAATTGATGATGTTATATGTTGAACCAAGAAGATAAATTAAATTCATTTAATAATCCTTTATAAGTCATTTAACAAAAAATATTTATTTCATATGACATAAAAATTCATATATGTCTTAAATTACTAGTGAATATGATGGAATATTCTGATTTCATACAATTTGAAGTCATGTGGTGCATTGCCAAAGTCATATACTATACCAATATTCAAAAAACAGATCATGAAGTCAGGTGAGGTTTCATAATTCATACACTGAAGTCATAATCTATTAACTTTTACATTTTCTTCTTCTTATTAAAGTTATATGATGTGCTCCAAATACATTGGCCGAAGTTAGGTGATGGGTAATGTTATACCATCTCTAATAAACTATTATAATATCATGGATGTCAAATGATAGAAACAAATTTATACAATAGACTCAATGTAATATATTCCCAACCTGTGTTATATTCTCCCCTTTAGAGTCATATGAAATGTTTGTAAAGGTTTAAGGTATAACTGAACAAAATTCATAAAATGAAGAACTTATACACTCTATCAGGAAGTCATATAGTTAGTAGAACATAATGTAATATGATATTCTCAGTTTATATACATCTATCAAAATTAATCTAGGCCATTTTTTAAAACAAACTCAAACCATTCTAAAATAATTCAAATCACTTCAAAACATCATCCAAAAACCGTGAATTTTTTTTTTGTATCCTTAAACATAAATAATAATTGGATTGTTTGTCTTTAACATTACATTAATATTTTCTTACCTTAACATATGTATTATTCCCTACAATATAGCTATATGAAATATAAATTTTCGAACCTATTGAGGACTGCACTTGTACACTTCCTTCTACTCAAGTGACTTACTTGAGTACCCTCCCAAAGAATCATCTAAAATATGTGGTTTCTTAATGGATCCTACCTATCCATGAATTTCTGGTAGAATCCATGTTTTATTTGGAAACCAAGAATGTGTAACCTTAATCATGCATTTGTGAATACTTCTATAACTCACTAAAATTTTTCACATTCCTATTGAAATTCTCATTGAAACCCACCAACACCAAATACAACTAATAATTGCTTCTATAACCTCAATATCCTCCTTTTTAAATTTTTTTGTGTACTACTGAACTAATTCGCTATAATATAGGCCTATATAAGGTCACCTTTTCTATCCACATTAATAGAATAATGTATAATAGAGGTTAGATGTTTTTATCTCCCCCTTTTTCAAAAGTACATACAAGGGGGCACATTCTAATGAAAATTCTTCTCACCCTTACTCATCAAATTTCATGAACCATTATCTATAATTTATATTTTATTTCATTTTTCAATGGAAGAAAAAAATCTATTTTGTTAACAATTAGGCTTAAATAGGATATCTATAATCCTATATGGGATAACCCATTTCAAAAAAACAAGATCGGTTTTACAAAGAATCAAGTCTATCAATTTTAATTTCTCAACGTGGAAAAAACACTGAATTTTATTTCATTGGGATTTTTAGATATATTTTCAATGTTATTTAAGAACTAATACTTGGCTTAAGAAAAAAATCATATTTTTTAAGTGTGTGTAAACTATACTTCCTTATTTTATAATATAATATGAACTCCATTTTTACTAGATAATACATAAATCATAATATACATAGGATTATGAGAATCACACCTCATGCTTCTACTTTTGCTGGGACTTTCAATATTTTTAGATTCTTGTAAAAATAATAAATGTACAACATATTTATCTTCTTGTGTAGTTTACCCTTAAGGTATGATTTCCACAAATCAACATCATTTATTCTTTCTACAATATATATATTCCAAAAAAATATTGAAACCAAATAGTTTCTAAGACCAATTGGAAATAAATGCTTTTTTAGTTTCAGTTCACCAGGATGACTAACATTCCATGATTTCAAAATATCAAAAATTTCACCAATTATTACCATCTATAGCCTTCTATACCCAATTTAAAAGAACAATCACCAAGGATTTTGGAAAAATGTGGGTCTAATAATGATCATATACTATATCATTAGGGATGATGCTTCTTTATCAATTAACACATTTCATTTAATTAATAATGGTTCTACTCATCATCATACTTATATTAACATTATATTTTAAAATCCTAACATATTTTATAATCATGTATTCCTTATTATTTTAATATTTCATCATTGTTTTAATAAGGCTTTTTTGATTTAGAAATAATGTTTTTTTTCATTTTTCTTAGTTTATTCCGGTTTTCTAGCTTCCTTCTACTTATATAGGCATACGATCAATATACAAGTAGGAATTCATTCTTCTTTCTTATTATATGTTTAATTTTTATTTTAAGTAGATATTATAGAACATGACATAAATAGTAATTTTATCTTGTCAATTTTAAACGTAATTGTATAGGGAAGCCAAGTCATGAACATGTTTGGAGTGTTTCCAACTAGATTGAACCTCCCACAAACTCATCAATTATAATATGAGTTTATATTTTCAAAAAACTAATCAAATTCTCCATTAGAGATGTCTTCCACTATTATATTCTTCTTGTGAATATACTTTAATTAATTGTCATTGGTTTTTATATTTATCCCATTACAATTATGAATATTCATAGTAATTTTTAACTGATCAATGATGTTATCTTATATAAAAAAATATATGTTTCTTCTTCAAGTAGGTTTGATATCATGGTAGGACTCCTTTAATGACTTATTTGGTGGATTTGAATAATATTTATTCTTTTTTCCACTCCTTATGGAATACAGATTTTCTTTTCATTCCTTCCCTTTAGCTAGTGGTGGACTTTTATTGTCTCTAGAATGTGAATAATACCTATGTGGGTTATAACATCATTCATTATATTAGTGACCACCAAAATTGTACAACGTATAGAAATTATAATAACTCAAAAAAAATCACCATAGATTTATTTTTCCTTCTTTGCAGAGTTGGTTTACTTTTAATAGGGATCCTTTGAATTTTAGATTTATCACTGGTTTTGAATGGCCTTCTTTTACATATAAACACAATCATGTTACACTAGAAATCAATGTCCTTATTTGAAAAGCTCCAATAACATAAGAATACATAAAAAATTATTTTTATTACTTGTAGGTATAATATGATGTGATTTACATCTATAATATCTTTAAAAATATTAATAAATATTTGGACATAGATAGGAGAACATGTCATTGTACAACTCATGAAATCCATCATTGATGTATTTTCGTATTTTTTAGAATTTTTTCTAACCAAATTACTATATATTTATCAATGATATAATTATCATGGTTGTCCCATAACACTTTAATTATCACGATTTGGATGATTCCACTAATAAACTCAATCTCTCTTTACCATCATTATGAAACCATTTTGTGAGAAAATATTTCTATGAAACTTTTGTAAAAGCTATATTCTTTTCTATTTCCTGGGAAGATCCCAGTTGTGTTGCTGAAATGTTTTCTAAAATTTTCCCACTTCTCTAGAAACATTAAACATAGTGTATTATTCAATGTCACAATAGTGTACAAACATTCCACCCACAGACACTTAATCTTATAAAACATTTCCTTGTGGATCTTGATTGTTTCTTTCATGGTATGATCAATATAATGTATTCTTTTACCACTAAATCCAAATTATAACTCCTTGTAATTCATAAAAAATTTATTTGTTACTTTTTATGCATGGATCATCTAATAATTGGTTTTCCTCATCTTATATTTCACATCAATATCGACTTTTAGGAGTCCTTCAGTGATTAAAAATTTCACTTATATAATATTTAAGTATTTCTACATCGATATATTATCCTTATTGAGATAGTTAAATTTATAAAAAATCCCTTACAATTACTGTTTATTTTCTTAATCATCTTCGATAGACTAATAATCGTCAATGTATTACTCCTAAATAAATCCAAATATATGAGTAACGACCACAACAATAATTTTTTATCTTGTTTTCACCAACCTCAATGTATATATTATCTGTAGTATTAATACTGTATATCTCATCACTAACAAAACTTGTTTCTACTATGGAATTATGATCAATATATTTACTAATATAATCATAATTTTAAATAACTTCAGGTAAGGGTTTACCCTCTTAAATCTTTGAGTTTTTCTCAAATTTATTGCTACATTTCTTCTCATATTTTTTAATCTCATCGATGAAATTTAAAATAATGCAATAAAAAAATTATACATTGACTCCTCCATATGAGGATCAACTAAAAATAAATATAACCTTCACTTCAGAAAAATTTAGATAAAAATAAGAGGGGTTGTAAAATTATATCCACCCATAGGGAGACTTTCCTCTAATACCACTTGAAATTCCCATTAGGATCGACCCAAACACTTTGGAGGGGGTGTTTTAGGTGTTTACTAGTTTTTTCTCAAATTATAAACTCTATTGAAACTATTATCACTTTTTAAGATAAAATATATTGATGGTCAGTGAATATTGATCTATTTTATTTTAACCATGAAATCACCAACCACATGCATTCAAGTAAATGAGTTAAAATGAAAAGATATTTTTTTAATGTTTTGTTCAAATACTAAAATCTTAACATAACTAGTTATTCACAATAATAATGGTTTCTAAACTACCGTTAATCACTAACTAAATTTTTTGTTTCTACACACACTAGAATAGAGTCTCACTATGTATACATGTTCCTACTCCTCACAATACTTCATCAATATCTTCTCACTATAGTCATATATTCATACTATGAACTCCTTGCATACTATTAGTTGCATTTGGTTCTATGGATTACAACATGTATATGGAAGTGTTTCATTAATCCCATTATTTAATTTCATTCACCAATTATAGAGATCCAAACTCTATACGCACATTATTTCTTAGTTTATAACATAAATATCCAATATGTAAAATTAATGGATCGAGAGGGCTAGTCTATTTGCATGAATAGGTATATAAAACATCAAATAAAACTAAAATAAAATGCCTCTATTTTAATCACCATAATTAGATCCTAAATCCATTTGATATCATAAAGCATAATATGTTAACAGAAGTAATATATAAGAAATAAGATCGATATAGAAATCCATGTAAGTGAATAAACATGACAAATAAGCACAACTTTACAATGAGAAGGAATAACATGAAATCATAATGATAAAGAACACAGATAATATATTGGTAGAATATAATAAATAACATGATATAATAATATCATGGAAGCATAATAATGTTTCAAGAAATACACAATATATAATCACAATTCCAGGCTAACCACTAAGACATCATGACATGGTGGACAAAGTTTGATCATGGATTAGGTTAACTCTAACATCCCATTAATTACATATTATGATACTAAAACATTACCCAATAATTTCAGTGATATATTGAGTGAGAATTATAACATTTACAATCTTATGTGTTCTATAAATATAAATCAATCAAATGGAATATACCCAAGGATTACCCCTAGAATGAAATGGGTCACATAATTTTGTATTATAGCATAACCATATACAATATAATAACAGTTTCCATGAAAGAAGAGTTTAAATTATTCATGGAAATTCATAAGAGAAAACTAATCATAGATCGTGATAAAATATATCAAACTGAAGGGGAGATATGACAAAATATAGATAGGTAACTTTGAAAATGTTTCAGTTAAGCGGGGTTTTAGGGAAGCTATATGAGTCTCTAAAGTGGCTAGGATAATAATAATTTCAATAAAACCATATGTGAAATAAAATGGTTTTATTTATAAAAATGAATATTCAGAAAACGTGGATGTTTTAAAAAATTTCATTTAGTGGAACAATAAAAGAGAAAATGAAAATAGAGAAGTTCTCGTTAATCAGATTTATGAAATTTATAAAGGAACCATTAAAACATTAATATCCCCATCAAATAATGGTGTATTAAACTAGGTATTCTTGTGGGGATCATATATTGATAATTTAAAATATGTAAATAAGAGAAATATTGAGATAATGAGAGGTAACGAGAGAAAAATAAAAACCTGAAGAGAATTGGATTGTTCGGAGAGATCCCTAAACTTATGTTCCTAAATTGTATTGCACATGAACTTAGTGTCTTGGGTAATGAAATTATTTTAATTAAATAATTAACTAAAAATATTTACATATATATATATATTAATATTATTTAATTATGTTAATTTATGACCACTTAAATGAGATACAATTTTTAATTTCATCATTCCGCGGGTGTTCGTTTCATTGTACCATGATTAGATCACTTGTTCTTTATTAATTAATGTTTTTGTATAATGGGAATAAAACCCCATAAGTGAAATGAAATGGAATTAAAGTAATTAAATAAATTTAAATGTTCCCATATATTATTTTATTATCAGACATAGGGGTGATTCTTTTATTAAAAGCATAAACTTTATTCAATTAGTCAATGATGGAAATTTTAACATCTATTTTGAACCAGTCCCTTTTTACTAGATGTTATTAACATATATACAACATATAAGGTGAAATAATATATTTTTTTACATATTTAGAAAACATAAAACCTTTAATATTGAATGTAAAACTTCTCTGGAGGTGGTAATGGAAAAAAACTCAATAAAAATGATTGTGGTCAATAAAAAATATATAGACAATTATATTGTTTTTAGAACAATAGAAGAAGAGAAGATGATGAAAGTTATATATAAAATTAGAAATATAAAAATATAATGTATATAGGATTTTGGGGTTTTTAAATGTTTTTAGTTGAGGCAGGTGAAAATAATGTAAAACCATACAATAAATTAAATGAGTTAGTTTGAGAATATTACTTCTAGAATGACATATCCTTCAAAAACCATTTATATCACTTGAAATTGGTCTTTTGGTGTGTATATAAGGACAAGGATATGGGGGATGAAATTATAAATTAAATTGGGAAGTAATTTGGTATGCTCCATGTCTAATATGTATTGAGGAGAAGACGTTGTGAGAGGTGGTATTTATAAGGGGAGGAGATGGTAGTTTTTGAATATTATATTCATTAGCTTATTATTTTGTCTAATACTATCTATATTATTTAATATTATGGCTATATATTGTAAATATTTTATATTATATTGAACTATTTTTTTCGTAAATTATCTATGACTCAACAATTCACGTATTTAGCTTAAAATGTCAAGTACTATATTTTACTGTATTTCATTATTAACTAAACATTCAGCTATTTTAGAAATATATAAAAAATCAGCCTGACCGTTTTATAACATTTAGATCCAAAAAATAAAATCCATTTTCTGAAAATAATTTTTTAAATATGATAAATCTGTTTATTAAATAATATTTTCATTTATTAAAAAAAATATTTTTTAATATTATGATAAATTTTATATCCCTTTGAAAAATTATTAGAGTCTCATAATATTATATTATGATTATTATAAAACATAATTTTAATTTATAATCAATTTTTCACAAAAAATTTATTTAAATTATTATATTTATTTGATAATTTTAATTAAGACATTTATGTTTTACAAAAAATAAAAACACATAATTTAAAAATTCTAAAACATTTATTTACTTGTACAACAGATTAAATATATCACATTTTCATTTTAATGGATACCAAAATATTATTTTGGTTTTCCATTTTTGAGATTACTATTCTAACTATAATATTACTATTTCTAACAACCATATTTCTATTTCGATGGATAAGTTATTATTCCAACAGTCAAATTACTACTCTAACTATCATATTACTATTCTAATAGTTAGATTTGTAATAGTCATATGAGTTACCAACTTCATATAAATACCTCATATTACATTCACTCTTTACACCCTTATAATTTCCCTCATGGTTATTTTAATTTTTATTTTCTTGATTAATATTATACTAAAATTTTTATGCATCATTTCTAATTCTTTTTTCAAAACTAGGGTTTTTTTGGTTGATCCAATGTATCCAAATTATTATTATTTAATTTTATTTATTTTAAAATATTATCCAAACTGTAATATTTTCTATTATTTTATCTATTTCAATTCTCTAAAGTTAATTTTTAAATTAATACAATAGGATGGTGTTGTTTTCATCGTATGGTGAATGTGATTTATACTAAATTAGTGAATATGAAAAAATTATGGGAATTAAATTTCTGTTTGTAAAATTTTGTGTTGTTACATAGGCTCTATAAACAATGCTTCTATACCCACAAGAAGGATATCAATTATCTCAATATTAGAGTCATAAATTTTCAAATATTTATCTGGAATAACACCTAAATCACTGTAATCACATTTCAATCATCATTATATATTATTATAACATGATTACATAAATTTTTCAACTCAACTCATGCTCCAATGGTCTACAAATGTACATCAACCCAACTTATTTCGAAAGATCGAACACCATGAATGAAATCATGAACTACCAACTGGTCTTTTCTAAATTCTTATTCTTCATATAATCATATATTTATCTCACCTCGTCTAATAACATAATGATGGATGGAATCTTTTTATACTACATAATATATGATGCCTATATTATATTCTTCTTCAAATATTTATTAGAACCACCATGTTCTTATTCATTAAGAGTTATTTAGAATACATTCACATGGACTGTATCATTGTTTCACAATTTCTATGGTGACATATTGTTATCATTAATTGATATTACATCATTTTGGATTAAAATTTATTACATTATACACCTATGGATTGTAATAATGTATTAACATTGAAAAAAATGGAAGCATAAACATTGTTCTATAAGTAAGATACATCGTCTCCCAAAATTTTCTACACAAATAGTTACTTTATTAATGGAAAAAAACATTATAAATATCTTTAAAAATAGGGGAATGGAATCTTAAAAAAGGGTGAGATCAGATTCTTACTAATGGTAAACAAGGAATACACATAAACATAATATGAACATTAGAGTATGATAATAGGGTAACAACATTTGAAATCCATAACCTGCATATAAATGTTCGTTATCTTTATTCATTGAATATATATTTATAGTTAATAAGTCCTGAATAATTAAAGAACTAATGAATACGATCCATGAGAGCATAACAATATCATAAGACATGTAGTTTTTTTCGTATATAGATGCATAAAAATTCATTTCCATGTTAGTCAAGGATCACTTCCCAAACCATCATAATAGAAAAAATTCAATTACTGAACTGAGTTCACACCACATTAAATCCATATCTTACTTAATTGGGGAACTCCCCATTCTATTTATATCTTACTAAACCATGATCACTTCTCATTACAATCCTTTATATCTCATGATATATAAATCATTACATAATGCATTGGAGGTAGATATATGTCTCACACATCACATAATTAAAACCATATTTATGTGTGTCACAAGATCATAAAAATTCACCATATCACAACCCATGATATGAAAAGGGTATCATAACCATTTCATCATATCATATCCCATGGAAAAGAGACATGCTTCATAATCATTCCGTCATAGCATAACCAATGAAAATAAGAGTGTTTCAAAAAAATTTATCATGTTATATCCCAAGGAAGAGATATGGTTTTCATAGAAACCATGAAATAAAAATATAAACCATTAATATAATTAATATGAATGATATACTTGGATAATTACCCCAATAAGGAGTAAATAATACCATTATATGTCATTTTGGATAGAAAAGAAGTTTGAAACATTACGTAAAATATATCTCGAGGAAAATATCATTTTTTCTTCAAAATACACTTTTTAAATAAAAAAAACTTTTAAAACATTTTCTTTGAAAATAAACATGAAAACATGTAAATGAATCATCAAATGAATGATTGGTTATGAAATTATAAAAATCTTTTCATGTTGTACACATTAAAACAAATATTCTTTTCACATTTTCTTTAAAATGATAGTTGGCATTATTTTGTTAAATGAAATGAATATTAATTTTTTTTGTAAAAAGTAAAATATTAGTAAAAATTTATTTTAAAAATCAAAATAAAATAATAATTATTTTTTAAAACACTTTTACAAACCATTATTTGGGAAGAAAAAAATATCTGATCGAAGAAAAAAATAACGAAATTTTTTCTCACAAAACTTTTATTAATGTGAAATTGAATCCAATTACCTAAATTGGATTAATGTATGAATAATATTACTAAATATAATTTAAAAACAATTTGAATTATTTTTTAACTTTATTATTAAATTCAGTGAAAATGTTGTTTTTAAATAAAATTCATTATTTTTCATTATTCATCTAAAAATGAAATATTTTACAAATGTCAAACGAAATTACCCTAAGATAATTTTGAAATGATAACTAAAAAAAGTATGATTTTTTAATGAAATAAATTTTTTAAAAGTGTCAAAAATTAATTATATTAATGTTCACTAAAAGAAACAAAAATCATTTTCTCAAAAAATAGTGTATTCTAAACATATAATAACTTTTCATAAAAATAAGAAATGTTTTATAAATATATTTTAGTTATATAAAACCCTTTTAAAAAATATATAAAAAATTATTTATTATGATTAATATTACTATGATTAGTGACTAGGTTTTAATGGTCATGTTTGAATAAAAATATTAATTATATGTCTCGGTTTTGTTAAAACATAGTGTCATGTGTAATGCAAGCTAACCCATTATTGCGTGTAGTGATAGCATAACATGGTGTTGTGTATAACATAAGATTAAAATGTTGTAGAGTTATATAAAATACATAAATAAAATTAATATATTTAAACACACAATTAATAAAAACCCTGGGTGTTACAATTTCAAACATTTATTCTCCCTCTTTTAAATTTATATTATAATTAGATCAATAGTAACATACTCTATATAATTATAATATAGAGTATCCAATTAATTTTTTTACCATAATATACAATACCTATTTCTATTAGTTTTCAGTATTTGGGAGTGATCTATGATTTCAATATAATTTTTCACTCTAAATGAATTTTCCATAGAAAAATAATAGGAAAAGTAATTCCTTTTTATTTCTTATTTCACGTGGTTAGATCCAGTCATCCAGATACTTCCAACAGGCTGAATATCCTGATTTAATCTCTTATTCATTCACATATATCAGACTAGTGCTCTTTTCATAAAAAAATTACTCAACTAAAATCCACCTGTAATCATTCAGAACTATATTATGAAAATAGCATGGTAACCCATCCTGCATCTTGACTCATGTTTATTCAACTTATGGACTAAATTATTTCTCCATGAAAAAATAGTTTCATTAATACAATGATTTGAAAAATCATATCCATCATGTATTTTTCATCATTAAGTTTGAATCAAAATATTCCTTTTGGTATTTAACAATTTTCATCACATCTTGAGTAACTCCAATATTTACTCACAATTTTGATCACCTATATATAAATTAAAATATTCACATTCCAAATTTCATATTTTTACCATAAATTTATTCATATTATCTCTCACTCATAACTCTCAATCCAACAATAAATTACATATTTCACATAATATTAATGGTTTTGGAATTTTTGGATGAATTCAAGTATAAATTGAAATCATTTTCCTTAGAATTATAGAACTATAGAAATTCAATTTTAATACATATATATCTCTCAAAATCTCTCTTTAATTTGATCTTCATTGTTCTTAATTCGATGATCATTATCTCAATGATTCATTATAGTATCACATTTTTGTGGGATTTTTTGATATATTAAGTAAAATATAAGTACAATCCCAATTTATTTATATATGTTGATATTAAATCATTATAAACCATTTGTCATCCTATAGAACTCTGATAATTTACCAATTGTTGAAGACATATGGTGTTCAAAGAAGTCATAAGAAATCAAATTTGTAATCCTTTGGAAGTATTATAAAGAAAAAATTTCCATTTCAAATGACATTAAAATCCATACCGTGTATTTATTTTCAAATTCATATGATGGTACTTTATTAAGTCATATGATATTCCAAATGTTATATGATCCATCGATGATGACATTCACTCTGCTTGATGTCACTTCTTGGATCATGAAGTTGTAAAATGGAAAAATTTCATATGAGGGTTAAAGTGTATATGATCATGACTTTTTTAATTCACCTTCCATAATTAAATAAAATTTGACTCACTCTAAAGGATTATGTGGAAGTAATATTCTATACAGAGTTATATAATCTCTATAAAAGTCTTAAAATATCATTAATATTGTTTGATAAACTTGAACTCTATGATTCACCTAGAGTCATACACTCTTATCCAAATTAATAAGATATAATTCAGGGTCATATGATCTTTATGTAATTTATTATGATGGAACTCATATAAATTCATATGATGTAGAAGTTATACACTCCATCATGAAGTTATATGATTAGGAGAAGTCAAAGTCATAGGATCTTATCAATATTTCATAATTTATTCAAAATTATGCTAGGGATGTTTTAAACAAACAAAAGTATTAAACACTTCAAGTAACATAAAAAATTAGTCAAAAAAACCTTCAATAAAATATGATTATCCATGAACCTCAAGAGTATATGTATGGTCTCTCTAATCCCTCACAACTATATTTTCTTACGTTAAACACATATATTCAATCATCCCATTTAGCTTGATTCACGCTCACTTTTCCAACCTACAGATCACTATACCAAAACACGTCATTAAAAAAATTCACATACTTGTGGACTATATTGAAAAAAAATTAGATTTATATTGAGAAAATATGTTCTATAGTGTACAAGATACACATTATCGATCTTAAATGAGAATATGATTCTTATGGTTTAAATGTGACTATTATAATCTATAAATTAAATTAGAGATAATAAAGAGTATTAACCACATTATTAAATATATAATTGTCATATTCATTTATAATATATTAGTTAAGTATTTTAAATAAGTACTGGATTTTTAGTAATGTCATTTTATTAAAATTTTATCAAAGTAATTTTATTCTTAAAAAATACATTTCATTCAACATTTTTTTGGTTTTGATGAGTGATTATTATAATTTTTTTTTTGATTTTTAAGAAAACATATTTTTTAAAATTAATATCATTTCTGGATTCAATAATTTTAAATTATCTTGGTTTTAATATATAATAATTTTTGAAAATCTTATATTTTAAGTGAATAGTAAAAAATACTGATTTTTATAAAAAAATCATTTTCTTTATATAAAAAATTCCACTTATGATTTTAATGTTATTAAAACTGTATTCAATTATTATTAAGTTATATATAATCTAATTAATTAAGTTTTAATCATCCTTAACTGTTATATTGTTACATGTACATTTTTTGGCATAAAATTGATTTTTTTAAGATTTCTTTGTTGCGTTTTTACGGTTAATTTTAAATTAAACTTTGAAACATAAATATATTAACTTTTGAAAAGAAAAGATTCAATATTATGAATTATTTCGTATAAATTATCAAATTGGATCTTTTTGCTATAAAATATGAATAGTAACCTTAGTAATTTTTATTACTACGGTAATGGGTAAATCAGGTAATTTAGGACAAAAATAAAACGATAAGAACGATTAAATGACCGAAAAAATAAATAAATATTATTTTATGAGTATATATAGACCATAATCATTAATGTATATAACATAGGACCTTTTGTGGCTTCATGGAAGAGATTATGAGCAATATAATCTTTTATTTAATGAATAGTCAAACATGTCACCATCGTGTTTTAAATAAGTGTAAAATTTTAAATATTGTCTTATTAGGAGGATATGTTCAGCAATAAATATTCCTATAAATTATAAAATAATTATATTCATCAGGGTAATTTATTTTTAATTTTTAGTCAATATATAAATTCCTAAATTCCTACACTATTATGATTATGTAATTATTTAATTAATGGAAAAATCAAATACATGATATTAAAAATATTAAAATAAATATAATTTTAGATAACAAATTTAATCCCTGAATTTCTTAGACTAACATGAACATTTATTATATAATAAAATATTTCGTTTAAATTTTATGTTTTGTCTTGATGTTTTTGAAGCAAAAGTAATGAAAAATATCAAAATTGAATGTAATGAAAGTTTATGTGACTAATATTTAATTAAATTATTTCAATAAATAAAAAACATAAATAATAAAAAAATCGGTAATTTATGGTCTAAAATTTCATACCCTATGATGTTATAATTCATTTTTAATCATTTGGATCTAGAATCATCATGGTATGTTTTAATATTTTGTGAAATTTCAAGAGTGCCCCTCCCCTCTCTTATAAAATAGATCCTATACATCAAATTTATATACAATTGAAAACCCATTTAGTTCATCAAATCCTATAAAATAGCATTAGATAATCCATATCATCATTTTATGGGACTTTTTTTAGTAATAATACTATCCTTAGTGGTTTTAATGTGTTAATCAAAAGAGTTTTTCTAAAGAAGTGGTGTTTTTTTATCGAGCACTTATTTTCTGTTTTTTCTTCCAAATACATCAAATCGTTTATCAAATGATAAAATAAAAAATACATTATTCTCAATATAATTATATTTTATTATATTATTTTAATGACCTGTATCCATCTTAACTTCCATAAAATGGTATATGAATTCCACATCAGTGTGTACCAAATACTACCGCCTCACGAACCGATTCCATTAGTTTTCCATCAACATCACTCAATAATGGTTATAATAATGGAATTAAGGATTATATATTATATTCATTACATTTTAATCATTATTAAAATATGATATATCTTTTATGTTCCTACCTTTACATTTACCAAAAAATGATAACGTAGTTCATGTGTGCGTGTGAATTATCACCTCCATGAGGTGATGTGATTTGTTTTTCATCACCAAATCACATGGATGATACATGAAATCATATTTAAATAATATATATATATATGATATTAATTATATTATTATTATTATATATGGTTAAAAACATATATACCATTTTTCCATAACAATCCTTAACAAATGGTAACGTTACTCATGTGCACATACAACCTATCATATCCATGAGTGTAAGATAGGTCATTTTTCAAAAAATTATTTAGTGGGTAGAATTAGAGATATAATTGATATATAAAAATTATAATTATTCCATGAATATTAATCCTGAGATGATGTAATATTGATCACTTTTACTATTGTCAACATGCCAATGTCAATTTGGACATTAATGTCGAATAACATCAAAACGTCTGACGTGAACATAAATGATTAAGTAATTTCTATAATACAATAATATGTGTAAGAATTCCAACCCCAGTTTCCCATATCTAGGGAAATATTTTTTTAAATTGTAATTTAAACAATGTAAAGGCATCATGAATGTCTTAATAGTTTAGTAGCATTGGAAAACATGATGCATAAAATGTTAAACATTTCAACATGAAAGGAAATAAAACATATAAATTACATTGTAAACATCCATAAATATCATATTATCCCTACAATACATTTATAAAATACTTCCTCACATCCTAGGGAGAAATAATACATATGAAATGGGTGATCTATGATTCTTATTAAGGGTATGTAAAATAGTGGAAGCATAAATAATAAGGCATGCTGAATAAATAAAAGTAAACATTCCATTAGAAAATAATATTGAGCATAATATGGTAGGAATACAAACTTAATAAATAATTCCATAATAAAATATAACCATGGTTATTCTACTAGTACAATAATCACATGTATTATATCATACTTGTTTAACAATGGGTGAATTTATAATTTGGGATGTCATAACCATACTGTCAAGCCCTCGTGCCAATACCATACATAAAGAGGTCAAAACCCAAACTAGTTTTTCTCATGAGACCTACCAATGCACTGAGGGTACATAGTGGGACCGACATGACACTTAATAATTCCAATTATTTCCTCAAATAATAGGTATGAATCATAATCAACATATAAATTCACATTTAAACTAACATATGAAATATAAATAACTTTCCCAATCATTAAACATATACACTATCCATTTAGTGTAATATGGTGAATGCTATAAAGATAGAACATCCAAAGTCAAACTAATCATAAAACATTAAATAATATATGTTATATGATATATTAAATTATTAATCCCAAATAAATATAATAATCAATAAGAGTGTTGATATATATGAAAACACTCTTATAAAAATATCGAGTAATTCTTGAGAGAAATACACTTTTACTTTTCAAAGAAGATTTATTTTTGAAAATATTTGTATAAAACTGAATTTTAACTAATAAAATTTATTCATAATAAAATGAATGATTTTAAAAATATAATTTTGTATAAATACCTATTATAGTGTACACTTGAAAATAGGTAAGCACTTGAGAAGTTACCTTGAATCAGACTTGCTTATCAGAAAGAATTTGAGAAATATTGTTTTAAAACATATAACTCTCCATAAAAGAAAGAAGTTATTTATTATATAAATATATAACATTAAATAATAATTTATTATGAGAAAATAATAGTACATAATAATTTCATAGGGGAAAAAAGATAAAATTATTAACCTGAATGAAAATAGAGGTTCGGGTAGAAATCCTTACCTTATGTACGAATAAGTTCATTCCTTGACCTTAATGTAATGGATAATAAAATTAAATATATTACAGAGTTATTTCATAACATTTTATATATTTATTTTATTTATTTTAATTTTATTAACTTCATTTATGGTATTTATAGGACGTTATAAGATACAAATTTATCGCTCTGGAGAGTTCGTTGGGATAGTTTTCACGATCAGTTTAGTTAGATATGAGTATAGAAGTCCATATGGAATGGATATAATTCTCCAGAATTGAATTTATATGATAGAAATGAACATATATAATATTAAATGGTTATACGAAATATTTGGATATATGGTATGAAAATGAGTTATTAGATAATACATTAGTGATAATTGTTTAGATTATCACAGTGGTATTTTGATAATCTCAAACTTGTTTTGTCATATGAATTAGTATTATCTATATATACTACTTTCTGAACATTACATAAGAAATACTTCATATTTTATAATCTTGTTCAACAACTTTTTTTTTCAAAACCAGCCTTAAATGTGAAATTGAAGAATAAAGTCCCATCGTCCATGAAGGTTGTACATTTCCACATCCTGGATGATGGTTTCCTTTATATAATAATAGATAGAGAGAGGGGTACTAGTTTGGGGAAGGATATTTCATTAACATGATGAAATTACAATATATATATATATATGATACTGGAGTTATCATGATCGATTGGATCTATTTGGGGAGAAGAATACATGAAGATAATATAAAATGAAATTTCAATTAAAAGATAAAGGAAGAGGGTTTATCTCTTGAATTATCTTCCTTGATAACCTCCTTAGGGAATGGGGATTTTGTATTTCATAAATACCCTAAAAATATGAACATGGGTAGGGACTTGGGAAGAGTATTTGGTAAGAACCATTAGAAAAATGAAGGCTTATATGAGTGAGTAGAAGAGGGGTGAGGGGTTGTTTTTATAGTGGAGGAGAGGAGTGATTTTTGAATATTTAATTAATTTGATTATTAATTTTTCTCAAGACTATGAATTTTTTGAGTATTGTCATAAAATATATTAAAATAATTAATTAATGTTTGATTTTATCGACTGACATCATCCATAAATCACCTATAAATATATAAACCATGTATTTAATTGTTATTGTAAGTTATTGAATTTTATTATTCACAAAAAAATCTTCTATTTTTTGAAAATATCAAAAAATCAGAATAACCATTTTTCAATGCGTATAATTAAAAAATAGAATCCATTTTATAAGAAAATTCAAAATTTGTGAAATTTTCTTTTAAATAAAATCATTATTTAGTTGAGAAATACAAATTTTAAATATAAAATTGATTTTATAACACTCTAAAAATTAATTAAGGTCCAATTAAATTATTAATAAATAATAATAAAACAACATATTGATTTATAAAACCTTTTTATGACATCAATTTTCTTTTATGAAATTAAATTTACAAAAAATTATTAAATATTTATGACACAAAAAATACCAACAATTAATTAATAATTTGTAAAAAAAATTCATTTACATATAATATGATGTAATTTTTTTATAATTTATCTTATGGGATGGATAAATTTTATTTATAATTTCTTGGGCGAGTTTACTAATCATTAGGCCAATTAACTATTCATAAGCGTCATATTAGTATTTGTATGTGCAAGTAACTATTTAATCAATATATGTTTCTTAGTATCTAGAAATACATTTTATTTCATTAATTATTTATTTAAAAATATTTTAGTGTTTTATATATGTGGTTTTATATGACTCATACTATAAAATAAACATATAAAGGGGAGTTTCATTAATTGAGTTCTAGGTTGTTACATTCTCCCATCCTACAGAAAATTTCATTGTCAAAATGTCTAGATTATCACCACATAAAATGATTTTGGTAGTTCTTCATCATAAGTTCCTCAGGATCCCACATCATCTCTTCAATTTTATGATTATTCTAACATACCTTTACCAGCTAAGTCGTCAAAATCTTTATCACCTATTCTTTAGTGATCCGAATCCAGATGGGCTATTCATAGTATGATAAGTTAGGCTCCAATTCTATACCTTCAGATGTGAGTTCATGTGTTGCTTTTAGAATGTGCATCCTTAACAAAGAGACATGGAACACATATCGTACCTTAGAATGGCTAGGCGGCATTTCCAAATGATAATCCATAGCTTCAATTCTCTTAATAATTTCAAAAGGGCCAATGTACATGGGGTTCAGTTTCCCTTTCTTCTCAAATCCTATAACACTAATCCACATAGATACTTTCAAGAAAATATGATCTCTTACATAAAATTCCAAATAATTCCTATCATTATCAGAATATCTATTTTTCCTTTTTTGAGATTATTTTATAGGGGTTTTAATAGTTTTTTCATGTCTTTTATTTCCCTCACAATCTATGGGCCAACAAGCTTCCTTTCGCCAACATCATCCAAACATGTTGGTGTACGACATCTCCTTCCATAAAATTATTTGTTTGTTCTATTTGAAATAATTAATAGAAACTATTATTGTATTAAACTATACTAATGGAAAATACTAATTCCACATTTCTTGAAAATAAAGTGATAAAGATCTCAACATGTCTTCAAAACTTTGGATCGTTCTTTCTGGCTTCCTGTCAGTTTGAGGTTGATAAGCATTACTCTAATGAAGCTCGATATCTAAATATTTCTAAATATGTTTCCAGAATTTTGATGTAAATCATGGTTCATGACCAAATAAAATTGAGATAGGTTCTTCATGAATTATTACAACTTCATTAGTATAAGGTTTTTCAAGGTGCCATATTGGAAAATCCTCCCATATAGTAATGAAATGTGAAGATTTCGTAATTTGATCAACAATTACCCATATTAAATCATTATTTCTTGATGTATTGGGAAATAAAGTGACAAAATCCATGGTTATGTCATCACACATCTATATAGGAATATCTATAGGTTTCATGAATCTTATTGGATGTTGTATTTTAGCCTTCAATGGTTTACTGACTAAAGATATTGAAAAATAATTTGTAATTTCACTCTACATATTATCCCCCTAGAAATGTTCCTTCAAATATCTATACATATCAGTGCTACTATGGTGTATAGATTAATTTGAACTATTGGAATCCTCCAAAAACTCCTTTTTTAGCTTGGGTATAGTGGATTAGATATCCATATTCCAAATTTCAAAATTCCATCCTCAACCACGAATTCTAGAAAACTCCCATCATTAAAAAAATTGATTTACTTTTGAATATTATAATCATCAGACTGAGAACTTTTAAATATTTCTAATAAATATGGTTGGGAATCGAATTGAAAAATTAATGATGTTTCAACTTCATTGATTATTCTTGTTTCTATCATTACTAGATCCATGAATACCTGATCCCTTTCAATCCTCATTTTGTTCAGAACTCCATGATCCTTCCAACTCAATGCATCAACTACCTTATTTTCCTTTCCTAGGTGGTAATGCATTGAACAATCACAATCCTTAAGCAACTCATGTCATCACCATTTCCTCATGTTGAGTTATTTCTATTAGAATATATTTTACAAACTCTTGTGATCCATTTATATCTCACATATTTTACAACAGTGACAATTTATCCATATATTTAGATGAAATATTATAACTACTAACTCAAGATCATGATTTGATATAAGTCCACATCCTTAAAACATTACATAATAATGAATTTAGTTAATAATTCACATTGAGGATCATTTTAGGTTAAGAGTGTTAGATAATTACTATATAAATGATACATTACATCTCAAAAATAACAAAGTAAACTCTTCTAATCTATCCAAATTTTTCACAATTATAAAGCTTCTTAAATAAAACAAGAGTTCTTTTCTTGATATAAATATTCTTCAATTCATCCTTTCTATTACCCTTCTTTATACCTCGTGAAAATTATTTCAATAAATTTGGATGAGCATAAATATCTCAGTAAGTGTTATAAAACAAATAAATAAATCATTAGTCTATCAATTCGTACAAATAAATGAAATCATACTTTTTAATCTTTAACATACCACACAAGACCATATGATTTCTGGATAACACATGGAAATCATAAATCATAAAGTTAAATTGTGGCATCCATATCATACTTACATTATATCTTTCACAGCTATATAGGGAGTTACGTTTGGAATACCCATCACATTATATTCCCTAAATATCTTAGGAGAAACAATAACGTGTACCTATGTCACGTTACCAAATGCATTGCAGACCTATCTCGGGCTCAACCACCCTAGGTTTATCACGAAACCACCCGTATTCATAAACAATGCCCAAGAACCATAACATAATAATAAAACATGAAACAAGTATAAAGTAATGATAACATTTTCACATTTAAATCACAATATATCATTTCAATATATTTACATAATCAATGCTTTATCAAACCATTTTCAAAACCATTTAAAACATTTAATAAAGATATTTTTGAATCAAAGTTTCCCATACCACATTGATTATTTTAATGGAATTAAATTTTTTAAAAATTAATGTCCATATAAATAAATCCTTAAAACCATATTTAAAACATGGAAATTAATGATAAATATTTATAATAATAAATCTTTAATACTTTTAAAATGATGTTTTAGTTAAAAATATCATAACATTTGGGAAACACTTGACTAAACATAATTAAATAATAACATAAAAAACATATAATATCATGAGAATAAGGATATTCATGATATAATATTTCAAGTGGAAGTATATACACCAAATAAAAGTGAATTAGTGTATAATCACAAATAAGTCTCAATGGAATGTAAATTGAGACGAAATCCCTTACAAAGATCGTACCATTAGATTCGGGATAAATGAATGACATAATTAGGTGTGAAAAATAAAAATAAACCCAATATAAGTGGATATTAATTGTAAAACAATCTGAGGCCATTCACACAGATTTATATCCTGACATAATCATGAATTATATGTTTAACCCAAAGAATTTAAATTGGGTTAAAAAGTTCCCTTACATAAATTTGGCAGCCGAACAATGTCACTTTAAAATTTTGAAAATTAGTTGATGAGAGAAAAATGGTCACTCATCAAATGGAAATAGAATTTAATGAAAAAAGTATATATATGAAAATCTCCTAAGATAATAAAATGGAAATTTAAAATACATAACATAATAGAAGTCTTTAACTAAAAGAGTAATGTGAAAGGTTCCCTTACCGATTTGGTAACTTTCGAAGCATACACCCCCTGAAAGAAGGATTATAAAATGAATATTTAAATACCCATAAATTAAATTATATTACACAAATAATAAAATCATCGGTATTACATACACCACACAATATGAAATAGTGGCCAATATAGCATGAATCTCACGGGAATAAAAAGTGAGATGAAAACCCCTTACCTCATGTTTGATCTGTCTTTTATGTTCCTTTTTCTTCCAAAATAATAAACTTAAGTTAATTTATACTTTCAAAAGAACCATTTTCAGGTTTCCTATTCCCTTAACATCATTTTTTACCTTTTTATAACAATTATTTAATTATTTGAGTTCATATAGGACATTTTGTCGATGTTCAGAACTTGAGTCAAAAATGAACATGTTATAATTAAAAATTAGCCATGTGGTCAAAATTCCATTATCTCCAGCCTGATATTAATTATTTAGATATCATATAATATATATATATATAGTATATATATATTTATAATATTCCATATCATTTGGATATATGAAAATTAAATGCACCGCTCATGGAGACGGTAAGCCGTACATACGCATGAACGCTACTTTAATTTCATTTTTTTCATTTATAAAGGAAAGAAAAACAAATGATACATAGCTATATTATTATTCTAGTATAATATAATATTTTATATATGTTACATAATTTCATTGAAACCATCATTTATATGTTCCATGTATGGTATGAAGGAGTCATATCACTTTGAGGGGGAGGTAGTCCACACTTTCTCAAATGAAATTATCATATTTACCCATTATGGAAACCATAAAGGTATGATATAAATGAAAAATAAATAATCATAGAGACAATATATATATATATATAATATATCACATATAAATATAGTGACATCATAATAAACCCCATTAGAGGCAGTAGTTCATAATTGAACGATCATCGTTTCGAGAGGCAGTAGTTCACCGTCCACAGAAATAGTTTTTTCATATTCATTAGATGAAGGTGTGTAGAATTTTAATTTAAATCATTCTCATAAAAAAATATTATATTTTTTATACTGTTTTTTTATGTAAACAAAGAATAAGAAGAGCATAATGATTGGAGAAGGAAAATAAAAGAAATGAACTTGAGTGAAGACATTACCTTTAAATTGAGTAACTCCATTTGTTTTAAACTAAAATGCATTATGGAATTTCTTTATGCCTATAGTAAGGATACTCGGATTAATATAGGGATTATGGGAGCTTATTTGGGTAGAGTATGGATAAGGCAAGAGGCTTTAGAGGTGTGAGAAATGGGTTTTAGGTGATAGCCTTTTATTAGGGGAGGAGGGGATCTTTAGGAATGTTTGAAAATATTATTTTATTATAAACTGAATTTCGATTCGAAAATTTCCGCAACTCATTTAATTCAAAGATAAAGCGATTATTGTTTGAAACCTTCTAATGAAAAAAGTTTTAGACATGTTTAGGGCATATAAATTAACCTTATCTTTTAGATTTAACCATTAGTTAACCAATTTAACTTTTTCCATGTCCTCTTGTATATTCAAACTATATGGTCAATATATTCAGAATAAAAAGTAGAGAGACCTAAAAATGGATAATTAATGGTATTAGTAACATCATATATGTTATTTTGATGAATATTATATTTTTAGTATTATTTTATCATTTAATAAAACATTATTATTTTTAAAAACTTATTTATGTCAATTTATAAACAATTCATATAAAGAATTTTAAAAAACCTATAACAACTTGAATATTTCAAAAAAACTACATTAATTCAAATATAACAAGTTATAAAAATCTATAAAATTGAGGGATAGCATAAAAAGTTTCAAAATAATTTTTTATATATATATAATCTCGTTTATTTAAAACATTCATTAATGAGGTAATCATTTATCATAATTTTGTCATAAATAAATTTATTTATTTGATGTCTAAAAAATATAAATAAAATATAATGATGTAGGAAATATTTTAATATTTCTATTGACTATTTATAATCGAAAATATCACTTATATAACCCAATATAAAAAAAATATTTACTAAGAGATATACGTTTATGTTACATTTTCCTTAGCTTTAAATTAACTTTTATAAAGTGTCTTTTTCACTTACAAGTGGCTAAATGGGGTCCCCAAATCAACCCAAGGATGTTTATGTTTTGACATGTATAAGTAAATAGGATTTGGAAATGTTTTAGGATAATTTAATATTATTATAATATTATTGTTTACCCTTATTTAGCAGATTTACCCCTGAACTATGGTAAATAAAATATTTACTAATGTTACTATTTATAATGTCTAAAAATAAAAGATAGCTATTTACAAAATTTGGACCTCCTGATTAAAAATATGGAATCCATTTTTAAAAATTCAAAACACATAATTTACAAAAATTAATATAAAATTAAATCCCGTTGTGAAAACCAAAAAACATGTTTTTAATAAATAATATATATCAAAGTATTTACATTTGGTATACCCAAATTCAAAGTGAAATTACTTATAATTACCCAAATTGGATTAAATGGTTAAAATATAAACTAATTAAACTTTAAAACCAATTAAAAAGATAATCCATCCTTATAAATAAATTATATTAAAAGGCAGTTTTGAATTAAAATGCAGTATTTTTCACTATTCATTTAAAAATGAAATTTATCAGAAAAATACAAAATATTTACCCAAAGTAAATTTTTCTATACCTATTTTAAATTAGATGCTTATTTTATGAAATTATACATATAAAAGTGACAAAAAAGTTATTTAAAAGTGGTTCCCCATCAAAAGGTAGTAAAATTACATTTTAAAATTTTTATGGTATTTATGCTTAAAATTGGATTCATTCTCATTTTAAGCCTTTAAATTTGATTGGATAAATGTAATAACATTTAACAAACATGTTTAATCATAATATGGTTAGTTCTGTTCATTCCCTCCAATAAAATGGATAGGCATTAACTACCATTTACTATAGTGTTATTGTATTTTTTTAAGTATGACTATGCTCTGTGTGCAACAGAAGACTTTGGAGAAACCAATTGTTGCGTGTCAGGTATTCCGTTGAACATATAATCCTATTTAAATTAAAATTAATATTTAATTCAAAAATATTAATAAATATTAAAATGTCATATTCTTTTTTTACCTAGATGATTCATCATTTCCCCCTTTTGTAAATTGTGTCCTCGCAATTATAAAAATGGGCTCAAAAAATTCATTGAAAGTTACACATCAGAAAAAGTGTCAATAAAAATATCACTTTAAAATAAATAAAGGTAAGTAAAAAGTTCATGTAATGACCCAGAAATTTCAATGAAAATTATTTCTTAATTTCTTTGGAATTTTACGAGTCTGCAGTTTTTGACAGTGCTTGATTCTGATGCCCGGTGTGCCCAGAATCAATTTATGATGTTTTCTTTGGGTACGTTCAGTAAACGTACGTTCAGGTTTTTCTATATTTTGAACCGCTGCTCGGAATTGAAATTTTAGGACACCAATTAACTCGTAGCGTCGGTATTCACATAAGGGGACCATTACCGCATCTGCGTTTTATACAGGATGGAAGTTATAATTTGGGGATTAGTAAAAAAATTAAATAAAATTTTTGTGTTACAGAATTTTATTTTTAAGTGGTTAACTTCTCCAAAGATGAATTGGAGGTGGGTCCCACACCCCACATAACCTCCCTTGTGAGGATATAACTCAGGGTGGGACCCACATGATATTAGACTCTTCAACTCCCCTTGAAACACCCCTCCCCTTAAATCCTCTTTAACTTTTGAACATCCCTCTTGATGTTCCAACTCTCCCTTTAATTAATGGTGGAGCCTCTCCACCTCCCTCTCATTAATTGTGCCCACACAATTAATTAAAGTTTCCTTTAATTAATTTGTGGGGTCAACAATTCATCTGATTTTTTTTGAATTGGATGACAATGTTATTATATTGGGGAGCCTTATTATTATATTTTCTTGGAAAATATTCTATGGTGGAACTTATTGAGAATTAGAGGAGAGCTTCCTCCTTCCAAAAAAGAACCACCGAAGAATGACAAAGTTGTCTTTGATCTTCGTCCAACCCATAAGAGGAGGAGCCGCCTGTGAGGAACGTCGACTATGCTTCCTCCTCGGATGCACCCTGACGTCAACGGAATCGACGTCTGTCTTCTGCGACGCCCGACTTCTGCGACGCAGTCTTCTGCGGCTCGTCGACTTCCAACATACCTTGAATCGATGTAGGGGTTATGATAAATTTTAATTGAATAAAATTGTACCTTGTTATTCTTTGCAAACCACGAATTGTCTTCGGCCTTTTTTTTCTTCTAACGCGGAGGCCGTGGGACGAACGAACACGGCTCAACGACCCTCCATTGGTTCTTGAATATTTTTGGCGGTGGCAACCAGAGACAGTGGCAACCGAAGGCAGCGGTGAATAGAGGCGGTGGCTGCTCACCGGCCATGTAGAGGAAAACCTAAGCCCACATCTGCGGGCCGCTCGGGCTAAAGAACCATCCAGCTACTACTGGCCGGGCGAGTGAACCGCGGCACCCGAAGGTGCCACGCAGAGGAGGAGCATCCCACATTCATGGGCTGCTTGTCGAGACGAACTAGTCGGCCGTAGCCAGCTGGGAAGGAGACCGCATCGCCGCTTTGCACCACATTGTGGAGGAACCGCGACCGGCGCTGGGTGGGATGCTTCCGCGGACGAACGGGCCGGCCTCCTGTAGGCCTGGCTGAAGGAACCGCGGCGACCCCTAGCGTCGCACAGTAGAAGAACCACGGACCGCAACCACGGGCTGCTCGAGCCGGACAGAACTGGCCGGCTTTGACCGGCCGGGCAGGGAGAGGCGGCGCCACTCGATTACGTTGGGCGAACCAGACCGGACACCTTCTCGGGCCAGGTCTGCGGGTGGGCCGCACCCCACCAGGCCGGGAAAACACCTCTATTCGAGTCAAACCCGTCGGGTCGGGTCTCTATGTGGGACACACTCCACCGGGCTGGGCCGACCCCCAGCCGGGTCGGACCCACCAAACCAGGTCGGGCCGACTCGCCAGCCTACTGGGCATGACAGGCTGGGCCCGTTTTGCTTAAACACGGATATCTCCTAGACCACATGTTCGATCGACGCGCTGTCGGCGGAACTGGGATACTTTTGATGAGCGGGTACTTTTGAGATACTCGAAGTAAGTTTTGGAAAAATTTGGAAAATGGTCAGGTTTCAGATTGGGCGTGAATCCAACAGGGCCCTTTGAATGGAAACACCAATAACTCTTGAACTGGGTGTCTTATTGACGCACCGTCTGTCACGTTGAGTTTCCTTTTGTTGATACGGTTATTTTTGAATAATTAACTTGGGTTTTGGACACAGTTGGGGTATGTCCAGGTTGGTTTTAGCCTAAAAACTACCGGGCCCCTAGAACAGTAATGCCAATAACTCTCATATCGGGAGTCTGATTTACGCGACGTCTGTCGTGTTCGGTTTATTTTGATGAGACAGAACTTCGGGATACATTTACTTAGGAATTCATGATAGTTTATGTATCAAAACCTTTTCTCGAGGAGCAGAACCACCCAGAATTGAGCGTGCTGTGTGCGAGAACCCTAGAAATGGATGCGACTGCATCAACTCTTGTACTGGGATCCTACGTGGGTTCGGCAGCGACGACTACTGTACTGGGATCCTACATGGGTTACGTAGCGACAACTACTATACTTGGATCCTACGTGGTTTCGGCAGTGATGGCTACTGTACTTGGATCCTACGTGGGTTTGGCAGTGACGACTATTGTACTTGGATCCTACATGGGATCGATAGTGACGACTACTATACTTGGATCCTATGTGGGATCGATATCTTAGATGAATCAATTATTAAAACTGATCATCTATATCGCTGTATGAAGGATGTATACCTCTGTGAGTTGAGTCCTGATTTTCAATCATTATTATCGATGTGATTGAGCTTACATCCTGTGTGGACTGGGTTGTGATTGGGCTCAAGAGTTTGAGACGGGCTGTGATTGGTAACTTAGGGATATGTATGGTCATATACCTAAGTAGGTTTGGTTGATACTTCTTGATTGTATCTTTTTACTGTGGTTTATCATTTGTGTATTTTGTGAGACATTGAGGGTCTCGGGGTCCATACTGAGTATCGTTATACTCACCCCTGCACGGGCTATGCCCTCACCTCATTGTGTTGGATACAGATGACAGACAACGATGACTGAGGCAGATTGTATGAGGACTGCATGGTACCCAGAGGTAGACCACATGACGAGTCGGTACTCAGAGGAGATGGATGGACATGGAGCACTGAGGAGGCTATCTGTACCTACCCTTTGGGTAGGATCTGTGGTGGATGATCTAGGAGCTACAAGGCACCTTCCAGTTATTTGTCTTTTTAGTTGTACTTGTTTTTACTTTCCTTGTACTTTACTATTGGTCTTGTATTTCTCGCCCCTGTACCTTCCAACACATCTTCTGTATTCAGTTTTTACTTAGAGTTTGCTTCCTCTTGTTCTCTGGTTGTGTATGTTTGCAGTTATAAAGGCAACGCCTTCCCAGTTTAGGGATTTTACGCCTTTGGTGCTAGTCGCCAGCCCCTGGCCTGTGGAAGTCAGGCTTGGGGTAGTTACGACACGGGCCCCGGGGGACGGGTCGTGAAAAATTGGTATCAGAGGAGTCAGTTCTAATGAAGAACATAGACTCTAATTCATTTATGTGAAGTAATAGTGTTAAGAGTATTGAGTGTGTTTTTCAGTTCAGGGAGTTCAGTGTTGGTTCGGCGGCCGACATATTCATACACCAAGACCCTGACTTCTGATGTATGACTCAGTGCACGAAAACACTAATTGCATGTGTGTTTCCTTTGAAAATTATTCTTTGTGATTACTCTGTGTCAGTTCACAAGGTATATTGTTTGATCGTGGGGCACCTGTTTCTTTCCAGGATGGCCCCACAAAGGTATCCAGCTAGGGTTTTGAGGTTTGTACGAGATGGTAGTATACCAAGTGATGATGCCTCGGTGCAGCGCCCCATCACAGCAGAGGTACCAGCGGTACCACTACCCGATAGGCCACCGTTGCTACCATCCGCAGCAGCAGAGGGTGAGCGTCGCTTGAGCATGTCACACGGGTTCCTGCGGTAGAGGCCTCCGACGTTTCGAGGCTCTACCACCACCACCACCAGGAAGTCCACCCCGACCGCAGGGAACAGGTGGATAGGGTAGAGCATAGATTTATGAAGCTGAAGCATAAGGCCATGGAGCTCTAGAAGCAGGTGTACCAGAGTGGGACTACTTCCAAGAATAGAGGCCTTTGTTCATGTTTCTACTAGCTATATTGATGACGTTGTATGTGTTTTCTTTGTGTCTTTGTACATTGAGCTATAATAATTAAAGACACTTGCCCTTTTGACATTTTATTTCCAGCCTTTTGTGTGGTTAATAGTAAGAGGTCCAGGTTAAAACCGTTGAATTGACACTCACATTCGAGATTCCTACTGGAGGAGACCCAATGACCACACAATGATGCCAACAGTGTGACTCAAACCTTGGAGGTGAGTGTAATGGTTGGATCTATTGATAGTAGTGTCAATGCCTTACGACGTCATCCATGGCATGAATTAGAACCGTTCATATCAAGAATGTATGTATTAGGAAAGGGACGTGGTTCATCCAGGGGATGAGACCAGATTTCTCTTTTCGTCAAAGGATAAATATTTTCAGCTTTTTCAGAACGTTGATGAAGAAGGGACAACCCTTTGTGTGGTCGGAGAGATGCCAGTAGAGCTTTCAGGAGATGAGGCAGAGGATGACTAGTGCCCCCATTATGAGGCTTCCAGAAGAAGGCGTTGGGTATGTAGTTTACTGCAACACATCAGGGACCGGACTCGGGTGTTTCCTGATACATTAATGAGCAGTGATTGTGTATGGTTCATGGTAGTTGTGATAGAACGAGTAGAACTATGCTACCCATGAACTAGATTTAGTAGCATTGGTCTTCGCCTTGATGATTTGGTGGCATTATCTGATGGGTGAGCGTTTTATGGTCTATTTTGACCACTAGAGTCTCAGGTAAATCTTCTCGTAGAATGAATTGAACCAGAGATAGTGTTGATGGATCGAGTTCCTCCAGGACTATGAATTCGAGATAGTTTCTACTCATGGGAAGGAGAACGTTTTAGCTGATTCTATAAGCAGTAGATCAGGAATTCAGTTGCTGGGAGAGGCGACAGAGCAGCGAGTCGCGTTGTAGATATCCTTTTTGGATAGAGGTAGAGAATCCTTTCTTCAGTCTCTCGCAGTCACTCCTCCACTTCATCAGTGAGTAAGAGAGGCACAACCTGGAGACATTGACTGTGAGATGTTACATACTCAGATATCCACAGGGTAGGCACCTGATGGATTTTCTGAATGAGGGGAGCACGACATCCTCTTCAGGGGGCATACCATGGTATCAGTTTCACTACAGGAGGAAGTGATGACGGAGTTTCACACATCCTCACTAGTGGTACATCTAGGATTGGCGAAGATGTATCATGTCCTCAGACGACAGCGCTGGTGGCTGGGATGAAGAAGGCAGTATCAGAGTTTGTATCAGGGTGCCTCACTTGTCAGCAGGTGAAGGTGTGGCAGCAGGTACCAGTAGGCTTGGAACAACACTTAGAGGTCCCAGAGTGGATGTGGGATGGGTTATCCATGGATTTCATGACGGTAATTCCACCAACATCCAAAGGACACGGCTCTATCTGGGTGATCGTCGACCAACTCACCATGTTGGCCCACACCCTACAAATCAGAGAGAAGGTCTCCATAGAGAGCTTGAGACGCCTTTACGTTCAGGATATCATACGGGTTCAAGTTGTGACATCGACTATCATCCCCGATCGAGATGCTTGTTTCACTTCCTGGATTTGGAAGGGGTTACATGAGGCTTCTGGGACGAAGCTTTGCTTGAGCACGACCTTCTATCCTCATACGAATGGCCAGACCTAGCGGACCATCCAGAAACTCGATGGCATGCTTCGTGCATGTATCCTCGACTTTGGTCACAGTTGGGAGGATCACTTACCCTTAGTGGAGTTTGCGTACAAAAAAAGCTACTACTCCGCCATCGGGATGGCCCCTTACAAGGCATTGTATGGTCGACCTTGCAGATCGCCTCTGTGATGGACTGACCCAGGGGAGTCATCACTAATAGGACCAGATATGTTATAGGCTACGACAGAGAAGGTGCAGATTAGCCAGGAGAGGATAAAGACTACACAGAGCAGACATAAGTCCTATGCTGTTAGGAGACGGAGACCACTGGAGTTTGAGGATGGCGACCACGTCTTCCTACGGGTCTCACCTTGAAGAGGTCTACGAAGACTTGGCCGAGGCGAAAACATAGCTCCATGTTTTGTCGGGCCGTTCCAGGTCCTCAGTAGAGTAGGCAAGGTGGCATACCGCTCGACCCTTCCACCTCAATTGCACCCTGTGCACGACGTCTTCTACGCATCTCTGCTTAGGTTATATGTACACGACCCATCCCACATCATCGACCACAGGAAGCAGGACATCGATGATGAGGTGACTTTCACCGAGGTCTTGATGTAGATCGAGGGTCGACAAGAGTGTGTCCTATGTGGATGGATGATTCCTCTAGTGCGCATTCGCTGGCAGCACGAGGACCTCTATAAGAGAACATGGGAGTGGGAGGCTCAGATGTGTGCTTAGTACACTCATTTGTTTCCCTAGTGTGTGTTGATGCTTTACGGGGACGTAAAGCTCTGAGGTGGGGGTAATGTAAAGACCCTGAAATTTAAAGGAATTTTTTTTCTTAATTTCGTTGGAATTTTACGAGTCCAATGTTTGTGATAACACCTGATTCCGAGGCCCAGTGTCCCTAGAATCAAATTATGACGTTTTGTTCGGATGCATTCAGTAAACGTACATGCATGTTTTTCTATATTTTGAACTAGTGCTCAGAATTGAAATTTGAGGACACCGATGAACTTTCAGCGCCGGTATTGGCTTAATGTTACCTTTATCGCAGTTTCCTTTTATACAGGATGGAATTTATAATTTGGGGATTCATAAAAAAATTAAATAAAATTGTTGTGTTGCACAATTTTATTTTTAAGAGGTGGTTAACTTCTCCAAAGAGGAGTTGGAGGTGGGGCCCACACCCCACATAACCTCCCTTGGGAGGATATAACTAAGGGTGGGGCCCATACAAGATTAGACTCTTAAACTCCCCTTGAAACCCCCCATAATCGTCTTTAACTTTTGAACTTCCCTCTTGATGTTCCAACTCTCCCTTTAATAAATAGTGGAGCCTCTCCACCTCCCTCTCATTAATTGTGCCAACACAATTAATTAAAGTTTTAATTAATTAAATTGTGGTGTCAAAAATTCTTTTGAATTGTTTTGAATAGGATGGAAATTTTATTATATTGGGGACCCTTATTATTATATTTTCTTGGAAAATATTCTATAGTGGATCTTTTGGCGAATTAGAGGAGAGATTCCTCATTCCAACGAAGAACCGTCGAAGAACGACGAAGCCGTCTTCAATCGTCATCCAAGACAAAAGAGGAGGAGCCACCCCCGAGGAACATTGACTATGCTTCCTCCATGGATGCACCATGACGTCAATGGAATCGATGTCCATCTTCTGCGATGCCCAACATCCACGACGCCGTCTTCCGTAGATCGTCGACGTGCAACATACCTGGAATCGAGGTAGGGGGTTATGATCAATTTTGATTTAATAAAATTGTACCTCGTTTATCTTTGGAAACCATGGATTGTCTTTGGCCTTTTGGTTTCACATAACGTGGTGGGTGCTGGCCGAATGAACATGGCATGATGACCCTCCGTTGGTTCTTGAATATTTTTTGCGGCGACAACCGGAGGCGGTGGTGACTGGAAGAGGAAAACTGCAGCCCGCATCGACGAGCCACTCGGGCTGAAGAACTAGATGGATACTTCCTGTAGGGCTGGTGAACTGCAACACCGGACTATGCTGCGTGGAGAACGTGCGGCCCGCATTCATGGGCCGCTTGCCAAGCCGAACTGGCCGGTCCTAGTCGGCTGGGTAGGAGACCGCAACACCGTGTTGCGGAGGAACCGCGGCCCGCACTGGGAGGGCCGCTTCGTCGGGTGAACCGGCCGGCCACCTGCCGGCCGGGCTAAAGGAACCATGGATCCCTTGGCGCCACTCTGTGGAAGAACTACAGCCCGCTCGAGCCAGACAGAACCGGCTGGCTTCGGCCGGCCGGGCAGGGAGAGGCAGCACCGCTCGGCACTACCGGGAGAACCAGATTGGCCTGCTTCTCAGGCCGGGTCCATGGGTGGGCCGTGCCCTACCAGGTCGGGCTGACCCCTAGCCGGGTCAGACCCACCAAACTTTGTGGGGCTGACCTGCCAGCCCACCGGGCTTAACAGGCCGGGCCCGTTTCGTTTAAACGCTAATATCTTCTAGACCTCGCGTCCGATCAACGCGCCATCTATGGAACTAGGATACTCACGACGAGGCGGTCCTTTTTTGATAATCTAAGTGAGTTTTGGAAAACTTCGGAAAATGGCCTGTTTTCGGATTGAGCATGAATCCTACCAGGCCCCTGGAACGAAAACACCAATAACTCTTGAATCGAGCGCTCGATTGATGTGATGTCTATCACGTTGACTTCCTTTTGTCGAGATTGTTCTTTTTGAATAATCCACTTGAGGTTTGAACTTATTTGGGGTACGGATGGGTTGGTTTTAGCCTAAAAACCAACCAGGCCCCTGGAATGGAAATGCCAATAACTCTCAGACCGGGCGTCTGATTTACACGCCGTCTATCGCATTGGGTTTCTTTTGACAATACAGAATATTGGGATACATCAACTCTTGACTTCATGATAGATGATTTATCAAACCCTTTTCTCAAGGAGCATACCCTACTGAAATCGAGCATGCTGTGTGCGGGAACCCTAGAGCTCGTTGCGACTGCGTCGGCTTCTGTACTGGGATCCTTCATGGGTTCGGCAGCGAGGACTACTGTACTGGGATCCTATGTGTGTTCGGAAGCCACAACTACTATACTTGGATCCTACGTGGGGTCGGTAGTGAAGACTATTGTACTTGGATCCTACGTGGGTTCAGTAGTGATGACTAATCTACTTGGATCATACGTGGGTTCGACAGTGACGACTACTATACTTGGATCCTACGTGGGTTCGACAGATTAGATGAATCAGTGACTACAAATGATCATCTCTATCACTATACGAAGGATGTATACCTATGTGAGACGAGTCTTGACTTTCATTCATTATCATCAATGTGATTTACATTACTTCCTATGTGGACTGGGTTTTGATTGGGCTCGAGAGTTGGAGTCAGGCTGTGACTGGTAACTTAGGTATATGTATGGGCATATACATAAGTATGGTTGGTTGATACTTCGTGATTGTATCTTTCTACTGTGGTTTATCATTTGTGGATTTTTTGAGACCTTGAGGGTCTCAGGGTCCCTAATGAGTATCGTTATACTCACCCCTACACAAGCTATGCCTACAACTCTTTGTGTTGGATGTAGATGACGGACAATGCTGACCAAGGCAGATTGTATGAGGACTGGACGGTACCCAGAGGTAGACCACATGACGAGTTGGTAGCTGGAGGAGAATGATGGACGTGGAGCACTGAGGATGCTATTTGTACTTACCCTTTAGGTAGGATCTGTCGTGGATGATCCAGGAGCTTCTAGGAACCTTCCAGTTATTTTTCTTTTTAGTTGTAACTGTTTTTCCTTTCCTGGTACCTTACTGTTGAGCTTGTATTTCTGGCCCTTGTACTTTCCATCACTTATTCTGTATTCAATTTTTACTTAGATTTTTCTTTTGCATGTTCTAGGGTTGTGTTTTTGTGTAGTTATATAGGAAATACCTTCCCGGTTTAGAGATTTTACGCCTTTGGTTCTAGTTGCTAGCCCCTGGCCTATGGAAGGCGGGCTTTGGGTAGTTACGACATGGGCCCTGGGGACGGGTCATAACAGGTCACCCGTGATAACCCATAATAGTATTTCATGAGAAAAGAATGAATATGGAAGAGAAAATAAGTGTCACCTTCTCATAGATAGTGATAGAAAACATGATCATGAGAAAGTTAAGAACAAGAAAACCACAAACATGTGATGAGTTAAACGGGCTTTTATTCCTCTATAGGAAAATTAAATGGAGTACATTTTTGTTTTAAGTTATTTTTCAAAATTTTGAGGAATTTATTTATGATCTTGTATAAGAACATAAGGAAACATACTTACTTGTCAAGTAGAGTTTCATATTTTAATAAGTTTCTACCAAAAACTCATCTTTTCTCCAAACGATGACTATTCAAGATGTCCTAGTCATACCTGAAGTTCTAGATTCAACATCTAGAGAATCAAAAAATATAAAAAATATAAACTATATATTTTCCTTGTCTTTTAACAATAACCATGATAAAAATGGTTTTTAAAAGATCAGATAATCCCCAAAATGGATAATCTTTTATAAAAAGAATAACTAATCATAATCTCTAAAATTGAACAAATAATACCCAAAGTTCAACAAATAATTTTCAATAAACATTTATTTTAAAATTATTCAAATTAATCGAAACTAATATTTATATAAAAAACTCTGATGGATTTAATCACAATCTCTTCCATAATAAAGTGTAACATTTATCTATAAAATCATCGACTACTATTAAAGTCTAATACTGAAGTGTAATTAAAATAATCAATTATTCTCTATTATAGGACAATCATTTCCAGAAATAACCCAAATATCTATATGTCCACAATGAAAACATAGATTCTTCATATATAAAATTTTAACCATTAATCCATAGATGTGATCCCATAGTATTCTATTTTCTTCAAGCATATAGTGTTCCCAAAAGAGAGAATGTCTTCGAAAATAACATTTATCACATAATCATCGAATCATTTTCTTATACTAAGGATGTCCATTTTATAAATCCTAGGATCTAAAATCAACTTGTTATTTAACAATAAAATTATTAAACTAAAAATAATAAGTCCTACTAACCAGGGAATTCACGTAGTCCGGTGGTAGGTGATAAATCCCAAGAACACTTTGGTTGTGTGTTTGATTCCCACAGCTTTGTCCGATGTGACGGGTTGTCACATGGTCTGTGAGTTTTCATTTTTTTTAAACAATATAATTTTATAACATTCTCAATAATGATATTAATTAAAAAAAAATAAGAAAAACATATTTTAACCACAAATGTTATATCATACCTCGAATTTTAATCCCAAAATGTAATAACATGCAATTGCCTCAAATTCAAGGATCATATAAACCCATATGTTTTTATATAACTATATCTATAAAAATGATAATTATTCTTTGAATAACATTTTCACATATCAAACATCAGGGTTACACATTCTAGAAAAAGTATTCCAATGTTATCCCATCATAAAAAAAATCCTTAATACTTATAAGTATTTCATCATCCTAAAATCTACCATAAGACCTGAATACATTATATGTATACTTAGACATCATTAAAAATGTTTCATGATCCCTTAACCATTATTTTCCAAATTATTCTATAATACTTATTTTATACAAACTAAGCCATGAATCATATCCTATGAATCAATGATGTCAAAAAATAAGCTAAGAGATAATCAATAAATATCATTGGTTATTGTTAGGTTCATTATCCTAAATTAGAATAGAATTAGGTATTGAAAAAACAATATTAGTACGGTAATGATAATATAATTCTCTAACATTATTCATATGATATCTATTTTTATAATTACCATGCACTCCACATTTAAAACATTTAATTGATCCTTCGAAAAAAACTTCTTTTCCTTTCGTGGAGTCGCCTGGATTATTCCTTTTTCCATGGATGGTTATTGCCTTATTATTTTCATTACCACATCTGAAAAATATTCCCGTCCCTTAAAAGCATTTTCCTTGGGATTCTTTCCAAATCCATAACACACAGGTTTTTGAATATACTTACCTTTTTGAATATTAAATGAAATTCTATTGGGATTCATTTCCCGCATATACGATGACTTATAAAAATCAACAAGGTTTAGGGGTAAATCGTGACTCCAGGTAGTTGGTTGAGAATAACCAAAAGAGTTCTCATGGCATCTCCCAATTTATTCGGCAGCTTATTCAGAATATCATCACAGTTTTCTTCACATCCATTGTTACTTTGGTTCCTACTAGATCCAGCCATTGACTAAAACCAAAAGGTCCATGTGACTATATCGGTAAGATCATCATATACAATCTTATGTGGAGGGTAAACACTAATATATATCTATTCATGTTATGTCAAAATCATTCAATTTATCTAAAATAACTAAGAATATTTCTTATATGCTAACCATTATGGTAATGTCACTTATGCTTAAATAACACCCTAACCTCTAAGGTTATCTTAACCGACCTATGATACCAACTATAAGACCCCAACCTCAAAAAATTAAATAATATATAATTTAGTTAATAATTCACATTGAGTATCTTATAAGGATTAGAGTTTTAGAGAATTAGGCCGTAACTATTAAATTTCATCTCAAAAATAACAATGTAGCCACTTTTACTGTAACCAAAATTTTCAGAATAATAAAACTCCTTAAATAAAAAAAATTTTGTTTTTTGATATAAATATTCTCGAATTATTCCATTATCATACCCTTCTTTATACCCTATGAAAAAAATTTAAAAAACTTGGGATGAGTATAAAAATATTTGTATTGGTTATAAAATAAGCAAATAAAACATTAGTCCCTCAATACATACAAGTAAATGAAAGAATACAATTTAATCTTTAACATTCCACACAAGATCAAAATATTTATGAATAACACATGGAAATAATAAATCGTAAATGTAACATGATGTAATACCCCATGCTTCCATGGTACGTTTCCCTTTGAATAATGCAACAACTTGCATTTTACGCAACTTCAAGATTCTAACACACTGTGATCAATCAAAATAGCCATTATGAATAGTAATACCGAATTATTGAAATTTTATACATTTTATCTTTCAAAATGGACCTCATTTTTGAATTCGGAATATCGAAGTTATCCTAGGGTGAAATTTTGGTATTTTTCCAGAAACTTTTAATTTTTGATGAATAGTGAAAATTACTAAATCTTAATTAAATACAACTTTTTTAATAGAAATAATTAATAGTAATAAATTATTAATTTCAGTGGTTTTAATGTATATTTAGAATATATTTTTATCATTTAATACAATGTTAGTCATTGGACATAATTTCACATTTAAACTAATCGTAAACAACTGTCAATCTTTTGATAGTTTTTATTTCTAAAAAAACTATCTTTGTTTTGACAACGGGAATTAATATTAAATTAATTTCTTCCACTTATGTGTTTTGAGTTTAGAAAAATGGATTCCATATTTTTAATAATTATGCCCAATTTGTGTAAATAGGTAACTCTTATTTTTAGACATTTTGAATAATATCTTCGGTAAATATTTTATTTACTATAGTCAAATGGTAAATCTGGTAAATAAGGGTAAAAAATTATATTATAATAATATTAATTTTCCCTAAAACGTGTCCTAATCTTATTGGTTGATACATGTCCATCTATGGGCATCTTTGGCTCTATTTTGGGACCCCATTGAGCAATTTGTAGGTCACAAGGACACTTTATATTAATTAAGTTAAAGTAAATACAAAAATGATATAAGCATATATCTTTTAGAAAAATAAATTTACAGAGAGTTATATATGTTATATTTTCTATTATAAATTTTCATAAGAAATATAAAATTATTTTCTTCATAATGGTATTTTATTTATAATTTATATACATTGAGTAATTAAATTTATTTATGACACAATAATGATGCAGTATTTTCCCTATTAATGAAAGAATCAAATAATTAGTATTATAAATGTTAACATAAATATAATTTGATAGTTTTGATGCCATCCAATAATTTTATTGGTTAATATGACTTGTTAGGATTTCTTAAATGAATTTTGTTTGAATTAATAAAGTTGATAAGACTTTAAAAAAAATCAATTATTAATTATTTTCATAATTGACATAAATGAGTTTTTCAAAACAAATATTATATTATTAATTGATATTCTATTCCTAAAGATCTATGCTTCATCAAAATTACTTATATCATGATATATATATCATTAATGGACCACTTGGGAGTCTCTTGTATGTATATAGTATGTTTATTAACTATATGATATTAAAATATAAATTGACATGGCAATTGTCAAAATAATTAACTAATAGTTAATATAAATGATAAGGTTAATATAGTGACACAAACCTGTCTAAAATCTATTGGTTGAAATGATTTCGACCCATCACCACATTAAATTTATGTAATACACTTTTGATCTATTAGAAAAAAAATATGAATTTATTATAAAATAATATTTCTAACTTTTCCAAACGTGCCCCTCACCACTATTATAAAAGGGAACTCCCAATCTCTCAATTTCACACCTTCAAAGCCTTTTGGCTCGGCCAAACCGTTCCCATATATCCCCCCGACTATCCTAACTTCATCCTAGATGCCTTCCTTTGGTTTGAAATCGAACCTAAGAAGCCCTTTTGATCAAATTAAAAGGAAGAACCCGAAGAAGAAAAAATGATTTCACCACCCTCTTTCATGTTCTCTTATTCTTCCACTTACTCTTTCTTTGATGTTTACATTTTAAAATAATAACTCTAGTTTCATATATATAGTGTGATGTTATTATAAATATGGAAGTACTATATTCATTATTCTATCCATCTTATGAATGATAATGTCACCATGCGTGCGTACGTACAGCTTACCATCTCCACGTTGTGGTGTAATTTTTTATTCAACACTATGTTATTGGGACGGATGTAATAATGAGTAAAATGTATATAAATAATGAAAATAACATATTACACTGTGACCAATAAAAATATCCATTTTGAATAGTAATACCCACTTTTTGAAATTATATAAATTTTATCTTTCAAAATGGACTTCATTTTTGGATTCGGAATTTCGAAATTATCCTAGGGTGAAATTTTGGTAATTTTCTAAAAACTACCAATATTTTATGAATAGTGAAAATTACTAAATTTTAATTAAAAAAAACTTTTTTAATAAAAATAATTAATAGTAATAAATTATGAATTTGAGTGGTTTTAAAGTATATTTAGAATATATTTTTACGATTTAATATAATTTTAGTCATTGGACATGATTTCACATTTAAACTAGACATAAACAAGTGTCAATCTTTTGATAGTTATTATTTCGTAAAAACGTGCACATTGTTTTGACAACGGGAATTAATTTTAAATAAATTTCTGTCACTTCTGTGTTTTGAATTTAGAAAAATGGATTCCATATTTGGAATCAGGATGTCCAAATAGTGTAAATAGTTAACTATTATTTTTAGACATTTTGAATAATTACTTCGGTAAATATTTTACTTATCATGTTTAAAAGGTATATCCAGTAAATAAGGGTAAAACATAATATTATAATAATATTAATTTACCCTAAAACGTGTCCTAACTCTATTGGTTGATACATGTCATACTATGGGAATATTTTTCTTGATTTTGGGACCCCATTAAGCCACTTGTTGGTGATAAGGACACTTTAAATTAATTAAGTTAAAGTAAATACAAAAACGACATAAGCATATATCTTTTAGAAAAACAATTTTTACATAGGGTTATATATGTTGTATTTTTTACAATAAATATTCATTAGAAAGATAAACAGATTTCCTACATAATGGTATTTTATTTATAATTTTTAAACATTTAATAATTAAATTTATTTTTGACATAATAATGATGCCGTATTTTCCCTATTAATGAAAGAATCAAATAATTATTATTATAAATGTTAAAATAAATATAATTTTATAGTTTTCAGGCTATCCACGAATTTTATTGGTTAATATGATATTTTAGGATTGCTTCAATGAATTTTTTTTCTAATTAATAATGTTTTTAAGACTTTAACAAAAATAAATTATTAAATATTGTCAAAATTGACATAAATGAGTTTTTTTTAAAAAAATTATATTATTAATTGATATTCTATTCTTAAAACACTAAAGATCTTCCAAAGGACTTATATCATGATAGTTTTATCATTAATGGACCACTTGGGTGTCTCTTGGATATATATTGTAACTTTATTAAATATATAATATAAAAATACAAAGTGACATGGTAAATGTCAAACTAATTAACTAAGAGTTAAATATAAATGATAAGGCTAATATAGTGACCCAGACCTATCTAATTTATATTGGTTGAAAGGATTTCGACCCAGACCCACATTAACATTTAAATAATACACTTTTGAGCCATTAGAAACCGAATATGAATTTATTATAAAATAATATTTCTAGCTTTTCCAAAGGTGCCCCTCACCCCTCTTATAAAAGGGCACTCTCCTTCTCTCAATTTCACACCTTCAAAGCCTTTTGGATCGGACAACTGCTAACCATATATCCCACAAACTATCCTAACTTCATCCTAGGGGCATTCCTTTGGTTATAAATCTAACCTATGGATCCCTTTTGATCAAATGAAAAGGAAGAACCCAAAGAAGAGGTAATGATTTCACCACCCTCTTTCAAGTTCTCTTATTCTTACACTTACTCTTTCTTTGTTGTTTCCATTTTAAAATAATAACAGCGGTGTATTGTATATACTTTGATGTTATTATAAATATGTAACAACTATATTCATTATTATATCCATCTTATGAATGATAATTTCACCATGCGTGCGTACGTACGACTTACCATCTCCACGTTGTGGTGTAATTTGTTAATCAACACTATGTTAATTGGATGGATATAATGAAGATTAATATGTATATAAATAATGAAAACAACATTCTAGTGTCTTTTTAAAATTAATATACCATCCAATTCCACACCTTCAATGAAATGATATTGTCGGTCGTGCGTACGTACGGATTACTGTCTCCACGACGCGATGAGATTCATTTCCACGTTCACCATTTATCAACGACTATAAAAATATATTACTAATAAGTATGTAATATATGAAATTATAATGCTACTTGAGATATATATATATATATATGTACTTACATATATCTTATTATCTTAGTTCTGTACAATACTATATGAAAACGAAAACAATGTTTATGCGTACTTACGGACTACCATCTCCATAAACGGTGTTTTTAATTTCACATATATATCTATTATACATAATTATATTTTAAATATATATGATATATAAACCATTTTTTATATTCTGGAGTTATTTAAATCATGATCTATCTGATACAATCAAGAGTACTAAGTTAAAACACGTACGATAAAGAAACAGATTATTACCCGAAATGTTAATTTAACAAGGAAATTATAATTAAATGGATAGTAAAAATTCATAAATGAATAATTTATGATATCATAAATATTATTATGGTTCTGTTATAATTTAATAACATACTACGGTCTTCATAAATGAGGTTAAACGTACCCTCGACTAAAGAAAAGTGCAAGGTAAGGTGTTTTCATCTCACTCCTTATTCCTGTGAGATTCATACCATATTTCCACTATTACCTTTTGTGTGGTGTATGTACTACCCATAATTGTATTCATTGTTTAATAAACTTTAATTTATAATTATTTACATATTAATTGTATGATACCTCTTTCATGGGGTGTATATATCGTATGTTACCAAATTGGTAAGGGTTAATTTCACAATATCTTTATTATCTGAGGTTGTTTTTACGTAAGTATTTACTGGGAAATTTTTATTAACCTTCTACATGTTTCATAAAAGAGTTTTTAAAGGGTTTCTTTTTAAGGGACTTTTTATAAGAACATCATTTTAAATGTTTTCAATATTTATCCTTCTAAATCGTTTTCATTAAAGTCCATGTTTTTAAAATCCTTTTTAAGGATTTATTTATATGGACATGAATTTTATTAAAATGTTAATTCCATTAAAAAGTTTCAAAGTGGTATGGGACACTTTGATTCAAAAATAATTTTAAGTTTTTTTCTTTTCTAAATAGTGTGACTTTTAAATGTTTTCATGAAAAAGGGGTATTTCTCTCAAAGAGTTTTACAAATCGTTTTCATCTATGTCAAAATCCTTTAATATATTTTAATCTAGTTTTGAAGTTGATTTATCATGATACAAATCTTCCATATTGTATTTAAGGTTTTGTGATATGTTTGAATATGGATGAGTTATTTTTATACCATTCATGGTTTATGGGTAAAGTATTTACATTTCATATGCTAGTTTTAATAAGAATGTTTATGCTATGTTTAAACCTTTTCATATGAACAATGCATTGGAATTAGTAAGTGATGGGTGGAGCCTACTATATCTCCTCGATGCATCGGTAGGTCTTATGATACAAACTACTGTCTTGGAACAAGGCCCTGAAAAAATCTTATTTGTATTCTTGGCAGAAGACCTTGACTATGTGGTTATGATAGTCTGGCATTATGCATTCCATCATTATGAAAGTGGTTAGTGATATTGCATGTGATTATTCGACTAGTAGAATATCAATTTTAATAATTAAATGGAATTAATTCATTTTATTTTTTCCATATAATGCTGAAGTTCATGTTTAAAATCATTTTGTTTTATTTATACATTTCCTTAAATGTTTATGCATATTTATAAAAGTTTCAGTTGTATTGTAATCCTTACTGAGAATTTGTGCTCACCCATTTCTATGTTTTATTTTTACCAGGATTCCAAGAAGTGTATTGTGATTGATATGCAGGGTTATTCCAAGGGAATAATGGCATTTATGAAGGATTATTTATGTTGTTTTGTATGTTATGAAGTGTAATGTAACATTCATGTATGTAATTTATTTTCCAAGACTACAAAATCGATCGGTCCGTCGGGACTTGAATCTTTGTAATCATTCCAATGTATTAAAATAATGTACCGACTCTGGGTACCTGGGGGCGGGGTGTTACACTTTTGGCATCCATATCATACATACACTGTAGCTTTCACAACTACATAGGTAGTTACGTTTTGAATACCATCACTATATATTCCCTAAATCTATTAGAATAAACATTAAAATCTACCTCCATCAAGTCATCCAATGCATTGGAGAGCTACCATAGACTCAACCACCCTAGGTTTATCACGAAACCACCAGTATTCATAATCATTTCTTAAGAACCATAACAAAATCAGAACACATGAAACAAGAATAGAGTAAAGATAACATTTCCAAATTTCAATCAGAATATATCATTTCATGATATTGACACAATCAATGCTTTATCAAACCATTTTCAAAACCATTTAGATCATTTAATAAAGAGATTTTATAATAAAAGTGTCCCATACTACTTTGAATATTTTAAAGAAATTATAATTATAAAAAATTATTTCCCATATAAATAAATACTTAAAATTATTTTGAAAACATGGACATTAATGCTTTATATTTCGAAGAATAAATCATTAAATCTTTTAAAATGATGTTTTAGTTAAAGAGTCTCGTAACACTTGAGAAACACTTGACTAAACATAATTAAAGAATAATATAAAAAAGAACATATAATATAATGAGAATAAGGATATTCATGATATAATATTTCAATTGTAAGTATATACACCATAAAAAGTGAATTTGTGTATAATAACAAATAGGTCTCCATGGAATGCAAATTGAGATGAAATCCCTTACAAAGATGGTACCATTACATTAAGGAAAAATCAATGACGTAATTATGGGTGAAAAATAAAAATACACTCAATATAAGTGGATATTAATTTTAAAACAATCAGTGGTCATTCACACATATTTATATCTGGAAATAATCAAGAAGTTGAAGTTTAACCCAAATAATTGAAATTGGGTAAAAAAGTTCTCTTACAAAACTTCGACAGCCTAATGAAGTCACTTTAAAATTCATAAAATGAGTCAATGAGAGAAAAAAAGTTCTCTCATCACATGGAAATATAATGTAAAAAAATTAGGATATATTGTAACATATCCTAATATTAGAAAATAAAAATTTAAAATACATAACATAAAATAATTCTTTAACTAAAATAGTACGGTGAATGGTTCCATTACTGATTTGGTAACTTACGAAACATACACCACATGAGAGAAGGATGATACAATGAAGATTTAAATACCCATAAATTAAATTATATTACACAAATAATACAATCATGGGTAGTACATACCCCACCCAAAAGGAAATAGTGGCAAATATAGCATGAATCTCACGGGAATAAAAAGTGAGATGAAAACCCCTTACCTCAAGTCTGACTTGTCTTGTAAGTTCCTTGTTCTTAATAAATAATAAACTTATGTTAATTTAAAAACCTATTTCATGTTTATTATTCCATTTATATCACTTATTACCTTTCTATAACAATTAGTTTATTATTGGAGTTCATATCATACATTTTGTCGATGTTCGGAACTTGAGACAAAAATTAAATTGTTATAATTAAAAATAGTCCATGTGGTAAAAATACCATTTTTCTCTAGAATGATATTAATGATTTAGGTATTATATATATCCATTATATATGTATTTATAATATTCCATATCATTTGGAAATATGAAAATGAAATGCACCATTCATGGAGACGGTAAGCCTTACGTACACATGGAAGCTACTTTCCTTTAATTATTTTTTTAAATAAAATGAAAACCAAAAGATACATAGGTATATATTTATTTCAGTATAATATATTATTTTCTATACATTACATAATCTCACTAACACCATCCTATATATCTTCAATTTATGGTATGAACGAGTCATATCACTTTGAGGGGGCGGTAGTCCGCACTTCCTCAAATAAATTATTGTATTTACCCATTATGGGTACCATATAGGTATGATATAAATAATAAATATAGAAGAATAGAGACAATATAAATATAATATATATCACATATAAATATAGTTCCATAATAATGAACACCAAGACAAGTGGTAGGAGATAATTGAATAATCGTTGTTTCGTGAGGCAGTAGTTCTCCATCCATAGAAACAGTATGTTCGTATCCATTAGATGGAGGTGTGTTGAAGTGTAGTTAAAATACATCCCATAAAACTAAACTATTATATTTAGGATACTAGTTTTTTTATTTAATAAAATAATAAAAATTGAATAGGAAGTGGAGAAGGAAAATAAAAGAAAAGAACTAGAGAAAAGACGTTACCTTTAAATATGGTAACTCCCTTTGGTTTGAACCAAAGGGATTTCTAGAATTTCCTCTTCCTAGGTTAAGGCTACTAGGAGGAAGAAAGGGATGTTGGGAGATTATTTTGTCAGAGGTTGGATGAGACAAGGGGCTTTATAGTTGTGAGTAATGGGTTGGAGGTGATGACCTTTTATAAGGGGAGGAGGGGCTCATTAGGAAAGTTTAAAATATTATTTTATTATCAATTGAATATCGATTTCAAAAGGACTACAACACATTTAATTATAAGATAATGTGATTATTGTTCTAAATTATTCCAGACAATTTGTTTTATACAATTTTAGGGCATAATATTAACCATATATTTTAGCTTTAACCATTATGTAACTAAATTAACTTTTTCCATGTCCTCCTGTATATTCATACTATATGGTTAATATATTTACTATAAAATGTCAAGATACCCAATAATGGATCATTAATGACATTATTAACATTATATAGGTAAGGCATAGAAATTTTATATTTTTAGGATTATTTTATCATTTAATAAAATAGTATTCTTTTTAAAAACTCATTTATGTCAATGTATAAACTATTCATATCAAGACTTTTAAAAAATATATAAGAACTTGATTATTTCAAACAACCAACATTAATTCAAATTTACCAAGATATAATAATCTATAAAATTCATTTATGGAATAAAAAATTTCAAAATAAATTCATTTTAATATTTATAATCTCATTTATTTAAAATATTAATTAATGAGGTAATCATTACATCATCATTGTGTCATAAATAAATAAATTTATTTGATGTGTAAAAATTATAAATAAAATATAATTATGTAGGAAATATCTTTAAAAATATAATGACTATTTATAGTCTAAAATATCACTTATATAACCAATTATAATTTTTTTACTCTGAGATATATGTTTATGTTACATTTTCCTTAAAATTAAATTAATTTTTATAAAGTGTCATTTTCACTTACAAGTGGGACCATGGTGTACCAAAATCGACCCAAGGACGCCCATGGTTGGAAATGTATCATCTAATAGTATTAGGACACGTTTTAGCATAATTTAATTTTATTATAATATTATTTTTTACCCTTATTTACCAGATTTACCCTTTAACCATGGTAAATAAAATATTTACTAAAGTTACTATTCATAATATTTAAAAATAAAAGTTACCAATTTACACAATTTGGAAATCATGATTCCAAATATGGAATTATTTTTCCCAAATTCAGAATACAGATGTATCAGAAATTAATTTAAAATTTATTCTCGTTGTCAAAATATTTTTTTTTAATAATAAATATTAATAGATTGATATTTGTTTATGTCCAATTTCACAGTAAAATTAATTCCAATTACCAAAATTGGATTAAATGGTAAAAATATAATCTAATTAAACATTAAAAAAATTAAAAATAAAATATAACCATATAAATAAATTATAGTAAAAGATAGTTTTGAATTAAAATGCAGTATTTTCAGTATTCATTAGAAAATGAATTTTACCAGAAAAATACCAAAAATTTACGCAAGGTAAATTTTGATTTCCAGATTCTAAAGTAAAAGTTTATTTTTTAAAATTTAACATATTAAAGTGACAAAAATTTGATTTAAAAGATGTTCTCCATCAAAGGAAAAAACTACCTTTTAAAAATGTTACAGAATTTATGCTTAAAATTGGTTTCATTCTCATTTTGAGCCTCGAAATTTAATTGGATTAATGTAAAAAAATTTAACAAAATTCTTAAATAATAATATGGTTAGTTCTGTTCATTCCCGTTAATAAAATTAATAGGAATTTATTACCATTAAAATAATAATATTATATTATTATTATTTTCAGTATGACTCAGTATAGTGTGCAACATAAGACTTCAGAGAGACCCATTGTACCGTGTCGAGTACTCCATTTAACATAGTATTCCCTTTAATGTAAAATTAATATTTAATTAAAAAATATTAATAAATATGAAAATGTCACATTTTTTATTTACCTAGGATGTCCCTGTAGAATATATATTTTCATGAGTTTTTAACTATTTTGATAAAAAGGTAATAACTCTATCGGTCTCCATAACGACACAACCAAGTCCTTTCTTTTATTCATCACTATAAATAAAAAAACCACCACTTCCCAATGGTTGAGTCAATATTAGAGTATTCACAAACCACTTCCTCGAATATTAAAAACAATCTTCACATTTTTTCCCATATGAACATAATCCCTTTATGAGTATGCTTGGTTAGTGGGTTAGCTTATCGAGAAAAGTTCTGAATGAAACACTAATAATAACATGTTAATCTAATAAAAATAAGTACCTCATTTATGTTTGTTGGTGTAGGAAATTCCTGAAATGCCTTTTTATTCACATGATCAGCTAAGATTCTATCCATAGAGGCAATATGGACAAGAAAATAAACTTTTTGAATCTAGAATTCACAATTTCTAAACATACCATATAACCCATTTCTTCTAAAAGTTTTCAGAATAATTATCAAGTTATTCTCATGATCTTTGTAGATTTTTGGAAATACAAATATATCATCAACAAATACCAGAAAAATTTACTCCAGATAAGGATTGAAAATTCTATACATTAGATCCATGATAATAGAGGGAGAATTATTCAGCCCAAATGGAATTAATGTGAACTTATATTTCCTATTCCGGGTTTAAAATGTTTTCATTGGAATATCTTCCTTCCCCACATGCAACTGATGAAATCCATATCGATGTTCAATCTTCAATAAATATTGTGGTATTTTAATTTGATCAAATAAATCATCAATTCAAGTGAGATGATAATTGTTCTTAATCATAATAGAACTGATCTCTCAGTAGTCAATGCAGAATCTCATAGATATATCATTTTTATTAATGAAAAGAATAGGAGCTCCCCATGGAGAAACACTTGGGAAAATAAACCACTTACTAATCAAATCCTATAGTTTTTTTCAATCAAATAATTCCATTGTTGAAATTATATGTGAAGTCTTTGATATATGCCATGTACTAGGAATTAAATCAATAAAAAACTCAATTTCTCGCTCTAAAGGATGTTAGGGAAAATCATATGAAAACTCATCGATGTATTCTTGCACAATAAGTACATCGTAAATTTGAATATTTCTTTCCTCATGCATTTATATTGTTTTCTCTTCCCCCAAAAAAATTGTTTTCCATAGAGCTACAAGGGGTCGATCTAGATAATAATCAAATAATGAGGTTTTAGCTCTAAAGAAAAGGGATTCAATGTCATTCTAAAAAATTGTAAATTCATTTTTATTGAAATATATTTTCATAGTATAATTTGAAATCCAATACATAACAATAAATATATCAATTTAAATCATGGGAATGATGATTAGGTCGTAAACTAAATAATTTTTATGTATCATAAGGGGGACTGATGAACACATATTTGTTGCAACAATAATTACCTTAAATGTTTTTACTAAAAAATATTTTATTAAATCAAATTGGAAATGCATAATTTTAAGGGAAAATAAAGAAGATATGAATGAATGTGATGATCTAGAATACAATAATTCATTGGCTATGTTTGAGGAAACGAATAAAGTACCTTCCACCACATCGTAAGGAGCTTCAACTTAAGAAATTGTAACCAAATAAACATAGCCTTTCTCCTTTGTCCATATTTGGGGAAAGCTTCCTTGACTCTTAAGAAACTCATGTTCTTAATGTCCCATCTCTTTAAAATTATAGAATTTCATTTTGGTCTCTTATTTCATTCCCTTTAAATCATGAGATTTGTGGATTTTTCTCCATATTTTTAATATAATCCCATTCCCTCTAGGCAATTACTAGGGTGTTTATGCCCACAATTACTAGAGGGTAGAAATTAAACTCTTCCTTTTATCCCAATTTCATTATTTCCTTTTCCATAGTTTTCAACATCCCAATTCATCTCTTGCATTCCTTTAATGTCATAATACTAATGGAATTCATTTTCTATATTGATATCGCATGCGATTATATCTTCATATGATGAGAAATTTTTTCACCCCAATTTAATTTGGATAAAAGGTTTTAAAACCTCAAATAATAGATAAATATTACTCCTTAGAGTACATATGTATTATAAAATATGTATTTATTACCATGTAATGTCGGCTTCAAGAATCATAACATTTTTTTCCTTTTTCTTTCTAAATCTCAATAATTTCCTCTCCATATCCACTTACTATTTGTGAGGAATTTTTTTTCTAGGACAATTTCATAACACTATTCCATATTTTCAATATATTCCTCAAACTTTTTTTTTGAATTAATGACCACTATTTATTAGGATCTCCCAATATACGACACACATCCATGATAACCTTCTTAATTTTGTTACTTCTCATGGTGAGAAATAACTTCTATAATGAGTTTATCCACTACTCTACTATTAATGGGTTTATAGTATCATTAACTGATGGAAGATGATATTTAACAATGTGGTCTAACATTTCTTGTGCACATTGTGTTTCAGGATTCTCCATACGGGTAAGGTTATTGTTCATGACCTGAGTAAGCTGTCCCAATATACATATAAGTTTCTCTACCATAGTCACAGCTCCCGAACGGACATCATTATCTTGTATAGAAGGGAAATCCCTATATGGTATATGCACATTCATGTGGTTTCCATTCCTTCCACTATTAACAATTTATAAATAATGGAACACACTAAATTAGGTTATAAAATATAATGTACAATGTCGAACTAGCAAAACACATAACATAAATCGGAAAATTATGCATGTCTAATCTCATAATCATAAGAATGGTTTCTTTGGGTACATATATATATTTTTATTCTTAATAATGGTTGGAAAATACAATGTTAATTATAAAAACAATATCCCATAGGATTGTCAAACCTTGTGCACAATAAGTCCCCTTGTTGTGAACAAGGTTACCCCGATTCAAGCTCGAATAACCTTGTTAGAGTTGTTAATCCTAGGTACATTGGTTTTAGAACCAAGTCAACATGTAGTATCAAGATAGATATGAATTTTCTAGGAATATAAACATAATATATACCTTACCAAAATTATAGTATGTTCATGTATGCTTTTCCTCAATGTCTATTTTCTGGTTTTGTTACCTAACTTTCATGTTCTTATTCTAGTTTTGATGTTTCCAACTAATCTACCACTGATAAAAATAGTAACAACCCCCACCCTAGTTTCATTGAACCAATGAATTATCTTAATACATTGTAATATAAACAAGTAAAACACATCATGAAGTACCGAATAGTTTTGTAGCTTTGGAAAACAAGATACAGGAATATGTTTGAAATTACAACTTGTATGGAAATATAATATGTAAATCCAATTGTAAAAATCCATACCTCCTAGATTATCCCTAATGGTCATTAATAAAATAAATCTTCACATATTGGGGAAAAATAATATATGATAAATGGTTGAGCTAAGATGCTTAGTAAGGGAAAGTAAAATAGTATAAGCATAAATAATATGGAATGGAAAATAAATAAAAGTAAACATGCCATTAGAACATAATATTTAGAAAAATATGATAGTAATAAAAGATAAATAAATAATGCCATAATAAAAGATAACCAAGGGTATTATACAAGTCAAATAATCACATGTAATGTCACTTACTTGTATCATAATGAAGTGATGCATACGGAGGGATGTCATAACCATAATGCCAATGCCTCATTCCGAGACCATACATAAATAGGTAAATATAAAAACGAGATTTTCTCGTGAGACCTACCAATACACCAAGGGGATATATAGGGCCCCAACTAACAATTAATAAGTCTAATTCATTCCTCATATGAAAGGGGTAAATCATAATTAACATATATATTCATATTTAAACTAAACTATGAAATGAAAATAACTTTCCAAAATCATTAAATATAAAAACTAACCATTCATATTAATATGGTGATAGGAATCAAGACATAAAAACCATACTCAAACTATTCATAAGCCATTCAATAAAATATGGTAGATTATATAATAAAATATTAATCACAATTAAACTTAAGATTCAACAAGAGTGTTGAAATATATGATAATACTATTATAAAATTATCGTGTAATTCATGAGAGAAATACTCATTTACTTCATAAAGAAGTGTTATTTTGGAAAAATATTTCTAAAAATCCATAAGTAAAAAAGTAGATTTTTCATAATAAAATGAGTGATTTTATAAAAAATAATCTCATTTTAAAACTTATTATATAGTAAACCTTAATATATGTAAGAAATTGAGAAATTCCATTGAATCAGACTTGTTTATAGGAAAGAATTTGAGAAAGATTCCTATAAAACATGAAAATCCACATAAAATAAAAAATGATTTTTATTGGTAAATATATTTAGAATAGTAAAAAATAATTATGATGAGTACATAATATTAATTAATAATTTCACTATATTAAATATTAAAAAAGAGTAACCCAAAAGAAAATGGAGTTTCGGTTAGAAATCCTTACCTTATGTGTGAATGAATTCTGCACTTGACATTAATTTCCTAGATAATAAAATTAAATCCATGAATTAATTAATTAAGAACAATTTATTTATATATTATATATATTTTAATTTTATATTGTTCATTTATTTATGTTTAGATATGTTATAAGATACAAATTTATCGCTCGGAATCATTCGTTTCCCTGGGTTTAACGATCAATAGACTTGTATATAAGTATGGATATTAATGTGGAATGAATATAATTATACAAAATTAAATTTATATGCTAATAATGAACATAATTAATATTGAATGATAATATAGTACATTTTTTATTTGGTATGAAGATGGTTTTGTTATATAAAACATTAGTGATAATTGTTTATATTTTTGCGAAAGTATTTCAATCATATCAAACTAGTTTTGTCATATGAATTTATATTACAAATATAGAATTGTTTCAGAACATTAAATAATAAATAATACATATTATATAATTTTTTTCAACTAAAAAAATGGTTTCATGACCAATCTTGAATGATAGATTGAATAATGAAGTTTCATTGTCCACCAAGGTTGTATATTGGCACCTCCGGGATGATGATTTCTTTTTCAAAATAAAACAGTGAGAGAGAGATAATATTTTGAGGAAGGAAATTTCATTAACAGAATTAAATTAAATTATATATATGATACTAGAGTTATAATTATCATTTGTATTGATTAGGTGAGGATTAGATAATGAAATAAAGTAAAATGAAAATGAAATTAAAAGAAAAGGGAAGAGGGTTTACCTCTTGAATTATCTTCCCTAAGAACCTCCTTATGGAAAAGGGTTTTGGTATTTTGGAAGGAAAAAAGAGCTATTGGATGTGGGGAGAGACTGTGTAAAAGGATTATGTTAGAGAATTTACAATATTAAAGTCTTATATGGTAGAGGAGAAGAGGAGGTGAGGGGCTATTTTTATAGTGGAGGAGATGAGAAATTTTTGAATATTTAATTTATTTGTTTATAAATTGGGATCATGAATATGATTCTTTTGTGAATTATCATAAAATATATTAAAATAATGAAGTAATGTTCGATATTATGGGCTTACATCATCCATAAATCAATTATGACTCAATAAATCATGTATTTTACATTTATTGTAAATTATCAATGATTTGATGAATGATTATTAATATGATGGATTTCCCCGTCTTAGAAGAGAACGCGCCTCACGCGCCTCCTATTTTTCAAATTTTTCTAGTTCGCGCGCCGGCACCTGCCCCTTCCCCGTCACCCGGTCCTCCTCCAGTGGTCTTCGACCCTGGCCTGCCCTGCTGGTCTCCGCCCCCGCAGCCTACCCCCCTGGTGCGCGGCCCGTCGTTCTCTTTTAAGGAGGCTCTTTGTGGCCCTCCCCCGGTTGTTGTGTCTCCCCTTTTCCCGGAGATTTCCCTGGCTTCCTCTATCTCGTCTCGAGATGGCCCCCGTGTAACCCTTTATTTCCGAGATTCGGCCTTTGAGGACGCGGTGGGTTGTCTGAAATGGACTTTTGTGGCCCGGTTTGGTGGTGAGATGCCCTCTCTGGCTATCTTTTGGCGTCTTGTGGATTCGTGGGGTCTCTCCTCGCCTTCCCGGATCTCGCGTCTCCATCGCAATTCCTTCTGCGTGGGCCTGGCCTAAGATCTGGACTTTGTAAAGGCATGGTGCAAAGTTCCACAGATGGTGGGTCGTTTGCGCTTCAACCTCGTGCGCTGGTCGATGGAGGTTCACAAAGGGAAGGAGGGCCCCCTTGCGGCAGTTTGGCTCAACCTTCCGGGGATCCCTCTGCCTTTCCAGAACGGGGATTTCCTCAAAGACATTGGTGACTCTCTTGGTGGTTTCCTGTGTGCGTACGATCGCACGGTTAGGGGTGAGGAGTCCTCGGTTGCGCGCATCTGTGTCGATCTGGACCTGTCCCTGCCTCCTCTGGCTAGCCTCTGTCTGCGGGTGCAGGACTCGCTTTCATGGAAGCAGGACATCGTCTACCCCGGTTTTCCTTTGTACTGCCCTGCCTATATTCTCCAGGGTCACTCAGAATCCCAGTGCAGGAATCTCCCTCTTGCCAGAGGCCCTACGGTTCAGCTCCCTCTGCGCGCTGCAAGGGGGACCGAGTCCCACGACCCTCCTCCTGATCTCCATTCAGTTGTCTTCCAGAGGCTCGCGCATAATGGTGTGTGTGATACTGCAATGGCCCCTCAGAGAGTTGTTTGTAGGGGTTCTTCGTCGACGGGCTCTCATCTGGATGAACACGGCCCGATTGGCCTTTCTTTGGTCTCCTACAAGCAGCATGCTTCTCTGGATTTCTTGCTCACCCAGCCTCCTCTAGGTCCGCTTTTCTATGACATTTGGCTCTGAGAGTTCCTCAGGGGTGGCCTGCGGTTTCGCAGTGTTCCCTTTCATGATGCTGGCTTTCCTCGTATCTCCCTTTCTGAGGGGTTCTGCCTCCCGCTCCTACATCAACCTTCCTCAGCTGGTCTGTTGCAGTCCTTGGATCCTCCTCCCGGTTCGGAGCTTAGTGTTCCTGGTTTTCCCCTCCCAACAGTTCAGCCTTCTCCCTTACATGGAAAGAGTAGCAGAACCGTGGGCTCCATCCCCTCTATGAAAGCTCTCTCTTCCCTGCAGGTGCATTCTCCCCTGCTTCCTCCGTCTGGTATCTGCACAAGGTCCAAGGGTAAAAGTTCTTCTATGTTACCTTCTTCTCCTTTGCATGGGCTATGATCACATGGGGCCAGAGCCAGGCGGCATCTATTTCAATGACGTGTATCTTCATCTGGAACTCTCATGGTCTTGGTGCCAGGGAAAAAACTGATTTCATTGTCATGGAGACGAGGAAAGCAAAGGCCTCCATTGTTGTGGTTTTGGAGCCCAAACAGGTTTCTTCCAGAATTGGGGAGTTCGCCCGCAAAATCAGGATACATGGCTTTCTGCATGGAAACCCCCCCAATTCCCACATCTGGATATTCTGGAAAAAAGACATCTCGATTGATTTACATGTTGCTGATGACCAATCCCTCACGACGAAATTCAAGTCTGGAAATAACCTTTTTCTTGCCTCTTTTATCTGTGGTAGCTGTGATGCCCACAAAAGGAGCTCCCTTTGGCAGGGGCTTCAATCCATTGATCCAGGTACCTCTCCCTGGTTTGTTGGAGGCGATTTCAATATCATAGCTGATCTGAATGAGAAGAAGGGGAGAGGTCCCTTCCCTAGAAAGGAAAGCTTGGAGTTTGTACAATTCATGGCTGGAAAGGGACTATCCGACATGGGTTACTCTGGGGACCGCTTCACCTGGTGAAACAATCAAAGAGAAGGCCGTAGATCTTGGAGTCGGTTGGATAGATGCTTGTCCAATTTTCAGGCCATTTCTGACTACCCCAATGCTCAGGTAACTCACCTAACTCGAAGCATTTCCGATCATTCTCCCATTCTGCTCTCCTTGTCCTCAAGACAGGTGCCTAGAATCTCCTTTAGATTCTCTCACCAATGGACCCGTTTCGAAGGTTATACTCAAGTGGTTACAAGTTCGTGGGGTGCTCCTGAACAGGGAAACTTGTGGATCAGGCTTCATTCCAAACTGAGGCGCTTAAGGAAAGAGCTTCTGGATTGGTTTAAGTAGGTACCTCCTGCTAACAAGGATATGAAAGAACTTATGTCAAATGTTGATAAGCTAGAAGCCAATCTGGAGCATGATTGGAACGATCAGGTGTTTGAGGACCTTGCTCGTAAGAAGGACAACCTGGTTGAAATGCTTCTGTACCAAGAGCGGCATGCCCGTGAGCAATCAAGGATACAATGGCTGTGTGAGGGGGATAAAAACACTGCCTATTTTCATGCTTGCATTAAGGAGAAGCATCGTCATCACAAACCTAACTTGATGCTGGATGATGGCTCATATACTGATGACAGGGATGTTGTTGGTGGGTTGGTTTTCTCCCATTTCAAGGCGTTACTGGCTAGCATTAACCCTTTCATGTCCGAGGGCTACCCTAGTGACAGGGCGACCTTCCTGGACATTATCCCCTCCCATGTCTCCAGCCAGGATAATGAGCTCCTTGAAGAAATCCCGAATGAGAAGGAGATCCATGAGGCCATGATGATCCTTAACCCTGAGAGTTCTCCAGGCCCGGATGGCTTCCCAGGATCCTTTTACAGGGAGTCATGGTCTGTTGTCCAGCATGATGTTGTTCTTGCTATCCAGGACTTCTTTTGTGGAGGCAGCATTCCCCGGGTGGCCAGTGAAACAACGTTGGACCTTATTCCTATGATCAAAGATCCTTCTTCTTTGCACCACTATAGGTCTATCAGTATGTGTAACTTCTCCTACAAAATCCTCTCCTGCCTCATTAATAAAATAACATCTCCTTTCTTGCCCCAATGGATCTCCCTTAAGCAGCATGGTTTCGTGATAGGGAGGTCTATCCAAGGGGCGATTGCTCTAGCCCAGGAGTTGATATTAGATGTTAACACCAAATCACACGGGTCCAACCTAGCCATCAAACTCGTCATGAATAAGGCCTATGACAGAATTGAATGGAGTTTCATCATCAAGGTACTCTCCGGTATGGGCTTCTCGACCTGGGCCACTGACATCATCTTTACATGTTTCAGTGCTTCAAGGCTTGCTGTCTCCTTTATGGGAAAATCTTATGGTTTTTTCAAAGCCACTCGTGGTCTCAGGCAGGTGGACCCTCTGTCCCCTACCATCATCATCATTGCCCAGGATGTGCTTAGCCGCTTGCTTAATAAGAGCAGAAACCTTGGGCAGATTCTTCCTTACCGGAGTCGTTCAATCTCCTCCAGCATGACTCATCTCATGTTTGCTGATGACACATTGGTTTTCCTGAATGGCAGTAGCAAGTCTGTCTGTAGCTTCAATGAGGTGATAAATGATTATTTCCATTGGAGTGGTCAACTCATCAACTGCGCCAAGAATAACTTTTTTATCTCCAATAGATGTGGATCAAGACGCGTGGCCTCTTTAGGCTCCAATCTGGACATGCAAAGAGGTAAATTTCCTCTTGAAGACCTTGGTGCTCCCATTTCCCCCCAACGTCTTCATGTCCATGACTTCGACCACATTGTGCATAAGATCACGGGCAGAATCCTTAACTGGAAAAACAGATTCTTATCCTTTGGAGGCAGGATCACTCTCATTAATAGTGTGCTGTCATCCATTCATGTTCACGTGATGGCTTCCATCAGAGTTCCTAAGGGAGTCATTACCTCCACTGACAAAATTCTTGCAGGTTTTCTCTGGGATGCTCTCTCTGAAGGAAAATGACAGTGGGTCTCTTGGAAAAGAATGGCACAACCAGTCTGTAATGGAGGTATTGATGTCAGAAACCTGCACGGAACAATTCAGTGCATGCATGCCAAACTGGCCTGGGAGGCTCTTGAGGGCCGGTCATTGTGGGGCGGGATGATGCATCATATATGCAGTGATTTTCCTGTTACCAGGCATAGTCACAACTCCCCCCTTTGGTCTATGATTGCAGTCTTCCTTCCTTCCCTCCGACAACTGTCTCGCTGGATTATTGGTAATGGGGATCTCTCCTTTTGTCACCATAATTGGGCTGGTTCTATCCTCGGTTTTCCTAGCTGTCCGGCCCCTCATATAACCTTCAGGGAGGCCAGAAGGTTCCCTTCCTTTATCAAGGAAGTGCTGAACAACGAACAAATGGAATCCTATATGAATGTTGAGATGAACACGGGTCCTGATCAGTGTGTGTTTACTCCCTCCACTTCAGGTATCTTCTCTACAAAAGATTTTCGTGCAAGTCAGGCTTCACATGCCAGATACGACCCGCGGCATGAGACCATGTGGTGTAAGAAAGTCCCCTCAAAGTCCAACTTTCTCTCCTGGCGTATCAGGAACGGTGTGGTGCCAACTGACGATAACATCAAAAAGCTGGGTATACCCTCTGTTTCCAGATGTCCATGTTTCCATGCTAAGGAGGAGAGTGTTTTACATCTTTTCTTTGAAGGGGCCTTGGCTCATGCAGTGTGGAGCTTCTTCGGTGACCTTACTGCCTTCAATGGCCGGGCTCACTCTGAGGATGATTTCATGGACCGCTGGTTCCAGGGAGCGCCTGAACAGAGTCTGGAGAGGAAAGCCTGTGCGCTGGTGTTAACCACCGGGTTTTGGTGCATTTGTCATGCTCGAAACAGAGCCAGATATGAGGGAGCTTATTCATCTGGAAATTTTATTATCGTCAAATCCCGCTTCCTATTGATGGATTTTCTCAGAATGGATGACCGGTTGCGACAACTCCCGATGCTCAGTCCTCTCCAGCCGAGACCTACAGGTGCCTCCGGCCTCTCAATGCTAGAGCAGGTCATTGGGTCTGTTGGAATCCACCCTCCATGGGCCTCAAACGGAATACCGACGGCTCCTCCAGATAGGGCAGCTTGCGGGGAGGAGGTGTAGTTCATGACTCTAGCGGCTCGGTCATCCTGTTGTTCACTGCTCAGTATGGAAATTTTCATTCTCTCCAAGCAGAGGCTTCAGCCATGCTTTCTGGCCTTAGGCTGTGCTGTCAACATAATATCCTCATTGATGAAGTAGAAACAGACTGCATGGCCCTCTTTAAGGCTCTCTTTGGAACTGACAACATCCCCTGGTCTATAACATATACTATTAGAAAATGTAAAGGAATCATGAGTAGCAATATCAAGGTGGTTCACACATGGCGCGAGGGTAACAAAGTGGATGATCATCTAGCCTCCATTGCATCCCAAAATTTGGTCTTTTTGGGCCTTAAGGGTAGGAATACTCTCAAGGCTGAGGGAGAGGAACTTGTGAGAGGGGATGCCCTCGGCTTGCACTATTTCAGACCTCCTTGATTTGTTTTTCTTTTCGCTCTTCTGCTGGACTTTTCTTTCTTTTATTCCATAAATAAATACTATTGAGATGAGATTGTAAATTATCATATTTTACTATTCCCCAAAAAATTCAAGTATACTAGAAAAATTACAAAATATAACCATATACATTTTTCAATGTGAAGAATTAAAAAAAGGACTCAATTTTAAAAAAATAAATTTCAAAATATGTGAAATTTAATTTTTAAATAAAATCATTATTTAATTGAAAAATAAAAATTTTAAATTTAAAACTATCTTTTTAACACCCCCAAAAATATTAACAAAGGTATCATTAATTTAACCTATTATCATAAGACAACAAATTATTGATTTAATAATCTATTTTTTGAAAATGAATTTTCTTTAAGACGGTTTTATAAATTATAAAAATAATATTAAATATCTTGAACTCACAAAAATACAAACATGTAGTTAATAATTTATAAAAAATCATTTACTTTTACTATGATGTAAATATATCATAATTTCACTTATGAGATGCCTAAATATTACTTATAATTTCATGGGTGATGTTTCTATTGATTATGATTGTTTACTATTCATAAGGGTCATATTATTATTCCTAAGGAAAACATACTATTTAATTTGAATAGGTTCCTTAAAGTCTACAAATACCTCTTATTTCATTTATTATTTATTTATAAAGATTGTAGTATGTTATCTATTTGGTTTTATATGATTAATAATATAAAATAAAAATACTAAGGCAAAGTTTCATGGACATATTTCATGGTCATTACAACAAGTTATATAAATGGAATAATTATCTTGAAAAAGGTTTTCAAGGATGTATAAAATTAACATAAGATTATTCTTTAGGATGATAAAGAAAATACATGATGAATCATACTTGAGGTAAGGGACTTTCCTATAAAAATAATCTTTTAAGGTTACTTCTTCAACTATATTTACAAAGTTAAAAAGGAATTTTTATTATATATACAAAAGGAATGGATTTTTCATTAGGCATGATTCCTTAATATTTTTTATCATACATTACAATTTTATACGGTTACTTACAACAAAATGTTTTTTCCTTTGTACATGAATATTTTTTTCAAAATTAGTGATTTCAAAATGGAAAGGATATTTTCCTCAAAAATTTTTTTAACGATCATTTAATCAATGAAAACATGAATTTAATTTTTACTATGTATTATAGTTTTGAATATGGGTTTTCAAATAGCTGGGTATTTTGGATACCTTGAATTGTATTCCATATGGGTTTCAAAGAGTTTTTTAGAGTTTTTATAAAATGTTTTATTCTTGATACATTATCAATATATATGAGAAACAAGTGCGCCACATATAGATTATATGAAGGGTTGACTCAAATTATAGACCAAGGGGGGTACCAATATACCTTAAATGAAGGGTGAGCCCATTATACCTCTCCAATGTATTATATATGATTTATATGTTAACTATGATGGTTTTTGAAATATTAACTGTAATGGTTAATCCATGAGTAGTTGTCATGGTAACAATATTGCATATTTTTAGAATCTAACCGTGAATTTAATCAATGAGTATCTATAATGGTTACTCTACTGTAATTTTTTAATGCTTAATGTGAAGGTCTTCTTTGAGTTTTTGTAATGATTACTCGAAGGTAATTTTCAGAAGATAACTATGAAGGTTTTCTATGAGTAGTTGTAATGGCTACATAAAGGTAATGTTCAAACACCCATCATGAAGTTTTTCCATTATCATATGTGATGAATACTCTAACTATTACCATGATGGAAATTTTATGTGTAATTGTGAAAAGTATAACTTTGTGAAAAATATTTATTGAGTTTTTAATGTTTGAAAAGAATTTTTTATGTTTTTTTATTAACTTAATGGTTAGTCATGGACTACATTGTGAATATTGTAAGATAGTGAAGGGGATTTCATGGGTATGAAAAAAGGTTCATTTTTAACAAAATGTTTATTTTTAAAAAGTCAAATTTATATAAATACTCAAAAAATAATGGTTTCTTCCATTACTTTTATTCCCCTTACTTATATTTTTTTTCATTCCATGTTTTAAAATTCATAGATTATAAAGAATCCAATGGATAAAGAAGATGTCAAGATGAACATTTTTATGATCTATCATCAAATGAAATTGTGTTCTATTATAAAAATATATTTTAGTGGTAAAAATGGATACTAAGAATAAGTGTCCACCTTCAATGTATGAGTTTTTTATGAATGCTTTTTTCCTAATTATCTAAACTACTAAACCAAAAAGATCATCAAGATAATAATATTGTGAATTCTAGGTTAGAGACAAATGAATATATAATTCTTAAGGATGGGATCTTACAGTTTGTATCAGAGTAGGGTTTAGATAACTCTGTAGATTAGGATGTTTTTATTAGAGGATATCTTAAGAGTTAGGGATTACATTGTGGTTTTATAACATTAAGTTTGATAATAAGTTCAATTCCCTATAAACCAATTTTGTGGTATTATGTTTTGAAAATATATGGTGAATAATATGATTTTTAATGATATTTATTTTTTATGTAATTGTGGGTTATAACATTTTGGGATACAAAATAAAAGGTATTAGATAACCATTGAGGTTCAATAATTTCATTAAATATAGAATATATAAGGGTTATTTTTTAGTATGTTTCTCATATTTTTTGAATTTTTTAAGTATTATATTAATATAGTTTTATGAAAAGGACAACCCACATGATGGGTGGAAACCAATCACATCTGGTAAGCCCATGGGGATTATCCCCCAAACAAAGGGTGACATGGGTGAGAAGCCTACCAATGAAGTACATTAAGTCCTAGTTAGTAAGAAATAGTTATTCTATATTTAAACTATCAGATAGATAATGTTTAATGATCATTTTTCGCTCATATTTTTTACTTAATAGATAATCGGGTGATTGAAAAATGATTTGGTGATTAATTGATAATTTTATTTTAGAATATGTTCACTATTTTGGTAACCCACTATGATTAAAATTAACATAATACTATGGGATTATATTTTACTAATAAAAGGATGAATAATATTAAGTAATAAAATTTGATAAAAATGTATATTTATGATGATTTAGGTTATTTATGGAAAATGTTATCATATAATCAAGATTATTTGACTTCGTAAATAATAATTTTGGTATGAGACCTTAATAGTGATTGAGGTTATTTGGAGAGAAGTGTTAAAAATTATCTTGGAAGACTCTGTGATCAAATATTGCTAATTTTTTTCTTCAATAAGTTCATAATATTTTTGAGTAATTTTATGGTTATTTTCTTAATTATCTATTTTTAAACATTGTTATTAATTTTGAATTTTGTATATTAAAGTAGAATTATTTATATGATAATTTATTATTTATGTGGAATTATATTATCTTGTACATACCATTTAGGTTTTGGTAAATGTAAAAATATAGGATGAATAGATAGATAGTATTTTTTTGAATTTTTTATTATTATATGTTGATTATAGTGCATAATACATTAAAAAATTCATCTTGAATATCCATATTTTGGTGGAAAATATGAGATTGTGATGGGAATTGAATAAAGAATTAAATTATTCTTTTCAAGTAAGTATATTTATTTATGAAGTTTTTGTAGACGGTAAAATAGTTCCTCAAATTTATGAAATGAACTTTGAAACAAAAAAGTTACCCTTTTAATTTTCATACCAATAAATCAATGTCCTTTTATACTATCACCAATTGACGGTTTGTAAATAACAAATTTCTCAAGACCATATTTTTTATCACTATATTTCAGTACTTGTTTGTTATATTTTCTCTTTAGTGTAATTTTTCCTACATGGAAATATAGTATGGTTTATCTCATGGGGCCTTTTAACTTCCCTTACTCTCTTTTGAATAGTAATTTTTATTAATCCTTTTTATGAAGTGGGATTTCAACCAAGGTATTTTGAAAAGATAAACCCCTCGTTTTGTACAGAGTTCAAATTATGAGGATTAAATTTATTAAAGTGGGGGGGGGGTGAGGAATGTAACATATTGAATTTTTAAAAGTAAACACTATGTTCAATAGTGTTCAAGATATGTAATATCAATCTTAAATGAAAAAACAATCCTTATTATTTAATTTTGATTGTTATAACCTATCCATTAAATTGGATGGTTGAATAGTGTAACCAAATTATGAAATATATATTGGAAAAAATCACTTATAATGTATTCATTAAGTATTCTAAATAATTAAATTTTTTTATTCATGTTATTTAATTAAATTTTTGGTAATGTAATTTTATTCTTAAAAAATATATTTTCTTCAAAATTGGGTTTCTTTTATTTTGATGAGTGAATATAATATATAATTTTTGGATGTTTTATAAAATATAGTTTTGAAAGTGAATATCACATTTTGGATTCATAATGTTAAAATTATATTAGGATTCATTTTTTAAAGTTTTCTAAAACGATTGATTTTTCAGTGAATAGTGAAAAATACAACTTTCTATTGAACTATCATTTTGTTTATAAAAAAGTCCTCTTAGGAATTTAAATTTATTTCAAGGTTATTAATGTATTTTTTTCAAGATATAATATCATTAATTACATTTTAATCATCCTTATAGATTAATTTAGTATTACTAAATTTTTTGGGTTTAAATGTTTTTTCCAGGAGAACTGTTTTTCATGGTGTTTTTTCAGTTTAATTTAAATGAAAATTATTAAACAAATGTATTTTGAATTATCAAAATTTATTTAAATATTTTGAATCTATGTTTCAAAAATAAATTTATATTTCCCTTCTATTTTTGTTCAATAATAATAATAACCTTAGTAACTATTATTTCCACGGTAAAGGGTAAATCAGGTAATTTAGGTCAAAAATAAAAATTTAAGAACTATTAAATGATCGAAAACACATAACTAAATAATGTTGGTAGATTTTATATCTACCATATTCATCCAATTTCCTACTTTCTATAATTTTGGGGCCACTTAAATGATATTGGGACCTTTATAATATTTTATTTAATGAAAAGTCAAACATATATATCTAATGTTTCTAATAAGTGTAATATTTTTAATATGGTGTCATCCAGATGGTATTTTTGACTCTAAATAGTACTGTTAAATATATTAAATAATCATATCCATCATATTAATTAAATTTCAATTTTTATTGAAGATATATTTACCATAAATTCTTACACAATGATGATGAAATAATTATTCAATTAATTGAAAAATAAAATAAAGTATATTAAATATATATATAATTTTACATAATTAATTTAATATAATAATTTTATATAAAACCTTGATATTATTAGGGTATAATAAGATATTTTGTTTATAATTTTACATATTTTATTTATGTTTTTCAAGTCAAATTAATGAATAGTATCAATATTGACAATAATGATAATTTATGGGATTAATATTTTATTAAATATTTTTGGAATCATAAAAATATTAAATAAGAACAATTGGGACAATATATGGTCAAAAATGGTTTCCCAATGTTTATTTATTGTTCATTTGGAAGCATCTGGATCTAGAATAGTTTTAATATATTTTAATCTTCTCTGAAATTCTGACAGGGCCACTTTCCTCTTTTATAAAAGGGAACATATTCATCTCATTTATTAATACATAAAAAACCATTTTTGATCAGAAAAAAACTACCCATATACCTTCCTATAACTCCTACTTTATTTATAGAGGTATTTTTTTGGGAAAATCCCCATAGTAAGGTATGAAGCAAAGGAGTTTGTCCAAAGAAGCATTATCATTTTTAATCGAGTGTTTTTGTTTTGCTTATTATTATAGATCGCTAAAAATTTATTCTAACACGATAAAATAATAATTATAGTATAATCCATATATTTAGATGTTATTATTTTAGTTTAATGACCTATAAATATATCCACTTCTATCAAATGGTAAAATAATTGATCATTCATGTGTACGAAAGACTACCACCTCGCAAACCAATGTAATATATTTTTCATCGCCATATCTAAATATGATTCTAATGGTGGAATTAAGGTTCATATATTATATTAAGACAATTTATCATTTTAAATTGATATATATCATTTATTCTTTACATTTCCATTCCTAAAAAAATGTAAACGTCTTTCGTGCATATGTGTAAATTATCACCACCACGAAGCTTTGTGATTCGTTTTTCATCACCACATCATATTGATAGTTTATAAAATTATATTTAAATATATAATAGTATATTATTTTTATTATTTTTATTATATAAATATAAAATAATAATTACATTCTTTCCAATTTGATCGATGAAAGATAGAAAGGTGACTCATTGTACGTACAACCAACCATTTCCATGATTGTAACATAGTTAATTTTTTAAATAGTGGATATAATTAAAAGTATATTTAGAGGTAAAAATTATAATTATTTCATTAAAATTATTCATTATATTATTTAATAATGATCAATTTTACCATAGTCATCATAAAAAAGTAATTTTAGACTTAAGTACCCAGTATCCTCAAAACATACAGTGTGAATTTAAATTATTATGTAATTTTTTATGAAATTTTAATAAGTGAACTAAATGGAATAACGAAATTTATAACGGATCTTAATTATGTATATATCTAACATAAGTTTATTATTCAGTAACATAAAGGGTATATGTGATGAAACATACTCAAGGTAAAGGACGTTATTTTTAAATCATTTTTTAAAGATCCTTCTTTAACTCCTTTTACAAAGATAAAAAAGGACGGTTTTTACATTTTCCACATGAATTTAATTTCCATCCATCATGATGACTTAATATTTTTAATCTTAGATTATATTTTTATTTGGTTTCTTTCAAAGAATATTTTTTCCTTTGTAACTGTCCAATTTTTTAAATATAAGTGATTTTGAAATGGAAAGTTTATATTATTTCATAATATTTTTAATGTTATTTTATTCCATGAAAAACTATATTTGAATTTTTATGGGTATTATCGTTTCTTAAAATGGTTCTATAATTTGAAGGATATTTTGGATATCCAAAAGTGTTTTTCTGATGGTTTTAATAGTTTTTTTACATGTATTATAAAATTTTTTACTCATGCTAGTTGAGAATTTTATATGTGAAACAAGTGAGAATGATACAACTTATACATAGGGTTGAGTCCCATTGTAGCTCATGAGGGATCCCAATATACCTTTTATGAAGGGTGTGCCCATTATAGATCTCCTTTTCATTAGTTAATGTTTTGATGTTGACCATGATGAGTGTTATAAGATTAACTATGTTGGTTAATCAATGAGTAACTATGATGGTTACTCGATGTTTATGTTCATAATAAAACCATTAAGGTCATTTACTTAAAAATAAAAAATATTTTCCATGAGTATCTATGATGGATACTCTAAAAATAATTATGATGGTTATTCTATGTATAATTATGAAAATTATATCTTTTTTAATAATATTTCATTTGATTTTGATTTTGTCAATAAACATGTTATGTATTTATTTTACCTTATTGATTTTTAATTAAATGATTTATTAATAGTGTTATATTGATAATTTTATTTCTTTGGTAAGAAAAAGGGTTTATTTTGAACCAAATGATTATTTTGAAAAAAGGAATATTTTTATAAGTACTCACATACAATGGTTTTATCAATTATTTTTATATCCCTTACTAAGATATTGGCGATGATACCACATTTAAAAATATTTTTCATTAGGGTTAAGGAAAATTACAGACAAGGATAACATCATGATATAAAATTGTGTTGTTTTATCATAAAAATAAATTATTTGTTTTTTTTAAAAAAATTACTAGGAAAATTAGAAGATGAGTATAAGTGTCCACTTGTAATATATTGTTATATTATATAAGATTCTATATTAATCATATAAAACTATATCAAAAAAGTTTCACATAAGGGAAATAATGTGAATTTTAGGTCAAAGAATCTAGAATATATAATGTTTAAGGCTGGGTTGTTACATATATCATACTGTTTTGTAATTTATAGAGTTTATACATTGATTACATCCAACCATGTTCAAGAATAATATGTCATATGTATTTTCCCAACCTAATATTAGAATTTACAATTCATTAATTGGGTAGATAATTTTATTCATTAAAGAGTTACTTCACATTTCTATTAATATTCTCATTGATTGAAATTAAAAAAACACAAAAAAACATAAAATTGGGAACCTAAATTATTTCACCGTTAACTTGTTATGCTATTTTAAAAACATCACATGGTTCTAGACAATAGGTAAAATGGATAATGGAACTTTTTATGGTTCATAATTATATGGTTGAAGTTCATAAGGTTCCCTACAGATGACTTCATAAGGTTTATTCCATTGTGGAAAATAAATGGGCCAAATTCATAACATTGAGAAGCATTGTATGTTTATTTAAATATTTATAAGGATTCCTAGGAAATGATAAGAATTAAATGTATTTGAAAATTTTAAACTATTTAAAATTGAAAGGACATAGAATTCCAAAGTAATATGTAATTTTATGAATTCATGAAAACCAATAAGGTAAAATAAATAATATTTATTTACAAAAAAAGTAACAATTGAATTTATATTCAATATTAATAAATGGGAAATATGATATTTACACTGGGAAAACAAAAATTAGTGTTATTAAATATAATGAGAAAAATAAAATATCAGAGATGAAAAAATTATAGAAGAATGTATTGTAGAAAATAAAAATGTTGATACTTATGATGATATTTAGTGACATAAATATCTCAAAGTGAATTGTGAATAATTTTTAGAATAAGAAGACTACAGTAAGTTGCGGTCTGAATATTGAATTTGATGCTAAATCTTATACCATTATTTAAGAATCACTCTGTCCATGATGAAATGAACCACCTCACAATTAAATATTATCATATATGAGAATATATAATATTTTTAATTCCATTATTATGTATATTTATTGATTAAAATAATGATGATCATTTTTGACGAATAAATGATGATTTATTTAGGTTAGATTAAAATAATAAATAAATGAATAAGTGCCTTGAGAATGTTGTAAGAATAAATGGATATTCATTTAGAGAATAAAAAATGATATGAAATCATATATATAATTTTATTAATGCCAGTGTAGATAATTGTTTGAGGTAAATATCATGTCTTGTGATCATTGGAGAAAATACATATGATGATTTGAGGAAGTAAATGTAGATCATAATAGAACACCCATGTTATTCCAAATAGAAATATGGGAGGAGAATCAATATACTAATTTTATAATTATTTTTTGATATAAAATAATATTGAAAATATATTTTAGTGAACCATACTATAAAATAAGGATAAGAATAATGTGAGGGGTGACCCTGTGTGACTCTCGAACAAGAAACACAATGATATCACATATATAACAAAATACAACATGAAACAATACTAAATAAGAAATAACATTTTATTTTTGTAGATGAATTAGAATCTAACCTTTAATTTCTAATCATAAAAATTGATTTGAATCAAATGGATAAGAAGAAGATAAATAATTGTGATACTATATATTATAACATATTGACGTAGAAGAATTATAATAAGAATAATATAATCCTAGAAGGGTGATGTTTATGGATTAATATAAAATATTAATGATCTATGAAAGACCTTGAAGTTTGAGTTGAGAGAATTTGGTCAGATGATTCTAAATAATAACAATGAACAAGGTTCTCTTGGAAAGAATAAGTTTCACACTACTATTTTTTAAAATCTATAGGTATTTAAAAATTCATTATTATGTAATTAGATCTTTTTGGTGGAAATAATTAAATATAATATATATATATTATATAATTTAATATTATGGCATAATTTTTAATAAAATTAAGATAATATAACATCTAGTAAGATATTATGTATTTTTTGTGTTCTAAGTGAGTTTTAGGTGAACCCTAATCGAACCACTTGTATCTGATGAAAATATTAACAGTGGAAAATATGATTTTTATACTGAAACCAGTAATATAAGGTTGTATAATATTCATACTATCTTAAACCATGAAAAATCATAGTATGATAATCATAACTTATTTAGAGCATTACATACAGTGTTAGGTGATAAAATAGACCATAACATATCTTTTTTATTATATGAAAACATTGGTGCACTGACTAAATTGGATAAAATATTAAAATTACATTTAGAATTTATAAAAATATTAGATACAACTAATTTATCCTCCTCTTAGGATTTTATGAATGGATCTTGGGGGATTAAAACATGGTACATGATATTATGAGAATGGATTCCCAGATGATGAATAGAGATGGTTCGATGGGGGTATTAAGTGTATATAAACCATTAATTCACTGATTATAATTTTTTAAATTCCAATTATATTGGAATATATATATTGTCTTATTTATTATGATATAACATGTGAAATTTTCATGTATTCATATTTATGGTTATTGTTTTATTTTATGGGTGTATGGAAACATAATTTATCTATATATGGTTCATTGAGAGAAAATGATCTTCCTTACTTTAATATCAACACATTTCCCTTATTTATGGGTGATGATGTATAGGGGGAACATTCCTGATGTAATTGGAGGGTCGCCTCTTATTTGGGGTAAATTTAGGGAATTTTTTTTACTGAATGAATACAATGATGAATTCCTTATTAACATTTAAAATGAATAAAAACATAAGTATGAGGCTTGAAGGAAGTGGAAAGAGAGATATGAAAACTTATAAAGAAGGGTTTTCACATAAATGGAGAGAAAACAAGACTAATGAAAGGTGTTATAATTCTTGAGAACTACATAAATATTCCCTATGATATTATTGATCTATTCATACATTTATAGTCTACCAATAAACATAATTATTTATTTTAACGTAATTTTATGGAGCATGAATCATACCATTTAAAAATATAGTTATTAGATATTTGAAATTTCATCTTATCTTACCATTAATTTGATAACTATTATAGACTTTGTGGAATTATTTTTGTCTACCAATTTATAAGAATTTTGAACTTATATTTATATGATTCTAACATAGATATTTCCATCTCAATGTGATAAATAATACCTTTGAAATGCGATGCTGAGATAGATCAAATATTTCCATTGAGCATCACTTTTCAATAGTCTTTGTCTATTTATAATGTTTTTTTCATGATATTCAATAAGTAATCTTGTTTTTCATGTCATGGTATTTTATTAAAAATTTGTCAATTGGACTTTTTTTTATTTTCATGGAATCACCGACATTAATAAATTTAGCTTTAGGGATTGGTATTCAATTTTTGTAAAATATTTCTAGATGATTAGGTTGACTCCAAGGATATTTTCACCCTAAAATTATGCTCTCTATTTTATTGTATCATTTAAATTTTTTAATTTATTACTAGATGTTTGATGTTGAAACATTTTACGTAAAATAAATTTTCTTATGTTTTATTTTTTTATTGATTAATTTATGCATTCAATATTGTTTCTTTTAGTCTAGATACTTATAGTATGATGTGATATCTTTGAGATTTTAATTTATAATTGCCTTCATATTCTAAAAAAATATAGAATATTTTTATATAAAATGGAATGCTTATTCTGATATATAAAACTCATTGGATTATAGGATGGATAATGTGATATTTTTGGGGTGTCTATTATAATAGATAGATGATGTAATGATTTTCATAAGAAATTACATAAAAGGTATCCATGTGGAAAAAAATAAGAAATGGAACAATTGTTAACATAGGATATAAAATGAATAACATATAATGTATCATATCATAAAATAAGGCCTAGAAAAACCCATAACACTTATCTATTCATCACCTGACTAAAGGCTTCCCTATGTATTATCCAAACTCATGGAAAATTATTAAAAAAATAAAGATATTAAAATATCATAATCCCATTTCAATTTTATAAAACTAACCATTTATAAATTACTCCATTAATGAAAATTAGATCACTAAATACCCCAATGATAACATATACCAAACAATCGACATCACCACATAAAATTAACCAAGAATTAATTACTGAATTTTACCAGAGACCTTTAGGACTATTTCAATTTAATTTACTTATAAACTACCTATTAATTTGTAAATTATTTGAAAATTAATCGATTATAAAGATCTATAGATTTTATTTTTACATAAATTTTCAATAATAAGTTTCCCCTATAGATTCTATTTTAATCTACGTAAATTTAAATTTCTCATTTAACTAATAATAATAAGACACCGTAACTTTTATCACCCCTTATATTCAACCGAAATAAAATAAAATCTAATATTTATACTTTAATTCAACACCATAATGGTTCATTACTATATTTTTTAAAATTTAAAGAATAAACTAATAAACAATTTTAACAAAAAAATGGTTACGAAACTATTAAACACCATTATATTAAATATAAACACCAATTCAAACATATTTTATAGATTATGTAATGAATTAAAAATATAATTGAAAAGATCATGTGACATATAATAAATCATGCCTTATATAACAATTAACAAAAACACACTTAATACAACTACATAACATGAGATTATATGGAAAATAAATATTCTAAATAAGAAATGATACTTTTGGATCACTTTATAATGAGTTATAACATTTAACTATTATTTTTTTCAAAATTAATAAATGGAAAAAATCCAAATACTTAAATATTAATTTAATTAACTTACTAGAGACACTACTACATAAATAATGTTCGAAAAATGTAATTTATTGTATTTAATACTACATTATTTCCATATTTGATATCGATAACACCTTCCTATAACATAGAATAACATAATTTACCATGTATACAATAGTTTCCAAATGTTATAATATATTTACCACAACACAATATAATAAAAATACATGATTAATAAATATTATACTATTTTCATTATAACAAATTAAATACCCCTTAAATTTATCAAACATATTTTTAATATGAAATTAAAAATAAAAAATAATATAAAAACACTTAAATAAATAGTAACTAAATAAGAGATATCACATACACCTTATTTAATTTCAATTATATCATAGTACAATGTTATGATTCCTCCTGAATCATGAGGATTGTTTATGTTACATAAAAAATAAAAAAATTGAATTAGATGCGGGAAATATTTAAAATTTGATGTCAGTTAAAAAATTATATGGATAATAGTGCTCTTACCACAACAATTTTAATGAAACTATGAATCTGTGACCTATTTGAAACCAGAGAATAAATCACATCAAGAAGATAAAGGGAGAAAAAGAGTGTTTGAGGATGTGATGTTACATAACCTCTCTCATTTAAAATTGAAAAAATCCATGTAGATTTGTTCAAATGATATTCAACTGATCGAATTATAATTCATTAAAAGAGAAGTATGGAAAATTAACTACAGAGCTTGTGCATCCCCACTAAACTCATTTAGGATGATCGATATATTTATTTCTCTTTATTGAATTTTGTGTCGCCGCATTGGATCATATACCCCTCTACCATAGCCATATAACCTCTCATGATTTTCTTGTGAGTCTTAGTAAATTTATACAATGAAAATTATATTCACATATCCACATTTACCTTCCAAAAATAATTTGTTTCCTATATCACTCTAAAGCTAGAAAAAATAAAAATTTGAAACTCTAAAATGAAAATTCCTATCATAACTATAAATTATTGAGTTGATAAAAAAATTACACGGTTATTCACCTTCTACTACATAAGTATTATTAAGTATGTTAAGTGAACAATTTTATCTCAAATACCTAATATCATATTCTTATTTTCATGTATCATATTATAACCAACAATTCTATAGGAATACACATAAATAAATAATTTTTTTCCTATAATATATTATTATATAAATAAATGATATACATAGGATTCTTAATGAATAGTTAAGATATCTCTAATTTCACGTAAACATAATGAAGAATATATGAAGGATTATGTTGTTATTATTTTAATAAAAATTGTTTCTCAGGATTTATTTGGGGCCTTGTTCTGTATTAATGTGCATCAACATTCTTATTACCCTGCATTACCACTTTTTTAAGGTAGATGGATTTCACTAATTTCAATAAAGTTGTTCTCTCCAAGATCAAAATAGGATTTTGAGATGTCATTTATTCCATCAATGGATTCCACCATGGGTGAGATTCACTAATTTAGGTCTCCCTCATAGATTATAGTCATGTTCATGGACCTCATTCATAGTTCCATCTCATTGAGGATTCAAATTAATTACACTTATTCTGTCTTAACATACTATTTTTTCCAAACATGGCACAAACCTTCTATAACATCCCACACTTTTGCATACATTGATATTAAATCAAGGTTGATGAATATTTATTAAGAATATATATCAAATCCAGGACGTGACTATATATGTATTGTTTCTTTAGAAACTAGTAAACATAAACGACTGGTTCATAAGACATATCCATTATCTCCCGCAATATTTCAACATAACTAGACCCATTTTTGACATATCATATTTAATTTCCTTCTTCATGACATGGGGAAAAGAAATATATAAAAGGTTAGATCAGATTATTAGTAAGGGTAAAAAAGGGATATATCAATCATATCATAATCATAATACATAAGAACATAACATTTCAAAATCTTATCCTACATATACAATATTGTGATATCATGCCATTGGATAAATCATAAAAGTTCATAAGAATCAAAAAATGTATTACCAAAATTCATAGCATATGACATGAAGCTTTTTTCATACACATAAGCATAGAAAATACTTTCATATTAGTCATGTATCATTATCAAGACGATCATAGAAGACAATTTCCATTACCGAACTGGGTTCACTCCTTATTCCAGCCCTATATTACTAAACCGAGATCATTTATCATTCATCCCATGTATATATAAAGAGATATAAATCATTACCCATTTCATTATAGAGTGATATAGGTCCATCCCATATCATAATTAATTCACTATTACATGTGCCACAATAACATAAATAATTCTTCATAACCTAAGGAATAAAATGGGTTTCTTTGAACAGAATTCCTCAAAAATACAATCCATGTAAAACAAATGGATTTCAAAAATAACATTCATTCATAAAAACTATAAAATAATAGGAACAATAATTATATTATACTTGAAATGTAACCATATAAAATAATTCCTTCTTAAATGGAAATTAATTTTGACACAACACTTAAAATTAATTTTTGAGGAAACTATCCTTTCTTCTTCAAATATATTTTCTTTTCTGAAAATGCCACACAATTTAAGAAGAAAATAGTTTATATGAAAATAATCCTGAAATCGTGTAGAGTAAGATTCATGGAAATAGGGCATTATGAAAATGTAAAAATCTGTTCATGTCATATAATTTAGAAAAACATTATCCTCATACTTTTGCAGGAAAAGTCAAAAAGTACCTCATGTCGAATAATCATAGAAGATTCCATTCATAAAATTTAATAAAATTTCATCAATAGATAAAATTAACTTTATAAAGATTTAGAATAATATAAGTAATATTAAATATCATTAGTCATGGATGTGAATGATTTATATAACCCAGTAAATACTTACATTTAAACAATCTCGGATAAAAATGAGATTGTGAAATTATCCATTACCTTATGTCCCATTTCCTTTGATTATGCATGTTTTGACTAATAAGTTCAAATTATAATACATATTCCATAGTAATATTATTAAAATATTTTATTAATTATATATATATCATATTAATTCATTATATACATTTATATAATTATTATTTAATGAATATCATATAGAATGAATCGCATCACATCGTGGAGATAGTATGTAGTACATACACATGAGGGATGATATCATTCTCATAATTGTTGAATGGTATTTAATTTAGTGGTGTAAAACATTTCAGAATCAATATAATGTTATAATAATCATATATTTTTATTAATTCCATCAATATACCCATTAAAGTATGGTGGTGTTGAAAAACAGATTACACCGCGGTGTGGGGAAGGTAATCCATATATAAGCATGCACAATGACATCATTTTTCATAGGATAGATTAAAAGTGGAATATTTTTGTTAGATAATCATAATAGCACCCCAGTATATATTTGATACTATATTTATGAATTTATAATTAAATAACTCACAATGAATAAGTAGAAAAAGAATGAATTTTGAACGAATCGGTAGGGGAAATTAACTCTTCTTCGACATGATTCATCTAAATCATATATTATAGCAATAAAGTTGTTATTTTAATAGACTAAAACCCCTAGAATACATAAAGAGTAGTTAATAATAGAAAATGGTTGGGTATTTCAGCAATTTAATGATCAAAGTGAAGTGAAGGGGTGAGAGAGGAGGTTCCCTTAATGAATCCCCTGCATTCTTCTTATCACATTCCGAATTCCATGAATCTGCAGTGGTGCATTCACGTACCTTGGTTGAAAAATTCGTTCCAGATCAGCCCTCAGTGGGTATCTTTTCATGGTATGTGAATTCTTCTTGGGGGTTGCATAATGCGGTGGCTATTGGAGTTCTTGACCGCTACCATTTAAGTATTCATCTCCAATCTCTCGAGGACTTTGCCCGGGCTTGGTCGTGTGAGTCTCAGAGGTGTGACAACCGGCCTTTCCTTCTGTTCTGGTGGACGGCTGATTTTTATAGGGCATGTGATTGAAAATGTTCGGCCATGTGGATTTTCCTCCCTGGACTGCCTCTACCTTTTCAGAACCCGAGTTTTTTAAAGGGGATTAGCGATCATCTTGGATGCTTCTTATGACCTGATGATTCCACCACTCGTGTGTAGCATTTATGGTATGATCGTATTTGTGTCTAAATGGATGTTTCAAGACCTCTTCCTCATTGCATTTGGCTCTATGTGGGTCTTGAAGATGGATTTTGGAAATGAATCAGCTATGAAGAGGTTGTGGGGTTTTTGTTCGAATTGCTTCTGTCAAGGACACTCAAGGACCAGATGCCGAATACGTGGGGGTCATCGTCAAAGAGGGTCCCTCCAGATCCTCAGGTGGATGAGCCTCCCTCTGTGATCGAGGAATTATTTCTTCCTCCCTATGTGCAGATTTTGTCCCTTTCCTCCTCTCATGCCCCAGTTCGGGTGTTTCGTGGCTCTCCAAGTACCCTGTTGAAGGCTGCTCAGACTGTGGTTCTTCCTGAAAAAGGGAAGCTGAGGGTGTCCATTTACTAGACCTCCCCCTGTCCTAACAGTGATATGCATGATTCATATTCTAGTATTCATCGGGTAATCCCCTCTCTGGTGCCTGGTGTTGTGGTTCCGACGAAGAAGGAAACTTGTAGATCTCCTATGAAGAAGGGAAAACAAGTGGTGGTGGATAAGGATAGATTCACTCTATATCAAGGAAGGAGGGAAAATGTGTAGGGAATACTCCCCCCAAGCTGGTAAGTCTGGGTCTATAGTAGGGAGTCTTACATTCAATCCCAATCACATAGAATATACTACATGTATTTAAACATCCAATGCTTCACCCCTATTGGGTGGTGGTTCTTCAAATCATTGATCATGTTCTAGTGACGAGGTGCGTCCACCTTTATGCGACCTTGGATTGAATATTCTCAATTCTTCTCCCCTCTCCCTGATAGGATGTGCCAAGATCATGGAACTTGAGAACTCGGGGAATCGAATTTACATGAGAATTCGTGTTAGACAGTGTTCCAAGTGAAGTTTTTATGCATCCTTTCTCTGAATTCATGACAGTTTGTTATTTCATCTGGTTAATTTGTTATGGTTTTTCTATGTGGAAGTCTTCAGTAATTATACGAGCATCTGCCTCAGATGTGGTATCAGAACAGAAAGAGAGAAAGAGTCCACCAGCACACAACCATTCAGATTTGGACATTTGACAGGGTATGGCTCTTGCCATCGGTTCCGGGCCTATGGAACCCTGCACGGGACAGCTTGTCGTGCGGCCATGCGGTGGTGAAGGTTTGATTTATTGATGTAGGTGCTAAGGAAAAGCATCTCCGAAGTGACTTGATTGGAATTTCTTCTACCTTTTAATGATGTTACTTGGTTGTAATATCTTGGGTCCACACTTACCTTTAAAACTGTAATTTGAATATTAAAAAAAATAAAAAGATTGGTGGTAGGAGGATAGTGTCATCTATAAAATTTATTATATATTTTAATTTTCCAAATTATATTTATTGTAATATTTTGAATAACATTTATTTGTTATCTATATTAATAAAATAATTACTACATCATTTTTTGTGATTATATATATAATTTTTTGGTTGTTAAAAATGAAAAAAATATTATAAATATAAATCTACTATATTTTTCAATAATATTTTTTCTCATATTTATCTTCTCTAAAACACATCATTTAATGTTTTATATGTATTACAATATGAATGAAAAAAAATTAACATCACATTTAAATTAAATAATATAAGTTTCAAAATATTTTTTATACGCATAAAAATGGTCAATAAATCAACCGTTGGATGGTTATGGTCGATATATACTCAACCAATAATTTATTTTCATGTTTTTGGGTATTTTGATGGTTATTGAAATTTTAATGAAAATAGTTATATTGATTTATCATCAATTAATTAATTATTACATCATTAATGAATAAGTCTTTAAGATAATTATTTATTTCCAAAAAATTAAAAATAGACTACCAAAATAAAAAAAATAAATCAGAATTTAAATTAATATTTATAATTTAATTTATCTTATATATACCCTTGTATAAAAAGGATTTAGCTATTAGAATTTGAGTGACATATAATTAACTTTTCATTAAATAAAAATAAATTAAATGTTCTAATCTAATCCAAGTGTCATTCAAAGGACACCATTTAGAACAAAAGATTATTAAGGTAGAAAAAAAATCATCTAATGATATTAAGACATGTTTTAGGGTAATTTTTTAATAACATTGTTATATATAATTCGATTATTTACCATTTTACCATATTAATAAAAATTACCAAAGTTACTATTCAAAATGAACCAAAATAAAATAAATCTATTTACATAATTTTAAAAATAAGTATTCGAAATATATAATCCATTAATTCAAAATTAAAAACAAATATGATTTAATATTTAATTTAAAATTAATTCTGATGCCAGAAAGAGAGATCTTTTTTAAAAAGTTAAAACATTGCAAAAGATTGAAATGTTTTTACATCTGAATTCAATGTAAAACTAATGCTAATGACATAAATTATGTTTAAAGATAAAATATATTCTTTTTATCCATTAAAACCATTCAATATTATAATTTTACCATATAAAACTATTTTGGTGAAAAATGTTGTTTACAATTAAAATTTAGTATATTTTTACAATTTATTATAATGTCAAATTTATCAGAAAAATATTAAAATTTCATCCAAATTAAACTTGTATATCCCGATTCAAAATAAAATGTTTATGTTGATATATAAAAATTATTAATATGTCAAAGTGTTAATTTAAAATTGGTTTTCTATTAAAAGGATGAATATTAGCCTTTCGAAAAATATAAGTCTTTATACATAAAAAAGTATTTTTTTCATACCCTATGATAAAAATATCTAATGGATGAATATAGAATATATTTTATTAAGTATATAACATATTTATTTAATTAATTTCTTTTAAAAATAGTAATTCACTAAATTTTTTATTACAAAAATAAACATATATAATTCATTTATATTTTTCACAACTAAATGGTAGTGAATAACATCACCATACATTTTCATTAGTTCATTATATTTATTCCTGCTAACCTAACAGATAAGATTAATTGTTCATTTTAGAGTATGGGTGTCTCATGATTCTGTTAAATTCAAAATTTCCTACAATGCAAGGCATAGAATAATTAAAATCATTTAAACAAAATATTTCCAAAAAACATCAATCAATAACATTATACCCCATTAAACTGAATATCTTCCTTAAAATTAATCACATGGATACAAGAAGATGAGGATATCTCTCCCTCATAATATCCTCATGTTCCCACATAACTTCTTCAAATTAGAGGTTCTGCAACAGAACTTTTACCAAATGAGTGGTCTTATTTATCATAACATTTTTTCTTTGATCTAGAATCTCTATAAGTTGTTCTTCATAAGAGATATTTTTCTCTAGTCGTACAACATATGACTTTAGTACATGTAAAGGATTCGGTATTTACATTATCAGACGATATACAAAGAACACATCATAAACATGAGATTGATTCAGCGGAGGCACCAATCGGTAATCTACCTTCCAAACAAGATTTGGAATTTCATAATGGCTAATATTTCTAAGGCTCGACTTTCCCTTATATCAATATATCATTACAATCTTGCTGGGATATATTATTAGAATTATCTTTTCACCCAATTAAAACTATAGGACTTTTCAATCATTATTAGCACAACTTTTTGTTGACTCTTAGTTGCTTTTATGTGTTGTTCAATATATTTGACATTTTCATCCATTTTATCAACAAGATCAGGTCTTAATAGCTTTCATTCCCCAACTTCATCCCATAAAGTTATCTTTATGCACATCATTCCCTATAAGTATTCATAAAGAGTCATTGGAATACCTAGGTGAATGTTATTATAGTAAGAAAATTCCACCAAGTGTTGGTGTTGATCCCAACAGAATTTTAAATCCATAGAGTAAGCTCTCAATATTTCTTCTAGAGATTGAATTGTCCTATCAGACTGGCCATATGTCTAAGGATTAAAATTAGAACAGAAACATTAATCTATATCAAACACCTACCGAGGAATTCACCAGAACATCAAAGTAATCCACAGATCCTGATCAGATATAATTCAAATTGGTACTCCATGAAATCTTACAACTTCCTTTATATATATCCTGAATAGATTATAAAGAGAGAAATCCTATCTACAATAAATTAAGTATGCATACTTCCTAAGGCGATCAAATATAAAACATATAGAATTAAGGCCTTTATATGTTTTGGGAAGTCTGTAATCAAAGTACATTGTCATGTTTTCCCATTTCCATTATGGTATGGGTAGTGGTTGTAACATCCCCATAGACTTATTTCTTTTGGACTTAACTTGCAGACAATTCAAACACCGAGAGACATATTTTGAAACATCTATTTTCGTTCCATACCACCAGAAATAATCATTCAGGTCCCTATACATCATTGAGCTTCTATGATTAATACAGAATGAAGAACTACGAGCCTCATCCAATAGCATCTTTTTAATTCTATAATGGGAGGAATACAAAATTGTTTCCTGAACATTATTATTCCATCACAATAAAACAAGAATTATGGAACATTTATCACCTAATGTTTTAGCTATACAACTCCCTTTAGTGCCTCCTTAATCTTCACTTCTATAGATGGTTGAAAATTAAATTGAGGAAGATAAGATTTATCCCCTTTCTTTAAAATTTCATGATAATTACATTGTAAATACATAAATATTGGATCTTTTTTGATCTACGGCAAGGATATGATAGCTTGTTCCTTTCGACATAAAAAATCAGCATCCTTGTTCGCTTTCCCAGGGCAGTAATCTATTGAGAAGTTGTAATAATTAATCAAATCCAGCATTTACTTTGACAAATATTCCACTCTTTTTTGGGAAAATATACATTAATAATTTATGATAAGTATAAATATCACCCATTTAACCATAAATATAATGCCTCTATATATTTAGTGCAAAGATTACCACATCAAACTCCAAAGAGCGAGTTGGGTAATTTGTCTCATGGATTTTCAATCTTCATGAGGCATATGATATCACCATATCATTTTTCATATGATCAAAACCCAACCCATTATTGGATTCATCCATATAGATCACAAACCATTCTCCACCAAACCTAGTGTGAGCACAACTACACTGGATTTCCTTCTTTTTAGATATTTGAAATTATCTTCTGATTCCTCTATCCACACAAACTTAACTCATTTCCAAGCCTAATTGGTGAGTGGATTAGATAATCGTGAAAAATATTTCATAAAACATTGATAATATCCATCCAAACCAAGAAAACATCAGATTTTAGTTACAATTTTCGGACTCAAGAAACATTTAATAACTTCTTTTTTTCTCGGATCCACAGATTTCCCCTTTATTGATATTATGTGACCTAGAAATGAATCTTTTGGAATCCAAAATTCCCACTTGTAAAATTTTTCATAAAGATTCTCCTTTATTAGGGACATCAGTACAATTCTCAAGTGATCATTATGATATTCCTTGATTTTTGAATATACAAGAATATCATATATATATATAGACTACCAAAAACTGATCAAGATAGTCTCTAATGAATCTATTCATTAGATCCATGAAGATAGAGGGGGAATTAGTAAGCGAAAAAGGCATCACTATAAATTAATAGTGTCTATACCTTTTATGGAATGTCATCTTTGTTATATCCTCATTCTTGACCCTTAATTCATGATATCCTGAATGAATATCAATATTGAAAAAGTATTGATCATTGCATTGTTTTTTGAGTAAGTCATAAATACCGATGAGAAGATATTTTTTTTGATAGTGATCTTTTTATGTTCATGATAATAAATACAGAGTCTCATTGATCCATCTTTCTTACTAACAAATAAAACAAGTTATCCCAAAGATGATGCAATAGGTAATATGAATCCCTTGTCAATATTCTCTTGGATATTCATTTTCAATTCTTGCAACTCTATTGGGGCCATTATATAATGTTTCTTTGAAATAGGAATAGAACCGAGTATGTGTTCTATTGAAAAAGTAACTTCAAAATTTGGTGGAATACCTAGAAATTCATCTAGAAACACATCATTAAAATCCATTATAATGGGTTTATTCATAATTGTGAGTTTTCCCCAAACATTTGAGATAGATAGAACAAATATATAGGGTTCAAGTCACATTATATAATTAATATTTATGCTAGAAGGTTATATTAATCCTTGAATCGATATATGATCATTGATTGATCTGGATTATGAAATGATACATCCCTTCCTTTTTAATTGATATGAGATATATATAGTGAAATAAAATTCATTCCAATAATCACATAAAATTACACAATAGAAAGGATCACCAGATTTTCAATAATCACATTCCCACAAATATAAACTAGATAAAAATTATACACATTTGAGGCAACCATTGTGCCTTTTAGAGTTTTCACAGCTAACCCAAATTTTAATTCATTAGGTAATATGATGATACCCTTATAAAATTTTTCACAAATAAAATACTGGGTTCATCAAGAATCATATAAAACATTTTATACTTTAGAGTGGATGGTATGTATACCTTCCACCACATCATCATTTTACTCCACATAAACAATGGTGATATCTTGTGGCATTCCTTTATCTATGGCCTTAAGAGTTTTTTGTTATCTATCATAATTAATAACCCTTGGATTAGGGAATGATTGGCATAATTACCCATTTACATGCACTTGTAATATTGAAGTGAAGTAGGTGGATTATGTGTAGACTTTTCACAATTTGCATCATTAGAAATATTTTTTCCTTCTCTTTCTCATTAAACTACCAGATAAACATATTTTCCACACATAAAACGTCTACCAGTTCCTTTATGTAAATTTACACCATGTTTCTTTCCATACATTGAGCATAAGAGAACACTCATCTCTTTTTAGGGTGGTCTTTAGATTTTCCATTGAATTCCATTTTTCTATTCTTATCAAACCCATAAGACTAATGGGCTAATACAATCCCCATTTCATCCTTGAGAGTACATAAAATTATTTCATCCTAGCTATTGAAGTACCTTATGGATAATTTTCTTCGAAGAATTGGTTTTATGCCACTAAAGAATCGATAAATTTTACTCTTAAGATGGATAATAATTCCAAAAGTGTCCCTTTCATGTCTTATAAAATTTTCTTCATAAGTACCAACAGATTCATTATCCTTTTTCATAAGATCAAGTAACTACTTCTCCATCTTTCTTTGAAGAATACAAGGAATGTAATTTTTGAAAAATAAGTTCTTGAAGTTGTCCCATTCCATGGATTAAATTTCATCCCTTTGTCAGATATTCTTAATATGGTTCCACCATTAATCCACTTCACATTCCTTATGATAGACTTGTAGGATGAATTTATCATATTATGAAAATTATAGAACTAAAAATATATTTTCAGTGGTACTGATCCACTGTTTTGGAAATAATGGATTAGAAGACCTTTTGAAAGAAGTTGGACACTACCTCATGAAGAGTCAACAAAAATATTTTCCCCTCCATTTCTTATTTATAAGACTTTAATTTTTCGTTGCATTATAAACTTGTGTGATCATAGAAATAATATTTTGAATTCTTTCTCCCATAACATTCGTTTCTTCATGAGGACAATCATTTCATTGCCCGTTGCATTCCATATTAACTCAGTTCATTTTGGTTATATCCATTGAGAAAAACCAATAACCATAGAGTGAGAAACAATAATAATTACGGGAAAACCACATAATCATGAATAAAATTTCAATTTCGGATAATTTAGGTTTTATCCTAGGTTATTCATTATCATTTCTAAAACACTCGGATTATAAACTATACTTTAACATATCCTATAAATTATTACTATGAGATTCTCATCATAGTTTCCAATGGTTAACTATAACATTCCTATGATACCAAATATAATGATCCATACTTTAAATACATTGATATTAATTCAATTTTTAAGAATATTCATTAAAAAATTGAAAAAAATCCATGATGGGACAACATAAGTATAGTTTCTTTAGAAACTAGGAAACATAAACCACTGTTTCATAAGACATCTTCATTGTCTCCCACTTCGTTCATGATAACGTGGCCCCTTTTTGACATATCATACTTAACAACCTTCTTCATTAATTGTGGAAAAGAATCATAAGAAAGGGTTATCTCAGATACTCATTAAGGATAAACACTGAATATATCAATCATATAATAACCATAAGACCTAAGAACAAAACATTAGAAAATCTTATCCTATATATGAAAGATTATGATATCATGCCCTGGGATAAAATCATAAAAGTTAATAAGTATAAATGAACATAATCCCAAATTTCATAACATAGGACATGATGTTTTTTTGCATCCACATAAGTATGGAAAATAATTTCATATTATTCAAGGGTCATTTCCAAGACCATTATAGTAGAAAAAGTCCATTATTAAACCGAGTTCACTCCTCCTTCCAGCCATGTACTACTAAATCAAGTCCATTTCCCATTCAATACATATCTAAATAATGAGATATAAATCATTAACCAATGAATTGGATGGAAATATAGGTCCCAAAAATCTTATAATTACTTCATTCTTATGTGTGCCACAATTACATTAATCATTCATCAAAACAGAAGTAAAAAAACCATTTTCTTTACACAACATTCCACTATAACATAATCTATAGAAAATAAATGGATTTAATAATTAGAATTATATCATAAACAAATTCAAATAATTGGAATAAAAAAATACTATACTTGAAACATAACCCTATAAAATACTTCCAAATTTTATAAAAAATAGTTTTTACATAACACTTGAAATTAATTCTTTAGGAAAATATCATTTCTTCTTTAAAAATGTTTTTTTTCAAATTGTCATGAAATTTTAAAAGAAAATAATTTATATGAAAATAAAAATAAAATAGTGTAGATGATACTTCATAGAAATAATTCATTATGAATATTAAAAAATCCATTCATGTCATATAATTTTAAAAAAACGATCTCCTCATTCTTTTTCTAGAAATATCAAAATGAACCCTGTATAGAATAACGAAAAAAGATTCATTTCATACCATTTAATAATTATTCACCAATGAGTAAAAATTAATTTTAAAAATTGTATAATAATATAACTAATATTACATATTTAGGAAATGTGTACGTGGATGATAAATATACCCTTGAAAATAATTATGTATAAACAATCTTGGATAATAATGAGGTTGCAAAATTATCCCTTACCATAGGTTTGATTTTCATTGTATGTATCTGAACCTCCTATATAATGATTTAAATAATGTCACTTAATTATTTCAGAATCAAATTAATATTAATTATATCATATATGATCATATTATCATCCATTTTCAATATAATATTTTTATTTATTGTTATTCGCGTATTAACTGCTTCATTTTGTTATGCATGTTTTGTCTAAAAAGTTCTTGATTCTCTTTAATAGGTCATATTTATATCATAAAAAATGATATTATAATCATATATATCATATTTATTCAATCTATACATTTATATAATCATTATTTAATGAAAATCATGTAGAATGAATCACATCGCATTGTGGAGATGATAGGTCGTACGTACGCACGAGCGATGATATCATTCCCATAATTGATGAATGAATTTGAATAGAATAGTGTTTCATATTTCAGAATCAATATAATGTTAAAATAATAATATATAGTTATTATTTCCATCATTATACCCATACATGTAATGCGGTGGTTAAAAATAGATGACAACACGGTGTAGAGACGGTAAGCCATATGTACACACATGTGGTGATTTAATTTTTCCTATGATGGATAGAATGTGCAATATTTATGTTCCATAATCATAATAACATCTCATTATATAATTTGTAATGTATTTATTACATTATAATGAAATTAATCATGATTAGGGAGTAGAAGAAGAATAAATTTAAAGGAATTGATAGTGGATATTACATCATCTTTCGACGTGAATCCTATAAAATATCCTCTTAGAGCTCTAGAGTTAGACTTTTAAAGAGACCAGAAACTCTATAGTGGGACTAGGGAGTTTATAAGAGAAAACCTTATGGTATGGATGAGAATTAAGGCTCAAAGTGAAGTGAATAGGTCATGGAGGATATGACTTTTTATAATTGATGCGAGGGACATTTATGGGATCTCCAAAAATAGTAATTTGTAATAAAATAAAACCCCTTAAAAACCTCCACAATGTCACAATTTTTAATATTAGATGAGATAAGGTTTAAATATCATCAAATAATAGATTTTAGACATGTTTTCCCTCAATTTAAACCTTTTCATTTTAATTAACACTTAGTTACTCTATTTATTTTTTAACTATGGTAATAAATATTTCAATATTAAAAGGGTGAAATATTTACTTATTTGACTTCAATTAAAAAATAAATAAATACCTTATAAAATTTTATAAAACATAATAATAATTATATATTTTTTAATTTTTTTAATTTTTTAATAATTTAATAAAGCATTATTTTAATAAACCATCAATACAATCAATTTTAACAATATTCTACTAGTTTAATTTTATAAATATTAATATAATAATTTAAATTTGAAAAAAACTATTTTATAATATTCCTAATGGGTCAAGGTAATCTATAAAATTAATTATACATATTAATTAGAGTAAATTTTATTTATTTTAATATTTATTTAAAAATTTATTTATTATCTATATTAAAAAAATAATTCCTACATCATTTTTTATAATATTTAATATACTTATTTTATGAATAAAAATTAAATGTCTTTTGGAGATGGGTTAACTGTAGGTCTAACAACTTGTGGGGACATATTGGTTGATCGGAATTCTCGTTGAGGTGGATTATGGAGGTGTGTCCACCTGAGAGACGATTTCATACCCGAAAGGTTTACTGATGGATGGGAGTTCCCTATAATGGTAAACTGGGTTGGTTGGATCAGACACCCCATAAAGGTGGAACAAGGGTGGTTGGATCAGACACCCCATGGAGGGGGAACCTGGGTTGTTGGATCTGGAGCCCTTGGAGGTGGAACAAGGGTGTGCATACATACGAGGGAGCATAAAAATAGTTTAACAGTTCATATTAATGCCTCATTGAGACAGATCCATGAGCTGTTTCCATGGGATGGAAAATGTCACACTTGAGAGGTTTAGTGATGAATGTGAATTCCCCATAGTGGCAAACCCGAATGGTTAGATCAGAGGCCCTGTGGAGGTGGAACCATGATGGTTGGATATAATTCCACAGGGAGGTAAAACTAGGATGTTTGGATCTAACTCCCTATGGAGGTGTAACTATGATGTGTGTCCATAGTAGTAATAACCTATGTTTACCATTGACTGGGATTGAACCTCAAGGAGTTGTCTTACACACATTATTTAGAATACAGGGATCAAAACCCATGTAGTTCAATGCCACAGTTTAATGTCATGTGACATGACTGATCAATTCTATTTAACATAATGCACTTTTTCTGCTCGTGTGGAGAAAGGATCATCAATGAGGAATGACATGGGGTTTACACATTGAATATTCCCTTTTTAAGTGTATTTCTTTTTGTTGTAAGGTGTGGGGATTACGCATGGGTGTTTCCGAGGATGATCTCATTCTCTATGAGTGGAATAGATGATGGGGGTCATCCCATAAAACTCATACATAGATCATCTGATGATTAACACACATGATAAGAGTACATTTTAACATTGTGTGCATCGTAAATTATTATACAGTTTAATATCATACAAGTAGGATATATATTTAGATAGTTTTACATCATGAAGATCAGACATGGGGGGACTCCCTCCTCACCACTAGGGATTACGTGACCACTGAAAATGCACCTTTTGAAGGGACATGTCATGGTCACTTCTTGGGTACAAAGACATTAGTATTGGTCATCAAGAATTTCCATGTTATGGTATATATGATGATAAATAATATGGGTTATGGTACCTATACTGAGAAGAAAAAGGTAAGTAGGAATCACAATCAACAATTGGAATGAAGTGGGAGAACATATGAGTTGGTGGAACTAGTCACATGAGGAATCGATGTGCAACTGAACAGGTTTGCATTGATATGGAGGTACTAGGAATTAATCCTTTGTGAAGAAGTGTCTACAGAAGGGGGGCACCATGGAGAGTCCCAGGAGAGGTGTTTCATGATGATTTGGGGTATCAGAGAGATGATATTCATGAATCCCAGGTGATTCATGGAAAACATAGGATTCATGAAAGCGTAGGTTTCCTGAAATAGTGGACCCTTCTTCAAGGGTAATTCATTAATCATAAGAAGCATTCATCAAGAAGGATGAATAATTCATAAAGTCTAAACACTACTTGAATCTCCATGTACCAAAAAGAACCTTATTTTTTCACAAAGGTCGTAGGTCTTTCCTATAGTCATCCAAATTTTGGTGGAGGATTCAAGAACACATGGGCAGATGTTCCAAAATGCTACGATGCCTTGGATGATCCTTTATTTCTTTGGCTCTCAAATCTCTATAGGTTTTTGAATTGTGAGAAAATTAGGAAGCTGAACGGTCTGTAAAAATCAATATCAAGTCAGACTGAAGGAGGGATTTATATGAATGGGGTTTCAGAAATATTTGAGTACTTTTTTGAAGAATTAGGGGCAATGAGAATGGGTTCAACTCTGTTTGTACATATTTTTTACTTTTAAAGAAACTTTCAAATGTTCATGTAGTAACGAATCACTATTAGACTGATGAAGGAACACCATTAGATTTTTGTGTGTTCCCGAAGTGAACATCTTGGTCGAGATCATTTCGATTGTTCACCATCCATGAAGAAGTATGGTTTCACGAATTAGACAATTAAGAGGTATTTGTTTTGTCATTTTGGCTTATATTAACTCAGAACTAGTCTTTCCTTCCTCAAATATTCCTTTGGAATCTGTATTTAAGTGAAAACAAATTCTCCCTAAGAATAGAGAGCTGATAGGGAAAAGATGGCCAGATTCCAAGGGAGAATTTTTTAAAATTTGGAATCAACTCCCATTCATGAAGCACAATTTTGAAGTCCATTCACGATGATCACATTGAGAAAATCACTACACAGAGACCATCAGGAACCCATGCCCATCCATAAACCTATAAATAGTGGAATGGGAGGACCGTAAATCCACGATACTCTCATGCGAAGAAAAAATATTTCTCTATTTTTATGAATCTCCAAACCTTTATGAGTGCTATGTATTTTGATCCCCATATCTCACGAAGATCTCTATCTTTGCAAACATATCTTCAAAAACACTTATAATTGAACCACACTCTGAAACTGAATCTTCATGAAGTGGTCTCCATAAGATGTAATGTCCGGAATGAACACTATTAATGACCTTCATGAACAACCTTAGTGAACGAGATTCAAAAAAATGTATTCCACTAATCAAGTATCCATCCATGGAGTTATAATTGTCTCCACTCATAAGGAATACATGGATTGGAAAATTATGATTGGGGAGAGTATCCAAAGAACCACAGATCACAAATCTCTTCTAAAACTATTGATAGAGGCTCATAAGTAGTACCCATTATGTAAGAGGCTATTGATTTATGAATTTAGGTTGAGAGATGATGTTTCTAATCTGGTGGTGTGTAGAGATGAACCAGGCTATTGGTTAAGAGGAATTTAGTGTAAATACCAATGGCATAGGGATGTTTCAATACATTTCTATAAGGACCATGAACCAATAAAAATATATGTTCTATACAACCTCATAAACAACAATGATGGGGAGAAGCATGGGGATGATACACCCCCATAGACTAAGACTATACTGAAGGTGGGTTTGGTGGAACTTCTCAAAGGATGGATAAAGAGTTTAGATTTTCACCAGGTAGGAAATTTCACAGATGAGTAGTCCTGGACCTATTGGTAAAGCATGTCATTCACAAATGTTGAAGTACAGCTGATGTAAGTTGGACTGTGTGAGGTATAATGGGTTCCCAAGTTATTGTCTACAAACCTTAGGAAATCGTGCATGAGATACTAATAAGATGACCTCTTTGGAGAAAACACGTTACATATACACCATGGGGAGGCTGACGTCATCCTTTGAGACCATTATAAATCACAAGGATCCTGATCCTGGGGGCGATGTATGAGGAATTACTCCTCACAGAGAATGTATGGGGAGACTAAAAGTAGCTGTCGAACCTGGTGAAGGCTATTCTAGATATATTGTAGGGCACCAGTAAAGAGAAGCCTGAGATGAGGTATATCCCCTTCATGTTGTGGTTTAACTCTTTCTTGAAGGATATTGTGGATATGATAACAATGAATATGTGCACATGATATACAACACTCCATCTAGTAAAAGAACACACCTAATTGACCATTTTGGAGTCGATCTAGTGGAAGTTGTGGGGCTAAAATGAAAAGACTAAATATTTTCATGTGGTTAGGTTGGATGGATTTACAGATGACCACATCTGTAGCTGGACCCTTTCATTGTGGGAGGCACACAGAGGGGTTCATTCGAACTCCTTCATATGGTTTTCAATGATAATGATAGATAAGTACATCCATTTGTAAATCCATGTACTAGAAAATCGGTATATGTTGATTCACCACACTAGTTATGGGAATACTTCACTGCATGTGTGTGGGACTGTCCAATTTTGGTATAATTGTGTGGCTACATGCATGGGAGGATATGAGTATCCAAACCCCATATCTCAACCCACAAGAGACTACCAATCAACGATCCGGAATGTCTTAAAGTGTTTCCAATTGAAGTTGGGTTTCATGGATGGGATGGAGAAGGTTGGTCTGGAAGAACACTTTATATTTCACATGTTCCCCATACCAATACGGGTGGAGACCAATGATGGAACATAGACCATGAAACAATGATCAAACCTTCTAGAGCTCTGATGGTGGGTACTGGTGGTGATAGTCAACTACATGTCAATATTCGAACCCTAAAACCTATAACAGTTCACAAGATAGTTTAGGTGTATGCAGAAGATGAAAGCAAATGTATACTCAGAGGTACATCATGAGGATTACCCTTAGTTTATGAGGAATATTTGGTGCATGTTCATATGTGAGGATAGGATGACGCGAAATGAGATTCAACCACCCAGTACTACATATGGGATCATACTTGAATATGAACAGTGTGGGGAAAGTGCATATCCTAGGGATATGATGATGTAGATATGAAGTCAAGGAAAATGAAGAGTGGTGGATGGAGGTCACTGTGGTGGAAGAGTTTTACCATTATCCTAGGATTCTACAGTGGGCCCCACAGTTTGTGGATCCAAATAGGAGGGAATTGTAGGGTGAGGAGAAATACTAGGCATGATACTCATTAGTAAATGGAATCATGTGGATGGGGAGACCAATAGGGTGATCATGGGGGTTCACATTCATGTACAAGGGAAACAAGTTTGTTTCGCAAATGTTCCTAGTGATTCCATGTCTCCCAATACATGGGATACCGGAGAATCCAAAAATGAATCACCACCAATCAGGGTGTGTAGAAATATCTCATCACCAATGGGATATTCTTCAATGGTATGATCCATGAAAGTGAAGGTTTCTAGGCACCCCAAGCTGATGTAATGTACTATATGGAATATCTGAAGTATGCAATATACTCTAGGGTACCACGCACCGCATTATTGATCAGGAAAAGATTGTGCATGACATGTATTCCCGTCCATCCAATCATATGGGTCATGTTGATATAAATGATGCTAGTGGTGATGAAATGGAGTAATCTTGGGGGAGTTAATCTTACCAAATATTATAATGGGAGAAACATTATACCATCATTGAGGTAAATTCAGTCGTCTTTTTTAATTCTTGGGCATCACCCAACCCTTAATCCCGATGCCTAATTTTTTTCATCAATTATATATGAATCGGAAAGAACTAAAGAAAGATACACCTTTGATAGGACTCAGGCAGAAGGAGAAGGAACCTAAATCCATGAAGGAGTGAGTATGGGTCCCTCCAGGATTCTATGACCATGGGTGGCCAACCATCGATGCCTGTTATCGAGGTAGCGGTGGAAGATGGGACTTTTCCTAGAGAATTAACCACGACCCTCTACGATCTCATCTATAAGTTGTAATACTCACAGAAGTATCATCCACCTTTACATGAGATACACTTTGGTCTAGTCATCCTATGTTTTACTGATGCATTTTGGAATGATAGTTCAATCATTGTTTAAGACTTAACCAACATCATTGACACTCATGGTGATGACCACTAAAGATGATTTTTTGGTGGTTGAAGATTCTCCATTAGAGGAAATGGATGAGGATACCATGGAGGTATGAATAAAAAAAATATTCCACTAGAGGGAGTGGTAGGGACCATTCCCTCGATGGGGGGGGTGATAAGGGCTCGTATTGGGGATGGCTGAAGGGAACACAGTGGCGGAGATGATCATAGAGGAACCACCAGAAGTGAATACTAGAGATGAAGATACAATGGATGATGTGCAATATATGCTGAAGATTGGAGTGGTTGGGGATGAGTTACCAGATGTGACTACCATAATATATGTATTGGTGGTTGTTGTGAGTGTTAAATATAATGTTACACCACAATGAGGTGCAGCGGAGAAGGATGGTATAGTTGTATCCACTTCGGAGGTTCCATAGTGGGCGACAGAAGCCTCAAATGTAGGTGGGGAGGATGATTAAGAGATTTTTTTGGGAGTATGTATTCATATACTGGCACCTAAGAACGTGAACCTGGATGAAGTAATTGATGACATATTGGTGGTAATTTCTCCTAATGATCCAATACAGCTTGAATATTGTTAATATTATAGATCAGAAAACACCAAAGATAATCATATTTTCCACTGTAAGTAGTGGAGAATCATGCAGAACATTATCACCACTATCTAGATAGGTGATCATCCAGACCTGGTGCAATCCCTCCGCAACTGGCTAGTCATCCTAGGGACCAGTGGGGTGGAATCTAGAATTCATCAAGCATTTTATAAATACTTCCTTGTGATGAGGGAATGTGTGGAATGGCGTGCACTTGACTTGTAAAGGAAGAAGAATATGGATGAGGTTATCAAGGTGCTCTAGTCGACTGAGGAAGTGAGTTACCACTTGGAGGGGATGGTGTAGGAGCATAGGATAATTGCTTATACACAAACCGGTATCTTTAAAAATCTGAGGGCTCAAAATGTAGTGGCTAATTATAAGGAAGTAGTGGTGAAATACTTAGTGTCTTAGGTCATGGATGAGTTGGAATGGTAGTTTATTATGGTTGATGATATTATCTCCATGGTTGATGAAGATAACGAAGACCTGTAGGTGAAAAAGTGGTCCAAGTGGCCACTTAGAAATGGAAGTATGAGATTGAACACTCAATTGTTGTGTCATAGGTGTAGAGGAATTGTTCTTCAATGTATTGGATCTAATATAGGGATAACCCTTTGAGACTTTGGATAGTTTAATTTTTTTATTCATGAACATGTTCCTTCATTTTTCAAACAAACATTGATTTTATTTCTGAGATAACCAAAAACCAATCCATTAAACCACACAATCCCTTCTTGTTGTGTGAAACATGGTATGAAAATGTGATTTCTCATTCATATGAGTGTTTTGGAGTTGAGAGAGGATGAATTTGGAGAACCGAGTTACCCAAAAACATTTTTTCTATTTCGAATGTGTTATAGTGCATAAATGGTGTAATTCTAGGGCTTTTGAATTATACCCAACAAATGGTGAATGGGGAGGGTAAATCAAAATAACAAAAACCTAGAACACGAGGCGATTAGTGACATGATATATGATAAATTTTGACCATGTTTTAAAAACATCACCAATATCGCTTTATTTGGGATGGGGAAAATTAAACGAGAATTTACCAATAACCATTTTCAAAACATGAAACTCATCTTATAATTGTTTCTACTGTATTCACGGACATCTACCTAGGAAGTTAGGTGAACCATGGATAGACACTATGTCATTAGGGTTCCCTTAAAATGTGGAGGAGAATGGGGATCCAAATAATAGGATTGTGAAACATGTAAATGAAGTGATGGAATTTCAATTAGATTCTAGAACTCCTGGAATTATGTTTCCATGGCTTAGGTAACATTGGTTTAGGTGTACCAATATGAATAGAAGTGAAACCTTCATTGTAGTGGAAGCATCCTATCAAAGGCCGAGTGGTGATCAATGATATGGATGATGTGATGGACGACACACTAGAGGAAAAGGAATCTCATGCAAGGGACTCAGATGCCTTTCAGTTTTTCTTCATGTAATGCAGATTATAAACCAACCATTTGATATAGTACATTGAGGACGGGGAATTGTATAGTTTCACATCATGTGATCATGATTCATCTCACAGTCTTACATCATTTGATCCAAACATGGAGTGTATATGGATTATGCACTGATATACACATCATTTATTCCTCATTTCTGATCATGAAGGAATATCATGTTCATTTCATGGGGTAGAGTCATAGTTTAGCATCATGCAAAAATGGATGTTGTGAACCAATGTGAATGATTCCCGCTTAGACACAAGAGTGAGGTCATAGGGTATCATGTTGGGAGACCTCATACCATAAAATAGAATCTAGGGAAGGTCGCATGCACATTAGGGGAATGTTTCATAGACCACAATCTTATTTCAGTGTTATAGATTTTGGACCATGAAGTTCCTTCAAATTATTGGAATAGAATGAAGGGGTATTGAACCAACATGAATAGAGTCTGGGAAGAACCACATAATAGGAGAAAACTAATGGGTAGGTGGAAAATAGTCTATGGTTGTGTTTCTTGGACCACAAAACACTGTGTTATAGAAGGGAGATGTTGGTAAGGGGAAACCATCTAAAATGATTGTATTAAATCTTCACATACATAGATATGATTTATCCTTAATTTATATGAGGTAAGGAGACAACTTAAAATCATGTGGTAAGGATGTATCTTCCTCGTATAAGGCTATGAGGGTATTTTGGAGTACTGATAGGATCAAATATACTATTGGGTATTGTGCCCATAAAGAGGCATGGGGGAAATTTTTGGGTGAGTACACTATAGAAAATGAATGGTTTTGTAGTGAATCTACAGCTATTCTTGAACATTAATTTCTTAGAATAACTCTTCAGTTAAAGATGATGGGAATCAATACATGCATAGATCTGAAGGAAATTCTCAAAATTTGAGGTCATATGGTATGGACCATGGGATGATGGGTGTTTTATGGATTTTCATGTGGTACAAGAGTTAAACCCCGATGTTAATGGGGAGAAAGGAGGTTTTCATAACACATAATATGAACTTGAATCTAGTTGCACAAAGTTTATGGTCATAAAATCTAGTCCATGAAAAAGTGTTTAGAGTCATGTTTCTTATACCAAGGGGGGAATTATTGTTCTAGGGAATATGTGTGGAATTTCAAAGGTAAATAATACATTAATGGAGCCAATGGAAGATCACATTCCACACAAATACCAAGAGAAAAAATTCACATAGATTATGTTTCTAATGCCTAGACCAATGAAAAGAAGGAAAAAAGTGTAAATTCATGATTTCAGGACATGTTTTTTCATCCCATATTTTTCATATTGGGAATCCCAATCTTTTACAGGTTACGACTGTAGTTTAATGTCGTACATTGAGGATGTTAGGATTCGTAGTTCAAAGTCATACAACTAGAACTATGGGGGTTGGACATAGTTTAAGGTCATACCATTTTGGAAATGTTGTGAGAAGTGTATAGTCATGTTGCATGGATCATAGGATGGCTGATAATTTAAGATCATATGGTTCAGACCATGGAAACATTGTTTAAGGTTATAGAGCTTGGACCATGGATGGGTTGGGTGAGAATCACAAAAAAGGAATGTGTGTTGTAGTATGAAAAACCCATTGCGAATGAGTGTCCATGGAGGCCCTTATGACACACACAAAATTTCAATGAGAACTCACATATGGTTTAATGTCTTGATTCTTGAACATTGACTCATAGTTTAGAGTTCAAGGAGTCAAAAAATGGGGAATTCTCAACCATATATATATTGCATTATGGAGAGACTAAAACTGATATGAATTGATCAAGGAGGCCCAACACCATTCTAAATATTCGAGAGGAGACTTGCATATGGTTATTTCAAGATGATTGGGAATTGGTATTTTTCATATTGACCACCAGGGTAAAAACCATAAAAAACTCATAATCCCACATGACTGATGCATGATGTGGGAAAAAATGATTGGTGATGGAAAATACCCAACACATGGAAGTACATTGTGAGGGAAATGATAATCCGCACTGGGAATGTACCAATGGCATTGAACTTCTTACTCAACACACACAAATTCATGTAGGGGTAGAACCAAGTGTGTTGAAATTAACCAAAAACATAGGGAGGTGTAATGGAGGTAATTTAACACATCTGAGACATGGATAAGTGGTGACCAATGATTAGGGATCAAATATTTTCCATGATCAAAACATAGGGACCACAACCACGTTAGTCAAGAATGGGGTGAGAAAACACAAGATCGTCTTTTGACCCTATTTGAAACACTAAATCATGTATTTGTTTCCAAATATACAACAAGAAGTTGGCCCAAGACTTAATGTGATCCCTGAATAAATACTATTATGGTTAGGGGGTATATGGATTTTAAAGATTATTTCAATCCAAACCAAGATGGACTTGAAGTTTGTGAATTTAAGGAATGAATGTCAATGTGGGATTTAATTCTATGTTCTCTACACCATAAGTTAGCTGGGCATGCCGATAGGAAAATAAGGAAGTAGAATTTGAACAAATATATTGAAAATAGTTTAAGGTTTTATTGCATGGACCAAAAATCATTTATTAGTTTATGGGTACAAAGATCAGACCATGATGGGAAGATGGGGATACACGATTTATTTAATTTTAGGTTGGGCCCGGAGATTTGAAGCCTGGACCGTGCTACATATCCCAAATTGATGGGAATCAAAGCATAGATAGTTATGAAAAATGATGTAGTGGATGATTGAAATCGATGGGGATACAATCCTCTCTAATGAAGGAATTTAGTCATCCCATGGTTTCCTTGTGGAATCCCAAGATCAAGGCATGTTGTAATGTTTTTTAACAATCCCATACATATCTAATGAGGCATCCCTGTTAAGTAAGAGGCAAACATTTTATCTTATTAAGAGTCATCCCAGTATTATAAGGGGTAGAATCATAGTTTAAAATTGTATGTTGAGGTTGTTGAGTCCCAAGTAGATATGTGGGGGAAGTAGAGTAAAAATATTGATGTGAATGAGGGAAAAATAATCCCAAATCCACACCACATATTCATGAGGTGATTTCCATATTGATTAATGTTGGGATTTACAAACATGATCTCCAAGTTTAAAGTTATAGATTTTTGACCATGTGGAATAGTTTAAAGTCATATTTCAAGGACAATGAGGGGATGTTCATTCTATGGGTATATTTATGGAATTCAGGAGGTTAAAACCCAATTTGAATGAGGCAAGAAGGATCATGTACCCCTAACATGCCTTAAGACAAATTTCATACAGTTTAAGGTCATAATTCATAGAATTTAATGGAGCCAAAGTGGATGAAGGGTTGATGAATTTTTTGTTAGGACTGAATATGAGAAGTCTGAGATTCACTACATTTCCCATAAGGATGGGAATCAAGACAAATGTAGTTTTAGAAATAGATATAGTAAGAGGCCAACACTAGTGGGGGATGTAATCTCTAGAAAGGTAATTGAGGCATCATATGGTTTCTCTAGAGAATCCCCTATTTATAACATCGGGTACTGCTTATAAAACATCTCATTATTAACACATGAGGAATCCAATTTTTTAACATGGTAAGAACCACCTCTAATTTAAGTGGCATCACAATTCAATATGGGATAAAATCACAGTTAAACATTGTGCTTTGAGGACTTTTGATAGCCACATATTTATTATACATGGAATCCAATTTTTTTACAGGGTAGAATCATCTATGGGGGAGAAGCATAAGGAACATGTCCAAGGAAAGACTATAGTTTTATTTTCATTCAATAAGGATATTTTTATTATTTTTTAAATCAATAAATCTCGAACTATAGTGTATCTTCATGTTTATGTTCATACAATCGAGAGAATTTTTAAAAAATTTAGGGTCATGTTTATTATACAAATTACATTGTTTGTTGTCATTTGACAGGTATGTGAACCCGTATTTTATGTTCAAAGAGGCCAGAACATGGGTGTGAGTACTCTAAAATGGATTTTTGTGGTGTGGTGTCATAACATGGTCAATGTGAATGATGTCCTAGGAGGATTATCCCCACATTGAATAATCCCATTTAGACTAGTATACCATTTATTATCATGATGCTTGCACTTGATATAATAGTTTAAGGTAATATAGTTTTTAACTAGAACATAGTTTAATGTCATGTGACTAGGGACATGGAAGGATCCTAGATTATGGTCATAGGGTTTTGACCATGTGGTATTCAAAAGGATATATGAAGTGCATCAGACTGAAAAAGCGGATGTGAGGGAGGGATGAGGAGGTCTTTCACGACACCACATATTCCTAAGAGTACATGTAAATTTTTTATTTTCATTATTCTTAGAATTATTCTAACTAGGTAAAATAATTATTGAGAAAAATTTGTGTTGGTGGGAGTTGTGAAACACTCCCCACTCATGGTGATTAGAGAGTATGCACCATTGGAAAATAAATTTTCAACTATGTAAGTTCCTTCCTATTTGGGATCCATATTTTGTGGTTTCTTGCTAGGTATTATTGGAGTTCTGAGATCTACTATCGTGTCACCATGGAGAAAGTATTGGAGGTAATAATTCTTGTTTAATTCTCTTACTATGTTATTCTAGTGCCTCTTATGATTATCTAAGGCCAAGAACCTTTTCTCTTCATGGGATTCCTTCTCATCATGATAGAATTCTTATTTTTTGTATGGTGTATCCTAGTCATAGATAACTATTCGAATAAATGGAAACTATTATCTGATGGGAATTATGTCCATTGTTCCATACACCAAGGAATATGGAGTCACCTAAGTGTAATTTGAAGTCATTTTCTAACAAGACAATAAGGTATTGGTTTGATTTTCCACCCATTTCTTCTTATTCTAACCCTCCATCATATTCAAAATGGTATAGAGTGTCTTGTTGGATGGCTCAATCTGTCCATTAGCCTAAAAATGATACATGGAAGTTTGGGTTTACCATATGTATTACGTTACAAACAAATTATTCATATCTATACCCCAAAATATGGTGTTATAGCTGGTGAGAATTTAGTGAGGGATTATAAATCAGTGGATGATGTGGGAGCTCACAAATTTGACTAAATATCGAACCTTGACTTCTATAAGAGAAGTCATTTCTTACCATATGGAGAAGAAATATATTTTGGTCAGAATAAACCTTCATTGGGCATATGTTTCTGTTTGATATGGGAATACAAAATAGGGTACACATACAAAAAATTTCCAAGATTACATGGTGGTCTGGAGAGGCTATGGTGGCTGATGCACAAAGTTAATATAGATCAATCATGAATTAAACCTCTTGGAAACTTGATGCAGTCATGGACCATGGTGTGTTAGAGGTAACCCAACCTATGAATCTAATAGGAGAGCATCAATACTACCTAATGAGAACCACATGACCTAACATGATATTCCATTATAACCAAGATAATCTCATCTCTTTGGATGCTACATATGATAATTCCATCAAACCCATTATTGTAGAGAGTCTCCTCGTAATTTGTCCCACTATGGAGGGTGAACTATGTTACATGATAGTGGGTTATCTCACACTCAGACCATTTTTTATGATAATTCCACAATAGAGATACATCATGAAATGAGTTTGCCAATATGGTGTCTCCTCCGCCACTAAAGAACACGGGGGCCTGATGTAGAAGCACTGATATCTAGTTGGTTTACCTTCTTCTTGTCATAATCATCTAAAATGAATAGAGTGATGAATATTTCATGTTCCACATGATTTAATAAGTCATCCTTGCAAGGATCTGCAAGAGAGGTAGCTAGACTGGCCAGGCCTTTGGCTCGACCATTCTGCAACTGAGGGACGTCACTCAACTTTAGATGAGAAGGGACCTTTTCCATCAGCAGATGAGTTTCCTCTAGTAGAGGAATAAGTTTTGGATTTATAATTATGTGTTCACATTTAACCTATTAAATTACTATATTATAGTATCCCTTCATGTGTAGGTGGGGGACATCAATCATGAGAAAAAAAACAGGGCCAGTAATGAGATCAAGATACTCTACCTATTTTTTGGTACAAAAATCTAAAAAAAAGAACAAATATGGGAGGAAAACATGTTATGGGATGATTAAGTTGACCCCAATGCATATTCTCTTAGGCTTTTTATTGTCTATCCTTCTACCAGTTAGGCTCCATGAGGTTCTATTGAAATGAATTATCTATCATGGATTAGTCTGATCCCCTGATATGGTATAATCATCTAATAAATTGATATCTAAGGTTTGTTAATTAGGGGATAGATGGGCTTCCATGAAATTTGGAAATACATTATCCATGATAGCTTTTAGCAGAACAAACCGATTGGAAAACATCTGAAGGATCTCTTCCCAACATGCTATCGATCCTATAAACATGATGGAATTAATGATATAGTTATAGGGTCAACATGGGACACCAACTATCACTTATGATGCTACAAATAATTCCAAAACATATGCACTTTAAAAACAAGAATGAGTCATCTCTTCTCAATGTATTATTATCTTCTCTCTGTATTAAGGAGCATGTGAATGAGATTATATAAACTGTTATCTCAACATTATTTTTGTTTGATAAGTGCATCGAGGGACCATTGCAGGGTTGTCACATTGAGGACCATAGGCTTTCCAAATATTGGTGGCAACAAAACTAGAGTCTATTATATATAATATATTATTTCTTCAAATGAGTCCTGGATATCTTCATCCCACTGGTATACGGTGCCTTTATTCATGATCCTTGAAAATGGATTACACATTCCATCCATATTTACGAGGAACGGGCGTATATAGGCTATGTGGCATTAGAGGACTCCTAGATCCCAATGGTTTCTATGGGGAAACATCTCATTTAATACATTTATATTATATGGATCGATCAAAATGCCTTTGTATCTAACAATGATGTTAAGAAACTTACTATAGGTAAAACTGAACACACATTTCAATGGGTTCACCATTAAATTCTAGGAGTGGAGGATGCCAAAAAATTTCACCATGTCCTTGAGATGGTCTTGACACTAGTATATTTTACTAATGATTCATCTATGTAGCATTCCAATAACATTCCATGGATTGGTTTGAAGATGTGGTGCATATACTTTTGATAACTAAATCCAATATTCCTCAAGAATAGGGGAATCACCTAATAGAAGAAGGTACCATGTGGTGACTTTAAGTTGGTGGAATATTCATCCTCAGGGGCTATCGAGATCTAATTTTCCCTGGAGTATCCATCAATGAAGGCGATACCCTCAAACCTGGCTGTATCATTCATCAATAGATCTTTCACCGAAATGGGAAAATAATCATTTCAGGCTGGTGATTGAGGTCCCAAAAGTCAATAAAAACTTGGATATTCCCACTCTTCCTCCTAACTATAATGATGTTGGAAAGAAATTTGGGGTAATGAACATCCTTGATAAAGATGGATTCAAAAATATTATAAACATTTCCCTCGACCATAGAAACATGAGAAGGATTTATTTTACTGGGAGTCAGCTTGAATCTATGGTGAAATTCCGGGAGACCAAGATGTCAGGAGATGACCTAAGTGACTAGTCCTAGAATATCATCATAACTCCACGTGAACACATCATACTGATGCTTCAAGAAAGCCACGTAATATTGTTGATCCTCTAGGGGCATAGTTGTTCTAATTTTAAATTTCATCAGATATTCCACAATATCAAGGGTAATCCAAACTAACTCAAAAGTGGTAGTGGATACACCATCTTCAAATGTAGGAGGAGTGTCTTCCAATTCTTCTTCATCATCTAAGGGAGGATAATAAACAAGAGGTTGTTCATCCAAGCCAGCTGATTTGTGGGGATCACTGGTTCCTATAAGTGTGGACATAAAGCCTCCACTGAGGCGATCTTTCTCTAATTAAATCATACTGATAGATACATTAATTCCAATTACACATGGCCATTAAACATGGGGTCCATGATTGATATCAGTGTAATGGTTTCATTCTGGCTTCCCGGTATTTTTCATGGCATGGTGGACAATGTTGAAATGATGCAAAATGAAGGACATGGGTCGAAAATCTCGATACCTTACCAGATTGGGGTATTATGGTACTACATGAGTCTTTAATGTTTAATAGTATGAGGAAATATATTGTCATTCTTTCCATTTAGGGATGTGAAAACCCATTTTCATAGAAAAAAATCACATGTTCGGTGTTGTGGACTCCAACTAATTAACTGGGAGGTGGAAATCATTATCCAAGTCGGCCCATGGACTGGTAGTAATGGTTTTATGCTCAACCACTCTAGTATGATTTTTATTATCCTCACACTTATAATAGTCGGCATATAGATAGCGGGATTCACATGGGTCGAAGGGAGATTTGTCACGTTGATTTATCCCTACATGACCACTAAGGGAGTATTAGAGGCACAAGTAATATGAGAAGGCATCTTCCGTATATAGATAATGATTATGCATACCCATTAATATGTTTTAGGTTGTATCATATGAGACTAAAATGGATTCAACACATGATATCATGACACAAAATTGTGTCCTCAATTAGATCATTCGACATAAACTCTTCTCAGTCCTATCACAGCCATGAATCATCATATCACACAGACTCAGATATACTTTCTGGAGCCCCATCATGTTAAGCTTCTTGGTTAGGATGAGGTATATCAAATAACATATGTCGAATTGGAAGTGATGAATTTTCATGACATTAAATTATACTATGACGTTAGTTGGGAATATGTTCCCATGTATGAGTCCACAATATTATTCTCTCGAGAATGGGATGACGACTTGACATTCCTCTTTATTGACCTCCTTTATATAGTTGGCCTCTATAGAATCTACCTAAAATTCAAAGTATAGGGGGATTATCAAGGCTTATCAAAGGGAATCAGAGATTTATTTAGACAAGTGGTAGTCCTTGAGGAGTTATATCCCAAAAGGTATGCAAGAAATGTTCTTAAAAAATTGCACATACATGAAAAATGAGTACTTTTTCCTAGAGGGGGTCACTCCATGGTGGGAGGCACAAAAAATGTTTCTAGATGAATATATGTTTTCTGTATTATACTAAAAATGTCCTATTTGTGACCATCAAACTCATCCATAACCACTTTCATATAACATTCCACTGACTAAGGCCTAGCTCTAGCCTAACATGGTCAATCACGATGTAGTAGTGGCTATTCTACTCAGTCAGTTAACACAGTTAGCTACCATTCCATGTATTATAATTGGGTTGGGAAGACGGTGTCTACTAAGATCCATAAAAAAACCCACTATATAGTTTTTTTAATGTGAACTGATCAATTTGATTCCTTGAAATGATAATTCTATCAATTCATATGTCCCAAACCTCATCTTCTATGATGTCATCTAGAGGCATTATATGGGTTTACAAAGCACTCCTCATCGTCAAATAGTGTGAAGTGATCCACCAACTCGATTTAGTTCATCAAAGCATACTATTTCTCATCATCAGAGTGGTCTTCTAGCAACAGGTGGACATTGGGTGAAATTTCAAACATAGGAGGCATGAAATCTATAAGGGTATGAGACAAATTTGGTACCTAAAGAGCAAATTGGTTTCTCTTGTGCCATTAGTGCCTACTATTCCAAGACATGGAGGAATAACTTATAGATACAGAGGAAACAACCATAAAAGGTGCATCATCAACATGGGGTTTTGGACACACTATGAGAGGACATATGAATACATGGGCATGGGATAAATCCCACTAGTATAACCAACCATCATAATTCTGGGTCGCATGATTGGAAACTTTCTACCATAAACATGAACCCTCACTATAGCTATCGACCTCATCATAGATATGTGCAAAAAAATTGGGGTGTATCCTAGCTTGACCGAACCATTATCTACTTGGTCCTATAGTGAGTCTTTGAAAATATAACATTCATTGATTTATATTTTGAGGATCATGTGGAAATGGAAATAGTCAGGGTAGTTAGTGCATCCAGTATTCTGGGGACACTTTTATTATAGTATCTTCAGAATATATTTTTCTACGGAATAGATGAAATAGTTGGGGACATGTGTATAATTTACAGAATTTTTCTGGTTTCTTTTGTCTTGGAAGGGAACAGAAGGAGCCTATCCCTCATGAGGGGTCAGATCATAACGTGGGGATAGAGACACATTATCTAATCTATGAGTTTTTTCTTGCTAAGTTAGTTCTTGGAGATTATACATTGGATGATTCTATTCGTAGTAGGGGTTATGTACTCTGTGTGGATCATCAGCTATAAGGTACAACAATTATAGGCGCTTGAGGGGGCCTTAACCTTCATAGTGGAATCAATATCTACTTCGGTAGCTCTTTTTTATGGATTTAAATGAGTCAATGAGAATCCTTTCTTATCATATTTCAAAGCATCATCCAGATACTGGGTCATATCTAAAATATTCTATAATCCACTTAGGACATTCTGAGTGATGAGGGTAGGGACCATCTCAGTCATTATATTCCCCACAAACATTATTAAAACTTCTCTTGATTGAGTGATATATAAAGTGAGTAAATGAGTCCTTTCCATTGGGTGAAAAAGTGATCGACTAACTAATCAGGATTTTTTTTCACATGAAGAGGTCATCAATAATTGTCTTGTATATAGTGAAGAAGAAATGACAGAGGAACTATCTGTCATGGTCTTTCCAACCAGTAATGTACCCTATGGCCAACTTGCAATTCCAGGAAAATGATGGTCCTTCCAATGGTTCAAAAAACACTAGATTATGGAAACTTCATACTACTCTAGGGTTACCAACATGCTCCAACACCTAGATATGAAGTGGTAGAAATGTTTTAGTGGGTCACCCATCATGTTGAATGGGGAAAATGTTTGGTTATCCAAAACTAGAGGTGCTTAAATGTCGTCCACACATTCTGGCTATGAATTTCCATTAGGCGGTATCGACACATGTCACCTCTAAAGTAACTAAAGGAGAGCATTGAGAGAGGCTATAAAATCATTCAAGTGAGGGTCCTAATAACTATGAGTATTCATGAATACTAATTATTTAATGGTATCATCAAATCGTTATGGAGACCTAATATATTGTGGAGCCATATGACATGGATCCCAAGGAGGATAATTTCACTACTCGAGTGGTTTTGATGACACAAAACATGGTCAATTTCTATACATTACTTCATATGATCTATTGGGACATGCATGATTTATGACATAAAATGAGGAAAATTTATCAAGGATGACTTTTTCCATAATAGTGGAGGAGAAATAGGATCTCATCTGGCTACACCAAAATCCATGCACCAAAAGTCCATGAAATTACTGAGGATGTTCTTGTGTTATATAAGATCCTGGAGTTAGAAGGATATTGTTGGATCATCCTATGTTTTTGGATTAATATAATATGGTTCTGAGTATCCAACCATGTCATTTCCATAGTTTATATTCCAATGGGTACACAATGTCTCCGCAGGATCCCCGAGGTCGAGTGTTTGCCTATGCTGGAGGGTAATGACTTCTATATGATGGTTTTTTTGATACTATACTACCATAGGGGTATTGTTTCACTATCAAACCGTACCTCAGAGTCCATCCCCTTAAATTTTTTTTGAACAACCATGTTCACCATGACAATACCCAGTGTAGAATTATTTTTATTGATGTATAAGTTAGAAAATAGTAGGATAATACTAATGTGGAGTGAAACATATTTTCCCCGACCATAGATCCGATCATATAGAGATTACTATTCTATAATTCAATGGAGAACTATGAGGCTTTTGATGTATCTCTATTATGGGGTCTTTGAGTAGTATGGAGATATGGGGTGTTGATCCATTAGGATTTCTACTAACTCAATCATTATTTTTTTGATTGATTTCATCGAAGTGACCTTGACATTCAGAGTTTACCAAATAATGATTATAGAGGTGGTGAACCATTTCATAGATTCTCTGATGATAACAAACACCCTTTCCCTTGGGGAAGAACTCTTGAATTTCCATATTGTAATTTTTAGTTGGAAACAATAGTACTAAAATGTGATCGGTAGCCAGAGATTCCAAGAAGATCCCTACTCATAAGAAGGTCCATTATCTTGATTAGACCAAACATCAATCAACATCAGATGAGATATGGGTAGAAGAACTGATTTGCATTGGTGATGAAAAATTTTGGCCTATAGTGGAGTGGTTTCTTGAGTAATCTCTTCATTGTATATTGTAGAATATCTAGAAGGAGAATCGAATCACACCGTCACATACTTATAAGATTGGTTGTTCACCACCTCCTCTTGTTCAAGGGAGTAGGTGCTCGTTTACAACTCAATATATTTCCTACCATGAGAAGGACTAATTACAGACTAGAATATCTATCCATTATCATGGTTAGAGGTGGAGATATGGGAAACTAGCAGGGATAGGGATAGTTGTACTGTGATCACTTTGAAGGAGAATAGAGATTGCTCCACCATCATATACTTGGTGAGTGATCATGTGATTATGTGGATTTCACCTTATGGGATGGAGAACATTACTCGTCGAGTTTCTAAACCAGAATCTAGTATTAGGGGTGTAAAATCCATTATCAAGTTGGCTTCCCCTTCATAATTTTAGAGGTCAATGATGTCTACAATGATTTGTAATATCCTAGTATTTCACCGTTGGATGCGGTTGTCTTCCATTCGGCTCTAGGATGGTTCTTCAAGGCAGGGAATGTCATTTAAAATAAGGAGGTCTTATCATACTACTTAATAGGAGCATGAGGAAGACATTCATGATGGATGTATGGGACACAAGGGGGACTTTCTTAATGCTTGATTGGAGCATGAGGAGGACATTTGTACTGATTGAAATGGAAATGGGAAATATATCCATGTTGAGAAGAGGGAATATAGAGATTAACCCTGTACGAGATTTTGATATCTTGAGGAGGATGTCTGCTTTGGTTGGTGCTACAATGGAGAGGACCTATTCTTGATCTAGGAATAGAAGGAGGAGGACCTTCGGGAAAATTATAAGAGTGATGAGGAATTCTTCTTAGGTTGATCCTATTGTGGGGAGGACCTCGTCACAAAAATTCAGAATCATTGGTTGTATCATATTGGTAACCAAGGGTATAAATGATTAATAGTGTAAAACTAGATATCCTATAAGGCAGTAGGGTCATGAATCCCATTCGAGAAAAGACAGATCCTTTTTCGGTAGTGACAGGGATCTAGCCGAATGAGCCGGAGATTGAAGGGGACACTAGAGCCATGGAAGATGATTTCCCTTATTAAAAATTCTCCTAGTAATTCCATGATATTAGCATCTGGTAGTTTAGACTAGGGATAGTGGTGAAGGGTAAGTGCCCAACCACACTTGTTACTGAAGGACTGATCATTAATGGCGTTTATGGTGCCTAGTAATGGCCCTCCATGGCGGCTTCCTAGTAATAGTGATGGACATGATAGCTTCAAAATCCCCAAACTCCTTGGAATAGTGGATAAATTCATATTATAGATCCATGGAGAGAATACCAAAAAACATTTCTATCGAAACAGGGAGTGGTTGATCCTAGTGAGACCCTTGGTGGTGGTAGTGTCGGTGAGGCATAAAAGCCTCCAGGTCCTGGCGGGACATGTCACATGTGGGAAAGAACCATACTACTCACACCTAAATACAATGAGTCCATCCCCCTACTCATCTAAGAGGTTGAGGTAGGGTGTGGGGGCCCAAAAACAGATTTCATGGCAGACTTCATGGTGTAAACCTGATTGTACAAGATTTCCACACCAACTTATCTTCTTCCTAAGATTCTATGGGAATTGGGTGGATTATTTCTGTTATATGAGGTCTTGTAAAAATGGTGGATTTAAATAGATGTACATATGAATGGAAAATTATTCCCATTTACACATCATTGTCTAATATACTTAAGATTAAGGGAGGTCGGTATTGATTGTGTCAGAATCCAAGGACGCCCAACTACAAAGTGCCTCAATTTCTGGTGAGTTACATGCTAGACCCACAGTTTTAATGGTGGGATTTAGCACCAAATGAATGAAATTGGTGACATGTAGATCTACTGATGTCTCAAAATCTACTAGTCCCCTTTGAGAGAAGAAAATATTTAGTCGGATTTAACATTTCTATTTTTGACACTTTTTCATAAGACCACCTTCTTGTTAATATGTGATGAATTTCCTATTACCCCACATTCCCATTTAGTATTTCATCAAATTAAATGGCGATGTATTCTCCATGATCGAAGAAGGATTATGGGATGTCAGTTCACCTTCCACGGATTTCTCTGTAGAAATAGTTACATTGTACGGGATACACTCAAAGAATAAAGTAATTTTAGTGGAACACATTATAGATTACATCTCTTTATGGATTCCTGTTAATTACATTAATTCTGTCTTGATATACAATAATTTTTTGGATTTGGTAGAAAACTTCAAACAGGACAATAGGGACATTGGACACCACTGGTCATGTTTGGACATTAGGTGCATTTTACACCTATATTCTTCTTCATAGAGGGAATCTCATATGATGTATCTTATGGTGCAGAACCTAAGGCATTCCATGTCAAAACTTTGGTATAAATTCCAAATTCATGAGTCTTAAAATTCATTTTTAGCTTAAGTATCCAATAATTATGCATAGGGTATGTATTGTGAGTCAATGTACAAGTTTAATGTATAGTGGAGAATGATAGGAACATCATGTTGAGAAGGATAAAGGATTTAGTTTAAATTCATTTGGAGATGGATAAGAATTTCTTGTTTATACAGATAAAGGAATGGGTTTAATTTTATTTGAAGACAAGTTAAGCATAGGTTTAATGTCTTCTATGGACATGTTGGTTGTTTGGAATGCCCCTTGAGGTGGATTATGAAGGTGTGTCCACTAAAGGGAATATTTCACACTCAAAAGGTTTACTGATGGATATGAAAAACTAGAGGAGGAAAACCCAGATGGCTGGATCAGACACCCTGTGTAGGCGGAACCACGATGGTTGGATGAGACACCTTGGGGAGGCAGAACCATGGTTGTTTGATCAGATGCCTCGTGGAGGTTTATTAGGGTGTGCATCTTTATGAGGGTTCACATTGACAGTTTACTAGTGGATCAGAGCACCATTTGGAGGTGTATCCTTGAGGTGTGTCCTCGGGAGGTAAAATGTCACACATGGGAGGTTTACTGCTAGATGGGAAGACCCATTGAAGGTGAGCTCGGATGGTTGGATCAAACACCTAGTGGATACATAACTAGGATGGTTGGATCAAATGACCTGTGGTGGTAGAACGAGGATGGTTGGATCTAACCCACCATGGAGGTGGAATTGGGATATACATTATTATGATGGAGCACCTATTTTTACTATTTATTGTGATTGAACCTTATAGAGGCATCCTATGTACCATGTTCCAATGATATAGATTAACACCCATTTAGTTCGATGCTATATAGTATGGTCACGTGAAAGGATGGATCCATGCCATTTAACATTAGGCGGTAATGATTCTCATTTATTGAAAGGATCATAAAAAATGGATGTGGTGGGGATTACCCATTCTTGTTTACAATCACAAGATGTTTCCTCTTGGGTGGAAGGTGTTCAGCATATGCATGGGGGATGTCCGATGGGATCTCATTACATGTTAGTGGAAGAGGTGTTGGGGTCATCCCATTCCACTAATAGATGAATAATATGTATTTTATCACACATGAAAAGACCATAGTATTGAATTGTGTTCTCACGATATTGTCATGTATTTTAACGTCCAATGAATAGGATGTAGAACTAGGAATTATTAGGACATGAATTGTGGAAATTGGTGGGGGGATTTTTCCTCACCCTTTGGGATTACATAACCACCAATCATGGACCTTTTTAAGAGGAATGGTTATGGAACTTCCATGGTACAATGACGGGAGGAGTGGTAAGTCATAATGACCCTCTAATGGTCCATATGATGAGAAGAAATAGGGATTACAGTACTTATGCCGAGAATAAAAAGGTATATTGGAGGCTTGATCCACACATGGAGTGAAGTGGGTGTACATGGGATTGGGTAAAAATGGTCACATGGGGACTCTATGTGTAGAGAAACTAGTCATGGATTGGTTTGGGGGTCCTGAGAACACAACCTTCACGAAGGAGTGTCGTCATAAGGGAGGGACCCTAGAGGGTCCCAAGAGAGGTGTTTCATGATGATTGGGGTCTCACAATGAGGTGCTTCAGTAAGATCAAGTACATCATGGAGGTCAGCTGATTAAAGAAGGAGTAGGCTTCATGAAGTAGGGTAACCCTACATCATGGGGATGTCATTAATCATGAAAATAGATCTTAAATAAAGTTTAGTGCCTCACAAAGTCTCAGAGTACCAAAAATGGCCTTCTTCCATCACGAAGGACGTTGGACTTCATGAAAGTAATCCCCACATTTTGTAGAGATTCAATAACACATGGTAGATGATTTAATGAATCTAGGATTACATTGATGATCCATTTTTTTTTTGATTGAGAATCTCTGGTTGTTCGCAAATTGGGAATATATTTTGATATAGAAATTTTGGTAGATGTCCAAATCAATTTGGACTGATGGAGGGATTTATAGGAATGCAATTTTGTGAATATTGTAGGTGTTTCATGAAGAATGAGGGGATTTTTGAATGGGTGAGTCTCTACTAGTATGAAATTCATACTCGCAAGGACACAATCAAATATTCGCATGGTTGAGAAGTGCTTCTAGACAGATGGAGGAACACCATCAGGTCTTTTCACATTCATGATATGAACGTATCGTCACGATGATTTTCATGTTCTAACTCTTCATGAAGAAGTAGACCTCCACGATGCAGACCCTTAAGAGGGATTTTGGGACTTTTTGGTTGGGATTATTTCCAGAGAGGTCGTTCCTTGCATGACCATTCCCTTGGAATACATATTTTGGCACCAACAAACATAGATGAAATTCACCATTAATTCCTTTATACTAGGTAAAAAATTCAAAATAGTAATAAACATTCCATGGTACACACCATGATCTTAAATGATCTAATAATAAAAGGAATAAATTTCTATTACATATATGAAGATAGATGTCTGAACTAAGATGGTCATGAAAATGCATGATCAATATTACTCAAAAAATATATATTTGTGTTTTTAATAAATATATAATTTCTATGTGCAGTGATATTCATTGATTCACTTCCTGGTCATGTATACTTTATCAAATTCCTCTTATGCAACAAGTGACTGAATAAAAATTAAAACTTTTCTCCTATTAATACAATGCTAACTAAAAAACCCTGCTATATAGAAGGATTGATTCAATACATATAAATAAAATATTTTTATTTATTGTTATATCCAAACATTAAGAAATCAACATGATCATCGCATATATTAATTAAATCAATAATAAATCAATAGATAAAAAAAATTATTGTTTGATCAGACTACCCAGTAGTCTTCATAAGGTAATATGTGATCAATTTCACTCGATTTCCCAAATAATTTCACTAGACCTAATTAACCTAGTATTCAGACCTTAAATATCAATAATTCATAATTTTATTAGGTTCCCCATGAATTCAAATGACCTATAATAAATAATTATTTCCCAACTTATATACTCTTTGAGTCTCCCAAAATTTTAGAAAAATAGATACTTTATTCAACCAATAAATAAAAACCCATTCTAAATTATAATCCATCAATGATCATAGATAAATGATAAAAACATATTATAATATTATCAAAATTATACTTTATAAAGGGAGGCAACTGAGTCAACCCATGATCAAATTTTTTTTCCCTTTACCTAGTAAAAATTAATGTATCCTAAAAAAATCCAATGATATCTTCCTTTATTAATAACCTTGAAATGCGACATTTATTATTGTGGATATTTTTATCCAAATCAAAATGAACATTATACTATGATATGTGAATATCTATTATGACATAAACTAATAAACCAAATAGAAATAAAATATTTCCATGGGAATATAGAATATATTCAATATCAAGAGTCCATCTACATATATTCTCTCTACCAAATTTTATATACCTAAAATCACACAACTCAAAATTTTTATCCAAACCTCCCATCATTATCTCCATCAATGAAAATATTATTTTTAAAGTTTCAAAGTCTATATAACCCATATCCTTATATAAATCAAGATTTCACTTTTATAAAATTTATATTTGACAGTACTCATACAAATATTCCTTGACTATATCCCCTTGATATTTTTTTTATTAAAACATTAGTGACAAAATTCCCATTTCAAGGAGTATATATCAACTCAGTGAAAAATTACTTTAGATATTATAGCCATATTCTCTAACAAATATTCCAATTTATCTAATATAAAATATATTTTTTTATTTTATGATTGACATAGATAAGAAAGTTATCAGTAAATAAATATCTTTTATATTTATTTATAGTGTTAACTATAATTAACTACATATGATCATGGGTATGAACATTCTTCTTGTGAAACATGATATTTCTATAACTATAAGTAAATACTATATTTTTTACATTAGCATACAAAATAATACTATAATAAATGAATTAAAATATATATAATACCAAAAACCTAGATTATTTAAGATATGATTAATTGTTTAGGTCAATCACATGTTTAGTCATTGAAATATTGCCTTATATATATCATTGTTTTCAAAACAAAATTGAAAAATATTGAAATTTAATGATCAAAGTGATGAAATATCAAAATATGAAAAAAATATGAAATTATAATTATATTCTCATGTGACAAACATTGAACACATATAGAGATATTAGTCCTCTTAAACCATTGGGATATATTAATTAGAAACCACTTAAATGAATCTATAGAAAAAACAAGTGGTGTTTCAGATTTTGAGGAATCAAAAACATGATCTAACACTAAACACTCATACCTAAAACAATCATGAAATGTCAAATATACCATAACATAACTTGAATGTCACTAAACCATTGTACTACATTTGTAAAGTAAGGATTAGTACTAGGGGACCCATGCATGCTCGAAACGTTATTACAGGTTTCCTCACTTCCATGCCTCTTACTTCGGCCTGTGTGATCTATTTTAGATTCGACATCATCTTTCTAACACATTCATCTCAAACAAATATAATTATAGTAGAATTTGTATTAAAAATGGGTTTCAAGCCCACTTTTTGTAGTTCTATAATGTTCATTCAATGTGTTTAAATATGTAAATGATAGAGTTACGTGGGAGGAAGTTGAATACCCCAAAAATAATAGTGAGATGTATATATTACTTTACATTTGAAGAAAAAAATTAATGTATTTGTGTTTGTTTCATTTATTGATCACATCTTAAATAAGAAGAGTTTTTATGTCATAATTATTCTATAATTTTAGATTAGAGACTCCCAATTTCTGTAATTATTAATTTCTATAATATTTATGTTATAATAGATAAGTATCAATAATGTTTCATAGTGATCCATTCAGGGATTGAAATGGGGTTTGAATAATTTTATTATTATGCTATTAATGAATCATTAACTTGATGAAAAATTGGTATGATGATGTTGTTTCTAAGTTATTCACATCCATAATGAATTCAATTATATTTGGAGAGTTTCAACTCTGTGAAATTCATTAGATAATTTGATGAGAAGATTTAATAATCCTTGATGTTTTTGGAATACGTTTTCAGAAACTAGATAAGTCCCTTAAGGAAATCATTTTTATGTCTATATAAACGCAAGATTGAGTTTCATAAACACAATGTAATCCATAGTTATGATCCTAAATATCTACATAAATAGGATCACAAAGAGGATACTTATGTTTAAGAATAATCACATGTTGTGTATATATGAACTAATCCAATATAAAAACTATATAAAAGACCATATGAATGAACTTTGTGCTATGTGGCCCTCAAACAAGCTAGTGTATTCATGAGTTCTTATACATGACCAATCCATTATGGTAATGTGATCGATCATATAGTTTTCTGGTGGTAAATCAGATGTTTTTTCATATGTTTGATCCTTACGATCGATCTACTAACTTCACGATTCATATGAACACTTGTGACTCATAGTCAATCCATTGACTCAATGACTCATATGGATGATTTTCAATGCCATAATTGATATAATAAATAGTGAAATATCTATGGGTCTTTTTAAGGGAATGAATTGAGTTTTTCAATGAACAAGATGATGAACATTAAGAGTAATAAAGGATAAGTTTAATAATTTCAAGTTGGAGCATAATCCTTTGAGATAAAAACAGTAATTTTAGTGTCCATATTTCTTTGGTGGACAAATAGTTTTTGAGAAATATAATTATTTTTTTAAATAAATCATTTAACACATTTCTCTGATAATATGTGTTATGTTATTAATTCCATTGTAAATAATTATGATATCAAAATGTGTGAATTATTTTTTATACAACCTCAAATTAAAATAATTAGTAAGAATGTTACTTGATTCATGATTAATGAAATGAAATAAGATATTTAGGGATTCTGTGCATGATGAATCATATAGCTTCCAAATATCATGAGTTTTATATGCTATGAGTGAGTGATGAAAAATATTCTTTGATGCACATGTAATATATGAATTATCTAATTTCAAAGAAGAAAAATATGGAATTATTTTTAGTCTATATGCTGATTTAAAATAGTATATTTTTGAATTTACAGATGATATTTTAGAGAGTTTGAATATGGGAATGAAAATATGTCAATAAAACAATTATATATATATAATATTTAAAAACAATAGTCTCAAATGGATGACAATTGTATATATTTTAAAAGTTGAATGAAGAAGATAGATATATTGAATATAACATATACAACATCTTATTATAGAAATTTTCTATTGAGGAGAAGAATAAAGTGTCATATTTCTATTCCTTTTCAATAAATAGAAATAAAATTTTGAATCCTTGACATTTTACTAATGATCATATCCATGATGAATTAATTATAATAGTCAGACAACATCCATCCTGCAGAAGTAGAATGAGGAGTGATGAGATTCATCATCATTATGATGATAATATTCCAATATAAGAAGGTGAAATAACTATCCTTCTATACCCATATTGTGTAAAACTATAAATAAAACTAATTAAAAAAATATTAATTCCACCTATAAGGAAAAATACTACTCATATAGTCCAGGAAGGACTCAGACAATCACACATGATAATACTTCATGGAGGTTTAGATATATTACCCAACACAGAGGGAAAACAATCCCTCACATGATTTATTCCTGGTGGATTCTAGAATAACAGGTTGAAGGAAATGAAATTTCATATACACTAATTGATAATAAGACAACACCCATATGTGGGATAATAAGTAAAATATATTTTGGACGTAGTCATTCTTAGAGAGTAAAACCTGATTAACAATCAATGTTGTTCACTTGTGAGAATATAAATTTCTATATTTGTATACAGACCAAGGGAGAGAAAGATTAATAGGTATCAAATCATAGAATTAGTGAAGATGTGATTAAGGGATACAAGTAATATTAGAATAAACGTACACAAATAATGATTCACCCATCCTCCTTGTGATGGAAACATCCATAAGCGACCCTAGAAATGGGAATCAGAGTTTGTCCCCCAACTATTGGATTATTATATTTGATTTTTTATATGAAATAAATTTCTATTTTCAATGGATATATGAAGTTAATATTGTATTAATATTATGAATTTCCTATTGAATAAACCATTGAATACATGTCTTTCAATACCATCATGATCATTACGAAAAGAGAATGAAATAATTTTAGAAAGGTGTCAGCTAAGAAAGAAGAGAACACCGACTCTCTACATACTGAAGGTAATCAAAGTGGAGTACATTATAATATATTTTTATTAATATACCTATTAAATAATTTATTGACATTATTTCATCCTTCTTAAGATGATATGAAGAAAAATTAGTTTTCCTACTCAACAACTCTAATTAAATAAAATCATAAATAATTGAAAATGAACCAAAAAAATAGTGCAAGATCACATATCTATATGATTATGTGATAAAGCATAAAATAATTCATGTTATTATTGTTCAATACATGAATAAAATTTTCTATTTAATAATGAAAAGAACAAATAAGGAGATCAATGATATTAAATATGAGAACAAAATAATTAATAATAATTTGGAATAAAGGGTGAATTTTTCTAAAAATAATTCAAAAGAGTAAGAAACTTAAAAATATTGAATAAACTATTTTAGAAAATTTAATAATATTTTTAAAATTAATGGGTCAATAAAGATAATATTATATAATAATTAATGAAAAATATTTATGAAAAATGAAATTCATCTGAAGAAATAGTTATAGAAAGAAACATCAAATTGAGATTAAACCAAAAATAATTAAAGTGAATTACAATATACGATTAAAAAAGTTAATGAAGATAAAATAAAATATATGAGAAAGGATTATGAAAAAAATTTAAATATGTGTAAAATGATATAGGAATCTTAAATATTAAAATAATGGAGTTTTATATTTAATTGAATAACTCTTGAATCAATTAAAGAAATTCCATACCAATAACTTGAAAAAAAGGGTTACAAATAAAATAAAAAACAAGTAATATTCATCTAAAATAACTCTATATAGTGGAAACAATATCCACAGATCTTATTTTTATAATCTTTATGAATTCACAAAAAGAAATTCACCATCGACTTTTACCAATTATATTTTTTCACTATACCTTTACTTGTGCAATTCAGGTTTCAAATGTTTTTTTTCTAATAGTGGTTGAAGAAACATTATTTAGACCCCTTAACAACAACCATCGTTTTTAAAGTATGTGTAAGAGTATCATTTATGAAAAATGACAAAACAAGTTATTTTAATACTAAAAACAAGTAAGCATAATGTTTTGGAAAATCTAGAGAATGTGATGTTTAATGTAAGAAACCAGGGTTTGATGGTTATTATTTTATATATAATAGATTCGGATATATGTATGTGTATTAATGATATTATATTCTATTATATAGATGAAAATTTGATACTATAGTGAGGGTAGAAATCCCATGATGTTTCCACATCCACAGATAAAAATGAAGAATCATTATACATCCAAAATGTTTAAAATTCATTATTAATTGTGTGATGTTTGAAATGTATTTGTTACAATGATTAGGTATGTAAGTATGAATAATTTAGTCTTTAAAGTAGAAAAAAATGAATATAAGACCAGAAAACATGAATAATAGAGACATGACTATGTTTTAAAAAATAATTAGAATGTTGCTGAAAAGAACATTCCCAAAAAAACTGTAAAGAAGGATGGTGATCTATCATTGGGTAATAAGCCTATGAAAAAATGTGTATTTCAAAATAGACCCAATAATTAAAATTTTAAATCTTCAACAAATGGGAGATTCATTTACTTATTTTGAAAAAAGAGGATACATCATAGACACATTCAAATAATTTATGAATGTGAGAGTTGAAAGGAAAAAACTAAAATATAATGGAAGGAAAATACAGGGGATAAATTAATGTATCGTGTTATTTAAAAAACACATATATGAAACCCTATAGAAAAAAAATCAGTGTTTGAGAATGTTCATAAAATATGTTTGGTAACATAAAAATTTAATTTTTATAATAAAAAGGGAATGGAAGCCAATGTAATCGTAATATATAAATGGAATGAGAAGATTACATATGAAAAAGAAAATGACTTTCCTAAGTGTTTTTTAGGAAATGAAAACCCAATTGCTTTAGAAGTACTATATGGTTGGTGAATGGTAGTTGGAAACAACTGAAATGATTGTGTAACAATTATTCCAATCTAAAAAGAAATAATAAAATATATCAAGAAAGAACTAGTAGAAATATTTTTCCAAATGGATCATGTTAAAATAAATAGGGCACAAAAAAAGAAGAAAATATATCTTATGAGCCAAAAGTAAAATCATATTTGAAAAAATATTATCCCATAATGAATAGTCTATTCTGGAAGATAGTTAAATGAAAATTTAAAGATTGGATGTGAAGAAATTATCAATCCAACAACTCAAATTTATAAACTAGAAAGTACAAATTATTTCTTAAATAATTATAACTATATTTTTATGATATCCATGAATGGAATTGAAGGTGATTATATTTCTCAAATATATAACAATAAAATTTAAGTAAGAAAGAATAAATATTTCACATCTGAATAAGTCAACAACATAGTATTCTTTGTCAAATGACATTGGAAAAAATATATGAAGAAAAATGTAATAATGATTAATGTTAATAGAAATTAAAAATAGGATATTATTGAGATGAATGAATCCATTTTTTAGAAACTAAATACAAGATTAACTGATGTGTAATTGAATGATGTAGAAATAATTAATGATTAAATTTTGTTTTTATGTTGAAAAATATAATCATAAATCTTACTAGATTATGAGATAACTCATGATGAGGTAAATGATCAGTAAAACCCTTGAAGTGGAATTCTTTGAAAATCTTTCAGAATCATAAAATTCAAAATAAATCAGAATTTTTTGGAAGGTTCTTAAAAAATATTCATAAAAAAGGAATGAATTAATATTCTACAATCCATAATTCTAAATTATTATTTGTTAAATTAAGGGGGGGTAAATAAATTTTTATAAATAAAAATAATTTTATGAAACATAAAACGATCCATGGATGTTTGATATCAAATTAAATTAGTTGAAATTTAATGTTTTTAAAATATATGTTGATTAAGTGTAGGAAATTAAAGTATAAAATGATTAATAATATTAGAATCGATTGATATCAACTAGTGGAGTCATCTTAGATACATTTAAAAATCCCCTATAGAAGGGAATTGAAAATGAAAAAAAATTGATATAAGATTTTATTGATTACATCCTACCTTGTAATATAAAGAGAACATTTTTTTTCTACAATGATCATTGGAGAATTTTGCATAGAGTGAAATGATTGATGGTGTGATTATTAAGACTGAATTGATCTCATCCACTATCATTTTCCTGGTAATTTTTTTCAATAAGAGAGAGAGATATAATAATTTTTATACATTTTTCAATAAGGGGAGAGAGAATAAGATGAAAACATGAATGATAAAGGGTGATAGAATAAAAGGAATACACAAAAAAATGGTTAAAACATTGAAAGAATAGTTTTTTGGTTGATATTGAAAACAAATACAATAATGGATATTACTGATCCCACTATGTGTTGTGTTTTATTTTTTTTAATGCGTGTCAATATGTAAAGGATACAAGAGAATGGATTAAATCTGAATACATCAAGTATATCATAATGTTTTAAATATTTCATGAGAATTGGAGGAAATCAATAAATCTTGGAAGTGTTTTTCTTCTATGGTCCACAAGGTAATAAATAATATTTCACTAGTCTAGATGACTCTATGTGTTAAACTATGAATTGTTGTTGCTCAAGTACAGATGTTCTGTAACACCCCACGTCAATAAAGAGTATGAAATTTTCACATTTATCTATATTTGTGAATAAAATATTAATATTACTTTAAAGGGAATGCTATGCTCTATGGCGTACCCAATATGCAACAACATGTTTCTTTGAAATCTTACATTGCACTCTAATAGTAAAATAATATAATTTAAAATTGTAGTTAGCACCTAGCTGTTGTAATGGCAGGAATGAACAGAACTAACTAAAAAATGATTATATATGTTTTTCAAATATTTTTACTTTTTTTTAATAAATGTTAAGGGATTAAAAATGCAAATGAATCTAGTTTTTAAGCGTAAACTTTCCAATAATCATTAAAAGGTCGATTAACCACCTTTTAGTGGTGAACCTCTTTTAAATCCACTTTTTGACAATTTTATAAGCTCTATTTTTTAAAATAAACATATTCTTTATGATTGGGACATTGAAATTTACCTAGGGTTAATTTTTGGTATTTATCTAACAATGTTCATTTTTTAATGAATAGTGAAAAATACTGCATTTTACATCAAAACTGCTTTTTCATATAATTCAATTATATGGTTATATTGTCTTTTTAATTTGTTTTAAAGTGTAATTAGAATATATTTTTACCATTAAATTCAATGATGGTCATTGGGATTAATTTCACTTTTTAATTAGGCATAAACAAGTTCCAAACTTTTCATAATTATTGTTTCTAAAAAACCGGCTTTTTGGTTTGACAACGGGATGTTTTTTTAAAATTAATTATTTCAATTTATGTGTTTGGAATTTGTTAAAATGGATTACATATTTGGAATCATAAGGTCCATATTATGCAATTAGGGCTCTTTTGTTTTTGGACATTATGAATAGTAACGATGGTAATTATCTTTAATTATCTTGATTAATGAGTAATCGGGTAGTTAATGATAATAAGATAATATCATAATAATACAAAATGACCACAAAATGTGTCTTAAGGATACTTGTTGTCTCATGGCCGACCATGGGATTCCTTGTGCCAAACTTGGGGGCCCCATGGAATCGGTTTTGTGAGAAAGTGACTTTTTATCTTTTTATTTTTAAAGAATGTTAAATGTAACAAAGAATGTATCACCTAAGTAAAATATTTTTAATTTTGTCTACATATATGATCTTTTGGACTATAAATATTTATTGGGAATCTAAAAATATTTCCTACATCATAGTATTTTTTTTAATTTTTAGACATTACATAAATTAAATTATTTATAACATCATGATGATGTAGCGATGACCTCATTATTTAACGATTTAAATAAAATGGAAAGATAATGTAAAATATAAGACCTACACATGTCCAAAACCTATTGGATGGATGGATTTCGAACCCTTATCACCTTCTCCTCGAAACACATCAATGTGGGACCATTACAATCCGAAACTCATTTGAAAATAAAGTTACATTTTATACCTTTCCAAGAGTGCCCCTCCTCTCCTCTTATAAAAGGCCTCCACCTCTACCTACTTACCCACACATCCAAAGCCTTTGTCTCGGCCACATACTGCCCATTTTGTCTCCCCACATCTCTATCTAACTCCTTGAATCCTCACATTGGGAAGAAGTCTTCCCAAGGAAGCCTTTGAGCTCAAACCAAAGGGAGTTACCTGATTTTAAGGTAATGTCTTCACTTGAGTCCTTTTGTTTTATTTTGCTTCTCCAACCCCCTAAACTCTTTTTATTCATTTCTATTGTAACCACTCCAGAATCTTAAATATACAAGGATGTTTTTATAAGAAGTATTCGAGCTACACTTACACACACCTTCGTCTAATGGTTAAAGAACATACTGTTTCTGTGGTTGGTGAATTTCTGCCTCACGAAACGATGATTGTTCAATATTCTTTTAACAGCTTTAAAGGTGGCCATTATGATGTCACTGTATTTTATATATGATATATATTGTATTTATGTTTACTATATGCTTCTGTATTTTATATTTAAACCATATATTTATTCTTTTCATGTTGTGTAAATGCGATAATTTCATATGAGGAAGTGCGGACTACTGCCCCCTTAAGTGATGTGACTCGTACATGCAATACATGGAATGTATAAAGAATGATACTAATGAGAATATGTGACCAATATAACATACATATTATACTGGAATTATAATATATATATATATCGTTTATTTTTAATTTAATTAATATGACAAAGAAAAAAAATGAAAGTAGCGTTCATGCGTACGTACGGCCTACCGTCTCCATAAACGGTGCTTTTCATTTTTTTATCTCTAAATGATATGAAATAGTATAAAATGAATATTTACTAGATATATATTATATATATGATATATAAATCATGATTATAACTCTGGATATAATAGATACATGAACAACTTGTAATTATAAAGAGCATATTTTGACTCAAGTACCAATGATCATTTAAACGACCGTTATTATCTAAAATAATTACATAGTGTTCATATAATAGTAATAAGTGATATAAAAGGAATAATGAACCTGAAAAAGGTTCTTAAGGAAGAATAAATTAACTCAAGTTTATTATTCAGGAGATTAATGAACGATCGAGTCAAGTCAGACCCGAGGTAAGAGATCCTACCTCTCTCTTTCTTTGAAAGTACTCACTTTTATGTCATTTCTTTTATGCTACATGTTATTATGGTGGAGGATGTTCTTTTATGTACCTCTTTCTGTAATTTTTATGTGATGATAGACCCTATTGGATCTCATCAATCCATTTTTGTAAGTATTATGTGGTGCCTTTAGGCTGCCGAATTTTCATAAGGAGATTTTCATCTCACTTTTTGTTCCCGTTAGATCCATGCTACATTGGCCACTATTTCCTTTTTTTGTGGTGTAAGTACTGCATATTATTTTAATATTAGTATAATATTCTATCATTTATGGGTAGTTACATCTTCATTGTATGACTCTTCTTTCATGGGGTGTACATTTTGAAAGTTGCCCAAATCAGTAAGGGAACCTTTCACCCTCCTCTTTTTAAAAGACATCTCTTGTTATGTCTTTTAATTTACATATTTTTATGCTGGGATATGTTCTTATATATACTTATTGATGTGAATTTTATGTCCAAGTGATGAGATTACCTTTTTATATCTCATCAACTCATTTTCTGAATTTTGAAGTGATGCCGTTAGGCTGTCGAATTTTACCAAGGGAACTTTTTAACCCAATTTCGATTTCTTTGGGTACAACATGTAGTTATTGAATATGTCATTCTTTGAATATGTGTGTATGACCTTCTACTATTTTACACTTAATATCCACTTATATTGGGTGTATTTATATTCATCACACATAATTTTGAGATTGATTTGTCCTTAATTTAAGGATTCCTTCTTTATAATGGATTTCATCACATTTGACATTTTTATTGAGACTTCATTGTTGTTATGCACAAATTCACTCTTATATGGTGTATATATTGACCTTTGGAATATTATAACATGAATCCATTTATTCTCATGATATTATAATGTTCGGACTAAATGTTATTCCTCAATTATTGTATTCATGTGTATCTAATTTTGGTAGAACCCCTTTAACCAAAATATCGCTTTAAATGGTTTAATTGTTTGTTCTTATTAATATCCATCTTTAAAAATTGGTTTTAAGGATTTATTTATATGGATATTAATGGTTTAAAATTTTAAAAGCTTCAAGGTGGTATGAGACACTTTGATTCAAAAGTCTCTTCATTAAATGTTTTAAATGGTTTTGGAAATGGTTTCTTTTTGAATGGATTCATTATTTCAATATACTAAATTGTTATATTGTGATTGAAATGTGGAAATGTTATGTTTCCTTTATGAATGTTTTATGTGATACTTTTATGTTATGGTTCTTGGGAATTGTTATGGAAACTGGTGGTTCCGTGATAAACTATGGGCGGGTGAGCCCGATATAGCTCTCCAATGCATTGGGTAACACGATGGAGTGAAACATTGAGGTTTCTCTGAAGAGATTTAGGGAATATACTGTGGTGGGTATTCCAAACGTAACTAAGAGGGTTACTCCCTACGTAATAATGTTATGAATACCTCAAGTTACCTTTTATGTCTTATGATTTCTATGATTTATTCATGATTTGATGAGGTATGTTAAAGTGCCTATGTTTTATGGGTAAAGTATGATTTCATTCTTATGTATATATGAACTCATGTTTCCTTTCCATATTTTTTTATATAACCCTTACTGAGATTTTTATGCTCTTCCCATGTTTTTTTGAAATGTTTTTCACTGGTCAAGGGAAAGGTACATGATATGATGATAGTGTCAAGGAAGTGTCAAGAAAGAATCCATGCTTTATTTTTTTTAAATATGTTTCTGCTAATGGGAAAAAATGAATACTATCTTTTATGTAACCACTTTGTATAAATTCGGAATGTAATGAAAGTTTTATGATCTAACTCTCTAGAACTCTAAACCTGAAAATATCCTCAATGTGTAATCTTGTAATAACTCAAGATTAAGTAAGGTTTAAGGCTCGGGCCTTATATTTGGTATCAAAGGTCGGTTTAGATAACTTTATATGTTAGGGTATTCTTTAAGAATAAGTGACATTACCATAATTGTTAGGATTTTAGAAAGAGTCCTAGTTTTAGATAAAGTGAATGAGTAAGTATATCTTAGTGTTTTCTTCCTCATTAGTACATGATGGTTCTTTTGATATACTGACACTGACCTTTTTGGTTTTAGTTAGTGGATGGATCTAGCAGGCACCAAAGTAACAGTGGATGTGATGGAAATTGTGACAGTTTTTTGAGCAACCAACTGAATGATATGGGAGCTGCAACGAGAACTCTTGTGATTATCCTCAACCAACTATCTAGAGTCATGATTGACCTCCTAAACCTTGGTGATTTCTCTATGGAATCATATATGCGAGAAACAAATCCCTACGGAACTACAGGTAATAATCATAAAGGTAAGTGTGTTCAAAAACTTATGTGTCAAAAATGTGGAAAGAAAAACCTAGGAAAATGTTTCAAAGGGACAAAAATATGTTATAGATGTGGAAATGAAGGTCATAAAGCAAGAACCTACCATGGAAAAAGGAAGCATCCAGTTGACTCGAGGAAAGGGAAAGAGGTTCTTTCTAAGGGATCAATTGAATGTTTTAAATGTGGTGTGCATGGTCATTATGAAAACACATGTCCTATGAATAAGTTTCATGAATGAGATCACCAAGATCTTACAAATGTTCGTTTACCAAAATCTAATGCCATTCCGATTGAGGATGAAGAAACTGAAAATGACCAATCAAAGGTATGGATTATTTCATGACTATTGTTTTCCTATTTTGGAATCTTAGGATATGATTCATGATTTTGTTTGTAGGAAAGAAGTATTTCAGAATAAGTTCTAAAGGAATGGTTAATGGATCATGAAGAATGTTGAATGACTAAGATGTCAACATATAAGGGCTTCAAGAGTTATGGTGAAATTCTTAAGAGTATTAAGTCTCTTTTGATGATGGGGTTACGTTAGAAGACTTTTTATATTATGTGTAACCCTGATGTTTAATATATGAAAATTTTATTCAAGAAATAGTTATCTGTTCTTTTGTGGACATAGTTATAAAGATCCATTTGGGTTTATATGATCCTTATTTTTGAGGTAATTATGGGTTACTATATGTTATGATTGAAGTGAAAGGCATGAGATAAAATTTAGGTTAAATTATGTTATGGTTATTTTTGATGATTTTATCTCTTTTTGGGGAATGATTTGAGAGTTATATAGTTTTCTGAAAAAGGAAAACACGTAGACTGTGTGACAACCCGTCGCGTAAGACAAAGATGCGGGAATCGAACCCACAACCAAAGTGCAACTGGTATTTATCACCTACCACTGGACTACGTGAAGTCCTTGGTTAGTTTGACTGATTCCTTTTAGTTAGATGATTTTATGAATTAAGAGTAATTTGATTTTTGGGTTTTCTATGGAAATATATTAACCTATCATGGAGGATATGTGATTAGGTTAATTACTTTTCAATACGAGACTTTAGGAGCAACTGATGTTGTTTGGAGATAAATGTTACGATTTAACTTGAAGTCTATGTGACTAAATCCTTCAAATATTTGGGTATCAATATTAGTTTGGTTTACATTGAAGAATTGTATGGACAAATTGTTTATCGAATGGTCCTCTTTGAACTTTGGGTTTTGTTGGACTAATTTTGGATATTAAAAATAGATTTTCTTTTTATAAAGGGTTATCCTTTTTTGGATTATCTGATCTTGTACTAACCTTTTTGTTTTTTGTTTTGGTTAAAGTATAAATACATGGTAAGTATATAGTTATATTTTTTGGATTAGGTGATTCTCTAGAGGTTGAATATAATACTCTTAATGCGAACAAGTCTTCCTAAATAATCATCTTTAGGAGAACATATGCGTTTGTGTAAGAAATCTAATAAAAGTTGAAAGTCAACTTGATAAGTGATTATGTCTCCTAATAAAAAAATTCCTCAATAAAAATTAACTTAAAACAAAAATGTTTTCTATTATCTTTTCCTACGGAGGAATCAAATACCGTTTAACCCATCACAAGTTTGTGATTTTCTTATGGTTAACTTTCTCCTAGATTTGTTTACTATCACTCTCCATCAGAACATGACCCTTTTTTTCCACTATGTCCATATTTTCATACTTGGAATCCTAGTATGGGTTAACAAGGGTGACCTTTGTACTTATCTTTCCTTATTTTAAAGTGATTATTTTACTGACTCTTGCTCCGATGTGGGACGTTCATGGATGTTTTTAAAGCTCAATTTTAAAATTGTGAGGATGCAATTCCCAAAAGGGGGGAAGGATGTAAAACCCCAGGTAAATAACGAGTATAAAATTTTCACATTTATCCATATTTGTGAATAAAATATTAATATTACTTTAATGGTAATGCTATGATCGATGGCATACCCAATATGCAACAACAAGTTTCCTTGAAATCTTACGTTGCACTCTAATAGTAAAATAATATTATTTTAAATGGTAGTTAACACCTAGCCGTTGTAATGGAGAGAATGAACAGATCTAACTACAAAATTATTATATATGTTTGTAAACTATTTTTACTTTTTCTCAATAAATGTTAAGGGATTAAAAATGAAAATGAATCCAGTTTTTAAGCGTAAACTTTCCAATATTCTTTAAAAGGTCGATTAACCGCCTTTTAGTGGCGAACCTCTTTTAAATCTACTTTTTGACAATTTTATAAGATCTATTTTTCAAAATAAACATATTATTTATGATTGGTACATTGAAATTTACCTTGGGTTAATTTTTGGTATTTTTCTGACAATGTTCATTTTTCAATGAATAGTGAAAAATGCTGCATTTTCCATCAAAACTCATTTTTCATATAATTTAAATATATGGTTATATTATCTTTTAAATTTGTTTTAAAGCGTAATTATAATATATTTTTACCATGTAATTAAATGATGGTCATTGGGAATAATTTCACTTTCGAATTAGGCATAAATAAAGTGCCAAACTTTTCATAAATATTGTTTCTAAAAAACCCGATTTTTGTTTTGCAAACAGGAAGTTTTTTTAAAATGAATTATTGAAATTTATGTGCTTGGAATTTGGTAAAATGGATTACATATTTTTAATCTGATGGTCCAAATTATGCAATTTAGACTCTTTTTTTGGACATTATGAATAGTAACGATAGTAGTTATCTTTAATTATCTTGATTAATAAGAAATCAGCTAGTTAAAGATAATAAGATAATATCATAATAATAAAAAAAGACCACAAAATGTGTCCTAAGGCTACTGGTTGTCTCATGGACGACCATGGGATGCCTTGTTCCAATCTTGGGGGCCCCATGGAATCACTTTTGTGAGAAAGTGAATTTTTATCTTTTTATTTTTAAAAAATGTTAAATGTAAAAAAGATTGTATCACCTAAGTAAAATATTTTTAATTTTTTCTAAATAACATAACTTTTGGAATATAAATATACATTGGAAAGATAAAAATATTTCCTACATCATAGTATTTTTTTAATTTTTAGACACTAAATAAATTAAATTATTTATGACATCATGATGATGCAGCGATGACCTCATTCTTTAACGATTTAAATAAAATGGAAAGATAATGTAAACTCTAAGAACTACACATGTACAAAACCTATTGGATGGGTTGATTTTGAACCCATATCACCTTATCCTCAAAACAAATCAATGTGAGACCATTAAAATCCAAAACCCATTTGAAAATAAAGTTACATTTTATACCTTTCCAAGAGTGCCCCTCCTCTCCTCTTATAAAAGGCCCCCACCTCTACCTCCATACCCACACTTCCAAAGCCTTTTTCTCAGACAAACCATGCCCATTTTGTCTCCGCACATCCCTTTATAACTCCTTGAATCCTTACATTGGGCATAAGTCTTCCCAATGAAGCCTTTGAGCTCAAACCAATGGGAAATACCCGATTTTAAGGTAATGTCTTCACTTGAGTCATTTTGTTTTATTTTTCTTCTCCAACCCCATAATCACTTTTTATTCAATTATTTTGTAACCAATACAGTATATTAAATATACTCGGATGTTGTTATAAGAATTATTCGAGATACACTTACACACACCTTCGTCTAATTGTTAAAGAACATACTGTTTCTGTGGTTGGCGATTTTCTGCCACACGAAACGATGATTGTTCAATATTATTTTAACTCCTTTAAAGGTGGCCATTATGATGTCAATGTATTTTATATATGATATATATGGTATTTATGTTTACTATATGCTTCTGTATTTTATATTTAAACCATAACATTATTTTTTTCATGTTGTGTAAATTCGATAATTTCATATGAGGAAATGCGGACTACCGCCCCCTCAAGTGATGTGACTCGTACATGCAATACATGGAATGTATAAAGAATGAAACTAATGAACATGTTTTAACTATATAACATATATATTATACTGTAATTATAAAATATATATATATATATATATCATTTATTTTTAATTCCATTAATATGACAAAGAAAAAAATGAAAGTAGCGTTCATGCGTACGTACGACCTACTGTCTCCATGAATGGTGCTTTTCGTTTTTTATCTCCAAATGATATGGAATAGTATAAAATGAATATTTACTGGATATATATGATATATACGATATATACATCATGATTATAACTCTATATATAATAGATATGTGAACAACTTGTAATTATAAAGAGCATATTTTGACTCAAGTACCAATGATCGTTTAAACGACCTTTATTAACTAAAATAATTACATAGTGTTCATGAAATGTTAATAAGTGATATAAAAGGAATAATTAACTTGAAAAAGGTTCTTAAGGAAGTAGAAATTAACTTGAGATTATTATTCAGGATATTAAAGAACGGTCAACTCATGTCGGACCCGAGGTAAGGGATCTTACCTCTCTCTTTCTTTGCAAGTACCATCTTTTATGTCATTTATTTTATGCTCCATGATCTTATGTTAGAGTATGTTCTTTTATTTTCCTCTTTCTGTAATTTTTATGTGATGAGAGACCCTATTTGATCTCATCAATCCATTTTTGGAAGTTTTATGTGGCGCCGTTAGGCTGCCGAATTTTCATAAGGGGATTTTCATCTCACTTTTTGTTCCCGTGAGATCCATGATACATTGGCCACTATTTCCTTTTTGTGTGGTGTAATTACTGACCATTATTTTACTATTAGTATAATATAATCTCATTTATTGGTATTTAAATATTCATTGTATGACCCTTCATTCATGGGGTGTACGTTTTGAAAGTTGCCCAAATTGGTAAGGGAACCTTTCACCCTCCTCTTTTTAAAATACATCTCTTGTTATGTCTTTTAATTTACATCTTTTTATGTTGGGATATGTTCTTTTATATCCATATTGATGTAAATTTTATGTCCAAGTGATGAGATTCCATTTTTATCTCTCATCAACTCATTTTATGAATTTTGAAGTGATGCCGTTAGGCTCTCGAATTTTACCAAGGAAACTTTTTAACCCAATTTCGATTTCTTTGGGTTCAACATGTAGTTATTTAATATGTCATCCTTTGAATATGTGTGTATGACCTTTTACTGTTTTACACTTAATATCCACTTATATTGGTTTTATTTATATTCTTCACACATAATTTTGAGATTGATTTATCCTTAATTTAAGGATACCTTCTTTATAAGGGATTTCATCACATTTGACATTTCTATTTAGACTTCATTGTTGTTATGCACCAATTAACTCTTATATGGTGTATATACTAACCTTTGGGATATTATATCATTAATCCATTTATTCTCATGATAGTATAAAGTTATGACTAAATGTTATTCCTCAATTATTGTATTCAACAGTCTCTAATTTTGGTAGAACCCCTTTAACCAAAATAACGCTTTAAATGTTTTAATTATTTGTTCTTATTAATATCCATGTTTTCAAAATGGTTTTAAGTATTTATTTATATGGATATTAATGGTTTAATATTTTAAAAGCATCAAGGTGGTATGGGACACTTTGATTAAAAAATCTCTTTATTAAATGTTTTAAATGGTTTCTTTTTGAATGGATTCATTATTTCAATATACTAAAATGTTATACTGTGATTGAAATATGGAAATGTTATGTTTCCTTTATGAATGTTTTATGTGATACGTTTATGTTATGGTTCTTGGGCATTTTTATGGAAACCGGTGGTTTCGTGATAAACTATGGGCGGGTGAGCCCGATATAGCTCTCCAATGCATTGGGTAACGCGAAGGAGTGAAACGTTGAGGTTTCTCCGAATATATTTAGGGAATATACTATGGTGGGTATTCCAAACGTAACCAAGATGGTTAATCCCTACGTAAGAATGTTATGAATGCCTCAAGTTACCTTTTATGTCTTATGATTTCTATGATTTATTCATGATTTGACGAGGTATGTTAATGTGTCTATGTTTTATGGGTAAAGTATGATTTCATTCTTATGTATATATGAACTCATGTTTCCTTTCCATATTTTTTTTATATAACACTTACTGAGGTTTTTATGCTCATCCCAAGTTTTTTTGAAATTTGTTTCACAGGTTAAGGGAAAGGTACATGATATGATGATAGTTTCAAGGAAGTGTCAAGAAAGAATACATGCTTTAATTTTTTTAAATATGTTTATGTTAATGGGAAAAAAATGTATACTATCATTTATGTAACCACTTTGTTTAAATGTGGAATGTAATTCATGTTTTATGATCTAACTCTCTAGAACTCTAAACCATAAAATATCCTCAATGTGTAATCTTGTAATAACTCATTATTAAGTAAGGTTTAAGGATGGGGCCTTATAGTTGGTATCAAAGGTCTGTTTAGATAACTTTAGAGGTTAGGGTATTCTTTAAGCATAAGTGACATTACCATAATGGTTAGGATTTCAGAAGGAGTCCAAGTTTTAGATAAAGTGAATGAGTAAGTATATCTTAGTGTTTATCTTCCTCATTAGTACATGATGGTTTTTTTGATATACTCACACTGACCTTTTTTGTTTTAGTAAATGGCTGGATCTAGTAGGGACCAAAGTAACAGTGGATGTGAAGGAAACTGTGATAGTTTTTTGAGCAAGAAACTGAATGATATGGGAGCTGCAATGAGAAATATTGTTATTATCCTCATCCAAATATTTGGGGTCATGATTGACCACCTAAACCTTGGTGATTTCTCTAAGGCATCATATATGCGAGAAACAATTCCCTACGGAACTACATGTAATAATCATAAAGGTAAGTGTGTTAAAAAACTTATGTGTCAAAAATGTGGAAAGAAAAACCTAGGAAAATGTTTCAAAGGGACAAAAATTTGCTATAGATGTGGAAATGAAGGTCATAAAGAAATAACATTCCATGGAAAAAGGAAGCATCCAGTTGACTCGAGGAAAGGGAATGAAGTTCTTTCTGAGGGATCAATTGAATGTTTTAAATGTGGTGTGGATGGTCATTATGCAAACACATGACCTATGAAGATGTTTCATGAATGGGATCACCAAGAGCGTACAAATGTTCGTTTACCAATACCTAATGCCATTCCGATTGAGGATGAAGAAACTGAAAATGACCAATCAAAGGTATGGATTATTTCATGACTATTGTTTTCCTATTTTGGAATCATAGGATATGATCCATGATTTTGTTTGTAGGAAAGAAGTATTTTAGAATAAGTAGGAATGGAATGGTTAATGGATCATGAATAACGTTGAATGAGTAAGATGTCAACATATAAGGTCTTCAAGAGTTATGGTGAAATTCTTAAGAGTATTAAGTCTCTTTTGATGATGAGGTTACATTAGAAGACTTTTTATATTATGTGTAACCCTGATGTTTAATATATGAAAATTTTATTCAAGGTATAGTTATATGTTCTTTTGTGGACATAGTTATAAAGAACCATTTGGGTTTATATGATCCTTACTTTTGAGGTAATTATGGGTTACTATATGTTATGATGGAAGTGAAAGGCATGAGATAAAATTGAGGTAAAATTATTTTATGGTTATTTTTGATTATTTTATCTCTTTTGGGGAATTATTTGAGAATTATATACTTTTGGAAAAAGGGAAACACGTAGACCATGTGACAACCCATCGCGTCGGAAAAAACTGCGAGAATCGAACCCACAACCAAAGTGCAACTGGTATTTATCGCCTACCACTGGACTACGTGAAGTCCCTGGTTAGTTTGACTGATTCCTTTTAGTTAGATGATTTTATGAATTAAGATTAATTTTATTTTTGGGTTTTCTATGGAAATATATTAACCTATCATGGAGGATATGTGATTAGGTTAATTTCTTTTCAATACGAGACTTTAAGAGAAACTGATGTTGTTTGGAGATAAATGTTACGATTTAACATGGAAAAATATGTGACTAAATCCTTAAAATATTTGGGTTTCAATCTTAGTTTGGTTTACATTGAAGAATTTTATGGACAAATTTTTTATCGAATGGTCCTCGTTGAACTTTTGGTTTTGTTGGACAAATTTTGGAGATTAAGAATAGATTTTCTTTTTATAAAGGGTTATCCTTTTCTGGATTCTCTAATCTTGTACTAACCTTTTTGGTTTTGGTTTTGGTTAAAGTATAAAGACATGGGAAGTATATAGTTCTCTTTTGTGGATTAGGTGATTCTCTAGATGTTTATTATAGTACACTTAATGCGAACAAGTCTTTTTAAATACTCATCTTTAGGAGAAAATATGAGTTTGTGTAAGAAATCAAATAAAAGTTGAAAGTCAACATGATAAGTGATTATGTTTCCTTATGAACATATTCCTCAATAAAAAAGTAACTTAAATAAATTTTTTTGTCTATTATCTTTTCCTACGGTGGAATCAAATACCGTTTAACCCATCACAAGTTCGTGATTTTCTTGTGGTTAACATTCTCCTAGACCTGTTTACTATCACTCTCCATCAGAACATGACCCTTTGTATTTTCCTCCATGTCCATATTTTCATAATTGGAATCCTAGTATGCGTTAACTCGGGTGACCTTTGTACTTATTTTTTCTTTATTTTAAAGTGATTGTTTTACCGGCTCTTGTTCTGATGTGGGACGTTCAAGGATGTTTCCAAGTTTAATTTTAAAATTGCAAGGACGCAATTCCCAAAAGGGGGGTAGGATGTAACACCCTAGGTAATTAAAGAGTATGAAATTTTAAAATTTATCCATATTTGTGAATAAAATATTAATATTACTTTAAAGGGAATGCTATGCTCGATGGCGTACCCAATATGCAATAACAAGTTTCTTTGAAATCTTACATTGCACTCTAATAGTAAAATAATATTATTTTAAATGGTAGTTAACGCCTAGCCATTGTAATGGCGGGAATGATCAGAACTAACTAAAAAAGTATTATATATGATTGTCAAATATTTTTACTTTTTTTCAATAAATGTTAAGGGATTAAAAATGCAAATGAATCCAGTTTTTAAGCGTAAAATTTCCAATATTCTTTAAAAGGTTGATTAACCGCCTTTTAGTGGAGAACCTCTTTTAAATCCAATTTTTGACAATTTTATAAGCTATATTTTTCAAAATAAACATATTATTTATGATTTGGACATTTAAATTTACCTTGGGTTAATTTTTGGTATTTTTCTGACAATGTTCATTTTTCAATGAATAGGGAAAAATACTGCATTTTACATCAAAACTACTTTTTCATATAATTTAATTATATGGTTATATTATATTTTTATTTTGTTTTAAAGTGTAATTATAATATATTTTTACCATGTAATTCAATGATGGTCATTGGGATTAATTTCACTTTGAAATTAGGCATAAACAAGTGCCAAACTTTTCATAAATATTGTTTCTAAAAAACCCGCTTTTTGTTTTGCAAACTGGAAGTTTTTTTAAAATTAATTATTGCAATTTATGTGTTTTTGATTTCGTAAAATGGATTACATATTTGGAACCAGAAGTTCCAAATTATGCAATTAAGACTATTTTGTTTTTGGACATTATGAATAGTAACACCGGTAATTATCTTTAATTTTCTTGATTAATGAGTAATCGGGTAGTTAAAGATAATAAGATAATATCATAATAATAAAAAATGCCCATAAAATGCGTCCTAAGGCTATTTTTTGTCTAATGGCCGACCATGGGATGCCTTGTGCCAAACTTGGGGGCCCCATAGAATCACCTTTGTGAGAAAGTGACTTTTTATTTTTTTATTTTTAAAGAATGTTAAATGTAACAAAGAATGTATCATCTAAGTAAAATATTTTTAATTTTGTCTACATAAAATATTTGTTGGACTATAAATTTTTATTGGAATTATAAAAAGATTTCCTACATCATAGTATTTTTTTATAATTTTTAGACACTAAATAAATTAAATTATTTATGACATCATGATGATGCAACGATGACCTCATTATTTAACAATTTAAATAAAATTGAAATATAATATAATATCTAAGACCTACACATGTAAAAACCTTATTATATGGGTGGATTTCGAACCCTTATCACCTTATCCTCGAAACAAATCAATGTGGGTCCATTAAAATCCAAAACTCATTTGAAAATAAAGTTACATTTTATACCTTTCCAAGAGTGCCCCTCCTCTCCTCTTATAAAAGGCCCCCACCTCTACCTCCTTACCCACACTTCCAAAGCCTTTGGTTTGGCCAAACCTTTCCCATTTTGTCTCCCCACATCCCTCTCTAACTCCTTGAATCCTCATATTGGGCAGAAGTCTTCCCAAGAAAGCATTTCAGCTCAAACCAAAGGGAGTTACCCGATTTTATGGAAATGTCTTCACTTGAGTCCTTTTTGATTTATATTGCTTCTCCAACCCCCTAACCTCTTTTAATTCATTTATTTTGTAACAAATCCAGTATATTAAATATACTAGGATGTTGTTATAAGAATTATTCTTGCTACACTTACACACACCTTCGTCTAATGGTTATAGAACATACTGTTTCTGTGGTTGGCGATTTTCTGCCTCACGAAACGATGATTGTTCAATATTCTTTTGACACATTTAAAGGTGGAAATTATGATGTCACTGTAATTTATATATGATATATATGGTATTTAGTTTTACTATATGCTTCTGTATTTTATATTTAAACCATAACATTATTCTTTTCATGTTGTGTAAATGCGATAATTTCATTTGAGGAAGTGCGAACTACCGCCCCACAAGTGATGTGACTCGTACATGCAATACATGGAATGTATAAAGAATAAAACTAATGAAAATATTTTACCTATATAACATATATATTATAATGGAATTATAATATATATATATCATTTATTTTTAATTCCATTAATATGAAAAAGAAAAAAATGAAAGTAGCGTTCATACGTATGTACGGCCTACCGTCTCCATTAATGGTGATTATTGTTTTTTTTTCAAATGACATGGAATAGTATAAAATGAATATGTACTAGATATGTATGATATATATGATATATACATAATTCTTATAACTCTGGATATAATATATACATGATCAACTTGTAATTATAAAGAGCTTATTTTGACTCAAGTACCGATGATCGTTTAAACGACCGTTATTAACTAAAATAATTACATAGTGTTCATGACATGGTATTAAGTGATATAAAATGAATAATAAACTTGAAAAATGTTCTTAAGGAAGTATAAATTAACTCAAGTTTATTATTCAGGAGATTAAAGAAAGATCGAGTCAAGTCGGACCCGAGGTAAGGGATCATACCTCTCTCTTTCTTTGCAAGTACTCCCTTTTATGTCATTTCTTTTATGCTCCATGTTCTTATGTTAGAGGATGTTCTTTTATGTTATTTGTTCTGTAATTTTTATGTGATGAGAGACCCTATTTGATCTCATCAATCCATTTTTGGATGTTTTATGTGGCGCCGTTAGGCTGCCGAATTTTCATAAGGGGATTTTCATCTCACTTTTTGTTCCCGTGAGATCCATGCTACATTGGCCACATTTTCCTTTTTGTGTTGTGTAAGTACTGACCACTGTTTTAATATTAGTATAATATAATCTCATTTATGGGTAGTTACATCTTCATTGTATGACCCTTCTTTCACGGGGTGTACGTTTTGAAAGTTGCCCAAATCGGTAAGGGAACCTTTGACCCTCCTCTTTTTTAAAAGACATCTCTTGTTATGTCTTTTAATTTAAATATTTTTATGTTGGGATATGTTCTTTTATATAATTATTGATGTAAATTTTTTTTCCAAGTGATGATATTCCCTTTTTATGTCTCATCAACACATTTTCTGAATTTTGAAGTGATGCTGTTAGGCTGTTTAATTTTACCAAGGGAACTTTTTAACCCAATTTCGATTTCTTTGGGTTCAACATGTAGTTATTGAATATGTCATCCATTGAATATGTGTGTATGACCTTTTACTATTTTAAAATAAATATCCACTTATATTGGGTGTATTTATATTCATCACACATAATTTTGAGATTGATTTATCCTTAATTTAAGGATACCTTCTTTATAAGGGATTTCATCACATTTGACATTTCTATTGAGACATCATTGTTGTTATGAACCAATTCACTCTTATATAGTGTATATACTGTCCTTTAGAAAATTATATCATTAATCTATTTATTCTCATGATATTATAAAGTTTTGACTAAATTTTATTCCTCAATTATTGTATTCAAGTATCTCTAATTTTGGTTGAACCCCTTTAACCAAAATATCGCTTTAAATGTTTTAATTATTTGTTCTTATTAATATACATGTTTTAAAAATGGTTTTAAGGATTTATTTATATGGATATTAATGGTTTAAAATTTTAAAAGCTTCAAGGTGGTATGGGACACTTTGATTCAAAAATCTCTTTATTAAATTTTTTAAATGGTTATGGAAATGGATTCTTTTTGAAAAGATTTATTATTTCAATATACTAAAATGTTATATTTTGATTGAAATGTGGAAATGTTATATTTCCTTTATGAATGTTTTATGTGATATGTTTATGTTATGGTTCTTGGGAATTGTTATGGAAACGGGTGGTTCTGTGATAAACTAAGGGCGGGTGAGCCCGATATAGCTCTCCAATGCATTGGGTAACGTGAAGGAGTTAAACGTTGAGGTTTCTCCGAAGAGATTTTGGGAATATACTGTGGTGGGTATTCCAAACATAACCAAGAGGGTTACTCCCTACGTAAGAATGTTATGAATGCCTCATGTTACCTTTTATGTTTTATGATTTATATGATTTATTCATGATTTGATAAGGTATGTTAATGTTCCTATGTTTTATCGGTAAAGTATGATTTCATTCTTATGTATATATGAACTCATTTTTCCTTTCCATATTTTTTTATATAATCCTTACTGAGCTTTTTATGCTCATCCCAAGTTTTTTTGAAATGTTTTTCACAGGTCAAGGGAATGGTACATGATATCATGTTAGTGTCAAGGAAGTGTCAAGAAAGAATACCTGCTTTATTTTTTTTAAATATGTTTCCGTTAATGGGAAAAAAAATGAATACTATCTTTTATGTAACCACTCTGTTTAAATTTGGAAGGTAATGCAAGTTTTATGATCTAACTCTCTAGAAATCTAAACCTGAAAAGATCCTCAATGTGTAATCTTGTAATAACTCAAGAAAAAGTAAGGTTTAAGGCTGGGGCCTTATATGTTCTCTCTAGATGAATTCATACATACATTGATATTATTATTATTATGAACACAAGCATGATCACATAGATGATTTCCAAGGAATGAGTATAATATTTTATTGTGTATATATGAATTCCTCCAGGGGAAAAATCAAACAAGTGATTGCTGTCAAAAATATTGTCCTACCTAACTATTAGAAAAGGGATTGTATACATCAGTTTTTTCATGTGGTCAATATAATTTGGTCATGCAGTAATCTAATAATTATTTGGGCAGTTGATATTAAGGTTGTTCAAATAGTTGATCAACAGAACAGATGAATATTATGATCATGTAGAACTGAAAATTGATCCATTGACCACATTATTCATACAAATGATCTTGAATTTCAAGTTTTATCTAGAACATAGTGAAATATATATGGTAATACTAAAGTTTGTATTATTAGTTTTAATATAAATAACAAAATACAATAGAAGTGTAAAAAAGTCTATGCATGAGGAGATCAATCATGAGAATAAGCCTTTAATCTACCTGTATGATTTTGAGAGATCACATATTTTCAGCTAAATGAATTTCTTTGAGATAGATCATAAGACTTATTCACATGTATTTAAACATATCCAGATAAGAATATGCCTTTAGTTCATAATAATTTTATAGAGACTTATGTTATCAAAATATGACATTGATTTTTCATATATATTAAACATCATATAATCACATGGAGTGTACCATGATTCGAGATAATTAAAAGGAATAAATATCCATAGATAATCTCACCACTTTGAATTAATGATTTTCTAAATATCATTAGGTTTTTATAATATACATGTATAATGAAGAAGATAATCTCATTCAATCATGGGATGGTAAAAAGAGGATTTAATGGATGAAAAATAACTAAATATCACGTGTTTAAAAAATAATTTAAAATATAATATCCATGAATTTGAGGATGATATTTATGGGAGTTCAAAAATGAAAAAATCTTGATATTGAAACATCTATTATATAGTCAAATTTAAAGGTAAAAAAATGAAATTCTCAACTGATTTAGAAATGAACATATTTTAATATTGAATAAAGAATAAAATAATGAAATATACGAACAGATATGACAAGATGTTATAGATCTTATGTGTTAAAGATAAGAAGATTGTGTCACATTAATATCCATATAACCTTAATAATAATAAAAAATAGATATAATCCAACAAAACATACGTATGCAAACATCTAAAGTAATGTAATTATGAAATTTGGCCTACAACCCTCCTATTATAGATATATGAGGATTGTGGAGTTTTTTTAGTTATGATAATCATATTCGAATTTGAGAAGATAAAATAGACATCCTTCTAAATACATATATAGAAAAAGTATGAATAATACTAAGGCAGTCCATTTTATTTCTATATCAATTGTAGAATGCCATTTATATAGTCTAATAAGAACTTGATCAGTCACTTGTGATCTTTATTCAAGGAGGTATAAGTTTATTCTCTTTTATAAAGGAATAATGATTTATCCCCTGATTTATTCTGATTATCTTGAAGATAACATCTTCAAAGTCATACGACTTCCATATATTTATTCAAAAATTGGAAAAATCTATTTACATGTGGTAACAACCATGATGTACCATGGATGTAGTCATATATTGTTAGGGGAACCTTATTAAAAACCCCTGGTATTGTTTTTTGATACATTGATTTTTTATATATACATACCGACCAATTGAGAGAATGAGAAATAGAGATCTACTCATTGAATATGTAAGAAGGTGATTCATGTGAAAAATGAAAATTGGAGAAAAATTATACAAATTTTTATTCTAGGTTCCATTAACCTGTATTCTTAGTGATATGATAATAAATATAAACTCAATATAGGTCTTTTTATAAGATCATAAACTAAATTAAATCACATTCTATGTGTGTGAGGATAAATGATACACCAGGGAGCCCTGTTACATGACATGATAAATAAGAACCTTCTATCCATATTACATGACCTTGAAAGGAATGATATTCCCTAATGTATGGAATAAAAATATGAACTCAAAGTATATGGGTTTAATATCCTTTACATACATACAAAAAAAGAACCATTCATTATCCCAATACCATACAAACATTATTTAAATAATCTTTTAAATGATTAAGCATTCCCATATGGTATACATGTTTAGTGAAACATTGGGTCCTCATAAGAGACCATCAACCCAGATTTAATCTTTTATTCACTACTAAATGAAACGTAACTATTGTTTAAACATTATTACATTGGGTATTCTTGAATTAATTATTTTACTAACCTTCTCTATCTACTGGTGACAATATTATAGATCAATCAATTATGACTTGAAAATAAAAAAAAATACTGATAGCGATAACCTCTAAATATATTTAGGATGATCCAATTCCATGGTGGGGAGATAGTGAACACCTAAATATTTTATTGAAAAGATAAAAAATAATTATCTATTCTAGTGATGAGCCCGTAATACCATATAATATTTGGTGAAGATCCAACAAACCATTGTTATGTGGGTCATGATAAACTAAATTAAACCTTTATTGGTGAATTAATAAACCTATATTTATATATCCATAAAATTAATTCACATATAAACCCTAAAAACTCCAAATATGATGTTATGTTCTATAGTTTTCCCTCATTTGTATTTAAACAATAACATAACTACAAACATGAATATTCTCATTTAATGAGTAAAAGACAATTTACAATAATGGTTGTTTCAATTCAACGAATCAATTGATCAATCCCTTTTATATTTTGTGTTCTCATCATTGTTGAAGTAATTAATCTAAAAAAAATTGGTATTATAATTTGAAATGATGTCATGAATATTAATGAAATACATAAGAGTCTTGGGGTGGATCACAATCTCTATCCTGAGATGTTTAAACTGCCAACTCTCTTTATTTAGATGTGTATAACCGAAGAAAATATAAAAATTGGCATGTGGAAGAAAAAATATATATTTTAAAAATAGTTGATCCCAATTGGAATTCATTTTTCCACTATAGTAATTGATTGTTCAAGTAATATTATTTTAAAGGATTCTATTATGGGTCTTTATTTAATATACTATATTATCAAAAAATATTAATGTGGATGCCCAATTATTGGGGACAATAATAGGAATGAACCCTAAAATACATTTTATTTTAATGATTCAATGTCACCCTATCATATCCCTCTCACCAATTCCACTATCATCACTACCGATAATTCATCTAATGAGAAACATAGTGTAATCTATCATATAAATAATATACATCGACATATGGTTACTATGATGGAAAAATAATGTATAAATGTTGGCGAAATATCAATTCATTCTATGATATTAGAAAAATTTGAGGGGGGTGGACCCACAATGGTAGTAACCCATGGTTTAGATGGGTCTCGAGTCCTCGATTTCTATCTCCATTCAGTCCTAGAGTATCTATCACAAATATATAAAAAATTATCCTCTATTATTTACATATAGATGGTGAGAGAAAAAATACATTCAACTATCATCTGAGAAGATTTCAATTATTTCTCCCACTCATTAGGGTCATTATTAACATAGAGAGTCCCAAACTGCCCATAGATAATTCAAGACAGTCTTTCCCACAAAGTCCATGATTGGGAATCTATGAGGAGATGTATTCATGATAAATTCAACATCAAACATCATGAGAATGAAAATTACACTATTATTACTAACATTTCCTATAATACCATCTTTCTATTAATGTGGTGGATCATGGAAAATTTAAAATAACAATGGATTGTGGGTCCCAGAAGCCAAACATGTATGATTTGGTGGGCCTAAAATTTGACCCGTACCATGTATGGGATAATTTATTCGATGGAAGTTTGACATAAGAAAACATCAATATCTATAATGGGAAACATACCCATGCCAATGAAGATACACCCTTGGGTGGTCCTCCCCATGTTTAGAACAATGGGTACTGAGGAGAAATCACTCATATAATTTTCTAACCAATAAAAAATTCCATTGGTTTTTATACATCAATATAAGAAATTAAAAAAATACGAGAGTTAGTCTTAAAATATACATTCACCAGAAAATTGATGTTGATATCAACCAAATACTCCATCAATGGATGAGAGTCTGAGTTAGTTCCACAGTGTTCTTATCAGTTGAATGACATTCTATCCAATATAATATCACCCTCTCACCAAAATATCATATTGAGGCCAAAGATACCTTTAGAGTGTTCCCATCATTGGTCAATGATCCATTGGTACCAAAAATTGACACACTAAACCATTTATCCTTATCCATTTATCCATTGGAGAACTTAAACATAGATGTGGTATAAATACATATCGGTGTTTTAACAAACCATATCATTCCACCTAAAATAAATGATAGAGGTCAAAAACAGGATGAATCTTCATTGGAAGAGAATTCTCATTTGATTATGATATGTAATTGACACTCACAACCCAATAATATGTTGATCATAAAAAAAATAAAGTAAAAATGCATTCCCTACAATCACCATGACATCTGGAAGATGTTCACTCACATATTTGGACAAAATATACCATATAATACATATAAAGAACATATCAATATGATCAATGATAAATACAATAATGATGGTCTCATTATCCTCTCAATATCAAAAATCCTTAAGTATAGTAATAATTGTGAGAACCTACAACACAACTATATAGATATGATGAAAATATCTAAAGGATTTATTTAATTATTTTTCCCCATATGTTTACAATATAGGATGTGAGAGATATAAAAGAATTTATTTCATCCCCCTCATTTAAGATAAAGATATGATCCTAATAACTATGTCCAAATTACGTTATAGAAATAATCACCACATGAGGAATGCAACATTGTGAAATTTTATGGGGGGCTCAAACTAAAGGGATGCCATCAATTAGACCACTGAAATATTGTTTTTGTCTTTATGGAGTATAAAAGAAATTATTAGTAGTTTTTATTCATCAATAGATTCATTTATAATGATATCCATATTTAAAATGTATTAAAATTGTAACGCCCCGACCCCAGCTACCCAGAGTCGGTGCATTAATTACATAACATTGGCATGATCACAAGAAAGATCAAATCTCGAAAGACCGATTGGTTTAGTAGCCTTGGAAACACTAGATATAATCATAAAGTTTTACATTACATTTCAAAGTGAAAAACTACTACAACAACAAAGTCTTCATATCCACACTATTAACCCCTCATAATATCCCTGCAAGTCATTCATAAATTACTTCTTCACTACCTGGGAAAAATAAAACATAGAAAAGGGGTGAGCTCAAATGCCCAGTAAGGATAACAATATAGCGGAACATTCAAAATAAGCATAAACATTTAAGGCAATGAATTACTAAAACAAAAGCCTTTTAAAATTGAACTTCAACATAGTATGGCAAAAGTAAAATGAAATAATGCCATTTACTTGTTCACATGGATATTCTACAAATCGAATAATCACATGCAATATCAATAACCACTTTCATAATGTTGGAATGCATAATGCCAGACTATCATAACCACATAGCCAAGGCCTCGTGCCAAGACTACAAATAAGATTTTGTCAAGGCCTTGTGCCAAGACACTAGTTTGTCTCATGAGACCTACCGATGCATCGAGGAGCTATAGCGGGCTCCACCCGTCACTTATTAAGTCCAATGCATTCCCATATGAAAAGGTTTAAACATAACATAAACATTCGTATTAAAACTAGCATACGAAATGTCAATAATTTCACCATAAACTATGAATGGTATAAAAATAGCACATCCATAGTCAAACATATCACAAAACCTTCAATACAATATAGAAGTTTTGTAACAACTTCAAATAATCTTAAAATCCATCAAAGGATGTTGACATAGATGAAATCAAAATTCTTTTTAAAGAAATATCTCCTTTTATTTTGAAATAATTTAAGATCCATATAAAATAAAACATTTTCTTTGAAAATATTTTTATAAGCTTGTAAGGAAAGCTTTGAAGATTTTATAACGGCGGAAAATAACCGCACCCGCCGTATAAGTTAAAAAAAACATTCTTACCTTAATTCTGTCGAAAAGGTTAAAAGGACCTTGTTTTGAAAACGACGGAAAGATTACTCTTATAAAAAGTCAAAAAAGGGTATAAATGACTTTAAACCATATTCTTGTAAATAATAAAAATGTTTTGAATTACATTTTTAAGAAAACATGGATGTGGATGATAAAGAGATCCCAGTAGATTATTACATATAAACAACCTCGGATAATGAAGAGATTGTGAAATAACCCTTACCTTGTACTTTTCCTTGGTTGGGGTAGGTTAACCTCCTGTATAATGGTGAAATAGTTGTTATTAAATTATACAAGAATCATATGATATCATATATGATCTTTTAACATTGATTTGTTAATAATATCTTAGAATTATCGTCGTTTCGGGAGTTAACTTACTTATTTTCTTTTATATGTTTTGTTACATAAGCCATGGTTGTTGTATCTTATTCATATCCAGAATGTTATCCAGTCCTTAAACATCATTTTTAAATCATCAAATGATAATTATACTTGAATGGATACGATGGAGAATGAATCTCATCGCGTTCGTGGAGACGGTAGTCCGTACGTACGCACGAGCGACAATATCATTCTTTTGATATTAAAATAATATATAAATGGATGGTATATCATATATAAAGAATAATTAACATGTTATATTTATTATTTACATGAGTTACACATCATTATTATACCCATCCAAATAATATTATATTGAATAACAATTACACCACGACGTGGAGACGGTAAGCCGTACGTACACACGTATGGTGACATGTTATTCAAAGGGTGGATAGAATACTGAATATGATTGTACCATATTTATAATAACATCACAGTATATTTGAGATACTGGAGTTATTATTTCAGAATGGTAAGAACAAAGGAAGAAGAAGTGGAAGAAGAAATGAACTTAGAAAAGGGTGGTGAAATCATTACCTCTTCTTCGGGTTCTTCCTTTTGATTTGATCAAAAGGGCTCCTTAGGTTGGCTTTCTGATCAAACTAAGGCCTCTAGGTTGTAGTGAGGGATGTTGGGAGAGTATTTGGGCAGAGTTTGGCCGAACCAAAAGGCTTTGAAGGTGTGAAGAAATGAGAAGGAGGAGTGCCCTTTTATAAGAGGGGTGAGGGGCACCTTTGGAAAAGCTAGAAATATTAATTTATAATAAATTCATATTCGGTTACTAAAGGCTCCAAAGTTGACTATTCAAAGGATGAGGTGGGGATAGGTCGAAAACAACTCATCAAATAGAATTTAGACAGGTTTGGGTACTTATATTAACCTTATCTTTAAGTATTAACTCTAAGTTAATTAGTTTCACTTTTACAATGTCTCTTTGTATTTTTATATAATATGGTTAATAAACTTACTATATACATCCAAGCGACCCCCAAGTGGTCCATTAATGATTAACCTATCATAATATAAGTCTCTTGGACGAACCTTAGATTTTTAGGAATTTAATATTAATTAATAATATAATATTTGTTTTAAGAACTCTTTTATGTCAATTTTGACACTATTTAATAGTTGATTTTTGTGAAACTCATAAAAGATTGATTACTTCGAACAAAGTACATTAAATCAATACTAATATATCATATTATCCTAGAAAATTAGTTTAATTCATTAAAAGTTTCATATTATATTTATTTGGGTATTTATAATATCAATTATTTTAATTTTTCACTATTATAGTAATTACTGCATCATCATTGTGTCATAAATAAAATAAATTATTTAAGGTCTAAAAATTATAAATAAAATATCATTATGTAGGAAATCTTTTTAGCTTTCTAATGAATATTTATAATCGAAAATCCAACATGTATAACCCTATGTAAAAATTGTTCTTCTAAAAGATGTAAGCTTATGCCATTTTTATTTTTATTTTAACTTTATTAATATAATGTGTCATTATCACTTACAAGTGGATCCATGGGGTCCCAAAATAGACCCAAAGATGCCCATGGTCGACCATGTATCAACCAATAGGGTTAATACACGTTTTAGGGTAATTTAGTATTATTATAATATTATTTTTTAACCCTTATTTACCGGATTTACCCTTAACCATGGTAAATAAAATATTTACCGCAGTAATTATTCAAAATGTCTAAAAATAAAAGTTACCTATTTACACAATTTGAACATCCTGATTCCAAATATGGAATCCATTTTTCTAAATTCAAAACACATAAGTGGCAGAAATTAATTTAAAATTAATTCCCGCTGTCAAAACAAAAAGCGTGTTTTTAAGAGATAATAACTATCAAAAGATTGACACTTGTTTATGTTCGGTTTAATTGTAAAATTATGTCCAATGACCAAGATTATATTAAATGGTAAAAATATATTCTAAATATACTTTAAAACCACTCAAATTCACAATTTATCACTATTAATTATTTTGATTAAAAAAGTTGTTTTTAATTAAAATTTAGTAATTTTCACTATTCATCAAAATATGAAAGTTATCCGAAATGTACCAAAATTTCACCCTAGGCTTATTTTGATATTCCGAATCCAAAAATGAAGTTCATTTTGAAATATAGAATATATATGATTTCAAAAAGTAGGTATTACTATTCACAACAGCTAGTTTAATTAGTTGTGGTGTGTGTTAGAACTCGAGGTTGCGTACAACACACGCTATCACATTATTCGAAGGGAAACGTACCGTAGAAGCTTGGGGTGTTACATTCTCCACTCCTTCAAATAATTGCGTCCTCGCAATTTCTAGGGTATTACTGCATAAAAAGACTCGGGTGGTTCTTCATCATAAGTTCCTCGGGTTCCCACGTTGCCTCTTCCATCTTATGATTTCTCCACAAAACTTTTACCAGACGCGTCGTCCGGTTTCTCAGTACTTGTTCTCTCGTATCAAGAATCTTGATGGGCTCTTCGCAATAAGACAGATCGGGTTCCAGTTCTAAATCTTCATAGGTGAGTACATGCGTTGGGTCAGGCATGTATTTCCTCAACAGAGATACGTGGAACACATCGTGAACTTTGGAGAGACTTGGCGGCATTGCCAATCGGTAAGCTACAGCCCCAATTCGTTCTAGAATTTCGAAAGGTCCGATGTACCTGGGACTCAATTTCCCTTACTTACCAAAACGTATAAATCCCTTCCACGGAGATACCTTCAGAAAAACATGATCACCGACTTGAAATTCCAAATCCTTCCTTCGATTATCGGCATAGCTCTTCTGCCTACTTTGAGCTGCTTTGATGTGATTTTGGATTACTTTCACCTTTTCCACCGTTTCCTCCACCAGCTCTGGGCCTACAAGTTTCCTTTCACCAACGTCATCCCAACAGGTTGGTGTACGACATCTCTTTCCGTATAACGCTTCATATGGTGCCATCTGTATACTCGAATGGAAGCTATTGTTATAGGAAAATTCTACCAGTGGTAAATATTGATCCCACATACCCTGAAAGTCAAGTGAGCAAGATCTCAACATGTCTTCTAAGGTTTGAATAGTCCGTTCTGATTGTCCGTCTGTCTGAGGGTGGTAAGCAGTGCTCAAATGAAGTTCTGTATCCAGGGATTTCTGAAGACTTTTCCAGAATCTTGAAGTAAAACGGGGATCCCGATCAGAAACAATCGATAGGGGTACTCCATGAAGTCTCACAACTTCATTAATATATAGTCTTGCTAGACGTTCCAGGGGTAGATCTTCTCTTATAGCAAGAAAATGTGCTGACTTGGTAAGACGATCAACAATCACCCATATTGCATCATTCCTTCTAGGAGTCTTTGGTAGCCCCATGACAAAGTCCATTGTAATATTATCCCATTTCCACTCCGGTATGGGAAGAGGTTGCATTACTCCTCCAGGCTGTTGCCTTCCAGCTTTCACTTGTTGACAAACCATACATCTTGACACAAAATCAGCAATCTCCCTCTTCATGTTGTCCCACCAAAAATGTTCCTTCAAATCTCTATACATTTTGGTGCTCCCAGGGTGTATAGAGAAATTGGAACTATGAGCATCATCCAGCAATTCCCTTTTTAGATCAGGTATATTGGGAACACAAAGTCTCTTCCCGAATTTCAAAATTCCACCTTCATACGCAAAGTCTCTCAATCTCCCATCATTCACAGCTTTAATCTTCTTTTGGAATTCTTCATCATCAGTCTGAGAACTCTTAATCCTTTCTAGTAAAGATGGTTTGGCAACCATTTGAAAAAGCATTGATGTTTCACCTTCCCTGGTTATTCCCATGTCCATCTTCACTAGCTCCATGAAAATTGGATCCCTTTCAATTCTCATATTGTTCAAAACTCCGTGGTCTTTTCTACTCAAAGCATCCGCCACCTTGTTTGCCTTCCCTGGGTGGTAGTGTATCGTACAATCATAATTTTTGAGTAATTCAAGCCATCTCCTTTGCCTCATGTTGAGTTCTTTTTGTGAGAAAATATACTTCAAACTCTTGTGATCAGTATAAATCTCACATTTTTCACCATAGAGGTAGTGCCTCTATATTTTCAAAGCAAAGATCACTGCTGCTAACTCGAGATCATGAGTAGGATAGTTTGTTCATGAATTTTCAACTGTCGTGATGCATAGGCAATAACTCTATCATTCTGCATAAGGACACAGCCAAGTCCTTTCTTCGATGCATCACTATAAATAACGAACCCATCATTCCCCGATGGTAGAGTCAATATATGAGCATTGACTAATCTTCTCTTCAGTTCTTCGAAACATTCCTCACACTCTTTTGTCCAAACAAATTTAACCCCTTTACGTGTGAGCTTCGTTAATGGGTTAGCCAATCGGGCAAAATTCTGGACGAAACGTCGATAATAACCTGCCAAACCAATAAAACTACGTACCTCAGTTATACTCGTAGGTGCTGGCCATTCTTGGATTGCCTTGGTCTTAGAAGGATCAACAGAGATTCCATCTTTAGAGACAATATGGCCAAGAAAAGAAATCTCCTGAAGCCAGAATTCACACTTGCTAAACTTCCCATATAATTCATGCCTCCTCAGAGTCTTCAAGATAATGCGCAAGTGATTTTCATGATCTTCGTAGGTTTTGGAGTATACCAAGATATCATCAATAAATACCACCACAAATTCATCGAGATACTCCTTGAAAACTCTATTCATTAGATCCATGAATATAGAGGGTGCATTAGTCAATCCAAACGGCATTACAGTAAACTCGTAATGCCCGTACCTGGTTCGAAATGATGTTTTCGGAATGTCTTCCTTCTTCACACACAACTGATGGTATCCAGATCGAAGGTCAATCTTTGAAAAGTATTGAGCTCCATGCAGTTGGTCAAATAAATCATCAATACGAGGTAGGGGATACTTGTTCTTTATCGTTATAGCATTGATCTCCCTGTAGTCGATACATAACCTCATAGATCCATCTTTCTTTTTAACAAAAAGAACAGGGGATCCCCATGGAGAAACACTAGGGCGAATAAATCCCTTATTACTCAATTCCTCTAGTTGTTTCTTTAGTTCGACTAATTCTATAGTGGTCATTCTATAAGGGGTCTTCGAGATAGGCCTTGATCCAGGAATCAAATCAATAGAAAACTCAACTTCTCGTTCTGGAGGATGTCCAGGTAAATCTTCCGGAAATACATCTACAAATTCTTTCACAACAGGTACATCCTATATTTGAACATTCCTTTCCTCACCGACAGTTATTTCATTCTCTTCCTCCCCGATAATTGAATTTAGTTGAGCTATTGAGGGTGGATCTAAATAAGAATTAGGTGGTGACGATTCTGCTCTAAAAATAAGGTGTTCCTTATCATTATCATCAAGAATCGTAACCTATTTCTTCTTACAATAAATCTTCGCATCATAGTCCGAAAGCCAGTCCATACCGAGGATTATATCAAACTCAATCATAGGTATGACGATGAGATCAGCAGATAAAGAAAATTTATGTGCTCTAATGGGGACTGATTCACAAAACTTTGTTGCAACGATACTTCCCTTAGGAGTTTTAACTGACAACTCCCTTATTAAATCAAATTGGAAATATCTAATTTTCTTAGCAAACTGGGAAGATATGAAACAATGCGATGATCCAGAATCAAATAATGCATTTGCTAAACTTGAGGAAACCATTAAATTACCTGCCACCACGTCTTTCGGAGCTTCTACCTCAGCAGTAGTGATAGCATAAGCCTGGCCTTGATCCCTTGGCCTTTTCTAAGGTAAGTTCTCCTGACGCTTAGGACATGCATTTGCATAATGCCCCATCTCCCTGCAATTGTAGCACTGAACGTTGGTAGCTTCCTTCTTCCCCTTGCAATCATGAGCTTGGTGGCCTTTTTCACCACACTTGTAACAGACTCCCATTCCCTTCAGGCAAGCACCGGGGTGTTTCTTCCTGCACTTACCACAAGATGGATATTCAACCTTTCCCTTCTTCCCCTTATTTCCATTCCCAGATTGATCAGCAGGTCTCTTCTTCTCTTGCTTTGCTTTAAAGTCATAAGACTTAGAGAATTCCTTTTCGGTCTTGATAGCACATGAGACAATGTCTTCGTACGATGAAAAGGATTGTGAGACTAATGCTCGACGGAGAAATGGTTTTAACCCATCAAAGAAACGATCAATCTTACTTCTTGGGTTGCGAATATAATCACCAGCGTACCTCGCTAATCTTGTAAAGTTAGCCTCATACTTTGTGACATTCTCATCCTCCTTTTGTCTCAGACTTAGAAATTGTCTTTCCATATCTGCTCGATGGTCGCGAGGAAAGTATTTTTCTAAAAACAGATCTTTGAACTCCCTCCATTCCATATTTGATACTTCATCATCTTCCTTCGTATTTTGAATCAATGACCACCATTGATCAGCATCTCCAGTGAGGCGGTAAACTGCCATGATAACTTTTTCCCTTTCACTGCTCCCCAAAGCCTGAAATATTTTCTCTAGGGAAAATATCCATTGCTCAGCTACTAAGGGATTTGTATTCCCATTGAACGTTGGTGGTTGCTGTCTCATGAATCGATCTAACATTGATCCTCCACGCTGCGGATCAGGGTGCTCCATACGGGTAAGGTTATTATTCATAACCTGAGTAAGTTGTCCCAGTATGGTGATTAGTTGATCAGCACCAGTTGCATCACCAGCCCCACTATAATTATCTTGAGCAGGAGGGCAATCCCTACATGGAGTGCGTGCATTGATACGGTTTCCATTTCTTCCACTAGGCGCCATTTCTAAACAATGGCATAAACTAGATCAGTTTATGAATCAAAATACATAATCTCATACTTATAAAACACTTAACATAAATTGAACTATTTATGGATATAATCCATAATCATAAATATGTTTTCTTTGAGGAAGTATATACTCATAAACCCTTCATAATGATTTGTAAAGAAAGTGAGAGTTATCCTAAGCATATCCCCCGGGAGTGTCGTAACCAAGAGTGCAGCAAGGCCCGTTGTCGTGCACCAGTTCCCGTTCGAGTCTAGCTCAAAGCGGTGTTTTCGGGTTTTACCCCTAGGTACATCTGTGCCAGAGCCGCCTCTACCTGCTCGTATCCAGACAGGGATGTATTGCTCGGAAAACTCACAAAATCTCTACAATACCAAAATTCTAGGAAGTTCTTCTATACTAATCCTCAAAGTTCATCTTAGGTCTACGTGCTCTAATCAGAGTTTATCTAAATCTAGTTTCCAAGGTTTGTACTAAACTTCCTCTGATACCAACTGTAACGCCCCGACCCCAGCTACCCAGAGTCGGTGCATTACTTCGTAACATTGGCATGATCACAAGAAAGATCAAATCTCGAAAGACCGATTGGTTTAGTAGCCTTGGAAACACTAGATATAATCATAAAGTTTTACATTACATTTCAAAGTGAAAAACTACTACAACAACAAAGTCTTCATATCCACACTATTAACCCCTCATAATATCCCTGCAAGTCATTCATAAATTACTTCTTCACTACCTGGGAAAAATAAAACATAGAAAAGGGGTGAGCTCAAATGCCCAGTAAGGATAACAATATAGCGGAACATTCAAAATAAGCATAAACATTTAAGGCAATGAATTACTAAAACAAAAGCCTTTTAAAATTGAACTTCAACATAGTATGGCAAAAGTAAAATGAAATAATGCCATTTACTTGTTCACATGGATATTCTACTAATCGAATAATCACATGCAATATCAATAACCACTTTCATAATGTTGGAATGCATAATGCCAGACTATCATAACCACATAGCCAAGGCCTCGTGCCAAGACTACAAATAAGATTTTGTCAAGGCCTTGTGCCAAGACACTAGTTTGTCTCATGAGACCTACCGATGCATCGAGGAGCTATAGCGGGCTCCACCCGTCACTTATTAAGTCCAATGCATTCCCATATGAAAAGGTTTAAACATAACATAAACATTCGTATTAAAACTAGCATACGAAATGTCAATAATTTCACCATAAACTATGAATGGTATAAAAATAGCACATCCATAGTCAAACATATCACAAAACCTTCAATACAATATAGAAGTTTTGTAACAACTTCAAATAATCTTAAAATCCATCAAAGGATGTTGACATAGATGAAATCAAAATTCTTTTTAAAGAAATATCTCCTTTTATTTTGAAATCATTTAAGATCCATATAAAATAAAACATTTTCTTTGAAAATATTTTTATAAGCTTGTAAGGAAAGCTTTGAAGATTTTATAACGGCGGAAAATAACCGCACCCGCCGTATAAGTTAAAAAAATCATTCTTACCTTAATTCTGTCGAAAAGGTTAAAAGGACCTTGTTTTGAAAACGACGGAAAGATTACTCTTATAAAAAGTCAAAAAATGGTATAAATGACTTTAAACCATATTCTTGTAAATAATAAAAATGTTTTGAATTACATTTTTAAGAAAACATGGATGTGGATGATAAAGAGATCCCAGTAGATTATTACATATAAACAACCTCGGATAATGAAGAGATTCTGAAATAACCCTTACCTTGTACTTTTCCTTGGTTGGGGTAGGTTAACCTCCTGTATAATGGTGAAATAGTTGTTATTAAATTATACAAGAATCATATGATATCATATATGATCTTTTAACATTGATTTGTTAATAATATTCTTAGAATTATCGTCGTTTCGGGAGTTAACTTACTTATTTTCTTTTATATGTTTTGTTACATAAGCCATGGTTGTTGTATCTTATTCATATCCAGAATGATATCCAGTCCTTAAACATCATTTTTAAATCATCAAATGATAATTATACTTGAATGGATACGATGGAGAATGAATCTCATCGCGTTCGTGGAGACGGTAGTCCGTACGTACGCACGAGCGACAATATCATTCTTTTGATATTAAAATAATATATAAATGGATGGTATATCATATATAAAGAATCATTAACATGTTATATTTATTATTTACATGAGTTACACATCATTATTATACCCATCCAAATAATATTATATTGAATAACAATTACACCACGACGTCGAGACGGTAAGCCGTACGTACGCACGTATGGTGACATGTTATTCAAAGGGTGGATAGAATACTGAATATGATTGTACCATATTTATAATAACATCACAGTATATGTGAGATACTGGAGTTATTATTTCAGAATGGTAAGAACAAAGGAAGAAGAAGTGGAAGAAGAAATGAACTTAGAAAAGGGTGGTGAAATCATTACCTCTTCTTCGGGTTCTTCCTTTTGATTTGATCAAAAGGGCTCCTTAGGTTGGCTTTCTGATCAAACTAAGGCCTCTAGGTTGTAGTGAGGGATGTTGGGAGAGTATTTGGGCAGAGTTTGGCCGAACCAAAAGGCTTTGAAGGTGTGAAGAAATGAGAAGGAGGAGTGCCCTTTTATAAGAGGGGTGAGGGGCACCTTTGGAAAAGCTAGAAATATTAATTTATAATAAATTCATATTCGGTTACTAAAGGCTCCAAAGTTGACTATTCAAAGGATGAGGTGGGGATAGGTCGAAAACAACTCATCCAATAGAATTTAGACAGGTTTGGGTACTTATATTAACCTTATCTTTAAGTATTAACTCTAAGTTAATTAGTTTCACTTTTACAATGTCTCTTTGTATTTTTATATAATATGGTTAATAAACTTACTATATACATCCAAGAGACCCCAAGTGGTCCATTAATGATTAACCTATCATAATATAAGTCTCTTGGACGAACCTTAGATTTTTAGGAATTTAATATTAATTAATAATATAATATTTGTTTTAAGAACTCTTTTATGTCAATTTTGACACTATTCAATAGTTGATTTTTGTGAAACTCATAACAGATTGATTACTTCGAAAAAATTCCATTAAATCAATCCTAATATATCATATTAGCCTAGAAAATTATTTTAATTCATTAAAAGTTTCATATTATATTTATTTGGGTATTTATAATATCAATTATTTTAATTTTTCACTATTATAGTAATTACTGCATCATCATTGTGTCATAAATAAAATAAATTATTTAAGGTCTAAAAATTATAAATAAAATATCATTATGTAGGAAATCTTTTTAGCTTTCTAATGAATATTTATAATCGAAAATCCAACATGTATAACCCTATGTAAAAATTGTTCTTCTAAAAGATGTAAGCTTATGCCATTTTTATTTTTATTTTAACTTTATTAATATAATGTGTCATTATCACTTACAAGTGGATCCATGGGGTCCCAAAATAGACCCAAAGATGCCCATGGTCGACCATGTATCAACCAATAGGGTTAAGACACGTTTTAGGGTAATTTAGTATTATTATAATATTATTTTTTAACCCTTATTTACCGGATTTACCCTTAACCATGGTAAATAAAATATTTACCGCAGTAATTATTCAAAATGTCTAAAAATAAAAGTTACCTATTTACACAATTTGAACATCCTGATTCCAAATATGGAATCCATTTTTCTAAATTCAAAACACATAAGTGGCAGAAATTAATTTAAAATTAATTCCCGCTGTCAAAACAAAAAGCGTGTTTTTAAGAGATAATAACTATCAAAAGATTGACACTTGTTTATGTTCGGTTTAATTGTAAAATTATGTCCAATGACCAAGATTATATTAAATGGTAAAAATATATTCTAAATATACTTTAAAACCACTCAAATTCACAATTTATCACTATTAATTATTTTGATTAAAAAAGTTGTTTTTAATTAAAATTTAGTAATTTTCACTATTCATCAAAATATGAAAGTTATCCGAAATGTACCAAAATTTCACCCTAGGCTTATTTTGATATTCCGAATCCAAAAATGAAGTTCATTTTGAAATATAGAATATATATGATTTCAAAAAGTAGGTATTACTATTCACAACAGCTAGTTTAATTAGTTGTGGTGTGTGTTAGAACTCGAGGTTGTGTACAACACACGCTATCACATTATTCGAAGGGAAACGTACCGTAGAAGCTTGGGGTGTTACATTCTCCACTCCTTCAAATAATTGCGTCCTCGCAATTTCTAGGGTATTACTGCATAAAAAGACTCGGGTGGTTCTTCATCATAAGTTCCTCGGGTTCCCACGTTGCCTCTTCCATCTTATGATTTCTCCACAAAACTTTTACCAGACGCGTCGTCCGGTTTCTCAGTACTTGTTCTCTCGTATCAAGAATCTTGATGGGCTCTTCGCAATAAGACAGATCGGGTTCCAGTTCTAAATCTTCATAGGTGAGTACATGCGTTGGGTCAGGCATGTATTTCCTCAACAGAGATACGTGGAACACATCGTGAACTTTGGAGAGACTTGGCGGCATTGCCAATCGGTAAGCTACAGCCCCAATTCGTTCTAGAATTTCGAAAGGTCCGATGTACCTGGGACTCAATTTACCTTTCTTACCAAAACGTATAAATCCCTTCCACGGAGATACCTTCAGAAAAACATGATCACCGACTTGAAATTCCAAATCCTTCCTTCGATTATCGGCATAGCTCTTCTGCCTACTTTGAGCTGCTTTGATGTGATTTTGGATTACTTTCACCTTTTCCACCGTTTCCTCCACCAGCTCTGGGCCTACAAGTTTCCTTTCACCAACGTCATCCCAACAGGTTGGTGTACGACATCTCTTTCCGTATAACGCTTCATATGGTGCCATCTGTATACTCGAATGGAAGCTATTGTTATAGGAAAATTCTACCAGTGGTAAATATTGATCCCACATACCCTGAAAGTCAAGTGAGCAAGATCTCAACATGTCTTCTAAGGTTTGAATAGTCCGTTCTGATTGTCCGTCTGTCTGAGGGTGGTAAGCAGTGCTCAAATGAAGTTCTGTATCCAGGGATTTCTGAAGACTTTTCCAGAATCTTGAAGTAAAACGGGGATCCCGATCAGAAACAATCGATAGGGGTACTCCATGAAGTCTCACAACTTCATTAATATATAGTCTTGCTAGACGTTCCAGGGGTAGATCTTCTCTTATAGCAAGAAAATGTGCTGACTTGGTAAGACGATCAACAATCACCCATATTGCATCATTCCTTCTAGGAGTCTTTGGTAGCCCCATGACAAAGTCCATTGTAATATTATCCCATTTCCACTCCGGTATGGGAAGAGGTTGCATTACTCCTCCAGGCTGTTGCCTTCCAGCTTTCACTTGTTGACAAACCATACATCTTGACACAAAATCAGCAATCTCCCTCTTCATGTTGTCCCACCAAAAATGTTCCTTCAAATCTCTATACATTTTGGTGCTCCCAGGGTGTATAGAGAAATTGGAACTATGAGCATCATCCAGCAATTCCCTTTTTAGATCAGGTATATTGGGAACACAAAGTCTCTTCCCGAATTTCAAAATTCCACCTTCATACGCAAAGTCTCTCAATCTCCCATCATTCACAGCTTTAATCTTCTTTTGGAATTCTTCATCATCAGTCTGAGAACTCTTAATCCTTTCTAGTAAAGATGGTTTGGCAACCATTTGAAAAAGCATTGATGTTTCACCTTCCCTGGTTATTCCCATGTCCATCTTCACTAGCTCCATGAAAATTGGATCCCTTTCAATTCTCATATTGTTCAAAACTCCGTGGTCTTTTCTACTCAAAGCATCCGCCACCTTGTTTGCCTTCCCTGGGTGGTAGTGTATCGTACAATCATAATTTTTGAGTAATTCAAGCCATCTCCTTTGCCTCATGTTGAGTTCTTTTTGTGAGAAAATATACTTCAAACTCTTGTGATCAGTATAAATCTCACATTTTTCACCATAGAGGTAGTGCCTCTATATTTTCAAAGCAAAGATAACTGCTGCTAACTCGAGATCATGAGTAGGATAGTTTGTTCATGAATTTTCAACTGTCGTGATGCATAGGCAATAACTCTATCATTCTGCATAAGGACACAACCAAGTCCTTTCTTCGATGCATCACTATAAATAACGAACCCATCATTCCCCGATGGTAGAGTCAATATATGAGCATTGACTAATCTTCTCTTCAGTTCTTCGAAACATTCCTCACACTCTTTTGTCCAAACAAATTTAACCCCTTTACGTGTGAGCTTCGTTAATGGGATAGCCAATCGGGCAAAATTCTGGACGAAACGTCGATAATAACCTGCCAAACCAATAAAACTACGTACCTCAGTTATACTCGTAGGTGCTGGCCATTCTTGGATTGCCTTGGTCTTAGAAGGATCAACAGAGATTCCATCTTTAGAGACAATATGGCCAAGAAAAGAAATCTCCTGAAGCCAGAATTCACACTTGCTAAACTTCCCATATAATTCATGCCTCCTCAGAGTCTTCAAGATAATGCGCAAGTGATTTTCATGATCTTCGTAGGTTTTGGAGTATACCAAGATATCATCAATAAATACCACCACAAATTCATCGAGATACTCCTTGAAAACTCTATTCATTAGATCCATGAATATAGAGGGTGCATTAGTCAATCCAAACGGCATTACAGTAAACTCGTAATGCCCGTACCTGGTTCGAAATGATGTTTTCGGAATGTCTTCCTTCTTCACACACAACTGATGGTATCCAGATCGAAGGTCAATCTTTGAAAAGTATTGAGCTCCATGCAGTTGGTCAAATAAATCATCAATACGAGGTAGGGGATACTTGTTCTTTATCGTTATAGCATTGATCTCCCTGTAGTCGATACATAACCTCATAGATCCATCTTTCTTTTTAACAAAAAGAACAGGGGATCCCCATGGAGAAACACTAGGGCGAATAAATCCCTTATTACTCAATTCCTCTAGTTGTTTCTTTAGTTCGACTAATTCTATAGTGGTCATTCTATAAGGGGTCTTCGAGATAGGCCTTGATCCAGGAATCAAATCAATAGAAAACTCAACTTCTCGTTCTGGAGGATGTCCAGGTAAATCGTCCGGAAATACATCTACAAATTCTTTCACAACAGGTACATCCTATATTTGAACATTCCTTTCCTCACCGACAGTTATTTCATTCTCTTCCTCCCCGATAATTGAATTTAGTTGAGCTATTGAGGGTGGATCTAAATAAGAATTAGGTGGTGACGATTCTGCTCTAAAAATAAGGTGTTCCTTATCATTATCATCAAGAATCGTAACCTATTTCTTCTTACAATAAATCTTCGCATCATAGTCCGAAAGCCAGTCCATACCGAGGATTATATCAAACTCAATCATAGGTATGACGATGAGATCAGCAGATAAAGAAAATTTATGTGCTCTAATGGGGACTGATTCACAAAACTTTGTTGCAACGATACTTCCCTTAGGAGTTTTAACTGACAACTCCCTTATTAAATCAAATTGAAAATATCTAATTTTCTTAGCAAACTGGGAAGATATGAAACAATGCGATGATCCAGAATCAAATAATGCATTTGCTAAACTTGAGGAAACCATTAAATTACCTGCCACCACGTCTTTCGGAGCTTCTACCTCAGCAGTAGTGATAGCATAAGCCTGGCCTTGATCCCTTGGCCTTTTCTAAGGTAAGTTCTCCTGACGCTTAGGACATGCATTTGCATAATGCCCCATCTCCCTGCAATTGTAGCACTGAACGTTGGTAGCTTCCTTCTTCCCCTTGCAATCATGAGCTTGGTGGCCTTTTTCACCACACTTGTAACAGACTCCCATTCCCTTCAGGCAAGCACCGGGGTGTTTCTTCCTGCACTTACCACAAGATGGATATTCAACCTTTCCCTTCTTCCCCTTATTTCCATTCCCAGATTGATCAGCAGGTCTCTTCTTCTCTTGCTTTGCTTTAAAGTCATAAGACTTAGAGAATTCCTTTTCGGTCTTGATAGCACATGAGACAATGTCTTCGTACGATGAAAAGGATTGTGAGACTAATGCTCGACGGAGAAATGGTTTTAACCCATCAAAGAAACGATCAATCTTACTTCTTGGGTTGCGAATATAATCACCAGCGTACCTCGCTAATCTTGTAAAGTTAGCCTCATACTTTGTGACATTCTCATCCTCCTTTTGTCTCAGACTTAGAAATTGTCTTTCCATATCTGCTCGATGGTCGCGAGGAAAGTATTTTTCTAAAAACAGATCTTTGAACTCCCTCCATTCCATATTTGATACTTCATCATCTTCCTTCGTATTTTGAATCAATGACCACCATTGATCAGCATCTCCAGTGAGGCGGTAAACTGCCATGATAACTTTTTCCCTTTCACTGCTCCCCAAAGCCTGAAATATTTTCTCTAGGGAAAATATCCATTGCTCAGCTACTAAGGGATTTGTATTCCCATTGAACGTTGGTGGTTGTTGTCTCATGAATCGATCTAACATTGATCCTCCACGCTGCGGATCAGGGTGCTCCATACGGGTAAGGTTATTATTCATAACCTGAGTAAGTTGTCCCAGTATGGTGATTAGTTGATCAGCACCAGTTGCATCACCAGCCCCACTATAATTATCTTGAGCAGGAGGGCAATCCCTACATGGAGTGCGTGCATTGATACGGTTTCCATTTCTTCCACTAGGCGCCATTTCTAAACAATGGCATAAACTAGATCAGTTTATGAATCAAAATACATAATCTCATACTTATAAAACACTTAACATAAATTGAACTATTTATGGATATAATCCATAATCATAAATATGTTTTCTTTGAGGAAGTATATACTCATAAACCCTTCATAATGATTTGTAAAGAAAGTGAGAGTTATCCTAAGCATATCCCCCGGGAGTGTCGTAACCAAGAGTGCAGCAAGGCCCGTTGTCGTGCACCAGTTCCCGTTCGAGTCTAGCTCAAAGCGGTGTTTTCGGGTTTTACCCCTAGGTACATCTGTGCCAGAGCCGCCTCTACCTGCTCGTATCCAGACAGGGATGTATTGCTCGGAAAACTCACAAAATCTCTACAATACCAAAATTCTAGGAAGTTCTTCTATACTAATCCTCAAAGTTCATCTTAGGTCTACGTGCTCTAATCAGAGTTTATCTAAATCTAGTTTCCAAGGTTTGTACTAAACTTCCTCTGATACCAACTGTAACGCCCCGACCCCAGCTACCCAGAGTCGGTGCATTACTTCGTAACATTGGCATGATCACAAGAAAGATCAAATCTCGAAAGACCGATTGGTTTAGTAGCCTTGGAAACACTAGATATAATCATAAAGTTTTACATTACATTTCAAAGTGAAAAACTACTACAACAACAAAGTCTTCATATCCACACTATTAACCCCTCATAATATCCCTGCAAGTCATTCATAAATTACTTCTTCACTACCTGGGAAAAATAAAACATAGAAAAGGGGTGAGCTCAAATGCCCAGTAAGGATAACAATATAGCGGAACATTCAAAATAAGCATAAACATTTAAGGCAATGAATTACTAAAACAAAAGCCTTTTAAAATTGAACTTCAACATAGTATGGCAAAAGTAAAATGAAATAATGCCATTTACTTGTTCACATGGATATTCTACTAATCGAATAATCACATGCAATATCAATAACCACTTTCATAATGTTGGAATGCATAATGCCAGACTATCATAACCACATAGCCAAGGCCTCGTGCCAAGACTACAAATAAGATTTTGTCAAGGCCTTGTGCCAAGACACTAGTTTGTCTCATGAGACCTACCGATGCATCGAGGAGCTATAGCGGGCTCCACCCGTCACTTATTAAGTCCAATGCATTCCCATATGAAAAGGTTTAAACATAACATAAACATTCGTATTAAAACTAGCATACGAAATGTCAATAATTTCACCATAAACTATGAATGGTATAAAAATAGCACATCCATAGTCAAACATATCACAAAACCTTCAATACAATATAGAAGTTTTGTAACAACTTCAAATAATCTTAAAATCCATCAAAGGATGTTGACATAGATGAAATCAAAATTCTTTTTAAAGAAATATCTCCTTTTATTTTGAAATCATTTAAGATCCATATAAAATAAAACATTTTCTTTGAAAATATTTTTATAAGCTTGTAAGGAAAGCTTTGAAGATTTTATAACGGCGGAAAATAACCGCACCCGCCGTATAAGTTAAAAAAATCATTCTTACCTTAATTCTGTCGAAAAGGTTAAAAGGACCTTGTTTTGAAAACGACGGAAAGATTACTCTTATAAAAAGTCAAAAAATGGTATAAATGACTTTAAACCATATTCTTGTAAATAATAAAAATGTTTTGAATTACATTTTTAAGAAAACATGGATGTGGATGATAAAGAGATCCCAGTAGATTATTACATATAAACAACCTCGGATAATGAAGAGATTCTGAAATAACCCTTACCTTGTACTTTTCCTTGGTTGGGGTAGGTTAACCTCCTGTATAATGGTGAAATAGTTGTTATTAAATTATACAAGAATCATATGATATCATATATGATCTTTTAACATTGATTTGTTAATAATATTCTTAGAATTATCGTCGTTTCGGGAGTTAACTTACTTATTTTCTTTTATATGTTTTGATACATAAGCCATGGTTGTTGTATCTTATTCATATCCAGAATGATATCCAGTCCTTAAACATCATTTTTAAATCATCAAATGATAATTATACTTGAATGGATACGATGGAGAATGAATCTCATCGCGTTCGTGGAGACGGTAGTCCGTACGTACGCACGAGCGACAATATCATTCTTTTGATATTAAAATAATATATAAATGGATGGTATATCATATATAAAGAATCATTAACATGTTATATTTATTATTTACATGAGTTACACATCATTATTATACCCATCCAAATAATATTATATTGAATAACAATTACACCACGACGTCGAGACGGTAAGCCGTACGTACGCACGTATGGTGACATGTTATTCAAAGGGTGGATAGAATACTGAATATGATTGTACCATATTTATAATAACATCACAGTATATGTGAGATACTGGAGTTATTATTTCAGAATGGTAAGAACAAAGGAAGAAGAAGTGGAAGAAGAAATGAACTTAGAAAAGGGTGGTGAAATCATTACCTCTTCTTCGGGTTCTTCCTTTTGATTTGATCAAAAGGGCTCCTTAGGTTGGCTTTCTGATCAAAATAAGGCCTCTAGGTTGTAGTGAGGGATGTTGGGAGAGTATTTGGGCAGAGTTTGGCCGAACCAAAAGGCTTTGAAGGTGTGAAGAAATGAGAAGGAGGAGTGCCCTTTTATAAGAGGGGTGAGGGGCACCTTTGGAAAAGCTAGAAATATTAATTTATAATAAATTCATATTCGGTTCCTAAAGGCTCCAAAGTTGACTATTCAAAGGATGAGGTGGGGATAGGTCGAAAACAACTCATCCAATAGAATTTAGACAGGTTTGGGTACTTATATTAACCTTATCTTTAAGTATTAACTCTAAGTTAATTAGTTTCACTTTTACAATGTCTCTTTGTATTTTTATATAATATGGTTAATAAACTTACTATATACATCCAAGAGACCCCAAGTGGTCCATTAATGATTAACCTATCATAATATAAGTCTCTTGGACGAACCTTAGATTTTTAGGAATTTAATATTAATTAATAATATAATATTTGTTTTAAGAACTCTTTTATGTCAATTTTGACACTATTCAATAGTTGATTTTTGTGAAACTCATAACAGATTGATTACTTCGAACAAAGTCCATTAAATCAATCCTAATATATCATATTAGCCTAGAAAATTATTTTAATTCATTAAAAGTTTCATATTATATTTATTTGGGTATTTATAATATCAATTATTTTAATTTTTCACTATTATAGTAATTACTGCATCATCATTGTGTCATAAATAAAATAAATTATTTAATGTCTAAAAATTATAAATAAAATATCATTATGTAGGAAATCTTTTTAGCTTTCTAATTAATATTTATAATCGAAAATCCAACATGTATAACCCTATGTAAAAATTGTTTTTCTAAAAGATGTAAGCTTATGCCATTTTTATTGTTATTTTAACTTTATTAATATAATGTGTTATTATCACTTACAAGTGGATCCATGGGGTCCCAAAATAGACCCAAAGATGCCCATGGTCGACCATGTATCAACCAATAGGGTTAAGACACGTTTTAGGGTAATTTAGTATTATTATAATATTATTTTTTAACCCTTATTTACCGGATTTACCCTTAACCATGGAAAATAAAATATTTACCGCAGTAATTATTCAAAATGTCTATAAATAAAAGTTACCTATTTACACAATTTGAACATCCTGATTCCAAATATGGAATCCATTTTTCTAAATTCAAAACACAGAGTGGAAGAAATTAATTTAAAATTAATTCCCGCTGTCAAAACAAAAAACGTGTTTTTAAGAGATAATAACTATCAAAAGATTGACACTTGTTTATGTTCGGTTTAATTGTAAAATTATGTCCAATGACCAAGATTATATTAAATGGTAAAAATATATTCTAAATATACTTTAAAACCACTCAAATTCACAATTTATCACTATTAATTATTTTGATTAAAAAAGTTGTTTTTAATTAAAATTTAGTAATTTTCACTATTCATCAAAATATGAAAGTTATCCGAAATGTACCAAAATTTCACCCTAGGCTAATTTTGATATTCCGAATCCAAAAATGAATTCCATTTTTAAATATAGAATATATATGATTTCAAAAAGTAGGTATTACTATTCACAACAGCTAGTTTAATTAGTTGTGGTGTGTGTTAGAACTCGAGGTTGCGTACAACACACGCTATCGCATTATTCGAAGGGAAACGTACCGTAGAAGCTTGGGGTGTTACAAAAATAAAATAATCAAAACCCCATTAATACTAAACAATATTCTATTGTAGTTCCCCGATGATTGATGTTCTATGTGTTAGGGTAAACCTAGAGAGTAACCTCTATTAGAAAATTGTTATTGTACAATTCTAAGAAACAATAATATATATGGATGTAATTACATCAACTAAATTTTAGGGTTCACCACATACCTTGATGATATATGAGTTTTTATCCTATCAAAAATCAATACCCCTAAATCTGGTAATGAAATAGGTGGATTCAATAATGGGTCTAGCTCCCTCGAGGAAATCACTATCTACAAGGTTAGGGTCACCTCTGTAAGTAATCTATTAGATAATACCTTTTCTTCTTTCATATATAGTGGAAGTCAAATTGAAGAATATCTAGATTTAATTTCCTGTAAAGTATTCTGAAACATCATGAAATATCTACCCTTAAGAAAAGGAGAAATGCCGATTGGGATGTAAAACTATAAACTCCTCAGAAAAGATAATTACTATAAAATATATGGATGGTGTCTAGGATGGGTATTATGATTTGGATAAATATAAAAATTTAATTAACATCAATTGAGGGCTAGTTCTGATAACGAATACACCTATGTGTGTCATCACAATCAAGAATGTCGATGATTCATGACATAAATGGAAAATATCCATGTGGTGATAAAATTCTAATTAAAAAACTAATTTTACATAGTTATATGGTGAAGTTAAGAATACAAATCATCAAAATACAACCCAGAATTCAAGAGTCCCTCAAGAACATCCTTTACTAAAAAATTATTATACATTAACCAAGGATAAGTAGAATGGAATCATTGTGTCCTTAGTGAGCCAACTACATAAAGTTATTGAGATACTACCATTTGAGGTGGAACATGTAAAATATAATATTGAAATGTAAATGATTTTATATATTAATATATTTATATTTCAAATAAATATACCTAGATCTTATGAAATGGAAGAAATATATCACATTATAGAAGGTGTTTGACCTCAGATGGAATGGGTCACTCATCTGAAAAGGCTATAACCAACCTATAAAATATTCTACAGATAACACCAACTTATTTGAATAAATTTTCCCCTAGTTTAGAAACTATATTTCCATCCCATTAAATTTCACACAAATATAGATGGATTGATCAATCTAGAACTCACCCCAATAGTGTAACAACACCATATGTTTATTTACATTATTCCATCACTAAGTAATTTAAAAAATTGAGTATGAGAACTCACTAAAAAATTGTGAAAATAATCTATAAGTTCGGTGTGTTAATTTATTTCATCCAATACCAGACATCACCCACCCCAATTTCTCAATCATTAATTCTATGGGAGATTTGGAGTATAATACCACCCCTTTATCTTCATTACATTGCATAATTTTAGGTACACATGAGTAATATGAGGCAAAGAAAATATTTTTCTTCATCAAAAAACATGAAGGCACTGGATTCATATAATATAATAATCTAGTAGTTAGGTAAATCTATATTTAGTAATACCATCATTGAAAGGTTCTATATCAGTTTAATTCATATTTGAGGAAGATAAGAATAAAGAAACCATCCAATTCAAAAGTGATAGAAAATGATAGTGTTTCCAACTCTATTTATAGATATATAGGTTTAACATATTCCCTTGAGATATAGTTTTCCTAGTAGAAACATCTTAATTTTTATTGAGAGCATATATGAGGAGTTAGATACAATGTTGATCCCATAGATCTACCTTGTACGATATAAGAGTTTGTGATACATAGCATACCCATGATATTTTTCAAATGAAGGAATGACATGACCCATCACTAAATCCCTGAAACTACAGGACCATTACTGAAGAAACAATTGAGTTTTGTTTCTTTAAATTTTGGTACCTACCCCATCTCTTGAACCTGTCGGTTTTTGGGAAACACTACCACATATAACATTACATAAATATTAACAATACAAAATCCCTAACCCTAACACTTGAAAGGGATATGGGGATAATATGTGTTTTTAATTTGAGCCTAAGAAGAAAATTACTCATTGATTCTTACTCAAAAAGTTCATAGGTTAATTGTATTAACTTAGTAGCATAATACGAACACACTAACTATGACAAATAAAAATAATGAGGAATATTTTGTTGACCATATAATTTATTCTCAATATAATTTTATAATGGGTAGAACCATTTATAATATCTAGGGGTTTTCTATAGGGTCCATATCTTTTGAATTTAAGTTTAATTCTTTTAATCTTGCCTTTTATGAGTTTCTAATTAGGTCATAAGTGTTTTGGGGGTGCCTAGATCTTATTCAGTATCTGAAACCTAAAATTTAGAAAAATGAAGATGGGCCACATGGATTTTAGAAACCATTTATCGCATGCTAAATTTTTTGGATTAACTATATGGGGTGGCCCGAGCCACTATCTAGGGCCACATTGTTTTAGGAAACCGAATGATCTAGGATACATGCCCATGTTTAGTTACCATAGTTGTTAATATTTGCTAAATTCACTGTCACCACAAAATTTTTCTTACCACATTCCATGATCAAGTAAATGGATTTGGAGACAATGATGGTCCAAAAGTTGGTGCATGGTTTTTCCAACCATGAAACCAAACCTTGTGATGTCAAATTGGTTTGTAAAATAAATGTTTCAACCATAAATTCATACATTATCAACCCATTATATTATTTCTTAGTTATAGTAAAAGGGGTGGTTGTTTTTTCTCACATTGTTGAGCTCCATAATTCGTCATGGTTGGATTTGAACATATTTAGTCATACAGAATTTGATTCTGGTTTCTTTTATCTCATTGCATAATCATTGGGGAGTTTTACAATCCTCTTAAAATGTTTTATCCATTGGTATTCCTCTATATGGTGTCATTTTAGTGCTGCTTCTTATAGTATATTTCTAGGGTGTTCTGGTGTTGTTTAATTTTATTTTGATCTAGGATGAGTTAGTTTCGAATAGTATATTTGTGTTATACAACAGACATAAGGGGGGTGGTCTATATATTTTCCCACATATTCTAATTGTATTATACACATTTGATATTTTACCACATGCTAGGCCTTCCAGTTTTGCTTCAAAATTAACTAAATTTCATGAGTAAATTATGGGAACCTTGTTAGGTTTCCCATTGATCATCCTGTGATGGTTGGGGTTTGTCAATCTCAATCCATACCACCCTTGAGGTGTTCTTATGTATCATCTACATGATATACCACCCAGTTGGGTGCGTGTGAGCTATCTATATCAGTGGAATCCTTAAGGAGTTAAATGATATATTATGAGATGCATTATTCATCCTTTCCATGGGATTACAAGTTATTAAAATGGTTAATATTTTAAAAAGAATATTTTAAATGAGTTGGATAAACTCATGGATTGTCTATGAATATGAAATGGGTTATATTATAATGAGAATTTTTATAAATGAAAATTATTTTCCTCAACCGACCAAGTTAATAATGGATGTCTCGGTATAGAGCCATGGACTACTTTGGATTCCATGGAAGTTTCTAGTGCATGGATCCAGATTACATTGGATACCATAAACATTTCTACTCCATAGTTTCATAATTCTTTTGATGCTATGAAAACTACTACTCCTTGGATTTGGAATGCATGGACCACCTTGGACATGCTTCTTGGGATCCACCCAAGTATTTAGAATGTTTTCTTTGGATATGCTACATGATCTTGATGATGATTCCTTGTTCATTTAATACCTTGTATTTTACCTTGTAGGCCTAAAACTAGATTACTCGAAATATTCCATAGTGGTTGTTTTATTATGTTTTAATGATGTCCCATTATATATAATGTACAGTTTATAGTGGGCCTTGGTATGTTTGAAAATATTAAATTTACAAATATCACTTTATTGCTATTACATATTACCCATCGCTTCGTCTAATATACATAGATTGTACTTGTTATAGTAACTGTTGGATGTGGCCTACTTAGTGCTATCTCACACCATATTCTGGCCACTGTTGGGTAATAAAAAATATTTCATGGATTCGGATAGAGATCAGGTAAGGTTCCTACTTTGTGATTCTTGATTGGTTATGCTTAGGTGAAGGGGAGAATAAGATTGAGCTATGATAAAGATATTATCCAGAGACATTTTTTTGGTGTTTTTTATTTTTGATACATGTATTTTACTGTATTATTATTTCCCTATATTGCCGAACATTTTTATATAGGTTCATGATGTATTGATCATCTTTTATAGATATTAGCCTTGAATTTTTTTATTGATAATTTTTTTTAGATGTTTACTTATTATTGCTACTGATTTATTCTATTCTTATTCCTTTTAATTTATCTATTAGACTGCTTTGAAAAATCTAATTATGAGGTTATAGACACCCTATTATACCACATTAAACCCTCTACACTTTTCAATAACCTTTAGCATTTGTGGAGGAGTTCTTGAGGCCATGTGGCCCACTCGCTTGGGACATACTTTAGTGGATCTCGGGATGGGACGTTAAAAAGTGGTTTTAGAGGATTTCATTACATTTCTTACTATTTGGAGATAATAGATAGTGAAGTATGAATGTATTGGAACATGGTTCGAAGACATTTCTAGGAGTATCTAACCTATGTTGGTGGTAATTTCCATTAATCATGGAATGAGGAGTTATTGAATTATATTTTTTATATTACATTTTATTTGATTCCATCATTGGGTTATGCACAAGATATGTTATTTTATGAATGCTATGAATAAGGAATTTCATTTTATCAGTTAACGAATATGATAGGGAATTATAGATCTGACATCATTTTAGGAACCTTTTATTATTCAAATTCCATGCATATGACATGCCATATATGATTCATCCTGAACTGCATGAAATTTATTATGTGTGACTTGTGTTATATAATTGTTATCTGGTAACATTTATTGTAGGGGACTGAGAAACATAATTGGTACTTAATGTTCCTTCCATACCCTAAACAGTTTTTTTCCAACATTAGCTAAAAAATACCTTAATAAGTCAATTACGTTATGCTATGTGTTGGACCATTGGTCGCATGGTTTGGAACTTGTTATAGTTGGGATGAAATGGACAACACACATAAATTTATAATGTGTATAGGCCCTTATAAATTGGAAATAGTGATCTATATATTTCATCCTTTTAAAGAGAATTGTAATTTAAATATGAATTTAAATTATCTTGAAATATAAAATTTAATCGTTATCATTAAATGGAGTTACCAATTTCACATGACATTCCATATATTGGGTCCCGTATTATGAATAAAGAGCATGAGCTAGACCCAACATTTTTAATGGGAATCATGCAATGAATTTGGTTTTCCTTACAATTGTTCCTATTAACAAGTATTGGATTTAAGAGTATGAAGGGGAGTGTGGCATGGTTATAGGAAATCTTATATTTGTTCTATGTTTATTTTTGTGATCTTGTTTTCACTGAATCTTTTCTAAACTATGTGTTTAGAATTTGTATAGATATTCTACTGTGATGGCCTATAGTTCTATGGTAGGAGGATGGAGAATACCATACACCAGATGTGGTGGGATATGTGCCTCTATTAGAACCTTATGTAGTTCAACTTATGAAACAACCCATTGTTTCTGATTGGGTTCTAATTCCCAGTTCAGATATGGCTTCCTACGCTTTAAGTAGACTATTTAGGGATCCCTATAGCTAGCCACGACTATGGGAGAGTTTATGCTGGTGATGTAGTAGTATCATCAATCAATATTTTCAAGGGATGGTGGTCCATAGGCTATTTAGCTATGTCTTGAGACTATTTTATTGATCATTATACACATTGAGACTCTTTCAGAGATAAGAGTAAAGCTTCTAACATATTTTCTTCAGGGTGTTGCTAAGAGCCACTGAGATGTTCTAAAATTGGATGATAGTAACTAAGATATAGTTTCAAGGGATTTCCAATCAACGTTTTCAGAATTATTCTTTTCTATTCCATTGATATTTGAACGGTCCATTGATTTTATACATCTAGTGCAGGGTGAGATGCCTATTAGGGAGTATTCAACCCACTTTATAGAAATTCATCACATTACACCTACCTATCTAAGTAATGTTCCATCTAGGTTGACACTCATTAAGGAAGGTATCAATAATGATGTTTGATATCATGTAAACATGTTCTATTTGAATACTATAACTATGATGCTGAAATGACAAATTTTTATTGAATGTAACCTTAGGGAAGCTGGATGCCTACTGCTTGGTAGTCAAGCTTCTCGACCTAGTGTTTCTGTGTCTGTTTGTAGGAAGAAGGATTATGAGGCTTATAATGATGGGAATACCAAAAAAGGTTCGAGTGTTGGTAATTCTATCTTATATCATCATTTTATAATGCACTGACACATTAGGAGCCAGTGTGATATAGACCCAATCGAGTTTCAAGACTGCGACATGATGTACAATATACAATGGTTTTGTGTGATGTTTCATCAAGAAGTCAATATGAGGGGGTCAACAAAAAATCAAGGATTATGAGAGGGATTCATAATTCTGAATTAGGATGGAAATGCGAATAATAATGGTTGTTCAAGTGAGGGGGTGGTCATGGCCATCAGAGATGGACAACAGTTGCATCTCAACATAAGAGTGGGACAACTCAGGGTAGTCAGACTATTTATCAGGGTTGTGGTTTAGGTATGATATTTTAATTATATCATATACCTTAGGATAAGATAACCATGCCATATATAGTGATATTTATGATCTTAGTATCTTCTAATCATGTATCTACCCTATTTTGTAATAGGTTCATTACATTGTTACATGTCAGTACCAATTATTTAGAGCCTTTGGCTCCCTGAGTAGTTTTTTGATGGAGTTTGAATCATTTTGGATTTGATCAGAGGATATAATCTAGTTAATGTAATTAAACCTTGAGATATGGGGGTATCTCCTATAATAGAATATCATTATTTTTGAGATGATGTGATTTTATGTCATTCTATGAATGGAGTGGTGGGTTTCTTATCATGCACATGTTGATTTATTCCACCAAATGGTATCATTAACATACTAGATGGAAATAGGTATATACACAAGGGAATGTGGGCTGTATATGTGATTAGATATGGACTAGTGAATCATGGTTTTGGTAGCATGAAATCCCATATTTCTATCCCTTATCTAGATGATTTGAGATTGTGACATGTTGAATTCCCTTTAGTACTAGATCATTTCAAGCATGTCTTTCTAGATTAATAATTAATTTCAACTCCTGAGAAAGAATTGGTGTTTTTTATTGAGACGATACTAATAGTTTCACCAGTATCCATTCTCCCTTATAGGATGACCACTATTGAGCTCTAAAAGCTCATGAGATAGCTTGAAGGAAGAGAATAAAATGAGTTTATATAACCCAATCCTTCTCTGTGGGGTACACCAGTCCTTTTTTAAAATAAGGAAGACTGAACCCATATGCCTTTTGTGTATTAAAAAGAATTTTAATAGCTGAAAATTAAGAATTGGTATCCCTTACCCCTTATCAATGTCTAATTCGACATTCTCTAAGGAGATTAGGTTTTCTTGAAAGCTGATTTTTGGACAGGTTATCAAAATGTGGGTGTCCATATTCCCCACATATCTAATATATACTACCATAGATGGTATTTCCTTTATAAATATCTGGTTATTCCATTCATCCTCACGAAAATGATGACATTTTTCATATAATTTATAAAATAGGTTTTCCACCCATATGTAGATTATTTTTTTATAGTAATCATGGACGACATATTGGTTTATTCTTACACCCGACATGGACATTCTGAACACCATGACATCATTATAATTACATGGAGAGGGAATATTTTGTCTTCCACTATAAAAAAATGTCAGTTATGGATAGATAATTTTCACATATTATTTAACATCATCTCATAGAAAATAGTACATGTGGACCCTAAGAAGGTGAGTGTTGTGGTTTCATGGAAGTAGTTGAATAATGCCTTTGATATTATATGTTTTTTTTATATTTGACGGTTATTAAAAGTGAATCATCCTATAATTCTCATAGCTAGACATGACTGAAATTGGATTGACTAAGTAGAAGGTTGATTTTATATTGTAAAAAACATGTGAATTTTTTCAGGATCTTAAAGGGAGTTTTGCTTCAATTCCAGTACTAAATATTTTAGATCCTATAAGAAGTTATACAGTTTACTATGATCTGTAAGGCACCAGGAAACAAGATTTAATAATTTAGTGATATTGTTTCATGGTATATAGGTCACAAAATTTGAGGCCTCACTAATGGAATAAATCGACATATAATATCAAGTTATTTGTATTTGTTCATTCCTTGGGTTGTTGGAGGAATTACCAGTTGGGAGAGCCTTTTGTGGCGTACAAAGACCAAAAATTTCTCATGTACATATTTATATGGAGTTACTTGAACCTTAGGTAGTGAATTTGGATTTATTATATCCAATTTTTAAATTTTTAAATCGCCTATATTCCTACTATATGTAATGAAAAAACAGATTATTTTAGCCACAAGACTCAGACATAGCTGGTTTGGGAGTCTAAGAATGAATTTAAATTGATGCCCTTATTTTTAGATATGTAATTAGAGGTGTAGGATAGTTACAAACACAATTTCCTCCTATAAATTGTTGTGAATTACACTCTTTTAAGTAAGTTCAGGATAATATAGTTCTTATATTTCAATGGATTATTCCAATAGGAGAGAGTGGTAGGTGAGGACCCACCTCATGGTTGGGCTATTGGCAAGAATGAAAATCAACTTATTCTAGGTAATATATATGTTTTAGCGGAAATCCAGCAGGATATAATTCTGGAATTTAATGCCTCATCATGGGCAGTAAATCCAAACATTAACATGATGTATCAAGACTTGCATCAGTAATATTTATGTTCTAGTATGAAATTGGATGTTGCTCATTTTGTTACGAGGTCTTCCACCTATCAGTATGTGACAACACAACCGGATCAACTAGTATTAATTTTACAATAGTTACCCATCCCTAAGTGGAAATGAGATGATTTTGTGATACATTTCATGACCAGGACACCAAATACCCCCTTTAGGTAGTGACTTCATATAGGAATTTGTGGATATATTCACATAGCTCACCTATTTCATATATCTCTATGAGATATTCATAGTAGATGAGTTTTAGATACATTATGTCTGTGAGATTGTGCACTGTGATAGGGTTTAGTATACTGCTATATCAGATAGGGATTCAATATTTACATATTGTTTTTAGATAGGATTACAATGTGAATTGGGTATATATGCGATTTTATGTAGAGCATACATCCCTTAGATTAATGACTAATTGGAGCGCACTATAATGTTTCTAGAGGACCTGATTATAGAATACATGCTTGATTTTGGGGGATCTTTAGAGTGGAAAAAAACCAATTTTGATTTTTCATAAAACAATAGCTATCATGTGATTGTATAGAAGTCACCTTATGAGGTTATTTTTGGTAGTTCATGAAAATAACCTCTGTTCTAACTAGATGAATGAGGGGAATTGATTCTCAAATCATGTCTTGTATAGGAAACATCAGAGAAGGTTCATTTGATAACAAATATAATGGACACTACACAATATAAAACAAATTCCTGTGCCAATACTCATCAATGACCTCTCTAGTTCAAGGTTAGGAATTTTGTATTTTTACGTATCTCACAAAGGACGGGGAAGAGATGGATTCAGGGAGATGATAACCATTTACTATAATATAAGTGGACTCTCATGATTCTGGAGAGAGTTAGGCTGGTATCATATTGTTTTCAATTACCTCATAGGTATGGTTCAATTTTTGACATCTTTTATGTATCTCAACTATGTCATTATCACTCTGTCACATCTCATATTTTTCAGCCTGATGAGGCTATGTTTGAGTAGATATGTCCCTTGAGGAGAATTATATTCAAATAATTGATCAGAGAACAAAAGGTCTCTATTGAAGGTCTGTTACTTTAGTTTGGTTACTATGGTAGTGTTACCATGCACAAAATGATACATAGGATAGAGAGGCATATGTACATGATATTTGGTTGGAACTCTTTTTAGATGCATTACCACCTCTTGAAGAGCAACTTGGGGATGATTTAACTTAGGAGGAAAATATTGTAAGATCCCATTATTTTCTATGAGGTAAAAATAATTTTATTTTCATATTAATAATTTTGTTTTGGACTTTTATAGAGAATAATGTGGTTATGATATTTTTGGGGTTATTCATGGATTGTTCAGAGCCTAAATCCAATGTTTTTGGAAATATAAGTTGGGTCACACTGTTAGTAGAAATCATCTATAAATGGCCACATGGTTTTTATTAACAATGGCAGGTTGTACATGATATTGTTCAGGGCTTCACAGTTTGAGGAAACCATAGAGCTAGGATGCACACCTGTGCTTGGTTTATATTGTTTTCAACAGAGCATAAATTCACAATTGGTTCACTAATTGTCTAACTAGGATCCATGACCATGAAAGGAGGATTTGGAGTCAGTGATGGGTTTATGGTTGGCACAAAAATTTTTCAACCATGATTCGAAACCCTATGACACATATTTTTTTAAAACAAATTACCAATTTGACCTTATTTTCTTATATTTTTATACAAACCTCTTATTTATTCATTCAAGCAGTCACGAGGTTTCTTCTTCTCTCATTTTTCATCCCCTTTAGCCTTCAAGGTAGTATCTGATCATGTTTCAGCATCAAGACTCTGATTTAAGTTTTTTTTCATCTCATTGGATAGATAACGATTAATCTACATTACTCTTACACATTTCATCATTTTATTCCTTTTAATGGTGTTATTTTGGTATAGTCTCTTATGAAATATTTTCAGAACATTCATTAATTCTTCTATTTTCTATAAATATTAGTCATGTTAGATATCGATACTGGATGAGGGTTCTATCATTGGTAAAATGTAAGAGGTATGTTCCTTTTCACAAAAATCATAGTTCTTTTATACCTTATTATAAATTTCACACTACTTCTTATATACACAGAATGGACTTGTTATTGACGCAATTGGTGGTGGCTTACTCAGTGTTATCTCACACCGTGTTGGGGATGACATTGAGTACCTAAAAAGACATCATGGATATGTGTAGGGATCAGGGAAAGTGCCACATTTATGATTCTTTATCGATTATTCTTAGTGGTAGTGGATCACAAGACCGAGCTACACTCTATATGTGATCTAAAGATACTTCTTTTTGTTATTTTGTACATTTCATACATGTATTGTATTGGATGAATGTTTCCATGTATTTCATTCCTTTTTCTATAGAATCATTATATATTCATATTTTTATATAGATATTAACCTTGGATATGATTATTCCTCTTGTTTACTAGATTTTTTTACTACAACTAATGATTTATAATATGCTTCCACATTTTTATTTAAAAATTTTACTATTGAGACACTTTGATTATTAAGGTATTATCTCCCAACTATAAAACCTAAGACCCCCAATTCTAGTTGGCAGCCTGGGGAATATGGTTATGTGAACTTGAGGCTGTGTGACCCACTAGATCGAGGAACAGTTTAATGTCTCCTAGAATGAGATGGTAGACCATTGAATAATTATTTAAATTTATGTACACACTCCATAATTCATTTGATTGGACTGAAGTAGTTTCAGAGGGACCAAAATCACAAAAGAACCACATGGTAACTATCCTCCCCAAAGAATAATAAATATAGAAATACGTTTATGGAAAATGTGTAAAAAAGTTTTATGACGTGGTTTCCTAACGGTATATAATGAATGAATTGTCCATTATTATGGAATGGATAAAAGACATGTTATGATGAAAATTCCCTTTCTGTCCCCATTATCAATGTATTTAAATTTACAAATTTTTCATCGGATAATTTATAGATCACATAATTCATAAGTGTTAAAATAGGATCCCCCATGAATTATCTAATATGATTAAACCCTCATGGACTTCATTCCCCTCGACATAGGGTGGATAAAGGAACCCAACCAAATTGAATCATCTATGGATAAATAAGAACATCATGATTCCGTCAACACTATAAAATAAAAGGTCATGTATGAAGGAAAATAGTAGTTTAAAATAATAGATTTCTCCCACTCTATTCAGGATTAAATCCATCAATATAGAGTTAGAAATATATAGAAATCACTCAATATTTAAGTAGTTATCATTGATCAAAATATTTTGGATGAAAATAGTAGATAAAAGATAATGAAAAAAGGTTAATCATAAAACGAGCCTAATACATGACCTTCTAGAGGTTATCCATATTTGATTCAGTTTGTAGAACATCTTAATGTTGCATTTCACCAGTATCAAATCACATGGTTACTATTTATTAAAACCCTAATGCTATATGTGTTTCAAATCCTCATACATTATGGTATTCATCGTCAAAATCTATTCGACCTAAATTGTCATATACTCATGGATATGCTCATGGTTGGATTCATAGGGCTATAAAATAGAAATATTATATACTAAAAAATCATAATATAATCCCAAGCTGAATCTTGACTTGGGATGTTACTTGCATATCCAAATAACTCATAGAGACCCTCATCAAACCCTTGAAGTCCCAATTGATGTTTGAGGTTTAGGATACTGTGATGAGAAATAATTTTCAAATTATAACATAGTAATTTTCATTATAATAAAAACCCATAGAATATTGATGAAATGTAAAATTATGTCTTTTTATGTACTTGTAGACTTGATTGACAAGGACTTTCATAATGTTTTAGTGGATACAGATTCGTACATTAATATTATTATATGTTGAGCGTTGTGATAATTTGGATTAAAATAATCTAATCCAACCCCATGTAGTTAAATAACTAATAAATATGTAAAATGTAAGAAGAGACCCTTGGGAATGTTTTTTTCAAAAAATTTAATTTAGGGATCTCTTCTATGACACTATTTATAGGGAATTTAGTGAGGATATAAATTTCAACACCTTGTTATGCTAACCCTGTATGTATATGCATATAGCCATGCTATCACCATACCAACAAAGAATAAAGTACCAGATGAAATGGAAAATATATGTAATTCACGTTGACATAAGTCTATTATTATTATTATATTGATATAGAGTACTATTTAGGGGAGGGAAACCCCCTTTAAGAATAGAAAAATAATGATATATCCAAATGGACTAGTAGTTTCACATATTAATTGGTGGAGTGATTTAATGGAATTATTTCTATTTCCCATTCATCACTCTAAGGTAAAAAATATTGAAAAATGAAAACACCTCGTGTTCCCTATAAATAAGAATGACCCCGTAAACAACCTTTAATCATTTAAGGTATAGTTAGTTGATTTCCTTGAATCATCCTCCCCCATTATATGATAGAGTCATTCAATATTACTAAAATTAGAAAAATAATTATAAGTAAGATCCCTACATTTGTTTTTTTAAAATTTCACATTCTCGTTTTATTGTAAAACTTCTACATGTTTTTTATTCCCTAGGTGGGTTTTGTTTCAAGGTTGTTTTAGTGTAAAATTCATAATTTTGGAAGGAAATGGGGAAGTTAATGGTTGGTGCACATTTTTCTAAAATTTTGATCCTACCACAAGAAATTTTTGTAATGCTAGATAGATGGGAGTTACAAATTTAGCACACATTTTTAAAAACCTATCACCCTCTTAGTAGAAACTGTGATTCCCAAGGACAAGTTGCAAAGTATGGAAGAACAATTTTGATAATTGTGCAATGAAACACCCAAAAAAAAGTGTGTGGATTTTATTTCACTGAAAATTTTATTTCAATTTCCCGAACCCCACCAGTTATTATCCTTAAGGGACCAATTTTAGATTAAAACAATTTCTTATCATTTCAGAAGTCCTATAGTGGATTCCATGCCTCTATAAGCCCCGTTAATAAGGAATCAAAGATCTTATTGAAGTATTGTCTCTCAACTAGTATGTTTTTCCCCATATGGTATTCTCTCTGTCTCATATTTAATTTATGATGAAGAATAATAATTTTACTCTATTTTTAACGGTTTAGATCTAGGTTTTATGGTATCTTAATCAATTGGATCTTGTTCCTTAGTGTTGATCCTAGATCTTTTTGGAAATTTTAATCTTTCTATTTTCTATTCAATTTTTGGTTTTGTGGTTTGGATAATGTCAATCAATGACCTTGAGGAAGACAGTCTAATTATAATACCTATATTCTTGATTATAATTACATTTATGTAATTGTAAAATGTCTATTGCAATTTTGAAATCTCATATTGATTTATTTTAATTAATTAATTAATTAATTAATAAGTTAATTAATGGAATCATGGAAGTTTTTGAATAATGGGATTATCAAATTAGTATGTTAATGTGTTTATGAATTGATTATTAATGATAAATAATTTGTTGTTGGTCTAAACTTTAAGGTTTTATGATTTATATGATTAATTGTGAATAAATGGTTTAATGGTAAATTTCTCATATAATTCCATGTGATTGAAGGGACTAACCATGTTTTTTAATAAAATGAATAGGTACACCATGATGTGATTTTTTTATAGGAGGGTTAATGATGATTAACCATGGTAAATGTGATATATGTGATATAATTAACTGATTGATAAATGGAGTGTGAGACAATGTCTGATGCTTCAAATATACATGGGTTTCCACACATGATGTTCTGGACCCATATAAATGCATGTGACTATTATTGTATGGGACATGGACTGATTCTCCAAATACCCATGGGGTGAGAAACAAGGAATGATGCTCTAAACACTCAAGGGGTGATAGACAATATTTTATAGGCCCAAAATATTGGCATTTCACCAGAGTTCTAGTTAGACTTCATTTAATATTTGAATTGAGTGATTAATGGAAACCCATGATAAAATTAATTTTGATTCCCTATGATATACGGTTAAGACTCCAACTTGGGATGAATTGGGTATTAATGGGTTGTGTATAATCGTGATGGAAAAATAAGTGGTTAATTAAAGAATATTGAAATGTGAAATCTTTATTCCATAATTCTAATAATCTATTCTTTATAAAACTCTATAAACATTTATAGTCCGGATATTTTTTATACTCCATTAGTTGTGGACTACTGACTTGTACTCACACTCTATATGGGAATTCAGATCAGTACCTGGATATATATCATGTTTGTATTCCAACATAAGAGAAAGATCCCAATGCTTGATGGATGAGTTATGATGGAGCATAGATAAGGGATCCATATATGATTTTGGGACCCTATTTGGGATTTTTCATCATGTATATATGTTCTACTTTTCATGTTAAACATGTGGAATATATGGAATGAAATGTCTACTATTTTGGTTTGGATATTTTTTTATTATTATGGATCATTATGAGATAATGGTCTATATTTTTTGGTGTTATTCTAGTTATTACATATTATGATTTGGAAATTGTTTATTTATTTATATTATTGTTCATTTTTGATAAATATGGTATAGTCTCCAGATCATATCTTTTAGACCACTAATACTCGTCAAAAGCCTCTTGAAAATGGGAAGGTGAGCCTGAGGTCTTGTAACCAACCAGATTAGGGCACTTGTGTGTGGAACATGGGTCGAGGTGATACAGATTGGTATCAAAGTTGTGTTTTTTTTCTTTTGTCTTAATATTTGGGAAATGTGTACATGATACTAGGATCAGTTAGGCCTTATTGAAGATCTCATTCATGGGAGTAGCTAACCCATGTATGAGGGTAAAATCCATGTACCCAAGGTGGGATTGGCATTATTAATGTTTGATACTACAATTGTATTTTATTTCACCATATATAATACACATGTGTTTTCATATTATGGGTTTCTAATAATTTTATTCATGGACTAGTAATGAATGGAAGTTTAAAATACATGAATCATTCTAGGTACTCATGATATATTGTGACATGCATCATTCTAGTCATACAATGAAAAGAAGGTTTTGGGTGAGTTGTTTAAATGTAAATTCTTTTCTATACTTAGGTAATTTAAATGAAAAATAAACCTAATAATAAATTTTGAATTGAAAAATGGTTCTAAAGTGGTATTTTTAAGTTGATAAATGAGTTTATAATGAGAAATCGTAATCGTGAAAGTGTTTTACCCTATGTGATTTAGGACCCATGTGAGGGATGGTTGAGGGTAGTGGTAGTGTGTTAGTTTTGACCATTTTTTGGATTTTGGGAAATGAATTGTTGTTGATTATTTTGATTCCCTCTTACATAATTGTTTTGATGATATTTGATTTGTCTGAAATGTGTGTCTAGAATTGTTGAGATATTCCTTGGCTATGACACTTGATGATTGGAATACAAGATGGAATAGATGGAAATATGCCTCTTATGGTGGAACTAGAGGATTTGATTAGTCTGTGTGAGGGATCTAGAGATATATTACTTGGGGACATTGATCCCTTTATGAATTTTATGGAAATATACCCAGTTCGGGTTGTGTGGAGTATGCTTGAGTTGACACAGGACATCCAATTGCAGCAACCTCTAAAATTTACCAGAGGGGGTGGACCTAAGGTAGTTGAGTTCTGGACTGTGTCTATCTATGAGATTCATGACCATTTAGAGACTCCTTCTGAGAATAGAGTAATGTTTTGAGCTTATATGTTACATGGTCAAGAGAAATATTAGTGGGATATATAGACTTGGGATGGACTGGTGGAGAATTTGGAGTGGAATGACTTTGAGGAGAATTTTAAGGAGAAATTTTACCCAAAGATGATTAGTAAAGAGAGGGTATCTGAGTTTATGAGGTTGAACCGAGGGACCGTGTCCATGATGGACTATACCATACAATTTAATGATTATTTGTTCTTTATTCTAGTATTGGTAGGAAATGAAGCCATGGTAGTGAAGCATTATCAAGATGGAGTTAAATATGTGATTTTGTCCCAATTTAATTTCTGTCATCTAAAAACGTTTTTTGAGGTAGTGAATCAAGCATTTATATTTAAGGGTAACCTGATAGAGGATTCTAGTGGAGGATAAATTATTTCAATTGGTTGACCATGAGTTACTTATTCTGAGGGTAGGAAACATCATAATGAGAATACAAGATAGAGTAGTGGAATGCAGAGTGGCCATGGGGAATGATCAGTTACATAAGACATTACTTGACTACTCTCAACTAGTAAAGTAGGTCAGGTCACGTGAGTAGATAGTTCCCCCAACCACTGGTAGAGTTCCATGTTTTCGGTAGAATAATCTACAGTGGTTCTATTGAAACCCATGAAATATGGTTAATTTTAGAGGGTCAAGGAATAATCAGAGCCCTGAGAGGGGGTTTTATATAACAAATCAGTTTGGTATTTAGATTTTGACTAGCCATAGAGTTTGAGACACCAATCATGGTACGTCGGGGAAAGATTAATCATACCATTAGAGTGGTTTATCTTAGGAGAATCGATCTACAATATAGGGAATAGGGGGATGACAGTTGTAGGAGATTTATGTTATACTTGTAGATATAGAGGTTGGACCATCTCCAATTAGAGGTTATATTCATATATATTATTCAATATCTAGTTCCTTAATTTGTATTGGATTAACTCATTATATTATTTATACTCAACTATGGAATGATTTGAGTCAGGTAGAGGAGTTTGTGAGTGGAGTTTGGATGATGGACACAATGTTATGAGTGCAGTCGATGAACATCTATTTATATAAATGGTGTTCTCTCGAAGTTGGGGAGTATCATTTCAAAGGAATATTTAGATACTTAACATGTCATTATTTTAAATTATTTTGGCTATAGAGTGGTTTTTATCATAGCGAGACCACATATTTTTACCATAGAAGAGCTTCCTTTATATTTCCAGATGGTAATAGTTGTATCCATTGATGTGAGTTGGATATCCTGGTAGGCCATGCAAAGATACATTATCCATAACTGAGGGAGATCACCATCTATGTTGAAAGTCTTTTTTAGATGATGGGGGTAAGAATCATGATGTCTTTCCTTCCATAGAATATTATTTTAATGTTAGGTTTCTTAAATATTTATCAAGGATTCCACCTAATAAGGAAGTAGAGTTTATGATTGTGCTCATTCTTGATGCCTAGGTAGTTTTTATTCCATCCTAATGAATGGAACCAATAGTTATCCAAGAGCTCAATAATCAAATGGAATAGTTAATGGATAAAGGATTTATCCATCCTAGTACATCTCCTTTGGTTACTCTGGTCTTGTTTGCAAAGAAGGATGATAGGACCATGTGCTTATGTGTGGAATATAATAAGTTTAAATTGGTGATAGTGAGGAATTGGTATCCTCTTTCGTGTATCTATGATAACATGGAATAGTTGATATGATATTTTTTATCCATGATTGACATCAGATCAAGGTATCATCAGTTGAGAGTTAGACCAATTGATAAACCACATATAACATTCATTATATGTTATTGCCTAAATGATTTTTCTATGAAGACATTCAGGATGACGAATGCTTTGTCATTTTTAATGTCATTAATGAACAAAATTTCTAATCTGTACCATGATTTGTTTGGGGTTGCGTTTGTGGATGAAATATTTCTCTACTCCAGGGATCATGATGATCATGACCAATATCTTGACCCCATCTTGAGTAGAATAAGAGATCATCTGATGTATGTCAATCTATCTAAGATTCAATTCTTGTTCAATAGGATACATTTCATAGGTCACATCACCATGGAGAATTGTGTTTCAATGGATCTGGGTATTGTGATAGAAGTGGTTTCTTTGGAGAAGTTCAATAATTTATTTAATATATGTAGATTCCTGGGTTTATCGAGTAAATTTTGTAGGTTCATCCATTTTTTTCCTTTTCAATAGAACATCTATAGGGATTGACCATGAAATGGATTATTTTTGAGTCATCTAGGGAATGTGGGAATTCATTCCAAGAGTAGAAGAAATTTTTTAAGCTACAGTAATTTTGATCTTTCTTGAGTAGGGTGCGGTTTATACAATGTTCGTTGATGCATATGGGATTGCACTTAGAGCAGTATTGATGAAGGGGGTCTAGGTGTGTTGAATGGGAGAAAACAATTGAGACCACATGAACAAAATTTACCCTATGGAAGATCTCGAGTTAGCTAACGTGTTTTATGTTTTAATGTCTTATAGGAATTATATGTAGGGAAAAAAAGTTTATTGTGTTTACCAACCATATGAACATAAAGTATATCTTCACGCAATGAGACATGAATCTCCAACAATAGAGATGAGCTGAGTATATGTAGTCATTTTATTTTTAGCTAGCATATAATCTTGGGTTGGGAAATAATGTTTCTGATTCGTCGAGAAGGAATACATATACATATGTAGTTTGTGTGTATAGTTATGAGTGGAAGATGAACAACTTTTAGGATGATATGCATGTTGTGGTTTATGAAGGCTGGGAGAATATGAACTTTTTAGAAGTGTCAGTTGAGGAGAAACATTTGATATCAATCATATAGAGGTAATATGAGGACCCGAATTGTTTTCCTTGAGGGAACGACTTCATGTTGGTGAGTCAACATCCAATTGGATGATAGATGATGACGATATAATCTATTCATGAATTGTGTAATTGTGCATATGATCATGCGAGAAGATATTATTTGTGAGGTTCATACCTTTAATTGGGAAGTGCATCCCGACTTGACAAAAATGTACAATAACCTACATCGATATTATTGGTGGATAGACAAGAATAAAAAATTCAGTGTTCATGACATGATGATACAACTATCAATAGGTGAAGGTCGAGTATCAATGACATGGTATTTTACTATATATGTTTCCAATTACGGAATGGATATGGGATGAATTTACCATGAACATCATGTTGGGTCTCCTGTGGATTCATCATAAGAATGACTCTCTATGGGTTATTGTAGAGTTATTGTTGATAGTAGTCTGTATCTTTCTTATTCAAGAGACATTGTCATTAGATCAATTGGGAGAATTGTATGTATGCGGGATATAATATCTACATGGGGTTCCACAAAGTATAGTTTCACATCATGACATGCATTTTACTTCACATTTCTTCAGGGCTTGTAGAGGGTTCTTGGTACGCAGGTATTAATGAGAATGGATTTCTACCCAGAGATAGATGGGTAGTGAGAATGTACTATATAGGTATTGGAGAATAAGTTGTAGGCATGTGTCCAACACTTTTGGTGGGTCTTGCTATATGAACTTAGCGCTCATTGAGTTCAAGTATAACAACTATTATCAGTAGACTGTTCAGATGGTACCATATGAGGAACATTATGGTAGCCCATGCAGATCACCTCTACGTTGGATGTAGGTAGGTGATTCAGAGTTTCTGGGACTGAGTCTTGTGAAATAGACATTTAAGATTTTTTAGTCAATTCTGAAATATAAGGCTACAACTAAGAGTTGCAAGAAATAAAATATTGATCGATGACAAAGGACCCTTGATTTTACAATGGGTGATCATGTTTTTCTTTGGGTTTCACCTGGATTGGTTCACCAAAGGATTTATATCCAGGGAAAGTTTGTGCCCAATTATTTTTGGACATTCTGATATCATAGGGAGAATTATATCAGTTGAATACTGATTCTAACTTCTATTGAGGTATAGTTATATAGATGACATTTTTCATATGTGATAGCTTCATTCGTATCACCTTGAACCTTCTCATATCTTCGATATTGATAATGTTGAATTTTAGTTTGAATCATCCTATGATAATACACAAATTTATGTGATGGATCGCATTTGGAATGTGTTGTAGGGAAACACCATTCAATTAATTCTTGTATTGTGTAAACATGGGAATGTTCAAGATGAAACAAGGCAGATAGAATCTGATATGTGGGATTAGTTTCCCAATAAGTTTACCTTAGAATCATAGAGATTCTTGGGAGTACATCTTGAGGATGAGCTATTATAAGGTGGTGATATTGTCTGATCCTAAATATTTCTAGAGATATATTTTTCTCATTAATAGGAACTATTTTTTGGTTTTTTATAATAACTTGGGTTGGTTTTTTTCCAGTTTTTTTTTGGAGGAAAAATGACAATTCTTTAATAAAAAGGGATAGTGCACGGTTGGTTTCAACCATGCACCTAACCCATGAAAATCATGCAATCCCATAAACATGGGATTTTAATGTTTGGATAACTAATTGTAAAAATGTGTTTCCACTCCGTAGAAATATTCCTCCCCAATGATATATTGCTTGGATAGAGATAATTTTTTAAAAAACTATGTGACCTAGAATATGAAAATATGAGTATAGTTTATATTTCTTAAAAAAAATATCTTAATTTCTCAAATCCTTTTTGTTATCACTAAAAAAACAATTTTTTTCAAAAACAATTTCCCATCATTTTTGGATGCTTCTAGGTGGAGTCCTAGGCTAATCGTTCACTTTATTAACGAAACAATGATACTTTTGACAGATCGTATCTCAACAGGTATGTGTTTTCATCCCCATATGGTTTTTTTTCTATCACATCTCTCTTTATAGATGAAGAGTAATTTTATTTCCTCTGCTCGCAAGGGTTTATATATTGGTTTTTAGGGATTATAATCTATTGGATCTTATTATTAGGTTTTGATCCTATATCTCCTATGCCTTTGAGAACATAATATATTTTCATCAATTTGGAGTTTTCCAGTTTAGATAATTTATGTGAACGACCTTGAGGTGGGTGGTATAATTATCAAATCTCATAGTCTTGATTATAATTTTGTGTATATAAATTTGAAATTTCTCTTTCATGTTTGGAAATCACCTGTTAAATTTGATTAATTTAGTGGTTAATAAATTAATTAATGGAGTCATGGAATTGATGGAATAATGGGATTACAAAATTGGTATATTAATGTGATTATGAATTGATTGATAATTTGAATTAATGGATGGATATTATAACCATGAATGGATAATGGTTTATGTGATTAAATGTTAATAAATTGTTTAATGGTGAATTGTTTATATTATTCCATGTGATTAAAGTATTGAACCATTTTTTTGTGATTAATTGAATTTTTTAACCATGATTAGAATGTTTTATCAAATGTTTAATGATGATTAACAATGGTAAATGTGATATATGTTATTATGTGATTGATTGATAAATGGTGTGTGGGATATGGAATGACGCTCCAAATCAGAACGGGGTATCAAAAATGAGATTTTGGGCCCATCATCATGCATACGACTATTATTTTTTAAAGGGATCAATTATATCAATACTCATTGAGTGTGAGATAGAGATTGATGCTTCAAATAATCATGGAGCGCTAGTCCTTATGTTTTGGCCGAACACAATGACATTGTAACAATGATCCTTTTATCCATCATATTAAATTGGGATTTAATGATAAATTGAAACCCATGATATAATGAATTTTGATTCCCTATGATATATGTTTTAGAATCAAATATGGGGAGAATTATATTTTGATAGTTTGGGGGTCATCATGAAATAAGGTAATTATGTGGTTAACTAAAGATTAATGAAATATGAATTCGGTTTTCCATACATTTTGAAATTTATTAATTAAACAACTACCTATAATGTTATATAATGGATATTGTTTTAGATGTCATTTATGTGGCCCTAATGATATGTACTAACACCTTACTTGGGATTCCATATCATTACCTGAATTGAATTTATGTTTATAGGACTGGATAAGTGAATGGTCCCTTTGTTTGATGTCTGATTTGAGATGACACATGGATGATTTAAAAAGATGTGATGTTGAGACATTCATTGGGAGTTTTTAGTGTAACTTTAGTTTGAGATTTTCATATTTAAAATTGATGTATATATGGAATGGATTGTCTAATATTTGTGTTTGGATATTTTCTTTACTATTCTTGTTCATCATGAGATGCTGGTCAGTATTGGTTTTTGTATTATTTTAGATATTGGTTGTTATTTTTTGGTTACTATCCATTTATTTCCAATGTTGTTATTCCTTGATAAAGGGGGTATAGTCTCCCCATGATATCTATTAGTTCCTTGCTGCTTGTCAGAAGCCTCTAACATATGGATAGGTGCACCTAAAGTCATGTAACAAACCATCTCGAGGAAACAGTGGGTGGAACCTTGGTTGGGTTGTTACATTATAGGGTTCATATCTAATAGAATCATTTTCTGAATAACTCATAGTAAATAGAACCCATATCCCGTTATGGGAAAAATGAATTCCACATGAACGTGACACCATTTTTTAGATCCTCCATTTCCAGTAATATGATTTCTTTTATATTTTAAGACCCTTAATTAACCTATAACAACCATAGCCACGATGTTGAATGGATATATGAAAATATTTTATATGATGATGAAGGGAAAAATTAATAACCAACATCTCTTAATAATAATGGAGAGGTCCTTGAGTATTCTCAACCCTCTTTCCAAGAAGATGTCTAAATAATTATTGATGACCTAATACATGTATACATTGGTATTGTTGAAGAACCATGACACACATTTATAATGGTGATTATAACCCTTGGAGATAATAAGTAATAATATATTATTTTCAAGAATCATAGGATTATCATTTCATGGAATTACATGAAAATGTTGGGTTTACACCCCCCATTTTGTTTTCAACCACATGGTAATCCCTACTCAGAATCATGGATATAAACAATCCAAAGGAACAATGTATCAATCAAATAACACCATTAGAATGTAAAATGATAAAAAATTTATCAAGTAATTTTTTTTCTAGTAGATTATCTTCCATATATGGATATTCATAAATTTTGAGATAAAAAAAATATTCTTAAAATTAATGTCAATTTTTACTTCCAAGACATCAACTTCCATAGATCAAAATATGTTTTTCTATTCTTGAAAAAAAATCAATCAAATGAAATGTATTGAAGACCTACCATTTTTTGATAGGTAGTCATTATATAATTAAATCCTTATGACTATGTAAGATGAACACGACACAACATTTAGATATCCAAAAGGGTTTTATTACAATCATGTGATTCCTGTTGGTTTCTAAAATGTTGGAGCTCTCTGTTTTGAAGAAATAAACACCATTTTTACCCCCTTAATAGGAAAATAGTGCAATTATATATGGAATAATTGGTTTTACTGTTTTTCAACAAACTAGGACGTAATATCCTAAAATTAATCCTTCGAAAATGATCATTGAAAATAATTTGTGGGCAATTCCATGGATTTTTAGTCCATCATCATGGAAATAATGATGATCCTAAAACAACTATTGACTTACATGACACACCCTATCCTAACACCTCTTGGAGTTGAGTATCCATTTAGGGATACCTATCTATATTATACTATTTATTTAAAACATCGAAAAAAATTCAATTCTATTTTAATATCAACGAATAAATGTGAAACATACTAGTGTGATTAGAATTTCATAGAATAATTTGATTTAATAATGAAATATATCTCACTCATTCAAGTATTTCCATTTAATGTGGATATGAAACCACTTATCATCTATGTTAAAGATCAAGATTGATCACCTGGTTTCCTTATTTCCCAAAAAATTAAGAGTTTAAGGAAAACAATTTTTAATACTATTATCACACAATAAAGAAATATAACATAAAAATAATGTATTGTATTGAATAATTTTCTTAACAAATTCTTCATGGTGTATAGGATATGATACTATTTTCAGTAACATGAAGCTTAACTTATCTCTTCTATATAAACAATAAATTGTATTTTGAATCATTTGATTCCAACCAAAACCTTAGTAAAATGTATTATCATATATAAAAATTTGACATTTTGTTTTCCCCCAACACCATCCATATATATTTTTATTAAAAGACACTTTTATGGAGAAAGTGTGAAACCAACTAGTAAAACCAAGCCATAAAACACTAAAGAACATAACAAAACTATAAAAACCCAGCTTCAACCCATTAGAGTTAATTTCCTTAAAAAATTTATATGAAAGAGTTATTATCTATTTTACCAGGTCGTCCCAGATAATGTATTCGAAATGAGAATCTATATTACCCTACACTTGCAATAACTCCTCTATATCAATTTTATTATTTTTTAAACATTTGTCTAGGATTAGGTGTATTTTTTAATACACTCACTTTGATCCTTATTCATGTCTAATTAAATCAATTTTTCATGAATCATTTCTGAAACCTTAGCAGAAGCAAGGATGGATAACAATTTCTCTTCTATCTCTTCCTCAGATTGTAATATCATCTCCCATGGAGATTACCTAAACACAACCTCTCCTTCCGGATCCCCATTCATCCCCTATGCTCCCTCTTTAGAAGGTGAAACCAGTTCCCTCTAATTCACCTCCACTCCTTTTTCACCAACCATAATGGGAATCGGGTCGACCCTGGTACCCATCGATTTCTCCCCTAGTTTCCCAACTAGATAGCCTGTGAGACTGGCCAGGATCCTACCTCACACCATGGACCAGGATAATTAGTGTCCTCCACCACCAGAATCACCTCTGAATGAATGAATTCATGTCTCCCCATGTTGATCTCCTTCCATTGAGGGTTCATCCTCTTTCTCATGATACTCCAAGACCATAAATTTATTTCCTTCCCATCCTTCCAATGGCTGGTCCATGAGCATCTTGATTACCCCCATTTATGGTTGATCTGGTCTCCATTGGTCTAGGAATGTTGGATTAGTCATTACGCCCCTTCATATTTGGCTTCCTAGAAACATTTTAGCTCCCTGAGTCCATGTTCTCTTTGTTTCCATTCATCTGTCATTGGCTCTACAATCAATTACCCACCCCTCCCAAACTGTTATCAGCAGAGATCTATTCATCACCCTCAAAATCTGCCTTGTATGGACCGTTATAATTTCCCTTAGAAACTCTCTCATTGCTCAAACATGCAAATAGGTTGTTGAGGCCAATACATGGCATAGTTCTCCTAGAGTTGGTGACCTTTTTAATATGTAGTGGCTTGTGTACACCATGTGATTTCCACTCCCAATCATGTCCTTCCGTTGACATACTCATGCCTTTGGTTTGAGAAACACATTCAGAGTTTATGATAGGACTATCATGCACCACCATAGCCTAACTACATGAATTTTGACTCACCTCAGCCCCAGAAGTTGTGCCAAAAGCTCCAACAACTCCAGCAGACTCCCCCGGAGCATGAGTAGGTACAGTGAGTATGTCCAGATTTGCTTCATCCATTCCACTAGCCTAGGTTCCCCCTTACATAGAATTTATAGGAGGGATTTCCAAATCACTCCACAGCCTATTGAATTCTTCCACTACACAAGGTCCAGGAGGTAATACTGTAGCTGGTTTGGAATCCTTACTCCACCAGAGAACATATTATCCTCCACCTTTCCATTCCATTTACTGGAACGAACACAACCATTCACAAAACCCACACCAATCGTATCCAGAAGCTGACCACACTCACTAGGTGAACTGCCCTGGACACATTCATCCTGAACCTCCTGAAAATCTCTCTATTGCCTCACCCTTCTCCTATTGATCGCCAAATTATGCCCTAACATCTTTCACGAAGAGAAATATTCACACCATGATTAAAATATGATGGTCTTATTATAATTGAATTATTATCCCACATAAATATAAAAAATTCAACAGGTGACTTCAAGACATCCACTTCGACACATACCCTTGGGGAAATTGGGTGGCACATCGCGTGGGTCCAATTATCAGTACATAGGAAGAGACCAACAAAATTTATGAGAAACTGAAGGATAAAGGGATTTTGAAATAGAAGTGGGAGTTTTGGAAGTCTTACCCAAATATCCAGCTCTGAAGGGTCACATTTAATGTAAAAAACGTATTAACATTTGAATTGGAAGAATTGAGATCCATCACAGGAGTGAGGCACGCTTGACCAAGTGAGAATCTGATCGTCTTCAGAGGCTAAGCATATCAGGATGTTTCTGGAGTTGAGAAGACCAACAGTGAATCACTCCTGTAAACCCCATGATTTAAAAATTCATATTTCAAAGTAGTCCAATGAAGGTGGCATCGATTGAATCACAATATCATGGTGAAGATCAGATGGGAGGACACATCAGTAAATTCTAGGGTTGAGATAAGTAGGAGAGGGAGGACTACGAAGCTTTCTATAACTTTCGGGCTACCTAGAATCTAAGGAAAAGGAGGTAAGTAGTCATGGTTTGATAAGGGGACAAATGGAAGAGTATAATCTCCATGGAGATGCAAGAGAGGTCCCTACCCCTCTTAGGGGGGAGGTGCTGAAGCGAATCTCATCGTCTCATAGGGCATGGACCTGTCAGCGACGAGTGATATGGGTCTTAGTCAATTTTGTTTCTCCCAAATTATATAAAAGGGTACAAACATATAGATATCATGTAAACTCTTGATGATCTAGAATAATTTCCATTTGATAGATTTTTACAAAAGAATAAATTTATTTCCCACAATTAATAGCTTCATGAATGGAAAATACCCTTGGATTTTAAATCTTGAACCATAGATAAAAAAACTACAGAGATATATAAATTCAATATGGTCTGGCTAGGGATCACTTTCACATCTTCTATATAAGAATCCATTCTATATTCAATCCTCCTTTATAAGGATGCAACAAAAATGGGGTAACCATACAATAATTACATGTATATATTTATAAATTCATATCCTAATCACTTATAACAATGTAAAATGTGAAAAAGAGTTGGTTATTTTGAAAATAAATAAAGAAAATGTCATTATGAATGATGATTTTAACCCTCTAATCAATCATACTAAATAAAAACTAATTTAATTTCATACAGAATTGGTTATTTAATACATATTTTAGCTCAATAATGATCATAATAAAATATTTTCTAACATTTTTATTCATTATGATATCATAGGCCGAAGTGATGAAAGAATCCATAAAACAAATACAAGAATGATTTATCATCTATACAATTATGAAATATAATATGTGGATGATATTAATTCCTATACTCATTAGCTATATATTCTTCCCAATAAAGATAATCATATAACCTATTATATATATATAATAATATAATATCTTTAATATGGTACAGTTACATATGATCAAGAGAAAATGGAATCACTTCATTGATATTCGATTAAATTTATCCTCTATGATGGTACAGTTACACATAGTGATGTTGAACTATAAAGAGTTCACAGAGAATGGGTTTCCATGTAAAATAGAAGACAATTTCATATATAATTCCCCATAATATTACATGATTAAAAAATATTCTAGGAAATTATCAATATGAGGTTTAGTTTTTATTGGACCATACACTTTGGTGAAGGATAAAAATTAAAGTACATTTTTACTGCAATCAATTACTTCTTTAAATATGTTAACTTTGTTCTATTATTAATGGATGAAACAATGTATATAATTACATTACGTGAATCTTGTATCCTTTGTAGGTTTTTATTTTACATTCCTCATGTATAATGGAATGATTTTAAATATGAACGATTTGAAAAGTTTGTATTAAATTTAAAATATAATATAGAACAACTTATCCCACTATCAAAAATATTACAATCGAATGATAGATGAATTAAATAAGCCTCTATCAAATATTCTATAAATGATAATAGGTAAAGAAAATATGTAATTTACAAATATGATATTTAACACATTTTGGAATTATAGAACAACCGTACACACACCTAAATATTATATTTCATTTTCTCGAGTGTATGAGATTGATTTTTTCCCTACAAATTGAGGTCAAACTAAACTATAACTAAATGAATAAAGGAAAACACATTCTGTTTAAATTGTGGGTTCCCCATACCCATCTAGGAAGTACTTTTGACTACTATATCATGTGTACAATTAGTCATACCTGATGTCATATTACCATTATAATGTAGGATTTTCTGCATCACCTATTATTATGGTAATTTCCATTGATTAATTGTCATATTGACAGGTTATAGCGGATCTGAGGCTATAATGAGAACCTAAAGATAATGGGACATTAATATTAAAAATATGTTTTATGGTCTAGATACATACTGACTAGATACAATAGATTTTTGACTATCAGGTGCTAGGGGCTCATAAGCATTGAGGCTTCTACTCACGAAGTCCACACTTTTTGATCTCTAGTAGTGAGATCCTCACGACATACCCGCCAATAGGAACACCAAATGTTTCTAGTGTCTTCGGTCATTCCATTCTATAGACATGTGTATTGGTTTCATGACTTCAGACCATTACCAATTTGTATCATTTGTTTCATACTTTGATGTAAGTCAAAAACCATTGTATTGAAATCATGGTGAGGTAGATTGTGTTGGGTGCGTCGTTGGTGGTATGACATTGGATGAATGGTCAAGAAAGGATATGTCACTTCCATGTTTAGGAAGTTGTATATATCAGGTCTGGATGACCAGGATGGTGATGCCTTCTTAATTTTTTGGCCAAAGTAGTACAATGGTAAATTCATTTGGATAAATCAAAAATTAATAAAGCAAGAAATGGACGATTACAGAACTGTGCATCCTTCTTTATGATCTGTTTAATGTAAAATAGATTATAGTACAAAGTCAGTGTTTGTAGGTTGGTTTTCGTTTCTATAACAATTCATATCTATTTTGGGGCCTTAATGGGTAGTTATACTATGGTCTTGGTCTATTTATTTTGTTCACTTCTATCGAGATAAGGTCTTAAAGGGTCTCACACAATAGTGTATTCAAGAATCCACCCTATCTAGTTGAATAGAAATATGGACATAGTGGGACCCCACCATGATGTCTGAGTCTCTTCCAAGTTATCGATCACCAAAATAATTAAATAAATTCATTAATATTCATGTTATGAATAATTAGGATTGAATTTATTTAATTTATTTATAATTTTAGTAAAAACATGATAATATTAATCGAAGGAACATTATATTAATATTAATGGTTTTGTTTAATGTTAAGTAGGATTGCGAGTCGAGTTAAATGTATCGGTTTTTATCACATAATATATTTTATATATATTACAAGTATGTGAAAAAAATAAAAAATAATATTGACACATTTTAGTTTTTCAGCAAAATTAATTTAGTGGATGTTGAAATAAATGGGGGTTGAGGAACTTAATCAGGTATTTTTCAATGCCACTATAAATATATGAGGAGGCTCAATCACATGGGTGGTCATTCACTATTCATTCATTTAATGGATTTAAATATAGAGAATCTCTCTCCTCTCACTCTCTGGAGAGAGAATCCCTTGATCTAAGATATTTAGATCATTATATCTCTCAAGCATCGAAGGCATCTCGATGCGGTGATTTTTCGGATGTTGAAAGCGTCGTCGGATCTCTGCTCTAGCACCTGAAATTCGATGATCGAGGCTCCCGTAGGTTTTTGAAGTGCGTGTGGGTGATCTAGAGGGTTCCGGTTATGGATCCTTCAAGCAATCATTGCCATCAAGAAGATGCAGTTGTACACAACTTCAGATTTAAAACATGTATACTTTATGTTTTACGTTTTTGTTCTCTCTACAATTTACGTGAGATCCTAAGACCTTTCTGGGGCTCATATCGTCAGCGTCGACATGTCCCATCGACCCGTAGATGAAAATTTTTAAAATCACTGGCCCATCGTCTTCCATTGTGTGACCTAGAACATTTTAGTTTTATTAGAGCAATCATGTAGGTTTTCAGATTATAGAAAATTAAATTTTTATTACAATTAAATGGAGGGTTCAAAAATGCTCTCATCAGTTCAAACCGTGCATCGATCTGATCTCAAATGTCCATGTTATGGCCATTTTAAATTTTCAGATTGGACTAAATTTGTGGTTTGATATCGTGTATTATGTTTTATTCGTTTAGAAGAACCGATCATGTTTAGATCAGTTTATTGGATATAATTAATATTTTGAAAATTATAAATTTTACAATTTTTCTAATTTGCACAATTATTTTATTATTTTAATAATAATTATATTATTATTATTATAATTTAATAATAATAAATTATAATTTTATTATAATAATTATATTATTATTTAATTAAAAGTCATTGGAGTATCCTTCATAGTTTTTGTGTGGGAAAAAGCATAGAAAATATTTAATTATAGACTTGACTTCAATTATAAAAAAAAGGGGACATCAAAAGAAGTATTAATGTTTTAAAAAATAATAATATGGGGACAAGATTTAAAAAATAAAGGTCAGTGGAGACTAAATAGGAGGGAAAAAACCAGCAAAATTGTGGGGGACAGATTTGTTGAAAAGCATAAAAAAAGGGATCTGGTGGACCCCTCCTTCTGTCCTCGGAATGCCAAGCTCTAACAGGACGCCACCTGCTCCCACCGAAGGCACGTCGTGCACCAGGCCCGGTCGATGCCGCCCTACTCCCCACCAATACCCCCAATGACTCATGTTTCGGCCTGCAACCATCTCCCCATCAAGCTCACGACATGCCACCATGGGCCCTCCCATGCGGTGTCCCCCTCTTCGCACTGGACTAGGCAGCCGCTCGCCGCCTCGTTGTAGGGCTTTGTCTCATTCACCATGCCCTCAGCCCTCCCATACGGACTCCCCTTCCTCGGTGCTATAACCCAGGGCACTGCCCTATGACCTTTCCGACGAACCAGTCTATAGCACACCACCTGCAACACGCCGCAGTGTGGGAGCCGCTGCCCCGTAACGGGTTTGGGAGGATTGGTCCTGCACAGTTTGGCCCTGTACAACCGCGTATTATCCTGCATGGGTTTGGCCCAACCCGCACAGGCCATGCAATGACCTTTTAGAGACTGACCAATATAAATTAATCAAAATAAATAAATTAAATTTATTTAATTTTAGTATCTAAATTATATTAATTAGAATTGATTTTGGTTAATAATTTTAATATAAAGATAAAATTAATTAAATATGGTTATTAATTGAATTACGTTAAATTAATTATATTTTTATATTAAAATTAAATTAATTAGAGGACCAATAAAAAATAAATTATTTTAATTAATTTAATTAATTAAATTTAATAAAATTACCATCGTACTTATTTAATGCATTTTAATTTTATTGTGACTACGTTTTACCAATATATTGGTCTTGAGTACCAACCCGTGTATATTTATTTTATTAATTAATTAATTATTTAATTAACTGCGTGTGAGGATTGTAATTAATTAAATAGACAATCTGTGCATCGTCATTATTTTTCAATTAAAATGTATAAGGGCATGCATGCCCAATTTACCTGATGTAAATTTATCCCACTAGTTCACCTCGCATGTGTATGAGTATCTTTGTGTTTTAGATGAATACGGGGAAGTATGTGAACCCCGCTAGGATTAGGTGGTGTTCTCTTTCCAAGATAGTGCAAGATGACTTGTGAATTCAGCCAAGATGAGGCGGTACTACAAGATGTGATGTGGACCATGCCATGATGAGGCAATACTTAAGAAGATATGGGAACATACATGACGAGGGGAAATCATTATTATGAGTCATGCTTCGACTCAAGTATGATGACCTTAGGTCATTTATATGTTCAATACCAGTCGCATAGTAGTTTACCTTTACGCATTTATTTATTATTTTATGTATTTTAAATAACGGGACAAATACTTAAAATGATATATAATAAAATTCATAAAGAAGTTGTGTATTTTTTTCTATTAAAGTTCTGTTGTGAGCATGATAACATAGATGAACAAGTTTAACATAAATGGATTATAATCATTGAGAGAAAAACACCAAACCCTCAATGAAATAATAAGAAATCATAGACTTCCATCATTCCTTTTTGAACAAAATCGAGTGTTTGGGGTGTCGGTCATTCCATAGATGAGGGTGCCTTTTACTACCAAAGAGTTCTTATTATGGTAGTGGGTTGACATAACTAAAATTACATCAAATAAATAGCAGTATCTAGCTTGTTGTAATTTTATAGGGAAGCATTCAGTAAATCCGATTATGATTTTATAAGCTGGGACTTCGCCTAACAAATCAAGGAACCGCGAGTTAATGTGTTTGGCCAACCAAAAACCTACCTTGAACCCTCTGAGTACTGACATAGCCATAGCTTTTATACTATGAGGGAGGTTTCAAGATCTTTCCACTAGAATACTAAAATTATAGAGTATTCCAATTATAGTATAGATGGTTCCTAGAATTTGAAAAAATAGTGGGAGAAATTTAATGATTAAATTAACTAGTAATGTCACATTCTTTAATCAACATAAAAAGTACAAATATTATAATGTTTATTTTTTGAGAACTGAAAATAATACAACAATAAAACTATGATAAATATTGGACAAATTTACTGTCCCAACCGGCATGAATTTCAAATATTATACAGATGCATGCACATAATATTATTGTATCAGAATTTCTAGCTGATAATTTAAAAATATCATTGTAAAGTATAAAAGTAAGATTCAATGAAATTATTGTGTTTTCGGTGGAAAATTATATAAATGTCGTAAAGATTAATAAATTTTTATGGTAAAAAGGATAGAAAAGTGCATTATTCCGAAAGAGAAAATAATATTTCTTTTCATTTTTTTAAAAATTTATAATGTGTAAATATAAATTAAATAAATCTATTTTGGAATTTTAAAAAGTTATTTTAAAACATTTTTATAATTTTTTGTGTGTGGAGGAAAAAAGCTTTCCTACCAAAGAGAGAATGCAGTTAGACATTCTTAAAATCATTTTCACCACAATTTTAAATAACAAAGTTTGAAAATTTGTAAAATTAATTTAATATATAATTAATAAACATAGGGTAGAAAAATTAATTATTTTTTTAGTGATGTATCATAATATATCATCATTGGAATCATAATAATAAATAACCTCGACGAATGATGAGATTGTAACAAAATACACTTACCAATTTTGTGATGTTGAATCATAATACACATTAAAGAATAACATTAAATGAATATTATAATATAATTAATATATATATATATATATATTCATGATATAAAATTTAAAAGGGGAAATATATACACCCTATAAAATAATCTAGGTGAATAAAAAAACATACATCTCAAAGAAGTAAAATTGAGTCAAAAACCCTTACCACTTTGGTAGCTTTAAAACCGTAAACCCCATAAAATAGATATTATAAAATGAGAATTTAAATCCACATAATTTTAGGGAAATAATAATATAATGTATTCATTGATAAAAAATAAAATATAAAACCAAAATAAGTGGTTCATATAGCATATATCTCATTAAAATAAAAGTGAGATGAGAAAACACTTACCTTGAGCCCGACTAGTCACATATGTCTTTAACATCTTTAATTATAAAATCATGTTAATTATTTAGTTTATTTTGAACCATTTTTATTTTTTTAATTACTTTTATTTCACTCATTACCTTGTTATGTACAATTACATTTTCAATTAGTTTTACTTTAGATGTTTTGACCATATTCAAATGTTGGGTAAATTTTTTTTTCGTAATTTGACTATAGTAAAAGAGGTTATTATTTAATCATATCAAAAAAATTACATAATTATTATATTTAGAAATAAAATTTTATTTTAAAACTAAACATTTATTATTTATATGAAAAATTAACTAACATAGAAACCATGAAGATGGTAGGTCGTACATACACAGGAATAACATATCAATTTTTCAATGATAATTGTAAAAAGAATGTGAGTAATATATTTTCCCATCATAATGATGATAGTATCCTAAATTAAATATTTTATAGTTATATTTACTTATATAAATCATTTTTTATGTTTTTTTGAGTAAAGGAATCACATCACTTCATGGAGTTGGAGGTCCAGACATCCATGGATGACATTGTCAATATTCAACGAGGTAAAAGGTAAGAAAGAAAAATGATTTAATATATTTTCATAAATATAAATATGTAATAAATATTGTAATACTTTCATTTTTATCCCATATATTAATTAAAATTAACCCTATTAACTTTCATGCAACAAGTTTGTGAAAAACAAATCACATCACTTCGTGAGGTGGTAGTCCACAGTACACACAAGCAACGTTTTGATATCCACTAAATAAGGGAAAATAAAGAGTGTATATTATATAATGAATCAAGAGGCATAATTATGTTATAAATATCATATACAGGCTTTATATATTTCATAAAACATAACCATTAAAGGTTGTAATAAAAAAACAATATCAGTTCATGAGGCGATAGTTTTCCATATACACAAATTATTATTTTGTAACCCATTTTTTGAATTGGAGATGTATTAAGGGAAATAAATTATTAAATAAAAATAAAAATACATCGAATATAATTAATTTACTTTATTATCATGGATTAATAAAAAATTTATGTGGTGCGGAAAGAAATAAAATAATGACGCTTGTTGAATAACATTATCTCTTCTTCATGTATCCTCTTTAGGATTGCACTAAATTCATACTATGATGTATTTATGTCCTAAATAAGGCTTTCGGAATGATGGTATATAATTTTATAAGTATGTTTTTTAGTATTTTGATGATAAAAATGTCTTTTGAGGTTTGAATAAGTGAGGGGTATGAGTGTCCTTTTATAATTGACGTAGAGTATCATTCTTGTAAATACTCAAAGGTATTCTCTATTAAGAGGTCAATATAATATCATGTGGATCAAAACATGTTATTTAAATGGTTGTAGGTATGATACGGTCAATAAAAAACTGCAATACAAAATGAATTTTTTTAATCATTTGATTCATTAGATTCTATGTTTCCCTACTTTTGCCATTTTTTGTTTTCACTACGTTAACTAGTTTTCGAAGCTAGTTAATTTATCATTAATGACTAAATTAAATTGATAATTAATATAGAATATGGAACCAAAATTTTTAAATATTATATATCATTTTTGAAAAAAAATCCTATGTGGGTTGAAAATAAATTTTATTAAAGCGCATGTAACAATCAAAAACACTTTTTAACCTTAACAACAGTAATATGTTTTCTACTATTTATCGGTCAATTTATTCAATATAATATAACAATTGTTCAATTAATTTAGCATAGTTTATATTTATTAAAATTGAAAAATAATTTTTAATATGAAAATATTTTAATTCATTATAAATCATTTAATAAAATATCATTTATTATAAAATAACATTATTATCCATTTTGAGATTATTCATTTAATATGAATTTTAAAATATCAACGGTGTGATTAAATTGAAATATTTTATGTTAAAACCTATGTAACATGATAGTTTTATCTAAATTTTGAGTGTACCATAATATTATACTCAATTTACTTCACTTTTAATATTTTTAATTCCATTAAATTTAGTTAATTATTTACTAAATAATTACAGTGTTGGCATCTCATAAGAATTTAAACAAATTATTTCACTATTACAAAATTAAAAATAAATTTTCATTATAATAAAAATCATTTATCCTTAAAAATATTACTTATAACTGAAAATGTTTTGTTTGTCTCTTTTCCCAATGCATTATAGATATTAAAGTAAGAAAAGTATCTTTTTGTCTTTTTCTCGATTTAATTTATTATATGAGTCATATTCAAAGTAATTTGGAAATAAACTTCTATATTTAATAGAAAATTATTAAAATGGTCTAGATAAACTCATTAAATAAAATTAAGATATCCATTTAGGGCATTTTTAAACTTATCAATCAGGTTTAACTTTGGTAAAACAATTTTTACTTGAATTGTAGTAAATTAATTTTTTTTGTTTTATTATTGATTTTCATAAAAATTAAAATAAATCATACATGAAATTATAAAATATGATGATTAATAATATTTCTTCTATTTTTAGAAATTCAACTCCTAAAATTGGAAAATTTTATTTAAAAATCAATCTTATAGACGCACCAAGAAAGCGAGTTTTTTAAGGTGCAAATGATCAAATATTTGAAATGTTTGTATATAAAAATTGAGTATAAAAATGATTCAAACTACCTAAATTGTATTAATTGATATATAATTGAAATTTTTATCTTTTAAAAAGATTAAAAATATAATATAACATTATAAATTTTTCAAAATAAAATGCAGTCTTAACATAAAATTCATTATTTTTCCACTATTCACAAAAAAATTAACATTTCAAAAAAAGTCACACACATTCAACTGAAGATAGTTATAGAATTATTATTTCAAAATAATGATTATTTAATAAAATTAATTTTCTTAAATTTTTAAAAATTAATTTTATATTATTTACTCAATGCTTGACTAAACCATGTTTGGGTTGAACATGGATTTGTGTGCATCACATGTTATTAAATAAATTAAATTCATTATAAAATAAATATATTTTAATGTAATGTGGTGTTAAAATATCATATGATTTACATGTATTATTTAATTAATTCTATAAAATATAATTTTATTCTTCCAAAATCTTAGGATGTTATATCCCCCCCCCCTTTAATAAATTGTGTCCTTTTAATGTCAATGTTCTCTCATAAATCAAAAGTAGGATATTTAAAAATATTTTTTAAACCAAAAAACTAACAATGATGAGTAAAAAATACTATTGAAATTATAGAACTCTATGTATTAAGGTCATCTACAATACCACATAATGAGGTTTCTAAGTAAAAGAGTATTGATGTAAAGTGGTTATAAGGACATAAAAGAAAAAGTGTAAATAGTTATAGAGAGTGATTGAGATCATTGATCAAAATAAATTGAATAATCAATGGAAAGTTAAGGGGATCAGATATATACTTTCATAATTATCAAATAGATCATCAGTTCATCAAAAATGAATGTAATAGTATACAATTTTTGTGTCAATATCATTTTACTAGAGTTGAGGAATTTTCTTACCATATAGACTAAGAGAATATAGTAACATACATACTTAATGGGTAGAGTTTCATACATTAATCAATTTAACTCATAGTCTCAACTTTTTCTTTAAATTATGTGTATCGAAGATGAATTTATAATGCCTGAAACAATAAAATTAACTTTTAAAGGACTATATAATCCCAAAATGAATAACTTTATATCCTTCCAATCATTATACATTGACCAAAATCAAAATTTATAGCATATAGTAAGATAATTTAAAAAAACATCAAACATTTATATAAAAATTTCTAAATTAATAGCCAATGTTCAAACCAAATAATTCCATAATTAACTATCCTTATAATTCTTTAAACTTTTCTAAACTAGGTTTGAAATCTTAATATTAGATCGATTGATTTATATATTATTCCTTGAAAAATAAAACATTATTCTTAAAATAAAATGCTATATGTTTCAGAAATAAATATAACATTTACAAGTACAAATTTCATAATAACCAAGACCTTGTGTGTGCCAGTGGTTGGTACTACAACATTATCACCTTTCAGTTGTGGGTTCAAGCCCCATAGACCTACCGGATGTGATGCGTTGTCACCTAGGCATCAGGTTATCATTTATTTTCATTAAACATGAGTAATTAATTCCTCCCAAAATAACAATTTATGTTCCCAAAATATCATTAATAACCTAAAATTGTTTACTACTTTAAACCCTCAAATGGGGAATCTAAGAATTTGAATTTATGATCAACCATAATATTATAACCCTATGATGGTATTCGTAACTCTTAAGATAGAATCCCATCAAAATAACATTCTCTCTAATGTTATCTAAAATAAATTTTGATATAACTATAACAACCCATGATATGAAATCCCAGATCTGATCTTTAAATCATAAACATTACATTTCATGATTTGATGCTGATAATTAGATACCAAATTTTCCCATCTAAACTTTATAAAATCACTAGGGAAAATTGGATCGCATACCTTCTCAAGGAAATATTTTTTTAGAGTTGTATATAATCACGAAAAATCTAATATAAATAATATCTCTTTCATCAAATGATCATTTTTCCCATGTAACCGAGATTTTTTTTATTTCACATTAAGTCACTATCATTATAAATAAGAAATCCCTTCAAGAAATAATAAGGTCGACATAAATATTTATAACCCGGTGAAAAGGAAACATTAGAAGTGTGATATCAAATTTTCAGTAAGGGAAGATGAAATAATTAATAAATGAATTTGATCAGTGAGAATAAGAAGAGAATAAAGTTATAATGAAAAATTCAAACTGCATGAGTATAACATGCTAGGTCATCCAACATGAAAAATCATAAATCCATAGAAATCATAAATAAAACATATTTGTATCTTTGAAAATCATCTTAATAGTACACTGATAAATCCTCTACATAACCCATACAATTGGACCAACCATATTAATGAATTTCAATATAATTCTCCTGAGAACATAACAATTAACTGATGTACAAGAGCACTATCTAGATATACCCATTATACAAGGTATAATGGGTTTATCGAGTGCTATTTTGGCCACCCCATCATATAATCTAAAATAGGCCCACCCAAAACTATCTCGGACACACAATCGTATAATATATAATAGGATCACCCAGTGTCGTATGGGATGCCCCATCATATAAGTAATTTCCAAGAAACATAATATGAATAATGTAAAAAATATCATTTATATCATCAATAAAATCATAAAATCAACCATTATTCCTTTCATAACTTATATAACCTATGTAATGGAAATGGGTTCAATGATAATATCATTGAAACATGATTAACCCATTGAAGAGAAATGAGTTTCATAAAAATATCTTTGCAAAAATCATAGTCTATCTATTGAAGGATCGAGGATGATATCAATCCCAAATATCCCAGTGTAAGATAAGTAAAAATAATGGGTTTAGAAATTGATGAATGTAAATTACATTAATATATCATTAAGAATATTCTCGAGGAAGATATTGTTTTTTCATTTTGAAAAAACACTTTTAAAACATAAGGCACTTTGAAAATAATTTTCATTGAAAATCATTTAAAAATAATAAGAATTTTAATAATGTTGAGAAATCAGTTCCATTAAAAATAATGTTATAAACATGATAGGGATGTTTCAAATATTTTATGGTCATATAAGCATGAAATTACATTAAATCCATAAAGAACATTAATTATACAAAGTAAAAAAAGTTTAGAAAAGTGCCTTCTCGGAATAGAGACGAGAAGATTTCTTGTATTTTTTTTGTAAATAGGAAATTTCGGTAAACTTATTTTTAATAAATTAATTTTAAAAGTTTAAAAACATTTTGGAAAATATTTTTAGAAAAAATGTTTTATTTTGAAGAAAACAGATTTCTTATAGGAGAGAGAAATAATGTCATATTAAAAAAAACATTTTCTCAACAATTTTAAGTCAAAAGAGAGATGAGAAATATAACTATTACTTATATGTATATATATATATACTATCCAAAGATAAATAATTTGCATTAATTTATTGAGATATGAGTCATAATATATCCTTAGTGGAAGAATAATAATAAGGAATCCCAATAAATGATGAGATTGTAACAAAGGACGCTTACCACTATTGTAACTTTGAATCGTAATCACCATGAAAGAATAAAAATAATTAAAACATATATTATAATTATAATTTATATATTCATGATATAACATTTCCAAGGGTCTATATATACGCCTAATAATATATGATAGGTTTATATAATAACATACATCTTAAATAAGATAAATTGAGACAAAAACCCCTTACCACTTTGGTAACATCGAAAAAATAAAACCCATCGAATATAGATCCTAAAATGGATACGTAAATCCCCAAATATTTAATTATAATAATAATAAAATATATTCATTGGTTTTATATACACCACAATAACAGTGGTATATAAGGCATTTATCTCAACGAAATAAATTTGACATGAGAAAACCCTTACATTTAGTCCAACTTATCATGTGTATATTTATATTCTGGAATAATAAACTGATGTTTATTATAAACTTCATTAATAACCTATTTTAAGATTATTATTAATTTTTTTCACATATTTTCATGTTATATATAATTACTAAATAAATTAGTGTTACATATAATGTTTTAAACATATTCAACTTTTGTTTCAAAAAGGACTTTGTTAGGATGATTATGATCAAAGCGATCGTTAATTAATAATCCCCCAAAAATAATCATAAAATTATTATTATATTTATACTTATTTAATCATTTTAAAACAAATCGATTACTAAGGTTTTTGAAAATGATCTAACATTACGATCATTGAGATGTAGGTCGTACGTACGCATGAGTAACATTTCAATTTTTCAATGATCATTATAGAAAGCACGTAAGTAATATATTATCCTTAAAGAATTATTATAATATCATAAAATAAAAATTATGTAATTATATATACAAATATATATATATATATATATATATATCATTATTTTTATGTGGGGTTGAAAAAGGAGTCACATCGCTTTATGGAGGCGATAGTCCACACATCCACGAAAGACATTATCAATTTTTATTGTGTTAAATGGTAATAAATAGAAATGATAAAATATATTTTAATAATGATATTTTTTAATTACTACAATAATTATGTAATTTTCTCATATATATAAATAAACATTACACTATTTACCTTCCATGTAACATGCTGGTCAATAAAAAATGACATTGCTTTGCGAGACCGTGGTCCGCCGTAAAAATGAAAAACATTATCATATCTCCTAAAGAATGGAAAAAATGAAGATATATATGATATAATAAATAACGAGGAATAATTATTTTATTAGTATCATATATATATATATACATTATAACAATATTTATACCCAACCATCAAAGGTTTTAATATAAAATCACCATCATCATTTCACGAGGCGGTAGTCCGCCGTACACAGATTTGATGCTTTTGCAACCCATTTGATCTAAGTGGAGATATTTGTTTGTAATCCTCCTATTATAACAAAATATGAGTATATGTATGATTATAAGGTTATATTATTTGAATGGTTAATGAATAAATGAAGGTATTGGAGAAATAAATAAAATAAAGATGCTCGTTGAAGAACAATGCCTCTTCATTGGGTATCCTCTTTAGGATTGCACTAAATCCTTCCTAGTTTCTCATTCTTCCCAAAATAAGTCTTCTAGTATGAGTGGAATAAATTTTATTTGTTATTTTTTAATGTTTTTGATGAGTAAAACTACATTAAATTAGTGATGAATTAAGTTGAGTGTGTGTCTTTTTATAGTTGAGGTGGAGTGGTAATCTAGTAAATACCTGAAAGTATTAACTATTTGGATGTCAATCATATATAAAGTGGATCAAAAAATTATAGTTAAAATGTTATTGGGATTAAATGGTCAATAACAAGATTCTAAAATAATAAAAAACATTTTTTAAATAATTCTGTCCCTAAAATCATTTTACCCTAATGTTACCATTTTTGATTATCATTATGTTAAGTAGTTTTATAACCTTGGTAATTTTTCATTTAAGACTAAATTAATGTTATAATTAATAGAAAATTTAGAATCACTGATTCTAAATATGATACCAAATTTATAAAATAATATACTAATGTGTGTTGATAATTAATTTTAACAGAAACACCTATAATGTGAAAAAACAAAGCTTCAACCATAACAGCACAAACAAAGACTTTAGTATTTAGGGGTCAATTTATTCATTATAAAAGAAAAATTGGTCAATTAATTTTAAATATATTATATTTATTAATATTTAAATATTAAATGGTATAATGTTGGGTTTGTATTCATTATAATTCATTTTATAAAATATAATTTGTTATAAAGTAATATTATTGTCAATTTTGGCATTATTTAATTAATCTAAATTTAAAATTATCATTAAAAAAAATGAAATTTAAAAATATTATCTTCAAACCTATGTAATATGATATATGTATCGAAAAAATTAATTTAACAAAATAATTTATAAAATTTATATAACTTTTAATATTTTTAGTATGATTTATTTTATATCAATATTAGATAAACATTTATTATGCTTATTTGTCTTATGCATTTATAATAACTATTTCATCACCAATAAATTAAAATAAATTAACATAATAAAAAAATTATTTATATATAAAAATAATACATATAGTAAAACATATGTTTTTTAATTTTTTATTCCAAATCATTGAAGATATCAAACGTAAATAAAGTATATTTTCTTCTTTCTGTTTACCTAACTTATTATGTGGGTCATAATCAACGGAAAGTGGACTAGATTTTCCATATTTCATATAATGTTGTGGAAAGGTCTATAAATACCAATTAAATAAAATTAATAAAATATTTTTAGTCATTTTCACTCTTATCAATCTAGTTTAACTCCCAGTAAATAATTTTTTACCTTAACCATCATATATAATTTTTACTATATTTACTATTCATTTTGTCCAATAATTATGTTGACCATATTAGAAATTATAAATTATGATAATTAAAAATATTTAATCTATTTCCACAAATTAAAATCAAATAAGTGTAAAATTTAAATATAAAGTTAATCCCATAGACGGGTCAAGAAAGTTGGTTTTTTGAGTGAAAATGATCAATAGTTTACAATGTTTTTTTTATCAAAATCAAATATGAGAATAATATAAATGGAATAAATTTTATTAATTGATATATAATTAAACTAATTTTATTTTAAATATAATGAAAAAATTAATTTAAAATTATAAATTTATCAAAAAAGTCACTTTTCATTTGAAATTCAATACGTGTCACTATTCATAAGAAATGTAACTTTTCATAAAAATCAATAAAATTATCCCATATATAATTTTTGTATTATAATTTAAAAATGAAAATTATTATATTAGATTAATTTAAAAAATAAGGAAAAATTAATTATTAATTAAGAGTGTAGAGAGTGAAAAAACCACATTTTGTTTTTGCCTGGTGTTGTGTGCCTCAAAATCTATTAATGAAATTATGTTTATTCTAAAAGAAATATATTTTCACGTATTAGGGTGTTAAATTTTCATATATTTTTAGTGTTTCATGTCATTTATTCTTTATAAAATAATTTTATTCTTTGAAAATCTTGTTTTGTTACACTATTTATAGCCTCAAAATGTTTTGATGATGAGTTAGAGGAGTTAAAATATAAGTCGAGTCATTATAAGTATAGTGGAGTCATAATGGAAAATTTAAGTACACCCTTTGACCACCTATATTGATTCCATTGGATGGTTGGAAGATTCCACAAATTGTCCAGTGGGAAACCAATAACATTACAGGTTGTTGCATACCCCACATCCAAGCTCGTAATATTAACTGGCTACCTAGTTGGTTTCCAATAGATATGGTTGTTCTGATTAGTTTAGCCAACTAGATAGAAGACTTATTCTATGAATAAAATAGTAAGAGTCTTTTTTTCCTTCTCAAATATCATTTAGAGCTCCTCTTTCACCCATCCTTTTGTTGTTTTAGACAATATAATTATACTCAAAAAATAGAGAATACAAAACATGAAATAAAAAAGATATAACACTATAAGGGTTTTGTGATAATTGAAACATAACTAAGAGAGTGAGGTAAAATAATATCCCTCATTTTTATGATTGCAAAAAAATTGAGATAAAAAAATATAAATTTGTTTATGAAATGTTTTATTTTAAAATTATACATGTTTTAAAAATAATAAATGTTTAAAAGATACCATAAACATCAGCCTCAATTTAAAATTGATTAAAATTATGAATAAAATAATCATCTCCACAGAAACAAAATTATAAATGTTACAATTAAACCAAAAATATATCCTCAAACCAAAGTATATATACCAAAAATATACACACCTTTATGATTAAAAAAATATTCATAGAGATATAGTGTATAAAAATATTTATCAAATGAAATCAAGAGAAAAATTAAGAGTTTATATTTTCAAAACAGAAAAAAGAACATGAATTTTGAAACATTTCAAATTTTCACAAAATTGGAATTAAAAACTAAAATATAATCATTCCATGTTCTCAATGTATTAAAATATTTATTGAAACATAAAAATAAATCAAGTATTTTTAATAATGAAATATGTTTTCAATCAGGACAATTGTTTTATCATAATGGATAACTCATATATGAATGTTTCAAAATTTATAAATGTGTTTCCTCTTTCACCATTATTTATAAAAATAATGGGAGAAAAAAAAATTTCATTTAAGTGGTAAATGAAAATCCACAAAATTTTAAGAATAAAACATTTAAATCAAGAAATACATCCTAAAATAATGAGTTGAAATGTGTTAAGACTGATAGATAAGGATTTAAAAATAAAAATATCTAGGATTTAAAAATGTTATAATGAATATATTTTTTTAAAATAATGATAAAATGGATATGAAAATTTTTTAAAAAAGTTATTTCAATGATTTTTTTGAAAAGTATTTTCAATATTCCTAAAATTAATTTAATATAAATTAAATAATAAAACATCCTATAATTTTTCAATATATCAATTCCTAAAAATATTTTGAAATATATTAAAGAGATAATAGATTTTGAGTTAAACTGAAGGGAGAATATATTTTTCATTAAATTAACGATATATAAGATTTTGTAATAATTTGAATAGATAACATAAATTTATATAATTTTAAGAGATAAGAGATTATACAAAAACATTAAGAGATAAAAATTGATTCATACCAATCATGTGAATTATATAAATCTTATCTCGAGGGAGAGTTAAACTAGGTGTGTGGTAAAGGAAGACTACTCATTCCATGGGTTAATATATTTTTGAAGATTAAATCAACACCTTTGGAATTTAATACCCAAAAGTGAATTTTTGAAAATTCAAAATCCACTTATTTTTATACTGATATGGAATATTGGGTAGTAAAATGAAAATTACATAATTTTTTCAAAATTAAATATTATAATTTCAATAATTAAATGATTCCCATTATATGAAAACTACGAATTTTTGAACATATAAAAGAGATAAAAAACCACTTAAATCTAAAAAAGTAAATACACCCCTTTAAAAGAACTAAAATTCAAGAGAATATATATCAAATGATTCATTGATTGAAGAAACGTTTTCATGACTATGAGATCAATCAAAATATCGAATGAAAAATTAAAGATAAAAAATTCATGACACAATGTAAAGGTAAAAATTGTATCCAGGAGATGAATTAAGTGTAAAATAAAATACTATTTTCAGCATTGAAATCTTATAAAACAAATTATAAGAAATAGGAGATTGAAAATAAGATAAAAGAAACCTTTATATAAATATTTCAACATTGATTCCACTCTCCACCCTATAAAGAAACCAAATTATTATCCCATATCAAAAATAAATCAATGAAAAATTATTTAATGGGTAAATAATATATAAGAAAATTAATGTGATAAATAAGCACAATTAAAAGTATTTCCCAATGGATTTTTCTCAAAATATGGGATATAAAACATTAATATTTGTTCCATTCATAATTTCAAATATAGATATATAATTTAGGGATAGATCAGAACAAGTATATAAAAAATATGATCAATGAATCAATTAATGATAATAAGAAATATATTTGACAAAAGAATCATTTAAATTTGACAAATCCTCCCTAGATAGAGCATTATCGTAAGGTTCAAATAGAGATGAAAAATAAGGGGATAAATCAAGAATTTATATCCATAATATTATTGTGAGGAAAGGAATGAAACAACCATGATAAAGATGTGAAGAAACCAACAATTATGGGAATCTATTTATCAAGATCAAAGAACTTCTTCCTCCAAAAGAAATAATATAGGTTGCACTAGCTCCATCACCATGTTGGTGAGAGCTACTGGATCATCGATGAGCTATAAGGAGAAAAAAAAACAAAATATTAAAATAAATTATTGAATACAAGTTGAAGATAATTTAAAGAAGATATACAAATATCCATACAATCAATAAATAATGATTAAAAGAAAAATCCCACAAAACTATAAATTTAGAATCAATACCCAAATTTAGTAAATTTAAAAATTTAATATTGAAAACCTTATATTAATTAAATTATATTTAGATTTAAATATAATTCAATGAATAATAACATTAAAAATAAGTAGATGAGAAAACTGAATATAATAATATTTTATAAATATTTAATCAATTAAAATATTCAAATGATAATTCAACAACTTATAGAATTGAATTTTTAAATCAATTTTAAATTTAAAAATCCTAATGAAAAGATAAATTTGAATTTAGAAAAAACATTCAAACACAAAAGGAATGAATATAAATCATGTTTCCCTTAATAAAATAGTTAACGACATAAATGAACCACACTTAGATCCCCCTTAATCAAAATAACATTTTTGGGGGAGGGGTTCCGGGTGTGACCAAAAATAAATATATTTATTCATATTTATAACATTATATAGTAATTTTTTTATCAAATTAAGAATTAAACAAACTAATAGTACTAAGTGTAGTGATCTTACTTCCTAAGTTAAACATAGAGTAGTCACCGCACATATGCCTTGAGAACCCACAATCCATGTAAAAATTATATCAATGGTACTTTTTCTGGAGACAACTCTTCTACAAAATTATTAAGATATTGAAATTTTTATTTCAAATTTTTTTGTCTAATAATGACATAAAGATAGATTTAGATATTCATACTTGTTTAACATATGATTTTCCATAATAGTTTTAAAAAAATTTAGAAGAGATATGGATTGGACTAGTATTTCCATAATTATAATTTATTACTATCACAATCATAAATATGATTCATAATTTTCTTTATATTAATTAGAAATTTCATTTTTCTAAAATACCTCAACAAATGTGGTGGTATTTTTTGAAGTGTTTGTTTGAGTTGTGATGCAAAAAAATGATGTTTTACATGTTGTCGAGAACTAATACCATTATTTAAATAATTATCTCATTGGGTGGACCTAGAAGGAAATTTTTTGATCCTTAATAGTTAATTATAATTTTCCAAAATTATGTTACACTATTTATTTCAATTATAAATTCTTATTTACTTTAGAATTTTAATTATATTCATAAAATATGTTTATATTTCATTTTTAGTTCATTAATTTTTTTTGTAATGTTTTAAAATTCAAATCACAATTTCTTAATAATATAATTGTATTGATTAAAAATCAGTTATAGATTAATTATAAGTGGAAAAATTAGAATTATTAACTTCATCACATATTGTAAATTTTTATATGATACATTTGGCACTTCCATCACCAGAGTCTGATGAGTAGAGGGAGTAATCAATTACACTCTAATTAGAGTCATTGGGGGATTTTATAACTTATTTCACATCCATCTTATTTTTCATTATATGGGACACTCCAATTTTATGTGTCCATTTTTAATTATATCATGTTACCATATTTTCATTTCAGTCATTATTTTTTTGTTCATGTTGGAAAGATTTATTACTCATCACATATTTTATTCACATTTATGGAATTGTATGTTATATTTTCTTCACTTCAGGAAGTGTAATTATAAATTTACATGATGAAAATTTTCTTTTTCTCTTTGACGTACTATTTTATTTAATGTATTGTATTTAATTGGTGATATGAATGTTAATGAGAGAACAAATGTGTTTTTCAACTTCCATGTTCCTAATATCTTTTCTTTCATGATATTTGGGTACCTTGTGTTACCAAGTACATTTAAAAACATGATTTATCTCATTTATAAGGGTTTTATATAGAGATAAAATTACCATTAGACTATCTTCCATTGCATATTTCAGTATACCATGTAAATAATTCCATAATTGATTTTTTAGAATATAGACTAAAACAATTAAAAAAATTTCCATACATATCACGATTTTTGTATTTAAAATTATATGCTCCTTAATAAATAAAATCTTGTAGTTTATAAATTTTATGATTAGTTTTCCAAGTAGAATCTCTATTAAATTAATTAATATCTTGAACACAATTAATATATTTTTTATCTTTCCAATGTATTTCAAAAGATATAATTTCATCAGGAGTCTATTTGTCCTTCGACACTTTAGTGGGTGTGTAACCATGCATTATAATTTTTTGAATGTTATACTTTTTTCATACTATAAATGTAGTCATGTGAGTGCAAGAATCCATCAAATTTAATCATTACTTGAAAGTAATTAATGTTTTTTAATCAACGACCCTTTTAGTACGATTTTTTTTAGAGTTAGATGGAGGGGGTTAATTTCCATTAAAAAAATAACTTAAATTACGAGGTAACATTAGGAATTTCAAAAATAAGTTAAAATGAATAAATTTATAAAATTATATATATATATAAATATATTTGAAAATAATGTCAAAAATGGAAATGAAATTCAAATTAAATAAGTCAATTATTTTTTAGTAATTACATGATTAAAATGATTACTAAAATTATATGATAAAAGATTAATTTATTAATTTATTGATATATATTTAAATGTAAAAGATATAGAAAGTAAATATAAGAAAAGGGTAACATATTTATTAGGGAGTTTGGATGTAGCTCATCTATGATTCCTTATGTCCTTTACCCTTAATTGTTTGAGTTGATTTATATTAAATCCTTTGAACATAGTGATATAAGATAAACCAAAAAAAGGTATAGACATTCTTTTGACCTGAAGAAATAAATAAACTGAAATACCTTTATTTTGACCTGAAGAATGAAAGAAGCATAAAGAATCCTTTTTTAATAATAATGGATAAAATGAATGAAAGGATGACTAAAATAAGGGTTTATATGGAAAAATAATTGATGAACACACTCTAAATTGTTTAAGTATATGAAAATAATATGTTTTACATAATGAGGTAAAAAGAAGACAGGAAAACAAATTTTACAATTAAACCCAATCGATGTCTCATTAGAAAGATTTCATATTTATAGAACTTATCATAAATATTGATCACTATTGATTTAATAAAGATTTATCACATAACCCATTGTCTTAAAGACTCATAAAAAGTCAATTTAGACACTAAAATGGTTACATGGTTGAGTAAGAGGAGTTAATGGGTTAATAGATCCATTTGAACATCAAGGGGCTATTGGAGACCAAATTTTGTGCACCCCTTGAAAACATATCTTGATTCCACCAATTAGATGGTATCCTCCACTTGGTGGCTACTGGGATACTCGTATAATTCGAAGAAACTACAGACCCACAATCTCATCGATATTATTCTTTTAATTCTTATTGTACTTTTTAATACTATTGGCTATCTGGGGGTTTTCCTTTGGAGGGACATCGATGATAGCCTTTATGGACTTACATAATGTCCATCCAAGATCCTCTTACACCTATCCATTGGGTGGTTTGAACCCAATAAATATAAACATAATTTTTTTTTTAAAATACAAGATTTGATATTTCTAAAACACTGAAATTTGTTTATGATCATTATAAAATATATAATAGAGTGAGGTATGAAACCACCTATACAATATAAGGAATAAACATATCCGACAGAAAAAAATTACATGATTCTATATTAGTTCTATAGTAATATAGTAGATCTTGTCATTCCAACATGGTTAATGTTCATCCTTGATGGATTTATCCAATGGTAGAGTAATATAATTATCATTAAAATCTGACATGTGATTTTTTGAGCATAACTATTATAATAATATCATAACAATTTAAAATATTTATATACATGATTTATATCATCTAATATCTATAGGCTCATTGAATTAAAATTATTCTACCTATCATGTTTTTATTCAGGTTAACCCAACAAAAATAGAAAACTAATTCAATTCTAATTTATTACTTACTAGGTCATCCAAAACATTCTTAATTCATGTTAGGATACTTATATTATTAAATGTATAAACCATTAAATAAAATTTAGGATGATCACATTGAGGTTTAATTCATCATTCTTGATGGTTGATGCTAATCAAACTAGGCTACAAAACCCTTATCTAAACTAATGTCCCTAGATCAATGGACATAAATATCGTGTAATAAGAGATTAGAAACTCCATAACCTAAAACTAAGAAATATTCCACAATAAATGATTTGTTTCTTTAATATTTAATCATTTTTATTCATAAATGTTTTTTGTCATTATCCCCAAATAAATAGTTTAAATCAATCTCATTAACATACTCTATGAATAAAAAATCATTATTTCAAGAAGCATGAACCTAAAATATATATACAATCCAACTATTAATGTTTATTGAAATTTATTTTTAACTCTTGACTCACATTAAGTTTGTGGTCAACATAATAGGTTATTAAACCTATTAATTTTTATAGTGTGAGCTCTATGACCTTAAATTAAAATTCATATATTGGTAAATGAATTATATCCATAAACATCAATATCCTTTTTGTCTAAAGTGTATGACCATAAACTAAATTACATAAAATGGTTAGAGTAGTATTTCCATATGATTCAATAACTGATATATTATAAATTCTATGAACACACACTAAACAATATCATGTGTAAAGATAAACATGACCGGAAATAGTATGTGCATTTCTATCCCTAATGTTTTCATATGTCTATGTGGGGTTTATCCTAAATATTTGTTCATTTTCCCCATATTAATGGACACGTGCTCGTATCTTGGATATGAGATTGGTAATATCAAACTAGGGGATATAAATAGTAAATCCAATAAAAAATTAAATTTTAGACATTCGATCCTTTTCTAGAATGAAATCAATTAAAATTGTAAAACAAAATATAGTAAAACATTTAAGGTAAAAATATTGAAATGAGGGGCCTAAAAACATAAAGTATTTACTAAAAATTCCAAATAATTTGAGGGATTAATCTCATGATAGAGCATTATAAAAGTAAAGAAGACCATGAGATTAACATATTTTCTTATAGAAATATTATTCATAATCATTTGGTTTATAATTATGGGAGAAATTTTAATTAATACCCCATCGAGGTTACTTGAACCAGTGCTTTCCTCATCATTCATATGGAGTTAATGGTTATCATTCAAGGATGGTAAACCAAATTCCGTTTTTTATAATGTATATATTATTAAAATATGGACTAAAATTCTTGGTTAAAGGCCTATGAATTTAAAAATATAATTCACCAACATGTCAAAGATCTTTGAAAATGAATCTTTAAACACCTCTATGTCAAAAAAATATCCATAAACATTTAAAACCCTTTTCTTAGAAGATGTATGACTATAAATATTAGCCATTTTTTAGATAAACAGACGTGACAATAAATTTTAAATGAGATACTAAAAATTCCACTTACAAAATGCATAACTGATTAAGTGAGTAATCATTATGTTTTCAAAGACTTATGGAAAATTAGTATAGGGCTTGTGTAAAAAATAATGTTTATAAATGAAAGAGAGAAAAAAATCATGGGGAAAACATATGATTTCTATCATAGTGAAGCTATAAATGTAGGGAATATTAATCTATATAAAAAACGATTGTAATTTTTTTTCTCCATTATCAATTAATCTTGGTGGAATCAGAAGTAAATAGTATTACTGTTTTATGGTTCCCAAGAATCACATAAAACAAAATTACATTCCTTTAAATACCACTATAAAATATTTATTTACTATAGTGTTTAAAAAAATTCATAACTAAATATACTACTCATGGATTATGATGATAGAAAATATTCCCCATATATAGCTCACCTAAAAAGGTTAATGTGCACAATTCATAGGGAAGCCATAATTATTATTTTCCCAACCATACAAACCATGGTTTAGAGTAAACAAATAATAACACATGACTTTCAAATAAATGTTTATGGTATGAATTTCATGGTGATAATGAATATATATTTTCCATATCATAGATTGTGGAGGATCAATATGATGGTGTTTGTTCACGTGACTATTTAATCTGAGTGCACAAATATGAAGGATAATCAATCATTTTAAACTTTTACACTTGAATAATGTTAATTAAATCATTTTTTAAAATTAATTTCATTTTATTCATGTTTAAAAAAATTTGGTTTCTTTTTCTATTATTAATAATGTATCTTTAATATCCATCATGTTATATCCATATGAATAATCATAAAGAACAATTGTATTAAAAGATATGAAATGATTGATGTGTTATTTAAACCCATGAAACACACCTTTTCATTATTTTGAACACCTACAAAAAATATAAATGATGTAGATAATTATATTCAATAAATTATTCTAAAATAAAAATAAAATGGAGTGAAATTAGTCTAAAAAATGTGAAATTTTTCACCCTCAACATTGGACCATTTTTAGAAGTGAAAAATAAAAAATATGGAAATGAAAAAATATTTATAATAAAATTGTTTAAACCAATAATTCAATAGTGATCATCCATTTTAGCAGGGTAAACCTATGATGAGAGTATTATAATATTATTATCCACCAATTTCCATTTTCCACAGTGTTGTGTTACATCTGACTCTAGTTCCTCCCAACCAATCTAGAAGGCTTTGATCTAAAACATTATATTTGAAAACACTAACTTGAGGAATGTTAGTTGGAATTAAAGTTTATCAATCATATAATTAAAATCATTATCCAAATAAAAGAGTATATATTTACTTTCCTACTATAATCCCAATATTTTTACAACTCACATATCTAGAAAGACACATCTACTCCTACATCTATCAATAGTAATGTTTGTTAACCAAATCCTGTGGAATCATTTGACCAATAATATTTCCCCATTAATTGAATAATGTTATTTATAATCAAAACCACATTTCCCTACAACCTTAATGTGTTATGAAGGGATTTTATACTAATTTAACATAATGGGGTTTCATTAATTATATCATAAGAACTATACCACAATTACCTTTTAATAAACTAGTTATGGATAACATGAATAGGTTTTCAACTCATCTCACATTATCTCATTAGTATTTATTCAAAAATAGTTATTTAATGAATTTAAACCAATTTGAAATCATAGTATATAGATATTATTATTCAATAGGTTATATTTGTTTCAATATTGTTAATAGTTTAGTGGGGGGGTCATTAAGTAAATTATAAACCTCTTCAAAAATCCATCCATAATATAAAAGGTCACAATAGCATCTTGAGGTTCTCCATTAATAATGATATAATTCCCTTCATATTCTTCAACATCTAAATTGTGTCACCATGTACCAAAAACACTCGTATTACCTAGTGTTTTTGGTAGGGAGGTCTTTCAATTTTGGTTTATTTTACATAATAACCCCTAGTTATAGGAACTATACGATTGGCATGTGATGTAATTTAAAAATCACCCAGAAAATTATTTTTTTGATATCCCTATATAAAATTATCAACATATTACTATGAAATATATCTATGAAATAGTTATGTGGTTGATATTTTTTATCATTTTTTCCATAACCATTAGTAATATCCAGAACTAATGCATGAATATGGAACAATACTCATCCATGACCTCATGATATTTTTTTTTGGGATTCATCCTTTATGAACAAAAATTATTCTCAAAACAAATTTTAAAAATATAGATTTCAAAAAATGCTTTTTTGGACACATGTTCCAAAAATACCATATCTCTGAGAGATAATTTAGCATCAATCCCCCCAAATAACACTAATGGAATCAATAGTCATCCCATAGCATTTTTCAAAAGGGTCGACTAATATATTGAATGAATATAATGTCATGTATTCATATTCATTGACATTTGTGGTCACTGGTCACACACCATCATAATTATTTCTCTAAATGTAGAAAACAAAATGAAGGATCACCGATGGATTTTAAGAATCATATCCACCAATATGATTTTTGATCCATATATATAGAAACAGAATCTGAAAAGAAAATATGTGGGATCCCCAAAAATTTAAATTTCCTATGATATTCTAAATTAGATATAAGAATACCATAAAAAGGTTTTATAACTACCTATGTTCTAAAATAGTGCCCATTAAAAAAGTTCACACTATTATCCCAAAATGAAAATTTCCTATTACAAATAACCACAAGATTAGAATAAACTATAGGAATCCTACTATATGGATTCATAAGACCAAATTAGTTTTTATTTTATAGCCATATTTATTATTTCCATTGTCCAAGAGAGAATATATTAAATCAAAAAAATCTTGAACAGGATAAGATGTATAGTTTATTAGAAACATCATCATCATATTTCATCCTGTATATTATAAATATACATTAGGATATTATTTATTTATGATTATTGTAGAGGAAATGTATATATTCCATGTAAACCCATTCAATTGTAAATGAATATTTTTATAGAGGTTTTTTAGAATTATTTAAGACATTAAATCTGAATACAAAATCATCATACATGTAAATAAAGACTAAAACATTTCTAATAAGGTATATATCATAAAAACTGGTCCCATATTCTATGTGTTGATAGTGAATGGTGTTCGACTTTGAAAAATATTTTATGGATAAATGTAACATACCTCCCTTCACCCATTTTATTGGGAAGAAGTGCATTCACTAATACCATTTTGTGACATCCCCAAGACACAAAAGGCTGACAATAAATGTAAAGGGAGTAAGAAAACATGGTTGGATGATTTTCTATTATGAATTAAAAAACCCACTCATACATTTTATAATAACCCTAACAATATATATGATGTATAAATCTAAATGATACAACTAAAAGGTAAAAACAAAATTAAAACAATATCAGAGTGGAAAGGTAAATGAAAGACAATATCTAGAAAGGACCAAACAAAACCAAATACAATGAAACTAAAGTAATTTCACCCCATAAAAACGCTATATTGGCTATAATCTCCAAATCCATATGGAACACTATTGTATTTGGATACATAATAAAAATAATAAGATAAATTTCTCTTCCATATCGTATGGTAGATAAAATCTATAAATGCACCCATTTTACCAAGAAGGGGATGTGTATGTCATATAGCATGAAATTCCAAGAGACTTCCAAGAAAAATCAACAAATACAAGAGCCAGTTAAAAAACATTATATAAAATAATCGAAAAGACATATAAATAGTTTATATAAATACAGAAATGAAATACATAAGAGTAAACCATAAAATGAAAAAAAAATAATTTTAGAAAAATTTGGCGTAATGATTTCTATGATCACACACATAAACACACACAATCATTAGAATAGTGTTTCACATTATCGGTGGAATGATAAAACTAAACTCTATCCCTTTTTTACAAGGGACCTGTATGACTATACTCTATCTAAATATCTTCAGACCAACACAATTATTCCATATTCTATTCCAAATCATTTTATATAAAAATCATACATTGAAAACATTTTCTCAAAAACAATTCTCATGTAGGAACAATTTCATTATTTTAAAAACATCATTTTAAATTATAAGTAAATTGATTTTCCAAAATCCATCAAATTTCTCAATAATCCAATGAATAATAAAAAATTGGGTTCCTTAAATAAATACAATAAAATTTTCATGGAAAATACAAGAAATTAATTTAAATAAAACCATTACTTCATGTTCATGATCATGTAAAGATGGCATAGAATCCACATGCCTCATAATAGATGATGAAAACAAAGAACGACACCATGAACATAACGATTCAGTATCATAAAACCTTCCCACAAATAGATACAATAAAACCACATCAATATACAAAAAATGATCATATATCCATCCAGGGTGGATATAGTCTAATTCTCTAGATGAGAGAAAATAGTTGGATCTAAAAAGAGTAACAGAAAATGATTACTTATTGATGAATCCAGACCTATAAAAAAACATTAATTTGACAAAATATACTTTTGGAATAATGGGAATCACCTAGGGAACTAAGGGTGGAATTTTAGTTTGATACCGTAGAGGAATAGAAGATAAATTAGGGTTCATGGGGGATTAATGAAGTTAAAATTCATATTTTAGAATCCTTAAAAACATGTCTCGTCGTTGGTTTAAATTTTTTTTCAAAATTTTAACCAATTGTGTGCATGATACTACCTCTCCAATAGAGATCTACACAATTGTTCAACACGGTTTAGAAGAAAATATTCCATCGATACAATATTATTATCTTAATTATAACCACTTACATGGTTGTCTCATATGGTATGAAAAACCATGTACATACATTGATCCTCCCAATAACTCTTAACACATAGATTATCTTGTATTTGAATTGTTTAAAAAATATTATGCAAACTGTGTTCCTAACCTTTGAGTCCCATCAACACCTTCATTGTTTATTAAAAATTGTTCATGGTTTCTACAAACCATGCTCGAATCATGCACCTTCAGAAACGTTCCTAAAACACATCAAAACTCTCCAGAAAATCCCAAATAAAACCCAATCATTATATAATCTCAAAATAAATAATAAACGGGTAATGAACCTAAAATAAGGGGTTACAAATTCTCCAAAACACTAGTATTTATTCCATATAAAAGGAGTATGACATTGTTTTTGGAGACCTTGATCCACTAAGAATTCATTTCATTTTTAAATTCTATTATCTCTTCTTGTATCTGACCATGATTCCAAAAATACTATGCTAAAATAATTATTTTACAATGAAATTAATTCTCCTTATTTTCAATAATATAAATCAGTAAATGAATCAACATAACATCTAGTTCAAATCAACTTGGTTTAATTGAATCACATTGTCTAGATAAATATGACAACTCATTAATTAAGATAAATGGATAACATTATGCCACAAAATAAATAATAGATGTAATCCCAATATGTAATCCATATCAAAAAATAACTAAAGTCTCTCAAAATATATATTGTACCAAGGAGATATATTACTTTTATTACCATCACCTTGACTCCCATGCTATAATGTGATTATCAAGAAAACATTATCACCACCATAAAAAATAAAGGTCATCAATGATGATCTGTATACAATTTCTGATGACTTTGAGTCGCCTCCATTCTATTTTTGATCATCTAAATATTCTTGGTTGTATCATGGACAATAAAATGTCCTATAAGTTAATTCCCACCTATTTCCTCCCAAAAAAGTGATGAACTAAATGTATTTACATTCAATTCATCAAAAAGGAGTCATATATATAAAGGTATGATAATTATTATTGTATGAGAAATATAATAATGTTAAATTATCCTCCCAAGTGAATAAAAAATCCATTAAACAATATCTAAGAATATATTCAGAAATTTGGGTCATCTGTTTAGATTTTACATCCCTTAGATGTTGATAATATATTCTCTTAGTCTTCTATGTTCAAAGGGATGGCTATACGGAATTCCAAAAAAGGATATTTAATCCTTGGGGACCAATCAGACATAATCAGAAGTCGCACACAATGAATCATCATAAAATCCTAGATATATATCTTTTATAAGTCTTCCACTATAATGGATTCATGAAAAAGGATCATGTGAAGATATTTAACGATATGATCTACAATCAATCATATAGAAATCTGGTTCTAATCATTTTTGTTAATTCCTAATAGAAATACCATTATTATATAATCCCATTTCCATATGGTGATAGGTAAATAAATAATTCAAAATCTACATATTGGTACTACTCCTAGACCATATTGTTGATTCAGAATTCATTATTATTAGATTTCCATTCCTTTAGTTTTGGAAAGAATAAAATAGAAAACTTAAATGATGAAATATTACATGAAAAACATATATCTCTTTATACTTTTGAGATATTCAATGATATACTTTATATCAATAACTCCCCCTGAGGCTATAACATTTTTATAATCTGATAGAAAATATAAATACTTATCCCACATCGGATAAGAAATCCAAGACATATCCTAATTTATAAAACTTCTCCACTTTTTAATATATCCCCCCTTAATCATATCATCTCCACAAACAATTCCTTTAGGATCAGAAAAATCACCCCCCTTTGTAATTTAAACATTGTAAAGGTAAAATATATATCCCAAAATGTATGAAAGAAATAATATATAAAAAAATTATGGGAATTAAATAATCATCCAGGAGATAATTGAATGAACTTACAGTAAAAACTATATGGATGAAATTCAATTTTTTTTGAAGAAAATGTTATTTAGATTATACATACATTTATGTGTTTTAAAAATATATAGCAAGAGTTCAAAATCAAAAAAGTTTAATAATTCTTTATCAAATTCTTATAAATTTCCACCATCTTTTGGCACTCATTATAATATTTCTGAGATTCTACACTGATGATTTGAGCATCATGATTTGATCTTACTTTTTAGCCTACATATGAACATTTGATTTATAACTCTAAAATTCTATTGAAACCTTCTTGTTTTCCTCCTTTATAATAAAAAAATAATATTCACATGATCTTAGTCATCTATTCTGTGATTCCATATTATGAACAATTTCTTTTTGAAAATTCATTTATTCAATAAAATCTTTAGTTGTTTCTATAAAATCTTAAACAATGAAGACATGATCTAATACATCAGTAAATATTTTATAAAAAGAATATTCAATTTCAAATTAATGTTTGTTAACTTCATCAAAATTATCATCATGATAATTATGTTCAATATAAATTTTATTTAACCACTTTACTATATAACTGTAAACTTTTTTATGAGGTTTATACTTTCATTGAAATTCATTCAAATCTTCATTAATTTGGACTACTGATTTTGTTAGAGAATTCAGATATTTTTAATTTTCATTGAGACTATTCTGAATCAACATACATATTGACTCAATTATTGGTAGATAAAAAATTAAATCCTTTAAACTTTTCCAAGATTGATAGATAAAATAAAAATATGTTGGGGGGAACTATGGGTCCCAAATTCAATGATCTCGAACTAGTTGGAGGGGAATTAAGTCTAGAAGAACAGACATCAGGTTTTAATACCACATTAACTTTCTCTTTTCCTTAATTTGAAACATTATTTTCTTCTAAAACTTTTAAAAGGTACAAATTGTTTTCTAATTTACCTTTTTATGGTTCTTTTTTTATCGGACTATTAGTCTTCTTATTCATTCATTGAGAATGGATTTTCATCCTCCTATGATGAAGAATTTTTATTCTCTAAAGTTTATTGACTATTCATATTATGTTCCTTCAAATTATTCATTCATATCATATTAAAAAGGAAATGAATTTGAGAATCCTGATGAGTCTGATGTATTCTTTCTTATTTAACCCTAATTAGTCTGAGTAATATAATCATTATTTTCCTCCTCCTAATCCTTCTTTTTTCCTTTTCTTCTTCATCTCCTTATATATCTTCTTTTTCCCTTTCTCTTCTTCTAATACATCTTATTCTATATCTCCTATTTCTTATTATTATTATTATTATTATTATATTTATTCATCTTATTTGTCTTTGTATTCCCCCTATTCTTCTTACATCACATGAGATAACTGTCATATAGTCTTGAGAAATCCTTTACCAATATTCTTTGAAACTGGTTGTTTTTCATTCTGAACACCATATTGATATTTTTCAAGGACCGATTCTTCATTAACATATTTTTGGTTTACCTTAACATAAAAATAAGGGATATATGATGGAATGTATAAGGTTAATACTAACCTGATACCTACAAATGGAATTATTTAATCATCATAAAGAACATTCTCTGGCTACAGAACTAGCTATAAGAATTAATAGAGTGAATATGATAGAATAAGAATATAAGAAGGCATTTCAATATCATTCAATAACATATCTAATATATTTGAAAATTAAAATATCTTATTTTATTTTTTTCTTTGATATTTTTCCATTGAATAATCTTCCATCCATATTCTCTAGGAGTTATCATTAGAAACATCAATCCCAATGTATGGGTCCTCGGGATTCATATATGCCTTATGATCCATCATATTTTTTAATACATCATCCATCATTTAATTTTCATTCTTTTTGTTATTTTTTTGTGATGAATTTGTCTTTTTTGATTTTTATCATCTTCCACCTTCTGGGAAGGTTGTGAATTAGATGCCTCACCATCATATTTTTCGACAAAATTCTTTTACATAGAATCAAAAACCATATTCATTATTGAAATTTTACTTCCTCCAATAAAATAAATATTTTATCTAAATGGAAAGTATTTATTCTCAAAATTGAATGGTTTCATAACATTCATAAGAAACATAACTATGAATGAGGGAAACATAGTGATCTTTGTCATTTTTAAAAACTTTTTCTTTCTTCCACCATAATGAAAACAATATTAACTAAATTAAATTGCCTTATTATTATTATGAAATCCAAAATGAAAATATAAAAATCCTTTAGGATGTCCCTAGAACACTTTATCAGTATTATATAAACTAGAATCCATAACACTATAACACAAGAATATGGAGAAAGATGTTACACTTTCCAAACCTTTTCCTAACTTGGAAATAAGGAAGCTTCAGCTCCATATTTTTAATAAGGTCCATGTATATTCGGTAACTTGCAAGGGGGTAAATAGTATTATCCTTCCAAAGGATGTTCAACCATGTCTACAACACATTTTTATGAATGTATATATTTATTTTCAAAACATTGAAAGAATCATCATCCTTATCATCTTTAGATATAAAGAAGTAAATTAAAAATAATTTGTGATGATTTCAGGATAATAAAAATAAAAACTCTAATCGAGGTTTTCAACATAGAAGTTCTCCCACCCATATAATTAAATACGAATTTTTAGAATCAAATTGTACATATCAAACCAAGATCACTCCATATGAAATTATTTGAAAACATAAATTTTCATGCCATACTACATAGTGGCCATTGTATAGGGACATACTATGATAATAGGTTGAATTCCAAGATAATCAGAAAGGTAAATTAAAGTTATGGCAAATGTTGGGGGTAAAATATTTGGAGATTGATGTAGAAAATGGGTTGTCCCACCCTTATTTATTCATGTGAAATAGCGGTTCATATTCCAAATTAATTAACTAGTGAGATTCAAATTCTGTAATTGATTTGGCCTGAGATTTATGTAATTAAAGAATTTAAATCTTTATTTGAACTCCAAATGATTTTCTGAAATTTTTTAATTGGATTATAAAATAATTAGATTATGAATGTATTATATTTGAAAATGAATCAAAATATTAAAAACAAATTAAATAAGTAAACAAAAAAATTTATATCTAATGTATTTATTTAGTTAAAAGCTAAAATAAGAATACCTTTTGGAATTGGAAAAAATAGTTCGTATGAGTAACCTATTCTTCTAGATTTTCATAAATAAAAATTAATATGATAACTAAAAAAAATATTTTTCAAAATATTTTTTCATAAATTTTGACTCTTAAAATATTATGTTCCAAAATCATTTTAAAAACAACATAATTTTTCAAAAATTTACATTAAAAAAATTGAGTATGATTGACTCATTATGATTATTTTTTTTTCAAAACATAAAACACATTTAAAAAAAAAGTTTTCTTAAAAATATTTTTTAAAATAAAACATAAAACAAAATGTTTTAGAAAATCATATTTTATTTTTAAAACATAAAAATATTTGTACTATCCTTAGGAAGAAGATTTCATTAATTTAATGAGATTAGTGAATAAAAAGAATATATGAATAATATCTTAACACTGTTCCTTCAAATATTATGTTTAATGTATTCAAATCTACCAGAACTATGGTGTTTTGTAATAATAGTATCATGTATTTATTTAATTATAATGAAATTTATAATTTAATATCCCATAAGTGAGTGATTGCAACCAATGTTATGTCTAATATCTTTTTGCCTAGAACATGTGTGATGTACCAGTTTTTTTCTCAGGTTAATGAAACTTGTTTTTGTCAAAAATTACCTTAGTTTCAGTAAAACTAATTTCATTGTTAGAGAGTGTATTTTTCCTTCCAAGAAATTTATCACAAAACCCTCTATCTAACATATATTCATATTTAGTAGTGGCAGGTTCTTGTGAGTGTGGATTCATAAGTGACCAAGAAACTATAAAATGTTCTAATAAATGACATGTTCTGAATATAATTTTCCAATAAATTATATATTAACCAATTTAAGAAACTAATAAACATTTTTGGTCAAAATCATTTCAAGAAGAATAGTGTATTCCTAAATCCATAGTTCCCATAATATAATGAATTTTTACAGCATTATGATGGGATTCATTTGGATTAGGATGATATCCAGAACATTTTCATATTGAAAAAATTAAATTTATAAGACTAGATATTATGTATATTAATATTCAATTCATACCTATAAGTTTTATTTGGATAACATAGTCATAATACTATGTTTACTGACCATTTATTTCCCAAAGTGTTTTAATATGTTTTTGAAAAAACATTACTTTATACCAAATGTAAAAATATTTCTAATGTAAAAATTATACACTTATTATTATTCATTCCAATCCATTAAAATGAATGTATGTCTAATACATCAGACTAACTAGTGGTTTGAATTGTGGATAGAATTATGTATTTCTAAAAAATGTCTTGACCATAAGACTGACATTGGTACCGATTCATTGGACAAACCCTTATTCGGTTTGTTAAAATTAAAATAAATAAGGAATTTATTTAGATTATAAAAATTATATAATTGGTTGGATAATGATTATTTATATGATTTTTACCATTATAATGTTTCAAAAAATTATGTTGAACATTTATTTATTTCCATGTTTGCTATGTGCAAGATGTCTAAGGCCGTTACAACTAATTCCGAGTACGATAGTTGGATGTTTTCCAATAAATAGCTTGTCATTTGAAGAGTTGGGAGTAGGTTACATTCACAAATCAAGTATTATAATGATTTTTAAGCATGAAATTATCATTCATAGTCTTTCCAAACTTTATAGATTTGACGTTCCACAGAATCCATCTAAGGATTGTAATTCCTTTATTACTATTTTGATTTTGTAATCGCGTTTTTGATCGAGGGATTTTGAGGACATGAATACAGTGAATTTGATCCCTCAGATCAAGGGATTCTGATCCTAGGATGATAGACAATAATAATTATATCAAAGTATTCTAGTGAATTTTAAGATAAAGATGATATAAATCAATCAGATTGAGGGATTTTCTTGTAAGGATAAACATACCTATAAATTAGGTACTTAAAAAATGGATTCCTTAGTCATGGTTTATGACTACCTTTACTATTTTGTTTAAAGAGTGAAGTCTTTTAATATATCATGTATGTTGTTTTTAATTTTATAAGATGCTATATTTATTTTTTTAAATGTTCTATTTATTCAACTATGCATGCTTTATAATGTAATCCTTAATATTTATCTTTATAACTATTTAATTGGTGTAACTTTGATACCGATCAAACAATATATGATATAAGAATGAAATTTCTGTTTCTGATTTTAACACACTGATCATTGAATAGTCTTCATTTCTGATCAATTTTATTACTTAAGATGATTTTTTTCTATATATTTTCTATTTTTTATAATACAATTCACATACCTCTTATAGCAATTAAATATTTTTCATATATAACACTGCTGATAGGTGAGGAATATTGAGACATGCTTGATGACATTCCTCTTCATGTTGAAAAAAAATTCTTTTCTCTCAAGGATATATGTATCTTTTGAATACCAGGATGAATATATAATTTTTATTAATAGAAACCATTAATCTATTTTTCCTAATAAACTATATAAACCACAATCTAATCTTTATAACACAAGTCAAATTTTATATCTAGCATTCATCCCTCAATAGTCTCCCCACCACTGTGGTTTGACCACATCATTTGTTATACTAGATCATATTTTTGAGAATCCCATACAAGTTCAACCAAATTAGGAATAATATAGAATGTAAACAAAACTATAGCATGGCCTATCTTAAAAAAATCATGATGCACATATGATATAGAAAACATCAATACCCATATATTTGAAGACTCTTTAGCCAAATATTTTATTTGAATTTCTATTCAATTAATCTCCCATGGAATTACTTTTATCATGTGTATATATTATGTGGAATTCAAACATATATATATATATTTCATCAATCATCATTGACATAGATTCAAATACCTTTTCGAGAAAATGTGTTTTAGGATCTTAATATTTTTAAGCATCATAAATATATCTCCAAAAATATAATGACACCATTTTTTTAAATCATGGTATTCAATAACATTTTTTTAAATATTTTTTTGGTAGTCCTTATTCGTAAATTATAATCGTCGTGTGATATAAGAGACCCCATGATCCCTTTACATGAGAACAAATCCCAACCAAGATTTAAATTCATCACAATAATCCAAATAGACATATCCTAACTCTAGAAATAAATATATATATTCTTATGTATGGTTAAAAATAATCTATTGGAAGTAGTTTATGAAATGATCACTTTATTATACAAGAACACCATTACTTTTCAAATATATCACTAGTGTAGAAAACTGTGGGAAATTGTAAACCATATTTCGATATTATCCTACTAACATATGGAAACTGTTTATCAGAAAAACAGTATTTAGTGGTTTCTAATAGATAAAACCCTATATCTATTTGGGATATATAGAAATGTACATTTAGAGTTTATTTTTCCATTGAATCATACCTCATGTGTCTAGAAATCACATATTAAAATATTATCATGAAGGTGATTCATCTGTATGTTACCAAATAGCATAGCATTGTGTGTAAAATTCTTGTCCTTTATCCTATAATACACAAAATATCGTTGATAAGAACCCCAAGAAAGAAATATAAAAACATTTTGATGATTTAGATAATAAATTCCATAAATAGTGATGGTGCATTCATACGACCAGTGTGATTCACCACATACCCATAATAGCCTTACTGACTTTATAAAATTGTTTTAAGAATGTTGTCCTTCTGCAAACGATATATATTGTATCCTGATCGTAAATGATTTTTTGAGAACCTTGTGTAAGACACAACTGATAAAAGATACTATTGATTTGATGAAAAAGATACTAATTATTTATTGTATCTTGGTTTATACTATCATAATCCACTCATTTACCAAGAGTTTTATGTACATTATTGAAAAATTAACTGTCACATTCCACGGGGATGTACAAGGTCAGATGAAACCTTTTATTTACAACTCTTACAACTAGATATTTATTTCCCTTAATTATATTGGTTCTACCCAATATTATGTAATTAAAATAGGATTGGTCCCTAGTGGTGGATCAATTGTAAACTCCACTTCGATCTCGAGTGACTACCTAGAGAAATTATCATAAAAGTCATCAATAAATTAGATAACATGAATGATAAATCCCAATGTATAAATGCTTAAAATGATACCAAAGTATTATTTCTAACAGATAATTGATATCCCCTACCACCGATACCAAAGGTATTTCTCATCATGTATTCTCATCCCAATCTCCCCAAAAGAGTTTCTTAATTCCCAGAGAAGATGTCAAACTCACCTGAATTTCATAACAATCGATGTAGGCCATGATTGGTTTTGACCAATCCATTACCATAAAAATCCATTGTTATATATTTAATGAATATATAAATTCCAAACCAATCCAATCCCATCAAAATTTATGGTACACACTGGACACTTAATGTCTCAACACTCTCTTTGGGAAAGATGTGTTTGATGTTTTAAAACATAGGAATCATTTAAATCATAAAATGATATGATTAAAAATATGAATGTGAATAAAGATGTGGGATTCAACCAAATAAAAAAGCATTTCACAAGGTTATAATTCCAAATATCAGTACCTCACGACATTTAATAACTAGGATTATGTATCATTATCGACTACTGATCACCATTTTTTTAAATTTTACTCCATGATAATTTTTTCATTGTTGATATTGAAAATAAAATGGTGTAGTGGTGCTCTAAAAATTACATTGGATAATTTAGTTTGAGTAAGACGGTTATTTTGATGAGATTTCACCATTTAATAATATGAATCACTTATACTAAACTTTTATTATCGATTATTAGGGAATTTGTAGTTCTAGCTATAAATGTTGTTAAAGGCCCCCATTATCCGTGGTGAAAAAGAACTCTTAAAGGGGGTCTTTAATAGTGCTAAAAAAGAGCTGTTAAAGGGGGAACATTATCAGATATTTTTTACAAGTGCTGAAAGATGGGGTCTTTATCTCAGTACATGAAAAAAGCACTGATAAAGGGGGTGGGGGTTATCAGCGCTGAACTTCGGATGTCCGATTGACGTGCCATAGACTTGAGATCCGGATGTCCAATTGACGTGCCATAGACTTTGTTGGATTCCTCTTGTTGATGCGAAACTTCTCTCATACTTTTCCTGAGTTTTGGACACAGTTGGAGTATGGCCAGGTTGAATTGTACCCAAAATCCAATCGGGCCCCTAGAACAGAAAAGCTGATAACTTTCAGACTGGGCGTCCGTTTGATGAACCGTCAGCAGCGTTGGTAATCACATTGAGAAATGTTCCCTATGAGTATAACCTATGAGGGTTCGCGGTAAAATTGAGATACCGCCGGGTTGGTTCACACACAAAACCAATTGGGCCCCTAGGATGAAAAGGCTAATAACTCACAGACCGGGCGACCGATTGACGCGTCGTCTATTGCACTGAGACCCCTATGACGAGGAGGTCCTTGAGAAACTTCTTCATGTGACTTGAGATAATTGGAGTATCGACCTGTAGCTCGTGGAGTGGACCCTCCCAGAGACGAGCGTGCGGAGTACGGCGACAGTGTAGCTGACTGAGGCCTGACGACTGCTTGACCGACTCGACATGGAGTGAGTCGACTAGCCCAGTGGACGAAGCACTACATTGTTTAGGTGCAGACCCATGGCGGACGGATCACTACCTGTGTGACAGTGCAGACTCACGGTACTCGTTTCGAGAGTACCTCTGCTGGCTATTAGGGGGTGTGCACTACTGTGTTTGGGTGGCATACCCTGGTGAGAAGCACTACTATGTTTGGGTGGCTGACCCGCAATACTCGACAGGAGGAGTACCTCAGCAGTCTTAGGTTAGTGAGCAGTACCCCGGAGTCGTGACAGGACCACTATACACTCCAAAGATGGGGCTCTTTAGTAGTTACAGTTTCGATAATGAAAATCCTGGTTTGAGTTGAGACTATGACCTTTGTGTTTACCTCATGATTGAGTTGGGTCAATTGATAACTTAGGTATATATATGGGCATATACCTGGGTAGTGGTTATCTGTTGGTTTCATAATCTTTGTGTTTCCTCATGATTGAGATGGGTTATTTGATAACTTAGGTATATGTATGGTCATATACCTAAGTACAGGTTATCTGTTGAGATATTATTTGTGGTTATCCTTGTTGGTTTTATTGAGACCTTGAGGGTCTCGGGGTCCCTACTAAGTAGTGTATACTAACCCCTGCACAGGCTTTGCCCGCACCTTGTTGTGTTGGTTGCAGACGACGGGCAGCACTGGCAGAGGCTGAGTGTTCAAGGACTGGACGGTACCCGGAGGTAGACCAGATGACGAGTCAGTATCTGGAGGTGGACTTCACAGCGAGACGACACTCAGAGGAGGTTGACGGGCGAGAGAATTGTGGAGGCTATCTTTACCTACCCTTCAGGTAGGATCCGTGGTGGACGATCCAGGAGCTGCTCTATCTTGACCTATCTTTCAGGTAGGATCCGAGGACGACGACCCAGGAGCTGCTTCCTTTCATCCAGCTGTTTTCTTTTTCTGTTGTACTTTTGTTCAGTTGTAGCTGTATTTTTAGTTGGGTTTGTATTCTGACCCATTTACTTTTCAGCACTTTCTTTTGTACTTAGTGTTTTACTTCTTCTTGTACTCTATAGTGTTTTGTTTACTTTTATAAAGGCAATGCCTTCCCAGTTATCGGGATTTACGCCTTTGGTGCTAGTCGCCAGCCCCTGGCCTATGGAAGGCGGGCTTGGGGTAGTCACGGAACGGGCCCTGAGGACGGGTCATGACATTAGATGGGTTAAAAACATTGATCTTGTGGTGAAACATTCATCGGATAAAATCTTGGAGGCTACAGATCAATCATAGGAGTAGATATGGGATTATGTAAAAAATCTTAAACAACAAGACATGTAATCCAGATCTCTATGTCATGTGGGCCCCACTGGGTGGATTCAACGTTTTATAGATGAATTTGAGTATCAAATGATATTTGAACCCAGTCACATGACATGTGTTCATTCTTGAGTGACATGGTGTGTACTTTGGAATGTACACAAACATGAGGTGGATTAAAGGGACTGGCGAAATAGCCTATACTCCCCTACAAAGATATGTTTTGATGAAATGAGTCATTTACTTAGGAATGAACCAATGTTAAGGGACATGGAATGCGACCACTTCTATGTGATTCATACTCTTTTATACATGTCTTGGATCTCTTGTCGTATGTATCTCAGAAATATTTCATTAGGTTGCGTTCCACTTAATCATTCATTAAAGGTTCTTATGAAATAATCTTCTACTTCATATAAAAGGATCCCTTCACCACGAATTCTAGGATAGATTCATTACAATCCCTCTTAGAGGACAATAATGAGAGACACTATTCATCTTTTTCACAAATTTGATGTTCTTGGTATCTTCCTAACAAACACTACATTGGAATTGATCAACTACTTTCCAGGGTAATCGATATTGAGCTATTGATATCACCCCATGGAATTGGGAGTTATCCTCATATATGTATAATTTTAACATCATGATATCAATGTGTCATTTTCATGAAGATTCATATTGATTAGTACCTATCACATGAAGGTAATCTGTGCTATAAGACTCGGGATTGTGTCCTACCAGATGAATTATTTTTGGAATCATTAAGTTGGAATCCTGGGATGGTATACTATGGTTGTGACTTACCTCTAGACTATGTGTATTTGTTGATTATATATAGATTCTCTTGTTTTATTTTTAATATAAGTATCCATATGTGGAGATGATTATATCATCCTTTGTTATATTCTTTGTGGTTTTGTGGTGTCCTTCTGATTATTTTTATATAGACTACTAGATGGGCTTTTCCCACATGATTCATGTATTATGTAGATGATCGAACTTTTGATAGATTCAAATGAAGACAAGGACTAGTTTATTCTTAGCGAGAATTGAAAGACCAAGGTATTTTCTTGTGGCATACTGACAGTAGTCCCAGTACATACGTTTAGGTCGACTTGTGTTTTAGACTCTTTGTGGGGGTATTGTATTTGATACCATCTACATAATTTTACTTACTATTGTACTCTACCTATAGTATTATATGTATTCATGCGTTGTTGTTAAGTTGTTTTTACATTTTTCCATTGTATAATATTGGATATGGGTTCAAGTGTATATATAATTAGGATATGGCCTCCCTTGTTAGTGATATTCCTTCTCAATGCTAGTTCGTGGCCCCATTCCTATTTGTGGTGGGATTGGGGAGTCACACAACAGGATCCTTTGGGATAATTAGTTATATGGTAAGGCTCATGGGTTCATACATATAACATAGGTGGACATGTTAGTGATGAACTATGATGAAAATTTCCCTAAACTTCCACAATTTATGACATCTTTGACTACTCATGCGATCTATTTGGTAAGACATTTTATTATGGTCCTTTCTATGAGAGAAGGTCATATGAGATTTTTTATCTATGTATATTTACATATGCAATAAATAAAACACTAATTATGGAAGGAAAATTCAAGAGTTTCCCAAGAAGTGATGAAGCTATTTTTTCCATGAAGACTTGTAGATTTTCCTTTGGTAGAATGAAGTGCCACTATGATAGTTTTTTTCCAATGAAATAGTGGGTGAAACAGTTAAGGAAGTGGGAAACCACATCAGAACCCTATTTCATTATATTACGTTTAGTGTTGAATGTTGGGACTCAAGAAATCTCTGTTTTTAAACCCCTAATTAGATTGACATGCATATAGAAGGATGAGATAACTATAGGGGTATTATAGGGGTATAAAAAAGTAGAAAAATGTTTGGGGATGAACAAATTTACGAGATTTTGGGAAGGAATCAACTACTCCTTTGTAGAAAATAAGTTGGAGTTCCATTAGATGATCAAGACGAGGTTGGGAATGTGTTACACTTCTATAATAACGATAGTTTCAATAAGATGGAATAGCATAGAAGAGTCACACTAGTGAAAAATATAGATGGTTGTTCATCCGTATGTCAGGAAGACCACACTGACTATTGTGGATTTAGGACCATCAACCTTTAGATATATTATTTTTGTATCGTATACCCCGTCTAGTGTTTTTTTGATATAATAGGATAACAAGACTTTTTAATCTACCATTTTTTAAATGACTTGGCCTTGTTTGTTGAAATCTTGGATGTTTCTCTGACCATCGATACATAATTTAGAGTGAGGGCATAAAACATCAAATGGTGTAAGGAATTTTCACTAGAGGTTAGCAGTTACCATTTCTTGTGGGATCCATTCATGATTGAAATGAGAGATTTCAATTTGACTTTTGATATGGATTGTTTATTACTTTACCATGCTCATATTTACTGTTATGAGAGTTGAGTAATCATTATTTGTCTAGAAGGAGGCATCTATTCTGACTAGGGTGAGTGAGATCTTCATGCTAATATTGTAGGACCAATTCAGTGCAAGTTGTATTGTCTCATGTTTTAGATAAACATATTTATTTCAAATGATAGTGGAATAAAACATGGTTATTTTTGTATATTGGTAGACTATTTTTAGTATATATTTGTTGATTGATATTATAGATTATTTCTTATGTTGGAGAATGTGTTCATGATTGAGTTGGTGTTGGAAGCAAATGAAATTTCTATCATTCTATATATAATGGTAGCATTAGTTCTTTCGTAGTTGAATATCCTATGGGATGACTTTGAATATAATGTTTTAATATGTCCAATTACATCTCAATGTGTCTCTTAAAATATTTACACGAAAAGGCTGATGTTACCTTATGATTATGTGTGGATTATCGGATTTTTAACAGGATGATGGTCATAAACCGGTATTCTATTACATTTATTGATGATATATTCGATCAGGTAAGTTGTGATTATATGTTCTCTATGATCAATTTGAAATCAAGAAACCACCAGATGGGGAAGAAAATGTTATATATTACTCAAACTACATTTTGAAGGAGGTATAGCTTGTATTAGTATGTAGTGATTCTATTTGGTTTGGAAAATTCAATGGAGACATTAATGTCATTGATGAATAAATTCTATTATCCTTTTTGGATTAATTTGTTGTGGTTTTTTTCAAATAATTCATTATTTACTTCCATTTTAATATATGAGTAATCCAAACTTCTTGACATCATCTTGAGTATACTGGGAGAGAATTGTCTTTATGCTAAGCTAGTCGTAGTCTATTTCATGATTGATAAAGTGTACTTATTTGGCCAAGTAATTGAAATGGAATAAGTGTTACTTGGCCTAGAGAATATTTCATCCGAGGTATCATGGGAGAGTCCTCAGAATTTCATTGAAATTCAGTGATTTATTGGTTAGAAATTTATAATTAGTGTTTTATCCCAGACTTATCTTTTCTGACATTACTGTTGTGAGGGTAGAAAATAATGGAGGTATATTTTTTGGTTGTATTATTAAGAGAGTGATTATCAAAAGATTAACAGAAGGCTGAACTAAGTACATATCCTTAAATTACCCTTCTCAGGTATGGAATATACCACATACTATGATGCATCCTGAGTTGGTATCAGAGTAGTTCTCATATAGAAGGATCATGTGAATCCTTATAGAAATATATAGTTGATTTCATGTGAGAGGAATTACCATACTCATGATATGTAGTTATATGAAAATTTACATTCCATGAGATGTTTGATACACTATCTAATGGGTGAGAGGTTATGGTGTAAATAGACAACACAACCCTTGGGTATATCATTTTTCAATGAGACTTAATCCTTCAAAAGACGTGGTGGGTCATGTATCTATATTTTTAGAACATCGAGTTGGAATATAAAATGGGTAAAGAAAATTTGTTTTTCGATGCATTGAACTTGAATATATAGGAAATGTTTTTTTGGGAGTATTGCGACATGTGGTGGATGATGTAAATATTTGTAGATATGCAGCTAAATGATCAAGAGTGTCATGGATAAGAATATTTTTCATTGACATCTGTTATAATCATGATTTGGGTCGAAATAATGATTTTTATGTTATATGATTTGGAGTTCTAAGTTATGAGTGCTAGATTATATGGTGGGGAGAAACAATCAGGATGGTCTGTTGGAAAATTAAATTAAATTCATTTTTTTGCGGCTGATAATGGGTTCCTACAGGTTTGTGTGAGGAGTTGATGAGATTTTTTCATGATTCAAGATAGGTGGTACAAAATGTATTTAAAAATATGTATGGTGATTTATATTGATTGTACTAGTGGTCAGTAATGAAGAAAATGGTAAAATGATTTTTGGTTAGATGTTTCACCAATCAGTAGCTAAAAGTGTAGAATCAAAGGCTAGTTGGGTTGTTGTAGGCTTTGGATATTCATAAGTCTAAATGGGATGGGGTCACTATCAATTTTATAAGAGGATTACATAGGAAAACCAACAAGAATGATGCATTATGGGTGATTGTGGATTGACAGAGAATTGTGACAGACTTATTTCCAATTAAAAAGACTTTCATAGCCATTTATCTGGGTAGTTCATATAATCACAAGATAGTTCAATTACATGGTGTTCTATGGTGTATCATTCCATATGGATATCCTTATTTTTCAACACAGTTATTAAAGGGTCTTGAAAAGGCAATTGGCTCGTAGAATATTTGGAGTACAACCCATCATCCTCAGGCCAACGGTCAGTTTGAGTAGACTATTCGGGTTCTTGAGCATATGATACAAGGCTGTGTTTTTTGATTTTAGTGGTTCTTTGGAGCAAAATGTGGAATAATTATAGTTTTCATGAAGAAATATATTATTGACATCAATATAGATGTTAAATTTATAGGATTTGTATAGAATGACATTCCTCTCACCTCATTGTTGGTTGGACATAGGTGATTATATTCTTATCAGTCATAATCTTGTGCAGGAGATGTCTGAGCTAGTTTAGTTGATCGGGAGGTGGTTGGTGATTGTGCATATCATGAAAAAATGTTATTCTACCTATCATAGATGAACTCTATAGTTTGAGGTTTGACTTCATGTTTTCTTATGGGTGCCACCAATATTGGGGAAATTCAGTATCATTAAATTGGGAAAACTAGCACCCAGGTTTTTAATCAATTTCAGATAGTGGATAGGGTGGTCTAGTGGAATTATGAGTAGTCCTTCAAAATTTCTAATTTTCCATGAAGTATTTGTTTTATGTTTCATAAATTCGGTGATATTTTTATGACCATTAGAATGTGGTATATGTTTATGAAATCTAGCTTTGTGTTGATTTTCACTTTGATTAAAATCCTATATGGGTTTTGGATTGTAGTGAGATTTATCTCCATTGTTTAACAATACCCATGGTTGCATTTCATTTGTATAAAGAGAATGTTCAGGTGGAAACTTAGAGAGGGAGTCAGATAGGTGAGAACAATGGCCATTATTTTTCACTGAGACCCCACACTGATGCTTGGAGTAGCTCGAGGATGATCTTTTATATGGTGGGGAGGTTTTGAGATATCGTCTTTTTCCATTTACGTCCCTCTTTGAGGTTTTTTCAATGAAATTATTTCAACGGTTTTTCCCTTATCTTTAATGATTGGTAGCCGAGTATTTTTTAGATACGAAGATTCGTTTTTTGAGAAAGTTAAATAATGTTCTAGAATGAATTTTTATTTGAATTAATGGAGTTTGGGCATAAACCTGATAAATGGGTTTAGGGGGGGGGTCTTTATGGTTTTTAAGGGTTCAAATGTGTTAGGGGACCTTATGCATAAAATGGTCTGAGATATTCTCGTTGGATGTTTAAACATATTCAAAATGTTACAAAAGGTGAAAATTAATAGGTAGATGTCATGAACTATTTTATATCATAATGCTATTACACATTGCGAAAACCAATTAGGTAGTGTAAAAGTCAATCATTATGAATTATTAATACAAGGAGATGGGGTTTTAAACATATCCCTTCAAAAATAAATACATGACATGTAAATGGATTAGAAACCTTATGATTATATTGAGAATAATTTTCTAGTAGGGAATCACTTATGATATTATACATTCGTTCATTGTATCCATCTACTCTCAAGCCTAGGTGGATTCCAGGTTATTTTGGAGCCTCCTCCTCAATTCTACACATTCTTTTTACATATCGAATCATTGGTTAGTGTTTCCTATAAGTATTATATCTTCTATTTTCATGACTCATTAATTGTGATGTAATATTATCACCTCGGGATATTTTTGTGGTTTTTATATTGACATGGGTTGATCTAGGTTCTTCTTATGATATTCTACTCCATCACCCATGTTGTAATTTCCCATTAGAATAACTGCATTAACAGATATTTTAAGGTAGGGGATCTAAGCCATAACCCTATTGTTGGATAATTGGAGTGTATGTTAAATACTATAATTTCCACAACATCAAATGAGGATTAATAGATAAAATAATTGTTTGGATTATTCCTGTAATCAATTTAGAGTTTAATTGATTCTTTCATGGCTTTTAACAACCCATTGGGTGGGAAAACCCTTGATTAAAAATTGAATTGTCCAGTGTCTTAAACTGTGTTTTTCATGACATGAAAACATAACTAATTTATTGAAATAGAATCACACCGTACTATATTATTACTTATTGATATGATGGTTGATAATTTGTGGTATAAAAAAACAAGGAAATTGAATGAAAATTTTAATTTTCATAATATAACATTGATACATATGATGTGATATTATGATTTTCTTACTATATGAAATGGTTTAATATCATTATGTAATGATTATATTGAGAAGGATCAGTCATGTCCCATTATGTAAGGCTTATATTTAGTGGGATCTACCCAGTCCAATACTTCCATGCTTATAAAGAGTGGGGATTTCCTTGTCCAATGTTAAAATTCTTATATTGATTAGGATCGATCTAGTCCTATTTATTAATGCTCATATTAAGTGGTCTTAGACAAGTCCCATGATGTAATTCTTATATTAAGAGGGGTATTCCCAAACCCATGTTGCAATTCTTTTATATAGCGGGCCTTTCCTTGTCCCATGCTATAATGCTTATATTGAGTGGTTCTTTCTTGGTCCTATTCAAAAATTATTATATAGAGTTATTGACCACGATTAGTGTGATTATAATAAGGGTATGGTTATGGGTGATTTTTACATGGATATATTGATGTTTATTTGGAATGGATGTGCTATATACTTAGTGATATTATGGAATGGTGTCGATGGAGGTTGATTGATGTATTTTATTAATTAGAAAATTAATATTAATATTTATCTATTTAGAGAATAAATTTTTATTAGAATGATTTTTAAGCATGGTGGTGTGGACCTACTTAGTTTTAGTCACATGATATTCCTGCTTCCACTTGGTACCCAACAAAATTATATGGTTGTAGGATTGGAATTGGTAAATGGACCTTATTACTGATTTTTTTTCTTGTTGGATGGATTGGTGTTTGGAGATGGGATTGACATGGAGTTTGAGTGCAGAGTCTAATGAGTTTATTTTGTGTTAGATATAACTTTTATTTGAATTTTTTACTATTTTACATATAGATATATATCAACCATTCATTACATGACTGATTATTGTTGTTTTATTTCTTCATACTTTTATTATCCAAGATATATTATATGGTTTCTAATATGTCTATTACATTGAATATAGTTATTTATATTCCTTTTATAATGATATGTAACTCCATGCCAGTGGAATAGTCTCCCCACTATACCCATCAAACACTATCTAATAGTCATCAACCATTAGTGTACGGGGAATCACACTTCAGGTCTCAGAAACAACATATTTTGGCCACTTGATAGAGTGCCAGATCAGAGAAAGTTTCAAAATTAAATACCTTTAGGTAACCTTAGATAAAATTAAATAATAAAGTTCTAAACTATATGAAATTATACTATATCATACCTAAACATGTGAAATTCCTTGTATGTGAATCATATGATACCATTTTCAATGAGAACACGATGATTTTACACCATTTTAGTGTTCATTCAATGTTTGGATGAATTGATCCATTTTATAAGGGGTTCTTTCCCCACAAACATAGAATTTGTTGTAAAAAAATCATTCTTATAATAAAAAAGAGTTTAATGAACATTACATAAATATATAAGGAAACTATAGAGTACACAACAAACTCCTCTATTAGATGATTCAATCTATAATACCCTCAGTTTAATATGATCGAACAATGAAAATAAACAACCAAAAATACAAATAAATACATTTAAAACAATCATCTCCACAAAACATCACCCCTTTCAAATTACAGTCCATCATAATTAGAATTATACATGAAATGTCTTAAATAAACTAGTTATATTACCCAAAAAAACTTAAGAGACTAAAATAGTTTAAAACAAAATTTATATTTAAACCCAAAAACACAAAAAATGCTTAGTTTCCAGGATTTATAGATATTATAAACATAGAAAAACCATACAAATCATATTTTAATCCTTTGATAAAAAAAGGAAACCATGATAATTTTTCTTAAGTTTGTGATTCCTAATAGTAACAAATACAATTGTTTAATGATCTCGATGCTCTTTAGATGATCGAAAACATACCAATATATCAACAAAAGAATTCATAAATGAGTATAAATATTGATGAAATTAATGAATCGTCAGTTCTGTGAACAATCTCATAGAATATGTTAAACTAAACACCCTCAATAAAATATTTAAAATAATAATAACTAGTTTTAGAAACAATTTATTTTATGAAATCCCTATCTCCCACCCTAAACTAGTGATATTTTTACTGAAAATCAGTATTTAAAAATCATTTCTAACCTATAAATAGTAAAATATGAATTTTATTTAGTTATAATGAATATATTTTGTTGATTATAACTATAATATACCATTAGTAATCATACATAACAACAAAATTCTATCAACATTTTTAGTGAAGGGTATTGGAGTACCCTAAGACAAGGAACTATGTTTAATGAATACATTATATTCCTGATGAAATAACTAAATATTTTATTATCTAATATCATCTAGTGATATTTTTTATGGAGGGAAATAATTAATCTTTGTACCATATACAATGTTTATGATAGAACATTATTATCTCTTTTAATGACATCATATAAAATTCCTAAAGAAAAAAATTTACAGTAGTTTTATTTTAAATGAAGACTAATTATGTTAATACCTTAGTAAACTCATGAACCATCCATGATATATAATATGATAGAATTATATAGAAAACTCAAATAAAATAAAATCATTTTGGTATGATAATTTCACTCTCTTAAAATAATAGTGGAATTTTCAAAAGTGTAATATAATTTGATACATATTTGGTAGCATTTAATTTAGGATAATAAATGTGTATACTAATTAATATCTAGAATCATATCAAAACAATTTATCTCAAGAATAAATAACTACCAATAATCTAGATATAATACAATAAAATTAATATATTTTGATATTAACTTAAAAGATACATATCCTTTCCCTGATGGAGTACGTACAATCTTTAATATTGGAAAAAAGTCAACACTGTAGTCAAAATCAGGCGCCAATCAAATTAAAATAAAAAAAATACAATCAACAAGTATAAAATAAAGTACTATAAATTGTAGAAGTGTATAGATTGGTATATATAATTCTATAATAACCCTCACTAAGATAAACTAGTACATGATACATAATAAATTACTACTCTAAACAATCGATTACATTAACCCCTTGTTACATGACACCCCATGTCCTATTCCTCACCCAATGTTTTCCCAAAGAAGCTCTACAATATATATGAACAAAAATTATATATGAAATCAATTGTGTACTTTTATATGGTTCACTATCCAATACCTGAGGTGTCTAAGTGGATGAAAATCTTGAACTCTTCTCCTTTGATTATTCATCAAATAAAATGATTGAATATATTTGATATTTCTATAAAAGTGACATTATATTCACTTAATGGGAAAAAATATCTATATTATTACCTTTATGACCAAATTAATATAATTATAATGATGCACTTATCATATAATAATTAGAATAATGTGTCATTACCTAACTCCTAGATCACTCATCAAACTAATAATAACCATCATTGTTCCACTTCTATCTACCTCTTCGTCAACTAACAAGTTTCAACACCATCATTTCCATATCCAAGTATTTCATAGACATAAGATATTTTTTATATCTTATATAGATATGGGTAAATAAAATCAACTAAATGACACACAATTACTTCAATTGAATAGATATAAGACATTATGATCCATTGGGGACTCATTAATAGTTATTATTGGTGAAATTCTATGAAAATATACAAATATAGACACAAAATAATGAAACAACTTATAACATTGATTTAAATCCATAAATTTGTTATCCTAATATATCCTAAATTTATACAAATAAATATATTAAATAAATAAATTTTAAAATTCATAACATGTCATCGCTACACTTCTCATTTCCTTAAAAATAATAACAAACTATAAATGTGATGTTACCTTGAAAAGAAAATAGTATGGTTCAAATTCCTTCCTTCACATGCATCGATCAATTAAAAATTTACACTCATACATACTGTCCATTATTTTTTAAGATGTGGTCCAATATATCCTATAAATATTGATGTTATTTTTCCTTGGATGTCTTAAGATACATTGATCATTGCCCCATCCTCATCATAAGGTTGTCCTAGATTTATTCAAGTCACCTTAAGAAAATATTTCATATTATTCACCCCAACTTTAGTATATGGTTCTATTTTTGGAGATGTGTAAGGACCTATTGTTTTTAGAATAACAATTATTGAATCAATGACTGTAATATAATACTATACACATAAAAAAATACACAAGCAAAAAATTTTGTTGTTTCACTACTAAATTATACTACATTAACCAGAAATGAAACCTATTAAAATCCATTAATTTAAAACTAGTGAATTAAATATAAAATAGATAATATGATATGAAAAAAATATGGATCACGCCAATCTACTAGAATCATCGCTCCCAATGAAATCACTATAGAGTAGAAGAAAAAGATTAGTAACCCAAGAAAAATTATATAAAATGGAAATATATAACCATGGGATGAAATGAGTTTAATATTAAATGAATGTATAGTGTATAATTTATTGGAGGTAATGTGATGGATGGAATAGAAACATGACTATTGGGAATAGTAACATGATAGTTGGGAATAATAACCTAATTTTTGGAGTAGTAATTTCCACTCAATATAATAAATTATGATATAATTATAATTTATCATGATTAAATTAAGTTAATATAAATTTTTAATGAAAAAATATAATGAGTAAGAAACTCAATGAAAATATAAGCACATTTTTAACAAAATGTTTTTTATTGTATTTTGTAAAAATAAATATTTTTATATTAATAAATAAGATTAGCTATTTTATAATTTTAATTTTATAAAATTAATTTAATTCCAGAAATCATCATGTCAATGTTATCCATGGGTTATTTTTCTTTCTATTTTCTAAAATACTTCAATTTTTAGGTGAATAGTAAAAATAGAGTTTTTTACATAATTGGTCTAATTAAAATTAAATCATTAATGAGGTAATAGTGAAGTAATACTTTCAATAACTTTAGGTTCATCCATGGTATATTTTATTTTATTAATATTTTATTAGAATACTATAATCTCAATTTCCAAGGCTAAAATTAACTTTTCAAAAAAAAGTAAAAAATGATTCTTTAAAGTATCATTTTTTCATTCATTCACCATTCCAAATTATTAATCAAATGTATATTAATTATAAATGAGGTTTAATTTATTAATCAAATTATATTATATTTTTATATTATTTATATTTTTTAAAAATAACTATATCAATTTTACCATTGATATTTTATCATATTCAATATTTTATTCTAAAAATACCACTCTCGTCAATTATAAATAACCCCTGTCACATGCCATAGAAAACCACTCCTCCCATGAATTTAAAATATAATTATCTACCCAAATCCTCCCTCATAATCCTCATATAATCCATATTTTTATTATAGATAAATCCACCCCAACCACATTGGAGTTATAGTGTCGTACAAGAGAAGTTACACTGAGGACAGAGTAAGTCCCTATAAAATCTTTCCTCTTTTTTCTCCCCTTTTCTTATTTTTACCCACATAATTTCGAAACCATATAATCTATAATTGAATATGAATTATGTTAGTATTATATTAATTATTTTATCCTACTATAATTTTTATATACATGAGAAATATAAATTGTATAATTACGTTTCCATCACTTCTGACAACATCCCGTAATGGTCGGTTAACCACATGTGGAGAAATTGTGAAGACAATTCCTATAACCACCTTCATGGATAGATATAATGAATTATTTATAATATATTAATATTTAGTTATAGGTATTCTATGCTTCTATAATTAATTATAGTAATGTATAAATTACATTTACCAATATAGTGAAATCAATGAAAAATAGTAAAATTTAAAGTAAAATATGACATCAAAACGCTTTAATTTATTCAAAAAACCTCATTAAATATAATATAGTTCTTATAATTTTGGAATATTTGTATAATTGACTATAATAAACTTATGTAACAATGTTTTAATAAATTTAAATTTACTATTCAGGAGGAAAAAATGAAACAAAATTAATAGGGAATTAAGGTAAGGGGATTCTCGAACCCAATGCCATTTCCATGGGTTTTCCCAAGTTCTAAATAATTTCATTGTGCATGTTCTATTAATTTCAATTAAATAAAATTTATTTATTATTCCCTATTATTTTTAAGGATATATTTTTTTCACGTATGTTTATCACAAAACATATTATGCTAAAAAACTCTTATTTTTAATAGCGCATCTTCTACTTATAATGAGAATGCTTCTTATTCACACAAGATTGATGATTCTTGTACCAAATATGTTATTCTCTTTTTATTTTGGGAATCCCAGTGTTGAATCATTAATTATTGATTTGTGAATAGAAAACCATTCCTTTTCATGGGATATTTAATGTCTAATGATGATATATTTTCTATGTTGCATGCATGATTTAGTAAATTTTATAATGTGAAGAGTTCCCTGGGAATTATATACCTCCCCAATTCATAGGGTAATGTTATTTATCTCATGATATAATGTGATATATTCATGAAAATGATGCTATTTTTTTTCAAAATGTTGATGTTATGATAATGCAGTAATTTTGTGCATGAACATTATTCTTGCTTTTTTCTCATCTCTGCATTGCACTTGACCACAAAAACATGATGTTTCATTTTTATGGATTTCTATATGTCATCACATTATCCATTATTTACCCCTACACATTAATGATAATACCATAATTATTTTATGATGATTATTATTATTATTATCACTAATGTTAAAATGATTCATGTCCATATTTATCCTTTTATAGGGATTTTACATCACCATATTCATTGATGTACATCCTCAGGTGATTAATTATACTATGGATAATTATAGGGCTAAAAAAACTAGATAATAAGGAATTAAATAATGTTTCTTCTTTATTATGTAAAAGTAATGTATAAGCCTAATTTTCCCAAGACACTAAACTACTTCATCCTGGCTATGTAATGCTACTATATTGTTTATCTTAAAAATGATTCAATAATTGTGTAAAGAAAATTAAGGCCGATATAGTTGGTATCAAAACACAGATTAATTATTTTTTGAATTTGGATTATCGAAATTTTGAGAAAACCATTTTGATAAGACTAAGTATATGTGTAAATCCAAGAGGATCTTATTTAGAAAAATGATTAACTTATGGATCCTATAATATATTCCATTAGAGTTAATTATTAAAATGAATAAATAAATTAATTCTAATTTTTTGACTTATGTTTTGTTAAAACCATTTCTATTTTAGAAAATAGATGGATCCATTATAAAATAGGCCAATAAGCCATGTGGGGTACAATGCAATGATTCTCCAAATGACATATACAAATCCATGAGAGGTGAGTTAAAAACATTGTGGTGATTCATACCCAATTATCCAAGAAATGATTTATATCTTCAATCATGTGGAACATATGGATTCACCAAATAATGATCAAATATATATTGAGTTCTTTATGTGATAATTACCACATACGTTTAGGGGAACTTATGATGCAATTTTGAAGGATTAGTTGATTAACATAATGGATAAGAAATTTTTTGTGATCCATTATTCCGAGAGAGAGTATGTTACACCTAAAACTTATCAATTTGATGGAGAAACAAATCATTTGTGGGTGTCATTAGGGAAAACGAAGGAAAATGATGAAATAGAAGAGATGTAGTGAGAATAAATTAATAAAATATTTCTTTCCAATTCATTCCCTCAAACTCTTCAAACAAGGATGTAAAGATAATTCATTGATCAAAAGAAAATGGATTGTAAATCATTCCCTACTTAAGAGGAAGACATCAAAATGATTTCAAGGTATGCTTCAGGTTTTTTTGTCAATAATGATTTAAAAATTAATAGATTCAGAAATTCTTAAACCACACCTTCTAAAGGGACAATAAATATGAAACATTGGGAGTTATAAAGATGTTTTTGGATATTATATGAAAGTCAAAATGATGTTTAGAGATTTTTCCCATGGATATGGAGATTAGAAGAGAATAAAGGAGTTTCATTCTAGTCAGCCGAACAAAAAAGGAGGAAGTAGAATCCAACAACCCACATGTCAAAAATGTCGGAAGAAGCATAATGGGACCTCAAAGGGATAGATAAATTCATAAAGAGTGGTAGAGAATTCCATCATGATCATGAATTTATAAGAGACATAAATAATACAGTTAAACAGATAGAGGAAATGAGGGATCCTCTTAATGAACAACCAGTGTTTCAATGCTTCAAATGAATAGAGAAATGGATCTATGAAATCTAGTGCACTAACCCTATGTCTTTTAGGGGAATCAATAACAAAATCTAGCTATGCCAAAAGAGTAAGGTAAAAATAATTCCATCACTATAGATGAGGTGGAGCATGAAAATGTAGGCATACAATGTCCACTTCCTATTCTGTCTATAATGAAAAATGTTCTATTTGATTATGGTTTTAGTCATTCCAATATATACTATAGATTTCTAGAACTATTGGATCAAAGCCCTAATACCTTGAAGTAGAGATATCTGTAAATACAAATAGTACCAAAATCATTGAAACCTAAGTGTTGGACTCTTCTATTATTGGTGTCTATGGAAAGATTCTTCCAGAGGATCAGATAATTCTTCGCTTGGAGGAAATAAATTCTATACAAGGCATGGATTGAATCTCGTTATATTGAGCACACATAAACTATTTGGAAATGGAAATATTTTTTCATATTCTAAACCATCCAATTATCCACTAAAAATGTATAGATTATCATGAAATGCATTTGGAAAAACCATAAATGATGTGGGTGTTGATACCTTTTAAAAAATTATACCTTGCCTAAATGGTTCTGTCGAAGTAAAGCATCAAACTTGAGGAAATTACCATTATGAGGGAATACATTGATATATTTCCTGAAGAGTTACGTAGGGTTACCATATATCCTGTGGTAGAGGACTCAATATAGCTCATACGAAAATCTAATCATATCTCAAAATTAACTTATATTATTTTATTAATGGAACAATATGAATTAAATAAATAGAAATAAGATAATTTGGGTAATGTGTCCATACTCTCTAGTACATCACCTTGGGCTGCACTAGTATTCATCCTTTGAGATGAATGATTGATCAATACAACTGCATATCAATTACAGAGAGCTCAAAAATATTTCCATGAAGAACACATATCCTCAGCCAAGAATTTTTTTTATCATATATGAGGAGATCAGTACTTCTCAAAGGGTGATATCTATTCCAAATATCATCAACTAAAGGTGGAGAATGATGATATACATAAGACTTCTTTCCGTACATGTTATCTGCAATATGAGTTCATATTTATGCCCTTCACACATATTAATTCTCTTTAAATCCTCATTGATTAGATGAATGGATTCTTTATATTCTACCTCAATAATTTTTTTTAGTTTTTATCGATGATTTTATAATGTACTCAATGTGGAATGAGGAACATGAAGATAATCAATGGTTCCTGTTGGAAACATTAATGAAGGAAAAAATGTATGCTATGTTAAGAAAGTGTGATTTTGGATGCAACAAGTATTATTATTATGGAACATGATCACAAGTGATGGATTTTATGTGGACCCTTCATAGAAAAATGTAATTAACGAATGACCTAGAAAACATTAGTTTCATATAATTTTGTAGTTTTCATGGATTATCTGGGTACTATTAATGTTTTGTGAGATATTTCTCATGATTGTCCTGTACACTATCTATGTTAATATAGAAAGGGGTAAAGTATGTCTGGATGGAATAATTTTAGGAAATATTGAAGGAGATTAAGAAAAAGAAAATCACATTAACGGTACTCACGCTACCAACGAGGAAAGAAGGTTTTGTGATATAAAATGATGATTTAAGGAATATAATGGTGGTCCAATCAAGAATAATGATAAAATAATAGACTATGTATCATGAAAATTGAAGATCCATGATTTTTACTACCTGTCGCTTGATCTGGAGTGAGAATATGAAATTTAATACTAAAACATAGGGCATTATTGCTTGTATAGTGAGATGTGTTCCATATATACTGATCATAAGAGCCTAAATCATATTTTCACATAGAGGAGATCAACATGAATTAGAGAATATGGTTATAACTAATCAAGTACTATTATTAATCAATTCAATATAATCCAAGAATGTAAAATAATGTAGATAATTAATTTAGAAGAATGGGACATGTGAATCTGTCAAGGATGAAAATTGAGAATGACTCCATCTTCATGGATATGAAAAGGATTGATCAAGAAATAATAATGGATGGAAATACATACTACCTTTCCAATATGATTTACCCACTATCTATATAATAGGAGATCAAGGAGGCACAAATAGATGACCTCGAGCTACAAAAGAAGGTGATTATAGTAAAGGAAGGGAATCTACAAGAGTTTAATATTGATGATTATGGTGTGATTCAGTTCGGAATGAGGATTTGTGTTCCTTTATCACTTGGGATAAAGAATGAGCTATTTAATAATTTATATTGATAATATTTCTCAATACATTATATAAGAATCAAAATCTACCATGATCTTTGAGAACACTTCTGATGGGAAAAAAATGAAGAAGGAGATTGTAGAGTATATCTAACGGTGTTTTTTATATCATAATTTTAAATAAGAGAACAGTAATTAAAAATGGATAATGAAAAAATTGTATATACCTATGTGATAGTAGGATAATGTCACAATGGACTTTTTCACGGGTCTCAAGAAAACATCCAAATGAAATAATGTATACGGGTTGTGGTGGATTGAATCACCCAATAATCCCACTTTATCGCTATTCTGGAATATTTATCACTTGATCAAATTTCCAAAACATATTTTAAGCTGGTGAGGCTACATGGGGTACCAATTTATATCATCTCTAATCTTGATCCAAGCTTCACCTCTTAATTATGGTGAATTAATCACTATGCATTGAGTAGTGAAATAAATTTAGGATTTTCTATCACCCCAAAAATGATGGAAAATCTAAACAGACTCTTTATATGATTGAGGACATGCTATGATCCATCCTAATGGAATTCAAAGGAGAATGGGATCATCATTTCCATATTTTTAGTTTTTATACAATAATATCTTCCATTTGTTTATTCAAATGGCACCATGTGATACTAGGTATGGGGAGAAATGCAGAACTCCAACATGTTTGGGATGTTGTTAGTGAGAAATGTTATGTCGACCTGATCTATTAGAGGAGTTGATAGAGAATATAAAATCCATCCAATAACATATAAAATCTTATCAATGTCGAAAAATATATTTGGTGATATCCCTCAAAGGGACATGCAGTTTTATGTTCATGAAAATGTTTTTCTTTGAATACCTCCATGGAAGAGAGTCATGTGGTTTGGAATGAAAGGGAAACTTATCTTATAGTACTTTACACACTTTTAAATCCTTGATCATATAGGATTAGTGGAATCTTGTTTTTCACTACCAACAAGAATGGTTCAAATTTATTATGTGTTCCACATATCACTCTTGAGGAATTACATACCCGATCCCTCAAATTTACTGAATCCACATTTGGTACAACTAGAAAACGAACTCTCCTAATAAGAGTAACTGGTAAAATCTTTTACTAAAGAGGGGAAGGATGTAACAACCTAGAGTTTTATTAAAATATTTTTCTGAAATAAATGTATGTTTTATAATGTTATACATACACAAAATATTTAGAAACCAATAAACACTTTGTTTAATTATAAAAACATACTAAATTAATTAACTATTATACCAATTAAAATTACATACATTACAAATGGACAAAATTAAAAAATATAAAATCCAAAATGGGGAAATATGGATCGGCCCTATATATTAGAATCGTCACCCCAATTGAAAATATTATAGAGAAGTAGAAAAATATTAGTAAAAAAAGAAAAATTATAGAAAATGGAAATACAGAACCATGGGAGGAATTGATTCGAATATTTAATGAATTAATAGAGTAATATTTATAAGAGGTATTGTGACCATTATAATTGTAACATGATCATTTGGAATAGTGAAATGACCATTTGGGAATAGTAACCTCACCATTGGAAAAGTAATTTCTCCTCAAAATAAAAAATTATGATATAAATAATATTTTCATGAATAATATAAGTAAATATAAATTTTATAATTCCAATGAAATGAATATCATGATTATGAAAGTTCAAGAAAATATAAGCACATTTATACTAAAAAAAGGTATTTAATAAAAATATTTAATATTATATTAAAAACAAAAAATTATCTATTTTATAATTTTATTTTGAAAAATTAATATCATTTTTGAAATCCCCACATCAAAATTATCCTAGTTTCATATTTTGTTAATTTTCTGAAATAATTCAATTTTCATGTGAATAATAAAAATAATGTTTTTTCATAACTAATGTAACTGGATTAACATAATTCATCATGTAATTATGACACAATCATTTTTAGAACATTAGGTACGACTATATAATTTTTAATATCATAAATTTTTCATTAAATTAAAATAATCACGACTTCCAAACACAAAAAAACATTATAGAACCTAAATTAAAAAATAATTATTTAAAATAAAAAATTTCTTTCTTTCGACTTTCTTTTTTAGAAACTAATTAATTAAAATTATAAAGGGTATTTAAAGTCATAGAATATTCATATTATATTTATATATGATTTATATTTTAAAAATAGTATTACATGTTTAAAATTTGATATATTATTTTATTCAATATTCTATTCTAAAAATACCCCACTCCTTAAGTATAAATAACCTATATACATTCAATTGGAAAACAACCCCTCACACCAATTCCAAAGCCCAATATCTTCACAATTACTCCCCATTAAGCCTCTTAAAATCCATAGACATGTTCTAGAGAAATAAAAATCCAATCACCAAGTAGATATAATTTCATACAGGATAAGCTACATTAAGGAGAGATCATGTCTCTATTGATTCTTCCCTCTTTTCTTCCCATCATTTATTAAATTTACACTAATCCTTTAAAATAAATATACTAGAAAAATTGATTATATAATAATTTAATATTCTATTAATTATTATAACATATTATAATTAACATATTTATGACAAATAGAAATGTCATACATTTCTAGTTACCCCTCATAATTGGATTTGTGTGCCACGTTTTCTAGATACCACTCATAAGATCACTCTTATAATACCTCATTAATAGGAGTTTCATTTCTATGTCTATTTGGTTCCACTACCCTATAAAATCATAATACTAATTATAAATAATCACCACTATTTTATCAAAAATAACAAAAAATATATTTAGTTTCTAAACATGTACATAAAATAATAAATCTAATCCAATATGAAACATTATTAATCTCACCCAATTGTTTTTTGTGATCTGATTCATTATCAATAATATTTCAAAGAAAATTCAAATTATTTTAGTGATAATAAAATCATTTACCTGAAATGAATTCATAATGTTTAATCATAAATCATGAACATATTTATTTAATGTCTACATGTTCACAAATGATACATGATAAGTATATTATTCACCACAGATACATGATAATTTAATACCCAAAAATATCTGTTAATACTTATAAAATAACATCCCATTATTTACTTAGATATTAAATTATATTGTGGTTGTTAATGCTCAGAAAAAATTAATTGGTTTCATACAATGTTTTGACCACATTCCTACCTATATCAATTTATAAAATTAAAAAATTAATTTAAATGGAATCCAATATGATATAATTTTGTAAATTCATTCCTTAAAAATACTATCTGATATATATTTACTTCCACAATTCCTTAGCTTATCTCCTTAATCAGCATATGCAACAAACTAGCCTTGAGTGTCAAAGAGTATCGCTTGGGGAGTGATTCTCACACAAATTATTACTTTAGAAAAACCAATAATAAAGAAATACTATAGTAATATATATAATAATAAGATAATAATCATCCAAAAAAATCATTAAAAATAGAAATAATTCCAAAAAATTTCATGGATCCACATAAGTTGAATAAAATTCTTAAATAAATATTTACAAAGATAGTAAAATTGAATAATCCATAAGAAAAATGAAAAATAATACCACTATAAGAATCTTAAATAATGATATTTTTTATTCTTAAATTCTCCAAAAATCCACTAAGTTTTATAATTTTCCCTTTTAATTCAATACAAAACAATATATAAAATCTATGCTCACACACATCATCTACATACAATGTATGAGAAATTATCTAAAAATCCAATATAATTACTAGTATCACAAAGAATTTAACTTGTTAGAATGTGAGTAGTGTAAAAGTAATAAATTATTTTAATAGATAATAAAAAAGTATATAAAATTGGATTTGCTTCTAAGCATGAATCCAATATATATATATATATATAACTCAACCAATGTTGGTGGATACTCTAATTTTCTGTATGGGGTTATACTTTCCAAAATAATGGTTCTTGTAAATTAATTTTCAAACACATGGAATATAATTTATTCAATAGAAACACATTAAATAAAATTAATCCTTTCATTTTAATTATATTTAGTCCCTTAGACTATTTTAATTTTATTGTTATCATGTTTTTTAGTTTTTTCATTCTAGAACATGTATAATGTTTGGTTGAATAATCGCACAATGAAGATTAGTATCTAGTTAATTACTATATTATATATGTAAATAAATTTATTTAAATAATCCATTCAAACAAAATCAGTTTATATTATATTGTATATTATGTTAGTTTGAAAAAATATAGTTAAAAATGAATTTTCTAAATTTGGATCTTTTAAAAGATACTAAATGAATTAAGATCTCATTTATTGAATGCATATGGAATCTCATGCTTTTCAAATGAGGGTGTGTGTTATTGGTCACTCTATATATTTATGACATACATGAATGAACTTTATAGATAAATGCTATATAACTAGGCATCAGTGGAAATAATACTTCATTTAATGAAATAATGGGTGGTGTAAGAGTTTAATGTGTATGGAAATCACACATTCATACATGGATCACAGGATCATCAATTGAGAGTACATAATGTCATATTGGTATTTAGTGATATCTCAGATGGTGGGTTAAGGTTGTGTTGGGATTTAAGGTCTACATATAAGACTAGATATTCCGATAGTGTATTATTCCTTCAAGGATGAATTAAGGTTTGTACTGGTATTTCTTGTCTCCTCAAAATACCTAAGTGTTTTACAGTAGTGTTTTATAGAATCCAGTAAGTATTAAGAGTTATAATATTATTTAAAAGATCTCATGGTGAATCACGGTTACATTGGAGTTTTTTTCCATATATGAAGGATTATGGATTGCATTGGAATTTAAGGTCTCTTTGAAATACATAAGAGAGTAATGTTTGATTTTTTCCATTTAGTAAGGGTTAAGGGTTATAATGGAGTTAATGGTCCTATATAAAGGAATATGGGTAATAAAACAGTTTAAGTTAATACATTAACTATTATGTGTTATTCTAGTATTTATACTATATTAAAAGGATATAAGAGATATATGTTGTATCTTAATGTCACCCTTCAAGGTTTAAGTGTTACACAATGATTATATGTTTCTTGGTAAAACAAAATATAGTCACTCCTAAGTTTCCCATTTTTTATTTAATAATAATAATTACTTGGATTTTAGTTCCAAATAGAAATACATTGATGTTAATAATGTTTTAAGGGTACCATTATGTCAATATAGGTCGTAAAATGGTCTTTATATATATATCCCTTATGGGGGAATAAAAAATAATACTATTCAATTTCATTTTTCAAATCCATATGAAAATTTATGCAACTTTAGTGAATGATGATTTAAATTTAATAATGAGTGAGTATTATTTGATAAGTAGGTCACATCGTACATTTTAAGGTAATGTGATGGGGATTAAAGTTGAACAATATAATTTCATGTAACTTTGATCAATGTTTTTTTTATGAGCATTAAATAGAGTTCAATATATCATATAATGTAGGGAAGGTGAGAAAACGATACCTAGAAATGGTAAGAATTTCAGACATATTCAAAATTGGTCATAGAATTTCTTTCAATGAGAGATATTCTTCGTGGAGGTCTGGGATTTATTCAATGTATATATCCAAGGATAAGGAAGCACCCACTAATATAAATAGATATCAAAATATCATGAGATACATATAACATGGTGCAATGGTTGGAATCATTGAAATAATCCTACCTAGGAGTTTTGGGGAATTTTTTTGGGTATGACCGAGGGTGAAATCCCTAGAAGGAAAAACCCAAAATCAATAGTAATTCATCGATATAGGGTGAAGAACCAAGATATTGAATTTCCATATTGATATATACTTATTATCATGGTGGAATATGGTTAATAATACCATGATATTTAATGAAAATTAAGGTATTACCATAATGGAAATATTTTTTCTGATATAAAATATTCTTCACCAAGGGGTATGTGATCGCATAGAAATCATAAGGGGTATGGGTGTTACTCACATAAATAGGGAGTTAAATGGTATATAGAAGTCTATAGTGGTGTTCCAACATTGGTATCTGATATCTAAGGCCGGAACTTATGTATGGGTAATAGATGAGATATATGGTCAAATATGATTACTTTGTAATGTGAACACTAATGGTTATACTTCTTGTTGGGTTCATTACCATTATTATCCCTGACATGTGGTATATAACTACATGATCTATAAAAATGGAATAAATTACTTTTAATATAATTATATCTCCATTTCAAGGTGTTAATTGATGATTAATTTATTGGTTTATGTTTAAATTAGAGGTACCTGGTGGCCTCAACATTAGGGTCTTTATGGGGATCAAAGATCATGATGTTGATATGGGAATTAGGGTCATGTGAAGTTTACACTATCCCCCATTAAATCATTTCAAATAGAATTTTCCAATAATATTTATAATAATCCTCTATGATTCATCCAAATTATATAATATGTGTAACACTTTGAATTAATCTCCAAATTTTATAATCCTAAAAACAAGTGATAACATTGAGTATTCATTGAAAAATTCCTAGATCTACATTTTTCATGCATGTCCGAACGAGGTTTTATAATTCCTATATCATTTCCTTGGTTATTAACCTATATAGAATATTTTGACTGATTAAAATGAATTAAAATTTAACTATTTTTTATAAAACTTCTTAAAAAAATACAAACTGGGAATCACACTATACTTTTTAAACAATTTATTTAACAAATAATAGATATCACAATTGATCACAGTGCCTTTTTACCCTCTACTATATGTCCAATAAAATATAATAAATTTTTTATCCCTATAGATACCATGTAAACTAGTATCTAGTTATTTTTATGGAAAATTTTTATCTTTAAAGACTCTAAAAATGTATTTAAATATTTAGTAAACAATTATATCAAAGATTTATATGACTATTGACTAACACTCTATGGGTGTTTCTATTTACTATGTAAACTGATTGTGATTGATTTAGAATACTCCATATTCCTTCATGTGTTGGAAATAATGAATCATATGAAGTTATTATTTATATCTTGTTTATTGAGTGATATTTCCATTTAAATTTTGGTCCTCCATTAGTGAATCATGTCATAGTAATCATAGAAAATATTTCACCACATTATTAGTTTGTAACATTTCCAACCTCATGGGGAAAAATGCGTAATTACCAAACCCAAGTCATGTAAAGTATCATTTCATAAAAAATCCCTATCTAAAGCCACAAATATATTCTTATCACTTTCTATTACAACTATCCCTTCATGTTATCAAAACCTTGGTGAAATTCACAAAATTAATTGAAATGTTATAAAATTTAAAACTAAATATTAATTTCATCATATTAATCAATGTTAAATTAATTTATCAAGATAAGTGAGATATTCCAACAAACCATTGAATTTTGCGACCAAATACTTATCACTAATATATGTTATTCATAAAAAATTATTAATCATTTTTAGTGTATGTGCTCAGTATATTCTTTTGTCATTTCCTAGTCACTATTAATGTAAATTAAATATTATCAAACACATTTATTATTTTTTAAAAAACAATTTAATAAAGTAATTTAACCATTAAACTACCATTTAATACCCTCAATTTACATATTATATTTAAATATTAATAAAAATATACCTTTTTATTTATTAACCATTTGTATTCACCCACAATGAAAAATCCAGCATTTAATCCTCAATTCATAGTATTTAATTTCCGTTAAAAATGTCACCCAAATAAAATGAATATAGTAAGTAAAAATTTTACAAACAAAATATTTTAAACTATTAAACCCATTTATAAGGAATCAATAAGTTATTACAACATATTAAATATATTATAGTCTAATTTTATTAAGAAAACACATATGAAATTTTACTTATTACTAATACATAATCACATGTTAAATTAACACCTTTTAAATATTTAATTCAATAATATATATTGAGTATTTATACAAAAATATATATTTTCAACTAGAAAATATAATTTCTTAGAAATCATTAATTATTTATAACATTTCATTATAATTTTTTAGCTTTTAGTAATGCGCAAAAATTAACCCAATATCAACTTGAATTTTTATCATAATAACAAACAATTACAAAACATTAAAAATTTAATAAAAAATTCTAATTAATGTAAAAATCATTATCAATATTTTTACTATTTTCATAACTATGCGCTATGTAAATAAATGTATATTCCTATGTATTTAATATTTCATGAATGTCAGAATAAATTTATATCTAAAAAATCAATAAATTGAAATTCATAATACCAAAAATCAAATAAAATTATTCTAAATAAATTGAATTAAATTTCTAACACATTTTTCCTAGAAGTGAGTAATATAACTGATAAAAATTCAAAGACTAAATAAAAATACTAAATTAAACATGATGTAAAAGAAAAAGGATTCATAGAAATTTTTAAATACAATTCATCTCCATGAATGAAGTATTTATTCCTCCCTAGTCACTATAAATTTATTAATTAAATCAATGTAGGTGAAATTAGTATAATTACAATAGATCAATTGTCAATTTTTGATTCATTAAAATAATATTATGGGGGTAACTATAGATAGTATCACTATAATTGTAACTAAAATCATGAACATAAATTACATTCAAAATTATAGAATATGTCACATTAAAAATCAATGTAGTGGTTGAAAGAATTTAAAGAAGATAAATATCAAACCCTATATGACCCATAAATGAAACAATATTCCTAAAAATAAAATATATGATATATAAATTAATAAAATACACTTCATTAAAACTGACGTTTGAAAACACCGTAGTGTCGTAGTAGAACCCCACTTGACTGATGGTTTCTCATCAGTATCCTAATGGTTGGTCCATAGGTTTTAGTAGGATCTTCAAAATTCACTTCCCCATAACCATTAATACTCTACTCTCATGGTATTTCATTGGAGTATAGGTGGATTGTTTTAATATATATATTTTGTATTGACCCTCTTATCGCTTTGGAAACACTATAAATTTCCAAATCACTCCAAAATTTAATCCAAATTAATTAAAGTTAAAAATTAAAATCTAATATTTAGAGTCTAATAATATATGTAAATTTCATATTTTTCACACAAGTCAATCCTTAATAATTTAAACATCAAAGAAAATATAATGATATTTCTTAGTTATATTTTTTTATTGATATATATATATATATAATTATACTTTAAAATAAATAGAATAATTATTAATGATGGAACCAATAATACCAATTCTTTTTCATATATATAATGTCAAACATGGTTTTAGGTTCTCGTAAACTTTTCATTTCACAAAAAAAATTTCTACTAGGGATAAAAATAGGTATTTATTTACTCAATAATAAATAAAAACTTTATATGATTAATTATGTTTAACTACTTTCCACAAGAGATAGTTTTCTGCCCCAAATTACGTTTTTCTTCTATGAATATAAAATATACCACTTTTATAAAAAATATAAATACGATTTTATTGAAAGGTCTAAATGTTTTTAGAGAAAAATAAAATTAATTAGAAATATGGGGTTTAAAACATTACTAAATTTGTTAAAAAATATTTATTGGATTTTCATGGATAATTCATTACAAGATTAGTATCAGGGATTAATATATTTAGATATAAAATCATAGTCCTAAGGATAATTATCATAAATGATACATCACACTTTTTCTTTATCTTATTCCCCTTAAGAATTCACACATGGATAAATAATGAAAAGACACCATGTTTTTCAATTATATTCTTTTGACTTGGAAATAAAATTTAACTTTTTATTGTAAATTATTAACATATAAAAATTAAAATTATATGATCTTAAATCTATTACATCATAGTAAATTTTTTGAATATAACTTTATGAAAGTTTTGAACGGTTATAAACACTGTTATTTTGATTATATATAATTGTTTTAAATATTTAATCCTGATATTTAATAATCATTCGTGATATAATAATAAAATATGGAAAAAAATTTAGATGGTGGTACCTAAATAGGAAATAATTTTTTTTTATAAAATTAAAAAAATTAGAAGACCTAAATTAATATGAATAAGAAATTTTCATCCCATCTGAGATAGAATATAAATAAATAACCTACATGGTAGAAGAATCATCTTAGGACTATTAAGTTGGTTTTTATTTAAGCTAAATAATCCTTAGTGGGGAAATAATAATTAATAAGCTATAAATAAATTTAATAATAATTATTTCTAAAAATGTTACACCATTAATGTAATGATGATACCTCAACAAGGCATGATTTTCTACAAAAAACCTATATTAGTAAGGAAAATAACAAATTATTTGGTGGTGTTAGATAATGACATGATCCTCAAATTAAAATATTTACCCATGTTTAGTGTTCCAGACGACCTATGTTTTAATCTATATGACATTGGATATTGTTGAATTCAACGTTAAGAAAATAATTTTACATCAATTCAACACAGATTATAATTTTACCAAAAACTAATGTTATGTATTCATAAATATCATAAAAAATACATAATGTAACACAAAAAAAATTTACAAATATTAATAGGTACATTTATTAAAATCATTTACCAAGTTTTTTATGTTGGTTACATATATATTTTAGATAAAATTTTAGTATATAATCCAAAATTAATATTACATTAAATGTTATAAAAACCAAAAATGACAATACAAATAATTTTTTAGTGAATCCAATAAACCCTTTATGCTTATATATGAATAAGTAAAAAAAAATTTGATTTTCCAAATTTTTAATATATTTCAATTTCAAAAAATAAAAAACACAATTGTGACCCCAAAATACCCAATTGAAATTTGTAATGAATCAAAAGAACAATCATTTCCAAACAATACCACCCATTAAACCCATCCTTGATAATTATACCATTCATGAAATCCCCATCAATAGAAAATTGAGAAGTCTTACATTTACATATGCTATGGTTTATGATATAAACATCCACAAATATGACATACATGTTATGGGTGAGTATATATCAGTTTGACATTCCATGGAGACCCTCAGAATTTATCATAATGCTAAAATCAACATTAATATTGACTTTTATAAATAATGAAACTCCTAAAATAAGAAATATATAAAAATATTAGATAAATATATAAGTTATTATTTAATTTATATAAAATATTAAATAAATAATGATTTGATAAATGAGAATGATAACATTTAAAATATTTTCAAATTAATCTATGATAGATTAACACTTACACAAAAATCACAAATCATAACTGAAATGAGTCCCATTGACTAGGAACATGTCACGACCTGTCCTCGGGGCCCGTGCCATGGCTACCCCAAGCCCTCCATCTATAGGCCAGGGGCTAGTGACTAGCACCAAAGGCGTAAATCCCGATAACTGGGAAGGCATTGCCTTTATAAAAGTAAACAAAACACCACAGAGTACAAGCGGAAGTAATACACTAAGTAAAAAAGAACGTGCTGAAAAGTAAGTGGGCCAGAATACAAACCCAACTGAAGTAAAACTACCACTGAACGAAAGTACAACAGAAAAGACAAGCATCTGGAAGAATAGAAGCAACTCCTAGGTTGTCCACCTCAGATCCTACCTGAAGGGTAGGTACAGATAGCATAGCTCCTGGATCGTCCACCACGGATCCTACCTGAATGGTAGGTACAGATAGCCTCCACAACTCTCTTTCCCTTCAATATCCTCCGAGTATAGTCTTGTCATGAAGTCCAACTTCGGATACTGACTCGTCATGAGGTCCACCTCTGGGTACCGTCCAGCCCTCGAACACTCGGCCTCTATCACTGCTACCCATATTCTGAAACCAACACAATGAGGAGCGGGCATAGCCCATGCAGAGGTGAGTATTCGATACTCAGTAGTGTCCCTGAGACCCTCAAGGTCTCACTAAACCCAATAAGGATAACCACAAAGAAGGATATCAATAGATAACCCTTACTTAGGTATAAGCCCATACTTATACCAAAGTTATCAAGTAACCCATCTCAATCATGAGAAAAAAAAGGTTATGAAATCAACGGATAAACACTACCTAGGTATATTCCCATACATATACCTAAGTTATCAAGTGAACCATCTCAATCATGAGGTAAACACAAAGGTCATAGACTCAGCTCAAACTAGGATTTTCGTTATCAAAACTGTAACTTCTGAAGAGATCCATCTCTAATGAGTACAATTATCTTATCATGACTCTGAGGTACTGCTCACTATCCTTAGACTGCTGAGATACTCCTCCTGTCGAGTACCGCGGGTCTGCCACCTCACAAAGTAGTGCTCCTCCGCCATGGGTCTACCACCTCACACAGTAGTGCTCCCCCCATAGCCTACAGAGGTAATCCTCATGTCGAGTACCACGGGTCTGCTGCCTGCTACCAGGCGCTCTGTCCGTCGTGGGTCTACACCCAAACACAGTAGTGCTCCGTCCACTGGGCTAGTCGACTCACTCCAAGTCGACTTGGTCAAGCAGTTGTCAGGTCTCAGCCGACTACATGGTCTCCGAACTCCGTACGATCTTCTCTGGGAGGGTTCGCTCATTGAGCAACATGTTGATACTCCAAGTATCACAATGTCCCATGAATAAGTATCTCAATGGAATTCCTCATCATAGGGGTCTCAACGCAATAGACGGTGCATCTATCGGACGCCTGGTCTGTGAGTTATTATCCTTTTCGTCCTAGGGTCCCGGTTGGTTTTGTGTGCAAACCAACCAATCCGTATCTCAACTATACCCCAAACTCTTATATGGTATACTAATAGGGATCGTTTCACAACGTGATCACCAACGCCACTGACGGTTCGTCGAACGGACGTCTGGTCTGAAAGTTATCAGTTTTTCCGTTCCAGGGCCCCGGATGGATTCCGGATTCAATCCAACCTGGCCACTATCCAACTGCATCCAAACGTTAGGTGAAGTATTCCAAAAGTTCTGTCTCATCAAGAGTAATCCAATAAAGTCGACAACACGTCAATCAGACGTCCAGAGCTCAAGTTATAAGTGTTTCCGCTCCGAGGGCCCGGTTGGTTTTATGTTAGAACCAACCCAACTGTAGTCTATGTTCTCCAAAACCTTATGTTTAATATACCTAAACGACAGTCTCAATCCAAGGATTGCATCGCAACTGACGGTGCATCGATCAGAGGTCCGTAGCCCAAGTTATGTGATTTTAAGCGAACCTGCCCAGTTTTACGGGGTTTCGGGCCCGGACCGACCCGGCCCGAGACCCCCAGGGTCGGCCCGAGTCAACCCGACACGGATCCAGGTCCAGCCCACTACGGCATGGCCGGCCTGGCCTGGGCAGGCGGTTGTCCCAACACGAGCGCGCCCCGCAAGACCAGCTTGGTCGTGCCGTTGTGAAGGGGGGGCTGCCCCCTTAATTGAACCGCGGCCCCCCCACGTGGGGGATGCTCCCTTTGACAGCTGGGGGTTACGACCCCCAGTCTCCCCTGGTCCCGCACGGCCGCGGGACGGGTCGCCTGCCACTGCGGCTTCAGCCGCGATGGTCCCTCCTAGCGGCGCACCAGAACGCCGCCGCCTCCGGCCGCCGGCACCGCCTTGCTGGCGTGGCGCGCCGGTAGAGTCTTCCGCGGACCACCGGGCATGCTCCGGTGGTCCGTTTTGCCTACTGTCTTCGCTAGCGGTCTTCCTAGGTCTGGCTATTCACTGCGAAGTCTTCAAAACACTCCTCCGGCCCGTTCTGTCATCTCCCGTAATTCCACACGTCAAATAAACAATCTCTGGAGTCTTCAAATCGCCTCTACGACCCCGACTCCAGCCGCGGTTTTTTCCGGCCTCAATGGCGCGGCGCGATGGTGCCGCGCTTCTTTGCCACATTCTTCTTGTTTCCGCATGGTTCTGTTGCACCGCGTGCCTTTGTTCATGCCCCGAAAAACATAACATCGAAGGGGGAGGAGATTCGGCCTTGTTCATGCGGTCCAACCTCCTCCCATTATAATGATAATAGGCGGCGTAAGTATAATACGATGAACGACATGGAAAAATATTCACGAACAAGAAAAATAACCCCTACCTCAAGGTGTAGTCGAACGAAGGTTCGTCGCAAGAAATAATCGTCGCGGAAGACTGTGTCGCGGAACAAGGTTCCATAAGCGTCGTCTGCGTTACAGAGAAGATAATCGTCAGCATTGCGGTACACGGCGTCGCGGTACATGGCATCGCGTCGTCGATCTCTGAGGATTCTGCGTTCTTCTTCGTCCTTCGTCGGAGGCCAACGTTCTTCTTCGGCGATGGTGCGTTCTTCGCATTCTTCAAGGAGGAAGAACGTTCTTCATGACTTAGAGCAAAACATCTCCCAATATTTCTCGCACAATGAAACTAAAACTTAATGAAATAAGACCTTGTCTTATTTAATTGATACACCCTAGCCAACTTTAAAAATTGAAATTCAAAATGATTTCCTGAATTAATTCTATTGAATAAGTTATATAATTAATTAGTTGACTTTTAATTTAAGGGGGGGGGGTGCTGGTGAGTTACACAATAAAAGGGGTTACGGGGGTTAGGGAATATGAAGGGGTGGTGTTCATGTGGGCCCCACCTCACCTTGATTCTCCTCTTGGTTAGTTAGGAACTAGTGGGTCCCACCCCAACTCCCTTACATAGGATAACCACTTAGATATAAAAAAAATTTGTTGCACAAATTTTATTTATATTCATTACTTAACCCATTATTTTAATAACCACACCCGAGAAAACACAACTCTAGAATAGGTGTTCCTAATAAATTACAGGCACTGCGGTTTCATCGGTGCCCTCAGATTTCGATTCTGAGCACCGGTTTAAAAGTTAGAAAAACCCGCTCGTTCATTCACTGAACGTACCCGAGATAAACTTTGGAAAATGATTTTGGGCACACCAGTCCATGGAATTAGTTGCCGTCAGAAACTACGTTGTTGTAAAATCCCAGAGAAATTAAGAAAAAAATTTCCTAGAAATTTCTGGGTCTTTACATTAATCCCACCTTAGGGTTTTACGTCACCGTAAAGCTATAACAAAAACTAGGGAAACCAAAGTAGTTCTGAGAACACATTTGAGCCTTCCGCTCCCATGTGCTCTCCTAGAGGTTCCAATGCTACCAACGAAAGCGCACAAGAGGAATCAAACATCCTCGTTGGATCTAATCCTGTCGATCCTCAACCTCTACTGGAACCCCGCAAAAGTCACCCCATCTCCAAAGTCTAGTTCCCCTTGGTTGATGACATTTGTTGGGTCAAGCACGTATCTCCTCTGTTGAGATACGTGAAAGTCGTCGTGCAACTGGTGCATCTGTGGTGGATGGGTCAAGAAGTAAACCACCTTGCCTACCCTACTGAGGACCTAGAAAGGTCCGTTGAACCTTTGAGATAACTTGTCGTTTTAGCCACATCTTCGGAAACCTCATCGAGATGAGACCTATTTAAGGACGTGATCGCTATCCTCGAACTCTAGAGGCCTCCACTTCTTGATTAGAATTGAAACTCAAAACTCTTGCTGCCATGAGGGTAAGGTTGGTCGACCCAAGGGTGATAGTCCAAAACCTCCTATGCATGAGTTCATCCTGTGCTGCCTGGGGTTTCTTTTTCGCCGACCAAGGAAAACCCATACCAACGTTGTAGTTAGACCACAAACTTTTTGCCTAATACAGTCAATCTGAGCATGAACTGTGAATCCAATCCATACCGAAACCAACGTCGTAAGGCCTCGACGCTGCCACCAAGAGATTCCAACCGAAACTCTCGCCTCGTGGGTCAGACCACACTGTCTGCATAAGTTTGATTATCGAGTCTCCTCCCAAGGTATCATCAGACATGAGGGTCAAGTCTACGGCTTACCGGAAACTCTAGGTCTGGGACAAGATTCTTGGAAGGAAGGAATGATTCATATCAACGTCTATTACTAAGACAACTAGTAGTGGACAAAAAATATCCCTTAAATCATTGTTTTAGAGCCATTGGGTCACACTCCTTGACCGCATGTAGCTACACTCTTCCCCTGCTCTCCAGCTCCCTGAGACTGGCGGGAATAACTAAGGTAGGTGGTTGTAGCATGTTAAAATGTACACCACCTCACGCTGCTCTCCTAGCTCTGCCTCCATGTCTACTGCTTCGCAGACTCATCTCTCCTTAAAGCTTCATCTTCTTGAAATATTTAACACGCCCGAGTCTCTAAGACTGGCGCCAGTTTCCTATTTCTTACTGCATTGTGCTGTCTTCATCCGCTCCTAGCTGATCTGCTCCTTCATTGCCTATGATCTGTAAGAGCTTCTAAGATTTCTCCTTTTCCGAAAAGAGAAACGCGTTCTCATCCCCTAGATGAAGCACACCCTTTACCTAATACAGTCAATCCTAACATGAACGGTACATTCATGACATGGACGATGTCGTAAGGCCTCGACGTTACAACCACGAGATCCAACCATCACTATCACCTCTAAGGGTCGAGTCACACTGTCGGCATCAGTGTGAGGTCACTGGGTCTCCTCCAGAAGAAATCTCGAAAGTGAGGGTCAAGTCAACAGTTTGAACTGGGACCTGTCAGTATCAACCAAACAAAAGTATAGGAAAGTAAACATCACGAAGAAAAGTGTCTTTTATTATTGCAGCTCATAGTAAAAAGACACAAATACGACATCAACATGGAACTAGAAGTAACAAGAACAAAACTAATCATCTAGTTCCGCTCCTGTCCACTTGCTCACAGAGCTCTACTGCCTTGTCCATTGCTCGGCTGTTGCTTAAGCACCCACCGCTGCTTCTACCTCGGTGGCTCCACTAATGCATGTGGATCAACTGTGCGGGGGGGGGGGGGGGGGGGGTCGGACAGTCACGTGCCAGGTGACCTTTCTGAACACATTCATAACACTTCCTGCTCCTCTTATAGCCGGCTCTGTTCCTATTTGACCTCTGCATCATCTGTCTACTACCCACAGACGACTCGGATACTGATCGAAAATCCTGCAGCAAAGGCAGCAGCTCCTGAACACGTTCGGAGCATAGAGTCACTGGTTTGAACTCCACCCTGAAGAAGGTCTCAAAGTCCTCCCAAGTGAAGGTCATCCCATCGCAAAACTGGAACAAATGGCTCCACCATCTCTTACCTGCTGCCTGAAGGAGGCTGGCAGAAAAGATCACCATGAAGTCTGCTGAAGTACCCACTATCCAGAAAACTCTCACCACAGCCTTTATCCAATCCTCAGCCACTTGTGGGTCCATATCTACATGGAACCTGGGTGGCCTCTGGCACTGGAACTCGTGCAGTGCGCTAAAGCGTCGTGCATCGCCTGCTGCTGGGGCTAGTGGCATCGGTGGCCCAACGTATGGTAGTACCGCCAGTTCCTCCCATAGTGCCTCCACTGTAAGAGGGCCCTATACCGAAGCCTCATCGCTCGGTAGGCTATCAGTATGTATATCTCTCAGAGCTCTATCTGGTTGTTCATGATAAGGCATCCTGAAAGAAATAGACATGACATGTTCAAACGATTTATACCTGGTGAGATGACCTGGTTTGATTTGTTTTAAGGGAAAACCATTGAAAACACACACGCAATTAATGTTTTCGTGCATTGAGTCGGAAATCAGAAGTCACGGTCCTGGTGTATGGATATGTCGGCCACCCGCACCAACACTGGACTCCCTGAACTGAAGACCACACTCAGTACCCTTAACACTATTTCTTCACCGAAAGAAAAATATCAGTGTTATAAGTTCTGCGGTAGAACCGACTCCTCTGATACTATTTTTTCATGACCCATCCTTGGGGCCCATGTCGTGACTACCCCATGCCCGCCTCTGATAGGCCAGGGGCTGGCGACTATCACCAAGGCGTAAATCCTGATAACTAGGAAGGCATTGCCATTATAAAAGTAAACAAAACACCATAGAGTACAAGAGGAAGTAATACACTAAGTACAAAAGAAAATTCTGAATATTAAGTGGGCCAGAATACAAACCCAACTGAAGTACATCTACAACTGAACAAAAGTACAACAGAAAATACAAGTAGCTGGATGAATAGAAGTAGCTCCTAGGTCATCCAATTCGGATCCTACCTGAAGGGTAGGTACAGATAGCGCATCTCCTGGATCGTCCACCACGGATCCTACCTGAAGGGTAGGTACATATAGACTCCACAACTCTCTCGCCCGTCATCCTCCTCCGATTATCATCTCGTCATGAAGTCCACCTTCAGATACTGACTTGTCGTGAGGTCCACCTGTGCGTACCATCCAGCCCTCGAACATTCGGCCTCTGTCAGTGTTGTCCGTCGTCTGCAACCAACACAATGAGGTACGGGCATAGCCCGTGCAGGGGTGAGTATACGATACTCAGTAGGGACCCCGATACCCTCATGGTCTCACTAAACCCAATAAGGATAACCACAAAGATGGATCTCAACAGATAACCCTTAATTAGGTATAAGCCCATAATTATACCTAATTTTTCAAGTAACCCATCTCAATCATGAGGAAAAACAAAGGTTATGAAATCAACGGATAACCACTACCTAGGTATATGCCCATACATATACCTAAGTTATCATGTGACCGATCTCAATTATGAGGTAAACACAAAGGTCATACACTCAGCTCAAACCAGGATTTTCATTGTTGAAACTGTAACTGCTGAAGAGCTCCATCTCTGACGAGTACAGTGATCCTATCATGACTGCGAGGTACTGCTCAGTAACCTTAGACTGTTGAGATACTCCTCCTTTCGAGTATCGTGGGTCTTCCACCTCACAAAGTAGTTCTCCTTCGCCATGGGTCTGCCAACTCACATAGTAGTGCTCCCCCTCATAGCCTATAGAGTTACTTATCCTATCGAGTACCACAGGTCTTCTACCTGCTACAAGGCGTTGCGTCCGCCATGGGTCTGTACCCAAACACAGTAGTGCTCTGTCCACTGTGCTAGTCAACTCACTCCAAGTTGATTCGGTCAAGCAGTCGTCAGGTCTCAGCCGGCTACACGGTCTTCGTACTCCGTACGCTCGTCTCCGGGAGGGTCTGCTCCACAAGCTACAGGTCGATACTCCAAGTATTACAAAGTCCCATGAAGAATTATCTCAAAGGACTGCCTCTTCATAGGGGTCTCAACACAATAGACGACACGCCTATCGGACACCCGGTCTGTGAGTTATTAGCCTTTTCATCCCAGGGGCCTGGTTGGTTTCATGTGTGAACCAACTCAGCCGTATCTCAACAATACCCCGACATCTCATAGGGTATACTCATAGGGACCGTTTCTCAATGTGATCACCAACGTCGTTGATGGTTCGTCGAACGGACGTCCGGTCTGAAAGTTATCAGCTTTTCCTTTCTAGGAGCCCAGTTGGATTTTTGGTTCAATCCAACCCATCCACTATCCAACAGCGTCCAGACCTCAATAGAAATATTCCAAAAGTTATGTCTCATCAAGATGAATCCAACAAAGTCGACGGCACGTCAATCGGATATCCAGAGCTCAAGTTATAAGCATTTCCGCTACGAGGGCCCGGTTGGATTCGAGTTCGAACCAACCTAGACATACTAAAAGTTATCCAAAACCTTGAGTGTAATATACCAAAACGACCGTCTCGATCCAAGGATCGCATCGCAACTGACGGTGTTCCAATCGGAGGTCTGTATCCCACATTATGGTCTTCTAAGCGAACCTATTTAGTTTTAGGGTGTTTCGGGCCCGGGCCGACTCGGCCCGAGACCCCCTGGGTCGACCCGAACTGGGTCGACTCGACCTGGGTTCGGCCCAATACGGAGAGGCTCGGATTGGCCGGCGAGGCCCGACCTAGCCAGGGTGGCCCAGCCCGGCCTGTGCGGGTGGTTGGCCCGGTGCGAGCGCGCCCCGCATGACCAGCTTGGTCGTGCCGTTGCGAAAAAGGGGGCGTGGGGGGAGGGGGGCTGCCCCCCTTAATTGAACCATACCCCCCATGTGGGGGCCGCTCCCTTTGACAGCCGGAGGTTACGACCCTCGGTATCCCCTGGTCCCACGCGGCCGCGGGACCAGTCGCCTGCCGTCGCGACTTCAGCCGTGACGGTCCCTCCTGGCGGGGGGCTGCAACACCTCCGCCTTCGGGCGGCCGGCCGGTGCCGCCCGCGGCCTCCGGCCGCCGGTGCCGCCGTGCTGGCGTGGCATGCCGGCATTGTCTTCTGCGGACCACCGGACGCGCTCCGATGGTCCGTTTGCCTGCAATCTTCGCCAGCGGTCCTCCCAGGTCGGGCTCTTCACTATGATGTCTTCAAAATGCCCCTGCAGCTCATTCTGTCATCGCCCGTTGATCCGCACGTCAAATAAACAATCTGTGGAGTCTTCGAATCTGCTCTACGGCCCCGACTCCAGCCGCGGTTTTGTTCGGCCTCAATGGCGCGGCACGATGGCGCCATGCTTTTTCGCCACATTCTTCTTGTTTCTGCGCGGTATTGTTGCACCACACACCTTTGTTCATGCCGCAACAAACATATCATCGAAGGGGGTGGAGAGTCAGCCTTGTTCGTGTAGTCTGAACTCCTCCCGTTATAATGATAACAGGCGGTGAAAGAATAATACGATGAATGGAAAGGAAAAATATTCACGATCAAGAAAAAAACCCCTACCTCAAGGTGTGGTCGAACGAAGGTTCGTCGCAGGAAATAATAAACGTAGAAGACGGCGTCGCGGAACAAGGTTCCATAAGCGTCATCAGTGTCACAGATAATAGAATTGTCAGCGTCGCGGTACACATCGTCACGTCGTCGATCTCCAAGGATTTGGTGTTATTCGTCGTCCTTCATCGGAGGCTGGCATTCTTCGTTGGCGACTATCTGTTCATCGCGTTCTTCAAGGAGGAAGAATGTTCTTCAAGTCTTATAGAAAAACCTCTCCCAATCCTTCTCGCACAAAAAAACTAAAACTTAATGAAATAATACGTTGTATTATTTAATTGATACACACAAGCCAACTTTAAAATTTGAAATTCAAAATGAATTCCCAAATTAATTACATTGAATAATTTAAATAATTAATGAGTTGACTATTCATTTAAGGGGGGGTGCGAGTGAGTTACTAAATAAAAGGGGTTAAGGGGGTTAGGGAATATGAAGGGGTGGGGTTCGTGTGGGCCCCACCTCACCTTAATTATCATCTTGGTTAGTTAGGAACTAGTGGGTCCCACCCCAACTCCCTTACATAGGATAACCACTTAGATGTAAAAATAAAATTGGTTGCACGAATTTTATTTTTATTCATTACTTAACTCATTATTATAATAACCACACCCGAGAAAACGCAACTCCGGAATAGGTGTTCCTAAGTAATTACTGGCACTGCGGTTTCATCGGTGCCCTCAGATTTCGATTCCGAGCACCGGTTCAAAAGTTAGAAAATCCCACTCGTTTGTACACTGAATGTACCCGAGCTAAACTTCGGAAAAGGATTCTGGGCTCACCGGGCCTCGGAATCAGGTGGCTTCAGAAACTACGTTCCTGTAAAATCTCAAAGAAATTATGAAAAAAAATTTCCTTGAAATTTTCAGGTCTTTACAGAAAACAACTAAAATCATTAACAATATCTAATTACGAATACCCTATTTTAAAGACATAAAATCCAATCATTTTATATCATTAACCACGGTAGGATAAACAATGTCCCACTTTAAAAACACATAAATTATCTTCCTTATGGTATACCCATTTCTATTTTCTTGGTGATAATATCAAAAAATTGAATATATTAATTTTGGAATCTGAATCATTTCATGGGGACCATAGAAATTTCTATTTATTATAAAACTGGAATATACAAATTTTTTGACAAGATAATTCAATCCACTAATAAATACAATTCCAATGATTTATTAAACAAACAATAATTTTCAAAATAAATAAGAGTTCTAAAAACAATAACTTAAAATTCCATATTATATAGAAGATAAAGGTTTAAAAACATTCATTAATGTGGTAAAATGTTATTAAAATGGGACTTTATTTAAGGGTTACAATAAAAAATAAAAGGATTTATCACCCATGATAATTAATAAATAGTTACTTATATTAATTAGTTCTATTAAATATAATTATTAAGGTTTGAAATAATGATATAACATTCTTTTGAAATTACCAATACTCTAGACTATCTCTAGGGATTCTGATTGTGGTTACATATCCTTTAACCATTAGTGATCCAATTTCACACATGGTTAGATTCCTCCTTTTCTCTCAAGGGTTCCACTCCCTTTTTGGATTCTTATGGGATTTGTTCCCTTTTACCTATTATTAATTGATTTATATATTAATATTATGGTATTTTTATACCATAGGTTTTTTTATTAAATTTATAAGGACACAATTATTTTTAATTATTTTATTTAATGATTTATTTCCACTATTCAGTACTCCACCCATATTTTTATGATTTTAGTTTTTAATCAATGATATTAGGAAAGTGAGTTTCATTATTTTCGAGGATTATATTTCCAAAATTTATTTGTATTTCTAGTGTTTTATGAGATTCACTTAGACATTTGATAACTATCTTCATTTTTGTATTGGGTTATACGCTCAATCCATGGGTGGCTGAGTAAGTCTATTTTTTAGTTCAGCATACACTTAGTAAGTTAAAAATATAGAATCTAATGAGATGAAATATATAGAAATTTTGTGGAATTAATGAAACATTAAATAAATTTTGGTAGCAAGGATGTTTCATATAATTATAGGAGGTATCTAGTGGTGGATCCTATAGTGGTGGAAATAACATGTTTCTAGAAACCATGTATTCTTTTTTTTTCATTAGAGCATGCCTATATTTCTTTCAACATATTTTTTTATGGTAGAGATACAACATTGGATCTAGGATAACAATGTCTATAGTCATTTGTGGTGCTCAAGGAAGGTTTCTTCATTTTATAGAGCATGCATATTTCTATTGAAAACTATGTTCCTATATTTGGGACATTGGTGAATCTATATGTTTGTGTTGTTTGTCCTACCTAGATATAATCCCATTAATATAATTTATTGTAATTTGACTCATAAATTATATTAGGTCTAGATATTACTATTTCATTCATCAAAAAATTATCCATTATAACTCATTAGGGATTCGGTCGTTGAGAATTTATAACTCCATGAAACCCATATGAAATGAAATGTAAATAATGAAAGGCATAAAAGTTGTTACGAAGGTAAATAGAAATATGGGTACCCATTCCTTTTAATGTCAACTCTAAATGATTGAAAAATATAAAGTATATTATGTGGTGAATAAAAATGATCCAACACCCGTCAAAGCCCCCGATATGCCCTGATATAATATTATATTGGTACCTAATAGTTATGAAGTTTACATATTCTTTATATCCAATGAAATATCAAAATGTCAAAAAGTTATGATAAGAAAATCTATTTGTAACTTATTTATATTTTAACTACCAGTATGTTTGACCTCTTTCTAGTTCAATTTAGTCCGCTATACATATCTATGATAACTAATTACAATAATCCTACATCAGATGAAACTATTCCTTAATAATTTTTAATAGATAAACTATATCCCATACCCATCCCCTTGTCCATATGACAGTATAATTGGCCGATAACTAATACTACACACTCTCAAAAACATCAGAAACTTCACTCAATAGAGAAACAATAACACTTCATAATGAAGAATATGCCCTTTTATACTCATAAATCCTAATTAAAATAATCGCAAAACACGTTTTCATATTATAAATTTTCATATAAACCCCAAATTTTATTGATATATTTAAAATCATATAAAGAAGTCAGAGTCAACATTGTTTGTATGAACATTCAAATATCCGAGCATCAATGATCTCTTAAAAACTACCTCAATGATTGGAATGATTTATTATCATTGAAATTATATATCAATATAATTACAATGTTTAGTGTTTATAAACATAAATCAAATCCCACTGATAATCTTTAAATTTCACCATTTGGTGACCTATGTAAGAACTCCACTATCAGATAAAATTATTTCGGATACGGGTTTGTCTGGGTCCCCTCAACTCGAAAGCATTTTTCCATTAATCATTATTCATAGAGATTACAAACCTGAGTGATTCTCTATCTGATGATATAAAATTTCCTTTTCTATAAAAAATTTCACTTTTATTCATATAGGGGAGTCTATATAGAGATCATTAACTTTCCCAATTCAGTGTTCTTTTTATAAGTATGTTTGATAGAAATTGTTACGTCTCTCAAATGGTTCATAAAGGATTCTTCCTGGTCTTCTCTATGTGATGATATTTTATGCAGATATCTATTATAATATTATCTATCACTTTTTCTCCCAATAAAATGGACTTTATAAGTTTCTTTTTGTATGGTACGAAATCAAATATTAAACATCATATATCCACAACTCTATTTCTTCATAACCTCAAACATTATATAGTTGGTAAATTCATCATTTTAGAAAAGAAAATTTTCTCATGGTCTCTTTTGAGAAAAAAATGAGTTAACATATAATAAATAAGGAAAAAAGTTAGTAAAAATTATTTTATAAAACATTAGGATCAACCAAGCATCATCAGAAATCGTATGACCAGTAACAAAAACAATATATAATAATAATCAACCCACATTCTCTAAAAAAAATTATAGATAAAATTATAAGGAAAAACAATAAGATACTTACAAAATAAACCCAATATATCTTCAATGTCCCACTTTGAATTCTTTATAAAACATATTAATAAACATTTTTTCAAATTTCATCAATTTATATCCTCTCTCATAGAGAATTTATTAACACCAAAATGTTATATTAAGTATATTTTGTTATGGAATTAATTCCCTTGGTGAAAAATTTTTTTTTATAGATGATATTTATAAATCCTCTATCTATCATATAAATATATGGAAATATAAAAATTAGGCATTTACTTCCACTCTCAATGATAAAAGTTGATTCAAATTCAGAATATATATTGTAAAAAGTTGTATTTTTACCCCCATTATCAATGGAATCTAATGGAACATGGGGGTAGTAAAATAAATTTATTATGTTAGTCAAGAGTATGAACATGTAATATTATTATAAATTCATTAAATAATTCTCTTGGTAAATATTTAAAATTAAAAATCATAAAGTTGATAATTTTTAGAAATATAAGCAAGGATTAAATGACCTCATGAAACCTTCCCATTGATTAAATGATATTTATTATCAATTGAATTAGACAATGAATGTTTCATACTATTTAAAGAGTGATCAATGAAATATTTATTATCCTGGAAAATAATCAAGGGTTTTCAATGTTCACCCTCAAATATTCTTGCTAAAATTTCGCCCAAATCATTTTCATATATGATTGGGTGTATGAAAAATATTATTCTTTCGATTTTCTGAACAAAACAAACTTTGTTTCACTATATGTCAACTCGCAAAACTCTCTCCTAAGAAAAAATTTCATCCTAACATTGATTTTTGATGATTGAAATATCTATCTCCATCATCATCATTGAATCTAATAATCTTAAACTAATTACTCTATATTTAATCATTCCATAATTTCATGTTCCATTAACATAGTCGATGAATATTTTTTCTACAAGTATGTGTAATTTCTTTAGATCACTCTCATATATTTTAAATAAGGTTATCAAAGAGTAAATTTATACTCTTCATGTAGTATGTAAGACGAAACATCCTTTAAACTTCCATATATCCTTTTGTTTTAACTTTGACAAACTTCCTCTTTACTCATAATTGTACAATTACAAAAAGGGTTTGGAAACACCATTTGAGTATTTCATGATTTTTTATAATAAATCATTGGATTTAACTATAGTGAGAGGATGATGTATTTTAATTTATATTGAACTAGAAAGCCCAAAATTAAATTAAACTCATTGAGAATAGACATATCAATGTTCAATATCATTTTTTCAACCAACTCATTATTAGATCAATCCCTATCACAAAAAAACTATATCATCATTGCAATCAAGTTACATGTAATCATCTCATCCACATTATAGTTTCTTTCAAAATATTTATTAGATATATTCAACTACATTAGGAAACTATCATGTTTTTTATACCATCTCTCAGTTTAATGTTTCACTCTGTATATGTATTTATTAATTTTAATCACAGTAGTTCCATCATTATCATATATTAACACATTTGTTTTCTCAATATTAAATTCTTAAAAATATTCCTTAAAGAATGGTGAATTAATATGCATTTGATAGTCTTTCTATTTTTAATGACAAGCATCAACAAAAATATTAGCAAATTTCAATACATGAAATATTTAAAAATGTATATTCAAAATTAATATATTTTACTTGTGAATAATCATTGAAAACAATACATGAATAATTACCTGAAAAATATCCCTATGAGTTTTAGTTTGTTTCTAAACACCCATTTTTTTCTTGTAACATTATTCCCATCTGGTCAAGGAAAAATATCTCGTGTATCATTTTTCTCAAATTGATTTGACTATTTATTCATTGCATTTAGCCGTTATTTATGACCAAATTTTATGAAATGGGTAGAGGATCCACCTGTGAGATAATTTGTATTAGATTTTCGAATCATAATTTCCTTACTATATGAAATGGAGGATCCCAATTTTTGATAATATTATTTGGTTCATCATGTTGTATAATGACATAAATTTATGTGATTTTATTATTGTCTTACATTACTCATTATTACAATGATCAAAATCAACTATTCAACATTAGAATTTTAGTCATATTCAATCTCATTATCTTCTCTGGATTCCATCATTCTATCTTCCATTAAAACAAAAACATCACCATTAACAAATTATGTGATGGTCTAATACTTTTTAATTACTTTTACATTTAAGGAATCAGTGACCCTATGATATCATTTATTCCAAAACTTATAGATTGTTCCGTTAGAAAAATATCTAATAAAAACACCTTCTATTTCTTAATCATCAAACATTCCCAAATCTAAATTTTTTATCTATATTAAGAAAGGGATCCAATTTTTTTTAAAAAAATAAAACAATATAGGTTTCTTTTTATAAAAATTCTCATTGGGATTCATATTTTGTTCTTGTCAATGAAAACATATTTTTTGAACATGTGTATTTGTTCTAACATATTCTATACAGATAAATATGGAATGTTTATATTTAGTGATAATGTTTCCTCTAATATTAACTAATCGTATATTATTCCTTACCACTTCTCTATTTCGCTGAGGAGTATAGGTATTCTTATATTAGTGTTTATATCAATTTATCCTTTGGAAGGGACTGAATGAGTTACTAGAGTATTCCTTTCCATTATCTATTTCAAAATTCAATATATATACACATAAGTCCTTCTCGACTTCCCATTAAGAATCATATGAATGACTCAATGACCTTTGACTTATATAACATGAACATTATTCTAGTCATTTGAGTGAAATAATATATTGAAAAAATACTGAAAAAATAACTATTTGTTTATGAATGTCTAATAAACCCTCAAATATTAGAGTGTATGAGATCAAGTGGTTTTGGGTATTGAATTTCAACAATATTATGACTGATAATAACCATATTTCTTTTCTAAAAATCTATACAAAAAACAACATCTTTCTACTTTAATTGAGGTAAATATCATATAACCAATTACATTAAATTTATAGTCATTAAATTATAACCAATATTCCCAATTATTCAATACCACAACATTTATTCATCCTTAGTAGTTAAATAATAAGAATTAATTAGATATCTAATCTAGATTAGATTTATTTTAGTTCTTTCACCCTTGGTGTCATCTTTTCCCTCTTTCAAACATAGTACAATACCATAATATTTTCAGAAGATAAACTCCTTACCATAATAAAATTTTCAGAAAATAATTAGTATAATGTGTTTATTCCCATGAACCAATAGAATATTATTTGATTTAAACATTTGTGCCTCAGTCTCATCCCAAAAATTTCCTATTATTTTCAATGAACCATTGTTTGAAAATTTTACTACTCTCCCTTATATTCTTCAATCGTTCTAAATAATTTTTTCATTACCTCCAATATGTTTGGAACAACCTATAGGATCCAAATTAAATAAAAAAATTGTAAGAATACTATAATAGTGTTAGAAATTTAATTTAAATAAAACCTCATATTTTCTAAGTCCTAAAAGAAAAAATTATTATAAATTTTAAAATCATATTGTCCCTTAGTAAATGTATCAATATTATGAAATACCAATATACCCACAAAATAAAATCAATACAGAAATGTTAATTTATATTTATTATAATTACGAATAAAATTTTATAGTCCCATTATAAATAGAATCGAAACAATATTTCAATAAACTTAATTATAAAATATTGTTTAGAATAAAACAACTAGAGAAGGATATTATAACCTCACATGTATAAAAATTTTAAATGAATATATTTAAATTTTTTATAGTATCTTCAATTTTAAACTAATATAAAGGTATCCACTTCATAAAAAGTCATAATCTAGAAAATGTATCACTAAACCTATAATACCTTGAACATCCTAATGAGAATATCCCCATGTAAAACTAATGGTATAATATTTTACCTTCATACTTAACTAGTATCTTCATTTTACTCCATTACATAATTGGTATATTGGTTATTTTGATACATAATGGGTATTTCCTTATCTATATACTTTACTACTACCTCAGCGAAAAAATAAAAAAAACTAACAACATTACAGAACCTCATAGTGGTATCCCGTAGATGGAAAAACCAGATAGAAAATTACAATAAACAGATGTGACCATGAAATAAGATATTTCAAATTTTTATGATGGTAAAAAACACTTAGTATGTTCTCTGTTTATTATACATTATATGATCTAATCAATGAGGTGAGACTCTATTTGAAGGCAACAATCCAATTGTCATATTCTACAAATCATGAGTTCAATCAAAATGGAATCAGAAGAAACTAATTATTCTTATTAAGATGGATGTAGACTCTTTCAATTTATATCGATAAGTTGGTTCCACACCACTAAAACTCTTTGTATGAAACCATAGAAATATAGTATTTTGAAATTCATTTTATTAAATGATTTTCATAAATCAGTTTCATCAGAATTTTTTTAAATCATATGTTATCCTTATTTGATTAAATAGATTTATGAAATTAAAAAACATAAAAGATTATGTCCAGAAACATATGTAAGATCAACTAGATAAATTAAAAGGATCATGGTTTTTAGATTAAGGACAGAATTTTATTTGATAAAATGAATTTCAAATAGATATTTTCTGACTATTATGAATGATATATGGGTAGAATTGGATTTTTTGGAAAATATTCCCAACGTTATAGTTTTTTAAATGAAAGGAAATGTGTTCATTAAAAAATTAAAACTAGTAGGTAAAGAGAAAAATATATTAGATGATAATATAATTAGAAATTTAGAAATCATATACATTTACATAAAATTATTTATAATAATATTGATAAAGGATTACTAAAAAATAACTATATATAAAAACCATGAATAGATTTATATTCAATAAAATAAATTTTTAAGAGTTTGATATTACAAAAATTCATAATTTTATAAAATGAAATCAATCCATCTTTGTAACTTTTTAACTAGATGATTTAGTTTATTTATATACATTAAATTAAAAAAATATGAATCTCCTAGATTTTTATCACATCTTCAATCACTTTAACCATTTCCAAAAAAATATTTTCCTAATACATAAACTTTCAATCGTTCTCTGCAAGATTCTACTCCAAAGAAATGATTTTAAAACTTAGAAATTTTATTTTCGTATTTTTAAAATCTAACATCTCACATTATATAAAAGTGAACTTTTTCAAATCATCAATAGATGATTGATTTTTAAAAAATTGAATTTTTATGAATCTTAATAAAAAATAATTGTTAAATTTATTATCCTATTGAAGGTAAATGTTTTTTTGAGAGATGTTGGGTTATTTCCAATATCATCCAAATCCTTTACTTAACATAAAAAATTATTTTATTTTTTTTGAAATATGCATCATAAAGGTGTATTTCTATTCAAGAATCTTTTAATTATGATATTATTTTTTATACTGAATCTATCAGCTGAATTAAAAAATTAATATTTTTAATGTTATTTATCTTATGGATAAACATGATCTTTAGCTCTGGCTATTTCCATGATGTTCTATAGAAATACTTTTCTTTTATGGAGATGAGTTAATGATCATAGATGTAAAGAAGAATATTCTAAAGGAGGAAAATCTTATACAACTACTCACTTTTGGTGAGAATAACTTTACTTTTCATTTTAATTTCCTACATCATGAGATTTTGTAAAATAAACTACACGTACTTATTTAGGTGCATCTTTTTATTGATCTTCATAAATATGAGAAAATTATTCATGATCATCTTGATATGGAATATTAGTTGGTTGGGTGACATAAACATAAAACATATTACATTTAGTAGGATTTATGATTGGGTTTTCAATAATCTTCATCAATGATGAATGGGATAAAGATATTTTAGCAACTCACGAGGCTACACATTATTATTTTTATTCACATATCAACATTCTTTTCAATGGTAATTCATAAACCCCATGTTTCTCTATAGAAATATAAACATGAATTTAAATGTTAAATTTATAATTTTTTTAGGGGATATTATTTCCTATTATTTTTATGAAACATATTATCTTACGACTAAAACGAAAAATATTTTTCTTCTTCTTTATATAGTATATAGAATGGTTTTTCACCATCTATTTCATCGGCAATTTTTGTATTATTTTTCGTTCAAAAAACATGTAATAAGAGTCAATAAACCTCATTATCAATTCATTTAAAATTAAATTATATTTAGAATAACCTTATTTTTGAAGACCGTTAGATAATACTTATTCTCTTTCTCTTTCTCATAAGAAACATATTTAGTTTTTTCAAAATCCTTGAATGTTTTTGTTTTTTATGAAGGATAATTATGAATCCAGCAAATCTGGTTCCTTCCTATTTAAAGAAACATAAAATTCATCCTATATAAATTTTTGAATTTATGTTAAAGAAATAATTGAAGATGTAATGAATGGGATCCCATTAGGATAGAGCTAATGAATTACTTTTTACATTAGCATAGATACAAAGGGTAAAATACTAATGATTTGATCATTTTAAAAGTTTTTGAAAACTAGATACATATATGGTAAACCTTTTTAATTTCTATATAATATTCACGCATATAAATTGGAAAATTTGGTATCAATTCCCTTATTTTGAGAATTAATATTTCTATAATTTGAAAAAGAAACAGAATAAGGGTGATGTTAAATGCTCAGAAAGGATTATTTATAGTGGATGATTTTATGAAACAATAAGAAATATAAACATGGAAAGGTAAATAAATGAACACATATTCTTTTTAAATGATTTTAATATAATTATATAATATGTAAAAAATCAATATTTTATAGAAAATAACTAAAAACACGTTCCATTTTATCAACTAACTGATAATTGAATGAAACTAGAGATAATATCATTGTGAAAATATTATTGATAATAATAATTGAATTCTTAATAATGAAAAAGATTAATTATTTGATGCCATGTATTAGGAAAATGAAACCAATATTTTAATGATCTCTCCCAATAGGCTTTAAAACTATTGGCTAGAAAATGATCCTATTTGGATAACAATACTTCTACTATCAAGACTTTTCACAAGAAAATTTTAAACTATTGGGTACAAACCTATCAGGTCTGGCCAACTGATTTTTCTCATGAGACTTGTCGATGCATTGAGGATTTTTCTATAAATGGACCCCACTCATAACTAAATATCTAAATAATTAATCACATATAAATTAATTGATGTAATTTATAAACAATATTCCTTATCAACAATTATTTGTACTGAGTAAAGGACAAACATTTCTTAACATTTCCCTAGTTAATCAAATAAAATTCAACATAATAACCATATGTAAAAATGGTATGAGGTTTTAAAAATAACTATATATATTATAAAATAATATGTATATTTATTATAAACTCATTTTATGTAAATGATATTGTTTCAAGATAATGTTGACCATCACAACATACTGTGAGATTTTACAAAAACTTTTACCACATGATATTTTTGAAGTCAAATCCTATTATATGAAATAATATAAATTGATACATATAATAAATTGAATTATCAATTAATCATTATATTAAATTTCAAATGATTAGTAAATTCTCTATATTAATGTGAATTGGTACATAATAAAAAATAAGTCTCAATGAAATGTAAATTGAGATGAAATCCCATACCACACACTTCTTTTTGTTGAACATGATTTAACATCATGTATTATTTCTATAAAAATATTATTAACATACATAAGAATCATATTAATATTAATAATATCATATATGATTTTTTTATAACATCTTAACTCTAATACATAGATAATATTTCACAATTTTCATTGTTTTTTGTGTTAATTTCCTAGTTTTCTCATTATTTCTTTTTCTTGAATGTTTCGGCTGGTGTGCATATTATATAGGTTTATAATCCATATAATAATAATAATAAAATATTTACAATGTTTATACATCAATTTTAATTTTAATACAAATCATTACTGAATGTGTTGAGGAATGAATTATGAACTGATCATTGATATGGTAGGCCATAAATACCGATGATTTTAATTACCATTTTCAATGATCATTATAGAATTGTGTTAAGTAATATTTCACATGAGAAGAATGATAAGAATATAATAAATACTATTTAGTTATGTAGATATACTTATATACATAATCCATATGGCATGGTGATGAAAATAAAGTCATATGGCTATGTGAATGTGGTAGTTCATAAGTACACAAACAATGTTATAATATTTCAGTCAGTGAAAAGTTAAAAATGAGAATGTTCTATGTTTTATTTTTTGAATGATAAATATCCCATGAACATAATAATTATTTAATTAATATCATATATAATCATTACATTTATCTTTATCATTTTCCATGAAAATCATTACTAAAAGACAAATAACATCACTTCATGAGGCAGTACTCAACCGAAAACTTGATGGAAGTTATCACATCTTCTACATAATGAAAAGTAAATATTTATATATGATATAAGAAATAATTATGTATAATTATGTTAAAAATATATTATATATAAATTATATTCATTTCCATTCCCAACTGCGATGGGTGGTAATAGAAAAATGATTGACATTGGTTCGTGATATAGTAATCTGCCTTAAACACGAATCATGATTTCATAACACATTTTATAGAAGTGGGGATGGTTTGAGGTCATCATATTATTTTAAAAATATCTATTTCTATAAAAATTACTATTTTTAATATATCATCATGGTTTCATTATGATTTTAAGAGGTTAATAAGGAAATTAAATAAAAACAGTCATAGAAGAACATTATCACTTCTTCAGGTCTCCTCCTTAGGATTACAGCAAAGCCACCTATGGTGGATTTACAGAAAAAATAAGGCTTCTAGAATTATTTTAGGGTATTTGAGAATTTATTTGGGTATATAATTGTTGAACTAATGATGTTTTATGGTTTAATGAAGAGGGAGAAGGGTTGGTCTATTATAACTGAGGTTACTAATACAATTGGGATGTTATACTAATATTCAAATATACCCTAATTTGAATAATGAAAAAGAATAAAAAAAATTACATTATATAATATAGAAAATATATGGTCAATATATGGTCATTTAATGGATTCTTTAAAAGTTTGTAAGATATTGTTAACCCTTATATTCATATTTTAACCACTTAGAAAATCAGTTTTTACCTTAACAATGGTAAATAATTTTATTTTCTTTCATTTTGCATTTTGGTCAAAAATAAATTTTCCCTGATTAGAAATATTAATTTATTAAAATTAGAAATCTTGAATCTATTTTTTCCAATTAAAATCATAGAATTGGAATATTTTAATTTAATATTAGTCTTAAGAACATGATGATAAAGTGGGGTTTTGAAGAGAAAATGTAAAAAAATTTACAATGTTTTCATATATTGATTTAATTGGAAAAATATTATGATGAAATAAATTTAAATAATTGTAATAAAAATGAACTATATTTACATTAAATAAAATTGAAAATACAATTTAACAGTATAAATTATTAAATCAGAATGCAATTTTTCAATATAATCTTTTAATTTTTATTATTCATAAAAAATTTAAACATTTAAGGAAAATTCTGAATGTTCATCAAATGATAAATTTGGTAATAAATTTATAAAATGATATTTATCCTTTCAAAAAAAATTTATAAATGTGGTAAAAATTAATTTTATATCATTTCTCCAAAGAGATGCAAAACAATATTTTAAAAAATAACATTTTTTGGGAACCGTTTTTTTCTTCCAAAAGATTATTATTTTCATTTTTAATTAGTAGATAAAAAATCTACATGATTAAAATATATATTTTTATTAATTTACTCTGTTTTATTGATACCAAATTATTTAACATCTATATTATAATGGTCATGTTTAAATTATATTTTAATAGAGTTTCACATTTCATTTACACTTGGTGTAGTATATAAAGAAAGATAAACAAAGTGATGGGTGTAATTGATTCAAAATTTTTTAATGAAAGATATTAATGTAATTGAATTTATTTAAAAATAAATATATCACATAGTATTGGGTTGTTATATTCTATTCTAAACTTGGTGTTACGTGTCATATACACTAACAAATATGTCGTTCATTTTTTAAAATCTCTGGTTGTTAGATTCTATTAACCTTAAATTAATTTTTTCATCACAGTCTGATCATGATATTGGTAATCAATGGGGTTTCATTTAAAAATTACTTCGTATAAAAAAAACACACAAATAGGGTTAATAAAACATCCTCTTGAAAAAATAAAGAGATGTATAAAATTCATTAGTAATAACAGTACCAAGATTCCAAAATAGGAGAACAAAGATGGGAAGTAAAAAAATAAACATAGAAGAGAATAATAACACCAAAATATCGATGTAGAGTGATAAAGAACATTGATAAAAATAAAATGGGTGATCTAGATAGGGTTTACTACCACAAATCCATTAACACAAGAGACATGAAAAAGGTCAACGACATAATTTAAAATCAGGGTGAAGGACACCATTTTATTTCAATATCATTTTTCTAATATGGCTGAATTCCTTTTTCTATCTAGAATGAGTACATATGAAAATGTACTTACTTGATATATCACTACATCATAAGCCATATTTAATATTTTGTTTGTTCTTTGATAATTTTTCAATTCATTTATTCCTACAAAAAATCAATATAATTAAATTAATTTTTATTCCTAAAGCAGTAAAATTCAATTTTAAATAATCGTAAGATACATAATAGAATTATTTTTCCATCTATCTATCTCTATTTATTATTATTACAACATGTTCAACATCAGTTATCCAATTGAAATAAATATCCATATGGTGAAGTAATACATTATTATTTAAAACATATTCAATTCCTCAAACTAAATCATTTAATAAAGGGATATATATTTTACCATTCCATAACATTAAGATACAATACATTATAAATAAGGTTACCGGACATTAAAAATGAACATTTCAATAATCCCCAAACAACATGAAGTATCTATTAATCGTCACATACCAACCATGTGAATATCATTATAATGTATTCTCTAGAAACATTATAATAACTTCAATTCCCATTAAAAAATATTTAAAACATGTATTATTCCATATTCATGAAACTAAACTTAGTTTATGGGATATATTACATAAATCCAAAAAAGTTGTAAACTCTTTAAATAATTGAATAAAGTAATTTTTCAACAAATATTTTAACACATAAAAGGTAGTCCTTAATACCCAATTTACTTTATCCAAATAAATTATCTCTTCATCCTAAAATAATTATCACAACATAAGGAAAAAATGAAGAGTTATATCTCCTTCAATCGTGTGTTTTCCAAGACTTTCAATTTCCTCTATATTATTTTTCTTGGTCATTAATATTATTCAACATATGTTCTAATATCATTAAAAAAAGAACAACAACAGAATAATTATATATTTCATAATTCTTATAACTTAAATATGGATGATAATATAATATTTCATTATAATTATTGTATCCAATACACAAGAACATTAATTAGCCCACTTTGTCTTAATAAATAACATATGATTGGCCTTCATCCATTACCTTATCACTTGTGGAATTTAATTGTGTATTTCCCCATCTGCTTACATCTGATGTGGTGAAATTTGGAAATTTCTTTCACTCCCTTTCCATCATGAGAATAGTGTACTTTTTATACACACATATAGAAAAAATTCATTCCTTTATGAAATTAACTAGATATTTCTTTAAAAAATTATCACATGTGGTAAAATAATTATTTCCAATATTCCCTATATATATTATTTTCACATCCATCCTCTTTTTATCTTTCTTTTCATCAGATCCAAATGACATAGATAATTCATTTTCTATCATGATATCACATGATACTATGCCCTTATGTGAATCGAAGGACTGAGTGAAAAGTTAAGTTATAAGTATTTTCTAAATCTCAACAAAGAAAAAATCAAATGTTAAATTGGGATTACATATATAGTCCATTGATTGCATTAAAAACATTTTAACATTGGATAAATACTTAGAAAAAATTTTATTTTCTATATGTCTTATATTATGTAATTGTCTCCGAATATATACTATTTTCTCATTAAAAAAATACTTTTCCAAGAATAGTACCTTAATATTCATAAATTATTTTTATTTTTATATATTTTTCATCCTTAGTGTTTTGAATCAATGACCATAAAAAATATTCATATTCTGAGAGATGGTAAAATGAAATAAAATCTTCCTTACTCACTTTATATCCCATAGAAATAAATATTTTATTTAAGTAAATGATCCACTTCTCTCATAAAAAGAGATTGGTATCCCATTTAACAGTTGAGGTTGCTGATGGATGAAGTGATCCAACAAAGTATAATTATGCTATGGATCAAGTTACTCCACATGGTAATGGATAATTATCAAAACCTGAATATTATTCCCTAGTATAGATACAATTTTCTTAGTTCAAATACAGGATTTACACGCATCCTTGGTAGGGAAATCCCTAGTTTTTCCGTGAGTATTGATACCCTACACCCATCTAGTGACCATTTATAAATAATGATGTATACTGGATTATATTGTAAAATTATTTATTTTTAATCAGAATTTATAATTCTTAATGCAATGTAACACATAGAATAAATTAAAATTTATGCATTGTTAATATCAGAATCAAAAACTTGTTTCATTAGGAATATATTTATTTTTAAATCCATAATAATGGTTTAAAAATAAAATATGAAATATCCAAAGAATATGACCAGTGAGTGTTAATCCTGGTGTATAGTGCCATTTTCGAGCACTATATGATGGTCAGGTATAGCCAAATATACCCCTTTTAATGTTATTATCACTAGGTAACACTTTTCTAGAACATGCCTTCTTGTAGTGTCTATAAAAGTATGCATTTAATAGAAAAATAACATAGCATGCACATTAACAAAACATTAGGATGTTTTCTCTAAATATCCCCCAATAATATTATAACATCCTTCTCCTTCTCATTGGATTGAGAAGGTAGTGGGATGCCACTTGGTTTTAAGAGACATCCCTAATATGCTAAAGGATCGAAACAAATTCAAAGGGAATAATTTACAATTGGGGGATAAGTTGTTCTTTGGAAATAAAACAACCAACCAAACAGCCATAACCAAATAAACCACTACATGATGAATGATATAAATGAAATTTAACCCGATGAATTCCATTTATATAAAAATAAAATTACACATGAGTATTGTAGTGGAATACTATAAAACAAACAATTACACAACAAAAGACTACAAAACAAACAAAACTGAAAGTCGAAAACAACTCCAAAGATCTAAAATTCCCCATGATCAACTCCAAAAAAAATCCAAGGATCACTAAAAAACAATTGAGTAGTTTTTTACCTTACCTTTACCCATGTATAGATAAATAATATCATGAAAAACTACCAATGTGAAAATGTATGGTTGTGCAATAAAACTCCAAAGATTTTCCCCAAATAACATCCCCACTCATTCCAAATAGTATTGAACATGTTAGTACATTTATTTAAATAAATTTATATAAAAAAATTTCCAAACAGTTTATAGGAGAATATAAACAAGTTCCATAGTAAATTATATCTTTCAAAATAACATAAATATCCAAGTAAAGATACCAAAAAAGTCACTAAACCATTTTATACATAAAATTTTCGGCATAACCCATTCTATTTCAAAGACACACACAACGACACACACAATCTTGGTGTTTCTATTGGTGGTTGAACACTAAATCAATAAATCATCTATTTTATGGTGGTACTTCATGACCATTATCCAACCATTCCACACAATGTTAACTATTTAATCCAACCATATAAAAAACCATTATTTATAAACATTTTAATAAAAATAACCTTTTATTTAAAATATATTACTTCTATCAAAACAAAAAAAACCCTTTTAAAATAATTATTTGATAATCATATTTCCAAAATTACATTCCAATAAAACACCAAAATTCCATTATTTCACAAATCATCACTCAAGAGGGATTTTAAAAAGTATTTCACAAAAATTAAATAATAAATATCAAGAAAAAAACCAATTTTAAATCAATTCATCATATTATAATTAGAGGAGTCAAGAGTAGTCAAATTCCTTAGGTTTTATGGTGAAAACAAAGGACACATAATATGACAATAAAAAGGGTTAAATCGCCAAGAAACCACCTTAGATCTATTCCTATAGAATTGAAAACCCCATTATATTCATACATGGAATCAATGAAAATATATTTGTCAATAGAGGACATATATCTTTGAAAACAAGGGAGAGGCTGAATTAGATCTAAGGAAAAATAAAAACAACAACCAAGGATGATGACTTACTATGCGAATCTGACTCCATAACACCAAGAGTAGCCTAAAAGGCACCTCTTCATCAATGAGAGAAGCCTCAATTGCCTTTATAAAGAGATAATGTATTGTTAGGGATGCATAGAAGAAAAAACAATGGAGTTAGTGATCAAAATGTGTGAGATCAACAATATTAGGATATCACTCCAAACTCATGCATGGTTAGAGAAACAGTTTAAAAAATCATGTACTAATTGTTCACCATCTTCTATTTCAAGGGGGTTGTCATATGGTTGGATTGAATAGATTCCAAAACTATTCTCCAACCATTCAAAATCCAATTTTCTGAAAAATAAGAGTTTCTCCTAGGCTTCCTCATAGTCTGTACAAACCTTGTGCCACTTGTTTTCCTTCGGCTTAGCCTTTTTCTCACTACGCACAATTTCTTGTAGGAGTTTCATGGTATCTGAAAACATTTCCCTTAATATGAACCCTTAAAAATTATAATAATTATTCTGATCATATTCCAAACCCTCCCAAATATCACCTAAATACATTATATATTTAAAATACATAAAATATGTGTTACTTACATGAGACCAGGGGTGTTAAATTATCCCCACCATTGGCCTTCCGATCTCTAGAATATAGAATACCGTCATTTTTATGCAAGTGCTTGGGCTATTACTATTGAATTTACATCCCCTATTCACAAGTAACATCTTAAATATGACCATGTTTCTAAAAAACAGAACAATATCGTTACATTTACTAGACAAAAAATTCACTCGTCTATCCAAAATCCTCACTGGCACATGCATCAAGGAAGCATCTAGCTCTAGGTCAACATGATCCCGTCTGATCACATATTAAGAATCAGGCTAATACTATAACATCTCAGGTGAATAAATTATTAAAAATTTCCATATTCATTGTTATTTTTAATTAATATTAGTTTTACTTTAAAGGGGATTCTATGTTCTATTACATACCAGATACACAATAACACATTTCATTGAAATCTTGCATTGCACACAATGTTGGGTCATTTTGAAAAACAATAATATAATATTATTTTAAATGGTAGTTAACGCCAAGATGTTTTATTTTTGGGAATTAAAATAACAGACTAAAAAATGACCATACATGATTATTAAATGTTTTTACATTTATCGAATAGTTTTTATAGGCTTAAAATAAGAGAGAATCTGATTTTAAGCATAAATACTCTAATATTAATAAAAAGGTTGTTTTACCACCATTTGATGGAGAACCCTATTTAAATATTGATTTTGTCACTTTTATATGCTCTATATGAAAAAAATAATATTCTTCATTAGAATCAGGACATCAAAATTTACTTTGGATGAAATTTTGGCTTTTTTCTGATAATGTCCATTTTTAATGAATAGTGAAAAATACTGTATTTTAATTCAAAACTACCATTTAATCTAATTTATTTATATGGATATATTATCTTTTAATTGTTTTTAATGTGTAATTAGATTATGTTTTTACCATTTAATCCAATTTTGGACATTGTAAATAATTTCACTTTGAAATTGGACATAAACAAGTGTTAATCTTGTGATAGTTATCATTTCTTAAAAAAACGTTTTTTGTTTTGAAAACAAAAATTAATTTTAAATTAATTTCATACCTTCTGTGTTATGAATTTGAAAAAATGGATTCCATATTTAGAATCGGGAGGTTCAAATTGTGTATATAGGTAACTTTTATTTTTCGGCATTATGTATATTTACTTGGACAAATATTTTATTTACTATGGTAAAAGGGTAAATCTGGTAAATTATGGTAAAAAATAATATTATAATAATATTAAATTACCATAACATGTGTCCTAATACTATTATTTGATATAGTTCTTACCATGGGAATACTTGGTTTGGTTTTCGGACCCCCTAGAGCAACTTAAGAGTGATAATGACACTTTATATTAATTAATTTAAAGTAAAGACAAAAACAACAAAAACATATATCTTTTAGTACATAAATTTTTACACGGGGTTATATAAGTTATATCTTCAACTATAAAAATTAATTATAATGATAAAAATATATTCTATATCATGATATCTTATTTATAATTTTTATACATCAAATAAATAAATTTTTTATGAGACAATGATGATGTAGGGATTACCTTATTAATGAATGATTTAAATAAATGTGATTATATAATTTAAAAAAAACTATTCAAAACCTATAAAATTCATATTGGATGAAATTATTTCTAACAAGAGTCATTTTATATTCAAATTTAATTTGTTTTGGACATTTTGAACCCTAATTTCTTTTATAATAAAATAATGCTTTCAAACATTCCTAAAGACCCCCTCCCCATTATAAAAAGCCATCACCTCTAACTCATTAATCCCACCACTCAAGCCCCTTATATCATACAAAAACTACCTATATAATCTTCATACATACTTGTATTCCTTTTATAATCCTGACCATAGGCATAAGACACTTCATGAAATCATTTGGTTCAAACCATAGGGAGTTGCCCGATTTAAAGGTAACATCATCTTTTAAGTTATTTTATTTTATTTTACTTCTCCAATGCCCTAAACACAATTTATTCCATTATTTTATAACAACACCAGTATCCTCAATATAATTGGTTGTTTTTATGAGAATTATTCAATCTACACTTACACACACCTCTATCTAATCGGTAATGAAAATACGGTTTCTGTAGATGGTGAACTATTGCCTCACGAACCGATGATTATTCAATTATCTCATACTGACTATCATTGGGGCCATTATGATTGAACTGTATTTATATGTGATTTATATTATATTTATATAGTCTCTATACTTATGTATTTTTCATTTATTTCATACCTTTATGGTTTCCATAATGGGTAAAGACGATAATTTCATTTGACGAAGTGCAGACTACTGCCCCCTCAAACTGATATGACTCATTCATGCCATTCGTCGAATAGATAAAGGATGGTGTTAATGATATTATATATTATATTATACATTAATTATAATATACCTATGTTTAATTCATTTTTCATTCCATTTAATATGAAATAGAAATGAATGTAGCATGCATGCGTACGTACAACTTACCGTCTCCATGAACGGTGCAATTCATAACATATCTCTAAATGTTTTTTAGAATTATAAATACATTTATAATCTTGATATATTGGATATATATGATATCTAAATCATTAATATAATTTTTGAGATAATGGAATTTCGACCACATGGATATTTTATAATTATAACAAGTTCTTTCTTAACCCAAGTTTGGAACATCGACAAAATGTAGATATAAACTCAAATATTTAACTAATTACTATAGAAAGGTAATAAGTGCTATAAAATGAATAATAAACATTAAAATGTTATTATGTAAGTATAAATTTACTTATGTTTATTATTCAGGAAATTAAGGAAAGAATGGGTTAATTCGGACATGAGGTAAGGGACTTCGTCTCAATCACCTTTCACTGAGGCATATTTTGATTTTTACATGACATTATTTTATACGATATATAATAAACCCCTTTTGATATTTAATTTCATTAAAATTGAATTTTTTTTCTATGAATCGTTTTACTAAATGACTAGAGGTATGTTTTTATCATTTGCAGCGACAATGACCTCTCCACCGCCAAATTTTTAGTTGGATTCCTCTATAAGCAATAATATTTTTAAAAGGAAAAGAAATACCTCATACGTTTTTTGGGTGTTTTTGTTTTGAAAATGGTTTTTAAATGGAATTATTATTTCAATATATTTAAATGATTTCTTGTTATTTCCAATGAAATTTTACTAGTGAAATGTTTATATTTGTAATATTTTATGTGTTATGATTTTAGAATGTTACTTGGACATTTGACGGGTTGTTACATGATAAACAAATGATGAGTGGTGCCATAATAAACTAGGACTGTTGGTTACATTATAACCTTCAATGTATTGGGTGGGGAAGTTGTCTGTATGGCTATTCCATTTAGTGATATGTGGGGAAGTCGACCGTATGGTTATTCCATTTAAGTATGTTTATGTCCCAAGATAACTTTATATGTTATGTGTTCTTTTTATGGGTTTTATGGTCATATTTTGTTTAAAAAAGGTTAATAAGTGATCTTTAATTAAATGAAGAGTATTTAGTACTTGATAAAGGTGAAAACTATTAATTATGAAAATGTATTCATGGTTTACTTAGTGTTTTAAAAAATGAATAGTTTTCCTTCTTTGTGTACCATATACTGAGATTTTTATGATCACCCTAGGATTTTTTGAAATGCTTTTCACATGACATAAATATGAGTAGAGTAAGAGATGGGATTAAAGAAAGGGAATGCTATCTAAACATGGAAATAGACATGAATCTTTTTTTTGAAGTGTTTTCATATTATGAAAAAATGGATACTAAGTAGAAGTGTTTGCATTTTAATATTTGGGATGTAATGTAATACGTTAAGGTATAATTCTATAAAACTCTAAAACTGAAAAGATCCTCAATTTTAATTATTAACTTAACTCAATATTATGTAACATTTTAAGGCTGGAGCCTTATAGTTGGTATCCAAGGTATGTTTAGACAAGTTTAGAAGTTATGATATTGTTAAATTAATATCCATAAATCAATTTATGGTAATATTGAATGATATTGAATTTATAGATTACCAAGTTTCTTTGTTGAAGATATGTCTATTTTAGGAGTGGTATTTCTTAGAAGAAATAGATCATCTTTTCTTGGAAGGAATAAAGAGGAAAACGACCATACAAATTAGACTTTTAAGATGGTCAAAACCAGAATTGAACAGTTTGTTGGTATAATGAATTAGTTGACTATGGTGAAAATTTTTGGTTATTTTTATTGATGATATTGTGGTTAATACCAAAAGTAAAGAGGAACATGAATTTCATTTAAGGGATACCTTTTAATCCTTAATAGAAAAGATACTTTATGGGAAATTCAACATGTGTGAGTTTTGGTCTCAACAAATTTCGTTCCTTGGTCATATTGTTTCCAAAAATGGAATAACTATTGATCCTGCTATATAAATAGTTGTTTAATAATAGACGAGACCCACAAATATAATTGAAATTTTTAGTTTTATTGGTTTGTTAGGTTATTACAATAGGTTTGTTGAGAATTTTTCATGGTTATCTAGTCCAATGATTAAGTTAACTCGAAAAGGGGTTAAGTTCATTTGGAAAAAATAATGGGATGATTGTTTTTAGGAATTGAAAAGAAGATTTATGAATTCCCTAGTTTTGGGAATTATCTTCCAGAAATGGTGAGTTTGTTATCTATAGTAATTCTTTGTTGAAAGGAATTGGATGTGTCCTTATGAAAAATGATCAGGTAATTTATTATGCCTCATGTTAGTTGAAACCTCATGAGTTAAATTACAATACACATGATTTAGAATTACCTATTGTTTCTTTTTCCATAAAAATATTGAGATATAATTTGTATGAAGTAAAATCTGAAATATATACTAACCACAAAAGTTTGAAGTATATATTCACTCTTAAAGAATTGAACATGAGACATAGTAGATGAATGGATTTATTCAAGGATTATGATTGGAAGATTCATTACCATTCAGGAATGGAAAATAAAGTGGCTGATGTAGTGAGCCAAAAAAGTAATGCTACATTAACTATGCTACGTTTGGAATGAGATCCTTTGGTTTTTTATTTTATGAACTTTGACATATAATTTTTTAGTGCAGGAAATTACTTTGTTTTGTTTCAAGTTTTAGTGGAATCATCTCTATCAGATAGAATTAAGAAAGTATAGAATAAATTAAGCGAGTTACAGAAAAAGGAAGTGTTGGTTCAGAAGAGTATGTTTACTGATTTTAACATTGATAATGACTGTGTTTTGAGGTTTGGTAAGAGATAATGTGTGCCTTGTGATTCGCAGTTGAAGAAAGTGTTACCACATAAAGCTCATAGTTCTCCGTTTTCAGTTAATCAAGGCAGTACTAAGATGTACATAGATATTCATGAGTATTAATGGTGGGATGGAATGAAAAGAGATATTTTAGATTTTACTATGAAGTGTTTGATGTGTCAATGGGTTAAAGTAGAGTGGCAGTTACGAAAAGGGATGCTTCCATCATTAGTAGTTCAAGAGTGGAATATGGGAAAATATATCCATGGACTTTGTTGTGGGATTAACGAAGACATCTTGAGGTAATAATGTAATATGGGTTATTATTGATCGATTAACTAAATCATCTCATTTCCTTATTATTCGAGATAATTTTTCTCTAGATCATCTTTTGTGGTTGTATGTTAAGTAGATAGTCATGATTAATGGTGTTCCCTACTCCATTTCATCTGATCGTGATCCCAAGTTCACTCCTAACTTTTAGAAAGGCCTTCAAAAGTCATTAGATACAGAATTAAATTTTAGTACAACTTTTCATCCATAATCATATGGGAAGTCAGAACAAACAATTCATAGTTTGGAAGATATGCTATGTTCTTCTTTAATGTATTACGAGGGAAATTGGGACCCCCACCTTTCTTTGGTTGACTTTTATTTAAATAACAGTTTTCATTCCAGTAACAAGATGGCTCCATTTGAGGCATTATTTGGGAAGTTGTGTCAAACTCTAGATTTTTGGGATAATGTATGTGAAAGAAAGTTGATGGGACCAGAATTGGTAGAAGAGATGGACTAAAAGGTTCAATTGGTTCAGAAGAACATGAGAAGAACATGGAGCAAGAAAAAATGTTATGCAGATAAGTAGAGGAAGGATCCTGGTTTCAAGGTTGGTAATCAGGTTTTCTCCAATGTTTCTCTATGGAAAAGTGTGATTCATTTTGTTAATAGGGGAATGTTGAGTCCAAGGTTCATTATACATTATGAAATCCTAGAAAATGTAGGAGAAGTTGTGTACAAAGTTTCTTTAACTCCATGTTTGTCCCATGTACAAAATGTTTTTCATGTTTCAATGTTGAGAATGTATTTTCTGGATTCATCTAATGTTTTGAGCCCAGAGGTAGTTCAGTTGGAAGATAATCTCTCTTATAAGGAACAACCAGTCCAGATTTTTGACCAAAGAGAGAAAGTGTTGCAGAATAAGGTAATTCATCAGGTAAAAGTTTTGTGAAAAAAACATATTATTGAAGAGGAAACGTGGGAATGTAAAAATGTTATGAGGGATAAATACCCCCACTTTTTTAATAATTGAATAAAAAAATTGCGAGTATGAAATTTTCAAAAGGGGAGAATGATGTAACATCTGACGTAAATAAAGAACAATAAATTTTCATATTTATTAATGTTTCTCAAATTAAATATTAATTTTACTTTAAAAGGGATTCTCTATTCGATGGAATACCCGATATGCAACAATGGGTTTCTTCAAAATCTTATATTTCACACAACGTTGAGTCATACTCAAAAATAATAATATAATATTATATTAAAGGGTAATTAATGCCAAGTCGTTGTATTGTAATGAATGAAAAGAACTAACTAAAATATGATCATACATGTTTGTTAAATTTTTTTACATTTATCCAATAAATTATAGAGGCTTGAAATAAGAAATAATCTGATTTTAAGCATAAATACTCTAATATTCTTTAGAATGCTGTTTTACCACATTTTGATAGAGAACCCTTTTTAAATATAAATTTTATCACTTTTATATGTTATATTTGACAAAACCATATTATTTTATAGAACTGGAACATCAAAATTTACTTTGGATGATATTTTGGTATTTTTCTGATAATGATAACTTTTTAATGAAAAGTGAAAAATACTGTATTTTAATTCATAACTATCTTTTAATCTATTTTTTTTATATGGATATATTTTCTTATAAATTGGTTTTAATGTGTAATTTGATTATGTTATTACCATTTAATCCAATTTTGGTCATTAGAAGTAATTTAACTTTGAAATTAGACATAAACAAGTGTCAATCTTATGATAGTTATTATTCCTTAAAAACACGTTTTTTTGTTTTGAAAACATGAATAAATTTTAAATTAATTTCTGCCACATATTTGTTTTGAACATAAAAAAATTAATTCCATATTTGGAATCAGGAGGTCCAAATTTTGTAAATATGGCACTTTTATGTTTAGACATTATGAATATTTACTTCAGTGAATATTTTATTTACCATGGTAAAATAGAAAATATGGTAAATAATGGTAAAAAATAATATTATAATAATATTAAATTACCTTAAAATTTTTCCAAATCCTATTGGCTGATTCCTTTCCGACTTGGTACATCCTTGGGTCGATTTTGGGACCCCATAGAGCCACTTAAGAGTGATAATGACAATTTAAATTAATTAATTTTAAGTGATGACAAAAATAACATAAACATATATATTTTAGTAAATCAATTTTTACACGGGGTTATATAAGTTATATGTTGTACAATAAATATTCATTAGAAATCTAAAAATGTTTCATATATCATGTTATTTTATTTATAATTCTTAGACATCAAATAAATAATATTATTTATGACACAATGATGATGAAGTGATTACATTATTAATGAATGATTTAAATAAATGAGACTATAAAATTTAAGAACACTATCCAAAACCTGTATAATTATTATTGAATAATTTTATTTCTAACAATAGTCATCTAATATTTTAATTTAATGTGTTTTGGACCTTTTGAAACTGAATTCTGTTTATAATAAAATAATGCTTTCAAACATTCATAAAGAGCCTCTCCTCCCCCTTATAAAAAACCATAAACTCTAACTCATTACTCACACCTCTCAAGACCCTTGTCTCATCCAAAATATATATATAATCTCCCTACATTGCTATATTCCTTCTATAAGCCTTACCATAGGCAAGTGGCACTTCAAGAAATCATTTTGGTTCAAACCATAGGGTGTTACCCGATATAACAGAAACACGTTCTCTTAAGTTATTTTATTTTATTTTAAATATACAAGACCCTAAAATCTTTTTATTTAATATTTTTTTACAAAACTAGTATACTCAATATACTAGTTTTTTTTATGAGAAGTATAGATACTACACTTACACACACCGCCATCTAATCGGTAAATAAAATATTGTTTCTGTGGATGGGGAACTACTGCCTCACGATACAATGATTGTTCAATTATCTCCTACAGGCTTTCATTGTGGACATTATGAATTAATTGTATTTATATGTGATATATATTATATTTATATTGTATCTATACATATGTATTTTTCATTTATATCATACCTTTATGGTTTCCATAATGGGTAAATATGATAATTTCATTTGAGGAAGTGCAGACTACCACCCTCTCAAAGTGAAATGACACGTTCATGCCATACGTGGAACATATAAAGGATGGAGTTACTAATATTATATATGATATTAAACTGAAATTATAATATACAATTTTTTTTTAATTTTTCAATCCATTAAATATGAAATAGAAATGAAAGTAGTGTTCTTTCATACGTACGACTTACCATCTCCATGAACGGTGCAATTCATTTCTTATCTCCAAATTTTTTTACTATTATAAATACATATATATATATACGTGATATATTTGATATATATGATATCTAAATCATAAATATCATTCTGGGTAGAATGGAATTTTGACCACAAGGAAAATTAATAATTATAACAAGTTCTTTTTTAACTCATGTTCTGAACATCGACAAAATGTCCGATATGATCTCAAATAATTTATTAATTGATACAGATAAGTAATAAGTGATATAAAAGGAATAATGAACATGAAAAATATTATTAAGTATGTATAAATTAACATAAGTTTATTATTCATGAAATTAAGGAACGAACGAGTCAATTCGGACATGAGATACGAGACTTCATCTCAATCACCTTTCACTGAGGCATATTTTGATTTATACGCGACTTTGTTTTATACGGTATATAATAAACCCCTTTAACCTTTAATTTCATTAAAATGGAATATTTTTTCTTCAAATATTTTTAACAAAATTACAAAAGGTATATTTTTAACATTTTTGGAGACAATGACCTCTCCACTACTATAATCATTCATTGGCTTCCTCTATAATCTTTAATGTTATTAAAAGGAAATGTAATCCCTTATTTTTTTTGGCTGTTTTGGTATTGAAAGTGGTTTTTGAAATGGAATGATTAATTAAATATCTTGAAATTATTTCTTATGATTTCAAATGAAATGTTATTAGTGAAATGTTTATATTTGTAATATTTTATGTTTTATGATTTTATAATGGTACTTGGTCATTTGATGAGTGGTTACATGATAAACCAAATGACGGGTGGTTCAATGATAAACCAGGACATGTGGTTGCATTATAACCTCTAATCCATTTGGTATAGAAGTTGTTCTTATGGCTATTACATTTAGTGATATGTGTGGAAATCGACTGTATGGTTATTCTATTTAAGTATGTTTATTTCCCAAGTTACCTTTATATGTTATGTCTGCTTTATATGAGTTTATGGAAGTTTTTTGGTTATAATAGGGTAAGAAGTGATCTTTGAATCAGTGAAGTGTATTTACTACTCCGTAAAGTTAAAAATTATTACATATGATAAAGTATTCATGGTTTACTTGTTGTTTTAAAAAACAAACAATTTTTTTCTTTATGTACCCCTTACTGAGCGTTTTATAATCATCCCATGTTTTTTTAAATGTTTTTCACAAGACATAAAGATGAATAGAGTCAAATATGGTATCAAGAAAAAGTAATGCTGTCTAATAATGGAACTAGACTTGACTATTTTTTTCACGAGTTTTTATTTTATTAGAACAATTGATACTAAGTAGAACTGTCTACATTGTAATATTTGATATGTAATGTAATAACTTATGTAATAATTCTATAAAACTCTAAACCTGAAGAGATCCTCAATGTGAATTAATTAATTAATTCAAGATTATGTAATATTTTATGGCTGTTGACTTTTAGTTGGTATCCGATGTTGGTTTAGACAACATTAAGTGTTAGGGTATTGTTAAATTAACATCCATAAATTAATTTAGGGTAAGATTGAAATGATATAGCATATAAATATTACTATGTTTATTCATTTAAGATATTCCTATTTTATAGATGATTTTAATTAGAGTAAGTTGGTCATCTTTTATGGGAAGGCATACAGAGGGAAATGAACTTCCAAATCAACATCCTTAGATGGTCAGAATCAAATTTCAAAAGTTTGTTGCCGTAATGGATTAGTTGACTCAGGTGAAAAATGATGGTTGCTTTTATTGATGGTATTTGGGTTTATTCCAAAAGTAAAGAGGAACATGAAAGTCATTCAAGGGTTGTCTTTCAAACCATAATGGAAAAGAGACTATATGGTAAATTCAGCATGTGTTAGTTTTGGGTACAGCAAATTTCATTCCTTGGTCATATTGTTTCCAAAAATGGAATAACTTATGATCTTACGAAAACAAGAGTTGTTGAAGAATAGCCAAGACACACAAATATAACCGAGATCCGTAGTTTTCTTGGTTTGGAAGGGTATTATAGTAGGGTTGTTGGGAAGGTTTCATAGTTATCTAGTCCAATGACTAAGTTAACTCGAAACTGTGTTTAGTTCGTTTGGACAAAAGAATGTGATGATTTTGTTCCAGAATTGAAAAGAGGAATGTTGAATTCTTTAATTTTGGGAATTACGTTCCAGAAATGGTGAGTTTTTTAACTATAGTGATGCTTCGTTGAAAGGACTTGTATGCGTCCTTATGAAAAATGATCAGGTAATTGATTATGCTTCATGTCAGTTGAAACCTCATGAGTTAAATTACCCTGCACATGATTTATAATTACCTTCTGTTGTTTTTGCATTAAAAATAAGGAGGCATCATTTGTATGAAGTAAAATTAAAAATATATACTAACCATAAATATTTTACGTATAAATTCACTTTGAAATAATTGAACTTGAGATAAAGGAGATGGACGGATTTAATCAAGGATTATGATTGCACGATTCATTACAATCTAGGAAAGGAAAATAAAGTGGATGATGATTTTATCCGCAAAAGTAATTCATCATTTACCATGCTACGTTTAGAATGAGATCATTTGGTTTTATATTTGATGAACTTTGGAATAGAATTTGTTGGTGCAGGAAATTACTATATTTTGTTTCAGGTGTTAGTTAAATCATCTCTATCAGATGGAAATAGGAAAGCACAAAAGGAATATAGTGAGTAACAGAAAAAAAGAATATTTGGTTCAGAATGGTATGTTTCCTTATTTTAACATTGATAATGATTTGTTTGGAAGTTTGGGATGAGATTATGTATGCATTGTTATTTCTAGTTGAATAAATAGTTATTATGTAAGGCTCATAGTTCTCTGTTTTTAGTTTATCCAGGTAGTAATATGATGTACAGATATCCTCAGGATTATTAATGGTGGGATGAGATGAAAAGAGATATTTCGGATTTTCATGTGAATTGTTTGACTTGTCAATAGGTTAAAGTAGAGTGACAGTTAGCGAAAGTGATGCTTCAGTCTTTACTCATTCCATACTAGAAATGGGAAAATATATCCATGGACTTCATTATGAGATTACCAAAGACATCTTGAGGTAATAAAGAAATATGTGTTATTGTAGATCGATTGACTAGAAAATCTAATTTCCTTCCTATTCGAGATACTTTTTATCCATATCAACATTCATGGTTTTATGTTAAAGAGATGATCAAGTTGAATGGAGTTCCCTTCTCTATTGTATCTGATGTTGATCTCAGGTTCACTTGTAGATTTTGTAAAGTCCTTAAAAAGTCATTGGGCACTATTTTAAATTTTAGTACAACTTTTCATCCACAATCTGATGGGAAGTCAGAACAAACAATTCATACATTAGAAGATATGCTACATGATTCTTCAATGGATTACCAAGGAATTTGGGACCAACATCTTACTTTGGTTGAGTTTTCTTATAATAACGGTTTTCATTCTAGTATACAAATGGGTCCATTTGAGGCATTATTTGGGATGTAATGTCAAACTCCATCTTTTTGGGATAATGTTGGTGAAAGGAAGATGAATGGACCAGAATTGTTAGAAGAGATCAAAGAAAATGTTTAGTTTATTCAGAAGATCATGATAATATATTAGAGAAGGCAGAAAAGTTATGCAGATAACTAGAGGAAAGATATTTCTGTTGAGGTTGGTTATCAGGTCTTTCTCAAAGTTTCTCCTTGGAAAAGTGTGATGAATTTTGTTATAATGGGAACATTGAGTCTGAGGATCATTGGAAATTTTGAAATCCTAGAGAATGTTGGAGATGGTGTGTACAGAGTGTCTTTACCTTACTGTTTATCCCAGGTACACAATGTTTTTCATGTTTCAATGTTGATAAAATATATGCTGTATTTATCTAATGTTTTGAGCCCAGTGGTAGTTTAGATGGAAGAGAGTCTCTCTTATGATGAACAACCAGTCCAGATTCTTGACTAAAGAGAGAGAGTGTTGCAGAATAAGGTAATTAATTGAGTAATGGTTTTGGGGGAAAACCCTATGGTAGAAGAGAAAATGAGGGAATCTAAAATTGTTATGAGATATAAATACCCACACTTATTTGATAAGTGAATAAAAAAATTTCGAGGAAGCAATCTCCAAAAGAGGGGAAGGATGTAACATCATAGGTAAATAAATAATAATACATTTTCATATTCATTAATGTTTTTCAAATTAAATATTAAATTTACTTTAATGTGGATGATCTGTTTGATGGAATACCTGATATTCAACAATGGTTTTCATTGAAATCTTAAGCTGCACACAACGTTGAGTCATACTGAAAAATAATAATATAATATTATTTGAAATTGTATTTAATACCTAGCTGTTGTATTGGATGGAATGAAAAAAACTAACTAAAAAATTATCTTACATGTTTTTTAGTTTTTTTTATATTTATCCAATAAATTTTAGAGGCTTAAAATAAGAAAGAATCTAATTTTAAGCATAAATACTCTAATATTCTATAAAAGGTCATTTTGCTGCCTTTTAATGGGGAACCCATTTTGAATCTAATTTTTATCACTTTTATATGTTCGATATGGCAAAATAATATTCTTATTTAGAATCGGGACATCAAGATTTACGTTGGATGAAATTTTTTTATTTTTCTGATAATGTCAATATTTTACTAAATAGTGAAAAATACAGTATTTTAATTCAAAACTACCCTTTAATATAATTTATTTATATGGTTAGATTATATTTCTAATTGGTTTTAAAGATTAATTTGATTATTTTTTTTCCATTTAATCCAATATAGTTCATTTGAATTAATTTTACATTGAAATTTAGACATAAAAAACTGTCAATCATTTGACACATATTATTTCTTAAAAACACATTTTTTGTTTTGATAACAGGAATTAATTTTAAATTAATTTCTGCAACTACTGTGTTTTGAATATAGAAAAATAGATTCCATATTTGGAATCATAAATACCAAATTATATATATCTGTATATTTTATTTTTAGACATTTGGTATATTTACTTCAGTGAAAATTTTATTTACTCTGGTAAAAGGGTAAATCTGGAAAATATTGTTAAAAACAATATTATAATAACAATAAATAACCATAAGATGTTTTCTAATCCTATTGGTTGATTCATTTCCTACCCTGACCATCCATGGTTCGTTTTTGTGACCCCATGGAGCCACTTAAGAGTGATAATTACACTATAAATTAATTAATTTAAAGTAAAGACAAAAATGAAATAAACATATATATTTTAGTAAATAGATTTTTACATGGGGTTATATAAGTTACCACTTAGAGTATAAATATCAATTACAAAGCTAAAAATATTTCCAACATCATGGTATTTTATTTATAATTTTTAGACATCAAATAAATAATATTATTTATGACACAATGTTGATGAAATGATTACCTTATTAATGAATGATTTAAATAAATGAGATTATGAAATTTTATAAAAACTATCAATATCCTATTCAATTATTATTGGATGATTTTATTTTGAAAAATAATCATCTTATCCTGGAATTTAATGTGTTTTGGATATTTTGAATCTGAATTCTGTTAATAATAAAATAATTTTTCAAACATTTTTAAAGAGCCAATCCTTCCCCTTATAAAAATCCATCACCTCTACCGCATTAATCACACCTCTAAAGACCATTTAATCATAATAAATCTTCCTAAATAGGATCACTAAATCCCTATATTACTCTCATAAGCCTTACATTAGTCTTAATCACTTCATGAAATCCTTTTGGTTCAAACAATAGGGTGTTAGCCGATTTAAAGGTAACGTCTTCTCTTAAGTTATTTTCTTTTATATTACTTCTCCAACCCCACAAACTATTTTTATTACATTTTTTATAACAAAAAAAATATTCTCAATATACTATGTTGTTATTATGAGATGTATCTGACCTAAACTTACACACACCTCCATCTAATGGTTAAAAAACATATTGTTTATGTGGATTGAGAACTACTACCTCATGAAATGATGATTGTTCAATTATCTCCTACCACATCTCATGGTGGCCATTATAATGACACTATATTTATATGTGATATATATTTTATTTATATTGTCTCTATGTTTCTTTATTTTTTGTTTATATCATAACTTTATGGTTTCCATAATGGGTAAATATGATAATTTAATTTGAGAAGTGCAAACTACCACCCCCTCAAAGTGATATGACTCGTTCATGACATACATGGACTGTATAAATGATAGATTTACTGAAATTATATATGATATTATAAATGAATTATAATATACCTATGTATTATAAATTTTTCATTCCAATAATTATGATATTGAAATTAAAGTTGCATTCAGGCGTATGTATGGCTTACCATCTCCATGAATGATGAATTTCATTTCTTATCTTCAAATGTTATGTACTATTAGAAATAAATATATATATGGGATATATATGATATATATGATATCTAAATCATGAATATCATTATAGAGAAAATGGAATTTCTATGACAAGGAAATTTTTTAATTATAATAAGTTCATTTTCAACCCTAGTTCCGAACATCAACAAAATGTCCAATATGAACTAAAATAATTAAATAATTGTTATAGAAAGGTAATAAGTGATATAAATGGAATAATATACTTGAAAATGTTTCTTAATCAAGTATAATTTAACTTAATTTTTTTATTCTGGAAATTAAAGAATGAATGGGTCTTGTCAGACATGACGTGAGGGACTTCGTCTCAATCATCATTCATTGAGGCATATTCTGATTTATACATGACTTTCCTTTATATGGTATATAATATAACCACATGAAATTTAATTTCATTCAAAGGGATTTTTTTTCTATGAAGCATTTTACAAAACGAAAAAAGTAATGTTTTCATTGTTTTCTTTGACAATGTCCTCTCTGCCACTGTAATAGTTTGTTGACTTCCTCTATAAGAATCACAATTTTTAAAAAGAAACTAAATTCCTTATTATGTTTTTCAGTGTTTTGGTATTCAAAATGGTTTTTGAAATGGAATGATTATTTCAATATATTGAAATGATTTCTTGTGATTTCAAATGAAATGTTATTAGGGAAATTTTTATATTTGAAATATTTTATGTGTTATAATTTTATAATTTTACGTAGACATTTGATGGGTGGTTATGGGATAAACAAATAACAGGTGGTACCATGATAATCTAGGATGGGTGGTTACGTTATAACCACCAATGCATTGGGTATGGATGTCGGTTGTATGGTTATTCCATTTTGTTATATTTTTGGAAGTTGACCATATGTTAATTCCATTAAAGTATGTTTATGTCCCAAGTTACATTTATATGTTATGTGTGCATTATATGGGTTTTATGGTAATATTTTTGTTACAAAAGGGTACGTAGTGATCTTAAATTTAGTGAAGAGTATTTATTACTTCCTATTGGTGAAAATAATTACTCATTATAAAGTATTCATGGGTTACTTTTTGTTTTGAAAAGCTAAATGTTTTTCTTCTTTGTGTATCCTTTACATAGCTTTTTCTGCTCACCCCATGTTTTTTTGAAATGTTTTGCATAGGATATAATATTGAATAGGGTCAAGGATGGGATCATGGAAACGTATTGCTGTCTTAAAATGGAATTAGACATGACTCTTTTTTCAAGAGTCTTTATTTTATGAGAAAAATGTATAAATAGTAAAAGTGTCTACAGTGTAATATTTGAGATGTAATGAAAAACGTTATGGCCTAATTCTCTGAAACTCTAAACCTAAAAATATCATCAATATAAAATATTAACTTAATTCAATATTATGTAATGTTTTAAGGGTGGGGCCTTATGAATAAATTTTCCAATGAGATACATGGAAAACATTATTCATTAAAATAAACTATCGTGGAATTTCAAATGATATTCCACAGCCCTAACCCATTATAATATATCAAAAGGTCATATATATTGATGAAATAACATTACCTATTTCCAAAAAATTGATTTCATAGACATAGATAGATATTACGGAAAACAGGATCATCCACCTTGAATGAAAACAACCGTTGACGATGATCTTCATATTATTTCTCAAGAATCTGTGTCATATCCATATATTTCATGATCAATTAAACCATCTCCATTTTATTTTGGACAAGGCTCAGAGTAACCAATGAACTCTCACCTGTTTCCGCAAAAAAAAAGTGGCGAATAACAAGGATTTGTATAAAATTTGTCATAATTTTCCATATTCCTTGATACATGATAACTATTGTTATATGATAACTCCAATGATGAGATTTTATCTTCCCATGAGACATGACAATCCATTACACAATCCCAGAATAAGTCTTCCAATTTTTTATCATCCTTTTAGATTGTATATCCATATGAAGAAGATATTTTATACTCTTGTTCAACAGAGATTCTAGGGATTTATCTATGTTTTTAGAGAAATTAGTGGTAAGCCTCGGATCTATGTCTGACAGTATTGAAACTGTTACACCACGTCTCTTTACCTCATCTCACATAATGATTTTTATATGTCCTCTACCATATAGATTCATGGAGAAGGTTGAAATGGGTCTACATTGTGAAATTATCCACTATCACACATAGTGAATAATTTTTCTTAACAATTATTTGAAGACCTGTTACAAAATCTAAAGGGATATTCTCCCATTTTCAAATCAGAATATATAGTGATTTCAATATACCTAATGGTCATTGATGTTCATAGATAGCCTGCTGACTAGTCGAGCATCACGAAAAAAACTCAGCCAGCTTCCATTTAATATAAACCCAAACAATGTTCATTCAGTACATTATACATATTTTCTAATTCTAGGATGAAATCACAACTTGACTGATTGTAGTAATGGATATGTTTTTCTTGAAAATACAAAGGTATGGCCAAATATTTTTTGAACCACAACTCTAAACTCTCATATAGCTTCCAAGCCTCAATTGTCTCCAAACCATTGAGTTTATATCTCATATAAATGCATTCTAAAATGAATGTATATGCCTCATTAGCCATCTTTACAAAATCAGGAACAAATGAAACTAGAAATAAATCCTCAACTTCAACTTGTTCTTCCAGTTCTATGTGCACATCAGATATGACTGATATCAACTTACACTGATCTAAAACATCTTTTCCATATGAGAATATGAATTTTTGTTTAATTCATAAACAAATAATTTCTATTACCTAGTTATACAACAAGTCAAAATAAAAAACATGGATATTACCGATCCATTTTCATTGTCTCATATCCAAATCTATTTGTGAGAATTTTTTTTTCAAACACTTATGATTCCTAAACACTGTAAATTTCCCACCAAAAAGATAATGATGCCAGGTCTTCAAAGAATTTACTTTTATAGATATATCCATATTTTTTATTGGGTGATTCATATCAGAAAATCTTATCTATATTTAGACATAAGAAACATAATTATCTTCCTACAAGATAACACATCACAACACTGATCATGATGCATCAAAATACACCACACATGCCTGTCCTAATCTTCCAAAAGTCAATATTGGTGCTACTATAAGTTGAATTGTTATCTATTTTAATTAATTTTGACATTCATCACACCATTGGAATGGAAAATTATACCTTTTCAAAGCCTTCATATGTGAAAATAGTCATGGAAAATTATGAACAATGCATCACTAATAACAAGATAGATGAAGGAAACCCCATACCTCAATGATCTTCATTGGTGTTTTCCATGAGATGATAGCTTCTATAATTTCTAGATCTAGAGAGACAAATTTTTTATAAATCAAAGGGACAAGGAAGAAAATTATTATATCCAAAAATCACACGTTGATATTTTGGTATACTGACGATGATATTTCATGATTTGCAACAATGTCTCCAGGTGAATCTAATTCTCAGCCCTTGTCCATGAAAACACCAATATGTATTCTACAAACATCACCACAAAAATAATCTAGATATCTCTTAAATAAATGATTCATCAATTTAGTAAAGGCTTCTTGTGGATTCATAACACCTAAAGGCATTACAACATACTCATAATGGTCATATATACTGCAAAAATATTTTTATGGGAAATCCTCTTTCCAAAGATGTAATTGATGATATAAAAATTGCATATCAATTTTGAAGAACCCATGATATCAACTCAATTGATCAAAAATATCATAAATTTGTGAAAGTGGATACAAATTCTTTATCATAACTTGGATAAGATTAGGATAATACACAAACAATCGAATAGTTTCCTCCGCCTTTTAAAAAAAAGAAAAGTACTTCTCACATAGACTTTCTAGGCCAAATGAACCCTTTTCATTACATCTCATTCAAATATAATTTCAAATACCGTAAGTGTTTTAGTTCCAATCTATAATATGAAAGTTAAATAGGGCTATTTACCATATGAAGATCAATCATAAACTCCAATTCTCTTATAGGTGAATAAAATGATAAATTGTTAAGAAAAACATTAGTAAACTTGTCGATAATAGTTGGAATTTTTTTTCTCAATCTATTAAATAAATTCCAAATCCAACACTGTCAACTATTATGTGATCATTCCAACTACTATTTCAAAAATATCCCAATGCACCTACTTTTATATTCTTATCTCCTCCAAATATATGCTTGATGCCATCATCAATCCTGAAATTAACCTATAATGAATAACTATTGATGTGACTCTTTAATGTTGTCAACCAATCCATTCCCATGATTATTTCATTTTCATCCATATCTAGCGTAGAGAAGTATTATATCATCTTAGTTCCATCACTAGTTATTAAACATGATGTACACTGAAAAGCTTGACATTCTATTTGACCTGGAGGAGTTTGATATTTTAAAATAGAATACATCACATCAAATATTAAACTCATAAAATAAACCAAAAAAATAACGGATTTATATTCAACCATATCAAAAAATGGTTACATAAGTGTTGAATTAAAAAGAATCATACATCTCATCGATGATGGTCCAAACTAATCATCAAGGATAACTTGCGTAGATCTATATAATTTCATTATTATACCACTTTGTTCATTATTTACCTATTAATATTTCCCATCATATGAGTAATGGTATTCCTAGAATCACAATAGATAGATTTGTTCTATTGAAGATATTGACTCTACTAGCCTCATCTTGTCAAATAATATAATGCATGCAACACTTGAGACATGTCCCGAACAGAAGACCTCAATGACCTATAATAATTACAATGATGTTTCCCCATAATATTTCCCTTGTGGAAAAATCTAGGTGGTTTTGTACACTATAACTTCATGTGGTGGAGTGAACCGCAGTGAAAAAAATCCAAAATGTGTCTTTATTTTTTGAGTAAGATTAATAGATCCGGCCATTCGATTCTAAGACACACGCCATCCTTAGAAATTAGTGTCCATATTCATCGTGATCTCAACAATAGAGTTCCCACCATTTAACATAGATATCAACATACTCCCTCTAACTATAGCTCCTAAGATTTCTATTTTATCTAATAATTCTCGTTTGACTATCCTAGTATAATCTGTTATACATATCATAACAATATTTTTGAGAATGTCCTACCTCAACCCCGATTCAATGATGTGTTCCTTCAAGGATGCACTAGTAGATAACTATGGTGAAAATTGGTCAAAATAAATAAATTTATCCATATAATCTATCACTGTGATCCTTTATTTCTTTAAAATGAATAATTATATTGTTATTTATGTCATGAATAAGTAAGGATATAATTTTTTGATGATTATTATTTCCATGTCTGACCATTACAGGGCTTGATCTGATTTAGCATGAACTAATATGTACCGCCATTGACATGAATAGGTTCCAAAATATATTTCCCCGTCTTTACTATCAGCTCTCCTAGGGTTCTAAGAAAAATGGAGATCAAATTCTTCCAGCTTAACCACACCTCTTACTTCTCTAGTTTAGAATCACCCCAAATGATGGTTGTATTATAATTTTGGAATTGGTAAAAATGATATACATGACTTGATTTAACTATTATATTAACAACTTAAAAAATATGGAAATTTGGAATATACAATGAACTAAATATTCATTCACATGTGGCTTAGGTGAAACCACATTCTTTTCAATTTCATCCAATAGGGTTTTATGATGCCTACAGGGTTCCATTTTCGATAAAACCAAAAAATTCCATATGTCTCAGTATCTAGTAACTAATCCATTGATATTTCAAATTCTAAATTATCGCAATATCAAAAAAATGATTTCTAAAATTCATCATTTTACATGTTTAACAATTTTTGGAAATCCACATAATTATTTGGAAAATAAAACACTTTTCAGAATTACCATTTCATTCCTTTTTAGAATCTCAAATTTGAAAAAAGCATTTAACAATTTTCAAAAATCAATAGTCTTGTATGAAATCATATATCATTACTAAAAATAAAAAATTCACTCCTAGTGGGAAGTCTTTTCCATAATGCATGTCATGCTCATCCCATTGCCTAATCCCATAAAAATGAGATTCCAATTCCTATATGTGTCTCTAAAAAAAGTATGTATCCAACTCCATAGTAACATTTTGTTCCACATAAAAAGGTTAAATATATAGTTTTATGCTATAAATTTAATGTCTCAATGACACTAGTCCTTTCCACCAACCGATATCAAGGAATATACGAGATTAATTCTCAACTCCAAGACCAAAAACCAATATAAATAACATGACCACTTCTTCCAAAAAGATATTTAGATGGACCAATCTAACACCACTAATAAAATCCCACCCCACCTCATTATCCTGTGAAGGTGGTGGAACAAAATATGTCTTTAAGACAAATCTGAAAGATAACAAAGGCCAGAAATAAATTCCAAGTGTTTCATTTAAAATTAGGGGATGATTTTCCCTTTGAAAATTAAATAACCAACCAGATATCAATATAAAAATAAACCCAAACATGATAGATGATATAAATTAAATAAATCCAAAATAATACCATTAATATGAAAATCAATCTACATAAGGGTACCAAACCAAAATACTACAAAACAATTAAGTATAAAGTGTAAGTGGACAAAAAAATCTCCAAGACAACCCAAGCACCAAATCTCCATCTCACTCCATGATCCACTCCAAAAAATTTCCAATTTCCACTAAGAACCACTAAAGAAGTGTGACATTTAACCTTTCCCCATGTCCCAATAAATGGAATCTGAAAAAGAAACAATATTCCAATGACTTCCCTACTCATGATACTGGATAAAACATGAATGAAAAATTATATAAATGAATTAAAATAGAAAAAATTCTAAAATTGTTTATATCATAATATATATAGGTTCCATTGTCAAACAATTTTCTCAAAACAATATAAAGTACCAAAGAATGTAACCAAACAATTCGTTAAATCGTTTTCTCAATATTAAAGGTTGAATAACCCATTCAATTTCATAGCCACAGACAACCACAAAAACAAGTTTTGTGATACCTTTGATGGCAGATCATCACATCCATACATTTTCCCATTAATAGTGGCACATTACAGCCATTATCTATCCCATAACAAACACGCTTTACCGTTTAAGCCAACCATAATGAAAAAAATAATGTTCTCAAAAAATTTCAATACAAATATAATATTACTAAAAATTGTTTTACATTAATTAAAACCAACAACTATTTTTAAATCACCATTTTAAAATCATGTTACCAAATTCGGTTTCCAACAGAACACCAAAATTTCACAATTTCACAAAACGTCACTAAAGAGGGTTTTCAAAGTGTATTTCATAGAAAATTCAGAATAAAATTATAAACAAACTAATTTAATATAAATAATTCATATTAAAAATATAATATTTGGGGGTGTGGACACTGACCTTAAGGTTTATGAAGATAATTAAGAACGCCATTTAAAATAATAACAAAATTGGGTTGAATCTATAACAACCCACCTTATATCTCTTACCATAACATCAAAATATAAAAATATAGTCATACATGGAATAGAATATCTTTGATATATCCAAATAGGACATATATATATATATATATGAATTAGAGAGAGGGAGATATGTATATCGAATGAAAACTAACAACAACAACCATTAATGACGAATCACCATGTGAATCTGGCTTTAAATCACCAAGAGAATACCTCAGATCACCTATGGATCGAGGAGAGAATCCTCCTTATCCATTTTAAAGATTGTAACACTATTTAGGGAAACATATGAGGAAAAAACGTGATTTAAGGATCAATATGTGTGAGATAGAAAATTTTATGATCTCACTTTTAACCTCTTCATGGTTAGTCGCATGGTTAGAGAAACTGTTCACTAACAATGTTCCATATTTTTCAACAGGGGCGAGACTTTAAGGTTGGATTTCATAGTTTCCAAACTATTAAATAACCATTCCAATGCTTAATATCTCAAAAAACACAATTTCTCGTAGGCTGCCATAGATTTTGGACAAATCGTGCGTTGCTTATGTACCTTCTGCATAGCCTCTGTCTCATTGGGCACATTTTTCGTAAACGAGTTTCATGGTTTCCAAAAACCATTCTCAAATCCTTAACCTATATAAAATACCCAAAAACATTCCAAACCTCATCCAAACCCTCCCCAACGTCACCCAAAACACATTATATATTTAAAATACATAAAATATGATTGACTTCCTTGAAACTTGGTGGGTGATACTTTTATCATATTGTTATTATCAATAATCTAGGATTTCCTAAATGTAAATTGAAAATATTTCATTAATATTCCTCAAATACTAACAATAATGATACCATCCCCAGTATTCCAGATTCAGTACCTTACATTGTTACATTGGAATAGATGTTATTGGTAAAATCCCGAAGGACTAATTAGTTTAGCAGTATTATATATATATATATATACATATGAAACCCATTTTACAGAGGTTTATAAATTACATGTATAGAAAAGGAAAAAAATTATAATCCCTGAAATCATTCCATGAATTATTCTTCATATACTGTTGAAAGGAAACAAAATAAGGGTGATCTAAAATTCAAATAAGGGATAAGTATATTTGATGATATCATGAATCAATAAACACAATAAATTTGGAAGTGTAAACAATTGAACATAGATTCCATTTAAATAAATTAATATGACTATAAGACACCATGTAATCATTATAGAAATGAAAATAACGTAAAATAAATTTCATTTAATCAATAAAATTTAAACAAAATGCATCCAAATATAATATCATTATGAAAATATAATTGTTAATTATAACTAAATTCTTTATAATGTAATTGACTATTATAAGGACCTGGCCTTAAAACATTACATAATATTGAATTAAATGAATAATTCATATTGAGGATCTTTTTAGGTATAGAGTTTTAGAGAATTAGGGAATAACAATTACATCTCAAAGAATTCACAGTAGACAAATCTACTAAGTTTCCATTTTTTCACAAAATAAAAACTCTTAAAAAGAAAAATGTCTAGTTCCATGTTTTAGATAGAATGTATTTCCTTAATCCCATCCTTGAACCTATTCACCTTTAAGTCCTGTGGAAAAGATTTCAAAAACATGGGATGAGAATAAAATTATTAGTAAGGGATATTAAATTATGGAATGAAAACATTAGACCATGTATACATAAGAATCAATGAAATCATAATTTACTCATAAAACACAAGCACTTAAACATACATCATGAAATCATAATATTTATGAATAACTCATAGAAATCATAAGACATAAAGGTAACTTGAGTCATTCATAACATTCTTACATAGGGAGTAACCATCATGGTTACGTTTGGAATACCCATCATAGTATATTCCTTAAATCTCTTCAGAGAAAACATAGCGTTTAACCCCTTCGCATTACCCAATGCATTGGAGTGATATATCGGGCTCAACCGCCTTTAGTTTATCACAAAAAAACCTGTCTTAAAAAACAATGACCAAGAACCATAACATAATCGTATCACATAAAACACACATAAAGGAAACATAAAATTTCCACACTTCAATCAAAATATATCAATACAACACATAGATATAATAAAAACATTATAAAAACAATTTTCAATACCAAAATAAAAGAAAATTAAAACATGGTATTTATTTTTCATTTTAATGAAAAAATTATGGCTTGTAGAGGAAGCCGAAACTTAAATAATGGTTACAGTGGCATAGAAGTCATTGTCGACACATAAGAAAAAACATTCCTTTTGTAATTTAGTAAAAAACTTTGTATACAAATATTCCTTTTGAATAAAATTAAAATTCAACGGGGTTTATACACCGCATAAAATAATGTTGTGTATAAAAAAAATATACCTCCATGAAAGGAGATTGAGACGAAGTCCCTTACATCAAGTCCGACTTGTCTTGTTCGTTTCTTTATATTCCTTAATAATAAACTTTGGTCAATTTCTAATTTCTTAAGGAACTCCTTTAAATTTTATTATTCAATTAATATCACATATTATAATATTATAATAATTAGTTAATTATGTGAGTTCATATCAGACGTTTTTGTCGATGTTCAGTATATGAGTAAAAAATGAACTTGTTTGAAAAGAATTGTCCATGTAGTTATAATTAAACCATCTATAGAATATTATTAATTATTTAAATATCATATATATCCACTATATATTAAATTTATACTATTCCATAACATTTGGAGATAAAAATGAAATGCACCGTTCATGGAGACAGTAGGTCGTACGTACGCATGAACGCTACTTTCATTTCTTTGTCACATTAATGGAATTAAAAATAAATGAGAGATATATATATTATAATTAAAGTATAATATATATGTTATATAGGTCACATAATTTCATTTATTTAATTCTTTATACATTCCATTTATTGCATGAATGAGTCACATCACTTGAGGGGGCGGTAATCCACACTTCCTCAAATGAAATTATCGCATTTGCACAACATGAAAATCATAAAGGTATGTTTTCAATATAAAATAAAGATGCATAGAGAGGAAATAAATATAAAATATATCATAAGTAAATATAGTTCCATCATAATGGCCACCATGATAGGTGGTAGGAGAAGATAGAACAATCATCGTTTCGTGAGGAAATAATTCACCATCCACGGAAACAATATGTTCTATAACCATTAGATGGAGGTGTGTGTATGTGTAGCTAGAATCCTTACCAAAACTACATCCTATTATATTGAACATAATGTTTTTGTTACAAAATAATGGAATAAAAATAGTTTAAGGGGTTGGAGAACAAAATAAAACAATAGAACATAAGAGAAGACATTACCTTTAAATCAGGTAACTCCCTTTGGTTTGTACCAAATGTGTTTCTTGAAGAGAATTCTGCCTAATTTAAGGCTTCTAAGATGAAGAGAGATATGTGGAGAGATAAAATGAGTAGTTTTTGGTCAAGCCAAAGGCTTGAGAGTTTTGGTTAAGGTGGTATAGGTGGGGGCCTTTTATAAGAGGGAGGAGGGGCACTCTTTGAAAGTCTTGAAAAGTTACTTTATTATAAAATGATTTTAGGATATTAATGGTCCCAAAATTATATATTTCAAGGATAAGGTGATAAGGGTTCTAAATCCACCCATCCAATAGGTTTTTTAATGGTTTAATTATTATATTTTACCTTATCTTCTCATTTTATTTAAATCATTCATTAATGAGGTAATCACTGCATCATCACGTTGTCATAAATAAATTTATTTATTTAATGTCTAAAAATTATAAAAAATATATAATGATTTAAGAAATCCTTTTCTATTTCAAATTATTATTTATTGTAAAAAATATGACTTTTATAACCCCATGTAAAAATTGTTTTAGTAAAACAATACATGTTTGTGGCACTTTTATTTTTTACTTTAAATAAAAATTTATTAATGTCATTTTCTAACCCAATTGTCTCAATGGGGTCCCCATGTTGACCCATGGATTTTCATGGTCGGCCTTGACTCTTCCAATAAGTGTAGGACATGTTTAAAGGTAATTTCATATTATTATATCATTATATTTACCTTAAATTACACTAATTACATTTAAGCGCGATTAATAAAACTTAAAAGTTACTATTCACCAAAAATTATTTTAATCCTATTAACCCACATTATACTTATTAATGAGAACCATGTATGTCAGATTTTTGAAATTCAAATCACCGAGGTGGTAAAATTTCAATTAAACAAAAATTCAGTTTTTTTACTAATACTTAGTGGTTTCACTATTCATAAAAAATCGATGTTTTTCAGAAAAATACAAAAAATTCACCCTAAGCTATATTTGATATTCCAAATTTAAAAATGATGTCCATTTTACCAAATTAAAAACATAAAGTTTGCATTAATTATTTTTATAATTAATTCCCAATGTCAAAATAAATAACGTGTTTTTAAGAAACAATATCTATCAAAAGATTGACACTCGTTTATGTCTAATTTCAAAGTGAAATTAATTACAATTACCACAATAAGATTAAATGATAAAAATATATTTTATATACAAAATAAGCCCAATTAAAAAGATAATCTATCCATATAAATAAATTAGATTAAAAGGAGGTTTTAAATTAAAATACAACATTTTCACTAAAAATGAACTTTATCGGAAAACAATAACAAAAATTTACACAAAGTAAATTTTGATGTCCATATTCTAAATAGGGATTTTATTTTTTCAAATATAATATATAAAATTCTCAAAAGTATATTTAAAAATGGTTTTCCATCAAAAGGTGGTTAATAGACCTTTTAAAGAATATTCTATGATTTATGCTTAAAATTGGATTCATTTTCTTTTTATGCCTCTAATATTTATTGGATAAAAGTAAAAATATTTGACATGAATATATAATAATTTTTTTTAGTTCTGTTCATTCCCACCATTACAATGGCTAGGCGTTAACTATAATTTAAATTAATATTATTATATTATTAGTGTGCAACGTAAGATTTCAAAGAAAATCGTTGTTGCGTGTTGGGTACGCCACCAAACATACTATCCCCTTTAAAGTAATATTGATATTTTATTCACAAATATTAATAAATATGAAAATTTCATATCCTTTATTTACCTGGGATGTTACAACTATTTATTGGACATAAAGTATTAGGATTATAATAAATCTACCATCAATATCATCCATAATATAATTTTCAACTATTAGTTACATACCAATCTGGATTGTCCCACTATACTTATAAAATCAAAAGCTTTGAGAATAAAGATTAAACTACATGGTAAAAACCAATTGTGTTGGGCCAACAAAATTGCCCTAGGAGACAGGTTGATGAATTTAAGGGATTTCAATAAATTGTCACCATATATATCTTCCTATCTAAATCATTAATCTAATATCAAATATTCAATTTATTTCATTAACAATATTCCTTATGAACAAATATCAATATTGAGTAATGGATATCGATTTATCAATATTTACCGAGTTAATAAAAAAAATCAATGAAATCAATATATGTAAAATAATAATATATTTTATGAAACAATCATATATATAATAAATGAATATGGATATTTTATAGAAATTAAATTTACCATAATGTTATTTAATCAAGAAAAGATAACAATCAGAAAATAATGTGACATTTTACAATAAATTTTACTACATGGTAATTTTCATTTTGAATCACACTGAATGAAATAATTCAAATTGAAAATATAAATTTCATGATTTGGTAATGAATCATGATATTAGATGTCAACGTTGTAGTATATACACCATATAAAATCCAATTAGTGTATAATAACAAATAAGGATCAATGGAATGTAAATTTGATATGAAATCCTGGACGTCAGGATTCCATTTTGTTGAAAATGATTTAACCTATAGTACAGTGGCTTTTAACATGTATGTAACATACACCATAACCATATTAATATTTAAAATATCATATTTGATCCTTTAATAACATCTTATCACAAATTAGTTTAAAATATGTCATTATTTTCATTGTTTTTTGAGTTGGTTTCTTTGTATTATTATTCATTAATTTTCGTAAAAGTTATGATTATTATGCATATAGTATAGTTTCATCATATCCATAATATTATTCACGACATAATTATAATATTTATATATCAATTTTACTTTTAATACTAATTATGAAGGTTTTTTTGGAAAATGAAGTATATTACGATCCTGAAGATGGTAGGTCGTACATATGCATTAGTAATGTTTTAATTTTTTAACGATCATTATGGAAAGGAGGTATGTAATATTTTATCCTTAAAAAATGAAAAAATATAATAATTTACATTTTAAATCATTAAAAACAATTATATATATTATAAATGTGGTGTGGTGATGTATATAGAGTCACATCGCTTCATGATTGTAGTAGTCCACCCATACCTGAATGATGTTATCAATTTTCAGTGAGTGAAAAGTTATGGATGAAAATGATATATTTTATATTATCATAATTATAAAAATATCTTTAATATCATATATATTTCATGAATATCATATATAATAAATAAAATTTTCATTATCACTTTCCATGAAAAGCATTAGTGAATGTTGGTCCACTTAGCTTCATGAGGCTGTAGTTCGTCGTACAGATGAACGAAATTATTGTATCTACTATAGAATGTAATTTAAAAAGGTATATATATGATATAATTTCTGTAAAGTTATTATTATGTTAAAAATATCATATGTATACTTTATATCTATCATCACAACCAACCATGAGAGGCGGTAGTGGAAAAAATCATAGTGGTTTGCGTGGAAGTTGTCCATTGTACACATGATTGATGATTTTGTAACACGTATGATAGAAGTTGGTATGTTTTTGGTTTATTAAATTTTAATAAAATCATCCAAATATATATAATATACTTATTATTTTTTAACATCATGGTTTAAGAGGAGTATGATGTGTTGGAGAAGGAAATAAAATAAAAACACTCATTGAAGAACATTACCTCTTTTTGGGTATCCTCTATAGGATTGCCCCAAAATCCTTCATTTTTTTATTTCCACAGTACGGATTGATTTATTATATGAGGGATTTTGGGAATGGATTTGGGTAGGTCTTAGGAGATCCAAAGTGGTTTGATGTTGTGAAGAATAGTGGATAGGGTGAGTCCTTTTATTTGTCAGGTGAGTGGGACACTTGTAATATTTTTAATATATTCAATCATAACATTTTCTTCAACCAAACAGCTTAAAAATGGATAATTATGGAAACTATAGGATATATGGTCGAAATATGTCCATAAAATTGGTTTTTTACATGTTTTGAGGTCATTTCTAACTACTATCAACTTAGATTAAACTATAGTAAATCAATTTTTTCTTTAACTATAATAGATTGTTTTTACTATTTTCACTCCTCTATTTGGTAAAAAATTATGTTGAATATATTAGATAATAAAAATTATGATTATTAATAATATGGAATCTATTATTCAAATTTCAATTTGCAGAAGTGGAAAAATAAAAATAAAAATTAATCTCATAGATGCGATGAGGAAGAGTGCTATTAAAGAGAAAATGTTCAAAAAATTTCAATGTTTTATATTTAAATTAAACATGAATATGATTACAATCACATAAATTTTAATAATTGACATAATATTTTACTATTTTTACTTTAAAATTAGTTTAAAATATAATTTCACATTATTAATTATTTATGAAAAATGAAGTTTTCAATTAAAATGGAGTAGTTTTCACTATTCATAAAAAATGAAACTTTTTAGAAAAATCCAAAAAATTCAACCTAAGTTATTTTTATTATTAAAATTTCAAAAAGGAAGTTTATTTGATCAAATAATGTTTATAAGTTTGTTAATAAATAATTTTAAATCATGTTCACATATACCCACTAAACCGCCTTTAGAAATATTAACTTCTCAAAATATACTTATTTTTTTAAATGATTATTAATTTCATTTATATCCAATAGATAAAAAATTCATCAGTGTAAACTATTATTTTTCCTAATTTAGTTATCTATTTTCATACCTTCTAATTTAATGTTTAGGATATAATGGGGATGTTTAAATTATATATTAATAGAGTATATTGTTTCAATTAAACCTCTTGTTCTGTATAATGAAATATAAATAATTGTTGCATTTAACACAAATTAAACATAGTGTTTCATGTAATGAAATCTATCAAAGTGTTTGAAATTTTTTAAAAATAAATATATTCTAAATTCTTAGGTTTTTATATTCCATTCTATGCTTTGTATTGCATGTCATACCCGTTTATAGAATACGATGTCCATATTAGAAAATCTCAAGGTGTTACCAAAGACATGTCAATGAACATATTGTGTTTTATGTCATGGAATAATATCATCAAATATAATTTTTGTGTGGAAATTTTTTCCTTATTTGTTTTATATGTTTATAATTCATAACATCCTGTCCTTTACATAGATTTACCAAATCTCGATTCAACATTATTCAAAAAAGAAGACCATTCATCTATATAGATTCATTCTGGTTTGATTCTATAATAGATGATACTAACTTGAGATAATTCATCTTTCATAATTCCACTATGCATTCTAAATGGTAGAATTCATTAATCTTATTTATATCCATGTCTCTTTTTAGGGTAGAATGAACCAAAATATATATAGAAACAACATTCATATATCAAGATTGAACTGACCAGCTTTAATAACATTTTATTTAAATAGAAAAAGGTGTTTCATATAATCTACTATAAAAATACTATACGCTTAATTCTGGTAGTTTATGAGAAATTAATAATGTCTTTCCCCATAAAAATACTTCTATTTTTTTTGGAAAGTCATCAGAAAAATTTGTATGACATTAAACCCTTAATAATTTCTTCTAATTATAATTAAGATGAAATATATATTTACTTTATAAAAATTATGTTATATAGTTCATTTTCATATGTAGTTGAAGGATTATTTCTCCAAACTTCAATGTTATAAATATCCATCAGCATAAAGTCACATGTTTCATGAAACTCTGAGTCAATAATCATTTCTCTTAGAATCCCTCTTGAAATGTTGTTTTTATGAGAAAACAATATTTTATAGGGAATGTTTGAGAAAATATTCAAAATATGGATAAATACTCTACATAATAATTTAAAGATCTCCACTTCAATTCAATGTGAATGTGTGAATGACTCTAGGGTCCAATCCATTAGAATTTATTATCTTGGAAGGAAAATTTTGACTACAAACTTGATTGAACAAATTGATCAGATAAATTCCAACCAAATTCATATGATTTCAAAATTAATTTTAAGGAAGTATTTTATTTTATCAATTGATTGTTTATTTATGAAATTTTAAATAAATGGTATCAAAAAAATGATTTTCCAATGAAAAGAAACTATAATTCCGATAGAACGTTTTATAAATTAAAATTTTAAACTCATAAATGAAATACAAATAAGAGAAAATTATTTCAAAATAATTATTTTAATATAATATAGATAAAATTTGAAAACTGGAAGATAAAAATATTGTGAAAAACTGTTAATATGAATACCATTTTTAAAATATCTGAAGAACTGAAATGGTTATCTAAATGGATTTTACATTTATCTTCCATGGAATAATTTATTGATTTCTATTTTAGAATATGGTTTGAAAAAAGTTAGATATAATGTTATAAGTGAATTAGAGTATCCCAAATTGTTTAATTTTATCTAGAAAAGGTAAAAAACACCCTTTAAGTAAATGTTATATATGTAATAAAACATTTTTATTAAATCAAAATATTTAATTAAATGTATATAATAAATTCTAGAGTCATTCTTAATGACATTTCAACTATTTATATTCATCATAGTAATTAACTAAATTACATCTTTGAAATATATTCCTCCTTGTGTATATAGGAATTATCTTATAAGATATTTAGACTACTTACTTACTTAGATATTTTGTGCCCATAAACACCATGTTATTTTTTTCTAGAATATCTATATTTTCATGTAGATTTATTTTTTAAGGGAAAAATATTCCCTCCATTGTACTCCTCAGAGAACCATTTTATAAAAGGGTTCATGATTCAAAACAAAACATATATTTCTATAGAATTAATTTCTAATGATTTTTCTTCCTAATCTGGATGACGTTTAAAAAGGTATTTACTGAAATTAAAATTTCTAAAATTATTTTCTTCTTATCTGAAAAGTGGTCAATAACATACCCAATATTTCTAAATTATATATTAATTTCAAAATTATATTTTCTATTCAGCAAAAGTTAAAAATTTGGATTTTTTTATTTTCTGATTCAATCTTTCAAATATTATATGTTTAGATACCATGTATTTCCCATTTATTTTAAAAATATGTTTAGAAAATACTTCATTAGATATTTATAAATAAGAAATAATATTTTATTTTTTATTTTTAATCTCATATGGCTTATCAAAAACTCTTTAGATGCTATATTTTGTTTCTAAAAATTATTTTTGAACATGATTATACGTCTTTTGTAGCTTATAATTTATAGGCTCACATATTGTAACTTGAGATTTCATCACTTCAAACTATTCCAGAGAAATCCCTTCATTTTAAATATTATCTTTTGAATCATCATCAATATCAAATTTATAAAAACATTTATAATTTCTTCATATATTTTTTATATCATCATCATGAAGACATCCTATTAGACATTTTTTATTTTTGGATTTTTAACATAAAATCAAGTAATTTTCTAAGCACCATCAATTTATTCAAATGAAAAATATTTAATAGTATTAATCTCACAAAAAATAAAGTAATTCATATAATTCATTCCCTAACTAATTATCTTATTATAATAAATTCTATAATTTTACATGAAATTATTTTTCAAATAAAGGATTTTAGGTCATATTTTTCCATATTTTCTACATTCATAATAGATAGGTTATGAAAAATAACCTTTTTCTTTTAATTAATTCGGATAATATCTTCAAAAATTTTATTTTTGATTATCATTATTACTAGATTATCTTGTTCACCATTAGTATAATCAATGATGTCATAACCCGCCTTCACCAAGATGAGAGAAGGGACAGCAGATTACCAGCCCCTACCTTCTTCAAGTTGAAGGAGAGATGATAAACCCCCGAGATCCGCCTTCAATTGGTCCTGTAGTGGGTACTAGAGCCAAGGGTGTAGGTTCACACACCAAATGGACGACATTACCCCTTTTTATTTAATAGGATTGGGAGATAAGATAGAGAATCCCAACAACACAAAAACTAGTGGTAAAAGTAAATCCAAAAGTAAACCAGTCCCATATGTATGTTCAAAAGTAAATGATAAAAGGTACAAGAAAACCCCAAAATGAAATTACCAAGAAAAAGGAAAATGACAAAAACAACTACCTCAATGTCTGAGCTAGTATGGTCTCGCACGATCCTTGATGTTCTCCTGCAGACCTGAAAATATTTTTATGTTCGTAGGGTGAGCATAAAAGTATACTCAGTAGGGAAAAACCAAAGACCTCTGTGAAAAAGTTGGGATGCATTCAAATTCCCCGTGAGAAAAGAGATAACCAAGACACCCAGTAAAGATAACTATCCACCCAAGCCTTACCAAGGTACACTCCCCACGTAACACAAGTCAAGTAATGTAGTAGTAATAACACATTTATTTTTGAGAACCCACGCCACTTTCCCACTGGTTATTGAAGACATCCTGTGCATCAGACCTCTCCCTCCATTCTCACTACAGTCCCACTGCAACACCCTGCCCACATAAACCTGGGCCATCACTACCATACATCTCGTCCACAGACACATGGGCCACAACAACCACACATAACCACGCCCACAAACACCTAGTCCAGAACAAATTCTACCACGCCCGAAGAAACCTGGGCCTCATCCTGAACACTCTTGGGAAACAACCTGCCCGAACACACCTGGGAAAACCACCACAACTACCCCACCCAAAGAATCTTTGGAAAAAATCGACTTCATGATGTCACAGCCTGCCCGATGAGTCTTGTTCTATTCGGGAAATGGAGAAGAAAAGGAGATAACAACCATCCACTCATAGGATTGTTGGAAAAAACTACATCCCCCATTAAATGGGGGTGTTCAGCACTAAGTTCTCAACTTGGGTGGGGCGTGAATAAGAAACATAAGAATTACAATTATGTAATATATATAACAAGCACTCATCCCAACCTATGAGTTCCCAAACCAACCTATGCACAAACACCCTCATTACTATTAATTCACAAGAAGCACTGAAACCACGATCATCCCTCCACCCATCCTGGAAAACAATTCCCCATTAAACCCATTCTTGTTTTCATGTTCAAGTGATTCCATTTATTTAAATTCTGCACTAATGGGAAAATAACAGGCATAACCACAAGCTGTAGAATGGAAAGATAGGAAAACAAAAATTTAAGCATTCACACCATGTTCTCTTGTAAATTCACTACAACAAAAGGGATTGAGGAGATCCCTTGAAGTATTGGAACCAAACCAAGCCTCGGGATACGGCCACCAAACTGTCTTAGATCCACACCAACAACCATACACCAATAGGGGATCTCATCCCCATCTATATCACCCCATAAGAATCAAGAAGAACAATACACACACCACAGAGGATAGGGGTTCATTAGTAAATTAGGAAAGACCACCAACACCCACGATTTTCAATGGACATGAGCCCGTATAATTCACAAAACAAGATCAAGAAGAAGAAAATAAAACAGAAACATCGATCACACCCCCATTTCTTTCTTTAAAAGTTAGTTTATTATCTTCATTTATGTTTGGTTTCATCCATCCCCATAGAAACAAAAGCATACCCACCCCAAATGATACACTATAAGAGAGACGAAGTAAAAAACCCTAACTAGATGATCAAAGATCGATGTTTCTCTCCATGCACCAAGAACTAGAGATACACAACATGCAGGGGAGGAACAATGGGGACTCCAAATGCTCCAAGGGAAGAATGAACATGACCAAGATGAAGAAAAGAAGGAATGATAGTGCGATATAAAGATGAGACCAATAGTTATTGGATATCAATATCTTTGGCGGCTTTAAAGGATGATCATGGTTTCACCACGCAGTTGGGTGGTTACACATGATGGGATTAATTGTTATTTAATAACTCCCATCAGGAATTAGCAGTAACAACTGTGGCTTTAGATAATTTTATATAAATAGAGGTCAACGTTACACGGACACATAGCTAGGTCTGTTGAGGGTCTCCCCACTCTTAGGAATTTAATCATTGATTATGGGGCTAAAAACAGCCTTGCACCACTTCCAAAAGGTTATAAAGGCCTAAAAGTGGTCTTACGGGAAAACATGTAGAATAAAAACCCAACAAGGCTGTGTGACACTGATCATGTGACACACCGATCGGTCGCACTGATTGCATCACACCGATTGGTGTCGCACTGATTTGTGACGCACCGATTTTGTCACACTGATCGTTCCACATCGATCAGTGTTGCACTGATCAGTGAAACATCGATCGTGTCGCACACTGATCGCTCACACACCGATCGTGTCGCACACCGATCAGTCGCACACCGAAATGACATCCTACCACCGAGACACCACTTTTAGTATCCTGAAATTGGAAAAGGGAAGGACCATGAGGGTCTGGGTCATTACATCAGATACCTATGAATGAATTCTTGCCCTCGAGATTTAAGACCAGACCCTAAGAAAAGAGAGGGGTCCGAACAACCACCTCGAAAGATACCTCTCTGGAGTGAACCTCATCGACACCAAGGAACACCTTAACCTCAAGTAACCACTCAACATTCAATGGTCACACCATCTAGTCATATGGAATAGGGAGTTCCTTCTCCCATGTCAAGATACTATCCGCTTTGGGTGACACTAACTTTCCCAGACGAGTTTAATCGCATACACCTTAATGTGTCTTGATTAAGGATCAGGTCCTCCCTTCCCCACATATCAGGACTTTTTATAGCACTTGAAAGGTGAGGAATCAAAACATCTCATAAACCAATAAGGTCAGTATTACATCCCAAACAAGTACAAAAAGAAACAAAACAAAATTCAAAACAGCTCTTGGTATTGGGGGTGCATCTGTGCCTCCCATTCCCATGTACTCTCATCGAGCCCACAATGCATCCATAACACACAAACCAAAGGAATGGTCCATACATATAGTAACTTCTCCTCATGATCCTTTATTCTCATAGGTATTTCCACAAACGTCACATAGGCCTCGATATCCAGCTTTCCCTAGTTGAGGACGTGTGAATCGTCGTGTTGATACCATCGAAGTTGGGACACATGGAAGACATCATGCATTCTCAGTAGCGGCGGTGGTAGCACTAGCTGATAAGATACTTTACCGACCCACATCAGTACTTCGAATGGCCTGATGAACGTAGGAGAAAGATTACTCCCCCTACCGAACCTCCGTTTTTCATGTCGAGGGTATACCATCAAGAACACGTGGTCCCTGACCTCGAAATCCATGATTCTCCTGTTATTATTGGCATATGACTTCTGTCGGTCCTACACCGCCTTCATCCTTTCCTGTATAAGATGAACCTTCTCCGTCAGGCTCTGCACCACTTACGGGACAAGAACACATGCTTCACCAATCTCTATCTATCATACGGGTGAATGAAATGAGCATCTGTACAATGCTTCGAACGGAGAAATTCCAATGTTAGAGCGATAGATATTATTGTAGGAAAACTCAAACAGAGGAAAGTGTATCACCCATGATCCCCCAGCGTCCAGAATATATGCCCGAATCATATCCTATATTGTTCGAATGGTGCACTTTGTCTGTCCATCCGTCTGGGTGTGGAAAGTAGTGCTAAGACGTAGCTGGATGCCGAATGAATGTTGCAATCCTCTCCAGACTCGTGAGGTAAACCATGCATCCCTATCCGAGACTATGGACCATGTAATTCCCTACAACCACACCACCTCATCCACATACATCTGTGTTAATACATCCATTGAACTCGATGCCTTGATCGCTTGAATGTGAGCCGATTTCTTCAACCAATCCACTAGTAAGTAGATAACATCATAGGCTCCTTGAAACTTGGGTAGTCCTATGAAGAAATCAATCAAGATGCCCTCCCACTCCCACTCAGGGACATATAAAGGCTGCAACAAACTGCTTGGAACATGATGTTCATCCTTCACCTGCTAACACACTAGGAACCTAGCCATGAACCTTGCCACTGCCCACTTTACCCCAGGCCACCAAAACAGACTCCTCAGACCTTGGTACATATTGGAAACTATCAGGTGCACCTCTAGGGGGGAGTTTTGAAAATCAACAAGAAGCGTTTTTCACAATATCTCTAGAAAAAAAAACTTCCCTCGGAAAAGCATCTAATTCTGACCGTCTTCCATCCACCATTCTAGCGCATCGCCTTGGTTAACATGGTCACACATTACATCACTCTCTATGTATCCCCACTGAGACTCCTCCACCTACCGTAGGAGAGAGGATTTCACTGTCATTTGAAACAAACATCCTCTACCACCATCATCCCTTACATCCAGGTACAGGGCATCCAACTCATCTATCGCCTTCCAAGCATCTGCCGAATCTTGAACTGAATCCTTCTGTAACTTCCTGCTTAAGGCATCAGCCACCACATTCCTTTTTCTGGAGGTGTGGGAAATCACAAAGTTTTAGTCCTGAAGGAACTCCACCCACCTTCACTGCCATATGTTTAGGTCCCACAGGGAGAAGTTATACTTCACGCTTTTGTGATCCGTAAAGACCACGAAGCACTCCCCGATGACGTAGTGTCGCCCAACCTTAGTGCGAACAAGACCGCCACGTGCTACAAATCATGGGTGGAATAATTAAACTCATGGGGAAGTAACTCTCTAGACCCTTAAGAGATTACCCCTTGTTGTTTCATCAGCATAAACCATAGTCCTTGTTCGGAAGCACCACAGAACACCTCATACACTACCCCTTCTTCTGGAAACCTCAAGACTGGGGCACTAACCAACTTCTCCATCAGATAGCTGAAGGTTGCCTCACACTACCCATTCCACAAGAAAGCATGGTCTTTCTTGGTCAAGTCTCTCATAGGTGCCGCAACTCATGAAATGTTGGGTGTGAACCTCCGATAGCAAACTGCTAGACCTAGGAAACTACGAAATTCTGTCTCGCTCTTGGGATCTGCCCAAGAAACAACCGCCTAGACCTTCGATGGGTCTACCGTTATTCCCTGCTCGGACATCACATGCCCATGGAAGTGCACTTCTCGCGTCCATAAATTTCACTTGGAAAATTTCCCATAAACTTGGTGTTGTCGGAGGACCTCTAAAATAGTTCTCAGGTGATTGGTGTGATCCTCCTATGATCATGATTAGATCAGGATGTCGTCAAACTCAATGTGTCCATACCTACACTTGAAGGTATTATTTGAGATTTCAACCTCGTTAACCCTCAACTGGTGATATCCAGATCGCAGATCTATCTTAGAGAACCATCATGCTCCCCTCAACTGGTCAAAGAGATTGTCTATCCTCGGGGGAGGGTATCGATTCTTGACCGTCACCTGATGCAGTCTCTTGTAGTCTATGAATAGCCTTAGACCACCATATGCCTTCTTTGCAAACAAGATATGAGCACCCCATGGTGACTCACTTGGTTGAACAAAATCCTTCTTCCTCAGATCGTCAATCTGAATCCACAACTTCCGCAACACAGAAGGTGTCATCCAGTAGGGATCCATCAAAATTGAACGGGCACCAGGTTATAAGTCTATCCCAAAATCAACATCATGTCGAGGGGGTAGAGTCACCACTTCTTCAAGGAAGACACCCATAAACTCACTGACGATCCCTGGGACTTCCACCATTTTTGCATCCACTGACTCCACTGATGGTTGAGCTAACAAGGAAAGGAGGGGCTCCTCTCGCCTACTATTTTTTTGGAAACCCCACTCATCGATGAAGGTTACACGTTGGCCGCCCAAATCTGAAAACACAATCCTTCCTCGGAAGCAGTCAATGATGGGATATACAGTGAACATCTAGTAAATTCATTGGATGACATTGTATGGTTGTATCTGGAATATTATGAGATCCCTGATAGATGATGTGGCCCTATCATTAGTCTACATTCTCATAAAACATAATGCAAGTCGGTCTGATTTCCGACTTGCGTGCTCAGCACTAAGGGCACTGGAAGTCTCTGAACGTCCAAACCTAGAGCACATGCCAGAATGGGTGTAACAAAGGAGTGTGAAGCTCTTTTATTGTACAAGGAATATGAAAGAGTACTAAACAAGCTGATCGTACCTCGAACGACTTCTAGCCTTGCTGGAACAGCTGCCTCTGTGGCGTGCAACTGCCCACGCCCATCTCCTCTTCCTCTTGGCTATTGGCCTCCTCCCCAACCACGCCCTGGTTGAGGACCTTGAGGGGCACCCTGGGGTCAACCTTCTCCCACCACGTCTAGTCTCGAAGGAGTGGGAGCTTGCTTCCCATGCTGCTTTTGTTGAAAGGGCCTAGCTAGAAACTATTTCTTCTGAGGTGGGAATTGAACAGGCCCACCCCCCTGCATTGTACTCTGTCTGGGCACTAATTCTGAAGGTGACCTTGGCTTTCATAGACGAAGAATCTCGTTCCTGGGCACGAAAAAGAAGTGCAAGGACTGGGAGATCAGAACTGGAACTACTGAGGCCTACTCCCTACTGGTCAAAACCTAGAGGGCCCTGATGTTGGAGGCCTAATGCTGAAGGTCTTCCCCATCGACGAGCCCAACTGGATTCCCACTCACGATACACCTCCCAGTGTGTGCATCCTCTCCACCACTTCAGCCTTCTTCCGGACCTCCAAGTATATCGGTATGGTGAAGGGAGTAACAACATACTGAAGAGAAGGTCAAAGTGTCTCCTCCAAGAGTCTCGCCCGAGACTCCTCATCTAGAATGTGGTCTAGAGAAAATCGAAGGATATCCTTGAACATGATCCCCAACACTCTCACTGACATTCCCCCTACTCGAGGGAGAGTAGCTCATGCCTCTTCTCAGCCTTCATCATGGAAGAGAGGAATTCCGCCCAAAACTCCATCTCAAAGTCAGCCCATGTATCCTCATCCTCCCTCTTCTCCCCAAGATATTACATCCACCATTGACGCACTACACCCCACATCTAGATTACATCCAAAGGAAACTAGTCTTCCGTCGGAGCCCTAATCAAGCTGAAATCTATCACCATCTCTTCAAGCCAGTTCTCTATTTCCATTTCAGAGATGCTACCCTCGTACTTCCCAAGGGTTTTCCAATGAAAGGCATGAAGCATCCTGTACCACTAATCATCCTCCTCCTCTCAGTCATCCCTCTGTCGATCATCCAAATCGACCTCCGGGGATGCGATCACCCGCACTACTCGTGGTCATCTCCTAGGTACCATAGATTCATGGTAAACAAGGAATGCATAAGCCCGAGTAGTGTATAATATTGTTCTTAAATTTTCATAGACTTCTTATATATTTTAAATCTCCAAAAATACCCACGAAACACAAGAAAACAAGTCATTATGATGCATGTACCTTCCCTAGTGTCTCTACCCTACAATCAGTGTAACATTACTTGGTTGTTCGGTAGGTCCAGAGTCCTTGCATCGGATCACAGGGGGCTCTAAAATCCCATGTCCTAGCTGGTATTTCTTGGCCTATTTCATGCACCAAGATCACCCAACTCTATTTACCTACCATCCCATGCAATCCTTTCTGTTCCTAACCCCATACTCCATCATCTCTCTTAACCTTACTCATTTGATACCAATCTGTCATGACCCGCCTTCAACAAGATGAGAGAAGGGACAAGAGATTTCCATACCCTCCCTTCTTCATGTTGAAGGAGAGATGATGACCCTTTAGACCCGCCTTCAATAGGTCCCGGAGTGGATACTATCACCAAGGGTATAGGTTCACACACCAAATTGAAGGAATTACCAGTTTTTATTTAATAGGATCGAGAGATAAGATAGAAAATCCCAACAACACCAAAACTGGATGTAAAAGTAAATCCAAATGTAAACCATTCCCATATGAATGTTCCAAATTAAATGTTACAAGATATAAGAAAACCCAAAAATGAAAGAACTAAGAAAAATGAAAATGAAAACAATAACTGCCTCATCGTCCGAGCTAGTATGGTCCTACACGATCCCTGAAGTCCTTCTAGAAACCTGAAAATAGTTTTAAATACATTGGGTGAGTATACAAGTATACTCAGTAGGGAAAAACCAAAGATCTTCATGCACAAGTGGGGAGGCATTCTAATCCCCCGTGAGAAAGGAGATAACCAAGACACCTAGTAAGGATAACTATCCACCCAAGCCTCACCAAGGCACATTCCCCAAATAACGCATTTCAAGTAATGTAGTAATAACAACACATCGATGTTTGGGTACCCCACTCCACCTTCCCACTGGTTATTTGAGACATCCTATGCATCAGACCTCTCCCACCATTCTCACTGCAGTCCCACTTCCACACCCCACCCGCACAAACCTGGGCCATCACTGCCATACATCCCGCCCGCAAACACTTGGGCCCAACAACCACATGTAACCATGCCCGCAAACACCTAGGCCAGAACAATGACTACCATGATAGAAGACACATGGGCCTCATCCTGAAGACTCTTGGGAAACAACCTGCCCGCACACACCTAGGCCAACCACCATAACTATCATTCTCAATGAATCTTGTGCTATAATGGACCTCAGGCCGTCACAGCCTACCCGATGAGTCTTGGGATATTCTAGAAAGGGAGCATAAAAAGAGCTAATAACCATCCACTTGTAAGAGTTTTGAAAAAAACCCTCCTCCATGAAATGGGGGTGTTCGACACTAATTGATCCACTTGGGTATGGTGTGAATATGAAATATAAGAAATACAATCATATAATATATATAACAAGCACTCATCCCAACCTAGGAGTTCCAATACTATCCTAAGTACAAACACCCTCATTACTATTAATTCAAAAGAAGCATTAATCCCATGACCATGCCGCCACTCATCCAAGAAAACAATTCCCCATTAATAACATTCTTGTTTTCATGTGCAAGTGATTCCATTTAAGTAAATTCTGCACTACTGGTCAACTAATAGGATAACCACAAGCTTTGGAAAGGAAAGACATCAAAACAAAAATTTAAGCATTCACACATGGTTCTCTTGTAATGTCACAACAACAAAAGGGATCCGAGAGATCCCTAGAAGTATTGGAACCAAACCAAGCTTCTGTATATAGAACACACACAACCTTAGATCCACAACCAACAACCGTACAACAACAGGGGATCCCATACACATCCATATCACCCCATAATCATCAAGCAGAACAAAAAACACACCACAATGGATAGGGGTTCAATAGTGCACAAGTAAAGACCACCAACAACCATGTTTTTTAGTGGCCACGAGCCTGTACAATTCACAACACAAAATCAATAAGAAGAAAATACAACAGAAACATCGGTCACCCCCCCCCTATTTCTTTAAAAGTCCATTTATTATCTATATTTAAGTTTGGTTTCATCCATCCCCATAGAAAAAAATCATACCCACCCTACATGATACACAGTAAGGGAGATGAAAGAAAATCCCAAATTTGATGATCAATGATCAATGTTTCTCTCCACATGCCAAAAACTGGGGATGTGCGACTTGTTGGGGTGGAACGTCTGGGACTCCAAACACTCCATGGGAAGAATGAACCCGACCAAGAAGCAGAAAAGGAGGAAAGAGAGTGCGATATGAAGATGATCCCGTGCATTATTGGATATCATGATCTTCAGTAGCTTTAAAGGTGGATCGTGGTTTCACCACACGGATGGGTGGTTACACATGATGGGATTAATTTTTATTTAATAACTCTCATCGGGAATTGGTGGTAACAACTTTTACTTTAAAGGATGTTATATAAACATAGGAGAAAGTTACACAAACACATAGCTGGGTACGTTGAGGGTCTCCCTACTCTTAGGAATTTAATCATTAATTATGGGGCTAAAAATGGTCATGAACCACATCCAAAATGTTAAAAAGGCCTAAAAGTGGCATTACGGGAAAAACTATAGAAGAAAAACCCAACAAGGCTGTGTCACACTAATCATGTCGCACTGATCGGTCGAACCGATCGTGTGACACACTGATTGGTCATACCGACCACATCACACTGATCGGTCACACTGATTGGTGACACACCAATCGTGTTGCACCGATCGGTCACACACCGATCAGTCGCACACCAATCGGTCGCACACCGAAATTAATTCCTACCACCAAGACACCACTCTTAGGATCTGAAAATTGGAAAAGGAATGTACCATGAGGGTATAGGACATTACAAATGAAACTATCACTGTAATCTTTTCAAGAAAATTTATTTGATGAGTTTCTTTAACAATTTCTAGAATTTTTATTTTTGGTAATTGTAAAATGAAATCAACTTTTATTCTTTTCCATTTCAATATCCATTACTAAGAGAAACATGTACTAAATTAAATTAAAATTTTTTTCATATGGAAATAACATTTTGATATGATTTTCATCATAAAAATGTTCCTTTTAAATCCCCACTCATTAGGTATATATCCTATTAATTTATTAACCAGCTGATCATTTGATAATTATTTATCGTTATGGAATTGTAAAATATTTATAATTTCCATGAATCTCTAGTGAATTTGATACATAGGTTCTCCTGGTAAAAAACATGATAGTCAGTACAAAACATAGAACTTTTGGTTTCCTGAAAATTTTATGTTCCGAAATTAATATCTTCCATCTTCTTCCACATTCTACATGTATTTCTAAAATATAAAATATGACTATAGATATTTCATTGTATAAATTTTATTTGAGTATTTTTTTTCTCTGAAATTTGACTAAAACACATTTTACTATTCTCTTTCAATGGTAGTAATTAATTTCCCATGAAATTTTTAATCCTAAGTAAGCATTTGAAAATTTTCAACTATAGTGTTGATTACAAATGCTTCCATTATGTCTCTGTAGTAATAATAATAATTACCTTCAAATTTTAGTGGTTTATTATGATTAACATTTATGTTTGATCAAATGTGAAAACCTATCATAATAAAAAAAACATTTATACACTATTTAGTGTTTATGTAAATTGTAATATGAGAATAAAGAATAATCAAATTATGGTTCTAAAGTATAAAGTCATTTTATACCAAAGGTAGGATCAATATTATATTAATGTATGGTAAGAATAATATAATATGGGGTGGGTGAATTATTCATAAAAACAACAACAAATTTCTATCATCCTCAAAGTAAAATTTATTTGAAATACAAAAAACATATTGGTCCAAAGAAAATGTTTCTTTATTAAAAATAATCATTGAAACCACACAATAAAATCAAAATTGAAATGTTAATTTATTAGAATTTTTGATTTTTGATCAAATTTGACATACATAGTGGAAATTAAAACTAAATGGTATTATTATAAACTAATGTTAAACATATGTTTTATAATAATAAAACTAACCATGGATATTATAACCTCACATGTAGACCAACGTGAAATGTAGACTTACAGACTTGATATAATGTTTCCTCAACTGTAAACCAATTGACATGAATCATCTTTTAAAAATTTATAAATTAGACTATGTCTTCTTATCCATGGATGCCCTCAATTAGACTTATCAATTTCACCCCCATTATCAAAATTTGTATCTCGGTATATCCTATTACTTAATTGGTAGCAGGACATACCTCCGTAACATAGTATGAAACCTGTTTCTTCTGCTACTTAATTTGTATCTCGATATTAAACTAATTAACTCATAGGTTAGTGATAAAAATACAGATGAAATTATAAGAGAAATAAAAAACCTAAATGTGTTAGTGATTCGTTAAAAGGCTCAAAATGAAAATAACACTACAAAAATGATCTCAAGAAACAAGAGATTAAAAAACATCAAAAAATCAAGAATAATCAGAGTGGTCAAGGTATTGTGTATTTTATGTCATCATATGCATGTGGTGAAACATACTTTATAGAATTTTATCTAATATCATGATTCCATAGATGTGAAAGTTAGATAAAATATCATTAGAAATAATTCACTATTAATATTCCAATAGACACAACTTCTTTCTTTATCAACTAATAAGTTGGTTCATCATTTCCATAATTATTTCCATGAAATCCATGACATTCTGTATTATTAAATTACTTATATTATATGATTCTAAAAAATCTTTTTCATTGGTATTTCATTAAACAATAAGTCATCAATATAAAATTAAATAATTTATGAAACTAAAAATATCTAATGTTAGAGTAAAAAGAATAACTTATATAAATTTCATAAATTATATGTTTTATGGTATTTAAACCAAGTGAAGATTAGTAAAATACTAAAGAAAAATACTATTAGAAATAAATGGTTTACATTTTATACAAAATTTTAGAGAAATCACTACGATGAAATTTTTATCATCAATATTCATTTTCACATATTCCTTATATTTTCTTTTATATGTAATTTTACCTGGATGTGTAATCATGGATTATGTATCATAGTAGTCAGTTTGGTAAAAAATTTTACAAATTTCTTCCATGTAGTCATATTAGGGTTTCCTAGGTATATTGTTAGATCCTAATGATATATCATTTCTTTATTTCATCGACTTTAGAGTGCTTCCCATTTTTATTGATGTTTTTCCTCCTCAGTACATTCATACTCTCATAGTGACACATGTAGTCGCAATATTTAGGGGCTTTTTATTCTTATATACCACAACACCTATAATATTCATCAATCTGATATCTGTAATAGAATTATGGTTTTCTCTATGATATTTTTATAGAGATTCAAAATAATTTACTAGAAATGATTTTACGTGGCATGTGGAATCATTCTTATAGATGTTTATTTTAACATTTTTGATGTGACGTATTTCTGAAATACATTCTCAACCCAAAATCTCCCATTTTTGATTCATAATATACAATATTTTGTAGAACCAGCTGGTATTTTTATATTGTTCAATGTTTTTTAACTAATTCATTTCTTATTTCTTCTAATAGTTTGAGATGTTTCATGATTTACATTTTATGTATCATGGAATTTATTTTTTGTTTTTAGTAGTGTATATTTGATATCGATATATATTTATTGTGTCTAAAATAACTCTTCTTATATTAAAATACTGTTTTCATCAAAATAATTTACCACATGTCCATTCAAACATTTATATTGTTATTTCTAATATCTTCTATGTACACATCTTCCATTTTGATAAGCTAATATTTTCTTTTATTCTTCAATTCACTTTATTTCTTCAATACTATAGATTATTTCATCATTTTTGTGTTTTTATTAAGACATGTCTCGATTTTTTATCTCAAATGATGTTACCTATTTTTTTATTAACCTTCATAATCTTAATATTTATATATATATATATATATATTAATTTGATATATGATGGTTATGAAATATTCTATAATTTCATCTTCGAATAATCTATTGTTATAAGATTCATGCCCTTCCTTTTTACTCATCATACTTATTATTATACATACCGTGATGTTTTTTACTCAAGGTGAATTTTTTTATTTGCAAGATATTTTACCCGACTTCATAATTTGAGTTTTTTTAAGAATGGTCATAATAATATTCTCTAGTTTTATTCTTTAGAGTGTTCTTTACAAAATGTTTAATGCCTCCACACTAAATGTATATATGTTATAGGTTTCTCTTTTACTTTACTATGTATTTCCATTAGTGTCTAGTGATATGGGATATAATCATATTATTCACATCAATTTCTTCTTCTTTACCTTCTAATATATTTTTTCATATTACCTCAGGTCCCAATTCATAGATTTTCAACATCCTTATTTCTTTAAAATATACATCTTCTCTAATCATATATTCTAATGATATATATTTCCTCATTTCATATACAACATGAATATTATAAAGTTCATCAATGTAAATTTTATATGTATCAAATAATGTAAAGTAATTATGATCTAATATATTTTGAAATTTCCTCATCATTTTTAAAAAAATAGGTGAATATTCCATGACATATCTAAATCCAATGAGGTGGCTAAAAATTTAATTTAATTTTGTTAAGTAATCATAAATAGTCCCCCCTTCCCCATACTGATACCTCTATATATTCTTTTATATATTTAAATCTTTTCATCCATTACTTTTACATTTCCCTTAATGATACTATCAAGTTTTTTCAATTTTTCCTTCACTATTTTGGGATACATCACATTCATATACTCAATTTTTGATAAGGATATAAGAATTGAATTCTATGATTTTCGATAAATATTCAGATTAACTTTTTTAGAAAATGTAATAGGGGAATCATTCTCTAATTTTGGAAACCCAATAGTAGCTTCATAATTCACATCTAGATTTAGAGATACAAGATAAGGGATTATTTTTTTTTCCATCCATGATAATGTTTTCAATAAAATGTTGAAATTGCACAAGCATTTAAAGTGTTTATACTAAACATGATAAAGAACATATGGATCTTACATAGAAAACATGAATGATATGAAAACACTTAAGTATCGTAATAATATCTACACCACTGGGGGTGAATTAGTAATGATCATTTATAATTTCATTTCTCTTGAAATTAACCTATTGTACTAGTTTGATTTTCGACCCTCTAAATCATATACTCCAACATCACCTATATTATAAGGTAATTAAATAATGAATAAAATAAATGTTTTGGAAAGGATTAATCCCAATGTTAGTACATATACCTTTACAAGCCGATTCTTATTGTTAAAAAATACCCACTATATGTGAAATTGAATAAAAATGATCTATCTCTCATCAAGATCATTCTATATTCGGATTAGACTGTGTACGGGTTACCACCAGTTTCAAATTTATCTACTTCTTCAAATCCTACTCATTATTAAAAAAATTAAAAGATTCTCCCAATAACCTATTTCTTGGAATTATATGTCTTATAATTATCTATCTATTTCACCTCTATCTAGTTTTCCCTAGTCTAGTATGCATCTATCTATTACCACTATCTGATGCTCGTATGTCCTATCGACAAATTCCTGATACATCTCCATGATGTACAAAATGTCGGCACTCATCCTCTTGTTAAACACAGAGTATTATAAGATGGATAATCATACTGAAATCTATAATAAATAATAGAAATTTAACTATAAAAAACAACATCCACACATCATAATGAGCCTACAAACCCTTTATATACTCACACATCATCCAAAAATTTAAAAGAATATGTGGGCCCCAATTTTGAATTTTCTGCTCAACTAAAATTTCATTCGATGACATTGAATACATCCAAATAAACCCTAAGTTAAAATTATTCATAAGAAATTTCTCAAACCCTAGCATTAATGAACTTTTCAAAAATTCCCTAAATCAAAGTCTGATTTATCATAATTGAATGTACTACTCGATATGATCACAATGATTAGAGTGTGTAATAATAATGAATAATTTGGATGTTTAAAAACCATCTCAATGGAAATGTAATGACTTACCTTAGGGCCTATCATTTCCCTTGTTTTAATATATACAAGTGTAAGGGTTACAATAAACAAATATTAAAAATTGGAGTACATGTTGTTGAGTGATGAGGGGGTTTCCAAATGTCTCTTTTAATGTAGTATCTCATTCTAATAAACTCAAGTGTCTACATGAAATGAATGATGTGATGATTCCATTGATGACTAACTTGATGTATTATTGTTGAATGTTTAAAAAGGTGATGAATTACTAAATAATTGTCATTCCAGTTCAGTAAGGATGAAAATAAAAATTATTTTAAGAACAAATACGTGATAGTTTTCAAATTACTCCTTTAGAATAATGTATTTAAATATGAAATGATATTTTATGTCAAGGTTAATATGGTTTGAATCCAATTCATATTCCTATTAGTGTCCATCTTGGAAATAGATCATCACTATATGGATGTAAATTCAAAATCTATTCATGGAAACCATATAATGGAGATCTACATGAACATGATCTATGTTTTTCTAGTTTTTTATAAAAGAAAACACTGTGTTACAATTAAATAAGACCATATCTTTATCAAAACATTATCCAAAATAGTTATACAATCGGTATGACATAATCATGGTTTGAAATGGATACAAATGAACATTTTTGAACCAATATATCTTCCTACATATATTTTAGAATAGTCTATTCATTTTTATCCCACTTTATATTGATGTTATTTTGATCACTAGGAAGGATTGTGTAATCATTATGTTGTTAAAGAATGATTTATCCATGTATTTTAATGTGAAATATATGGGACTGTCTGAAGAAATTTTGGTGATTAATATTATTCATGATATTAAGTGGTGTATGATATGGAAATAATGTGGGAAGAATGTCAAATGAGTTTTGAATCATTTCTATATGGATAGAGCCATTTTGGTTAAAATTTCTCTACCAATTCCTATTTAGTGAATAAAGAATTAATTTACATAATCTATTGAAGAAATTAAGGTGATGAATATGATACTACACTCTTTATAAATTTAATTACTTCTGTTTTAAATAGTTTGAATGAGACCATAAATTTCCCATGCTGTGGAAAAATCATGATTCGATTTCTCTCCAATCTTAGGACAAAACAATATGTTATAGTCAAATGAAATATGAGGTATCTTAAAGATATATCAATGATATGATTATTCTATATGCATTATGACCCACTTTTAGAGATCTATATAGATTAATATGTGGTAAATGATCCTAATTTAATAAAGTATATATTAGGAATAATTTATAATATTGAAGGAAAAGATGTATATTTTTTAGTCATGGTGGTATATGATTGTCAAATTATTAATGACTGAAGTAGATTACATAGCTTAAGCAGTGTCTATAAAAGAGTTGATAAAGTTAAAATGTTTTTTAAAGGATCTAAAATTCAACTAGATAATATACGAGGTTCATTATGATAGTTAATGTATGTTGGAAATGAACATGAGCACCACTTACTATTCCTATAAAAAATCTATCACCATCTTCTATCATCAGATATATAAGGTGATGGATCAATAAGTACTACAACATCTAAAAAACCACATGAATTAGTATCTAGTAGATATACTGAAAAGTGTGGTACCTCATGAAAAGCTCTACCATTACTAATTATCTAGTGATTTCTATCTTAGAGAGGATACTTGAATATCACGTCATTACTCACAATACCATTTGTCAGTGGTGGTTACCCCAACCCTAATAGAATCTTTTCAACATCAATATTGAAAAATGAAAAATTATAATGTGTAACAGTTATTCCCATCAACCACAGAATATGTTTTTTTATTGAAGGTGGGTGAGGGTGGGATTAGTGAGAGTTATATTGATCATATAATCCTCCTAGCGTGGGTTATTAAGGAGACCAAGGGGTTATTTAATATTCAATGAATTTGCGAATAGATGGATCACATATTATAGTGATATAGCAGTGATAGATACTTTTTAATTGAATGTGGAGAATATAGATGGAGTATTCCAAAACATATATTCTGGAGAACTAAATTCCCATTTTCTCACTAATTATATTCTATAAGTTATGAGAATTATATAACACTTGTGGATTGTATCAACACTATTGGTAAGGTTTGGGTTTCAAATACATTTACATGGGTTCAGTTCATATTAGCACATTTTTTTTTCTTCAACAAATTTTTTATTTTGGTTAATTCATAATCATTTATACTATCTGAAGGTTTATCAAACTGCATGTTTCATTATATTGGACTATATAATATATGTGTAAAATTGACTATATAATATATTTTCTTTGATGACTATATTTAGGACTCTAATTTAAAAGGTGGTTAATGTATAGGGTTATTGGAAGTATGATTTAGTGATGAGAATGAATTATATTTCCCTATTGTTCATGGTTACTCAATCATGGAATACCAGTGGGCTATCTCCCTATGCTAATACTTGTGACTGTATAATCTAGAAAACTATACAAGAATTGAGTGAAAATGTTCTAGATTTGTCGAAGGATAGGATATAGCTATATCCCATACTACATTAAATAACTTAGTTATAATTCTATATAATTTTTTTACATATAATAATACTGATATTTTTGTATTGAATGAACCTTCCAAAATATTGTACATGAAGAAATAATATTAATGTAGGTTTTTAATCTTCGGGAATACATTAGATCTCTCAAAAATGGTGTTGGATAACATCTTGTGTATTTATCTATGTCAATAAAAAATTAAATTCAATTATGAATAATTTTTAATATGACTCTAAAGTTGATTTCAATATTCATAATGGTTGAAATAATTTTTTTAATTCATCCGAGACTTTTTTTACGATGATTTCATACATCATTGTATATTTTATACGTTGATTTCATTGGTAGTTCCAATAATTTTACTTATTTTTAGTGTTCTGTCTTATATAAAAAATTTTAAATGGTTTGATATAAAAAAAATTAGGATTTCAGACAAATATAAAAATTATAAGATGGATGATTAACATTAGCTAGGTAGTTAATACATTGGATATTAGGTTTGGATCCATAAATATGGAAGATAGAAGCCTTGGAGGGAGTGTAGAATACTCAAAATCATCAAAATAGTTTCCCGAATCATTTTCCCTAGTGTAGGTGAAAATCACTCAATAAATTATGATTTTTGAATTCTATATTTAATTTATTTCAACTGATTATAATTATTTCATAGTTTATGTGCAAGAATTCAGTAACATAAATGATAATCACGAAAAAATACATAAAAAATATGAAGAAAAAATTTATCCACGTATGGAAGCTTCATTATAAATAAAATTACCAAAAAAGAACTCGCATATCTAGTAAATTTAGAAATAAACCTCGATATAATGTAAATAGAAAAAATTTCTGTGTCACAGATCTCACCTTTTTTGAATTTTCACATTGAGATTGTAGTGAACTAAGAATAGCATACATTAATATTGAATAATATTAGATTAATATTCAATAAATTTCACAATAATACATTCTCAATGACTATAGAGGTTTTGTTTCATTGGAGAGTAGATAGATAAACAACTTATCTCAAGAAAGATATTAAATATCCCCATAAAGTTCATATCAAATTATTTCCTTCTTAAACATACCCAACTTAAATCCATTTCCATTAAAATGGGGAATGTAATATAAGAAAGGGATATCATAGATGCTCAGTAATGTTAATCATAATATATGTCAATTGATTATCAAATTCATGAATAAGATAAGCAGAATAGAATTATATAGTGATAATAACATAAAAAGTTCACACCAAATTTTTTATAGATCATACAGATTACTCCTGAAATAAAACATTATAATTGCAAAATACATGAATTATAGAAGTTTGGAAACATGATAAATTAACCAGGATCCAAGGGAACATATCACAATCTTATGACATATGTTTTTTTTGAATACAATGATGCATATAAAATCAATTCCTTATTAATTTTTTACTCACAACAATATTTTTTTAGATAATTTCCTACCACAGAAATACCTAACCAATCATTTACAACATTCTTTTAGGAGTAGCTTCAAAATGTTTGACTCTTTAATCTATTAGATATTTATTATCTTTTCTTTCTCTTATTAGTTTTTCAACTTCTTCATAATGACTAATCCAGTGGAGGAATATAATGGACCCACCTTACATCAAGTGATATATCCTAACCTCTTATCAAATAATAAAAATCCAAAATATGTGTTCTACATAATCATAAAACATTGATCATTTTCACATAGAATAACCCATGGAAATGAAACATTATTCATAATAATTCTATCATTTCATCCTAGCATAACCCATAAAGAAAAAAGCTTCATAAATGTTTCATCAAAACCTAATTAACATATACAAAAGAAAATGATTTCATATAATCATTATCAAATAATAATAATCGAAAAACATCCAGAGAAAGATATTTTATGGTATCAAAATAATATATCCCTAGTGAATAATAAAAAACCTTATAAGGATGTCGAAATAGTTAAAAAAATACCTTCAAAATAATAATCTATGATTTATTTGAAAACATGTTAAAAATACCCTTTTCTTTTTGTAGTGTTTTAATTTTCAATTCCCAAAATATTATCAATGTAATTTACATAGAGAATAACCATAAAAAATGTATTATTTAATTTAAATAAATGACATGACTTGTGTAAAATACCTTAATTTTATATTTGTTAAATGAGAACATTCTTTTCACACATATGTAAAAACCCAAAAATGACATGCTCAAAAAATTATTATTTAAAAAATATTCCATTTTGAAATACATAACCGAAATAAAATTTAATAAAAAATAAAATTTTAAAATATCTGGAATATAGTTAAAAACATACATATATTTTATGAAACAAGGAAATGGATGAAAACTTTTTTCGAGCATAAATAAAAAATATGGACATTTTTAATTAATTTTTGAATATTTGTACGTAATAAAGAGTATGAAATTGTAATAATACATGAAAATTATTGAAAAAATAGTTGGATAATAAAATATATTTATTTTAATGGATATTATCCAAATATTTTACCTCAATAAAAATTTATAATAGGCAATCATATAAAGGAGTGAGATTGTAACCTAACGCCTTACCGCATTGAAATATTTTGAATCATAACCCCCATAAAATATGAAATAAAAAATGGGACTATATAAATAAAAACAATAAATGGATTCATTATAGAAAATCAAAAAGGATCAGTATATAAGAGACATGAATTAAACATGTGATGAATAGAGAATATGTCTCACAGAAACAAAATTGAGACAAAAAACTATTACCCCAAATACTATTTTTCTTCATACACATTCATACATGTAGTATAATAAATATATTCTTATTATAAATATATTCCATAATAATATTAAGATATATTAAAATCATATTATTTATATGTAATAACTTGTACCCCATTCATAAAAAGTCACAAATAAAATCACTATTCGGAGTGAGATCAATTTTTCTCATCAATAATTTGGTTCAAAAGTTCCAGTATATGTACGTTGATCATTATTACATAATATCTTGAACGTTAATAATGTTTTACATTTAATATTTAATAATTAAATAAAATTTAATAAATATTCATAAAATGTGGTGATTACAAATTAATTACATCTTTCCATTGAGATGATAATCCGTACATACACACTAATGATGTTTCTAATTTAAGAAGGATATAAAAAAAGTAAATAATAAATCACCATTAAAAAAATTATTAAATTATAAATAAATGATATATTCATTAAATCTATTCTTACTACCATCCATGAAAAAAAAATGAATAATGATTCACATCTCTTTGTGAAGTTGAAAATCCATATAAGGGAACGAGCGTCATTATCGTTTCTCAAAAGACATGGATATTTGAATCTAGATAAGAAACTATAAGTCAAGAATAATAATTATGTCACAAATATCATAATTTAACATTAAATACATCACAATCACCAACCATGAAATATGGTAATAAAAAATAAACCGTATCACTATTTGGATGTAGTAGTCCATATGTACACACCAGAAATATTTTCATTTCACATTTGATTAAATAAGAGATAGATAATTTTATTTCATACACATAATAAAATTTTAATATATGGGATATAAATATATTATTAAATTTGATTTTTTGGATATAAATGATTGATTTAAAGTAATAAGAAAAATAAAATAGATCGATTAAAGAGATTACCTCCTCTTTTCGAATCCTCCTTTAGATATAATATCAAGGAGAGTAGGGATGATATTTTAAGGAGAAAAAAACCTAAATAAATTATATAATGAGTTTAATATGAGTTACTTTGAAGAATTTGTTTTGGATAATGTTTTCCGGGTGTTGTGACTAATAAAGGATAGGTGGTTTCCTGATATAGTGATAGAAATGACACACATTGAATTACTAAAATGATTTAAATATAATAATTTGGTTTTCATGTGAAAGTGAATCCATGTGGAAATAATTTATAATTTCATATATGTTATGGTTGAAATACCATCAAAATAGAATCATGTGGAATTTTAAACCTTATCCTTTGGTTTAACCTCGTCATTTACCAATTTCATCCTTAATCAATGTAATGACATTTTCAATAATAATGGGGTACGAGTTAACATATAAGGTAAAAATTGGCTCAAAATAGACAATCAGTGAAATTTTAAACCATATCCCACCCCTTGAAATAATTAAATATTTTTATGAATATTAAATACTTTAAAATTTTCATTTATCATAAAATATAATTAAATTAATTTTAAGAACTATTTACATAGTATAATAGTAATGAAAAGAAGATATAAATAGAAGTAGAATCTAAATGTTTATCAAATCAATAATATGTTATTTTCTTATTAAAAAATGATAATATACAAATTTACTGAGATTTTATTACATTACATAATTTGAAAATTATTTATTTGATTTTCAAATTATTTGAACAAGCACTCTATCAATGTTGTGAAAGTATTTTTGGTATTTATTCCGTTATTAATAATTAAAAATAAAATATCATGATTAAAAAATGCATTTATATTTCAAAAAATAATTATAAAATAACATAATTTTTCTATACTTATGAATATATATTATAGAAATTAAAACAAAGAGGGTAAAATTTTGTATTTATTCCTTACTTAAAATAATCTAACTGTCATTATGGGAGGATAATGAATCAAAAATAATGTATATTAGATGTTATTATCTATGTGGTCTAATTAATATCAATAATGAAAATAAAGGAATTTTTTTATTTTTAGAACTTATCATATAGCTTTAACCGCATTTTTTCTAAATTACCAGGAGTGAGGTGAAAAATACTAACAACGATTAATATTAATAACGAAAACGGGAAATGCATGTAATTTTTTACATTCATGATTCTAAATATAGATATCATTTTTTAATATTCAATTTTTAGAATTCACGGAAATGTTTTTTTCTATGAATGTGTAAATAGAAATGAAAATATTTTTTTGATAAATATTTTCTTAAGACTAATAATGAATTTTAAAAAACTTAATATAATACTTAGTTGTTTGAATTTAATTAGATAATTTAAAGATAATTTATTTAAATGTTATTTAATTATAGAATTTAAAACATTATGGGTATTTTAAATTACTTCATATAATGATATGATATGAAAATGTCACAAAAAACGATATTTTTTCACTTTTCATATAAAAAACATCTTTAAAAAAATCCCCAAAAAAATTCCACAAGATAAAATTTTTATAATATTTTTAAAAATGATATTTTTTTAAAATAAATTTTTTATAATGGTATAAATTAATGATAATTTCAACACAAAAAATGAAATAAAAACAAATTTTTCTACAAATATATTGTTTGAATGAATAAAATTACTTTACTAAAAAAGTGAACCGATTTATTATTAATTATTCAATAAATTTGAAATTAGTAAAGAATTTATATGTATTTTTTATAATGAGGTTTTTCATATTCATACCCAATAATTTAATGGTTATCTTACTATATATCATGATACATTTTATGCTCGATGTTTCATGATATCAAATCTATCAAACACATAAAATTTATTTAATGATAAATATGGTCTAAAATCCAGTGGTGTTACATTATAAAGAGAAAAATTAAATTTCTCCTGATAAATATTAATTATCACATACTATAATTAGTTTATAACCACTAAAAAATAATATATTATTTAGATTTTATCATAATAACAAATTTTCATATCACTAATAGGAAACACATTATTTTATAACAATGTATTTTAAAATTAATGTATATACAATTTATCATAATCATGAGTTTCGAAAAAAATACCTTGATAAATTATTGACACATTCCATATAAGACTCAATAGATTTATATTCCACATATATGAGTTAAAAAACCATTTATGATTATGGTAGATAATTTCATATAAAATACTTAATTGATTCTATTCCATACAATAAGGATACCATATACATTTAATTATGCCTTGAGAATTTTTCTATCATTTAAAAATATCTTATTTCATATGATAAATAACTATAATAAATGTTTTATCACATTTAAATTAAAATTATCTTTTAATGAGTCATAATATCTACAAAATAAATAGTTTTCATTCATTCTATCTATATATATTTTCCAAAGACAAAATTATCTGCACACATTATAAAATATTGATAAATATTCATATAAAAAAAATATTTACCTCTAAAATCGAAACAATAATATGGGATGTTCATCTTAATCTATTCTATAAATAGCCATCCTTAAGAATCATCCAAATTATGTGTGACCAATTCTAAAACATAAAAATATAAAATATTTTCTAAAATATTTTTCTAACCAAGATTATATTCTAAAATTGTTCCTAATAACCTATTGTATCTTATAAAGTCATATACCAAAAAATGAATCATATGATCACATATTTTTTTAAAATATGCTAATACATTCCCAAAATGACATGATTAACAATAAAACCACAATTCAATATTATATTTTTCCAGTGATTTTAAAATAATTCTTCATCAAATTATTTTTACCATATTCCTATAATATTCCCAACATAGTGTTCTTATTGTAAAATAACAATAATGACAAAGCAATAAAAATCAATTTTCAATCCCATATTCATCTCTATGATAAAAATTGTTCTGAAAATGTAAAAACTCTTTTGTCCTAATTAACCATATTTAGTTTATCATTAATGATATTAATAACCCTAATGGATATAAATAACATAATATATTTCAAAAAAATTTAAATCCATTGTTCCTCATATAAACATTTCACTAATACAAAAACTAAACTAAAGCATTGTATTTCCATACGAATCTACCAAAACATATTAAATCATATTAATTTCCCATTACATAAGATCCTAAAAAGGGTATATATGAATTCAATCATGTGACCAACCTTATACTTGTCAAAACAGTGGAACATTAGTTTTATCCCATATCACTATGGAATATCATGGATTTTTATAGGTTATATCCTTTTATTCATCACAATGGTTCCTAAAGGAAATGTTATTTAACCCAAGAATTTCCCTCTAGAGTGTCTTGATATGTGGTATTTCTTAGGCCCACTCCTCATGCCCCATTTATTATTGAATAAAAACTCAATTTGTTCTATTTAGAGTTATTACAACTGGGCTAATATGGGCCCCAAACACATCCAATTTCAAATATCAATAAATGGAATCATTTTGTTACAAAACCACACAATATCTTCCTTAAAAAATAAAATGGATGTTATTATATACACAAAATTATATCCAAGGTTTTCAAAAAAGCTATATGATCAGAATAACAAAACATTAATGAAACCCTTTTATGATACCAACTATAAATACCCGAGAACTTCATACAATAATATTTTATAATTCAATATGAAAATTAAATAACCTTAAAAAGAATATATTCCTAAAGACAATTGATATTTTGTGTTTAGGGAGATTAGTTACATAAAAAAATTCATTTATGATGGATCTTAAATATATCCCAATAATTTCTTCTTATATATTACCCTCTTTAGGCATACCCTACCTGAAAAATTATTTATAGCATTGATAAATGAAACCTAAAAAAGGGTGAGATCAGATGCTCAATAATGGTTGACCAAGTATATTTCATTCAAAGATTATATGAATGCATAATATAGGCATTAGTGTATGAGATGGTGTTCATAACATACAATGTTTAAACAAAATAATTCATTATATTAGACAAGAGTTAAGAAAAAACATTAGAATTTCAAAATACAAGAGTAATAAGAGTAGAGAATCATAATAAATAAACCATTATCCATGAGACTATATGAATAATACATAAGTTTTTGGCACGTACAAAAGTATATAAAATCAAATCATTGCTAAATTTTAAATCCAATAACTACAATTTTGGATAAATTCTCATAATGGAAATGCCTAGCTATAAATTTTCAACATTTTCATAGGAGAAAATTTATTCTAGTTAACTCCACCGTATATTAGGTGTTCATTGACTCTATCAACTCAAAGGTATCAACACCCAATGCATTAGAGGGCTATAACAAGCCCACCACGATCATGATTTATATTGGTCCCACCCATCTCATAATCATAATCAGTACATATGAGTTTTACATGATCATAATAGATTAAATATTTTATCATAAAATATCTCATATAAATAAGACATATTCCAAAAAATGCATCATTTCATCATTTCATAACCAGTTGAAAAGGCAAGGGGTTCAAAATGGTTGCATTGAAACATAATTAACCTGTGTGATATAAACATATTTTATAGAACCATTCATTAATAATCATCACTATAACCCATCAATAAAATGAGAATTTATATTATCATAACATCATATCCCTAATTAAACATATAAAAACATAAATTATTTTTATGTAGTTATGAAATAACTTCAGAATAACATATGTTTTTTATTTAAAATTGGTGAAAAATATCACTTTCTTTTGATAAAATGTTATCTTAAAATTAATAGAATAAAAATGAAATATTGTCCGTTGAAAATATCAACTGATAAGTGTAATGGAATACTCAAACTAATGAAAAATCAATTTGGAAAAAAATATTTTCATATAGTATTTTTTAAAAGGTACATTCTTTCAACACATTTACAAAACCTGAAAATTGTGTTGTTTAAGAAAATCAACAAAAAACACCATTATATTTCATTAAATTATGAAAAAGGTAATTAAAATAAATTTTTTAAAAACATCACGTATGGGATATAAAAAAAGTAAAATAATTTTTAATATCATGGGTATAGAAGAAAAAGTTTGTTGAATTAAAAAGAAATAAGGTCGACTTGTCCTCAAAAACATTTTCCAAATAATTATAATTTCCAAATATTTGAAAATGGTCTAATAAAATAAAATTATTGGAGTAGAGAAATGGAAATATAATATATGGGTTTTACCTAATAAGATATATATAACTATATTCATTTTAAATTTATCATAGATAATCATGAAAAGAAAAGATATTGTAACATAAACCATTACAATTTTTGAATATTTTGAACCATAAGCCCCATTAAATATTTAACATCAAATGATTAATTAAAAACAATGAATATAAACTTAATTATAATATTAAATATATAAGGTTAAGAATATAAACTACCTAAATGATACATATTATGAAAATTGAATATGTTACACAAAAACAAAAGTAAGTTGAGAAACCCTTTACTCATATCCAATTTTTCATAATATTCAACCAAAAAACTATTGTAATAAAGAATAATTTAATATAAATTTATTCTAAAACACAATTAAAACATATCATACCTTATATTATGTACTTATAACCTCTTATTACACATTTATTAACTATTAATTATTAAAATAATTATTCTGTGTGATAATTTTGTTTTTTAAGCATGTTTTTGTTTGTCAGTTCTGATAGATATACAGTAAACATGATTCAGTCATTTATAAATTTTAGTTATTTAATATGTTTATTTTTTAATTATTATATACACTTTCATAAATATTCATATAAATTAGGTATGAAAACTAAAATACATCACTCTATGGAGACAATGATTCATACGTACACACGAGTGATATTTCTATATTTAGATGGATGGAAAAAATTATTAATAAATAACATTTTAAAACGATTACTATATTAAAATTTTCATATATATATATATATAATTTATCATTATTTACATCCATGTAAAATAAAACTGAAAAATGAATCACATCAATTCCTAGAGATTGTAGTCTACATGTACACGCGAGAGATGTTATCATTTCTCAGTGGATTGGATGGAATGAAGTTAGATAAAATATTATAATTAAAAAATAATAATAATGTAATATATATTATAAATAAGAAATATATACATTATAATAACAAACCATAATACATGATGATGGAAAATGATTCATATTTTTATGTGGATGTGGAAGTCCACATGTAAACATGGGACATACATATATTTCCCATTTTATGTAAAAAAGAAATGGATTAAGGTTATTAAATAAACATAATAAAATCATAGTGAATGGGAGATAAGGATTTTGTTATATTTTAATGGATACGAAAATAATTAATGTGGAAAAGAAGAAGTAAAACGAATGATATTAGCTAAAATGATTGCATCATTGTTTTGGAAACAAACTTTGGATCACTATTTAAGGGTTATAGGGTTGTTATTTTTTGGAATAAATAACCTCAAAACATCTATAAATGTATTTTCATGGTCTATGTGGATTTTATCAGTGTGAATAAAAGAGGAATGGTTCTTTACATTTGTAGTGATGGAATGGACACGCTTGGAATTACTTAAAAAGAATAAAATATAATAGAATATTTTTTGATAGTGTCACAAAGTATTAAAATTATCAATTATAGGATAGGTTATGGTTGAAATATATTCATATAAATTTTTTTGATAGGTTTATATGGAATTATTCACTTTATATTTTGTTTTATCCTTTCATTAACCAATTTTAACCTAAAATGAGGAAATAACTTTTTCAATACAAAAGGGTTATACATTTACTAACTATGTAAAAATTGGATCAAAAATAAAAAGGGTCTAAATTTTATACCATATACCATCAACATTTTTCTCATTAACAATATTGGAAAATTTTAAATCATTTTAGAGAATATTCTTTAACAAAAAACATCATTATTGTATTTTTGAGAACTATTCACATAATTTGACACTAAAGGGAATAAGATAGAAATAGAATTAAATTATAATATATTAAAAAATATTTAATATGAAATTAATATTTAAAATATTCATTTAATAGAATTTTATTTCAAGATTATAGAAATTTTAATTTTTTTTAAAATCGTTTATTTCAAATTTCTATTATTTTGAAAACTATGTTTGTATTTTAAATGATTTAATGAATTTATTCCATAACTAAAAATTAAAAATAAATCACAATGATAAAATGAATAAATTAATATTTTATATAAAATGATTTAACAGATGACAATATTTTTTATCCATAAAAATAATATTATAGATATTAAAACAAAGAGAATGATATGTTGTATTTATTCTTACATAAAAGAACTGAAATGAAATTATCGATGTAAAATGGAACCAAAGATATATATATTTAAATTTATTATATATATGAAATAATTAATCCCCCAAAAATGATATAAATTATTAATTTGGGTTGATTTTAGACCATATATCATTGTTTTAACCCATTTTTACCAGTTTTAACGCTATCGAGGTGGCACATATTTTTCACATGTATTATTTATAAGGGAAAATATAAATATATAATATTTACCAAATTTTAAAAGCTCAATTTGAAAATTTTAATCCATTTTTTATATTTAATTTCTAGATGGGGATAAAATTTATTTTAATATATATCCATAAAATGAAATGAAAAGTAGTTTTGAGGAAAAAATTATTTTATGTACAAAAATTAACATAAAAAATCAATTATGATAATGATTTATATGAATTTAAATATATTGATTATAAATAAATGATATTTCTATAAAATTATGTTAAAACTAAAAAAAAGTCTTTTCAATTTCTTAATTTAATGAAATGAAATAGATGTTTTACAAAAATCAGCATTATTACCCTATTCACTTAAAAATAAACATCTTTTGGAAAAATCCAAAAAATTCACTATAAGATAATATTTATTTTCTAATTTGAAATATGATATTAATTTCAAAAAATAATTTTTTTAATAATGGTTGAATTTTTTTCCAAACACTTAGTGCAATAAAAACATTTTTTGAAGGAAACATTTTTTTGAAGCATAAAATGACTTTAATAAAAATGTAAGTACTTTTTTGTTTGGAGTTAATCAATATATTTAAATTATTTAATCTATTTCTCTGTATATTTAATAAAGATTTTAATCATATTCATTATTTTTAATTTAAGTTCTATTTTTTAAGATATCATGATTCATTTTAATCAAGGTGTTGTGTGTGAACCAAGCCATCAAAAATATAGAATTTATTTGAAATGATATAGAGTATAAAATATTATGATGTTAATAATTTTTTTTCAATATCTTATCAAAAATATATTTCCATTTTTGTACCATGTGATATTCCTTCCCTTTAATCCCTTTATGAAATTTTTTTTTCAATAAAAAATAAATTGGTGGAATGATACATCCCATGAAAACATTATCCCATCAATAATTAATTCACAATAAATTTTAAATAAAAGACACATCAACATCAAAATAAATTTCATCCAATTGGATAACATGATAATGGTCCAAATTATTGATTTTATTCGAAATATATATAAGATAATATTAATAATCAAACATCAAGGTGGTAACATTATGTGACAATCCATTATTCAAATTATCTATGTAATTTTAAATGATCTAACATATCGAGGAATAAAATTTACCTTATTCATATGTCAATGATCCCGAAAAACTAGGATATTTAATAAAACTTTTCATATAGGAGAAAAACTAAATGGGTTATTTTCAACATTCTATGTGAGAATTATTATATCATTAAATATTTATCAATATACTTTTGAAATTTTGGATCAATTTCTTTATTTCTAAGAGAATAAATCTGTCCCAAATGAGATTTACATCCCCATTAAACCCAAAAAGTAGGTGAAATTAATATTCTTCCCTCAAATTAGTTTAGTACAACCATGAAAATAGAGGCTTAATATATTTTATTATAAGAATATTCAATAAAAGGAATATATTCCACACAAAACCCACAAAAATATAAATTGAGAACCAAAAGAATATCATTAATTTTTTAGTTTTTCTCCCCATTATACCGTTGTTTTTTGTAGGAATGTTCATATTTAGATTCATGTGAATTTTCCTAGGATTCTAGAGTAATGTCCATGATGTAAAAGGTGTATCCCAATATAAATCAATTATTATAGGTTTTTGGTGATACTTCACCACTTCATTTACATATGTCATACAAAATAAATCCACTATAGAATTCCCTCAAATTTGAATTAAATATTTTGATTTGGAATGTTATTCCATAAAACCAAAAATATAATCCCACCATATTATTAACCATCAATAAAATTATAAATATTTCTTTCCACTTCTATATTTATATTTGAAAATATTATTAAATATATTAATATTATTATTTTTTGATGACAATTTACTTGTATTCCAATAAATAATATACATTATATATATAACTTTATATCATTTCATCCAAATACTCTAAACTCTATTTTAACATCATCATATATTTCAACTTCTATGTGATTTAAAAATATAAATAATCCTGAATTTTATTTATAAAAAACACATGAAATATTTTTTTACCATCTCCAAATTAATAGAGTAATGGAATAAGTATAATGATTTTACCCACCCATTGTTGATCTCTTAATCATTTAATAATTAATGTAGTTCCATTAATTTACAATTTTGATTTATAATCAATAAAAATTTTATAGTTATCATTTCCATTTGACTATTTTTTTCACCCATATCCATTTTCAATACAAATATGATTCATGTTAACCATCATCCAACTTATTCCATTATATATATATAATAGTTTATTTTACAACTCAAAGAAATAATAACTACATTAATCAATCATCATTTTCATAGCACATAAAACCTAGAGGTTTTATTTTATTAAAGAAATCATAACTATATCCAATTTATATTTATCTGGGGGACATGATTTTTAAACTCTTACAGTTTTCACAAACAATCAATATCCCTCAATAAAAACATTTTATGCAGTATTTATGAATATATACCAGCCTATCAAATTGATGATTGGGTGAACATTAATTATTTCCATGTTTCATTGTCTCTATCAACCTTTATGCCTGGAATTTGAACAGCTGCTACATTTTACACCCTATTCCCATTCTAGAAGCATCACATCAATTTATATAACCATTTGAAAAAATTCTTTAAATTGCATCTAATATTATTTTTTTATTAAAATTATATTAATCTACTCAGTATTTATAATTAACTTTAATGGATATATTCTTCCAATTAATTTATTCACATGAGAGGTTAATATCAAGAATCATGAATTATAATACAATAGTATCCCTCAAACATAAAAATGTTTACAACTGAAAAAAATATTATATTTTTGTCATCATAATAATAAGAATAATTTATATACATCATGTAAATTATTCTTCTACAAGAAAATATGGGAAAAAAATTACATTCTCAAGTACAAAACTGAAATTTCAAATATACATAATGTAATGAGTTGTAACATAATTTATATAAAAAACATTAAACAATAATAATAATCTATATTAAACAATCATTATTCCATCCATGATTACCATAAAAATAAATTTTATATCCTAATAAAGGATACAATTAATTAATTACATTTAAAATTTCAAAGAATTAGTGATTACACAAGGAATAGATATATTTTTAGATGGTTATTATCATCTCTAGAAAGATGTTTTTGAAACATCATGTTCCCTCTCCCTAAATTTTTTATATTGAGAACATAGATAAATATTTTAAGACCTTTTGGAAGCCTTATGATGATAAAAAATGATATGATGAAACTGATATTTCTTACTGAGTGTCACATGAATTTAAATTTTATAATCCAAGTAGAGTCATAAAGTATTTCCAGTACTCACTAAAAATAAAATCGATAAACCCACAAAATGATAATTGCCCTATAATTTTTTTTTAAAATTAATAATTTTTTATTTTCACCTTTTAGTAATTAATCTACTCAATATGATATTAAAAAAAATTATAGGGTTAGGTTCCTTTAGTAGATCGACAGAAAATTATACATCCACCTTTGTTGGAGGCTCATAAAATTCACCAGGGAACACATTTGGCTATATGTCCAACACCATATAGAATTCAGAAGAATCCACCACTCTTTAAACTACCACTACTAATATTTTAAGACATTAGTCTTTCCCTTCATGTATTTTTTTCACATAACATAAAAATGTTATAATTTTTACGACCAAAATAATTAAATCACACCTTAAATAGCTTATAAAAAATATAACCCCAATACATAAACAAAAACACATCTTTTAATATTTTGGTTATGTTTTTTCATTAAAAGAACTAATGTTTACCAAGGTACTTCCTTTAATCCTATTATTACATTGATGGATGAAAAGAAAAACCATTTTCCAAATTTATCTCACAAAGTTGAATATATTTTTAATAACTAATATCTAATATCTAAATTTGAATACAATTGATCTATCATAGACAAAAATATAAAATAATAGGAGGACCTTTGTTGATGCTCCTTTTCATCACAGATTCTAATGAATGAAAAGGGAAATACCTTAACACAAAGTGATTCATCCTTTGAAGAAATATCAAAAATTGACAAAGGCATGAACAATGATTTGTTTAAAAATGGGCCGTGCAGGTTTAATCATGGTCACGCAGGTATACATGTGTGCCACATATGGGCGTGTTGGTGACCTGCGTTCCCTATCTATGTTTTTACCAAGGCCTTCAGGAGCCTATAAATACCCCTTGTGCGACCCCCATTTTGAGGACAAAAAATCTAGAAAATCAAATTTGATATCTCGGTGCCCTAGTCTTTTCTCAAAGACATCCGAACACTTCTAAGGTAATTTCTTACCCAGAACAGAAGATCTAAAGACCAGGAACAAGGCCTAAGTGTTGAAATCTATCAACACATGCGCGCTTAAGTGTCTAAACCCATAAGGGAAATGAAGACACCTGTGTGTCGCCTTATCCCTTCAACAGAACCTGCGCACCACTCTTTTGGAAGCCTCTAAGGATAATACTATGGGCTTGAGCCAAGTCTCGCCCCAGTATTAACCTATGGGTTGACCATCATGAATGTATACATGTGTCATGCAGGTATACTTAAGAGACACATAACTTCTCACCCCATCATGACCTACACACCTGCCAATTTTTGGGTGCCCTCCTGCTTATTCACCTATCTTCTTCAAATCCAGCCCTCCTCTTCAATATTTAGCCTTCAAAACCATTTTCAAATCCATTTCTGGCATGGTTTCTTTGTTTTCTTCCTTATATGATAGGAATTCTATTGAACAACTCTTAAAACATGGTGACTAACATATCTTTATGTCACTAAGGTTAGATATTTTATTCATTCAACCTCATCATTAATGATAATAGGATCTTCTAACATAGGCCTCCTTTTTAGGAGTAAGCCCCAGTCCAAATACCTTAACCTGGGCCTCGTTTTCATGAGTAAGTCCAAGTCTTAATTTCCGTAACTTGTGCCTCTTTTTCAAGAGTAAGACCCAATCGAAAATCCTTGAATCTGGGCATCCTTCTAAGAGTAAGCCCCATGTTCTATAATTCCCTTAACTGGGCCTCTTTTTTAGGAGTAAGCCCCAATCACAATTTTCCCAATTTGGGAATCCTTATCATAAATAATCCCAAAAATTCAATGTTCGTTAACCTAGGAATCCCCCTTAAGAGTAAGCCCCAGTCAAAGGTCCTCTATCCTGGGCCTCCTTTTTATGAGTAAGCCCCAGTCCAAGTTCTCTTAAAACTTGGCCTCCTTCTCACGAGTAAGCCCCAAGTTCCGAAATATGGGAATCTTCCTCAGGAGTAAGCCCCAGTCATAACTCCCCTTAACCTAGGCCTCCTTCTCAGGAATAAGCCACATGTTCCCAAATATGGGCATCCTCCTCAAGAGTAAGCCCCAGTCATAATTCCCCTTAACCTGGGCCTCCTTCTCAAGAATTAGCCCCTTGTTCCCTAATATGGGCATCCTCCTCAGGAGTAAGCCCCAGTCATAATTCCCCTTAACATGGGCCTCCTTCTCAAGAATAAGTCTCAGGTTCCCAAATATGGGAATCCTCCTCAAGAGTAATCCCTAGTCAAAATTCCCATTAACCTGGGCCTCCTTCTAAGGAATAATCCCCAGTTCCCAAATCCCTTTAACTTGGGCATCCTTCTCAGGAATAAGCCCAGTCATAATTTCTCTTAACTAGTCTTAATTTACTTTTTATTTGGTATTTTTTCTCAGGATTAAAACCCAATAATAAGTCCCCTTTAATTTGGGCATCCTCCTCAAGATTAATTCCTATGTTAAGTACAAAAATCTCCATAAAAGCACATATACCTTTATGGACCTTGTTCCCAGGTTTCTTCCTTGAAGTAAATCCCAATCCTCATCTATATTGGGTAGTCATACATAAATAATCCCCACATCATTTCTTATGATTGAATCATTTCTCGTACAATTGTTAGGTTTTACCAATATATCTTGTTTCTCATACCGAGCATGACTCACGTGAGCTTAGAGCATAAAAGTAATTATGAAATCATTCTTTGAGACATCAATCATACATAAACCTCATACTTCTTTTCTTGAACTACATGGGTTCTGATTCCTTTTCAAAACAAGGATATGTTGGTAGCCCATCGGTGGGTATGATCCCAACTCTAAAATAACCCATGTCCTTCTGAAGGACAATAAACTTCAAGTGGCCCACTGAGTGGATTTAAAACTAGTATGGTTATCATAATGACCAGGAGATCTCTATATAATGAATTGAAGGATACCATTGACTTAGAATATCTAACAAATACAGATGATTATCTATCGATGAAGAACCTCAAATACATATAAAATATTCTCTAAATGTCATACAAATCAATCATTGATTGTCAAATGTAAAGGAATGCTCATTTTCATACTTGGTAATTTAATAAGGATCCACCAACAAAACATAAATCTAAAAAGAGAGTCCCGAAGTAGACAATAATTACCCTAAAAAGGTGTGATGAGTCCGACCTCCCATCCTCTCAACCAATTCAATTTCTTAAGCCTCATCGGTCCACAAATAATGAGCACCTAGCTTTGGAAGGTATGTACAAATGGATATAGAATCATTGGATGTTTCTGGTTCTACAAAAAAACCTGTTAGAAACTGATTGGAATGTTTGAACCTTAAAGAAATGAGGGATCCCCGATTCCAATGTGAAACATAAAATGGTGAACCCAACGTGAATCCTTAACCATGTTAGAATGATATTTTTTTATTTGTTAGGCCCCTATTTAAACTCAATGAGAGGGCCAGCAAAACAATCAATAACATATGTGCTAATCCAAAAGATGTAGTGGCGGAACTTATCATGATTATGTTTACTATATCAAACGGTCACTCTTTTCCAAGAACTTATGCATTACAAAAATGGATTATCTAAAGTTCACACCTGTGAATACCTCTACTATGAATACCTCTACTGCTACTCCTACTGGATCATCATCTACTCTGAGGATGACATCACCTACTCAGTATCTTCAACGTTGGGTATAAAATGCACTTGTTATGGAATACCGTCAACATGGTACCATTCAAACTCTGGAGGCCGCTCGACATGCCCTCCAAGTCACTAATTCACCATGGTCGTCCAGACAGCGACGACCAGTGATCAAGAAGTAGGTGGTGAAAACTACCATATCCAACCGTTTTGGGTCGTTATCCCTGGAACGCAACAACCAGTCCCTCCCATACTACAGGAAGGTTGATAAGGAGGTCACTCAGGGCCTCCATGAAAATATGCAAGATTTATTACCATGGGATCCCACCAATAATTTCCACCAGAATCGTGTGGTAGTGCGCCCTCAACATGATGAGGGTGCCGTCTCCAGGCATTCGAATCAGGTTCCTCAAACCCGAGCAGGCATGATGAACCACCAGAGGCAATGACTGGTCAACTGGGAGAAGGTTCTTATCTCTTCCATCTCCGAAGAAGTCCACCAACCTAACTTGGTGGCAAGAGATGAGTGGTAACACACACCCATCATTTTTAATTCCACTGTCTCTCAGACTCGTCTGGCAGTAACATGCCATTACCGCTAGGTAATTTTAGGTAGAGTACTATAGACAGGAACATACACCTATTTATAAATCATCAACTAGCCATTATGCTCGTCTGACTACATACGATGAAGCCCGCCAACCTAATGTGTTGACAAATGGTAAACAAGCACATACACCTGCTTACACTCATCAATACTACCAGCAGCCTAGTCTGTTAGTACTGAAGGAAGTTCATTAACCAAGTTCGGTGGAGTGAAATCAGCAGGCACATACACCTGCTATTATTGGTCAAGCCTACCAACAGTCTCATTTGGTAGCACCCAGAGAAGTCAATTGTAGAGACCCAATGAAAAACAGGAGGCAGACTCAACTCTCTTCCCCCACACTTGAGTACTGTCAGAATTCACTGACAGGAAAAGGAGGACATGAGCAGGCACATACACCTACTCCAAGCACAGAATGGACATATATTTTCATTCTGGTAGCTGAAGTCACCAAGCACATTCTGACAATGGTGAAAGATAAAAAGCAAATCCATGTTCATGTTCTAGATGCCTGCCAAGATATTATAACAACTTCAGGAGCATCTCAGGGAAAAACACATAAACCTGTCCCTATTAGTGGAGTGACTCATCATAATATCACTCCGAAGTAGATACACACCTATGTTCCAGTCCAAGAGGGTTGTGGGGCATACTCCCCCATGTCATACGGACAATCAAGTCTGGAACATACACCTGATTTGAATAAATATCGTCAGCCTAACCTGGTTATCTCTCCTGAGCAGTCACATATACCTACTCACAGTAACCACATTTGTCAACAAGTGGTTCCTAATGTGAGTAAAAAAGAGTCTAAAAAGAATACTCATCCAACACAGTCATGAAATCAAATGTCAATCTATAATAAGGCCTTGCTCGATGATGGAGTTCATGAAGCCCTCAGACAATTATCTGTTGGAATTCAATTTTATACTCTCTCATTTCCAAATAGTGGGAACATTGATTATGAAGGTCTTCATCAAACAATTCCTCATAAAGGCTTGCTTTAGGACAGTTCGGTCGATCTCGAAGTTTCATATTCAGATAAGAAATACAAGAACCCTCTGGGTGGCCAGAAGACCAAGGATAAAAATGTTTCATCTTTTGCAGTAACCCACCATGGTGGTCCTCCCCATGATGATGAATTTAGCTGTGAAAGTCCTCTCCTCATTAGTAATGCGCATTGACTGGAAAATTATCTAATAGACAATGTAGTGATGAGAAATCCCTATTATCATGAGGCACTTTCAAATGTTAAGCCAGTCATGTCTGATGCTTTACCGCTAGTAGGTGAAATACTTTAAGAATCAAAAGATAGCCAGGGGTGTAGGTCATTCTTCGAACCACCCCCAGGTCATTCATCTTCTAGTATGATTAATGAATTCTCTACCAATCTTGTTGAATCTGAGGAAGCAATAAGGATGAACCAGCTCTAGTCTAATCAGGTAGAATAATCATCATCAAATGATTAAGAGGAAGTGATGAATATGATAAAATAATTGAAAAAAGGTGAAGTGTCAATCATGTTTTGGCATTTGGATGACTCTCATTAGGACATTCCATAGATATTGATGGAAGATTGTATTAAAGGTATTCATCTCAACACGTGGAAAAATATTTATCAATTTAAAAAGAAAATATTATCTTAAGATGAATATAAAAATCATTTCAAGATAATAGAAGAGTTACAACACAAAATTTATTTGGCCTCTCTCTTAGTTTCTTGATATCTGAAGGCTGAAAAGTAGTAGAGATATTTCAGCGTTCATGCCTTGGCGTACTAAAAATATTGTGCCAGTTAGTTGCCAATTCCCCATCTGGTATTCATATCAGGGGATGGGGTGTTCATGGAGCACTGCATTTCACTGTACTCTACTATCAACAAAGCCTGTCAAAAATGGTCTCATGCAATGTTATTGCTCATGGTCGGCCACAACAAGTTGGCTTTGTTTGTTATCAAAGGCTTGCTCAAGAACATGCATCAACTTGTTCTTCTAAAAATAATGCATACATAGAAGAATTTGTCGAATTAATCTTGAATTAGGCAAATGAGAATATCGAGCATGCTACTAGTTTAGAGCAAGCGCATCATCAGGTGACATAAGTGTTAGAAATCATCCGGTGTTCATTTGATCCAGGTGATTTGAGTAGATGCGGGTTGATACATCCAGCCAATTTCCGAACTAATGTCCGCAAGATCAGGAGAGCATTTAAGAAAGTATCAGATGTAGTAGCTCAAGAACCACCACATCTTGCTAGACTGGGGACTCTTTTAACCCAACCCTCGAAATCAACAAATAGGATTCAAGAAGCTTAGTGGGAACAACAGGAACAGCCATAGTCCAATGGACTATGATCTTTTTCAAATCCTCAATCTCTTCCTCAGAGATAGTCAGTCTTCTCTCTATTAGGTAAAATGCCACAAGAGGAATGAAGTGGCAAATTATTAGGATATTATCTCCAAGATACGGTTCGTGAAGAAGTTTCTAAGGGATCAAATCAACAAAAGACAATGTATCATCAAGGACATGGAAAAAGACACACTACTGTAAATAATGATATTAGCGACCGCCATTGGCGGTCGCTATAGAAGGCCGGAAGATCGGCCTTCAGCGACCGCCTGGCGGTCGCTGAAGGCCCTCTGCCGGGAACCCTATAGCGACCGCCAGGCGGTCGCTGAAGGCCCTATACCGGGCACCCTATAGCGACCGCCTATGGCGGTCGCTAATCTAAATTTTTTTTTTTATTTAAACTTTTTTTATTGAATTGAATATAAATATATATATATATATATATATATTCATATATATACTATTAAATACAATATTTTAAATATATATATATATATATATATTATATTTTAAATGTTTTAATACATATTTAATATATATATATAATATCAAATCATTGTGCTATAATAATTTAAAAAATTCAATTCAAGAAATAATCTCATTTCAGGTCGTTCAGAGCACGTTTGCTCCGAATGGGACCGCCGCACGCCGTTTTGGTGTTTTATGGCGCCGGAAACGCGTTTCCGGCCGCCGCGGTCACACGGAACCTCCGAATGAGGTGCCGCCTGGCCGAACATTTCACAATTCACGCCCCGGATGTTTTCGTACGGTTTCGTGGCATTCGGACGTCGTTCGCGTGGTTTTGACCCCCCAACGCGCCATTTCAGTGCGCGCCGCGCTGCTGAAAATGACACAATCGGACGTGCCGCGTGCACCGCACGTCCGATGGACGTGCGGCCTCCTCCTGCATCTCAGGATTAATATTTCTATCGTTCCCGTGCGGTTTCAGGTCGTTCGGAGCATGTTTGCTCCGAATTGGACCGCCGCACGCCGTTTTGGTGTTTAATGGCGCCGGAAACGCGTTTCCGGCCGCCGCGGTCACACTGCACCTCCGAATGATGTGCCATCTGTCCGACCATTTCACAAATCTCGCCCCGGAGGTTGTCGTACGGTTTCGTGTCATTCGGAAATCGTTCGGCTGGTTTTGACCCCCCATCGCGCCATTTCAGCGTGCGCCGCGCTGCTGAAAACGACACAATCGGACGTGCCGCGCGCACCGCACGTCCGATAGACGTGCGGCCTCCTCCTGCATCTCAGGAATAATATTTCTATCGTTTCCGTGCGGTTTCATGTCGTTCGGAGCACGTTTGCTCCGAATTGGACCGCCGTACGCCGTTTTGGTGTTTCATGGCGCCGGAAACGCGTTTCCGGCTGGCGCGGTCACACGGCACCTCCGAATGAGGTGCCGTCTGGCCGACCATTTCACAATTCATTCCCCGGATGTTTTCGTACGGTTTCATGGCATTCAGACGTCGTTCGGGTGGTTTTGACCCCCCAACACGTCATTTCAACGCGCGTCGTGCTGCTGAAAATGACACAATCGGACGTGCCGCGCGCACCGCACGTCCGATGGACGTGCGACCTTCTCTTGAATCTCAGGAATAATATTTCTATCGTTCCCGTGCGGTTTCAGGTCGTTCGGAGCACGTTTGCTCCGAATTGGACCGCCGCACGCCGTTTTGGTGTTTTATGGCGCCGGAAACGCGTTTCCGGCTGCCGCGGTCCCACGGTACCTCCGAATGAGGTGCCGTCTGGCCGACCATTTCACAATTCACGCCCCGGATGTTTTCGTACGGTTTCGTGGCATTCGGACGTCGTTCGGGTGGTTTTGACCCCGCAACGCGCCATTTCAGCGCGCGCCGCGCTGCTGAAAACAACACAATCGGACGTGTCGCGCGCACCGCACGTCCGATGGACGTGCGGCCTCCTCCTGCATCTCAGGAATAATATTTCTATCGTTCCCATGCGGTTTGAGGTCGTTCGGAGCACGTTTGCTCCGAATGGGACCGCCGCACGCCGTTTTGGTGTTTTATGGCGCCGGAAACGCGTTTCCGGCTGCCGCGGTCACACGGCACCTCCGAATGAGGTGCCGTCTGGCCGACCATTTCAAAATTCCCGCCCCGGATGTTGTCGAACGGTTTCGTGGAATTCGGAGGTCGTTCGAGTGGTTTTGACCCCCCAACGCGCCATTTCAGCGCGCGCCGCGCTGCTGAAAACGACACAATCGGACGTGTCGCGCGCACCGCACGTCCGATGGACGTGCGGCCTCCTCCAGCATCTCAGGAATAATATTTCTATCGTTCCCGTGCGGTTTGAGGTCGTTCGGAGCACGTTTGCTCCGAATTGAACCGCCGCACGCCGTTTTGGTGTTTAATGGCGCCAGAAACGCGTTTCCGGCCGCCGCGGTCACACGACACCTCCGAATGAGGTGTCTTCTGGCCGACCATTTCACAATTCACGCCCCGGATGTTGTCGTACGGTTTCGTGGCATTCGGATGTCGTTCGGGTGGTTTTGACCCCCCAACGCACCATTTCAACGCGCGCCGCGCTGCTGAAAACGACACAATCGGACGTGCCGCGCGCACCGCACGTCCGATGGACGTGCGGCCTCCTCCTGCATCTCAAGAATAATATTTCTATCGTTCCCGTGTGGTTTCAGGTCATTCGGAGCACGTTTGGTCCGAATTGGACCGCCGCACGCCGTTTTGGTGTTTAATGGCGCCGGAAACGCGTTTCCGGCCGCCGCGGTCACACGGCACCTCCGAATGAGGTGCCGTCTGGCCGACCATTTCACAATTAACGCCCCGGATGTTGTCGTACGGTTTCGTGGCATTCGAAGGTCGTTCGGGTGGTTTTGACCCCCCAACGCGCCATTTCAGCGCGCGCCGCGCTGCTGAAAACGACACAATCGGACGTACCACGCGCACCGCACGTCCGATGGACGTGCGGCCTCCTCCTGCATCTCAGGAATAATATTTCTATCGTTCCCGTGCGGTTTCAGGTCGTTCGGAGCACGTTTACTCCGAATTGGACCGCTGCACGCCGTTTTGGTGTTTAATGGCGCCGGAAACGCGTTTTCGGCCGCCGCGGTCACACGGCACCTCTGAATGAGGTGTCTTCTGGCCGACCATTTCACAATTCACGCCCCGGATGTTTTCGTACGGTTTCTTGGAATTCGGACGTCGTTCGTGTAGTTTTGACACCCCAACGCGCCATTTCAGCGCGCGCCGCGCTGCTGAAAACGACACAATCGGACGTGTCGCGCGCACCGCACGTCCGATGGACGTGGGGCCTCCTCCTGCATCTCAGGAATAATATTTCTATCGTTCCCGTGCGGTTTTAGGTCGTTCGGAGCACGTTTGCTCCGAATTGGACCGCCGCACGCCGTTTTGGTGTTTAATGGCGCCGGAAACGCGTTTCCGGCCGCCGCGGTCACACGACACCTCCGAATGAGGTGTCCTTCTGGCCGACCATTTCACAATTCACGCCCCGGATGTTGTCGTACGGTTTCGTGGCATTCGGATGTCGTTCGGGTGGTTTTGACCCCCCAACGCACCATTTCAACGCGCGCCGCGCTGCTGAAAACGACACAATCGGACGTGCCCGCGCGCACCGCACGTCCGATGGACGTGCGGCCTCCTCCTGCATCTCAAGAATAATATTTCTATCGTTCCCATGTGGTTTCAGGTCGTTCGGAGCACGTTTGGTCCGAATTGGACCGCCGCACGCCGTTTTGGTGTTTAATGGCGCCGAAAACGCGTTTCTGGCCGCCGCGGTCACACGGCACCTCCGAATGAGGTTCCGTCTGGCCGACCATTTCACAATTCACGCCCCGGATGTTGTCGTACGGTTTCGTGGAATTCGAACGTCGTTCGTGTGGTTTTGACCCCCCAACGCGCAATTTCAACGCGCGCCGCGCTGTTGAAACGGGCACAATCAGGGGGCTGTACGGGGGTGCGGGGGGCTGTACGGGGATGGTGGGGGGCTGTATGGGGGGGGGTTGTACGGGGGTGTTGGGGGGCTGTACGGGGGTGTCGGGGGGTTGTACGGGGGTGGCGGGGGGCTGTACGGGGGTGGCGGGGGGCTGTACGGGGGTGGCGGGGGGCTGTACGGGGGTGCGAGGGGTTGTACGGGGGTGCGGGGGGGCTGTACGGGGGTGCGGGGGGGGGGGGGGGGATGTACGGGGGTGCGGGGGGCTGTACGGGGGTGCGGGGGGCTGTACGGGGGTGCGGGGGGCTGTACGGGGGTGCGGGGGGCTGTACGGGAGTGAGAGGGGTTGTACGGGGGTGCGGGGGGGCTGTACGGGGGTGCGGGGGGCTGTACAGGGGTGCGGGGGGGGGGGGGGGGGGGGCTGTACGGGGGTGCGGGGGGGGGGGGGGGGGGGGGGCTGTACGGTGGTGCGGGGGGCTGTACGGGGGTGCGGGGGGGGGGGGGGGGGGGGGGCTGTACGGGGGGTGCGGGGGGGCTGTATGGGGGTGCGGGGGGCTCTACGGGGGTGCGGGGGGGCTCTACGGGGGTACAAAGGCCATCCCATTGATTAAAAAAGTGAAAAATAAAAGTGATAACATCTAATTAATACATATTTCTTTTATCGATACCATACAGAAATTTATAAAAAATATATTGGATAATACATAATCTATAATATCAGATTTATTGATCTGTTGGAATTAGTTCGACTTTTTCAAATGTAGAATCATTCAAGATTATCTGATCAAAAACTCAATATGTGTATAAAATATTTAAAATACCACCATGGATGGTAATAATGCATTACTTAAATGAATAAATACAGTACATCAATGTCAACCCTACCAGTAAAAACAAAAAACATATCTCGTGAATATATGGTGCGTCACGCGTTGCCATCACTGCTACCTCCTTCTGGTGAGCCAGGTGCCTACAACAAATAAACATTATAAATATTTTAATAACAAAAATAATTTAAATTATATAAATAAATACAGTATATACCTACGTCGTATGATCCCCTGTACCATCAGCTCGACACACATATTCCCGCAGTGCTCTAACCTCAGCTGTCAATTGTGCATTTGTCTCCTCGGAAGCGCGCAGCCGTGCCTCAAAATCTGACATCTGCTGTGTCATATGAGCAACAGCAGGACCGATAACCGCAGCGCGTGACACTACAGAACGAGGAATCCCTGCTCCATAGGTCAAACTATAGCCATTCCCGTCCCGACCAATAATGCGATGAAAGATCTCATCCCGTCGCATGGGAAGCTGTCGCTAGTCCTCTGGCAGATGTTCTAACTCAGCTTCAAATTGATCCTATGAAATATTTAAATACATATAAATATATATATGTTATTATAAAGATTTATGTAATTATTGGTAAGTACAGACACTTACTATCAATGCTGCAACCTCTGGATCATTGCAATCACGAGTCCTTATCCACACCGACATTTTATCAGTTGTTGCACCTTGCCCTCGCAACTGTATATTAAAAGAATATAAGCACAAAACCATATTAATTAATAAATTAAAAAATGAATAATATATACCTCATGTCGGATCTGAGACACGTGACGAGTCCCGAGCCTGTGAGCTGGTCCCTGCAACGCTCGATTCTCCGAATGGCGTGTTGACACCTCCTACATTCAATTCATTCAAATTTCAAACAAATCACATATTCTTGAAAATATATATACAGAAAAATAATTAATATACAAACCGAAACACCCTCAGTAGACCAATATGAAACCAAGTCACGCCACTGAGCCGGGAGGACACCTCTCGGGACTTTTTCCAAAATGTCAAGGGCACCCACATTTGGTACCCAGTGGTCCCTCTTCACTTTTCCTTTATAATCTTTCCACATCTTACGGCATTTGCTCATACACATGGGCCGAAACTCTTCAGGGCATACTTTCAAATTTTGCTATAATGAAAATAATCAAACATATTAGTATTATTTATAAATAGAAAATAAAGTAAAATTATTTTCTTACCTGAACCTCCCTCCATAGACGATCTAATGTGTCCTGAGGGATAGAAGCCCAATCACGCGTGGTCAATGGAAATCGATGTGGGTCACGTATGATATGACCCAGCTGACGAATAATTGCCGGGGCATTCGGTCCCACGGGATGAAATACCTCATCAAATGAAGCATCTATCGTCGTGTCGGAATTCCATGATAATATGCCACGACCAGGGCCTCTCCTGCGAGAGGAAGAAGCAGCCGAGTCTGATCCTTTTGAAAACAATTTTATATATAAACTGACAAATGTTATATATATATATATATGTCAATTACACAAAAATATAGACAATGACATTCAAACATACCTCGACCCTGAGATGTAGATGCCTCAGATGGATGATGTGGATTTTCTGCCTCTTCCCCTGACATGTCTGCAGTCATACAAAATATCAGTAATGAGTCCAAAGTGTTTAAAAGATAAATTGGATTGTTATTAATAAATCAAACTTGTACAACTGTTAATCAAACAAAAAATGGATTGAATAATTACTTGTGAATGAATTTTAAAAAATCAGAAAGTTAATCAACCTAAATATTTATGACTGAATTAACTTACAAAAGTGAGGATTAAAACTTATAAGGATTTATAAAATGATTAGAAAATTTATGATATCCTAGAACATTCTACTGAATAGCGGGAAAACAATTATACCTTTCATTAAGCATGCAAATCGACCGTTTCTCCTTCAACATCTGCTCTGACCCAATAAATATCTTCTTCACGTTGAACTACGGTATGTTGATCATGTTGTTGGTAAACAAACGGAATAGTCTCGGGTTCATCTCCTTCAAATAAAAACACTCCTCGCCGAGACATTTTGACAACAACTTGCCAACTTGGATCCGAAGGAAAAGTAACGAAGAATACTTGTTCGGCTTGTGATGTCAAGATGAAAGGTTCATTCTCAACTCGTTCATTATTTCTGTATAACATAGAGTTAAAATTCACCAATGAAAACTGATATTGATCGACTTTACATCCACGCACTGGATCAACCCAATTACACTTTAACAATATGTACTTCAAACCGTGTGTGTATACAACTTCAATGATGTCTATCAATTGACCATAGTAATAACCAGAATCGACAAAGGGACAACCGATTCCACTATTTTGTGTTGCTCGTTTTTCGTCAACATCTTTAATGAGAAATTGAAAACCATTAGCATCAATAGCTTTATAACGACGAGCCGTTATAGATGGACCCTCAGCCAGTTGGATAAATACTTCAGGTAGCGTGGGGTCCCCTAACTCCCTCATCTTACGAACCTATATAATTTATAAAAATCAATACTGATATATGCAGAAAGAATTAGTTTAATACTTCACTCATAATGAAATTCAATTTATACATACATAATCCTTGAACCAATCATGAAATGTTGCATAATGAGATTGTTGAATTTGCAACTCAGTCGCACGATGCATCTCTTCTTTTATCTCATTAATGTGTTTCCTGCAAATGATTATGCGATGTTTAAAAGATCAACTTATGCAAAGAAAACATGTAAAAGTTATACAAGCACATTGATAAGATACTTACTGCATTAATGGTGCAACAGATGGAGTATTAAACAAGATATATCGATGTGCTTCTATCCACTCGATGTTGTCCATATCAAATGTGGTTCCTTCTCCAACTGGACCATCATGAATCTGAGAGGGCTTATCTAATTTTGTTTCAACATCCGTAAGATATTCTGCACAAAAGGTAGTACACTCATCCATCAAATAACCATTGGCTATTGATGCCTCTGGACGAGCTCTGTTGCGTACAAATATTTTTAATGTACTCAAATACCGTTCAATAGGATACATCCACCTGAATTGCACTGGACCAGCATACATTACTTCATCAGTTAGGTGCACTGTTAAGTGGACCATAACATTGAAAAATGAGGGGGGGAAAAGTCTCTCAAAGTGACAAAGCGTAAGTACAATTCGTTCCTGCAAAATTTTTAAATCACTCATTCGTTGATTTCTTAAACAAAACTGTCTAAAAAAATTACTCATCTCAATCAAGGGCTGAACAACATTGGGGGATAATCAATCACAAATTGCGATTGGAATCAACTGCTGAAGTAATATGTGATTATCATGACTTTTCAACCCTTGCAATGTCTTTCTCGTCAGATTCACACACTTTGAAATATTAGAAGAGTAACCATCATGCACCTTCACCATCTTCAAAATGGAAAGAAATGTCTCTTTCTCCTCTGTAGTCATCGAATACTGTGCAGCAAGCATATATGCCTTGTTTCCCTCAGCTAACTGTAAATGCAACTGTTTCCTTAAACCCATTTCTTCCAAATCACGGCGTGCATTAACATGGTCCTTTGACTTTCCACTGACACCTAAAATGGTCCACAATATGTTATCACAAATTTTTTTTTCAATATGCATGACATCCAAATTATGCCTCAACATGTTAGTTTTCCAATACGGAAGACTATAAAAAATACTTTTCTTTTTCCAATTGTGACTGCGCTGCCTACCCGCAGCACGAATATTACGTACTGGAGGAGCCACCAAATCCTGAATTTCATATACCGTGCGGATGTTTTCTTCCTCAATCTGCGATAACATTTCGACTCCTGTCATGATCTTTGGTGCTGGGCTGAACTCTCTAGAACCATCAAATGCCACTCTATCCTTTCTGAACCTGTGCTGGGGAGGGAGAAAACACATGTGACCCATGTATGCCCATTTTTTGGAATGTTTAAGACATATATATTTTTTACTTTTATTGCAATAAGGGCAAGAAAATTCCCCTTTCGTACTCCAGCCTGATAAATTTGCATAAGCTGGGAAGTCATTGATTGTCCACAATAAAGCAGCATGCAGTTTGAACATTTCATTCGTTTCGCAGTCATAAGTCATCACACCATCACCCCAAAATTCATTCAACTCATCAATCAATGGCTGAAGGTAAACATCAATCTTATCCCCCAGACTTTTAGGTCCATCAATAAGAGTGGAAAGTAATATAAATTGTTGCTTCATACAAAGCCACGGAGGAAGATTATATGGAACCAACACCACGGGCCATGTGCTATGAGTTGCACCAACCATAGACTTGAATGGATTGAAACCATCTGCTGCCAATCCCAATCGGACATTACGAACATCTTTAGCAAAGTCGGGATGTCTCTTATCAAAATCCTTCCATGCATGAGAGTCTGCCGGGTGGGTTAACATGTCACTTTCATGAACTATTTCTGCATGCCATCTCATTAAATTAGAAACTTTAGATGACATAAAAAATCTTTTCAACCTCAGTTTAAGGGGAAAGTAACGCATTTGCTTTACGGCAATCGGTTTCCCCTGTACCGCAATCTGACTTTGATGAGTCTTATTTCCCCTGTTATCTTTCCACCTGGAAGCGCCACAAACCGTACAGATATCCAAATGAGCAGTTTCATTTCTAAACAACATACAGTTGTTTTCACATGCATCTATAGTATCATATGTAAAACCTAAGTTCTCTGTCAACTTACGAGCATAGTAATACGACTCAGGAATCTTAGCGTCGACAGGAAGAAATTTTTTCAATAAAACCAAAAGCATGTCGAATGATGTGTCTGACCAATTATTCAAAGTCTTCAAATGCAACAACTCGACGATAAACGACAGTTTATTGTAATAAGTACATCCAGGATATAATTCTGTTTTCGCATCATCAAGTACTTCATAAAACCTCCTCGAATCACGATCTGCACCAGAGCGAAGAATTATCTCACCGGTCTCAAGATTCTGGATGTCAATGCCTTTAGGATCAAACCCACGTACCATTTCAGTAACCATTTCATGCATTGGATCAGTCATCCTTGCATCAACATCCATCTGAGCTGCATCTGTATTTTGACAACGAACATATTCTTCTCCATGATGAGTCCAACTCTTATAATTTTTCAGAAATCCATTAATGAAAAGGTGCTCCCTCATAGTATCTCGTGTGAATTGATATCTGTTAGATCATTTTCTACATGGACAACTAATATAGTCACTTTCAAATCCTCTCGTGAAGTCAATAAACTGCATAATGCCATTGAAATATTCTCTAGACGTTCGATTTGGAAGATCAATCCAACTCTTATCCATAATAATATCTATATAACAAACATTTACACAATACTTATTACATTTACATTTTTCAAATCAACTATATTCAAAATAAATATTAACCATTTGTTTATGAACCATTGATAAAATAATAATTTAACTGAAAGCTCATGTTACCTGATTGAGCTACAAACCTGAAAGGGAGGGGAGCCGAAGGCGGTGCTGCAAGGGAGAGGAGGCAGCGAAGGGGAGCCGGAGCCAAAGGCGGTGCGGCAAGGGAGGGGACAGGCGGCAGCGGCGGCGGGGAGCTGGAGGAGAGGAGGCGGTGAGGGGACGGGGGACGGGCAGCGAGGGGGGGGGGTGTCCGGGGTCGGGGGGGGGGGGGGGGCTGTCCGAGGTGCGGGGAGGGGTGTCCGGTGTGTCGGGGGCCCGTCAGGGGTGCGGGCAGGGGTGTTCGGGGTGCGGGGGTGTCCGGGGTGCGGGGGAGGGGGGGCTGTTTGGGGTGCAGGGGGGCTGTCGGGGGTGCGGGGTGGGGTGTCCGGGGTGCGGGGTGCGGGGGGCCTGTACGGGGTGCGAGGGGGTTGTCCGGGTTCGGAGGGGGGGTGTCCGAGTGCGGGGGGGGGGGGGGGGCTGTCCGGGGTGCGGGGGGACTAGAGCCAAGGGTGTAGGTTCACACACCAAATGGACGACATTACCCCTTTTTATTTAATAGGATTGGGAGATAAGATAGAGAATCCCAACAACACAAAAACTAGTGGTAAAAGTAAATCCAAAAGTAAACCAGTCCCATATGTATGTTCAAAAGTAAATGTTAAAAGGTACAAGAAAACCCCAAAATGAAATTACCAAGAAAAAGGAAAATGACAAAAACAACTACCTCAATGTCTGAGCTAGTATGGTCTCACACGATCCTTGATGTCCTCCTGCAGACCTGAAAATAGTTTTATGTTTGTAGGGTGAGCATAAAAGTATACTCAGTAGGGAAAAACCAAAGACCTCTGTGAAAAAGTTGGGATGCATTCAAATTCCCCGTGAGAAAAGAGATAACCAAAACACCCAGTAAAGATAACTATCCACCCAAGCCTCACCAAGGTACACTCCCCATGTAACACAAGTCAAGTAATGTAGTAGTAATAACACATCGATTTTTGAGAACCCACGCCACTTTCCCACTGGTTATTGAAGACATCCTGTGCATTAGACCTCTCCCTCCATTCTCACTACAGTCCCACTGCAACACCTTGCCCACATAAACCTGAGCCATCACTACCATACATATCGTCCACAGACACATGGGCCATAACAGCCACACATAAACACGCCCACAAACACCTAGTCCAGAACAAATTCTACCATGCCCGAAGAAACCTGGGCCTCATCCTGAAGACTCTTGGGAAACAACCTGCCCGAACACACCTGGGCCAACCACCACAACTACCCCACCCAAAGAATCTTTGGAAAAAATCGACTTCAGGATGTCACAGCCTGCCCGATGAGTCTTGTTCTATTCGGGAAAGGGAGAAGAAAAGGAGATAACAACCATCCACTCATAGGATTGTTGGAAAAAACAACATCCCCCATTAAATGGGGGTGTTCAGCACTAAGTTCTCAACTTGGGTGGGGCGTGAATAAGAAACATAAGAACTACATTTATGTAATATATATAACAAGCACTCATCCCAACCTATGAGTTCCCAAACCAAACTATGCACAAACAGCCTCATTACTATTAATTCACAAGAAGCACTGAAACCACGATCATCCCTCCACCCATCCTGGAAAACAATTCCCCATTAAACCCATTCTTGTTTTCATGTTCAAGTGATTCCATTTATTTAAATTCTGCACTAATGGGAAAATAACAGGCATAACCACAAGTTGTAGAAAGGAAAGATAGGAAAAAAAAAATTTAAGCATTCACACCCTGTCTCTTGTAAATTCACGACAACAAAAGGGATTGAGGAGATCCCTTGAAGTATTGGAACCAAACCAAGCCTCGGGATATGGCCCCCAAACTGTCTTAGATCCACACCAACAACCATACACCAATAGGGGATCTTATCCCCATCTATATCACCCCATAAGAATCAAGAAGAACAATACACACACCACAGAGGATAGGGGTTCATTAGTAAATTAGGAAAGACCACCAACACCCACGATTTTCAATGGACATGAGCCCGTATAATTCACAAAACAAGATCAAGAAGAAGAAAATAAAACAGAAACATCGATCACACCCCCATTTATTTCTTTAAAAGTTAGTTTATTATCTTCATTTATGTTTGGTTTCATCCATCCCCATAGAAACAAAAGCATACCCACCCCAAATGATACAATATAAGAGAGACGAAGTAAAAAACCCTAATTGGATGATCAAAGATCGATGTTTCTCTCCATGAACCAAGAACTAGAGATACACAACTTGCAGGGGAGGAATAACGGGGACTCCAAATGCTCCAAGGGAGAATGAACATGACCAAGATGAAGAAAAGAAGGAAAGATAGTGTGATATAAAGATGAGCCCAAGAGTTATTGGATATCAATATCTTTGGAGGCTTTAAAGGATGATCATGGTTTCACCACGCAGTTGGGTGGTTACACATGATGGGATTAATTGTTATTTAATAACTCTCATCAGGAATTAGTGGTAACAACTGTGGCTTTAGAGAATTTTATATAAATAGAGGTCAATGTTACATGGACACATAGCTAGGTCTGTTGAGGGTCTCCCCACTCTTAGGAATTTAATCATTGATTATGGGGCTAAAAACAGCCTTGCACCACTTCCAAAAGGTTAAAAAGGCCTAAAAGTGGTCTTACGGGAAAACATGTAGAATAAAAACCCAACAAGGCGGTGTGACAATGATCATGTGACACACCGATCGGTCGCACTGATTGCATCACACCGATTGGTGTCGCACTGATTTGTGACGCACCGATCGTGTCACACTGATCGTTCCACATCGATCAGTGTTGCACTGATCAGTGACACATCGATCGTGTCGCACACTGATCGATCACACACCGATCGTGTCTCACACCGATCAGTCGCACACCGAAATGAAGTCCTACCCCCGAGACACCACTTTTAGTATCCTGAAATTGGAAAAGGGAAGTACCATGAGGGTCTGGGTCATTACATCAGATACCTCTCAAAGAATTCTTGCCCTCGAGATTTAAGACCAGACCCTAACAAAAGAGAGGGGTCCGAACAACCACCTCGAAAGATACCTCTCTGGAGTGAACCTCATCGACACCAAGGAACACCTCAACCTCAAGTAACCACGCAACATTCAATGGTCACACCATCTAGTCATATGGAATAGGGAGTTCCTTCTCCCATGTCAAGATACTATCCGCTTTGGGTGACACTAACATTCCCACACGAGTTTAATCGCATACACCTTAATGTGTCTTGATTAAGGATCAGGTCCTCCCTTCCCCACATATCAGGACTTTTTATAACACTTGAAAGGTGAGGAATCAAAACATCTCATAAACCAATAAGGTCAGTATTACATCCCAAACAAGTACAAAAAGAAACAAAACAAAATTCAAAACAGCTCTTGGTATTGGGCGTGCATCTGTGCCTCCCATTCCCATGTACTCTCATCGGGCCCACCATGCATCCATAACACACGAACCAAAGGAATGGTCCATACATATAGTACCTTCTCCTCATGATCCTTTATTCTCATAGGTATTTCCAAAAACGTCACATAGGCCTCGATATCCAGCTTTCCCTAGTCGAGGACGTGTGAATCGTCGTGTAGATACCATCGGAGTTGGGACACATGGAAGACATCATGCATTCTCAGTAGCGGCGGTGGTAGCACTAGCTGATAAGATACTTCACCGACCCACATCAGTACTTCGAATGGCCTGATGAACCTAGGAGAAAGATTACTCCCCCTACTGAACCTCCGTTTTTCATGTCGAGGGTATACCATCAAGAACACGTGGTCCCTGACCTCGAAATCCATGATTCTCATCTTATTATTGGCATATGACTTCTGTCGGTCCTGCACCGCCTTCATCCTTTCCTGTATAAGATGAACCTTCTCCGTCAGGCTCTGCACCACTTATGGGACAAGAACACATGCTTCACCAATCTCTATCTGACATACGGATGAACGAAATGAACTTCTGTACAAAGCTTCGAACGGAGAAATTCCAATGGTAGAGCGATAGATATTATTGTAGGAAAACTCAAAAAGAGGAAAGTGTAGCACCCATGATCCCCCAGAGTCCAGAATATATGCCCGAATCATATCCTATATTGTTCGAATGGTGCACTTTGTCTGTCCATCCGTCTGGGGGTGGAAAGTAGTGCTAAGACGTAGCTGGATGCCGAATGAATGTTGCAATCCTCTCCAGACTCGTGAGGTAAACCGTGCATCCCTATCCGAGACTATGGACCATGTAATTCCCTACAACCACACCACCTCATCCACAAACATCTATGCTAATACATCCATTGAACTCGATGCCTTGATCGCTAGAATGTGAGCCGATTTCTTCAACCAATCCACTAGTACGTAGATAACATCATAGGCTCCTTGAAACTTGGGTAGTCCTATGAAGAAATCAATCAAGATGCCCTCCCACTCCCACTCAGGGACATATAAAGGCCGCAACAAACTGCTTGGAACATGATGTTCATCCTTCACCTGCTAACACACTAGGAACCTAGCCAAGAACCCTGCCACTGCCCACTTTACCCCAGGCCACCAAAACAGACTCCTCAGACCTTGGTACATATTGGAAACTATCAGGTGCACCTCTAGGGGGGTGTTTTGAAAATCAACAAGAACCGTTTTTCACAATGTCTCTAGAACAAAAAACTTCCCTCAGAAAAGCATCTAATTCTGACCATCTTCCATCCACCATTCTGGAGCATCGCCTTGGTTAACATGGTCGCACATTACTTCACTCTCGATGTATCCCCACTGAGACTCCTCCACCTACCGTAGGAGAGAGGATTTCACTGTCATCTGAAACAAACATCCTCTACCACCATCCTCTCTTACATCCAGGTACAGGGCATCCAACTCATCTATCGCCTTCCAAGCATCTGCCGAATCTTGAACTGAATCCTTCTGTAACTTCCTGCTTAAGGGATCAGCCACCACATTCCCTTTTCTGGAGGTGTGGGAAATCACAAAGTTTTAGTCCTGAAGGAACTCCACCCACCTTCGCTGCCATATGTTTAGGTCCCACAGGGAGAAGTTATACTTCACGCTTTTGTGATCCGTAAAGACCACGAAGCACTCCCCGATGACGTAGTTCCGCCCAACCTTAGTGCGAACACGACCGCCACGTGCTCCAAATCATGGGTGGAATAATTAAACTCATGGGGACGCAACTCTATAGACCCTTAAGAGATTACCCCTTGTTGTTTCATCAGCATACACCATAGTCCTTGTTCGGAAGCACCACAGAACACCTCATACACTGCCCCTTCTTCTGGAAACCTCAAGACTGGGGCACTAACCAACTTCTCCTTCAGATAGCTGAAGGTTGCCGCGCACTACCCATTCCACAAGAAAGCATGGTCTTTCTTGGTCAAGTCTCTCATAGGTGCCGCAACTCATGAAATGTTGGGCGTGATCCTCCGATAGCAAACTGCTAGACCTAGGAAACTACGAAATTCTGTCACGCTCTTGGGATCTGCCCAAGAAACAACTGCCTATACCTTCGATGGGTCTACCGCTATTCCCTGCTCGGACACCACATGCCCACGGAAGTGCACTTCTCGCGTCCATAAATTTCACATGGAAAATTTCCCATAAACTTGGTGCTGTCGGAGGACCTCTAAAACAGTTCTCAGGTGATTGGTGTGATCCTCCTATGATCATGATTAGATCAGGATGTCGTCAAACTCAATGTGTCCATACCTACACTTGAAGGTATTCTTTGAGATTTCAACCTCGTTAACCCTCAACTGGTGATATCCAGATCGCAGATCTATCTTAGAGAACCATCCTTCTCCCCTCAACTGGTCAAAGAGATCGTCTATCCTCGGGAGAGGGTATCGATTCTTGACCGTCACCTGATGCAGTCTCTTGTAGTCTATGAATAGCCTTAGACCACCATATGCCTTCTTTGAAAACAAGACAAGAGCACCCCATGGTGACTCACTTGGTTGAACAAAATCCTTCTTCCTCAGATCGTCAATCTGAATCCACAACTCCCGCAACACAGAAGGTGTCATCCAGTAGGGATCCATCAAAATCGAACGGGCACCAGGTTATAAGTCTATCCCAAACTCAACATCATGTCGAGGGGGTAGAGTCACCACTTCTTCATGGACGACACCCATAAACTCACTGACGATCCCTGGGACTTCCACCATTTTTGCATCCACTGACTCCACTGATGGTTGAGCTAACAAGGAAAGGAGGGGCTCCTCTCGCCTACTATTTTTTTGGCAACCCCACTCATCGATGAAGGTTACACGTTGGCCGCCCAAATCTGAAAACACAATCCTTCCTCGGAAGCAGTCAATGATGGGACATACAGTGAACATCTAGTAAATTCATTGGATGACATTGTATGGTTGTATCTGGAATATTAGAAGATCCTTGATAGACTGATGTGGCCCTATCATTAGTCTACATTCTCAGAAAACATAAAGCAAGTCGGTCTGATTTCTGACTTGCGTGCTCGGCACCAGGGGCACTGGAAGTCTCTGAACATCTAAACCTAGAGCACGTGCCAGAATGGGTGTAACAAAGGAGTGTGAAGCTCTTTTATTGTACAAGGAATATGAAAGAGTAATAAACAAGCTGATCGTACCTCGAACGACTTCTAGCCTTACTGGAACAGCTGCCTCTGTGGCGTGCAACTGCCCACGCCCATCTCCTCTTCCTCTTGGCTATTTGCCTCCTCCCCAACCACGCCCTGGTTGAGGACCTTGAGGGGCACCCTCGGGTCGACCTTCTCCCACCACGTCTAGTCTCGAAGGAGTGGGAGCTTGCTTCCCATGCTGCTTTTGTTGAAATGGCCTAGCTAGAAACTATTTCTTCTGAGGTGGGCATTGAACAGGCCCACCCCCCTGCATTGTACTCTGTCTGGGCACTAATTCTGAAGGTGACCTTGGCTTTCATAGACGAAGAATCTCGGTCCTGGGCATGAAAAAGAAGTGAAAGTACTGGGAGATCGGAACTGGAACTACTGAGGCCTACTCCCTACTGGTCAAAACCTAGAGGGCCCTGATGCTGGAGGCCTAATGCTGAAGGTCTTCCCCATCGACTAGCCCAACTGGATTCCCACTCGCGATACACCTCCCAGTGTGTGCATCCTCTCCACCACTTCAGCCTTCTTCCGGACCTCCAAGTATATCGGTAAGGTGAAGGGAGTAACAACATACTGAAGAGAAGGTCAAAGTGTCTCCTCCAAGAGTCTCGCCCGAGACTCCACATCTAGAATGTGGTCTAGAGAAAATCGAAGGATATCCTTGAACATGATCCCCAACACTCTCACTCACATTCCCCCTACTCGAGGGAGAGTAGCTCATGCCTCTTCTCAGCCTTCATCATGGAAGAGAGGAATTCCGCCCAAAACTCCATCTCAAAGTCAGCCCATGTATCCTCATCCTCCCTATTCTCCCCAAGATATTACATCCACCATTGATGCACTACACCCCACATCTAGATTACATCCAAAGGAAACTAGTCCTCCGTCGGAGCCCTAATCAAGCTGAAATTTATCACCATCTCTTCAAGCCAGTTCTCTATTTCCATTTCAGAGATGCTACCCTCGTACTTCCCAAGGGTTTTCCAATGAAAGGCATGAAGCATCCTGTACCACTAATCATCCTCCTCCTCTCAGTCATCCCTCTGTCGATCATCCAAATCGACCTCCGGGGATGCGATCACCCGCACTACTCGTGGTCATCTCCCAGGTACCATAGATTCATGGTAAACAAGGAATGCATAAGACCGAGTAGTGTATAATATTGTTCTTAAATTTTCTTAGACTTATTATATATTTTAAATCCCCAAAAATACCCATGAAACACAAGAAAACAAGTCATTATGATTCATGTACCTTCCCTAGTGTCTCTACCCTACAATCAGTGTAACATTACTTGGTTGTTCGGTAGGTCCAGAGTCCTTGCATCGGATCACAGGGGGCTCTAAAATCCCATGTCCTAGCTGATATTTCTTGGCCTATTTCATGCACCAAGATCACCCAACACTATTTACCTACCATCCCATGCAATCCTTTCTGTTCCTAACCCCATACTCCATCATATCTCTTAACCTTACTCATTTGATACCAATCTGTCACGACCCGCCTTCAACAAGATGAGAGAAGGGACAGAAGATTTCCATACCCTCCCTTCTTCATGTTTAAGGAGAGATGATGACCATTTAGACCCGCCTTCAATAGGTCCCGGAGTGGATACTATCACCAAGGGTATAGGTTCACACACCAAATTGAAGGAATTACCAGTTTTTATTTAATAGGATTGGGAGATAAGATAGAAAATCCCAACAACACCAAAACTGGATGTAAAAGTAAATCCAAATGTAAACCATTCCCATATGAATGTTCCAAAGTAAATGTTACAAGATATAAGAAAACCCAAAAATGAAAGAACTACGAAAAATGAAAATGAAAACAACAATTCCCTCATCGTCTGAGCTAGTACGGTCCTACACGATCCCTGAAGTCCTTCTAGAAACCTGAAAATAGTTTTATATACATAGGGTGAGTATACAAGTATACTCAGTAGGGAAAAACCAAAGATCTTCATGCACAAGTGGGGAGGCATTCTAATCCCCCGTGAGAAAGGAGATAACCAAGACACCTAGTAAGGATAACTATCCACCCAAGCCTCACCAAGGCACACTCCCCAAATAACGCATGTCAAGTAATGTAGTAATAACAACACATCGATGTTTGGGTACCCCACTCCACCTTCCCACTGGTTATTTGAGACATCCTACGCATCAGACCTCTCCCACCATTCTCACTGCAGTCCCACTTCCACACCCCACCCGCACAAACCTGGGCCATCACTGCCATACATCCCACCCGCAAACACTTGGGCCCAACAACCACATGTAACCATGCCCGCAAACACCTAGGCCAGAACAATGACTACCATGATAGAAGACACATGGGCCTCATCCTGAAGACTCTTGGGAAACAACCTGCCCGCACACACCTGGGCCAACCACCATAACTATCATTCTCAATGAATCTTGTTCTATAATGGACCTCAGACCATCACAGCCTACCCGATGAGTCTTGGGATATTCTAGAAAGGGAGCATAAAAAGAGCTAATAACCATCCACTTGTAAGAGTTTTGAAAAAAACCCTCCTCCATGAAATGGGGGTGTTCGACACTAATTGATCCACTTGGGTATGGTGCGAATATGAAATATAAGAAATACAATTATATAATATATATAACAAGCACTCATCCCAACCTAGGAGTTCCAATACCATCCTAAGTACAAACACCCTCATTACTATTAATTAAAAAGAAGCATTAATCCCACGACCATGCCGCCACTCATCCAAGAAAACAATTCCCCATTAAGAACATTCTTGTTTTCATGTGCAAGTGATTCCATTTAAGTAAATTCTGCACTACTGGTCAACTAATAGGATAACCACAAGCTTTGGAAAGGAAAGACATCAAAACAAAAATTTAAGCATTCACACATGGTTCTCTTGTAATGTCACAACAACAAACGGGATCCGAGAGATCCCTAGAAGTATTGGAACCAAACCAAGCTTCTGTATATAGCACACACACAACCTTATATCCACAACCAACAACCGTACAACAACAGGGGATCCCATACACATCCATATCACCCCATAATCATCAAGCAGAAAAAAAAACACACCACAGTGGATAGGGGTTCAATAGTGCACAAGTAAAGACCACCAACAACCATGATTTTTAGTGGCCATGAGCCTGTAAAATTCACAACACAAAATCAATAAGAAGAAAATACAACAGAACCATCAGTCACCCCCCTATTTCTTTAAAAGTCCATTTATTATCTTTATTTAAGTTTGGTTTCATCCATCCCCATAGAAAAAAAAATCATACCCACCCTACATGATACACAGTAAGAGAGATGAAAGAAAATCCCAAATTTTATGATCAATGATCAATGTTTCACTCCACATGCCAAAAACTGGGGATGTGCGACTTGTTGGGGTGGAACGTCTGGGACTCCAAACACTCCATGTGCAGAATGAACCCGACCAAGAAGCAGAAAAGGAGGAAAGAGAGTGCGATATAAAGATGATCCCGTGCATTATTGGATATCATGATCTTCAGTAGCTTTAAAGGTGGATCGTGGTTTCACCACACGGATGGGTGGTTACACATGATGGGATTAATTTTTATTTAATAACTCTCATCGGGAATTGGTGGTAACATCTTTTACTTTAAAGGATGTTATATAAACATAGGAGAAAGTTACACAAACACATAGCTGGGTACGTTGAGGGTCTCCCTACTCTTAGGAATTTAATAATTAATTATGGGGCTAAAAATGGTCTTGAACCACTTCCAAAAGGTTAAAAAGGCATAAAAGTGGCGTTACGGGAAATACTATAGAAGAAAAACCCAACAAGGCTATGTCACACTGATCATGTCGCACCGATCGGTCGAACCGATCGTGTGACACACTGATTGGTCATACCGACCACATCACACTGATCGGTCACACTGATTGGTGACACACCAATCGTGTTGCACCGATCGGTCGCACACCGATCAGTCGCACACCAATCGGTCGCACACCGAAATTAATTCCTACCACCAAGACACCACTCTTATGATCTGAAAATTGGAAAAGGAACGGACCATGAGGGTATAGGACATTACAAATGAAACTATCACTGTAATCTTTTCCAGAAAATTTATTTGATGAGTTTCTTTAACAATTTCTAGAATTTTTATTTTTGGTAATTGTAAAATGAAATCAACTTTTATTCTTTTCCATTTCAATATCCATTACTAAGAGAAACATGTACTAAATTAAATTAATTTTTTTTTCATATGGAAATAACATTGTGATATGATTTTCATCATAAAAATGTTCCTTTTAAATCCCCACTCATTAGGTATATATCCTATTAATTTATTAACCAGCTGATCATTTGATAATTATTTATCGTTATGGAATTGTAAAATATTTATAATTTTCATGAATCCCTAGTGAATTTGATACATAGGTTCTCCTGGTAAAAAACATGATAGTCAGTACAAAACATAGAACTTTTGGTTTCCTGAAAATTTTATGTTCCGAAATTAATATCTTCCATCTTCTTCCACATTCCACATGTATTTCTAAAATATAAAATATGACTATAGATATTTCATTGTATAAATTTTATTTGAGTATTTTTTTCTCTGAAATTTGACTAAAACACATTTTACTATTCTCTTTCAATGGTAGTAATTAATTTCCCATGAAATTTTTAATCCTCAGAAAGCATTTGAAAATTTTCAACTATAGTGTTGATTACAAATGCTTCCATTATGTCTCTGTAGTAATAATAATAATTACCTTCAAATTTTAGTTGTTTATTATGATTAAAATTTATGTTTGATCAAATGTGAAAACCTATCATAATAAAAAAATCATTTATACACTATTTAGTGTTTATGTAATTTGTAATATGAGAATAAAGAATAATCAAATTATGGTTCTAAAGTATAAAGTCATTTTATACCAAAGGTAGGATCAATATTATATTAATGTATGGTAAGAATAATATAATATGGGGTGGGTGAATTATTCATAAAAACAACAACAAATTTCTATCATCCTCAAAGTAAAATTTATTTGAAATACAAAAAACATATTGGTCCAAAGAAAATGTTTCTTTATTAAAAATAATCATTGCAACCACACAATAAAATCAAAATTGAAATGTTAATTTATTAGAATTTTAGATTTTTTATCAAATTTGACATACATTGTAGAAATTCAAACTAAATGGTATTATTATAAACTAATGTTAAACATATGTTTTATAATAATAAAACTAACCATGGATATTATAACCTCACATGTAGACCAACGTGAAATGTAGACTTATAGACTTGATATAATGTTTCCTCAACTGTAAACCAATTTACATGAATCATCTTTTAAAAATTTATAAATTAGACTATGTCTTCTTATCCATGGATGCCCTCAATTAGACTTATCAATTTCCCACCCATTATCAAAATTTGTATCTCAGTATATCCTATTACTTAATTGGTAGCGGGACATACCTCCGTAACATAGTATGCAACCTGTTTCTTCTGCTACTTAATTTGTATCTCGATATTAAACTAATTAACTCATAGGTTAGTGATAAAAATACAGATGAAATTATTAGAGAAATAAAAAACCTAAATGTGTTAGTGATTCGTTAAAAGGCTCAAAATGTAAATAACACTACAAAAATGATCTCAAGAAACAAGAGATTAAAAAACATCAAAAAATCAAGAATAATCAGAGTGGTCAAGGTATTGTGTATTTTATATCATCATATGCATGTGGTGAAACATACTTTATAGAATTTTATCTAATATCATGATTCCATAGATGTGAAAGTTAGATAAAATATCATTAGAAATAATTCACTATTAATATTCAAATAGACACAACTTCTTTCTTTATCAACTAATAAGTTGGTTCATCGTTTCCATAATTATTTCCATGAAATCCATGACATTCTGTATTATTAAATTACTTATATTATATGATTCTAAAAAATCTGTTTCATTGGTATTTCATTAAACAATAAGTCATCAATATAAAATTAAATAATTTATGAAACTAAAAATATCTAATGTTAGAGTAAAAAGAATAACTTATATAAATTTCATAAATTATATGTTTTATGGTATTTAAAACAAGTGAAGATTAGTAAAATACTAAAGAAAAATACTATTAGAAATAAATGGTTTACATTTTATATACATTTTAGAGAAATCACTATGATGCAATTTTTATCATCAATATTCCTTTTCACATATTCCTTCTATTTTCTTTTATATGTAATTTTACCTGGAAGTGTAATCATGGATTATGTAGCATAGTAGTCAGTTTGGTAAAACATTTTACAAATTTCCTCCATGTAGTCATATTAGGGTTTCCTAGGGATATTGTTAGTTCCTAATGATATATCATTTCTTTATTTCATCGACTTTAGAGTGTTTTCCATTTTTATTGATGTTTTTCCTCCTCAGTACATTCATACTCTCATAGTGACACATGTAGTCGCAATATTTAGGGGCTTTTTATTCTTATATACCACAACACCTATAATATTCATCAATCTGATATCTGTAGTAGAATTATGGTTTTCTATATGATATTTTTATAGATATTCAAAATAATTTTCTAGAAATGATTTTACGTGGCATGTGGAATCATTCTTATAGATGTTTATTTTAACATTTTTGATGTGACGTATTTCTGAAATACATTCTCAACCCAAAATCTCCCATTTTTGATTCATAATATACAATATTTTGTAGAACCATCTGGTATATTTATATTGTTCAATGTTTTTTAACTAATTCATTTATTATTTCTTCTAATAGTTTGAGATGTTTCATGATTTACATTTTATGTATCATGGAATTTATTTTTTGTTTTTAGTAGTGTATATTTGATATCGATATATCTTTATTGTGTCTAAAATAACTCTTCTTATATTAAAATACTGTTTTCATCAAGATAATTTACCACATGTCAATTCAAACATTTATATTGTTATTTCTAATATCTTCTATGTACACATCTTCCATTTTTATTAGCTAATATTTTCTTTTATTCTTCAATTCAATTTATTTCTTCAATATTGTAGATTATTTCATCATTTTTGTGTTTTTATTAAGACATGTCTCGATTTTTTATCTCAAATGATGTTACCTATTTTTTTATTAACCTTCATAATCTTAATATTTATATATATATATATATATATTAATTTGAAATATGATGGTTATGAAATATTCTATAATTTAATCTTCGAATGATCTATTGTTATAAGAGTCATGCCCTTCCATTTTACTCATCATACTTATTATTATACATACCGTGATGTTTTTTACTCAAGGTGAATTTTTTTATTTGCAAGATATTTTACCCCACTTCATAATTTGAGTTTTTTTAAGAATGGCCGTAATAATATTCTCTAGATTTCTTTTTTAGAGTGTTCATTAAAAAATGTTTAATGCCTCCACACTAAACGTATATATGTTATAGGTTTCTCTTGTACTTTACTATGTATTTCCATTAGTGTCTAGTGATATGGGATATAATCATATTATTCACATCAATTTCTTCTTCTTTACCTTCTAATATATTTTTTCATATTACCTCAGGTCCCAATTCATAGATTTTCAACATCCTTATTTCTTTAAAATATACATCTTCTCTAATCATATATTCTAATGATATATATTTCCTCATTTCATATACAACAAGAATATTATAAAGGTCATCAATGTAAAATTTATATGTATCGAATAATGTAAAGTAATTATGATCTAATATATTTTAAAATTTCCTCATCATTTTTTAAAAAATAGGTGAATATTCCATGACATATCTAAATCCAATGAGGTAGCAAAAATTTAATTTAATTTTGGTTAGTAATCATCAATAGTACCCCCTTCCCCATACTGATACCTCTATACATTCTTTTATATATTTAAATCTTTTCATACATTACTTTTACATTTCCCTTAATGATACTATCATGTTTTTTCAATGTTTCCTTCACTATTTTGGGATACATCACATTCATATACTCAATTTTTGATAAGGATATAAGAATTTAATTCTATGATTTTCGATAAATATTCAGATTAACTTTTTTAGAAAATGTAATAGGGGAATCATTCTCTAATTTTGGAAACCCAATAGTAGCTTCATAATTCACATCTAGATTTAGAGATACAAGATAAGGGATTATTTATTTTTTCCATCCATGATAATGTTTTCAATAAAATGTTGAAATTGCACAAGAATTTAAAGTGTTTATACTAAACATGATAAAGAACATATGGATCTTACATAGAAAACATGAAGGATATGAAAACACTTAAGTATCGTAATAATATCTACACCACTGGGGGTGAATTAGTAATGATCATTTATAATTTCATTTTTCTTGAAATTAACCTATTGTACTAGTTTGATTTTCGACCCTCTAAATCATATAATCCAACATCACCTATATTATAAGGTAATTAAATAATGAATAAAATAAATGTTTTGGCAAGGATTAATCCCAATGTTAGTACATATACCTTTACAAGTCGATTCTTATTGTTAAAAAATACCCACTATATATGAAATTGAATAAAAATGATCTATCTCTCATCAAGATCATTCTATATTCGGATTAGACTGTGTACGGGTTACCACCAGTTTCAAATTTATCTACTTCTTCAAATCCTACTCATTATTAAAAAAATTAAAAGATTCTCCCAATAACCTATTTCTTGGAATTATATGTCTTATAATTATCCATATATTTCACCTCTATCTAGTTTTCCCTAGTCTAGTATGCATCTATCTATTACCACTATCTGATGCTCGTATGTCCTATCGACAAATTCCTGATACATCTCCATGATGTACAAAATGTCGGCACTCATCCTCTTGTTAAACACAGAGTATTATAAGATGGATAATCATGCTGAAATCTATAATAAATAATAGAAATTTAACTGTAAAAAACAACATCCACACATCATAATGAGCCTACAAACCCTTTATATACTCACACATCATCCACAAATTTAAAAGAATATGTGGGCCCCAATTTTGAATTTTCTACTCAACTAAAATTTCATTCGATGACATTGAATACATCCAAATAAACCCTAAGTTAAAATTATTCATAAGAAATTTCTCAAACCCTAGCATTAATGAACTTTTCAAAAATTCCCTAAATCAAAGTCTGATTTATCATAATTGAATGTACAACTCGATATGATCACAATGATTAGAGTGTATAATAATAATGAATAATTTGGATGTTTAAAAACCATCTCAATAGAAATGTAATGACTTACCTTAGGACCTAACATTTCCCATGTTTTAATATATACAAGGGTAAGGGTTACAATAAACAAATATTAAAAATTGGAGTACATGTTGTCGAGTGATGAGGGGGTTTCCAAATGTCTCTTTTAATGTAGTATCTCATTCTAATAAACTCAAGTGTCTACATGAAATGAATGATGTGATGATTCCGTTGATGACTAACTTGATGTATTATTGTTGAATGTTTAAAAAGGTGATGAAGTACTAAATAATTGTCATTCCAGTTTAGTAAGGATGAAAATAAAAATTATTTTAAGAACAAATACGTGATAGTTTTCAAATTCCTCCTTTAGAATAATGTATTCAAATATGAAATGATATTTTATGTCAAGGTTAATATGGTTTGAATCCAATTCATATTCCTATTAGTGTCCATCTTGGAAATAGACCATCACTATATGGATGTAAATTCAAAATCTATTCATGGAAACCATATAATGGAGATCTACATGAACATGATCTATGTTTTTCTAGTTTTTTATAAAAGAAAACAATGTGTTACAATTAAATAAGACCATATGTTTATCAAAACATTATCCAAAATAGTTATACAATCAGTATGACATAATCATGGTTTGAAATGGATAAAAATGAACATTTTTGAACCAATATATCTTCCTACATATATTTTAGAATAGACTATTCATTTTTATCCCACTTTATATTGATGTTATTTTGATCACTGGGAAGGATTGTGTAATCATTATCTTGTCAAAGAATGATTTATCCATGTATTTTAATGTGAAATATATGGGACTGTCTGAAGAAATATTGGTGATTAATATTATTCATGATATTAAGTGGTGTATGATATGGAAATAATGTGGGAAGAATGTCAAATGAGTTTTGAAATATTTCTATATGGATAGAGCAATTTTGGTTAAAATTTCTCTACCAATTCCTATTTAGTGAATAAATAATTAATTTACATAATCTATTGAAGAAATTAAGGTGATGAATATGATACTACACTCTTTATAAATTTAATTACTTCTGTTTTAAATAGTTTGAATGAGACCATAAATTTCCCATGCTATGGAAAAATCATGATTCGATTTCTCTCCAATCCTAGGACGAAACAATATGTTATAGTCAAATGAAATATGAGGTATCTTAAAGATATATCAATGATATTATTATTCTATATGTATTATGACCCACTTTTGGAGATCTATATAGATGAATATGTGGTAAATGATCCTAATTTAATAAAGTATATATTAGGAATAATTTATAATATTGAAGGAAAAGATGTATATTTTTTAGTCATGGTGGTATATGATTGTCAAATTATTAATGACTGAAGTAGATTACATAGCTTAAGCAGTGTCTATAAAAGAGTTGATAAAGTTAAAATGTTTTTTAAAGGATCTAAAATTCAACTAGATAATATACGAGGTTCATTATGATAGTTAATGTATGTTGGAAATGAACATGAACACCACTTACTATTCCTATCAAAAATCTATCACCATCTTCTATCATCAGATATATAAGGTGATGGATCAATAAGTTCTACAACATCTAAAAAACCACATGAATTAGTATCTAGTAGATATACTGAAAAGTGTGGTACCTCATGAAAAGATCTACCATTACTAATTATCTAGTGATTTCTATCTTAGAGAGGATACTTGAATATCACGTCTTTACTCACAATACCATTTGTCAGTGGTGGTTACCCCAACCCTAATAGAATCTTTTCAACATCAATATTGAAAAATGAAAAATTATAATGTGTAACAGTTATTCCCATCAACCACAAAATATGTTTTTTTATTGAAGGTGGGTGAGGGTGGGATTAGTGAGAGTTATATTGATCATATAATCCTCCTAGCGTGGGTTATTAAGGAGACCAAGGGGTTATTTAATATTCAATAAATTTGCGAATAGAGGGATCACATATTATAGTGATATAGTAGTGATAGATACTTTTTAATTGAATGTGGAGAATATAGATGGAGTATTCCAAAACATATATTCTAGAGAACTAAATTCCCATTTCTCACTAATTATATTCTATAAGTTATGAGAATTATATAACACTTGTGGATTGTATCAACACTATTGGTAAGGTTTGGGTTTCAAATACATTTACATGTGTTCAGTTCATAGTAGCACTTTTTTTTTCTTCAACAAATTTTTTATTTTGGTTAATTCATAATCATTTATACTATCTGAAGGTTTATCAAACTACATGTTTCATTATATTGGACTATATCATATATGTGTAAAATTGACTATATAATATATTTTCATTGATGACTATATTTAGGACTCTAATTTAAAAGGTGGTTAATGTATAGGGTTATTGGAAGTATGATTTAGTGATGAGAATGAATTATATTTCCCTATTGTTCATGGTTACTCAATCATGGAATACCAGTGGGCTATCTCCCTATGCTAATACTTGTGACTGTATAATCTAGAAAACTATACAAGAATTGAGTGAAAATGTGCTAGATTTGTCGAAGGATAGGATATAGCTATATCCCATACTACATTAAATAACTTAGTTATAATTCTATATACTATTTTTACATATAATAATACTGATATTGTAGTATTGAATGAACCTTCCAAAATATTGTACATGAAGAAATAATATTAATGTAGGTTTTTAATCTTCGGGAATACATTAGATCTCTCAAAAATGGTGTTGGATAACATCTTGTGTATTTATCTATGTCAATAAAAAATTAAATTCAATTATGAATAATTTTTAATATGACTCTAAAGTTGATTTCAATATTCATAATGGTTGAAATAATTTTTTTTATTCATCCGAGACTTTTTTTTACAATGATTTCATACATCATTGTATATTTTATACGTTGATTTCATTGGTAGTTCCAATAATTTTACTTATTTTTAGTGTTCTGTCTTATATAAAAAAATTTTAACTGGTTTGATATAAAAAAATTTAGGATTTCAGACAAATATAAAAATTAAAAGATGGATGATTAACATTAGCGAGGTAGTTAATACATTTGATATTAGGTTTGGATCCATAAATATGGAAGATAGAATCTTTGGAGGGAGTGTAGAATACTCAAAATAATCAAAATAGTTTCCCGAATCATTTTCCCTAGTGTAGGTGAAAATCACTCAATAAATTATGATTTTTGAATTCTATAATTAATTTATTTCAACTGATTATAATTATTTCATAGTTTATGTGCAAGAATTCAGTAACATAAATGATAATCATGAAAAAATACATAAAAAATATGAAGAAAAAATTTATCCACGTATGGAAGCTTCATTATAAATAAAATTACCAAAAAAGAACTCGCATATCTAGTAAATTTAGAAATAAACCTCGATATAATGTAAATAGAAAAAATTAATGTGTCACAGATCTCACCTTTTTTTGAATTTTCACATTGAGATTGTAGTGAACTAAGAATATCATACATTAATATTGAATAATATTAGATTAATATTCAATAAATTTCACAATAATACATTCTCAATGACTATAGAGGTTTTGTTTCATTGGAGAGTAGAAAGATAAACAACTTATCTCAAGAAAGATATTAAATATCCCCATAAAGTTCATATCAAATTATTTCCTTCTTAAACATACCCAACTTAAATCCATTTCCATTAAAATGGGGAATGTAATATAAGAAAGGGATATCATAGATGCTCAGTAATGTTAATCATAATATATGTCAATTTATTATCATATTCATGAATAAGATAAGCAGAATAGAATTATATAGTGATAATAACATAAAAAGTTCACACCAAATTTTTTATAGATCATACAGATTACTCCTGAAATAAAACATTATAATTTCAAAATACATGAATTATAGAAGTTTGGAATCATGATAAATTAACCAGGATCCAAGGGAACATATCACAATCTTATGACATATTTTTTTTTGAATACAATGATGCATATAAAATCAATTCCTTATTAATGTTTTACTCACAACAATATTTTTTTAGATAATTTCCTACCACAGAAATACCTACCCAATCATTTACAACATTCTTTTAGGAGTAGCTTCAAAATGTTTGACTCTTTAATCTATTAGATATTTATTATCTTTTCTTTCTCTTATTAGTTTTTCAACTTCTTCATAATGACCTAATCCAGTGGAGGAATATAATGGACCCACCTTACATCAAGTGATATATCCTAACCTCTTATCAAATAATAAAAATCCAAAATATGTGTTCTACATAATCATAAAACATTGATCATTTTCACATAGAATAACCCATGGAAATGAAACATTATTCATAATAATTCTATCATTTCATCCTAGCATAACCCATAAAGAAAAAATCTTCATAAATGTTTCATCAAAACCTAATTAACATATACAAAAGAAAATGATTTCATATAATCATTATCAAATAATAATAATCAAAAAACATCCAGAGAAAGAAATTTTATGGTATCAAAATAATATATCCCTAGTGAATAATAAAAAACCTTATAAGGATGTCGAAATAGTTAAAAAAAATACCTTCAAAATAATAATCTATGATTTATTTGAAAACATGTTAAAAATACCCTTTTCTTTTTGTAGTGTTTTAATTGTCAATTCCCAAAATATTATCAATGTAATTTACATAGAGAATAACCATAAAAAATGTATTATTTAATTTAAATAAATGACATGACTTGTGTAAAATACCTTAATTTTATATTTGTTAAATGAGAACATTCTTTTCACACATATGTAAAAACACAAAAATGACATGCTCAAAAAATTATTATTTAAAAAATATTCCATTTTGAAATACATAACCGAAATAAAATTTAATAAAAAATAAAATTTTAAAATATCTGGAATATAGTTAAAAACATACATATATTTTATAAAACAAGGAAATGGATGAAATCTTTTTTCGAGCATAAATAAAAAATATGGACATTTTTATTTAATTTTTGAATATTTGTACGTAATAAAGAGTATGAAATTGTAATAATACATGAAAATTATTGAAAAAATAGTTGGATAATAAAATATATTTATTTTAATGGATATTATCCAAATATTTTACCTCAATAAAAATTTATAATGGGCAATCATATAAAGGAGTGAGATTGTAACCTAACGCCTTACCGCATTGAAATCTTTTGAATCATAACCCCCATAAAATATGAAATAAAAAATGGGACTATATAAATAAAAACAATAAATGGATTCATTATAGAAAATCAAAAAGGATCAGTATATAAGAGACATGAATTAAACATGTGGTTAATAGAGAATATGTCTCACAGAAACAAAATTGAGACAAAAAACTATTACCCCAAATACTTTTTTTCTTCATACACATTCATACATGTAGTATAATAAATATATTCTTATTATAAATATATTCCATAATAATATTAAGACATATTAAAATCATATTATTTATATGTAATAACTTGTACCCCATTCATAAAAAGTCACAAATAAAATCACTATTCGGAGTGAGATCAATTTTTCTCATCAATGATTTGGTTCAAAAGTTCCAGTATATGTACGTTGATCATTATTACATAATATCTTGAACGTTAATAATGTTTTACATTTAATATTTAATAATTAAATAAAATTTAATAAATATTCATAAAATGTGGTGATTACAAATTAATTACATCTTTCCATTGAGATGATAATCCATACATACACACTAATGATGTTTCTAATTTATGAAGGATATAAAAAAAGTAAATAATAAATCACCATTAAAAAAATTATTAAATTATAAATAAATGATATATTCATTAAATCTATTCTTACTACCATCCATGAAAAAAATGAATAATGATTCACATCTCTTTGTGAAGTTGAAAATCCATATAAGGGAACGAGCGTCATTATCGTTTCTCAAAAGACATGGATATTTGAATCTAGATAAGAAACTATAAGTCAAGAATAATAATTATGTCACAAATATCATAATTTAACATTAAATACATCACAATCACCAACCATGAAATATGGTAATAAAAAATAAACCGTATCACTATTTGGATGTAGTAGTCCATATGTACACACCAGAAATATTTTCATTTCACATTTGATTAAATAAGAGATAGATAATTTTATTTCATACACATAATAAAATTTTAATATATGGGATATAAATATATTATTAAATTTGATTTTTTGGATATAAATGATTGATTTAAAGTAATAAGAAAAATAAAATAGATCGATTAAAGAGATTACCTCCTCTTTTAGAATCATCCTTTAGATATAATATCAAGGAGAGTAGGGATGATATTTTAAGGATAAAAAAACCTAGATAAATTATATAATGAGTTTAATATGAGTTACTTTGAAGAATTTGTTTTGGATAATTTTTTCAGGGTGTTGTGACTAATAAAGGATAGGTGGTTTCCTGATATAGTGATAGAAATGACACACATTGAATTACTAAAATGATTTAAATATAATAATTTGGTTTTCATGTGAAAGTGAATCCATGTGGAAATAATTTATAATTTCATATATGTTATGGTTGAAATACCATCAAAATAGAATCATGTGGAATTTTAAACCTTATCCTTTGGTTTAACCTCGTCATTTACCAATTTCATCCTTAATCAATGTAATGACATTTTCAATAATAATGGGGTACGAGTTAACATATAAGGTAAAAATTGGCTCAAAATAGACAATCAGTGAAATTTTAAACCATATCCCACCCCTTGAAATAATTAAATATTTTTATGAATATTAAATACTTTAAAATTTTCATTTATCATAAAATATAATTAAATTAATTTTAAGAACTATTTACATAGTATAATAGTAATGAAAAGAAGATATAAATAGAAGTAGAATCTAAATGTTTATCAAATCAATAATTTGTTATTTTCTTATTAAAAAATGATAATATACAAATTTACTGAGATTTTATTACATTACATAATTTGAAAATTATTTATTTGATTTTCAAATTATTTGAACAAGCACTCTATCAATGTTGTGAAAGTATTTTTGGTATTTATTCCGTTATTAATAATTAAAAATAAAATATCATGATTAAAAAATGCATTTATATTTCAAAAAATAATTATAAAATAACATAATGTTTCTATAGTTATGAATATATATTATAAAAATTAAAACAAAGAGGGTAAAATTTTGTATTTATTCCTTACTTAAGATAATCTAAATGTCATTATGAGAGGATAATGAATCAAAAATAATGTATATTAGATGTTATTATCTATGTGGTCTAATTAATATCAATAATGAAAATAAAGGAATTTTTTTATTTTTAGAACTTATCATATAGCTTTAACCGCATTTTTTCTAAATTACCAGGAGTGAGGTGAAAAATACTAACAACGATTAATATTAATAACGAAAACGGGAAATGCATGTAATTTTTTACATTCATGATTCTAAATATAGATATCATTTTTTAATATTCAATTTTTAGAATTCACGGAAATGTTTTTTCTATGAATGTGTAAATAGAAAAGAAAATATTTTTTTGATAAATTTTTTCTTAAGACTAATAATGAATTTTAAAAAACTTAATATAATACTTAGTTGTTTGAATTTAATTAGATAATTTAAAGATAATTTATTTAAATGTTATTTAATTATAGAATTTAAAACATTATGGGTATTTTAAATTACTTCATATAATGATATGATATGAAAATGTCACAAAAAACGATATTTTTTCACTTTTCATATAAAAAACATCTTTAAGAAAATCCCCAAAAAAATTCCACAAGATAAAATTTTTATAATATTTTTAAAAATGATATTTTTTTAAAATAAATTTTTTATAATGTTATAAATTAATGATAATTTCAACACAAAAAATGAAATAAAAACAAATTTTTCTACAAATATATTGTTTGAATGAATAAAATTACTTTACTAAAAAAGTGAACTGATTTATTATTAATTATTCAATAAATTTGAAATTAGTAAAGAATTTATATGTATTTTTTATAATGAGGTTTTTCATATTCATACCCAATAATTTAATGGTTATCTTACTATATATCATGATACATTTTATGCTCGATGTTTCATGATATCAAATCTATCAAACACATAAAATTTATTTAATGATAAATATGGTCTAAAATCCAGTGGTGTTACATTATAAAGAGAAAAATTAAATTTCTCTTGATAAATATTAATTATCACATACTATAATTAGTTTATAACCACTAAAAAATAATATATTATTTAGATTTTATCATAATAACAAATTTTCATATCACTAATAGGAAACACATTATTTTATAACAATGTATTTTAAAATTAATGTATATACAATTTATCATAATCATGAGTTTCGAAAAAAATACCTTGATATATTATTGACACATTCCATATAAGACTCAATAGATTTATATTCCTCATATATGAGTTAAAAACCCATTTATGATTATGGTAGATAATTTCATATAAAATACTTAATTGATTTCATTCCATATAATAAGGATACCATATACATTTAATTATGCCTTGAGAATTTTTCTATCATTTAAAAATATCTTATTTCATATGATAAATAACTATAATAAATGTTTTATCACATTTAAATTAAAATTATCTTTTAATGAGTCATAAGATCTACAAAATAAATAGTTTTCATTCATTCTATCTATATATATTTTCCAAACACAAAATTATCTGCACACATTATAAAATCTGGATAAATATTCATATAAAAAAATATTTACCTCTAAAATCGAAACAATAATATGGAATGTTCATCTTAATCCATTCTATAAATAGCCATCCTTAAGAATCATCCAAATTATGTGTGACCAATTCTAAAACTTAAAAATATAAAATATTTTCTAAAATAGTTTTCTAACCAAGATTATATTCTAAAATTGTTCCTAAAAACCTATAGTATCTTATAAAGTCATATACAAAAAAATGAATCATATGATCACATATTCTTTTAAAATATGCTAATACATTCCCAAAATGACATGATTAACAATAAAACCACAATTCAATATTATATTTTTCCAGTGATTTTAAAATAATTCTTCATTAAATTATTTTTACCATATTCATATAATATTCCCAACATAGTGTTATTACTGTAAAATAACAATAATGACAAAGCAATAAAAAACAATTTTCAATCCCATATTCATCTCTATGATAAAAATTGTTCTGAAAATGTAAAAACTATTTTTTTCTAATTAACCATATTTAGTTTATCATTAATGATCTTAATAACCCTAATGGATATAAATAACATAATATATTTCAAAAAAAATTTAAATCCATTGTTCCTCATATAAACATTTCACTAATACAAAAAATAAACTAAAGCATTGTATTTCCATACGAATATACCAAAACATATTAAATCATATTAATTTCCCATTACATAAGATCCTAAAAAGGGTATATATGAATTCAATCATGTGACCAACCTTATACTTGTCAAAACAGTGGAACATTAGTTTTATCCCATATCACTATGGAATATCATAGATTTTTATAGGTTATATCCTTTTATTCATCACAATGGTTCCTAAAGGAAATGTTATTTAACACAATAATTTCCCTCTAGAGTTTCTTGATATGTGGTATTTCTTAGGCCCACTCCTCATGCCCCATTTATTATTGAATAAAAACTCAATTTGTTCTATTTAGAGTTATTACAACTAGGCTAATATGGGCCCCAAACACATCCAATTTCAAATATCAATAAATGGAATCATTTGGTTACAAAACCACACAATATCTTCCTTAAAAAATAAAAAGGATGTTATTATATACACAAAATAATATCCAAGGTTTTCAAAAAAGCTATATGATCAGAATAACAAAACATTAATGAAACCCTTTTATGATACCAACTATAAATACCCGAGAACATCATACAATAATATTTTATAATTCAATATGAAAATTAAATTACTTTAAAAAGAATACATTCCTAAATACAATTGATATTTTGTGTTTAGGGAGATTAGTTACATAAAAAAATTCATTTACGATGGATCTTAAATATATCCCAATAATTTCTTCTTATATATTACCCTCTTTAGGCATACCCTACCTAAAAAATTATTTATAGCATTGATAAATGAAACATAACAAAGGGTGAGATCAGATGCTCAATAATGGTTGACCAAGTATATTTCATTCAAAGATTATATGAATGCATAATATAGGCATTAGTGTATGAGATGGTGTTCATAACATACAATGTTTAAACAAAATAATTCATTATATTAGACAAGAGTTAAGAAAAAACATTATAATTTCAAAATACATGAGTAATAAGAGTAGAGAATCATAATAAATAAACCATTATCCATGAGACTATATAAATAATACATAAGTTTTTGGCACGTACAAAAGTATATAAAATCAAATCATTGCTAAATTTTAAATCCAATAACTACAATTTTGGATAAATTCTCATAATGGAAATGCCTAGCTATAAATTTTCAACATTTTCATAGGAGAAAATTTATTCTAGTTAACTCCACCATATATTAGGTGTTCATTGACTCTATCATCTCAAAGGTATCAACACCCAATGCATTAGAGGTCTATAACAGACCCACCATGATCATGATTTATATTGGTCCCACCCATCTCATAATCATAATCAGTACATATGAGTTTTACATGATCATAATAGATTAAATATTTTATCATAAAATATCTCATATAAATAAGACATATTCCAAAAAATGCATCATTTCATCATTTCATAACCAGTTGAAAAGGCAAGGGGTTCAAAATGGTTGCATTGAAACATAATTAACCTGTGGGATATAAACATATTTTATAGAACCATTCATTAATAATCATCACTATAATCCATCAATAAAATGAAAATTTATATTATCATAACATCATATCCCAAATTAAACATATAAAAACATAAATTATTTTTATGTAGTTATGAAATAACTTCAGAATAACATATGTTTTTTATTTAAAATTCGTGAAAAATATCACTTTCTTTTGATAAAATTTTATCTTAAAATTCATAGAATAAAAATGAAATATTGTCCGTTGAAAATATCAACTGATAAGTGTAATGGAATACTCAAACTAATGAAAAATAAATTTTGAAAAAAATATTTTCATATAGTATTTTTTAAAAGGTACATTCTTTCAACACATTTACAAAACCTGAAAATTGTGTTGTTTAAGAAAATCAACAAAAAGCACCATTATATTTCATTAAATTATGAAAAAGGTAATTAAAATAAATTTTTTAAAAACATCACGTATGGGATATAAAAAAAGTAAAATAATTTTTAATATCATGGGTATGGAAGAAAAAGTTTGTTGAATTAAAAAGAAATAAGGTCGACTTGTCCTCAAAAACATTTTCCAAATAATTATAATTTCCAAATATTTGAAAATGGTCTAATAAAATAAAATTATTGGAGTAGAAAAATGGAAATATAATATATGGGTTTTACCTAATAAGATATATATAACTATATTCATTTGAAATTTATCATAGATAATCATGAAAAGAAAAGATATTGTAACATATACCATTACAATTTTTGAATATTTTGAACCATAACCCCCATTAAATATTTAACATCAAATGATTAATTAAAAACAATGAATATAAACTTAATTATGATATTAAATATAGAAGGTTTAGAATATAAACTACCTAAATGATACATATTATGAATATGGAATATGTTACACAAAAACAAAAGTAAGTTAAGAAACCCTTTACTCATATCCAATTTTTCATAATATTCAACCAAAAAACTATTGTAATAAAGAATAATTTAATATAAATTTATTCTAAAACACAATTAAAACATATCATACCTTAGATTATGTACTTATAACCTCTTATTCCCCATTTATTAACTATTAATTATTAAAATAATTATTCTGTGTGATAATTTTGTTTTTTAAGCATGTTTTTGTTTGTCAGTTCTGATAGATATACAGTAAACATGATTCAGTCATTTATAAATTTTAGTTATTTAATATGTTTATTTTTTAATTATTATATACACTTTCATAAATATTCATATAAATTAGGTATGAAAACTAAAATACATCACCCTATGGAGACAATGATTCATACGTACACACGAGTGATATTTCTATATTTAGATGGATGGAAAAAATTATTAATAAATAACATTTTAAAACGATTACTATATTAATATTTTCATATATATATATATATATATAATTTATCATTATTTACATCCATGTAAAATAAAACTGAAAAATGAATCACATCAATTCCTAGAGATTGTAGTCTACATGTACACGCGAGAGATGTTATCATTTCTCAGTGGATTGGATGGAATGAAGTTAGATAAAATATTATAATTAAAAAATAATAATAATGTAATATATATTATATATAAGAAATTTATACATAATAATAACAAACTATAATACATGATGATGGAAAATGATTCATATTTTTATGTGGATGTGGTAGTCCACATGTACACATGGGACATACATATATTTCCCATTTTATGTAAAAAATAAATGGATTAAGGTTATTACATAAACATAATAAAATCATAGTGAATGGGAGATAAGGATTTTGTTATATTTTAATGGATACGAAAATAATGAAAGTGGAAAAGAAGAAGTAAAACGAATGATATTAGTTAAAATGATTGCATCATTGTTTTGGAAACAAACCTTGGATCACTATTTAAGGGTTATAGGGTTGTTATTTTTTGGAATAAATAACCTCAATACATCTATAAATGTATTTTCATAGTCTATGTGGATTTTATCAGTGTGAATAAAAGAGGAATGGTTCTTTACATTTGTAGTGATGGAATGGACACGCTTGGAATTACTTATAAAGAATAAAATATAATAAAATATTTTTTGATAGTGTCATAAAGTATTCAAATTATCAATTATAGGATAGGTTATGGTTGAAATATATTCAGATAAATTGTTTTGATAGGTTTATATGGAATTATTCACTTTATCTTTTGTTTTATCCTTTCATTAACCAATTTCAACCTAAAATGAGGAAACAACTTTTTCAATACAAAAGGGTTATACATTTACTAACTAGGTAAAAATTGGATCACAAATAAAAAGGGTCGAAATTTTATACCATATACCATCAACATTTTTCTCATTAATAATATTGGAAAATTTTGAATCATTTTAGAGAATATTCTTTACCAAAAAACATCATTATTGTATTTTTGAGAACTATTCACATAATTTGAAACTAAAGGAAATAAGATAGAAATAGAATTAAATTATAATATATTAAAAAATATTTAATATGAAATTAATATTTAAAATATTCATTTAATAGAATTTTATTTCTAGATTATAGAAATTTTAATTTTTTTAAAATCGTTTATTTCAAATTTCTATTATTTTGAAAACTATGTTTGTATTTTAAATGATTTAATGAATTTATTCCATAAATAAAAATTAAAAATAAATCACAATGATAAAATGAATAAATTAATATTTTATATAAAATGATTTAACAGATGATAATATTTTTTATCCATAAAAATAATATTATAGATATTAAAACAAAGAGAATGATATGTTGTATTTATTCTTACATAAAAGAACTGAAATGCAATTATCGATGTAAAATGGAACCAAAGATACATATATTTAAATTTATTATATATATGAAATAATTAATCCACCAAAAATGATATAAATTATTAATTTGGGTTGATTTTAGACCATATATCATTGTTTTAACCCATTTTTACCAGTTTTAACGCTATCGAGGTGGCACATATTTTCCACATGTATTATTTATAAGGGAAAATATAAATATGGAATATTTACCAAATTTTAAAAGCTCAATTTGAAAATTTTAATCCATTTATTATATTTAATTTCTAGATGGGGATAAAATTTATTTTAATATATATCCATAAAATGAAATGAAAATTAGTTTTGAGGAAAAAATTATTTTATGTACAAAAATTAACATAAAAAATCAATTATGATAATGATTTCTATGAATTTAAATATATTGATTATAAATAAATGATATTTCTATAAAAATATGTTAAAACTAAAAAAAAGTCTTTTCAATTACTTAATTTAATGAAATGAAATAGAGGTTTTACAAAAATCAGCATTATTACCCTATTCACTTAAAAATAAACATCTTTTGGAAAAATCCAAAAAATTCACTATAAGATAATATTTATTTTCTAATTTGAAATATGATATTAATTTCAAAAAATAATTTTTTTAATAATGGTTGAATTTTTTTCCATACACTTAATGCAATAAAAACATTTTTTGAAGGAAACATTTTTTTGAAGCATAAAATGACTTTAATAAAAATGTAAGTACTTTTTTGTTTGGAGTTAATCAATATATTTGAATTATTTAATCTATTTCTGTGTATATTCAATAATGATTTTAATCATATTCATTATTTTTAATTTATGTTCTATTTTTTAAGATATCATGATTCATTTTAATCAAGGTGTTGTGTGTGATCCAAGCCATCAAAAATATAGAATTTATTTGAAATGATATAGAGTATAAAATATTATGATGTTAATAATTTTTTTTCAATATCTTATCAAAAATATATTTCCATTTTTGTACCATGTGAGATTCCTTCCCTTTAATCCCTTTATGAACATTTTTTTTTCAATAAAAAATAAATTGGTGGAATGATACATCCCATGAAAACATTATCTCATCAATAATGAATTCACAATAAATTTTAAATAAAAGACACATCGACATCAAAATCAATTTCATCCAATTGGAAAACATGATAATGGTCCAAATTATTGATTTTATTCGAAATATATATAAGATAATATTAATAATCAAACATTAAGGTGGTAACATTATGTGACAATCCATTATTCAAATTATCTAAGTAATTTTAAATGATCTAACATATCGAGGAATAAAATTTACCTTATTCATATGTCAATGATCCCGAAAAACTAGGATATTTAATAAAACTTTTCATATAGGAGAAAAACTAAATGGGTTATTTTCAATATTCTATGTGAGAATTATTATATCATTAAATATTTATCAATATACTTTTGAAATTTTGGATCAATTTCTTTATTTCTAAGAGAATAAATCTGTCCCAAATGAGATTTACATCCCCATTAAACCCAAAAAGTAGGTGAAATTCATATTCTTCCCTAAAATTAGTTTAGTAGAACCATGAAAATAGAGGCTTAATATATTTTATTATAAGAATATTCAATAAAAGGAATATATTCCACACAAAACCCACAAAAATATAAATTGAGAACCCAATGAATATCATTAATTTTTTAGTTTTTCTCCACATTATACCGTTGTTTTTTGTAGGAATGTTCATATTTAGATTCATGTGAATTTTCCTAGGATTCTGGAGTAATGTCCATGATGTAAAAGGTGTATCCCAATATAAATCAATTATTATAGGTTTTTGGTGATACTTCACCACTTCATTTATATATGTCATACAAAATAAATCCACTATAGAATTCCCTCAAATTTGAATTAAATATTTTGATTTGGAATGTTATTCCATAAAACCAAAAATATAATCCCACCATATTATTAACCATCAATAAAATTATAAATATTTCTTTCCACTTCTATATTTATATTTGATAATATTATTAAATATATTAATATTATTATTTTTTGATGACAATTTACTTGTATTCCAATAAATAATATACATTATATATATAACTTTATATCATTTCAACCAAATACTCTAAACTCTATTTTAACATCATCATATATTTCAACTTCTATGTGATTTAAAAATATAAATAATCCTGAATTTTATTTAAAAAAAACACATGAAATATTTTTTTACCATCTCCAAATTAATAGAGTAATGGAATAAGTATAATGATTTTACCCACCCATTGTTGATCTCTTAATCATTTAATAATTAATGTAGTTCCATAAATTTACAATTTTGATTTATAATCAACACAAATTTTATAGTTATCATTTCCATTTGACTATTTTTTTCACCCATATCCATTTTCAATACAAATATGATTCATGTTAACCATCATCCAACTTATTCCATTATATATATATAATAATTTATTTTACAACTCAAAGAAATAATAACTACATTAATCAATCATCATTTTCATAGCACATAAAACCTAGAGGTTTTATTTTATTAAAGAATTCATAACTATATCAGATTTATATTTATCTGGGGGACATGATTTTTAAACTCTTACAGTTTTCACAAACAATCAATATCCCTCAATAAAAACATTTTATGCAGTATTTATGAATATATACCAGCCTATCAAATTGATGATTGGGTGAACATTAATTATTTCCATGTTTCATTGTCTCTATCAACCTTTATGCCTGGAATTTGAACAGCTGCTACATTTTACACCCTATTCCCATTCTAGAAGCATCACATCAATTTATATAACCATTTAAAAAAATTCTTTAAATTGCATCTAATATTATTTTTTTATTAAAATTATATTAATCGACTCAGTATTTATAATTAACTTTAAAGGATATATTCTTCCAATTAATTTCTTCACATGAGAGGTTAATATCAAGAATCATGAATTATAATACAATAGTATCCCTGAAACATAAAAATGTTTACAACTGAAAAAAATATTATATTTTTGTCATCATAATAATAAGAATAATTTATATAGATCATTTAAATTATTCTTCTACAAGAAAATAGGAAAAAAAGTTACATTCTCAAATACAAAACTGAAATTTCAAATATACATAATGTAATGAGTTGTAACATAATTTATATAAAAAACATTAAACAATAATAATAATCTATATTAAAAATTCATTATTCCATCCACGATTACCATAAAAATAAATTTTATATCCTAATAAAGGATACAATTAATTAATTACATTTAAAATTTCAAAGAATTAGTGATTACACAAGGAATAGATATATTTTTAGATGGTTATTATCATCTCTAGAAAGATGTTTTTGAAACATCATGTTCCCTCTCCCTAAATTTTTTATATTGAGAACATAGATAAATATTTTAAGACCTTTTGGAAGCCTTATGATGATAAAAAATGATATGATGAAACTGATATTTCTTACTGAGTGTCACATGAATTTAAATTTTATAATCCAAGTAGAGTCATAAAGTATTTCCAGTACTCACTAAAAATAAAATCGATAAACTCACAAAATGATAATTTCCCTATAATTTTTTTTAAAATTAATAATTTTTTATTTTCACCTTTTAGTAATTAATCTACTCAATATGATATTAAAAAAATTATAGGGTTAGGTACCTTTAGTAGATCGACAGAGAATTATACATCCACCTTTGTTGGAGGCTCATAAAATTCACCAGGGAACACATTTGGCTATATGTCCAACACCATATAGAATTCAGAAGAATCCACCACTCTTTAAACTACCACTACTAATATTTTAAGACATTAGTCTTTCCCTTCATGTATTTTTTTCACATAACATAAAAATGTTATAATTTTTACGACCAAAAGAATTAAATCACACCTTAAATAGCTTATAAAAAATATAACCCCAATACATAAACAAAAACACATCTTTTAATATTTTGGTTATGTTTTTTCATTAAAAGAACTAATGTTTACCAAGGTACTTCCTTTAATCCTATTATTACATTGATGGATGAAAAGAAAAACCATTTTCAAAATTTATCTCACAAAGTTGCATATATTTTTAATAAATAATATATAATATCTAAATTTGAATATATTTGATCTATCATAGACAAAAATATAAAATAATAGGAGGACCTTTGTTGATGCTCCTTTTCGTCACAGATTCCTATGAATGAAAAGGGAAATACCTCAACACAAAGTGATTCATCCTTTTAAGAAATATCAAAAATTGACAAAGGCATGAACAATGATTTGTTTAAAAATGGGCCGTGCAAGTATAATCATGGTCACGCAGGTATACATGCGTGCCACATATGGGCGTGTAGGTGACCTGCGTTCCCTATCTATGTTTTTACTAAGGCCTTCAGGAGCCTATAAATACCCCTTGTGGGACCCCCATTTTGAGGACAAAAAATCTAGAAAATCAAATTTGATATCTCGGTGCCCTTGTCTTTTCTCAAAGACTTCTGATCACTTCTAAGGTAATTTATTACCTAGAACAGAAGATATAAAGACCAGGAACAAGGCCTAAGTGTTGAAATCCATCAACACATGCGTGCCTAAGTGTCTAAACCCATAAGGGAAATGAATACACCTGTGTGTCGCCTTATCCCTTCAACAGAACCTGCACACCACTCTTTTGGAAGCCTCTAAGGATAATACTATGGGCTTGAGCCAAGTCTCGCCCCAGTATTAACCTATGGGTTGACCGTCATGAATGTATACATGTGTCATGCAGGTATACCTAAGAGACACATAACTTCTCACCCCAACATGACCTACACGCCTGCCTATTTTTGGGTGCCCTCCTGCTTATTCACCTATCTTCTGCAAATCCAGCCCTCCTCTTCAATATTTAGCCTTCAAAACCATTTTCAAATCCATTTCTGGCATGGTTTCTTTGTTTTCTTCCTTATCTGATAAGAATTCTATTGAACAACTCTTAAAACATGGTGACTAAAATATCTTTAGGTCACTAAGGTTAGATATTTTATTCATTAAACCCTATCATTAAAGATAATAGGATCTTCTAACATAGGCCTCCTTTTTATGAGTAAGCCCCAGTCCAAATACCTTAACCTGGGCCTCGTTTTCATGAGTAAGTCCAAGTCTTAATTTCCGTAACTTGGGCCTCTTTTACATGAGTAAGACCCAATCGAAAATCCTTGAATCTGGGCATCCTTCTAAGAGTAAGCTCCATGTTCTTTAATTCCCTTAACTGGGCCTCTTTTTTAGGAGTAAGCCCCAATCACAATTTTCCCAATTTGGGAATCCTTTTCATAAATAGTCCCAAAAATTCAATGTTCGTTAACCTGGGCATCCCCCTTAAGAGTAAGCCCCAGTCATAGGTCCTCAATCCTGGGCCTCCTTTTTATGAGTAAGCCCCAGGCCAAGTTCTCTTAAAACTTGGCCTCCTTCTCAAGAGTAATCCCCATGTTCCGAAATATGGGAATCTTCATCAGGAGTAAGCCCCAGTCATAACTCCCCTTAACCTAGGTCTCCTTTTCAGGAATAAGCCACAGGTTCCCAAATATGGGAATCCTCCTCAAGAGTAAGCCCCAGTCATAATTCCCCTTAACCTGGGCCTCCTTCTCAGGAATAAGCCCCTGGTTCCCTAATATGGGCATCCTCCTCAGGAGTAAGACCCAGTCATAATTCCCCTTAACATGGGCCTCCTTATCAAGAATAAGTCTCAGGTTCCCAAATATGGGAATCCTCCTCAAGAGTAATCCCTAGTCAAAATTCCCCTTAACCTGGGCCTCCTTCTAAGGAATAAGCCCCAGTTCCCAAATCCCTTTAACTTGGGCATCCTTCTCAGGAATAAGCCCAGTCATAATTTCTCTTAACTAGTCTTAATTTACTTTTTATTTGGTCTTTTTTCTCAGGATTAAAACCCAATAATAAGTCCCCTCTAATTTCGGCATCCTCCTCAAGATTAATTCCTATGTTATGTACAAAAATCTCTATAAAAGCACATATACCTTTATGGACCTTGTTCCCAGGTTTCTTCCCTGAAGTAAATCCCAATCCTCATCTATATTGGGTAGTCATACATAAATAATCCCCACATCATTTCTTATGATTGAATCTTTCCTCGTACAATTTTTAGGTTTTACCAATACCTCTTTTTTCTCATACCGAGCATGACTCATGTGAGATTAGAGTGTAAAAGTAATTATGAAATCTTTCTTTGAGACATCAATCATACATAAACCTCATACTTCTTTTCTTGAACTACATGGGTTCTGATTCCTTTTCAAAACAAGGATACGTTGGTCGCCCATCGGTGGGTATGATCCCAACTATAAAATAACTCATGTCCTTCTAAAGGACAATAAACATCAAGTGGCCCACTGAGTGGATTTAAAACTAGTATGGTTATCATAATGACCAAGAGATCTCTATATAATGAATTGAAGGATACCATTGACTTAGAATATCTAACAAATACAGATGATTCTCTATCGATAAAGAACCTCAAATAAATATAAAATATTCTCTAAATGTCATACAAATCAATCATTGATTGTCAAATCTAAAGGAATGATCATTTTCATACTTGGTAATTTAATAAGGATCCACCAACAAAACTTAAATCTAAAAAGAGAGTCCCGAAGTAGACAATAATTACCCTAAAAAATGTGTTATGAGTCCGACCTCCCATCCTCTCAACCAATTCAATTTATTAAGCCTCATCGGTCCACAAATAATGAGAACCTAGCTTTGGAAGGTATGTACAAATGGATATAGAATCATTGGATGTTTCTGGTTCTATGAAAAAACCTGTTAGAAACTGATTGGAATGTTTGAACCTTAAATAAATGAGGGATCCCCGATTCCAATGTGAAACATAAAATGGTGAACCCAACGTGAATCCTTAACCATGTTAGAATTATTTTTTTTTATTTGTTAGGCCCCTATTTAAACTCAATGAGAGGGCCAACAAAACAATCAATAACATATGTGCTCATCCAAAAGATGTAGTGGCGGAACTTATCATGATTATGTTTACTATATCAAACGGTCACTCTTTTCCAAGAACTTATGCGTTACAAAAATGGATTATCTAAAGTTCACACCTGTGAATACCTCTACTATGAATACCTCTACTGCTACTCCTACTGGATCATCATCTACTCTGAGGATGACATCACCTACTCAGCATCTTCAACGTTGGGTATCAAATGCACTTGTTATGGAATACCATCAACATGGTACCATTCAAACTCTGGAGGCCGCTCGACAAGCCCTCCAAGTCACTAATTCACCATGGTCGTCCAGACAGTGACGACCAGTGATCATGAAGTAGGTGGTGCCAACTACCATATCCAACCGTTTTGGGTCGTTATCCCTGGAACGCAACAACCAGTCCCTCCCATACTACAGGAAGGTTGATCAGGAGGTCACTCAGGGCCTCCATGAAAATATGCAAGATTTATTACCATGGGATCCCACCAATAATTTCCACCAGAATCGTGCGGTAGTGCGCCCTCAACATGATGAGGGTGCCGTCTCCAGGCATTCAAATCAGGTTCCTCAAACCCGAGCAGGCATGATGAACCACCAGAGGCAATGACTGGTCAACTGGGAGAAGGTTCTTATCTCTTCCATCTCTGAAGAAGTCCACCAACCTAACTTGGTGGCAAGAGATGAGTGGTAACACACACCCATTATTTTTAATTCCACTATCTATCAGACTCGTCTGGCAGTAACATGCCATTCCCGCTAGGTAATTTTAGGTATAGTACTATAGACAGGAACATACACCTATTTATAAATCATCAACTAGTCATTATGCTCGTCTGACTACATACGATGAAGTCCGCCAACCTAATGTGTTGACAAATGGTAAACAAGCACATACACCTGCTTGCACTCATCAATACTACCAGCAGCCTAGTCTGTTAGTATTGAAGGAAGTTCATTAACCATGTTCGGTGGAGTGAAATCAGCAGGCACATACACCTGCAATTATTGGTCAAGCCTACCAACAGTCTCATTTGGTAGCACCCAGAGAAGTCAATTGTAAAGACCCAATGAAAAACAGGAGGCGGACTCAACTCTCTTCCCCCAAACATGAGTACTGTCAGAATTCACTGACAGGAAAAGGAGGACATGAGCAGGCACATACACCTACTCCAAGCACAGAATGGACATATATTTCCATTCTGGTAGCTGAAGTCACCAAGCACATTCTGACAATGGTGAAAGATAAAAAGAAAATCCCTGTTCATGTTCTAGATGCCTGCCAATATATTATAACAACTTCAGGAGCATCTCAGGGAAAAACACATAAATCTATCCCTATTAGTGGAGTGACTCATCATCATATCACTCCGAAGCAGATACACACCTATGTTCCAATCCAAGAGGGTCGTGGGGCATACTTCCCCATGTCATACGGACAATCAAGTCAGGAACATACACCTGATTTGAATAAAGATCGTCAGCCTAACCTGGTCATCTCTCCTGAGAAGTCACATATACCTACTCAGAGTAACCACATTTGTCAACAAGTGGATCCTAAAGTGAGTAAAAAGGAGTCTAAAAAGAATACTCATCCAACACAGTCAGGAAATCAAATGCCAATCTATAACAAGTACTTGGTCGATGATGGAGTTCATGAATCCCTTAGACAATTATCTGTTGGAATTCAATTTTATACTCTCTCATTTCCAAATAGTGGGAACATTGATTCTGAAGGTCTTCATCAAAAAATTCCTCATAAAGGCTTACTTTAGGACAGTTCGGTCGATCTCGAAGTTTCATCTTCAGATAAGAAACACAAGAACCCTCTGGGTGGCCAGAAGACGAAGGAGAAAAATGTTTCATCTTTTGCAGTAACCCACCATGGTGTTCCTCCCCATGATGATGAATTTAGCTGTGAAAGTCCTCTCCTCATTAGTAATGTGCATTGCCTGGAAAATTATCTAATAGACAATGTAGTGATGAGAAATCCCTATTATCATGAGGCACTTTCAAATGTGAAGCCATTCATGTCTGATTCTTTACCGCTAGTAGGTGAAATACTTTAACAATCAAAAGATAGCCAGGGGTGTAGGTCATTCTTCGAACCACCCCCAGGTCATTCATCTTCTAGTTTGATTAATGAATTCTCTACCAATCTTGTTGAATCTGAGGAAGCAACAAGGATGAACCAGCTCTAGTCTAATCAGGTAGAATAGTCATCATCAAATGATTAAGAGGAAGTGCTGAATATGATAAAATAATTGAAAAAAGGTGAAGTGACAATCATGTTTTGGCCTTTGGATGACTCTCATTAGGACATTCCATAGATATTGATGGAAGATTGTATTAAAGGTATTCATCTCAACACGTGGAAAAATATTTATCAATTTAAAAATAAAATATTATCTTAAGATGAATATAAAAATCATGTCAAGATAATAGAAGAGTTACAACACAAAATTTATTTGGCCTCTCTCTTAGTTTCTTGATATCTGAAGGCTGAAAAGTAGTAGAGATATTTCAGCGTTCATGCCTTGGCGTACTAAAAATATTGTTCCAGTTAGTTGCCAATTCCCCATCTGGTATTCATATCAGGGGAAGGGGTGTTCATGGAGCACTGCATTTCACTGTACTCTACTATCAACAAAGCCTGTCAAAAATGGTCTCATGAAATGTTATTGCTCATGGTCGGCCACAACAAGTTGTCTTTGTTTGTAATCAAAGGCTTGCTCAAGAACATGCATCAACTTGTTCTTCTAAAAATAATGCATACATAGAAGAATTTGTCGAATTAATCTTGAATTAGGCAAATGATAATATCGAGCATGCTACTAGATTAGAGAAAGCACATCATCAAGTGACAAAAGTGTCAGAAATCATCCGGTGTTCATTTGATCCAGGTGATTTGAGTAGATGCGGGTTAATACATCCAGCGAATTTCTGAACAAATGTCCGCAATATCAGGAGAGCATTTAAGAAAGTATCAGATGTAGTAGCTCAAGAACCACCACATCTTGCTAGACTGGGGACTCTTTTAACCCAACCCTCGAAATCAACAAATATGATTCAAGAAGTTTAGTGGGTACAACAGGAACAGCCATAGTCCACTGGACTATGATCTTTTTCAAATCCTCAATCTCTTCCTCAGAGATAGTTAGTCTTCTCTCTATTAGGTAAAATTCCACAAGAAGAATGAAGTGGCAAATTATCATGATATTACCTCCAAGGTACGGTTCGTGAAGAAGTTTCTAAGGGATCAAATCAACAAAATTCGATGTATCATCAAGGACATGGAAAAAGACATTATCGCAGAAATCTAGATAGAAGGGATGCAATGCGTTATGCATCAATTAATGTCATCAATGTTGTTTTTTCTGATCCTCCAGAACATGAGGCTCACTCAGAGGGATTGGATGAAGAAGTTCATGCTCAATAGACTGTATGAACTGAAACAAATGAAGAAGGTGTGCGTACATTAAATCAAAGGCTTACCCAAAATCTAGGTATTCCTTCCAATAACCAACTTCCCCCTCTCCGAAAGGCGTCCAACAAGGGGAAATGAAAGAATTAGGTTACATTCCACTATTCCTATAGATAAGGTCAATCACTCTTACTAGAGAAGAGATTCTCAGAACAATAGGAAGAGATGAAGGAATTAAGAAGGTTGAATGCAGAACTACTTCAAGGTAGTCTTCCTCCTAAGCGTGTTGGAGTCAGTCGGACAAGGGAATATGGTGTAGCTACTATGATGGATAAAAAATATCCTCTTTTACCAGTAAACCCTCATAGGTCTAATCCTATGGGTAATACACAACAAAAATTGGTGGTTCTACCATCAATGGCAGTACCAGCCACCACACTTGTCCAAGCTCCAGTTGTTACACCTGCTCTGGTCCAAGCTCTAACAGATGTTTCTCAAAAGTAAATAACTACTATTGAGTCATTAACAGCTTTTTTGGAAGCTATGGAGGTAAAACGTGCTCAAATTCAACCAGAAAAGAGAGCTCACCCTGAATGGGTTGATGCAATTCCTCCCCCATCAAATTTCTCAAGTACCACATTCCCAATCTTTAATGGTTCGGGAGACCCAGAGCAACACTTAACACATTTTGATTCTCTTTGTGATCCTATGATGGGAAACCCTCAGCAACATGAAGTATTTAAGTCAGGTGTTTTGTAAAGTCATTACAAGGATCTACCTTTGTCTGGTATACAAGCTTACAATCCCGGTCAATTACCAGATGAGAAGATCTCCGCCAATGATTCCTTCTTCAATTCATCTAAACATTGCGAAAGACAACAATTTTTGATCTTAAAAATTGTAAGCAAAGGGATAATGAAAGAGTTTCATATTTCATTGCTCGCTGGAAGGGATTAACATATTACCTACACTTAGAACTCCCACAAGAATAATTTTTTCCAATTTGTGTGGGAAATTTGTGTGATAAATTACGCACACCATTGATCCCTGTGAAATATTCAGGAGGGTTTTGAGAACATACTTATATCTCTCTATAGATTGAATACTCTATTATGAAGACTAAGGATAAAACTCATGTAATTCCATCAGCTCTAGGATGGATAATGGGTAGAGAAGAAACTGATACAGTTACGCTTAAACAAGAACCTGTACCTGCTTCCAATTCAAAACCTTCATTATTCCGAATGGCCCCACCTCATGAGTGTCAACAATAGAGGCTGTTTCGTCAAGATGATCAATGAGATCAAATACAGAAACAATTTGAGGATTTTAAGAGCAGTGTTTGTTCTTTCAGAAATTAACATGTTCCTGGTTACATCATTTCGGCTCTGGAAAATAATTTTGTTCAATTTCTAAGGCCCAAAAGGCCGAACAAGGAAGGACATGAAGACCGTCCCAATTATTTTCCAATTCATCAGATGTTGGGGAATCCCATTCAAGAGTGTTTTGTCTTCATATACTTCCTGAAAAAGATGTTGTACATGGGAAAAGTCAAATTAAAAGGTTCTTTAGCTTAGGTAGCATGTGTTACTGCTACAAATCCGTAGAAATAAGGGGAGTGGCAGGAAGTCAGAAGAAAAAATGCACAGAAATATGATGATTGGATGGTCAAAAAAATGATCAACCGAACTCATGCCATTTTGTGAAAGCAATTTAAGAAACCAATTGTGTCTTCTGCTATGAATGCCACACCAAATCCCCCTTCATCAGAGGGAAAATCCTCAAAAAAACAACATAATTAAATGAAAGAAGACCATTCATAAGTAGATGAGTTTGTGTCAAATCCTGTGTTGTCTTTGACTCTGGAAGATTTTATGCCATCTACTTCGAAGCCATGGGCACCGCCCCACCAAACGGCACAACCTAAACTGGGTAATCAGGCAGAGTTTTCATCAGATGAAGAGTTGATCTTTGGTTCTGTTAATATGATTCACTTAATAGATCCTTATGATTGTCACAGTTTCGATCTTGATGAACCCATGTTCTTTGTATCAAACAGAGGAATTAGAGGTAATTCTAGAGGTCAAGGATATAGTGGAATACATGGATATCCTAGAATACACTATTCCAATTCTACCCCTACTAAAACTGTATATGCAGCAGAAACTCTTGGTAGAGCCCTTCAGCGAGCTCAACAAGAACAATCATGTTCTTCCACACATGGAAGCTTCAGTCATCGAACAGTCAATATGGAGGATCGGTTGGAGGTTACACCTTCTTCCACTCAGCAGGTAAATAGTCTTATTTGGTCTAATCTTATAAAGCCAGAAGTATTTCCAACTCCGGCCCCAATAAAATATGCATCTACTTCCAAAGCATCAACTTCTAAGGCACCTGCAAAACCACATGTCCCTGTTGGGAAATGCAGACCCTTGGATCAAAAGTATGATGTATTGAAACATTTGGCCCAAGTACCAGCCATGTTATCAATTCTAGATGCCTTGAATCTATCAAAGGATATCTGGAGGCAATCATCAAGGCTTTGTCAAGTCCTCAGAAATTGGAAACTGAAATTGATGCGGCTGAAGTCTACCATGTAGAGAATAATCTTGCAGAATTCCATGCAGTGATATATTTCATAGATAAAGAAGATGATGATGTTGTGTATGCACATATTAGACCTTTGTATATATCTGGCAAGGTCAATTATGTAGACATCTGAGGAGATTTCATTGATAATGGTTCAAGAGTCAACCACATCCCCATTCGTACACTACATCGATTGGGCCTCACCAAATCTGATTTATCTCCTTCTACTCTGATGTTGCAAGGATATGAAAAAAAATGGACAAGGGCCTCTGGGTGAGATCAAACTCCAAACTCAGTATAGTGATCTTGTATCCAATTCAGATTTTATGGTTGTTCATCCTGACACAGATTTCAGTATTTTTCTTGGAAGTCCTTGGCTACATCAACATGCGACTATTCCTTCATCATACCATCAATGTCTCAAAAATTGTTTCAATGGTCAAATTGGGACATTGTATGGTGATAAAGCCCCATTAAAAACATTTGAATCTCAATAAATTGAGGCATAATTCTATCAGATGAATGGAATAGAGAAATCCACAACAAGGGAGGTTACAAAAGTTAATGCTTCATATGGTTTGGAAAAGATTCCAGTAAACCCATTCATACATGTGATTACAGATTATGTGTTTCCTAGCAGTCAAATTGATAGGATAGACCCAAATCCAAATACTCTTATGGAAACAACCATAATGTCAATTACGATAATCAATCCAGACAACATGGGAGAAATTGGTGATTCACAGAGCAATGATGAAAGCTCAAATGGAGATGTCTTTATTTAATCTGCTGAATTCCAGCAATTCTATACTTCGTTAATCAGGCTAGATGATGTTATATCAATGATAGATGTGAATGATGATGTCGATTTTCAATCCATCATCTCCTCTTTATTACCCAAGGAAGACCCTTCATCATCAATAGGGTCAGAAATGGAAGCCTCATCTTCAAGATGTTCAAATTTTAACAACTCTCTTGATCCTGGAAATTCCGCTTCATTATCTACTATGCAAGTAGAAATAGAAGAAATAACACATGTTGAATAAGAAGAGTAATATCTCAGGGATGCTCCTCCAACATTTGAAGGGGGTATCTCTACCATTGTTGATGAACTCAGAGAAATAAATATGGGTACAAAAGAAGATCCACGCCCACATTAATTAGTTGGTCAGGACTCCTAAAGAGAAAGAAATGTATATTTCATTTTTAAAGAAAAATCAAGATATATTTTCTTGGAACTATACGGAAATTCCAGGCCTTGATCCTGATAGTGCTACTCATCATCTGGGTTTTCTAAAAGAACATCGAGGATTCAAGTAAGCCGCATGAAGAACACACCCAACTTATGCTTCCAAAATTGATGCTGAGGTGGATAATATTATCAAATCTAACTTCGTTAGAAATTTAAATACCCAAAATGGATGGCTAATATTGTCCCTGTGAAAAAGAAGAATGAACAAATTAGATTTTTCATTGATTTCAGAGATCTTATTCGGCTTTGTCCAAAGGGTGATCTTCCAGTGCTGATCATAGAAATCTTAATTGACGAAACATATGGCTATGAAGAACATTCATTCATGGATGGATATCTTGGGTGCAATCAAATATGAATGGCTCCAGAGGATGAAGAATCTATAGCCTTCAAATCCACTCAAGGTGTGTTTAGCTATCGGGTAATTCCCTTTGGCCTGAAGAATGGAGGGGCAACATATCAGCGTTCCATGCGTCATATCTTCAAACCCTTTTTAGGGAAGTTTGTTTAATGTTATGTGGATGATTTGGTGGTTAAATCCAGAAAATTATCTAATCACTTGGGATGATTTGGAAATCATATTCCGCAAACATCGACAACACAATTTGATGATGAACCCCTTAAAATGTTCTATTGGGGTAACCTCAGGAAAATTTATCGGCATTGTTGTATGCCATCGTGGTATCGAAGTCGATCCTAAGAAGACAAAGTAAATCCTTGGTATGTCACCTCCACAAAATTTGAAATAATTGAGAGGAATTTAAGGACACATGGCCTTTATTTGGCGTTTCATTGCCAATTTGGTAGGAAAAAGTTTACCCTTCACCAAATTGATGAAGAAGGGAATCACTTACCAGTGGACCAAAGATTTCCAAGATGCATTCAATATTCTCAAGAAATATCTCTTGAGTCTACCAGTATTAATGATACCTGTTGAAGGTAGGCCACTTATTTTTATGTGACATATTTAGAGCGATCATTGGTTGCCTTCCTTGCCCAGAAGAATGATGATGTGAATGAAAACAGCCTGTACTATCTCAGTTAGACAATGATTTAAGCAGAAACCTGATATTCAAGTATTAAAAAGTGTTGCCTAGCATTAATATTTGTAGTACATAAGTTGATACATTACATAGAACATCATGAGGTCCAATTGGTATCTCCCAATAACCCACTCAAATTCATCCTTAGTCGTCCAATGTTTATAGGATGTCTGTCAAGGTGGGCAGTTATTTTGCAGAAATTTGATATCATGTATGTGTCTCAAAAGGCAATAAAGGGCCAAGATCTAGCTGATTTCCTTGATGAACATCCTTCAGTAGAAGATACATATTTATATATTTAACTTTATGATGAAGAAGTCCTCTCTATTGAAGTTAATTTTCAAACATGTGAACTGTACATTGATGGTCCTTCCAGAAGTCCAACATGGAATAAAATGGAAGATATTAAATTCAACAATGTAAAGTTAGGAATTATACTTATTTCCCCAGAAAAGGCAATGCTACCTTATTCCTTATTATTGTGAGAAGCTTGTACAAATAATGAAGCAGAATAACAAGCTCTTATCACAGGATTAGAGTTGGCACTTCAAGAACAAGTGAATTACTTTAAGGCGAGAGGTGATTCAGACCTGGTAATCCAACAAGTAAATGGGGATTATGCCATAATAAAATAAGAGATAGTCCCTTCATATGATTACTTCATAGAGATAATGGAGGAATTTCGTATGGAACTGAAATTTTGTTATGTCCCGCGATCATAAAATTCCCAGGCTGATGCACTGGCTAATATAGCCACAACTCTGATATATCCTAATCAGGACGAAACAATCATCAGTATTTCCCACCATCGTACAATTTCACCTTATGTACAAACCAGAATAGAGGAAATCAATGAAATTAGTCCAATTTTTGAACCATATGGTCAAACTACAGGATAGATGACACCTATCAGGGAATACCTTCAAAATGGAACACTTCCACCTGATAGATCCGAGAAAGAACAAATTCAGCGATGTGTGATCAATTTTACTCTTTATGACAACCCTGGTCACCTAGAAAAAATTCTCTAAATAAGAGGTTTGATGGGATTCACTTCAGATGGATCAATGGTGAAGAGATAATGGCTATCATGAAAGAAGTACATGCAGGAGTCTGTACTGCCCACCAGTCTGGACATAGACTATCTTATCAAATTCGAAGACTTGGATACCCTTGGACTTCAATGATACATGATTATGTTGATTTTAAAAAGAAGTTTCATTATTTCCAAGTGTGTACCAACTTCATTCATTAACCCCCAGAGTTTCTCCGTACAGCTAAATACTCGTGGCCATTTTCCACATGGGGAATGGATGTATTAGGACCATACCCTTCAGCTACAACCAAGCAGTTTAAGTATATTCTTACTGCTATTGACTTCTTTTCCAAATGGGCAGAGGGAATACCTCTCAAAGAATTTAGTTCTAAAATCATTGTTAGCTTCATCAATTCTAACATAATTAACATGTTTGGTGTCCGTCATACCCTATTGACGGACAGTGGAACCAACTTCTATTCATCCAAGGTAAGGAAGTTGTATTAAGAATACAACATCAAATCCAACCATTCATCTCGGTATCATGCAGCGACCAATGTGCATATAAAATCCTTCAATAATACTCTTTCAAACATACTACAAAAGATGGTGGATAAGGATAAGAAGTTGTGGCTTGATAAACTATTTCATGGTTTATGGTCATATCGTTCAACCACCTGCACCGCTACGCAGTCAAATCCATATTTATTGGTATATGGAACAAAAGTAGTCTTGCCCATTGAAGTTCAATTACCTTCCCTTAGAGTATCCATTTTTGATCAGTCATCTATAGATGAACAATCTAAAAAGAAATTGTATTAATTGGAATGATTAGATGAGAAAATATTGTGCACCTTGCATCACTTGGAGGTCTATCAAAATTGAATAGCATGACATTTCAATAAAATTATTCTTCTTCGTTCATTCATTCAGGGAGAATTGGTATTGGTTCTCAGAACTCCAATGATACTAGGAAAGAAACCTCCAAAGCTTGAGCCAATGTGGGAAGGACCTTACTCAATACATAAGGTCTACTCCAATAGAGATTATTCTTTAATCTCAATGGATGGATAACTCATCACAACTCCAACCAATGAATGATTCTTGAAGAAGTATTTTGTATAACACAAATAAATAATCTCGTTTTATGCATATGACCTTATACTATTCACACCATCATCCAACATGACGTTAAACTATGACACCGTCCAACTTGACGTTAAACCATGTAATCGTGCAGCGTGATGTTAAACTATGCCATCGTCCAACATGACGTTAAACTGTATTGTTCCTTTTCATCCAACATGATGTTAAACTGTGTTGTCCTTGCTGAAAGACATTAAACTGTACAGTTTCTTATACGTCCAACATGACGTTAAACTGTGACATCCTAACTACATGACGCTAAAATGTACAAAAGTCCCTTGCATCCAACAATATGTTAAAATACATCACCATCGTCCTAGCTATACGATGTTAAACTATACACCTATTTGTCCCACATGACGTTAAAATGTGAAAAAGTCCCTAATACGTCATAGCTACATGAAACTAAACTGTACATCACTCCATCGTCCGACATGACGTTAAACTGTATTGTCCGTTTATGTCCAGCATGACGTTAAACTGTGTTGTCCTTACTACATGAAATTAAATTGTATAGTCCCCCATTGTCCAAAATGACGTTAAACGGTGTTCAACCCATTATACGTCCAACAGGACATTTAACTGTGCATTGTTATGGTTGTTGCTACCTCTTGTTTCTCACACCGAGTATGAATCACGCGAGCTTAGAGTAAACTTCAACCATATCACCCTCTCTGGGTCACTAACCATGCATAAGTCCCAACAGTTTCTTTTTAGATCATTGTCCTCAAAAACAACATGATCACCAACTCATTCTTAAAATGAACTACGTGGACTTTGATCCTTTCCTTCTAGGCTGGGTACGTAGGCAACCTCTCAAGGTTCATGCCCAAAACTAATATTTTCACATCGGTCCACCTCCATCTCGTACAATGTTGATTTGTGAAGCCACCCCCAGTATCAATATATTCACATTGGTTCACCTTTGTCCTTAATATATGACATTAAACTGTTCAACATGTCATGTATGACAATAAACTACAACATTCTTTGACACCCTCACCTGAGAGGGAATTATTATTTACATTGATCCCCAATCATGTTTTATTCTAAAGACTACGTGCATACATGGAAATGCCCAAACATTTTATTTTGGGTCAATCCGTCATTGCACTAAAGTCCCCCTTTCACCCTTCATATGTACAAACCAAATCTGTACAGAATGTATTTCATGAACTACGTGCGGCTTGATTCCCATCCTTATAGTATACGTAGGAATGTTCGAGCATCCCTCAAATCTAGCCCCAAGTTTTTGGGCCTAACCCCAAATTTCACTTTCAGTCCCTTGGCTGAAAAGTTCCCCTGTGAGAACATGAATGTGGTATGATAACCCTAGACTTCATTCACATCAGGTTTATAAAACACACACTGTGTATTCATTATTATGGTCCGAGCTCTATGACCCTAAACTAAGATCTCTTAAACTCTCATCCCACATGACGTGAAGCTGTATTTCAAGAACTACATTTGGCTTGATTCTCATTCTAATGAGATATGTAGTGAAGTCCAACATCTCGATTAAGGACCCAGAAACAACATGATTATGGTTAGCATTGGTCTGTGTGCCATTACATACGTTGGAAAATACCCATTTTGATGCATCATACTCTTAACATTAAATACTTATAGATATCCATAACCCTTTTCCTGACTTATGGTCACAAAAAGTCCAATTTATGAGAATTATATTGCAAGTCTATGCAGCATGTGCCCTTAGGAGGCCTTGCATAAACAGTCCACAGAATAGACATGTCAGCCAAAAGATGCTATTATTTGGCTATGCAGCCAATGCCCTTAGGTGGGCCTACAAAATTCAAACCCCTAACGGGTTTTTAAAATAATGTTAACTTAATTCATGGGAAGAAAAAATCTTTTTTCCATAGTTTTCTTAACAAAAATATGCAGGGATCCACAAAAGTAGCCATCCTTAACATATTTGTCCGATAATAATTTTCATGATCTCAAAGTATTCAAGTATATGGTTTATATTTTCCTTCCCTATGTTTGGGACAGTCCTTCATAGGAGTGACATTCAACCAAATCATAGACAATATTTATTGGAAATATCCTCTCCATATTCAAGTACATCTCTCCATACAGCAAACTCTAGGCTTTAGAAAATTTGAATCTCCATAAACATTCACTGACTTTTTAGCAGTAGAAAAGTAAATTTCCAAGAGTTCTTTTTCCTGACTATGGAGCACGTGCCCTAAGGTAGCCTTGAAAAAGTAGTCTACATAACAGACCTTTCAGCCAAATGATGCAATTATTTGACTATGCATCCAATGCCCTTAAGAGACCCTACATAATTCAACCCTGTAATGGGTTTTTAAATAAGGATAACATCATTATTGGAAAATACATATTATAATGACTTTTATTCCTTTTTGTATCATTTATTAGATTCAAAATTTATTATCTCATAGTTTACATGTTTTCCCCCATAACTGAGTGTGGTAATATGTTTTCAGATAAATTGTCAAGGAATTGAGTCGACTTTTAATCCATTCGATCAAAGCTATTTCGACCTTAATCATTAGCCTTTTTATGTATGACGTGAATGAAATTAAAATGACCATAAAAAAAGGGAACTCTGAACAAAAATCAAGTCCCAGCTCACTAAACATACATTTCGTGTGATTTAGGTAATATTGAGAAATTAAAAAGTTTCAATGTTTGTAGGTTTATTTTTATAATCATAGAAAAAATAAAACTATGCTTACTAGGCCAATTGGATTAGGTAAAATTTAAAGTAGGTAGAAAAATAATGCAACAACAAATGATTGAAGATGATAGTATTCTTCATTGATGCACAAGAATTAGAAGGACATCCATAGACTGGAGTCTCTTATCTTTTCCATGAATTACAAAAGACTGTCCACATAAATCTTCATTTGATTTAAAGCATCCCGAGATTCATCAGCAGCTACTTGATGCTCATGCACTCGACCAACTTCACTCTTTTCAGCTTGATGGAGCGATTTATTGGCTTCAGCGATGGATTTCATACCATTTGTCTAAACTCTTTCTAATGAATTGTTAAGCTGGTTGAGTTCCCCAGTAACAACATCAAACTGTTTCTAAAGGTGAATCTGTTGGACAACATTCTCTTTGATCTTATGCTCCATCTCCTTCAACATGGAAGCATGATCAAACTCAGCTCAAGATACCACATCCTCAAATTCACTGATATTGGCTGACACCCTGGCCGTAGTCAGGTCTTGATGATAACTCTTCTCCTGATCCCTCCATAAAATGACTTGTTTCACCACGGAATGGATCTCTTGTTATCCAAAACTGCCAAGTACCAATATGATGAACATGGATGATAGTCAGAGGATCTTCAATGACATCTCTTCTAGAGGCACTTCAGATATGATCTTCCATATGTTCTCCAATGCCTTTCCTTGTGAAAATTGGATCTCCATTTGTATCTCGGGTTATGACTCAGCATCACTGTCACAGGGGGGAATATAATCTAGGATTAATGCACTTATGGAAGTTCCTTGTTCTTCTACTTCCCCCCTGACCCGTGTTACTTCACATTCCATTCCCGTTGGGGCGGAGGCTGAGGATTCACCTCTAGATCAAGCCACTGAAATTGATGGCCCTACAAAATCAATTGAAAGATTTGGTTATTTTCAAAGGATAACAAAAGTTGATTGGATACCTTGAAAATTAAGTACAGTAGAAAATATTGTTATCCCTTACCCAACGGTAGATTAGAAACATGAGAAGTCTCCTCCCAGTATTTCCTATCTTCAACAGGATTTTCAGGATGAATTTTATGATGCTCTTCCGTGTTAATCTCCACATGAGCTAATGTCTCTACAATGGTAGGGTTTTCTGTACCCTCTTTAGGCATTGGAAGTTTGGTAGCTTTTTCAGATGGAACTTCACATTTGAACCAATCAAGGTCAGAGATGTAATAATAAGTTATTTTAACAGGACGAAGTACAACACTCACATCCAAAATCCTCTAAATTACTTGGTAATTTGAAATGATCTAAAATATCTTCAAAACATGCGCCATGTTTCATCATTTCATCTAATTATATCTCTGATTCTGGGTTAGTCTCACCAGTTAGAGCATTCAATGTATCTACTTGGTGACCTACATCCTGCAGCCTCTGACCCTGGACAGCTTCTTCAGTTAAAATTTCGACATTAATTAAAGTGGCCGCCAAATGCTCTAGTGTAGGGGTTATACCTAAAGTATCAAATAATAGAAGTCAGTCGATGTTTCATTAAACATTTTATGAATCATTGTTAATTTACCAGAAGCAGGTTCTTCTCTCCTTGCAGTAGTAGCAGGAGCAGTTCTGGGAACATACGCTAGCTCTTCTTTAAGAGCAGCCAAGTCAGCATGAGTTTGCGACTGTTCACCAGCACCCTCCATCGTTCCTATATAAGGGTCAGTCCTCTCCCTCAAACGGGAAACTGAAGAATCCCCTACAATCCAAATAACTATGAGAAACCTTTTCATGGGTTAAGACTCATTAATATCTGAAGGACTTACCACTACTGATGAAACGTTTAGCTGTGGACTTCCTCCTTCGATGCTTTTGCTTCATTGGCTTTTTAGGAGTGTTGAAATTATCCTCTCCAAATACCAGTATTGGAGAGTGAAAAGACCTTTCTAATTCCTCATCCATGGCTTGCTGGCCTGGATATTCCTCGCCCGACTCGTGAGGAGATTCATTAGTCCATATGGATGTACCACTGGGGCTATACTTTGGTGAAAGATCCTCAGCAGTTACTTTATTTGAATGTTTCTATATGAAGAAAATAATTTCATTAATTAAAAATTCTTTGACTTAAATCATGTTTCAATGTAAATAAGGAAATAGACTTACCTCTTCAGGAGCCATGTAATCATGCCACTCCTCATCTCCAGAACCACCAGTCCCCTCGGTGGTGCCCCGAAGATTCTCTATTCCAGGCATGTGTAGCCCTTCACATAAATCCAGCTTGGCAGTTTCAGTATTGCAATATAAACTCCTCCATGTCTAGACAGCCTCTGGTGGTAAATATTCATCATGTGTACCAGAAGTCTGCTTAGAGGGTCCTGCAATCTTAGACTTCAGCTTCTTCCCAGCTCCTTTAACTACAGATAAAGGATACGAAAATAAGACATGTGGCTATATAAAGTAATGATGATTAAATTTTCCCAATGAAGTAACTCACTACGAGTTGATGGAGTTGGTATCTTAATTTTGACAGGGGGATTATATCTGGAACGAGGCCGCTTTGCCACATATTGTGCCTCATCATCCCCATCATGGGAATTCGACGAGTCATCCCTAGGTGAGGAACCTGGTGAATCATCTCCAGGTGGGGAAGTGTCACCTTCTCGATGAAGTGTTTCATTCTCTATAGTTATTTACCTTTTCACCACCTGATAATCCGGATGATTCAACACCCCTTCAAGGTATGATGATATCCAATTATCGGCATACCATGTATTCAAGTTACTCACTGCTTTATCAACTGGTATATCAAACACTTCTTTAGTCCTCTCCATAGATGTCAGCAACCATAGTTATCGGGGAACCATCAGATACTACTCTTACCTGACATTAACATGGGGGGATACAACAGTCTGCTGCAAACACTTGAATTAGCGTGCAAATCTGTATAGAGGATAGGCCTCACATATAAGCTCTCAATCAATCCTGGTGGCCATTACACCATCTCTACAAGCCAGCATGTACGACCTCAATTTTAGACTGGATGTTCCATCATCAACAAACCTCCCGGTTGGCGGGTTTCTATAAGGAATGAAATTGAATTCCTTTTACATGCTCAGCCTCACCTTCATATCATAGATGTTGAGAGCTAATGGAGGAAGTCCAGAAATTGGTTGCACTGATGGTCTGAAAAAACTTCAAGGAACTTGTACTCCATTATCTACATTTTATGTCCTGAAATGAGTGGCGATACATCCCCAAAAAACATTGAAGGGTCCCACTATTCTCAAAGAAGACTTACACTTATAAACATGGAGTAAGCTCTTGTGAATCTTCACCAAATTGGGTGTGGCCAACCCAACCGTTTTCTTCTCAGCCAACGTGGCCTCCACAACGAAGGTCCCTGGCCTGACGCCTCCTTTCGAATCCCTAACTGGAAGAAGATAAACACTAAGCCACCAGGCTAAAAATCAGGCCATATGTGAATTTTTTGGGATTCTATGATCCACTCTGTACCCACACTTATTAAATTATCCTGCTTCTAGAGTCGACCATAATGTGTCAAGAGCACCCATCTTCTCTATTTTCGAAAAAATAGTAGGATGAGTACAGGTGGGCCACTCCCCCTCATTCCTGGTAAGAAACCTATCCATCCACTCCTTTGGATGAATATCCTTTCTAGAATGAGTTTTGGAGGTCTTGGAATTGTTGAGATTTTAGAATATTTTTAATAACTATTGAGCCAAAGCCGGAGTCTTCTCGGAATTATTCCAAGTCACCTTAGGGTGTGACTTCATCATATATATCTCCTAAAATTGGAGCCCCTAATATCTTGTAGACATCCCACAAACTGATGCCTACTTCTCCATGATTCTGATTGAAAGAATTGGTTTATGGGCTCCAGCTGCTGATTAACTCCAGTATAAACTCATCATTCATGTAGACGTATATCTGGCCATCCCAGACGGCTTCATATATCGCAGCTCCTTTCAAATCAATGTCAAACTCTGCACAGGCTTGTCGTACCCAATATACCCACATTCAAGTTGGCTTCACACCTCCTCTCGGATGGAAGTCCCAACTCTTATTATAGCCATTAGATTGATCCATTTGAGAATTTCGGAAGACTAAAGGATAACAATGTGGTTGCAGTTCAGGCTTGTGAGGCTTCAAATCTGGCGCACAGGGGCTATGATACATCATATAGGTCTTCTCCACTATTCCAGTATCTACAAATTCTCCTCCACTTGAGATACTTGCTGAAGTAAAATCATAGTAATTGTGAAACCAGGAATATGGGAGATAGCTCTTTGCCTCTAGAATGTTGACGTCTTGCAGATGACCATGCACATACAGAGGCAAGTAGATAGTCTATGGAAAGTTAAGATGATACTTCTTCAAGTGTTTAATCAAATCTGGGAGAGTGCTGTTGCAGAAAGTATAGTAATCATGGCCTACAATGTTCATCATATCATCAATTCGCTTGTTATCCAGTTCATTATCCATTCCAATTCTTATAGGAGCCATTGAATATGCACAAAGTTTATATAATTAACTCTTAATTTAGTTGATTTTTCATAAAATTTGTGAATAAATTTGAAAAAATGGATAAGTCATTAAGGTGTGCATGTCCAATGCTGGCGCCCAAGTGTAACTATGTCGCACATGTCTTGGAGCGCAGTTATCACCACATAGGTCGAAATACCTCTACAGTAGCATGACACGAACAAAAGTAATGAATCACGGAAAATTAGCGACCTGCGCAATGAGGGAAACCTGTATAGAGAGAGCTCGAACTGTTCAAAGCTGGGTGCATTTTGTGAGAATGGCCGCATATTTATAGGCTAGGCCGCACACCTGCACACTGAAGGTTGTGCGCCTATCACCTACACGCCGCTACCTCCGTGCTCAAAACATGCGCACCGGAGTTCCTTGGTTTTCCTCATTACCTCAGAGTCACATCCTCATTTATATCGGATCCAACTATGAGGGGGGACTTCTGTTGATGCTCTTATCTGTCATAGAGCCTAACAAATGAAAAGGGAAATACTTTAACACAAAATGATTCATCCTTTGAAGAAATATCATAATATGTCAAAGGCATGAACAATGATTTGTTTAAAAATTGGTCGTGCAAGTTTCTTCAGGGTCGCACAGGTATACCTGAACGCCCTATCTATGTTTCACCCAAGGCCTTTAGGAACCTATAAATACCACTTGTGGGACCCCCATTTCACGGATGAAAAATCAAGAAACTCAAATTTTAGCTCTTAGTGACCTAGTCTCTCCTCGAAGCCTTCCGAACACTTCTAAAGTAATTTCTTACCTTGAACGGAAGATCTATAGAGGGGGAACTAGAACTAAGTGTTGAAATCCATCAACACCTGTGTGCCTACGTTTCTAAACTCTTAAAGGAAGTGAAGACACTTGTGCACTGCCTTATCTCTTCAACAGAACCTATGCGCCACTCTCTTTGAATCCTCTATGGGTAATACTAAAAAATTGAGCCAAGTATCTCCCAAGTATTACACTATGGGTTGACCATCGCGCAAGTATACATGTGTAGTGCAGGTATATCTACGTGACCCATACTTGCGCGCCCCAACAGGACCTGCGCGCCTACCTATTTTTGGGTTCCCCTCCTACTTATTCACCTATCTTATTCAAATCCACCTCTACTATTCAAGGTTTATCCTACAAAACCCTCTTCAATGCCATTTCGAGCATGGTTTCTTGGTTGGCTTCCTTATTTGAAAATAATTCTATGGAACATCTCTTAAATCCTAGTGATTTAAATATTGTTATTTCACTAAGGTTAGAGATTTCATTCATTCAACCTAATCCTTAGAGATGAGAGGATCTTCTAAGATGGGCCTCCTTTTCAGGAGTAATCCCCAGTCCAAATACCTTATCCTGGGCCTCCTTATCAAGAGTAAGTCCTAGTATTAATTTCCTTAACTTGGGCCTCTTTTTCTGGAGTAACCCCCAAACTCAAATCCTTATAATCTGGGCATCGTTCTTAAGAGTAAGCCCCAAGTTCCCTAATTCCCTTAACCCGGGCCTCTTTTTGAGAACTAATCCCTAGCCACAAGTTCACCAATTTAGGCCGCCTTCTCAAGAATAAGCCCCAAAATTAAAAGTTCTTTAACATGGGCCTCCTCCTGAAGAGTAAGCCCCAGTAATAAATCTCCTAACCTGGGCCTCCTTTTTAGGAGTAATCCCTACTCCATGTTTCCTTAAAACTGGACCTCCTTCTGAGGAGTAAGCCCCAAATTATCAAAATATCGACTTCCACCACAAGAGTAAGCCCCAGACATAATTCCCCTTAACATGGGCCTCCTTCTCATGAATAATCCCCAGGTTCCCAAACATGGGCATCCTCTTCAGGAGTATGCCCCAGTCATAATTCCACTTAACCTGGGCCACCTTCTCAAGAATAAGCCTATAGTTCCCAAATATGGGAATCCTCCTCAGGATTAATCCCCAGTCATAATTACCCATAACCTGGGACTCCTTCTCAGGAATAAGTTTTAGGTTCCCAAATATTGGGATCCACCTCAGGAGTAAACCCCAGTCATAATTTCCCTTAACCTGGGCCTCCATCTCAAGAATAAGCCCCAGTCATAATTTTTCTTTACTAGTATTAATTTACTTATGATTTGGGCTTCCTTCTCATGAGTAAAACCCAAAAATAAGTCCCCTATAATTTGGGCATCCTTTTCTAGATTAAGTCCTAAATTAAGTATCCAAATCCCCATAAAGATCATATACCTTTATGGACCATTTTCTTGGGTTTCTTCCTTGATGTAAATCCCAATCCTCATCTATCTTGGGCTGTCATAAATACATAATCCCCACATAATTTCTTATTATTTCTTCTTTCATGGAATAATTGTCAGGTTTTACCAATACCTCATGTTTCTCACACCGATCATGACTCATGTGAGCTTAGAGCATAAAAGTAATTATGACATCTTTCTTTGAGACATCAATCATACATAAACATCATACTAATTTGATCGAACTACAAGGGTTCTGATTCTTTTTCTAAACAAGGATACGTTGGTAACCCATCAACGGGTACGATCCCAACTCTGGAATAACCCATGTTCTTCTGAATGACAATAAACATCAAGTGACCCACTGAGTGGCGTTAAAACCAGTATGGTTATCATAATGACCAAGAGATCTCTATATAATGTATTGAAGGATAAAATTGACTAATAATCTCTAAAAAATACAGATGATTCTCTATCGATGAAGAACCTCAAATACATAAAAAATATTCTCTAAATCACAAAAATTTCAATCATTGATTGTATGATCTAAAGGAAAGATCATTTTCATACTTGGTAATTTAATAATGATTCACGAACATAACTTAAATCTATAAAGGGAGTCCCATAGTAGACAATAATTCGCCTAAGAAAGGTGTGATGAGTCCAACCTCACATCCTCTCGACCAATGCAAATTCTTAAGCCTCATCTATCCACAACTAATGAGCAACTACCTTTGGAAAGTAGGTCCAAATAGATATAGAATCATTGGATGTTTTCGGTTCTACGAACAAACCTGTTAGAAACCGATTGGAATGATTGATCCTTAAACCAACAACGTAATTCCCGATTCGAGTGTGAAACAACCTTGTATCAGATGAATAATAAATTAAGGAATATTCATTTAATCGGGTACCTTAGAAAATAACAATATATTATTCTAATTTTTAAATAATTCTCTATTGAATTTTATTCCCTTATTGATATTAACATGGGACCTCTAATCTCATGGGGGATTCTAAAAACCCAAAATTTTTTTCTTTATCCCAACTTGGATCTTGATCATTTATATATGATATTTCAAACATCTACATGTGACCTATATGAATAGAATGAAACTAAAACACATTATTCCAGATAAAAATATATTTATAAGTTCTTCATAAATTTTATTATTATATAATAATGTCATAAAAATAGTTGAAAATGAAATATGGATTGATCATTCTAAAAAACTAAATTTTGAATAAAAAATAACTCATTTCTCATCAAATGAGGTTATTATATAGTATTAGAAAATATTGAAGGCCAATTAATTCCCACAAAAAAAATCCATCTTTTTTCACATTTCCTTCATGGGGATAAAATATTCTCTCCTTTGATAAGGAGTGAAGACACATACACCCTTAACTATAGAATATTATAATAGTAAATTTCCATATTATTTTCCAATTCAACAATGGTTGGGACCTTGAATAAGATTATCTATGATAAAATAAGAATTTATTACACTCACATCTAGATGTCATATTATAAACATCAATAGAGAAGTAAATTAGTGAAAATATTAAATTATTCTTATCATTAACCCAAAATGGATCTTCTCTTTGCATTGTTAAATAAACATTGAATAATTTTTTTATATAATCCTATGAAGAAAAGTATATTTCATAGACACAGACATTTACATGGTTCTCCCATAATTTGACACATCCAAGTAGCACAGATACAAGATGTGTTGGTATTCCAATACACCAGTACTTCACTAGTGCATGTTTATAGGATTTATAATGTAATCAGTACTCATTCAAGGTGCACAACCTATTCCCCTATTCTATAAAATTATTTAAATAGGTTTTAAAATATTTAATCGGTATACATATATAACAAAGAAGAATATAGTAAAACATGACTCAAAAATTCCCACTATAGGGAGTTCCCAATGAAGATTTTTTCATCAATTCTATATTATCAATGGAATGCACAAAAAATATATCTTATTCTCCTATTATATAATACAATTCAGATTGATCACACATTACCATTCAATATAATATATTTAAATACCACACTATTAGATCTAATTTTCTAGATCTTCAGGAATCCACACATTATACTCCTTGTATGATTATACAAATTATACATAGCAGGTCCATCTACATCCAAATATCATTAAAATATATATTAAATTTTTTGAACTATGAAACATAAAAAAAATTCATTAGTTTTCTGAACCCTCAGTTATTATCAAATCCTCTTTTTTAGTTAAATAATTATTTTGGATGGAGAAAAAAAGGAAATATGGAGGGGAGAGGAATTAACATTAAAAAATGGAAAAAATTAATATTTAATAGATATGGAATATCATGATGGAATTAAATATTATATAAATAAAAGAATAGATGAAGAAAAAATAATTAATCACATTTAATGTGGAAAAGTAAATGTTGTAAGTAAAATGAATGGAATAAACTGATAATGGAGTTCAATAATTACACATGATATTCCAGTATATATCCTTCCCTTAAGAACTCCTCTAAGGGATATATTTAACTCCATTGTTTTAATATAGACCCATGATCCATGAATAAATAGATCCTATTGTTTTCTTGAAAACCAATTACCGAACAAGGAGAAAATGCATTTTAATATAAATAAGTAGTAAACTATGTGAATTATTTACATTTAATAGATATATAAAGAAATAAAAAAATGAGAATGAATAATAACTGAGATGGTTTGTTTTTTTGGAAAAATAATTACAATTCCAATATACACTCTTACTAAAATATAATAATAAGAAGGAATGTGATTATGGCAGAAGATTAAATTGTGATATCCAAGGGTTTATAATGATAAATTAAAATAGATCACAATAAAAACAATAAATTGTAAACACATAATGATAGATCAATGGAGATTATTGGTGGTTGATGACTTTTTATGATGTTCATACCATTAAAAAGTGATAGTTTATGATATAAATTCCCAAAAAATGAAGTATATTTGATCTTATTTGGAAAGTATGATATGTATATGAACATTTATTCTCTTTGAAGATCAGAGATGGATCTATTACTATTGATTTATTGAATGTGCTTTGTTGGATTCATAATTTTTATATGAATATCCATGCATCTAAAGACAGGTATTTGTAGCCTTATACGGATATTTCATGGTCCATGGTCTAGAGAATAACTAGATATCTACTGGTAAACACATATGAATGTCAATTTAGTTCTCATTTGACTAAATGGATTGAGGATACATATAGAAACCCTCACATTTCACAAATTAACATTACATAACATTTGTCAAAAACATAAAACATTTTACAAACATTATCCCAAAGATAGTACTATTATATTGAATTTGTAAACATGGAAACATAGAATCAAATACATAAATGAGATACACTATCTCCCACTAAGTTAATTTTGAATACCACCCTTATTAGACACATCAAGAATAATAAACATATTCATACCTTGGGAAGAAAACATGAATGGTAGTGAGCTCAAAAACTCATTAATGGAAAAAGAGAGAAGTTAGAATAATTATGAGCATAATGGTTAAAAAACATGATCATGTATTTATAAGATCGTACCATTCATATCAAAGATCATATATGTGAATTATGGAATAAATCATGGATGTTCATAAGAAATGAATGATAAGGAAATGAAAAAAGAATCCATGCATGAAGAATATAGGAAAAAAAATTAAAATTTGGAATACACATAAGAATATATAATTATTTCCATAGTTTCTAATGAAATTAGTCCATTAACATATCAGTGGAAAAAATCATTTACTAAACCATGTTCACACCCCATTCCATCCCTATACTACTTAACTAAGTTCACTCCTTGTTCTAGCCCTGTAATACTGAAATAAGTTCACTCCTCATTCCAACCATGTAATACTGAACCAAGTTTATTCCTCAGTCCATCACTATAATATAGAATTGAGTTTATTTCAGAGTTCTTCTATGCATATATCATGATATATAAATCATTACACAATACATTGGTAGGATTTGTGGGTCCCACCCATCTCGTAATGAAATTATACATTCATGTTCCATAAATTCACAACCAATCATATCATAACCCATGAAATGAAATGTGTGTTATAAAAGTGTAATAATAAATAAATATATAGAAATTATAGGATTCATAATCAACTCGTTAATGCATAATACATGGAAGGAATATGGTTTCAATGTCATATAACCCGTGGAAGAGAAAAGTGTGTCATAAGTATTATTCCATCAAAACATAAAGCCTTAAATAAAGAATATGAATGGAACATTTGGGTCATTTCTAAGAAGGTCATGAGTGACATCAACATATTTCATCATATATAGAAAACAACCTTTAAGGATATTTTAAAAATATATATTTATGAAAATATCATTTCCTCATGAAGAATACTTGTTTAAAAACTGAAAGGCTTTAGGGAATAAATTTCCATGAAAAAATATAAAATAAACCTGAAAACGTTTTGAAAACAATTTCATAGAAAATTATTTGAATGCATATAGATAATACAATAATACATTTTTAAAAAATTATTATATTGAAAAATTATAAAGGTATATTCGAAAACATTATTAAAGAAATTTTCCTTGAATGATTATAATGGATACTTTGAAAATATTTTCAAAAAATTATCGATAAATAATATAATATAATCCTAAAAATATTTTTAAAAACACATTAATTGAATAATAAACTTATAAAATATAAAAAAATCATGAAAAAACTTTTGAAAATAATTTCTTTGAAATTTAATTTTAAAATAATTTATTTAAAAATTAACCTTTTAAACAAGAAAATCAAACATCATTGATATGATGTAGGGTAAATTATTACTTACCATACAAGGTATGAAGAACATTATTATTACATTTTTAATGGTTAGAAAATTTCCTAATTCATAAAGTGATATGAATATTCCTACAAAACATTCGTAAAATAAAAAGGTTAATGATTATAGTAATGATTATAGGACAATAATAAAATATTTCTGGAACCCCTTTTTTGGAAATGCGGTCTTTAAAGGAACACAGATTTATGACCGAATAAAGGGTAAAGTCATAATTTCTTATAAATACCCTTTGAAGAAAATATTATGTACTAGAGAGTACAAAATGGAACCAATACATGAATATATCATGAATAATTATAAGTTTTGAATAAATAAATTATCTCACAGAAATAAAAATTTAGATGAAATTCAATTACCATGTATGTTGAATCTCATAGAACTCTTTAAAACCACCATTATAAGTAATATTAATTTTTTATACATCATATAAAGAATTTTATTCTTGTATATGTAACCATATATTGTTTGATTATTACCTTATATGACATTGTTGTTAAAAATCATATGTTAAGGTTTCACATCGGTTAATATTCTATTTGTTCTTCACATGTATCTTAATATGTTATATCTTTGGTCCTTATATATATATCATGATTTAAATAATTTAAATAAAGATATAAATATTATTTTTATTTATAATATTTGAATTATAATAATCTATAGAATATAATGTGTTAAACAGAATACACCATTCATGAAAAAAATATGTCATACATTCGCCTGAACAGTGTTTCTGTTTTTATTATCATATTTAAAGAAATAAGGAAATAAAAATATGTATATATATATAGCATTATTAAATAAGAAATATTATATCATATAAGTTCACCAAACCTATCCTTAATACATTCCATGTAGTGTAAAAATGAATCACATCACTTTCAGGGGAAGTAGTCCACACTTCATCAACTAAAAGTATCATATTTACACCAAATGTAAAAAATAAATATATGTGTTGAAAAATTATTTAATAATCCCAAAAAAATAATTATTATATTATATAAAATATATAAATAATTTATCCATACTATGTTCCACCATGCGAGGCATTATCTAAAATTGAACAATAATTTTTTTGTGAGGTGGTAGTTTACCATAATAATAAATAGTATATTCGTTACACATTATATGGAGTTGTGTATAAGTTCAGGAATAAATATTAGAAATAAAACGTCATAGTATGTTTAACATTATTTTTTTTATAAAATAATTTAATAAATTTAGTGGTGGGGGTGGAGAACGGAAATAAAGAAAGGAGCTTAAGAGAAGACATTATCTCTAAATCATGTATCTCATTTTGGTTTGTGCCAAAATTCTTCCTAGGATTTTTTTCCAAAGTAAGTGAAAATGTGATTAATGTAGGGATTTTTGGAATTATATTTGGTAGAGATCAATTGATTCTATGTTTTTTAGTTGTTTTTATTAGAGGGAGAGGTGGTGACATTTTATAGGGAGTTGAGAGGACAAACATGGTATTTTAGAAAACATGTTAGGTGTACCAACATTTTTACCTTAAAAAGTAATACCTAACTAAAAAAACCAAATAAATTAAGGTTAATGTCCAAATAATATCCATGAAATAGATTTTTTATAAATTTATTGGTCGTTTTACGTGTTAAATTCGAGATTTAGTACTTTGTTAACCTATTATTTATCTTAACCGTTGAAATTAAATTTAATCAATTTCAATATTTTGTTTTTGTAAAAAAAAATTGAACATATTAGGTATTATATATTATTATAATTTGAAATATGAAATAAATTTTTTATAATTATAATCATATAAGGGGTAGAAATTAAATTTAAAATAATCTTACTGACGGGACGACACTGCAGATTTTTAAAGAAACAATATCCAAAAGATTGCTACATTTTTATACCAAATTAAAAAGTGAAAATGATTCCAATGAACTACATCGTATTAAGTAATATATTTTTTATATATTTGAAATGTACATAAAATTTAAAATTTAATTTAAC